>OY734945.1:10608928-13456928 GCA_963457585.1 Spergularia bocconei
GAGCGTTGTTTGATAAGGCTCAGGTATGCGTAGAATTTGAGGAGTTTTTTTTCTTGGTAATATTGCAGTTGTAAATGATATAGTTGGATACCACACAAAAGAATTAAAATAATCTAAGAGATTCTACCAGTCCTGGGACTTATGAAGAATCGAGGAAGAATTTAATCTTAATAGTTAGCCCTAAGGGCCGATTGTAACATAACCCTAAATTAATAATAAACCTTGACAATTGTTGCAATAATCTTCGAACAAAATGAAAGATGAAAAGATGAAAGAAAAATAAGGATGAAGAAACCAAAGCTCAAACTAGGAGAGCGTTTTTTATCCCCGTTTTGAATTAGTCTACAAATATCTAAGAAAATGAAAAGATGTCTATCAAATTATGGTAGATGGGTATTCATAGTGAGGAGAGGAAAAGACGAAAAAACGGGTAGAAAAGGCGAGTTTAGGGCTTCGCTCGGCCAGACGCTCACCAAGCGTACATGTGCGCTCGGCGATACGCTCGACGAGCGAAGCTTTACGCTCGGCCGAGCGGACATTGGCTCGGCGAGCAGTGGCCTGCTCCTCGTACGCTTGGCGACACGCTTGGCGAGCGGTCAAAAACTGACGCGCACACTTGACTTTGGAAGGCCATATCTCACTCGTTGCTTGGTCAAATGGAGCTTATAATACGTCATTAGAAAGCTACCTAACAGGATGAACTTTCATCTCCAACTTGAATCATCCCAATATCTGATCTAAAATTTGAGATATGACCGTTTGAAGAGTCCCCTTTGCGTGAAGAGTTTTCAAATTGTGTGTTTGCCCTCTCTTTGCTTCCAAACTTGTATTATCGTCCCTTACTCTCGATTCCCATGCCTAGGGTCCCGCTCCAAGCTCTATTTTAGCTCTTTGGCTCGTTCGTGCTTCGGGTTCGGCTCCAACGTGCTTCGTAGGGGTTCCTACAAAAGCCAAAAGCTAACCGCAGAACCCGATTCGGATTCTTGTACACAATAGGAAATAACTAAATTACGCAAAATAGCATCGAACTGAGCCAAGATAAACATATACATGAAAATGTCGGAAAATTGGCTATACAAACATTAAAATTAGGGGACGAGATGCATAAATCACACGTAAAAGGGGGCCAAAATAGTTGTATATCAGCAGCCAAGAGTTAAAAATTGGGTTTCAACCGACCATTTCCTCCTCGGGCGTGTTATATATGTTTCATTTATTTTATAATAAGGATATGAATATCCTTTGTAAGATTATATTTGTCCTTTGCAATATCTGGAAATCTCAGAGTGCTTTTATCTTCCAACAAAGAGTAGAAGATCCTATTATAGCTATTCTTCGGGCTTTTCCGTTCCTTTAAGGGATGAGAAAGTTCAGAGCGGAACTTGATTTTTTCTCTTCTCTCCCTTCTTCTCCTATCTTTAGTTCGTTAACAGCGAGTCCTTCTTTCTTCATCAAAGTGGGTTGGCAACCTCGTGAACTCAAATTTTCCTAACTTAACTTTTGATGGGCCCGTTACAAAATCATCGGCAGCCGCAGGGTATGTTATTCGAAGCGCACATGGCTCAGTAATCGATGGTTTTTCTCTAGGCTTGTGTTCAGTTTTTTTTTACGGAAGGTAGGGCGCTTAAAGACCTTGTTGTTAGGGCTACAAATCAAGAAATTTCTCATCTCATAATCGAGGGTGATAACCATATGGTGGGCGGAAACTGTTCATGGGGTTTTCAAAGTTCCGTGACAGGTTGATTTATATATATACATATATAACAATATGATTTATATATGTACATCTATATGTATGTATGTATGTATATACATATATATATGTATATATATATACAAATTCTACTTCCATCGTTCCTTTTCTGTTGTACAAAGCATGTCTATCGAGATGCGAATGGAGCTGCTGATTGGCTTGCTTCCGCGGGGCATTCTATCCCTAATCCTCGGGAAAATGCTCCCCATCTTTTCCTCGACGATCCTGTTTTCAAAGCTATTATCCTCTCAGATAAGCGAGGTTACACCTTGGATAGAAGGGTCTCCTAATAACCTATCACGATTCTTTTCTTACCTTAAAAAAAAAAAGAGGGTTAATTCACGTGGTGTCTTCGTGTCTTTGCCGATTTGCACGTGGTACCTATTGTTTTTCAAATTTGTACAACATACCCTCAAGATTTAACTATTTGCAGGCGATACTCTAAACTTATCCCTCCCATTAACACCGTCAACTTACAAAAAAGGGCTAAATCATGTGGTACCCTCGTGTTTTATCGATTTGCATGTGGTACCCAATATTTTGCAAATTTGTACCAAACTAGTTTGATGGCCCGTGCAATGCCCGGTCTACTTATGTTTAAATGTTAAAATTATGTAAACAATTTTTTTTATCTAAAACCTAAAATCTCATTTCAAACACCCGTGGGAATTTTGTAATGTAATTAGATGGAAAGTCACCTTTAAAAACCTAAAATCTCATTTCAAACACCCGTGGGAATTTTGTAATGTAATTAGATGGAAAGTCACCTTTAAAAACCTAAAATCATGTTTCAAATGAGTATATATTAGATTAGATATTAGATACCGTCAAGATTTGACTGATTTCACATGGTATCTTACCTTTAAAATTCCGTTAACCCTCTTTTAAAAAAAAGTTGTCAGTGTTAAAGAGAGGGTTAAGTTTAGAGTATCGTGTGCAAACAGTCAAATCTCGAGCGTACTTTTTACAAATTTGCAAAACATTGAATACTACCGGCCTCTTTGGTAGGAAGGAAAGGAAGGAAATGAAAAGAAAGGAAAGGAAGGGAGAGGAAAAGAAAGGAAATGGAAGGAATGGAAATTAGTAATTTTAATGTTTGGTTTGACATGGGAATTTGATATTAAATTGAATAAATTACAATGATACCCTTTTTATTATTGGAGGAAAATGAAATTTTCGGGTAAGTGGGTAATTTGCATTTTTACAGCGTTTTCTATTTTATTCTATTTTTTTTACTCCAAGAAAAAAAAATAAGTTTTTCCTTCCATTTCCTTTCTTTTCCTTCCACTTCTCATGTACCAAACATTGGAAAACCAAAAAAGAAAAGTAATTTCCTTTCTTTCTTTTCCTTCTAATTTCTTTATACCAAAGAGGCTATAAAGCCAAAAAAACAAAAAAAAATCACCCAAGTGAAGTGAACCGTGAAAAGCCCAAAGAACAGCTTCAAGCCTTCAGTTTGGTTCTTCCATTAGTTTAAAGTTCTAACAACCTAAATTTCTGGGTACTCCCTCCCAACACTAAGCTCAATTTTTGAGTCTCGATTTTCCTTCAAAAATCCCCTTTTTGTTAAATGTCATCTTTTTCCATGTCTCTGGTAGCTCCCAATGGGGTTTTATTTAGGGCACACCCTAATTTTCAGGGCACTCTCTCCGTTCCTTGCTTCACTTCTCTTAAACATGTAAGTGAATTATCTTATCCTTTGACATTTCATAATGTCTTCAGTATTACGTTTTATTGTGCCCATGTTGGTATTAAATTTTTATGTGCTTTTGGAATAGTGAGTTCATTGTTTATGAGTTTATAAATTGCCCATAATAAGATTAATTGAGGAGTTGATAGGAAGTTTTTCGCTTGGAACTATCTTTAAATTGAGAAATAATATGTGGGTTGTTGGTAAATTTTTGTTTAGAAATGGAGAAATTCGGATTTTGGTTATATGAAATGGCCATTTGATGAACATGGAGATAACTTGAACTTCAATTATGTCTCGTGGGTTGGTATAAGTTTGATATGGTGGATGATAGAGTAATTTTTTTGCGGTGCATGAAATCGTGGAGCTTTTTATGCTGATTATCGGATGGAAGCGATTTTTCGATAGTAGGAGTATCCATTTGATTTCAAAATATTTCCCATCATTGGTCTAATAATCTGACTAGTGATGGAACTGGTTCTATGACCTTTGTTCGGGTGGCTTCACTTTCATGGTTGATTTGTGTTATCGTTTGCAGTAGATTTGGTCAGAATCACCTGAGGGGGACAAGAAAAGAGAATATATAGCAGAAACTTCATCATGCAGTGGTATCATCGGATGCAATATTCCGAGATATTAATAGCAGTCACACATAAGTTGAGTTTTAGTTTTGCATGCACTTGAGCTACAGAAGTGATTGTCGTCAGTGAAATATGGTTATATAAGAATTATCTACGAGGCTGTAATCTGTATGACCAGCTTATGATGTAGAAGGCATTAATTTGCTTTCTGTACTTCTATAATCTATATCCTCAATTGGCGAGTGATCTTGACTTCTCTGAATTTGTTGTAACAAAAGCATCTGCTTGGTGCTTTTCCTGAATGCATTCCTCATATATAGATAAAGGCATCTACTCCCATAAATCTTACTTCCGTTATTTTCATGTTATCCTAGTTACACTCTTTCTGCTAAAGATGTAATCTTTTCAGTACTTGTTGCTCTAACTGGTACGACTGTTCACAAATTGCTTCTGCACTAAATACTAGAAAGGCAGTGTTGGGCCTTTTTTCTGTCCTATCGATTTGGCCAGGAAGGGTTTTTGTTAAGTTGATTATCTGATCATGTTGATTATCGTACTTTGATAACTTGTTCAATGGTGATCGGGTGAATGATATTGGAAATGTGAACATTCATCCAAGTATTGTTAATCGGGAGTTCAGGCGGAGAATTCAGAAGAAAGAGGTGAGGATGGCCTTGAAGAAGATGGGACGGAAGAAAGCAGTGGGGCCAGACGGCATACCTATTGAGGTTTGGAGGTGTCTTGGAGATAGGGGTGTGGAATGGTTGACGACACTTTTCAACATGATTTGGAGAGGTAATAAGATGCCGGTGGAGTGGAGGAAGAGCATTTTGGTCCCTTTGTATAAGAACAAAGGGGATGTTCAAGAGTGTGCCAACTATCGCGGGATCAAGTTGATGAGTCATACAATGAAACTTTGGGAACGGGTGATTGAGCATAGATTAAGAAGAAGTGTGAAGATTTCAGAGAATCAATTTGGATTTATGCCGGGGAGGTCAACTATGGAGGCAATTCATCTCATAAGACAGACAATGGAGACTTATCGGGATAGGAAGAAGGACCTACATATGGTATTTATTGATTTGGAGAAGGCGTATGACATGGTACCAAGGGAAGTGCTTTGGTGGGCTCTAACTAAGAAAGGAGTTCCGCAAAAATATATTGACATCATTAAGGACATGTATGAGGGAGCTAGCACGAGAGTGCGGACTAGTGTAGGGAAGTCAGAAGAGTTCCCTATTACCATTGGAGTGCACCAAGGGTCCGCACTTAGCCCGTTTCTCTTTGCTATAGTCATGGATGAATTGACGAGGTCAATCCAGGATGATATACCATGGTGCATGATGTTTGCAGATGATATAGTGTTGATCTCAGAAACGAAAGAGGATTTGGAGAGAAGGTTGGAGCTATGGAGGGACACGTTGGAGTCTCGAGGGTTTCGGTTGAGTCGGAGCAAGACCGAGTATTTGGAGTGTAAGTTCAGCGGCATTAGGCAAACGGAGACGGGGACGATCATGTTGGATGGAAAGATTGTTCAGGGATCAGATTTTTTTCCGATATTTAGGATCGATTCTTCAAAAGGATGGAGAATTGGATGGAGATGTGGCTCATAGGATCAAATCAGGTTGGTTGAAGTGGAAGAATGCCACAGGACTTCTGTGTGATCGAGGATTGCCCAATAAGTTGAAGGGTAAGTTTTATCGTACGGCAATTAGGCCGGCACTGTTATATGGCACGGAATGTTGGGCCGTGAAGCAGTGTCACGTTCATAAGATGAGTGTGGCGGAGATGCGCATGTTACGGTGGATGTGTGGACATACAAGACGTGATCGGTTGAGAAATGAAGTTATTAGGGAGAAAGTAGGGGTTGCACCCATAGGGGATAAGATGATGGAGAACCGACTGAGGTGGTATGGCCACGTGAGGAGGAGGCCTAGTGAGGCGCCGGTTAGAAGAGTAGAAGGGTGGAGAAGTGATAATATTAGTAGGGGTCGAGGAAGACCCAAGATGACTTGGACGAAGGTGATTAGAAGTGATATGAGCTCCCTAGGGCTTGAAGAGAGTATGGTGTTGGATAGGGCAGGGTGGCGAGACTTTATCCATGTGGAGGACTTTTTCTGACCCCTTTTGATTTATTTGTTTGGTTTTTCCAACTATTTTTCTAAAACTTTTTAACTTGTGTTCAAAGTTCATCTGTTTTTTGCAATATTTTTTTAAACCTTTTTATTTATTTTGACGACTTTCTAAATTTCCTTTGAAATTGTTTAAATATTTCTAACATGTTTACAACGTTTTCGAAATTTCTTGGCGTACACAAGACGGTTACTGGATGACGATTCATGTTAGCCGACCCCAAATCATTTTGGGAATAAGGCTTGGTTGTTGTTGTTGTTGTTGATTATCTGATCATGTAATTAGTATGATGATTTCATGAGCTCTTTATGATGTTTTACCCAAGATATGTTGGGCTGCACAATTATTATGTAGGTTAAACTTGTGATTTTGTACCCAACATCAATCATGGAAGGTCACACTAGACATATTACATTTGTATGCTGTGCTTATGACGGATTGAAAGTGGACCAACTAGCGATCCTGTTAGAGCGAAAAAGAGCAGCTATAATATTTTAACTTTGAAATTATTTTGTTGTGTTGGTGTTAAAGGTGGAGTGGAGTTGTTCACTTGTTTGTGTGATTCTTTCTGGCACTTCCAGAACATTGTTCGTTGGGTTGTATATTATGTGTACCTCACTAAATAAAGCTTTTGTAATTCATAATACTCGGTATATGCTTTAGAGGAATGGTGTCCATTGTAAATATGAAGTGATGACTTTGTGTTGTGATGTCTTATTATAAGTTAAATGTATGATCTTCCCTCATTCTGCTCATAGTGCTGAAAGAGGAATATTTGGATGCATTGGTCAGAGTAAATGAATTATGCAAATTTACTGTGAATAGTTTTGTAGTGCTTGCTCTCTGGTAGATTTTGTCTAATATATGGTTCTGGATAAGATACAGTTGCCCATGGGAGTTTAATCGATCACACCAAATTTCAGAGTATGCATTTGTAGAATAAATGGGTTGTTTGCAGCTCATTTAATTGTAATTGCAATTGCAGAGTTGCTATGGAACTTTATCGATTTCCATGCTTCCTAAAAATATTCCAATCAATGGCCGATTGATTGTGAGAGCTGGTCCAAAGAGAATCACATTTGATACTAAGTGTAGAGAAGCTCTACGAATTGGTGTAGACAAGCTTGCTGATGCTGTTTCAGTGACTTTAGGACCAAAAGGTAAGAATTTGATATATCTAACCTTTCACTTCTAAGTAGTTCTTCGCACTCTTAAATCTTCTCTCGCCTTTTTATATGTGTTATAGCGATTATTGTCTTCTAAACTTCTGATTTATTCTTTTTCGGATTGAAGGCCTGGTCCCACCCCCCATTGATAGGATATTTGTTTCTCCATAGATAAGACTCTTTTAAGAGAGTTGGTTATCTCTCATTCCAAAACTAATTTACAAACAAGAAATTTCACTCATGGTCTATTTGGACTCCTTGACCGCTTGTTCTACCCTGGGTACTCATGTCGGACTCTGCATTGGTAAGACACTTGTACCCTTCATCTTAGGCCAAAAGCACGAGGCTATGCAATAAATTAGTGGAGTCTAACGCTTGGACATGCATCTGTTTTTGATACTTCTGGCCCAGTCAGAGTAACATTTACTGTGGAGTTTTTAACACATGAGTTTCTAGAAGGAAACTGCACTCCGATTGTATAAGTAGTAGTCGTAGTTCAAACTTTCATTTGAGCTCCCTAAACTTCAATTCATTTCGACCTTTAATCTATGATGTGACAAATACCCTAACTTAAAGAGATCTACATCCTCTTTGACACGTGATAACTAGCTGTAGTGTAGCTCCAGAATCATCATCCGTTATGCAGGGGGAGTTGGCATTCATAAATAGCAATTTGTAATACCCAAGCCTCTCATGGACTCGAGGTCGTCACATATGGCAGTTCGCATCAGTGGAGACATACTAACACATGTCACTCCCATCACACTTTTCCCTCTCTTGTGCACACCCTTGGACATTTTTAGGACGTTCTTAACCACTTATTCTAAGACTATTCTCCGATTAGCACGTTTAACTGTGATGTTCTAAGCTCATTGGTCTCTTCATAGGGAAGGCACTTCTAATACGAGTAGTACTATCGATCCTTTAAACACTTATCCGAGCTGTACAAAGCTCAATCGATCTCAACCCTGATTTGGTGCATTACACGTTAACAGGAGAGACGTGGGCTTGATTTGTGACTATGTGCACCAGACACCAAATGCAACTTCATAGCAGTCTTCCTGTTATATTTGTAGTTGTACTTGGGTAGTGACTTAATGTTTAATAGATTGTTTATAAAACATTTTTTTAAAAAGATTGTCAACAATTGACTTGGATAATCGTGTCATAAATGTGCTTAATTAGTGTTTTGTAATATATAAACCTAGATGGCATCTGATCTGGACCGGCTCACTATCTGTATGTCCTGTCTAGAAGTAAAAGCAATACTGGCTCTGTGACTCGGTTCTGAAGGTTTTTCTTTTGTCATTCCTGCTGCTTTGTGAGTTTGCTGACAGGGATGGGATCTGGCCAACTCCCAATGTTTGTTGTTTGGCACCATGTCTTGCGGTTCTGAGGTGATAGTTGATCAGGAGTGACTATCCTCGTCCCTTCAGGCCTTGACAATTGAATATAGTTAAAGCTGGTGGACTCCTTTTGGGAATGAATTAAGAGCGACAATTACACAGGCTTCCTCTATGAAGACTTAATGAAATTGGGAATTAGTCAATGCGGAAAACTATGGTGAACAATGTCCTAAGAAAGTTTTTCTTAGCTAGGTTTTGGTAAAGTAGGCTTGTCTCCTTCTCCCTTTTTGTTTTTGAGGATTTCCTGTCCTCTTCTTTCTCTCTGTTAATAATATCTATGTTTTCTCAATTCTCATCAGTATGAACACTAGAAACTTGTCCTGAGTACATAGTTATTTCAAAAAAGGGAAAAACAGAGCATAAAAACATCGAAAAAATGTCACGTGAAGCCTGAACCTTATTCCTTTAACTCACTTCCTTGTGTTCACGTGCCCACTTCGTTCGTTCACAGAATTGGTTCTCTCTCTGTGCTTCCCAATTTCTCTACTTGGACTCAACTAGTTCCTAATTTGTTCTCCATTCTGCAGGACGCAATGTGATTATTTCTGACTCCAAGAGTTTGAAAGTTATAAATGATGGTGTCACGATCGCAAAGGCAATAGAACTTGCAGATGCAGTTGAGAATACAGGGGCAATGCTTATTCAAGAGGTCATAAACAGTTTCTTGATTTACATGCCTTTATGCCATGTATATTATATCTGGGCTTGAAGCAATATGTGGCATGTATTTTAGTGTGCATACAGGTTGCTTCCAAGGTGAATGATGCAGCCGGTGATGGTACTACAACTGCAATTATTCTAGCTCGGGAAATTATAAAATCTGGATTGTTAGCTATTAACTTTGGTGCCAACCCAAGTGGCCTAAAGAGAGGAATGGAGAAGATAACGAAAGAGCTGATCAGAATATTGAAGAAGCGTAGCATTCCTGTTAAAGGAAGGGATGACATAAAAGGTAGATGCTTTAAAGTGTTCTCTCTTCTTCTTATTCTTCTTCTTGTTTTTTTTTTTTTTTTTTTTTGATGAGATCTCTGTTTCTATGTGTATTCACCAGCTGTGGCTTCTATTTCTGCGGGAAATGATGACTATATTGGGAATCTCATAGCTGATGCCATTGATAAGATTGGAGCTGATGGTGTGATCTCGATTGAATCATCCTCAACCTCTGAAACTTTTATAATTGTTGAGGATGGAATGAAGGTCTGTGTGTCTTTTATGGTTCTTGTCTGAATATAACTTTTCAAAACGTGAGTCGTAAACTTGCCTTTTCTTGTCAGTGGCTAGACTACTAAGATATATACGTATATAATATAAGGTGGACTCTGATATTGTAACTGTTAGGCAAGGTGTCAGCTTTCAGAATCATGGCATATGAACATTGACATAGACATGGGTTAGGACATACAAAGCATACGTAGTCCGATCTCCCAACTCGTGTTATTAATTCCGGGTTTTAATAATGTTCATGCCCTTCATGGCTAGGACTTGGCACAAGTGAACCACATTTTGCCATTGGTGCCTTTCTATTGACATGACCTTAAATGACCACTTTGCACGTTTTCCGAGGAATTTCTCACCCTCTTGATTATGTTTGGGGTCGGATTGTTTACTTTCCATCCTTATGGGCTATGTCTTCCCGCTCTTAAGGATTATCCTATCACGATTTGGGGAAACTTGTAGTTTACTATTAAGCTTACTGGAGGATTCCTTGTCCTCAACTCCTGTGTCTCTCTTGATTATTAATACATTTTTTTTTTCCTAATCTAAAAAGGGAATTAAGAAGGATACATAAAGGTTTGTAAGCAATAATTTTACTAGTATACTGAATATTTACAACCAGGTCACATAATATAGACGCTAGAGGTACAACTCAGCTAATGAATGATTTGAGTACAGATGTCTTCTGAGCTGTCTTTTTAGAATGTAATATATGTACTTATCATAATAAAAACAATTTTATTCGAACATGTGTTTGATGTTGCTTATCAGTTTTTCTTCCCTTGTTAGTATCATAGCTCATATATCTAGACATTTTTCAGAAACAGACTCCTAGTAATTTACTATGTACTGTTTTGTCGGAGAGGGGCTTAACATTGCATGCTTCTAGGCGTTGTTCTAGCCTTGCCAAAGGTAGGATAAGTGTCAGGTTGTTGGCGATGTTTTGGGTAAGACAGTTTTACAGTAAGATGGATGGTGAGAATTCAAGGTCCTACCCTAAATGTTATTCCAGGTGGTAATAGTGGCATATTATAATGTTTTGTCTTAAATTTGAAGCTCTGAGAGCTGTGTCAACGTATAGAGATCCAAAGTTGAGTTAGAACTCGTCGACGTGTTTGTTTCCCTTATTTTTAACATGACAGTCATGACTATGTGGGGACATGTTATGATAGCCGTTATTTCAGCTTTCTTGTATGCAGATTCATAAATCTTATTTATTCCTTCCACAGATTGACAAGGGTTATATGTCCCCACATTTTGTTACAAACCAGGATAAGTCTACAGTAGAATTTGAGAATGCTAAGGTTCTAGTCACTGATCAGAAAATTTCAGCGGTAGAAGAAATTGTTCCATTACTGGAAAAGACTGCTCAACTCAGTGTCCCTTTATTAATCATTGCCGAGGATATCTCAAAGCAAGTATTAGAAACACTCATTGTGAACAAAGAGAAAGGTGTTGTTAGAGTCGCTGTTGTGAAATGTCCTGGGCTTGGAGATGGGAAGAAGTCTTTGCTGCAAGACATTGCTCTGATGACAGGTGCGTCAACCATATACTCTCGTTTACCACCTCAGATTGGTTTGCTGTGGTCTACTTGACCTCTCCATATTGTATCATATCGTCATAGACCAAGTCATTTATGACTGATCTGATTTCATGTGGTCACAGGTGCTGATTTTCTCTCAGGGGATCTGGGTCTTTGCATTGGTGCTGCAACTTCTGATCAGCTTGGTATAGCCAGAAAAGTAACCATATCAAATAATTCTACCACTATTGTTTCAGACCCTTCAACAAAATACGAAATCCAAGCAAGGATATTGCAGATAAAGAAGGATTTAGCTGAAACTGATAACTCTACTCTATCCAGAAAGCTTGCAGAAAGAATTGCTAAGCTCTGTGGTGGCGTCGCAGTGATTAAGGTTGGTGATAGATGCAAGCATTTTTGTTTTAAAGGCTTCTGAGTTCTGAACCATCTGAATTTAAAACTTTTGACCGTGGGTAGTGATAAGTAAGAGGACTAAAGGCTTGAAATGTGGAGAATTGATAAGATTGTAAGGAGGGGAAGACCTAAGGTTACTTGGATAAGGGTGGTTGTAAGTGATACCAGTCTAAATGGATGAAGTTCGACTCTAATATCTCTCTTCTTCTTCTTTTTAGATTTTTTAAATTTTAAATTTTTAAATTTTTTTTAGAACTTATTTTTCCATTGTTTTCGTGATGTGTTTGAGTACCTTCCATTTTTTCGTAAAACCTTTTCAAATTTTTTAAAACTCGTTTGTTATACTGTCATCAGTATCAGTAAACTACTTTCAACTGATATTGCCCACATTTGGCAATTTCAGATGAGGAGTTGTGTTAATTGACTCCAAACACTTGTGGGGTATGGCGTTGATGTTGCCTCGTCGTTGTTGTATGCATATTTTCTGACAATTTGGTCCACTTCAGGTTGGAGCACACACTGAGACAGAGTTCGAGGATCGGAAGCTTAGGATTGAGGATGCAAAGAGTGCCACATTTGCTGCCATGAATGAAGGTATAGTCCCTGGTGGCGGGGCAACTTATATCCATCTTTGCGAAGAGATTCCTTCTATCATATCTTCATGGGAAGATACTGACGAACAAATAGGAGCTGAGATATTGAGAAAGGTATGCTGTCTATTTCTCACTGGATATGTCAGGCTTGCTAATTGACCTTCTTTCTTGTTACCATATTTGGTATTTGCTCAACTGACACACCAACCTGCTTAGAATGTTAATGGAAAAAAGCCCTCATCCTTTTGTTTTCATGGGGAATTGGAAGGGGAGGACGGAGAGGGGAGGGGGGGGGGGAGGACGGACTGCAAATCTGACAGACATTGGGAAATAAATCCAGTCGTCCATGATCTCTTCTACTGCTTAGACATGTTAACAAGTATCCCGCCCTCAATAAGACCTTCCAGCAAGACTCTTGCTCGGTAATGCATGATATTGTGTATTGTATCATACTTCTAGGTGAGGTGATAGTGCTGGTGCAGTAGGCTTGGCTGGCAAGTCTTGCATCACGTAATTTACCCCTTCTGTAATGTGAAAGCTTAACTTGTACCGTTGTTAATGAGACTTGGGAGGTGCTCATTTTGAAACCATATTTTGCCTAGAGAGCTGATGAAGTGATGATCTTATACAATTCAGGCTTTGTTTTGGGATTGGAGCCTAGCCAAGCAATATCGTTTAGTCTCAAGTTGCATATATATTTGGCCAGTTCAACTTCTTTCAGATGATATTATATGCCGTACTTAGCGTTTTGCTGGAAGCCTAAGAATATTCTAGTCTCTCTCCTTTCCCCAAACCTTGGTGTAACGGGAAAGATTAACCATGATTTCATAAGTCGATCAGATATCTTGGTGTAATGGGAAGGATTTTAGGACTAGATCAGATATCTTAACTTTCAAGTTAGCCAGTTACCTTTGATGTAATGACGGCAAAAACCTTAGTTGAGTGGTGCCACGCTTAAGCTTCAACATCTTGTGGCCTGTGGGTTAAGCCGACATTTTTAGCATAAATTTATTTTGTTAAATCTGTGACAAACATTCCTGTCTACATTTTCTACTGACGCAATGATCATGTCAGTTATTCTTGGTTAGTTGGTTATGCTCAAACCATGCCGATACAACCTTAAAAAGGGGCTGCAGTTAACTCAAATACGCTAACTATTGCAATGTGGAGTTCTTATTCCCTGACAAAACAGAGGACTCAATGTTGACCCTTCATTGGTTTTGAGTGTCAGCATTGTCGTTTTGGGTTCAGAAACTGCATCCTTGTTATACAAAATTAACCGGAAGCATTGCCATTTGGGGTCTGATTTGAGTCGACAGTAATGATATTGTTTGTCACCTTATGTGGGTGGAATTAGTGACCTTTACTAATTCCCTTAAACTCACTGACCTCCCTTAAATGATGGTCAAATCTTCTGGTGAAGTCATGAAAGAATCTCCCTTTTTTTCTTTTCTGTAGATTACCTTCTCTCTCGATTGAGTGGGAAGAGCATTATCCTGGAATTCGGTAGTCTGTTCTTCCGAAAACACTTCTGATCAGTGGAAGGTTTTGGTGATTTCGATATTGCCTTCTGTCATAACTTCGTGGAATTCTTGTCCTTTGATACTTTCTGATTTTTTTTTTCTCTTTTTCTTTTGGTGAGTTTTCTATCCAGAAATAATCGCCTTCTTTCATCATGTTTGAGATTTTTGTCAAATGAGAGATATGGAGTCTTTTTCAAGAAGACCTCGGATGTCATTTTCCTTGCTAGACTCCAAAAGCAGTCAATTACAGGGCATCAAAAATTTTGGAGGCTTTAGCTTGCTCCGTAGTGCTTATGTTCTCAATAAGTTCTTGGCACCTCAATTGGAAATAGCCGGTCAACGTGGTTCGGTTCATTATGATTGTCTTCCTATTGTCAAATTTTGACGGGCCTGTATTGCTACGGAGTGTATTAGTTTGTTACCGCAGCCGAATCAAACTTTCTCTTGTGTAAACTTGACGTTGAGAAGGCTTTTGACCATGCTTCTTGGGAATTCTTTATGATCATGGATTTCCTGAGTACATAGAGAAAGGGGTGTTCCTTCACTAGCTAGAAACTTGCCTCAAAGTGACATGTTACCCTATCCACTTCATTTTGGTTGTCTAGTTGCTTAGTATGCTGATGGTGGTGGGTGTTTTTTTTTTTTTTTTTTTTTTTTTTGGTGTCAACATCATTTTGTGCCTCTCACTATTTACCACTTCTCTCCAAGGATAATGCCTTATCATTTGCAGACCGGATGAGAAACATTTGTGTATCTTTGAGGTGTTGTTTACTCATCTTGGAAACGAAGTCTGGTGCATTGTCTTTGGTTCTGGTGTAGGTTCTCTCCTTCATACTACGTAGTCCCTCTTGGTGCCCCTTTCTAGTGATAATCGATTTGGGATCCTATTATTGCGAGGTTTCAAACAGTATAGTGGAGTGGAAAGCAAAGCTTCTCTCTTGAGGGGGTCATGTAATTCTTCAAGAGAGATTTTTCTTCTGTTTACCGGTATACTTCATGCCACTCCTCTCCATCCTAATTAGTGTCTGTTGTGTCACTTCATAACTGAATTATATCTAGCACAATATCTTGTGTTTAAGCTTTTGTTGTGTGTTACCAACGCGTTTTGAAAAATTTATTCATTATCCATTTTGTCTCACGAGTCATTATGGTTGATTACCTCCATGAATATGGGAGGATGCTAGTTTATGTTCTCGACTTCATTCATCTTGGCATTGCCTTAATCAGTTTGCAAGTTATTGAGTTAATAAAAAGTCGTGAAAAGTTTTTTGAGGAATATACCTCTAATTTGATATGTTGTTTATTTTAGGTAGTGTACATGATTTTGGTACTACAGATGCAGCCCTTGGAATTCCTAGGATTAGTTGACACTTGACCGAATATCCTTGATAGCTAGTTATTGCAAATTCTAGAATTATCTCTCCTAGCAAATTCTAGAATTGTTCTAGAAAAATCTCACATATCTCAACAGAGGCATTATGGTATCATGATTCCTAGGTCTTGCCAAGGCTTAGCTCAGGACCCCACTACGCCTCGTATTTGGTTAATTGGTTTGGTATTGCTAAGCGCATGATATCGAGTGTCCTGATGATATTACCTAAAACATCTTTATGTCACTTACATCTACTTGCCTAGTTTCACTTTTTTTTTTTTTTGGGGTTCGAGGCCATACGTGCCTATTTTTGCTATTGTTTAATGGGAATCCTTATTCCTTGTGCAAAAGTATATAGATGTTAAATTGAGATGGAGGGAGTACATTCCCTTCTGTATATGGGTTCATCGCCTTGGTGTCTTTTTAGTGTCTTACCAGTGCAAATATATATAATCCCTAGGATTACTTAGCATCTTAATCTCCATTTTCACACTTTATTTTTTAATTAGTCAATTAAAATCCCCCCTCCTAGTATCTAGGTTGAACCGTGAACCTAGTTCCGTTAGATTTTTTATTATTAAAATATTAATTCTATAATTAACTAATTACCTAACAACTAACCGACACATCATCACTAACAGAAAAATCTAACGGAACTTACTATTTGGATACCATGTGCACAAAGTAGTAAGTTCAGGGGTACCATGTGCACAAACTTGCCAAGTTGGGTACCACGTGCAATCTGTCAAGTTCAAGGGTACCACGTAAATTTTCCATATTTTCTTTGCTTTCATTCATTCATGCCAGCCCAAGGCGTTGTTGCTGGTCTATGCACTATAAGTTATGATTCAAAACACAAAAACTTAAAATCCATATTGCACAAGACGATAATCCATCAAAGTTTAATTTTTTTTTTCCTAATTTTTTCCACACAAGCAAAACACTTAAAATTCAAAAGTCACTTACTGAATACCAAATATGAGTAACTCAACAATTTGGTTTTTGAAGAGAGTTATCAAATGGTTTTTCAAACACATCAACAAATGGCACTTGAAAACTAAATGGGCGATTTGTAGTTTGGTTACACTGTTACAACAATTTACATGGTTTGGAATGAGAGGAACACCAGAGTTTAGAGGAATTCACAGTGACCCGGGTTAGGTTGTTGAGAAAATCAAATTTATTGTTAGTATAAGTGTGCTTAGCCTTGTTAAATATGGTGATCAAGAAGAGATCTTGGATTTTCTCAATGCCTAGTTTGTTAGTGGTTTATTTTTGTACATGTGTTTCTTTTTTCTTTCCGGAGTGGATGAATAAAAGCTCCCAACTTACCAAAAAAAAAAAAAAAAGAAAAGAAAAGAAATAAGGTAACACAACACAACTTATTTGAGGGAAAATGAGTAGTAAGGGTGTCTCCACTCGTGTTTCTTGAAAAAGGAGCCCTAATTGAACATATGAATCTTTTTGGAACAGAGGGAGTAAAATCTATGACCTTGTCTGAAGGCGATGAAGATTTGCATATCTAAATGGTGAAGTCCTCCGGTAGACAAGGCGGTTTATAAGCAACAAGTAAATGTACCTCTTGATGGAGTATATTTTACTAAATTCTCTCTCTAGCCTTTTTGGAATAGTTTTACTGTGAGATGTGGTCTGGATGGAAGGTGTATGGATGGTTATTGCATAATTGTGCAACATTAAGATTTAAATGCCCTAGACTTGTGTATGGATGGTTATTGCATAATTGTTCAACATTAAGATTTAAATGCTCTAGGCTTATGTGATTCTGGAAGTGGTATGCAGTTTTTATAAATCTAGAGGAAGTTAAATAAGGTACATAAGAACTTAGTAGATCTACTACAAAGTCTAGGGATAGAATGCCTGCAGCCCCGCCTCCACCTAGTAGAGAGGTGGTTTCTGAGATACCCTAAAAGTATTGAAAATGTGCTGGACATGGTATAAGAAAGTTCTTATTCTTTATTCTTTGAAAATATAAGAAAGTTCTTGTTCTTTATTTTGTCAAACTTATTTTGTTCTTGATCAGTATAACTGCTCCATTGTTGAACGGAGAAGAGAAAAAAGAGATAAATCAGTAAATCACCCCTGTAGCTTATAGTTTATATGAGTTCCATTGTCGTCAAATGTTACTGTATTCTGTGGCTTCAGAGAGTGCTCGAGGCTTTTAGCAATTGTTTAGCCTCATCACAACAGATCCTTGGTCAGGCTTATGCTGCTTGCATATTGCAACGGACCTGTTGATTTGAATGGCTTTCAATTTTGAATATCATGTTCTTCCGAATTGCCATTGTTGATAGATTTGATACGCATAGGATAGATTAATCTCTGTGAAGCTGTGTTTCACTGTTATTTATCATTCAAGGATGGATAATAATTCCAACTACAACAAAGCTTTTCCTAAAATGCTTTGGTGTCAGCTAACATGAATCGTCAGTTTTTATATGTTTTTATCACTTGTCTGAGGACTGAGGTTCAGTGGTTAGCTGCTAATGTGTTGAGTGATATGGTGCTACATGCTCTATCCATGTTATGTTCGCTTCGCTAGTAAATTTTGATTATAAACTTTCTAGGCTGGTGAAATAGGGGGTCATTTTCGATGCAATAAGTCAATAGTCTTTTGTCGTGCAATAATACAATGGTCTCACGTCTGCTACTTGCATCTGAAGGGTGTCAGCCATCTGAGAAGGGTAAAATACCATAATGACTTGTTGCAGGAGATGTCATTTGATGTAATCTCAATTTCATTTTTTTTCTTCCCTCTTTTGGGGTCCTTGTAAGGGGCAAAGGCCCACCGATTTTAGTTTTGTGAAACTTTGAAGTTTTCAGTTATGCACTTGGCTAGTAAATTGTGTTCCTTGTCATGAGTTGTCTTGCTGTAAGAAATTTGCTGTATCATTACCTAATTTTGAATAGCTTTCAACAAAACTTTTATGCAACATAAGCCTTCCTCTACTTCCATGTTCTATTGTTTTGGTTGCCATCTGGGGAACTGTCTCAGCTTTTTACCAGAATAATTGATTTTTACTGATATTTCTGTGCAACTGAAGTTTAATGATACATAATTTCAGGCATTGCTTGCACCCGCAAAGTCTATTGCTGAAAATGCCGGGGCTGATGGAGAAGTAGTTGTAGAAAAAATACGTGCTTCTGATTGGTCGGTCGGATATAATGCAATGACTGGAAAATTTGAAGATCTCATTGACGCTGGTGTGATAGACCCTTGCCGTGTCACTAGATGTAGTTTACAATATGCTGTCTCCATCGCAGGTCTCATTTTAACTACTCAAGCTATAGTGGTCAACATAAACAGGGAACCGAAACCAGCTGTGCCTCATATCCCAGGAATATCACCTTGAGCATAGAGGGTAATATGAGAAAGATAGCTTTTGCAGACGCTGATGAAGATTTCGATTTATAGGTCTTGGTGCTGAATATGGAAGCTAACCAAATATTCAGGTAATTTACATACATCTTATAGGATGCACACGGCACTTCCATTTTTCGCCCTTAAATGTCCATTGTAGATTCAAAATTTTGGTAGGCCTGTTGTAGTGGGAGTAATTTTGTTATATAGCAGTGATGTTAGCTCGTGGTCTTACGCATACATTGACAAGAGCGTCTGATTCCCGTGTAGTACACTCTTTGGTCAGTGGCAGTACACTCTTTGGTCAGTGGCAGAGGGAGGGGTGCAGAGGGGGACAACTGCACTCCATTCTCTTGTGATACTCCCAACAATTGTTCTATACTACATCTTTAGCTTAGTGATTGAGGGGTGCAACATGGGTATATTTGTGGCCCAACTTCGTAGTTCAAGACCTTGCAGTTACGTTACCAAAAAAAAAAATTTGCAATTACAAGAAAACTAATTATTTTTTTTTAATTTTTAAAAGTTTATTTGCCATTTTATTCAACTTTTACATCAAAATTAAAAATTTCACCCCCTCATTCTTAGTTTTTTGTATCTGTGAATATGTCTAGACCTCCTTTCCCGAGATCTTGACTCCACTGTCTTGATCATCCCGTCGTCTTTTTTTTTTTTTTTTTCTGTAATTAGTCATCCCATACCACTGTTCTTGGTCCTCCCATTCATGGAGGTGTGGTAAAATGGCATCATATTGCAAGTACGAACTATTTTGTATTACTTGCTGATGCATTAAGAGGAACACTTTACATGTAGTGAACATAACCAAAACTACGTGACTGGCTGGTTAGAAATGGCATCGATTTCCTTCGTTCATATTGACAATTTCTCCTCTCCCAAGGAATTAGAATACCTCATGTAACCCTAATTGCAGAAATACGTTATTGGTGCTTGTTAGAATTGTTGTAGATTTCACGGAGTAGCTTCCAGATGTTGGCTTAGTAACTTGACGATCTGTTATAATGGTAGCTGTAGTGACACTCGGCTCTATAATCATCTGGTTGTTGACCTTTGTGGTCTTTTCTCTCTCCATCTGCTTCAGAAATGCTCTCAGTGCCTCCTTCATCCATTCATATCGACAAAGGCTAAATGCTTCCCTTACATCCAACTGGGGAAAAGTAACATGAAGTTAGCAACAAAATGTGGATCCGTTGTTTCTGGAGCTGATTTCTTGACATATGCATGCATGAAAATTCTTACCCATTTGCGACCATGGTTTTCTTGTTCAGGCCAAGTATCAAGCTCTTCTGTCACCTCCAACGCAAACATGTAACCTCTGCAGCCTCCTTCAAGGCTGACGCTGCATTTGTCTTGCCTGCTCTTGCTTCTGAATTCCCAAACTCCCAGCTGAGTTTTCTGCAAAATGTGTAGACTCGTAAGTTACAAGACTAACACAGTTGAAACTAGTTCCATTGTTTTTTCATTAGTTAAGCTGCCCCAGGCATGGGGTTCTCAAGGGTTTTGGCCAGGTTGGTGAGTGAGCCTTTTAAGATGTTAGCCATGATTGTCAATCTTAAAAGCTCTCCTTATCCTACTGCAGTCTGCGGTTTTACTCTAGACTAGCTATTCGTCTATTTGAGTCGGGTTCATGTATAATGTAGCTGGAATATGTCTTACATTGAGAATTCCTCGGACTCCTGCTTCCTCTAATGCTTCACGACAGGCAGCTTCATGTACTGTCTCATCATTTTCCCATCCTCCCTGCAACTCAAAACAAGCCGTTTAAGGACTTTGCTGATACACAATCCTACTTAATTTCAAATTTTGACATCCTGGTAGATTAATTTTATTACCTTGGGGAAGACGAGGTCATTGCGACTCGGGGACGATACCATCAAAACTTCTAAACTATCTTCTGTGCAACTATTATAATCTTCGTGTCCCTTCTTCATTCTATAGGGTATACACCTGTTTACATTAAATGAAATATACGAGAGTTATAAGTGAGTCAAAGTATTTTCCCAAATTCGACTAACTCTATTGTGTCGAAGAATTCCGACTATGATCTGACGAGGTAAATTACCATCATTTAATAAGCGCCTAATCATCTAGTCGACTTGTAATGGTTATTTTTTATGACTTGTATCTTTATGCTATGGACGGAGAAAGTAGGCGTATTTCTAAATTTCCGGCCGGTAGTTGCACCCCAACTGCTCTTTGACATAGATGGCCATGTAAACAAATAAAATACGGCAAACATCATACAGAAGGAAAAAAAAAAAAAAACCTATCTTGAATTCTTGATTAAGATATGTTGTAAAATAAAATAAAAATGTGCATGCTTCTTTTGTGGACGACATGTAATTAATAGTGTTGGAATTATTGGATGTTAGGGCCATGTTAACCCACATGATGCCCAAGACCTAGAAATGGCCTCATTGATGACTTCAGTCGTCTCTAGGTAGTAAATAGTACCATTAATGCTACATGTCACCATTGGTCTATACTCTATACTTTCGCCATAATCAATCATTCATAAACATGAATCTTCTATTTGAAGATCATAGGATTTTGCCGACCTTTCGAAATATACAAAAGTTTATTACATGTTGCTGCATACAATCCGGTAGACAATGATAATATTTTGTATTATTATTACTACTATCATTATTATTATGCTTAATGATTTGTAACAAATCTTGGGCTTAACAATTAATTAGGAATAAAATGTACTTATCTTCAATTTTCTTTTTAAATAATGTATTGAGTCTAACTTGTATTGCTATTGTTGTCTCAATTTTTCATTACAGATGATTTAGTATTCTCGTGTAACTTATACAAAAGGTTGGAAAATCTAAAACTGACGCTTACTTTCTAGCTATATCGTCAAGTCATGTAACTACCAACAACAATAACCAGCAATGCCTAATCCTCATGTGAATTCTATATGCCTTAATCCTACCGTTTATTCACTCCTAAGGGTTTGTTAGAAATTTCAGTGAAGTTATTAATTAATAGACGAGCAACTAATACTGTATAACTGTATAAAAATGAATACTCCCTCCTGTTTTTTATGATGTTCCACAATGAAATAGTACGGAATTTTTTGTAGGAAGTAAGATGTGGTGGAAAATAGACGTGGGTGGGTCATAAACCACTAGGACCACAAAAAACATTACAATTAAGGAAAGTAAAACATTTAGAACTGACTCGAAAAGAAAAGAGGGACATCATTCAGAATTAGAGGGAGTATAAGAATTGTACCACGAAACACTAGAACTCCATATACATCCCTAAACCATTGAAATGGACTTAACTTTTCAAATTTCTTTATTGTTTTTTGGCAAAAGATACTCTCTTCATTCATATCCAACCTTCCTGCTTTCCTTTTCGGGGAATTCACATCCAATCTTCCTGTTTCTTATTTTGGTAACATTTGAACCAATAAAATGCTTCCAAAGTACTATTGTCCCCATTCCCACTTGTTTTTAATAATTTTTTAATACACTCTTAAAGCTTTGTGTAAAAGTCAACAGGAAGATTGGATATAAATGGAGGGAGTATGAGGCATGAAACTGAAAACAAAAAGCTCGGGCTTTATCTTCTTCGTGGAAACGAGTAGACCACAACAAGAGCGTATGGCTTCTTATCATCAAAATTCAAGTCATTAAGGGACCACAGAAACACGTATGTTCATAAATTAACAAAGAAGACTAGGGATGAATAGATGATTCTAATTTATTGTTACGACGACGTTATGTGCAAAAGACAACGCCGTGCAAAAGGCCAATTTTTCTTGATTTATTGCCCATTTTTAAATTACTGAAAATCATTTATTTCCTTGAAATAAAAAATTATAATGGGGCTTTCTTAATGAGGCAGTCTCTTTGCTCACACACTTTACACTACATTAATTTATCGTTAGTCACCAAAAAAAATGTCATCTTATTTTGTCACTACATAACGATTTTAAACTTGTAAAATTTTAAAAACAAAATTGTTGGCGCATTTTAAAAGTTTATCTCAACCTTTTTAGATAAGAATGAGTAGTTGAATAGTTTTAGTACGAAATGAATGATTAATCACGCAACTTAGTAAACTTTCTTCTCGCAAACAAAGTGTTAGAATACATGCTCACTACTCCCTCCGGTTCAAATTAAATTTCTCGCTCCCTTTTGCGCACCTCCAAAAGAAAGATAGTAAATAATTCTTAATAATTCATTTAGCAAATAAATTTAAAAGCTAGTTACAACCAACATCTTTATCTTGCCTCTATAATTATTCACTCGACAAAAAACGTAATATTTTGGAAATGGGAAAAACAAAGTCGAAACCTTAAAAAAGAGGATGAGAAGTTTAATCTGGACTGGAGGGAGTACTAGTTTGCATGCCCTATACTCATTTTATAAAAATATCGCTTTATCTTTGTAATATTATTAGCAACGATATTATTATATTATCTATTTATGCTCCCTTATTATATTATTATTTCTTTTCCATTTGTACATAGTCTGTTATACTAGGTCATTTTCATTCAATTGTATCATCACCTGTCGTATTACATCATATCTAAAATTATTAGTACAGATTAATTTACCACCACAATCACCATAAATTATATTATTTTCCACAAATTAGCTAATAATTTACATATTTTATAATTATAAGTGTCAAGTATCCAATGGTTATAACATGCTCTCGGGAGCACAAAGAGTATTCTGATCTTTCTCACAATAAAGGAGTAGGGGCCATACTTACACATATTTTAAATAATTTTAAGAATGGTGTTTATCCCTGTAATGTGAGAAAGACCACCATGCTTCTTATGCTGAGTGCCTGAGCATGATATAATTTACCGTCAAACACGCTATTAAAAGAGACTTGATTTCAAGTTTAAATATATAATATTAGCTATTTGATGGGCACTTGAACATGAATTCCTTCTCGACAATCTACGTCCAACGCCGCACATATCGGACAACATAGAGCGCTCTGACCGGTTCATGTTTAGTGTGGCAATACTAATGCCTCGTAAATTAAAGTACCATTTAGTACTAATTTCATAAGTGACAGATTAAATACAAAAAGTTATTTTTAAACATAGATGATTTCCGAAAGGGTCTCTTTTACCATTTCCATTAATGTCAAAGTAGTTGCCATATAGTTCAAATAATTTCAATGCTTTAGAAGTACAAATAAATATGGTCACCTAAAGTATGAAAATTTCTCAATCTATGTTCCAAAGGATCGAAGGTTCTAATTAACGGATGTTTTTCCTTTGACAAATTAAATAGTTTTGATAATTCGTTTGGTTTCATGCGAAACGCATGAAAGGTCTTATGATAGTAGCAACAAGGTACTTTACGTCGTATGTAAGGTCATGTTAAGCCACCATCTTTACTAATCTAAGACTTATTCTAGATTCATATGTTTCATGATATGCTTGAAGCAGAAGCATTACCAATAATATACATGTAAGAGGAGATTTATTAGGTCAATACATGCATTGATGTAGTGTGTATCATCGCGCACCGTGCATTCTTTCCAAGTGGAAGGAGCAACTAGCTCAACATTCACCACTTGCACTAACACGAGAATTGGAAATGAAGATTTTTTTTCACTAGTTTTTTTTTTTTTTTTTTTTTATAATTAGTCATTGTCTTTTAATGTACTTATTATTTATCAATTTATCACCTCTATCAGAATTCTACTAGACTCAAACATATCTTTTGTGGGTTTTGTCTTTACGTGTAATAATATTACTTTTTGTTTAAAAAACAATTGTGGCCGAAAAAAACAAATAGAGCATTTGGCCAAAAGAAAGTGGTAGGAACTAGAAAGGAACAAACTTAGTAACAATCACGTAAGACCCATCCATATTCCCGGCCATACGCGTTATAAGCAAAGATTAATTAACGTACATAAAACGCGGAGATTTTACCAAAACTACGGAAATTTCAACATAATTAGCCAACCACAAATCACAAATGGATTATGTCACTATTGTTACGACGTAACAAAAACATGCTTAAATCATTGACTTACGACATGATTAGGGTAATAAATATATATGTATATAATCTCTTATGATATAGCTAGGACGTCACAACTGTTGATAAGATTAAAAGACTTAGGATAAGTTTTCAAGTTTCGGATTTTTATAATTCACCCCGAAACCTTACATCTTCACCACGTCTTATTAGTAGTATGAAAGCTCGATTTACGTATATGACTAAATAAAAATATGATAAAGAGTAATATGACTTACCCAGAAACAAGTCTGAAATTGTCTTCATAGAGTTGCCTGTGACGTCCTTGACGTGCCATTAGTAAAGTCGCCATGATCAACTTCAATTAATTCTAAGGTAATAACAAGATGGAAAAGTCTGAGTTAATACTATTGTATGTTGCTACAAGGACGTGACTATTTGTAGCGTGCGTTAGAAGAGTAGTAGCGAAGCCTTTTAGAAAAGAAGCTAGCTCAACTTGTTTTATAAAGAAGAATACAAATGTGTACATCTACTCATAGGAAAGACAAAGACAAGAAGAAGAAGAAGATTGGTTTTTATTAGTGAAAAGATGACAAGGAAGAATAAAGTAAGAGGATTCTTTGAGTAGGAAAATTCAATTCAAGGGAAATGAGAGGTAGTAACTTGAGTTATTAGCGAGGAGAATGAAGGGGATGGGGCTTGTGGAGTACTCTACATTATATAGAGGATGGGGGAGTGTTAGAGTGAGGGAAGAAGGGGGGAATGGTGGGGGTGATGTGAGAGCGAGGAGAGAGAGTCTAGCTAATTATTAATTAGGTAATAGATTATAGTTTGGTGAAGTCATTTGTATAATCATTTGGTTTTATATTAATGTGTTGTTATGAAATTTCTTTGTAATAATAAGTGAGATCATGATAACATGTATTTAACTAATTATTTCTGTAGGTGCGTCATATTCATAAGATCTGTAGGTGTGTATGTATGTGTATACCAATTCGTATACCAGACTTACAACATACGGAGTATAGATGGATTTTAATTTAATTCCTTCATATTGGTCTTATCAGAACCAGGTACGTAATACTATGATTTAAGGAGATTTTTTATTTTTAGTTTTTGTATTTTTGAGTTGTCGTATTAGGGACTACTTGTAGATCAAATATTCAAATGAAATAACCGTTTGCGTGAAAATCAAGTAGAGTTGGTATAATACAATAAAGAATGAATGAAATATTCGCTAATTTTTACAGCAAGGAAACGATTCATTTAGTCTAAAATTAGCTCACAACATGGCACCTCAAAAATGTAAAAACAAACCGAATAATTTCTTTGGATCAGATGGAACATGAAATAGTAATAGTTATACTAATTCAAAAAAAAAAAAAAAAAAGATAAGAGTGAATATTTATCGTACAATGACTAGTGTTATACTCCCTCCGTCCCCTTTAAACACCCCACTTTCATTTTCGGGGTGTCTTTGTTTAAACACCCCATTTCAAAAAAATTTAAATGTGGTAAGTTTTCACCACACATCAACCTTTTACTATCTTCAAACATAATAAACAAACCACTCATTATCTCCAAAAATAATAAACAAACCACTCATTATTTTCAACAATAATAAACAAACCACAAACTATCTTTAACAATAATAATTAAACCGTCCACTATGTCCAACAATAATAAACAAATCACATCATCTTAATTCACGTAAAATGGGGAGCGGGGTGTTTAAAGGGGGGCGGAGGGAGTATTACTTTAATTTGGAGATCTTGCATAATTAAAAGGAACCAGAAATTCATGTCAAACTAGCTAGCTGCATCATACAATTTGAAGGCGTATGCAATGATCCGCCCCTTTCATATAATTATCGCATAGGGGTGATAGGACTCATACCATGATACCACTATATATACCAAATAAGCTTAAGTAAGTCAAGTTGAACTAGTTTAGTTTATTTTGTTTTTGGGTCCTAAAGAAGATGAGCTTAGCCTTATAATGGTTCAACGGACCTTAACCACACCGTTGCTTCAATTGAACGAATCCTGCTTGATTAATTTGACGCCGAACTCATGATTGGACTGATGAAGGAGACCAACCCAAGGCTAAGTCAACTTCCTGCATGCCTGTGCTTTGGGATCTCTTGGTTGACATGTTCTCCTTTATTTTGGTTATTATCTCGCCATATTTTCGCTATTCCCTCGCATCCACATAACACTTCAAAAAAAAAAAAAAACATAACACTTCCTTTATTTTATTTTCTTTTGAGTTCGAAAGGTTCTCGTTTATTGCCATTTCTTTCTCGCTGTAATAGTATTTCTAGTTTTTCTACGATTTTCTTATTTGAGCTACTTGAAAAGACGTTAGAAATTTAAAGTTTAGACATTATTAATTTGAGTGATGTGTATTTGCATTGGTAGTCAAATTAATTTAGTTCAATAAAACTAAGATCAAAACTGTAAAAGATTTTGTATAGAAAGACGATTTGCCCCCTACACTTTCACTAGCTAATCGTGATATTGAACACCGTAACTTAGTACCTTGTAATTGAACAATTTATCACTTTAACTTTTCAATTCGTCCAATTTCATACCTACCTCTATATTTCAACTAATTTGTAATTTAAAACATTTTGCTAAAGTCACAAAATATATAAAACAAAAGTATCTAAGTATATTTATACAACTTTAGCCGTAAAAATACCTTACATATAAGTGAAAAAAAATTTATACATCTTCACCTTTTGTGAAATACAGAAAACTATGATGAATAGTAATAGTAATAGAAAGAAGGTATTGGTGATGATAGAAATTTACATCTGGGCGGTGTTTACATTCTTAGTTTGTAATACAAGTAGTTTTTTATTTTAAAGAGTAGTAGTTGAGGTAGTGTATAATACGTTGTAATCGTATTTTTGTATTTTTACTGTATAATGTACTTAAATGTTTTTCTTTTTAAATTTTGTGAAATTAGGAAAATATTTTATGTTACAATATTAGTTGAAAAATAGAGGTTGTTGTGAAATTGCACCAATTAAAAAGTTGAGGTGGTAAATAGGTCAATTAAAATTTAGAGTGTTCAATTGCATGATTGGTAAAAATGTAGGGGGCAAATCGTCACTTTCGCCGAAAAACATTAGTAGCAAAAATTAACTGTGTCAATGGCCTGTAAAATTGTGTTCCAGTAGTAAAATTAAGGTCAACAATAAACAATTTAACGTGTCTAAACCTTAGACCAGAACTCTAGAATTTGGCACTTGAAAGTGAGTTATTTCATTTATTTATATTTCAGAAGCCCTTCAACTGTAGATCAAACACTCTTCCCGATTAATCACACGATTCTAAGTATGGTAGTTAATTCCTTAGTGCCTATTTGGATTGGCAATAATGGGCATGAAAAAATTAAGCAATAATAATTCAAACCCATTTTATAGGTTTGGATTGAGGTTAAGGCATGGGATACATTACATCCCCCAAGTCCAAATACTTTCCTCCTTCAATCTCCCCTGAAACTTTTAATGGAGTAACAAATTTCAGCCTCAAACATTCGTTTCTCTCTCCTCTACGCATCTTCATCTTCTTCTTCTGGTATGTTTCTTTTTCTCTCTCCTTTTGTTCTCCTTTTTTCTTCTTCTCTCCATTGATTACCCTCTAACCAAACTTAGGGTAAACATTACCCAAGTAATCATTAAGTTGTATACCAAACTTACAAATTAAGGATATTTTTACCCTATAATCAATCCCCCACTAATTATTTATCCATGAATTTGTTCCCCTCTGACCGTTCCTTGCATATCAGGCGAGGCCGTAGTCTTTCCTTGCTTAATGTTAAGGATCTGTTAAAACAAGTAAGGAATGGCTGGCCTATTTGCTTTTGCACGTCCAAAGAAATTGCAAATGTTTGAACGCCGGGTGCTAAAGATATAAGGGTTAAGTACCTTTAGTTATCTCCCGTCTTTATATTATTGCTTTACCTTAAATGTTTGTTTAAGTCACTCAGTTCCATAATAATGACAAATGATAGAAATCTTCCTTATTATAAACACTTGAATATCTGGTTACCAAAACAACCATTGTGATAAAAATGTTTACCAAAACAGTCATATCGTAAAATTATCAACCAAAACGAGTGTTATTATAATTGTTTTTAAGGGTCTATTATAATTAATTAATAAAAATAAAATTTTAAAAATAAAAAACAAAACGAATTAAAATCTCATTTTCTCTCTCTTATCTCCCTCCCTAACCATAACATGGGCATACTCGCCCAGCACGCCGACAACTGCACCTTCACCCTCCCCACCTTGACCCAGTCAATCCGACCGACGCCGACAAGTTGTCACCACCCCCAACATCGGTGAACGCACCCTTCCCTCATCATTGTTACTTTATTTCCACTCTTTGTTCTCCAATCCAACCCTTTTCATATCCACACTCTCTCATCTCGTCTCAACAATACCATCGTTGTAGCACCTGGTTTCATCGATCACTTGAACCAAAAATAGTCACTTATGGCAGTGTGTCAGGCTATGTATTGATCCCACAGACCAACACGGGTCCTTCCGACGCACTTTGACCTCACTGATACGCACCCTTGAAAGTTTCCTGAAACTATATTCCCCAATAAGCATGCTATCACATGGAATTTCTAAAAAAAAAGTCAACCTCTTTAAGCATTCATATGAGCCATTTATCTCTTATAAACCTCCTCATAAATTTGGGGTATGACACTCACCCCTTTTTAAGAAAGAAAAGCACTCGTTGCGCCTGACAACCAACCACTAACTCCGGGATCTGATCCCCCGCTAGGCTGCTGACCTGGGCCTCATGACCACATGATCAACACGCGGTCTCAGAGTTGTTCTGACACCATTTGTAACACCTTAGTTAATCACTTTAATTGGAAATAGTCACCGATGTCAGCTTGTTAGGTTGTGTACTGACCTCACAGACCAAAACAAGTTCTTCCGGCGTACTTTCACCTCACTCGTGCGCACCCTGAGAAATATCTCAGGAGGTCACTGATCCTAAAACTATTCCCCATCAATAAGACGCTTAACTGTGGAGATTTTATCACATAGGATTTGTAAAAACAAAGTCGGATTTGTTGGTATGAGTAGCCTGCCAATCCCTTCAAAATTCACATGAGCTATTTATCTCTTATAAACCTCCTCATAAATCTGGGATATTACACTTCTATAACAATCCAATCACCAGAGCCGCAACACATATAACCCAATAAGATGGGAAGTCCCCCCTTATGCCTCTCCGGGGTCTAAAAGATGAAAGTCTTGTTGCTAGTATAATGATAGAAATATATTTCAAACTGATTATAGGGCCCTTAGTTTCACAATGTGGGACAAACCAATTCCATAAACCACTTTTCATAACGTTACCACTTAAATAACGCAATGTCGTCCCTGTTGCGTCTCAACCTATTTTATACCAATAGTCAATGGCTGAAGATTTCCCCCGTTAGACGGTTTGTCCAGGTCTTGCCTTACCAACCAATACGCGGTCGCAAGGTTGCTCTGATACCATCTGTGACAGTTTGATCCACTAGACGTCGTCGCACCACAATCCAATGAGGTGAGAAGTCACCCCTTAGGCCTACATATCCTCTCCGGCCCATAAAACGTGAAAGTTTTGTTGTTAGTATGATGGTAGGAATCCATAATAAACTAATCATTTTTTGCCTTAGTTTCCCAATGTAGGACAAGCGAATTCCATAAACCACTTTCCATATTGTTGTAGTGTTACAATCGTACCGACCTCCGAATGACCGACGATGGATGTGTGGTGTGGTTGTTGTTGGGATGGGGTTGGTCGTGGTGGCGAGGAGCCCAGCCGCCTTAGCGGGGGTTTGGTTGGCAGTCGCTTCGAGCGGGGCATACACAGACGATGGGTGTATGGTATGGTTGTTAGTTGTGGAGTCAGGGCTGGTCGCTATGGTGAGGGAGGGGATGATGGTCTGGGTGGTAGTGGCTTCCGGCGGGGCAGAGTAGGGGTTGTGGTTGTCCTTGTGGTGGGGCCTTCCTAGACCCTCGCTTTGTGGGGACGCCATTGTGCGACCGAACTGCTCTATTTTTATTATGGTTTTTTTTTGCTTTCAAATTTTCGATAAAAAAAGTACATAAATGAAGGGTTGTTTTGCCGCATTTGTCTACCGAGACAGCGGCAAAGCTTATTAAAACAAACTTTTGAAATAATGCAAAATGACAATTGTGAGCGGAAGACTTATAGTCAAGCTTATAATCCGATAACAAACCAAACGAAATGAAATACAATCGTCTTCAAAATTTATTGTTTGACGAATTTATTCTTAAGTTCCTATGACGTGCACCAACGTCCAAGTGAATTGAACAAGCAATCACCTTCAAAACCTGTCAACTGCGCAACCAAAAGGATGACACAAGCGACAGACCCCAAAAAAGTATAGGGATACAATCCAAAACAGAGAATGCCAGTACATATGCTAAGTAAGAAACTTGAGCTATAAAAGGAATAAGATACTCTCTTAAGGCGCGTATCTTCTAATAATTGAATAAACTACGATATACAAACAAAGTGCAGGAAACAAATGGGCATGACTCTCAGTTGATCAGAAACTGGGAAATCGAAACAACACCGGACTTGACTGGTGTAGAGGGACACACGAGTCGTGTAGAGGTCAACGTTGAGCTATCTCGTCACAAACTTTTGATTAATCTTCTCTTTCGTCTTTTATCATACAAAGGCCTTTCAAGGGGTCCGTAAACAAGCCAAGGGTCCTACCTTGAGACTACCATATCTAGAGTACATAGTAACATAATTCTAATGACTCGAGTGTGCACACTCCTCACTAGAAGGCTGGTAGGACACGTCACCTCTAAGAGGAGGTCAATTAGGGGTTTGATCTCAAACCCACAATATAAGCTTGATCAAGGACCTTAAAAATACAACGAATAAAGACGACACTTGGTCCCTCCTTTAGATGAGTTTCACATATTATTTCATTATTTTACTCACTTCTAAAGTAACAGCTCGACCCAACATTTGTTGCGAGACAACCCAATAGGATGGAAAGTCACCCTTAGACCCATAAATCCTCTCGTAAGATCTAAAAGTTGAAAACCTTGTTGGTAGTATGTGTTGAGAATTTATGTGGAGCGGTTGTCCCACATCGAAAATTGAAGTGGGTACGGTGGAACATGTTTATAAGGTAGTGGGTTACTCCTCCTATTGCCAATTGGTTTTAGGATGGAACCTCACTGACTTATGGACATGTGTCGGTACTTCTCCTTGGCGGCTATTCCCAACAGTGGTATCAGAGCCCATGGTTCGACTTGGGCTTGGGCATGGTTGTATCAAGGAATGGGCCGGAAGCCCTCGTTGGGCCCATTAGTGGTACGAAATGCGCTATGGAATATGGATTAGAACTGACGGTACACTGGTATGCACAAGGACTCCTGGAAAAAGAACGGGCTGTCGAATGCGGATTCTTATGGAGTGGGTGCGAGTGTGGTTAAGACCCTTTGGGATAATACACGGGTGACATGCGGAATCATGTGGGCACTAGACATGGCTCGGTGCCATGTTGTGTATTGGTTAAGGGCGTTGTCAAGGTTTAATAGTGCGGTGGTTTGCATGCCCGATGTTTGGTTTAAGGAGGAGTGGGTGAGCTCGCACATAAGGGGGAGATTGTTGGGAATTTATGTGTGAGCGGTTGTCCCACATCGGAAAATTGAAGTGGGTACGGTGGAACATGTTTATAAGGTAGTGGGTTACTCCTCCTATTGCCAATTGTTTTTAGGATGGAAGTTCACTAACTTATAGACATGGGCCGGTACTCCTCCTTGGCGGCTCTCCCCAACAGTATGGTGGTAAACATCTATTATAAACTGATCATAGGAGCCTTAGTTTCCTAATGTGGAACAAATAAGGCCAATTTCATAAACCACTTTCTATAATCCTATAGTGTTACAAACTCCCCCAATTAAAGAACGCAACGTCCATGTTGCGCCTAATGTATTCTACCAATAGTCATAGTCCAAATTTAAAAATCTCCCTCGCTAGATGGCTGACCTAGCCCCTAGCACCCAGCACGCAGTCGCAGGGTTGCCTTGTTGGTATATGATGGTAGGAGTCCGCGGTTGCCTTCTTGGTAGTATATATATGATGGTAGGAGTCTATTATAAACTGATCGTAGGAGCTTTTGTTTCCCAATGTGGGACATATCCATTCTATAAACCACTTTCCATAATCATGTAGTGTTACATCCAATCTCTTTGAGGTACATCATTTTTGCTTGCGTTTTTTCGGTTATAGCAAGAAACAATGAACATTAGAATCAATAGTAAGGAGTGGCATAGCGAGACAATTGGATTTATATATAAGTTTGAATTTCAAGAACGACGGGCGAAGGATGTAGGAATACAAATGAGAAATGAAACGAATGACGAAAGTTAATGAGATTGGATGATACAAACATGCTCAAGCATTAGAGGGTCAATGTTCTTACCTTCAAACACTCAACGAAATTCTAACAAGTTATCGAAAGTCCGTGAACAACCTTCATCAAAATCACCACCTAACTACACAACCATCGATATCAAATTGCTACTAATCATACGATAACAATTCCCAAGCCGATATACCATACCCCTAATTCAAACACCATGACGTTAAACAAGACTCTACTTGTCTAATCAGCCTAAATATGATCATATGATAACCAAATCAACTCCAACTCACAGCAAACTTGCACAACATCCAAATAATCACAATACTAATAACTTTCCCATGAATAACCACCACCACCACCACTACCAACAACAACAACAACAACAACAACTAAGCCTTATTCCCAAAATGATTGGGGTCGGCTAACATAGATAGTCATCCGGTGACCGCCAAAAAATTAAAAAACATTCTGTATCATTTAGAAATATTGAAATACTTTTTAGAAAGCACAAAAAAAAGGTTAGGGAAAAAAACAGTCAAATTAAGTCCGCCGCATGGATAGAGCCCCTCCACACTGTTCTATCCAACACCATTCAAGCCGTAGGACACTCATATCACTTCTAATCACCACCATCCAAGTCATCTTGCGTCTTCCCCTACCTCGAATAATAATTTCCCCACCCTTCTACTCTTCGAATAATAGTTTCCCCACCCTTCTACTCTTCAAACCTTAGTCGGTTCTCCCTCATCTTGTCGTCAATGGCTGCAACCCTACTTTCTCCCTAATAACTTAATTTCTTAACCGACCATGTCTTTTATTTCCACACATCCACTATAGCATGCACATCTCCACCACACTCATCTTATGAACATGACACTGTTTCACAACCCAATATTCTATGCCATATAACCGTGTCGGTCTGATTGTCATTCAATAAAACTTACCCTTCAACTTATTGGACATCCCTCGAATCACACGGAAACCCTCTGGCATTCCTCCACTTCAACCAACCTGATTTGATCTTATGGGCCACATCTCCATCCAATTCTCCATCATTTTGAAGAATCGATCCCAAATATCGAAAGAACTCTGAACCCTGAACAACCTTTCCATCGAATATGATCGTCCCTGTATCTAGGCGCCTAATCCCGCTGTCCCTATTTTGTGAACGTCATCGTATTAACTACTAACCCGAGTATAAATGTTATTATGTTAGTGCTAAATAGTAACTCTATGATTAAAAAAGTAATCCGGCCAGGGGTGAAAATTAATTTTAGAGTGAATAATTTCCGCTGAAGGACGATAAATAGTAAATTAACAATTTGACTAGATAATCACCACTTTTAAAGTTCGGACGCTGTTGTAAACTTGGAAAGTTAATTACCAGACTAACTAACCGTATAATTTCAATGATAAAGTAATCTTAAATGAGTAACTTACACGATTTTTATTATTTAGAGCTAGCGAAAGCACAGAAGTAACCTCCTGGCAATTCAAGATCAGGTAAGGGACTTTTTTTTTATTTAGCTTGGAGTATTATTTTTCGTATACTATATAAATGGTTCTTTACGAAAGAGAATCAAGTATTGTGAAATATGAATAATTTTTTAAAATGCTTTTGACTTGAGAGTTAGTTATAATGTTCTGGCTAATTATGAACTGAGGACATTGTGGCCCTGCCAAAAGATAAACTAGCACTGATTGAGAACTTTTGAACTAATCAGAACTATTACTACCCACTATTGAGAACTATTATACTTCTATGAAATATTATTACTTGTTTTACTGTTTTGGCACTTGATTGATCCGGTTAGATTGAACACTGTCTTTTACTGAGCTGTTGAACTCACCCTTTTCATAATAAACTCTTTTCAAGTGAGCATCACTTGCGTGGAATGGGGATTTGAGTGAGATACTTGGACCAGTGTTAGCCTTGTAAACTAAATAAATGGCCTTATTTAACCTTAACGTAATTTTCGCATGTATAATATTAAGGAATATTTCCCTTGTAGTTTCGACATTTGAAGATTAAGAAAGGCGTGGCCTACGTTCGTAGGTTGTCGTCTGTTATATTTCAATGTTAGTCTTGGGGCGTGACATACCAGATACCACCACCACCGGAATTGAAATTAATTGATCCCAAATTTCATCGAATTGTCACAATAAAACATCATATCCCTACACAATTCTAGCATCCATAACTCATGATATGCCATAATTGGCATTCTGCCCTAATTCCTAAATGTCTCAAAATAAATAACACTTTCACAAATCATCACACAACAATTACTAAATCATAACCCCAACAATTAACCCACAATCAAACTCTTAAAACCAACAATACCAAAATTACGGCATGCTAGAAAAATATGAAAGAGAAGAAGAGAAGCTTACTACACTTGATAAATCAAATGTGGAGGGAGAGGAGGAGGTGACGGCGGTGACGGTGGCATGCAAAAGGGGGCCGGCTGCCGAGGAGAGAGAGAGAGATGAGTCTTCTTCTTCTTCTTCTTCTGCTTCCGTGTATCACGTGAAATGAGAGGAGAGGGAGAGAATTTGTGTTTTATAATTCAGTAGTGAAATAATAGGGTTGTTATTAAGGATGATTTGGTAAAATCAATTGAATTATCCGATTTGGAAAAGTATGCCCAAATAAGAAAACGACCTCCTAATCCCAAAATAGCAACTTGTATACTTTAAAATATAGTAAAACATAACACCCTACTTAAATAAATTTCCAAAATTTACGTGGTGTCATAATTTTGATAAATAGTTTTATTATATGGTCATTTTGATACATTTTGATAAATAGTTTTATATATCAAATATATCAAAATGGTTGTTTTGGTAAATATAATACTATTATCATATTTTTCATTGCCAATTGAATAATTTTACTACCGTAGACTCCGCATTTTGTTTTATATACTTTACAATCTCAATAAATGCTTCTAAATTGCTAACTTTTCATTTTTTTAAGGTAACAATTAGATTACTCTAAGAGAAACTACGAACTAAATTAGATTTTATATCTATAACTTTTGCATATGGACAATGTTGAGGTTTACCGTGTAGACAATTGAAAATGTATATTATCAACAATAATTTTGTTTCACTATAATAATTCGGGTTTTCTAACGTGTGCCCATAAGGCACATGATAAAACTCTATTCATTTCCTAAGTTAAGTGATATTCTTACTTGAAAAAACAAATTGTGGAATCTTTTTGATTATTTCAGGAGAATATCACTTAATTAAGGAAGGATATCAAGTCTTATCATGTGCCCCATGGGCACACGTTAGAAAAATCCATAATAATTTTACTACTCACACAAATATATAATTTTACTACCCAAATTTTTTACTAATTTGATTTCAATTTTACTACTACATACTAACTCAATTTTAACTTACATTTTAGACAAATTAATTGTGTTTAGCAATTTGCTTTGCATATATACTTTGAAATATACCGTACCATATACCACTCAATTAATATGATAATGATACGAAGAAAGAGAGGTCGAATACTACATACATTTTGTTTGATTGAAGAGAGCACTGAATAATTCGAAGATACGACGATGGTTTGAGATTCTATTGGTTCAGTTGGAAGGATCCCAGAAAAAGCCAAAAACATATCCAAATCGCATTACAATTAGAACACAACTTGATTATTTTCCGTATCTCAACCTTAGGGGGCAGGGTGAACATGTTGGTGGTTTCCCGTTGACCAGGTCTATGTGAGATCAGATTGTTATGACCTTTTCATGCATATGCTTAGGCCTGGCAAATCCGACCCGACCCGATTCATTGACCCGATAAGACCCGAAATTGTTGTCAACAAAACCCGACCAGACCCGACCCGATGATGACCCGAACTGACACAGCCCGATATGACCCGACCCGAAACCGACCCGCTCTCCTGTTATCCGACAATGACCGATTGTGACCCGACCCGATCCGACACAAAATTTCCTCGATAAAACCCGACCCAAAACCGACCTGACCCAACCCGAAACCGACCCGAAGGTTCATCTGACCCGTTATGACCCGACCCGATACAAACCGACCCGACATAACCCGACCCGACGACCCATTTGCCACCCCTACTGATATGCTCTTTATTTTCGCTGATCGCTAAGACGCTAACCTGATCATGCTGCCAAATTACCATCATATAACACGCTCTTATATTATTACACATCCTACATAGGTGTGGGAAATAGATACAGATTAAAGTACTTGTATAAGGACTTCATTACCTTCTGATAGTCATAGAGATCATTGCATGAGAATTGAATTGTCTAAAATAGTGCACCAAAAACTAGAAGTCTAATGTTGTCATTAAATTTACTATGGCAAAATATTTTTTCTACTAATTAAGGCCATGTTTTGAATGTGATCTGAAGTGAATGATTTTGATCTGATCTGATCTGATTGGAATTTGTGATTTCTGAATTTTTTTCTAATTTAACCGAACATATTAATTTAACATATTCTTTAATAGTTTTATAATTATAATTATAGTTATAATTATTATCATTATTATTATTATTATTATTGTTGTTGTTGTTGTTGTTGTTGTTGTTGTTGTTGTTGTTGTTGTTGTTGTTATATATCGAACGAAGAATCAATAATAATCTACAAGAAATTGGAGGGAAGCCGATCCATATACTATCTGAGCCCCCACACATTTCGCTATGGTAAAACCAATCCTTGTAATTATCATCATGTCGAGCAAGATCATGATACTCATCAAGAAGTTGGCGCGGAGCTAAATGATATGGAGATTGATAAAAAAAACATGAGGATGATATGTAATGGGATAATTAACTCTGTGGCAATCCACTAGATACTTCAATTCGTTTCCTTTTCCAATAGTAATTTATGATGGTTATTTTAAAATAAATTTTTCTTGTTTAGTTCTATTTTTGTAACCTATAATCATTAAAAATAAAAGGATTAGTGTTAATAATGATATTATTTTAAGAACAACTTATTTGACTAAACTGAACTGATCTGAATGATTTTGATCTGATCTGATCTGATTAATTTTGATCTGATCTGATCTGATTAATTTTGATCTGATCTGATCTGATTAATTTTGATCTGATCTGAATTAATTTTGATCTGATCTGAATTAATTTGAGAATAAGTCCTATCAAACAGGGCCTAACACAATTAATTTGTTTTATTTTACTACCAATATGTTTCAGTGCAATTTTGTTTTACTATTTCATTGCCATTGACTTAATTTTACTACTCCATAAACATCACACAAATCCCATATTTGTGTAAACATTATACCTCTGACATATCATTCACAACCGTAATTTAGGTTCTCTATAATGGAAGTTTCGCTTAAATAAGCTGTCTTGATCTGAAAATCTTATTAAGATCTCATTAAAGATTGATCTTGAAGGTTGACATAAATCCGCTGAATTTTTAGCTTGATTTACGGCTTCACATGCATGAAACATTATTATATACTACTGCATGCACCAAGCTAATAAGTAGTGTTGTCCTAAATGTGTGTGGGGTGGAGTTCCCCCTACTAGCTTAGTCGGAGACGAGCTAATCGAACACGACAAAGTGAAAATTTAATTGCGTGTGTCACTACGCCAAAAAACACCATAGAAACCGGGTTGAAAACCGGCTAGACACCGGTTACACCCGGTGTCTGGACTGTCGGTGTCTTTATCTTAGACACCGGTTGTCCAATATTACACCCGGTGTAAAAGTGTAACCTAAGACACCGGTTTTTCAATAAGACACCCGGTGTCATATGCGTATGCTGAATGCGTTAACGTGGGAGGGTATTTGACACCGGTTATTCATAAAACCGGTGTCTTAGGTCACAATTAAAAACGTGCTTTGACAAGCTAAGGTTGAGCTATCGACGTTTGGAAATACATGCATCTAAATGTTATAAATTGATCTAATGAACTTAATTCACCTTAAACAACATGATTAGACAATTTTATTTGCTTAGCTACTTAATTATTAGGAGATAACGAATTACTTCTATGTTGTAATAGGAAATAGGAAATATAGTGTGTGAGAGTATTAGACTTAGCTTGTTATAATGAGAGTAATTCTAAGTTGCTTGACAAGTACCGCAAAGTAGCATAAGACCCATCATCTCAACCATCCATACCATAATGTTAAAAATCAATCTACACTGTCCATTATTTTTATTTGGATATATTTTATAAATTATATTGTAAATAACCAAAAAAATAGAAAAAAAATAGTTAATTGCATTTATTTAATCTTTTATGCTTATATATATACATTGTACAAACTAAATCTAGTATAACTTGATAATTTTTTCCTTTTCTACTTGTTTGGTAGGGAGGAATTGGACGGAAAGAAAGGGAGGGAAGAGAAAGGAAGAGAAGAGAAAGGAAAGGGAAGGAAGAGAAAGGAAGTGAATTATGATTTCCGTTGTTTGGTTGAAAACCTAAAAATCTGTAGGTTTTGGAAAAAAAATGTGTGTTTTTATGTTGTATTTTTCCTTTCCTTCCAAATCCCACCGTTTTGGGCGGAATAGAAACTCAAACTTTTATGAAGAATACTTTCCTTCCATTTCCTTTCCTTTCTCCCCATTGCCTATGTTTTTTTGTAAACCAAACATTGGAAAGCTAGATAATGACCTTCCTTTACTTTCCATCCATTTCCTTCCTACCAAATACACTGTTTAGAAAAAAATATTAAGTTATGGATAATTTGCGAGACCGCACCTTATAAAATAAGTTTTTTGCGAGACCGCACCTTTTATGTTAAATTTTGTGAAACATCACCTTTTAAGTCTATTTCATTGCGAAGCAACACCTTTTTTCATTTTCGACCAATTTTGACCTCTCCAACGTTGATCTGACCTTACTCTTCCCCTTCATGCTTATTTTTACAACTCATACTCTAAAAAGGAAAGAACCGGTCCAAATGAATGTCAATGATGACGTCATAACCTACATTTAACAATTAAATAATCCGTCATCTAGCATAATTAAGGAAAATTATGGTCGAAAATTTCAGCAAGAGATATGGCCAAATTTATATTAGTTCCTAAAATAAATCATCGATCTTTTTTATTTGTAGATAATATATCAAAGAATCTCATGATCAGTAATAATTAAGGTAAAAGAAAGTTAACCGAAATTTTGGCAATATATGGCTCAATGTTTAAAAACGGAATAAAATCTTCTACTTCTTTCTTATGAAAAAAAAACGGCATTTTTCATTATTCGGAAATTATAAAAAAAGAAAATGGCATGTACACCGTATGCATACCCTAAATAAATTTAATTCCGGATAGAATATTTATGGATACGATTGTGTAGAAATACTCTTCCATTATTTATTTTTTTTTGCAAGAAATGTTGTTCTTTTATTCATCCAAATTGGGGAAAAAAGAACTCCTTAGAAAAACGCCACTAAGGAAACTAGGCTAGAATTACAAAAATTAAGAAATAAGATTAGCACTTAGGCTATCTGATCTATTACATCCTCGGGATAACATTTATTCTTCAAATAAAGGAGTCGAACACTAACAACGAATTTAATTTGCATCATAATCGAATCTATAGATGACAGGCTAAAGTTGTATGCCTAAATAAAATATACATTAACACACTAACATATAACATAGTAATAATGGGTAAGTGGGTGTCGAATCCACAGAGAACGGTGAATGTCTAAATGTGCAAAAGTAACTAAATGGGGGGTTTTAGTAATCAAAAGCTAAAAGAGTAAAATTTGTAAATCAATTGAGGAAAAGATCTCGGACAATTAATACCCACTATCATTCACCTAATTGGTCCTAGTTATCAACTAATCCTAATTCGTTGAATACTTAGTTGTAGAAATATAATTTCTTATCGTTTCTTAATTGTAGATAAGAGGAGAGATCAACCCTACCTAATGGTCCTAATCGTAGGATAACAAAGACGCGAGCGTAAATTCAATCCAGCGAAAGCATAAAGTAATTAAACGATATCAATAAGATTAATAAGATCTAGACACATGCGGTTTCGATCTCCAATTAATATGTTTATTCTCCCCTAAAACTAATCACGATGATCAGCATGCAGTTAGACCTAGTTTCTACTAATCGATTCAACAATCAAACAATTAATCCTCTAATTGAGAATCTAGCAATAAAGATTAATCTAGGGTTAATTAGTGGTCACCTAATTAACAACAAATCAATCAATAATAACAATGATAGCAAGAGAATAAACAATACTCAAACGAAATTAAGACCTAGAAATCAAACTCACAATTATCTGTAAATAATAGATTTGATTAATAATCCGAGAATAAAAAGGTCTTTAGCCTTGCATAATTCTTCAAAATAACACTTTAAGTCTTGAGAAAACTGAATGATTAAAACCACCGAAAGTTTAAAATATTAATACTAAAAAATTACAAGACGAGATATGGAAATCCGTACTTAACCGACGCAGCATCGGGACAACTCGTCCCGATACAAATGACTGTCTTAAGCGTCAAGACGACTCGTCTCAAATACAGACGAGTCGTCTGAAGCGCACTTTCTGTCGTCAGATTGCATCTGGCGACGTTTTTCAAACGGTCATAACTTCTTCGTTACTTGGCCTGTGAGGACGTGCGACCACTTTCCGGAAAGCTAAGATCATGAACTTTAATATGCCGTTATTTTAACTAAAAAATTCAAAGCCATTTGAAAGTGATGAACCTTCAAAGTTGACCTTCCATAAATGGACTGAAATTTCTCCCAAACTTGTCCAAAACTTGTCACCTCGCTTCTTGGATCATCTTTCCTCGCCTCATTGTCTTTCCACACACTTGCACATTAATCTTGAGGCCATAAATACATTAAAAAACCACTAATTCTTATATTAAATCACAAATAATCAAATAATCGAATTAACTAATAAACCGATTCAAAAGCTACCATTTAAATGCATAAAAATCCATCTTTTTCCACTACTAAGTGGTGTGTATCAATAGAATGTTCTTCACTTCAGAAAAGCCTGCAATTCCTTTCTCTCCAGATGAAGTACGTTGCAGCTGTCACCCTACAGGTTGCCCATCTATGACGCCCATTTCTCTTGCTCTTCTTCCTCTTCAGCCAACCCATGACATGATTGATGTCATTACTTTGCATATTTATACCAACCCAAACCTTGACTTGCTCCCAGATCTTAGCATCAAAATTGCAGCGGAAAAAGTGATGCATGTGGCACTCTACAACATTTTTGCAGAGGATACATCTGTTAACTAGATGCATTCCTCGTTTGACAATGTTATCTACATTGGCAAGCTTCTTTTGCATTGCAAGGGAAGTTATGAAGCTGTGCTTGGGTAGATTGACACTGCTCCATACACTCTTGTGCCATCTCACTTCAGGAAGTTTGGTTCCAAAGAAATCATACACAGTATTCACATCATACTTACCATTTTTCTCCCATTTCCTTATAGTGCTATAGAATTCTGCTCCCTTCAGGTTCTTCTTGATCTCATTTTTCACTTTGATCACTCTTCCAATTCTCAGAATCACCAGTCTGATATTGAGTCTCAATCAGATCACATTTGTTGAGTTTGTAAGCTCAGACCCATTTTTCCCAGAGACCTTCTTTATTTGTCACTATTCTTCAAATCCACTTAGCAACTACGGCCTTATCCAGGCTAAGATCTCCTTGATACTCATTCCACCCTCAGCTTTAGGAGTACAAATGCTTTGCCAACTTTTGTATTGCATTCTTCTTTCACCAGGTTTAATATTCCAGAGAAAGTTTTTGCAGGCTTTATGAATGCTACTGATAATGGTTTTAGGAAGCAAAAAACTAGCATACCGGTAGTTCTCAATCCCAAACACCACTGAGTTTATCAGCTGAATTTTACCGGCATAAGAGAGAGAGTTTGCAGACCAATTATTGATGGATTTCTGGATTCTGCCCACCAATTGCTCATACATGTCATTCTTGAGTCTTGTAGCATTTAGAGGGATTAATCCCAAATATCTGAAGGGAAAAGAGCCTTCATTAAATCCTGTCTGTTGGATGATTTCTAATCTGATTTGATTATGGACTCCAGCAAAGTATATATCAGTCTTTGCATGATTTGCCTGCAACCCTGAGATTTTGGCAAAGCTTTCAAGACAGTTCATTGCAGCCTTAACGGATGGAGTATCTCCCCTTGTGAATATCATGAGATCATCAGAAAAAAAAAGATGAGTTAGCTGAGTCCTCGAGCATTGAGGATGATAGGAGAAATTGGGACAACTCTTCACTTTTCTCAAATATCTTGAAAGGATTTCCATACTTAAGACAAAAATATAGGGAGAAAGGGGGTCTCCCTGTGTAATCCCACTCTTACCCTTGAAGAATCATGCATAGATCCTATTGATCTTCAAAGAGAACCAAGTAGAAGTGAGACATTTACAGATCCAATTAAACACAAGAGGATTCGTTAGTCATTCGAATTTGGATCGGGATTATGGATCACGCAACCCATCTAATTAGCTAAGTCCAAACCCGAGTCTACCCTCATACTCATATACATATAATAAATAAAACTCTTGCTTTCTTTGTTAATCATTCAGCCTCCCCCTCTGCATCTCTCTCCTTTTTCGTAGCCTCCACCCGCGAAAATTCCCAACATCACTGTGTCAAATTCAAACACACACATCTCTCATATATGACCTCTGATCAAATCATGGTTGGTAGCGTTAGTACCGTGATTTCAATACAAATCCATCAACATGTAGATCGTTTCAAGATTCCACCGGATGCTCTCTGTAGAGGCATTTTTGTGGAGCTGTGTCTATCTACCTAGAAATGTTCCGCCCCCTTGTTATTTTGATGATTCCCGTTGATTCCTAAGGTATTTTAGGACGAACTTTCATGGAGATATTCCTAACTTTATTCTTGACAACATATCCAAAATTGGTAAGGCCTAGATTTGTTATCAAAAGATATATCAGAATTCGTGGGTAAACCTTAATTCATGTTTATGGTTCAGCGTGAGATTGATTATCATTGATCCGCTTGGATTTTGTGGACGAAATTAATTTGCAGGGGACGTTCCTGACAAAACCGTCTATGACATACTCACATTTGATGGTCATCTGATATCGGAGGTAGACGTTATTCATGTTTATTTACTACTGTCTCCTTTTGGATTCATTATAGATTAGTGTTAATTGTGAGAATTATGACTTATAGATACACCTAGTGAATTAGGGGATTATTGGTTGAGTTTGTGATTGATTGGGTACCTAAGTTTTGGATTCAAGGAGGTGTAGTTCGTAATCTTGTTAGAAGAACTTGATTAATGATTAGCGTTGAAAGGCAAGAACGTTGACCTCCTAAAGTTGAGCATGCTTATATCATTCATTCTCAAAAGCCTATCATTCGTTTCATCCATGATTGTGATCCTTACACATTTTGCACATCATTCTGTTGTGATCCATGTTATGCATATATCATTGTCTGGCTATGCCTTTATCAATTGTTGATCTGAATGTTATCGTTTCCTGCTACGACCATCTATAAATTGAAAAGCGCCAGCACAAATAATATACCTTAAAGTTCAAGCAAAAATTGAAATAATGTAGTGAGAATTGAAACCCATCCAGAGATGCGGACATAGGAGCCGTCACCACATCGGGATGATGTGTTTACCTCTAACGAGAGGCTTTGTGTTTAAGGGTTGGAGATCAGCTACCGAACCCCCTAATAGACTTCCTCCTAGGGACAGTGCGTCCTACTGTCCCCCTAGCGAGAGGTGTGCACACTCGGGTCATTAGGATGTTGTTACTTTGTTACTTTATTACTCTAGATGTGGTAATCTAGGGATATGACCCTTGACTCGATTATAGGGACCTCACAGAGGCCCTCGAATAACATATATGATTAGAATCGATAAGCGAATAATTAATATTTTGTTTGCCTTGCTCGGCTGTGCTTTCTGCACTGTACACGAGTCCTGTACTGTCGTTCTTGTTCGTTGTTGCATTGCGTAGTTTGTTCAATTATATTTAGCTACGCGCCTTTTAAGGCGTGTATCTTGTTTCCTTTGTTGCTCCATTTTTCTTACCTAGCCTGAGCTGAAGTTCTTTCTATTTGGGTTTGTCCCATCCCTATTTTGGGGCATGTGTCCTTGTTATAATGGTGCAGTTGACAGGGTCTTGAAGGGGATTGATTGTCTGCTTGGATGTCGTTGTATGGCATGGGATTTTAGAATAATTCGTGAAATATTTGGATTCTTTTGAATGATTGTAACTTATTTGATTTGGTTTGTTTTTGGTTTTTAATCTTAACTACAAGTCTTTCGCTAACAATTGTTTAAGTTTGTTTTAATAAGCCTTGTCGTTGCCTTCGTAGGCAACGGCGGCATAACAATCCTTTGCTTTCTTTTTTACATGTGTCGAAAATTTAGGGTTGTTACATTGTGAGATTTATTACCTTTAAATGATAGAGTTCTATACAAGTTGATTCAAAATTGTGCTAGACCGAAAAGGTGAAATATATAGAATTTGCAATAAGCTAGGGAAATTCCAATTAGTTTTATCGTTAAATAAAAAATAAAACTCACCTCATAAAAAGGAAAATGCCACATATTCCTCCAATGAGTAACACTATTAGAACTACTTCACATAAACATTTAAGAACCTCGTGCATGTCAGGGATTCATAAGCTAGTCTTTTAATAAAGTTGTGCCATTTAACACGTCAGTATGCTAATTGGTTAATCAACCTGTGTGAGCCATGATTTGAACCATTGACCTCTCACTTAATTATTCAATGAAGTATTTTTTTAGCCACCAAACTAGTAGGGGTGGGAATTAAAAAGCACCAATGTTAAAATTGAGATTTATTAAACACTAAAGTAACCAAAATATGTTTATAATCCACTTTAGCTACTTTTGGGATTTAGAAACCACCTATGATTATTGTCAAATAATTTTAAAATCAATTATACAAGTTTTAGTTGAAAAATTATCTTATGTAATGTCATTCTGACTCTAAAAAATCGAAAGCGGCCTAAAACATTCATTGAGTGAATGACTGATTGTTGATCGATCATTTCCGTGAAGTTAAAGAATGCATCTACGATGAAAAACTTTTTTCCATGGATTGTATTACCTCCTGGTCTTCTATCTCAAGAATAATGTCAATATAATAAGAATTTTGTAGGCATGCTAATATTTTCGTTCATCCTGAAATTTGACAATATTGCGTACAAACACTATAAGTTTAAGTTATTTTGGGCTGACATGTAGCAATAATTTTTTACTCATTAATTTTCCGGGATAATAATTTTTTTTTTGTCTTATTAATTCCGTACAACATTGATTGTAAATTCATGTATTCGCGCATAGTCGTGAATAACTTTTGGTAAATAATTTTTTCATCTAAAATTTTATAATGGATTTTAAAGTTATTTCATAATATTTGGTGGTTTTAAATCTCAACTAAAGTGCGTGGTTTATAAATACATTTTAGTTATTTTAGTGTTTAATAACATTTTTGACATTGATGGTTTTTAAATCTCACACCTACTACTTTGGTGGCTAAAAAATACTTCTTTGCTTAGGGCCCGTTCGGTATCACTGCCGTTTTCAGTTTTTGTTTTTTTTGCGTAAAAAATTTAGCTAAATAAGTTGCAAAAATTAATTTAAACTGTATGTTTGTATAATAGTCATACAGATTATGAAAATTGACAACTGAAAACTGAAAACCACTTTTTCTGATTTTCAAAAACGGGACTTTGAATTTCAAAAAACCAGAATGCTGAAAACAGAAAACAATACCAAATAGGCCATTAATTATTCATTACATTACTAGTGTGCTAACCGTTAGTTCATACATATTTTTACAACTCATAATATAAAAAGGAAAGAATCAGTTCAAATAAAATGCGAAAGAATATATAATTTGTCAACTGACCATGGATTTTGCTGTCAATTAATACTACTTTCTACATTTGCCATGGAAAAAATATCCTCGAAGAAGGATTTTGCCTAAAATAATGCATGATATCTTATATATAAATCAAATTACCAATAATCTAGCATATATATTAATGGACGATATTCCATAATTAAATAAAACAGCATATTCCGTTGTGACAAAAGGAATCAAATATTTTACGTTTAAATATAATGGAAAACAAATAATGTGAACATGATTTCCTAAATACAATTGGGGTAAAAAAAAAAATATACTATACGCAACAATTTAGGAAAAATGGTTTATTTCAGCCATAAAAAAATGTAATAATCTAAGAAATAAATCAATTTGTCCTATAATATAGAAAAAGTCAATAAGTAAATTTCTGTAAATTGAACACTGAAAATTTCCGAAAATAATACACAAAAACTTAATTATTTAAAAAGAATGGCAATAAATCTTTTAATATAATATCATAATAATCATATATATGCTGCACATAAAATAGAAAACTCCATAAGATCTTGGTATTATACCAAAAACTAAATACTCCCCCATTATTCAATGATATCATTCCTATAATATTGCACTGGATATGACGATTCTTAATTTTTTTTATCATAATCATCATATATGATTCTAATATTATTTTCGCTATTTCTTTTGCACAAGACGGAACGATGATTTGCTCTTGCAGTAGTTAATCAAAGCATTTTGAAAGAGGAGTTTGTGCCATCTTGAATCTTGATCTCATGCACCAAGTCGTAAATTTGGTGGATTTTCGATCTCACACTGACTTACCGTACATTTTGATTTTCATTTAATTAGTTACTTCTTTTGTCAATCAAGTATCAAAAATAGCATCAGTTGTTGAATGTTTTTATATACTCCCTCCGATCCAAATTAAACTTTTCATCCTCTTTTTTCAGGTTTTGACTTTGTTTTTCCCAATTTCAAAATATTACGTTTTTTGTCAGTGAATAATTATGGAGGAAAGATAAAGATGTTGGTTATAACTAGCTTTTAAATTTATTTACTAAATGTGTTGAAAATATGCCTTCAACACATCTTACCAATTTGGGTATGTCTTAGTGGTAATCGGTATAAGGAGGATCCATTGAGAGGTCGCGCGGTCCGCGGAGTTGAAGACGCGGAGCGCGGCTGATTTAGAGAAGACGAGGCAGAAAAGTCGGCGCGGACCGCGAAGCAAGGCAGCGCGGACCGTGGTGATCATGGCGCGGGCCGCGATGGCTGGCGGCTTTTGTCGGCTGTTTTTGGGCTTCGCGTTATTTGTTTCCTTATTGCGTTTTTCGGCATATTAGGTTAATTTCTTATGAGGGGACTATATAAACACCCTAACCCCCTCATAGTCTCCTGCTGCGAAGCCAACATGTAAGGTCGGAAGACCTGAAGACCGAAGATACAATTGAGTGATTCTCTTGTAATTGTGAGTACCTAGAGTCATAATTGCGGGTTTTCTCAAGGTGTGGCTTCTCTGTCAATTGGGTAGATTCAAGGGCATTCATTTGGGTTCTTGGTTGATCACAAGGGCGTTTGGCTCTTAGATCTCGTTCGTATTTGGTGAGTTCTTTTCGGATTGAACTCACAACTTTGTATTGGTGCTATTCTCATATAGTTAATATTTCTCCTCTGTTTGGTGGACGTAGCTGGCACATCGCTGGTGAACCACGTTAAATCTGGTGTCTATTTCTTTACATTTATTGCTTGTGTTATTATTGATACCACATTTGTTACTACATCTATTCACGCGCAATCACACTCAAACCATTCGTTGTTGTGACTGGACACCTCCGTTCTAACAAAATGAATTATTAAGAATTATTTATTAGCTTTCCTTTGGAGGTGCGCAAAAGGGAGCGGGATGTTTAATTCGGACCGGACGGAGTACATCGTTTGATAAATAATGAAACATGTAAAAAGAATGCACACGCAATTTCAAGCAAGGTCTTAATTGGCGAAGAGTTACTCTTTCTATATGTAACAAGGTACATGGCTTTCTATTGGTAAGAGTATGTGCTTAATTTGTTTAGTTATTGATCTTCAACATGAGTACATATGTGCTTGATTTGTTTTAGGTTTGTATTAGTATTGAATCGAAAGGCGAGACAAGAAGTGCATAATGGGCTATCGACATTAGTCAAGTATATGTTATCTTTTTTTAATGAGGGTGACCATTACTCCAAAATTTTTAGTTTGTCATATCTCATTTTATACTATAACCTTCTTTCTCCTATGTTACGAATCGAGTACTTTGTTTTCGCATTTTCTCATATGGGATCTTTGTGTGTTCGCATTTTCTCATATGTGATTTTTGTCTAATTTAATCAACTGTCTATTTGTACTGCACTACAAAAGACTCAAGAGTATGGTATGTAGGAGTAGACCTGATATTATAGACGGTGTTTGATCAGATAAGATTTGTTGACATTTTGACCTATACTCTGTATATAATTGTTTTGATGTTTAATCTGAAATATATTATTTTCTGTGTTAACTTTGAATAATATTTTGTATTTCTTTGATTGGTGAATCGAACCAGATTTAATGACTTTGGGATTATTATCAGTTGAAGGTTTGTAATTTTTCTATCCCCTTTTTGTTTCCTCTTTTTGAATGATTTCTGAACGCTTTATACTTACAAGTTACAACTCATCTTGCTTATCGATATTCGATCAAGTGAGAAACTACTGCTTTGGTTTATGTATTTTTTTTCATAATCACTCCATTCTTATTATTTTGTGTATAAATCATAGTACCTCCGTTTCTGATCGAAATTCTTATTTTTTTGAATAGAAAATTCTTTTGCGGATAATGAGGACGCTTGAATCGGAAATGAGTTGAGCATTTAAGTTGTGTTTCGAAATTCTCATAGAAAATTACTCTGATTAGTCAACCGGGGTATTCACTAGGCTTTGAATTGATTGTGTTAAATTAGCTCAGCTATAGTTAGATCAGACTGCTAGATTTGATATTATTTCATTGATGATGATGTATTCCATGAAAGTTATCACAAATTTTACCAACTGTTGTATTATTAGCCTTATGTTCTATCAATCTTGATTCACAATTTCATTAGTTGTTGAACTTTCTAGAGTTTAGATTGAAGTTCAGATTTGCTCCCTGTTTTATCATATTCATATTATTTGCCCCTATAAATCCAATTAATTTTTTGTTAAATAAAACTCACCTAAAAAAATGTCACATATTTCTAGAATGAGAGAGTATATATACATAGCACTATGAACTACTTCACATAAACATTTAAGAACCCGTGCATGACACGGGTTCATAAGCTAGTGTAGATCTAAAGGAGAGTCTCAAAAATTGTTCCAGAGACTGTCACAAATGTCTCAAGAAATAATTATGTGGGTTCACAAGTAATTAAAATTAATTTAATAGTATTTTGGTCTCAATTAGTAATAAAAATAAATGCTTGAGACCAAAGTATAAGTCTCACAATTGAAAAGGTTAATCTCAAATTGAGTCTCATTCTCCATTTATGTCAGTATAATGTTATTATGACATCATATTAGTATTTAAGACATAAAGTGAGTCTCACTGATAAAAACGCTCTTTTTAAAATGTCATCCAAGCGACGACCATGCATGCATGTAGACCTGGCAAAACTGATCCACACCCAAACATCCGACCCGAATTACTTGACCCGAACATCCGAACGTGACACGAATTTCTAATCTGAATTTAAATCGAAACCCAAATCTGAAAATGACCCACATTCTATTTGATCCGATATTGACACAAACTGAAACTACTCAAACCCAAATAACCCGTCGTTTTACTGATTCAGTTGAGCAAAAATGACTTAGATTAGATATAATACATATATCTTTAATCAATCAAATTAACAGTAGAACTTCAAATTAAAATAATATTAAACAAAATGTAAGGAATGTGACATTAATCTGATCAGACTTGAACAATTTGAAATGACCCGATCCGAAACCGACCCGACCCGAATTTGACCCGTAGTTGACACAACCGAACTAGACCCGACCCAAGCTGAACCCGACCCAATCAAAAATAGACCCAAAATACATAACCTGACGCAAATAGACCCGCCCCGAATGACCCGTTTAGCGGGTCTACATGCGTATATTGATGTATCTAATTAAGCTAGCCATCGTACTAAAATCAAATCATTTATTTTAGCAAAAAAAAATCAAATCATGTAGTAGTAATAAGTAACCGAAAAGACCTCACTTGATATCTGAATATCTGATCCATGTCTCATCACATTAGGCTAGCTTAACGAATGTAAGTAACCCTCAAAAAAAGGGAAGGTAAGTGAATTACAGAAACGACATGACCGAGGGAAAGGCAAAACCGAAATCCAATGGGCTGGCAGGCTGCTTTTAACGCTTGTATGTGCATGGAAAAGTAATACATACGTGATACGTGCCACCAAAATCAAAGGTTGCTTTTTAATTTTCTTTTTGTACAAAGAATATTAGGACAAGATCACCGAATTCATCATTTTGAACAAAAGCAGCAGGCTAAGAGCGCAAGAAGTGCATACTCTCATACCAATGGCTTATGGCTAACAAAGTCGTCGAACGACTTCCCAATCAACGGGGCAATCAACTTTGCAACTTATTACCGAACTCACGAAACAATGTAAACTTTCTAAATCAAAACAGTCCACAAGAACATTTTCAATGTGGTTGTAAGATGTATGTATGATTGCATGGTTGATGTATTCAGCCTCACTTGATGTCTCATTCTATGTACTATATATATACTTACTACGTGTTAATTTCGTTGTAAAAATCTACGTACGTAACCCTTGACGTGTGTGGTACATAAAATGGAACACGAAACGGAACTTGAATTGATATCTGCATTGATCGATGGTAAATGATGGAAGGTCAACGAAATACGCTAAACTAAGTTAAGTTTTACATGTTGAGTCATATTCTAACGTATATCATAAAGTATACTATATACTCCTGCAAATGCATGCTTTATTTCTTATCTTCTACCTGCACCGTCCACTTCTCTTGAAAGATTCATCAAATTGGAATGTTCACTCAGCACTGCAACCTCTCTTCCGCGAAATTTCGTACATGCGCAAACTGATCGTAATAAAAGATGACAAATATCCGATGCATATATATCTATATGCATGCTTTTTTTTTGGCAGAAAAGGATGGTAATGAGGGAAAGCTTTCATTTGTTTTAGTTGATGTTTAAAACAAGTGCCCCTTCTTAAAATATATTTATTTGTACATTCTTGGTGAATTTTGTGAGCTATTTAATTTGACTGAAAATTAAAATATATGGAATCTAAATTAGTTAGCTATTTATACACGTAATTAGTTTATGTGAACATAACTAAATAAATAAAGATTTAAGGACTAATACTTGACCTTTGAGTTGTTTTTGTTGCTGTTTGCTAATTAAACTCGTTTGTATAATTAACCACATAGTGTTTTGGTAAAGTTATTAAGATGTATGTGCAATTTAATTCCGAAGCATTGAGTTCTAATCACAAAGGATACGCTACAAGTATGCGTCAATTTTAAATGCATAATAATTTTCTAACAATAATAATGATATACACAGGTATTTTTTTATACCAATTTGATAAATATTTCATTAACATCTGGTACAAGGTACGTATTAGGATCAATATAATAATTAGCGAATTTGAATCGTTGCATTTATAGTTACGCCTACTTTTCCCGGACATATCCTAATAAGTTAAGCCGATTAGATATAAGTTAAAAGAACGTTACCAACTACTGTTAGGTGCATGCGGGCCTTTATGGAAATGAGAGTACTAGTAGAACGAAAATGTGGAAGTTATGTCCCAAAGAAGAAAAAGTTGGTCTTATATATTAATATGTGTTATAATTCCTCGATCTATATATATCGCAGAACTTTCTTCTCAGGTAATGATTTTCTTTAACCAATGTAGTACGTAGCTAGGTCACCAGCTTAGGGCTATATATAGCCATATATCCGACTAATCGGAGTGACAATTTTACAAGGAAAGGGAAACAAAGCTAATGTGGTACGTGCACCCTAACTAATCGAGAAAACAAACTTCTCATGAGTGCTGATAAACCAATCACTGTGATTGAGTGTACGGACCCAGTCATAGGGGTAAAAACGTCAACTTCCCAGCAAACCCAAACCATCCCAACTCCAACCCACCGCGCTACAGCCGATGACAAGAGCACCACCACCGGAACCCCACCTAGACCAAGCGCACCACCGCCGCAACCCCACCTAGACCAAACACACCACCACCGGGACCCCACCTAAACCGTCCACTTTCTAGCAAACCCAAAACCGCCCATATCCACCCACCACACGATAGCCCTCAACCACGCGCAACACCACCGGAATCCCACCCAAACCAGCGCCCAACTCCGGCGACCCACCTCCCACCACCGGAGCATCGCCGGCATGAACAAAAAGACACCCTAAGTTAAGTGGGTGTTTGAAGGGTTTGATCAACCCCTAAGGGGATGTGGTGTTCTGAAGTGGACGGAAAAAGGGTTTAGGGCCCCACTTCCCGGCGCCACTAGCGCGGCATCGGAAAGTGGGGCTCTAAACCCTTTTTCAATGATATGTGGAGTAACTTGGTGGTGGTGGTGGGTATTTGAGATGGAGAGGAGAGAGAGAGGAGTGAATGAAGGGTAGTAGTTGGAAGAATGTTTGAGGCATCAGATTTTGGAAAGGCAAATGAACGCTCCTGATTTTGGCCACCAATCCGTGATTGGCTTTTTTGCCAATCACTGTGACTGGTTTAGTGAAAGCATCACCTTGTCTCTTTGTTTCTTCTGATTCCAGACCCACTATGCCCTAGACCCCTGTACCCTAGCGTCTCTAGACTAGGAAACCCCCAACCATTTCATGATTTAATTTGCAACTCTCAAAATTTTGGTGCATATTCTAACCAATTAAACATGAAGAATTGAAGAATGAAGGCAAAGAAAACCATAGCAGATTAGAACACTGATATTTGGTTTTAATTTTTGATTGTATTGATGCCTTTGGTCTGATCAGGACCATGTATATATATTACAAAGAGTCTGATGAGACCAAGTCTCACTTGTTTAACTGATGAGGACATTAGCTATTCTTGGACTAACAGAATCTGATGACTAATCCCTAGGGAGCTTGACTTTTCTCTTATATATTTGATTCACATGTTTTCCATTGGGGAGCTATCCCATGTTGTTTGTAGTTTGCTGAGGTTGACTCCACACACACCAAAGTTGTTTCTTACTTCGTCTTCTTCTCCTTGGGCTGTCGTTGTCTTCCTCGACATTCCCAAGCTCTCTGTCTTCTCTTCTTTACACTCCTCCTCAAGTTGGGAGTGAGACTTTGTTGTAACTCCCAGCTTGCTTAGAAGTTTGTTGTGTTGTTGAGTAGTTAGAGCTTTGGTAAACACATCTGCTAACTGATCCTGGGATTTAACATAGGAAGTATGCATTTGGCCTTGGGCAATCTTTTCTCTGATGAAATGACAATCCACCTCTATATGTTTAGTTCTTTCATGGTAGACTGGATTGGCATCTATGGAGATTGCAGCTTGATTATCACACTTCAATTCAGTAGAGCCCATGTGTCTTAGCCCCAATTCCTTTAGAAGAGAAGATAACCAGGTGATTTCACAAGTGGTTAAAGCCATAGCCCTGTACTCAGCTTCTGCAGATGACCTTGCCACAACAGTTTGTTTCTTTGTTCTCCATGAGACTGGTGAGTTCCCTAGCAAGATACAAAACCCAGTGGTTGATCTCCTGCTAAAAGGGCAAGAAGCCCAATCGGAATCACAGTAAGCAGTCAACTTAGCTGCTGAGTTGCTAGCTAGCAAAATTCCCTGTCCTGGTGCGTGCTTGATATATCTCAAAAGTCTTCTGCCTGTTTGCATATGATCAGATGTAGGATTTTGTACAAACTGACTTAGTAGTTGTACAGTGAATGAGATATCAGGTCTTGTTATTGCCAAATATATCAGCTTTCCAATCAATCTTCTATAGACATCTGGCTTTGGGAGAGGTGTTCCTTTGTCTGGTGAAAGTTTGATGTGAGAATTGAGTGGTAATCGGAGAGGTTTAGCATTTTTCATTCCCAATTCTCTCAACAAATCTTGCACATACTTTCTTTGTGAAACAAAAATGCCTTCTTTTGTTCTGTCAATCTCCAATCCTAAGAAATATCTTAATTCTCCAAGATCTTTGATGTGAAAAGCTTCACTGAGATGTCCTTTTAGTTTTGATATTTCTTCTTGGCAATCTCTTGTGATGATCATGTCATCAACATACACCAGCACTACTGTGTTGCTTGTAGTTGTTTGCTTTTTGAACAATGAGTGATCAGATGATGATTTTTGATAGCCACACTTCATCAGCGCAGATGAAAGCTTGTGGAACCACTGTCTTGGAGCTTGTTTGAGCCCATACAAGGACTTTTTTAGCTTACACACCCTGCTTTCTGTTTTTTCCTCCTTTCGACCAGCTTGAATTTGTCCTGATGTAGTGTAGCCCTGTGGAAGTTCCATGTAAACCTCCTCCTCCAAATCACCATTGAGAAAAGCATTGGATACATCTAGTTGATTGGTGAACCAACCTTTAACTGCTGCAACAGCTAAAACTGTCCTAACAGTGGTCATTTTTGCCACAGGGGCAAATGTCTCCTCATAGTCTATCCCTTGTCTTTGTTTGAACCCTTGAATTACCAATCTAGCCTTGTGTTTATCCAGTGAGCCGTCGGGATGATATTTGGTCTTGTAGATCCACTTGCAGCCTATAGCCTTTCTTCCAGGTGGAAGTGTAGTAAGATCCCAAGTATGATTGTCTCTTAGGGCTTGCAATTCTGCATTCATAGCTTGAATCCACTTAGAATCCTTGACAGCTTCACTGAAATGAGTCGGATCTGGTTCAAGTGTGATTTTGTGAACAAAATTGACAAACTTAAGGGATGTGTCAACATTTATCAGGTTGGTGACCTGGTGAGGTGCCATAACTGGATTAACTACCTCATAGTCTTTGATCCAGGCTGGTGCTCTTCTGTTTCTTGTGGGTCTGATGGTTTGAGGAGCATTCCCTTCTCCTCCGGACTGTGAAGGTGCTCCGTCTGTTGCATTGAGTTCTGCAGGTATATGCTCAGAGTCATCAGTGGAAGGGATGATTTGGAGAGGAATGGATTCTCCAATGTGTCTGAATCTTGAGCTCCAGGTTTTGTAGGGCAGTATATGCTCATAGAGTTTGACTTCTCGAGAAATAATACATGTCTTATTCTTCAAGTCAAACAACTTATAACCCTTCTGATTTGAGGGATAGCCTATGAACACACATGGAATGCCTCGTGGCTCAAACTTGTCCTTTTTCCGACTAGGATTGTAAACCATGGCAAGGCATCCAAAAACCTTCAGTCTTTCATAGTTGGGATCTTTTTGAAACAATTGAAAGTATGGTGTTTTGTTGCCTCTCACACTTGAAGGAAGCCTGTTAATAATATGAGTTGTTGTTTGCACATAATCTCCCCAGAAGCTCAAGGGTAAGCCTGACTGAATTCTTATTGCTCTACTAACTTCCAACAGATGTCTATGTTTTCTTTCAGCTGTACCATTTTGTTGTGGGGTGTCAAGACAACTTGTTTGATGAACAATGCCTCTCATGTGTATGGATTTGCCACAGTCACCCTCAACTATTTCCGGAGCATTATCTGATCGAATGATCCTAACTGAAGCATTGAATTGATTTTCCACCAGGTTTAAGAATTTTGGTAACAGATGTCCTACCTCACTTTTATTTTTCATCAAGTAAATCCATGTTGCTCTTGAGAAATCGTCAATTATAGTGAGAAAAGATCTGTGCTTCAGCCTAGTTTCTTTTCTGTAAGGGCCCCAAACATCAATGTGAAGCATTTCCAAAGGCTTACTGGCTGTGAATTCCCTTAGAGGATATGGTTGTTTTGTGAGTTTAGCCATAGGACAAGTTAGACAAACTTTTCCTCTGTCTTTCTTAACAACATTAGTTAAACATGGAATAGCTTTGAGTTTTTCTTTTGATGCATGACCCAGTCTAAAATGCCACTTCGCAAAAACATCTTGCTTATCATTTATCATAATCTGATCATTACACCCATCACTTGTAGCTTTACAGAGATCTAGTTCTAAGCTATCAGGTGCATTCTCAAGCAAGGACTCATAAGACAATGGGTCTGTCCTGCTATCAGGATCAGTCCTTTCTTGAACTACAAGTGCATTAGCATTACTCTTAACTACTGGAGATATAGGTTTATTCACTAAATAATATATTCCCTTGTGCTCTCTTCCAATCCCTCTAATCCTCAAAGTCGAGCAATCCTGTATCACACACATTCTCTTGTAAAATGTCACATAACACCCTTCAGATTTGATTAACTTTTGCACAGATAACAGATTTTTTTGAAGCTTGGCACAAAGAGAACATTGTTCAGCATCATTCCAATTTTCAGCTTATGATTTCCAGTGTGAGTAACATGCGAAATTTCTCCATTTGGCAGGTTAATCTTTGGTTTCTTAACAAGTTCTTGAGCATTTTCTAACATCCTTAAGTCAGAAATCATGTGATCGCTAGCCCATGAGTCTATTATCCAACCATTTTTCACATAATCAAGGAATACATTACTACAACAACTGTTACCTGCAAAATGTGCCTCCAAATCTTCTTCAGTGAATGTTGGTTTATTGGATTTTGAGTTCAGCAGGCTCAGGAATTGTTCCTGTGACAGAGTGATGGAGCTGCTACTACCCTCAGATCCTTCACCTTGTACCACATTACTTGCTGATTTGTTTCCAGATTTGTGCCAGGGTTTCTTGTTTTTGTTGTTGTTGTTCTGGCATTTGTTGTTTGAGGTCTTTTGATTATCTCTTCTTGGTGGTGGTCCAGGATTGTTTGGAATATCCTTGTTCCACCAACATTTTTCCTTTGTGTGCCCTTTCTTTTTGCAAATGACACACTCTTTCCTGTTTGAGTTGTGATTTCCATGGTCTTTGTTGTAGTTGTTGGTGCTGTAGAAAGCAGATTGATCAATCTCCATCTGGTCCACCTTCTCCAGCACTTGTTTTTGTATCTCCTCTTGGTATAGGAGTGACACAGCTTCTTCAACCCTTGGTAAGGGATCTCTCATGAGCAGGTTGCTTCTTAAAGATCCATAACATGGATCTAACCCATTTAGGAACTTGAAAAGTTGCTTTTCAGCTGTGCTCCTGCGCCAAGCGTCCATGCAATCATTGATTTCCTTGTTGGTCTCAGTAATTGAGGGCCAATCCTCCATTATCTCCAGGGTGTTCCACATAGTGGTAAGTTGGTTGTGATATTCTGAGATGCTTGAGTTGCCTTGGGTGAGTTCCTTGATTTCTTGTTCCAGCTGATATTTTCTGGCTCCATTAGTCTTGCCATATGTTTTGCAAAGGGTATCCAGATTTCCTTAGCTGAGCTTATAAACCTGACTGCAGGTTTGATTTCAGGATCGAGGTTGCTCAGCAACCATCCTACAAGTAGGCTGTTGCAAATGTCGAAAGCCTCAGCTCTGAGGGGATCAGAGTCTGATCTCTTGACAATGCCAGTCATGAATCCCAGCTTTCTCCTGATGGCTAGGGAAATTTCCATTTCCCTTTTCCATTCATAGTAGTTTGACATTCCCTTTAGTTTTGGCTCAATGAGCAGAGGTGTGGTTATTTCTGAAGGGTGAACATACAGAGGGTCTCTGCTGCTCAGTTGGTTTTGATTTGTTGTTTCTAAGATTCCTGCCATTTTTTTCTAAGAGTTTGATTATGGTTTGTTGGATAAAGTTATGCAGGCAGGTTGTAAGTTTTGTGAGAGTGAAATTAAGCTGCTACAGACCTCCTCAGTCCTTCAATGCTCTGATACCATGAAGAATTGAAGAATGAAGGCAAAGAAAGCCATAGCAGATTAGAACACTGATATTTGGTTTTAATTTCTGATTGTATTGATGCCTTTGGTCTGATCAGGACCATGTATATATATTACAAAGAGTCTGATGAGACCAAGTCTCACTTGTTTAACTGATGAGGACATTAGCTATTCTTGGACTAACAGAATCTGATGACTAATCCCTAGGGAGCTTGACTTTCCTCTTATATATTTGATTCACATGTTTTCCATTGGGGAGCTATCCCATGTTGTTTGTAGTTTGCTGAGGTTGACTCCACACACACCAAAGTTGTTTCTTACTTCGTCTTCTTCTCCTTGGGTTGTCGTTGTCTTCCTCGACATTCCCAAGCTCTCTGTCTTCTCTTCTTTACAAAACACGTACAATAATATTGTATTAAGCTAACCCTAGATTAGATTAAAAATTTAAAATCTCCCCCAACCAAACTAATTTACCTTCTTCTCCAACTCCAGTGCAAATTAAAACTAACGTGCGATATCAAATTGAAGAATGTTTCTGGGCCAATTTGATCTTTTGCTTAGCTTCTATGAAAAGCGCAATGAAACAAAAAGAGTAGAATTGATTAGGTCTTTATTTTTAATGAGCTTGCATTTGTGAGGTGATTGTACCTATGTAGGTCATCCTATATACTAGTATGAGATACCTAGTATAGCAATGAAAAGTAATCAGTCGCTTATTAGCTTCACGCCTTCACATCCCTTTTCGATGAAATTCAAACAAAGTTTAAGCTTTTGTTGACATATACTCCCTCCTACCCAAAATCATCTCCCCCTTTTGTTTTGCTATTTTAACTAGCAATGTTGGGGGCTATTTCTACACTAAATGAAAAATTTGATTGCCATAAAATTAAGTGGGTCTTTTAGAATGCATTGTAGAACAAAATATGTATTAATTTTTACGACAAATGAATGAGTCATCTAGTCTAGAAGTAGTCTCAAACAAGGCCCGGAAAAACAGCAAAATGAAAGGGGGAGATCTTAATGGATAGGAGGGAGTATGATTCTATAATTTCTAACACACACTACTACACTCATGTATGTTATTTACAATGGTGATTCGTGGAACTGCGAGAAAGAAATCGATTCTTCAGTGCATAAACCGTTTACAATGCAAAAAACACAAGACGAATCGGATGCCGGAGTTTCCAATTCTGACCTTTGTCGGGGATATATATTATTGTGACTCACTGTGGAACATGCATTGTGTTATTTTTATTAAATTTTAGTTGAATTATTTTTGGAAGATGTTCTAAACGTTGGGTATTTTCATTGAATTTGCTTAGCCTTTTTCAAGAGGAAACACGTACAATATTTCGTAGTACATACTCAAGGTTGATTATTTAAGTACAAAAATAATTATACGCTCAAAAGTTCAAATTATATGATTAGTTGTTTATTGATCAAAATGTAAGTAATTTTATGTTCGATAGTTTATTAGCTATAGTGTAGATCCGAGACATTTAGACTCACCTCGTTTAATTGATTAGATCGGCACAACCAATATGATAAGGTATACATCGACATGAGAATTTACATAAAAGACACACACACACACAAAAAAGTTGAATGTTAAGGTTTTTGGACCTCATTTGTATATGACACCACGAACACAAAATTATCGTACATTAGATAGGTGACAACTTATTGTTGGTTGTTGCCACTGAAGAAAAACCGTGTGCTATATATGATTCTTTAATTGGAATTGATTAAATTTTTTGGTACATCGAAGGAGATAGAAGCTAAAGCTGCGGAGTTGGGAAAATAAGGATTCAAAGTTGGGAGATTGGGACAACCCCCGAGCATGATGGTTTCCTAACCAATAATTAGGTCAACTTTAAATCCCTCTAAATTCATTTACACTATGTATAAACATTTAAAATTATTGGTTATCGGTATCAGTACGTAAGTGCATATGATCGAACCTAGAAGTAAGAACTCATGCATAATTTTAAATGCAAATAGTTCATTTTCTTTTTTTTGGTGTTTGAGGAACGGGTGCTAGTAGTAGTTGAAGCCTTTGAAGACAGTACATATATCGGGCTCGGCGCAACATAATTGATGATTAATGTGAGAATTTTGGATGCATGATTCTCGGGCTCTCGATCACGTTCTTGCTGGCCGGCCTACCTATATATATCGTCCCTCTTCCTATTGTTTTATCGCAATCACATGCATTGTCAAACACTCGCTTTATCATTAAATTGTAAGGTCAAAGCGGTCAAATAAAAACATCTCACTACCTTTTTTTTTACGAGTACTGTTATCTTTCAAATACACCGCGGCGCCTACCGATTGTTTAGATAAAGAGAGATGAAAAGATTTTTTTTTTTTTTCATGGACATTTAAGAGGTTTAGACCTTTTTGAATTTTTTTAGAATTTTTGGTAAATAAGAAATTAAAATATATTGTGGAAATGTTATTTTTAGCAGGCCATATGATAATAATGTTCGAAATTCATATATTAGTTATGGAACAACACTTCTATGATACCTCGGGGGTACCATTCTATTCGTACCCCCCGCCCTCATTAACTGCTGTGTTCAATTTATTATGCAGCCCAAACATAAGCTCAGAGGCCCAAATCCCACTTTCTTTCCCCTTCTTTATGCAGCAGGCCCAAACCTGAATCCTGTGACTTTGTGTTTGGTTTGCTAAAACAAGAATTGAATTATACTTCTCATCTTCCCATCACAATATTTTCTAGCGAGATGAAAATTACCCAAACATGGACCCCATCAATTAAGTCTTATGAATAACCAAGTTGATCATAACTAAGGCTTTTTCATAGCAAAATTAAAAAGAAAAAAGGAATTAACAAATGAAAATTCACAGTGAATAATGAAGAAATCATGGTCATTTGTAAATTCCTCGCTTCCCTGGTAACTTCGCACTTTTGTGGGCATCTTATAAATATGTAATTTCATTCACCTCCATTTTCCCCCCAATCAATCTATCGATTTTCAAAGTGTGATCCTTCAATTTAATTATCAATAATGGCATAACAATGATGAAGATGTATTATTATTGTTTGTTGGTGCTGCGGTGCTTGGGTTGAATAAATCAAACCCGATACCTGATACCTTAGTAGCGGCAACCAAACGAGACTCTCTCCTCCCCTCTCCCCACCCACGACCCACCTCATCCTAGCCCCGTCTCCGCCGCCAGCACACCCAACCACCACGACCACCATATCCCCCACCACCATCCTCACCGCCCCGAGACCTCTAACGCAACCCCCACCCCGCGTCGTCACTACTCTTCTTCTCCTTTGCCATTTTCTATATTTGTTTTCCTTCTCTTTCCTCATTTTTGTCCTTCTTAGGCAATACTCAACATTCCGGGGTTTTGGATGTCGTGCGAGGGGAGGTGGGCAGACAATCATTTTGGAAAAAGAGTGGGAAATGAGGCTTGTGCTAGTGGCCGACCGCGCCTAAGGTGACTGCGTGGTTGTCGGGGGGGAGATAGAAAAAGAAAAATAATTCAATTTATCACAAAAATATAAAATCATTTTCATGTCATAAATGGATTACAAAATATGATAACAATATTACATCATTTTAAAATGAAGATAAATCATTTTAGAACAAAATTAAATTCTTATAAAACATGAATAAATTTTGAAACAAAAAGTAACCATTTTGAAACAAAAAACAACCATTCCAGAACAAATATGACCCAATCCAGAACAAAATGCAACTATTTCACAACAAAATTAAATTCTTATAAAACATGAATAAATTTTGAAACAAAAAGTAACCATTTTGAAACAAAAAACAACCATTCCAGAACAAATATGACCCAATCCAGAACAAAATGCAACTATTTCAGAACAAAAAACAACAATTAAAGAACAAAAGTCGTACATTCCAAAACAAAAAGTAACCATTTTGAAACAAAAACCAACCATTCCAAAACAAAAAGTAACCATATTGAAACAAAAGCAACCATTCCATAACAAATATAACCCATTCCAAAACAAAAAACAACAATTTCAGAAGGAAAACAAAAAAAAAACCCATTCATTCCATAGCAAAAAACAACCATTCTATAACAAAAGTCGTACATTCCAGAACAAAACCCAACCATTCCAGAATAAAAAGTAACCATTTTGAAACAAAAACCAACCACCCCTTAACAAAAAAGCAATTATCCATAACAAAAACCATTCCAGAAAAAGCAACAATTCTAGAACAAAAGCCGTATATTACAGAACAAAAAGCAATCATTTTAGAATAAAAAAAACTATTCCCGAACAAGAAAAAAAATATTTGATTCTTATACTTACCAAAATGTAGAATATGTCATATCAGACTTTTCTCACAACTCCCTCATTCTCAAAATATCTGTCTTTCTCACATTTCGAGATAATTCTTTGACTTTCGATATCTCTCAAATATAAAGGTACAAATGATGAAATTATAATCAATATATTTCACAACGAATCCTATGGTATAATTTTTGACAAAATACAGTTTTATGAAATTAAAGGTCAAATAAACTTGTCTCGTAACTTGTAAACGTCATATATATTGAAATTGAGGGAGTATTAAAAGGTAAATTTGAGCTATGAAATATTATCTACCATAAAATATAAAAACATATAAAAGAATATATATTGATTCATATTTTCAAAATTATCATAAGCTAAAAATGTATGTTATACTACATTTTCATAACCGCAAATACTATCGTACCCCGGGAGTACTAAAAGAATGGTACCCCCGTCCTATAACTAGAAATCAACCCACTGATTTATTCAGAGCCCAACTAGATAATTCTATGGGTCGTATCAATTAGAGCCCAATCACCCTAAAAAAGAAACTGAAACCCAATCACCCTAAAAAAAGAAACTAAAGCCCAATCCCTCTCTCCTAACAAAAACATACACACATTATCTATCCTCCCATTTTCCCCACTCTCTCTTTTTCCCGACAACCACCACAAGACCACGATCGCCCCCACCTGCCCAGCTTCCCGCCGGCGACAAGACCACCACCGACGCACGCCTCCAGCGGCAGGCAGTCACGGTGGTAGTGGTAGAATCGGCCATCGGCTATTTGCAAAATGTGTAGTGCGTGGTGGTTGGAGTGGGAGATGAGAGAGAAAACAATGAATTTCAAATTATTATTATTGTTTTTCATTATGTTACAAAATTAAATCATTATTAACAATCTATCATTATTCATTATAACTAGTGAGATCATAAAAGCAATTAATAGACATAAAAAGTTCATTGTAGAACAAAAATAAATCATTAAAAAACATAAATAGGTCATCTTAGCGTTTCATTTTAGAACAAAAATAAAGCATTTTTTAACATAAGCGGATCATTAAAAAGCATAAACATATCATTACACGACAAAAATAGATCATTATAATTTACGAGCAACACAAATCAATATAGAACATAAAAATCGTTATGGAACAAATCATATCTAAATCTAATGAATGGTTTTGTTTTTTTTTTTGTTCTCGAATAGTTGCTTTTTGTTTTGGAATGGGTCATATTTGTTTTAGAATGGTTGTTTTTTGTTTCAAAATGGTTACTTTTTGTCTGGTTGTTTTTATTCTATAATGATTGTTTTTTGTTCTGGAATGTACGACTTTTGTTCTAGAATGGTTGCTTTTTGTTCTAGAATGAATGGTTTTTGTTCTGAAATGGTTGTTTTTATTTGGAAAATTTAACAAAAATAATCCCAACTTTGGTTGGTTATCCCAAAATAATCCAAACTTTCATTTATACCAAAATAATCCCAACTTTTAACTTTGTTTCTGAAAATGGTCCTAATCTATCCGAACCTACCGATATGTACTTTAAACCTACAAATTCAAAAGTTTTTTAAAATTCATATAGTTCTACACAACCCAACATTAGCCACAACCCAATCACATGGCATTCATCTAATAAGATTTAAGAGTCAAACTTAAAATTAAAAATTTAAACCAAATTCTCACTATCTCTCCTCAATCCTCATCCAAAACGACATTCTATACTACAATTTCAACCGCAAGCCACTATGGTTTCGTGATCAAGGTAAGGGCATAGCAACGGTGGGTAGGAGAAAGAAAATAGAAGGGGTAGTGAGTTTTTATTATCTAGATTCGGGTAAAAAAAATGCAAACTTCTAGGTTAGGAGTAAAATAAAATGACATGTAACCAGGTTCGGGAAATATTGGGACCATTTTCAGAAACAAAGTTGAAAGTTAGGATTATATTGGAATAAATGAAAGTTGGGATTATTTTGGGAGAAAAAACCAAAGTTGGGATTATTCTTGTTAAATTTTCCTTTTTATTTTGGAATGATTGCCTTTTGGTCTGGAATGTACGGCTTTTGTTCTCGAATGGTTGTTTTTTGTTCTGGAATGAATGGTCTTTGTTCTGGAATGAATAGTTATTTGTTCTGGAATGGTTTCTTTTTGTTCTGGAATGGGTCATATTTGTTTTGGAATGGGTCATATTTGTTCTGGAATGATTGGTTTTTGTTTCAAAATGGTTACTTTTTGTTCTGGAATGATTGGTTTTTGTTCTACAATGTACGACTTTTGCTCTAAAATGTTTGTTTTTTGTTTTGGAATGAATGGTTTTTGTTGTGGAATGATTGCTTTTTGTTCTGAAATGGGTCATGTTTGTTATGGAATGGTTGATTTTTGTGTGAAAATGGTTACTTTTTGTTCTGCAATGATTGGTTTTTGTTCTGGAAAGTACGACTTTTGTTCTAAAATAATAGGTCATCCTACAACAAAAACGGATCATTTGAGAACACAAGTCATTTTAGAACAAAAATAAAGCATTTTTTTTAACATAAATAGATCATTAAAAAACATAAATGTATCATTATTACACGACAAAAATCGATTATTATAATTTACAAACAAAACAAATCAATATAGAACATAAAAATCGTTATAGAACAAATCATATCTAAATCTAATGAATGATTTTTGTTTTTTTTTTGTTCTGGAATGAATGAGGTTTTTGTTTTAGAATGGTTGCTTTTTATTCCGGAATGGGTCATATTTGTTATGGAATGATTGCTTTTTGTTTCGAAATGATAACCTTCATTCGCATTGTTAGAGATACCAATACTAATAACTAATTGAAGTCACTCACCTAATATAGATGAATAGCAACTGAACTTATTCATGTGAATTTCCCGATAGTAATAACTACGAGTATAAGTTAATTGTTTACTCTGAACTTTGCATTGTTCTATAAGTGTGTTCTTTTTTTATAATCTATGTCTTCATTGTAGCTACAACATTTTACTCACTGACCCGAATATGGTAAAAAAAATAAGTTGATTCATACAAAGTCTTATGAAGATCAAGTGTAATAAGCTTAGAAATCATTATACAATACTCCCTCCATCCCCCTTTAAACACGTCATACCCAAAATACCCCCGTTTTGAAGAGGGTGTACACGCAAATCGGTTAATCAAAGTTCCAAAAATTTATTTGGTGAGTTAGATAAGAATCTTAGCAAAAATTGCATGCAATATTTTTGGAACTTTGATTAACCGATTAGTGTGTACACTCTCCTCAATAAGGGTGTGTTTTGGGTATGGGGTGTTTAAAGGGGGACAGATGGAGTAGAGGGAAAAAATTCGAACTTGAAACATATTATATTTGATACCTTTATTTTAATCACTATAGCACAACATTTGTTAATTTGTTATTTAGGTTTGGTGATGTGAAATAAATGTATATATATCTTGCATAATTTGTGCTTAGTCTTGACATATATATACTTTCGCCATGACTCCTAAGATATAAACACATAATACGATAAAGGTTGGTTGGAGTAGGTAATGAAATTAAGTTGGAACTTTGAAAAATGAATTTCTCATTAGTTCTAGATGAATGATAACTTTATATAATTATTACCTTAAAAAAAAACTTTATCAAACAATAATAATCATAATTATTTGGGTAGTAAAAAGGACTAAATAATATACAATATTGTAAATGTGATTATAACGCACGAAATTTAAACTAGTTAGGAAATGAGACGGGAGGGAAAGGGATGGATCTCATTTCCCTAATTTGGATACAAGGGGTCGGGGAGGGAAAAGGGATGAATGAATTTGGAAGGATTTAATGTCCCTTCATTTATTTTATTGTGTACTTTAATGGTCCTGGAGGGCTCAATCCTTGTGGAGTTAGGGGGTTATTTAGAGGTTCAATCCCTGCGGCAGGTCAGGCGAGGCGACGCTGATGATAATCGAGTGGTAGCAACGGCAATGGGGTGGGAGTGAGTGTGAAGGAGAGTGTAGAGAAAGAAAGCGAAGGAATCGAGAAGGGGCGGTGAAGCTACGTCAGAGGTTATCAACGGCTCAGATAGAATACTCGACGATCGGAGACCATGATACCCATGTTGTCGGCCGTATCTGGCGAACGTAGGTGGCGCCTGGTGGTCGGGAGAAGAGGTGAGCAGGGATGAGAGAGAGGGGGTGGGACAAGGAGTTCAGAGTGTGAAATATCCCAAGCGTAGATCGTTAGCTTAGATCACAAAATTTGATCATTATGTCAAAAGTATAGATCATTAGATCACAAAATTTGATCATTATATCACAAAAATTTGATCATTATACCACATAAGCGGACTATACAAAACTAAAATTGATCACTACTCCTATATAACAAAAACAAACCAATTCAAATATAAATAGGCCATAATGGAAGGGGAAAAAAGAATCATTATAAAACGTAAATAGGTCATTATAGAACAAAAATTGTTCATAATGGAATATCAAATACAAATCATTTAGGAAAACAAAAATATATCATATTATAACAAAAACATATCATTACATAACAAATACAAAAAAAAATTACTATGAACATAAGTGGATCATTTTAGACTCATTATGCATGAGTTCTAAAGCAAATCATTTTATAACAATAATGGATAACTAGTTTTTGTACCCGTAATTTCACGGTTCTGTATAGACGTCCTACTTTCGATGCGATGCGTATTCCTTAACGTATATAGAGCTTGATGGGTTAATGTGTAATAAGCTCAACTTAGAGTTAATTAAAAAAGTAGATACGATATAACAATTTCGAATAATTTCTATATTAATTTGTAACTAACAATAACTTGGGACCCTAAAAAAACAATAACTTGGGGATATGTACAAATTAAAGATAATGTACAGTTCATAACATCTAACTATGATTAATACATAAAATCACTAAAACTTATCAATATCCCTCTAAGTTGTTGTAGGAGAAAATTACCTACACCACCATTTTCATATCTGCTCTCCTAAATTTTTTTTTTCTTTCGACATACCGTCATGTGTGGGTGACATGTGTTTTTTATTCTTACTAACTTCAAACAAACAACCGAGCCATATATATACTATGTCGATCTAATGTGTAACTAACAAACTTGGCAAACGAAAAGCCAAGAGACACAATATTCAACTAGTTTTTGCGCCCGTGAAATCACGAGTCTATTTTTTTTCTTCCTTTCAAGTGAAAATTGTAGATGTTTCCATGACTAAATTAGCGTGATCTATCATTGCGCCACCTTCACCAAAAGTTAGGTTTTTGACCTAAGAAAGTAGCACATGTATAATCTGAAGTCGCACGTAAAAGTTATTGTATCTAAATTCTTAATATCTTATTTGTGTACCTTTCTTGAAATTGTGTAAGTAGGGTGAGAAAAGGGACCAGAATTAACAAAATAGAGTTCATATCATTTGAAGCCAAATTTTTAAAAAAACTAATTAATAAGCATATTAATGAGTACGTTATACGATAAGAATATAAAAGTCATTTGGTTAGTTCATGAGTGATTAACGCTTTGAGTACAATACTAATATGATAAGTTTCCTAGATTACATCTATTTTTTCACTTCAAATCTAAAGGAAGCGGAATGGGAGGGGGTTCTTGAACATCATTATTAATGCAAACGTGGTGGTACGATTGACTATAGTATAATTAGTGATAATTACCGTATTCAAGATCAATATTTTAAAGTGATTAACGATAGGTAATAGACCCTCTCTAACCCAATGAAATTCTCGCTCTCCCATATATGCACCAGTTTACCGTGTATAAACTTTATTTCGCTCTTTTCGGATATATGTGTGTGTGTGTGTGTGTGTGTGTGTGTGTGTGTGTGTGTGTGTGTGTGTGTGTGTGTTCCCATTTAAAAAAAATCAAATAATGGAGTGTCCATTTTATTTGAAAAATGAAAAGAATGTCGACTCATTGTATTCGAAAAAAGCGAAATGAAGTTTTTGAGTTTGTACCAAATGCCACGTATATAAAGTGACTATAGAAACATTGCTTTAATTTCCTTTAAAAACGTATTGAGACAATTATCCTTTGATTTTGGTATGCTTTTCTAAACCAGTAGAGATGCTACCTTGATTATTATCGTTGAGTATAACAATATTATCATTGCAAACATTATTTAAAAGTCAAGAATAACCGTGATTTGCATATCACAATGGACAATATCATGAGTTGACTAACATTTTATGAATTTGTAGTTGGTGTATGTGTAAAATTTAGTAAAAAATAATTGTCTTTCCATTGCATGCAAGGTCAAAAATATTTGTGACAAATGCAAAACGATAAACTTTGATTATAACAAAAAAACTTTCCGTACAACATAATAAAGTTGAAATAATTTCTATCTTAATTTATAACTAACAATAATTTGTATGTATGTATAAACATAAAAATTACATAAAATCTAACTACGATTGTTACATGAAATCACTAAAAGTTGTCAATACCCTTCTAAATTGTTGTGAGAGACAATTATCTACACTACCAGTTTCATCTCTCCTCCCGTAACTTAATTTCTCTCTTTGGACATAACGCTCATGTATGACATGCATTTTTTTCTTACTAACTTCAAACAAACAACTCAGGTATATATATAGCATGTCGATCAAACATGTAATTGACAAATTTGGCCTGGCAAACAAAAATCCAAGAGACACAATATTTAATACCACTATTAAGATCATGAGTAATTATTTGAATAATTAAACTTATGATTATAACTTAAAGAAGTGGAAGTGCTTTATAAATCTAGGAAAGGCATCTCAAGAGATGTTATTCATCTGATTTAATATGAGATTGACACATAAGCTGATGACATTGAATTAAACTTAAGACAACTAAGCCTAATCATTCTTGGCATGCCACGTGGTATTTGTGAAACTATTTTGTTAGCATACTAATATTAAGTTATTAAGTTATTAATTTTGAGCCTAAGCATTTTGGGAATTTCTTAGTTAGGGGAGATCTATTAAGTGATGAAATGATTTCATTTTTATGATGAATCAAAGAATTGTGGAAAGTAACAATTAAATATATATCTCATCACTTCACTCCTCTAACTTATTACTGAAGAGGAAATATATATGTTTAATTTTTTTGGAGAAGTTCTTGAATAGTTGAATGAATTATTGTTATATTTTGATATGCTTCTTTTAACCGAGAATGATGAATCATACATACTTTTTCAATTGCAATGGAAAATATGATTGATCAAATGACCAAATTCTAATATAACAATATGAGTAGCATAAATAACCAAATATATACCAATCTACAGACAATGATTATTTGAGAGTACAAACACAAATATTTGACTATTTTATTTGATAGATGAACAAACACATACAATGCCTATAATGGATTCCATATCAAAGAAATTCTTGGTTGGAATAAGGCTCTTATAGCAAAATGGTTATGGTTTCTTCAGACAGATCATAACAGTTTATGGTGTACTTGGGTCAGGAATTATGTGCTGAAAGGTAAATCTGTATGGAATATTAAAGCCAAACCTCAGGATTCTGAGCTCTGGAAAAGCATTATCAATGTTAGGGATACTATTCTTGTTCAAGCTGGGTCTAAGGAGAATGCCAACAGAGTTCTAGTCTCATGGAGTACATGGGAGAAATTCCATGTGAGGAAAGCTTATGAAGCCTTCAGGATTAAGTTCAGGAGAAAAAAAGATGTACAAGGTTATTTGGAGTGCAGTGAGTGTGCCAAAGCACAGTTTTACTGCTAACCTAGCTGCACAGAATGGAATGCCTACTATTGACAATCTGATCAGGAGGGGCCTGATCATTTTAAATAGATGTTGTCTCTGCAAGTGTAATGCAGAATGTCACCAGCATCTCTTCTTTGATTGTCCATTCTCTCAAGATCTCTGGTGCATGGTTAAAAGCTGGCTACGGATTCGTGTGGATGCCAGGAGCATCAGTGGCATTGCCAGATGGATAGGAAAGCATACTAGGAGGAAACATTGGAAGAGTAAGTGGGTGAAATGCAGGTTCAATGCCATTATCTATATGGTATGGTACGAGAGGAATTGCAGATTATTTAGAGAAGAAGAGCACAACATAGATTGGATTTTATTTAGGATTAAGTTTTATGTTTGTGTTAGAATCTTTAGTTTTTGTAATAGTGAGGAAAATGAGGAAATAATAGATTTCCTTAATGCTTAAACTCTAGTGGTTTCATTTTTTGTAAGCTCTTGCTTTTTTCTTTTCCCTATTGTGGAAGAATAAAGCCTCTAATTTGCTTGCAAATTTTTTTTACTAAATGATGCTAATATTCCTCTTGTAAGAGAAAATTATCGACACCACTATCTTCATATCTAATTTCCTAACATAATTTCTCTCTTTCAACATGTCTTTCATGTATGACATGCATTCTTTTCTTACCAATTTCAAACAAATAATTGCGGTATATATACTACCTTAAGCTAACATCTAACTGACAAATTTGGCAGACCAAAGGCAAGAGACAATATTTAATACCATTATGAATATTAATAATGATTTGAATAATAAAAATTATATGTTGAATAAGTTGCAGTGTTTAAACGTTCAATAAGGCATATGAAAAGATGTTATTCATTTTATTTAAGGGACTGACACATAAGGTGATGACGTAGCTAAATCACTCTCAACATGCCACGTAGGGTTAGCAAAATTTTTATGTTAGCCTATTAATATATAGATACCATTATTAAGATGTTGATTAAAGATTTAATAATGACGAAATTTATGTTAATCAAAATTAAAGAAGTTGAAATGTTCTCTAAACGTTTGCAAAGACAGCTCAAGAGACTTGATTTAATATGAAACATTTTTATTAGCCTGTCAATATTATCATAATAATAGATAGGCCCGCACATATTAAAGGGCGTATTACATGGAGGCAGTGGCAGAGCCAGGATTGAAAACTGCACTGGGCCGAAACTTATTTATCGGAGTTGGGGTGGGCTAAATACTACGATTTACCAAATTTTAACTAATTTTATAGTAAAAATACACAAAAAATTTCAATTTTCCGCAAAATTGGGGTGGGCCGTAGCCGAGGTAGGCCACCCCTTGTCTCCGCCCCTGCATGGAGGAGAGATCGATAAGGGAATTGAATAGTGGGACGACATGTAAGATTTGAGTTGGAATTTTTTTGCTCTAGATGCTTTTAAAGGCTGACACGTAGGCGTTGAGATTAGCTTATTAAAGGTATAGTATAGATTTAAAAATAGATTTTGTTCATCACACAACAAAAATAGATCTTTATAAAGCAAAAGTTACCAATTTCCTTTCAACATTTATTCTTTGATTAAAGAATTATCAATTCAAGGCCTTGTAATGATAAAGTTATGGATTGAGTGTTGGGTTTTAGTTTTGAAATGAATGTTTTTTGTCCTGATGAATGGGGTTATTGTTTTGGAATGAATACCTTTGTCGTTAAATGAATAATTTTTGTTCTTAAATGAATGATTTTGTTTTCAACTGAACAGTAGGTCTTTTGTTTTAAAATGAACGGTAGGTCTTGTGGGAGACCGTCTTTCAATAATTTATTGAGAGACCAATTATGCTATTTATATCGTGACCCCGTTTATATAATTAGTGACCGTTATACTCCTTTTGGTAATCGTTTTAGCTAAAGACTTTAGACACTTAATCCAAGATTTGCAAAGAGGTTACTTTATACATTCTACCTAATTTTATATGATTTGATCTTCCAAAATCATAGATAACGTGATTTATTATGCTAAATTAATAAGATCAATAAAAGTATAAATTGGCTTACGATATATTAATTATAAATAATAAATTACAAGAAGTTGGTTGGGAGCCGTGAAACAATCTGGGCCCCCACCCTTGGCGATAGAAAAACCAATACGAGTGAAAATATGTGTTGCAGCCTGTGCACCAAAGCCTTGCGTCCTAGAGTACCGCTAAATGCGCTGAAGCAGAGCAACGTCACCTGACTCCAATTCTCCTAAAGAGAAGAAGGAGAAAAGAGCGAAGTCATAACCCAAAGAAGCGCACAAAGCATCATACTTAGTGCGCTTACGATGAGCCACAGCAGGCACAACCGCTCCCGACTCAAAATCGACCAAGCCAGACTGAGTTAAGGGCGATGAACCAATAAAATCAACACACACGTCACGCCCACCATCCTACGAATAATCAGCCGGACGAAGAGGCTTACTATTAGTGCCGAACAACCCAATATCCACCTCCTTACCTACTGAAATCCCGTACCAATAGCAGACGTCCACCAAGATGTCGCGAAAGCATTGTGACGATGCTTGATGCCCACAACCTTGGCAAATGAAACTGCATGATCCCCAAAAATATCCCCAGCGAAAGTCCTAGAACAAGCAGGACACGACCGGTCCAAAGAGAACAAAGGGACCCCCAAAGGATAGCACAAGACACAACGATAAGTCTGTCTATTCATTGTCTGCCCTAAGCCATAAATAGCGACCACCGAAGACAATATGAACAGTGCTCACCCTGCTGTGAATGCCACAAGGCCAACACGCGATGTGAGCAGACGACCGAGGCAGCAGTCCGAGCGACTTTTGTAAAATATATCTGCCGATTTCTTCATGAGTCCGAGTGCAGCAATATCACTAGAGTTTCACAAAATATCAACCTCTATAGTCTGATTAAACACACTGAGAGCATCATCAAAAGATGGGGCGGATGACACAACACCATCATGTAGTAGATGCTTATCCTGCAAGTCAACGAACTGAAGACGAGACGCTAAGAACGCATAATGGACAGCATCACCAGTCGAATAAACACCAAACCCCCCATGGGAAAAAGACAAGGCGGTCAACCTCTACTGCCCATCACCAAAACCAAGTCCCGAAACAACAACAATACGTTCTATGGAGGAACAAAGTGCTGCATCAAAAACAACCTGAGCCGACTCAAAGACACGAGGTGGACAAGTGCGCAAAGCAAAGTAAAGCTTAGATACACCAGTACAAGCCCGAAGTAACAACTAACAACTCACACTGGGGTTCGCAAAGTGTTAGTTGCAACCGCATCCATAAACGTAATGGTTTTGATAGCCCGCTCCAAAACAAAAGAACTACAAAAGTTAAGATCCGCACTAACCGGCCCACTTAGAAGCTTAACCCCACGGTGAGGCGTAGCAATATTAGGAGGGAAAATATTGTCGAGCCTACTCCGAGGGTCTTCACGAGGCCAAAACACCTCTAGTTGTCATGGTTACAATCAATGTAAAAAGAGTCACTTTGTAAACCAGTTTAATGGTCTCTCAATAAATTATTGAGAGACCATACGTTTTTTATGAGACTTTGTTTAAATTGAATGGGATCTGTTTTGAATGAAAGTTTTTTTTTTTTTGGAATGAATACTTTTGTCCTGCAATGAATGCTTTTGTTCTAAAATGAATGTTTTTTTGTTTTGGATTAATGTTTTTTGTCCTGAAGTGTCTTGAAATGATTGATCATTTTGAGGACCTATTTTTGTACTAAAATGATCAATTTTTGTTATAAACTGATCTATGTTTTTGTTCTAAAATGCTTTATTTTTGTTCTAAAATGAATTGTTTTTGTTTTGAAGTGATTAGTATGTTAGTACTGATCTCTTTTTGTTCTAAAATTATCTATTTTTGTCCTCTAGTTATCACTTTTTGTTTATAATTATACTATTGTTCTAAAATGATTTGTGTTTGTTGTAAAATGATTAGAGGAGATAGAAAAGTGAGTAAAATCGGAGGAGAGATAAAAGTGAGAGAAAGAGAAAATGGAGAGGGAGGGAGAATCGATGACGCGGTGGTAAAAGGATGACGTTGCCGGACGTTGGTGGTCTGTCAAGGGTTGCTGGGTTGTCGGTGTGACATAGGTGGTGGCGAGTTTGGGAATGGAGAGGATAGAGAAAATGTTATTGACAGAGTTCGGATGGATTTATTTTTTAATTTTTAAGTTTTTACATAAATAACTATCATTTCTTGTGGAAGAGATTAGAACCCACAACCAAGGTGATGCAACAATGAACCAATGACCAATAGATTGTACACTAAGGCATGCAAGGAAATGATGATAATGTGTAATTATATTGTGGAACCGAGGGTACCAAAAGGAAGGTACCCGGGGGTAGGATAGAATTTGCGCTTCACATATACCAAATAATATAATATTATATATTAAAACATGAAACCAAGTCTTTTCTAGAAGGACACTTGACATTCGTTAATTGGATAAGACTAAGATTAAAACTTTTTAAAAATAAGGTAGGATTTATAGTGATTATGGTGGTAAGATAATTTATGAAAAATAATCAATCGGTATATGGTACCACGGGGGTACATAGAGCTACGTACCTCCCGTCCTCTATAAGGAAGAGTCCAACTATTTGTGTTGTAGCCCAATGTCAAAACAGGCCCATTAGTTTTAAATGACCCAAAACATGATAAAACAATAATAAAAGAAAACCTAACCCCCATATTCTCTCTCCTCCACGACCCACGGCATCTCCACTTCTCTTTCTTCCTCATTTCCTCTATCTCCTTCTTTTCTCTCTCCTCACCCTCCCCCGACAAGGCTACAACATCAGTCGCTTACCCCACCGTAGGCTCACCATCCCCGACCCGCGCCACTCATAACACCACCGAAACAAACACCCTCTTGACGGCCTTGATATAGCGACCACAAGCCCACCATCCACCTACGACGCCACCTTCTCCTTCTCCCTCATTTTCTCACTCCCTCATTTCTCTCTCCTAACGCTTTCTCTTTTCCGACGAATCGGGAAACGCCATAGACGACCATATAGGGCCGCCAGCAGGGGACTGGAACGACAGAGGGGGTGTCAGGTACGTAATCTGATGCCGTGATGCGGAGGCGACGCGTCGGAGATGAGGTAGTCGCCGGAGATATCGAGTGGTGATAGGCTGGAGGTAGCAATGGTGGTGGTGAAGAGTAGTGGCCGGCGCTGGTGGATAGGGCGTGGGAGAGGTTGGGTTGGTTTGGGAGGGGAGAGAAAAGAAGTTTTAGAGTTTTCATTTCCTTTGTTTATTTTTTGGTAATAGTGATCAATTGATCATTATTATCGAATAATCAATATTCATTGGCGAAAGTAATGATTAAATTGAAGAACATAATGATTAAAAAGAGAAAAATAATGACCACATAGAAAAGATAAATTAAAAGAATAATGATCTTATAATCTAATTTGATAATTTCACTCATTATTTTCTAATTTTCGCTCATTACTTTTTTATATTTTTACTCCTTATTTCTCAATTTTCACTCCTTATATAACACTTTATAATCATTATTTATTTATAGTCATTGTTTCCCAATTTCCAGTCATCATTTTCTGATTTTTTCACTAATTGTTTTTCTATAATTCACTCATTATTTCTTAATCATCACTCATTATATACCAATTTATATTCATTATTTATTTTGATTCATTAATTGCGAATTTTCACTAATTATTTCTCAATTTTCATTCACTATATACCACTATATATTCATTATTTTGATTTCAAAAAAAAAAATATATATATATATTCATTATATATTTTCGATCATTATTTCATTATTTTCACTCATTAGTTCTCACTTTTCACTCATCATATACCACTTTATATTCATTATTTATTTTCAATCAATATTTCCTATTTTTACTCATTAGTTCTCAAACATCATTCATTATATACCACTTTATATTCATTATTAATTTTCACTCATTATTTATTACTTTTCACTCACTGTTTATTAAATTTTCACTAATTATTTATTACTTTTGACTCGTTGCTTATTAATTTTCACTCATTATTTATTAATTTTCACTCATTGTTTATTAATTTTTACTCATTATTTCTCACAATTTTTACTCATTATATACTAGTTTATAGTCATTGTTTATTTTAAATCATTATTTATTAATTTTCACTCATTATTTATTATTTTCACTCATTGTTTATTATTTTTTCACTCATTATATGTGACTTTATAAGAATTTTTTTTTCGAAATAGAGTTCAAAAAAATAAATATTGAACAAAATGGGTCGGATTGAAAAATGTTCAATCTTATGGGGTGCACGTCACCCCATTTCAAGTTCGGGACAAAACCGCCAGTGCCCCTGACGGTTTTAAGTGTCTTGAACAGTAGCTATAAGGTTGTAAGTGATATTTTGGCTAGGGTGAAACCGCCATGGGGGGTGGCGATTTTAAATTTTTTTTTTTTTTTTTTTTGGATCGACGTTATATAGGGGTGATATTTTGGCCGAGGGTGATATTTTCACTTAAGTGAAACCGCCACCCCCCATGGAGGTTTCACCCTCGGCCAAAATATCACCCACTCGATTTGTATACTGATTTTTGTGAAGAAACCGCCATGGAGGGTGGCAATTTCTCTCCACTTAAAACCGCCAGGGGCACTGGCGGTTTTGTCCCGAACCTGAAATGGGGTGACGTGCACCCCATAAGATTGAACATTTTTCAATCCGACCCATTTTGTTTAATATTTATTTTTTGAGCCCTATTTCGAAAAAAAATTCACTTTATAGTCATTATTTATTTCACTCATTATTTTAAGATTTACGCTCATTAATTTTTATTTTTTTACTCCTTATTTGTCAATTTTCACTCATCATATACCACTTTATAATCTTTATTTATTTATAACCATTGTTTCCCAATTTTCAGTCATCATTTTCTGATTTTTCACTAATTATTTCCCTATATGTCACTCATTATTACTTTTCACTCATTGTTTATTAATTTTCACTCATTGTATATTTTCAATCATTATTTTATTATTTTCACTTATTAGTTCTCACTTTTCACTCATTATATACCACTTTATTTTCATTATTTATTTTCAATCACTATTTTCTATTTTAACTCATTAGTTCTGAGACATCACTCAATATATATATATATATATATATATATATATATATATATTTTTTTTTTTTTTTTTTGGATGAAATGTAAGATTTTATCGCTTCCAACCAAGATACACAATTACAAGGGGCATACCCCAGGATTTCAAAAACAATACTAAGGTAAGCCCTAATACATTAGACCTCTGGCTCTTAGCCAGTTTTTATCAGGAGCCTTAATATCATGTGTAATCTTTTCTAACCTCCTCCTCACTTCAACAATTACACTATCACTGACTTTACTAGGTAAGTCGACATAGCCATCTACTCTACATTTATTTCTACACCACCAGATATGATAGTATAGATTACTTACCAATGCTCCCATGGCTTGTTTTCTGATTCTTGCTCCCCACTTCTTCTTTGCACACCAATAAAAGGCCTTTTCGAGTGGAATTATGATGCCAGTTTTCCTCTGCACTTGTTCCAAACATCGTTCGCTGAACTCACATCTAAAAAATAGATGTTCATGAGTTTCTGCTTGTTGGTGACAAAGTATGCAAGAGTCCTCTGCACACATACCAATCTTCTTGAGTCTGTCTTTTAGTAGGAGCCTCTTCCTCAATATTATCCAAGTGATGAAGCCTGCTTTTGGAATTACATGCCTACACCATAAAAGTCCACTCCAATCAACTTTACTATAATCCCCTTTCATCCACTTGTATCCTTCTCCCACTGTACAATCTTTGCTCTTCCACTGCCCCTGATTAAATTGCTGCTTTAGCTCCTCCTTTATCGTACAAATTTGTCTCCAGTGCCAGCCTGTATCTTGTTGTGGGTTATAGCTATCCCACTGATCATCCTTCAGATAGATGTTATGGATCCACTTCACCCACAGGTTATCATTTTTCTCATAAATCCACCAAACATATTTAGCTATGCACGCCTTATTCCAAACCATCACATCCCTCAAACCTAACCCCCCTGCTTCTTTGGGTGTGCAGACATCCTCCCAAGCCACTAAAGGGCTCCTCAACATGTGTTCACTGCCATCCCAAAGGAAGTTTCTACACACACCAATTATTTTCCTGATTACTGTTTTTGGCAAAATAAAAATTCTTGCCCAATAGGAGTGCAGGTTAATCAAGACAGACTGAACCAAAGTTAATCTGCCTGCATATGATAACTTTCGAGCTCCTAAAGCCCTTATTCTTCCCACAATCCTTTCATTAAGAAGATTACAGTCTAGAACAGATATCTTGCCTGCAGTAATAGGTATTCCCAAGTACCTAAACGGCAGGGTACCTTGGTTGAATCCTAAAATCTGTAAGATTTCTTGAATCATATTGTTCCTCCCCCCAGCAAAGTAAACCTCAGATTTGGATACATTAAAGTTCAAACCTGTGGCTATGGAAAATGCTGCAAATCCTCTGAGCATCAACAACACTGACTTCACCTCCCCTTTGCAAAATATTAGTAAATCATCTGCAAAACACAGGTGATTCAGTCTTATTTTACTACATAAAGGGTGGTATCTGAATTGATCCTTCTCAGCCACTACTTTCAAAATCCGAGTGAGATATTCCATGCATATAGTGAAGAGCAGTGGGGAGAGCGGATCTCCCTGTCTCAAGCCTCTCTTTCCAGGAAAAAAAACCAAATTGAATGCCATTTAGAGCAATTGTAAAGGAAGGAGTAGTTACACATTGCATCACCATCTCTATTATGAATTCAGGAAATTTCAAAGCCTCCATCATCTCCTTAACAAACTTCCATTCCACTGTGTCATATGCTTTTCTAAGATCTATCTTCATAAGACATCTAGGAGAGATTGCATTTCTGTTGTATTTCCTCACTATGTCTTGACATATCATGATATTTTCAACAATATCCCTTCCTTTTACAAATGCTCCTTGATTCTGGCTGATAATCTTTGGCAACACATCCCCAATCCTATTACATAGGAGCTTTGAAATACATTTGTACACTGTGTTGCAGCAGGCTATTGGTCTGTACTCCATTACTGAAGTAGGCTGTTTTATTTTAGGAACCAGTGTAATTATGGTATTGTTTAGTTGTTTGAGAATTTTCCTTGACTTAAAAGCATCTTTGATTGCTTTACAGATATCTTCTCCTACAATCAGCCAATTATCTTTATAGAACTGGCTGGAGTACCCATCAGGGCCTGGGCTCTTGTTTCCAGGTATTGAAAACATAACCTCTTTGATTTCCTGATTAGTTACTGGCCTCATAAGTACCCTCCTCATCTCCTCGTCAATTACTGGCCCTTTCCTGACTGTACCAATGTGCACTTTATTGCACTCAGTAGATTTACCAAGTAGCTCCTCATAAAACTCCAGAAAAGCTTGTTGGACGCCATTATTATCTTGTTTCAGATCTCCATGCATATCCTTGATTTGTGTAACACAGTTTCTTGCTCTCCTAGCTCTGATTGAGCAATGAAAGAAAGCAGAATTTGCATCACCCTCCTGAATCCAATGAGTCTTACTTTTTTGGCTTAGGTAGCTGTCTCTTGTTCTGGCAACATATCTATACTCCTCAGCTTCCTTTCTTTCTTGTTCTCTGATAGTAAGATTCATGGGATTCTCCTGCATCATCCTTTGAGTTTCAGTGAGTTTGAAAAAAGCAGCTGCTGCAGCAGCCTCCACATTTGACAGCTTATTCCTACTCAGCTCCTTCAGAGGACCCTTTAGTAGCTTCTGTTTCCTTACTACCTGGTACATGAGTGTACCTGAAACCTCATTTCTCCATTCTTTCTCAATAACATCCTTGTATCCTGGAATCTTACTCCACATGTTGAAATATTTAAAGCCTTTCTTACCCTCTTCCTGAATGTCCCTTATATTGATAGTACAAGGATTATGATCAAATAGACCTTCAGGGTGAAAGTAAGCATAGCTATTAGGGTATTGAATCAGCCAATCATCATTTATCAAAGCTCTATCAATCTTGCTGAAAACCCTTCTCTCCTCCTCTTGCTTGTTGTTCCAGGTGAAAAAACTCCCTTTTGTCTCTATATCTGATAGCCCACATGTAGTCACACAAGACTGAAACTGTGCAATTTCAGCAAGGGTAACTTTACTCCCTATTCTCTCATCAGGTCTAAGAACATTGTTGAAGTCCCCCATCACAATCCAGGCTTTATCTATCCTACCTTTAATATCCATCATCTCCTTCCATAGTTGTTCTCTATCTTTATTGTCATTGAATCCATAAACCATGGTAATATAACATCTATCAGTAGTCCCTTTATCCTCAACTTGCAAATGCATAAGCTGAGCAGACATATACATCACTTGCACATCATATGTATCAGGATTCCAAAGACACCATATTTTTCCTCTAGTGTGCATGCTATTATTAGTACAAATTGACCACCCATCACATAATTTAAGATGAACCCTACTAAGTGTGCTAGGTTTCACCTTAGTTTCAAGAAGACCAAACAGCCCAATACTCTGAATATCTAAGAATCTCTTAATTTCCATTTGTTTAGCTGGACTGTTCAGCCCTCTCACATTCCAAAAACCAACTCTAGCCATGGTCACATTGACCATGACTAGCATTACCATTATCAACTCTGTTTCCATTACTCCCCAGTCTTACTATATCAGCAAAACTATGCTTTCAGTTCCAATGACCCCAACTTGGGACTGTGCCACTTGTGGAGTAAGAATTAGCTGTCTATTCACATTTCTCACAGTAGAAACAACCTGAGTTGTAGGGACAGGGTTTGGAGGTGTTATAAATGTCGATGCATTAGGTTGAGATGCAGGGCTCACCCTATTAGCATTTTTAGGTTGCTGAACAGGTCTCCAAACCTGTCTCCTTTGTGGCTGCACAGGGGCTCGAGTACTCTTCTTCTTTCTACATTGTTCAACTTTATGGCCAATACCCTTGCAGCCTGTGCATACACTAGGTTGCCATTCATACTCTACATTCTGCTCAATCACCTCTCCTTTATCATCCTTAAATTTAAGCATTTTAGGAAAGCTCTGGTCTATCTTCACTTCAATCATGACCCTCGCATATCCTAATCTGCTTTTTTCCTCAGTTGCTTTATCAACCTTAATGAATTTCCCAACTGTGCCCTGCTATTTTCTGGATGCAAGTTGGCGTCCAGAACTTAAGGTCAAGCCTCAGAAGTTTAATCCAGATGGGCACATTCTTAACCTCCTCTTTTGTTAAATCCATCCCTTCAACCCAATGTTTAACAATCAAAGGTTTGTTATCAAACAAGTTATACCCACCCTGCAATACCAGATTCTTTTCATCCAAAGTCTTAAATCTAACAACAAAAATCCCATTAGGCAAAAATGAGACTTTGTCAAGCCCCTTCCTGCCCCAGATTCGATTGAAAAATCCTAGCATAGTATCATGAGGTGGGTTGGCTCCAATAACATAACACACAACAACATTATTCCAATAATCTGTTCCTTCTCTAACATCTTCTACAGATAATTGCATTAATCCATCATCACTACTTCCAGAATTAGGGATAGAATCATTACCTTTCTTGTAGGATACAACCTGCCACTCCCCTTATTCTGTAGTTTCCTTCCCTTGCGTGTCTTCCACAATCGAATCCAATTCATCCTCATCTTCACTCTCATCTTCATCAGACAGATTGAGTGGTGGTATTCCTTGAATCTCTTGAATCGATCGATGCCGAATTATATCCGTCGTCGTCGGTCCATGCTTCAATGGTGACAGCTGACTGTCCTTACTACTGCTCTTATTCTTCTTCTTACTAGATTTCCGACTGTTCTTTGATGATCTCCTAGCTCTAGCCATGGCAAGTATCCAGGATTCAGCAAAGTTGGTCGATTTTTTTTTTCCAATTTCCCCCTTTTTCAGTTTCTAATCGCCTTTCTCTCTCTTATTTTCTCTCTCTTCATTGTTTGGGGGGCATCACTCATTATATACCACTTTATATTCATTATTATTTTTCACTCATTATTTATTACTTTTCCATCATTGTTTTTTAATTTGCAGTCATTCTTTATTACTTTTCACTCATTGTTTATTGATTTTTCACTCATTATTTCTCCCAATTTTTACTCATTATATACCAGTTTATAGTCATTGTTTATTTTAAATCATTATTTATTAATTTTCACTCACTATTTATTATTTTTCACTCATTGTTTATTAATTTTCACTCATTATATGCCACTTTATAGTCATTATTTATTTCACTTATTATTTATCGATTTTCGCTAATTATATACCAATTCATATTTATTATTATTTTCACTCATTATTTCTCATGTTTTACTATCAATTTCCATTCATTATAAACCACTTTATAATTATAACTTATTTTCAATCATTATTTTTCAAATTTAACTCATTATTTTCAATTTTTTTTTTGTAATGATCAAAATTTATATAAATCATGGGAAAACCCCAAAAAACCATTACAAAAGATGCTATCCTATGCCTAGAACTGCTAATGTGTTAGCAGATCAGAGCATGGTAGCAATAGCTTCCTCAGAAATTCCTGAATTTAGGTACATCATCCTAACAGCCACAATGTATCCGATTCTATAAACAATTTCCTCCACACTTCTTTGTTTCTCCCTAAAAATTCTACTATTTCGTTCCTGCCATAGCTCATACACTGTGCATATCAGGGCACATCTGTTGCGTCTTTGCCTCCAACCCTTACCTTTATTGTGCCTCTGGAACCAATTCATTCCCTGCTTGAGTGTAGAGATTCCATGAGGGAAGTGGTACTTGTCAATCACAGAACCCCAAACTCTCCTAGTAAAGCCGCATTTAAAGAACAGGTGGTTTGTTGTCTACTCATTTCTGTAGCACAGAATACATCTACTTGCTAGCTGAATGCCCCTTTTACAAAGATTATCCAGTGTAGCTAGACTCTTCTGCACTGCCATTATCCCTATGAAACCATGTTTGGGTATTACAGCATGGTCACATATTGTTCTCTTCCAATACTTCTCCTGATCTTTATCTCTGAAAACGTTGTAGAGATGAGTGGTGCTTCTTGCCTCCGAGATTAAACTTTTAGCATTTTCAATCCCACCAGCTTTTTGAATCAGTTCATCCCTTGTGTGGATGATATTTTTCCAGCTGCAAGACCATGAAGCTTTACTATCCATTTCGCACAAGTCATGGTTCCCAATAATGTAGGCCTTAGTCCACTGAACCCAGATGCTTTCTGCTTTCTGCTCAATTTTACCTAGCCATTTCACTAGAAGTGCTTTGTTCCAGCTGAGTATTTCTTTGATATCAAATCCTCCTTCTTTCCTGGGTTTACAGAAGCTTGTCCAAGACTTAAACACCATTCTTCTTTCTCCCTCTTTTATTCCCCTGATAAAATCCTTACACATTTTATTGATGCTCTTAACAACACCCTTTGGCAGAAGAATGCTGGCTCCCCAAAAATTCTGCAGACCAAAAATTACTGAATTTATCAGCTCAACCTTCCCAGCATAAGATAGAAAATGATTTGCCTAGTGATTTAGTTTCTACTTTATCCTACTAAGGAGTGGTTGGAACATGCTTGAGGTGAGTCTAGCGTGATAAAGTGGAACCCCAAGATATCTAAAGGGGAATAAGCCCTCAGAAAAACCCGTAGCCTCAGTTATCAGCTTTTTAACCTCCCTGGCAACCCCTCCAAAGTATACATCAGTCTTGAGAGGATTAGCATGGAGACCAGAAAAAGCAGCAAATTTTTCCAGGCAATTTGCAATTGTTTTGACAGAAGGCAGGTCTCCTCTTGTGAATACCAACAGATCATCAGCAAAAACTAAATGAGTGAGTGTTCGGGGTGTTTTTCCCGATGTCAGGTGGAGGACTGTTGGCTGCTGCGGCTCTGGGCTACGTCTTTCTTGGCGGGCCTGCACACAAAAAAAGAAGTCCCAAACCCGGGGGTTTTACCCGGGTGAGGACCCTCCGACGCTCAAGTCAGAGGTTGCTCAAGGGTAGGCTCTCCTCGTAACCGAGGTGCCGAATTGTAATAAAAAGTGTTTAAAGGTTTTAGAGAATTTACTGATTTTGGTGTAAGGTTTTGCCTTGAGAATGATGTTGTCAGAAAAAAGATTGAATGCCTTGAATGTTATCAGGGAGGGGGTATTTATAACCCCTTTGAGTAGGGTTACTGATGTAATAAGGGCCCCCTGCCATGTGTGAGACTGTCCTTACTCCCTTGGGGAAGGGGTAACCCACTTATCAACGGTCAGGATCTTTTCTAATTAAAAGGACTGTTTTACCCTTCATTTATTCTTCTACGTGGGCTTTCGTTTACTTCTCGTTGATGGGCTTTTGCCTTTTCGGCCCACTGATATTTTTGCCCTCAACATAAGCCTCTCATGGGTATCCTGGCTCAGCCCCTTCTCTTGTTTCGAGCCTGGGTGCCCATGACATCGGCGGGGCCTCCTATTCAGCCTTTGAATGGGGGTAGGATTTTTGCTTGCTTCTATTCCCCACTGCCACCCTTTAGCATTCGGGTTTACCCGTTACTGCTAAAGTAGCCTCCTCACTGGTTGGTATCGGACCTGCCGTTTGTCGGATTGGCAGGAGGGGCTAGTTCCATTTGAACAATGCTGAAAGCAACTAGTTGGCCTGATAAGCTAAGAAGCCGTTATTCCTAGTCAAATTACCACTAAATCAAGCTAACTAGCAAGGGTAAGTGGGTATCGTATCCACGAGGAAGAGGGGAAGTCCTAATATGCGATTCTAATGCGGAAAAATAAGAAATAAGAACAATAAATGGAGGATTTTTGGTTTGAAGGTTGGATTAAAACGAAATAAACGAGATAACAAGTTAATTAAAGCAACCCTCGGTGATAATCTATTCAAACACCCTAATATAGTAATTATTACCTCTCTCTAATTATGCCATTCATAGATAATCTCGGTTTTCACCAATTAATCCTCTTTTGTGGGGAATTTAAGCAACCGCAACCGCTACCAAATTCCCCTCCTTTAAGTCCTAAATTGCCTAATGACCACTCAAACAATTCAAAACCAAAGGCATGAAGAGCACGGATTAATAAAAGATTAACAACAACCCAAATTAGTATCTAATTAGCCGCAACCGCGACACTAATCAAATCTAATCTATTAGTTGCCTAATTAATTCACCAATCACAAGTTAGTCATAACCATACACTAAACATGTGAAAGCTGCTTTCTTTAGGGTCAATAATCAATAACCATCAATTAAAAACCAAGCATATGAAGTACCCAATTCAATCCAATTAACCAATTAGATAAAACAAGGATAAGTCATGCATTAAAGAACAAGGAATTAATTACTATGAAATTAAAGGCAAAATAGAGAGAAGAAAATCTTACTAATACATAGGATGAGAGAATTTGATTACACCAAGAGTGTAGAAGGTGATTAGCCTTCCATACTAATTATTACAATAATATTTGAGATGGAATTCATAATAAAAAGATAAGTTCTTCTTAAGTTTCTCTCTCTAGGATGAAAACTAGATGCAAAAAAAATAAGAAAAGTGATAAGGGTGATAATGGTGATAATTCCTAAGGAGGGGTTACATGCCCCTTTTATTAAGGATAAGTACCAAAGACACTAAAAGACGAAATAGATAATTCTTAAGCAAAAAGAAACCGTGAAAAGCCCATGGAAAACTTCCCGGAATCTAACTTCCTCGACTCGAGGAGAGAAATCCTCGAGTCGAGCGAGGAACCTCTCGACTCGAGGTCACTCACTCTCGAGTCGAGAACCCTGTCCTTCTAAAATACCGTTCTGCCAGATCTCCTCGACTCGAGGGAAGAAACTCTCGAGTCGAGATAATCTTTATCGAGTCGAGATATGTGATTCTCGAGTCGAGGGACTGTGCGCAGGCCAATCTTCGAACGGGCATAACTTTCACCTTCGAACTTCATTTTGAGCTCATAATATATATATCATCGGAAAGCTAAGGTCACGAACTTTCTTCTCCAATTGGAATTTCTACAAAATATTATCTGGATAAAAAGTTATGATCAAATGAAGTTGGAGGTGATGGTGTGTGTTTCTCTAAAATCATCCGACGCTCACCAAAAAGGGTCTTGAGCCATAGAATCCTCGTAAAACCCACGTATAAACTCCAAAACTACTCCGAATGATGTGGTCCACGAATCACGATAAAACCATCCTCCAATACACCCCAAGACGCCTAAAACATGCGGATTAACACACTACCACTACGCCACATAAACTCCCCCATGCTTAGACCATTACTCGTCCTCGAGTTATCCAATCCTCCACACTTGTCACCTTGGTCTCTCTTGTAGCACGGGGTGAATCAAATTACCACAAATAACTAACTAAGAAGTTAGGGTAAGTGGGTATCGTATCCACAAGGAAGAGGAATAGCCTAATATGCAATTCTATGCGGAAAAATAAATAAACAAACGAAATAAACAATAAATGGGGGGTTTTTAGTTTGTTAGTCAACGAAACAAGAAATTAATGATTTATCAAGATTACTAAGGCGACCCTCGGTGATAATCTATTCAAACACCCTAATATAGCAAGCTTTTACCTCTCTCTAATTATACCATTCATAAATAATCTCGGATTGTACCAATTAATCCTCTTTATTGGGGAATTTGAGCAACCGCTACCAAATTCCCCTCCTTATAGCCTTAATTCGCCTAGTGACCACTCAAACAAATCAAAACCAAAGGCACGACGAGCATGGATTAATAAAAGATTAACAACAACCCAAATTAGTATCTAATTAGCCGCAACCGCGACACTAATCAAATCTAACCTATTAGCTGCCTAATTAATTCCCTAATCACAAGTTTTAGTCATAACCATACACTAAACATGTGAAAGTTGCTTCCTTTAGGGTTAATAATCAATGACCATCAATTAAAAACCAAGCAAATGATAAACCCAATTCAATCTAATTAACCAATTAGAGAAAACAAGGAAAAATCATGCATTTAAGAACAAGGAAATAATTATTATGAATTTAAAGGCAAACTAGAGAGAAGAAATTCTTACTAATACATAGGATGAGAGAATTTGATTACACCAAGAGTTTAGAAGGTGATTAGCCTTCCATGAAAATAATTACAACAAGATTTGAGATGGAATTCATAATAAAACTCTTAATCTCCTTCTTTCTCTCTCTAAAACCACAAACTTGTTGAAAAACTCTCATATGAAAAGTAGGTAGATGATACAAACTAGGGAGGGGTTCATGCCCCTTTATTCAAGATAAAAACAAAAGATACTACAAGACAAAAACAAAAGAGTCCAACACAAAAGCAACCGCCTAAAGCCTCAACGAAGATTCCCTGAAATGGGGATTCTCGACTCGAGGAGGCAATTCTCGAGTCGAGCGTCAGAAATCCTCGACTCGAGAAAACACCTTCTCGAGTCGAGCGTCAGGAAAATCTCGAGTCGAGGAACAACCCTTCTCGACTCGAGAGTGAGCCTTCTCGACTCGAGGATGCCAAATCTCGAGTCGAGAAACTCGAACTTCTCGCCTTCTTCTCCGCTCCTAATCCCGAGCTCCCGTGTGAATCCGCCACGCATCCGAGCCATCTTCTCCATGTATCATGACTCGGGTCAAGACTCGAAACTTCAATCCCGTCCACGGCTCTCCAAGATGTCTTGAGCACTAAAATCCTCGTAGAATCCACGTATAAGCTCCAAAGCTACTCCAAATGAAGTAGTTCACGAATCACCATAAAACCATGCTCTAATACACCCCAAATTGCCTAAAACATGCGGATTAACACACTCCCATAACGCCACATCAAACTCCCCCATGCTTAGACCATTAATCGTCCTCGAGTCATCCAATCCTCCACACTTGTCACCTTGGTCTCTCTTGTTGTAGCACGGGGTGTATCACAACCATCAACTCATCAAAACCATGAATCGCAAGCCATCAAAACACTCAAAATGTGCTAGTTAGAATTGGAGTGGAAGGAAAGCTCAACACCCCAACTCTAACCATCTTATCCTCCCTTCTCGCACATTCTATGCTAGGGGAACTAACACACACAACAACTCCCTCAAAGTCGTGCTCCCAATGAAGTAATCGAGCACGACTCACCTCTTATCGATCCACCGGCGCCCCTATCATCATAATGCAAGAGGATTCCTAACGTAGGACCACCAATTCCTATCACCGAACCTCCTTATAACTCCCGTAGTGATCCTAACTCGTTACGCCCCAAGACTCCTCATCTAATGTCGCCCGCCATGGATTACCTCAAATTTTTTTTTTTTTTTCAAACGGAAAATCACACCTATATTACAAACAAAGTGACAAAGCCAAGCCAAATTGCACTATCATACCAAGTGTCTCCCCCATGCTTGAACCTCGTCATTGCCCACAATGACAACTAACACCAACCAAAAGATTGGGCAACAACGAGTGACGTAGGGGGAGAACCATCAAGTTATCCACAAACCCATACTACTATATACGAAGAATAAACCGTCTCATCTCACAAGTGAAGAAATAACGGGCTCTCGGGCCAAGAGACACCCACTCTACCTCACTCCCCTATCTTCCTCAAAAATGAGTTCATCCCTCATCTCACTACTCCATCTCCCTCATGATGCCAATTGTTCGGGGTGTTTTTCCCGATGTCAGGTGGAGGACTATTGGCTGCTGCGGCTCTGGGCTACGTCACTCTTGGCTGGCCTGCACACAAAGAAAGAAGTCCCAAACCCGGGGGTTTTTACCCGGGTGAGGACCCTCCGACGCTCAAGTCAGAGGTTGCTCAAGGGTAGGCTCTCCTCGTAACCGAGGTGCCGAATTGTAATAAAAAGTGTTTAAAGGTTTTAGAGAATTTATTGATTTTGGTGTAAGGTTTTGCCTTGAGAATGATGTTGTCAGAAAAAAGATTGAATGTCTTGAATGTTGTGAGGGAGGGGGTATTTATAACCCCTCCTGAGTAGGGTTACTGATGTAATAAGGGCCCCCTGCCACGTGTAAGGCTGTCCTTACTCCCTTGGGGAAGGGGTAACCACTTATCAACGGTCATGATCTTTTCTCATTAAAAGGACTGTTTTACCCTTCATTTATTATTCTTCGTGGGCTTTCGTTTACTTCTCGTTGATGGGCTTTTGCTTTTTCGGCCCACTGATATTTTTGGCCCCAACAGTGAGGTGAACCCTTGCACATTTAGGATGATATGAGAATCCAGGAGCATCGGGAGTGTTTCTGAGCAGTCTTGATAGAACCTCCATACAAAGAACAAAAAGGTAAGGAGACAGAGGGTCTCCTTGCCTTAAGCCTCTTTTCCCCTTGAAATAGCCCTCTACTACTCCATTGATATTAAGAGAGAAATAAGTGGAGGTAATGCAGGAGGTTACCCAGTGTGTGAACTGCTCGCAGAACCCAAAGTCTCGCATTATATTCTTGACAAACTCCCATGAGACTGAATCAAAGGCTTTTTTGATGTCAACCTTGATGATACATTCTTGGGGAGATGTCTTTTCTGCCATATTTTCTAGCCAGTTCATGTGCTAACATGGTGTTGTCAAATAGCTGTCTGTGTTGAACAAAAGCGGCTTGCTCCATTCCAATGATATCTGAGAGCACCTCCTTAACTCTAATGGCAAGAATCTTACTGATTGTTTTATATATGGTGTTGCAGCAGGAAATGGGCCTGAAATTTGCCACAGTTTTTGGGGTTGCACTCTTTGGGATTAAGGAAATCAGTGTGGAGTTTGTTTGCCTCAGCATTTTTCCGGATTGGAAAAACTCATTAACAGAATCACAAAAAAGACCACCAACAATGTCCCAAGCTTCCAAAAAGAATCCTGAAGAGAACCCGTCGGGTCCAGGACTCTTGTTGATGTCAATAGTTTTCAGAGCTTCTTTAATCTCCAGGTTTGTAATGGGGGCTATCAAACTCACCTTGTGCTGATCAGTAAACACTTTACCTGAGGTGATTAGAGCTGCAGGATAAGACTGCGTACTATACTCTGAGCCAAGCAGAGCTTTGTAGTAGTCTATAAACGCATCTGCTACCTCCCTATGCCCACTCACTTGCTCTCCAGTAGTTGTCTCAATGACACCAATAGCATTTCTAATTTTCTTCTTAGCTATTTTAGCGTAGAAGAATTTTGAATTGGAATCGACCTGCTTAATATCCTGGACTTTGGCTCTCTGAATCATCATACTTATTTCTGCCTTCTTAAGCTTAGCATATTTGACTTTTAGTATCTTTTCCTGAAGAATACTATCCATGTTCAGTGGATCTTTCTGCAGATCTGATTGACAGGTAAGGAGCTGATCCTTAATGTTTCTCACTCTAGCAGGAAGGTCACTGAATTCCACCTTATTCAACTGTCTCAACTTGGTTTTCACCTGCTTCAATTTGTGCATGAATCTAAACATACTGCAACCCTTTATGTCATCCTCCCAAGCTTCAGCTACTACCGTTCTAAATTGGTTTGAAGAGCTCCAGTAGTTCAAATATTTAAAAGGTCTGATCACTGGCCTGTTGTTGAAGGGAATGCTCACAAGGATGGGTGAATGATCACTGATTCCCGGGCCCTGAAATTGTGTACTTGTTTCAGGGTATTAGCTAATCCAAGCTGTATTAACCATTGCCCTGTCCAACTTACACCAAACTCTGGTTGGAGGGTCTTGATTGTTTGTCCAGGTGAAATGGTGGCCTTGTGCAGGCAGGTCTGCAATTCCATTCTGATTAGCACAGTCAGCAAATTCATCTATGTCTCTCATAACAGGTGCTGCCTCACTTATCCTTTCCCCCACATTCAGAACAACATTAAAGTCCCCCAATAAGATCCATGGGTCAGAGCTCTGTGCAAGTCCTGAAATGTCTCTCCAAAGATCCCTCCTTTGGTCACCCTTATTTGCAGCATAAATAAAAGTGACATTAAATCTTCTTTGAGAGTTAATGTGAGTTATGACACAGTGTATCATCTGAGAAGATTTCTGAATAATATCCATCTGAACTTGTTGAGGTCTGCACAAGATCCATATCCTACCATTATTATGCTAATCATAATTGTTTTCAGCATTAAACCGACTAAAAGCTCTTTTTAGAATAGAGTGAGCTTTGTGTGGCCTGATTCTTGTCTCCAACACTGCTATGCAGTCCATTTTATTAGCAAACAAGAAGTCTTTTATTTCCTGCTGCTTAAGGGGGTCATTAAGCCCCCTTATATTCCAGGTTGAGATTATCATGAGGTATGGAGAGGCTCCTCACCTCCTCCTGGGTCATCCATATCTCCCACATTCTCTTGATGATTTAGGAATAGTTCCACAGGTTCCACAAGGAGAGTCTGAAAACCTTGATTTGCTATTTCTGCATATTTCTAAGCTGTTTTCTTAGAAATACTTTTCCTCTTTGCTACCAGAGTAAAGCCATCAGCATCGATACAAGAAGAAGATGGAGTAGTAATGACTGCATCTGGCTGTTGAGGAGCCATTTCCTTTTGCTCAGTACCTTTGGCTCCTCCTCCATAGCAGGTTTTCCCTTAACTGGAACATACACCTTCTTTGCTGCTTCAGGCTGTTTTTTCTCATTATTTTCTCATTTTTCACTCATTATTTAACGATTTTCATTCATTATACACCACTTTATAGTCATTATTTATTTCAAGTCATTTCACATTTTCTATCATTATTTCAATCAATTTTGTCATTTTCTGAAAAATCATGACATAAACTAACAAATTAAAAGAAATTAAAATCAAACCAAAATTAAATTTTGTCTCTCCTCCCCCTTCCTCTCCACCACGGCCCACCACCACCGAAGCCCCATTTTCCGACAACCGGGACCCTTTCTAACACCAACCAATCGCCGACCCTGTTACGTTCTAAATTTATCGTAGCATACGGGTCAATCACAGGGAGGTGTAAGATCAAGTACTAGCCGATTTCTAATTAAGAGTTATCTACGCCAATCGATTTGGGTGGTTTTAGTTAACTAATTACTAATCTAACAAGATTACGATCTAAAAATAAGGTAATAAATCAATAAGATAAAAGCTCTAGGGCAACAGTTTCACCACTAACATGGACTGATCAACGCACAGAATACAAAACACAATTATTCAATTGCACATTTAGGTGGGACTAATGTTGTATTTCGATTTTCAAGAACCAAAACAATTACTAAATATTCTCTCTCGAGATATAAAAAGCCTATCTATGGTGATATACTTCCTATTCTCATGGCACTTATAACAGACATAAAAGCATTACGATTCAACATTAAAAATATCCCAATTATCACTTTCACCTATTCTCATGGGAAAGGTCTAATTTCGTTAGTGAAATTTTCCAATATGCCCGAGATTCCCGAAATTTTCAGGTATACCCCTCAGGTTTTCGAGTTATCCAGCGTACCCCTAATATTTGCGAAATGATGTTTTTTGTTGTTTTTTACTAACGGAGTTTAAATGCCGTTAGCTTAGTTATTAGTTTATAGGGAAATTAACCTTAATTAAAAAAGTAAGGAAAGAAAAAAAAAATTAAACATATGGTAACCAATTTTCTCTCTCCTCCTCTCACCCCCACCCAAACCCGACCACCACCACCACCCATGGCAGCCCCCACCATGCCGGGTACAACCACATCGGGCACCACCGTACCACCACCAATTCGACGGCTTTCATCTTGTAACCCCGTCCGCCACCACCGCAAAACCTACCCACTTCAGTTTCTTCTTCTTCCATCTTTCTCTCTCCTCGAATGGGGCAGCGACCATGGCGGTAATGAGGGAGGGGGGAAGATTATGGAGAAGGGGCGGCGACTGTGGGGAAGGGAGCGGCGACTGTGGGAAAAGGAGCGGCGGTGGAGCACGGGGGGAGGAGTCGAATGAATTGGGGGAGAAAAAAATGAGATGTATGATTGTGGGGGACCAACGGAGGGGCGGTCGGTGATCGGAGGTGGCCCATGTGGGCGTCGCCAGTCGGTTTTTGGTGTTTGACGGACAACCGGTGGTGGTGCGAGTTGGAGGTGGTGGTGGATGAGGTGGCATGGTGGGGGCTCCCGTGGGTGGTGGTGGTGGTCGGGTTTGGGTGGGGGTGAGAGGAGAGAGAAAATTGGTTACCCTATGTTTAATTCTTGTTTTTTTTCTTTTTAATTAAGGTTGATTTCCTAATAAACTAATAACTAAACTAACGGCGTTAAACTCCGTTAGTCAAAAACACCAAAAAACATCATTTCGCAAACCTCAGAGGTACGTTGGATAGCTCGAAAATGTGAGGGGTATAACTGAAAATTTCAGGAACCTCAGGTGCATATTGGAAAATTTCCCATTTCGCTAATGGAACAAAGCCCAGCAAATCACACGTGAATTGTCTAGCCCAAAAAGTCAATGCATACTCCCAAAAGTGAGTATGGGCTAGTTTAATTCATTGCTTGAACCAATTTACATAACTGTCCACAGCCCAACGCCAACATAATATCGAGGGCTGAATTATTGAAAGCAGTTATCAAGGGAATAGTGCTGATAACAGGGTTAGTTCCGACTTTTCACGCCAGATTTTAGGGGTAATATTGTCCAACCCAAACAAAATAACCCCCTCAACCCGTCATTATCCCCCGCCACCCACCTACCACCCCAAACAACCAGTCACACCAACCATCAACGCCGGCAATACGCAAATCGACCCAACTTGCCGACGGCTTCGCCGTCGGATTAAAACGACACCCTAGGAAGGGCGTGGTGAACCCCTAGGCCCTTCAGAATTGAGAAAAAAAACATCTAAAGTGGCCGAAAAAGGGTTTAGGGTTCGGGTTTCCGGCGCCGCGATTTTCCGGTGCACTATAACTTACCCAGTACCATGCTTCATTATGCGCGCAAATCATGACGATTGATGGGTGATTTGTTCGAGGATTTGGATTGGGCGAAGATCACGAGGGTCGATGTTCATCATGGTGTTGATTATCAGGATGCATGATTGTTGATGATTGTTGATTGTTTGGTGTTGATGATGATGATGATGATGATAGATTTGGCATGTGGTGCTATGATGTAGATGATGTGGTTGATCATGATTGTGTGGTATGTAGATGATGGTGGTTGTAGAATATTTGATGATTTTGATAATTAGGGAGATGAGTTAGGTGTTGATGATGATGTTGGTGTTTGGCGGAGTAAACAATGGGGAATCAAAAAGTAGAGAGAAAATTGAGTGAATGAGAGAGAAAGGGTGGGGGAAGAGTTTTTGTAACTTGCAACCGGGTAGCAAGGATTGGGTAGGTAAATTTTTTTTTGTCTTATTATGTTATCAACACTATACCGTTGATAACCGCCTTTGATAATTCATGCCTCCATAATATCGTCATGAATCTTGAAATCTTTCGTTAGCCTTAGTTCGGGCCATCAATCTGAGCGTATCCATTCCAATTTTCAATCCGATTTCGATTCCGGCTACTTTTTTAGCGTAAAAACCAACTTCCTGCAAAGAAATTCAAATAATCGCAGTAAATCGTTCTAGGAAGTATAACAGTACAAAACGTACTAAAAATGCCGTAAATCATACATAATCTCGGGGGAAAATGTGTAATAAATATAACCAAATTATGGACTTAGCAGGCCCAAATCACCATAAATGAAGAGAGGACTCGTGAGGAAATGAAGGAGAAAGTGAAGAAAGGATTGATGGTGGACGGCGGGGCTGTAGCCTGGCCTGCGGCCCCTAGTCATATAGACGACGGTGTCGCCGGAGTCGTATATGGTTGCGCGGGTCAGGGGCGGTGAACTGTGGTGGGGTCAGGTCGTCGTGTGTAAGTCGGGGAGTTGAAATTAGAGGAGAGAGAAGGTGGATCGATGGTGGACGGCGGAGCTATAGCGGCGGTCATTTGCTTCTAGATTGTAACGTCAACGGAGGAGTTTGTGGTGGCGCAGGTCAGGGCAGCCGTTGGCCTGTGGCGGGGCTGAGGTTGGTCGGGATCTCGAGATGGTGAAGGTGAGGAGAGAGGATATGGGGGTTGATTTTGTTTGTTAGTTTGTTTGATTAATTAATAATAATGGGCCAGCTATACTTATGGACTTATGAATGGGCTTTTCTGTAGTAAAAGGTTGGACTTTGTTTGTTCTGGACTTTATAAAAGTGACGGGGGTACGTAGCTCTACGTACCCCCGGGTTACCTAATAATTTGTGAAAAATAATAATGTTGCTAATAACATTATAACGAAAATAAACTAATAATTTCATAAAATGAGTATAACAATATAGATATACAGTCCGGGCGCGGGTTGAACATGCAAACTAGTATTAAAGAAACTAAAGTCATAAGAGCCGGTTGGGGACTTTGGAGGGCCTAGAAAAATGCCAAAGTGGAGACCCTAAATATTGTTTACCAAAAGAAAATGGAAATAAAAAAGAGGTGAAAATTAAGAATCGAAACGGGGTATTTAATACTCCACAATTTAGCATGGCATTGTCCACTAGGGTCAGAGGAAAGCACTAGATATAATTATAGGATTTTTCTAACGTGTGCCCTATGGGCACATGATAAAACTCAAAATCCTTCCTTAATTAAGTGATATTCTCCTGAATTAATCAATGAGATTCCATTATTTGTTTTTCCAAGTGAGAATCCTTCTATACTATTAAAGGAGGCTTTTTTAGAGCTCTCACAATGACCGGAGGTTATTAGAGAGTTTTGGCAATTTTTTAATATTATTTAGTTATCAAGCTTATGTGAAACTCTTTTAATTAATTAGACAATCTTCTAATAATAATAATAATCTAGACAATCCTACTAATAATCCTACTAATACGTAGTTTACAAAAACCTATGTCATAGAATTGTTATAGTACGATAATACACATTCTAATTAGGAGTTAATGTTAACTATATTCATCTAAAAATCAAGTGAAGGTTGCTAAATGTGATTGGTGGTTTTTTTTTTTTTTTTTTTTTGCCGAAATGTAAATTTTATTGCAAAAGATTGGTGGGTTTTCATGTGGAAATTTTGTGATGATCTTGAATTCGGTCAATTTTCATGTCTCTTGATAAGTTGATAATAAATGGTTCCATTATGATTTTCATCTCAAGAAGTATTTAGAACCCCTATATAACTTCCATTATTGCCGGTTAATATGTAGTATTAGATTGTAGTTAACCTTCTTCATTTGTTAAGATTAGCGTACGATATGCGTTAGTGTAGAAGGTGTTTCCAATCACAATTACAGTACTAAACGCAAGACATACACTACGTACTTATCCTACCTCAACGAAATACGTTATAATCCTACATACTTTGTGCATGAGTTTTTAATAAGTGTGTCCAATATCTAGCCTATAGGTTGTATAAATATAATTGTATAAGCTTTGCTTCTTCTTCTTCTTTGTTTGTTTTTTTCAAAAGAATTAGTTGATATATTTATCATCCGAAAGAACATTTCGAAGAGACTTACAAAAGTATAGCTAGCCACTAACAACCTATTGGTTGTATAATTTTAATCTAATTGTCTAATATAACCTGTAGCGTCTGTCTAAACTCAAACTACTCCCTCCATTCATTTCCAAGCTTCACGTTGCCTTTTGCACAAAGTTTTAGGAATGGATTAAAAAGTATTAAAAGCAACCGGGAAAGGAACATCCACGACTCAGGAGCGAGGCCTCTCATTGGCTTAGAAGTTATAACAACTGGAAACATGAAGCTTGGTAGTGAAGTCCCCTAAAAGAAAAATAGGAAGCTTGAAAATGAATGGAGGGAGTATCATTCATTGTAAAAAAAAAAAAAAGAGCTTAACTTTCGTGACACTCCTTTAGCGTTAATGTCTCTCAAAATACAATGGTTGAATTATAATATTATACACTTGTGAAATTAATTTTCACCAAGAATTTAACGAGAAGTTTCATAATTGTTTTGAAATATTTTTTCGTCAAGCCCTGACCATCAAACCCCTAACTCGAAAAACAAATACGTTATACAATGTATAAAAAACTATACATATAAATATGAAAAAATGTTTATTAAATAGAGATTTTATCACACAATATCTATATCCAAACATAAATTACAAATTTCAGTTTTAATAAGTTTAATAGAAATCATTATTAAGAAATCCGTGCAACGCACGGGCTTTCATCCTAGTATCACTTAATTAGGGAAGAATCTGGAGTTTTATCATGTGCCCTATGGGCACATGTTAGAAAAGCCGATAATTATATAATGTACTAGTTTAAATCTCGTGCGTTGCACAGTGACATTAACATTATTTTATTATATAGGCACTTTCCATTATCGAAATCATTAAAATTATTATAGTTAAATAAAGTTTTTTTAAGCTAATGACGAATTAATAAAGTTACCATTTATCTAGAACTATTGATTAATTCATTTTTTAAAGTTCTCACACTGTAAACTTACATGACTTTAATATTCTAGCTAATTAATTAACTTTTTTTCATAAAAACATTTACTTCCATTACCTACTTTAACCAACTTTAATTTTATCGTTTTACGTGTTTATATCTCTTGACAAAAATATAAATATTTGAATACTAAACAAAACTGAACACAAATTATGCAAGATATATACATTTATTTCACATTAACAAACCTAAATAACAAATTGGCAGATGTTGTGATATAGACCATATAGTGATTAAGATAGAGGTACCGAATACAATAAGCTTCAGTTTCGTATTGGTTCCCTATATTGTATAACGATTTCTAAGCCTATTATACTTGATATTAGTAAGATTTTGTATGATTCAACTTATTCTTTTTAACATATTCGTATCACGAGAACGAGTAAGATGTTGTAACTATAATGAATCTAGTAAAAAAAACTTAATTCTAAATGGATTTATATTAGTTTAAATCTAATAATTTTAGTGCAAGTTTAATAAATTTAAATAAATCCAAATAACATTATATGATGACTTACGAAACCGAAGAAAAAAAAAATATTATCTTAATTGTATGTTTCTTTTAAGTCATCTAATATATTGTTTTGTTGAATCAATGATTCAAATTAAAGAGTATACATTAGTTATTTTAAATTTTATAATTGCAGTAATGCTTGCACGTTTTACGTTACTTATTCTTAAGATGAAAACTGTGATTCGTACCTATGACTTTGCTTTTTTTTTTTTGACGGTAATGACTTACCTTATGTGAGTAGTATGTGATCAATTTTCAAACTACCTATCAATAAATGACATTTCTAGGTTTGTGATAAATGGTTTTATGACTGCTGGAATATGTGTAAATGCACTTTAATTTGAAAATGTTTGTTAATCAAGAATTTACTTATAGTTATTATTCAATTAAACATGTTATATTATCGTTTTCAATATTATGGCTCGATGATGACATGTCTAAACCTCCATAAAATACCTATAATTGTTACTCTCTTCAATAGATAGACTATATTTACAAATGAAATATTATATATTCTAGGACCATGTATTAAAATTTTCAAAACTCAAGATTACATTAAGGTAGCTGACTAAATAATTTTCGTTTGAAAATTCTTTGATTTACCATTTCATGATTAATTGCCATATACTCTCTCCGATTTTTTTATAATTTTCTATTTTGTTTGTTGCTTTTGACTATCCATGTTGGGGCCACTTCTACACTAAATGAATTTATAAACGGACTTTTTATTCACTAAAAACTGTATTAAAATTTCATGAACCGTAGACGCATTTGAAAAAAAAACATTTGGTCTTATATTTTACCAAAATGTAGATAATGTCGTATAGTTTTCTTTTATATTGAAATGTAGGTTTGACTTATTATCTTACTATAACTTAAAAAATATGCTTTTATATTAATGAATTTTTCAAAATTACCATAAACATACAACATTTCCATAAGTAAAATATATGAATTTTATACATGGTTACCAGGAACTCACATATGGTATAACAATAATTCCATAACACAAATTAATTCCTTATTCACCAGAAGCTCTAAGAAAATTCGAAGGGCTCTAGACCTCTTCGATGCCCACGAAAAAAAACTTCGTTTATAAATATACTAGTTTTAAGCCCGTGCGTTGCACGGTATAATTAATGAATTGTCTGCTCGATTAAAATAAGTAGTTATAGAATTATTATTTTTTTATTACATTAAACTTTTTTTGTTTTATATCCGTTGTATATTGTACCCGTTTAAAAACTCTGTAAAAATGAACCCTCTAAAGGCTCTCATACGCTATGTTTTTGTTGGAGTATCCTCCGACAATAATGCGTTGACTAACTAAATCTAATTAGGAGTAAACTTGGGATATGTTGAATATACTAAGTCAGTTGATTAACGTAAATCGATAATGGTTGGCTAGCTAGAGTTTGACGTTATTGTCGTTTGACAGCGGTAATCAACTGATCCCTCTCGATCACACCGGTAAAGAGAGTTTCTCCAAAGGATATTATATTTGTATTTAATACAATATAATATAAACCCTAATATTTCAGTTAAAGAGTTAATTGATTATATCGGATAGTGTTTTGCGAGTTCTGAACTCTGGTCGTATAAATTACGATTTTTGTGTGAATTGTCAATATAGACAACTAGCTAATTAAATTACAAATAGTGGTAATTTAGCTAAAATGATGTAATTAGTAATTATTATGATATGATAATTTACAAACACTCACTACAACAAAATATGTGTATTTAGGGCGCTTTTACAAGGACGCTATTACAAAGTGTCAGGTGGAAAAATAGGTCCCAGTGTCTCTGGACGCATTTTGTGACGCTTTCTTTTGCTGGAAAATGTGGGGGACAAAAAAAGCGTCGATAAGCGTAAAAAAACAAAGCGGGAGTAAAATTTCTACTTCCGCGCTAAGAAAGAAAAAGAAAAGAAAAGTCTGACCACTCTCTCAAAGTAACCGCCTCCAACACTCCCTCAATCACTCTCTCTCTCTCTCATCACTGAATATCTTTTTCATCCATCTTCCCACATCTCCGCGCTCCACCACCGCTCTCCGATAGTTGTCTGCGTTCCCCAATCAGGTAACCACTTACTATTCTGACTTTGTCTGGTTGTGGGTTTGATTAAAATTGCATTATGCTGAATATCTGCGAGAACTTTGGTTCTAGGTTTTGTTGGAATGATTTTGAACAATTTTTTTCTGCGAATTTGGGGTTATCTGGTTCGGAACTTTCTATTTTTTGGAGTTATATCGAGGCTATTTTTGAAATGGTGCATTTGGGGTTAATTTGAATTGATTATTTGTTCTTGATTTCAGAATTTCATGGATTTATTGGCTTAATTTGGGCAGAATGGTGATTAGGTATTTTTACTTCGTCCTTCTTAATTCCCGGAATCAAACGATCGAGTAATTTTTTTGGGTATGTTTCAATCGCCCTTCTCATATTCCTTTCCTTGCGGAATTTGACTTGGGCTTTGGTTGAAGGAATTTGTCTCACCCGGTTGAAGGATTACTTGTTTCTCAGTTGCACTCGGGGACAGGTTCTACACTTCTCTCCTTTCCTTTCCTATCTTTTAATCTGTCTCTGCTGTGTTTAATTGCGAGTCAATTGTGTTGTCTCATACGAATTATATTGTTGGTGAGTCGGCTATTTCAAATTATTGTTGCTGAGTACAACTTATCTTATATAACTGATTGTTCAATGAAATTTCTAAACCTATGAATAAATCACAGCTACAAATGTAGCTGATGTAGGAGGCTAAGCCAGGATTCTCACAGTAATACATATTAACCTTTGATATTGGCGTTTGCTGGTGGTTCTGTATGTGGTTGTGTTTTCGTGATGTCGGCTTTGGTTAATTTAGTTCAAATTAAGTTAGGAATCTTGGCTTGCCGCTGTTTCTTCAGCGTGGCTGCTTGTATCCCTCTTTTAGTGTTTCACCCCCTTGTCTCCTGTTCATTATGTTTGTATAGATTTGCACGCTCTTACAATTTAATCAAGCTAATCATGATATGATATATTGTTGAAACCTAATTATAGAATCTTGTGATTACTTGTAAACTTTATCTTATGTTTTAATGTACATGTTTCTGATCTCATGTTTTTTATGAATCAAGTTTTTGCTATCCTCATAACGCTTATATATAGTCTAATTTTATAAAGGTGTGAATGTCTAAAATTGATTTGTGAATCATGGAACAACATAGTAGTTAACTTTATAATTTAAGGCAAATAATTGAGATTTCTGAATGAAGAACATAAGGTAAATGTGCTTCCGATTGTTGACCCCTAGTGATACTCCTAAACACCATCTAGACTCAAACAAGGAAATTACAACTTCATTAGTGTTGTATAACTGCTTTGTTTTAATTGGATTTGGATTTAAATGCTATTTTGAGTACATGACATTGTTAGGAAATTATTTGTGGAAGTTATGGAGGGATTAGAGTTTGATAATTTCATGGAAAATAAGAAACAAGATAGGAAACAAAATTATAACAGGTTTGCGGATTATACAAGAGTTTGCGAATGAGGGTAGGAACAACACAAGGAACAATGGAGGGATTAGAGTAGGGAACAGGGTAGGGAACAATACTACTTGCTTTGTTTTTTTTCTTATGAAATTACAAAAAATTATACATGATGATGCAAATGCTTGGTTAAGTATTTTAGTCTTTAATAGCTACGGCAAGGTGAAACTTTCATATTGTTGATTAAGAGAAAACCCTCTCATATAGGTTTTCACGGGTACAACGCTTAAGTGGATGCGGCTGTTCCTTGGAGTGGTCCCTTCATTATAGCGACATTGTTCCCTCAACTGGTCCATGCATCATATCGACATTGTTCCCTCGACTGGTTCCTGATTCATCACTCTTATAATATACACGGTATGCTCCAGTGCCCTTTACTATTTCTGAACCATGATAATTTGTTTAGGATTTATCTCTTCTTTGGCTCACCACAATTGCACCCTTAAGCAGAGAAACTCTCATGTGTTTGTTGATTTGGGTCCAACCGTTTTCTATTTTCATTTTGTTTACTAGTATGTATTAGTTTTCATTTTCAGAAAAAATAAAAACAAAGAAAGAAAAAGAAGGAAGAAAACAAAAAGGCAAAAAAAAAAAGAATTAGAAGAATAGAAAGGTGTGTGCGTGTATTTTATTTTTATGTGGTGCTCTTTGACTCAGAGAACCAGGGGGTTTTCTTTGGTGTGGCTTGCGACTGAAAGCAGAAGAGGAACCCATACAAACACAAGCACACAGATCAGAGAGAGTGAGGAAGACTGTTCCCTCCGAAAATCGGATTAACACAGAAAGTTGATGCTCCTGTTTTAGAGTGTGTCTTTCAGCCTGATGAAGTTTAAAGAGCTGTATTGTGGTTGTGGTGTTCTATTAATTGAATCATAGCTACAAGTATTTTCTATACCATTCCTTTTTGGATCTTTTGGTAGTTACGATTGTTTATTTGGAAACCAATTTGTATTGATCCAATTGATATAATCTGTAGCTGGCATTGATTTTGTTTTCGAGTTAGGGGCATTAACTTGAGAACTTAAACCTTGTATTTTGCTAAATTGATTAGTGAAATTGGTGTTGGTTGCCCAATGGTTTTTCCTTCGATTTAGAGGGTTTCCACTTAATTTCTGGTGTTGTTTCTCTGCCTTTGACTTGATTTTTTTTTGCACTTGATTAGATCGAATTCCGTCGAATTGTTGCCGAATTTTGATTAGACTCCTTTGGTTGCTTTCAGGCATAAGAGTGTTTTCATATATCATGATCCGTCTTGTTCTGTGAAAATGCAACTCTATGGAAAGTGTTTAGACTTTCTATGATGCAAGTAGCGAAAACAATACAAAGAAATGCCTCTTCAGAGACTAACATACCAAAATTTATCATGAAGATATATAATTTACTGTCCATGTTTAATTGTATTTGCAGGTTTTGAATACTTACTTCAAGTGCTGATGGTGCAAGTGAATTGGTCGTAACGAATCCTTAGTCATCCTTATCTCCACTCTAATTACCTAATGGAGCCACGTCTTAGCCGGAATGATGATGTTTATTTGTCAAGTTACTATACCTACTCTATGTTTTGGAAGACTAGTGGTACTTGCTTAATATAGTTTGATGGGGACTCGTGTTTTTGCTATACCTTTACCATTTTATGTAATTATATACGGAGAATTGCCTGTTTTGGACAAGTCGGTGCGTGAGTAAATGAAATAATATATTATATTTGTTGTTTAGATGAATTCGATTTGAACTACTACTACAGGTCTATCGCTGCCATGTACAATCAATTTTGATTTACATTGAATACATTGGTTACTATGAGATATTGTATATATTATGTTATATAAGATATTTTAGAAGTTGGACGTTTTTTTCTGGTTGGGAAAGCATTGCTGCTAAATTTTTCAATAGCTATCTATTGACGCAGAAAAGCGTCCCAAAAAAACAAGGGCGCTTTATAGTGTTTAAAGTTTCCGGAAAAAGGGACGTCTAAAAGCGCCAATTATGCTGTCAAAATGTGACGCACAAAAGCGTCCCAAAATAGTGACACTGAAATTTTAGATGCTTTTTAGAAGCGACCAAAAGAAAATTCTGGACGCTTTTTGGTGTCCATATTCAACTAAAAAAGCGTCCTAAAACCACTGTTTTTGTTGTAGTGACTTAAAGAAATAAGTGTACAAATTATACCCAAATTGTAACATAAGATGTTAAAGGGTGTATTTAGTAAGGGCAAAATAGTCATTTTGCCACCACACTATATATAATGTGTTTTATGGTTAAAACACAAATAACACATCGTTTTTTCATTCACATATTAATTTTAGAGAGAGAGAAAGAAATTTTTTCCATTTTTCTCTCTAAAAATCAGCCAACTTCAAACACCATTAAGATCAAGTTTTCTTTATTGCATGTCAATAAAAACTTGATCAAAACACTTATCTAAACCTAGAATAACATTAGCTAAAGTGTTAGATAATTTTATTTTGGTTTTAGAGTTTTATTCACCTATTTATACTAGCTTATTTTGGGTGAATTTTGGAGAGCTACTTTGGTGGATCAAGAGAGGAGGTTTCCTAACTTGGAAACTCAAGATTAAGGAGGAGGATCCCCATAAATTAGAAGCTCAAGATCCTTCATTTGAAGGAAGATCATAATTCCCCTTGATTAATGTACAAAAACATGTTTTATTACCTTATTTATGCTTTAATCTTACATGCAACTAAAGATCCTAACTAAACTTAATTAGGAGTAATTAAGTACTAATTAGAGGAGTCTAATTAAGGGCTAAATAACTTTCAGTTTTATCATCTTTGGACTTTAATTGAATGATTGTTGTGGTAATGCTTACAACATGTTTCCGATAATACAAAGTCAAATCTATGTCTTGGTATGATGTGATCATCTCGGTTGATAGCTCTACACAATGTAGAAAACTGTAAATTTATCATTATTTTACTATCACTGACAACATGATATTCCGATTTATTTTGGAACAAATTCAAAACCTGACAGAGTAGCATAAATGTATTCCCCCTATAACAACAATTAGATTGTTAGTGTAACATTAGAGTGTCGAGTATAGAATGAATCATAAACGACAACCACTTGATTTGGAAAAAAAATAATCATTCATCAATAAGAACCATATTAATTAGATCAACTTTTTTTATTTTTATGCACCATATTTTTTCAAAATGTATAGTATCAATATATTATTTCCCTAAACGTATAGTATCACCTTATTATTTCACAAAACGTAAAGTATCATCTTATTATTTATAATTAGTTATATATCCTTTATCTAAATTAGTAAAAATAAAAGATTGCAAAGCTCTAAAAAAATTCGAAGGTAATTGCATTATATTGTGTACCCAATTGCTATTTGTAATCTTTAATCTAAACTTGTGTGACTATAGTAATTGCATGTTAAGATCATACTTACATATAAGAAACTTTAGATCAAATTTACATAAAGATTAAAGGATAAAACTATAAAGATTATGGACACATTCAATGCGCTCAAAAAGGCTTGTGTGGACAATCGGATGTGTTAAAATCAATTTTACATACTCTCTCCGTCTCGCTTTAAACATATTGATTTTTATTATCTTCTCTAACCTACTTTTTACTAATCTTCGTATTCTCTCTCAAATCTATCTCCTACTTTTTACTAATCTTTACATTCTTTTCATTTTTTTCCTAGCTTTTGTGAAGTACCACCAATTAATTCGACCCACAGTAATTCGTAGTTTAAAGTCGAATGAAAGGATCGGAGTTAAATAGTTTCTATCATTGTGGTCCATGTGTTTAGTCACTTAGTCTCTAAGAGTGTTACACCCTTACATTGTTACTTTAAAACATTTAAAATTACAATAATGCTAAACATAAGCCAAAAAAAAATATCTAATAATAAAACTACTTGAACTACACTTTAATATAAGATCTTTGGACTTTGATGCTAATGATAAACATAAAAGCAAAAAAAAAAAACATCTAATAAAACTACTAACTACACTTTGAGTAGTTTGATATAATATTTTTGATGTCGTACATTGTGCATATCTACATCTTTTTCGATGTACAGAAGGAAGAAAAAGATCAACCCCTTGAAATTAGTCTCTAAATATAGGATATATATAATTGCAGATATATAATTATATTTTTTATACTCACGAGACATTGATCTTAACTATAAGGATGTATATATCATATGTATGGTATGTATACAATGTAAAAAGATTTGCCATTCATATTATCTTGCATTCTTGCTAAAACTAATACTGGAAAAGATAAGATTTTATATAATCATTCCAAAAAATAATAAGTACATAAATTCCAAGGTCACGTTATTAATTGACTTTCCATAAGGTAGACAATTTTATTTTTTTGGATCATTCTATAGATACACTTTTCAGGAGATTTTGCATAACATTTTCCTAAATGTCAATTATCATCCTATATGTAAAGATTCTTACTTATATATTCTAAGGTTCTTATATTTTCTTTACCATCATCCTATATATGTAAAGATTTTTCCTTATACGTTAAGATTCTTATATTTTCTTTACCTAAACTAAATTTTTTTAAAGATTCTAAAACTCTAAGAAAATTTGAAAGGCTCTGGACGCGTTGAATGACCACGAAAAAAGCTTCGTTTATATATATATATATATATATATATATATATATATATATATATATATATATACATATATATATATTGATAATATAAGATTTGCTTAAAATTAGGCCCAGAGGAAAGCACTAGAGCCGCCGGTTTAGGGTCCAACATTTTTGGGCGTTGGACCCTAGCCCGAACCTGAGCCTAACGCAACCCTAAGCCGACCATAAGCTGACCCGAAACCTAGCCCTGGCCCTAACCTAGCACACACTCAACCCGGCCCTGAACCTAACCTAGCACTCAATCCGACCCTAACCTAGCCATGACCCAGTATAATTAAAGTCATTAATATACTCATTCATCCAGCTGATTAAAGTCAAACCATTGAACCAATTACATTTTTATGATAAAAGTACGCAATCTCTACTCATTACAATAGTATGTATCGTTAATAATTACAATAACTAGTTTTTGCCCCCGTGAACTCACGGGACAACTAAAATTTATTAGTGATTAGCGTCTTATTAGAAAGAAAAATATATAATACATATATCCCCCGAATTACGATTTTTTTACTTCAAAACTAAAGGAATGAGAATTTTCGGACATGGCGATGAGAGTCAACGTCGATTATAATATAATTTGTGCGAAACTATCGTGTTCATTATCAATATATTTGGGTGATTATGCATGACAAACTTTCTTTAAAACAGTAGAAGAAGAACAACCATCTATTTTTCGATATAAATGTTCTCAACCAATTTCCGATATATATACAATCTAAAGGTCCAAATCGGGGAGTGAGTATCCTTTGTCCATGATTCTTGTCTCATTCCATGCACCTCTCTCTTCATATTTGTAAAATACTCCCTCCATCCCCCTTTAAACACTCTGCTCCCCATTTTACATGGATTAAGGTGATGTGGTTTGTTTATTATTATTGACAATAATGGGTTGTTTATTTACTATTGTTGAAAATAGTGGATTGTTTGTTTATTATTGTTGAAGGTAATAGGTGGTTTGTTTATTATTTTTGGAGATAATGGGTGGTTTGTTTATTATTTTTGTAGATTGTGGAGGGTTGATGTGTGGTGAAAACTTACCACATTTAGAAAATTTTGAAATGGGGTGTTTAAAGAAAGACACCCCGAAAAGGAAAGCGGGGTAATTAAAGGGGGGTGGAGGGAGTATCATTTATCTTAAAAAGAAAAATGAATTTTTTAAACTTTTAATACGAATTTTCAAACTTTTTATTGGAAAGATATATGGAGTATAGTACAAAATAAGACTGAGGATCCTCATTCCAAAATATAAGTCTATTTTTCTTTATTTTTTTTTGCAAGCAAAATTTCAGTATTTTTATTTATCCAAAAGGGAATAAAAAATTTCAAAGCTTACAAAAAAATTAAAGCCCCTAAACAACCTTAATCAATTAGAGAGTCTAATTACTCCTCACTCCCAATCCCCTTCATCTAATTGAAAACCCTCACACATACATAAAATTTAATCTTATTGACTAACCACTCTACATAATGCTCCATCTCATTAAAAATCCGGCTATTCCTCTCAAACCACACCATATAGATGGTAGCCGTGACACTACATCGTACCCATTTAGTCTTCCTATGCCTCTTCTTGTGGTGATCCAACCACCTTAGGATCCCTTTAAGACTTGTAGTATTGCTGTGCAGATTCAACCAACTTTTAATCTTCTTCCACACCTCATTAGAGAACTTACAATTGAAGAAGAGATGATCATGATCCTCTGCATTTTCCTTGCACAAGTAACACCTGTTTATTATTAGCATTCCTCTTTTTGTTATGTTGTCTATGGTGGCCAGCTTCCCTTGAGCAGCAAGGTTTGTAATGAAACAATGCTTTGGAGAGTTTACAACATCCCAGATGATCCTGCAGCCCAGGATTTTCCTTCCCTTTTTCCTGAGATAATCATAAGCTTTCTTTACAGAGAAACAGTCCTGCAGGCTCCAGGACATCAATAAGTTTCCAGCCTCCTTTGCTGAGCCTGCCTTCTCTATTAATTCATCTCTTATATGCAAGACACTCCTCCATAGCTTATAATCATTTTGATTTACTTTGACATCCCAAATGGACCTCCCCTTCAGCACATAAGCCCTATTCCAGTCACACCAGATGCTCCTCTTTCCCTTATGAAGCATCTAAAGCCATTTTGTAATCAGGGCTTTGTTCCAACTGAGTACTTCTTTAATGTGAAATCCCCCTTCATTTCTTGGGGAACATGAGCTTGACCAGCTTTTAAAAACCATTTTCTTCTGATTCTCTTTAATCCCCCACATGAAATCTCTGCACATGCTATTAATCCTCTTCACCACCCCTTTGGGAAGTAAAATGCTCGAGCACCAGAAATTCTCCATGCCAAAAATCACTGAGTTGATCAAAAGGCTTTTCCCAGCATAGGTAAGGAACATATTTGACCAGTGCATCGTCTTTGCCTTGATTTTGAGCAACAGAGAGTTGTACATACCATAGACAAGCCTAGTATTATTCAGAGGTACCCCCAAATATCTGAAAGGAAACTTGCCTTCAGTAAAACCTGACTCCCTTAAGATCTGTCCCTTCAAACAATCATCAACATCTCCAAAGTAGATTTCAGTTTTTGATGGGTTTGCTTCTAAACCCGAAATCTTTGCAAAATTCGATAGACTCTTCACAACAGCATTTACAGATGGGACATCCCCTCTTGAGAAGATCATTAAATCATCTACAAAAGTAAGATGGGTGAGCTGCATTTTTCCACATTTTGGATGATATGTGAACTTTGGGTATCTAGGCAGTTTCCTGAGCATACGAGCAAGGATTTCCATGCTCATTACAAAGATGTATGGGGAGATGGGATCTCCCTGTCTAACCCCACTCTTTCCTGGAAAAAACCCCTTTGATGCAGCATTAATCCTGAGAGAAAACCATGTTGTTATGATACAAGTTGTGATCCATTTCTGAAATTTAGGAGGAAAATCAAAAATGCACATCATATCCTTTATGAAACTCCAGCTGAGAGTCAAGTGCTTTCCTGATGTCAACCTTAATTAGGCTTCTCTTGGAGATGTTCTTTTGAGAATATCCCTTGATAAGAGCTTGTGACAAGGCTACATTTTGAAATAAATTTCTACCTTGAGTAAAGGTTGCTTGCTCTTCTCCCACGATATCAGGCAAAACCAATCTAATTCTTGCAGCTAGCATCTTACTTATTGTCTTGTAGACAGTAGAACAACAGGAGATTGGCCTGTAATCCATGACAGTTGAGGCGTTCCTCTTTTTTGGGATGAGAGTGATGAGTGTTGACTTTAGCTGCTTTGTCACCTTACCAGTTTTGAAGAAATTTTGGATTGCCTTACAAAAGTCAACTCCAATAATTTCCCAAGCCTCTTTGAAGAAGCCAGCCGAAAACCCATCAGGATCAGGGCTTTTGTTGGGATCAATACTGAAAAGAGCTCTTTTAATATCCATGTTGGTAAAGGGGGCATCCAGCATATTTCTTTGAGTCTCTGTAAGCTTAGGACCCTCTATATTACAATCCTCTATGCCTTGTACATCTTTCTCCCTCCCTAGTAAATTCTTATAATAGGATATAAAGGCATTAGAGATATCTTCTTCTCCTTTTTGCTCAATCCCATTTTCATCCCTTATGTTTCCAATGTTGCTATAGTGGACTCTTTCAGCAATTTTTGAGTAAAAGTATTTTGAGCTGCAGTCATCCACTTTTATATGGGTGACTTTTGCTCTCTGATACAACATACTCAGCTCAGCTTTCCTCAATCGGCAATACTCCTCTCTCAACATACTTTCTTCCTCGATCCTATCATTCTGATGAGGATGGGCTTGCATAGCCTTCTGACATTCCACCATTTTCTCTTTGCTCTCCTGTACCCTTTTGGAGAGACTATTAAACTGCTTTTTATTCAAGGCTTTCAGGGAAATCTTCACATTCTTAAGTTTAGCAAAAAGTATGTACATTGGAGTGCCTGCCACTGGCTTATTCCAAGCTTCTTTTACGATGCTATGGAAGTCAGAATGTTGAGCCCAGCAATTCAGATATTTAAAAATCCTATTAATTCTCCTTTGCTCTACTATACTTACTTGGATTGGGCTATGATTAGAAACCCCTGGCTCGAGAACTTCAGCAAAAGAGACAGGAAATAGATTGAGCCAGGTAGAGTTAATTAAAGCTCTATCTAACTTAGCCCAAACCTTGTCAGCAGCCTCTTGATGATTGTTCCAAGTAAACTCCCCACCCTGATGTCTAATATCCTCCAAGCCACATGTGATTAGACAATCATTAAATTCCTCCATTTCTCCTGCTCCTGTTTCATGATTACTAATCCTTTCCTCAGGATTCCTGATGACATTGAAATCTCCTGTCACCACCCATGGATCATTTTGGTTTACTGCTATACCACACAAATTATCCCATAGCTCCAGTCTTTCCTGTCTAGAGTTACTTCCATACACCACTGTCAAATAGAAGCCAATTTGTGCTTGATGATGTTCAACTCTACAATGGATGAATTGAGAATGAATCTGGATAACATCAATATGAACATTATTCTCCTTCCACATAATCCATATTCTCCCATTATAATGGTGAGAGTAATTATTAATAACCTTATAATTTCTAAACCTTCTACTAACTATAGTATGAAAAATTTTCTCCTTTACTCTAGTTTCCAGAACTCCCATAATATCTATATTACTTTTCAGCATGAGATCCTTAATCTCACACTGTTTGAGGACTTCATTAAGTCCTCTAATGTTCCAACTGGCAATCTTCATGTAGGAACTTGATCAGGTGGCCTGACCCTATCCCCAATACCTTCCCTTCCCAACTCAACAAAAGCATTATCCAATACAGTAGGAATTATCCCAAGATTTAACTTATTCACATAATTTCCACCCACTGTCAATTCTGAATTGGTAATCTTCCTACTCTGTCTTCTTTGTGACTTGCTCAGAACTACTTTGAATCCTCCCTCATCAGCATTCTCAACTGAAGAAAGTGGTGTTATTTGATTCTGTCCAGTGAATCAGGTTCAACCTGAGTTTTTGTACCCACTAAACTCTGACTTTCTCCTTCTGCGTTTTCCCTGACAACCTGTTCCAATCCCACCTCCTCCGTACTTTTGTCAAGATTTTTAGCCCTGTAAACTTTTACTACATGTTTGGGAATGTTCTTCACTGCAGTTGGTTTCCCCAATCTACAAGTATAGCTCAACTGCCCTAACTTCCCACAAGTATGACAATAATAGGGTACCCATTCATATTCCACCCTCTGCACAATTTGACCACAAAAGGGAGAATTTATAGTGATGTACTCAGGTAGCTCCCTAGACACATCAACTTCAATCATAACCCTCGCAAAGCCCAGTCTAGATTGCGTTGTGGTAGTATGATCTGCATACATAGGCATGCCAATTTTACTTGCCAACTTACTTAATGCCTCCTTTGACCAGTAACAAGGATCAAGATCAGAAAATAACACCCACACAGGAATACAGGATATTTTGTCCATTTCCTGAGCAAAGCTCGGATTCCACTGCTTTAAAACCAGAGAATTTCCCCCTAATTTCCATTGTCCCCCTTTTAGAATTTAATCCATAGCCTCCTGAGTTTCAAACCTGAAAGAAAACCATCCCTTCCTATAGTAGTTCACCTTAGGTTGCTCAACATGACTCCACATTTTCTCCACAAAATTTTGAATATCCTGCACCTTTGGTTTACCCCCAATCACATTCCCCACTAATGTAAACTTCCAATTTTTCATCGCACAAGCAACATCCTCCTCTGTGAGTGTTATCTCATCAGAATTACATGCAACCTCATCAAAAAATAGTTTCATCCCTAGCTTAGACTTGTTTCTAGCAATTTCATTCCATTTCTTACCACTAGAATTAGAAACATGGATATCCGAAGACGTCTTACCTGTGTCCTCCGATTGAAAAGTAATTACTGGTGGTTCTTTCTCCGGTGACTGTGTCGTCATCTTAATCCCGGATTTGAGGAAAGCTGTTTCAAGATGATCCCCCAGAAGCAAAGTTTGCGGAGCCTTACTGATGACGTCATCTGGGTTCTCTCCAATCTCATTATTGTTTGTATCAATCGATTGAGTTTCTTGCGCTGATTCCGAATCTTAATTTTTCCTTGGTCTCTGATGTGCGCTATTTTGTTGTGGTTAAAGTCGGGTTTTTGAGGTGTTTAACGTTGGTTTTTGTATTATTTGACTGCTAATTATGTTATTTGGTGTGATTTGTGTTTGATACAAGAATTAGTGGTTATTATGACCATTTGAAATCTCAAGAATGCCGAAATTCAATCCGGTTATGCAAGACAAACTTTGGAGCTTCATATCTCTCAAAATATTTGGAATTTAGCTTTTAAACTAATTGGAGATGAAAGTTCATGATCTTACCTTTCCAAAAAGTGGTTACACACCTCCACCGGATAAGTAACGAAAAAGTTATGCGAGTTTGAAGACGGGACCAGAGAGCTGGCCGCGGTCCGCGGTTTATTGAAGGCGGTCCGCGGGTTTTCTTGAGCGCGGTCCGCGGTTGGCGTCGAGAGCTACTTTCCGTATTTCTATATTTTCCGTATTTTATTGTTAGACACTATAAAAACCTAGTTTGTACGTTTTATTTCATAACTTTTGTAACTTAAGACTTATTTTGGGATTATTGAAGAACTCTATGGAGAACTAATTCCTCCATCTTGGTTATTGTGAATTGAAGCCGTCAATTATCGTCAGATTGTGAGATTATCATCTATTCAATTTCTTTGTGAGTAATTTCAATTCTCTTGCCCTAATATCGCATGATTTATACTTGTTCTTGCTAGGAGCGCTACTAGTATAGTACTTGTATGTTTCTATCGCTAAATTCGTAGTAACTGCATCTTTCTAATTGATTGCTGATTCAACGTTAGATTGTTGTAGTGGGGATTGATTTATATTCGATTTAAGCTGCGTGTGTTTGAATTGATTATCTCCGTTGAAATTCTTCTAGACCTTATTGCTTCTATTGAAATATGTCTAGGCGCGTGTTCTAGGTTGATTAATAGTTAGAATTAACCTTGATACGCTGATTCGTTCGAGTTGATTACTAAAGGAAGAATAGGAATTTCGATTTCGCAACGATTTGCTCACAAGATTGAATTAGGTGAATATCGATGATCAATTGATAATTGTTGGTGGATTAAAACATAAACCAAGACTTCTCTTTAATTGAATTTGACTCGTTTGTTTTATTAGTTGCTTAGTTAATCAACTTTCAATCAAACCCCCCCCCCCCCCAATTGGTTACCCAATCAACGTTACATACTCAGACATGAACTAATTCCCTGTGGATACGAACTTGCTTGCCCTACTACATAGTTTTAGGATAAGTATTGAATTAATTTGGTGCAACCCACGACAATTGCCTACCAAATTTTGGCGGCGTTGGGAATTGGCGTTATTTGTCTTTTGTGTGTTGAGCGTTTGATTTATTGTTTGTTTCTCTTGATTGTGATAATCTATGGCTATTTTCAAGCTTAGTCAATTAGATAATGAACCTTTTCATGAGTTCTTCTCTAGATTAAAAATTTGCGTTGACTATCTTGGCGCTTGTGGTCATTTTTACTCTGATTATGATTTATGTTATGCTGTCATAAAAGGTATGAACCATAAAACATGAAAGTTGGCACAGTATATGAGTAATGGGAGAATTTCAGACATGTCAGTTGATGAGTGTTGGGATTTCTTTAATTTCATGGCTTTCCAATGTTTAGAGGTAGAGTTGAATGCTCCACCCCCTTGTTTGACGAGGAATGATGAATTTAATGAGCCCAATAAAAATTTTCTCGTTAATGATGAGCCTATAAGAGTTATTGAGCCTAGTGTTCTTTCCCACGAGAGTGAGATGTTTGTTTCTTTGAGGGATGTTGATAAGCTTTTAGAGGATGGGTCCAAGGATGATGTAAAAGAAGATGAGGACGATGAAGTTATTGAGGTTTATATTCCACCGAATGAGGAGCGAGCTCTAATATCTATGGATGAGTCTCTTTTGTTGGTCCTTAAACCTCCAACGATCTTAGATCGGATATCTCCTCAACCATCTGACCTTGTTTGACTAATGAACCCATTATTAGTATGAAATTGTTTTTTGATAGCATTCCTCGAATTGAACCAAATCTTAAGCCACATCGAGAAGTTTTTGAGAAGGATCCACATGTGATTAGTTGGGTTAATTTGCTACCCTTATACAGTAACAATTCTCGATTGGTTGACAAGTTGACTGCTATTATTGCTAGTATATATGTATTATTTTGCTATGTATGCTTGTCGAGAGACTTTTTGCAGGTTTTTCACTTGAGAGCTTTGAGAGCTTCTTGAGCATGGAAGTTGGCAACTGCGTCGAGCCAACGACGTTAAACAACAGCGCTTCTTGGGAGGCAACGAACCCAAGTAGTTTCATTTTATTTTTATTTTGTGTGTTTGCATTTTTATTACTTTGCTTTTTGATGTTTGCTTTGTGTAGGTTTGCCAAAAAAAAAAAAAAAAAAAATATTTGAAAAGAAAGAAAGAAAAAATGGTCGGTGTTCGACTGCAAGGTATGCATTTCTTTTCCCTTATTATTCTCAGAGGGAGATGGAGGATTTGTGAGGAAGACATGGTTGATTGGTGGCGACTTTTTTCTTGAGGGTGTTTGGGATACGGTGTGAGTTGAGAGTGGCTCTATGTTGTCGTCCTCGACAAACACAGAACAAAACAAGAGCTAATTAGAACACACCAAATTTACTTCAAGTAGATTTTAGACTGACCAAAATAGATAAGAGTAGATAACGAGCTTAAATTTTTTTTCTTAACTGATGAGTTAATAACGGGAAAACATTTGAAGTTAGTAGGTCAGCAAGCAATGTACACAAGTAATCTCTCCTCCACTACAAACTATCCAACCGTCTAATTGAACAACATAAACATTTTAGTGCACCTTTTAAATCAAAGTTATAACCAAACCTCTTATCTTTCCCACTTGCTCCACTTACACCATCCACTAGAACGTAAACTCATAGAAAATGGGTTTCACCGAACAAGCTCGGGGTAGCAGGTGGAAAGTCTACTTTCGGTACGAAACGTACTAGGATCGTCCTTTCGGATAACGTAGGTACTTACAACATAAGAACTAATAACAATAAGGAATAAGAGCAATGATAGTACGAACATACTTTTCTCTTTTTTTTTTCAATCTTTTTTTTTTTGCTATTTTTTTTGTGTCAGATACTTGGCTCGTTGTTGACTCCCAAACTCGGTTGGTCATCTACAGGTCTTTACCAAGCACTATTCTGATTTTTTTCCTTTTTTTTTCGATATATAACATAACATAAACAGAAACTTGTCGGGGTGCCAGTGTAGCTAAATCCCGACTTCTTACATACACGAGTACTAGCTTCCCTACGATCTAAAAGTCACCACGAAAGTAGGATGGAAATAGTAATTGAAGGAGGATGGATGAGACATGTTCGGCTACAACCCCACATAACTAAATAAACAACCAGCAATTAGAATAGGCAAAACAAGTGCTATCCTTCAAAGTTTGGTTCTAAGTTTAATTTAAAAGAGACCTAAAATGAATATGTTACAAGAATTAACCAGTCCAAGTCTAATAGGGAGAAGAGAGTTGTGTACATGACTTCAATACAAATGATAGAAGAAAACAAAAACTCTTTTTTTTTCCAGAAATAAGTTAGAGCTCGTCACTTCTCTATCTACTCTAGTTAGTCATATAAGAACAGAAGTAATCTCATATCAAGCATACTTTCTGGCAAAAATTCGGCAGCAGTTCCCCTAAAACTAGGCAATTCCAAATTTTTATAACCTGTAAATAATGAAGAGCAAATAAACTACCAGCGACATATTCTATCAACAACCATCATAACAACTCTAGCAACCAGCAGCAAATTTACTCCGCACACACTCAGTGAAGTACGAAGGGAAAAACTGAAAAAGAAAACATTTTTTTTTTGTTTTGGTTTTTGCAATTTTTTTTTTTTGACCGACACTATATACATCCCCCTACAAAGGTCTAAACTCGGGGAGGCACTTAAGCCGACTCAACTGAACAAATAAATAAAACAAACGAAAGAAAATAAAGAAAGAGACAGAAAATAAATCTATCCGGTTGGAATGCTGATGTGCATCCAAGCGATGCTTCAGAAGGCTAATCGTGATACTCAGGCTCGTAGAGTGTCAACGACTCTACACTCTCTTCTGCTGGCAGCTCCAAAAATGGCTTCAATCTGTGACCGTTAACTTTGAAATGGGACCTCGTAGTGGGGTCTTCTATTTGGACTGCACCATGAGGGAAAACATGAGTAATAAGGAAAGGACCAGTCCAACGAGACCGTAACTTACCTGGGAAAAGATGTAGCCTGGAATCATATAAAAGCACCTTCTGCCCAACAGAAAACTCCTTACGAACAATGTGCCTGTCATGAAATAACTTTGATCTCTCTTTCTGCAGTTTAGAATTCTCATATGCTTCTGCTCGAATTTCCTCTAATTCACTTAATTGCAACTTACGCTCATTGCCAGCAACATCTATTTCAGTACTAAGCATCTTAATAGCCCACAAAGCTCGATGTTCTAGCTCGACAGGTAAATGACAAGCTTTTCCATATACAACTCTATAAGGAGACATGCCCAAAGGTGTCTTAAAAGCTGTCCTATAAGCCCAAAGTGCATCAATCAACTTATCAGACCAATCTTTTCTATTCCGATTCACTGTTTTCTCCAATATTTGCTTAATTTGCCTGTTAGAAACTTCAACCTGACCACTGGTTTGGGGATGATAAGGTGTAGCCAGCTTGTGAACAATGGAGTAGTTATTCAGTAAAGCCTCAAAAGAACGATTGTCAAAGTGAGTACCTCGATCACTGATGATTGACTTAGGCATACCAAATCTGGAAAATATATTGTCTCTAAGAAATTTCACCACAACCTTAGCATCATTAGTCCTTGTAGCTACTGCCTCAACCCGTTTAGACACGTAATCTACAGCAAGAAGAATATACTCGTTCCCACAAGAAGAGGGAAATGGGCCCATAAAGTCTATACCCCAAGCATCAAAGATCTCAACAACAATAATGGGGTTAAGAGGCATCATATCTCGCCTAGTGATCTTACCTAATTGCTGGCACCTAGCACAACTCTTACAATAAATATGAGCATCCTTAAATATAGTTGGCCAATAAAATCCGCACTGTAAAACCTTAGCTGCGGTTTTCTTTCCACTAAAATGTCCTCCACAAGCCTGATCATGACAAAACGACAAGACATTCCTAATCTCACTATCTGGGATACATCTCCTAAAAATCTGATCAGAACAGTATTTGAACAAATATGGATCATCCCAATAGAAAAATTTCGCCATAGACAAAAAACGAGACTTATCTTGTTTACTCCAATGTGAAGGAACTAAACCAGTGACTAAGTAATTAACTATATCAGCAAACCAAGGTTCAGATTGAACCAACAACAATTGCTCATCAGGAAAACATTCAGAAATAGGAGACTCATGTGTGGTTTGAACAAGAATTCGAGATAAATGATCAGCAACCAGGTTTTCACAACCTTTTCTATCTTTAATTTCACAATCAAATTCTTATAAAAGAAGAATTCACCTAATTAATCTTGGTTTAGCATCTTTCTTATTAAGCAAATATCTAATGGCAGAATGATCAGTGTAAACAACAACATGAGAGCCAATCAAATAACATCTGAATTTTTCAAAAGCAAAGACAACAGCAAGAAACTCTTTCTCAGTCACGGTATAATTAAGTTGAGCACCCGTAAGTGTATGACTAGCATAGTAAATAACATGAGATTTCTTGTTGATTCTTTGGCCTAAGACGACTCCTAAAGCATAATCAGAAGCATCGCACATAAGTTCAAATGGCTCGCCCCACACAGGTGGGTGAAGTATAGGAGCTGAAGTCAAAGCATGCTTAAGTTTATTAAAAGCATCAACACAATCAGTAGAGAAATCAAAAGGAACATCTTTGGCAAACAAGTTAGACAGGGGTTTAGCAATTTTGCTAAAATCTTGAATGAAACGTCTATAAAACCCCGCATGACCCAAAAAAGATCTAACATCCTTCACAGATTTGGGAGGAAGAAGATTACTGATTAAATCAATTTTAGCTTTATCAACTTCTATCCCATTGTGGGAGATGACATGCCCAAGTACTATACCCTTTTTCACCATAAAGTGGCATTTCTCCCAATTTAAAACCAACGTTTTCTCAACACATCTCTAGAGCACTTTGGTCAAATTAGCTAGGCAATCATCAAATGAATCTCCAAAAACTTAAAAAGTCATCCATAAATATTTCTATGCATTTCTCAACCATGTAAAAAAATATAGACATCATACAACGTTGAAAAGTGGCAGGAGCATTACAAAGACCAAACGGCATTCTTTTAAAAGCATAAGTCCCGAAAGGGCACGTAAAAGTAGTCTTATCTTGGTCCTCAGGTGCAATAGAAACTTGAGTGTATCCCGAATAACCATCTAAAAAGCATTAAAAATTATGGCCAGCTAGCCTCTCAAGCATCTGATCCATGAATGGCAATGGGAAGTGATCTTTCCTAGTGGCTGCATTAAGTTTCCTATAGTCTATGCAAACCCGCCAACCGGATTGGATCCTAGTGGGTACAAGCTCATTCTTATCATTTTTAACTACTGTGATACCGGTCTTTTTAGGGACAACTTGCACTGGATTGACCCACTTACTATCTGAAATTGGATAAACAATATCATGATCTAACCATTTAAGCACCTCTTTTCTGACTACCTCTTCTAGTGTAGGATTAAGACGCCTCTGATGATCTCTATAAGGCTTAGCATTGTCCTCTAAATAGATTCTATGTTGCACTATGGTAGGACTAATGCCTTTAATGTCACCAAGACTCCATCCTATTGCTTCTTTATTCTCTCTAAGCACATTAAGCAACTTTTTCTCATGGATATCATCTAAATCAGAAGCAATAATAACAGGTAGGGTCTGATCAGAATCTAAAAACGCATACTTAAGAGCATCAGGAAATGGTTTTAACTCTAACGAAGGTGACGAAACTGGCAGGGCAGAAACAGACTCGATAAACTCACTAGACGACGGATCAGAATACTCTAAAGATTCATTATGCATGCAATCCTCAAAAGTTAATTCATCAACAGAACACGCATCTAGCCAATTCACAGTTTCATAGTCAAAATCACCAGGTTGTTTATGGAGATTAAAAATATTCAGATCCAAAGTCATATTTCCAAAAGACAACTTCATCATACCACTTCTACAATTAAACACAACATTTGAAGTAGCTAAGAAAGGACGACCAAGAATGACAGGAATCTGATTCTCTAAATTAGGCACAACATCGGTCTCCAAAACAATAAAATCAACAGGATAAATAAACTCACCTACTTTAATTAACACATCTTCTACTATACCCTTAGGTATATGAATAGATCTATCGGCTAACTGAAAAGTGACATGTGTAGGTTTAAGTTCACCTAGACCAAGTTGCTCATAAACAGTAAATGGCAGCAAATTAACACTAGCCCCTAAATCTAGCAAAGCTCTATGAATGACCTTATCCCCTATGACAATAGAAATCGTAGGACAACCTGGATCCTTATACTTAACAGGGATCTTGTTGGATATGATGGAGCTCAAATGAGAAGCTAGAAATACCTTTTTTGGGTACGTTTGTTCTTTTAGTAGTGCACAGCTCCTTTAAATATTTTGCATAAGGAGGCATTTGTTGAATAGCATCAAGGAGAGGAGTATTGATTTTAACTTGAGACAACGTCTCCCTAATCTTATCTATATGATCTGCCTCCTTCTTAGTAAGCCTATTAGGGAATGGAGCAGCGGGTTTATAAACTCTCTGATCTAAGGGGGCACTGGAATCATCATTAGAATCATCTACATCTTTTTCTTTAGGCTGCTGCGAAGAATTCAAATTAGTGACAGTAGGCTCATCTGGAGTAGGACCAGAATTAACAAGAGAGTGGGGCACATCAGGGGGAATAAGAGTAGACAAAGGTGGCTGGACAGAAGGTGAAGGAATGGTCTGATCTTCAACCTGGGTATCTACTTTTCGTCCCGACCTTAAGGAAATTACTGCATTTACTCCTTTAACATTGTTATTCGAGTTTTGTGGATTGACAGCATTGAAATTTCTAGGATTTGGTTCAGTTTGACTAGGAAAAGTACCCTTGTCCCTATTTTGTGCAACTAGTTGAGCTACTGTATCGGCCAAGGATTTCACCGTTCTCTCCAAGCTACTAACTCTTTTATCACTCTCAGAATATCCAGGAGGCGGCTGAGCATGAGAAATCGGTTGGTATGGTGGCCTTGGGTTATTTTGAAATCCTTGTGGTGGAAATGCAGGGGGTTGGGAATAATTAGGTGTGAATGTATTTCCACCTAAATTACCAGCTTGTGCATTAACATTAACATTAGACCCTGGATTCCACGAAAAATTTGGATGGTTACGCTATCCAGGATTATAACTAAACGAAAAAGGATCATTTTTGGGCCTTTGATATGCCATATTAACATGTTTAGGTCCAGCAGCAGCTAAATTAGGAGTAACATAAGGACAAACATTTGTACAATGATCTAAAGCATGACAATTAGCACATGAAAGGGAAGAAACATTGTTAGCTTGAAATTGCTGAAGTGGTAATCCCTTAACTTGATTTTCTAAAGCTGCTAGCCTAGACTCAAGGAGGGTTGTTTCAGAAACGCTATGCAAACCTCCTCTTGACAGAATAACTTTAGAGTTCAAATTATTACTATCAGTTCTAGTGGTATCCCATTGTAACGTCTTATCAGCCAGATTTTCTAAAAACTCCCATGCATCATCAATAGTTTTAGACAAGAATTCACCTTGACACATAGATTCTACCATAGTTCTAGAACTAGGGTCCATACCATCATACAAAATTTGAATTAATCTAGATTTAGCAAAACCATGATGAGGACACTGAGCAAGCAAATTTTTAAATCTATCAAGATAATTCCAAAAAGTTTCACGATCAAGCTGACGAAACAAATTAATTTCAGGTCTACGTCTTACTGTTTTACCATTAAGGAAATATTTCTTTAAAAACATCACTTCAAAATCATCCCATGAATCAATAGAATTCGGAGCAAGACTATATATCCACTTTTTAGCATCATTTTTCAAAGCAAAAGGAATCAATCTCAATCTTAAAGCATCACTAGTCACACCTGGGTATTGAACACTATTGCAAATCTCATCAAATTCTCTAAGAAACAAGTAAGGATCCTCATCAGGACCAGAAAATTTAGGAAGCATACTAAGAGTTTGATGTTTAAACTCGAAATTAACATTGCCACGTATACCAGGTAATCGAAAACAAGAAGGTTGAGATGACCTAGATGGGTAAAAGATATCATTTAAAGTACGAGGAGCTTCTTCATCGGCCATTTTATCTTTTAGGTTCTCGGAATTAATCCTAGGATTATCAATAAGCTCAAGAGTAAATAACTTCAAATTATCAGGCAAAGTATCGAAAACTTTCATAAACAGATTAAAGAAAAGCAAGTAGAGTAGTAAATTCAACTAAGGCAAATAACATGTATGACTAAGCAGGACAAAAGAAACAGGCTAACAACTAGTATTGATAATAAAATCAACCGAAGTAAATTAACTCAATACTAAACATCCCCGGCAACGGCGCCAAAAACTTGTTGAATAATTTTAAATAACCGCAAGCGCACGGCTGTTATAGCTAGCAATTACGGGTCGATCCCACGAGGATGTTGTACCAAGTTATTTTATGGTGTAAATTAATGTGAAATTGCTAATTGAAACTGAACTACTACCTAAAAATCGAAGCTAAACAAACTTACGATACTACTACTAATGAACACAACAACAAATCAAACAACTAAACTAAATCAATAACACAAGCAAACAAATCCAATCAAATAAGCAAGGAAAGACTAATGGGAACAAAATTAATCTAATTAACAATCGATCACCAAAACAGGAAATTAATCAAGCAAATCAAACAAATAAACCAAAAGTAATAAAGACGAATTGAAATTAGAAAAGAAATTAACAATTGAAACTAAAATTGGAATTGAATTGCTAAAGATAAAGAGTTGTAAAATTAAGTACCTGGATTAAGGAACAACAAATTGAACTAAGAGCTAAACGATTGAATCGAACGAACGATAATTAAACCAAAGATTAAAACTAAACTAACCAAGAGTGTTTTAGTGTTTGAGAATAATTGAAATCAACAATTAAATTGAAGAACTGATCGTGCTAAAGTTGGTGTTGTGCGAAGGACTTCGAGCGGCGTCAATGCCCAGAACTCCCGCGTCTTGTCTTCCTGCGTACCCCCTTCCTCTTCTTAAATACCTTCTGCTCTTTCCTAAAAACTTCCCACTTTCCTTTTTCATATGGAAAAGCTTCTGTATTTCTTTTGGTACAAGAATAATAGTGGCGGTGGCATTGATGTGGACCAAGCCCAAGCAATGTAATTCACGCTAGCTTCAACATTGGGCCTGCTACTGTGCTGGGATTTTTCGACCAGGCATATGTCGGAATTTGCTGATATATCCTTCTACAAATTTTTAGGTCTCATTCTCAGGTTTCCATGACCGCTTGAATCGTCCATTTTCGACTCCGAATGAGCAAGATATGGCCAAAATACAAATCAGTCCTGCAGGATTACGAATTTAGTGTACTTTCCGATCGATAACTATACGGGCTATCATTTAATCACACGAAACGAGTAAAAAAATGAATCTTTTAAGCACCAAATTAACACAAGAGTGAATAAACCCGACTCATAATAAAAGTACGGCAAATAGCTCAAATAGCACGAGAGACGATACTAAAAATGTGACATAAGAGGGTAAAATACGTATAATAATGAACCAAACACTCTACACCCTGTTTTTCTTTCTCTATGAGCCCACTGCTTTCAAAAGGTTGATGAGAATGCTGGTTAGTTATTGTTGGAGAGCATGTTTCGATTCCTATGGGTGGAGTGCATCCTTTTTGGTCTACCGTTGCATCTTTATGAGATTTTTTGCTTCCCCATTTCATTGTTGTCCTATTTCTGTTGTTGTGTTTCACATTGAGGACAATGTTCAGTTCAAGCATGGGGGAGTGGATCCTCATTGTATATTGAATTAATTTGGTGCAACCCACGACAATTGCCTACCAGTCTCCCTGGTCTTTTGCCATGGATTAAGCAGTTAAAAAATGGAGTTTTTGTTTTAGCTTACTGGTGAAGTCTCACCTTTTTTTTCCATGACTTTTTTTTGCAGCGAACAATATAAGTCTATTTTGCATGTGTTATCATTCTAGCTAGATGACAAAAAATGGAATGCTCTTTTTCTATGGAAAATAAGTGTTAATTAACTTAGTCGTATTAATAATCAAAAAATAATATCAGATCACACAATGATGAACGACTCACCATATATGAAATCATTTTAGTTCAACTATCTCTATGTTAGTTAATGGGGGATTAATTATAAAGTTCATAAACGAATTGTATTTGCCCCATAAAATTATGTTTACGGGCATGCGTTCTTTTGTAGGGCACCAAGTCTTTATCATACTTTATTTGTTTGGAAGTCCGATTTTCAATATTTAGTGTTCAATATCTACTTCCCCCACATGAATCTCTTGTCCTCTTGGTATATAGAAATCACATATATTCCCACTGCATTTATTCTCTCCCCCCCTCTCTCCTCAAACTGCACAGCCACCGCTGTACTCTTGGCTACTCGACGCGTCGGACAAAGCCACCAATTATCTCTTTTTGAATTCAGTTCAATTTTTTTACCAATGATTTTTTTTCCTCCTCCCTACTTATTCTTTGTCTACACTCCACTTTCCCTCATACCAACCAATCTCCCACAAAACCTCCACCAACTCATGCAACTTCCACAACTCATCATCTTCCTCAAAAAACCGTCATATGAGCATGTGATCCCAAATTGTAGTTTCTTTAATTTAATTAAGATATGTTAACTAAACCATTTGTCGCTAGCCATTGAATGATTTGATTTTGAAAGAAAATCAAACAATATTGAGAGTTAACAACAACAATAAATAAAATTAATATACTACAATCCATTGATGTTCTTGTATAAGGAAAGCATTTGCGAATTTCCATTTGAATTTTTCATGGTTCTTTATAATCAACAGTGAGTGATTGCATTATTGTAAATTGCAAACCCAAAAAATTAAAATCACACGTAGCTAATCAACTACAAACAAAATAAGAAGTGACCAACACAATCAAACTCCGATAATAGCGTTTTTAGAATACAAAAAATTGAAATTTACAATCTAATTGAGAACCAATAAATACTTAGATAGTAGTACAAATACAAACTCTAAAGGAACACTATTTCTACAACTTTATAAATATCTTTCTTCCCCTAACTATGTTTTTCACTCTCAAAAACGTATTGTGCAATGCATGTGTTTGTCATCAAAATTAAGCAAACAACCAAGATATATATAGTAATTCAAATTAACATGTAACCGACAAATTTGGCAAACCAATAGTCAAGAGTCACCATGTTTAATATTAAATTAAATAAAAGACCTTCAATTTATCCTTAATTTAAAGTAAAATAAATAAATAAAACTCATGTCAAAAGTAAGATGAAAGGTCACTTTGAAATTCAATCACTCGTATAATACAATGTCATATTAATGATATATTTATTTCATAAAATTAAGACTTTTTCATGTACTTATAATGCTTACATGACTTTTTTAGAATTAAAAAATTGACCTAAATTCTCCCCACGCGACACGTAGGATTAGTGAATTTTTTTATGTTAGCCTATTAATATTATTATATAGATGTGAAGAAAATAAAAAAAACATGGTTGAACTAAAATCGGCCCACCCTAACTGGACACTAATTATAGCCCTAACCCTAACCCTAACCTACCCGAGGACCTTAACCTAACCCTAACCTCGTGACAGCCCTACCCTTACCCTAGCCCGAACCTAACTCTAGCTCGACACTCCCTAACACTGGCCCGCTATGTTAGGGTTAAGGTCAACAATTTGTTGGCCCTAACCCAAACCCGCTCTGTAATTAGTGGACTGGCACAACGCCGGACCTCAGGGAGCCTAGCCCAAGTGTAGGACCTGCCCTAGCCCTGGCCCGCCCGCCCAATGGTAACCTCTAGCTAATGTATAAAACCAGTTACTCGACCAACCTTACATCAATTTTAACTTTAGGTTGAGTTGTTTATTTGAGATGATATGAGAGGTTAATGTTCTTGATCTCATATTCAAATTCGAGTAGCCTCCTCCTCTATCAAGTGGACTCTCACACACAAACTATTTGGACGGAGGGATGCACTACATTACGTCCAAACTTCTAACCCAAAGGGCATTCACTTGAGAGGCGTGTTTTCTTTTTCTCGTCGTTTTAGTTATTGTATTTTTTTCACGTTCGTAGAACTGGTAATAGAATAGTCCATGCGGTAGCGCATATAAATTCAGTCGACTACTCCAGCCAGGTGTGGTTCCGACTCGATTTTGTAGCCTCGAACTTCTTGTATGCGGTCACCTCGGCTCTTGATTTTATTGAAGTTATCTTTTCCCCTCCAAAAAAGAAAAGGATTGGCCTTTGTTTTAGTCCAATTGATTTTCTGGTCTACCCCAACTGGACACACATCTACCCGTTTTCGCCCCTTTCTTGACCTCAAGTCGTGTGGAAACGCAAACGAACCTGGACACACCCATAGAAGGAGAGAAAGTCCACTTTATAAACCAAGAAGGTTCCATCCTAAACCAATTGATTATAGGAGAATTAACTCCTTGATTTATAAACTAGAGAATTTATCTCCTCATTTTCAATATGGGACACTTACATTTGTAGTGTAAATGGACAGTTCAACACCCCATTCGATAGGGCAAACAAAGCAAATTGGGACTCAATCGGCTCACTACAATTGCGAAACAAAGGCTCAGCCGCACAAACGACTAGTATCAAATACACGAGACCCAGGATCCAACCATGGGATCTGATACCATGTGGAAATGTAAATGGGCTTAACCCCAAAGGAGGATAGAGTAGGCTCACTTCCTAAAACCAATTGCCTATAGGTAGAGTCCTCCTTCGTTTATAAATTAGAGAATTTATCTTCTCATTTCCAATGAAATGGACACTTCAACAAGCCGCGACACCTTATAACCCTCACAGCCCAATGGTGAAGGGTCTTGTCACCCTAAGTCCGAACTCGCATCTCGTTGTGCTCGGAGCTCCTTTTTGGAAGTCTCTCGGGACAAGTGACAACACCAGGTTCAGTATTCGACTTTTCAACACATTTCTCTAGTAAGTGATGCCTGGAAAAGTGACTTTAGTCCTGCCCGTAACCTAATTGTATGTCCTCGTCTACACTTCTGTATGTTTACGTAGCTTTTGACATTCGTGCAGTCTCAAATCAGGACCATCAGGTTCCTGGTATGGAGGGGAAGCGCCGCTCAGAGTTACGGTTTTGGTTATCACTAGTAATAAAGCTTTATTTCTTCCTGCCTCGTATGTCCGAGTTACTTCGGGAACATATCTATCATTGAATTCTCGGTCAATATCATCCCCCATGATTGCATGAATTCCCAACTAGTCCCTCATCTTTATTTGCCAAGGCTTCCACGTTCAGCTTTGATATACTCTCTCAGTTTTCCTAGGTTTTCCACAGCTCCCCGCTACGTATGAATATTTCAATTGTAACACCCTAACTACGTGGAAGGAGTAATTCCGAATACTGAAATGTAACGGGAACACTGAGATACTTTATATGTACCGTGCAACCCACGTTAACATACAACACCCGGACTCCTGAAAATTCTAAAGTGAACGTTATTCAGGTTTTTCAGATGAAAAAATTCAAGAAAACGAAGACGGGCAAAAAGAAACAAAAGTCGCGCTGCATGCAACTCAGGTCACACTTTGCCAAGTAGCCAACAGGAACGCGTGACCACATTTCCAAAACTAGTTTGCAAAATCAGAATGAACAAATGATGCCACCCTTGGATGCTTCACTTCAGTTAGCACAGTGCAAACACCCTTATGCATCGTCTATACTTTCAATGTTCAAAACTAGCTAGTTTCTAGTTCTACCCAGAGCATATCAAAAACTTATAAATGTCAACTACAATTACGATAAAAACAAGGCTATCACACATAATATGCAAGCCTTGTGATTTGCTACTACGAACAATCATTACAGCAGGACAAATCACCCACATAATAATATCACCTAGCCATACGTTAAATTGGCCATCCGACTCACAACAACAAAGCAGAACCTACACACTGCAACTACCAACCAGAGATGTTAGATCTAAAACTGTAGACTAGTATATAGAAGAACAAAGGGGAATAGATGAGGAAATTATAAAGAGCTGGATCCAAAACGCCACTCAGATTAATAGTGATACCATAATCCTTAACAAAACAGGTCTAGCCATCAAACTAAAGCTAATGTTCACCTTGATTCTTTAACAATACAGTACATAAAACAACCACAGGTATCAGAAACTACAAGAGTGACAGAAAGATTGTCCATTTCTCCAACCGAAAGCTAAGTGCATACTCTCTGCAGACAGCAAAATTACTTCAATATATCATTTAGTCTCCCTTTCTCCTGAATGAGCATCCCTCAGTGAGTCTGGCACGACCTCCTGTAGGCTGGCACAAGACTGTCTGGCAGTTGCCGCACACCACAACTGTCTGGGAGTGACTGAACACAGTGGTTCTGCAACAACATTTGAGGAACATATAAGCTTAAAGTTTTACAATCAAGGAACCAGCAAAAACAAACATCTTTGAAGAAGATGGACTACAAGAATGCAAACTAGTAAAGCAAACATCTCAGCGAACCTGGACTAATGATACATAGCAAAGCCAACAAGCGTATAAAGACAGCGGCGAACACCAAATGGCCCTACTTTCAACAACGTGTAGAATACAAGTACATATATCTTGTTCTAACAGATGCTTATAATTATATCATGAATCCTATGCTGGTGACATAATTGTTGAGGAAATAGAACATAAAAATCTCTCAAAGAAAATTCACAGCAAGAAAGAAAATTCACAGCAAGACTCCACCAACTTATCCACAAAAGACCCATCAGCAATATAACAACACTATCTAGGTTGATGCAACTCGGAGTCGATAACTCCAACCCAACTAATGACCTATCACGACAGACAGAAATCATTACCAATAGAGGCGAGAGTATTCCATTTGAAATCATCACCAACAAGAAACATAGTGACATTACAACTATTACAAGGGAAGAATCTCAAACTTCCCAGGTGTGTATAGATACTAGAAATACATCAGTTAGAAACAACAAATGATGCACAAAATCCCAAAGCGTAGAATCAGATGCGATACGAAATGAAATACACAAACACATGTGTAGACGAAGAATTTACACAAGACAGGCCAAATGTATCTTTATTACATCAAATACGCCGGTTACCAAATCAAACATACATACAAAATTACAAATACCTCATCTGCAAAGAATTCAACGACGTAACATCACCAATTTTAACCAACAATTATCACCAAATGCAAGATCAGAACTCTTCTAAAACACCTATTCCCCAGATATTAAAACTGACATGAATACCCAATTTGACCCTTTGATTATCTTTGGAAAACATGACCAACCAAACCCAATAATTCAAGAGAAAAAAAAACATAATTCCAACACTAAATTTTGCAACTTTATAACTCATACAGATTAAACAGTAACAAATCAATAGAACCCCAAATCAAAAGTAGACAAACAAACGAAAATAGATTAAATAAATGATGACGATGAATGAAGGTCAAAATAACTTACATGTTGAAGCATCCCTGGCACTTGACGTCCTACATACGCCAAACAAAAACAAAAAACCAACACAAATATAATCATCAGGACATGTATTTTTCATACGATTCACACGATAATCACGAGAAAATAAAAAGGAAGATTTAGAAAAAGGAAGGAAGAATACCATGAAGAAGGAGTTGGGAGATTGAACAAGACGCTTGAGCTTGTGCTTTCTCTTCTCAATATCCGCTGGTGGGTTCAACAGGTCAATGTCATTTTGCAAAACCTATTTTCATTCACAAACACAAAAACCACACAAATCAATTCCATATAATAAAATCCATCATAAACCCTAAATTTATTCATCAAATAAACATGAAAGATTCAACTGCGAGAGAGTAAAGAAGGGGAGATCTGAAGATTAGAGAAGATGCGTCAAGAAGAAGGCTTACCATTTTGGCTGAGAGAGATGAAGACGAGGAGAGAGAAAACTAGCAAGAGAGATGAGAAAATTCGGAGATGCTGCGAGTGATAGCGCGGCGGAATGAAAGAAGAGGGTTTTCGCAGGGAAGAAATGGGAAGGTTATATAACGAGAGATAGGGTTTATATCAGCCGTCCGATCCTTTCCTATAACCATCTTCATCCATTAGCCCACTTTCCTCTTTTTTTTTTTCTCAGTAAACGTCGTTCGGACACTACTATTGTTTTTGTTTTGGTTTGTTCTCGGTATAACTGCTGGGCCTTTTATTTCTTGGCCCATTTCACTTTTATATCTTTTTTGTTTATGATTTTTTTATTTAACATGATTGCTAAACGCAACATTATTTTTACTAAAGTATTTTGATCAAATACTCATTATGTCCCCACTTTTTCCAAAATAACACAAACTAATTTGATGGTCCGTGTAATGCTCGAGCTACTTATGTTTAAATGTTAAAATTATGTAAGCGAAATTTTTTTTAAAAACAAAATATATTAATTTAATCAATAGTCACCCCATTAGCCTTCAATTACACTATCCACGTCATCAGTGATGTTATCGATGAGATCAGCATTCATGTAATGATATCACTGCTGATGTCATCGCCAACTCATTATTGAGTGTGTTTGACTACATAAAAAATAAGCTTGTGAAGGTTTGAACCTGTGACCTCAAAGTTATCATTTTAACAATTCAACCACCAAGACAACTAATTTTGTTTTTATATTTTTATTAACAAAATTATATATAAGGGATTTGAGATTTTAGGAGACAATTTCAGAAACAACTTTGGACGAGATAATCTGAATCATTTCAAATCATTTTATTTTTGGAGATAACTTAGGAAGTAATATATAAAGCCGCAGTGTATTAGGAAATAACACATCTTAGGTTTGTTTCATTTTAACTCAAAATACGGGTCAACGGGTGGGGTAAGAGTTAAAAAAAAGTGTGTTAAAAAGTAGTCGGTGTTAATATGAATTACAGTTCACAAAAACGGGACCCGAAAATAGCGGGTCACGGGTCATAGATTGTAATTCGTACATAAACATAAAATATTGAAATAAATTCGATATACTTATTTAATTGTTTTTATTGAATCAAACATAACATCTTTAAGATGATACCGAATTAAACACACTTCTTTTAGTCTTTTAGAAAAAGTGGGACAACATGTTATCTCAAATTCAACCCAAAAGGATACTGGTCAAAACGGGTTCGGGTTATCTATGGCCAGAACTTGATCAGGAAAAAATGAGTATTAACCTTGACCAACGGGTCACATCTGGTCGGTAAGTTTTATACCGTCATAATATTTTATGTTAATTAGAGTTACAAACAAGTTCATATAACAACCCGTGCAATTTTGCACGGGCCAATAAACTAGTCTCATTTCAAATACCCGTGGGATACTTGTAATGTAATTAGATGGAAAGTCACCTTTAAAAACCTAAAATCATGTTTCGAACGCCCATGAGATTTTTTTAATTTTTTTTTTGGTACATGCAAAGCCGAACAAACAACTAAAGACTACTCGTTAACAAGTCGAGGCCAGGGGCATCCTCCCTAAGGATATACCGAAGCTCCGCTGGAGGGTATTGAAGGATCATCAAATTGCGGCCTTGGGATACTCCTTGATTCGCCGGCCAGTCCGCTGCACGATTAGCTTCCCGGTACACATGCTCAATACTGATTTGCCAAGTTTGATCTCGAATAAGACCCCTACAACGCTGAATAACAATGCTCAAAGCTCCCATGGTGGGTTTATCTCCTTTCACCATATCAATGCACACAGAGATGTCCATCTGAACTAATAGTTTGGGAATACCCATCCTCTTCCAATCCTCATAGCAAGGCCAGAAGTTCAGCTTCCATGGACATACAGATACCATAGAACGACACAAAAGCTTGGACGAAATTCCATGTTGCGTCTCGAAATATCCCCTAACCGGTGCGTCACTAGGCCTCCTCCTCACATGACCATACCACCTCAATCGTATCTCCATCATCTTGTCCGTGATGGGCGCAACCCCTACTTTCTCCCTAATAACTTCATTTCTTAACCGATCATGTCTTGTATATCCACACATCTACTGTAGCATACGCATCTCCGTCACACTCATCTTATAAACGTGATACTATTTCACGGCCCAACATTCCGTGCCGTATAACAGTGCCGGCCTGATTGTCGTACGATAAAACTTACCTTTCAACTTATTGGGCATTCCTCGATCACACAGGAGCCCTGTGGCATTCTTCCACTTCACCCAACTTGATTTGATCCTATGAGCCACATTTTCATCTAATTCTCCATCCTTTTGAAGAATCGATCCCAAATATCGAAAGAAATCTGATCCCTAAACAATCTTTTCATCCAGATCGTCTCTGTCTTCGTTCGCCTACTGCCGCTGAACTTACACTCTAAATATTCGGTCTTGTTTCGGCTCAACCGAAACCCTCTAGACTCCAAAGTCTGCATCCATAGCTCCAACCTTCTCTCCAAATCCTCTTTCGTCTCTGAAATCAACACAATATCATCTGCAAATATGATGCACCATGGTATATCATCCTGGATTGACCTCGTCAATTCGTCCATGACTATAGCAAAAAGAAAAGGACTAAGTGCGGACCCTTGGTGCACTCCAATTGTAATAGGGAACTCTTCTGACTTCCCTACACTAGTCCTTACACTTGTGCTAGCTCCCTCATACATGTCCTTAATGATGTTAATATATTTTTGCGGAACTCCTTTCTTAGTTAGAGCCCACCAAAGCACTTTCCTCGGTACCTTATCATAGGCTTTCTCCAAATCAATAAACACCATATGTAGGTCCTTCTTCCTATCCCGATACGTCTCCATAGTCTGTCTTATGAGATGAATTGCTTCCATAGTAGACGTCCCCGACTTGAATCCAAATTGGTTCTCCGAAATATTCACACTTCTTCTTAATCTATGCTCAATCACATGTTCCCAAAGTTTCATTGTATGACTCATCAACTTGATCCCGCGATAGTTGGCATACACTTAAACATCCCCTTTGTTCTTATACATACAAAGGGACCAAAGTGCTCTTCCTCCACTCCATCGGCATCTTATTACCACTCCAAATCATGTTGAAAAACGTCGTCAACCATTCCACACCTTTGTCTCCTAAACACCTCCAAACCTCAATAGGTATGTCGTCTGACCCCACTGCTTTCTTCCGTCCCATCTTCTTCAAAGCCATCCTCACCTCTCCCTTCTGAATTCGCCGCATGAACTCCCGGTTAATAATACCTGGATGAATGTCCACATTTCCAATATCATTCACTCGATCGTCATTGAATAAGGTATCAAAGTACGATCTCCATCTTTCTATAATCTCTTTATCATCAACAAGGACTCTTTGATCGACATCATTGACGCATTTAACCCTACCAATGTCCCGAGTCCTCCTTTCCTTGATACGTGCAATTTTGTAGATATCCTTCTCTCCTGCTTTGGTATCCAATCTTGTATAGAGGTCTTGTTTCACCTTTCCTCTTGCGTCTCTTACAACTTTCTTTGCTGCTCTTTTTGCCTCCTTATACTTCTCGTAGTTCTCCTCACTTCTATCTTTCCCCAAACTCTTATAACATTTCTACTTGTTCCTTATCGCTTGTTGCGCCTTCTCATTCCACCAAGATGTATCCTTACTCGGTAGAGCTTTACCCTTATATTCACCGAGAACCTCTTTTGCTGCCTCTTTTACCTTATGCAACATAGTATCCCATACTGAGTCTACATCTCTTTCCACACTAGTTGAGCACACATCCGTCCCATCCATCTTCTCCAAGAAAGCCTCCTTGTGCTCTCCTTCAAGTTTCCACCATTTGATAATTTGCTCTACTTATGGCCGCCTCTTCCCAAAGCATCCCTTAACTCTGAAATCCAATACCACTAATCTATGTTGTGTAGCCGCACTCTCCCCAGGTATCACCTTGCAATCCGTAAAACTCTTGCGCCAAGCATTCCTCACAAAAAAAAAATCAATCTGACTCGCATTATTTCCGCTCTTGTACGTCACCAAGTGAGACTCTCTCTTCTCAAACCACGTCTTCATTATACTCAAGTCATAAGCCAATGCAAAATCCAAAATGGCCGTTCCTCCTTCATTTTTCGACCCATAGCCAAAACCTCCATGTACGCTTTCAAAACCGTGTCGTGATGATCCCACATGCCCATTAAGTCCCCACCAATAATCATCTTCTCCCCACTAGGAACCCCTTGAACCACCTCATCTAGCTCCTCCCAGAATTCCTGACGAATAAATACATCCAATCCAATTTGTGGTTGTAGATTCCACGGATGGTCTCTATAGCGGCGGACACGCGAGTCGTGCGATGATTGCATTAGGATAGGAGTCGCCACCAAACAATTGTGGGGTGTTTGGAAACTATACAATACGATCTTGTTCCTTGTTACCGAGGGACTACGTAAACGCTAGGTGAGTCTGTAGCCATTGAGCATAAACGCTTGAAGAAACGAGTCAAGCCAAGTACAAAACACTTTCGCGAGTCGCTTATCGAAAGGGACAAAACCGAGGGACGTAAGGAACAAAATGCGCATTGTAACCTACGCCAATATGCAGTCTACGGACCGCAAGACTGGGTTCGGGGGTGACGGTATGTGTCGGGAAGCCATAAGACACCCAACCCCGCCCGTGTATAGCAGCCTCTACTAGTTGAATTATCGTTTACAAGTCGTCGAGAAGTTAAGCCATGCAAGTTAAAATCATTTACAAGTTATATACAACCTAATAAAGTTTAGCTAAATCAGTAGTTCTAGAACATAAAACTAGATCTTAGGTCACAAAATTATTAAGATTGATTAACGTTCCCTAACTACCAATTTGTCCAAGCGCTTTGCGCTATGTGTGTTAGATGTGATTCATGTAATTCGTTTTAGATCTAATCTTGGTTAGGCAAAATATAAATCTAGGTCGAAGGCAATAAATTGCGCACGTAAAGAAGAGGTAGAAGATCAGAAAATGTAAAAAGACAAGTTTAGAAAAGAGGGGGTGCCCTCAGGACTTACGTGTGTCCGCGATACCACTATTTGCTCTACTATGCTTCGAGATCGATGCGTTGATCCTTAGTATGCGTCGTGGAAGGTTAGATTTGTTCTTAGAGCGATGCGTTGCTCTTCGAACGTGGTGTTTGAGAGGTGTTTTGCTTGAGTTGTGTTTGGGGGTATGTGTCCTAAGAGCGTAGGGTTGTCCTAGGGTTTGTATTGTGGTTAGGGTTTGTGTAGTGACTAGGGTCTTTGTGTGGTTGAGATGAGGTGAGAGAGTAGCAGAGGTTCGTGGTGGAAAATGGTGTGTGAAGGTCCCAAATGGGGTGGAAAGATGGTGTATTTATAGTGGTGGTGAGAGGTAGGGTTTTAGCCGTCTAGGGTTGCGTGCGCAAGGCACGAGAGGTGGTGCGTCTGGCGCGGGTGGTGGTGCGTCAGACGCAGGTCAGGCTGCGTGTGGCGCAGGTGGTGGTGTGTCAGGCGCGGCTGGTGGTGCGCAAGGCGCAAGCGCAGGTGCGCAAAGCCTCCATGCGCGCGTAAAGGTACGCCTGGACCCCGTGACGCACCATACAAAATTGCATTTCTAGCCTTCTTATGACATGAATATTGCACATGTGAATTTGGGTGGGCAAATGACGTACAAAAACATATTTTTTTTTTATGATTTTTGGCGGTTTAGGCACGCAAGTCATTCCTGAGTTAGGTCAGGTGTACAAGTGGAGGAAAATGGTTGTTTTTGGCTTTGTTTTGGGTGAAGATGCATTTGCTAACGGATCCACGACAACGATAGTTCACATAGTAGAGCAAGTAGACGCAGTTCACTGTAAAATGTCGTTTCATCATCAGGCATTTTGGTAGGGACAAATGCAGGTGTCTATAGTGGTGCATAAGCACTTACAATAGTCATAATCTCACTCCCAATCACCAACCTCACTGTCATAATACGATCACTCTTCCTCGAAACCTCCACCACATAATCTATGTAATCCTTATCAATAATGATACCAACTCCATTCCTACTCTTATCATTTCCATAATACCAAATCTTATAACCCCAATGTGTGATCTCCTTAGCTTTCGCTCCAACCCATTTTGTCTCTTGTAAACACATAATGTGAATCCTTCTCCTCCTCATAACTTCCACAACCTCCGAAGATCTCCCCGTCAAAGAGCCGATGTTCCACGTTTCAAACCAAAGGCTACTACCCTTACCATTATTAATAAGCTTCCTACCTCGCTCCCGTCCATGATTTGAGAACCTTTGCACATTTGACAGCACCAGTGGGAGCCGGAGTGGTGCGTCATTTCGGGGTGACGAATTAGCAACCCTTGCATATTTTCACTACACCCAGGTCTAGGAAGTGTAGCACGACCTTGCATATTTGACACCACCCCCGGGCGTCGGAGTGGCGCGTCGTTTCGGGGCGACGACCTAGAGATCCTAGCATACTTATCACTACACTCGGGTCCAGGAAGTGTAGCGCGTCGCTGTGAAGGGGACGCCCCCACGGTTATTAAATTTCAATTCATGTCCATAAGATATGGCTTCTTTTACGCTGGCCGCCACAAACCTACCACAACTCTTCTCCTTTATCCGGGCTTGAGACCGGAAGTGAATGCCAAAAAACACTCAAAACAAACCTGTATTTACGCGGACCAAAAATACACCAGAACTCGTACTCTACCCGAACCCGAAACCCTTCCGCCAAACCTGTTTTACATATCTAACCATAAGACATATACTAAAACACATATAACTAATCTTACACTATATATTAAAAGTTGTGTTTGAGACAACGACCATGTTCACCGGGTTCATTAAGACCATCTCCAATGCCACGTGGCACAATCGTTTTAAATTTAGAAAGGTATTAAAAGTTGTGACTGAGACAACGACCACGTTCAACGGCTTTAGTTAGGTTATCTTCTATGCCAAGTGACACAACTGTTTTAAATTTAGGTAAAAAAATCATTTAAAATAGGGTTTTTTGCGAAACCTTACCTTTTATTGTAAAAATTACGAAAGACTACCTTAAATAAAATAATATTTGCGAAACCCTACCTACTGGCATATTTCCGTTAACTTTAATAATGTTACGTCTTTGACTGTTTGTTGACCTTATTTTTTCTTCACATTCTTCTTCAATAATCCCCAATTCCCTTTATCCATCTTCCTACCCAGATTTTCCCAGCTTTTGGCAAAAGAACCCCCCTCCTCCCTGCAAGCTCCTCTTCGTAAGGAACAATAACTCAACCCCCGCCCCCTTTGCTTGGTCTTGGTGAGCTTCTGAGAAGCCTGGTGGATACCAAACCCGATCTTATAGGCTCGTTTGTTGAATTCGGATTGAATGGCGGATCTAGATCCACTTACCAGCGGTGGCTGCGACGGCGGCGCAAAACCACTACTGCTCGGCCCATTTTGCGACGGTGTTAACGTCGATGATGATGACGAATTGTAGGATTTTTGGATCGGAGAATTAATTTGAGAATGATTATATCATCAAATTATTGGTAAAAGAGATCTGGAGATGAAAATTTTGGGGAAGAATTAGTAGTAATGATATGATGATTATTTCATCACTCCCAAATTTTTAGTGGACCTCGCGAAAAGAAAAGTAAATTGTTTATCACGGTACTAATTTACACTGTCAAAAATTAACTTTGGTGCGCAATTTTGATTTGGGGTGAGGGGAGAGAGGGAGAAGAAGCTGGGAAAATCTGGGTAGGAGGATGGATAAAGGGAATTGGGGATTATTGAAGAAGAATGTGAAAAAAAAAATAAGGTCAACAAACAGTCAAAGACGGAACATTGTTAAAGTTAACGGAAATATGTCAGTAGGTAGGGTTTCGCAAATATTTTTTATTTTAAGATAGTCTTTCGCAATTTTTACTATAAAAGGTAGGGTTTCGCAAAGTTGGAGCTTTTAAAGGTAGGGCTTCGCAAAAAACCCTTTAAAATATGTTTATGTTAAAGTGTGTGTAAGGGACATTTTCCATATCTAAAAGTTGACATATTTGCATAAATAAAAAGTAAAAATCATTGGCAAGTTTCTATTACTGGCTTATAGAAACCTTTTTTTTATATAGGAATCGTAAAAATTTATCGTTTTTACTAGAATATAATGTATATGAATCAATCCAAAGATGATGTACGACAAAATTTAAATAAGATCCTATAGGTTGGGGGAAATGTAGCAATACTATATCTAGCTACTTTGACAACTTTTAAGCAAAAAACGTAGGCAAAATTTAAACAAGATTGTATCTCGAGGATTACAATAACAATAATTTATAGGAATTCGCACCATAATTCATGATGATTTATCGAGTGTCACTGTCATGTCTATTATAAATTAGCGCAAGTATCTACAATTTTTCATCAAAGACTAAGAAGAATTTAAACAATATCTCATGGGTCACAAACACAATAGAAACATATACTCCCCCGTCCCCCTTTAAACACCCCGCTCCTCATTTTACGTGGATTTAGGTGATGTGGTTTGTTTATTATTGTTGAAGATAGTGAGTGATTTATTTGTTATTGTTGAAGATAGTGGATGGTTTGTTTATAATTGTTGGAGATAATGGGTGATTTGTTTATTATTTTTGGAGATAATGGGTGGTTTGTTTATAATTTTTGGAGATAGTGGAGGGCCGGTTGATATGTGGTGAAAACTTACCATATTTAAAAAGTTTTGAAATGGGGTGTTTAAAGAAAGACACCCCGAATTGGAAAGTGACGGAGGGAGTAGTAGGGATCACAACTATAACTAATGAAAATCCACCGAGAATCACTACAATATCTCATTAGAAAGCACGAGTTCCCACAATTGTTCATCAAAGTTTAAGGATTCAAACAATATCTAAGGGAGGGTCACAATAATAAAATTTTACGAGGAATTACAACCATAAAGTCCATAATTCATGAAATCCTCCGAGAATAACTACGATAATGTCTAGATCAAAATTAGCGTGAATCTCCCAATTTTTTCAACACATTATAGTCTCGTGTTGAATTCAAACAATGTCTCGGAGAGGGTCACGATAATATCATCTTAGGGGCAATCACAATCATAACTCATGAAAATCGAGCGAGAATCACTACAATATATCACTAGAATTTAGTCTAAATTCCCACAGTTCTTCATCAAAATCTACAGATCACAACCATAACTCATGAATATCCCGTAAGATCACCACAATATCTCATTCGAAATTAACTCGAGTATATATGCCAAAATTTCATCTATGTTTAAAGAAAAATTCAAACAATACTCGAAGGGATCACATTTATAATTTGTAGGAGAAATTTTATTATTTTTCTATTCAGCTTTCTGAATGTAACATATCAATTTATTTCATCAAAAATTGGAAAATTACAACAGTAAGTTATGAAAGTTTAGACATAACAATAAGAGATATAACTACACAAGGGTTATTATAGAAATAACTAAAATATGGACCTAAAGAAAATTACTACAATGTGTGAAGAGCGTTCAGTTAAAGTTACATTAACTTATGAAAATTGGGTGAATCACAACTACGTTTGTGGGAATCACACTATCTACATTAAATTTCAAAGTTTTATTAGTAAACATATTACATGATTTGTTCACAAGAAAATAAAATTATAAAGTTATATTGGACGTAGCACGTGTAGCGCCACGCAAGTCTCCACAATTTTATATCAAAATCTCAGAGGGGGACTTAAACAATACATTAAGAGGTTCACAATACCATTACTAAAAAAATTGCATGAAATCCCTACAAAGGCGCATTAGAAATTAGTGAGAGTCTCATCAAATTTTTATTAATGGGTAAGGGAGAATTAAAAAATATATCGGGGGCTCACATTTATATTAGTACTAGCTTATAAACACGTGCCATGCACGGGGTTCTTAAATGTTTATGTGAAGTAATTCTAATAGTGGTATGTATAACAAAAAAACTAATTGTATTCATAGGGGAAAAATAAATATTAGATTCGTAGAATTAATAAACATCACCAAAAAAAAAGTAGAAAACTACTTGAATATTATAGTAAGTTATCAAGGTAGAAGTACAATCTAGACACACAAGAATCGATTAGCGTCCAACCACATCCAACCTTGTCCTTCCACCTTCGTATAGTGCACTTGCTTATTACTCAAACAATAAAATTGGTCAATTATTCCTTGAATTTCTTCTTCTGAATGTAAAACCATAAGATCCCAAGCGAGGATATACGGGCCTAAGGGGTGACTACCCATCTTATTGGGTTGTGTTGCGACGTACGATGGATTCGGTCTATTACAGATGGTATCAGAGCAACCTTGCGACCGCTTGCTGAGTGTTGGGGCGAGGCCCAAACTAGCCGTCTAGCAGGGGAGATCTTGGACCTGTGTTGATGTTGATATGGTTTGACCGAGGCGTAACGGGGACGTTGCGTTCTCTAAGTGGGGGAGTTTGTAACACTACGGAATTTGGAAAGTGGATTATGGATTTGGTTTGTCCCACATTGGGAAAACAAGGCTCATATGATCAGTTTATAATAGATTTCTACCATCTTACTAACAATAAGGCTTTCACGTTTTAGAGCCCAAGCGAGGATATACGGGCCTAAGGGGTGACTATACATCTTATTGGGTTGTGTTGCGACGTACGGTGGATTCGGGCTATTACAAAACCAATTGGAGGCGAAAGATTATGATCTTAGCTTTCAAAGAAGTGGTCACATGCCGAAATCGGATAAGTAACGAAAAAATTAGAGGTGTTTGAACTTGGACTGTCAGACCAGTTTTTCACTACTCTTGCCCCGATTGCACGACTCGTGTAAATTCACGATTTGGTCTCTGCCGAGGGCACGACTCGTGTAGCTGCGCGAGATATATTTTTCGTATTTTACTTATTTATTTTCGAGGGTTTATTTCCTTGTTCTAATTAGGAAACTATAAAATAACCTTCTAGGTATTTATACCTATTTGAGCCCTTGTAACTTTTATCTAAGTTTTCATTATTTTCTGCACACCGTTATTTTCAAAATTTCAAGTTTAGTTCAAGATTCAAGCACTTTTGTATCGGATTCGAAGATTATGTTCTTTATAAGTTAACTTATGATATATTAATTATAAATAGTAAATTACAAGAAGTTGGTTGGGAGCCGCGAAACAATCTGAGCCCCCACACCCTTGGCTATAGAAAAACCAATACGAGTAAAAATATGTGCCGCAGCCCGCGCACCTATGTCCTGCGTCCTCGAGTACCGCTGAACACGTTGACGCAGAGCAACGACACCTGACTCCAATTCTTTTTTTTTCTTGTAAAAATGGTAGACTTTTTATTCATCCTTTTAGGGAAAGAAAGAAAAAGTCAGATTTTACAAAAATCTAAGTGTCCACTAGTAGGAAATCACCCTAACTACTATTGAGACATTCTATAATCTCATTGTGATTACATTTTCTAGCTAGAGCTAGAAGTCGAATACCAATCACTTGCTTAATTTCCTTCAGTATTTGTTTTTCAGGCTTCTCTTTGTCTTGGAAAATTCCTACATTTCTTTCAGTCCAAATGCTATAGACGGCTGCTACAAGACTCGCACAATACCAATCAAAGTGTCAATGTTTTTTCCGTCTTCTACAAGCTCCCCACCTAAGCTCTCTTGAAAAGCTCCAGGCATTTCTTTTGATACCAATCCAATCTAGGACGCTCTGCCACACTCTTTTTGAATATTCACAGCCGAAAAACAAATGATCTCTCTTTTCCAAATTTGACTTGCATAGACCACATCTATTCACTATGGTCAATCCTCTATTACAGAGGTTATCGATAGTTGCTAGACAGTTTTGTGCAGCCAAATTAGCTACATATCCGTGTCGAGGCAAACTCATTGTATTCCAAATGATGCTACTCCATCTGTTCTTCCGCCTCTTAGTTCTGAAGAACTCATAACCCAACTGCACTCTGCATTTACCCCTTTTTCCCAGGATTTAATCTCTTTCTCTGCGTTTTCCCAACCTCCTACTCTACTCATTATTATTTAGAGTATTATTCATACACTACTACAAAACATAATATAGACGTCAGACATTTTTATATATAGACGTCGATTATGTGTTCGACGTTAAGTTGAGTGACATCTATTCCCATTGGAATAGACGTCAGTTTTATGTCCCATGTGCTTCAAAAGTATACACATGAGGAAAACCCATGTCTATGTTATCTAATAGACATCGGATTACCAAGAAAATCCCATGTCTATGGGACCTTTAGACATCAGTTTTTTTTTTTTTTTTTTTTTTTTTTATAAAAATCCCATGTGTATTTTGCAACCAGATATTAAAAAATAAAAGGTTCCGAACCAATTTTTTTTGGTCCGAACCTGATTTTGTGTAAATGTAATTTATGTTGCAATACATCAAATACATTCATAGTTAAACAAATTCCCATAGGTTACAATTTTTGTGTGCTCTAATCTCAGGGAAAAAAATCAAATTCGACAATCTTACAAACAAACTAAAAGTATAACAATAAGGGGAAAAAATCACAAACTATCTTCTACATTGTCGGTGCTGCCTTCGGTGATTCTCACAGCTTTGAATCTTCCATTTTAAAACAAGATGGACTCATGAATTGGTCAGATATCATCCACCTAAAACCCAACGAAAAACAATTAAGTAATTAACCACATAAAAATCTGAAAATCATCCAAACAATGTTTGAATAAAATCATCAAAAAATTAAACAAATGTTACCAACACAACCAAAATAGAAAGCAAGTAAGAATAATAAGTAATGACTAGCGGATAAAGCTCACATCAATTCTAGATTAGTAACCCGAGCAGAAAGATTGAGTTTCGTGACAAAAATCGCAGATCTGAGACAAATAAAAACCCTAAAACAAGGGGAGTTTGTTCTTTTTGTGATGAGTACATACCCAACTGAAATTTGAGCAAAAAACATTGAGATCTGGAACATTTTCAAAAAGAAAAGAAAATTATAGGAATAATAATGATAGATCCAAATCAAAATCAAAATCCTCAAAAACAAAAAATATAACTTGAAATCTTTGATTATTCTTAGAGAACAATCAAGTTAAAATCATACCTTAATCATATGAAGGACGAAGGTGAGATTCACTCTAGCATCCAAGATGTAACAATTTGTTGATTAAAAACTCAGTGCATTTAGAGTGGGTTTAGTGGTGTTCTACGAGTAACTATAAGAGGATGAGGGTAAAGAGTTTGAAGTAGGATGAGAGGGTGGTGACTAGTGAATGAGGTAGGAGTAAAGAAAAGATGAAAGAGAGAAGATGATGGGTTTGAGGATGTAGGCGGCTAAGTAGGAGAGAGAGAGAAGAAAAGAGTTAGCTACAGTTGGGATTTATTTGAAATTAAAATATATGGAGTATTCACAAATTACACAATAGACATGAGTTTTATTGTTTTCTGGGTATGTATCTGATTGACTGATTTCGAAAAAATAAAATCGGGAAGTAATAGATGTGGGCTTTGTTGATTGTGTGATGTCTATATGACTATAATACACATAGGTTTTAACAAAAAATCCCATGTCTATTAATAGACATGGGTTTTAATTAAAAAAACTCATGTCTATATTTTGGTTTAAATTACAAAAATGTCACCGGTTCTTTATAGACATCGGTTTTGTAGATGTCCTATGTCTATGTAGTGATGTCTATAGCCCATTTTGTAGTAGTGATACCATCAAAGTATATGTGTAACAACCCTAAATTTTCGACTCAATTAAATAATGAAAACCTAGGATTATTATGCCATAATAAACTAGCCAAGTTAATTGGAAGGCAAAAACCAAAACAATAAATCCAAATGTAAATAATAAAATAGTACGATAGCGGAAGACTTAGTCAAAGTTTACGGTAAATTATACCATGCTCCCAGGAGCACAAGGAGCATGGTGGTCTTTCTCACAATAGAAGAGTAGGGACCACACTTGATTTTAAATCACTTTAAGTGTGGTCCCTACCCCTCTATTGTAAGAAAGACCACCATGCTCCTTATGCTCACGGGAGCATGGTATAACCATTAAAAGTTTACAAATTCCATATTCGAAATCCAAATGAAACTAATAAATGTTCAACGATTGTCTAAATAAAAAGACGCCATGAATGCAGACATCCGCAAGCTCAACATATCACCATTAGACACAATTGTGAACTGCGCCATCAGAAAATGACACAGGCCCAAGAATAGGATAGGGACAAACCAAAACAAAAGAACGTCAGCAAATTGGCCTGGCTAAGTAAGAACTCAGAGCAAAACAAGGGAAAATAAGAAATCATCAACTCCCACATAATAAATTCCGAGAAAATGAGGCTATGAAGGTTTTGAACTTGTGACACAAAGTCATATTATAACATTTCAACCACTAAGTCTATTGATTTTGTTGATTGTTTTATCAACAAAATTATATATAAAGGACATGAATCCCTAATATTTCGTCCAAATTAAAAAAGCAAAGATTTCGGTCAATAATTGTACTACCATGTATTCTACAGTAAGTTATTTGGAAACAAAATTTGATTACTTCTTCAATTTGGCCGAAACTGCAACTTATATAATTAGCATATATTCCATTAATATCAAATTAGAGAATAATCAAATCTTTTGTGGAACCAAAAATTAGAAAATAATCTTTATTGTCTCATATTAAGGGTCAATGGGGTCAACGGGTCGTGTAAGATATGACAAGCGTAGAAGAGATAACTAAAACTAAATATACGAAAGTCAATAAATAGAAATGATTATTTATGACACATAAAGCAAGCCAAATAAATAGAAATAAACACATTGGAGTCAATATGTGTCATGCGTCATAAAAAGCGGGTTCATGACATAAAATGGTGTCAGATAGTCATATACAACTAAATTAGTTTTTTACGAGCATCAAAATAGATGTGAGTCAATACCAATCATGTGTAATAAAAAGTGGGTTCATGACCCATAAAAGCAAGCCATCAGATAGATAAAACTAAACATATGGGAGTTGAAACGGGTGCGAGTTAATTAATACGGGTAATATGTCATAAAAAAATAAGCTCATGGCACACAAAGCGTGCCAAATAAATAGAAATAAACATATGGGAGTCAAAACGGGTGTGGGTCAATATGGGTCATGCGTCATAAAAAGCGATGACATAGAATGGTGTCAGAAAGTCAGATACAACTAAATTAGTTTTTTTACGAGCATCAAAATAAATGCGAGTCAGTGCCAATCATATGTAATAAAAAGTGGGTTCATAACCCATAAAAGCGAGTCAGATAGATAAAATTAACCATATGAGAGTTGAAATTGGTGCGAGTTAATACGAGTAATGTGTCATAGCAAAATAAGCTCATGACACACAAAAGCGCGTTTGATAAATTAAATTAGTTTTTGATTCATCAAATAAACTACTGTATACTCCATATTCTCCCTTTTGATTTCGTTTTACTGACATTTTAAGATAGGTGAAATTTGGTCAACGAATTTGATCCAAGAATATCATGGCTTGGTGAAAATGCATTTAATTTTGTTTAACTTTCATCTTAATATGGGTAAAATTGGGTCAATGATTTTGATACTCAAAGAATATCATGGTTAAAATGAAACTTAATTTTATTTTATTTTCATCTTAGGTATGCGTAAAAGTGGGTTGTCAAAATTGGTTCTTGTTGATAGAATTCACTTAAATTTTTTTCACAAAAGTCAATTCGAATAACTAGTTTGAATAAACTTTTTAATGATGTTGGATTATTGATGAGGATATAGGGATGATTCAGGATTGATTTTGATTTAATTTGGGGAAAATCTTAAGCAATTCTTTTTTTATGGAAGAATTGACTATTACATACAGAGCAAGTAAGAGAAGTTGGGTTATGTTACCAACTAGATAATAGCTTTAATTTTATGTACGGAAAGATTAATCAATTGCTACTTGCACCAGTAATTTGATGTTTTTTTTTGTGGATGCTCTTGAATTTACCGTAAATAACAGAGTTCGTAATCATGATTTGACAATTGATCCATCTTTTAAAACTATTATAAGGACAAATAAGGTAGAGGTGAATATAACTTGATTTACTAACAGTCATAACGAATATCCACAATTGACATGTTCTATACCAATCAATGAAAGTTGCACCGTAATTTATATTCCTAGCTTATATTAAATTTAAACAAAGTAAATCATATTATATTAATTTACACCTATAATTTTAGTTTAGTTTGAGAAAGAAGAAAAAAGTGTAATGTAATCGGGCCGTCCGTGCAGTATTGCACAGGTGAAAAACTAGTTTGGTTTGATAGGAAAGATATGATGGCAATTAGATATTAACTAATCAAAATACGATGTTGCCTCTTTGTTGCTATTGGAGGAAAATTAATGCAAAAAAAAAAAGACAAAGAAGTTTTTCATTCTATTTATTTTATTTTCTTTCCACTTTTCTATGCTACAAAACACCAGAAAACTACAATATTGATTTTCTTTATTTCTGGTTCCTTTATATTGAACATGCTATTAGAGATAACTAGTCGTAGACCCGTGAAAAATTGCACGGTTGCCCTATTTCATTGTAAATTTATCATATTTAATTTAATATCATTTTAGAAGAGTTATGCCCGATTCGGTAAAAATTAAAACAACTTAATAAGTATCAGATTTAGTTAAATATTTTACGTGAATTCATGGATTTCAATGCAAACACCACCACCTAAACTCTACTCCCTGCGGTCCAAATGTAGTATATGCTTGTTAGTTTTAGGTCCAGTTTTAAGAATTAGTATAAACTTTGTATTCGATAGGACCAAAACATCTGAATTCATCGAATTGGGTGAATTTGCTATATATGCACATAATAGACAATAATATTCACATAGTTTCTTATTCCACTACTTATACCCACGGATGTTTGATGAAGTGGGACAGACGAAGTATGAAGTTAACATTATGTTTTTTTTTTATCATTAAAAATTTAGAAATTAAACATTTTCTTACAAAACTGGTTTTGTACGTGCACTTATACAGCATAGTCCGTATTATTTTAAAATTAGGTAACATATAATGGTCCTAGCTAACTCACCCGCGCAAGATTTTTGTTGGTATCACCCGCGAATCTCATTGTTAGCGTCGTAACTTTCGGCTTAGCTACCCGCGCCCATATTCTTTGTTTGATGCACGTATGTATTAGTCTGATTACACCCACTGCTTTGCATAACAATCATGTACAACTATTTCCATCATAAACGTAACATAATCTATAATTCCTTGTTCCACATAAGAAATGATCATTCTCAAATTTGGTATTAATGGAATATATACTTACTAAATATGGTAAAATTTTGGTAAAAATTGAAGAAATGATCAAATTTTATTTCCAAATAACTTAGTGTAGAAAATATGGTAGTATAATTATTGGGCGAAATATTTGTTATTTATTTGGACGAAATATTAGGAATTAATGTCCTTTATATATAATTTGGCTAATAAAAGAATTAACAAAACATCAATTGTCCTAGTGGTTGAAGTGTTAAAATATAACCCTGAGGTCACAGGTTCAAGCCCACATAGCATCATTTTTTCAGAATTGTTATGTGGCATGTGATGATGTGGCGCTGACATCATCAGTGTCATCAGCGGTGATGTGAATGGCCTAAAAATTGTCCAAATGTTTGCCTATTAGTATATACTAGATGTAAGCCCGTGCGTTGCACGAGTCTCTTAATGATGATATCTAATTATGATGATAGAATATTTGACCCTTATTATATAGGAACTATAACTTATATTTTATTTCACCTATGTACGTAATTATTCTCATTTTATGATCCTGAGTTATAAGAAGAGTTAAGACATAGAAAATAGAAAATTAATATACGTACAAACATAGAATCTTTCAATCGTTGTGGGAACTAAAAACTTGATTGAAATTAGGAAAATTAGGAACATATATTATTAGGAAAATGCATTTTCTTTTCCCCTACTTATCCACTTCTCTAATAAATATCCTAATGTACGATTTTTTAGTAGAGAAATTATATATTCTACTTCGTCAAGTTTCAATAATGTGGGACAATTTTTTAGTACTCTTTTTTTTCTTCTTCTTTTGCCAAGAGTAGAGATTGTCTCACATCGTCCAAGAAGTAAAATGATAGTATTTTGGCACAATATAGCTTAGGTGGTTTTAATTTCGCCCCACATCAGTATGACGCATGTAAGAGTATTATCAGTATGATTATTATAATGGTATTACTTGGCTAATTGACCGATTAACCAATCACCATTCAGAATAGTGGCGTATTATGCCGAATAATTAAGGTTCGCATCCAATAGAATAGAGAGGTAAATGAAATGTTGAAGTTTGGAACATGTAGATTAAGAGGGGGTGGGCAATAGTGCCCTTTTCATTGTAGTGAACTTCATAGAAGACAACTTATATATCTCGTTGATTCTAAGTTGGTCAGCCGAGTATATATAATCAAGTGTTATGATTGTTAATGTTGATTTTGGAATTCAACTATTTATATCTAGTTGACGATTGTTTAATTTCAATTAGAATTAGAAATCTGATAGATTACTTAAGAAAATATATCATAAATCTAGCCCAATAAATCCCTCCTTTATTGGTTGATATGGAGAGTGTATAAGAACATATCATGTCTCTTAATAATGATGTTTGATCATGATGATAAAATTAGACAAATGAATATTTGAACTTTTATATTACTTGCATTTTATATATATAACCCGTGTATACAATTATTTTCAGTATAAACCTCTTTACAAATTTGAGAATTTATCCTCTCTTACTGAGCCCCAAAAAATAGATATGTGATTATGAGATGTTGTATATGTTAGTATTTCTCTAAAGGTAAAAAAAAACTATTTCATTGCGATAAACATGTGCTTAACAAATATGTAGGTGAAAATTTGACATGTGCTTGCTTATGATTAATATAGAATCGATCTTTGACATTGATTAGTGTGGAGGCAGGTCACTATAGGAAATTAGAAAGTTTAAGTAACTTAGCCAATTTTTAATCGAAAGATCAAGTACTTGCTTGGAGTAAATATGTAATTCTAATAGTGTATATATACAACTTCAAGTGTAGACCAAGGTTATGCACTCTAAATTTCGTCGCAGGGTTTGGGTTCTTGTATGGGAATACACTATGTTGCACGAGTACGGACACCGACATCGACACCGGGGGGACGCGGACACCGCGACACCTCAATCTCAAAATTTAGGACACCGACACTGCTATTATTTTTAATATAAATATATTAAAATAAAATAAAAATTATTATTTTAATAAAATAATGAGAATTTTAACCTTCAAACTTAAAACAATTTCAAAATGAAGATATTACACACATGATCATTGAATATGTCAAGGGAAACGCTAAGGAATTCGAGATTAAGAATGTCTATTTCGCCCAAATGCTTGCTTAATGTTTGTTTTTTTTCTCAATTGGAGGTGTCCGAGAGGTGTCTAACCGGTGTCATATGTGTAAAAAACCGGGTTTTGTGTCCGAGTTAAAAAAGAATAAACCGAACACCGGTTCGACGTGTCCGACTCGTGTCCTCCTGGTGTCCGTGTCCGACATCATATAGGACACGGACACGTCACTTGGGAGAAGTGTCCGTGCTTCATAGGGTATACATGTAATATTGTTCCACATCTTTTTTTTTTAAATATATAAAAATGAACTAAAATACTTAAAAATAACGGAGTAAAATCATAAAGGTGTTATGCTTCTATAGTCCGATTTTCCAGTAATTTAATTCAGCAAGTAAAAGGACGATTTTTCTTACATGTGTCCAAAGAGCACATGTTAAGAGTCTATTTATTTCCCTAATTAAGTGATTTTCTCCTCAATCCAACAATGAGATTCCATATTTTGTTTTTTTCAAGTTAGAATCTCACTTAATTAAAGGAATAAAAAGACTCTTAACATGTGTCCATTGGGCACACGTTAGAAAAATCGATAAATGAGTAGGAAAAAAGAAAGAAAGAAACTAAATGTATAATATGATATAGAGTACTATATGATACTCCTATACTCTCCTATTATATTATGATTTATTAACACTTATACGACTTTTCCTTCTCATATGTCATACACATTATCATGGAGATTAATAAAACATATTAATTCAAAAAGACGTTTTTTAAACTAAAATATAATAATGTATGTTAATTTTTTTTAAAACGTCTTGTGAATATATATATATATATATATATATATTTTTCTTACAAATTTGCATTCAAATTTCTAATAAAACATAGAACAATGTTTAAACTTGTCAATCAATACTTTAGCACCTTATAATAGCCAGCCGAGAATATATGATTAGGCATTATGATTGTGAATGTTGATCTAGGACTTCAACTATTTATAGCCAGATGATTGTTTAACTTCGATTAGGAATAGAAATATGATAGATCAGGATTTGCAAAATATACCAAAAATCTTGCTCGATAAATCCCTCCTCTATGGATTAATATGAAGTTTCTAGAATGTTCTATTCTTATTTAATTATTTTTACTTACCATATCATGTACAATTCATATTAAATTATTTATTTGTTCACTTACCATATATAGGATTTAAATACTATTTTTATAATACAGTTTATGGAAACCTGGACATTCTAGAATGTTCCAATCGTTGTGGGAGCTCAAAAAAAGCCTGCTTTAATAATATATATTGACTAGTTTAATACCCGTGTAAAATTGCACGGGCTGCTTAAGTATGCGTTTAATACAAACGTTCAAAATTAAAATTTTATATAAGACAACTTCTTTCAATTGATGGTAATATATAAATTTATGCATAAAAAAATGATAAAAGAATAAATGTAGTTATTTACGAAAATGGTAATAACACTTTCGTTATTCTTAGCTAAGATATGTTGATACTACTTTTAACTTTTCCCAAACTAACAAATGCATATTAATATTAAAATAAATAAGTAGGACTCACGGCGTTAAACTCACAAAAGTTTATCCTATTTGAGTTGGCCCATTGTTCTGAGTTTTGAACACGTTTTTATTTTTATTTCACATGTGACCTGTAGTGACTCACATATTTTTCCTCAAACTTGATCTAACCCGTTAGTCAAATTTGACCCCTAATTAACACAAATCACCCTAAACTCAAACTAATTATTCAAACCCGTACTGAGACGACCCCTAGTATACCTGACTTCATACTTGACGTGAGTTGTTTATTAGGTCTACACAACTTACTCTTCGTATGTCATTTTCCATTTAAGTATGATAGACCCCACAATTATATATTATAGAAATAATGATTACCCACAATTAAAAAAAATCAATTATTTTAAATTCAAAGTTAAAACATTTCGAGGTAGAGACCACATTTATTAAAATGTGTTTTTGTTTATTATTTACTTTCTCTTTGTTATGCACCTAATAATAGGGAACACATAATTCATGGCACTTGTGTACTTGGGCACGAGATATGTGCTTGGACAAGACCAAAATGCCCTCCATCACCTCTCAACGTCCAATAAAATACAAACCTTGGAAGTGCATGTTGGTCCTAATGCATACATTTAACGTGGAAGGGTTGAAAGGGTCTCTGGAAATATGAGTACCCTAATAATACCGGGACCATGGTATAATACACGACATTAGACCTATCTCCAACTCCAGTCACCACCTTGGTAACTCAACTTGATCCAACCCGTCTTTTAGTACCCATGAATCGTATTGACATAGTCATGTTATAACCAACACATTTTTGGGTCAACTAACCTGACCTGTTAGCACATAAATAAGACAAAAAAAAATAGTTGTATCAAGCTCTTAAATAAATTAGAAGTATGTAAAGTTCACGTAATAACTCCAGATCTAGTTTTTAATTTTATTATTGTTATATAATAATTTAAAACCTTACAAATGTATACTCCTTCGATTAGGAACATTAGGGTTACATTTATAGTAATCTTGAGCGAGGAATATTAGGGTACGTAGATTAATGTAGCCCATAGTTGCAGGAAAAAAAAATGATTGGTTGCAAAATACCTTGTCAATTTTAAACTTTCCTAAATTTGAGATTTTATAATATTTATTTTGGAAATTGTCTGATTTATCCAGTGTGTGAGAGATTGGGATATCCCGATATGCCACTTATAATAGTATTGTTAGAGATATATATATATGGAATAATGGATCTTTGGTAATTCGGTATAATATCATATTAAGTCGTGTAAAACAACATGGTTGAAGCTAGAGTTTATATAGAATATCATTCTGTTATATGTGTTAATGAATAAAGAAAAAAAATTCTTTTGTCAAGATTATTGGTTACTCATTACAGCAAAAGATAGTCTTAGTAATTTAGTATGCCTAATGACTTACCGGTTACCACTATGTGGCTCCTACGTTAATGTTGTGCTTTCAGTTTTTTAATGTAACCAAAAACCATTCCGGGTTTGCATTCCCAATAGTTTTGATATGATCAAAGTACGTAACCATTCTACATGTACAAACAAATTGACCTTTTTCCAATCTTGTTTATTTGATTGCGTTAAAACTTCAATCTAATTGATCCAATGCCAAAACAATTTGTTTGAAATTTCTTTCTTCTCGTTATCTCTCCTCCACACTAATCATTTGTGCAACTTTTTCATGCCCGTTAAGATCAATTGTAAAACGTTATGAACTTAGCAAGTAAAATAAGTACTCTTTCTCATCTGAACCAATCCAGTAAATGTCCTATAAACAATCAAACCTCCAATAAATTTCTGCAAAATCAAACTATCAGGAAGCCAATCATAATCAAGGGATTTGTATATGGAGATAAATAATTAAAATAATCAGGTGTACATAAAGTGAGTCGCTTGGGGAGTTGGGGGTAAGATGATTCATAAGCCTGAAAAATATACTACGGAGTCGATAAACCTGATCCAGTGGGAACTGGAAAATAAAGACAAATGAGACATTTGCCAACAATCATCAATAATAATGTGATTCTAGTAAGAACAATAATCGAGATCGAAAGTCCTATAAGAAGCAGGCTTATTGATTCAAACTATAAAATTGAATGCTCATGAAACCCAAAGAAAAAAGGGGCAATTTTTTTACACACCACCATATATGATAGATTGATACATACGATTATATAAATACCACCATGATAGATTAATATATATACATACCACTACACACAGTGATTTTTAGCTAAAATTTAAAGCAACTAAAAAAAACAAATTTATTCTAATCCCGAAATTCATAGACTCCAAAAAATTAAAAGATTGTTCGGTAAATTGGAAGATGCCTAGTTGTGTTTGCTTCGCTTTGATCCAACCCATTTGATCTCTTTATAAATCTGTCTCATGTCGTCATACGATCACCGGACTTCATTAGATGGATTTCACTTGCTTGCTCTTAATCTGCAATGTGGATGATGGAAACCAATTCAAATCGACCTGCCAGAAACAAAATGTTAATTTCAATACAGAATTAAGCACGCCATATTCATCACAAAAGTTACACAATGAACAAAACAATAAATTAATAATGAGGTAAACTGTGAGTTGGATTTATTTATATACTCCATATATATTTAATCTAGCCAAATTTGTTATGGAAATAATATATATTTCCTACCCTCATTCATACAAAAGTTCTTTAATCATGGTGAGTATAATGTTTTTTGCTACAGAATAATTCGGGAAGATTTTATTTACATTTTTTCGGTGTATTCATTCCTAGATTAACTATAATTGTTGCCTTGATTGTGATTTTAATTTAATTTCAGAATAAAACATTTTTTAATTGAAGATATTTTTTACAGAATAAAACATTTTTTCCTTTTCTAGCTAGATTTTTTTTATTATTTATGCGTGGGAATAACATTTCGATATTTTTTATGATAGTATTTAGATTTGAAATGATTGTAATTGCAGTAAATGTTCTTAATTATGGAATCTGTACACAAATATGGAGATTCGGCTGCCTATTTTGTTGTGAGGTGACGTCAGATTTGACGTGGCGTTGATGTCACATCTGATGTGGACGGCTTAAAATGTTGTGAAATCTACCGCTACTGTATTTATATATATACTAGTTTAATACCCGTGCAAAATTGCACGGGCTGCCATTTTTACGGTGTGTACAAAGCCGTTAAAAAAATGTTTGAGACTCGACAAACTGACAATTTTGGTTAATACTAATTTTTTAGGAAAAAAATACGCAAATCTGGTCTTGAACTATAAAAGGGTAAAGAGAAAAAAAAATTATATAATAAAATACAGCACCACCATAATAGGATAAACAGAAAGTGATAATACTATTTGGGTTACCAAATTAATTAATGCGTATTATAAAACATTAGTTCGAACATAGTTAGACCGCTTAATTGAAAGCTTAATAAACCTAATTTAATTTCTCAACCCAATTCGACCTCGGGTTTTCTTAATCATGAAACCACTATTTAGGACCCGTACATGACCTCTACAGTCGCATATTCAATCTTACCCCCATGTTTTGTCTAACTTGACCCGATATGTTCATTGATTTGACCCCTAAATAAGATAAAGTTAGTTGAACCCCTGAAAAAAAATTGCACAGACTATTGTAAGTAATAAGATTTTATTTGCATATAAGCAATTTGCATAAAAAATAAGAACGAAAGTTGGTATTGTACCGTAAAAAAATAGGAGACATGATCTTTGACGTGTAAAATATCTTTTGGTTTTTAGACCATGAACTTGGTCCGTAACCGCCATTAAGGGTTATGACCCTGTTGTTTTAGGGTCATGAACCCGTAATTTTTGACTCGTAAATTGTATTAACTCGAACCGTTATGATACACATACTTTTGGGCTTAAATTGACCCAAGCAATTGACCCGTATTAGAGTTATAAAATTAATCTTTCATGAGTTTCATTGCCCGAACCACACCTTGTTTGGATATGCATATTTTATAGGTCATGACCCGCTTTTAAGTCCTGTAACCCAAATTCTTAGTTATGAACCCGCTTTATTTTACCGGCGATACGTATTAACCTGAACTCATTTTGATGCATGTACATTTGGGTCTAATCTACCGTACATATTGATCTATAAATTAACCAACATATATAGGACTTATTTCCAAATTATTTGGTACCTTATTCCGAATACCCATCCCTATAATTTCCGTAAATTAAAAGATTTGATTTGATTTTATAAGGATGTGATTTCAATTAGTTGCTATTATTTTTACTTTTTTTTTTTTTGTAAGAAGTTAGGAGTTTTATTCATCCATGAAGGGAATAAAATCGAGATCTTACAAAAATAGAAACCATTAAAAGCACCTAATTGACACTTAAACTATCAACTATTTCTTCACTCACAATATTTTTGAGCCAACTATAAAGCCTAACACAAACTAGATACTTGATACTAAAGACTATCATTATACTATCTTGTTGAGAATTTGCAAAAATTCTCTGGTTTCTTTCTCTCCACATACAATAGACAGTCGCAACAATACAACATTTGGCCCATTTAATCCTCCAGTGCTTCTGATTTCTATGCTTGGCCAACCAATCTAGCTCATGTTTGAGCCTCCAACTTCTATTCTGCATCCCTATCCAAGTAAGCATGCTTTGCCAAATTTCAGCAGAGAATTCACACTTGAAAAAGAGGTGACAGTGAGATTCTTCAGCTTTTTTGCAGAGTATACACCTATTGATGATAGGAATGCCTCTCTTCCTGATGTTATCAATGGTGGCCAGCTTGTTTTGAGCAGCTAAGCTGGTTATAAAAGCATGCTTGGGCATTATAACAGAGCCCCAAACAGTCTTACTCCATCTCAATGTTGGTGAGGAAGTTCTGAAGTAGTCATAGGCTTTGGTCATATTGAATTTGCCTCCTGACTTCCAGCTTGTTACAAGTCTGCAGGCTGCTTCTTTGCTCCCTTCTCTACTGAGTAATTCATTCCTGATAAGCGTAATGCCTTTCCAGCTTTCTGGGCTGCTCTGGCTGTAATCTATGTCCCAGACCCAATCTATCCATATGCTGTCATGATTCTGAATGAAAACAGAAATCCACTTACACATTAATGCCTTATTCCAGGACAAGATTTCTTTGATATTAAAGCCTGCTTCATTTCTGAGTCTGCAGGAACTTTCCCAGCTTTTGAAGCTCATTTTCCTGTGCCCTTCATCAATATTCCAAAGAAAATCCTTGCAAGCTTTGTTAATTTTCTTAACCACACTCTTTGGGAGCAGAATGCTGGCACACCAGAAATTTTCTAGCCCAAAAATGACAACATTTATTAGCTGAACTCTCCCTGCATAGGATAAAAGTTTTGAAGACCAGTGCTGGATACTTTTCCTGATCTTGCTCATTAGCATTTGGTAGAGTTCAGTCTTCAGTTTCTTGGTGTGGGGAGGAAGTCCCAAGTACCTGAAGGGGAATTTACCCTCAGTGAATCCTGTAACTTGCAAAATCTGATTTCTGACCTCAGCTTTTATACCACCAAAATAGATTTTAGTTTTAGCCTGATTTGCCTCGAGTCCTGAGATTTTAGCGAAAGTATCAAGGCAATGAACTACAGCATGAGCTGAAGGGACATCTCCTCTGGTAAATATCATCAAATCATCAGCAAATACTAGGTGTGTCAGCTTCATTTTGTTGCATTTCGGGTGTAGAGAAAATTGAGCAGCTGTGATCATGTCTCTCAAGTATCTTGAGAGTATTTCCATACTCAAAACAAATAGGTAGGGAGATAAGGGATCACCCTGCCTAATTCCACACTTGCCTGGAAAGAATCATTCATGGTTTCCATTTATCTTAAGAGAGTAAAAAGGTGAGGTGATACAGCCTAGTATCCAGCTAACGAACTGTGCAGGGAAGTTTAAAGCAATGAGCATATGCTCAATAAAACCCCAGTTGAGAGAATCAAAGGCTTTTTGGATATCCACTTTAATCAGGCATCTGGGGGAGATGTGTTTTTTATCATAGCCCTTCACCAAAGCTTGGGAAGTCATGATGTTATCAAAAATGTTTCTCCCCTTAATGAAAGCAGCCTGTTCCTTGCCAATTACATCCACAAGTACACTCTGCAGTCTATTAGCAAGGACCTTGGTGATTGCTTTATAGAAAGTAGAGCAACATGAGATGGGTCTAAAGTCTGTAACCTGGCTGGCATTCTCCTTTTTAGGAATCAGAGAAACCACAGTAGCATTTGCTTGCTTTGGCATGATCCCTGTTCTGAAAAAATACATAGCAGCTTTGACAAAATCCCCCTGAATGCATTCCCAATTTGTTTTTGAAAAAACCAGGTGAAAACCCATCCTGTCCTGGACTTTTATTGACATCCATGCCAAACACAGCTTTCTTAATTTCCTCAGCTGTAACATGTGAGGTAAGATGCTGTTGATGAGCACTGGTTAGTATAGACCCTTTTCTCACAAAATCATAATCAAGCTGCTCAATGTCATGTTCCTGCCCCAGCAAGAATTGATAGTAATCCACAAAAGCCTGAACTATTCCCTTTTGATCTTTATGAACCTGACCTTGCCTGTCTTTGATTTGCCCTATTATGCTCTGGCGCTTTCTTTCAGCTATTTTAGCAAAGAAAAATCTTGAGCTGCAATCAGATTCATTGATGTTTCTGATTTTGGCTCTTTGGCTGAGCATGCTAAGCTCTGCCTTCTTAAACTTCAGATACTCTTCTTTAAGGCTATTTACCTCCTCAATTTTCCTCTGATCCTGAGGAGCATTTTGGAGACTAACTTGGCTCTCCAAGAGTTTTTTCCTGCAATCCTCAACTCTCTTACTAAGATTAGAGAAATGGTCTCTATTTAGCTCACATAAACCATGCTTCACATTTTTCAATTTCTGAAAAAACCTGTGAATGGCAGTGCCTGACACTGGCATACTCCAAGCAGCTTTCAAAATGTCACCATATTTTACATGCTCCTCCCAACAGTTTAAATATTTGAAGGACTTTTTAATCTTTGGGGGGTTCATGATGCTGACCATTATTGGAGAGTGGTCAGAAATTCCAGCTGGAAGGAAGTCAGCAAAGGATGAAGGAAAGCATGTCATCCAAGCACTATTAATTAGGGCTCTGTCCAACTTGCACCAACTCCTAGTTTCACCATCTTGACTGTTAGTCCAGGAGAGGTGACAGCCTTGCCCTACCATGTCATCCAGCTTGCTCTGAACTATGCAGTTACTAAAATCTGACATGTCATTCAAGTTTGGAGGATTACCACCAGTCTTTTCTGAGTGATCCCTAATAACATTGAAATCACCCAAAGAAATCCAGGGTTCATTAGTGCTGAATGACTTTAGTTTATCCCATAATTCTCTTCTTTCTTCTGCACTATTGCTCCCATATACCATAGTAACCCAAATGCTGCTATTAGACAAGTAATGCAGCATTTTACAGTGGATAAATTGGCTTCCAATCTCCTTAACTTCCACTTTGACTGTTTGCTGATTCCACAGCAACCAAATTCTACCATTCCTGTGGTGAGAATAGTTGTTAACAGTAAGGAATCTGCTAAATTTTCTCCTGACAATCCCATTAAAGTTTTTCTCCTTTACTCTAGTTTCTAAAATCCCAAACAAATCCACCTTATTTGACAACAGGAGATCCTTTACCTCCTGCTGTTTAAGGGCATCATTGAGCCCTCTAATGTTCCAGGCTCCTACTATCATTGGGAGGAGGGGGTGCCTGGTGGCTCCTCATCCCCTATGAAATCAATTCCTTCTTGAACCTGATCAGTGAACTCCTTTTGCAGCTGAGCATTTGAAATTCCAAGGAGTCCTGCAAAACTATTTCTTGTGCTTGTTGGAGGAGTTCTAGATGTAACAGCAATGCCCTTTGATTTCCTCCTTGTAACTACCCTGAATCCCAACTCATCCACTTGAATCTTTGGAGGAGGAGTTACAACTGTCAGTTCCTCCTGTTGAACTCTATTTTCCTCCACATTCTCAGGTTCTGTCACTTTTTCAGCTTCTTTCACTCTATAAACTTGCTTCACTGGGGCAGGCTTTTCAATGGGTTTTGTCTTGGGTTTGTTCAGCCTGCATTTTTCTTCCAAATGACCCAATTTCTTGCAGGTCTGGCAAAAGAATGGTACCCACTCATATTCGATTTTCTGACAGATGGGCTCTGTGAATGGAGTATGGAGCAGTAGTGTTTCAGGCAATGGTTGGGAGACATCCACCTCCACCATGATTCTGGCAAAAGAAAGCCTGTCCTTATGTGTGGTGGTATGATCAGCACATAAGGGTTTGCCAATTTTGCTAGCTATTTTGCTGAGAGCACTGCTAGACCAAAACCAAGGATCTAGGTCAGGCAGTAAAACTCATACAGGCACCACTGAGACCTTATCCAGCTCCTGAGAAATGTCAGGTTACCATCTTTTGAGAATCAAGGCATTACCCAGAATCCTCCATGGCCCTCCTCTCAATATCTCAGTCACTGATTCTGGTTTAGGAAACCGAAACATGAACCATCCCCTCCTGAAATAAACCACTTTTGGCACCTCAATGTGCTTCCAATGCTTCCCAACAAAATTCTCAAGGTCTTTGATTTTGGGCCTAGCTCCAATAACATTTCCCACAAGAGCATTTTCCCAGAATTTCAGTTCATCAACAACATCATCATGTTCAATAACAACCTCACCAGGAGCATCATTCGAGCTATGGTAATGCAGATTCATCCCTAAACTAGGTTTTGGGCCAATGACACTACTCCAGGTTGGGTTTTTAATTGGGTTTTCTTCCCCTGATTTCTCATGAACACTACCCTTATCTTCCTTACTAACAACATGATTTTCAGGCAAATTCGCACTAACATTTACTTTTGTAGCTGAATGAGTAGAAGAATTTGGCTTACCAGATTTGTTCAGAGCAGATTCGATGAAATCGCCCAATTTTGTCGAGCTTCTCTATTCGGCAACCTGGGTTTCTAATTCCTCTTCGGATTCTTCATGAACATCTACAATTTTGGTACCAGAATGATCCTTTCGTTTTAATGATTGCGTTCCGACAATTTTCTTGGGGGGTCGACCTCGCTTAGCCATGGTTTCAAGCTCAGAAATGGCGTCCGTACGGTTTGCTTGGAGAGTAAGCTAACTCTCCAGCATGACGTCAGCAAAGCTCTTATATTAGTTCCTAAGCATATTATCTTGCATATTATTTTTACTTTTAAATTGACTAATCATATCACTAATTTATTACTATCTTGTTTAGCGCTATTTGTATGGGGAAAAAACTCTGTTTGTATTTTTTTAATTTAAGGAATATTCTGTTCCGTGAATAATATCGAAATCTTAGGAAATTGCAATTTATTGTTTAAATTTTATTGCCTTAAAATCTGGGAAAAAATTGCAATATATATTTCATATTTTATAACCTTAAAAAATATTTTAATGCCGTAGAAAATTTTATAGTATCTATTTTGGGAATTTTTTTATTTATCCCGTATAATAGGTTGGAATCACATCCTTACAAAAATGTATATTTTATATCTTTTAGGATAATTTTAATTCATTCAGATTATATTATCATTTCCATTGATTTTATTTTAGGATAATACCTTCTGTTACACATTTTTATGGAAATTATATTTTCACAAATTTGATGCCCAATATAATCACAGAGATTTTATTGTCTAAAAATTTAAAATGATATATATGATTGATTGCAAAAAATATGTCAATTGTATCTTTTCCTAATAAAACAAATGTTATATTTCTTAATCTGGTAATTATTTGATTTATCCAGTGTATGACAGGTTGGAATATTCCGTATTACCTTTTATAATATTCGTCTATTATAGATGGCAATATATGGAGAACGATTTCCTTTACTATTCTGTATAATATCATCTGATGTTAATTGAAGAAATGTCATTTCATTGAGAATTTATTAAGTCTTATTTCCTATCATTAAGTAAAGATTCTGGGAATTATCTGATCTATTTCGTATATGACAGGTTTTTGATTTACCGAGTGTAATATAGAAAATTTAGAAATTACTGTTTTCTCTTCTAGCAATATATTATTCAGATTTTATTGTCTTAACATGAAATTATAAATATTATTCATATTTTATAACCTTAAAACCAGATTTTATTGTGGTAGGAAATTTATTTTTTCCCTTTTCTAGCTATATGTTATTCAGATTTTATTGCCTTAACGTTAAATTGCAATATATTAATCATGGTTATAACCTTAAAACCAGATTTTATTGCCGTAGAAAATTATTTTTTTTCCTTTTCTAGCTATATATTATTCAGATTTAATAGCCTTAACGTTTAATCGTAGTACATTATTCATATTTTATAACCTTAAAATCAATTTTTATTGCGTAGGAAATTGTTTCTTCCCCAAATTTTCAACTTTATATTATATATTTTGGGAACTTTATGATTTACCCAATATATAATATCTTGGAATAATGTATGAGCATAAATTGATATCTTTTAGAATACTTTTAATTTGTACAGATTATATTATTATTTCCATTGATTTTATTTTAGGATAATATCTTCTTTTACACATTTTTATGGAAATTATATTTTGAAAATTTGTTGCTCAATATAATCACGGAGATTTTCTTGCCTAAAACTTTGAAATATAGTCTTTTTACACGGCTGATTTCTTAGGGTAATCAAATAAAGAACATATAAGAAATTGATAAATCTAATGTAATTTATGAACATTGAATTTAAATTTTACGAACATTGGTTTTGTGATGAATATGTAGTGTTAAACTAATGAACATGAAAAGTTCGTAGAAGTAGGAATACACAAAAACAATATAACTTATAAGTGATGGCGATTGAACACAAATACAGTGATTTCATTTCCATTGATCAAATGATGCAGAAAAAATAACGACCTTCAATTAATCTAATTAAAATGTTACAGATGGCTAGAATTATGCTAGAATCAAATAAAAAAGATATGAACCAAATTAAAGGTATGTCCTTAAAGGATCAGTTATGTAGAGAGTGCATGGGAGTATAAGATCGAACTAATAATAAGGATGATACAATCTTTGTTAGTATGAAATTATTGTTTGTTGTTGTCCTTTTATATTGGTAGGGTAAAGTGTGAAATTGGTATAACCCTAGAATATTTGCGAAAAATATGCTACTTATTATTATTGGTAAGTTAATCATGTATAGTTGGATTTTTTTTATACAAATTCTAGTATTCACAGTAAATTTTTTATTTTCTTTCGTTTTTTTCAAAAATTTTTAAAGATTTTGCCATTTTATTATTATAATTTCGGTATGATTTTACATAGTTTCTTAAATTATAATTTTGTGTAATTATATTTTATCCTAGATTAAAATTAGTTATAGAAAGTGACATAGTTTCTGCAGATTTTCTTTATGTTTATGGTAATTGATATTATTTGTTTCGTTATTTTTAAAGATTTGATTAATTTCCTCATAAATTTATTTTATTTGTTTACATTTTTAAATAATTTGGCCCATAATTTATGGCATTTCTATCAACCGTCAGTATATTAATTATATATGATTTTAGATTTTTCAGATTATATTTTCTAAAAATTAAATGATTTTATTTCATTCCAAAAATATCAGCCACATCATATAATTTAAAAGATTTGATTCTTTTTTTTATAAACAGAATATGCCATTTTGATGCATATTTATTTGCCATATTTACCGGTGATGACGTCAGCTATGACATGGCGCTGATGTCAAATCTGATGTGGACGGCCTAATTTGCTTCTAAATCTACCGCTATTGTATTTATATATGAATGATATGATATAATATAATATGAGTTTTGCATATGAAAATCCATGTCAGAAGACTAGAAATCTTCTTCGCATATATCAAGCTACAATTTCCCAAGTAAGATTACAACAGTTAAATTTGCTGTCATTTCTCAGGTACAAACTGCAAAAGATTATTATGAATATCATACAAAAACCTAAAGTTTGATGGGTGAAATGCTCTAAGTATGGACACACCAGGTTCATCGGTAGGTCTCACCATTACACAAAATAACGATTTAGAGAACTGTACAAACATTGTGCCGCTGTCCAAATACTTCTTCTGTTTGTTCCACTCGCAAAAAATGAAATATAATAGGAGGAATGTCTGGAGCAATCGTATGATAGTCACCCTTGTAACATAGGTGCCATCCATCAACCGGGGCCAAGGGATTCCAACCGTATTTCTCACGGTAATACTTAGCTATAGCCTCAACAAAAGTATCATGTGCACTTTTAACAAGTACAGTATATGGCGCGCCAGTGTCAATTATGAACCCTGTATCCAAATTAGTCGGATCTTTCATAAAGACAGTTGGGTCAATATCTAGTCTAATGCCATCTATACTAATTTTATTCAAATATAAATGATATCCAAACTCACTATCCATAGAGATTGTTTGGACCTGCCTAGTAGCATCCCCACTTATCTGTGCATCATCACCAAATTGTAAAATTGAACGTGTTAATCTCATCGAATTAGATCGAGGTATGCAATACGAAAATCGTCCTTTAATATGGTCATCAAGTTGGTTAATGAATGATGCCTTGCTTGGAGCAAGCCCGTATATACCAGCAATAAGATTATCTGGTCCGTTGTTATCACCAAAATAGAAATTTCTATTTTCAAGTCCGCAACCAAATGCTAGACTCTTGTACACTTCCATTTGACCAGTCTTAGAGTTTTTAAAATTAAAATCATCTCTTCCGAAAAAACCCTCAGCCCTAGTATCACCAGCATATTGCGACTGAAATCCGCAAGATCCCTCATATGGTTTCCCTGGACACAATTTATCTGTTTTGCCCATCCGTGCATAATAAGTGGACTTTTTGTAGTCGAAATTCTTGTTTTTCAACTCAGTGCAAGGTTTGCACCCTACACATTGCACCCAAGTCAATTCTTCACCGGTGTCTAAAAGTAGATAAGTAAAGTGAGCCTCCTTACCGATTTCGATCGAGGTTACAAAATAATTGCTTTTGACCTCTAAGAATGGTGTTTCAAAAGTGTCAGGGTTTAGTGTTGAGTTATATCGTTGAAATCGATATGATCTAGATAAAGATATATTGGCAAGGTATTGGTGTTTTCCTCTCATAGTGAGATGTTTCGGAAGTATTTCTAAATCGGGCGAGTCTATTGGGATCATTTCCATGGATAAACCATTGATTCTTTGAGAGAGATATGTGATAATGAGGTACAAGAAAATAGAGAGTGTTTGAGCCATTATAGTTTTTTTTTTCCTAGGGGATTTTGATGATATCAGAATAATAGATGTTAATACTTCCACGACCTACTTAATTATATAAAGAGATAGTGCACTTTTCAAAAAGTTTCAAGCAAGTATCTCATGTATAAATGCATTCAATGGTATATAATCTTCCAACATGGTATAAAAATATGAGCTTTTAATTTTTATGGGTATATTATGAATAGATTCTATATTTTAAATACATTTAATTTGCATGATACTACACCTTTCATAAATAAATACATGTCCTTTTACCTTATTTGAGTAATATCTTTTTGCAAATTGATAGAAGTCTATAGTTTAGATACAATTAATTTGTCTAAAATGTAAAATTGAGCTAGTTGTAGTAAAATTGAGATCGGAATAGTAAAATTAATTGTAGTAAAAAATTCAGGTAGTAAAATTAAATGTGTGAGTAGTAAAATTTTGATAGTGTAGTAAAATTATTACATTGTCCTATCTTTTTTAGCCATTTACTGTTTTTTTCGTCCTAGTTTCATGGTAAGTTATTGAGTAACAACAGAATTAAAAACCTTCATTAAATTTTTCTTAATTAATGTGCCACGACCTAAATATGTTATATACGAATTGGTAGGAACTTTCCATATTTATCAATTTAATACTATACGTTCATCAGATATTCAATGTTCTGTTCATCAGATATTCAATGTTCATCAACTTTAGATTACATGTTCATCGAATATTCAATGTTCATCAATTAAATAAGTTAATCAATTTTAGATTAAATTTTCATAAGTTTTTTAAAGTTGTATGTTCATCTCTTTATCATCCGACTAGTTTACTAATAGATGTACAATATTAACGTACTAAATCTTGATAAAATTGAACTAATAAATAAATAAATATAATAAGTTAAGTATACAATAATTACTAATTCTACAATAGCTACCAACCCATGGTAGCCATTGTCGATAGACTTGATCTGACCATTCATTTTATGAAACAAAATCTCAGCCCTTTAAAGTTTGACTATAGAAAAATAATAAAAACTATTTAAAAATTAAATAAACCATCCCCTACCCCTTCCTCTCTCTCCTCTATGTTCTCCTCTTCTTGTCCCCCACCCTTCAAACCCCACATCAAAACCATCGTCTCACACCCAATCTTACCAGTCCACCGGCGACAAGCACGCTCTTTCTGGGGAAACTTCGGCGATCTTAACTGCGCTATCATACAACACTTTCGTAGTGCCTTTCCATCTCCACGGCCCATCTCTCTCCTCTCGAACTTCCCATTTTCCACACACTCCGCTACTAATTCCCGCTCCCCGCCTCACGAAAACCACCTGCCACCCCTTCCCGGACCCCCGATACTATTAGCCTCAAAAGGTGCCACCCCCTCCCATTCGCCGCCGCCGCCAATGAGACGGAGAAAAAAAGGATAAAATGGAGGTGTATGTTGGTGTCGCTGGGGATGAGAGCCGTAGTGGCCGCCTAAACGATGATCTGTGGTCCCAGGGTGATGTTGGGTGGCGGTCATGTGTTGGCTGGGGCGGGACGTGGTGGTTGCTAGGGTGGTCGGAGATGGGAGAAGGGAGTTGTGTTTTAATTAATTAGTTTTTCTATTTATATTAACATTGTGATTTAATAAATTAAAATTAATCATGGTCAAACTATTACAATGGTTACCATAGCTTGATAGCCATTGTAGAATTACTCTACAATAATAAGGTAAAGAGTAAATCAATTGATAGCAAATATTTGTTTTTTTAAGATTTTGAATTTTTACAATTAAATATATGGAACAAGTCACTTATATATCAGTACACCATGGACATAATGTCCATATGCACTCTTTACCATAAAAGACATCTTAAATGATTATCTTATGTGATATTGAAATAGGACATGTCACATGGCATGATAGATGATCTAATTGAAACCGGTGAACCTGGTCGTCGCCTTTAACACAATTTTTAATATATAGTATAGTATATAAGATATTCATCAAACATTATTTTATGTTTATCAAAATTGAACTACATACTCATCAAAAGTTAAAACTAAATTAATTAAAGAAAATAATATAAAACTAGTTTCTGGGCCCGTGAAAATCACGGGCTTGTGTTTGTTCTTTTTGTCGGATCACTTGTAATTGTAAACCACAACTACTTACTCATACAAGTTCATGAATAACCAAATCGTTGGTGATACTCAACATCGAGGATCTTTTTCTCTATTAGCCTACTTAAACATGAAATCTGTAAACGAAAATAATGGAAATTTTGATTTGCCAAACTCGAAAGAAATGGACCCAAAATTCTCATTGAAAAATGTGCCAGTTGTTTTTTCAACACCAAAAACAAAAATTAGAAGACAAATGACAAAAGATCGGACAAACTTTTATTAGAAATTAGAAAACACAGGAATAATGTTTCCTCCTCACTTAAGTGCAATCCCACCATCTAGCTACCCGCTCATAGCAAATTTAGTTTTCAATCTGTCCAAGGGGGCGTGTAGCTCCTCGAATCTATGCACATACATAAGGAAAATTAGAATCCATTTACATATCAATATATCATGATATGAGACCATTTGCCCACTCACAACTTTGGTGAATCAGAAACTGTGCTTTCTTGGCAAGATTAACTGTACTCCCATTTGGTCGCTTCCCAAGGTTGTGTAAGAGCAGTGCCGTCACCATGGGACTTTTGCACATCCCTCTTCGCTTAAATCGTTCTTGTATTGCAGCTAGAGATTCTCATGCATGCTTCAATGTTGTCTTGTTCTTTTCTATTGTTTTATGTGCATCCTGCGTACATAAACCATCATTAATAACAAAACTTTGTTGGTTATTTCTTTATTTTGGAAATAATGATTATGGGTGTGCATGGTAGTAAGACCCTGCTAATCATACAAGACAATATGAATGGTTTAGTGCCTTGAAAAACATTAACAACACATTGGAGCTCGGGACACCCTACTCTAGTTATCACCAACATTATCGCAGGCCACAACTCATGACCCTAAGTAGTGCTTGAATACTACCCTTCATCGTCTTATAGACAATGTTCATTGATCTAGTGATGCACCCTACATAAAAATGTTCCATCTTCTTTCACCCTGCCAATCCAATTAATATGGACTTTTTTGTCCGTTACAAACCAAAACCTTTGGATTTTTTAAGCAACAATGAAGCATTCAAGCATTGACATGAGGTAGGGAAAAGTAGATGCTTACATTCATCAATAACATATCTATTAAATAGGGCTCGGACATCCTACAAGGCATTTCTCCTTCTATCAACATTTAGACACCCCATGTAACAAAAAACAAAAAAAAAACATTTAGACACCCCATAGGAACTTTAAATGCAAATAAAGTGGCTAGTAATAATTGCACGTTTATAGGCCATGAATGAGAGCAAAAGCAAAATCATTTGCCACGGTAATCTTTTATGATAGATTTCTCTCACATTAAGTTCAAAGTAACGTAAATCATCTTAAGTGTGTGACCATTCCTATAATAGAATTATGTTTTTATGATTGATGCCCGAATACAATAAATGACATTATTCATAATAAAGCATAATATCATTCATATAAGAACATACCAAGAGATTGAAGACTAAATTTTCTCTATGTTATTTCAATGTTGTGTAGCACCTGTATAGAAATAGAAATCAATAAAATTAAAGACATTGAAAGGAATCCAATCGGTGCTCATATTTGAAACAACATTACAATTGTAAGGTCATAACCATGACACCGAATAGTTTTGTTAAAGATGGAGAATGATGGTAATTGACTGCCTAGATTTTTCGATGGTTGCAAATGCAGTCATGTTGGTGTTTATAAAGATAAGAGAGGACATAAAAGGTCGGTATGAACAGTTATGTACAGAAATGTCTCACAAAAAATTAAGAAAAATGACATGCTTTATGAGTTATTCATTGTGAAATAAATGAGGAGTTCAAGTGTTTCTGTTCTTAATGCAGTTTATTTTACACATGTTACACAACAAAGAATGTAAATAAAACAACTTCGAGTGATGTAGCTAAGCTGATTAATTACACGCAAAGGTAAACCTTGAAGGAAATAAACCTTTAAAATGACGTCCATCAAACCTAGTCTACACTTATACAGAGTATTTTATATAACTTTCTTACTTGGGGCGGACCTTTTAATCAATTTAGAGCAAAGTTAATGTCAAGTTAATGCCTTTAACATGGTGGATCACGCCGCTATGTTTCAGGAGGTTCGTCTTCGCTGCCCCGCTCTCGCTCGTTGGGTGGAGTTCTGTTACTCCAACCCTGCTCGATTATATTATGGAGAGCACACTCTTTTGTTGTGTTAGGGGGTGTAGCAGGGTGACCCCCCTAGGCCACTGCTTTTTTCTCTGGTGTTGCACCCTTTGGCGTGTAAGATCAGAGACGCTTTTGACTTGTGTTTGCAGGCATGGTCTTTGGATGATGGCACGATTGTCAGTGATACCTCGGTTGTAGGCCAGGTCTTGGAGCTGATTCAGTCAGAGGGTCCTCGTTTGGGTCTCCACCTTAATGTTGATAAAACTGAGGATTTTTGGCCTTCGGAGGATCCGCGGAGCCGACTTGTTGGTGTCTTCCCTCCTAATATTGGTAGGCCTCTCTCCGTGGTCAAGTTATTAGGTAAGCCTGTTAGTGTCGATTTTGAGTTCTGTAGTTCTATGGTTTTGCAGAGGGTGGCTAAGACCATTAAACTCATGGATGTGGTTGCTCAGCTTAACGATCCTCAGAGTGAGTTGTTACTTCTCGGGCTTGCACTGCGGTCCCTAAGCTATATTTCGCCCTGCGTACTTGTGCGCCGCGCATTTTTGTGTCGGCCCGGCTAGCTTTTGATGCGGCCCTACGCTCTTCGTTGGAGCGTATCGTTGTTGTTTCTGGTCTGGGTTTCGGTGACTGTCACTGGAAGCTCGCTACTATGCCTTTTTCATTTGGACGGCTTGGTGTCTATTCGGCCGGGGATGCTGTCCATTATGCCTTTTTAGCGTCGCGATTTCAGTCTGCTGCCCTGCAGTCTAAGCTTCTCCGTAATGCTGGTGTTGTCTCTTTGGGGTCTGCGTTTGCAGACGTTGTAGGTGCTTTTAATCAGAATTTACAGGTTGATATCTTGGGTAATCCTGGCAAGATCACTGCCCCCCGACTTATGAAACAATTGGCAGATATGTATTTCGCTAGGGTAGCTAGGGATGCCGCTTCTGTTTATTCCTTGACACCACGTCAGTTGATTTTGTGGAGGTCTCAGCAGGGTGCACACAGTTTTAATTGGTTTAGGGTGGTCCCTATTTCGGGGTTGGGTCAGACCATGAATGGTCGCACTTATCGTTGCGTGCTTTGTTACCGTCTTGGGGTGCCTTCATTCACCATTGATCGCCCGTGCTCTGCTTGCTCGCGGGTTTTCGTGGGTGATATATTTGGAGATCATGTTGTATCGTGTACGGGGTTGGTTGGCGTCAAACATCGGCATAATGTTGTTCGTGACACGCTGGTTAACATCTGTTATCGTTCAGGGATCTCAGCTGGAAAGGAGGTTGACATTGGTATGATTGGTGCTGATGGCCGACCTCTTCGCCCAGCAGACATGCTGCTTTATTCTTGGGATCCAGGGCGCGACGTTTGCGTTGATTTGACTGGGTCGTCGCCCATGACTCAGACGGGATTGATGGATTTTGAACCAAGTAAGGCGGTACGGGAAGCGGCCAATCGTAAGCGTGCTAAGTATGAGGGTAGGTGCGGCTGCTTTGGGTTATGGCTTCCTACCTTTTTCTTTCTCCTCTTTGGGGGAGTTGGAGGCTTCAGTTGTTGCTCTACTAAAGCGGATCCAACACTTCTCCAGGACGCAGGATATCGGGGCGCATGCTGCATCTTTTATTTTTATTAGGATTGGTTTTTCCATAGCAAAGGGTGTAGGGGCTCAGATCGTATCTCGGCTCCCCACCAATTTCTTGTAAATTATTATGGATTTGTAGTTGATATAATACCAATTAATTTAATACGAAAAAAGGTAAATTGATAACATTTAAAATGCATACCTTTTTAGCCGAAGGTTGAACATTAACCTAGGCCATTTTAGTCATCATTTCCATAAAGAGGCCCAACAAATCTCCTTCAGCAATGACTATGCCATTATATATTGTATAATTTTGGATAAAAAAAACGACAAATCTGATGTGTTTCACTGCCACACAGTTCCTAAAACCATTATACCCAGACAATCCTATTTCTACTTTGTAAGATAGGTATATGTTGAGATAGCAAATTTGTTCCAAGCAAGGCTAAATTATACCCAAATCAACAATTGTTGTTGATTCTATCAAATGAAGTACCCAAACCAGCCAAAAATAAAAGAAAAGAAAACAACATAAAACAACAATCGTAAACTGATGATTCCATAAGATTTGGACAATCTACGTGAGGCGTACACGTAAAAGGGGTCTATCTCATCTAAAAATTTAAGGAAAAAAAATATTTAAAAAATATTTAAACTATAACAATATAGCAAGTAATAAACATATGCATATAATGTAAATTACTTACATCTACCATAGTCAGATCGTCCAAAGGCTTTCTATATAGCAAAAGTTTTACTTCATCTAAAGGGTTTTAGGCAGCCAACCATCTACGAGCAGAAGGCATGTCAAGATGTTCATTCCATCCTCATTCCAGGTCGAAATGTAGGAAAATATTCATATATCCATGCCTAACATAATTATAATTAGATTAACACTAATATATTCAAAATATATGTAACACTTATATATAAACACCAACCAATTGTCGAACTCATATCATGTTAACGAACACGTACTTGAAGCAAAGTTAAGCAAACGCACATTTGCCGACATTTAGCTCTAGAGGCAGTACCTAATTGATAATGCAAGTAGGCCAAAGAAACCGCACCCCATGCATATTGATTAACTGCATACACATTCTTTAGAAAAGGAAGAAAATGGGCATGCAGATTGGACCCTGACTTGTCCACAAATAAAGTTGCACCCACCAACCATAATAGATATCCTTTAGCCATTGCTTCAGCACTCACATCATTACGATCTAAACAGTCTACCACAACATTAAATCTCACGGTACCATTTTTCCACTCTTTTTGAACAAGTTCATTAGAAATGTCTAAGGGAACCCGCAATTGAGTCTTAATCACGTCAGGTTGGGTTTCTGAAATCAGATGAGTCCCTTGAACATGGACTTTTAAGAAAAAATGAACATCATGTAAGGTAATAGTCATCTCACCAAAAGGCATATGAAAACTATTTGTTTCAGGGTGCCACCTCTCAACAAATGCAGATATAAGAGTCGAGTCAATATTCTTAAACATAGTCGTCTTCAATTGACCCAACATACTATCCTCGACCACCTCATTCACATCATTACGAGCAATTACCCATTTCATAAGTCGGTCTGCATGAGAATGACAAGTAAGAACTCCACGTTCCTGTGTAAATAAAAAAATTTCATATTATTTCAAAGAAAGTGTAATCAAAACGAGTAAAAATTATTTCAATGAAGTAAACAAAACTATATCTGTCCTTTCTAAATGTAGTATGCAACATGTCCTAAAAAACCAATGAGCAATTTCGTGTTTTCTGGCCTACCATCTACACGAGATTTCAATTGCCAATTATTTTCCTCATCTCGACTACCCTGTTTGTCAAGACCTTTTCCCTTGTCCTTGGATGGACTGTTTGAGTAATGCTCAATACCACAATCTTCACAAAATTTTGACATTTTCTTTAAAAAGGTGATCTTATTTTCAGCACGGCCATGCATAAATTATAACTTTACGTACATGTATTTTCTACTCTAACCAATTTTGATTATCATATAAATGTTTGATATTTTGTGTTTTGCCTCATAGGTCCAAGAGACACCCAAAGTGGTGGAAACTCTCTTTGAAGAAATTATATTTCTAGATGAACTAGTATTTTGTATGGATTCTACATCTAATGGTTTCAATTAATGCATACCAAATTTATGGTGATCGTGATAAGCAACGAAAATGTTTGTATGAGTAATTACTCTTTTATGTTAGCAACTAAAAGACAATTCATCAAGACAAACAAAACTAGTCATATTATCAATCATTCAATCTCTATTTTAATAGAACGGGGTACCTCCATTGGTAGTCGGGGTCATATAACCTCCGATTTGCGTTTGACCACCACCATGACTTGATTCACCTTCACTTTGTTTTTCGGGGTCGGTTATGCCATGTACGCTAAGTAGGTGTCGAGCTTGAGTGCCGGTTCCGCTACCCATTTTCCACTTCAATTCTACATGAACTTTGTTGTCTTTGAAAATTCGACAAATAAATTTAAAACATTTTACACCTTTCTTGTCGTTTTCGGTGTAGATTTTGTCAAAATGAGCCCAAACAAAACTTGTTTTGACACCACGCTGATTAACAATACCACCACCTACAATTGACGAATAATGATATTAATTAAGTTGTAAATTTAAATTAATTGAATAAATTAAAAATTATATGAATTGAATAAATATGGAACTATATAAATTGAATTTTACCATCTTGTGAATCTATATCCGTTCTTAGACGAGAACGAGATGGTGGCATGACCGATGATTCTTGTTCTGATATATTACCTATACCTACAAATAAAATTATATTAATAAAAGAAAAATTGACAAAATAACACTAAGTAATTATAAAAATAAATTAAAAACATAAAGTTACCTTGATTAACATCACCTAAAAGTGATTCCTCGTATTCTCTTAACACTTTTCTTTGTTCGAGAGTTAAATTCTCCATTTCGGGTTAATATTATTTTTTGATAAGAATATTAAATTTTGAATACAAAATACAATAATTATCAATACTAATAATAAAAAATAACAATAACAAAAGTATTAAATATTGTGTATTTACTTAATATATAATACTTGTAGTAATTTTTTTCTAACTAAACTTGAAAACTTAATTAATACTAGAGCATTGTAGTAATCTTTTTAAAGCAAACTTAAAACTTTAATACTTGAGAGTTGTAGAATTGTAGTAATTGAAAAAGAAATGTAGAATAAAGAGAGTGATTGTGTGGAAATTAGAATTGGATATAGTGGATATTTATAGAAAATTTAAGGGAGTGGGATATAATTTAAAAAAAAAAAAACAAAAAAGGAAGGTGCCGTTGGGAAAAACTAGTTTAGTTTTTGAACCAAAACTTGCCGTTGGGGCGTTGGCTAGGGCGGGCTAGTACTTTGACAAGTGCTTGACCAAGGCTTGACCTATGCTTTGAGCAGGGATTGACCAGGGCTTTGACCAGTGCTTGACCAGGGCTAGTGCTTGAAAATCGAGCACTAACACTAGCACTAGCATTACCTAACCCGGGCTGAATAGTGCCGGGCCAGGCCGTGCGTTGACCAGGGCCGGGCCAGTGCAAGCCCGGGCTCCTAGTGCCCAATGGTCACCTCTAGTTAACTAATTACGTGTGTTTGACCGTAAAAAAAAAAAAAAAAAAAAAACCAAGCAATTCAACTGTCAATAACGGTTCTCCAATCTAGGGTGAGATATTTGCCGTACCATTTGCTTTCTACTCCACAAATTCTGTACATTATCAGCATTTCCCTTGTAACCACCACTCCCGCTTAAACCCTCTCAAAACCCCCAAATTTCATCCTGAAAATCCATCAAAAAGCTTCCCAATCTCTCTCCTCTCTCTTCCACTCCCAAAAATGCAACTACCCTTTTCACCTTTTCGCCCAATTTCCTGTTAAAAATGGCTGCCACAAAACCCCCCATCTTCCCAACTTCAGATTTTGCCCTCAAATTGGGATCTTGTCCTCAATTCTCCACCCTATTTATCACCCTTAAATGCCCGTGTCGCCGGAAACCCCGGTTTTCGCCCTGCAATGCTGTTTATACAGAAGGAATTTCGCCCACCAAGTCAGCTCAAGGGAAGGAGAGGTTTCCTGATTGGGAGAATGACCCAATTTTGTGTCTAAATGAGAGAATTAGGAAGGATTTTGGGACTAGGGATCCTTCGAAACCCGCCATGGATACCGAGGAGGCTGAGAAGTACATTCAGCTTGTCAAGGAGCAGCAGCAGAGAGGGTTGGAGAAGCTTAAAGGGGCTAATAAGGATGGCAAACTCGGTGGTATTGGTGGCGGTGCCGGGTTTAATTATAAAGCTGATCCTTATACTTTAAAGTCTGGGGATTATGTGGTTCATAAGAAAGTTGGTGTTGGCAGATTTGTTGGGATTAAATTTGATTTACCAAAGGATGGTTCACAGCCGATTGAGTATGTTTTTATTGAGTATGCTGATGGTATGGCTAAGCTTCCTGTTCAGCAGGCTGCCCGTATGCTCTACCGATATAATCTGTATGTTTTCTGAGCTCCTTTCGGATTTTTTGTTCGAATTTGTCATGCTTTTTTTTTATTTCTCTTGTCATAGATGGGTTGTGAATGGTGTCAATTTCATTGTGAATCGTTTTCGGGTTTTAAGGTTTGCAATGTAGCTGTAGGTGTGATTTTACTGGTCTTATCTTAAATGCAGGTCCCATTGATTATGATTCTGTGATTCTTTATCTGCAGCATGTAACATGATTAGGAATTGTTGGTTTTAGTAGCAATTAGAAGGAACAACTAGCAGGAAGATCCCCTCAAAAAAAGAATTGTCAACAAGTAAAAGTACAAATGATTAACATGAGGGATGTTGATCGGCTGGCACAGTATTTTGATGGCAATGAAATGCTTGTTCCTTTCTTGGGAGGATGTAATATATAGTAGTTAACTTTTTATTTTCGTCTAGTAACCACAAAAAAAAAAAAAAATAATGTGAAAGTGCAAATTATAGCTAGAAAAAGACATATAACTTTTGCGTGGAAACTCTTTGTCAATTAAGGGTAAAATCCAGTCCTCTTGGCGTCAAGTTCCAGTACTACGAGGATCAATTTGTTCAAGTATACATTTAGACCTCAAATCAACAAGTGTAATTGTCTCTAGTCTAAGGCTTAAGTGCTACTTACAATGACCATGTTCAGGTAGTTATCCCTCTAACCAAAAGACCTCTCAAATAACTTGTTGATGAAACCCTTGTCGTTGATGTAATTTGAGCCTTCTCTCGAGCTAGACCATCGTTGAGTTACTAAAGCAGTTGGACCAACTTCATGTTTGTCTCTTTCCCACTTAACCTTTAGCTCTCGTACTTTCCAAGATGATGTTGAACTCTCACTTTCTTTCTCTGGAGAATTAGTATTCTCACGGTCTCAACGATAAAACAACAACAACAACATTACCCTAGAGTCTCATGGGCTAAGGTGACAGCTGAGTAGCTGACCCACACCCTGGCTCCTTCCAACACATTTTCACCCGAATATAAACCAATTTCCAGCAACATATTAGTAACACATGCATACTAATTACTCTACTGTCTAGTATTTACAACATGGGGTATGTACTTTTGGACTTTGGGGTGGTTTTCCCATCAAAGATGTTTAGCGGGCCTTACTCAAGTAACTCATTTTCCTTGTTAGATCCTGTGTTAAACTTGGCTGCTAATGTCAGTTTCGAGTACATGTGGCACACGGCTATGTTTGAAAATATTGATGTTTTTGTCCTCAAATGAATTGTCTAAATGTCGTGCTCTGTATATGGTGAGTGGTGAGTGGTGAGTGGAAGTAACGTAGGCTAGAATGAACATGCTTTATGACTTATGACCTATGCGCCCCTGCTAATGCGCTTTTTTGTTAATAAATAGGAAAAAGTTGTATCATGAACCAAGAAAAATACAAAAACATATCCCATTTTTGTTGTGAAATTGTGACAGGGACATCCCAAAATGCCCTGCTGCTTTTGCTGGGATATCATATCACTCTGGCCTCCTGCTAATCTATACTCCCTCCGTCCCAACTCAAACGCCCTGTGGGGTATTTGTAGTGGAATAATAAAAATTGATATAGTTAGTTGAGTGGAGTACTATTAGGAAAAAGGAGAAGAGAGAATGTCAGGATTAATAGAAGTAGGAGAGATAATGCAAGAGAGGATGTGATTATTTAATAAAAGTAAGAGAGAGAAATATATTCCAAAATAGATGGGGTGTTTGAGGTGGGATGTCCCGAAATGGAATATGGGGCGTTTGAGCTGGGACGGAGGGAGTAGTTTCTTTGGGATACTTACAGCTCTCTTCCAACTTATATTGGCGCAAGGCTGAATGGGATAAGGCTGTGCAAACCTTAATCTCACCTAACCCTTCTATCCTTCTTTGTGCCATTAGCAGTTCTGGGTTGTCGTTTTTGTTGAAATTGAACGGTCAAAGTTATCTAGTCTTGGTGCTGGGTTAGTGAGTATCTGTGACCTGCGCCTGTAAAGTTTCCATTCAGCCTAGTTAAGCTTGCAAAGTAATTAAGTCCCACAAATTTTCTTGCTATAACATTTCCTTTTCATGTTCATTTTTTTTAATGTCCGTAATCTTGTGTTCCTGTGTCTGCTTTATTTTCTAGTCCAAATGAAACAAAAAAACCACGGACACTTAGCAAGTTGAGTGACACAAGTGCATGGGAAAGGAGAAGAATAAAAGGAAAGGTGGCTGTTCAAAAAATGGTGGTTGACTTGATGGAACTATATCTGCATAGGCTAAAGCAGAGAAGGCCTCCATACCCAAAAAGTCCTGCAGTAGTTGACTTTGTTGCCCAGTTTCCCTATCAGCCAACTCCAGATCAGAAACAGGTAACACCATTCTTGTAGAATCTCATGTAATCCAAATGCCAATATTTTCCAAAAGAGAATATTATGCCAGTGCTTAATTTATTTAGCTGATAGAATATTTCACACTTGAAAGTTGTTAGGAGAGAAGTTCTACACCCTTCCTTTGTTTTGGCCTGTGCATCTTATCACTAGAAAAGTAGCTATGTATCTGACGTATTATGAAATGTGTAAGAAATCTATGATTCTTGGGGATTAAGCCTGCTTTTCACTTGGTCTCCTGCGTTCTTTCCTGGGAACTTCTTTGTGGGGTCACATAAGATCCCCACTTAGCCTACCATTGGCGCGGGGGGGGGGGGAGGGTGGGCTTTTGAGGCACTGTTTAATGTTGTTGTATTCTCTATTGAGAAGTAGGCCTTGCCCTTGTCGAACTGGAAGTCCACTGTCCATTCAGTTATTGTGATATTGATTTTTCTTTTTTTCCGGTGTCAGGTGTAGATTGTAGTAAAAGGGATAAATGCATAAATCCTGTGCACGAATATATTTGTTTATTTGGGTTGTATTGATGAATCCTTCGTTTCTGCATTTCTTTTCACTTCAGGTGCGAGGTTATATAGATAACTTTTGGGACACCACTAATATAAAGAGGGAAAGAATAAATCTAGTCAAAGTCATGCCTATGTTTTTTGACAGACTTAGATTTTATTGCCCCTACAAACTTAGTCAGCTAAAGATTATACTGGAGCATGATCCCAATCATACACCAACATATATTTCATGCTTGACAGTTGTTAGTTCCTGCTATTAGGGTCCTTGACTTTGTTGCAGGCTTTTATTGATGTAGAGAAGGATCTCACAGAAAGGGAAACTCCGATGGACAGATTGATCTGCGGAGATGTTGGGTTTGGCAAGACAGAAGTTGCATTACGTGCCATCTTTTGTGTTGTTTCAGCAGGAAAGCAAGCAATGATTCTAGCACCAACTATTGTTTTAGCCAAGCAGCATTTTGATGTTGTTTCTGAAAGGTTTTCCAAGTATTCCAACATCAGGGTGGGACTTTTGAGCAGGTTTCAGGTATGGTAAACTCTACTGTCAAACATATTCCAAACTAATCGTTGCTTCGCTTAATACTTAAACGAACAATGATTTGCTTTGCTACATTGCACGTTGAACTGGTGATTTTGTGACAGCAGCATGAAGTATTTTCTATTTGTGTTGTTGTCATACATATATAGTGGGTTTGATAGTGATGTAAATGAAAGAGAAAAGGTGGGAAGATGAGATAGAAGGGAGCTACAAGATTGGGTGTGGGGAGTGTTCTTTTTTTTTTTTTTTTTTTGAGTGCTTGAAACTCCACCATTAGATCTTGATATCTTGTAAATAAATGGGTAGCTTCCTACTTCTTTAGCTGTAATTCCTGAACTTGGTGTCCCAGGCCAATATACTCTCTCTGTCGGAGTTTGTTTTTCCCATTTCTATTCTAAGCCGGTTCTAAAGATCTTCCCCTTTCCATTTTTGTCAAATTTTATTGGCCCACCAACACCGATTACCACCCTTTCAATTTTTGAGGCACTGTTTAATGTTGTTGTATTCTCTATTGAGAAGTAGGCCTTGCCCTTGTCGAACTGGAAGTCCACTGTCCGTTCAGTTATTGTGATATTGATTTTTCTTTTTTTCCGGTGTCAGGTGTAGATTGTAGTAAAAGGGATAAATGCATAAATCCTGTGCACGAATATATTTGTTTATTTGGGTTGTATTGATGAATCCTTCGTTTCTGCATTTCTTTTCACTTCAGGTGCGAGGTTATATAGATAACTTTTGGGACACCACTAATATAAAGAGGGAAAGAATAAATCTAGTCAAAGTCATGCCTATGTTTTTTGACAGACTTAGATTTTATTGCCCCTATAAACTTAGTCAGCTAAAGATTATACTGGAGCATGATCCCAATCATACACCAACATATGTATGGTAAACTCTACTGTCAAACATATTCCAAACTAATCGTTGCTTCGCTTGATACTTAAACGAACAATGATTTGCTTTGCTACATTGCACGTTGAACTGGTGATTTTGTGACAGCAGCATGAAGTATTTTCTATTTGTGTTGTTGTCATACATATATAGTGGGTTTGATAGTGATGTAAATGAAAGAGAAAAGGTGGGAAGATAAGATAGAAGGGAGCTACAAGATTGGGTGTGGGGAGTGTTCTTTTTTTTTTTTTTTTTTGAGTGCTTGAAACTCCACCATTAGATCTTGATATCTTGTAAATAAATGGGTAGCTTCCTACTTCTTTAGCTGTAATTCCTGAACTTGGTGTCCCAGGCCAATATACTCTCTCTGTCGGAGTTTGTTTTTCCCATTTCTATTCTAAGCCGGTTCTAAAGATCTTCCCCTTTCCATTTTTGTCAAATTTTATTGGCCCACCAACACCGATTACCACCCTTTCAATTTTTTCAGTTTCTCTCTCCTAATTTTTTGGCCCACCAGCACCCACAACAACAACAACAACAACAACAACATCAACAACAATAACATCATCGTTACCCCAGCGCCTTAAAGGCTCCCGCCGTAAGGCGGGGTAAAGGAGGGGGGGTCAGATGTAAGCATGCCTTACCTAGTTACTCCTATTGAAACATAGAGAGACTGCGGGCGGATGTCCCAAAACGAAAATTGCTTTGAGGACCGACTGACTGCTACTTCACAATATAAGAAGCACATACAGTTTTTTGAGCCACCTTGCTTAATTCCATTATATCCCAAAGCCAAAGATTTAATGGAAATGAACATTCCACCAGCACCCACGACAAGCTTGTTATCGTATTTTATTGCTTTTCTTAATCTTTGTGCAATGGGAAGATCATACTGGGACGGAGGGAGTATATGTTATGGGCTCTTTATATAAAGTGGTTGACCATAACAGAGACCTGATATCCAAGTGTTAGTCAACATACTTTGTAATCATGAGTTACTTACATTTCACTTGTTACATAGAGCTCCATCAGCTTTTTGGTGATCCTCCTGTCCATTTGTTCGGTGCCTAGGATGCTTGTAAGTCCATAGTTCTGGTTTAAGGCTCATTTGTAACTTAAACTACTCAGCTTTCTCTGAGTTTCACGCTATATTGAAGAAGTTGGGTCTTGGAGAAATGAATCTGCATTAAAGTGGTTCTAAAAGCTGGTCTGGTGGATTTGCTCTGACAACATTGACACTACTTTAACGCGTTGAAGTAGTTTTGCTGAGGACTCATCCCTGGTAATTATCAATTTTTTCTGGCTAGTTAGACGCTTGCATGATAAACTTTTGGTTATTTGAAGTTCGGAATAAGGTCAACCTCATCAAGTATCTTTCTTCTGCTCATATTGTCGTGAAGGCTATATTTTCAAATTCTTTACCAAGGAACCCAATAACAATGCCTTCAAAATCTTTTTTCTTACCTCATTTTCTTGTGAAACTAGGGAGTCAGATATTTTACTTCAGCATGTTACCAATAGAGTGTAGACACTATTAGATACTCCCTCCTATTCTTTAGATTTGCCCTCATTTTCCTTATTTGGAGTGTGCAATAGATTTGCCCCATTTCTACTTTTGTGTCCATTTTTGTTGTTTGAATGACATGTTTACCCTTGACAAACCCATGTGCAAGAGTAAAGGAAATCTCAAGCAATACCCTTTTATGTAAAAAGGCATGCTTGGTTCGTTTTTCTTAAAAAGAGTGCCCAAAGCAAATGAGGAAAATCTAAAGAAAAGGAGGAAGTACTATATAATCAGAGCTGATGGCTGAGGAACAGTGGAAGACTGGAAGGGGTGCCTTTGGGGCAGGGGAGGAGAGGTTGCATGTTAACACCAGGTAAGAGAAGAGCATTCATACCAGGGGGTAATGATTACTAGAGTAACCAAAAACAAAGGGAAAAATGAGTCAACGATGGTGGTGTATAGAGATTGAAGGAGAGAGGGTAATGATTACCCCATACAAGGGGGTCATAGTTACCCTCCTCACCCCTGGTGTAATGGATTACTCCCATGTGGGGTAATTGTTACCCCTCCACCCCTCCACTCCTTTGATCCTCTCTCCACCACCAACATTTCTCCCCCCTTACTTTAGCCCCTATTACCCCAGTAATTACTACCCCCAATCCAGGAAAGAGGTCCCTCCTATCAAATACAGTTCATGGGCCCAGCTCTTTTGCGAAGGAGATTTTGAACTTATAGGAAGCTTGTATTTGATGGAGGATGTAGCACGAGAAATACCTATATTATACTCCCCCCCCCCCCCACCCACCCCCCAATCAGCTTAGGAGCATTGAGACCAAAATTCAGGAGTCTTTTCCATGAAGAAGTTTTGTTGCAGTCTAGTCAGGACTTGTTGAATCTAATGGGTAATAGTACTGTGGATCAAATAGTATCTACAAACTGGCTCTAGTTGTCTGAGGAGCAAACAATGTTCAGGTTTGCCGATTTGACACGTTTCAACTATTATCATGTGATTTAAGTTGCTTGAAACCCTACTGATATGACCCCCCTCCCCCTTTCATTGGACCTTGAAACCAACTTTTTAGAAGCCTTTTTTCTAGAAAAGATAATTTGTTGTTTAGTGAAGACTTGTAGAATTTAACTCCTGGTAGTACTCGCAATCAAACGTGTATATGTCAAACTGTCTCTTCTTGTGTGAAGAATCACCAATGCTCATCATGTTAGCCAATAGCCAACTTGCCGTCGGAACTGTTAAATTGTAATTTAAATAATATATGAGCCTATGGGGCTAACAGATGGATTACTGTATGCAGAGCAGAGCAGAGAAAGAAGAGTACTTACGGATGATAAAAAAGGGTGAACTGGACATTATTGTGGGAACACATTCGCTGCTTGGAAATCGTGTTGTTTACAGTAAACTCGGACTCCTTGTAGTTGATGAAGAACAGGTTTGGCCTCCTTCGTTGTTACCGTATTAGACAGATTCCATGTATATTTCACTCTATGTCTTGTTTTTTCTTTGGTGGCCTTTTTTACTCCTGTGTTTGGTCTTACTAATGAGAAGTAATAACAACTTGACCCCATTGCGTCAAAGGCTACCGTAAGTGGCCAGGTAAGGGTCATCCCCTTACCCTGTATTGAAAACATAGAGAGGTTGTCCTGATGATTCCTAGATGATTCTTAATGAAAATTGCGTCGACAATTACACAAACAGTGCTACTTCACAACACAAGTGGCACGGACAGTCATGTGAGCCATTTTGCTTTATTCCATATTATTCAAAACCAAAGAGCACTGAGTCTTTGGCTACATTGGACATGGAAACGGAAGGAACGATCAATATCTAAAAGAAATCTCGGTGATCATTTGCTACATGTAATTCTTTTTTTGTTTTGGGGGGGGGGTGATGCTATCTTTTCGCTTGTGGAACATTGTACTATAAATTGTTCTTTTCTTGTCCTCACCTCCCAACCTTCTTTAAAGACATCTAGTGTTCAAACAAGTGTCTACTTCTTATAGGGCACTTGTTGCTGTTGATGGACATTGCTGGGATTGCGGAGTTTTTTAGTTTAAAAAGGCATAATTGCCTTTTGTGGTTTATGCTCACATGTTTGTGCATGCTTGGTGAGAGGAAGGAGCAAAATTTTAGTTATAGATTATAAAGAAAAACAACCATTTACCTAGAGATATTGGTAGGGGTCTATCTTATATAAAGATTCAACAGGTTGCCGTGCTCAGTGGTGACTCTCCTTGCTTATCTCAACAAACACATGCTCACAAAATTTAAGCCGAAAATAGACACTTCCCAGAAACCTAGATGCCATTTCATATATAAATGCAAAAGAAAGGAAGGAAATCTAAGTTTCAAAAGAATCGTTGTTGTGAATTTATAATTTAGGTTAGTCCACAAGACCACAACTATAAGGAGAGGGAGAGACAGCTCAGTTCGTAACCCAAAGGAGGTTCCATATTAAAACCAATTCGGAATAAGAGTAATTCCTTAGTTTCTAAAGTAGACAATCCTCTCTCCTTCTTTCAATGTAGGACACTCACATGTGAATGTAAAGTGAGTAATTCAGCACTCTCCTATCACATGTGATGTCCGTTTTTGTATTTTACAAAGCTTTTCTGCATTTCTGCAAGTATAAAAATTCGATTGTTACATGTATTGCATTGCTTAATATAGAGTTGTGGAACCTCTCTAATTTGGATTAGTATTTTAATTGTACTTTGTAAAGGTAATATAGTTTATAGTTCACACCTTACGTATATGAAGAATCTGCCTTTGTCTAATTTTTTAGCTTAATGACTCAGTCAATCTAGATTTTGGTTACTTGGTTTTCTTATAGTCTGACTGGATTGCAATATAGTTATTGGATGTCATTGCACTTTCATAAAAGAGAGGATCAGTAATTCATGCTCTCCTATCTGGCTAACAAACAGTGAACCCACCCATGTCTATGATTTCTAAAAACTGTTAATTTAATGATTCAGTTATTACTTAGATTTGGTACTAGTAATACTCAAGCCCGATCACTTCACTGCAGTAACTTTTCTTGTCTTTGTAGAGGTTTGGAGTGAAGCAGAAGGAAAAGATCGCTTCTTTCAAAACTTCCATTGATGTCCTTACACTCTCAGCAACTCCGATTCCTCGGACGCTCTACTTAGCTTTGACAGGGTTTCGTGATGCTAGGTAATGTTAGCTTCTACATAACCGTGGCAGTTGTTCCTTGTAGAATAAGTGGCTTTCTCTTGTTCCTGCATTTCAACTTTGAGCCTGAGAGTGTCTTGAAAACGGGCAATTACTGAAATATACAGACGGTTGTCTGAGTTAGATGCTTTCAATGGTGAAACCAGAAATTTATGGAGAAAAAGATGTGTAGTTTCCTAGACGATGTCTGTTGGCTAATGCTAATAGAATGCTTCACTTTGTGTCCTATGTGTTGGTAACTGGCATTGACTTGGGATCAAGGAAGTCAGTCCTTGATGACAAACTGCTTTCTAGTCCTGAATCATTCCCTCACTTTTTGCCCTGTAAAGGAATGTACATCTTTGGTAAATAGGTGTTCTCTCTCCAGATCGTGAGCCTGATTATGTTGGTGGTCTTTTTGCAGTTTAATATCCACACCTCCTCCAGAAAGAGTCCCTATCAAGACACATCTTTCCGCCTTCAGTAATGACAAGGTGGTATCAGCAATTAAACATGAGCTGGACAGAGGTGGCCAGGTCTTCTATGTTCTTCCTCGTATTAAAGGTGAAGGATCTTATATTCAAACATCAAGTGTATTATCTTTTCAAGTATTTGTGTAGTATGTTACATAGTTTAAAGCTAGGACTTCATTGTTTTTAACTGAATTACTAGGGGATGAGGCGTTGTGGTTTTGCTGATATAATTCCAATATCAGGGATAAGTAACTTAAACATACGAACCACTTTCAAGTGCTAACTCTGTCGAGAATTGTAAAGATGGTATTCCAAAGACCATAAGTTTTATCTAAACGTTAACTAATTAACTGGTACTTTGCAGGTCTGGAAGAAGTAATGGATGTCCTGGAACAATCTTTCCCAGATGTTGAAATAGCCATTGCTCATGGGAAGGTATTCTAAGTGAATAACAATCTATTTTCTTCATGTTAGAATTTAGGACAATTTCCATGGGAACAAAATCAGTTGCGCGTTTAAGATTGTAATTTAGGAACATCACAATTATTTTCGTGTATCCATTAACATGTGGTGGTGGCTTATGCAAACTAGTTATAATAGTTGTGTGCAGTCTTGATGATAATCGCTTATTATCAACTTATGGAAAAGATAATATCATTGTTATTCTTTTATGTAGCTAAAACTCCTTTTGAAAGTGTTTCTATATTTCTAGATGGTCCACAATGATTTGAAATTTTATGGCATACACAAGACGGTTACTAGATGACTATTCATGTTAGCCGACCCCAAATCATTTTGGGAATAAGGCTTGGTTGTTGTTGTTGTTGTTGTTGTTGTATTCTTTTATGTAGCTCTAAGTTAACTTTAAAATGACAGTTAAGTTCATGTATTCATCACTTAGGTAGCTTTTCTTATGGCAGAAACACCTTGTTCTAGGTAAGCATCCAACTGAACTAAAGATAAGGAAGCGTCATTGAACTCAGCATTGAACGCATTCTGAAATGTCACGTCTTCAAGTTAACTAACTGGACCAAATTTTGATGACTTCATATTAATGCTTAGCTAAGCTGTATGTAGTGAAGTGAATAGGAGTATAATATGATGATGCCGAACCAATTTAAACTAAATTAAATTTACTGGGTGACGGGGGGTCAATTTAATTTGATGTTCTTTATAGGTTCATGAATAATTGTTCATTTTCAACATAGGTCCAATAAAATTCAGCATTCAATGCCTCTATTCACTTGGTGACATTTAACACAAAAACATTGTGTGATATTTCAACTCTGCTGACTGCTTCGATCATTGTAAATGTGGAATTATATTTATCCAATTATTGCAAATAAACCAGAAAGTATAATTAGTTTGTCTGTCGCCAATAATGCTATTCTAAAAGAAGTATAAAAGAGGCATAGCTTCGTTTTGATATCATTTATGATATTACCTTCTACTTTTGCTTTCCTCTTACCTCCGCTTTGCAGCTAAGTAGTGTGTATCATAATCAATGTTCTGGGCCGTATCTGTAAAATTTTATTTCGTGAGAGCTGAGACTGAGTTTTGTTGTTTGTTGTCTCTGACTGGGCCCTAATTGCCAATCACATAATGTTATGCATTTGCTGTTTCTTTCTAATACCACTCATTTTGGATTGCAGCAATACTCGAAACAGCTTGAGGAGACAATGGAAAATTTTTCATTAGGAATGATCAGAATCCTTATATGTACGAATATCGTGGAAAGTGGGTTGGACATTCAAAATGCAAACACCATAATTATTCAAGATGTGCAGTTTTTTGGGCTTGCACAGCTTTATCAGGCATGTTTATCTTTTTTCTAGAGCCATTGCTTCACTCTGCCCCTTACTGAAGTTGACAGAGAGATTTGTAATGAAGGATTTTATTTGTATGTATTTGGTAATTTGCAGTGCTATTGATGTACTTACAATTTCGATGCTATTTGAAAGTTTAACATATACTCAGAACTTTCTTTTATGTGCCTTTCCTCTTTTTCCTATATTTCTCTTTTTTCGGGGGTTTCTGGGATTCTAGGGAACTTGAAACTTGAAAGTCCTCAAAATTTAAGTACTCCTGGATGTGTTTGCAAGTTTATTTTCTGGCTCATTCATATTCCCATAAGTTTGATTTAGATTACAGATAATTGCGAGTACTGATGAACTTCATTTCTCTTTTCTGCGTTATGTTCTAATTACTACTGGGCAGCTGAGAGGAAGAGTTGGAAGGGCAGATAAAGAGGCTTACGCATATCTATTTTACCCCGATAAATCTCTTCTATCTGATCAAGCACTGGTATGTTTCCTAGTGGAGTGGACTTTATTTTTCAATAAACTCCTTATACTTCACAGTTGACATTTATGATTATGCATTTTTCTTTAACCTATAGGAGAGGCTTGCAGCCCTTGAAGAATGTTGCGAACTTGGTCAGGGTTTTCAGCTGGCTGAAAGAGATATGGGAATTAGGGGTTTTGGTAATATATTCGGGGAGCAGCAAACAGGTGATGTAGGAAATGTGGGCATTGATCTCTTCTTTGAGATGCTTTTTGAAAGCTTGTCCAAGGTAATCATATCTCCTTTTGTACTACCAATCTATGTGGCAGAGTCAAAATCAGTACCTTCTCCTCTCTTGTTCACTTCATTCTGAAAAACAATGTTCACTCTTTTACTTCAAGCTATCTATTGTAAAGTTGAGATACTGTGAAGAGGCATAGGTGCAGAGCAGTTAGTAAGACCACAAGACTCCCACCTTTTAACTTTGGGACCCCAAGTATAAATCCTCGTGGGATATGGCTGGGAGTATATTGAGAGGCGGATGACTCAGCTGCCCAATCATATATCTAGTTTTGTAAAAAGAGAGATACAATGAATTTATTTGATCCCTGTGATATCAATATTAACAATGACCATGCTTTGCAGGTTGAAGAACATCGCGTAATCCCTATTCCTTACCAAAAAGTCCAGGTAAAACTTGTTTATTGTTTAGATACCTGTCTAAATGATATATAAAAGAAAAGTTTGTGTATTATAAGCAAAATGTTCTGTGGAGCGGTAGCACATTTAAATGAAAAATAGCCAAGCACAATAAGTTTACACCAATGACACTGCAAATCTGTCTCACTAGGCTCTTGGGAAATGGCTATTTGACACTGCATGCAATCTTGAACCTATTGAGAGTGCATCACTGATAGTGGGTAGGAGAACCCCTAGGAGACTATTGTAATTCCATCCCAGCCAGGCTTGGTCTCCCCTTCACATTTTTTCCTGTGCTTACTTGACCATCTCTCCATGGTGGTCTTAGATGTACTGACAATTACTCAACCTTATTATGCCTTCCATCCTTTTTGATAGAATCCACTTCATAGGTGTTCTTCTCAGTATGTGGAAAATCCATTTTACCATTCCCAACAAATTACTACTTGACTCGATGAAGGACGTAAAAGTGATATCCTTTAGGGCCCCCAGAGGTGCATCTGATTCGCGCATAATGCAAAAAAAATAAAATAATAAACCATGAAATCTAGAAAGTAAATCTCGTTGCTTGTCTTTTGGTGTTTAAGTAGCTTTGAGAAACTTGATATGTAGAGAGGTGATATGAAATTTACCTTCATTTTAGGAGCATTGTTATATCTCATCGCATTTCTCTCCTGTGTTAGCAGTCACTGCTTATTCGAGTTGTCCTTACGAAAAATTACCAAATTATCTTAAACAAAAAGATAGTTTTTCTCAACCAAAAGTAGCTCTGTTAGTTACGCAGTGACCAAAGGTTGAAGAGCTTGTCACTAAGCTAGTTATTCTTTAAATTACCCAATTTTGAAAAGAAATGCAAATGCCAATATTGGGTGTATACTGATTTTTTTTTGGCATGCTTGTGATCTTTATCTTGCACTACCATTGTTAGCAGCTTACTTCAATTTCATTGTTCTTGATTCTGATTTCTGTGTAATTTTAACTAGCTTTTCTTTCTATTTCTTTGCTAGCTTGACATAAACATAAATCCTCATCTGCCTTCTGAATACATAAATTATCTCGAAAATCCTATGGAGTTAATAAGTGATGCTGAGAAGGCAGCAGAGAAAGACATCTTTAGTTTGGTTCAGTTCTCAGATGATCTTAGACGTCAATATGGAAAGGAGCCCCATTCCATGGAAATTCTTTTAAAGAAGCTCTATGTTAGAAGAATGGCTGCAGACCTTGGAATTACACGAATCTATGCTGCTGGAAGGATTGTTGGCATGGAAACAAACATGAGTAAAAACGTTTTCAGACTGATAAAAGAATCAATGGCTTCTGATATCCTGCGTACCTCATTAATGTTTGAAGATAGACAAATAAAGGTAAGAATTCTGCTTAATATTGTTAATGCATGGTTTCACATGTAAGTGAGGATCTCAAATTCTGAATGTACCCATTTCTGCATGTTGCCATATTTGAGTTTCATGTCTTTGTCGGGCATTTTAACTGATATCTAGTTTATGCATGTAGGATTGTTATTTGGTCAGATGTACCGAATGCTATCAGACTGCATCTTGGTATTTGGGGGGGCATTGCCATACAGTGCAATACCTTGCTACTTCAATTTTTTTCATTGGTAGATTAGTGAGGCTAGTAGAACTCAGGTGTACTTAAAATGTCCGATTGGATTTGTGCTTTGTGCTTCGTTCCATACTTCAGGCCATTGTAGAATTTCCGTGTTTGGATTCTTTTGTAGCTCGTGGTATGTGAGTGCTGGAATCGTTTGTGCTTGTGCCATTTCTTAGCTATTTAGGAATTGATTTTGACATAACTCTTATAGAAGATGTAAAGACCCATTTAAAACAAGTGTATTTTAAAAGTGGAACTGTTGGCCATGTGTACTATCAATGTCTGATCTTGGAATGTAGTTGACAAGCTTCAATGTCTGATCTTGCCACACCAAGGTACCCAAAAAAAAGGAAAAAATCAAATTTGATATGTCATGGTCACTATATCTGCAAGTTTACTTTGATATTGTTAATTGCCTTTGTATTCATGCCTGCCTATGGTTAGGGCAGCTTTTTTTAACTGTGGTGGCCGACTGTGGCTCATCCGGAAACTATACGTGTAACTTCCCATTGGGGAAAACTTTTGAGTTGGGAAAATTTGGGGAAAAATCATAGGCCTTGTTTTAATACTGAATTTTCTAGTTCTTCCCTTTCATTTTTACCCTGTCATTGCTTCCCCCTTTTCCCCCCTTTTTTCTTCTCTTTCATTTTTACCCTGTCATTGCTAATCCCCCTTTTCGGCGAAGGCAAACTCATAATCGGTACTTTTTGTCTAATATTTGGTAATACTCTGTATCTATTTACGCAGGCAGAACTACTTCTGGAGCTACCGAGGGAGCAACTTCTCAATTGGATCTTTCAATGTCTAGCAGAGCTTCATGCTTCCTTGCCAGCCCTTATTAAGTACTAGGTTTTTCCTTCACAGTGTGCGCTCATTTCAAGCGACAGCTCATGTTCATCAAAAAACGCACACACCATTGTTGCTCATTCCTTCGTTCTTGTCGTTAGAAGAGCTGGAATGATTGTATAAATTAGAAGGATGGGATTAGCCTGACAGCAGATTACACGCGAAATTTTGTGTGAGTACTAGACAGTACACAAACATATTCGGGTAAACCTTTTGCAAGTCAAGGTGCGTGTCAGCTCTGAAACCTCGGGGCTCGAATAAGATGTTTTGCTGATTTGAGTTAATGGCATTGGAATTTCACTATTTTAAACAAACTTTGTCGGTTCTAATATTTATTTTCTTCTTCTAATTTACTGTGTCGGACTCTAACATGTGCCGATTACTACCCGATGTAGGAGACAATGTGCCATCCTGCTACACATTTGACTGCTTGTTACTCATTGCTTAATGGTCCTGGACAAAGTATCTGTGTATACATTTATGAGCTGCATCAGCATTCTCCTCGGCCAATCAATTTGTTCTGTTTTCCTGCCACTTTGGCTGAAGTTAGAGGTTTGTTCTCTTATTTACACTTTGTTGCTGCTGAAATCTGTTTATACAGAATGTACAAACTGAATGGCTGACACGGCTGTCGTGCTCTATACTGTATTTGGAAACTGCAGAATGATGCGTGAATTCTCCATGATGTCTAACATTGGAGATATGATAGTTGGTTGACATCTACGGTATATAGTTACATTGACAGTTGACCAAGGATTCGTAACGTGTCTTCAGAAATTAAAGAGATAATTCGTTCTATGCAGAGGAAGTAAGAAAGCGAGATCAGTCATGAAGATATACTTTTACCTTGCTTCTGGCTGATGTCGGAAACCAAGTTCTGGCATCTAGTCCTCAAGATTTGAGAGAATAGAAAGTCGACTGCTAGATACTACTGTGTCCCTATTTTCAGAATGTGGTTATCAGCTTCAGATTCATGTTATGTTATCTGAAAATGTAGGAATACTATATACATGTTCAATATCATGAGAATTATCAATGGATATCTGTTTTCAGTCTCTGTCTGGCTTGAGTGTCTCCGTAATCCTTTCTCCCATGTTGTGTATATACATTGATTGGCTGCTATTGGAACCGAACTTTCGGCTTCAGGATGACTACAGCGTCCGGGAAAAAGACCGTACATACTACATAAGTTCATAGTTTCACTGAAAAAGCAACAGTAATGTAAAGAAGCTTACATTTCCATCAAAATGGTTATTTGCTTTGAGTAAAGGGAGAATGAGAGAGCAAGTTCATGCCTCAAAATCGAAGATACTCTTACTACTCTTCTGAGTTTCACTTCTTTAGTCAGTGAGATTTGGCTGGATCAAGTCCTTTGAGCTTGCGTTTTGACTAATCTCATAAGAATAAAGGTTACAGTGTAAACGCTTCCGCACTTTTCACCTATTTCGCATTTCGGTTGTAATTATATTTTCATTTCCTTTAATTTTGTTTGATCTTTCTTATACTAAGATGAATATTCATACCACTACTACTACTTGCACTTGTAATTGAAGGAGGACGACTCGTTTTAACAAAACAAGCCTCATAATGATAAAAAAAAAAAAAAAAAAAAAAAGTTAAAGAAAGCCGACCAATTTTTTTGTTTATAAGCTTCTACATCAAGTTCTAATTTGAGGGTCTATAGAACCGGTTTGGGTTATATATTATAGGCAACGGAAAGTATCGGGTTAGCACAAACCAAAAATTCGGCCCAACAATATTATTGAACACGAGCCAACTCCTATGAACAGAGGACAAAGCCAGGTGTTAAGCTGTCAAAGTGTTCACTCTCACCCTCGTTGTATTTTTAAAATCTGGGTCCCACCTTTCCATAATTATACGACGAAACTCAACATACTTTTCCACTCCTTTCTTCTTTTCCCTCCCCACTTTTAACTCACCTTTCTCTCTCCTGGCCGTCCTCCCTCCACCTTTCTTGCCGGCCATTACAATTACTGCCACCACCACCACCGCCGCCGCCGCCCTCCCAATTCTTCGCATAATCTCGATAACTATGAGCTTCCAAGATCTCCGCAACGGTGGAAGACCGGCGTCCAGGTCAGCCGCTCAGACGCCGTCTCAGGCTGTTGCCGCCGGTATATTCCAGATCAACACCGCCGTCTCCGCCTTCCGACGCCTCGTCGATGCCATCGGAACCTCCAGAGACACCCCGGAACACCGCCTCAAGCTGTTCGTTCTTCTTCTTCTTCGACTCGCTCGTATAATTCTGTTGTTAAATTAGTGGTATATTTTTTTTATTGATTATTGGCTGGTTTTGCAGGCACAATACAAGGCAGCGTATACTGCAGCTGGTGAAGGATACCTCTGCCAAGCTCAAAGCTCTCAGTGATTCTGATCATGCTTCTAACATTTCTGTAATTTTCTCAGCTTTTCATCTTTTATGCCATTACTTTGTTATTTTGGATGTCAATTCAGCTACTTATCTAGGTTGCTAGGTTATTTAATAGCGAATATGCCGTAATTTAGCGCTAGTCGTTTCTTGTTCGGTGTTGGAATGCCATTGATTAGATCGTTTGTTGATTTTGGGGGAATGATGTAGTTAAGTTTATTGCTGGGAGAGTAGGAGGGCTGCGCACGTTTTAACTTCCTATCTTGCCTAGAATGGGTGCCTGTCCATAGACAATGCGTGATGATGATGATGATGAAAGTTTTTGTTGATTCATCGAAGACTCAATTTGGCTCATAGCTTGACGGACTCTTTAGGTTGTGTTTGATAGGAGGGAACAGCGTTGTAATGTAACGTAATCGAATCTAATACAAATAAGATAAAAATGCAAGGGGTCGTGATGAGGAGATAGTAGTTGATTCCACCTAATGTTGTAGGGCTGTTGACATAGGTTTTAGGTTTTGAGCAATAGTGATTACTTTAGTTGAACGAATATCTCATTACCCTTCGTCTCCTTACATTTCCTACTCAATTAGATTCATTAAATTATAGTGTGACTAGAATTCTAGATGATACCAAACAAACCCTTAATATATGAATCAAGTGTTCATAGGTGCAGGGGCGGAGCTTCCCTTTGTTGGAGGGGGCCCAGGCCCCTGTCCAATTTTGGGATTTATACAATTTTCAGCTAGATCATCAGTTGGCCCCCCTTGGCTTAGTGGTAAAAGCTAATGCTTGTGTAGAGGAGGTTGGGAGTTCGAAACCTGGCCTTTGCAAATTTTTTTCTCAAGCTCCGCCACTGCATAGGTGGGTATGTTGTCCAATTTGGCTGCATGCTGTAGCTCTACTATTGTGTGTGCACTTTTTTGCTTCTTTTTTGGCAAAGCATAGTTGTGGCAATGTCATTGTGTGTGTTGGGTGAATCTTTATCCTCTCGTCGTCCACCACCATCTTCATTTTTGTGCACTTTTGTCAAAGGGTTAGAAGTCCTTTATGGGATGTTATTGAAATTTTGTGTACTAGTGTTCGTTTGTGTGGGAAAGGGAGCCTTGCCGCACCCATTAAGGTGTTGGTTTGTGATCCATAAGTCATGGGTTCAAGTCCTAAGAGCAGCCTCTTGTCCAACAATGAAAGGGGAAGGCTCCCATATACACCCTTGTGGTGATACTCTTCCCCGGACCCTCGTCTGATGCACCGGCCTGCCCTTAGTGTCAGTTTGTGTACTTGCAACTTAGTAGGAAACTGTCATGAATCAGTTGTCTTCGTGACTCATTGCTATGTGTTATTTGCAGCAAAGTAAAAAAATTGAAGATGCTAAGCTAGCTAGGGATTTTCAAACAACTTTACAAGAATTCCAGAAAGTTCAACAGCTTGCTAGTGAGCGTGAATCAACTTACATGCCGTCTGGCCCTCGGTCTGCCTCAGCAACTACGTATGTTGCATGCAATTGTCTATTGACAATCTACTAGATCCTTCATTCTATTCGTTGTATTTGTATCTGTTATGAGCTGCATTTCTCTCTTGGCCCACAGCTCGATTGATGAAGAAACAAAGCAGGACACGGAGGGCCAACCTTTCTTGTTAGAGCAAAAGAGGTCAGAAATTTTTCTGTCTTATATATATTTTTTTTTATCTCCTTCCTCCCCTCCCCTTTTCTGATTTTCTTAAACTTCCAGTGAAGCCATTGGTGCAATTTTAATATTATGTTTTTGTTTCGCTTTGTAAGATTATCATGTAAATATGCTGCTTACTTAATGCTACACCAGAATAATGTTTCTTTTTTATTCTTTCCATCCAAGCCCCTGAGGCAATGCCTGGAGTAGGATGTCCTACCCATGTGTTTCAGTAGAACATGAGAGGTGCTTGTTTGATGCGCTATCATGCCCACTCGTTTTGCGTCCTAGAGGAAAGCTTGGGTGGGACTTTCATAGTCAAGATTAATGCCAATAATAATCGAACAAAAAAATAGTACCTCTAATGTATAGTATTACATAACTGGTGTTGATAAACTGCTCTTCAAGATGTTTTTAGTTTGAATAGTAATATGAAATAAAGGGAATTCCAGGTTTTGATCATAATCTTGCTGTTCTTATCGGCAGTGTATACTATGTGGGAGGTGGATTCTAAGAAACCTGTTTAGCTATTAGTGTAGAGGCACCTTTTGGGCATTCATCCTTGTCTTTTAGGCTATCCTGACAGCAGTTGTTCTTTTCCTTTGTGCTTCTTCCGTCAAAGGATCTTCCTTTCCCATCTGTTTTTTGTAAAGCAAGATGGTCGCACTTGTATTTTGATTTAGATCTTGATGTGCAAAATCGATTCCATATTCATCTTTTAATAGTGGCTCTTGTAAAGTAGATGAGCGAAGTGAACTTTGCATTTAGCTCATTTTATGCTCATGTTCTGCCATTTAAGCCTTTCAGGGGAAATAATTCTGAGTCATGTATTCATGTGTATCCAGGCAAGAGTTAGTGCTTTTGGATAATGAAATTGTATTCAATGAAGCCATAATTGAGGAGAGGGAACAAGGAATTAAGGAGATACAAGGTCAAATTGGAGAAGTTAATGAAATCTTCAAGGACCTTGCTGTTCTTGTACATGAACAGGGGATAACAATTGGTATGATGATTAGTTACTGACTTCCAGATATTTCCTTTTATTCAACCCACTTCTTGTTTTGTGGAGGGTCCTTTTGCACTTACTTTATTTCTCATCTCCATTTATATTTGCAGATGACATCGGTTCTAACATTGAAACTTCTGCTGCCGTAACAAGCCAAGCCAGACAGCAAATCTCTAAGGCTTCTAAAAGTGAAAAATCTGGCTCATCTTGGGTATGTTTTAGCCTTTCCTAAATGATTTTTCATTGAGAACTGTTCTTACAATCATTGTGGTGAAAACTGGTTCTCTTAGAAGTTGCTTTCTAAACCAAACAAGAGGAACTTATTCAGTTATGGTCCTCCATGGTTAGTTAGTTGACCCCAGAGTAAGCTCATGAAATATGTTTAGGCTGTCAGATGCTCAATCAGGCATTATCCAGTAGAAGTCTATGAACTGTGTATTCTGTGTTAATTCTAATCTGTAGTTTGTCAAACAACCAAGTCAAACATGTATACTTCTAATGTTCTCGTAATGTGATCATTGCACCTATTTCTGATTGCTTGCTGAGTTGTTGACATCTTAGTTTTAAAAAGCGCTCCTCAGGCACGCCATGTGAGGCGCCAGCCAAAACGCCTCCGTCACAAGGCGCAGCGCCTCGCTGATATGAGGTGTTCCTGAGACAGCTGACTGTAATTTCCGTATTATCTTTATTCTACTTCTTTTCTTCTACGCGTTTCTTTGCCCCCTTAATTCATAACTTTTACTTCTTTAAACATTAACGACCAAAAGGGGGTCATCTTTTGCAAAATCTGTCTGGATAATGGATATGCTTTTGGAAAAAGAGAGCCCCTCACTTCCATGAGTTGCATGCCTTCGCTTCATGCCTTGTACCTCATGGACACAGGCCCTTATCGCCTCAGGATTCCTCACGCCTTTTTAAACTAAGTTTGACACGTGATTTGGGATTAGAAGTTCTCTTTCTATTTTGCTATTATATTTGAATGCAATTTGCCAGATTAGTAACTTATTACACCCTCTCTTTCATTAAATTCTTTACTTTTTGTTTGGATTTGCGGAAGGAATTCAAACCAAACGTAAATAATTGGAAGAAACGGAGTGAGTTGGTTACCCTTATAAGAAATATGGAAGAATTACAGTCTGAAGGAAAATTTCATTATTCTCTCGTCATGTTAACAAACAAAAAGCAATGACAAATCCTTGGGGTCAGCAGTCAGCTAACATGGAGCCTTAGTTCTGCTCATAACATTAAAAGGTGGGAGGATAGTGAAGTAGAACTTCTTATGACCACTGCCCACAAAAAGAACGAAGTTATTTTCAAGCTGGTCTCATTTTCTATGGGAAGTTACTTCTCCCCTTTTCTAACCAAACATTTATTAGGACTTCCCAGTAATTTTAAGATGGAAATGGCTTCATCGAAATTCTTCTTCCCATCCCTACTTTATGATTACTGTGAATTCTTTCATCTTTGTTTGGGGTAAGCGAGGGATTATGTTTTTCAGAGATCAATAAATAATGCTCAAACTGAGCAGCTCTGCTAATAGAACCACAAATGTAGTTCATTTGTAACATCAAATTTGGTGAATTCTTTTTTGCACCTTGTACACCTGCACGAATTGGCTTTACAGAATTTTATTTAAATGGTTTCTTAATTCATGCCTTTTTAGTATCCATTAATGGACTTTTCACTAATCATCATGCTCTGTAATTGAACAGTGTTGGTGGCTGCTGGCAGTGTTTGCAATCGTGGTTATTATTGTATTGCTAGTTCTTCTCCTATAAACTGCAAATGAAAAGACGAGTCAAAGCAATGGGCTGCGGATGTATCTTTCTGCGTTTCAGTGAGGCTACGGTGACCATCTTCTCTCCTTAACCTTCATGGCAATTGGAGCGTTTCCTGTACAATCTTGTGCATGCATGTATATCATAAATTCATAATGCTTTTGTTTTCTCCGAATTTGCATATTCGTCATTTTTTACTTAGTGGTATCATTATTTTGAAATTCCGTGAAGTTTGCGGATTCTCTTCTTGTTGAAGAAATGGAGCTTTGTAATAGGAAAGGTTCAGGTCTTGGACTCTTGGGAGGCCTAATTGTGAGTACATTTTAGATTTGATTTCAGATATCTTTTCTGGGACTTGGTGGTACCAGTGACGGAGTAGTTGTAAGTCTTGTAACTGACCCACATCCATGTGGTGGGAAGTGGCTTGAGTTTTGTAGTGTTGCCAGTTTCTTCATTATTGATGTCCTTCAAGATCTATTGTGTATTTGTGTTTCTTGTTCTTGATCAACATTTGATTTGATTTTCCCCAATTCGTGTAGACCCAGTTTTTCAAGTTGTGACAGATAATGTCTACCAGGTGTTCTGCTTTGATGATTTCTCATTCTCATATCCTTGCATCTCCACTTCAGTGTTCCATGCCAAAGAGGGGAGCGTTGAGGGATTGCCAATGATGTTCGTTCTTACTTATGCTTAACATTAGTGTCATGGCCAAAATTACCTGTAGACAATTGGTTATACTGTAATCGAATGACGTTAAGCCTCGCCTGTGATTGTTACAGGTTGTATGATGTCGAGAATAGTGGTAAAATTATGTTGCGGTACCAAATTGCGTTTGCACCGCAAGATGTGGAAATATTGGCAGTCAGATTGGGTTGGCATTTTGGCAAGGAGTACTCTTCCTTTTTTTTTTTTAAGATATCCTGGACTGTTGGTTGGAAATGATGGTGAAGTTTAGGAATCTGGAAACCATGGTGAAATACAGGAAATTTTAGCAATGATAGTAATGTACACGTGTACTGAAAACCATACTTGAGCATACAAAATTACAAATGGATAGTAATCTAGGGTTCATGTAGCGTACAGAGCGTACAACTATTCCCGCATTTCTATCGATCTAGTGACGGAGTGTCCCACACTGGAAACTTGGAAAGACAATGCAATTTCATATCGAAATATAGCCTAGATCTGCAATGTCAATATGGCTAATTCAAAAGTGATTCTTAACTCCAGTTTTCATGAGTTGAAATCTTGGATAGGACTACATCTTAACTAATGATCAAATGATGTACATTGTGCCATGCCTGCTCACTGGCAAAATGTTACCAGAGAGTTGTCAATATTTCCAATGTTTGTTGGTACTGAGAACTTTACTGTTAGCATTATGAGCTTTCGAACTTTCGAATCGTTTATGGCCTTCATTTTCACAGTACATGCGTAATAGTGCAGCTTCGTTCACTGGATGTTTTACTCATTATCGTTTCTGAATTCAAAATAATGCAAAGCTAATTAAGAGCCTGAAGGAAAATGTTGGCAACAAGAGATTAGTTTTGGCATCGTTGTATGTGCCCAGCGCACTACTTCCGTCTTCTAGTTGTATCTCCCTAAACATCGTTCCCAGGAATTGGTATGTTTTCTGATTGTAATGTGTCTTTTGTTATTGGTTTTTCCTTTGAATATTTGTTGACTTTGAGGTAAGACTCTGATTGCTGCAGAAGCTACTGTATATCTTTTACTATTGCTTTGGAATGAACTTTGTATTGTGTTTTGTTGAAGTAAACATTAGTTTGCTGTGTTTGGAAATGTTCCTGTATGTATTGTGCAGATGATACCCCCATAATCTGTTGATTTTTTCAAGGGAGGCATTCCGAAGATTTCATATTCATAAGCTTTGTGGTAAGAAATGCCATTTTCAAGTTATATAACTGGAACACATGTTATTTCTGTATAACTGTAACTTGTGAACAATGCTCGGTAATTATTTGTAGATTGCTTTATGAATTATGATCCTTAATATCCTCAACCATGTAGTAAAGGGGGCTGTTGCAATCACAGAAGTCTGCATATCATAACCCACTATAACCAAAATCCGAACTAGTATCATAGAAGCGAAATATAGCACCTTCTTGATCCTGCATTCCTCTGCTCCTAAGAATTGTTGCTGCTGTGGAATCTTATATGCTCTAATAAAAATTCTCAAGCAAGATCTCAAAAAAAAAAAAAAAAAGAATTAAATCTGAAACATGTATGTCTCTGTAACGTTAATGCTTCCACAAGTTTAATCAGAGATGCACTTAGAACTCAGTAGCTTCTGCATCTACGCTTTAGATGGTTCAAGGAAGTCACAGTGCCTCTGTATGACTGTATCTTTAATATTCAGTTCACAATCTCACATAGATAGCAGCATCTGCACTATATTACTGAGTTGAGACGTTTTCTTGCAGCACCTAGAAGCTAAACTTATGGATCACACACTTGGCAGGACAAGTTTGACCTCACTACCTAATCGTGCCTGCCTACAATGAAGTCCATCCTTAATATCTTCCGTATGACATCAGTGATCAGAGCGTTAGTGATAGCTCAATAACAAACTAAGCCAGTTAAAGTAAGATAGCAAAAACCTGTTCAGAAAATAAAGAAGATCAACGACCAAACCTGTTTACTCTATCCGGACCACAACTCTACTGAACACGTAATTCTTTTTCAAACATATACGTTTGCATGCGTAAGAAGGGTTGTTAAGGCAAGATGGGTTCGGGATTTGAGAACTTGGATACAGTAGGTTTCCAATGTTATATTAGAGCAGGTGACGTTAGATTAGACTTCCTGATTCCCCAAGACATTGTTTGATCCGACCCGGAGCACTCCGTATGGGGGGCAAAGCAAAATAGTCTTTTAAGAGAAGAGTCGGTACTTTGGGGAGTAGTTCATTTCTACTCTTTTTTCCTTTCTGAATATTAATTAATGATCAAGATATTCCAAATCTTTGGACAGTTACCTTGTACTCGTACTGCTTCCTTTATAAAATCGTCAAGGAAAAGATATGCAAGTACAAAACTCAACTAACTAAGCAACACAGAAGCTCATCCACAGCTCTCTGTTCACTGTTGTACTTTATAACGTACTCAACTTCCACAAACCTTGCTTCTGTGATCTCTCTCTCCCCGCCCCCTCTCCAAAGGTCCTCTTCGTTTTTTTTTTTTTTGGTTGTTTGTTGTTATTGACAAGTATAAATGCAACTTCTGACTGTAATTGTGTGTGAAGGATTTCTATCTTGACTACGCGAAATAACAGTCATGCTGAATCCGGGTAAGAAGAAAGCCAAGTCGTTGTATCAATCTATTTTTACACAACGCCCTCCTTCCTTCTTTAAGCTGTATGTCCCTGGGCTCAACTCCAATAAACTGGTACGTATGTGTGAATATCTTTATTAACTTTTCCACTGTTAGCTGCACTCTTGACCTAATTGTCCTGTCTGATAAATTAGCGAAAAGTTCCTAAACCCACATTGCTGCTATGTCAATAACTAACATTATGCAAATTACGTTTTCTTTGTCAATGTATTCAGTAGTAGCCTTGTTATAATAATACAAAAGTTAAAGAGTAATATTCCTGACATGTTACTGTCCATGATGCAGTTGATACCCCCACCATTTGTCGGTTATTTACGAGGCATTCCACAAAGGGTGCAGCTGAAGAATATGTGCGGGAGAGTTTGGACTGCTGACTTGGAAGTTATTGATGACAGCAGGGTGTACATAACACAGGGCTGGGAAAAATTCACAACAGATCATTCACTTGTCTTTGGAGATTTCATGATCTTTCAGTACCAAGAGAAGAATGTGTTCTATGTTAAGGTCTTCAGCACCAATGGCTGCATTAAGGAATCGCCTGCTGATGAAAAATTATGCAATGGTGCAGTAATATTTAAGGCTTAAGCAAGTGATTGTTAGTCTTCTTTGTGTGATGATTTCTTTCTGACTGTGGTAATTACATTCAGGTCTGGCCGAAGCAAATCTAGGAGATGATGCGATTATCCGGTTTACAAAGACTTTTATGAAGAATTATACAGATGTTGTGGTATGAAGAGTCATCCTCTATTAACTTATATCTTGATCAGTTGTACTCCTTTTAGAATTCTGGAAGTTTTATTCTTCAGCTTTCGGGACAAAAGAAGCATGCCTAGAAGTGTTAGAAGTTACATTGAAGCATGAGCCACCTGAACATACTGTGCTAAATTTACTTACTAAGAAGCAGTCTGTTTGCTGAGAAATTTATGGTATAGTCTATTACTTGGTGGGAATTTTTTGTCCTCATAATCTGTCTATTGATCAAATCCGTTTTGCTGTGCACTGTTTTCTGTCTATTTAGCAAGGTGAAACATATACATGCTCCATCCATTTCGTCAATCCTGCCCATCTACCTCTTTTTTTTCTTCTTGCTAACGCCGTTGTACCCTACGCTGTGGATGTTTTTCTCTTCAAGAAACTTGGTTTCTCCGAATTACTGATGTTAGGGTTGGATGCTCCACAGGGTGTGCCCAAGCATGTCATTGATGCGTGTGCTCACGAACTGCCTCAGGAGGTAATTTTGCGCAACAAGGCTAATAAGAACCACTATACAAGAACACTGTTGCGTGAAACAGCAGACAGAGTAGTTCTGGGATATAGTGGATTGACAGTGTTCTGGAGGGAGACTGGAGTGAGGGCAGGGGACAAGCTAGAATTCGAGGTAATTCTTGGAAACGGAAAAAAGATCGAAGAGTTTCTCGTGAACATTACATCCAAGGTGAAGGAACGAGTCCGGTGAATCAACAATTGTCGCCTTGACTGCTTTCTCTATTGCCTGATACAGTCAAGTTCAATGGTCAAATTCTGCATTTTACTATCATGTATCTATGACTGAGCATCGTTTCACTTCAAAATACTGAATAATTCAGAAGATATGTAAGATGGAAGTGGATGTGACCGAAATTGAAACTACTCAATAGTTTCGAATTTGTAGTTTTAGTATAGACGCATAGCTCCTATGTATCATTCTCCTCTTCTTTGAATAGATTTGTCCTGAAATCCGAAGTCCCTAAGTAGAGAAACACATTCTCACAACCACCAGATCATATGCAAGGATCACAAAGAGAAGTAGAACTAGCACAAATACCAAACATATGCACAAGTCATTTAACACATCATCTTCAATGTACTTGATCTATGGTGAAACACCATGATTTTTAATATCATTCATCTTCTGTTCAATCATTCCTTGGTGTAAAGTTTGATCATCGTGTTTGTATTAATGTTGTTCATCTTTGAGCTTGATACTATATTTGTCAAGGCACAACTACAATCTTGATTTACCTTTGACATCTTCATGAAAGCTCTCATCGATATCGAGATCAACACGAGATTTGTATGAACTTTCACTTTTAAATTTGTGGTAAACAAATTGTAATCTATTTCATCTTTAATCATCACCTCATGTTCATTGAAACTCTTTTTTTCCTCGACCTCAAAAAAACATTTGTGTAGTATCAAACTATCAATGCTTTCCTCCTTTAATTTGAAGTATCATAAAGATCCAATGTTTTGGTTTGATCGCTAATCTCTATCTCTTCATGCTCTTGGATTTGTATGAATTTAAGTACTTGTGATTGTGCCACATGAATAGAGTCCAAGATCAGATCACTTCTTTGGTTTCTTCTTTGACTTCACATAAATAATGCTTTTCAAAATATGCACTACTAATTTCCTTCAAGTCATCTTGCATACGTGCAGGTTTCCTCATCATGTCTAACAAAACAAGATATCTACTCGATTGTTTCAGCTCATAGATGGCTTCATGTACGACTTTTTTTCTATAATTCTATAAAGTTCCTATACACATATTGTTAGGTTTTGATAATCTAACCATCAAAACAGTCCAAGATTTCTCACATATATTAGCATGAAACTGCACAAATGGACATACCTCGTGTAGCATGAATTGCCATAAGAATCGATTAACTAGGATACTAGGACGTCAACTGTTGCCCTCTATCGATTTACACACATCTTATATATCGAATTCTCGAAACTTGTCAGCTAAAACAATGGAGACCATCTTCAATTCCTTGCTCACCAAAAGACTATGTGGCTCCTTTAAAAGTTTATGGGTTTCTTTGAATCTCTAAAAACCCAACCAGTGTCACTGTGTTTAGGCCGATAGCATGTTGTAATGTTATCTACAAGTGCATCTCCAAGGTGTTGTGCAACAGAATTGGTGAGATACTTCCAAGAATCATAAGCAGCAACCAAGGGGCTTTTGTTCAAGGAAGAAATATTGTGGAGAAAATTCATGATATGTCAGGATATTATAAGGAAATATGAAAGGAAAAACTTGTCTTCGAGATGTTTAATGAAGATTTATCTCCAAAAAGCCTATGATTGGATTGAATGGGAATTTCTATAAGGAATCCTTTCATCCCTCAAGGTTCCAGTGATAAATGGATAATGACTTGTGTGAGCTCTTCAACCTTCACCTTCGCATTAAATGGAGAAAATTTTGGTTTCTTTAAGGGTAAGAGAGACTTGAGGCAGGGTGATCCACTCTCACCACTTCTATTTACGGTGTGTATGGAATATCTGTAGAGGATTTTAGACATAGTGGGAAAGAAGGATAATTTCAGGTTCCACCCTATGTGCAAGCAAATGAAGCTCAATCATTTATGCTTCACTGATGACCTTCTGATGTTTTGTACAAGGGATATAAAGTCAATCATGTTGATCCTTAGAGCTCTTGCTACTTTCTCTCAATCATCTGGGTTGCAAATGAACAATAATAAATCAGAGATTTATTTTTCTGGGATGAGCAAGGACAATATCGAGGATAATCTGCAAAGATTAGGTTTTAAAGTGGGGAAAATGCCTTTCAAATATCTGGGCATCCCAATCTCCTCGAGGAAGCTTTCAGTGCTAGAATGTAGTACTCCCTCCATTTCATTAGGATCTTGGCATATTGCTCTTTCGGCAATTTCAGTCATTTCTTTGCGTTTCTATTTCGGGTAAGTTTTAGGCACTTAAACTTCCCATTTTAGCCTTACTTATTCCATTAACATACTATTAACCCTACTTAACATTAATAAACCAATATAATAATCCATCCACAACCCTAATTAACATGATAAACCACCCTATTATTAACTTGACCACCATCACAACCACCAAACAACCACCACAACAATCACCCAACAACTTCCAAAATGGTCACCACCAGCATCGCAACACCGGCCCCCAACCCCTATCATCGCCGGCGAGACCTGGAGAGAGATCAGAAGAGAGAGACGGGAACGAAAAGACGTGGACATGAAAGATTGATCGTCAGAGGAGAGGGAAGTTTCAACGTGCGCGCAATGGAGGCGACAGGTAGCCGCGGATATGTGCGGGAGTGACGTAGGAGATCGACGGCGAGGAGAAAGAGGGAGGGTGAGATCGATCTTGGTGGTTGGGAGAAGATTATGTGCGAGGAGTGAGAGAGGAGAGATGGTGATGAGTGCGAGAAGGTGTTGGGTCGGGTGGTGAGGGAGGAGAGAAAGTGATGAGTGCGAGAAGGTGGTGGGTCGGGTGGTGAGGGAAGAGAGAAGGTGGTGGGTCGGGTGGTGAGGGAGGAGAGAAGGTGGTGGGTCGGGTGGTGAGGGAGGAGAGAAGGTGGTGGGTCGGGTGGTGAGGGAGGAGAGAAGGTGGATGATTAATGTTAGTTAATTGGGCTTAATTATCTAACTCCCTCCATTCCTTGGTTCTTGTGCCCAAATGAGATGCCAAGATCCTAATGAAATGGAGGGAATATATTGGTTGATAAGATAGTCAACAAGATCAGAGCTTGGGGGTAAAGAAAAAATTATACGCAGGTAGATCAGTGCTGGTGAACTCAATATTAATACACTTGCACTCTTATTGGACTTAAATCTTCATCATTCTGAAAACTGTAATTAGGAAAGTCATGGCTGTGTGTAGGAACTATCTTTGGGAAGGTAAGGAGAACTATATGAGAATCCCGTTGGTTGCCTGGAACAAAATTTGCAGCTCAAACAAGTAGGGTGGCCTAGGGTTCAAGGATAGTAGCTTAATTTGGAATACGGATGCAGTGGCTAAGTTTTGTTGGTGGATATACAAAGGAGAGAAGAGACTGTGGATCCAATAGGTTAACAGTGTATACCTTAAAGGGCAATCTTGGAGATATTATCAGCCATCAAATAACATAAGTTGGAACTTGAAGAATGTGTGCAGAATAAGGACGAAAATGGAAGCTGCTTTTACGAATGGTAAGTGGCTTAACTTGTCAAAGGACTACACAATTAATGAAAGTTACGAGTGGCTAAGAGATCAACAACCTATAAAAGGTTGGACAGGGCTATTATGGAACAAGTATGCAGTTCCGAAGCACAGTTTCATCGCATGGATTGTAGGTTGGCAGAGTCTTCTCCTGAAAGACAAGCTGAGTAAATTGGGAGTGGCGGATGATCATTTATGCTGCATCTCTTAAGAAAAGATGGAAACGCATGATCATCTCTTCTTTGAATGCAAGGAGTTGATGAAAGTGAGAATTCTGGTTAAAATTCCACAACAGAAAGCGAGTGGTGCAGCAGAAGAAGAGCTAATACAAAACTTTAAAAACAAGTAGTAAATGCAGCTATCTATGGACTGGTATACCATATTTGGATGAAGAAAAACAGAAGCAGAGTTGAGAGTATTACCAGGAGGCCCGATAGAGTAGTTAGTGAGGTAATAGTGTGTATTCCAGTTAGAGGAAAGAAAATGGCAAAAAATGTCAATGTAATTGACAGTCTGACATGGTTTGGATGGAAAACTTAGGTTACATTCCTAATAATCCATAGTTTGTAAAATTGTAAGGCTTTTTCCTAGTTCTTTTGAGCAATAAAATCATACTTACATTTTCTCAAAAAAAAAAAAACGATTGTTTGATTCTCATTCTTTATATTATGGCCGACGCGAAATATATACATCAATATATATTTTCTAACTGTCCTAATACAGTACAAGTAGGAAGGTACGACGATTATATTCCTAATCTAATTCGGAATTATCTCTCCTAACTATATAACTACATAATATGGCATATGCCTAAGCAGAGGTTCCAACCCATTTACCCATATCCACATTTCTTTTGTTAATTCAGTCTATGCTTAGTCTGTGTGTGTGACCCTATAGGATCAATTACATTAAGCAACTCGTTAGCTAACCAACAAATCATAAGAGGATCTCTACCTCAAACGTTATGATTATCCAAATGTAGTTGACTTAATTATCTCCGTGATTAACTATCAAACTAATTAACAACTTGATCGAAGGACATACTCATTGATGTGTCTCATATTTTAGTGAATCCAATTATTGTATAATGGCTATCAAACTCATGCATTTATTAAGCCCCAACACTAGTACCCCTTTAAGAAATTCCGCTGAAACAAATATGTTGTACTATAATAAAGATGCCAGATGGATTTCAAATTGAAGCTTCACCTTTGTTGGTGGTTCATTTGCGGACACCACCATACCAGAATGTTGAGATATACATGCATGCGATCAACGACTATGTTCAATGGAAAGTAACAAACATCATACTATTCCTTCAAAAACATTGCAATCGTTAATTAGTGACCCTGACCTCAAGGTAATGGATATGAAACATCAGAAAATGATTGAAGTAGACGATATGCAACGAAGGGCACACCTAACTCATCAAATCAACACTTACCCATTGCACTCTGCATTTCATGTTTGGATTAAATGATTGTTTGATTTTTTGGATATGCGCCGACACCCAGCTCCATTTCCAGGTTCTCTTATGAATTTAATCAATCATTAACCCGTGTAAGATGTTCCACGTACATTGTACAAACTACAAAAGCAACCTACTTGTTACGTGGTTACAAGCTATACTAATGGAGTAGTTGCTTGTCAATCGTTATCTAACATCCAATTTCTATGTGTAAAAATGTCATTCATGGTTGGGGATATTGCTTTGAGCGTTCGAACTATATGATAGCAATAGCGTCAAGAAATAATGGTAAAGTTGAGCATACAAAATGTCTAACATTGGTTTGTTGGAATTCAAGGGCTATATGTCGGTGATAATTCATGTCCTGTATTCAATGTATTCAAAAAGTCTATGACAAAATGCATGTGGTCTATAATAAGCGAAGTAGGAGTAATTTAAATAATCGGCAAATTTACGTGGTGCCCCTGAGTTATGTCAAAATGCATGTGGTGCCCCTACTTTCCAAACTGCTACATCATGGTGTCCCTAAACTATGTTATGTGATGCACGTGGTGCCCTTTTGACTAACTTTGACTAACGACGTCAAATTTTGACCGTTAAGTGATGATGTGGTGTGAGTTAGCGCTTGGGTGAAAAATTAATTAAGCCATTAGTTAGTTAGTTAAGTATATTATATTAAAATTCAAAATTTTTAAAAAATATGTTAAAAAAACTGAAAAAGTTTTTTTTCTTCTGAAAATTCCTATATGAGTGCCCTTGAGTTATATACAACAGTGCACAAAGTCCCCCCCCCCCCATTTTACATAACAGTACACATGGTACCCATGTCAAACTATTTCAAAAATTAAAAAAAAAAACCGATTTAAGTTGGGTAATTGTTAAAAGCTGGTAATTTATTTTCAATAAAAATAATAGTAACTATCTATGTCGTTTTGTCTTGTAATTATTGTTTTTCTTGTAGAAAAAAAAAGAGTTGTTATAGCAAATTAATCAACATAAAGAGGTTTTTTTTAAATAGTTTGGTTTGGGCACCTTTTGCACTGAGGGGCACCATGTGCACAATGTTTAGTTCATATCGGAATTTTCAGGAAAAAAAAGTTTTCAAAATTTTCTATGCAGAGCTTTTTAAATTTTTGATAAAAAAATATCTTTTTTGCCTTAAATTAATTTTTCAACCAAGTCTAACCCACACCACATCATCACTTAACGGTCAAAGTTTGACGCCTTTAGTCAAAATTAGTCAAAAGGGCACCACGTGCATTACATGACATAGTTTAGGAGCACCATGATATTGTAGTTTGGAAAGTGGGGGCACTACATGCATTTTGACATAACTCAGGGGCACCACGTGAATTTGCCGTTAAATAATTCCAAATTGGTTATGATCAATTATATTGCTAATTAATATTTATTTGAGCCTGGGTTACATAATGGTATATTGGTTCTTTGAAAACCATATGTTTTCTCCGTAATGTTATACCCTGAACACAAAATAGCTATTTACTCAACCACCATAGAGGTACATTTGTTACACGACCACTCTCAACTTTCTATGATGATGCAAAATATACATTAACGTGTCATTCTACATTGCATTATTCATTTGTAAATTCGACCACCACCTTGTTGGCCGACTTTGATTATTGTATTATGTTGCTCTATCAATCTTCGCAGAAGGATGTATTTCGTCAGAAAAGTATACTTTTGTAATAACTGTTAGTGAATGATCTAACATGATTATTGTATTGTTGATGTACTCCCAAAATTCTAGTAAATATTATTTAACTATCTATGTTTCAAATCTAATATAAGAAATGTGAAAACATTGGTTAATTTTATTTCTGTTAACTCTTATAGTACATAAAACTTTTGATGAAGAACTTAAGTAAATTAATTGATTAGATACATACAATTCCAAAAAAAAAAAATCAATTTGGGTACTTCCCTCTGAAAGGTTATCCGATAAAAACAATATACGACATTGCTCTACTTCATAACTATATTAACGCTAATGTTATCAATTAATTCAGGTATCATTAAGGGTACCTATTTCACATTGAAGGGTCATCTGGTGAAATCAGTAGATAACATTGCTCTACTTCATAAGTATTAAAGCTAACCAATTAGCCCAATTATCATTAAGGGTACTTCACTTTGAAGGGTCATCCTGTGAAATCAGTAGACAACATTGCTATACTTCATATCTATTAACGCTAATGTCATTAACACAAATACCATGCTAATTTCAATGATATCCATGACTACAATATCTTCTTTCAATTCATGCAATTTCTCTAGATGTCTAACAAATACACCATTATTTCCCCCACTTTCCATTTATGGACAAATTCCGTTATGCATTGTTTTTCTTCATATGTCCTACAATTCATGACTAACCCCTATATATTTATTCTATTCCCACATACATCCTTTTCATAACGAATGTAAGGACACTATTCCCCATTGTTTACACTTTGAATTCAAAACATTTAAAATTGAAGAGTAAATTGTTACTAATTTAAACAAAACATAACAACCAATTTTAGTGGTAAATTATTTTGGGAAAATTTTCAATATACCCCTGAGGAATCCGAGTTTTTCTGTTGTACCCCTCAGGTTTCCGAATTTCCAAAATACCCCCTGAGGTTTGCAAAACAGCGTTTGTTTGGTGTTTTTGACTAACGGAGTTTAACACCGTTAACCATTTAGTTTGTTTGACCTAATTCTAAACAAATTGACCTTTATTATATCAACTAGGATGAAGGCCCGTGCATTGCCCGGATCACATGATAATGTTTTCTATTAAAAATGATATATATAAAATGAAAACACTACGATAACAAAGCGACAATTAATAATGACGGGTTAGTACGTACGTATGATTAGATCGAAATACAGTTTTTGTGTTTAGATGGACATCAAATACTTTTAATATTATAAAATTCTCAAAACTCTCTTAAAACTTCCGGTCAATGTGAGAGATACAAAAAATCCTCCTTTAATCACATATATATATATATATATATATATATAAAGTTGGATGGAAACCGTGTGGGCGCGACACGTCATCCTCCACCTCACGTGCCACATAGGTGACAAGCAAACGTGCATGCCACACAAGCAATTCCACCTCATCGCCTGGCACACAGTTAAATCCGCAAAAATGAGATTATGAAGGCTTGAACGTGCGACCTCATCATTGCATTTTAGTACTTCAACCACTATGTCAATTTATGTTTGTTGATTCTTTATTAACCTAATTATATATAAAGGCCTTAAATGTTGAGATCATAAATATATACATGAAATAAATGTCAAAATAATTGATAGGGGGATTGATATAAATGGTCGTATATGATATTATTCATAATCATGATGAGAATAAATATTAAAATAACAAAAAAATGGAGAGGAAAACACGAGAATTGGTATTATGCGGTTTGGAGAAAAACGAAGATAAGGATGAGTAATATTGTAATCATTATATTTCATTGATTTACGTATAAAATCAAACACTAATTGTTTTAGGTGGTACTTTTTATCCACACTACTCAATGAATGAAGACGGAAATGGGACAATGATATTGATCACTGATCTATTTAGGGGTGATTGATATAAATCGTGGTATATGATATTGTTCATAGATATTGGAATAACAAAAATGTGGAGAGAGAAATACAAGAATTAGTATTAAGCGGTTTGACAAAGATTAAAGAAGTCCGCTCACTAATATTGTAATATCTCTATTTCACTAATTTACGTATAAGATCAAACTTACTAATCAACGAAGACCGTGCGTAGCACGGTGTCAAGACTAGTAATATAGGAATATTATAAAATTCTCAAAACTCTCTTAAAACCTCCCGTCAATGTGAGAGCTACAAAAAAGTATCATTTAATAATATAGAAGGATTAAAGAAAAAAAAACTCATTCTTCTCTCTCCTCCTCCCCTCCTCCCAACACAGCTCAGGCAGTCTGTCCACCTTATCACCACCGCACCTCTAGCGCCCACAACCACCACCAAAGTGAGCGGCTTGTCACTGGCGAACACTGCCCATGCCCACATATGCGACGCCTCTTTTCATTCCTCCTCGTTTCCACCATCTCCTTCTTCCTTTTCCCTCATTTTCAACAAACAACAATTTTGACGAAAATGATAGACAATAAGCCGCAAGGGAAGGTTTATGGGCGGCACGGGAGGGAATCTGGGTGGTAGCTTCCATGGATAAGTGTTGGAAAATGGATTGAAATAGGAGAAAGAAAATGAGAGAGGGTTTGCGTGAGGTCAAGGAGACAGTGGCGCGAGATGAAAGTTATCCTCGTGGAGCCGCCTAATCAGCTCGCTCCCAATAGTGGTGAAAGAGTCCCAAGGGGTGCTGGTTTGGGTGGTGGCTGCGTTGGGCGGTGGTAGCTGGGCAAGGTGGGGCATGGGGGAAGGGACGGGTGAAAGAAAATGGGGGAAATTTTAGGTGAGTTTTTATTTATTTATTTTCTTTTCTATATTTTTTTTATTAAGGGTCAAATAAAGTAACGGAGTTAACCTCCGTTAGTAAAAAAAAAACACCAAAAGAACAATGTTTTGCAAAGGAAAGGGGTATTTTTTGAAACTGGGAAACGTGAGGGGTACAACAGAAGAACTCGGATACCTCAAGGGTATTGGAAAATTTCCCAATTTTACGTTATAACAATACAACATAATTACCTTGATCCGAAATTGAGTAAACTTTTACTTGCTTCTTGAGCCAGTTATAAGACCATTAACCACCATCACAATTTTATTTTAATCTATATTATTAATTAGTTAACTAGTTTACAACAATTGCACATCACCTTCACCAACTTAATTGGTATATACTCGTAGAATATTTTGATGTCATAGGGGTATTGACTTTTTGATGGTCAGGAATCTTTATATACTAATAGTATAGAAAACTGTGTAAGTAAGATATCACAAGATGTGTAACAACCCTGAATTTTCGACAGTTTTTAACGAGAAAATTAAGGACTGTTATGCCGCCGTGGACTCCCAAGTCAACGGCAAGGCTTACTAAATCGAAGTTCATAAAAGAAACAATAAAGTGTCAGCGGAAGACTTATAGCTAAGTTTACAAACCAAAATCAAACCAAATAAAAGAGAGAATACGAACAATGATTCGAAATAAGGATGAACGTGAAAGATTGTATGGTACGGAAAGAAGCTCAAGTTTATGAGGTCAACGTTCTTACCTTCACCAAACTAGAAAGGGACTTCTTCAAACACACACCCTAATCACCAAAAATAATAAGATTGAATTACTAATTGATCACCATCATAATCCCCACACAAAAACAATCAACCAACTACACCAAGATCACAACAATCATGTTTTCGACATCCAAATGCTCCAATAATCACACCAAACTCGTACCACATCTTTCCCATCCTACTAATTACACAATCCCATAAATTTAACACCAAAATAACAACAACACCACCCAAATAACCCAAAAATCAGAACCGGGCCGTAGGTTCGTTCACCATTCAAATCATCATCAAAAGCTCACAAAACAACAACACAATATCCCCAATTCATAACAAGGCCCTCCAACAAAAATCAAGCAATTCCACAAACAAAATCAATCATAAATTGACATAAACCCTAATTGACAAAACCCCAATTTTTAAAATCATAACTCACAAATTATATTTACGAAAATCACGATTATAACCTTAAAACAACAATCTAATTAACCCAATCGTGTTCTAATCATCAATTTGACCCAAATTCGAAAATCAACTCACGAATTAAACCCATAAAAATCACCATTAATTTCAACACAATCAAATCAAACAACCTAATCGATCAATAATGAACAACACAACCCAAAATCGACAACCCAACTAAATTAATCAAGCATGGTTTTGGGACTTACGACTCTCGACTGAATCAAGAGGGAGAAAGACGGCTGGGGAAAAGGAGTGGCGGCTAGGGCGGCTGTGAACGGCGGCGAGAGGCGGCCGAGAGCTGGGGTCGCGCGGCTTCTCTGCTTCTTCTCTTTCTCTTTTTTTTTTTCTTTCTTTTCCTTCTTCTTTTCTTCGCGCGGCAGTGAGGACGAGAGTTTGTGAGTTTTTTTTTTGTTTTTTTTTGTTTTTTTTTTATAGTGTAGAGAGGAAGGGTTTTAGTAAGGGCATTTAGGTAAACTATCACAAAACTAACCCAATTAGGAAACCGGTCCAAAGTAGGAAAATTCCCAATTTAGTAGTTGTCTCCAAATTTCCAAATTAAATATAACACCCTAATTAATTAAGGACCCCAAAAATTACAGGGTGTTACAAGATGCTTATTTTTTTAGTTGTGCATATTATCGTATTCCGAGTGTGTATTATATTATTTATAATATTTATACAATCTTTACATCGTTTCATATATTTAATAATCATAAAGTGGTCGTGTCTAGTAAATATATGCACTATTTCATCCAACACTTATACAACCATCAATCTTGTGTTTAAGTTTAATCTTTAAACTCAACTTCATATGTTTATTGAAAGTCCAGTTTAATATTCGCATTCATTAATTTCCCTTCCACTTAAAGTCTACATAAAATCTAATATCCTATGTTCATTCTTACATCTCAAACACATAATGGCTAATCATATTTCAATAAAAGATAGTGTGGGGGTCCAGATTGTTTCACGTCTCCCAACCAACTTCTTGTAATTTATTATTTATAATTAATACATCAATATTTTATAAAATATTATGCAAAATATACATACTCGTATTCAATCTATTCTTCACTACAATCGCAAATCACTAGCTAGCAATAAAATATGAGGTTAATCAAAATTTCCATCAACATATATACTACATTATACTTTATACGTTTAAATTTAGTGATTATATTGTTAGTATATATCATATTTTCCCAAAGTTCCACATCACCTTTTAAGGCCTTACACTTATTTGTTTGTTTTAAGTGGCCTCTTATTATGTCCATAGCTATTGTATAGTCTCTATTTTTTCCATCCTAAAAAAGTGTTTCTAATCACATGCTTGCATATGTATTGGTGGTACATATATACAATATTTAATGTAACCAAAATAGTGCACCCCACTTTTTCTAACTCGATTACTTATTATTGACTTTGTCCTTCTAGTATGGACATGCATATGGTAGAAATTCAATTGATGGATGAGAATGGCATAGTGAATAAGTTCATCACAAATACATCAATTGGATGTGTTTCATTTTAAAATGTAAAAACTATCAATCTTGTGTTTCATCTTCCAAAATATATGGTTCATAATCTTCTCCTTCATGTTCAGAAATATATAGTTGTGATTGTTCTCCTTCATCTTCAAAAATGTATCCACAACATTGTTCTTCATGAAAAATATAATCGGTAATCTCATTGTTGTCGATCAGTATTATATGTTTTTTCAAACCATGATGGTTTGCTATATATATTTCGCACTCACCTTTATCCCTTCTAATTAACTCACGTGTACACAATTTCCATCTTCATATGTTCATCATCTCTTCCAAAATATTTCATGGTTAACCCTATTTAAATACCCCTTTCGAAAATGGCGTCTTTTGAAAACAAAGCTACGGCCAATCCATCCTCACAATTGTGACTCTATGAATTTTCTATTAGTAGATTAGTTTGTAGGCATAAAATTACAGTAAAAAAATTATTTAGAAATCCACATGACGTTACCTTCTATTGACATTGGTGTTGATCTTTTTTTTATCTCCTTCATGTTAATTTACACAACATTAAAGTTTATACATAGATTCACGGACAAGATCATAATTTTAAAAAAATGAGAATGCATATTAACTTAAACTATCTCATCAGTAATACTCGATGCCATGATGTTATTCTCTTTCTTTGACTGCATACACCATGTATTTTTATTGTTAGTTTAAATTATATTCTCTAAACGATTTGGTGCAACTTGAAGAGCCCCTACATCTATTTTTTTGCAGGTACTTAGGTTAATGCTACACGGGTGGGCATATGAGGATTTGAACCCTGAATTCCCCAAAACAGGTTGGTTTCCTAACCATTAGGACAACCTTGAGGATATTTGATTTTTCAAAACCCTATTACGAATGTAAATAAATAAATATTTTCCGTAATTTAGCTTGATAATTATATTATTTTCTTCAACAAGATAACATTATTGTCGCTAACGAAATTTTTTGGATACTAATGTATATACATGTACTTAGTAGTAGTGCTACTACATTATCTATAACTTTGGCTCAAATTATGAAGAAATGAAGCAATTTTTACCCCTTTGTTCATTGACAGGGCTTGAATTGTGTAGTTAAAATGGAGGGATACGTGAAAATCAAAGAAATAAGTATTAGGAATGGTGAGAAAATGGATAGTGGGTACGGTAATAATTTCTAGTTTACCTTAAAGGACCTCCGAGATCTTGTCGTCGACGATAAGGTCGTTTGCCTCAAACTTCTTACTCTTTTTTCTCAAGAAGTACCAAAACCAAGGTTTGTTCGTAATCTATGCTCTCTCTTTTTAATATGTCATGTATCAATTTCGCACCCTTTTACGAGAAAGGCTTCGGTAATTCTATATGTACTAGACTAGAATACGGACTAACTAAAATGGCAAACTGAACAATGTTTGTGTATGTGTGTGTTTGGATTATTATGAAAGATTAAGACATTAGACGTCTTCCACTACGATAAGTTGTGAATTACATAAACGGTTACATAACAGTAAGATGATTATTATTTGAAGCACAATTTGTATTTTGCATAGAGGAAAAATTGTTGCTTCTATCTTAAATGTGGTGCATTTAAGTAGTTATGTATACCACTTTGAGCGATCATGTATTATTCAAAATATTTGGACACATCTTATGTGTTATTCTATGTCGTTAATTAAGTTTATGTGATATTTGTAGTCACTTCTCTGGGGAACAAAACAAAACCTCTAGTTAGAAGTACTAAACCAAAATGTGGACAAGCTTTACCTCATATTAAAGAATGTTTATATTGATTAAATTGTGGCATTTAAGCTCCTCAAGCTCGGATCCGGCGTAGATTAGACATCCCGGTGATTATGATTTCTATGGACGCCAGCGCCCTGATCATTATGAAGCGTATCGAACACAAAACCGTGGATTACTTGCTTGATCATGTTCGGTCCGATAATGTCAAGAACCTTTTACGCGTGTATCTTAAATAACACGCTTGTCTTACATCCTTGTTGAAGTACGATAGTAACAATGAAGGGTAGGAGATTCGAGATAATGATTGTAAGGAGGCGGAGGAGATTCGAGGTTGTGGTGAGCCGGTTAGGACGAGCGAGGTTCCGATTATAGACGAGGATGCTACAAACAATGTGGAGATTTGAGGTGGGGATAATCAAGAGGCGACACAGGAAAGAATTTGAAGAAATGTGGTGGTAGTTGTAAAAGAATAATGTGTTAAGAGAGGACGAGAATGGTGGTAGTGGCGAGGACAACAACAATTGGGGTCGTGTCAAACACAGAAGGATTAAGCGGGCGAAGTATCTCCACGAGAACTTCCCATAGGCATTTGAGAGACATCGTGCCTAAGAAGCTACTCGAGTTGATACGTGTACCGGGTTTAATAAGAGAAAAATTTGCTAGCCACTTACAAAAGTACCTGAAAACAAGAAAAACTCAATAATCTAGACAGCACAAACCACAATCGTAGCAACATCCACCTCCATAGCAACAACAACTACCAGTACCACAGGTCTTATCTAACTGGTTGAATGTGATCACTGCGTTGGCTGCTCTACCTGATCATTTGACTATGTTAGGCACTAGAAACATGTCAAGAGGGATGATGTTGGGGACGAATTTCACAACAGCATTCTTTTATTACTAGTAATTAGACGACTCTTACTCAATCATCAATTAGTTATACACCAGTGTTATAAACTTAATGATCTCGCAACAACAACCACCCAACCCTCTCCCTAAATGGATCTAATTTTGGTTTCTTTAAGGGGAAGAGTGTAATATCCCGAAATTTCAAATTAATATTTTAGATTTATTAATTAGATTATTGTAATGAAAAATATTTCAATCATTAATTGTGGGTCGTTTTCCTAAATGAGTTCGAGAATGAGTTTTAGAATCGGATATCTATTTGGGTCGTTCTATTTTCATTTGGATCGTTCCTAACTACACTAAACTACACTAGCCCACACCAAATTGGCCTAAACCCAAAGTCAAACCCAAAGGAAAAAGAAAAGAAATCAGATTTTAAAAAGGAAAAAAAATAGAAAAAAAAAAAAATAAACCCTCTCTTTCTCTCTCCTCAACCACGACAAACCCCCCTATAAAACAAAGCCTCTCTGTTTTCTCGCCTCTCTTTTCCTCTCGTCCTCACCTCGCGCACGCCGACCTCACCCGCACTCCACAATTGCCCAGCTCGCCGTCGTGCTCTATTTCCGACCACCACATCACCCTCTTCTTCCTCGTTCAATTTCTGTGAACAACGCTATTCCCCTCTTCCTCCCCTGTTTTCGTTTTCTTTGATAAACGTTGATTCTAATTCGTTTTTCTTGCTTTAAATCATGTTTAATCGATCCTAATAGATGTTATGAGTAGTGGGTAATCGATCTAAGTTAGTTTTATGCATCAAGAATTGATTTTGATGATTGTTTTGAGTTGATTTTCACTAATTACGAATTTGGGGTTTATTGGTCTAATGATTCGAATTAGGTTTAATTAGTTTCGAAAATTATGATTTTATTATCTTATAATCTTTTAATTAGGGTTCTTGTATTTAGTTTGAGATTTATATTGGGTTTTGTTCAAAGTTTGTAAAAATTGTAAATCGGGGGAACTATCATAAATTGTTTACTAATTAGGTTAATCAGCCCAAGTTAATTATGATAATCAATAATTCGAAATTTTGATAATTTAGAGAATTATAAACTTATTTTCGGAATTTAGTTAATTTAATTCGTTTTTATGTGATTTTATGTAATTAAAACATGATTTTGATAATTAAAACATATTATAAATTATTTTAATAAACCCTAAATAAATCCTAATAGTTAAGAGTTGATTTTTATAAATTAGATTCTGTTTAAAAACTTATTTTAAGTCTTTGAGAATTTTTATAATAATTTCGGTGTTAATTAAGTTTTATTTGATAATCATTGAAATAGGATTATAATTATTGGATAATTGGTAATTGTTGGTTTGAATTTGGTATTGTCATGTTCATACATTGCTATAAGATCATAGTAACATATAGATATATAGTTGGTTGGTTGGTTGAGAAAGATTGAGTTTTAATTTGAGAATGTCGTTTGTGTAATTGTAGAACCTGAGTTCGTAGACGAGGAATACTAGTGATTGTTGTGCTATTGAGTTTTCCGTTTGCTTAAAAAGGTAAGCTAGCATGCTCCTTTCTTAAACTTGTAGAAACCTTTCAAACTTATGTGCTAGATGTGAATGGTGTGATTGAATGAGAACGTAGTATCATGATAGGTGGAGAACAATTCAATTTATATAATTTCATTATCATGATTGGTTGGAATTATTATATTGATATTGGTATATGGTTTGGCTTGTGATATAAATGAGATTTTGAAAGGTAAGGTTGAATGTATATTGAATTGGTTGATTTGGTTTGGTTTGTGGGCGCATAGCCATTTATATTATGATGTTGGTTTGATATCGTTTTATATGATTTGTGATCATCAACTCTCTCATTAAGATAATGGTTACTTAGACGGAGCAAAAGAACTCCTAATCATTTGTTCGAGCCAAAAGAGCTCCTATTTAATTGTTTGAGTCAAAAGAACTCCTATTTATATGTTTGAGTCGCATCGACTCCTATTAATTACCCCACCGCATCGGTTTTAAGAGGGTTAGGCTCTAGTCTACTCTACTTGGGTTAAAAACACTCAGTAGGGGGTGTGCACACTTAAGGTCTAGTAGTCTTGGATTATGGATTTATGGTTGATAGGATGAATTGGCAAAAGATTCAGTTCATTACTAAATAATAAGGATTATGGATTATGGATTATGGATTGTGAATTATGAATTGTGACTTATAACTTCTTACTCGTGATCAAATTAATGTTTGATGGATTGTGGATTGTGGATTGTGAACTATGGATTATGGATAATGACTTATGAATTTCTCATTTAGCGTTAGTGTTTGATTTGTTGGATATGGAATGTGGAATGTTTCTTATACTATGAGTGTGTGATGAATTAAATGGTGGATTGTGAAATATGACTCTTAAGTAATGGTTTGGAATTATTATTGGATGATTATATGTTTATGTGCTAAGTGTGTTTTCGAAAATAAAAGTAAAAACGTTTTCAAAATCCAGGTAAGGATTTTGGGTTTTAACATGTTGAGGTGTTAGCTTACTCAATTTTCTGACTTTTTCAACTGTGATTTTTGTGCTTTAAATCCACCACAGGTTTGGAATGATTTATGCATGCGGGAGCGACGACTCATTAGACAGTAGATGGATTTAATAAATTAGACTTTCGTTTATTAGACAATCTATTGAACTTAGACTATTTCATATTTATATTTCATACTTTGGATTATTGCAATTTTAAGTATTGGATGTAATAGACTATTTTAGATCATTAGACTTTTATACTGTGGCTTTTGAAATCTCCTATCATTCGAGTCTTTGGCTCGAGTGCGGAGTGACACCTCTGAATTTCCTTATTTGTGTTTGGGTACTCAATAAAATGGTTTTAAAAAGGAAAGGAAATTTGGGGGTGTTACAGTTGGTATCAGAGGCCAGGTTAGGTCCCACGCTAAAATGAACTAATAAGACTAGGAAAAAGAAATAAACGAATCAACCAGCAAAATAAATAAATAAATGATTAATAAAATGAATCAAGCCGTATGGGGGATGAGTTGTTTGTTTTGTGTGTTTAGTGCCTCTTTTGTTTATTTCTTGCTATTTGTTTACACATGTGAGGATCCTGTATGGTTGTTCGTGTTCCAATTTATGATAGGAGTTTGGTGTTGCATGTTAGAATTTGAATGTTTGGAATTGTTGAAATTTAATTGTTTGGAATGGTTGGAATATGGATGAGATTGTGGAATTTTGAAGGTCTAATGTACCTTATCAATTTTAAATGATATGAGCTAGATGAGGAAAGTGCACATTACAAAAAGCATGCTTTGATACATCTACATTTTCATGATTGGATAATATGCTATGATTAGAGCATAAACTGCTTAAAACATTTTTTTTTATTGTAAGTCTGTAATTATGATTAGGAGGTGGTGATAACTTTGTTGGCATGAATTACAATGGTAATTCATTGTTATTATGGAAATGTTGTTGCATTAGTAATTTCAATCCCTATATTGTAAGGTTAGTTACTAACTGATGTGTATGGCTAATAAGAATGATTAACGAACTAAGGGAGCAATTAGGATATCTATAAATAGTTCCCTCCCACCCTACCCGTAAGAATCAAGTTGGTGGCTAGGTATAATAATTATAATAAAAATGATCAATACTTGACATTTTAGACTTTTGGCTAGACATCGATGTGTCAATTATATATATGTTTTATTACTTATGGATACTTTAAACTTTATTGATGAGATTGATATGACTTCTCTGATTGGTTTACTTGACGTGGTTATTATATGCTCATTGCATTATAGTTTGGAACTACTAAGTAGGAGGGAATGTAATTGGAAATAATTTGTTAGTGTAGGTTGTATGCGCCCCATTCACCACTACTACACAAGAAGAAACAACGCAAACATGAACTACCAACAACAAAACGATGGACTCCACCAGTTTGTTGCTGCTGTGGTCCAATTGTTGCAAAACAATAACCAACTACCTGTGAATGATTGACTGGGCTAAGAAGATATCCCAAAGGAAACCTGATTTCTATTATGAGCGTGAGGATCCTACTGAACTTGAGAATTGGATAAGAGATATGGTGAAAATTTTCAACACCATTAACTGTCCAGCAAACTAAAAGATAGATGGGGCTGTATTTTATTTCAAAGGAGAAGCTGATATTTGGTGGTCAGCTGCTAGGGAAGCCCTCCAAGCTCAACCAAACTTCAATTGGAATAGCCTTAAAAATGCTTTGAGACAAAGATTTTACCCTTAGCATGTTAGGCAAAGAAAACTCTCTGAATTCCTAGCATTGAAACAAAACCGAGGAAGTGTGAGTGACTATTATGCCAAATTCCTTGAGCTTTCTCGCTTTGCAACCACCATTTTGCCTGATGATGCCTCTAAGATATCTAGATTCATTGAGGGAATTGACTATAGCCTCCAGGAAACCATGATCATGATGAACTTTGCTGATGTACACGAGACCTATGGGAAAGCCGCTAGTGGGTGGAGAGTACATGAGCTAAAGGAGGAAACTCGAAACAAGAAAAGAAAATTTGAACCCCAAAATCCTAATCTGAATGAGACTGATTTGAACACCAACAGTGAGTTTGAAAAAAAGGGAAAACCAAACACTTTTGGGGGGGGGGAATCAAGGGTACAATAGAAATTTTGGTGGGAATAACTTTCAGAATCGTACCCAAAATAAAAGGGCTGAGCGTCACTACTTCTTTAAGAAATGTAATGGGGATCATCCGGGTGCTGATTTTTTTGCACAACCTGTCAATTGCCTTAATTGTGGGAAACGGGGTCATAGAGCCTATGAGTGTAGGTTTAAAAACTCAGACCAAATGGGAAATGGCAATTACGGGGGAACAACAAAGGGAATCCAAACTTCAATGAAAACACATACAACCCAAATCCTCGCCCCAATAACCAAAACTACAATCAGAATTCCTAAATCATGTTTAAAGATAAGTACAAAAGATATTACAAGAAAAAAGCAAAAGAATCCAAGACAAAAGCAACCGCCAAAAGCCACCCGGAAGCTTCGTGGAAATTGCCTTTCTCGGACCGAGGAGGAGTCTTCTCGGACCGAGAGAGGACTTCCCTCGAGTCGAGACAAAGTCGTCTCGAGTCGAGAAGGTAGCCCTCGAGTCGTGGACAGTAGTACTCGAGTCGAGGGGCTGCCCAGCGCAATTTTCGAACGGGCATAACTCTCACCTCAAAACTTCATTTTGAGCTCATAATATATCGTTAGAAAGCTAAGAGGATGCACTTTCCACTCCAATTGGAATTTGTGAAAAAAATTATCTATATAAAATGTTATGATCAAATGAAGTCGGAGGTGATGGTGTGTGGTTCTCTTAAATCATCCGACGCTCACCAAAAAGGGTCTTGAGCCACAAAATTCCCATAAAACCATCAATTAAACTTCAAAAATACTTTGAGTGGTGTGGTCTACAAATCACGTTAAAACCATGCCCAAATAGACACTAAGGCACCTAAATCATGCGCACTAACACACTACATTTGCACCCTATCAGTGAGGCTAAAATTTGGGAAACAAAGGGAAGAGGTAAGAGCTTACTGGGTCATTCGACTCACCCGATCAATATTAAATGTTTTACAGGTTAAGGAGATTTTGAGCTAGGTGCAAGTGCGTGTTTTAGCAATAAGACGCCGATATTTAAGATTATTGTAATAAAGAGGAGTTTTGGATGGATGATTATATGTAACTAAATTTGATTCATATTATTCAAATTCTTATGATACTTGTAATACTTATTCAATTTTTGGGATTTCAATACCCGAGTTCAAGAAGGTCTTCCGCTGGATTTTGATCGGTTTTAAAACCATATATATATTATACTATTTTTAGGTGAAGATCCATGAAGCCTTGTGTAGTCTATCTCCCCCTAGGTAGTGGTTGTTGCCCAACCTAGGTGAACATAGCCTATACAACGATAACGAGTTCTGAATCTAACCCCTGGTTACGGAAATTTGGGTCGTTACATTGTATCAGGTGGATTGTTGTTATAAGTTAGCTAGTTTAGATCGCGGGTTTGAATACTAGTCATAGTATACCGAGATTAGTTTTTGAGTCTAGAGAACTAAAGCAAAAAATACTTAAAAATACAATGCTATACATGCTTTAGCAAGCCTTCGAGCCGGTGGCCTCTAGGTTAATGTTCTTCTTGGCCAAATGCAGTTATTGATTGATTTAACTCGCAAAAACCCATATATTAAATAATTAGCCTACAAAAACACACACACACAAAAAATCATCACCGGGGTGGCGGCCGCCACCCCTCGTCACTAACTGGCTTCGGCCCTGCACCCAACCATGATGAACCCATAAGAAGGCTATTTTAGGGGTTTAAGGGCGGAATGGGGTGGTCAAAACAATCAAAATAGTGGGGGAGCAAACATAGTGGGGTACAAAGAGAGATGGTATAGAAACAAGCTAGTGAAACGGGTCCGGAGTAGTGGTTAGAATTGAGAGAGAGAGAGAGGAAAGTTAAAGAAAAAGAGACATACCTCAGGTGAGCTACGCTCCATTTCCCTCCATTATCGTCAAAGCAAGTGGCTCATGGTCAAAAGACCGGTAAAAGACCCACTCTCTTACCTCACAACCCGGCTTCCTCAAAATAAGTCGCCTCCTCTCACCTTACAAAACTCCCATCTCCCTCTTGTGTTTGTCGGATCATAATGACCCCCCTACAATAGTTGTCTAAAAACCAAAACAAAATAAGCCATTTTGTAATAAATTTGTGAGTTTGGGGTAAATGTAGATTGTTTGGGACAAGCAAGCATGTGAAACAAACGAGTGGGGAAATATGAAAAGAGATGGTATAAAAGATGGGACAAAATGGGGTGAAGGAGAGACTTGGTTAGAAATTAGATGGGGAAAAAGTGTAAGGAAGAGTGGTATTCATACCCTGGCATTCATCATGGATAGCAAGCGTCACAAACTAAAAAAAATGAAGAAAAAAAAAACAAAAAAAACAACACAAAATTACAAGTTTGGGTTGCCTCCCATGTAGCGCCTTTGTTTAACGTCGTTGGCTCGACTCATAATACGGAATTATCCTACAATCTCAAAAGATAGTCCTCACCCCAATGATTAAGACGGAAAAATTCAAAGCCCTTAGAACCTTGTCAAATGATCTAGAAAACATCTCATAAGAGTGACAATAGAAAACATTAGTAACCAACAATGCATAAATAATAGAGGCAAAATCATGAATACAAGGATTTCCCGGACCTCTATGCTCATAATTATCTCCTTTGTCATCATCTTTAGACTTATGATTTGACAAGTTCGGAACAAGAGATAAAGAAGAGTGATGGTAATTAATCCAAGGGGGTTTGGGGTTTAAGCATATGGATTTGGTCATTATGTCTCTACTCCTATTTTTCTTGAAAAGTACAAGACTCTCCGACTCCTCTAATGTGTTGTTCAAGAAGATATTAAAAGATGCATCGACATTCAAATCATGAGTCAATGTGAGATCACCAAAAAATTTCAAAAGTACAATCTCAAGATCAATAGACAAAGTCAGTACAATCAAAGAAGAAGAAGACTCATTGCAATCCACATAATTAGAGCTGGCCACGGGTCGGGCGGGCCCGAGCTAGTGTCGGGCTTACCCGGGCTAGTGCTCCAAAAGTCGAGCACTGGCACTAGCACTAGGTACCCGGGCTAGTGTCGGGCTAGTGCCAGTGCTCGACTTTTGGAGCACCCGGCCCTGTGCTTGGGCACTGCCTCGGCCAAAAAAAAAAAAAAAAAAAAAAGGGCTTGCTCATAATTACCACAATTTTATCATTATTTGATAAACTTATAATAATTAGGATGCCTACGTATCTCGAAAGAATCAAAGCCCACGTAGTTCTTTACTTACCTTACTTACCTTTGTTTGATTATTGATCGGTTTATTCTTGGACGTTCTCAATTCTCGTCGACGGTTGATGCTCCCGATTCCGATGTAGTATACATTGTCATGAATGGATCATCTTCGTCGTCATCATCGTCATCTTTCATTCCATGTGTTCTTGTTATTGCTTGATCCCAATCTTTTTTGCATAAACATACTTTCACAGATTCAGGAGCCAAGCTTGATCGTTTTTCATCTAATACTCTTCTACCTGCACTAAAAGCGGACTCCGAAGCAATTGTCGAAGCTGGAACTACAAGAACATCCTTTGCAATTTGGGTTAAAAACGGATATTGGTGGCTATGTTCACGCCACCAATTAAGAATGCAAAAATCACTATCATCGTTAATATCGTGGGTTACTGATAAATAAGTATCGACAAAAGATGAGGTATCGTTTGAAATCGTTTTTTGTTTTTTTAAAATAATGTTGCTCAAACCACCAAATTTACTTTTTTTAGATTTTAAAGGCATAGAAGAAGAAGAAGAACTAGCTTGTGCATTATTACCACTATACAAATCATGCAATTTACTAAGAATAGATTGACATTTGTTCACATAACTTTTTACATCATACTCTTGTTCTAATTGCGTATAATAATAATCTAACATGTTTGTCAATCCATCGACTTTAACACCGGGATCAAGAAGACATGCAATGCCATATATAATAGGAAAATCAGAAAAATAATTCAACCATTTCACACGCATCAAAGAAACAACATGATTTAAAATATCGAAATTAGAATCTTGTACACTAGACATAGCCATAACTATTTGAACACATTGCATGATCACCAAATGAATATTTGGTTCATATACTTGCGAAAAAACCTTTGTAGCATCATAATAAGATTTTAAAAGATCATAAATAGGTTCAGTAAGTTCCCAAATTGAATCATCAAAAAGTTGTACATTTGAATCATTACGAAAATGTTCATTATACAAAGAAGTAATAACTTGTTTATACCTGATTGCAGCACCTAGCATGAAATAGGTAGAATTCCACCTTGTTTGTGTATCGAGACAAAATCTCTTCGGTTTCAATTGATATTACGTACACAATTGTTTGTACCTTCGCTTTGTTGTGCCCGTAATTCTAAGCCACTTAATAACTTTTCTAATAGGCGTTAGAATAGGAGCAATATAAGCAATACCTTCTTGTGCGGACAAATTAATAATATGTGCACAACACCTAACATGTAAAAACATACCATCTAATAATAAACTTGAAATATTGCTCTTAATATGACGAATACAATTAGTATTAGCCGTAGCATTATCAAATGAGATAGTAAACAACTTATCAAGCAAATTAAAGTCAATACAAGTAGTATTAATACGCAAATATATGTTAAAACCGGTATGCGACTCTTCCATAACACCAAAAGCAATAATACGTTTTTGCAATTTAAAATCATTATCAATCCAATGAACGGAAACACATATATAAGGCTCACTTTGTCTTGAAATCCATGTATCACTAGTTAGGCAAACACGTCCACTAAATATAAGAAAATATTCAATTAGCTCGCATCTAGTTATGTTATATTGTGCCATAGTATGACGCTTAAGAGTGTTCCTAGGCACGTTTCTAAAAGCGGGTTGTAATGATAATCTATTAAACTCTTCATAATTAGGACTTTCACCAAAACTAAAAGACAATTCATCAAGACAAACAAAACGAGCCATATTATCAACCATTCGATCTCTATTATAATAAAAAGGGGTACCTCCACCGGGAGTCGGGGTCATATAACCTCCGATTTGCGATTGACCACCACGACGACTTGATTCACCTTGTTGTTGGTTTTCGCCCTTTTCGGGGTTGAATATGCCATGTGTGTTTTGTAGGTGTCGAGTTTGAGTGCCGGTTCCGCTACCCGCTTTCCACTTCAATTCCGCATTAATTTTGTTGTTTTTGCAAATTTTACAAATAAGTTTATAATATTTTGCATTATTTTTGTCTTTCTCGACGAAGATTTTCTCAAAATAAGGCCAAACAAAACTTGGTTTGACACCACGTCGATTAACAATACCACCATCTTCTCCACCTTCACCACCTATATTAAAGAATAGTGATATTAAATTATTAATTATGTTGTAAATTTAAATCAATTGAATAAATTAAAAAAATTGAATAAATATGGAATTATATAAATTGAATTTACCATCTTGTGCATTTATTTTCGGAGTAGAACAAGGTGGTGGCATCGCTGATGATTCTTGTTGTGATATATTACCTACACCTACAAATAAAATTATATTAATAAAAGAAAAATTGACAAAATAACACTAATAATTATAAAAATAAATTAAAAACATAAAGTTACCTTGATTAACATCGATATCGCCTAAAAGTGATTGCTCATACTCCCTCATCGTTCTTATTTGATCGGAAGTTAAATTATCCTCCATTTCGGGTTAATATTATTTTTTGAAAAAGGTATTAATATATTGAATACAATATACAATAATTATCAATACTAATAATAACTTTCAAAATAACAATAACAATAACAATAACAAAAGTATTAAATATTGTATACTTAATATAATACTTGTAATAATTTTTTTTTAACTAAACTTGAAAACTTAATTATTACTTGAGAATTGTAGAGTTGTAGTAATTGTAGAAGAAATGTAGAATAGAGAGAATAATTGTGTGGAAAATTGAGATGGATAAAGTGGGTATTTATAGAAAATTCAGGGGGGGAGTAAATAAAAAAAAACAAAAACAAAAAAAAGCCAAAAAACAGTCGTTGAAGGGCCAAACGGCTAGTTTATTTTAATTGGGAAAACTAGCCGTTTAGGACCCGGGCTGGGGCGGGCTAGGGCGGGCTAGTGCCTTGACCAGTGCTTGACTAGTGCTTGACCAGTGCTTTGACCAGTGATTGACCAGTGCTTTGACCAGTGCTTTGACCGTGCTAGTGCCTGAAAAGTCGAGCACTAGCACTAGCCCGGGTTTACACGGGCTTTCCAGTGCTTGGGCCGGGCCGGGCCGTGCCTTGACCAGGGCTTGACCAGTGCCGGGTCAGGACGGGCCCGGGCTTCTAGTGCAGCTCTACACATAATTATCATCACCCTCACAAAAGACAAGTTCATCTCTCAACTGAATAGCATCATGCTCACTCTTAAAGGAAGGAATGTGGGACTCAAAAACTCGTTTAGACTCATAATTGACAAAAATAGTTTCTTTCGCTCCCTTAAACTCATCATTGCTCATTAAACAAGAGGGTGGTGGATCATTCACATCCACCTCTGAACATTGAAAGGAATGAATTGAAAGAAATCAAAACACTCATCAATTGACATTTGTGAAAGTCTTTCATTACTCATATACTGCGCCAAATTCCAAGTTTCATGATTCATACCCGTTTTGAAAATATCACAGAGTTCAAAATCAGGATAAAATTGACCATGACAACCAAGATAATCAACAGAAGTTTCTAATCTCGAAAAATACTCATGAAAGGGTTCATCATTAAATTGAGACCAATTAAAATTTTGGGTATCATGTAGAGAACTTTGCAATGACCCCATATTTCTAAATCCACAACTTGTGAATATTGATGCAACTTGTGAACATTGATAAGTCATGAATTGCCAAAATTCCCAAATCTCACAAAGATTCATGTCATAAAGTCTTCCATGCATTGCTCATATAATCGGCCAAATTCAAAATTTATACCATCCAAAATAATCCAAGTCCAACCCGGAGAAAATTTTAGAAGTTTTATCAAGTTCCTCAAGTCGAGAAAGATATATATGAAAAGGTTCATTATTCAATTGAGAAAAATAGTAATTATCCATAAATCAAAAATAAATAAATAAATTACAAGAAAAAAAATATGTACAAAAACACAAGAACAAAAAAAATTACATGGGACTAGACCATAGATGATGGTCTATACAAAATAGACTATAACGATACAAAAACACACAAAAATTACAAAAAGGAAAATCAAATACGTACAAAAACCACACAAAAATAGCAAAAAGACTAAAAACGCTTCGTTCCCCGGCAACGTCGCCAAATTTGACAGCTAATAAGTCGTTATTATTAGTCAAATTACCGCTAAATACCATTAAGAAGATAGGATAAGCGGGTATAGAACACAATGAAGAGGGGATAGCTTAATATGCAAATTCTAGGGTGGAAAACTAAAACGAAATAAATAAAAAAAAGGGGAGTTTTGGTTTGAAAGTTGAATAAAAGGTAAATCAAATTAATTAAGGCGACCCGGTGATAGTCTAATCTAACACCCTAATATAACATGTGTTACCTTTCTCTAATTATATCATTTCATAGATAATCCCGTTATAAACCAATTAATCCTCTTTGATGGGGAATTTGAGCAGCTGCTACCAAATACCCCTCCTTTTAGTCCTAATTTGTATAGTAAACACTCAAACAAATCACAACCAAAGGCATGAAAAGCAAGCGTTCATAAAGGATTGTGAACAACCCAAATTAGTATCTAATTAGCCGCAACCGCGACACTAATCAAATCTAATCTATTAGTTGTCTAATTAATTCCCCAATCACAAGTTAGTCACAAACATACACTAATCATGTGAAAGTTGCTTCCTTTTAGGCTAATAATCAAAACCCCTCAATTATCAATCAAGCAAATGAAATACCCCAAGTCTAGTCTAATAGCTAATTAGAGAAAATAAGGATAAATTATGCATTGAATTACAGGAAATTAATTACAATGAAATTAAAGGTAAATTAGAGAGAAAAAATCTTACTAATACATAGGATGAAAGATGTTGATTACACCAAGACTCTAGAAGGGGATTAGCCTCCCAAACTAATTATTACACTAATTTTGGGATTAAAACCCATGATAAAATCACTAGTTTTTGAACAAAATATCTCTCTAAAACTCTCTCTGAAATGAAAACTAGATGAAAATAATGTCAAAGGTGATAGTTATTATTGAGGCGTTCATGCCCCTTTATTCAACATAAGTACAAAACACTAGAAGATAAAACACAAAATAATCCAAGGAAAATCGTCAAAAACGAGGTTATGGAAATTTCCCCAAAAGACCCCCCTTGACTCGGGGAAGACACCCCTCGAGTCGAGGATCTTGTTCTTAGAAATACATGTCCTGTCGACTCTTCTCGACTCGAAGAGAACCACCCTCGAGTTGAGATGACCTTCCTCCAGTCGAGGGTAATAATCCTCGAGTCGATGGACTGTGAGCAGAGCAATCTTCGAACGCGCATAACTCTCACCTCCGAACTTCATTTTGACCTCATAATATATCGTTGGAAAGCTAAGACGATGAAATTGCCTCTCCACTTGGAATTTATGCAAAATATCTTCTGGTTAGAGAGTTATTATCCAATGAAGTTGGAGGTGAGGATGTGTGGTTCTCTGAGTGTGGTCAAGCTATCTTCTTCTTGAATCTCGCTCCAACTCGTAGTTTGATCTTCTAATCCCATCCAACTCTCACTAAAAGGGTCTTGAGCCACCAAAATCCCATAAAACCATCCATTAAACTTCAACTATATTCCTAATGATGTGGTTTACGAGTCACGATAATACCACGCCCAAATAACCCCTAAAGCGCCTAAATCATGCAGATTAACACACTACATTTACAACATATCAAATATGTATTTTAGTATAGTATAGTATTGTCTTTCTTTGCTTGGTTTTCTAAATCCTTTTTTATTCGTCTCCTTCTCTTTTTATCTTCTCTCGAACTTTTCTTTCCATTATTTGTAGTTCATATCATTTTCACTTGTTTTCCAACCAATTTTAATTTTTAGTTTTCTTTTCTTTTTATGTTTTGTTAAAAAAACCTCCTATTAAATGTTTATTGTTATTTTTCTAACTTTTTCACAATAATCTTTAACTTATATGACATCCTCGAAACAGTTACTTATGATGATTCATGTTAACCGACCCCGAATCATTTTTTGGGAATAGTAGAACACTTCACTACTACAATGCCTTGGTAGTTACTCAATTACATTGAGTATCGTTGGCTTTGGTGACTTTGTTACCTAATTGGTAACTTATTCCGTATTTTTTTTAGACACAATGATTACTCGCATAAGAATAATATATTAGACACTACTTGTTAATGCAAATTTGGTACAGAGACAAAATAAGGAAACAAAATAATTTTATTAAATATCAGAAAGTTATGTGTACAATCTCTAATGTAATCCTCTGAATTCTACTACGTAGTAGGGGGTGCGTTGTACGATACACTACACTGGTAGCGTACGTGCTGTAAGGGGGGTGCGCGCGTCGTCCGTGTGCGTTGTTGTTGTTCTTGAGAGGGTCGCAGGGGACTTGAATCTCTCCTTGAACTTGGTTGTTTGAACTTGTGTTTGATTTGATTTGCAGGCGACACGGATGTACTTGTTGACTGGGTGTGGCTGGGAGTTTGTAGAGAATTCTTCTGGGGTTTTCTTATCTCTGATTTTTCCAACCTTTGAATGAATGAGTCTCACTCTATTTATATAGAGTGATGACCTAATTTTTGGCGGGTTTGTAGTCGCAGGCCTATCTTCAGGCTTTATGTGGACTTGGCGCAATTGCCTGTTTTATCCGAATCATGATCCAATTAACCCAAATTAGTAATCGAATCACCCGGATTTCATTTAATGGGGTAAAATTAATTAAATTGAGTTAAAATTTGATATTAACTCATAAATAATTAATTTATCTAATTTACACCACATTAACAAATTTTCAATGCCTACACTACTACAATTGTTATTTTTAAATAGAATCTTAATAAATTATTATATTACTTAGCTTAAAAATGAAATTACTAAGTCCTTAATAAAATTATCATCACAATCTACAAACTAGAAATTAGTACAATGTAACAAAAGTAAGAATTTATGATACAAAACAAATGCTTCATATGGAGATAAAAAAGCTAAGCAAATTTATCCCACATTGGAACAAACAACTTGATGTGGGGAGATTCTACTTATAAAAAGCTTTGCTCTGCGTTCAAGATTTCAAAAGTGGGCTTAAATCATTAAGTCACTCCTTGTTGGGCTTGGCCAATTTCCGAAATGTAGGCTTGACCCAGTTGGCAGATCCTCTTATCCAGCCCAACTCAGCATAATCCAGGAATATTTAATTTTAGCCCCATTTAAAGACAGTATTTTCAAATAATCGGATGGGATATTGGATAGTTTCGGATATTCGGATCGAATATCCGATAGTTGATATCCGTATCCAAAAATATTTCGGATAGACAGGATTATATTGGACTATTATTATATTATGCAACAACAATTTTGTATCAATAAACGAGTATGCTATGTATGACTTGCAGTAAGAAATACTCCGTATAAAATAGCGTATACTCCCTATGTCCCCCTTTAAACACATCGCTCCCTTTTTTACGTCATTAAGGTGGTGTGATTTGTTTATTATTGTTGGAGATAATAGACGGTTTATTTATTATGGTTGAAGATAGTGGTTGGTTTGTTTATTATTGTTGGAGATAATGGGTGGTTTGTTAATTATTTTTGAAGATAATGGGTGTTTGTTTATTGTTTTTGGAAATAGTGGAGGGTTGATGTGTGGTGAAAACTTACCTCATTTATAAATTTTTGAAATGGGGTGTTTAAAGAAAGACACCCCCAAAAGGATATTAGGGTGTTTAAAGGGGGACGGATGGAGTAGACAAGAACATATTAGACAGTTTTGTTCTTCTTTTTCGTTTCATTAAATTGTGATTTAATAAACATGATATAATAACTGAGTGAAAGTCTAAAAATTATTAAGTATGATATTATATATAAACCGTGCAATGCACGAGTTTAAAACTTAATTTTTTAATGTATTGAATGTCTCCGGAAAAGGAGAAAAATCTCATGACGCAAATGAAATTTCCCTATAATTTTGGAAAATTAGTGCACAGTCCTAGAAAATATAATATCCGACTTATAAATGTAGTCTATCTATTGTAGAGAACTAGAGACGAACATTTATAGGAATTTTTACGAAGTTCTAGAAAGGTCCTTGGGTTATAAGATTGAAAATGAAAATATACAATGTTCAATTGGATGATAACTAGCTATAAGTAAATTCTCGATTATCAAATATTTTCAAGGCGCAATTATAAATATTCCAGTAGTCGTTAAGCCATTTATTACAAATCTAGAATATAAATATTCCAGTAGTCATTAAGTAGTCTTTCTTCCAGATTTTTTATTTTATTTTACAGACTAAAGTCTATATTGTGAAGATAGAATTCGACCTCGAATTAATCCAAAAACCGCATCAATAAATCGAATTAAGTATAGCCCATATAAAGAATAGTTTGAAATATTTTTTTTTCATGAACAAAACCCAAAATGATCTTCTTCTCCTTGAATTAATCCAAAAAACGCAGCAACAAATCGAACAAGAGAACTACTTGAAATTAAAAAAAAAAAAAAGGAGAAGATCAGAAGCATGAAGAAGAAATCAAGAAACAAAAGAAAAAGTGGAGGAAGAAAATGATGAATCGAGAAGCTGCTCCACTTGTAATGGGGTAGGGAATTTAGAAGCAAAAAGTAGTCAAAACCAGCATAAAAGCCAATTTTCTAATTTTTTATGTCTTGGAGGTTTAATGGTTCGGACCGGTTCCGGTTTTTTTACATGGTTACCCCGAATTTGACCGGTTTTCTAACAACCGGTTATTTAGGCTTGATCGGATCGACAAGGCGTCCGGTCCAGTTTTCAAAACACTGGGTAAAAATCAAGCTAAATATTAACACAACTTTGCTTGATGATCTGAGAAGGTTTTGTTTTTTTTTTCTTTTTCTTTTGGAATCCAATTTATAAAATTATTCATGATAATTGATTAAATATGTCTAGGTTGCTTAGGTTATCTAAGTTGTGATTTAAAGTTATTTGATTTTATTCAAATTTATTAAACTTGGGCTAAATTTATTAGATGTAAACTAATATAAATTCATTTGGAATCAAGAAATTTTACTAGATTCAATGTAGCTACAACGACTTACTCACCCAGATACGAATGTGTCAGAATGAATATATGGAATCTTACAAAGTCTTACTAACATCAAGTGTAATGAGCTTAGACATCCGTATACAATAGGGGGAACGAATTCGAACTCGAAACCTATTGTATTCGGCACCTATATCTTAATCACTGTAGCACAATATCTATATATACCACAACATCCGTCAATTTGTTATTTAGGTTTGGTGATATGAAATACATGTGTATGTCTTGCATAAGTTGTGTTTGATTTTGTTTAGACTTGGCATCTTTATATATAGTTTCGTCATGAGATATAGTCACGTAATTAAGATAAAGGCCGATTGATATAGGTAAATAAAGTAAATGATTTTATGAATAAAGTTGATTAATTAGTTACAACGTTAATGAATATCATGCAAGTATAATGGGTTGAACAAAAACGGGTACTCTATTTTTCGGGTACCCGGTTAAAAATTGCCAAAAATGACACCTGTACCCGACCGAAAAAAACAGGATACCCGGTCTTTTGGGTACCCGGATTACAGGGTACCCGTACCCGAATTTCCCATTTAAAAATTCTCGTAACTCTTTACTGTCACATTTGATATCACTCAAAAATTTTAATCAAAGTCCTAAGAACTTGTAAAAGCAAAAAAAATTCCTACAAGAGTGTATAAAGTTGAGAAACTAATAGGTAGAATGTAAAACCCCCGAATTTCGGCCAAAATTTAAAATATTATTTTATTACAAAATGCGCTAAAATCCAATAATATTACTATCAATATACAAAGCTGACAAAAATACAATAGACACATTTTATACAATTTGACAAGGCGATACAAAGCCTATACAAAATTCCAATAGAATGGTGCACAACAGAAGCTTTACAATTATTCAGGTAGGACCCACATTAAAAGACGTATCCATCACACTACCCGTGGTAGATTTAAAGCACAAAAACCACAATTGAAAAAGTCAAAAACTTGAGTAAGCCAACACCTCAGCTTGTAAAAACCAAAAACACTTACCTTAGTTTTTGAAAACATTTTATTTTTCATTTGAAAACAACCCTTAGCATACAATCACACGCAAACCAATCCAACATCGTATTAAACATCACAAACAAACATATTATCATCAATCCGATTGTATCACTCAAATAAGATTAATGAGTGGGAATCGGAATCATTTAAGGCGGTGTAATCAATCAACGTTTAAGGCAGTATAACAGGCCCGCATAATATTCAATCAATTAATCTTTTAAGGCGGTATAACCAGCCCTACATAATCCAAGCAAGACAATCTAGACCTTAAGTGTGCACACCCTCTATCAAGGGTTTGTGTACTTAGGTTTTGACACCGGACCTTCATTCTCTGTGCTTCTCTAAAATTTGATGTGTATTGTAATGTGTAAAAGTTAGGCGGCATGTTCAGTGCATCACTTTAGTTTTGATTGGATTTTTTTCGGTTAAGTTGTGGAACGGGCATAAACCGGGTACCCGATACGTCTTTTTCCATACCCATACCCAACCCTAATTTATATTTAAAAAATCGGGACGGGTACCCGATTCGGTTAATACCCGGAAAAACCGGGTAGTGAAATTCGGAAAGCGGGTCAGGACCGGGTTACTAAACCCCGGGTCGGGTATTTTTGCTCACCCCTAGTAAGTAGTGTGGGAAATTCGTTAAATGAATTATTACTCGGTCCTTTTAAAGGAATGGTCACTTTATTTCGTTTGATTTTTTTTTATTTAGCTATATTCATAATGATGATTTGAGTAATTGAAAGTGTGTATTTTATATGGGGTATACAATATTGTTAATGTGATAGTCCAACGCTCGGGTTTTAGACTAGTACTCCCTCCGTCTCACCTCAAATGTCCCATATTTCATTTTGGGACGTCTCATCTCAAACATCCAATCTATTTTCGGACATGTTTCTCTCCTACTTTTATTAAATTATCACATCACCACTCACATTATCTGTTCTATTTTATTAATCCTCACATTCTCTTTCCTTCTTTTCCTAATATTATCAATTTTTCTTATTCTAGTACAAACATCGCAAGGGCGTTCGAGTTGGGACGAAGGGAGTATATAAGAAAAGAAAAGATAAGATATAAAAGATGAAAAGAATGGGCTGATCACGGATTGTGCCTGTTATGAGTATATCTGGCTATTTGCAACGTTTAAGGATCGATCACACCCTTGCCGTGGATCGTGAAAGACGAACACGTTTGCCGTTTGACACCAATCCTCCGCAATGGCTACCCCACTCTCATGAACCCGTCATGCTTCAAAACTTTCACCTCAAGTATGACCCCAGAACAACGGTCAAGTGTGAGGTGATCTAAGTTTTAGGCATTACACTTACTTAGCATCTACCAAATCTCATTTTCCGTGATATAAAAAGCTCAAATTCTGTGTTTCGATTTACATCGACATTTGTGTTTCGATTTTCTAGCTTTCCTCTCTAATTACACATCGACATTTGTGCTTCGATCTTACATTAAAAATCTCACTTAGAAAAATCGGTTTAGAAACGGCTCATTGGTAAATTCGAATACCCAATGCCTACGGTTATTCGGCCTCTCACATGGGTTGCTCCATTCTGCACTTTACGCCGGAGACCTTCCTCAGCTGAAACACCAGTCATTCCACATTTTCAAATTTCAACTCAGAAATCAAACTTGAATGAAAAAAGAAAGTCAATACCTTCTGGTAATAGCCACCAAATCCCCCCAAACATTTCTTCCCTCTCTTCAGCAAACATTGTCTGAAAAATCACCCCTAAAAAAATGTCAGCCCTACTTTACCAAATATTCACCTCATCGGGTTTAATTTCCCTAGGTCTGTACCACCTCACCTCCACCGTCCGCCACCACCTGAAATCCCCAACCACCTTCTCCGCCAAACCTCACCACCCACTCCCCTTCACCAGCCGCCACCACCTCCGCCTCCTCCCTCTCTACCTCACCGCCCTCTCTCTCCTCCTCTCATTTTTCTACCACTCTCTCTCCTCCGCCTCCCCCGACCCCCTCCTCAAGGGCCATTCCCCTGTCCACGTCTTCACTTCCCTCCAATCCGCCGCCGTCTCCTTCCTCTTCCTCATCCTCTCCCTCTCTCTCCTCCTCTCCGAACTCACTCCTTCTTTCTCTCTCCTCCCCCACGACCTCTCCTTCGCCCTCGCCTCCGCCGCATTTTATCTCCTCTCCGCCGCGGACTCCTCCCGCGCCGCCGTTCAAACCTCCGATCTCGAGTCGCACTTCCTTTCTCTCTCCTCCCGCGTCTCTCTCCTCTCCTCCGTCCTATCCCTCTCCCTCGCCGTCTACCCGCGCCTCTTCGTCGCTGACGTGGCGCTCGCGGGCACTCTCTGTGTACAAGGATTGTGGGCCCTGCAGACCGGGCTGTCACTCTACGTCGACGCCTTCATACCGGAGGGCTGTCACAAGCTGCTTGATGTCGTCGGCGGCGTTGAGGGGTCCACCAAGTGTGAGCTTGACGAGTCAAAGCTGCGTGCCGTCGCATTACTCGACCTTATGTTTGTGGTTTACGTGGTGGTCGTGATCGTGGTGGTGTTTGCGGTCTACGCCCTCGTTTCGAAGGCGGTCGGGGTTTCCGGGAGGAGGTTTGGATCCTATGAGGCGCTGCCAACTGCCGGGGTTGATGGTAGTCATGTTCAGTTGAAGACTATGAGTGGTACCCAAGCTTGAGATCTCTCGGATTTGATGTTTTTGGCATCGATTTATATAGGTGAATTTCTATGCTCTCCTATTGTTGTTGCCGCTTCTTTAAGCATCGCATCTTTTGGTAGCTTCATTTTGAAGTTTTGCTCTTTATACTTGATGCCTTTAATCTGCTTTTCTTTGCTGTCTTTTGGTTGTGATTGTATGTTTGTGACATTGTTTAGTGTCGTTTATTACATTTGTATGCTAATTGGTCGAAAGTCTTAGTTCTACTGAGATATATACCAATAACAAGAGTATTGTAGAGGAAGATTGTAACTGATTTATTGATCAAAATGATAGAATACAAGGATAAATTCCAATCTTAAGAAGCAAGTTAAGCTCAACTTAGAATTGGCTAGAGAGAGGATCAGAGGAGCCATTCTCAACTCCAAACTCTGAGATTACAGGACTATCTTGGCAAAACTGATTGAATTGATTGATTGAATGACAATGACACGGCTATTGCTAATTATATATGAACCAACTAATGTATTTTCCTACCATGACAAACCACCCTCCTTGAAGAAAGACTTGACCTCGAGTCTGCAATGAGCTAATTGACAATGAAATGTTGCATCAGATTCTGATCAATGCTTATTAGTCATAGCCTTCATTTTTTTTCCTGACTTTGCTGTACAAGTGTACATTTTGTTTGAGGCATTTGAGCACTGTAAGCATAGCTTCCCCCGGGTTTGCTTGGTCCTGTAATTAGTGTCCACTTTAGAAGAATCCTGTTTTGGTTGAAATACAGCAGGATTTGTCTCAGAAGCATTTAAGAGGATGCCAATGTCAAGTATACATGTCTCAGTATGTAAAAGTACAAGAGAGTTGGGCTCAGCCTGTGCAAATCATGTTGTACCTAAGCCCATCCCATTATGGAAATCACTCTGGTTCAAACACAAAAGGAGGAAACGCACATGATCATGTGAGCATGTGAAACGGCTACTTTGCTGTAAATTAGGTGGAGCTGTACTTGTAGGTTGTAAATGGCTTTTGTCATCATGTACAAATCATACTAGGTTTTATACCTCATATATATAGTCCTCTAGGTTGTATATGACAGAGATTCAGAAATATAATTCCTGAGGCAGCCGCAATTTGCCTGCACTTGTTCACAAACTTGCATTCAAGCACTTTCTCTGTAACACAAATTAATCTGACAACCTGGTAGTACATGTCGCACATATATGAAACTCAACACAGTAGCATTTAAGAGGATGCCACTGTCAAGTTTTTTTTACTCCTTTGCTCCTTTCCCGTCGCAGCGTTAGTATACCTCCCTTCGAGTCACATTACATCACCATAACCATTGCACCTGCAATATTATGTCACAACCTCCCCAGTTAGTCAATAAGCCATCAGAACAGAATCGATGTTGCTGCAACGTCCTTCTCAGGTTTCAACAAACATTTCGGCATGGTAAAAGCTTTCCATCAGCTCCAGTAACAACTGGAGAAATAACGTTGTCAGTAAAACACCCTAGTCGCTTTGCAATACCCAAATCCATGAAGTTATGTGTAGAACCTGGATCAATAAGAATGTTTACAGGCTTTTTACCAACAAATCCATAGCCCTGCTTCCCCTGTTCGCCTGAGATAGCATTCGCCGAAATGCCATGGTCTTCTAAGAAGAATTCTCGCTTTTCCTTCTCTCATGTTTTGAGTAACATTCTCTTGAAGGTCTCCCTCTTTCTCATACCCTTGAACCTCCACATTGAAGATCTGGGTTTGCTTAAAATTGCAATTATGATTTCTACCGTAAGGCAGGTCACAGTAGTAACATAAGCCTTTGCCAACTTCTTTGCCCGTTCATTTGCAAATATAAATGTTGCTTGCTTAGAATTTTGCTGACTTTGCTGCACATAATCCTTAAGATACCCAATGTTGTTGGTCTCAGAGAAATTTTGATAGGAGTTTTTTCTACTTTTCTTTGCTTTTATGGGTGTGACTGCATTGTGACATTATTTAGTGTCGTTTATTATATTTGTTTGCTAATTAGTCGAACGTCTTAGTTATACTTATACTGGTAGAATTGTTTGAGTTTTACAGATTATTTCAGACTATAGAGTGCTGGACTTTATTGATCTTTTAGCTTCTCTCAATCAAGGTGAAATTTTAGGTTAGAAAGCCCTAAATGCTTGCTGAAGTGTGATGATGTGATGCTAGATTGCTTGCCATTGCTACGATCCATTTGAAAGGGTAAATGAAAGGGTATTTGACTTGCAGCTAGAGTATGAACAGTGGTATGAATCATATTCGTAGTTTTGTGAGATGACGTTCATCTTTGGACACTTCTTTGTTGATGATTCGCTGCAAAGCTGAATAATTAACGTCGAGTTAGACTAGCTCGACTATTGCTTTTTTTTTTTCTACCACCTTATGATTCATTATTTTTTAATTTCTGAAGAATTGCTGCAACCTGCAATATTTTTGGTTTCTTAAATAGTGTCAAGGATCATTTCTTGACTAGTCTGTTGAGCTCATGTAAACTTAATATCTGTGCACACCATTTGGCTCTAGGGTTCTCTTATCTTTTTTTTTTTTTTTTTTTTTTTTTGGTAATATGCCATTTTCGTGGCAAGCCAAATGGTGCGAGCATGAGCTTGAATTGTGTTTTGGAGTAATGGTAGATGATCTTTGGTTTTAAATTAGGAAAATTGTGAAGAGCTGCTGTAGCGACAACATGTTTGTTTTTTCTATGTTTCTTGTACTTAAATGATAGGGTTGGTAAAAGAGATCTACAAGGAATCCATTACCTCTATTTTGCATGGGCACATTCTCCACTGAAAATAATAACATAAATACACTACTTCCTAACTGATTATCAGTGAAGGAAAAGTTTCCTCATTTAGGCCTAGAAAATCCTCAGGAAAGTTTGTGAAAGTTGTGACTTAAAGTTGTAAAAGAAGCGATGTTGCTAAAATTAGGGAATGTAATATGTAGATTATTCCGGTTTGTACATTTGTGAGATGAATACTCATATAAACTACGCTTACAGCTATAGTTTTTTTTTGTCTATGAAGCAATCAAACATACTGGTTTTGATTGATATTGAGCTTGTTTTATTGCTACTAAGAGATCCTCAATATATAGAGTAGCCCTTGAGTAAGTTCTCTGCCCCGTTCTGTAAAAAAAAAGTAGAAGGTGAAGAAAAAAAAGTAGGGGAAGAAAGAAGAATAACCAGTAGGGAGGGTAAACTAGTATGTGGTATTTAACATGGAGCAATTTATTGTTGACAAACGTTATTGAGGGCTTTTAGGGTTGTTTAGTGGTGGAGTCAGTGAGTATTTTATTATGTGATTTATTCATATTGCCAGGTTTTAATGAAACTTAGTTGCGGTGCTGGTGTATATTGGACTTAATGATCAAAAGAGAGATAATCTAATCTAATACTATATATTAAAACATGAGACCAAGTCTTTCACTTGGCATTCATTAATTGGATATCATTAAATAATTACATAATATGGAAAATAATATAATTTATGGTGATTATGGTGGTAAGCTAATTCATGGAAAATAATAGTGTTGCTAATAATATTATAACAAAGATAAACTGACAATTTCATAAAATGAGTATAACAATATAAAGATACAGCGGCCGGGCATGCAAACTAGTCGCGAAAGAAAGTAGAAACACTGAGGGCATTTGGTAGTAATTGCTAGCAAACATATAGCAATCGACCATATTCATACCGTGCCGATTGGAAAGAAGAAAAGGAAAAGAGAACAGTTAATTTCATTAAGAACGAAAGCTTTGAGATGCTTTACAGACTATCAGAATTAGAGAGGGTAGGGCCCTTCTTTCTTATCAGACATTTTGTTACCTTTACAACTGAAAATATTTTCAACCATTGTGGAATTTTGTTTACAAGAAACTAGAATTAATCTTGTTTTCAGAGTGCAACAAGGACCTGCAAAATACAGTAAAGGCTGTCATAAAGTAAGTACATAAAAACCTGTGAAGTAAACTCTAAATTTAGGTCCCCAAAACGGCCGTGAGAAACTATTTGCTAAAGAAGTTTGACTTTGGCAAATGCTATGCTAAGTCTCTCTTGTCACATATAAAGTTTGGTGTTTTGGGCAATGCTACGGCTTATTGACTAATGGAAAGGGTTTGATATTACGATATTTGCATTTATATCACTTTATGAGGTTTGAGGTCCATATTCACTGAGTCAATTACTTCCTGATTTCCCCCATTTTTTTTTTGCTTTGTTCTGAGGGTCTACCTGCCGGGTTTTAGTTGTCTTTTTGTTAGTATCTGATAAGCCATTTGCAAATATCTATTTTTACATCAACCCTAGATGCTTATTGACATGAGTGCTTCATGTTACCTGATTCGCACACATGTAGGATAGATGTTCCCACTAGAAACTCTGAAGAAGTGGCTGTAGATTGTGAAATAAAATATTGTAAATTGGACTGTTTGTCAAGGACCTATCAGAAGTTTATGGCTGAGTTTATGCAATACAACTCTTATAGATTGAACTTGCTATTGTCAAAGTTTACAATGATGCTATCTTATGTAATACAAGTACAACTTGGTGCGCTTGTGAGTATCATGGCTCAAAGCAAAAATCCTTTTTGATTGCTGGAAAGAATGAACAGAAAATTTGAGAGAAAGTGAGCAACACAGAGTGAGTTTCATCCCGGGCATTCACGAAGAACTGCTTTTTGGGGACTGGTGCGGTGGGGATAGGGGGGAAGATGGGGGTGGAGGAGGAAAGCCTTAAATTCTTTATAACCATTGAAATTGTCAACATGCAGGAAGTTGGAAGAGCTGGTTTAAATCCACCATTGATTAATCTTTCACTTCTTAAACCATAGCCATAGGCACAGAAGACCTAGAAAACAATTCCTTCTGTAAGGTTTACGCTTAAACAAGTACCTCTGTGGCCGCGATCTTACACAAACTGTTATATAAAGAAATTGATGCTTAGGTCCTTGATATAGGTGGTGTATTCGTGCAGAGATCTTTGGAGAATGAGAATCTTGGAGGACCACACTATCAAGTACTTCTTTTATGGATGTTTGGTTAGTGGATATTTGCAATAAGTGTGTTTCTAGCAATGTTTACGTAGTGAAACCCAGTCAGCTATTTTTTATGTATATCTTCCGTGAATCAGTTTATTTGTTAGGAATTGCTGAAAGCTGGGCTTTCTAGTGGCTTATACTTGGTAGATTACCGAACTCATAATATTCATTCGTCTTGGTGAAGTCTTCATTCTTTTTGGTTGATTGAATACACAATGTCATTTTGGGTAACTTCACCATATCTCCGGTATGATGGGTTTTCTGTGAAATTAATCTTTTGAACCATAGTAACTTATGGATATGTCCTTGACAAACAGATTCGTTCACCAGACATGAAGAGTTGTATAACATAGAAACTTATATTGGGTGCAGCCTTGTATCAGTTGATATCATAGAAAGAATGTTCTCATGTCTGGTTCATCTCATGCACCGCATATCAACTTGGTGATCATGGCCCATTTTCTTTTGTTTTTAGTATAGGACTTGCTTCGAACATCTTGACTTTGCATCATATGCTGTGATACTATAATGGAAGTCTACAGGCTTGGTGTGTCTATTCATGTTGCTTGTGCGTGTGATGTATTGCATCCAAACTTGGCATAAGATAAAGGTTCATCTGACTTTGGAAATGTTTGATGTGTCAGTGTCCTATGGACATGGATTTCTGTTGGTGCGTAGCTGCTTGTGGTTAATCGCCACATAGTTTTTTTAATCTCTTGACCCTATTCCATGATTTGCCTCATCGGATGATAATAGATACATTATATAGAAGGTCACAGTGGCCTATGTGTTTTAGAAGGCTATTCTTTTTATGCTGATCAAGAAGATGTCACTATTCTATAGTTCAGGACTTTATTTGGCATATACTCTCATTAGGATGTTTATTGAATATAGAAAAATTGGTGTTTCTTATAAACCCTATGTTCAAGCAAAGCAGATAAAAAAAGCAATGCGATAATGGCTAGGAGAGCCCTGGAGATGCTATGCATAAATTGGTAATGTTGAAGTAAACTGCGGCTTGACGATCAGGTGTCAGGAGGCTTACTTGAGGGTGTAAGAAAAAGACTTCCAAAACCAGCTGATCTTAGTTATGATCACTTATTCCTTTTGTTACAAACTACCTCTGAGAGTGGTCACGAGCTTATTAGCCAATTCATCCCTGTTAGCGATTTCTCCTACTCCTAACGCTTTTATATCCAATTCTTGAAAGATAAGGAAGAAGTCTCGTCAGGGCTTAGGGCCTAGGGTGTAGTGGGAGGTATTTGAATTCTCGAATCAGGCCCTTCATGTCCTTAAAGAACTGAAAAGTGAATAGGAATTACCTTTTCGTAGAATGGAGCAGACTTTTTTTCATGCTAGATCATGTTCGTGGAAATACTTTTAAGTTTTTGAACTGAGTACCTAAGGAGAGAGCTTTTTTTTTTTTTTTTTTCTCCGGTCAAGAGTTGTATGTGTTGAGTATTCACATGTATTATTTTTGCAATATGTTGGTTTAGATTTCGTTTATTTCAACTTTTGCTGTAGTATGGAGATTGGAGTCACTGAGTCTTTATTTGGACTTGTTCAATTTTGTAAGTTACAAATTTTATGTTTATGCACTAGACCTTCACCGAAATGATGTGCTGAAGCATCTAGAAATCTCTTCTTGGAGTGTTGTATGGTTTTGTTAGTTGTTGCTCTGCTAAATGTTGGTGTGTTGCTCGTGTCTCAATGATATAATTCCCACATGTTCACTGTGTGTATTGCCTCATTGCGTTTTCAGTTAAGAGAACTGTGAGCCAGTGTGCCAAAGAATAGTGACCACCATCTATGAACTAAATTCGTGCCTTTAGTTCTATGGTGGTCTCCTACTCACTGAACCTCTAATCATCGAATCTTTTCACTGGTCTTGCAGGTTGGTAAATCTACTGTGTCATAGTTAAATTAGCAGACTTAATATCAAAGGGACCTTTTTGCTGTGGATACCGAGTCCCCTACATGTGAGAGCTACGAAGTGCTTGGCAGTCAATTGCAAGTTTTGGTGTTGGTTTAGCAGCAGATGAAAGCACCTCAATGGCCCTGATCAACTTGACAGGTGATGTATGTACTTTGACGAGACACTGACCTGACTTCTACGATCACTCAAAGCCTATTTGCAGAATTTTTAGCAAATATGTTCAAAACCAGATTTGGTTACTTCCTTCAATGTTCGTTGTCGTTTAGTGCAAAGATGTGAGATTTTTGCTGGCTCTTGCTAAACCCTGGCCATTGGAATAGAAATTTAGAAATCTCGACTCTGAAACACTCTACTTGCTCGTATTTCATCCTCGTTTTTGTTTGTGTATGTTGCCAAACACTTTCAGTTTGTTATATAGTCCAGGAAGCAATAATTTGTAAGTCGTCTTTATTGAAATGTGGACAAGTGCTAGTGAGGGTTGCTCATGACCTGAAAATGACCTGTTTAATGTTTAGATAAATAGGTCGTTCTAACTTTCAAACTGAAAATAATCTGACCTGACTCTTACATAAACAGGTCAAAAATGGGTTGGGTTTAACTCTTTGACCCATTTACCCAAAATAAAAAGGAAAAAAAGAAAATAGAACGATTCACCTAAAAGTGGATTTTTGGTTTGAATTTAAGTTTCAGTAACAGTGAAATTACTAAAGTATTAATCGTTTATCAAATAGATTAAGACGACCCTCGGTGATAATCTGATCTAACACCCCTGTATAGCAAGTTTAATCTCTCTCTAATTCAGCCAATTCAAAGATATTCCCGGTTTTAACCAATTAATCCACTTTTATGAGGAATTTGAGCAACTTACCAAATTCTCTTCCTTTAATCCTAATTTGTCTAGTGACCACATAAACAAATCACAATCAAAGGCACGACGAACAAGGCTTGATAAAGGATTAAGAACAACCCAAATTAGTATCTAATTGCCGCAACCGAGACACTAATCAAATCTAATCTATTAGTTGTCTAATTAATTTTCCAATCACAAATTAGTCATAATCATATACTAATCATGTGAAAGTTGATTCCTTTAGACTAATAATCAAATACCATCAATTATCAACCAACCACATGAACTACCCAAATCATTCTAATCAACCAGTTGAAGAAAACAACGATAAATCATGCATATGAAGAAGAAGGAAATAATTACAATGAAATTAAAGTCAAATTAGAGAGAAAAAATCTTACTAATACATAGGATGAAAGATATTGATTACAACAAGAGTTTAGAAGGGGATTGACCTTCCATACTAATTATTACAATAATTTTTGAGATGAAATTTATAATAAAAATATTAATTTTCTCTAATCTCTCCTAAAGTTTCTCTCTAAAATAAAAACTAGATGAAAAATAGAAGTGATAAAAACGATGGATGAGTTCATGCACCTTTATTTAGATAAGTACAAAAACACTAAAAAACAAAAAACGAAAGGATAAATGACCGGATAAATCCGGAATATTCCCGGAATAATGGGAGTCTCGATTCGAGAGAAGTGTCTCAAGTCGAGATACCCACGTCTCGACACGAGAGGCACTTTTCTCGAGTCGAGACCATGGCCAAAATGTGCCCTCGAGACAATCTTCTCTCTAGTCGAGATGTCTGATTCTCCACTCGAGGCACGTTGATCTCGAGTCAAAATGTGTATGATCCTCGACCTCTTGTCTCCTCTTCTCGGCTCGAGCTAGTGTGTGAGTCCCAATGCATAGTCTATCCAACTTCTCCTCGAAACACGCTTCGACTCATAGCTCGATCCTCTATTCCTATCCAAGGCTCGCCAAAGCGTCTTGAGCCACTAAATCCCGTAAAACCATCAATTAAACTCCGAATATATTCCTAATGATGTGGTTTACGAGTCACGATAAAAACACCCCCAAAAATCTCTTAAGCGCCAAATCATGCGGATTTAACACACTACATTTACAACATATCAATATGCTATCATAATTCATGCCATCAATTAGGCTTCAATACTGATCATCAACATGGATAAAGTTTGAAATGCCGGAACTTAGAAAAGGACTAGATCAAGCTGATCTTCTCAAAGGAAGTTAAATAAAGTTTCAATCCGGTTTTTGGCTTAATTACTCCCTCCATCTTCCAAAGATTGTTAAAATTTGAAAAAGTAAAATTTTAAGTTTAATTAAAACATTTGTTTACCTCTTTCCAAAACCATTAATTTTTCCAAAATATTTATAACATATTCCCAAAATAATAAAATTATATGACAAATTAAACTATTATCATTTGAAAATAGTTGCAAATTTTTATGAACAGTTGAAAATAGAAATGTTATCACTCAATAAAGGACGGAGGGAGTAGTTAAATGAGAGGAGTGATAGGGGGAGCACTGCAGATTTTGCTTCGCTGCCCCTCTGCTGCTGTTGTCGTTGGTGTGCTTTGTGAACAGTGCCACAACACAGTGCTCCCCCTATCACTCCTAGTTAAAAAGGAAATTTTCATTACTCAGTAGGGTATCACTATTGTCTATTCGCATCTATTTACTTATTCTCTTGCTAAAATTTTGCAGCCATGGCAGAAGATATCATCACCAAATACTCAAACCTCAAGTTGTCTAACTATGGCGACGAGGAAGCCGTCGTCGATTTGCGCAGTTTAGGCGTAAACGCTACGCCGAAAGAGAAGATATCATTAACCCTGGTGGGTCGTGTGGTGACGAACAAATCCTTCAATTTTCAAGCTTTCAAACGTACCGTTTTGCAAGCGTGGGGGATAGCGGAGCGAGCCCAAATGAGGCCGGTCGAGAATGACTTATTCACGGTACACCTCATCGATGAAGGCAAAAGGCGGGTTTTAGAGGGACGCCCGTCGTGCTTTGACAACCAGCTTGTAGTAGTTGAGGAGATCACATGTAGACCTGGCAAATAGGCCGGGTTGGGTCAACCCAACCCAGGTCGACATATAAACGGGTTGGATATCCTATGACCTGAACCCAACCCGTTTATTAAACGGGTCAAGAAGTTGCAACCTGAACCCGACCTGCCTTATAAACAGGTAACCCAACCCAACCTGCCAACCCATTTAAATAGGCTCTAAACGGGTCAAATGGGTCAACCTAACCTGCCAACCCGTTAAAAAAACCCGAATTGACCCATTTTTGAACCGATTAGGTGAATTTTCTTTGTATTTTTCATTTTTTTTTCTCGTATAAATGGGTCAACCCGGGTTAGACCTGACCCATTTTTAACCTATTTACGTAAGCGGGTCAGATCGGGTTATTTTCAGGTTGAAAGTCCGAACCTGAACCCAACCCATTTATCTAAACAGGTTGGGTAGGTCAACTCATTTAGTTAAACGGGTTAGGAGTCATTGACTTAAACCTACATTAAACGGGTCATTTTCAGGTCGGGTTAATTTTTGCCAGCTCTAATCACATGGAGTGAACAACCTTCAGACGTAATCCTTACGCATTCCCCAATTTGGGTGCAGGTTTGCGACCTCCCTTTCGATTGTCGAGGCAAGGAGGAGGTGGACAGTGTAGCTTCTAGGGTGGGCAGGGTGGTGGTATTGGCCGAGGCCGAGTTTGGTTGGGATAAGTGTTGCAGAGCTAGGGTTGAGATGGTTGTAACCAAACCACTGAAGAGGAGAAAGAAGATTGTTGACAAGCAGGGTCGGGAGAAATGGGTTGGTTTTTGATACGAACGTTTGCCAAAGTTTTGTTTTGCTGTGGCATTATTGGGCATGTTCAACGTGATTGTATTGAGGCTGGGGATGTGGAGGAAAGTGATGGAGGCCAATTGTGGGTGGCGTGGCTCAAGGCGACTCCTAAACGTGTTAATAGGGCTGCACAAGCAGAGGGAAGTTCCCCTGCGAATAGCTGTAGCAAGCTAAAATGTGATAATCAGAAAAGTTGGAGTGGCGGTTGTTGGAAATATAGGGGTGGATTATGGCATATCGTAGGCTTCTAGGCGCGTAGAATTGCTATCCTAAAGACTTAATTCGCCCCCTCGTGCATGGGCCTAAGAATTAGTTTTTGAGATACAAAGAGAGCCCTGATAGCGCCTGCACAAGCGATATCGACACACTAAGGCCCTGTTTGATAGGACTGCATCTTTCTGAACTGAACTCATCTGATCTGAATGATTCTGATCTGATCTGAATGATTTTAATCTGATCTGAATTGGTTGAAAATTTGATTGAATTTCAACGAATTAGTATCAATTATGGACCAAATACATAGATAGTTATTTGAACATTTATGATCTGATCTGATATGATACGAATGACTCTGATCTGATATGATTTGAATGACTCTGACCTGATCTGATGTGATTTGAATGATTCTGAACTGATCTAAATTCATCTGAAAATAAGTTCTATCAAACATGGCCTACGTGGCACTAGGCCAGGATCATTGAAGTTAACATGGAGATGAATGTGGGAGGAATTCCTCTATATAAATTCATCATATATTTAATTTCGTGATTATGGCAAAATTGTTGGAAATATAGGGGTTTTAGTTGGCCCAATACCATCATGGTAACTACTACAAGTATAGAGTAACATAGAGTAACAGTTACTCTTTTGCCAACGAGAATTAATCTCTTTGATTCCTTCAAAATTACAAAAGAAACACTTAAGCACAATTAACACATTATGAATCCTTGTCACATACCCCCACCATTAGCCAACTATAAACATCATGGCTAAACAAACGGTGTTAGGGCTCAATTTCTATGCGCAATTGTTAGAGCTCAAATCCAGTGTGTTGGAAGTTGGGCCGGCCCATACAGATGGGTCGATCAAGAATGAGTAACGGCTAGAGTAAGACGCAAGTACAGGAGATATAATTGTTGATTAACATAAGGCGCAGATTGTGGACATTATCACCATAAGGGTAATAGGCAGTTAATGAAGATAAATGCTAATGGTGAGACAGGAGGAGAAGATTGTGCAGAGAATAATTTCCGATGCCGTTGGAGCGTTACAAAAGCAACGCTACAAAAATGAGCCTTGGACAAGGAGAATGGTAACAAAGCACATTCATACACAAGTCAATAGAGATAGAGTGCAATAGAGAAATCAAATTGTACTCCCCCATTGTACTTGTACTTAGCAACGATTATAGTGGAACTTAAGGAGGCTACAGCCCCGGTGGTTTTTTTCCCTTATTCATAGGGTTTTTCCACCTAAAAATCTTGTGTCTTTACTGCATTTATCTCTGCTTAATCACTATAGTTCAAATTCATCTCCTCAACAGTCGGTTCGTCCCATAGTAGGTAAACCCGATAAATTTATCCAAAACAATTTGGCGCCCACCGTGGGGCTACTTACTATTTAGATCTAAAAAGAGTCCTGTTGCGTCGACTGAAATTCATCATGTCAAAAACACTCCGCCAACATGCTCATTCGAGTCCCATATTGTGAAAATCCCGCAGCCAATGGCTACCCAGCCTACAACAGAATCATTGTCTCAACCACCCCCAGGGTTTGAGCCAATAAGTCCAGCAATGGTGAATAGCCTCCGGAGCTCTTTGTTGAAGACCACTGATCAGGTCGGCACCTTACAAGCAGAGAAAGCGGCTCTAGCTAAGGAGGCAGCAACTTTGCGGGCCGAACTGGAAGCTGCGAGATCCGGGGCATCATCCTCTAAGGCCCCGACCAGGAGGGATCTCACTGCAGTGCCAACCATGGTAACCATAGAAGACAATCCCCTAGATTCATCCTGGAACCCACTCCATGAGGGTGATGAAGAGACAAGAGCAGGAAATCGATTGCCTCGACCTGTTAGAAGCACGACAGGCGGTCAACCGACGGTGCTTGCATTCACTAGGAGTATGTCTGAACTCCTTATTAGGGGGCTGCTGACCCCTCCTTTTCCTTTTCCTATGACGACACAGGCGATGTGTCCAGGAGTTGAAGCCCCGATCCCTATCCCTACTTCATAGCGGGGACATACACCAATCGTTACCACCCTTACACCGCCGCAATTCTCTCTAGGGTCCGCAGCAATCCTAGTGTCTCAATCCAGCAGATCAGCTCTGCAGAAACCCATGGTAACTCTCTCCAACCAGATCCTGCTTCTGATCCTAATGCAGCGTTTCAATTTCTTTTCCAGGAAATCAAAAAAATGAATGACCGTATAACTAAGATTCCCGGGGTGCCAACACCCATAAAGGAAGCAGTAATAACCAGCTATGCCGATTCACCATTTACGGATGACATAGCTCTATTGGAGATTCCAAAGAAGTTAGAGATAAGTATGACTCTGTATGATGGGACAACCGATCCAATGAAGCACATTGCTCAATACAAGCAGAAGATGACGGTGCTCCCCATACCACCCGCTCTTCGGGAGGCCAGTATGTGTAAGGGGTTTGGGAGTACTCTACAGGGACCGGCCTTACAATGGTTCATTAACCTTCCAAACAAGAGTGTATATTGCTTTGCGGATCTGACTAATAAGTTCAATTATCAATTTGCAAGTAGCAGGGTTTTGGAAAAGCCGACCAGTGACTTGTACCGGGTCGTCTAGAGGCAAGATGAATCCCTCCGTGCATTCCTTCACAGATTCAATAAGGAGAAGATTTCCATTCCTAATTGTCATATGCCTACGGCTATCGAGGCATTTAGGCAAGGACTGGTAAGAGATTCTGACCTATACAATGAACTAACTCGATACCCCTGCAGCATCTTTGAAGATGTGCAAGCTAAGACCCTAGCTCAGATCCGTTGGAAGAGGATATCAGCAGCAGGAGCAGCTCGGGAGGCTATGTCCCTACTAATAGGAAAACACATACTCAGAAGTACGGTAATAGGGTCGCGCCGTACTCTAAACCAGAAGCTACAGCTCCTAAATCTTACAACATCAGCGCCATAGGCTCAAGGAAGGATTGGAGGGATGACCCCAGTTTACCACCTCATATCCATGAGTATAACTTTTCTGTGGACATTGCAGGTTTAGTACAGCGGATAGATCTACTTGAAGTATTTGTTAACTGGCCTAAGGAGAAGTCCACAAATAAGAAGAAGGATACTTCTCGTTGGTGTCAATTCCACGCCGACGTGAGCCACACAACCGATGAATGTATAGCCCTACGTAAGGAAGTAGCCAGACTACTCAGTGAAGGACATCTGCAGGACCTGTTGCCTACAAGGGGGAGTAGATCATCCAAGGTCGACAATCGAGATGCAAGACCACCGCCTCCCCCGCCAAATGCTAAGGTAATAAATGTTATCTGTGGTGGATCTGACTTGTGTGGTTTGACCTATTCCACAGCTAAGAGGATTTCCAGAGACAAGGCCCTACAGCCACCTGTAGGGAGGATCCCGGTAGCAGATGTTCCACAGCTCACCTTTGATGAAACAGATATTCATGGTCCAAATCAACCACACAATGATAGCCTGGTTATATCTGTGTACCTGGGATGCTGTTTGGTGAAGAGAGCACTGGTGGACTATGGAAGTGCCGTAAATCTGGTTATAGCGAGCACTCTAAGAGACATGGGGATTGACGAGTCAAAAATCATTCGGAGTAGTACTACTCTTGTTGGTTTCAGTGGTGAGACGAGGAACTCCATAGGCGAAGTCAGTCTCCCAACCCAAGTTGGGTCAGTAGCTTCTTTTGAGAGGTTCGTGGTGGTTGATTGTCCTTCCCCATACAACATGATTTTGGGGAGACCTTGGATTCATGCAGTTCGAGCTGTTCCTTCCACTTATTATCAGTGTGTGAAGATACCTTCTCCCTGGGGTGTAATGGTTGTAAGAGGGGATCAACGGATATCCAGGGAATGCTACGCCATATCTCTGAAGCCTAAAATGCAAGGAACGCAATAGCAATTACAGCGCCACATCAGCACCGTAGAGCCAGCACCATACGACACTATGGAACTGATACTCGACCCAAAGGATGAAAACCGAAGGTTGCTCTTAGGGGCTGATGTGCCATCACACCTACTTCCAGGTATTCAGGATTTCCTTAAAACTAAGGCCCGTTGTTTTGCTTGGAGTCACATGGATATGACAGGCATTAGCGAGTATGTTATCTACCATAGGCTAAACATCGACTGTACATTCAAACCTATACAACATAAACGTCGTAAGTTCGCCCCAGAGCGTAATAAGATAATCAATGAGGAAATAGATAGGTTGCTGGAGATGCAGATGATTAGGGAAGTCATGTACCCTACTTGGCTCGCTAATGTTGTTGTGGTCCAGAAGAAAAACGGAAAGTGGAGGGTCTGTGTGGACTACACAGATCTAAATAAGGCTTGTCCTAAGGATCCATTTCCACTCCCCCATATAGATGCTATGGTAGATGCCACATCAGGCCATGAGTTGTTAACATTCATGGATGCTTCTAGCGGGTTTCACCAAATCAAGATGGACAAGCGCGGCCAAGAGAAAACAGCTTTTATGACGGAAAGAGGGATATATTGCTATACCTCTATGCCTTTCGGCCTGAAAAACGCCGGGGCTACATACCAGCGTTTGGTCAACATGATGTTCAAAAAACACATAGGTGACACAATGGAAGTCTACATAGATGATATGGTGGTAAAATCTAGATCTGCTGAGGATCATGTAAGAGACTTGCAAACGGCGTTTGAGATTTTGGAGAAATTCAACATGAAGTTAAATCCGGCTAAATGCACTTTCGGGGTTTCAGCCGGAAAATTTCTGGGATACCTGGTGACCAAGCGTGGAATAGAGGCTAGTCCGGAGCAAATCCTAGCCATAATGGATCTAAAGTCCCCCACGTCAATCAAGGAGGTACAAAGACTAACAGGTAGAGTGGCCGCCCTGAACAGGTTTATATCTAAGTCATCAGACCGCTGTAAGCTGTTCTACGACGTATTACGCAAGAACAAGGGATTTGAATAGGGTCCCAAGCATGAAGAGGCGTTGGGACAATTGAAGAAGTATCTATCTACACCACCCCTGTTGTCGAAACCAGAGGCCGGGGAGCCCTTGTACTTATATCTTTCGGTCTCGGAGTCCTCGGTCAGTGCCGTACTAGCCCGCCTACAGGGGACAGAGCAACGTTTACTATGTGAGTAAATCCCTTCTTGACGCGGAGACCACGTATTCTTCTTTGGAAAAATTAGTTCTACCACTGGTCATGTCGTCTATTAAATTGCGACCCTATTTTCAGGGACATGAGATAGTAGTCATAACTAATTATCCACTTAAGGCTGTAATGAGGAAACCTGAGTTGACAGGCTGTATGGCCAAATGGTCCGTACAACTTAGTACTTATGATATTAGGTATGAACCCCGTACAAATTATAGGTCACAGGCACTTGCAGATTTTTTGGCAGACTTTAGCCCTAGTCTGCAACACGCGGTTGATTCAGAGGTGCAGAGTTTGGAGCAGTTAGGTGATATAAGGCCCTGGGTACTCTATACAGATGGAGCTGCGAATGTACGGGGTACGGGCCTGGGTATAGTGCTAAAGTCGCCACAAGGGGACATACTACCTAGCGCCATACGCTGTGAGTTCCGAACTACCAATAATGAAGCTGAATACGAGGCCTTAATCTTAGGCCTACGGACGGTTTTGGATCTGAAAGTCCGCAAGATTGAGGTAAGTAGCGACTCTCAGCTCATTGTTAATCAGGTTAATGGTTCATATGCGACTAAGGATTCTAAGATGCAATCTTATTTGGAAAAAGTTAAGACGTTAGCTGCCCTCTTTGAAGATTTTAAACTTACTTAGGTACCTAGGGACCAGAATACTCAAGCAGACGCCTTAGCAGCCTTGAGCTCTAGTTTTTCTGATATTACAATAACGAATATCCCTATAGTTCACATTCTACAACCCTCTGTAGATAAGGCATTACCATCTGTACATGTAGTTGGGCCGGTTGATTCCACGAAAAGTTGGACTGCGCCTTACATAAATTGGATCAAAGATGGTGTCTTACCTGCTCGGGCATTCAGGATTAAGGCTTCTAAGTTTCTTTTGAGGGAAGGAGTTTTGTTTCGAAGATCTGTAGAGGGTAATTCGTGTGTTAACAGAGCTACACTCGGGGCAATGTGGCAATCATGCAGCGGGACGTAGTTTGTCGAATAAAGCGCGTCGTATGGGGTATTACTGGCCGACAATGAAGAGTGATGCCATAGACTACGTCCGGAAGTGTGATAAATGTCAGCGCCATGCACCAATTCCTCATCAGCGATCAGAGTACTTACATCCTACCTCTACTCCTTGGCCCTTCATGCGTTGGGGTATGGATATTGTCGGTAAATTACCTACAGCTCCAGGAGGACTTGAGTTTCTACTCACTATGACCGATTAATTCTCTAAATGGATAGAGGCAGAATCTTTTGTTTGCATCAAGGAAGCTCACGTCATATCTTTTGTCAAGAAAAATATAATCTGCAGGTTTGGTATCCCTTCTCAAATCGTGGTCGATAATGGGCCTCAGTACGATGGAGGAAAGTTTAAAGCTTTTTGTGAGGAATGGAATATAGACTTAATCTTTTCTACTCCCCGTTACCCTCAGGCTAATGGACAGGCGGAGTCAAGCAATAAGATTATTGTCAGCAACTTGAAAAAGAAGTTGGAAGCTAAAAAGGGGAAGTGGGCAGAAATGTTGCCATTTGTCTTATGGGCAGATAGGACTACTCCCAAAAACGCCACAGGCCAATCTCCCTTTTCTTTGGTGTATGGGTGTGAAGCTGTAACACCCCCAAATTTCCTTTCCTTTTTTAAAAACATCTTATTGAGTACCAAACACAAATAAGGAAATTTAGAGGTGTCACTCCGCACTCGAATCAAAGACTCGAATGCAAGGAGATTTCAAAAGCCACAGTATAAGAGTCTAATGATCTAAAATAGTCTATTACAATCCATTAATTAAATTACAACAATCGAAATATGAAATAGTCTAAGTATAATGAATTGTCTAGTAACCTAGAGTCTAACTAATATCTAATGAGTCGTCGTTCCCACATGCATAAATCACTTCAAACCTGTGGTGGATTTAAAGCACAAAAACCACAGTTTGAAAAAGTCAGAAAATTGAGTAAGCTGACCCCTCAACATGTTTAAAACCCAAAACCCTTACCTGGATTTTGAAAACGTTTTAGTTTATTTTCGAAAACACACTTAGCACATAAACATATAATCATCCAATAATAATTCCAACACAACAATTAAAGGCATTTTCCACAATAATTCACCATCCAATTCATAATTTACTAATAGTATAAGAAACATTCCATAATCCATATCAAACAAATCAAAGATTAACGATAATAACAAATTCATATGTCATATGCCATGATCCATAATCCACAATTAATAGTTAACAATCCACAATCCATCGAACATTAATTTGATCACGAGTAAGAAGTTATAAGTCACCATAATCCACAATCCATAATCTACGATCCATAATTCATGATCCATAATCCATAATCCATAATCCTTATTATTTAGTAATGAACTGAATCTTTTGCCAATTCATCCTATCAACCATAATCCATAATCCATAATCCAAGACTACTAGACCTTAAGTGTGCACACCCCCTACTGGGTATTTTTAACCCAAATAGAGTAGACTAGAGCCTAACCCTTTTAAAAACCGATGCGGTGGGGAAATTAATAGGAGTCGATGCGACTCAAACATTTGAATCGAAGTTCTTTTGACTCAAGCAAATAAATAGGAGCTCTTTTGGCTCAAACGAATAAATAGGAGCTCTTTTGGCTCAAACGAATAAATAGGAGTTCTTTTGCTCCGTCTAAGTAACCAGTATCTTATTGAGAGAGTTGATGATCACAAATCATATAAACGATATCAAACCAACATCGTAATATAAATTGGCTATGTGCCCACAAACCAAACCAAATTAACCAATCCAATATACATTCAATCTTACCTTTCAAAATAACATATTTTTCACGAGCCAAACCATATACCAATATCAAGACATTAATTCAAACCAATCATAATACGATACTTGCATAATTGAATCGTTCTCCACCTATCATGATACTATGTTCTCATCCAATCACACCATTCACATATAGCACATAAGTTTGAAAGGTTTCTACAAGTTTGAGAAGGGTTGAGCATGCTAGCTTACCTTATTCAAGCAAACGGAAACTCAATAGCACAACCATCACTAGTACTCCTCGTCTAAAAACTCAAGTTCTACAATTATACAAACGATATTCCCAAATCAACACTCAATCTTTCTCAACCAACCAACCAACTATATATCTATATGTTACTATGATCCTATATGCAATGTATGAACATGACAATACCAAATTCAAACCAACAATTACCAATTATCCAATAATTATAATTCTATTTCATTAATTATCAAATATAACTCAAATAACATCCAAATTATTATAAAAATTCCTAAAGGCCTAAAATTAGTTTTAAAAACAGAATATAACTCATAAAATTCAACCCTTGATTATTATAATTTGATTAGAAATTAATCTAACAATTTAAATTATGTTTTATCAATTAAAAACAATGTTTTATTCCATAAAATCCCAAAAATTCGAATTAAATTATTTAAATATCGAAAATCAGTTTATAAATTTATAATTCATCTAATTTTCGAAAATTATAATTAACATAATTAATTGAGCTAATTACAATAATTTAGATCAATCCCCAAATCACAACAATTACAATTTATACAAAGCATGAACAAACCCAACTCAAATCCCCAATTACAATTAAGAACCCTAATTAACTAACTATATTCATACCCAATCTATGATTACCGAATTTAATTAAACCAATTTCGACTAACTAAACTAATTAACCCAAATTCGTGATTAGTAAAAATCAACTTAAAACAATCATCAAAATCAATTCTTTATGCATAAAACTAACCCAAATTGATTATCCACTAACTATAACATCTATTAGGATCAATTAAACATGAATTAAAGTAAGAAAAACGACCCAATAATCGTGTTTAATTAAAAGGGCGAAAACGGGGGGAAGAAAAAAGGAGGAAGCGTTGCTCATGAAAGTTGGCCGAGAAAGAGGAGGTGGTGCGGTTGTCGGAAAGAGGAACGAACGGCGAGCTGGGCGGAGATGGGCAATTGCGTGCGTGCGTGCGGCGAGGCTATGTCGAGCGAAGAGAGAAGAAGCAGGGGAAGGAAGAAGGAAAAAAGAAAAATAAAGGGGAAGGGGGGGGGGGGGGGGGTTGTGTCGTGATATAAGAGAGAGAGAGGAGTGTTTTTATTTATTTTTTTCTTTTTCTTTTTCCTTTTCTGATTTCTTTTTGGGTTGGCTTGGGGTATGACTTGGTGTTTGGGCCAGTGGTGTGGGTTAGTGTAGTTTATTGTAGTTAGGGACGATCCAAATAGAAATCCAATTCTAAAACTCCTTCTCGAACTCATTTAGGAAAACGACTCACAATTAATAATTAAAATATTTTTCATTACACTAATCTAATTAATAAACCTAAAATATTAATATAAAAATGAGTTAATATTTCGGGATATTACAGAAGCTGTCATACCTGCGGAGATGGTGATCCCGACTCAAAGATACAGACTCACACCCATAGATACCGACCACACGGAGTTAATTCATGATTTGGATACTATTGATGAGCTTAGGGATTTGGCAAAAATCCGTATGGCGGCATATCAACAGGCGGTGGCACGCAGCTACAACAAAAGAGTAAGGATCCGCACTTTTCAGGTCGGGGATCTTGTGTTACGCAAAGTCCAGGATAATACAAAGGAGCTAAATGCCGGGAAGATGGCCGCTTCTAGGGAAGGGTCTTACTTGATTGATTCAATTTCAGGATCTGGAGCCTATAGGTTGTTGACCATGTCAGGGAAGCAGGTGGAACGGGCATGGAATGCGAACAACCTAAGGCTCTATCATGATTAAGCTACTGCGCTGTGTGCAGCGCCCCAACAGAACGCCTTCATCAAGAGGTTATCCCCTTACAATGACTGATAAGGGGACATGTGACTTACACGTCTCCTCAAAATCAATTCGCTCAATACTACGCAAACTGGAGAGTCACTAAACAGGTATGTGGTTAAACATGAGCAATTCACATGTTTTTACTAAACATTTAATTGGGATCCCAAACCAAACACTTTCCGAAGTTTTTAAAAGCCTATACGTAAGGCTCCTACAAACATAAAAACAAGTCTAAATCGCAAAACAGAAGTACATATACGACAACACTCTTAACAACTAATTTTCTTCTCCGCCTTCTTTGTTCTGGTTCAGGTCCAGCTCAGCATCGCCCTTCTCCTGCGATATAATAGTATACAGATGGGTCGATCAAGAATGAGTAACAGCTAGGGTAAGACACAAGTACAGGAGATATAATTGTTGATTAACATAGGCGCAGATTGTGGACATTATCACCATGAGGGTAATAGGCAGTTAATGAAGATAAATGCTAATGGTGAGACATGAGGAGATGATTGTGCAGAGAATGATTCCCGATGCCATTGGAGCGTTACAAAAGCAACGCTACAAATATGAGTCTTGGACAAGGAGAATGGTAACAAAACACATTCATACACAAGTCAATAGAGATAGAGTGCAATAGAGAAATCAAATTGTACTCCCCCATTGTACTTGTACTCAGCAACGATTATAGTGGAACTTAAGGAGGCTACAGTCCCGGTGGTTTTTTCCCTCATTCATAGGGTTTTTCCACCTAAAAATCTTGTGTATCTTTACTGCATTTATCTCTGCTTAATCACTATAGTTCAAATTCATCTCCTCAACAGTCGATTCGTCCCATAGTAGGTAAACCCGATAAATTTATCCAAAACAAACGGCGTCATCGGGTAAAAACGATATTCATAAACAATGTGAGTTTTGCATCGTACATACTACATACATACTCACTACCATATGCACTTCTACAATCTCTTAACGTAATTATAGAGGAACATATTTTATATATTACCATTATTACCCCCACCATTAGCCATGATTTTCAATCTTGGCTAAACACTAGGTAATAAACAAATATGACAAACAATTATAACCACTCTTAAAGAATGTTCATGATTATAGTCCGTCTTACTATAATCAACAAAATTGTCTTTAAATTCATTACCCATGAATTTATTTACAAACTACTCAAAATGAAATAGATCAAAAGAACATACATTTTTTTTTCAATTTTGTTTATAGACATAACCACACATTTCCTTTATATTTCTTCATGTATGGAGTATGAATTGTCTATGAACAATTATAGACCTACATTACACTCCTTATACATTCCAAGAAATTTAATCGGAAAACACCATATGAATTAATCGTAAAAAGTCAATTACATATTATGTCCATGAATCACATATATTCATACGCACAACCGAGTCCTTGAAATTCATGTACATACCACAGTTTACGTGCAAAATCATGAAGCTAAATCATGAATTTGTGTTGTTTTACTAACCACATACACAACACCAAATGACATCATCATGCATGGCCAACATTAGAGTTCGAAATTTGAAGAAGCATATAGTACCCACCGCTTAAATGCGGAAATAAAACAAGAGCAATTACCATATATTGCCATAAATTATAAAGGTACACAAAATGTTTTACATCGAACAAGTAACGGTCAAAGTGAGAACTCAAAAGAATCAATATACTCTGACATCATATCATATACATCTCTATATATAAGAATTTTGTGCATGACATTATTCTATAACGCATCATGCATGCATGCCAAACATATATACAAGAATGCATTTGTACAGTCATGGCAAAGAATAACCGAAACACACATAACCCAACCTTGTCCAAATTATGATGATCAAAGCATCAGCAATCAATCACACAATGAAAAACTGCCACTGCCTGCACTAATTGACAAGGAATACGCAAACCATGATTGTGAACGTATAATAAACGACATGCATGATCTAACAATATGCCACACATCAAAACATGCATATAAAACATGCATAATGCAATTTTATGCGTAAATCATGCACACGTTGGTTAACATAGCCATAACAATCATGCATACATGCATCAAAATTACGATCTATTTATCTGCTTGAATTACATGCATCAATTCGCATATAATACACATGTACGTACTCAGTACAATCAAATATATTGCCGTCAAAACTTGCATGTAGATCAAACACATAATGCTATATTATAATGTAGCCACATGCACATTATATATAAATTAACATTAACAACATAACTACCATAAATTAAAATGGTAAACTCATCTGTTTTGGTAGTTTGCAAGATCAATTGACCAAAATCAAGCGTACATCGCAACCAAGCATAGAAAAAATGCATGAACTTTAATTGTAAACCCAAATCAATGATGTCACCAACAAATGCCTATCGTCTCTTCGTCACTGTACCATGTCCGACTTGACAAATCCGAAACCGTACAACTTTGCCATAATCACGAAATTAAGTCTTTAGACAATTGGAAATATAGGGGTTTTAGTTGGCCCAATACCATCATGGTAACTACTACAAGTATAGAGTAACATAGAGTAACAATTACTCTTTTGCCAACGAGAATTAATCTCTTTGATTTCTTCAAAATTACAAAAGAAACACTTAAGCACAATTAACACATTATGAATCCTTGTCACATACCCCCACCATTAGCCAACTATAAACATCATGGCTAAACAAACGGCGTCATCGGGTAAAAACGATATTCATAAACAATGTGAGTTTTGTATCGTACATAGTACATACATACTCACTACCATATGCACTTCTACAATCTCTTAACGTAATTATAGAGAAACATATTTTACATATTACCATTATTACCCCCACCATTAGCCATGATTTTAAATATTACCATTATTTCACAAGATTTCAAATTTGTATTGATTTGAAAATTGTGGGGAATTGTTGGAGAATTTCCAAATAAACAATTGGTTAGTTATTTGGTATGTCTATTTGTGTTAAGTTAGTCACATAACTAACTTATGGTTAATGTAATTGTGTGTGTAGGCTTAAATCAATGGCCAAGATTTAATCTTATGGGGCACCATTACATTATATATACCCATGTGGTCTTACAATTTAGACAATCACAATATGACAATAGTATCATAACGATATATATGATGAATTCATATAGAGGAATTCATTCCACATTCATCTCCATGCAAACTTCAATGATCCTGGCCTGATCTTAGTCCCATGCACGAGGGGCGAATAATTAAGTCTTTAGAATAGCGATTCTACGCCTAGAAGCCTACGATATGCCATAATCAACCCCTATATTTCCAACGATCAAAAGACTTGGTAATATGTAAAATATGTTCCTCTATAAATACGTTAAGAGATTGTAGAAGTGCATGTGGTAGTGAGTATGTATGTAGTATGTACGATACAGAACTCACATTGTTTATGAATATCGTTTTTACCCGATGACGCCGTTTATTTAGACATGATGTTTAAGTTGGCTAATGGTGGGGGTATGTATGTGACAAGGATTCATAATGTGTTAATTGTGCTTAAGTGTTTCTTTTGTAATTTTGAAGATATCAAAGATATTAATTCTCGTTGGCAAAAGAGTAACTGTTACTTTATGTTACTCTATACATTCAGTAGTTACCATGATGTTATTGGGCCAACCAAAGCTCTGTTTTCTTGATCGTGGTGGTAGTATGTAATACTATCAAAAGTGGCCTAACCTTAGTTATCTAAAACACGTTTTGCGCATCTTGTTGTTTTAGATATGTATCTCAAGTTTCTTGAAATCAAGTGGACTATTGACACGTAGATTGTCGTTAAATGTAGTCAAATTACCACTAAATCAAGCTAACTAGCAAGGGTAAGTGGGTATCGTATCCACGAGGAAGATGGGAAGTCCTAATATGCGATTCTAGTGCGGAAAAATAAGAAATAAAAGAAATAAGAACAATGGGGGATTTTTGGTTTGAAAGTTGGATTAAAACGAAATAAACGATTTATCAAATTAACTAAAGCGACTCTCGGTGATAATCTCTTCTAACACCTTAATATAGTAAGTTTTACCTCTCTCTAATGTTACCAATTCATTAACAATCCCGGTTTTAACCAATTAATCCTCTTTTATGGGGAATTTGAGCAACCGCTACCAAACTCCCCTCCTTTTAGTCCTAATTTGTCTAGTGACCACTCGAACAAATCACAACCAAAGGCATGAAGAGCAAGGACTAATAAAAGATTGAGAACAACCCAAATTAGTATCTAATTAGTCACAACCGCGACACTAACCAAATCTAATCTATTAGTTGCCTAATTAATTCCCCAATCACAAGTTAGTCATAACCATACACTAAACATGTGAAAGTTGCTTCCTTTTAAGCTAATAATCAATGACCATCAATTATCAACCAAGCATATGAAGTACCCAATTCAATCCAATCAACCAATTAGAGAAAATAAGGATAAATCATACATTAAAGAACAAGGAATTAATTATAATGAAAATAAAGGTAAAATAGAGAGAAAACTACTTACTAATACATAGGATGAAGAATTGATTACACCAAGAGTCTAGGTGGGGGATTAGCCTCCCATACTAATTATTAAAATAATATTTGAGAAGAAATTCATAATGAAAATACTAGTTCTTCTTGAGTTTCTCTCTCTCAAATGAAAACTAGATGCAAAAATATTATGAAAGGTGATAAGGTGATGATTACTAGGGAGGGGTTACATGCCCCTTTTATTAAAGATAAGTAGAAAAACACTAGAACATAAAATAGATATTTAGGCACAAATAAACCGTCAAAAGTCTCAAGGAAGCTTCCCGGAAGCTCCCTTTCTCGACTCGAGCGAAGAAATCCTCGACTCGAGGGACACCCTCCTCGAGTCGAGGATCTTATCCTTCCCAATACCCGTCCTGTTAATTCTCCTCGACTCGAGGGAGAAAATCCTCGAGTCGAGATTTCCGTTCTCGAGTCGGGAATAGTGATTCTCGAGTCGAGAAACTGTGCGCAGGACAGTTTTCGAACGGGCATAACTCTCACTTCCGAACTTGATTTTGAGCTCATAATATATCATCGGAAAGCTAAGATCACGAGCTTTTTTCTCCAATTGGAATTTCTACAAAATATTATCTGGATAAAAAGTTACGATCAAATGAAGTTGGAGGTGATGGTGTGTGGTTCTCTAAAATCATCCGACGCTCACCAAAAAGGGTCTTGAGCCATAGAATCCTCGTAAAACCCACGTATAAGCTCCAAAACTACTCCGAATGATGTGGTCCACGAATCACGATAAAACCATGCTCCAATACACCCCAAGACGCCTAAAACATGCGGATTAACACACTACCACTACGCCACATCAACTATCTTCAGTTCATTTATTGATCGATGAAGATGTGGTGTTCATGTATGTTTTATGAGAATTGTGATGATTTAGGGATGTGTGAGCCCTAACTTAAATCAATTGTGGTGGAACCTCAACTTAACGTTTGGAAGAACCTCTGAGCCTTAAGTTCAACGAGTCAAAGTACGTACATCATATGTTTGACTTGGAGCACTCAATCTTATTTGACATCCCGATGCTAAGAGTGCTTGTTTCCCATGATTTGGAAGAGATTGAACAATATATTCTTAATAAACCTTAGGGGGTTGCTCTATTTGTATAATAGAATGATGTATGTTACTACATCGATCGTTGTTTTATTAACATGGGAGTAAGATAAGGTTTACCTATATGAGCCATAAAGTGAGGCCGCTTTAGGAAGTCTTGTTGGGTTAGACTTCTTAATGCTCATGAATAGATACATGGAATCAAGTAGTAAGAGAGGATCATTGGTTCAAAGCATAGCCTACCATACGATTCTAACTATTTGAAAGACATTTCACTAGGTAGAGGTTCAATCGCAAGACAGCTACTATCGAATCACAAGATTTCAAAGTTTGTATTGATTTGAAAATTGTGGGGGATTGTTGGAGAATTTCCAAATAAATAATTGGTTAGTTATTTGGTATGTCTATTTGTGTTAAGTTAGTCACATAACTAACTTATGGTTAATGTAATTGTGTGTGTAGGCTTAAATCAATGGCCAAAATTTAATCTTATGGGGCACCATTACATTATATATACTCATGGGATCCTAGACATTTAGACAATCACAATATGACAAAAGTATCATAACGATATGATGAATTCATATAGAGGAATTCATCCCACATTCATCTCCATGCAAACTTCAATGATCCTGGCCTAGTGCCAGTTAGTGTGTCGATATTGCTTGTGCAGGCGCTATCGGGGATCTCTTTGTATCTCAAAGACTAATTCTTAGGCCCATGCACGAGGGGGCGAATTAAGTCTTTAGGATAGCGATTCTACGCGCCTAGAAGCCTACGATATGCCATAATCAACCCCTATATTTCCAACAGCGGTTCCTCTGCTGCCTCCAGAGACTGCAACAAGGACAGAGGCGGCCGCGTGGTGGTCAGTGGACCACTTTGGTCTTGGTTGGGCAGCGGCAATTATGAAGCAGGAGGTGGAGTCTGGTGACAGTGAGCAGGAACACTAGTGAGCTTAAAAAGGCAACAGTTTTCAAGAAGTAAAGAAGCAATTTTTCACAGGCATTTGCAAATCAAGAATGCTAAGATCCTGACTTCTGAGAGCTGTGTATAATATGATTGGCTAAATAGGAATCAAATGCATTCAGATGCAATTTCAACTTTTTGGTACTGAGCTTGCTACAAATCTACAATATGTAGCACGTCTGGCTGAAAGACAATGAAACTAACATTTCACAGCAGAATGACAAATATGAAGCCCCAAATACTGGGTAGGTTGTACACAGATACATTGTTATGAAACCAGCTAAACTGGTAGTCAAACTGAATTTCGCAATAGTGATTCGTTGTTCCATCACTTGGGAAGCAAAAGTTCAATGGTCCTTGTGTTGGACTAAGATCCAAGCAATTCACGTTGAAGGTTCGGACATGACCAAAACATTTTCTTCCTTCCTTCATCTCTGAGAATCATTCACCTCAATCTGTAATCAAATGGTACTACTGCCATGGTTGATCTAAGTGCTTGCCCACAACTCATCAGTTGTCAGATTATTTACAGGTTCCGAGCATCGATCAAACCCCTCCACCGGTCCCCTCTCTCAACAGGTTGCGCCACAATTTCGGATTGTATTAAACTTAGCTATTCAACCACTGCCTGAAATAAAATTGTTGCTTCTCTCGAGTAGCAGCACTTGAGATATTCACTGTAGCAATGATCTTCTTCGGCTTGAGAAACTGGCATTGAAGCCCAAAAAAGAAAAAAATAGGAGAGTATCAGTACTATAAAATCTTCCTTGAAAATAACTTGGCGTAATTGGCAGGTGAACCTGACATAATGATCAGGCGGAAATTAGAAACCTTAATTAAAATTTGTCGAGCCAGACCTGAACAAATTCTTGCAATTCTGTAAAGCTGGAGTGCTCACTGTATGGAACTCCTGCACAGAGAGATAAATGCTGATTGTTTATCAAAAGATAATGAAAACTGAAAGGATGTTCAGGAAAATGAAGCTCTTGTCAATTCAAGAGTCTAAAACTGAAAAACTCACCAAAAACTTGGATGTTACCCTTAATGTTTGGTTTAATCAGGTCCAAACGATTACCAATAGACTCAGAGAAAGTCCACCCTGTAATCAATGAACAAGTTTGGCGAACTGAAATGCAATTTTCAAGAAATTACAGGAGAAAAGCATTTCACAGAATTAAGAAACACTACCAGTAGGCCGGAATGCCAGAATTGCTGTAAACTGATCTCGGTATGTCTTCAGATAATTTATTAGAGTCTGGCAAGCCAAACAGTAAGGATCAGTACATTATTTTCAGAGACGTTGTCCACGAAGATGATCTAGTGTAATGTGAAGTAAAGTATTGAATAGAACCTCATGACGCAAAGATGACATGGGAAGAACATGAAGCGGGGTATGCTTCCCATCTGAGCAAAGATTCTTCGACAGATGGGGCCAGTCAAAGGACTGCAGAATCCTTCTTCTTGATGCATTTGCAAATATCTTGACCTAAGCACATCACGAAACTACAATCAGATCACTGCCAACAGCAAATTATTTCTCGCTTCTAAATGGCCAGTTTGTGAATGATTATTCGTTGGTTATATGATCACAGATTCATAGTAAACTGGGAGTGAAGACATAGGTAAGACATAAAAGTAAGACATACTTTGGACGCAGTGTAGAGCATCATCAACAAGGCATAATAGATATATCATCAGGCAATTATAAGACAGCTAGACTGTTCATGGGAAGTTAGTTTATCGTGCCAAAGTGGAAGAGAACTAGGGGTGCCAAATGGGCCGTCGGCAAGGGCGAAGCCAGGAATTAATTTTCGGGGTGGCGAATTATAACCATATACGCGGTATTCCTAACATATAATTTAGGATTCATTCATTATATGTAGCCAAAATCAATACTAAATAAGCTCATCTAATAAGAAAAATAACGAAACGGACATACTCATTAAATTACGGAATAAGAAAGAAAAAATGAACATACAAACAAAGATTGGGGCAAAGGGAAAGGAATGTTTTATATATTGAAGTTTGTATAAGAAGCATGAAATGATTGTGGACTATTGGTTAGTTGTTAACATTTTATTCCATTAGGTCAAGAGTTCAAATCCTCTCATAGAATACCTAAAGCTTAACTCAATTTTAAAAGAAAAGGAAATTTTTTAAAAATTAATAAAACTTGCCTCTAACAAGAATCGAACCCATCACCTACTGGTTATAGGGATTCCAATATAACTACTATGCCAACTACATCTAATTTGTTATTTGAGCACTCAAAAATATATATAAACTACCTATTCCTATAAAACCGAAAAAAATCTGCACCCCACCGGGGTGGCCGCCGCCACCCCTCGCCACCGGGTGGCTTCGCCCCTGGCCGTCGGGTCGCTTTCGGGTCGGGTTGTATCGGGCCGGGTCATAACGGGTCAGATGAACCTTCGGGTCAGTTTCGGGTTGGGTCGGGTCGGTTTTGGGTCGGTTTTATCGAGGAAATTTTGTGTCGGATCAGGTCGGGTCACAATCGGTTTTACTTACTTATGTCCATTTATGGGCGTCAGTTCAATTTTTGGCAACATGAGTCCGGTCATTGTCGGATAACAGGAGGTCGGGTCGGTTTCGGGTCGGGTCATATCGGGTTGTGTCGGTTCGGGTCATCATCGGGTCGGGTCGGGTTTTGTTGACCACAATTTCGGGTCTTATCGGGTCAGATTTTCGGGTCAACGAATCGGGTCAGGTCGGGTTTGCCAGCTCTAAATAGAACCAAAGTCATGTTTTCTTTGACTGCAACTCTCTGATTTGGTCTAATCTAAAGTCATGTTAGTTGAAAATAGGAAATAAATTGATCAAGGTGAATCAATACCAGCAACTAAACTTGATTCATTGGAACTTATGATCTGCGATCAGATTTGAACTGAAGTCACCGACTAACCGGATTGTAACTTGAGAAGAACAGGACCTAAAATAGCACCGATGGTTGATATAAATTTGCAAGTAATAGTATCCAGCCTGCTCTCTCAAGCATTATTGGTGATGAGAAATCTCCATTAGTGCCTGGAAGGAACATTTTTGAAACTATATACTACTCTCACAAGAGCTGGTAAGGAAATGTGACGGAAAAATTGTCCCTCCCACAGCTACAATCAAGGTAGACATTTGCAAAGCCTTTGATTCCGTCTCCTAGATCTATTTGGAGAGTATCCTTCAATTTCTGTAATTCCCCGAGCAGTATGTAAGTTGGATTTTTGCTTGTTTAAGGTCTGCCTATCTTTCCTTAAACATCAATGGTGCTCAGGTGGGGTTCTTTCCAGCAAAGAAGGGCCTTGGAGAGGGATTATCAAAAAGTCTCAGGAATCTAGTTCACTCAGCCAAATCTGTCCAGCACCCAAATCGCAATAAGATTAGGTTAAATCATTTTCTTTTTGCAGACCTCCTGATTTTTGCCAGGGGTGATGTCAACTGTGTGTTAGCTGTGTCTGAAACACTCCAAAGTTTTGAAAAGCAGTCAGGATCAGCTGCTAATTTTATGCAAACGGATATTTATCAAGCTTAAGCACAAAGTCTTAGAAGATCTCTTTAAAAAAAATGGATTATCAAGCTTCTCTATCAGCAAAATGTGTGGAGTAGATGGATCTCTGCTTACTACTGGAAACACAGTAATTTCTGGAATGCACAGGCTTCTAGTGATTGCTCGGCTACATGGAGAACTATGCTTCACCTCACAGACGAAATAGTTTCAAACTCAGGTGATGAAGCCATGCAGATGCTGACGCTCAGCAGTTTTTGAAATGGTGTAACACAAAGCAGAAGGGACGTAGTCTATATGATTGCTCAAGGAAAAGACAACCTCTAGCCTGTTGTGCCCCAAAAAGCACTGTCATCACTGTCTTAGCTCTTCAAAATGGGCTCCCACAGTGGACAATCTAAAGAGGAAGGGTACGAGCATGATCACCTATACTTCAGACGTAGTTACTCTCGAGCTATCTATTCAGAAATGCTGCACTGGTTGGGGAATTCTAGTAGAGATTGGAGCCCTGCGCATGAGGTAAGGTGGTTCAAGCACAAGAATTAGGGCAACTTGACACTGCTTCATATCCCAAAAGAAGCAAGTGACATCTGATTTAAACTTGGAGATGGAAGTCTTCTTTCGTACAGGGTAAACACAACTCCTAAAAAGTGCATTCTGCTTCACCAATTATGATATTTGGAGGGAGAAAACAGTAGACTATTCAATCAAATGTCTAAGACCTTCAGTCAGATAGTGCTTTGTATTAAGTTCCATATATGTAAGAGCTATTAATAGATTTATTAATGACATTTCTACAAATTAGATTCTAGCTAGTGGTTGTCCTTAGGATAGAAATAGTGATCGGTCTTCACAATTTGGAAGAAAAGCTATTCTAAATCTTTCCGAAAAGGACAGAAAAAAAAAAGCACTAGAGCATGTTAGCTTCATCTTGCTATAAGTATGAAACAAAGCATCCAAAAGGAAGTGAGAAATGTTTGGTAATTTGTGATCGACCTAATCAAGAGAACGGAGCTGATTTTTATCATTGTTAACATGCTTAATTGAGCCTCACACTAATAAACTAATCACTGTAAATCAGGGTTATGAATTAAGCAGCAAAAACTGATCCTATATGTTCAATCAAGCAGCTGAAAATACTGTAAACAAACACCTATGAAAACCCAATTTGTTCCCTTTTTGCTGCAGTTATCCATGACTCCTACTCTCATGAATATATCAGCTTAATAAAAGCAAGAAAGCAGCCCAACTTGAAAAAACAGCACAGCAAGAGAATACCAAGTTCCAGCCCACAATAAAGAAAGTAAGTTGCAACCCACAAGAAGAACAAAAAGCAGGCTGCTGAAACTAGTTCTCAATTAAATTTTCATATATGATTATCCTTGTATATTGTATTCTTTGCCAAGTAGTTGTATTATTTTTCTAGACATAGCTGACAAGTTAGCTTTATAAATGGAGCTCCTTTCCCATTGTAAAAGGCAGACTTTGATAATACGAACACTTGAGAGTTTTACTCTTCTTTGAATGTTAAAACAGTAGCAAATGTGTCTATGAGCATTTGTGGTGGTCCAATACTTATCTTGTAGTGTCTCTGTATCAAGGCTAAGAGTCATTCCTTGCAGTGTATATTTCAATCTCATTTAGATCAAATCTATGTATTGAACTTCAGAGTCTTGAACAATCCATAATCTCATATCCTCTGTTATTTGTGTTGTATTCTAATGAAACTTCAGCAAAACGAATTCTGGCCTTTTATCTATTTTGTTCTTACTTTAATGCATATTATCATGAGCATAATCTTATTCCTATTCCTTGGGAGCTCTAAATTCGACTTCAAGTATTTTGCCTCTTTAAACATCAGTTCAGATTTTCTTACCGGTAATTTCAGTGTTTGATGAGTGTCACTTGACCTTAGTTATATTCCTTCTTATATTTTCGATAGAGCATTCAAAGTTTACCTGTATTTAGAGTCATTAATCAACAAAATTCACAGTTTTAGCTCGGGTGACATTCTAATATGCATTTGTCATGGTATCTAGGTTTGCATCAAAACCAGTTATGAACAGTTTTTTCGGAGCCAATTAACAGTTCAGATTCCGCATTGCGGAATTCAGGAAGCGTTCATACAACTCCATTTGCAGTCACCGTATTTTTGGAAGTGGAACCGGGTTGGTATTCATAATCGGTAACTCTAGTGGCTACGTGTACCTCTCAAGATCAATATTTGTACCTCACATATACTCTTAGTATGAGTACCCTAGTTTATGGTTTGTATACATCTCAATTCTTTCTTCTCATTGTCTTGTTGCCGTCTTTGAATCTATATGATCTTTTAACTTTGAATCAAGTATTCATCCCCACATCAACTCTTGCAGCCCTCGTCTAAAAAGAAAAAAAAAAACCTCTTGAAGCACTTGGTCACATCACATTTGCTCTATACTCCTTTGTATTTATGCTGTCTTCAACAAAGGAATATACTTCACTGAAATGTTGTATTATGTCAAAGAATAGCTGTGAGAAGAAAGTAGTATACTTATTGATTGGTAACATCAGATCCGACGTGAATTCAAAATACACATAACTTAATCTTTTTGAGGAATTCTTTATTGAACATTGATAGAAAGGGTAGATAGGACTAAGTACCCAGAACAAACATTGGAACTAGCATTTCAGGTTCCAGTGTTTTGAGAACCAGTACCAACCGGTTCCGGTTCTGCATATTTCTGCCAGGTAACTGCTAGACTTAGATCTACTGCTCTAGTTTTCTCAAGATTGTCAATCTGCCGTTTGCCTCCTAGTTATACGTTCAAAGTCTTTCACTCTGTTTTAGGGCATGCTTGGATTGGGAGTAATCATTAGGGGGGTAATGGAGGCTAAAACAAGGGGAAAATGGTAGAAATGGTGGTGATAGAGGGAGGAAATAAGGGGTAGAGGAGGAAGCATTACCCCCATATGGGGGTAATGCATTACTCCTCTCCCCCCTAGGGTAATGCATTACTCCCATTTGGGGGTAATGATTCCTCCTCCACCCTTCATTTCCTCCCTTCACCACCACATTTTCTCTAATTTTCCACTTATTTTAGCTCCTATTACCCCCCTAATAATTACTCCCAATCCAAGCAAGCCCTTAGGGGTAGTGATTTTTAGACTCCCCAAATTGATTTTTACACTCCCTACGGTGAGTCACATTTGCCAACACAGGGACCATACTCCTCTCACAAAGAGGAGTGTAGAGATCAATCTGGGAAGTGTGAAAATTACTACCTCTTTTTTAGTACTAACTGCTAGTGCTTAAAGTATTTACACTACCGACTTGCTAACAGCTAATTGGTAGTAAGACAGGAGCGAAAGGGCGCAAATGAAAAGGGAGGGAAAGAAAAAGATAAGGAGGGATACACTCTAATACTCCGTAATAGAGAAAATATTAGGGGAGGAGCGTGAGGGGTCTAAAAGATGCCAAAGATGGTAGGTTCGGTAGAAAATGTGTACGGTAAGGAAACGGATGGGAGGGCATTAGAATGTATCAATCTCCATAGGTAGAAGATAATCTATCCTTTCAAACTTGAAAAGATTTGGAAAGAAGACTCTATTTAGTCTGACATGGATAGATAACCAAAAAAAAAAAAAAAAAAAGAGGGAAACAGAATTAAACAATTGGTGATGGTGAACCAAAGGTGGTGAAAACTATTATGCAATAGTTATGTGCTAAAGGCTACAGCCATGTCGAATCTCTTTCACCTCTTTGAAGCGATCAGCTATTTAATCCACAATTGGTGATGGACTGATGGTAGGTACTAGTAAAGGAGACATTGGAGATGTTATCCCTCGCTTTCTTCCTTCTTTTCATAAATTGGCATTTCTGAGTGTGATAGGTTAGTTGAAACACTTTCACACAGACATGGTATGACAATTGGCAACTAGCAAGATCATGTTATTACACTGGCTCTACTCATTTCTTGATCTTCTCCATGGCTTTAGGCTATGTTAGGTAGCATGTAATCAACCTTGTACGGTAATGAGATCTATTACTACAAAATGGCTAGAGAATAAAGAGGGAGGATGCTAACATGAAGGTGAACGAGTTTCAATCCTTTAGGTGATGTAAAGGTCAGGGTTAACATAACAAACCCCATTACATGATTTGATGTAATGGGAGTCTATCATCTTTTCCTGGTGATTACAACCTTCCCCTAGATCACTTAGTTTCCCCACTATTGTTGTGCTAGATGGGTGGTAATGGTGATTCAATTACACCCAATCTACCAAAACATGCCCTTATAGTTGAAACTTTACACAGATCAAATAGGGTTGATAAATTGACATCTTAAGGCACGAGACAACACATATGTCTTCAGTAGTTCCACACATTACTTAAAGCGGAATCATCTTGACTATTTAAATATAAACTCAATACATATAGCAAAGCAAACTGATAATAAAAAGCAATTTAGTTAGCAATTCAGCATGTCAATCAGAGAACAAACTATCATGGCGCAGTCGCTCAGGTGTCAGGTCACTCAAAATGTAATGAGGAAATACATCTAAATCTGCTAGGGGAGCCAAAATTAGGCTATCCATCAATACGTATAAACACTATCACATCTTATGCCCAAAGCAAAGCAAGTGATAGCACATTATAAATAAGCAAGAGAAAGACATAGAGAGAGTGCAGCAGACACACCTTTAGTGCCTCTGATATAGCAATGTACACACTCTCCTTCCCGATGCTATATGCCCCAACTACAATGAGGGTCCTCGGTTGCTTTTTGAGACACACCTTAGTAGTTCTCACAACAAAATTGGTGACATCTTCTTTTGAAGGAAACCTGTAACATTAGTATACTTGAGAAAAAGCATAGGCAAATTTTAATGGAGGAATACTATGAAGAGATGTCTCACCTATATTTAGGATTGCAATAAGTTGTATCAAGATAAAGTACATCGACTTCTTTGTTTACAAGAAGGGGATATGTTTGCATATGTTTACACGCCCTGAAATCTCCAGTGTGTACATAACGTTGTCCGTCTGGAAGATGAAAGTGGATTAAGGCAGCACCTGGACAGTGATTGGCTTCAAGTAATGCAACTTTGATACCATCGATATTATGTTCAATGTCTAACTCCAAGGGACATATGAACCTGTTCAGAAAAAAGGTCATCCAAAATACTCAATTTTGACACAGAATTTATGCAGCCTTCCTCTATAATAAACTTCTAAGAGCTAACGAAGATATGATTACATCTTAAAAAAGTTGAAGGAATTAGGGATATTTACGATGGATTAACATAGAGGCACATTCTAACCAGGCGGGCAGTTATAGGAGTGCAATAGATAGGACCGTGTGACCATCCCTTGCTTAAGCCACCATAGTGATCCGCGTGAAAGTGAGTCAGAAAGTAAGCTGAGCACCTCTTGACAGCACCATACCGGAATGCATCAACAGTGAAGGGTGTGCCTGAACGGTGAGAGGGAACCTATTAAAGAGAGACTCATTGACACTTGTGGAATGCATATAGAAAAGACACACAGAAGAGTGTAGATACTGTCAAATTAGTTACAGAAATCAAGCTTTAAGGCCAAGGATAAGTGCTCCATACATTATTCCTCTTTTCCTACTTTGCCAGTTTTATGAACAGGGTAGCAGATTATAGGTACGTCTTAAATACTCAGTATCATCCTTGCGCCACTACGCTCATGCCACCGCCTTTATTTTCGTTGCCTTAGCCTCCCCTTTTTACTTTGACACTACATCGGGTAATAGAAAATTATATTAGACAGGACTTAATTAATTTAAACATTCTGGTCTTGGCTGAAAAAGGCATTACTTTCCAAATGGATCATCGAACTTCCTCACAGACCTAATAATGTCTAGAACAGATGAGTAGCAGCTTACTATTATTAAAGACAGCAACTACTCAGTCATACTCCCTCCATTCGGCTTTAAATTTCCTACTTTCTATTTAGGGGTGTTCATCTTCAAACTTCATACTTGGAATCTTTCCTTATTTGTACATATAAATACCAAAACACCCTTACTTTTTTATTAAAAGTGGAAGTGGGACATACCCCTATGTGTAATTTTACACTAAGTGGACCCTAAAACTCATTCTTTATTCTACTTTTCTTAAAAACTGTGTTCCGACCCTACGCGTTTTATAGCCGAACGGAGGGAGTATTGCTCTATTGCTTGCGGAGCACATATGCACCTGGGGCATGAAATTGTTAGCAAAGCCGGTGATGTTAACAACGCCATCAATCAATTTGCTACCTGGAGTGAGGGAAAAAGTCAGGGTAATTCTCTTCATTACGATTTCAGAACCAAGCAAAGCAATGTCAGGTCGTTTAAGATTATTTAGGATTTTAGGTCAGCTGTTTGTGTCTCAAAAGGTTCTGGTATATCCACTTTAGCTATCCATAATGCCCTCCCAATTGTGGATAACTTTCAGAAGAGAGGCATTAGTATGCCTAATACATGCATTCTTTGTAAGTAGCCAATTTGAGCCTATTGCTCATCTCACCTTCCAATGTCAGATTCAATGGAAATCTGGTGCTCTAAACTTAACTGGTTAGGAAACGGCAGAAGGCAGTGGAGTTTATATCAGGAAGTAAAAATTGGACACTGTGGTACACTTGATCAACACACGAATTTGAAGTTAGACCCTACCCAGTAGACCAGTAGGCACACAAAATACAAAGCTATGCTTCTCCAACCTAATCCTTGAACCAATAATTACAGATAACTATGGAAATCAATGGTAGCCTAGTGGTTAGGAAGTTAACCTTGTTGCCGGTTCAAAACCTCATAACCCCCCGTACACATAGCTGCTTCTAGAAAAAAAAAATCACAGATCACTAAGAACAAGTAAAAAAAACAGGAGGAGAAGTGAGTTTTACTTTCTTTCGTTGGCAAAGAGCGAGGGGGCTATAAAATTAGTAAACAAAAACCCACTTAACAAGAGTGTTTATGTAATTTGTGATTGTGTTTACTGAACATGATTAATTTTCATTTATTTATTTATCAGGGTCACTTGCGTGTGGTATCTATTTTTATCATGAAGAATCTGCAATATCAGTGTCTTTGCTTCCTAGATTGTGATGTTAAAAACAGTGAAGTAGGTAAACAGGAGTGTTATATTAATTAATCATTCACTAGTAAACAGTTAAATAATTTCTTACACCCCCCAACAAGGCTATGTGACACTGGACGACCAAGTCTCTGACTGAACTCAAGTGCGAAGCCGAGGAACTGAATGTCTTGCTCAAGTCTTGCTTAAATGCTTCCCACCAGTCCAAAGTACACAACTTCAGAGCTCAGGCACACTGCATATGCTACCTTACCAAAAAGTCACTTACATCGACAGTTGTACACTACCCTATCCCAGAAACTGAGTATCTAGACACACGTCTACTAAAACAAATGATATTGAGATAACAGCACAAAGGTTTATGAGCTGGTTAATAGATTTCTAGTTGTTCCGATCACTTCAGAAGTCATAACGATTAACAAGTCACGATCTTTGTGGTATCTCATATCCTCATGTTCAAAATAAAGACCTCGACAGTCAACAGACAAGCTCAACCCAACATTTATGTTCCAGGAACGCATAAGTGATTCCGACAAGCAGGCTGAACTCCCTCCGATACCAGCATAACAAAATAATTCCACAATGAGAGCCAGCCTGATAAACAACAATATAAAACTACTCCACCACAAATAGGAAGTTATGTAACTCCTATTTGCCTCTTTTGTTCAATTTTGAAGAAACAGGCACTAATCGCTACTTCACAGTTTGTGAACAAACTTCTAATCCCATTCTTGCCCATCATTAATTGATACCAGACACCCATAGTGTTGGACACTTTCAAAAAAATACACTCCACCTAGAGTCAAATGTATAAGTCTTTCTGCCCTATTTTATTCTCTGTTACTTAAACGTCTCCTATAACTTGAGTGACAACTACATCGACAACCAACATGACAATCAGGTAGAAGCAAGATTCCTTCGCTCATGTTGATATCGAAGCCAAATAAGTAAAGATACAAAAGCATGTGTATGGTTTTGTAACTGATACATTTATCCCAAGAGAGACTAGATACTTGTCACCTGATGACCAAAGTTTCCAATTGAATACATGAAAGCAGTAGCCTGGGGGCCCATATGTCTTCCTCCACTACAGACGTTCTTGGATGCTCAAGTCCGTCCCAAATACTCAACTTTCTTGCTCAGACACCCTCTAAGTGGCACTTTACATACAAGATCCAATCATATCCCTAATCACACAGCATCCTTTGTAAAGTTACAGAACCACAACTACTCCAAAGGAAAGAAACCACAAAGACAATACGAATGGCAAGATAGTTCAATGATTCTTTTACTTGTTGCAATGATCTCCCCACAAGCTTTATCAGGGGGCTCAATCCAATATCCACTTGAAGACTCAACAATCCGAGCTCAAACAGACACAGAAATTCCAGGAACACATAATAATATAGCTCATTATACAGCTCCATACCTTCAAAAGCATTCAATACAAAATCTAAAGAACGGACCTCAAGAAACTAAGCAGAATCTCTCAAGTCTCAAACGTGAACCATTTCGGAATTCGTAATTCCTTGCATTCCATCAAACAGCAAAAGCTCTTTATACAACAGCTTAAAACCCGAAACATCTAAACACACAAACAAATAGACATACTCCCGCAGTATTAGCTGCTCCTATGTACCTTTTAAAGAGCATCAACCAAAGAGCCAAACTACAGAATGCTAAACTGAGCATCAGCCAAAGAGCCAAGATTCAACACACAAATTTGGCTGACTGCAGCTCAAGATTGTTTTCACTAAAATTGTGGAGAGGAAAAACATGAATATTATAGGGAAAGACAAGGGTGTTGCTGCCAGTATACATAGCAGTCAGGACAGCATCATAAAAGCCATCGTTGAATATTATGAAAGCTTGCTGAAGACACCACATGGTGTGCAAGAGAGTGATGCTGATAGCAAAAGGAGACTCAGTTCCTGAGGCAATGAGAGATGAGCTAGCAAACCTAGCAGCTGACATTGCAAAACCCAATGCCATCAGAGATGAATCCAAATAGGGGCCCTGGCCAAGATGGCTTCTCTGCTGGTTTCTCACAGGGGTCATAGCAAACAGTGAAGAAAGATGTTACTGAAGCAGTGAAACAACATTTCTCCACAGGCATACTCCTAAACAGGCAAATGTAAACCTCATACCCAAAAAGGCAAATGCAACTTCTTTGACAGAGTACAGACCGATCTCATGTTGCACGACTTTCTACAAACTTATCAGCAAGGTACTTGCTAACAGACTAAGAAGTGTTGCCTATTGTTGTTGGAAAGGAGCAGGCTGCATTACTAATTATTAGTAAAGTCACAAAGTCTGGTTAAAGGCCATAGCACAGAAGAATCTTCCCCAGGTGCCTCTTAAAAAGGATAGTAGGAAGGCTTTTGATTCAATCAATTGGAGATTTATTGAAAGCATGCTGAAAGCTTGGGCATTTCCGAAGAAGTTTATTGACTTAATCATGGGCTGCATCTCTTCTCCCTGGTAAATGTGAGAAATATGAGGACTTTTTTGCTGGGTAATGTGGGGTAAGACAAGGCTGTCTCCTTTCACCATATATTTTTGTTCTCGGAATGGAAATTCTCTCTAGCTATTTGAGGATAATGCCAGGCAAAGCTCAGTTCTCTGTGCATCCTAAATGCTCAAAAACAGGAATCCCTCATCTAATCTTTGCAGACGATCTTATGGTGTTCACTACGGGAGATTTGCCATCTGTTAAGGCTTGCAAAATTGTTAGATCAAATTTGCAAAGTATTCTAGTCTCTATGCGGATGCAACTAAAACTGAGGTACACTTTTGTGCAGTAAAACTGTGTAAAATAAGTTATTGTAAGAGTTACTAGTTTCTCTTGAGGAATTTTCCCTTTCAGATATTTGAGGTTGCCTTTGAATTCCTCAAAGCTTGGTACTGACATGTACCAGCAGCTCCTACATAGGGTCAAATCTGCAATTACTCACTGGTCTGGCCACTTGGTGCTGGTAAACTACAATTCTTATACTCAGTTATCTTTGTTATAGACAATTATCGGTGTGGCAGTATTCTCTTGCCAAAGAATATTATGAAGCAAATCAGCAAATTCTGCAAGGATTACCTGTGGGACATAGGGGAAGGGAAAAGAAAGACGGTTTGCAAGATGGATTCGGATGATTAGCAATGGAAACAGAAGTGTTTGGAGTGACTGGTAACACTCTCAAAAACCAGTCCATATGGCAAGTGATTCCCAAAGCTAGAGACTCACAATCATGGAAGAACATTATTACAGTCAGGGATGAAATAGTTCAGAAAATGGGATCAATTCAGAGAGCTGAAGAGGAATTACAACATGTACAAAGCATGGAAATTTGATGTTAGGAAACTTTTCTTTTTCTTCAGGAGACACAATACCAAAGTGGTGGGCAAAGGTGATTTGGGAAGGTATCAATATGCCCAAACATAGTTTTACTGTGACATTGGCTGCACAGGAAAAGCTCCAAATGTTGAGAAGATCAGCAAGAGGGGATTAACTCTTGAAAACAGATGTGTGATGTGTATCCAGGAAAGTGAAACTCATAACCATCTGTTTCTCAAATGCATGGTAACAAAGAAGATTTGGCAGAGAATTCTTGACTGGATGAGAGTGAAAAAGGGAGTCGATGCCCTGCGTACACCATCTGGAATGAGAGAAATGCCCAAGCAATAAATGTCAAACTCCCCAGCAACTCATAGACAAAATTCAGAGCTTAGTTTGTATTAGGATGTATGCATTGAAATAATGTTACTCTGAAGAGCTTGTAGAGGCTTTGGTAGGATAAGCTACTTTGCCTTTGTGTTTTTCTCTATAGGTGCCCTATTTTTATAAGCTGTATCTCTTTTGCCCTCTTTGGAGGAATAATATGAGGTTCCAGATTCTTACAAGAACAAACAAAAAAAAAAGGAAGAAGAAAAATAAACGTCTTTAGGTAACTTCTGATTGTTTTACTGAAACCCTTAAAAAAATATATTGTGACACCAGACGACCAAGTTTCTGACTGAACTCAAGCTCAAAGCCAAGGAATTGAATGTCTTCCATTCTTGCTCTTGCTCTTCCCCAAATGTTTCCTACCAGTCCAATTTACTCAACTTTAGAGCTCAGACACCCTGTAAATGCTATCTTACCAAAAAGTCACTTGCATGGACAGTTGTACACGATCCTAGAAACTGAGTAGTAAGACCCACATCCACTGAAACAAATGACAATGAGATAACATCACAAAGGTTTATGAGCTAGTTGACAAATTTCTACTTGTTCCGATCACTTTATAACAAGTCACGATGCTCATCCCAACACTTATATTCCAGGCACAAGTGATTCCAGTAAAGCAGGCTGAACTCCCCTCGGATACCACCATTAAAAAATGCTTCCACAGTCAAGTGTGTCCCAGGATTACGAGAGCCAACCTGATAAACAAAAATATAAAACTACTCCACCAAATTCTTGACCTACGATTGGCCAAACTACTTGGGCACTAGGTCCAATGTGAGTAGGATCGCTTAGCCATGCTTCATAATTGGAAAAACGAGCACCGTGGAAATACATACCACTCAGCCAAAGAAAGATAATGGATAGTTGACCAAAATGGGCCTCTTTGGTCCAATTTCAAAGAAACAGACACCAAACGTTCCTTCACAGTTTGTGAACAAATTTCTAATCCCATTCTTGCCAACCATTACTTGATATCAAACACCCATTCTGTTGGACACCTTCAAAAGAATACACTCCACCTAGTGCCTAATATATATTTCTTTCTGCCCTATTGTATTTTCAGTTACTTTAAACTCCCCAATAACTTGTGGGAAAACTGAAAACTACATTGACAACAAAAAATGACAATCAAGTAGAAGCGGGATTCATTCACCCATGTTGATATCAAAGCTAAATAAGTAAAGATGCAAAAAATGTGTATGGTTTTGTAATTAAAACTTTTACCCCAAGAGAAACCACATACTTGTCACCTGACAACCAAAGTTTCTAATGTTTCTAATTGAATACATGAAGGCAGTAGCCTGGGGCCTATATGTCTTCCTCCACTACAACGTTTTACATACAACCTCGGATCATATCCCTAATCACAGACCAACCTTTGTACCTAGTCTGATCAACAGAAGCTACAGACCCACAAGCCACAAGTCCACAACTACTCAAAAGAAAAGAAACCCTAAAGACAATACGAATGGCTGTAAAATAGTTCAATGATCTTTTACTTGTTGCACTGATCTCAACTTTCCACACTCAAACCGACATAAAAAATTCCAAGAACACATAATAATACAACTCATTCATTATTCATTCTATAGCACCCTATACCTTCTAAAGCATTCAAAAAAATTCTAAACTTTGATTACAACAACAAAGCCTCGGTCCCAAATTGATTGAAATATGATTAATCCAGTATCAACATATACAAATATCCACAGAACAGACCTCAACAAACCAAACAGAATTGCTCAAACATGAACTCGGAAATTGTAATTCATTGCACTCCATCAAACAGCAACAACCAAACGAACAAAACAAAGAGAGGAAACAAAATTAAACCTGGAATCTTCTTATAGAAAGGGCAAGGACGAGGCTTCCTTTTCCCAGCCGCACTCGAATCGCCACCAAACAATTGATTGCGACCACCAAAAGGATCAGAATTAGAAGAAGAGGACCCCCTTATGTGTGACCCTGAATTAACAATTTGGCCCTCATTCTCTCTCCTCACCATCAATTTTTGGTTTTCCACCACAACATTCTTTTGCCGCTTGATACCCCACATCTGAAACAAATCGGTTTGCTTCATCTTCTTATTGAAGTCACATTTTGGGTCTTCTTTCAATGACAAGCTGGACCAATTTGTCCCACATCGGTAAAACTCGGCCGCAAAGCTGCCCTCTTTTGATGACCCACCTGGGTTTCCGTTGCATATGTTGTGTTCATCTTCTTCTCCAGTTTCTTGTTGTGGGAACCCATTTTCGTCGAGGGAAATCGAGGGCTCTTCTTCTTCGTTAAAATCGCGTGAATTGGAGGTTTGGCGGAAGATGTTGGCGTCAGAAAATGGGTCATCTGTATCTTCGGTTGATTCAAACATAACTTCTCCTATACTCAATAGTCATTCCAGTGTTTCCACCACCCTGGCCTTCTCTTAAGAGAGTTGAGACCCTTGCCCTTCCTCCTCCCTTCAAATTTAGTGTGTCACCGCGGGAAACCTGTCGCTGACTGAGTACCTATGCACGGGGCTTTTTATTTCGGAAGCGGTGTTTTTGACACCGAATCAGTAAATATTATATATCTAGGTCGAAAAACATATACTCCCTCCTATTCAAAAAGATTTTCCTCTTTGGGTAGAACACAATAACCAACAACAAAGTAATAAAGAAATGTGGTAGTGGAGTTATTGGTGGGGTAATGGTGTTTAATTAAAATTTAGACCTCTCTAATCCTCCCACCAAAAATTCTGGCGAATGATTAGTTTCCACAATTGGAGGGAAGTTCAAATAATGCAAGTGGGAGTTTTTGGAGGGAGTTTCTAAGAATTTGAAACTACCCCCAAAACACATCAGATTTCATTGATAAGATGGAACCCACTAATTGTGGATCTCCATAAACCAATCCTTATACAATCTTCATTCACAAATCTCACACAAAATATCTCAGTGCATTTTGGTTGGACATTTTTTGAGTCCAAGTAACGGAATCCCACTCTGATTACGTTTCTCATTGTTTGGTTTCAAATTTTTTTTTCTCACTCCATTACTCTCCTTTAACCCACTCCCTCGAAATGAAACCCTCCTCGAACTTGGGTAATCCCAGTACATTCCCCTTTTTTTTATTTTCTCTCTCCTCCCTCACTTCCCCACCCGACCCCACCCCACTGTCAAGTCACCACCTCGACCCAGAATGTCCGACCACCTGTCTCGCCACCGCATCGTCGGCCGACCATCTTCCTCCGGCGATCCCATCACCTCCGACGTCCTCCCTTTCTTCCTTCTTTCTCCTCTTTCTCTTCTACAATTTCGTTCGCCTAACAACCCCCACCACCCCCTCCTCGCCGACCACCATCCTCCACCGTAGGCTACACCTTCTCAGACGGTCAACCTAACGACCACCATTTCACCGCCGCATTACCCTTCTTCCATCTCACGTTTTCTCTCTTCGACAAGTGGAAAATGGGGTGGGCGGGGGAACGTGGCAGGATCGCGACAGATGTTTCGGGGTGGCATCGACGCTGGCCAAGGATCCCGGTGGTGATGACACCGACTCCGGTGGTCATGGGTGCTGAATGGCGGTGGTTCCGCGGTGGTGGAATGGTGGGGATAGGGGGAAGGAGAGAGAAAAGAGAAAGTCAAGGGATAGGGGTGGTTTTTTATTTACCTTTTTGCCCCTGTTTAAATGATTCTATTCCATGATTGAGTTAAACCAAACACATTATGGCAAGTAACGGATCTTGTTACCACTCCAACACTTATCCCATTCCATTCCGTTACCACTACAAATTTTATACCAAACGCCCCCTCAGAATTCAGAGTAAAGCAGAGAATATCACTCCAATTCCATAAAAAAAAAATGGAAAAAAAAACTAGGATTAGTTTTCGTTTTCGTGCTCGGTGTCGCTGCTGCTGCTGCTTCAGCTCGGTTTTGGTCAGATTCTGGTCTGCTCGTGGTGGGGTCTGCTGCGTGGTGAAAGTAAGTTGCTGGGGGTCTTCTGCTGCTGGGGTTCTGCTGCTGCTGGGGCAAGCCTGCTGCTGCTACTGTTGTTGCTTCTTCTTCTAGAGGAGGCGTCCATCCTATCTTATTAGCATTCAAGGGAATCACAAGTTTGTAGCACAAGTTTCATTAGGGAATCACAAGGAAAAGTAAAGTATGCCTGCCAAAAAGAATCCCACAGATGCTCAAAGACTTGAAATACATTGCTTTTTATTAGATCTCCAAAAATGGGAAACCCCATCATGGCAAAATTAAAGAGATTGCAGCAAAATATAATGTCACAACAAAAACAATTGGAAATCTCCAAAGGCATAACAAGCAAAACAAAGCAATCAAGCGACTATCATTTGCAATTGACATAAGTTATTCCACATGTCAAAGATGGATTGCAAAGGGGGAATTATGGTGGCACACTAATGCTATTAAGCCATCGTTATCAAGCGACCACAAGTTTCTTCGTCTCAACTTTATCATGTCTAGATTGTTATTTGATCGACTACTAAATGCAATCAAGTTTCGATCACAAGATAATGATCTACATATTGATGAGAAATGGTTTTGGATGACTAAGATCAAACAAAGGATGATACTCACACCGGGGGAAGAAGAACCAGTTAGAAGCACACAAAGCAAGAGGTATATCCCTAAGGTTATGTTTATGGCAGCAGTAGCAAGACCGAGGTACGCACCGGATGGTGAGTGCATTTTTTATGGTAAAATTGGCATTTGGCCCTTTGTTATTAAAGCACCAGCAATCAGAAACTCAATACATAGGCCAGCAGGTACTATAGTCTCAAACTGAGAATATCAACAAAATCGTGACAAAGACAATGCTCATCAACAAAGTTATTCCAGCTATCAAAACCAAATAGCCATCATGGGCAAGCAAAGACATTCACATTCAACAAGACAATGCACCTCCTCACATAAGAGGTGACGATCAAGATTTTGTGGCTCATGCAACATCAGACGGATTTAATATCACATTGAATCAACAACCAGCACAAAGCCCAGATTTAAACATATTGAACTTGGGTTTCTTTAACTCAATTCAATCACTTCAAGACAAAGAACCATCGAATACAATACCCGAGTTGATCAAAAATGTCAAACAAGCTTTTAAAGATCTTGATCCGGCTACATTAGACAATGTGTGGCTAAGTTTGCAAGGTGTCATGACTGAGGTCATGAAAACAGGTGGCCACAATGACTACTCACTACCACATCTAAAGAAGGTCGTACTACAAAGGCAAGGATTACTCACTAGGAATTTGACCGTAAGTGAGGATGTTGCGAAAGACTGCATTCAAACTTTGATCAATGTCGAAAAAGCAAACAATTTGGGGGAAATCATGGGAGATCTTGGTATTGATTTTTCAAATGCAATGACGACTTAAGTGTTCATGTAGTGTGTGATTGTGTTTCATTCATAAACTAAGTACTAAACCATTTTGAATGCTCATGTTTAGGTCGTAAACACTTAAATCACACATGTATTTTGTAAACATTTTGAATGTAATATAAACCCAAGTCCTTTATGTTTAATATCAAACGCAATGTGTTTATGTTTTTAGTACCATCATCATCATTTGAAACATTTAAATTAAGCCAAAAAATCAAAGAACTCTCAGATGTAAATAACACTTCTCATAGAGTTGTTGCTACATTTACGAATAAGAGCCTTATCAAACACAAGCCTCCATACCATGTGTCAGTTGGCATCTAAAGTGCCTCCATTTACACATGTAGGTGGCTAGTTTCAAAGAGGCTTCAATCAATTCGTAAATGTAGCAAATGTGGTCAAAATAATGTAACAACTACAATGCAAGTCTCAAAAATCATCAATGACTTGCTAGTTACACTCAAGAACTCAATTAACCCATACTCCCTCCATCTACAAATCAATAGTATAAAATGAATCAAGGTCAATTGCGCCCAAAAATCACAAAAAACAGAGATTTACGCAAAGAAATTACCCTAATCACAGATTCAACCAATAAACAAAATGAATCAAGGCTAATTACTCCCATCACTCACAAAACACAGAGATTTAATTTACGCAACCGAAATTACCCCAATGACAGAACCAACCAATAAAAATAACGCCCAAAAAACAACAGAAATCACCAATCAGAACCAACCCACAACAAAACTCAAGGCTAAGTACGGCCAAAAATCACAAAAAACAGAGGTTTACGCAATAAAATTACTCCAATCACAGACCCAAACAAAAATAAAATGATTCAAGGTTAATTACGCCAACAAATCACAAAAAAAACAACGGATCAAAGCACATTAATTACCACAAACACAGAATCAAGCAAAAAAAAATCAAGATTATTTACGCCAAAAAATCAGAAAAAAAAACAGAGAAAAGCACATGCAATGATCACAAACACAAATTTAAGCAAAAATAAAATGATTCAAGGTTAATTACGCCCACAAATCACAAAAAATACAGATATAAGCACATTAATTACCCCAAACACAGATTCAAGCAAAAATAAAATGAATCAAGGTTATTTACGCCAAAAAATCACAAAAAAAAAAACAGATCGAAGCACATGCAATGATCACAAACGCAGATTTAAGCAAAAATAAAATGAATCAAGGTTAATTACGCCTAAAACCACAAAAAAATACAGATCTAAGCACATTAATTACCCCAAACACAGATTCAAGCAAAAACAAAATGAATCAAGGTTATTTACGCCAAAAAATCACAAAAAAAAAAGATCGAAGCACATGCAATGATCACAAACACAGATTTAAGCAAAAATAAAATGATTTACGCCCAAAAATCACAAAAAAAAGCAGATCAAACCACATGCAGTTACCACAATCACAGATTCAAGCAAAACAAAAAATGAATAAAGGTTAATTACGCCCAAAAATCACAAAATAAACAGATCTAAGCACATGCAATTACCCCAATCACAGATTCAAGCAAAAAAAAGTAATTACACAAGGGTTTAGATTATACCACAACTCATATGGCTCATGATCATTGCAATATGCTCTCGTTCCCATCGTTCCCACCGAGCTTTCTCTTCAATCAACTCACGATCAAATTTACATCGAGCTTTAGACATCTCAACCCTTAAATCCCATTTTGCATCGGATTCTCTACGCCTTTTCTTCGTATCAATAGACTATATGTCATTCTCAGAGTCCTGGATGATCAACCCACCAACCCGATCGAAGTACTCGTCGTCGACAAGGGCAGAAATGTCAGAAGTACCGACAAACATTCGTCCATCGGAGATGTCCGTCTCTTCTTCTTCTTCCAGTTGTGTCTCGGGAACAAATGATCAAAATTGATAAGGCCATGACGAATCCCCCATTTTTTTATGATAAAAAAGCGGAGGAACAACAGAAGAGAAAGTCAGATCTACGAATCAAATCATAGTGAGAAGACGGAGAGAGGATGAGATCTAAAGAGAGAGATGTCGAATGAAGCCATATGATCAAATTTGTGAGGAGAGATAAGAGAGAATTGAAGATCTTGTGAGTGAAGAAGAGGAAGAGTGAGAGGGAGACGAAGTGAGAGAGAGGGAGTTAGGGTTTGTAGAGTTCATCAGAGAAATGAAGAGTCAGAGGGAGACGAAGAGAGAGAGAGAGAGAGAGGGTTAGGGTTTGTAGAGTTCATCAGAAATGAAGAGGGAGACGAAGAGGGAGAGGAGGTAGGGTTTTTTTATGATCAAAAAAAAAATTAAGTGATTGGGTTTGGGTTTGGGGTAGAAATAAAATGGGTTTGAATTGGGTTGGGTTTTGTTATTGGGTTGGATTTGAGTTGGAGTAATTAGATTTTGGAGGGAGTTGTTAGTGGATGGAGGGAGTGGTTAGTGGGTTAATAGAAGATTAGGGAAAAATCAGAAAAATTAGTAAGGGTAAAAACGTCTAAAAAATTTGCCATATCGGGTAAGTTTCGAAACAGGAAAATGATAGTGAATTGTTCCAAAGAGGAATACAGGAAAATCTCTTTGGGTAGGAGGGAGTATGTAAATTAGAATGAGTTTACTTAAATTATACTATTATAGTGTGGTTTTTATAATATCAGATTATTCTACTGTTTATTCACCTATGAGTTGGGTAATCGGCTTTGCATGAACCTTGGAAATTGGGAGAAGAATGACATATTGATAGTATCATATTGACTTTCATCTCTCAATCTACCATGTTCCTCTCATCTGAATACGTAATTATCAAAAAGTACAATAAATGTACGTACTTATGCACATGACATTTCAAGATTCATGCACAAAAGGATATCCACGAGACTTGAACATTAATGTATGGAGTATGTGTCAGCATTCCCGTTACCTCTTTTTATATATACTAGTCATTCGACCGCGCGCGTTGCGCGCGACCGCCCAACATTAGGACTCTTCTGATTGTGCTGACACTATGTTGCGTTATATGTGAACTAAATTGCATGAAGAGCTTATAACACACATAATGATATAACAGTTTTGGCATGTGGAAGCCCCAAAAGTAAGATGGATGTCCTACATAACCACCTCCCAAGCACTGATTGTTCGATGCGTAAACGAGAAGAAAACACAAGTAGTTTTTGGTTTAGGCTAAGTTACATGGCCTGGAAATAGCCAGACTTCACATAGGTGTTATCAGACACTGTCCTCCATAAGTGTTATATTTGCGAACACATATAAAACATAAACATAGCTTATATAGATAGCCTTGTAGCCATCAAAGTAAGGATGCTCCATAGCCTTCTTAGCCGAGATCCTTTGTGACGGCTCATAGATAGGCATTTTCTGCATAACAAAAACCGATCTGTTAACAACATTATACTCATTGGTTCTCGATTGTGAAATTTAGAAGAGGTTTGCAATACAGATATTAGGTCAAGTCCTTCTTTGTCCAACCCGGTGACAACAGTGGATAGGTCCTTGGGGCTAGCTCCATTGGGGTTCTCGTGCTAGTGCTTCGGTTTCGTTATACCAGGACATACTTGCGCATTAGGGGTTACCAACAGCCTATACAAAGATGAGTTTGCAGATACAGAAAGATTAATGTTTGCTGTGGAAACTTAGTTCAACAGTGAGGAAATGAAATTAGAGGTTGTGACAAACCTGAAAAATGTGAAGGAGATGCTGAAGCTCTGACTCTCCCATAAATAGTGCTTGATTGTTTTATCAGCTCAACTGGCAATTTACATGTTTCCTAGGCATTTAGAATGCCTCAAAATTTATGAATTTGATAACATTATAGCTCCGAAGATTGCATAATACCACTGCCTTGAATGGCCTGCTGCTGCTTTGGCAAATGGTGCTCTGAAGATTGCATGAGGCTGCTAGTTATGAGGGAAGTTGTAGGCCTAACATTGGAGCATCATAATAGGGCCAAAATTTCCTCTGCAAATCTGGCAGATTAAGCCAGATAGACGGCACCAAACTGTTATGAAAAACACGCCAGGCGATTAAAGTTAATTATACATTTATACAAACACACCAATACCAACCGAAAACTCGAGTGGAGAAGAAAGGTGACCATCGAAATCTGGCCAATGAACTCAAGTGAACAAAACGAACAAATATATATCCCAAAATCAATAACCGAGACATGGCAAGGCAAGAAGCAGAGACTGAGAATGCAAATAATCGGAAAGGTGTAGAATTCAGAGTACCTGCAGTTAAAACGAGATGAGCTTCTTCGGATTTGAATTCCCAGCCTTTCTTCCATTGGACCATAAGTGCTCTTGAGAACTTCAAGTGAGAAATAGCCTTCTTCTATCCTTCATAACTTCCACCCTCTGATTGGGGGTCTATGACTGACATCATTATACTACTCATAAAAACTGTAAACTAAACTCCGAGTCTAGCAATAGGAAGGTACCACGCAGGAAAATCTGTAACACAATTGTACAACAGTTAGCGTGGACAAAAACATTGGGACCGCAGTAAAGGACTTGTTTCTTCCCTATGAAAGCCTGGACTTCAATGATACTTTACCAATGTTTAGTCATGACAGAGCCAGCTAAGGCATTAGAAAATGTGTTAAGGATTTGAACTACCAAGTCAAACGGGTAGCATAGTAGTACAGTACCCTCGCAATGATAAAAGGCATAGAACTCGTCCACCACTTGAAAAGCCAGCCAATAATAAATTATTATTATTTAACACAACTCTATACTTCTTCCAGTAATCTCAAATGGTAAGCATCAATGATAAGTTTCTGGCATGTCATGAACAAAAAGTAAACTAACACTAAAATCAGTGTTCATAGTCTTTACAAAGGAAAAAGTTACAAATGTACACTTGCTGATAGTGTTTATAGGTGACACCAAACCTAATAAGTTGATTAGCATGAGTTTGTGACATAATGTAGAACCTCACTCCACTCAGCCAAGCAAAGAACTGAGAACTATCATCCGAGAAAAGCTTATTAAGTGAAGTGTTCTCGTTATCAGTTGAGAAGCTCAAATAAAGGCATAAGCACATCCAGCTTCTGCAAAATCAAGCCACATTTGCAATTTCAAGGTTCCAGCGAAGTCTTAAAAAGGCTCTAAGGCCTTCGCTGTAGTAGAATCCCTGATTTGATCTTTAAATTCTAAAACACAAACAAGGGTATTTTGTTCAGCCTATTATGCATCTTACTCTCACTCTCAGCCACCTTAATTCTCATCAAAACACGAACAACTACAATTGTGTCACCTTTATATACTTGTCAATATATCACCATCTAATGGTATTCGAATCCACATCATAGCATACATCCAATATACGCGCCATTTAGAATACAAACGCTCAACGATCTAGATCTTACACTCAAATCCAGACTTACACATAGAGGTTGACCACCTCTATCGTGACATATGAAGTGACAAAATGGGAATAGCAATATAGATTAAGAGACTACAAATATAACATGTACCTTATGATTCATCATAATAAATCTACACGAAGCTGAGATTATTAGTATCAACATTTCCAGGTCCCTTGATTGATGCCTAAGCCGCTACTCACTCCTCCGCCTGTACGAGTATTCTCTTTTCTTATTAACACGTCCATATTAGGAAGGAAAAAAAAGACCCAAGTTTCCACATTATCAGAATGCTAAAAAGATCTTATCACAATTTAAACTCCAAAGATGAGCCACGATCAAGGTAGAGGGAATTGCATACACACATGAAGTCATGAAACCTATCAAAGAAACATAGATCTCAAGCATAAAAAACGACCAACATCAATTTAGTTTATTAGAAAAAGATACATGGAAGCACCTCTTAGCAATATGTTCTTTCTTAAAGCATGCTAACAACTTAAAGAACATTACATGCATGCAAAACGGGGAAAAAATCTTACGAGTTAAGTGGGTTGTGCTCATGCTAAGTAAAAAAAAAAAGTCATTGAAGGGCATGGAGTTAAGTCAAACTGTAATCATGGTAGCCAAGACATGATTTAAGAAGAGAAAATGTAACAATGTGAGGACCATAAAATACCAAAATTCACTTCACGGAAGGGGATCAGAGAACATAAAAATACACGCACCATAAAGTTTCGGAGCCTTGTAAAGCAATGAAACCAATGACTAATGGCTAAAACAAGGCCGATATGTTGGATCAGAAAACCTACAATGAGCATCACAGACTTTCCCCAATATATGGTCGTATTGTGGGTCGGAGATCAGCTACCGAACCCCCTAATAGACTTCCTCCTAGAGGTGGTTTCGTCCTACCGGCCCTCTAGTGAGGGGTGTGCACACTCGAGTCATTAGGTTGCGTTACTATATAACTCTAGATGTGGTAGTCTTGGGGTAGGGACCCTTGGCTTGTCTATACAACAATATAGAAGCAACAACAAGGGGTGGCATAGCCACACAAGATAGTATACATATGTACAAGTATGAATCTCAAGATTTATGAGCGAATGACAATGAGGGTAAGCAATATGAGATGAACGAAAGACAAGGATCATGAATTTGATCAAAACAAACATGCTCAACTTTAGAGGGTCAACGTTCTTACCTTAAACGCTAATCTATTTCTCCTTTTTACTCTAACATCATCTTTTCCCATAATCAATCATACCCAATTATTTAAGCCATAAATCATAGTCCTTACTCCATCAAGCCTAAATACAACCACGAATGACGCTAATTGAATAAGAATCCAAATCAGGGCAGTAGCAAAGAAACAAACATAACTAGAGATTAAGATATACGGTGATTACCAAATTTTAGTATGTCATCAAAGATTAAGTCGGGAACGTCTCCTTAAAATTTCGTTCACAAACTCCAAGCGGATCAACGGGAATCAATCTCACACTGAACCATACACATGAATTAGGGTTTACCCATGAATTATAATATAACTTTTGATAAAGAAATCTAGGCCTTACCAATTTTGGATATGTTGTCAAAAATAGAGAGTTAAGAACATGTCCATAAAATCTTGTCCCAAAATACCTTATGAGTAAACGGGAAACATCAAAATGCCGAGGGGCGGAACAGTTCTCGGGTAGATAGACATAGCTCCACTAAAACACCTCCACAGGGAGCATCCGGTGGAATCTTGGCACGATCTACATATCTCTGGATTTGTATCGAAAGACCGGTTCTAACGCCACCAACCACGTTCTAATCAGAGATGGTATCCGAGAGTTGTGTGCGTTTTAAGTTGACGTAGATGTGCTGGGAAGTTATGCGGGTGGAAAATACGAAAGAGAGGCAAAGGAGATGAGGAGGCCGAAAAGATTGAGGGGAATGAGAGGAAGGGTTTTCTTCCTTTACATAAAATAGCGTGAGGGTAGACTCGGATTTGGGTTTAACTAATTGGATGGGTTGCGTGATCCACAAACCCGATCCAAATCCGAATGACGAACGAATCCTCTTGTGTGATTTTTAATCAGAAATCCCATAATAATTCAATCGAATTCCAATCAAACCTTAACAAAACCCTCAATTACATTATAAAACGTAACAGCATTAATTATTTAATTTCCCAAAGATTATGGGGTGTTACACTTATGTTACAATTTGGCATAATTTGTCCACTTAATTATATTTTTAAGTGTTTATTAATTATTATGTCACTATAAAATAATTACTAATTACATCATTTTCAGCTAAAATTACAACTCTTTGTAATTTAATCATCTAATTGTCAATATTGACAATTCACACCGTAATTTATTCGACTGGTGTTCCAAACTCGTAAAATACTATCCGATATAATCAGTTAACTCTTTAACTGAAATATTAGAGTTAACTCCCTCCGTCCCCCTCTAAAAACCGTACTTTCCTTTTTGGGTGTCTTTCTTTAAACACGTCATTTCAAACTTTATAAATGGGGTAAGTTTTCGCCACACATCAACCCTCCACTATCTCCAGAAACAATAAACAAACCACTCATTATCTCAAAAAATAATAAACAAATCACCCATTATCTCCAACAATTATAAACTAAATACCCATTATCTCCAACAATAATAAACAAATCACACCACCTTAAACCACGTAAAAAAAAGGAGTAGGGTGTTTAAAGAAGAACGGAGGGAGTATATTATATTGTACTAAATACAAAATAATATTCTTTGAAGAAACTATCTTTATCGGTGTGACCGAAAGAGATCAGCTGATTACCGCCGTCAAACAATAACAACGTCAAACTTTAGAGCCAACCGTTTTCAATACACGTTAATCACCTAACTTAGTATATTTAATATATCCCAAGTTTATTCCTAATTAGATTTAATTAGTCAACGCATTATTGTTGTATTAGGACACCTACTCCAACAATCTCCCGCTTATCCGAGACTAGTCATGCGTTACCGATTCTCTTGTCCGTTATATCTCACACTTAATGCGAAGTATCTTTCATGTCGAACTTGCATTAGATCATTATCAAAAGTGGTTTCTCGATCTGGATTATGATTGTCTGACCGGAATATCTATCATAGATCTCTTTCGAGCGTGGCCACGCATTTCCTGTCATACTTCCTCGAATGGCCCAAAGGCATTTTACCCTGACGAGGGTGGGCAATTCCTTTGACATAATTTCTTTATTAATAGATGTCCTTTTAGCCTTCTTTTACGACACGACTTTGAACATAAAAATGAAAGTTCCCGCCTACTGTATATACTCAGACAAACAATCTTAGGTCGAAAGAATCAACTAACGAATAATATAGATTACCTTACCACGACCAGGCACGGTTCTACAATTGGTCAAATGTCTGATAGAGTGTGATCATCTATAGTCTGTCTATGTAATCGGTTACTCATCTGTACGAATTCATAACTATTGAACTAGTTATCAACCGACTCACAATATAGTCAATTGAGACGTCACCTAACACGATATCAAGAAGGGAAAACTGTAACACTACGGAAAATGGAAAGTGGTTTTAGAGCCCGGAGAGGATATATGGGCCTAAGGGGTGACTACCCATCTTATTGGGTTGTGTTGCGACGAACGGTGGTTTGGGCTGTTACAAAATCTTGCAAAACAATAGATCTCTTTGTGCTTAGAAGTGGATTTTAGGAAAACCTAAATGCTAATCCTTCCTAATTTCTTGAGTCTAGTTTAGTTAAGTGTCTTATTTTTCAGCATTATTAGGAAAAGATTATGAAAGTCATGTTTCAATATCTCATTAGGAGTTTGATTTATTTTCTTATTGTGTTTTCTTAGGAGTCTAGGCTATTATAGATAGCACCCCTATTGTATTGTTTTTGTTAGACAGAGTTATTTGAGAATTAATATCGAAGTGTCGAAAGAGAGAATCTTTCAATGGGTTCAGGCTTTCAACACAAATTGAGCTAAGTAGTGTTATTCTTAGTTCGACATTATTTGCTAATCGCGTTATTAGTGAGTAGTGGATCATTAATTAGATCGGCGTCTAGGGATTGATTATAGTTTGGACGAGTTATACGTCTAATTTGTTCATCCATATCTTTTTGTTGTTTTTGTTTTACGTCCCATAAAACAGAAAACTCCAAAAATAGTCCCACAGTAGTACAGAACACCAATCTGTCATATAGCAAGTTTTAATTGCGATGCGTACTCGTATCATCACCTCATTTTATGACTAGAGACAAAACACACTATTAATCATGTTCATTTAATAGGGTTTAAATCGTATTCGCGGCATATTAGGAATCAACACAGTATATATAAAATTCAGAATTTTCTTAAAACTAAATTAAAAGAAAAGTTTCTTAAAACTTAAACGATGAACTAAATTATCATATATGTGAAAACGAATACACTTATTAGTTTTTGCATCATATAATCTAACACATGTCAGGCATACGCCTCAAACCCACGAGACAATATGACCATTGTGTTTAGCTTGTGATAATGACTTGGTTAAAGGATCAGTGATATTATCGTCTGTCCTAACCTTACAAATTGATATATCTTCTCGTTCCACAAGGTCTCTAATTACATAAAACGTCCTAATTACATGTCTAGACTTTTCAATAGACTTAGGCTCTTTAGCCTGAACTGTTACTGATGTAAAACCTACTCTAATTTTTATGTGTTTTTGAGTTTATAACGCAGCGGAATTAAAACAGAAAATAAAGGATATGAATTAGCCTCGAATTCTCGCAAGAACACTTGCTAAGACTAATTTGTACTAAGATCACAAAGAAACAAAGCACAAACAAGGGCAAGCACCAAGATCACAAAGAAACAAGGCACGAACCAAAAGAACACATAACCTCGCAAGGCCAGATTTTGAAGGAAACTCCCTTCGACTCTTCGATATTAATGCTCAAACTTGTATGAAAAACAATACAATAAGACTCTCTATTTATACTACTCTTAAGACTCCTAAACTTACCTAAAGTCAAGTTAAGAACCAGTTTTGGATCTTTCCTTAAACCGACTTCAAGCTTATTAGTAAAACTTTCCTAAACTCTTCTACAACAACTTGGAAACCTTCTAAGGCTCCTTTTTTCCACAAAATACTGTAAATAAGACACTTTCCTAAACTTAAACAAAGACACAAATAAGGGAATCAAGCATAGTTCCCGAGTTACGTGTACCCGTGTAAGTCATGGACAGCTCAACTTCAAACGATCATATCTCCTTCGTTCCTTAACCGTTTTGGGCTTATGACCACTTGTTGGAAATCTAAGAACATAAAGTTTCTTATACCACAATAATAATGACCAAATTCCTTATAATTTATGAGATATTCTCCTGTAAAGTTAACTGTACGAATTTGTAACTCTAGACCGACTTATACTAGCCAAATCAATTGCAAGCTTGATGCTCACGCATCAGTTACTCCACTATTGTAGTAATAGACTGTATGAATGGATATGGTTACTATGGAACCCTTTGACAATAGATGTCACAGTACTTTGGACTTATGCTTATTTTATTCACTGTAAGGTGATTTGCAAGAAGTTCCATCATTTTACTTGCAATGCTACTATTGTCTATGGTTACAATAGTGGAGAGGGCAAAAAAACATTGTGGGAATTTATCTCAAGTGAACCCAAGAGGAGCAACGTGCCTTGGATGTTGGCTGGTGATTTTAATGTTGTTCTTGATGGTAGTGCAAAGCTCAGTAAAGGAACCCTCAATAAGAAGGATGTTGCTGATTTCTAAGGATTACTCTAGGTTAATGGACTTGCCTGGAACTAGATGCCATTACACCTGGCATAATCTCCAGGATGATGATGATGCAATATGGGCAATATTAGACAGAGCTATGGTTAACTCAGGCTGGCTGGCTAATAACGTCAACACCACAACCCAATTCATGCAACCAAGGCTATCAGATCACTCACTTGTCCTTGTTGATATCCAGCTACTAGCTTGGCACAACCAATAGACCAAAATGCTTGAATGCTTGGTGTGAAGATGAGGGTTTTGAACCCAGTGTCAGGACAACTTGGACTCATAGAATCCAAGGCACAAAAATGTAGTGGTAGAAAAGCAAATTGTTTTAAAGAATATGCACAGGTCTACCTATTCAAATATCTCTAGAGTTGAAAAAAGCAGGAGTAAGCTTCATTAGGCCCAAGAAAATCTGCTTAAATCCACTGCTACACTTGATGAGACGAGGAAACGTAAGGAAGAGTTGGTTAAATAGAATAACATAGAGTTGTGTTTCATTTTTCAGAGAGCAAAGATTAGGGATATAAAAATGAATAATGCTACCACAAAATTTTTCCATGCGAAGGTAAATGAAAGGAAAGCCCTGGCATATATTGGGAAAATCCATAATAAGCTATTTTTAGATGCTGATTGGGTGAATAATGCTTTCCTAGCTTATCATGTGAAACTGTTGGGCACTGAGCATCAAACTGAGGCTTTTAATGATGAATATGTAAAGGGGGCATGTATCTCTGCAGAAATTCAAGCTCAGCTGACTAAAGAATTCACAAAAGAGGATGTTAAGGTTGTTCTTTTCACCATTAATGACATGAAAAGCCCTCGCCCAGATGGCTTTACTTCACCTTTCTATAAGAAGTCATGGGATATTATTGGGAAGAGTAAAGTAGTGTTGTCCTGGCTTTTTTCCACTCAAGGAAAATGCTCAAGTAGGTAAACTCCACTCTTATCACCCTGATTCCCAAAAAAGTCACTCATCACTCTGTGGCAGACTTTAGGCCAATCTCATGTTGTATCCTAGGAAGCACGGACACGGCTCTTGGCTGCCGTTTTGGTGACCGACACGGGATCCGACACAGACACGGATCGGACACGGCACGACACGTGTCCGACACGTCCCAAAACCGTGTCTGGTTTTTTTATTTATTTTTTGGACACGGACACGGTTTTTTTTAATTCGACATGGACCAGACACAGACACGACACAATACTACGTCGTTTTACTCGTTTTGACCCCTCTTTTTTTTCAATTTCAAACCTTTATTTTTCCCTGCTTCTGCAATCTGCATTCTGCCTCTTCGACGCAACTCTTTTTTTTTTCTTCACTCTTCAGTCTTCACTCCTCTCTCCGATCGACGACTGTCACTCCGACAGCCCTCCTCGGCGGCGCCTTGCGACGATCAACTAACGACGACAGACAACCGAGCCACAGCCGACTTCTCTCTCTCGTGCCGAACAGGTACGATTTAAATTGTGTTTTTACTTCTTTTTTTTTCCTTTAATTTGTAGTGTAAACTGTTAGGCCAACCTTCATCTTCATCTTCTAGCGAAAGAAATTGGAGCATTTACAAGTTCATTCACTCTTGTGCTAGAAACAAGCTTACTCCGAAACGAGCCGAGGATTTGGTAAGAATTCACAATAACCTACGTTTGATTTCTAGAAATAGTGAAGAGTATACTAAAGGAAGATCAAAGATGTGGGATATTGGTGGAGATGCGCATGACAATCTTGGTGATGTTGGTTGTCTTGATATGGCTACTCTTTCCCTTGATGAGCCGGATATGGAAAGTGTAGTCTTTGATGATGTTGGTGATGGTGATATTGAAGGAATTGTTTAGATTGGTGCTTGTTGTTGTTATGTTTTGAATTGTTTAAGTTTGATGTTTCATGGATAAGACTTTGATCTCTTGTTTATTTGTTTTAGTTTGTATTGTAATTTGTAAGACTATGAAGACATTTCATTTGTTTGGATAATTTTTGTTGGGAATTACCAATGTAACTTATTTCTCTTTTTGCGACTATTTGAAATTAAGGAGACTACCTTACAAGAGCTAGAAAGAAAGATCTTTAAATTGTCGTAGTTTGAATATCCATATTGTCTTTTTTTTAGTTAGCCGTGTCCGTGTCCGCTAATTTTCGAAGTGTCGTGTCACGTATCCGTATCGGTGTCCGTGTCCGTGTCCGTGTCCGTATCGGTGCTACCTAGGTTGTATCACAATTTATAAGGTTGTCAGCAAAATGATGGTGAAAAGGATTTAACTAGTGCTTGGCACAATAATTGGCTCTGAACAATCAACTTTTGTTCCTACTAGATCCATATTCGACAACATCCTTTTATCACAGGAGCTAGTTAAGAAGTATGGCAGAGTTGGTATCTCTCCTAGGGCAACCATCAAAGTTGACATTCCGAAGGCTTTTGACTCACTTGGACTTATTTGGAAAATCTTTTGACTGAGCTGCATTTTCCTAGCAAATTTGTTGAATGGATCATGGCTTGCTTGAACTCTACCCACTTTTCCTTAAACATTAATGGTTCGCAAGTTGGTTTTTCCCTGGAAAGAGAGGATTAAGGCAAGGTGATCCATTATCACCTTACCTATTTGTTATCTGTATGGAAAGGCTCTCTAGAATGTTCGGGTGCCTTAGTCAATCAAAAAGATTCAAGTAGCATCCAAAATGTAACAAAATTTCCCTAAATCACCTATTATTTGCTGATGATCTACTTATCTTCTCAAAAGGTGACATCAATTCAGTGATGGCTGTGGCTGATACCCTAAATGAGTTTCAGCTACAATCTAGCTTGGATGTAAACCCAATGAAGACCAACATTTTTCTAGGAGGAGTTAAGAAGGAGGTTGTAGATGATATTACCAGAAAGACAGGCTACTCGGTAGGTTTATTCCAATTTAGATACTTGGGTTCTCCCTTGCACTCAGTAAGACTGAAATCTGCAATGTATGTACTTGCCTGTACTTAGAGCAAAATTTAAGTACTGGGCAAACACTTTCATATCATATGATGGAAAAATGCAACTTATTAACTCTGTCATTCAGGGACTACAGACTTTCTAGGGTTCAATACTTCTGCTGCCAAAAAATGGGGCAAAGCAGATAAGTCGACTTTGTAGAGAGTTATTCTGGGGCATCAATGAGATAAAAAGGGAAATTTACTTTCCTGAAATGGAGTTTCTTATGCTCCCCAAAAGAGGAGGGTGATTTGTGTATCAAAGAGGTTCCAAGCTGGATTAGGTGGTGCTGTTGGAGCTGTTCTTGCTAAGAACAACCCAGATAAGGTAGTTCCTTAATTTTACTCTTAAAAAGTGGTAGCTCTGTATTTTTCTCGCTTTACTTTGTTGCGGTCTGTTGATTATAGAATAAGTCAATCATTCTGAGTCTTTACTGACTTTTAATTTGGACAATAAAATAAGCCAAAAACCCCTTGGCTAGTCGCTTGAGAGGAATCGAACTCGTGACATCGGGGAAGAGAACGTTCATTCCTAACCAGTAGGATAGAATCTTTTTATATTCAATTATGCATGCCTTTAATGTATAACCATGTTTACGTATTTCGTATGTTTTTTCTTCGTTCTTGTTCCTTTATTTGTTGAGTAAGTCCGTTTCGTTATTTTCCTTATTAAATAAGCTTGTTTACTATTGATTTTGGTTAGAAATAATAAATGAGTCCTAAATTGCCGATTAGAAATACCGCGTATATTGACCTAGAAAAAAAATAGCGCGCATATGTATGTAGTTATAATCCGCCACCCCGAGTTTTCAATCTTGGCTTCGCCCCTGTCCATATCCTAATAATCAATAATGTTTTTTTAATTCCATCCAATAGAATTGTGTCAAGTGTCCATCAATGAAGGGTTGTACTCGACTTTTATAATATACTAGATGTAAGCCCGTGCGTTGCACGAGTCTCTTAAAATGATATCCAATAAGTTGAAACTATAAATATTTTACCCTTATAAGAACTATTACAGTATTACTTGTATTTTAGACAGATCAGTTCAATTCAGAAAGATGCAATCCTGTCAAAAATGACCTTAATAGATTTTAAAAAACTTTCCTTATTCTATGTAAGTTAAAATTATTTAAATATTCAACTAATTATATTTTAAATTGTTTATTAATTTTCCTTATTACTTTTTAAATATTTTATATGTATATCCATATCCAGGGGCGAAGCCAGTTGGTGGCGAGGGGTGGCGGCCGCCACCCCGGTGGGCGAAAAAAAATTCTGGGTTTTTAGGCAGAATAGTATACATATTTTTGAGTGCACATAAATATCAGTAGAATGTAGTTGGCAGAGTGGTACATCTCATTACTTACATCATGCATGTGTGGGGTTCGAATCCTGCAATAAGCAAGTTTCATTAGTTTTTAATAATTCTTTGGAAAATTTAACGGGAATAATCCCAACTTTATTTATCCTTCCCAAAATAATGCAAACTAATGTTTATCTCAAAATAATCATAACTATTATATTTTTAATCTAATAGTGGTCCCAAATACACGAACTTATCTTACCATAGCTAATATCATATCCAAGCCTCTAAAAATTATGGGTAAGTCATTACCCTTTTCTCCTAATAAACAAAACAAAAGGAAAACAAGATATTTTCCTTTTACCATTGACTTTGTGTGTGCTGCGTGAATAACCTGCTCATCAAAGAAAGAAAGAGAAAAAAGGGCATTTGATCACAATAAAAAAAAGGGCAATCGATCGTACTCTTCAGCAAACGACGAGAGAAAGTCCATGTTTTTTAGCAGAATAGAAAAAACTTTTCCATAATTCCTATAATTCTAATCCAATTATCAGTGGAATTAAAATTTAGTATAAAAAGACTCAACCATGCATAAACATTGTACAAACAAAATGACGACACAATGCAAAATGGATTGTTAAAATTCTGCATCACGAAGATAATATTTTGACAAAGTGAATAACAACTTATTACTTGAATGGTAAATATCTACGGAATGTCCTGGTGCATGTTGATTGCTCAGATGCCTGGAGGAGTATACTGCATACTCGGAAAAATATTTTAGCTGCCTATAATAATGAGGAAGATGTAGCCAATCAGATAAGGAAATGGCACATGAAGAAGGGTAATAAATTAGCTTATGACATGTTCAGAAAGCCGGGGAGCAGAGTTACATGGGCAAAAACAGTCTGGGATTCTTGCAATCTGCCAAAGAGTGAAGTCATTGCTACTCTTCCAAATGGCCTCCCAACAATACAAAAACTGCAGAATAGAGGGATGTCAAAGCCAAATTGGTGCTGTCTTTGCAGGAAAGCCGAGGAAAATGCCAATCATTTATTCTTCAGTTGTCAATTTTCAAGAGAAATTTGGGAAAGTATACTCAGATGGCTGGATTATAAGAGACTTGATTGGTGCCTTGCTAGAGAAATTCAATGGTTCAAGAGAAAGGTGAAGGGAAAGGAGGGAAAAACACCATATGATTAGGTCTGCGTTCACTTGCACAATCTATGAATTATGGCGGGAAAGGAACTTTCGAATTTTCTGTGATAAGAGTAGAAATTGTATTCAAATTGCAACTCATATCAAATTTCTAGTATGTGTTATAATTATTGATAGGTTTAAGAATTGTATCTCGAGTTTCTAATTAGGTAGCATAGTGGCTTGATTCTGAAGGGTGGTACTGTGCTACCCCTTTGGAAAGGTTTGTATTTGTTATTCATTTTCCCTATATGGAGAATAAAAAGCTAACCTTTTCCAAAAAAAAAAATGAGCTTATAATATATCATTGGAAAGCTAAATAAAATTTCACCTCCAACTTTTATCCACCCCATATATTTTGAATAACTTAGATATGACCGTTTGAATTTACCCTCTTGCGCAAAGAGTCTCCAACTCATGTATTTAGTCCTCCCTTGCTTCCAAGCTTGTATCATCATCCTTTTTTCCACGACAATCATACCTAGGGTCCCACTTTGAGATCCTCTCCATGACCCACTAATTCCTCGAGTTCTGCACCAACATGCATCATAGGTGTCCCTACATAAGCAAATAACAAAACGCAAAACCCGATTCTTGTACAATACAGAAAATGCACTAGCATTTGCAAAATGACATTGAATTGAGTCGAAACAAACACATAGGTGAAATAAGCGGAAAAGCAGGTAGAAAATCATCAAAAATAGGAGACGGGATGACTTATATTATACGAAAAAATGGGATAAATTAAGCGCATATTATGCATATACTACAATATATACTCAATCTTAGCCCAATGTCCGCGTTCTTATCAAAACCATTATGTGTATATACCATATATTTACATCAAAGTGTATATTTTCTTATTGTCATTGATTTACAATGATTTACGTACTAAACCACGTTGTGTAGACCTCATTCAAATAATCTATAGATTTTAAAAAAAAAAAAAAAAATTCCACAAATTATACTCATAGAATATTTTTGTCTTATCACATAACCTTAAAAAACTGGATAATATAAACTGAATCAAATGAGGGGTGCTTGTGGACATGGAATAACCTAATTCTATGATTTTTTTTTTATTCAATTAACTTCTACACGTTCTTTATTGTCAAATTTAACATTAAAGATAAATCATATTAGATACAAGACTAAAACACATCAGTATAGCATGATAAGGTGCTACGATATACAATTGAATCAAATAATTAAACATACTAACACTAACATCTTTGGGATATATATCTATTCTCTCCACTCTTCATTTGCACATATTTTTACATTTAGAAGTATTAGTGCGAAATCACTCTTCATTCTATGAACCATATATTTCTCTTTGCTTCCTCTAAAAAAGACACATATCTCTTAACTTTATAAACAAAATTCATCAACAACTCAACAGAATTAATAGTCATTCCAGCACCATATTGGATGGGTCACATTTTATTAACTATCCAATTGATTATCAAGAAATTAAAGATGACCGTATATCTATCCAAATTATCATTATTTTGTTCCCCTCTGCCAATATAAGAACCTACATAGAATCTCAATCACGTGACAACCCGTACCCAACTCACCTTAAGTTTGTCATCATCCTAACCTTCTTTGACTCGCCGCCTGAATTCTATTTTACCGCCCTTGCGAGACTCTACATGGCAGTAGTCAAGCATCATAGAGAAGCCCAGATCAATGCGGGATCTCGAAGCTTGTTGGGTTTGTTCTTGACGTCTTCTGTAACGGCATGATCGATGTTGCTAATGAGTTACAACTTCCATCCAATATTTATTACACATGTGGAGCTTACATGCTAAAATTTTTGTTACATGCTCAACAATTGACCATGATATCGACATCGTGACAATGTTAGCAACCCAACATTGAATCAGGATCCTCTCTAGTTATGGAAGAACTGGAAGATCCATTTCCTATCCCTAAAGTTGCCACGTAAGTTCAAGAAATTCTCACTCCTCCATTACTCAATACCCCAAACCAGCACACCTCAACAACCAATGGTAGCAACTAGCAACATTCACCTTCGACGACCCCTTACACCGACCAGGCAACCACCGACATCAAACACCAGCATGCACTACGCCAAAGATGGGATATAATAATGGCTTATGTAACATCGGGAACACCAAAACCGGTGTAGAAAATCGATAAGACACAGGTTGTACATTACCCGGTGTGTTAAGCAATTAAGAATAACAAAGAATTGTGCAAATTCATAAAAAAAGTAAAAGAAAAAAAATAAAAGTTGAGGAAGAATGTTTATCACCGACTTCTTAAACAACTGTTGTCTTAAGCTACCCAAAAAAGAAAAAAAATATAAAGAAAAAAATCAAGAGAAAAAGAGCACAACAAAATTGATATCTCTTGGATTCTGCGCCCACCACCTCTATTCTCATCTCCCTGATGATGGCCTCCTTGCTTTGGTACCGCCCAACCCAATATGAAGTAGCATTTTCGAGCTCATAGCCGACCCCCTTTGCACCATGTTGATAAAAATCGCAAAGACCTTCTTGTACATGTCCTCGAGGGCAACATTCACGGCATTCATCACTAGTTTATTTAGAGGACATGGTCTGGCTTTTGTTCCTTTTGTTGTTTAATAGATGGCGAGTGCCAACCTAGTGTGAATATAATGAAGCCCTCTTCTTAGTTGAGCTAGAAGATTTGAGGTTACAAGCCCTGGAATAAAAGAAAGATTAAGCTTAAATCACTCCCAAGCTAGCTCACCTCCAAATCCCTCATCAACCATGGTCCGGAAAAGACACCGTCAGAGCCACAACTAACTCAAATTCTACATCAACGCCACTTATATCTTCAAACGTACCGAGTATTTCTATCGTAAACACCACAAAAAAGTTTCAATCAAACCTCCTTTTACCATCAAAGAGAGACCTACCCAAACACGACTTTCAAACACCCTACTTATACCTCACACCGGTAAGTAACACACTCCGCTAATTTTTCCAAGGCGCCCAATGGGTTTTCACCTAGCCTCTCATTAACTTTTCCACGCTCATCGGCTCACTTTCTTCTCTCTTGTCTTTTCTTGACTTTTTTTTTTCGTTCCTCTCTCTTTTATGGCTTTCTTCGCTCTTCTTTTTATTTCTCTCTCTTTTGTCGTTTTTTCCTTGCAACTTACAATACATAAATAAACACATTACAAGTTCACAATGAGAATCCACTCTGTCATGCTAGGACTAGAAATTTTCCTCAATGTGATGCACACCAACAAAATAAGTAGGACAACAATGAAATAGGGGAGGTACGAACTCACAAAATTGCACCGGTAGACGTATCAGGTTCTCATATTCTGAAGAATGCACTTCTCACGTATAATTTATCTCACAAAAGCAAGATCTCAACTTCTCCTCCTCATTCTCCTCAAAGCAATGGGTTCATCGAACAAAAAAACAAGGTGTAGAGCTACTCTCAACTCACACATATCCAAATCACCTTATTTGGATGATGGAGAACTTGAGGAATTGAGGACAATTCGTTTTGAAGAGGAGGGGAATGATGCGGGTTCAAGTACGGATACACTACTTGGAGATAGTAATAGAGAAGTGATAATGGTCACTAAGGTCCAAGGCAATGAAATTGGGTTTAGCTTAAGTCCGAGTTATGTTACCATGATTAATTGGACATCTTTTGATGGGCCAAGTATATTTGCTTGAACTTGGATTAGCAATTGGACAAATAATGATGGTTGGGCTGCTAATTTGTTTGGGTCATAACTTTTGGGTTATTCATTGGATTAAGGTCATTCTAAAACCAGGAGTTAGAATTCATCTCCATCTTTCCATAGACATATTACGGGTTATTAGAGGATCATTAACACAGAAGTTATGATGCAAAGAAGTTGGGACTATCAATTAATCCAGGAAGTGAAGCCAAGTGCATGTTACTCTATACATTTAGTATTATTTTAAGAGTTTCATAAGAGTTTATTAGGGAGAATAATGAGGTTCATTAGGAACTTTCAATATGTTAATGGGGTTCATTTGGAACTTCCAATTTGTTAATATTTTATAACTTTGTTTTAATGTTGGTAATTAGAAGGGTAGAGAGTGTTACATCTTCTAAAGTCCTATATAAAGGGCTAGTTCATTTGTATTCCAACATCAACAATTTGGAGAAGAAATATATAGAGTCTTAAGGAGAGTTTCCTTAATCTTTTGTGTCTTGCGAGACTAAACATATTTCGTTAATTCGATTGGGCTAAAGATTGCTTAGTTGTTTAACAACCAATTAAGAGGCGAGATTCATACAAGCTGGTAGCTTTGGGTCAAGATTTGCGATTGTAGTTTGGGTCTTTAGTTGATAACTACAAGGCGCCATTCATAACTTTGGTTACTATTTTATTCTTTTTAAACACATAAACACAAAAACAAGTTCTTATTTAAAATTTCCGCTGCAAATACTCAATTGATATCTTAAGCTATTAAGATACGCATCAAGTGGCCTCGGAGCTTGGTTTAAACGCGCTTCCTAGTGTGTTTATTCTTGGGATTGTTGCATCATGGCTAGTGATGAAGATAGCAATGTGTCCGTTGACAAGATTGATCAATTGGCTGAACAAGTGGGCGAAATGCAAAGAGTTATGAATCAAATCATGCATATAAAGCTTGCAGAAGAGAAGACAAAGTCACTAAGATGGCGTAGGAGGTAAAATGACAATTCTGATTATGAGGAAGAAGATGAGAGTCCTAAACCAAAGAAAGTTGATGATCGTGGTTTGAAACTTGAAATTCCTGAATTTTCAGGAAAGTTTGAACCGGAAGAATTCTTGGATTGGATTCGTACGGCTGAACGAGTGTTTGAATACAAGGGTTTGATGATGAGCAAAGTTTTAAAGTTGCTATTTTAAAACTTACAAAACATGCATCACTTTGGTATGAGAACCTCAAAAAGCAACGTGCAAAGAATGGTAAAGGGAAGATCAAATCTTGGGAGAAGTTGAAGAAGCACTTAACTAAGCGCTTTGTTCCTACAGATTTGGTGCAAGACAAGTACAAACGTATGACATCCCTAAAACAAGGTAACCTTTCTGTCGAGTATTACATTCTTGAATTTGAGAAGTGTTGTATGTTATGTGATATTGAGGAGAAAGAAGAACAGAAGATAGCACGTTTTCTTGGTGGACTTGAATATGAAATTAATGATATGGTTGAATTGATTTCTGTGACAACCTTTGATGAGGCATGTAAGTTAGCTTTGAAGTGTGAGAAACAATGGCTTAGAAAAAAAAGGAATATTAAAATCTAAGACCTTTACTCCAAAATACACACCTTTCAAGCAAGAACAAACAAAGGAATCTGTTAAGGGTGATTCAAGCAAAGGATTTAAGAAGTTGTCTATTGAAGATAGAGGTAAGAATGCCATGCCACATGATCCTAAATTAAAGAAACAATGCTTTAAATGCCAGGGTTATGGTCATTTTTCTAATGAATGTCCTACTAGTCGTGTCCTCACTTTGCAAGAAGTTTTTGAGTTCTAAAATATGGCGAGCGAAGAGGATGACAAGGATGGTGAGGAGTTCGGGGATGAAAATGGTTCTAGTGATAATGACATGGAGCTGGTTTTTGCAAACCCTGGCAAGGAGAACTTCAACTTTGTTTGTACTCGTGTGTTACAAGCCCAAGTAGCTTCAAATGAAGATGAGCAACAAAGCGAGACAATTTTTCACACAAAGTGCAAGGTTGGGGATAAAGTTTGAAAACTGATCGTGGATGGAGGTAGTCGTGCGAATGTTGCCGCTACTGCATTGATTGAGAAACTCAACATACCTACCAAGAAACACCCAAAACCTTACAAATTGCAATGGCTTAAGGAGGGTAGCGTTGTGAAGGTAACTAAACAAACTCTTGTTTCTTTTTTCTGTTGGTATAAGGACAAGGTGTTATGTGATGTTATTCCTATGGATGTTTGTCATGTGCTTTTGGGGAGACCTTGGCAATATGATAGAAGTGTGCAACATGATGATAGAAAAAATGTGTATGTGGTATCAAAAGATAACAAAATATTTGCTTTAACTCCACTTCCACCTAAAGACTTTGAAATTGCTCAAAGAAGAGAAGTTATGAGCAACACTTTGTTTCTAAATGAAACTGCTATGATACGCTTGATTGATGATGGGGAGGATGTATATGTGCTATATGCTAAAGAATCTAAGGGGACTGATCTGAACGGTGTGACTTCTATTGTGGCACCATTATTACATGACTTTATTGATGTGTTTCCTGAAGATTTACCCCCTGGTTTGCCTCCAATGCGTGGTATTGAGCATCGAATAGATTTGATTCCTGAAGCTGCACTTCCAAATAAGCCTGTTTATAGAAGTAATCCAGAAGAAACTAAAGAGATGCAAAGACAAACTGATGAATTGTTACAAAGGGGTTGAGTTCGTGAGAGCATTAGTCCATGTGCTGTACCGGTTCTCTTGGTTCCTAAGAAAGAGGGGACTTGGCGTATGTGTATTGATAGTAGAGCTGTTAATAACATAACTATAAAGTATAGGTTTCCTATGCCTAGACTTGATGATATGTTAGATGAGCTTTGTGGATCTAAGGTGTTCTCTAAAATTGATCTTCGAAGTGGTTATCACCAAGTGAGGATTAGAGAAGGGGATGAATGGAAGACTGCTTTCAAAACCAAACATGGGCTCTATGAGTGGTTGGCTATGCCCTTTGGTTTATGCAATGCTCCTAGTACTTTCATGAGATTAATGAACGAGGTACTTAAATCATTTTTGGGAAAATTTGTTGTTTTTTACTTAGATGATATTCTTGTCTACAGCAAAAACAAAGAGGAGCATCTAAGACATCTTCGATTGGTGTTTGAAAAGTTAAGAGAGCAAAAGTTATACGGGAAGTTGGAGAAGTGTTATTTTATGCTTCCTAGTGTTACTTTTCTTGGCTATGTTGTTTCAGGTGATGGAATCTCTATGGACCAATCTAAGGTTGAAGCTATTATCTCATGGCCTACACCTTCAACTTTGACCCAAGTGCGAAGTTTTCATAGCTTAACATCATTTTATAGAAGATTCATCCAAAATTTTAGTGCTATTCTGAGTCCTATTACCGAGTGCATGAAGAAAGGGAGTTTTGAGTGGACGGAAGCTGCACAAGAAGCATTTGAGTTGATAAAGAAATAAATGTGTGAGGCGCCTATTCTTGCCTTGCCGGATTTTGATCAAGTGTTTGAAGTTGAGTGTGATGCTTGTGGGACAGGAACTGAAGCAGTTCTTGTTCAAGGGAAAAGCCCTATTGCTTACTTTAGTGAGAAGTTGGATGGTGCTCGTTTGAACTACTCTACTTATGACAAGAAATTATATGCTTTGGTTCGTGCATTGAACCATTGGAGCCACTATTTGAGGCCTAAACCTTTTGTACTGCACAGTGATCATGAGGCACTCAAGTACATTCATGGACAACACAAGCTGAATGCCAGACATGCTAAATGGGTAGAATTTCTACAATCTTTTACTTTCTCTTCAAAGTATAAGGATGGCAAAAGCAATGTTGTTGCAGATGCGCTTTCAAGACGTTGGAATTTGATTGCAACGCTTGGTTCTAGAGTGTTGGGCTTTGAGTTATTGAAAGACTACTACAAGGATGATGTTGACTTTGGTAGTTTGGTCCGTGACTGTAAGAAGGGAGCAACGGGTTCATTTTCTATGCAAGATGGTTTCCTTTTTAAAGGTAACAAGTTGTGTGTTCCTAAGTGCTCTACAAGGGAGTTGCTAGTTCGTGAAGTCCATGGAGGTGGCCTTGCTGGTCATTTCGGAATCAATAAGACACTTGAGGTACTTAAAGAACATTTCTTTTGGCCTAAAATGGTAAGTGATGTTCATGCTATTGTTAATAGATGTGGTACTTGTCAAAGAGCCAAGAATACATTTCAGCAAGGGCTCTATACACCATTACTTGTGCCTATGCAACCCTGGGATGATGTGAGTATGGACTTTATTGTTGGTTTGCCTCGTACTCAAAGAGGTAAAGACTCAATCATGGTGGTGGTTGACAGATTCTCAAAGATGGCTCACTTTATTGCGTGTCATAAGACCGATGATGCTAGCAACGTGGCTGATTTGTACTTTAGGGAGGTAGTTCGTTTGCACGGTGTTCCGAAAACAATTGTGAGTGATCGTCATACAAAGTTTCTGAGCTACTTTCGGAAGACTTTGTGGCGCTTATTGGGTACTAAGTTGCTATTTAGTACTTCTCATCACCCACAAACTAATGGGCAAACAGAAGTGACTAATAGGACTCTTGGTGCATTACTTAGAGGGCTTGTTAGTAAGACTACCAAGGATTGGGATGTGAAGTTGGCACATGTAGAGTTCGCATATAACCGTTCACCTACTTATGCTACGGGAAGTTCGCCATTTGATGTTGTTTGTGGTATTAATCCTTATCTTCCTATTGATCTTATTGCTATACTAAAACATGACGTAGTGAACTATGATGCCAAAGAGAGAGTGAAGCAAATGCAGAAGTTACATGAGCAAGTGCGTAGCAAGATAGAGAAGGCAAATGGTATGCATAAGTCTCATGCCAATAAACATCGGAAACAACATGAATTCAAGGTTGGTGATCTTGTTTGGATTCACTTGAGAAAAGAGAGGTTTCCTAGCAAGAGGAAGAACAAGCTTATGCCGCGCTCAGATGGTCCTTTCCGAGTTCTTGAACGTATTGGTGATAATGCTTATAAGGTGGAGTTACCTGGAGCTTCAAATGTTAATTCCACATTTAACGTTGGGGATTTGTCACCTTATTTGGATGATGGAGAACTTGAGGAATTGAGGACAATTCCTTTTGAAGAGGAGGGGAACGATGCGGGTGCAAGTACGGATACATTACTTGGAGATAGTAATAGAGAAGTGATGTTGGTTACTAAGGTCCAGGGCAATGAAATTGGGTTTAGCTTAAGTCCAAGTTATGTTACCATGATTAATTGGACATCTTTTGATGGCCAACTATACTTGCTTGAACTTGGATTAGCAATTAGACAAATAATGATGGTTGGGCTGCTAATTTGTTTGGGTCATAACTTTTGGGTTATTTATTGGATTAACGTCATTCTAAAACCAGGAGTTAGAATTCATCTTCATCTTTCCATAGACATATTATGGGTTATGAGAGGATCATTAACACAGAAGTTATGATGCAAAGAAGTTGGGACTATCAATTAATCCGGGAAGTGAAGCCAAGTGCATGTTACTGTATACATTTAGTATTATTTTAAGAGTTTCATAAGAGTTTATTAGGGAGAATAATGAGGTTCATTAGGAACTTTTCAATATGTTAATGGGGTTCATTTGGAACTTCCAATTTGTTAATGTTTTATAACTTTTTGTTTTAATGTTGGTAATTAAGAGGGTAGAGAGTGTTACATTTTCTAAAGTCCTATATAAAGGGCTAGTTCATTTGTATTCCAACATCAACAATTTGGAGAAGAAATATATAAAGAGTCTTAAGGAGAGTTTCCTTAATCTTTTGTGTCTTGCGAGACTAAACACATTTCGTTAATTCGATTGGGCTAAAGATTGATTAGTTGTTTAACAACTAGTTAAGAGGCGAGATTCATACACGCTGGTAGCTTTGGGTCAAGCTTTGCGATTTTAGTTTGGGTCTTTAGTTGGTAACTACAAGGCGCCATTCATATCTTTGGTTACTATTTTATTCTTTTTAAACACATAAACATAAAAACATGTTTTTATTTAAATTTTCCGCTGCAAATACTCAATTGATATCCTAAGCTATTAAGATACGCATGAAGAGTAATCAACAAGGTCCTCTTTAAAGCTATAGATATCAAAACCTACAACTTCTCCATCAAAGTCCATTGTAATAAGTGGGCCAGAATGCACATCAACTTTGGTCTTAGTTGCCTTTAAAAAAGGTTTCCCTAATAGAATAGGGGGTGTAGTTTTATCAGCATCCATCTCAAGAACATAGAAATTAGCGGGGAATACCAATTTTTCTACTTTCACAAGAACATCCTGAATCGCTCCCTTAGGAGACACAAGAGGCCTCAGCATTGAGCTTACGCGAACCAAGCTGCGAAAAAGGGTAGCCTTCCATGCCAAGCCAGCACATGGACCGGATTGGTCTTCGATGTTTCACACCCTCGGCCCCTTTCTTCAGTCTTTGACTGACCACAAAAAAGACAACAAATAAACGGAGACGTGTCACCAAAGCAACACTTTCGGGATTAATTACAGGACATGGTGATCTTCGATCTCCACCATTGGCTTGACCTGAGGCATCGGGGACTCACCACAACCTCATGCCCATCCAGAGCAGCACACGTTCCATCCATCGTCTGATCTCCTCCTGAGACTTCTGAGCCTCCAAGGATCTACTCCTAGTTGGAATAGACCAGACAGGCCAGACAGAATGAATTCTATTGTTGTTGCTTCATCCACCACCCCTGCATTTTCTAAGCTAACTGAATCACAACATTAGTCTCATGCAAAGGACTACATTTCAAATTCTCACAAACAAATAAAGGGATCACATTGACGGATGCCCCTAAATTTAACATGGTCTCACTAAACTTAGTATCTTCTATAGTGCAAGGTATGTTTTTGACCCAAAGTTCAAATTTTGAGGTTCAAAGTGTATGTGGTATAATAATGTTGGGTAAGGTTCCAATGCGATTGACAAAGAATTTACAATGGTTGTGAGAAAAAAAAAAAAAAGACTCAAGAACTAAATCAGTCAAAAATAGTTTCGTAAGCTAATAATTGCATAATTGAATTTCATATTATCGTATGACTGATAGTTTATAAAAATTATGATTATGTATTATGGACAATATTTTACATGATTATATGCACTAGTGATCTCTATGCAAATCTCCTAAAATTATATACATAGATTTGAAGTCTAATCATATATTTGAGATCAATTAATATTGATCCAAAAGTTGAAAATTTATAATTTCTTTACTTATGTCTAACAAACACTTTGACCTATAGTTCGAAGTGTGTATCTTTTTTTGTAAATTTTACTATAATCTTGTAATAGGCTTGAACAATATTACTGTAATAACCCTAAAATTAATATTTAAAAAAAAAGGACAACATAAGTGTTTACGTGAGGACATTCAAAGGCATTCAATGCCTTGTCCATGGGTTGAAAAACACATCCACATCTCCTTATTTAAGGAGAGAGTAAGAAAATTTACTCTAAGTGAATTGTTTTTCCTCCGGGGAAAACTGACAATCGCATGCCTATAAATAGCTTCATTTCACTCAGTTGTTCGACGCAAAATCAACACACAAGTGTTGTATTGAGTGAAATAAAACTGAAGTGCTTCAGACCATAAGCACACCACGACTAAAGTGAGTTACGAGTGTTATAACTTTTTGTAAACATATTTTACGATATAAGTAACCGTTTCGAAACGCGAGAAGTAAACTATTAATAGCCAGGTTCTGTTGTGAAAGCTATCATTGCATAAATCAACTACCGGTATGTTACTTAAATTATTTTTAGATATTGTATTTAGTAAACGATATTAACGACCCTACATGTTTTATAACTTATAATTAATTAATCTTGTGGCGAATAATTATTACGGTACAAGTAACTCGGCGGATATACCCCAATTTTTGAACGACCCCGTTAATAAGAAATAGCCCAAGATTGAATGTTAACTATGTTAGTGGTAAATAGTAACTCAATGATTAAAGTAACCCGGCGGAATTACCTCAGTGGTGAAATAATTTTAGAGTGAATAATTTCCACTAAAGGACACGATCATTTAATGAATTAATAATTTGACTAAGTAATTATCACTTCGGACGTCGTCCGACACTTGGATGATTAATTATCAAATAATCGACAGTATGATTACATTACCAACATGATCTTAAATAAATAACTTACGCGATTTTATTTACTTAGAACGAGAGAATGCACGGAGTATTAACGCGGTGATTTGGAATTCAAGTAAGGGAGTCTTTCTGATTTGGCTTATAGTATTATTTTTTATACTTTATAAATGGTTATTTTTGAAAGAGGATCTAGTACTGCAAACTTTGATTATTTTCCGAACTACATTGATTTTGTGGGTTAGTTATATGTTCTGTCTAACTTTACAACGAGGATATCCATCTAGCCCTGCTAAGGGAGTAAACTGGCACTTATTGAGAAAATCTGAACTAAGCAGAACTATACTACCCACTACTGGAAATTATTATGCCTATACGAATTATTATCGTTTTACTATTTTTAGCAACTACTTGATCCGATTAAATCGGAAACTGTCTTTTACTGGGCTGTTGAGCTCACCCTTTCATAATAAATTCTTTTCAGGTAATCAGTACTAGATGGTGGTGAGAATTTGAGTGAGCTACCCAAGTCGATTTGAAACATAAATAAATGGCCTTAGTGATCGTTTGTACAATATATTCGTATGTATAACACTCCCTCCTACTTAAAGAGATTTTCCTCTTTCGGTAGGACACAACAACCAACACATTTATTAAACAAACCTAATATGATAAGCAAATAATTAATTACACAAATCAAAATACTTAACTTCTAATCCCACCCCTCTCCTTACCACTGTTCAATCCATTTCACCACCACAACCACTAAGGACCCACCAACTCCAACCCCACCGACGTAACCACCACAACCACCAGGGACCCACAACCTCCAACCCCACCGACGTAACCACCACATCGGCGACCCCCATAAGCCCACTTTTTTCGTCGATCTCCATTCCCTCATCGACCAGCCTATCACAGAAAGCTTCATTAGATCTGCCATCTCCCTTATCTTTGGCCGCTATCTTCCTTCCCCCCTAATCTCTCTCCTCTACTACGATTTCATTCTCTCTATTCAGCCTTCTACCAACGACGATCGTGAAATCCCGATTCAATTTCCCACCAAATTTCCCCCAATTCGATTTTTCTGGGTTTGGCTTACCCCAATTCGATTTCTCTGGGTTCGGTTACCCCCAATTCGATTTTTCTGGGTTTGGTTTACCCCAATTCGATTTTTCTGGTTTTGGTTTACCCCATTCAATTTTTCTGGGTTTGGTTTCCCCAATTCAATTTCTTTCCCAAATTCTCCAATTTAACTTAGCTCTTCATCCTTTAACTTCAACGCGAGTAGAAAACTTATTAGAAGGGTAGTGATGGTGGTGGTTGGAGGTGGGGGTGTCGGGAATAGCGAGGTAGTGATGGTGGTGGTTGGAGGTGGGTTGTCGTTGTGAAGAGGGAGGTGGTGAGAGGAGATTGATTTTCTGGGTTTGTAGATGTCGTCGGGAAGAGGGAGGTGGTGAGACGAGAGAGAATTTCTGGGTTTGGGGAAGTTTTTTTGTTTTTGAGGAAATTGGAGAATTAATTTGTAATTAGTCTCATAACTAAAAATTAGTAAGGGTATTTCAGTCCATAAAATTTGCCAAATAGGGTAAGTTTTGAAAGAGGAAAATATTAATGAACCTACCCAAAGAGGAATACAGGAAACTCTCTTTGGGTAGGAGGGAGTATTGTATAATATATGTTTTGTACCTTTCGACTTTTGAAGAATAAGAATGGCTTAGCCTACTTTTTGTAGGTTGTCGTCTGTTATGTTCCAATAATGATTTTGGGGCGTGACAGATTAAGTGGTATTAGAGCAATAGTTCGACCCTAGGAACACAATACAGACCAGAGAGTTTGGGTAGATTAAGTTTGGTTCACGTAATCTATTACCTTCAAAAACTACAAGTATTAGAAATATGTGTTAACTTTTTATGATTATTTTACTTAAGGACTTGATGGCTGCTGAGGAAGAAGCTGTAAACATAGTAGAGGAAAACATGGAAGAAGTTGGTGAGGAACATCATAATGATAATGAAGAAAGTGATGATGCTAGTAACTTTGAGGGAGTTACCCATGGTCCTGATGACTTCTATCAAGATTTTCTTCAGAGATTGAAGGAACAACAAGATTTGCAGAGGCTTAGGCATGAGCCGGTGAATCACTTGCTCAGATAGCCAGACGAAATGACTGAGGCAAGAAATCCAATGAGGGATTTTAAGGGTATCAATCCTTCGGTCTTTGCAGGTTCCACTAACCTCGCAGAAGCCAAAGGATGTGACACCTAGCAATGGAGAAAGTGTTCAGAGTATTGAAGTGCTCGGAGGACGAAAAGGTAAACTATGCAGTGTATCAGCTAGAAGGCAAAGCTTATGATTAGTGGTTGTCAGAGGAAAATCTATTGAAAGCAGGGGAAGTAACCAATCGGGGTCAACAGGCTAAAGTCATCACTTGGAAAGGGTTCAAGGATACCTTTAACAAGAAATACTTTCTTAAGAGTCTTACAGATAAGGCTATGGAAGCTAGATTTTTTGGAATTAAGGCAAAAAGAGAATATGTCTTTGGGTGATTATCAGGATAGGTTTGACGGGTTGTTGTGCAAGTTCGCTCCTCAATTTGGGTCCACAGAGGCGGACAAGGCTTATAGGTTCGTTTATGGGTTGGAACCAAAAATCAAGCAAGGAGTGAGTGTTTTTGAGTTACAGGAGTATGTGCAGTTGTTGAGAAGGCAAAAATAGTAGAATTGAGTCTTAGAGAGGTAAATAAGGAAAAGAGTAAGAAGAGGGATTCAGGTGTTATCCAAGCTTCAGGGGATAGTTTAAAGAGATAACACACACAAGCATTTGAACCCAGAGCAATTTCTTCCTTTCCCCAAACAAATAAATACGTATCTAGAATCCAGCCATCTGTGGCAAGTGTAGCTTTTTCGGGAATAGAGGTAGCCAGGTACCAGTGAGAACGTGTCAAACGTGTTCTAGAGTGATGAAAGGAAGCGAGTGCAGGTGGTGCACGAGAACTTGTTTCAGGTGTGGCGAAAAAAGACACATGACAGCTAGCTACCCAAAACGAGAGACGACCCAAGCACCCTCCAACTACCAGCCCAAGAGGACACAAGTATCAGCAAGGAAGCAGTCAAGTGACCCACCGTAGGAGTGGAAAGGCAAGCGCTTCTGGAAAAGTATTTGCCATCATGGAGGAAGATGTTTTGATATACAACTATTTTGGCCCCTTTTTCCGTGTGATTTATGCATCCCGTCCCCTAGTTTTGATGTTTGTATAGCCAATTTTCCGTCATTTTCATGTACATGTTTGTCTTGTCTCAATTCATTGCCATTTTGCAAATTCTAGTGCATTTCCTATTTTGTACGAGAATCGGGTTCTGCGATGGGCTTTTGGCTTTTGTAGGGACACCTACGGAGCACGTTGGAGCGGAAACCGAGGCATTGGAGAGTCAAAGAGCGAAGATGGAGCTTAAAGCGGGATCCTAGACACGGGAATCGAGGCTAAGGGACGATAATATAAGCTTGGAAGCAGAGAGAGGGGAAACACATGATTTGAAGACTCTTCACACAAAGGGGTAACTTCAAACGGTCATATATCAAGTTTTAGAGCAGATATTTAGATAATTCAAGCTGGATATGAAAGTTCATCCCGTTAGCTTCTAATGATATATTATAAGCTCAATTTGGCCAAGAAACGAGTGAGATATGGCTTTCCAAAGTCAAGTGCACGCGTTCGATTTTGACCGCTCGGTCATACGCTCGCCGAGCTGATGGCCGAGCGTAGGAACGACAGGAAGCATGCCGCCGAGCCAACATCCGCTCGGCGAGCGTTTGGCCGAGAAACCCAATTTCGCCTTTTCTACCCGTTGTTTTGTCTTTAACTTTCTCCACTATAAATATCACCTACCCCATTTTGATAGCCACCTTTTCATTTTCTTAGATATTTTTTAGATTAATTCCAAAGTGGATCCAAAAACTCTCTCTCTCCTAGTTTTGAGCTTTGGTTTCTCCACCCTTATTTTTCTTTTATCTTTTCATCTTTCATTTTGTTCAAAGATTATTGCAACAATTGTCAAGGTTTATTATTAATTTAATTCAAGTATTATTCATTTCATCTCTTCTCTTTATTATTACCACACCTTGGTAACAATCCTCTATCTTTTCTTTATTGCTATTTATTTTGTTTATTATTTTTGGTTATTATAAATTCATGTTTATTTGTTGTTTAATTAGTTTATACTTACAAGTTTGAATCTTTATATAGTTATCATGTTTAGTATCAAGAGGACTCTAATAATTGAGATTAATGTTGATTTAGTGATGTGTGAGTAGTTTTATTGTTAGGGGGTGTGGAAATGTGACAAAGGTGGTGTCTTTATGTGGTGAATTAACTTATTGTTATGTATATTATATGATTTGTGCCCAATTGCTACCCTTATGTTTTTAATTGCATGATTGCCTAGGATGTACACTTGGATAGTTGTATCTTTCACTAATTAGGCCAACATAAGAGATTTGAGGCCCAATTAAGCATAAGTATGTAGGATTGATTGGTTAATTGCATGAGAATGATTTAATCGATTAATTGAGAATTAGATTAAGTACTTATGAGGGTTTTAATCATTTGTTGTCCCTCATTGGGCATGAATCAATCTCATTGAGTGTTGTTGTTAATTCCCTTAAATAAAGAATTATTCATCTTTGTTGCATGAACTTCACTTATGCCCCTAACTCCCTAATTAACGATTTTAAATTCAAACCTTCCAAATTTATTTGCTTAATAGTCAATTAGTGGTAGTAATTAGATACATTCTCTCATATTAATTGGACCGAGCTTTGATTCGGATCGTGATTCGAGGAGGAGTAGCTCGGTTGCGCGTAGGGGTTTACAATACTTCAAGAGAAGAATCAAAGAGGAAAAGAATCCAATTTCCTCGACTCGAGAGGGGTTTTGATGCAGTTTCAAGATGCTCATAAGCCATTCCGATTTAAAAGCTAAACATTTGAGGACAAATCAAAATTGAACACATTCTGAAAATTTGGGTTTGCTGAAAATCAGGTTTGCGCAGTTAAATTCGAGAATCTCGTAGAAGGCTCAAATAAAGTCCATTAATTATGTGCAATACCATTTTGGAAACCTAAGAGATTAATCTAAGTCTTAATTTTGGAATTAACAGCAAAAGGCTTACAGATTAGTCGCAGTTTATTTTTCAATTCGGACTAACAGCAGGGGTTCATCCGAGAGATCAGATTATAGGTCTGTTTTTGAAGGCTTATATCTCCAGGTATAGATATCGGAATTGGGCTAAATTTATGTTCAAGTTGAAGTTCAGAAAACAAGCTTTACAATGACATAAGTCGTTGGGGCTTCATCAGATCAAGGGTTCAAATGTTACAGCCGATTCCGCACTGTGGGTAGCACTAAGGCAACTCTGTTTTATCACTGAAATTGAGTGTTACTTTTGGAGCTCGTCTTGGTCCGAAGTTCTTCCTTGAACCAAATGAAGCTCAGTAGTTAACTTAGTCTAAGCTCGCCTCGGCCCGAAGAAGCTCTTTCCTCGACCCGAAGGAAACTTGGTACAGGTCACCCTTCAAGCAACTCTCTTGATAGCCGACAACAATAAGCAACCCGAATTGATGACCTTGGTGTAGATTATTTACTAAGTCAAAATTAGTCAGGAATTAGTAATAGTTTTGGGGGTGTATTTTGGAATTAATTAAACCCAGTTGTAATTAGCTTAGGGGTCGGTTTTCTTCAGCCTTAAGGCAACTCGACAACAACTCATCACTCAAGCAGCTCTCCACCTCACCCAAGTGATTGCTGATTCATTAAGAAATCAACAACTTGATATCAAAAGAGGACAGCAGGCAGGCATGCCGAGTACTACATGTTATCTTCCTCTGCCCGATGATTTTAGGAAGATAATTTAGGTTTTAGACTTCTTTAATATTTTCTTTATCCTAGTTGCAATAATATCTTGTATCTAAGCTTATAAAACTTAGTTACATCAACTGAGAGACGCAGAACATTTTATGATGAAAACCCTTGAGCAAAGTTTTCTTAAAATTCCAAAATCTGAATTTATAATTTTGAGTTTTAGGAAGCTTAGATTGTGTGACTTTCACTGCTAATATCCTCGATTGCGATCGTGGTGTGAAGCTATTTCCTAGCAAGAAATTATTGTCTGATTAGCCTAACTAATTTAGGGAGTAATTTAGTTCTTGACTTTGTTTCGATTATTTCTATAGTCGAGGGAGAGTCAGTCTATATCCCTGTTCTTCAGTTGTCGATTTCCCAATTAACAATCACAATAATCAAATACTATCATATCCTCAAAAATAACATTGTTTTTGAGTCATAATTCTTCTGATTGATTGTGTTGGTTTCTCCATAATTATCTCTCCTTCGTATGGCTGTTTAGGTTTGCATCAGGTTTGCCTCGAGTCGAGGATCTCCTCTCTCAACTCGAGGAGGGTGTTCCTCGAGTCGAGAATTCCGGCGCTCGACTCGAAGATCTCTTTCCTCGACTCGAGGATTCCTTTCCTCGAGTCGAGTAGTCAGCTTCCGGGAAGCTTTCTATGGGCTTTTGACGGTTTATTTTTGCCAAAATATTTATTTCGTCTTTTAGTGCTTTGTACTTAGGTTTAATAAAGGGGCATGAACCCCTCAATAATACTAATCACTTTTCATTATCTTTTTGCATCTTGTTCTTATTTTAGAGTGAGAAACTCAAGGAAAATTAGTATTTTTATTATCATTTCAATCTCAAATATTATTGTAATAATTAATATGGGAGGCTAATTTGTAACAACCTTAAAATTTGACCAAATCTAAATAATACAAAAATCTAGAATTGTTATGCCGCAATTGACTACTGAGTCAACTACAAGGCTAAAGCACTGATAAAATTTAAACCACCTTATTTACATAATTGATAATGAGTTGACAGCTAGGTAGCACCGATACGGACTAGGACACGGACACGAACACGGACACGAATACGTGACACGGCAGTTTGAAAAATAGCGGACACGGACACGGCAAAAAACAAAAATTAATATGTATTTTGAATGCATATTTTTTCAATTCCACGTACTATTCGCGGGTAGGTAGAGGTAGGGCTAGTGCGGTCGGGTGCAGGTTGGGCTGTAGTGATGGGCCGCTAGTGGACGTCAGTCGGAGGAGGTCTCCTGAGGCGGCGTCGATCGAGGGTGGAAGAGTCAGCCGGAGCAATAAGATGGGAAACAAAAAGAGACAAAGAAGTAAGACATGTAGTTGAGCTATCGGCTAGTGTAATTTGGATACGAGAGAGAAAAAATAATTTGGATACGAGAGAGAAAAAATAGTTTTTTTTTTTTAAAAAACTTGTCAAAACGACGTAGTTTTGTGTCGTGTCGGGTGTCTGGTTGGTGTCTGGTCGGTGTCCGGTTCGTGTCCAATTAAAAAAAACCGTGTCTGTGTCCTAAAATTAAATAAAAAAACCGGACACGGTTTTTGGGTGTGTCGGACACGTGTCGTACTGTGTCTGACGCGTGTCGGTGTCCGACACGGTGTCGGACACAGACACGGCACTGGACATGCGTATACGTGCTTCCTAGGTTGACAGCGGAAGATTGAAGTCGAGTTTACAAAAACCAACCCAATTTGATAATAACAGACATAATTGATTCAGTGGTCCAAAACGACGCAAAAATTTTTCAAAAGCTAGCCCCATGATATGCATCGAGCCCATGCAACAATTCACTTCAAGTAGACTTGCCAACTGCATCATCAGAGAATGATACAGGCCCCAAATTAGGATAGGGACGAACCCAAACACATAGAACGTCAGCAAAGGGTTAAGTAAGAACTCACAAGCATACAAAACAGTAAGGACAACAAGATATGCGCCTTCATGGCGCGTAGCTAATCAAGCAACGCTTAGACAAAGAAAGCCAATTATAGGATCATATCAAAAGCTCAAGGCCGACATTCAATCAATTCAATATATCAACAATTATAAGTCCGGTTTCGTGATTGGGTCCTACCCCAACACGCTACTAGAGCCCCATACCCCGTCCTATAGGCTCGAGTGTGCACACCCCTCACTAGAGGGCCAGTAGGATGAAACCGTTCTAGGACGAAGTCTAATAGGCGCCTGTCAGCTACCCCAGGCTAGATTTTCACCTTGATCAGAGGTGTGATTATAATTCCCCGACGGACCAGTGGTCACGCCTGCTCTAGCAGATTATGATGTTACATTATTAAACATAGCCATTATATCCGTCTTAGATACATCATTTCATTCGTAGAATCGATCTCATATGACAACTCAGGCCAAAGCTGAATATCAAACAAAGACGAGTACAACAATCGAATATATAACGGAGAAGTCGAGCCCCATCTCATTTAATTGAATTTTAATAATCCGACTTTACCAAACTTGGAGACGATATGAGCATATAATGCAACATATATAATATGAAATGAATTGTCGAATCACAAAAGATATTTGAAAGATGCTCGAGCTCAAGATGGGTTAAAGTTCTTACCAGACACGCTTAACTTCTCCTTAATAATCTTTCTCAAAATCAGCGAACATAACCTCTTTGAATTCACAAAACTCTTAGCTATCCCGAACAGCTCCATACCGCGAACTAAGAACTTAAAACCTCAATCAATCGGCCTCCAACGAACCATTTAATCATGGGACATCAAATCATTATACATCAGTATTCAACTCACCAAAAATCTTCCAAAGAAACAAGTATAACTTTTCCAAATCCAATATAACAATAGGCTACCCTCTCTTCATGTTTCAGGACACATGACTGGTGTTTAGATGATAATTAGTAATGAATTCCTAACCTTTTAGACACAAAACCAACTGTCACTACTACAATTAGTGCATATACCAGCGGTTATTTTGCAATAACATAGCGGTTCAAAACCGCTGTCTAATGGGGGCGCTGTAAAATGTCGCCTGTCATAAGACATCGGTTTTAAACCGCTGTCTAATACATTATACAGCGGTTTTTTATAGGGGTTTAGAACCGCTGAGATAGACCGTTTTATTTTAAAAAAAAATTAAATTGCTTTGTGCTAGTGCCTTCAATTGAACGAAGGCTTATTTCAATGATACAGTAATGCCTAGGACAGCCTCTGAAAATTAGTGAAAAGTCTTCCAATATGATCCATACATGAGAAAAACGTCTGTTAGGATACACATGACAAAGAAAAAGCATTATAGAATAATGATCTACATCGAATCCTCTCATGTATTCTCTGTCCATGTCTTCACCATTTCATAGTTGAACTCTTGACCATCTACTTGCAATGATGTAGTTATGACACGCACCCTGAGCAACTGTTAAATTTCATGTGCCGACACACTTAAGACACCAAGCAACAAACAATGTCACCTGAGAAAAGGTCATGTAGATTTATTAGAACCCATGGTAATAATACAAGTCTCATTATATGGCACTGTCAAGACTTATGCAAATGAGGAGGGTCTATTGACATGTATTAGCACCTCAAAGAAATTAACTTAAATACACCCACCAGCTAAAATAATTCACTATTTTCATGATATAAGAAAAGGGTTTCACGATTAACATTAACATAAAATATATTATATTCATCAGGAAATATGTATAGTAAACTGAAGCGTATCTGATGAGTTTAGAAGACAAAAGATTCCTATGCTTAGTAGAATTTTCAAAATCCATACACTAAGCCATAGATGAAGGATATTCCAGTAAAGAACCCATCTCAAACAACGGCAAACCAAGGTGTAGGGTAAGAAAACTTAATAATAAGAGAATCCTAGGTGACCCTTACTTAGTCCTTGAATTCTACATGCTTTATTTTTATGAAGGCAAGAATAGGATTGAATTCTACATGCTTTGTACAGCCTTAAGTACCCAAGCCTCATGATGCATCCTAACAAGAACAAAAACGCGCTAACCTAATTCACAATTTCATCAATGCATCAATATAAACTTCAATCAAGCAAAAACGAATTCTCATCTCAACAAATGACTCGATGACCTAACTAATCTTAGACCATGTCACATGATCAATACAAGAAAACAAATTGAGCAGCAAGTTACTAAAAGAAACATATATACCCTACCTAATTCACAAGTCCATCAATGGATAAGAATTGGCTTAATCATTGAAAAAAGGTTTATAGCCCATGATGCTACTTAGTAGAGAATTTATGACACCAAATTCTACAACATAAATCAAAATTAAAAAAACCAAAAAAAAAAAAATCTAAACCACGTCTAGGTTCTCATATTAATTAGTATCAAATTTGGGAATTAACTTAACTATAAAATTACGCCCAGAGGTAAAATAAGAGATGGTAGAATCGTTCTATACATCGAGTATCCTCATTGTTTTTGAATGGATCTAGGCAGCTAGGTACGACTGTACGAGTAATAGAAATGATCTTACACAATGGGACTTTATTAGGCAATACTCATGGACATTATAATTGATAGAAGAAAAGGTTGCAAATGAAACAAATAATAATACTCTTATGTCTTAACAGATGAAAATCCTTTTTTCAATAATGAATAACCCACAAGTGAGTCATAGTTCACCGCAAGGAAGAAGACTCCCACAAAACTAGCTCATACCAAAAACTAGCGACCAACCCATAACTATTTCTAGCTCTATCAAGTAATAATAATGTTGAACCATCGTAATGTCCTACCCAAGCATTACACCACCAGCCACACATACCAACAACATTACTTTATAGCGCCCCTAGGAATCCAACATCAATAGACAATAACACCCAAATCATTCATTATTAGGGATGTTCAAAATTGGGTTTAAGTCTCAAGAATATAGAAAATACACTTAAAAAATTAAATTACTCACCTACTGCGTAATACTAAAGTCTATAATACTCAACATCAGTTTGGCCTCATCCTATTAGAAATACTAGAAATGCTTACTTTTGCTATTGTTAATCATGCCATCAACAAGATCTTCCTTGCATAGAATTTTTACTAATCATCCCAATTTCAAACTCAATCATGAGCTCAACACTAGAAATCCAGTTCAAAGTTCAATAATTCCAAAACTAACTAAAATTAATCAATAAAAAGAACCCAATTATAAAAAGTTCAACTAAAATTCGACTTTTGTAATCTAATCAGCTTTCTCCTACAACCTCCACACATTCTGAATAATCTCATACACGATCTGAAATATGCCCAACAAATCAAACAATAAACAGTTCAAACAACAAAGATGACCCGAATTTCGCAGAAAATTAACAATAATTGTCGACAAATCTAAAATTGAAATCAATTTCACAAACCCTAACTAATTGAAAAACCCTAAATCAGAAAAATTAAATGACAAAGATGGAAAGATTGAATAAAAAATCCAAACAAGAACTATCTAATAACAAATAAAATCACACCAAACACATGAATTCCTATTCGAAAATTCAATTTAAAAGAGGGGTTATTTCGTTATTTGAAAACAAGAGGAGAGAGAAAGAGAACATACCTTTGGTAGGAGGGCTTCGTCACTGCAGACAAACTGGAGATTGTGGTTTGCCAGAAAACGTAGATCGTAGTCGGCCGAGAAAAGGGAGAGCAGAATTGGAGAAGAGGAATGACAAGCAATGACCAATAGATTGTTTTTTAGGAGGAGCTGGGAGCCTGGGTGTGTGAAAAAGAAATCAGAAGTTAAGGTGAGGCGGAGAGTTTTAGGAGGCACGAATTATTTTTTTGTCAATTTCATTAATTTTTTTTTTTTTTGGTTTTTGACAAAACCGCTGTATAAAGCGCTCATAACCGCTGTATAAAAGTATTTATACCCAATTAGAGTTTGTTCCAACACATCGTAAGAGTAAATAGAAACAGGAATAAAGGATTTATCATACCAATCGAAGGAAATATGACCAATATACCAAAACTGGTCCAGAAACGAGTTCAGAAAGACACCTGAACTTGTAGAGCAATTTATGCGATCATAATGAACAAATTTGGGCTTGAAGTCTTCTGTGAATTTGTATATAGAAAGTAGTAGTTGAATTTAGGCTTTGGTTTCGCCTAATTTGGGTGAGAGACGAATGACAAAAATGATGTTGAACATGGACCTGCTGCAGGTTATTCTAGCGGCAAGCAAGCAGGTAGCTCCGTATCTCGTTCCAAGGCCCGGCTTTGTCAACTAAGCAACCACACACGCTTAACTTCTCCTTAATAATATTTCTCAAATTCTGCGAACAGATTCTCTTTGAATTCACAAAGCTCTTGGCTATCCCGAACAACTCCATACCACGAACCAAGAATCCAAAACCTCGATCAATCGGCCTCCAAGGAACCATATAATGATGGGACATCAAATCGCTATACATCAGTATTCAACTCACAAAACATCTCCCAAATAAACCAAGTATAACTTTTCCAAATCCAATATAACAATAGGCTACCCTCTCTTCATGTTTCAGGACACATGACTGGTGTTTAGATGATAATTAGTAATGAATTCCTAACCTTTTAGACACAAAACCAACTGTACATTATAGCACTTCCTATTAGGAGTATTTCAACACATCAAACGTTAACTTTCATTAACTATCAAAGGATTTATAGCCCATATACCACAACTGCTCCAAAACAGAGTACCATAAGTGCATCGAACTTCTAAGGACTATATCATCATCATAACGACAGCTTTTAAAGCATTACAAAAGCCTAAGATCAAGAGATTTAAATAAATTTTAACTTAATATTTGTGAGGATTGGAGTATATGCACTAATAATAACTGTCATTCCGGGGGTAGAATTTGGATTTGCTGGAACCCTAATAAATATCATGTGCAAATAATGAGAGTAACGACACAACTGGTTCACAGTGCTATTCAGGAAATTGGATCTAATAAAACATTTCAGGTGTCCTTGGTTTATGGGTTTAATGAGCCAAAAGAGAGAGGGAGCTTATGGGAAGATGGCTATACGAGCCAATTCTATAAAGATAATTGGAATATTGTGGGAGAAAAGATTTGTGAAGCTGTAGGAGAGCTTTTCAGGAAGGTTAGGATGTTGACACAAATGTGACTCATCCCAGAAATGTCAAAGAATATAGGCCCATAGCATGTTGTTACTATTTACAAATGCATTTCTAAAGTCTTATGTGGAAGAATCGGAGCCTGTTTACCTGAAGTTGTAAGCCTGAATCAAGGAGCGTTTGTGCAAGAGAGGGATATAGTGGAAAATATAATGGTTTGCCAAGATCTAGTGAGGAAATATAATAGAAGGGCTATATCTCCCAGGTGTTTGATGAAAATAGATCTTAAAAAGCGTATGACACTTTTGAATGGAGTTTCATTAAGCAAATGTTGAGAGCCCTGAAATTCCCAGACCAAATGAAATGATGGATTATGGAGTGTGTTACTACACCTGCATACACTCTATCAATGAATGGTGCTCAATTTGGTTATTTTCTAGGCAAGAGAGGTCTGAGATAGGGAGACCCCCTTTCTCCCCTTCTGTTTACCTTATGCATGAAGTACCTGACCAGGGTGGTAATGGTGGTGGCTGACAGGAATGACTTCAGGTTTCACCCTATGTACTGCAAATTAAAACTCAATCATCTTTGTTTTGCGGATGATCTCTTGTTATTCAGTAAAGGAGAGGTGAAATCAGTGATGTTGCTGCTGAGGGGGTTCTCCTCTTTCTCTCAAGCAAAAGGGTTATGTGCTAATAATATGAAATCCGAAATCTACTTTGCTGGAGTGAGCACAAGTGTGAGAGCAAAAATTCCGCAGATTTTAGGGTTTAGAGAGGGTTCTTTACCTTTTAGATACCTTGGTATTCCCATTACAGATGGTAAAATATATGTGCTGGATTGTAATGTTCTTACAGAGTTAGCAGAATTAGGGAGATTGACATTAGTCCAAGCTGTTCTAGCTAATCTTCATAGTTATTGGGCAATAATTTTTATTTTACCAAAAACTGTGCTTAGGAAAATTAATTCAGTGTGCAGAAGTGACTTATGGGATGGAATGGAACACTTGAAGAGGAGTCCATTGGTTTCTTGGGATGATATGTGTATGCCAAAGGAGGCTGGTGGTTTGGGCATTAGAGACATTATTATAAAGTGGAACCTAGCCTGCATAGGGAAGTATGTGGCATGGTTGTTTTACAAACCAGACACCCTTTGGATAAGATGGGTTCATGCAGTGTACATAAAAGATTTGAAGTGGGAGGGGTATACTCCCCCTATAGACAGTAGCTGGCATTGGAGGAGAATATGTAAGATTAAGGAGAGAATTGGCCAGGAAATCTGCAAAGGAAAATGGGACAGTGGAGGATATAATGTTGCAGATGGATATGATTGGCTCAGAGATAATTATGCTAAGATGAATTGGGGTAAATTGATCTGGAATAGACATTGCATCCCAAAGACATCTTACATCACTTGGTTGGCTCAAAGGAAAAGGCTGCAGGTTAAGGAGAGACTTAAAAAGATCGGGATTTGTGAAGAAGAGGTATGTCCTTTGTGTCAACAACAAACAGAATATCATGAGCATTTGTTCTTCCAATGTGTGTATAGTAAGCTTTGCTTGTTGGAGATCAGACAGAGGTGTGGGATTGATTTTCAGGACAATGAAACTGTGAAATGGTGTACTAGCAGGAGATTCAAGTCCATAATTTAGAAGAAGGTGGCTGCTGCTCTTATTTCAGGTCTCATTCACCAAATTTGGATGACTAGAAATAGGTGTAGATTGGAAAATGAAATGCTTACACCAAGAGCATTAGGTAATATTGTGTATGAAAATACTAAACTTAGGCCGAGAGATTATCAACTAGAGATATGAACTGGTTAGGCGAAATCAATCTAGCTTAATGGTTCTTTAGTTGGGTTAAAAGCCTAGGAGGAGTCTAAAATTGGCATGTATTTTGCAGAGGTATGCCCCGGTGTTTTCTTGTACCACTTTTGGAGTAATATAATTACATTTAAGCAAAAAAAAAAATCAACTTAGGATTTTGTTTAGATCAAATACATGAAGAAACGCGGCTGTTATTATCAACATACGAAGATCTTAAGTTCATGATACAAGTAGGCAGAGTAACGAACCAAGGGTTTACTTTAGGGGGCATTTGTTTCACATTTCGGAATGGAAACAAATTGGAAACAAGAATGGAAATAGAGTGGAATCAAGTTTCATTCTTTTTAAAGGTTGTTTGGTTAAACATATGAATGGAATGATTACATAAGTAAGGGCAAAATGGGAAATTTCTTTTTAAATCAAAATAACCACCATCACCTCAACCATTCTCTTACCTCCCTCGACCACCACCGTTGACCACCCCGTCTCCGCCGTTGACCACCACCAACCACGACCATCCTAATCACTAACACCGCCATTCTAACCGTGATTGAATAATTAACATCACTATGAAATTAGTTTATCCAATTTCTACTCAATAAATCGTAGATTTAGAGATTTAAGTTTGATTTTTCGTTTTTTCGAAAAACAAAAAAACATATTAGGGGTGAGTGAGGGCGGCCGTGGTAAGTCCGGCAATGTCGCCGGTCGACTGGTGGCATCTCCGGCGACAGTGGTGGTGGGGCGTGCAGAGCCGGTGGTGGTGCAGTAGGGTTGGGTGTGGGAGAGGAGAGAGAGGAGGGAATGAGGAGAGAGAAAATTGTAAAAGGGGGATTCAAATTGTTACCTTATATTTTAGGAGAGTTTCATTTTGGGGGATTGGAAAGGGAGTGGAAAAGGATTAAAAAACAAAAAAAATATGAAACAAACACAATGTAACAGATTGGTAATCAAATCCGTTTCCATCCCCCCAAAAATCACGAACCAAACGCCCCCTTAGAGTTTTTTTCAATATACCTTAAGAGTAAATAGAAACAAGAATCAAGGATTTATCTTACCAAACGAAGGAAATATGACAAATATAACAAAACTGGTCCAGAAACGAGTTCAAAAAGACACCTGAACTTATAGAGAAATTTACGCGATCATAACAAAAAAATTTGGGCTTGAAGTTTTCTGTGAATTTGTAGATAGAAAATATTAGTTGAACTTAGGCTTTTGTTTCACCTAATTTGGGTGAGAGACGAATGAGAAAAATGATGTTGAAGATGGACCTGCGGCAGGTCATTCTAGCGGCAAGCAGGCAGGTAGCTCAGTGGCTCGTTCTAAGGCCCGAATTTGTCGAGAAAGCACCAAATTTGGGGTCCCATCATATATAAACATGAGGTATGATCATCTGGGATTGATTATGTACTTTCGGTACCTCGTTCTTACGAAATAAGATCGGTTTCTAGTCCCGACACTACATACAAACTTCTGAAATTGTGTAGGTTAAGATTGTGTAGCTTGAGAATTAACTTATAACTTGTGACATTTGACTTCATATATACCATGGAAAGGTCCTCTAATGATACAATGGAACAATCACAACTTTGTTACGGGTTTGTGTTAAGAGATTGTTCATCGACTAAGAAAACATTTCTTCACGATTAAGAAAGCTATCGAAATGCCATTGGATTGAAGAATGTAATTAAACATTCCATAAGTAAGACATCCTCAATAAACCTAATGGATAAAAAAAAATATATACCCTTTTGAAATCCGAAAATCACTATATTAATTCCCAAAAATAAACCATAAAATCCTACATTAAATATACTTTTTTTTTAGAGAAGGTAGTTAGGGAGGAGCAGAGTTTCGGGGTGGAAATGGTATGTGAAGGTGTGTCAAATGAGGTGGAAATGTGGGTATTTATAATGTATAGGAGGCTAGGGCTAGCCGGCCACTTAGGCTGCGTGCGCCTGGCGCGGGTGCTGGTGCGTCATTCGCGGTCCATGGTGCGGCAGGCGCAACTCATGGTGCGTCAAGCGCGGCCCATGGTGCTCAGGCGCTGCCCATGGTGCTTCAGCGCGACTCATGTGCGTCATGCGCGGCTCATGGTGCGTCAGGCGCATGCGCTGGTGCGCCTTGGCCTCTGTGTGCACGTACTGGTGTGCCTGAATCCCTTGACGCACCATACAAAATTGCATTTTTGGGCTTCTTATGACATGAGTATTGTACATGTGAATTTGGGTGGGCAAATAACGTACAAAAACATGTTTTGTTGATGGTTTTGGCGGATTAGGCAAGCAGGTCAGTCCTGAGTTAGGTCAAGTGTAAACGGGGAGGAAAATGGTTGTTTTTGGTCTTGTTTTGGGTGAAGACGCATTTGCTAACGGATTCACGACAACGGTGTTTCACGTAGTAGAGCAAGTAGACGCAGTTCATAGTAAAATGTCCTTTCATCATCGGGCATTTGGTAGGGACATATGCAGGTGTCTACAGAAGCCCTCACTTTGACTGAGGCTTGGACAAGGCGAAAGTCAAAGTATGTAAATCGTGCAAATAGGATGTGAATGCACGTGGAGGATCGTTTAAGGTCCATTAGACCGCCGGCGCGCTTTTAGAGGTTCGCTAACCAATTAGGGGACATACCTGATGTTTATAGTCGGTGCGACTTTGCAAGATGTTAAGGTCGGTGCGACAGTTGGATAGCATTGTGGAACTTGCTAGTTGTACTTGTAATGACTTCTGAATGTCGGAAGTGAGTCCGATGCTATTTGGTGTTTATGTAGATGTTTAAGGTCAATGTGACCGCTAATTGTTTGTTGTGATTGTTTTTGCTTCCATCGGAAGTGGGTCCAATGTTGGTTGATCATGGTGGAGTTAGATCCACTGTTGTTGATGGTATTTTACTTGAGATGTCGGAAGTGGGTTCGACGCTGCTTGATCATGGTGGTGTTAGCTCCATTGCTGTTGATGGTATTTCGCTTGAAATGTCGAAAGTGGGTCCGACGTTGCTTGATCGTAACGGAGTTAGGTCCGTTAGTGTTGAATATATAATTTTGCTAGATGCTCGAGTTTAAAGTCGGTGCGACTGTTACATGACTTGAAGGTGTGTGATCTCAATTGGTCTATGCTGGATGGACAGATTCAAGCGGAGCCCCCATTTTTGCATGAAAGAGGAGATTATGGAGCAATTGGATGTCGCTTGTACCTCTTATTTGCCAGTTAATTATGCATGTTGAAATTCTTGTGCGAGCAAAGAGATCGTGGCGCAAGGGTGTATTCTTTTGACCTTGTCGTGCCAATGTTTGTAGAGTAGTAGTGGCAGGCGATTGAAGCTTGTCTTGTGGGTGGGCGAGTGATACCTAGTACTCATGCAAAGTTTTATGCAAGTAGTGTGCAAATGTATGTCATGTGATGAAAAACAAGTGATGCCTAGTGCTCGTGTAAAGGGTTGTGCAGGTGATGTGCAAGTGTAACTGACTCGATGTAATGCAATGTTATAAATTGTTCCATGTCTAGCATATATACCTCCCACCGATTTCAATTTCTCTTTTTCGCTGATGGAATAAATGAGCTTTTGTTGTACCATATTTTTCATGAGCATCCAACGACGAATCCTAGTCTGTCTTACACTGCACGATTAATGATTGGAGGTAAAAATTTGTAACTACATAAATTACTTTGATCCCTAACGATTGAATCTATTTTTCTTTGCTAGCCCGCATAGCCTCAATGCCGATAGCCTTTTCATTTTTATCCTACATCTTTCTAGCCTAGGTAAGGGGTGTTGATTTGACTTGAACGACAAGACTTAAAAAAGTGGAGCCACTAACTGCAAATAGGCTAACAATGGCAAGACTTAAAAAAGTAGAGCCACTAACTGCAAATAGACTAACAAACGGTAAAACTTAAAAAGTAGAGCCAAAACGAAATATGTCTAACAAAAAAAAAAACAAGCAAAACTGCAGAAATTGAAGCCAAACTCTAACAAAAAACAAATAACAAGTGTCAGGAATAAGTGAAAGTATCCCTCAATAGGGACAAAATTGAAAACATCAAACAAAATGTGTCTTTCTAACTACTAACATAGTCAAGTCAGCACAATTGGGGGTAAATGGGTCAGAGCCTTCATGCACATCTGTCATTTGTCACCCAAGCCAGCTCCATAAGCGCCGAAAAAGTCCTCCTTCAGATCGTGCAAATCACGCCACCGCAATCTGTCGCACTTGTATTCGAGAATCTGGCATTTGTTGATTCACTGTGAGAGTTCTTCCGAACGACGGATAATAATCGCGAAGGTAAGACACTAGGAATTTTGAGGATCGGTCATCAAGCTCGCTAAGCATGCATTCTCTAATTCTTTTCCCGTAGTGCTAAATGACATGGAAATTTGAACCCACGTTATTAAGCTACACTTTTGCAAATTTAGCGCGACGCATTGGTCTAAATTCCCCATTTTCCAGCCACATTACAAGCCATAACCCTTGACCAGCCGCATCGAACATGCCTCCAGAATTTATGTCTCGTTTGGTCCAACATCAAGGATTAAGGCCCCATTGAGCCACCCACAACTTCCGAACTCCACATTCCAAATCCATGAACTCTTCTTTTCCCTTGACCACGCATGGAATCTTTTGTCGACCAAAGACAAGAACGATCATCATCATGAGTAGTACGTCTCGTCCATTATGAAGCATCAAACATTTGCGCCACCGCAAGTACTAAGCCTTGAGCCACCTCAAGCATCAAGCCGTGTGTCTCTACATGCATACATTTGTGCCACCACAAATACAAAGTCTTGCTTCGCAGCAAGCACAAAGATCATCCTCGAACACTAAGAATGTCACTATGCGCCATCACCATAAGTTAATCACAACTTTTACTCACCTTTTTCACCATTTTTTTTTCTTTTGGGGGAACCTAGAATTTCTTCCTCAAAACTTTACCATTTTCATCCTGTTTTTCTTTTGGGGGAAACCTCAAATTTCTTACACGAAGCTTACCATCTCTTTCATCCTTTATTTTTTTTGGGGAAATCGTGACACCCCCTGCATTTTTTTCGCATTTCACATCTGCATGTAGTTCGAGTCTAGGTTGCATTAATCTGAGTTGCATAACATCATTGTATACATGCATGATATCTTTTGTCGTGTGGTTGTGTCTCGAAAGACTGCCTACGTATCCACTAGCGCGTGGAATCAAACCAAACGTAGTTCGGAAAGAACTTTCATTGTTGATGTCGTTGATGATAGCCTCGTTGTAGTGATGCGTGTCCTCATCGTCTTTAGCTTTCATGCAATGTAAGTTTTGAGTTCAAAACATAGTGCATGGAGTTCGCTATCCCTTGATTTTCGGAATGGTAATGTCGAGAAATTGTGGAAAAAACTTAACATTGACGAGAGAAACGTGCGACCAATCTTGATGTGGATTGTGGATCCATAGAGAAGTAGTAGTCGTCTCTCAAATCATTGGCGCTTCAATTGAGTTGCTTGAAAACGTGGGCCGGGGTAACTGAGTTGGACAAGGTGTTGACGATCTTATGTATGTAGAGATTGAACGGTCGTGAAGAGTAGGCTTCAACGACGGAAAGGAAGGAGGTAAGGAATGGGCCTCTATGATCCTAGGTGGCTAAGATGGAAACAAGTGCAATGTGTGTAATGTGTACGCATAAGGATATACGTATGGACGAGATGCAAAAAATTAATGATGATGTGAGTGAGGAGTGGGCCTCGGTGATCCTAGGTGGCTAAGATCAAGTTATATGGTTCGTATTTCCATAAGTTACACGGAATTGTTGAAAAATGGGTGAGGAGTGGGCCTCAAAAATCCTAGGTGGTTAGGATTGAATGATACAGATTGACGTATCGTTAAGTTGTCAAGCTTTGGGCAAACAATAGTGAGGGGTGGGCCTCAAAGATCCTAAGTAGTTAGGGTCGTTGATACAAATTGACGTATCGCTAGGGTGTGGAGTTTTGGGTAAAAAAAAAGAGCGAGGAGTGGGCCTCAGAAATCCTAGGTAGCTAGGGTTGATGATACAGATTGGTGTATAAGACAGACATGATGTGTTTGACATGATGCATGACGTAACTTATTTTTTTTTGTAGGTTCGATGCATGGGTTGTGATGCATGTATGCATGGATGCATGTGATCATACAAGTCATAGTGCAAAAACGCGTGGAATGATTCGGGTTCCTAGGATGCATGAGTTCGTAGTTAGGTACGAACTTGACCCTACATGAGACGGTTTGTTCTAGGGGGATGGTATGTACTAGGATGATGCATGATTTAGATAACTAGGGGTGGACCAAGATGATATGAAAATGTATGATGCAAGACGCGACTCTATGGTCATAACATATGTATATATGTATGTATGTATGCAGCAAGCTATGGTTGTGTATGCGTGACACGGCAATGCGGTATTCAACAATGCAGCATGGAGTGCAATGAGTTTGACTCGATTTTGTGAGTGCAACATGTAGGTGCGAGGTTTATAGGTGCATGTTTGTGTATGTGTTAAAAATGAGTCAAACAAAGGGCGACGGCATGACATGGAATGGGAATTGCAGCATTCAAAGGAAAATGTGTGGTGCGTATTAGTGGGCAGACGCAAAGGGGTGGTGCGCAGAAGCGTGGGGACGCACGACAGCGCGCACAAGGCCATGGACGCACGCGCCGAAACGTCACAAAAAGTGACGTGGGGCACGGGAGAAGTATTAGTGTGGTTAAAACTTGATTTGACAAAGTATTGGGGTTTAAATGGTACAAATAAGGCACAAAAAGCAACAAAAAGAAACAATAAAGGCACGTTGCAACATACATGACGAGTTGGCGACCTTCCTTTATTAAATTTTAAGCCTAAGTATTAGGAAAGAAATAGAAAATGTTTCCGTGGATAATTAGTAGGCATCATGTTATGGGGGTATTTTTGTGAGTTTAAAAAAATTGCCTTGGAAGGAGTAAAACTTGCCTTGGCAAAATCAGCATCCTTGAATTTTTTAGATAAAAATTGTTACCATGCAAATGTACTAGAGCTTAGGCTTTGAGATTTAGGCTTAGGATACCACGTTATAGGTAGCTATATCTCGATTTGTGGCAACCCATGCTCGAGAATATAACATCCTTGCACCAGAAACAATGTTTCATTGGAAACGAACTGCCGATAATGCGAACGTGGTTGGTATAACCATTATTCAGTCCTACACAAGGTAGAAACACATGGTTGTACCGAAGGGACAAAAGGGTTCTTATGGGACGTGGGTCGCGTCCACGCAAATAAAGGTGCTAAACTTCTCAACAAATGTAACGTGATAACCAATCTTCGAGTCTCGCCCACTTTGAACAATAAATACCCAGCGGAGTCGCCACTGTAGATTCCACGGATGGTCTCTATAGCGGAGGACACGCGAGTCGTGCGATGATTGCACTAGGATAGGAGTCGCCACCAAACAATTGTGGGGTGTTTGGAAACCATGCAATGCGATCTTGTTCCTTGTTACCGAGGGACTACATAAACGCTAGGTGAGTCTGTACCCATTGAGCATAAACGCTTGGGGAAGCGAGTCATGCCAAGTACAAAACACTTTCGCGAGTCGTTTACCGAAAGGGACAAAACCGAGGGAAGTAAAGAACAAGATGCGCATTGTCCCCTACGCCAATATGCAGTCTATGGACCGCAAGACTGGGTTCAGGGGTGACGGTACGTGTTGGGAAGCCATAAGACACCCAACCCTGCCCACGTATAGCGGCCCATAATTGTTGAATTATCGTTTACAAGTCGTTGAGAAGTTAGCCAGGCAAATTTACAGTCATTTACAAGTTATATACAACCTAGTAAATTAGCTAAGTCGGTTATTTAGCACATAAACTAGATCTTGGGTCGCAACATTGTTAAGATTAATTAACGGTTATTAGCTACCAATTTGTCCAAGCGCTTTGCGCTATATGTGTTAGGCGTGATTCATGTAATTCGTTTTAGATCTAAATCATGGTTAGGCTGAATAAATCTATGTTGAAAGCAATAAAATGCGCACGTAAAGAAGGGGTAAAAGAAGAGAATAAAGTAAAAGAACAGTTTAGAAAAAAGGGGGTGCCCTCAGGACTTACGTGCGTTCGCGATACCACTACTTGCTCTACTATGCTTCGAGATCCTTGTGTTGATCCTTAGTATGCGTCGTAGGGGCTAGATGTGTTCATAGAGCGATGTGTTGCTCTTCGAACGTGGTGTTTAAGAGGGGCAATGATTGAGTTGTGTTTGATTGTGTTGTGTTTAGGGGTGCCCTAGAGGTGTAGGGGTGCTATTCGGGTTTTGGTGTTGTAGTTGCTAGGGTTTTTGTATTGTAGTTAGAGTTTTTTATGAGAGAATTGTAGTGAGGGAGGAGCAGATTTTCGGAGTGGAAATGGTATGTGAAGGTGTGTCAAATGAGGTGGAAATGGGGGTATTTATAGTGTATAGGAGGCTAGGGCTAGCCGCCAATAGGGATGCGTGCGCCTGGCGCGGGTGCTGGTGCGTCAATCGCGGCCCATGGTGCGTCAGGCGCAGCCCATGGTGTGTCAGGCGCGGCCCATGGTGCTTCAGGCGCGGCTCATGTGCGTCAGACACGGCTCATGGTGCGCCATGGCCTTTGTGCGCACGTACTGGTGCGCCTGAATCCCTTGACGCACCATACAAAATTGCATTTTTGGGCTTCTTATGAGATGAGTATTGTACATGTGCATTTGGGTGTTCAAATAACGTACAAAAACATATTTTGTTGATGGTTTTGGCGGATTAGGCAAGCAGGTCATTCCTGAGTTAGGTCAGGTGTAAACGGGGAGGAAAATGGTTGTTTTTGGCCTTGTTTTGGGTGAAGACGCATTTTATAATGGTTTTACGACAACGGTGGTTCACGTAGTAGAGCAAGTAGACGCAGTTCATAGTAAAATGTCCTTTCATCATCGGGCATTTGGGTAGGGACAAATGCAGGTGTCTACAGTAATCGAATTCGTTTCCAATCCCCCCAAAAATCACGAAACCAAACGCCCCCTTAGAGTTTTTTCCAATATATCTTAAGAGTAAATAGAAACAAGAATCAAGGATTTATCTTGCCAAACGAAGGAAATATGACGAATATACCAAAACTGGTCCAGAAACGAGTTCAGAAAGACACCTGAACTTGTAGAGCAATTTCCGCGATCATAATAAACAAATTTGGGCTTGAAGTCTACTGTGAATTTGTAGATAGATAATATTAGTTGAATTTAGGCTATTGTTTCGCCTAATTTGGGTGAGAGACGAATGAGAAAAATGATGTTGAAGATGGACATGCTGCAGGTCATTCTAGCGGCAAGCAGACAGGTAGCTCCGTAGCTCGTTCTAAGGCCCGGCTTTGTCAACTAAGAAACCACACACGCTTAACTTCTCCTTAATAATCTTTCTCAAATTCTGCGAACAGATTCTCTTTGAATTCACAAAGCTCTTGCCTATCCCGAACAACTCCATACCACGAACCAAGAATCCAAGACCTCGATCAATCGGCCTCCAAGGAACCATATAATGATGGGACAGGAAATCGCTATACATCAGTATTCAACTCACAAAACATCTCCCAAATAAACCAAGTATAACTTTTCCAAATCCAATATAACAATAGGCTACCCTCTCTTCATGTTTCAGGACACATGACTGGTGTTTAGATGATAATTAGTAATGAATTCCTAACCTTTTAGACACAAAACCAACTGTACATTATAGGACTTCCTATTAGGAGTATTTCAACACATCAAACGTTAACTTTCATTAACTATCAAAGGATTTATAGCCCATATACCACAACTGCTCCAAAACAGAATACCATAAGTGCATCCAACTTCTAGGGACTATATCATCATCATAACGACATCTTTTAAAGCATTACAAAAGCCTAAGATCAAGAGCTTGAAATAAATTTTAACTTAATATTTGTGAGGATTGGAGTATATGCACTAATAATAACTGTCATTCCAGGGGTAGAATTTGGATTTGCTGGAACCCTAATAAATATCATGTGCAAATAATGAGAGTAACGACAGAACTGGTTCACAGTGCTATTCAGTAAATTGGATCTAATAAAACATTTCAGGTGTCCTTGGTTTATGGGTTTAATGAGCCAAAAGAGAGAGGGAGCTTATGGGAAGATGGCTATACGAGCCAATTCTATAAAGATAATTGGAATATTGTGGGAGAAAAGATTTGTGAAGCTGTAGGAGAGTTTTTCAGGAAGGGTAGGAAGGGTAGGATGTTGACACAAATGTGACTCATCCCAGAAATGTCGCTTAGCGACTAAGAAAACGTTTTTCACGATTAAGAAAGCTATCGAAATGGCATTGGATTGAAGAATGTAGTCGAACATTCCATAAGTAAGACATCCTCAATAAACCTAATGGTATGATCTATTTCATAACCGAGATCACTAATGGGTAACAAAACAAATATATACCCTTTTGAAATTCGAAAATCACTATATTAATTCCCAAAAATAAACCGTAAAATCCTACATTCAATATACTTTTTTTTTGGGAAAAGGTAAGTATATTAATCAACTCAAACCAATTACATTACATATTTTCCACACTATTTGTGCAGACATCACAACCTGGGAAACCCAGGATCCTCTTATATCAACTTCCTATCATACATCCATTCTCTATCTCTTTCTGCAACATTGTTACAAATCTGCCTTAGTCTAGTCTTCACTTCCGTGATGACTTGTTCATCCAGTGAACTCGGTAGTATCACCATATCCTCCAATCTGCACTTGTTCCTTGCTAACCATATATGGTATATGAGGTTACTCACCATAGCTCCTGCATTTAGCTTTCTCATCTTCGATCTCATTCTCTTCTTTGCAAACCACTCAGTTACATTCCCTTCCGGGAAGTCAATTCACAATCTATCTCTAACAATTGCCAGACATACATTTGCTTCTGTATTTACATCTAAAAAACATATGGTCATGTGTTTCTCTTTCTTGTCCACACAGCAAGCAACTATCATCATCACATATCCCTACTCGAGTCAGCCAATCTCTCATCTTCAACTTTCTAAGCGTGGCTAACCAGGTTATGAACGCTGCTTTTGGGATATCATATCTCCCCCATATGAATTTGCCCCAATCCACCTTAGGCCAGTCTTCAGTCATTCATTTATCTCCTGTGGCAATTTCATATGGTCTGTCCTCATTCAGCCACTTACCATTGACATACCCAGCCTTCAACTTGTTTTTAATCTTGCAAATCATTCTCCAATGCCAGCTAGTATCAATGTTTGGCTCATAGTTGCACCAATTCTGATCCGTCAAGTAGATACCATTGACCCATTTGATCCATAATCTATCAGCTTTGGTATACAACCAGTAAACATACTTACCTATACTAGCTTTATTCCACATTTTAGTGTCTCTAATCCCCAAGCCACCTGCACTTGTCGGTTTGCAAACATTTTCCCAAGCCACCATGGGGCTTTGGCTAAGATGATCATCACCATCCCACAAATAGCTTCTACAAACTGCATTCACTTTCCTGATCACCATTTTTGGGAGCAAAAAAGTCCTTGTCCAGTAGGTATGCAGACTCATCAGGACATATTTCACTAGCACCAATCTTCCAGCATAAGATAATTTCTTGGCTCCATAAGATCTAATTCTAGCTACTATTCTTTCTGTAAGGACATATAAATTTCATTACAGAAATCCTCCCAGCCGTAATAGGGACACCAAGATATTTAAAAGGAAACATACCCTCTTTAAAGCTCGAGAACCTCAACACCTCTTGCATAGTATTGTAATTCATTCCACCAAATAAACTTCTGACTTTTCTGGACTAGAGAACAATCCCGATGCTTTTGAAAATGTAGAGAAGCCCTTCAGCATAAGAGAAGTAGAGTTCCAATCCCCTTTACAAAATAGCAGCAGGTCATCCACGAAACAGAGATGGTTGATTTTAACTTTTGCACATAGAGGATGATACTTGAATCCTTTTCTTTCTGCTACTACATTGAGTATTCTAGTGAGATACTCCATACATATGGTAAAGAGAAGTGGAGATAGGGGGTCTCCCTGCCTTAATCCCCTTTTCCCTTTAAAGAATCCAAACGTCTCACCATTGAGAGCCAGTGAGTATGATGGTGTTTGAACGCACTCCATTATGATGTTAATCATAATATCAGGAAATTGCATCGCCTGAAGCATTTCTCTAACAAACTCCCATTCCACAGACTCGTAAGCCTTCCTCAAATCAATCTTCATCATACACCTAGGGGATATGCCTTTTCTCTTGTATTTTCTGACAATGTCTTGACATATCATTATATTCTCGACAATGTCCATTCCTTTTATGAACGCTCCCTGATTTTTGCTAATTATTTCAGGTAGGATGCTTCCTACTCTTTCACATATTAGCTTAGATATTGCCTTATAAACTGTATTGCAACACGCAATTGGCCTAAATTCCGTCACATACTTAGGATGTGAGATTTTTGGCACCAAAGTGATGGTAGTGTTGTTAAGCTGCTTAAGCAATTTCCCTGTCTTGAAAATTAAAAGTCTAACATAGCCTCGCAAACACTATCTCCCACTATACACCATGTATCTTTGAGGAACTGACTTGAATACCCATCAGGACCAGGGCTTTTATCTCCCAGGATTCAAAATATTGCTTTCTTAATCTCATCCTTGGTCACTGGTTTCAGCAGTTACATTTTCATTTCTTCAGATACCACGTTCCCTTTCCTCACAGCGTTAATGTGGACTTTCCCCCTATTCGAAGCCTGTCCCAGTAGGTTATGATAGAAGTTTAGGAATGCTGTTTGAATATCTTCACTCTCTTGTTTCAATCTCCCATCCTTATCTCTGATCTCAAAAACAGCGTTGCTGATTCTTCTTGCTTTTATTGAGCTGTGGAAATATGCAGTATTGTCATCCCCACTGGTTAACCACGCAATTTTGCTCCTTTGCCTCAAGAACTTCTCAGTTGCCACCTGCAGGAATTTGTACTGTAAAGCCCTTGATGATTCCTCTCCTCTTAGCTGGATGTTCATTGTATCTCCATGTAGTTTATTCTGAACATCATTAAGCTCCTGTAATGCCTTACAACATGCCCTCTCTATATTAGAGAACTTGCTTTTATTGAGACCTTTCAAGGGGTGTTTCAGTTTTTGCAGCTTCTTTACCACTTGGTACATTTTAGACCCATCTATTCTTTGATCACAGGTCTCCTTAATAATTGATTGAAATTCAGGTGCACTGCTTGCGCCACATTCAATATACTTAGTAACACCCAAATTAGATAAATTCCCAAAAAGTACGGTGTGTTACACAAGTTAACTCTCTTGCCAGAGTTGACAACATATATAAAATCTTTAAAAAATAATACTTGTATTAATTATTGAAACTAGCTAGTAAATCTTTGCATTTAAACCTTACACATAGAAATTACCTTTCGAAATCACAAACCTTATAGTAAAGCAATTTATATAATACTTCTCAACTTTAAAACGCATTTAAAAGTTCCTATGAAGGAGATAAGCAATTCTTCTTACCTTATTCAGTAGTAAGCCTCACGGTAGCTCAGCAAGGACTAGAATTGTTCTTCTACGAAATCAAACTCTACATGAATATGCAAATTATATACTAATTAGGTGATACCCTACCTACAATAATATATGATATGTATGCATGAGATACATGTTGTATGTTAATTATCATGGACCGATACAAAATAAATATAAGAAAGCTCTATAACTTCGCCCCTCCTTTCTCCATTAACCTATGGATACAAAAATGACTAACAAGACCCTTAATGACTTATTCCTCACTGTAATACATAATTCTACTCAAAACAGCTCCTAAGATTTATCTTTATGAACTTGAATCATTCAAGTAATATACCAACATAACCACCCTTATACCGACTTCGATTTATCACATAATTAGGCCTAACTGAAACACTAAATGACCTAATCATCGCTACGACCAGAACTAACTATGACCTTTATATCACCCTTTGACAACATTAATGGCCTTATCATTAGTTCATAACCTCCATAATTCTACTTTTACGTACACAAAAACATCTGAAAGCAAGACTAATGCTAACTCCTTGTTAATCATCAATGGCAAGGACTCAACACACCTCATGAATGTGAAATTAACTACATGAACATGCCCAAATACAGCCCGGCGTGAGATATAATAAAGCTAATAAAACTCACTAAACTTGCTCATCATCAATGAGTCCCCAACTCACCCACAATTTTCATGATTATAAGGTTTACAATTCATCTCGACGTACCCATAATATCACCCACGACAACACCTTAATCAACAACCACAACAACGCATCACAACATTAACGACAATCATGACAACTCCCACGACCGCCACAACGCAGCCACTTTAAATTACCCAAAAATTCATCAATACAAATCATAAAATTCACTAAAATGGGTAAGAACAAACTTACAAGAATTCAGATCATAAATTTATGAGAAATCAAGAGTAATAACGCAAAACAATAATTTCGACAGCGACAATACTTTAAACATATAAGTAGAAACTTATATTGTTGTGTAGAGGAGAGGACAAGAAGGATAACGGTGGTAGTTTCGTCGAAGATGGAGCCAGAGATCGGAGACGGTGAAGGCTAGAAGATGGCGGCGATTTTTTGAGATGAAAATTGATGATGATGATTATGATGATGAGGAGCCTGGGTGTTACGTACAAAAGGGTTTGTTTTTTTTTTTTTATTCAATCCTTACATATAAGCAAAAAAAAATAAGGGTTTGATTTCTTTTTCTTCTTTTTTTTTACTTAGAAAACTTTAGAGGCAAAAAGGTAATTTGTAATAAATATTTTTAATGAGTTTTTTTTTTTGTATCAAATGGAACATTATAAAAGTTTATAACTTCCCGAAATCGCTGAAAATTGTCGTCTCACTAAAAAAGTTTCGAACTCCGTCTTGGAAAATAAGTTTATTAATAAAATTAATACAATTTTAGGATCTCAAAAATACGGGGTATTACAGTAGACTTCCCCCTCTTCCTTGTATTTGATACCCACTTATTACCCTATCTACTTTAGGTAGTGTTTTGTGGTAATTTGATAGGATTTAACGACAATCTTCGTATCAAAGATCGACTAAAAAAATCAGCTCATTTCTTACCACTAAGGGTATGTTACACTGCGGAATCACTAGCTGAACTGTATGTGAATGAAATTGTGAGACTTCATCCCTGTGTCTATTTTGTCTGACAGAGACTCAAAGTATGTTGCACGATTTTGGCAGAGTCTACATGATGCGATGGGAACAAAATTAAACTTCAGCACCGCTTATCATCCTCAAACTGATGGACACACAGAAAAGACCATTCAGACATTAGAAGACATGCGCATGGAAAGTGTCCTAGATTTCGGAGGTTCATGGGAGGAGTGGTTACATCTTGTGGAGTTTGCGTATAACAATAGTTACAATTCCAGTATTTGTGTTACACCTTTCGAGGCCTTGTATGGACGGAAGTGCAGGACACCATTATGTTGGGATGATGTGGGCGAAAGACAACTTTTGGGTCCCAAACTAGTACAACAAACCGTCGAAAAGATACATGTAATAAGGGGGCGTATGAAAGCTGCTCAGAGTCGACAAAAGAGCTACGCCGACAAGAAAAGACGAGACATGGATTTGAAGGAAGGTGAGAAAGTCTATCTCAAAGTTTCACCAACCAGAGGAGTGTATTGATTTGCAGCTCGTGGAATTCCGAAAACGCAGCACAAGATTTATTGGTCCATATGAAATTTTTGAAAAGTTGGGAAGGTATCGTATAGGTTGCCCTTACCCACTACAAGAAAAAGGCCAAACTAGCGATCGCGAAATCGGTTGCAAATCGGTCGTGGGCTTTGCGGCCAATTTGCGACCGATTTTGGGGTGTCGCTAAACACCTGGTCGCACTACAAGAGATAAGCTAAATAGAGACGGAATTTTGTGAAGGAAATCCGTCTCAAACTGCCATTAGAGACGGATTAGAGACGGATCATATTCCGTCTCTAAACAGCTCGTCTCAAATTTATTAGTGACGGATTTCAAAATTGGTTTCAAATTTGAGCCAGAACATAATTCTGTCTCAAAAATATTAGAGGCGGAAATGTAATCCGTCTCAAATACATGCTATATATTAGGCTATATGGGATTTGAAACCACATCTATATGCAAATGCATATGCTCTTCCTCGGTGAGCTAATAGCCTTTGACTTATGTGAGTGTTAGGGAACGTAATCCACGAGAACAAAGAACTATAGTAATCCTCTCTAGGAATCCTTGACCATTAATAGGACCACCCATAAAGTGAAAACATACCTTAGAGCAAAGGCAATAGATGTCCTTTACTCTTGGGTTTTTCAACAAGTACAAAGAAATTTGGTTCATCTATTGTAAAAGTGTTGTTCGTCTATCAAAGTAGCTCCCAGGTTCTATCGGATGAACCTGAGTTTGTCCAAAAAAAGAGGAGACAAAACCTGAAAAAGAGGAGAAAAGTATTAAAAAAATAGGAACAAACTCTTATGCATTGTAAAAGTTGTTGCAATTGACACAGCTCTTTACGTGATAGTGGGGTAGTGGGGCCTGCACATCATTTCCTGCAATTTGGACGGATTCATCTACTCTTTTTTCTATTTTGAAATGGATTCATCTACTTTTTTTTGAAGACGTATTCATCTACTTTTACTGATATTTGATTGTACAACGTATCAAACTCTCTTTGTAGTGTGAATAATCTTTGTTGGCTTTATACAGAAATTTGATTGGTAATTTCACTTGTAATGCATATTTTTTAATTGTTGTCAATATTTTCTATAAATAATTATTTAACCCTCATCAAACAACATTTTATCTATACACCTCTTTCACTTCTCCTTAACAATATTAGTCAAAAATTTGTTGTCCAATCATTCATATTATTCTTAATATGGATGAAAATAGAAAAGGTAATATTAATTTGAATATACCAAGTACTCAAAACTCTCAAAAATCACCAAACATACAAAATTTTCCAATTAATCCAAATTTTGGGTTTAATCCAAACTTTTCTATTGCTTCAAATTTTTAAAATTTTCCATATGTCCCATTTTCTCAAATAAATCCTAATACCCGAAATCCGTTGAACCCTCAACCATCCACATTGAATTTGGGTGAATATCACCCACAAATGACTAGTTCATATGTTTTGTTTCGGCAAGTCAATTCGAGTATTGGTAGTCCCATGTCAAGTGTTCCATCTAACCCAACTACTAATATAGTTCAGACTTTCAATATCTGAACCATCCCCAATGCAAACCGTTGATTTAACCGAAGATGAAAGTTTAGAAAAAATCGTCATCGACAACCAACCAAACAATAATGGTGAAATTATAAGTCGTCAAAGATCTAATTGGACAACCGATGAAGACAAAGCTTTAGGCTTGGGTGACAATATCCGGTGACGCTGAAGTTGGAAGAGCTCAAAGGATGGTCAGTTTTGGAAGAGGGTCATGGACTACTACAAAAATATAATGGTGTGGGCAGTGTAAGAACAATGGAATCGGCTAAGGCTCGATGGCATAGGGTACAAGGTGACCACAATGAGTATATGGAGATATCTGCTCGAATTCACAACGAGTTTCATAGTGGGTGGTCAAATGAACAACGAAGATCAGCAATAGATGATGAATGGAAGAAGGTAAATAAAACTCAAACACCATTCCATCTTATACACATGGTAACTATACTAGAAGATCATGTAAAGTGGAATGCAGCAAGAAGCGGTGAAGAACATCCGGGTTCCAAGAGATCGTCGGCTAACGGAGAGAAATCTTCCGATACTCGCCCGATAGGTACGAAAACGGCTAAGATAGGAAAGAAAGTAAGAGGGAAAGGGGTTTGTGATGAGACTTTGGATGAGCGATTATCCAACCTAGCAAAAATTCAGATAGACAAATTACATGTTTTGAAGGACTTAAATGACAAGCTAAATACGCAAGTAATGCAAGATGATATAAGTATATAACTGCTCTGAATACTGATACTAGCAACTATACAGAGGAGGCTAAAGCAGTTCATAGATAATTGTGTACCGCCATCAAGACTAAATATAATTTGGAGTAAGCTTTTTATGCATTAGTACTTTTATTTATTTTAATATATATAGTTTCCTAATATATTTTAAATTTAATTGTTTTTGTCAATTGTAATATGTACCAATAATTAGTCAATATGTGATTGGCATTGCGACTCATGTATAACCGTTAATGCTAAGAACTATTTTCCGTCAAAAAAGAGTTACTCATTGCATCCTAAAATTTATTTGTTTACTTTTTGTTTTTGATCAATGAAAATGCTACTTTCTATCAAAAACCAAAAAAAAACATGGAATTTCTATTGAGAATGAGAAAAAGTTTGAATAAGGACCATAAAAGGTTGACCATTGAAATGAAGATGGTCTACAAGTAAGAACCAACGGCCATGCATCATATATTTTTTAGTTATTTTAATTTTTACCATTATAAATATTTTACCATCATTATTTTTGTCATGTGTATTGTGAATTTTGTGTCATGAATGTGCATACAATTAATATTGTTAAAATACTAGACGTTGTAAACTAGCCGTTAGAAAAATAACCATTGTAAAATAGCCGTTGTAAACTAGCTTATTTATATGGGATGAAACAATTTTTATTTTCCTCACAATTCTTATTGTAAAAATAACCATTGTAAAATAGCCGTTCTATTACATTATACTATCCCTCTTATTGACAATTTTTGTCACAAAATGTCTCTTCATAACAATTGGCGTCGAATTCTTGCTCAAGTCATAATTAATGAGTTAAGTGATGATACAGATGATCAACTAATTCAAATTCTACTAGAGGAACGAGCTAGACAAAGTACAAGGCTTATAAGGTAACCCGTCCGTCGAGATCGGGTAGATGGGCATGAACGTCTATACAAAGATTACTTTGCTGACAACCTAGTTTTTCGTGAAGATATGCTACGTAGGAGGTTTCGGATGCATAAACACTTATTCCTTCGTATCGTTCAAGCTTTATCAAATCATTCTTCATATTTCCAGCTAAGGTATGATGCTTCAGGCCGAAAAGGTCTTACTCCAATTCAAAAATGCACTTCTGCAATTCGTCAACTTGCATATGGTAATCTGTCTGACGCTTGTGACGAATACATTAGAATTGGTGAAACAACCGCTACAGAGTGTTTGGTAAGATTTTTTCATGAGGTTGTTAAGATCTTTGTTGAGAGCTATCTTAGGAGGCCTAATGTGCAAGATGTCGAGCGACTATATCAAATGCATAATCAACGTCATGGATTTCCAGGCATGTTAGGTAGTCTAGATTGCATGCATTGGCAATGAAGGGCGTGTCTCGTAGCATGCATGGGCAATTCACTCGAGGTGACCATGGAGTTTCAACCATCATGCTTGAAGCGGTCGCCTCATATGATTTATGGATATGGCATGCATTTTTTGGAGTTGCAGGTTCTAACAATGACATCAACGTACTCCGTCAATCACCATTATTAAACGATGTGGTGCAAGGTTATGCTCCACAGGTACGTTTTACAGTTGGCAATAATGAATATAATAGGGGATATTATCTCGTTGATGGTATTTATCCAGAGTGGGTAACTTTTGTGAAGAGTTTCCAAAGCCCATTAGACCCAAAGAGAATATTGTTTAAGAAAATGCAGGAGTCGGCACGAAAAGATGTGGAACGAGCTTTCGGAGTTCTCCAAGCTCATTGGACAATTATACGCAATGCCGGTAGATTTTGGGATAGAGGAACTTTGAAGGATATCATGTATGCATGCATTATAATACATAACATGATTGTTGAAGAAGAAGGAGAGCAAATTACCAACTTTGTTCTTGACGAGGAAGGACCTTCATTTACTTATAACAAAGGCGCAACTGAAAATTTTCATTCTACCATTAACAGGCGTGCTGAACTTCGTGACCGTGATATGCACCATAAACTAAAGGATGATTAATTGCAACATATTTGGAACACCTTTGGAGAAGAGGTCGACACTCCAAACATAAATTAGCTATAAAATGTAATATAACCCGCAAATCTAGTTCAATTACATAATTATTATATTTGTCGTGTAATTTTAGATAAATATAATTAACTTATGTTTTGTGATTCTATTTTCGTTATGTAAGAGAAACGTATGTCCTTTTAATTATTATTAGTTGTGTATCGTAAAAAAAAGTGTGAAAATACAAAAAAAAACTAGTAGACAACTCCAATAAAACAATTTAAAGACAACTAAAAAAATACACAAATAAAGAGCTGGAAAAAATCCCACGTAATAATTCTCTCTTTTTTTTCATAAATAAATGACATTGTATTTTGTAACAAAATCAAGGAAAATGATGATGTTTGAATTAAAAAGTTGTAGTAATTAAATGTGGATCACAACAAAGAGTTTCATCTATTGCACAATTCATGTCCTTCTTTCTTGAGGTCTTAAAAAACGATGTGGCATTGACAAATCCAAGATTTGTGTTTGTCTATTGCTTTTGCTCTTAGATCCTGGTTTGTTGATCTTCCCTTCGCGGTGCTCTTCAACTCCCTTGTTCCATAATCAATGGGTCAGTCCCACATTGTGGTCATCTATGCGAAGCCATGGAAGGGAACTTTACATAAGCTAAAATAGAAATTACTCCAACAAGATATTATACACTTATATTGAATACAAAGATGGGTTGGTTTAGAACTTAAGATCATGAGTTGGTATATATAATGTTCATTTGCATCACCACACAAAGAAATATGGAACATTACCATCCATTAAAAGGTCAGAGATGAGATATGTCCATTTTTTTCTGGCTGCCTAAAAACCGTGCATAAATCTAGACATATGCAGGTTCAAGCAAATCAGCTATACACGTCTTAAGAGTATTCGTACTCTATCACAAGAAACGAAGATTTGAGTGCCTAAAAAGTTAATCTTCAAGTACAAAATCAATACCCCAGAGAACCAACACTTTTCACAACTAGTGGGAGAGATATATCCTCTTTTCACTTCCTTACGCTCGTATAAAAAAATCAGAAATTTTTTCACACTCTTCATAGTCTTTGCATTTTTGTTTACTTTTTTTTTTGTTTCTTTTCGCTTATTGAAGACAAGAGTGTCATCTATGGTAGAAACTAAAACAATATTTCTCGCACAAAACATTTGAAAGATTCCAGAGAAACTATGGTTGTGCTAAAACTCCGAAGAACATGTTCTAGAACACATACATTAATGTAGGACATACAAACTCATACGGGACAACAAAGCTATGAACATAATCAAGCATTATAAGAGAATATAAGAGAAGTGATCCAAGTGCAAGATGTTGGGAACTCCTAGTTTGCGTTTAGATTTAAGAGCCAAGATTTGAGAATATGGTTTAAGGACTTATTAATTACCTAATCTAAAGAACTAAAGAAGACATTAAAGCCTAAGCTAATGATTATGGTTCAGAACTAAAAGGTGCACGTGAGTGTATGTTATAAGAAAGGTAATCATGCATGGACTAGTGAAGGGAACAATGTCGATATGATGCATGGACCAGTCAAGGGAACAATGTCGATATGATGCAAGGACCAGTAGAGGAAACAATGTCGATATAATGAAGGGAACAGTCCAAGGAACAAGCACATCAGTTAAGCACGGTACTTGAAAAAACCTATACCAAAGGGTCTGCTCTTAAACAACAACACTAAGAGCCACCTTGCAGCAGCTATTGCAAACTAAAATAGCTAACCAAGCAGCTTCATTATGATGTAATATCTTCTAATTTCTAAAACAATATCTTAGTAAGTAGAATTAATAATTAGAAGACAGATTTATTTGGTTCACCATCACTATGATATCCAAAGCTCCAAACCAAAGTTGTTTAATTTTTATTGGAGTTCACCAGGACATTTACCATCAACTCCAAGTATACCATAATGAACTAAATCTAAAAATCAATACCCAGAACAAAATTGAATGAGGTTGACCAACAAATAGAGTTAAGGGTGTAATCAGGGTCTGAACTTACCTTTATTTTTGTCATCAGATCGGTTTGTGAACTTTTGTAGGGGAGTTTGGGGTCTGGACTAACGGACGTCCAATTCCATCCACTTTGTCTTCATTGTCGTGTTCCACAAATCAGAGTTTCATCCCCATCTCCCACACTCCCACGCCATCATCACCATTATCATATTCATCCTCAACTCATCTTAGCACCATCATCATGCATCATCTTCATCTTTCGTCGATCATCATCTTCATCCCATCATCATTAGAAATTGTTGTTCAATCACTACGGAAAAAAACCACGTATTTAAAGGAGAAAACCCGAAAAATAAAACCCAAAAATTCCCAAATTTCAAACCCGAAAATCAATTTCTTGAATTTCTAAAAAAGACCAAATCAATAACACATTGGAATCGAATCGGGTACCCCTCCAACCATCACAAAATAGCAAAAATATGTTCTCACATCTTTATTTAATAGATAACGAGAACCTGATTGAATAGAAAATTTGGTGTTCTTCTTAATAGCAAATTTTGAAGCAATAAATCATCCATCTTCATCCCTCTTCTCAAATCACTGTTTAATCAACTTCATTTTCCCATAAAACCCACAAAATTGTCTTCCTCAATAAACCCAGAAATTTATTTGGATTTCGTCCTCATTTTATAGTGGAAATTTGATTTTCTGGGTTTGCAGCCTCTCCACATCTTTAATGAATTAATGAACCAGAAAATCGGCTTCCCCAATAAACCCAGAAATTCATTTGGTTTTTTTTTTTTGTTTTATGGAAATTTGATTTTGGTGAACCTCGTAACTTTTTTTATTTTATTTTTGGGTGATTTTTTTGTTTGGTTTGTTTGATGATGCCAATAGTAGAATCATGGGCACAGAAAAATATGAGGTTGGTGTGTACTACTATGGGCACAAAATGGAGATGGATGAAGATGAAGGTATGATCATACAAAAAAAAAACCCAAAACCCATCGACGAAAGATGAAGATGATGATTATGATGATGGTGCGGAGATGGGTTGAGGATGAATATGATAATGGTGATGATGGTGTGGGAGTGTGGGAGATGGAGATGAAACTCTGATTTGGGGAAGAAGACAATGACGACTAAGTGGATGGAATTGGACGTCCGTTAGTCCAGACCCCAAACTCCCCCACAAAAGTTCACAGACCCTGATGACAAAACTAAAGGTAGGTTCAGACCCCGAACACATGCTTAACTCTTAACAAATAAAACATGGCAATCCTTACTTAGCAAATCAACCGTAAAAGAAAACATGTTTCCTTTATAACTATAAGTAGGCAGTGTTTCAACTATATTAAGTAGATGCACAATGGAATTAGATCCAGTAGAGTTTTAACATAACTCTACCAGGTAGAGTTCAAGAAATCTGAGCCATCTATTTAATATCAACGGCTAATATAAAAGTGTCTCACCTCCCACACACGTATAAACCCCTCTCCATTTTTCTCTCATCTCCCATCTCCATCAATGGTGGCATGACCTCAATTAAAGCCCCGTCCCTTAAAACCTCCCACATCATCATCAACAACTTACTTACATGCATCCAAGTTTATCAGATCTGCATCGCCGCCCATCGTGCCGATCGGAGCTCCATCGTCGAGGCAAGATTTCATGATTACTGGGTCATCTTTGTTGTCGTCTGACACACCGGAGAAGGGTTTAGGGGTCCATTTTTCGACGCGGCGCCAGGAAACGGAACCCTAAACCCTCTCTCCGGCCACTTCAGGATTATTAATGTTTTCTAAGGGTTCACCCATCCCGACTTAGGGTGTCCATTGGTTTCGACGGCGAAGCTGTCGGTTAATTGGGGGGCTGGCTTCAACGGCGAAGCCATCGATTAATGGGGGGGACGGAGGTGGTGGTTATGCTAGGGTGCAGTTGAGAAGAGAATGAGATTTGTTAATTTGTTTTTTTTTAATCTTATGATTTGGTGTGGTAAATGGGGGGGACAGAGGTGGTGGTTATGCGTGGGTGCAGTTGAGAAGACAATGAGATTTGTTAATTTTTTTTTTTTTTACTCTTATGATTTGGTGTGGTAAATGTATTTAAGAAGTTAATAAAGTGGGCTAATGCAGACCTTTGATTTAGAATAAACGGTCAGGATTACAACTCTACCCGGTAGAGTTCCTTGTAACTCTACTGGATCCGGACCCACGCGCAATATATCTATTCACCACAACCAATTCAACAAAACAATAGATTATAGATATACTTGTAATCAATAGACCCAAATTTACAACTATAACAATCTTAAAAATAGGGATTTGATGCCTTCAAAAACCCAGTATTCTCAATTTCTCATAAACCAAACAATAAACCTCTACACATTCCAATACAATCTCAACCAAACTTAATCTCAAACCAAAAAAAAAAAAAATACTCCTATTCAAATCACAAATTAATCAAAAGTAGATTGAAACAGAAGGAAAGTTTATCACTTTTCCGAACTTCTTGATAGCTACCATTGTCTTGTGCTTCATACCCCTCTCAAACCTTCAACCAACAAAACCCAAACAACAAAAACCCAGAAACAACAAATCAAATCCCTGTAATTTGAAAATATTTATACAAATGAAACAAAAAAACCCTGAAAAAAAAGAAAAAGCAAAACCCTAGAAACATCTACAGATGAACCAAAAAATGAAGAGAGAAAAATATCTTATGCAATGGCAACAGTGCGGTGGTTGGTTCGGATGCGTGTGACTGGTCTCCTCGTCCTCTTCTGTGACGGATTTGAGATTGGAAACGTGAAAGAGAGAAAAGGGCTTCGAGATGAGAGAGGAGAATAAGGAAAAGGGGAATTAGTTTGGGAACTGACCGCAGATGAAGTTGGAGTGGCGAGGATGAGATCGGGTTAGCAAGAAGAAACTCACAGAGTCACAGGAGAGAGAAAGAATTTGGAAGTAGAACTGAGAAAGGACAAGACTATAAGAGATAAGAGAGGAAAGGAGATATCAGCCAGAAAAAAAGGGTGCTGATTTTGCCAACGCAAGTATTACATCTTTCAAGGCAAATTATAAAAACTTACAATATTGCCCCTAATCTTGTTGTCCGCTGCCCGCTAATCGATACTCAAATAGTCAAACGCTTCATTTAGATTCCTTCCTAATCCTCTCCGTGAATATTGCCAAAAATAAAATTATTATTTCCCGTAACTTCCAACCTATGCTGTGTAATCTGAAATGAAGATTAAGTTCTACAATCAAGCTAAAAATTGATTTCTTCAAAGTACTCATCGACGACCCTTGTCGCGTCTTGATATAAAGGTAATACTCCGATTTTTCTTTCTTTTCTTTCCACTAAATTTCTTCCGAATATCGATTCCAATTAATTATTTGATTTGATTAGAAGTTTAGTCAAACAAAGAGAATTGATTAGAAGGTTACGATATGGAGTTTAACTTGGTGTAATAGAGTTGTATATAAGTTGGATTGATTAGACTTTGGGTGGTGGTGAACATGTGGCCAATATTTGATTTGTTCATATATGCATATAAGATGTTTGATGAAATGTCAAGCTTAAGTTTTGCACATCTTACATACTTTGTGTCGTTGATATGTTGGCTAGGATTGTATATGTACTAAAAATGAGATAGCTCTTATTTGGTATTGGTTCAAAACAATCAGAATGTAGCTCGATCTTACATGTTTTTCTCTTTGAAAGGAAGTAGCTTTCATATGTTTAATTGAATGTACTTGCAACATCACTATGTTATTTGTCTAGTTCAAAACCTATTAAATACAAAAGGATATTAGCTTAATTGTGAGAGCTATGTGCAAAATTTTTGTGCAATGGTGTGGGTTCAAGTCCCACATAGCCTGTGGTTAGCTGGTTATGATAAACTCATAAGAAATCAATGTAATAAGTTAAGTATTTACTTGAGAGAGATGATATACTATGAACGTGGAGTGCTTGGCCAATTGTTTGTCTTTTTTTTTTTAACTTTCAAAAAGTGGTTGTAAGCTATGTACTGCTACTTTACGTTCTTGTTTATTGATGTAGAAGACTAAAGTAGAAGAGAGAAAATATTTTTTTACTGCAATAATATAAATAAAAGATAATAATAAAGTAGTGGGATATGTACTTACCTTTTTTAATAATGCCCAAGATCAAGTTATTAGGAAAGAAGGGATATCTATCTATAATTGAGAAGGGGCAGCGGGCAGCAAGATTGGGGGCAATAATGTAAGTTTTTATAATATGCCTTGGAAGATGTAATACTTGACTTGGCAAAATCAGCGCAAAAGAAAAAGCAATAAATAGATAATTATTAGATACGGAAGTTTGATTTCGTTTCTAAATAAATCCGTCTCAAATTTGAGACGGAATAGTGAGGTTCATCTCTAATTAGAGACGTCATTATAACATCCGACTCTGATGAAAATTTGAGACGGATTTAACATTTCCATCTCTAAGTTAGAGACGGAACTACACAATCCATCTTTTAGAAGGAAATTTCTTGTAGTGTCGCAACTCTTTTTTGTCGCAAATTTGCAACAATCAAAGTTGGTTGCTACGTCGCTATTTTGCGACCAATAATAGCGACCAATTAGAGCTGGTTGCTAATTTGCGTCCAACTTTGTTCGGTTGCTACTTGGTTGCTAATCTGCATGTGATTTATTGGAAGCTAGTTTGCGACCAATTTTTGGTTGCTAAATAGCTACTATGTCGAGTTTGGTCGCAGATCGGTTGCAAAATAGGGTAGGATAAATAAATAAAAAAATACCATAGATACACACTACATTGAGTGTAAATTTACGGAGTTGTTTTTTTACCTTTTTTTTTAGAGATTGTTTAGACTTATGAAAATAGAGGGAAAAAAATTACCTCATTAAACACCCGCAATAAATTATTGATCATGATCTTTGCGATTGAATATAAGTATTGATTCATGTAAATACACCAATTCACTTATATTCAACTAACACCAACAAATTTAACACAACATTTTGTAAGTATAAAAATAAAGTTCAACCTAAAACTAGATCTGGGTCATCTTGCAATGCCGCCGGCGATTCTCCTATAAGCATGATCAGAAATAAAGATGATTAGTAGAGTAAAATAAATAATGGAACTTGCCAAAAAAAACGATACAAGTAGATCTAGATCTAGAGAAGATATATTCGATTAATAAAACACAAAAATAATAAGAAAACTGAATCTAACCTCTTTGGTGCAAAGAAAAGCTTAAATTGGAGTAATACATAAAAAAAAGTAAGTAAATTAAGAAAAGAAGAGAGATATGACCTTCAAAGTGTGAAATTTTGGCATGCTAACTCTAACAAACAGATGAGCAAATAGGTGAGGCAGACATGTGAGAGTTTGAGTTTTGTAGTGGTTGAATTTGTAAACATAAAGATGAGAGTTTGAGCAAAAAGAAAGAGAAGATGGGAGTAGAGATGAGATTGAGTGAGAAATAGAAGAAAAAAAATAAGAATGAGAAGATGAGGAGGAGAGAGAGAAGGGGGGGATAGAGGAGAGAGAAAAGAGAGGGTGGAGGCTGAGTGAAATGGGTAATGGAAACCCTAATTTCCAGCTATATATGGGGTACAAATATATTAAAGAAAAAGCAAAAAAAAAAAAACACAATTATATTTTCAGTTGCTAATTGGTTGCAAATTTACTACCACTTTGAAATAGTTGCTCATTAGCAACCAACATTTTGCAACCGAACAATGTTTGGTTGCAGTTTTGAAACCAGTTTTAGGTCGCTCGCTAACTAGCAAGTAATTTTTGAAACCAATATCAGTTGGTCTCTAATTTGCAACAAAATTTGCATCTGAATAGCATTTGGTTGCAATTTTGAAACGAATTTTAAGTTGGTTGCTAATTAGCCACTAATTTTTGAAACCAATATCAGTTGGTTTCAAGTTTGCACCCGATAATATCTTAGTTGCTAGTTAGCAACTGATTTCCAGTTGGATGCAAAAATTGGTCGCTCATCAGCCTATTTCTTGTAGTGATCGCCAATACTGTCGGATGTCCATAACGTGTTCCATGTTTCGATGCTTAAAAGGTTTGTTCACCGGATGAACAAATCATGGAACTTAAACCTATTCATTTTCAGCCAGATTTGAGTTATGAAGAACAACCACTAAAAATTTTGGACCAAGAAATCAAGGTGTTAAGAAATAAAACGATTACTTTTGTTAAGGTGCATTGGAACAATCATGATGAAAAAGAGGCCACTTGGGAAAAAGAGGCGGATATGAGATAAAATCATGCGTATCTATTCGAATATTAATCTTGGTAAGTTTCGGGACGAAATTTTTTATTAGGAAGGGTGGATGTAACAACCCACTTTTAATAAAAAAAAAAACAAAAGAAAAAGGACAACATAATTGTTTACGTGAGGACATTCAAAGGCATTCAATACCTTGTCCTTGGGGTTGAAAAACACATCCCCATCTCCTGATTCAAGGAGAGAGTAAGGCAATTTACTCTAAGTGAATTGTTTTTCCTCCGGGAAAAACTGACATTCGCATGCCTATAAATAGCTTCATTTTCACTCAGTTGTTCGACGCAAAATCAACATACAAGTGTTGTACTGAGTGAAATAAAACTGAAGTGTTTCAGACCATAAGCACATCACGACTAAAGTGAGTTACGAGTGTTGTAACTTATCGTAAACATATTTTACGATATAAGTAACCGTTTCGAAACGCGAGAAGTAAACTATTAGTAGACAGGTTCTGTTGTAAAAGCTATAGTCGCATAAATCAACTAACGGTATGTTACTTAGATTATTTTAAGCTATTGTATTTAGTAAACGATATTAACAACTGTACGCGTTTTATAACTTATAATTAATTAATCTTGTGACGAATAATAATTACTGTACAAGTAACTCGTCGGATATACCCCAGTTTGTGAACGTCACCGTTAATAAGAAATAGTCAAAGATTGAATGTTAATTATGTTAGTGGTAAATAGTAACTCCATGATTAAAATAACCCGGCGAAATTACCCTAGTGGTGAAATAATTTTAGAGTGAATAATTTCCGCTAAAGGACGATCATTTAATGAATTAATAATTGGGTTTTTTTTATCAAACCACACCTAACTATAGCTAGTTTTTGTACCCTAAATTCACGGGACAGTGTTTAATTATTGGTTTAGTTAATTATTTTGTTATTATGATCTTTTGAAACCTCATAACCACGAAACTAATCGTAACACATTGAGTTTATCGATTTATGGTGGACTCTTGTCCAAAGAAATGAGGGTCTGTAACTCATTTCCTTCAATTACACACATTGTGACAACTGTACTAACCATAAGATAGTTTATGTTGGCTCCATGAACATCGTAACAGGGGTATTTAAGTAGTGATATATACGATATTGAATACCAATTCTCATAGCTGGCTCCAGGGGTACGGTTATTTAAAACAAACAGAGATAATGAAATAGATTGCAAAAGATCGAAATGAATAACACCATATATTTGTTTGCCTAATATGTGGTCTTTTGATACCTAAGAAAGACATTGTTTAATTTGTAGTCACAGTATGTTACCGCCTTCACTTATCGTTACAGTAATGTCGTGAACTTCTCTGGAACTTTCATCACCCATTGCTTAATCGTATATTCAACTCTTCATATGTGACACAAAGATCCTACTTGTGAAAGATTCGATCTCTTTAACTCCAAGATGAAAAGAAGATTACATACTTGCACAACCAACTGGATTGAAAACCATTGAATCTTAAGTAATTTGAAACTTTATAATTGCATGCCACCTTAAAAATCTTCATTATAATACTACCTTCATAGCCTTTGTTAGTAACTGTCACAAATCAATTGTGAGCACGTTAAACCTCACTGGCTTAATAAAGAGCATAATTACAAAGTGCAAATCAAAGCGCATCAATTACTCAAAAGAGCTTACTTGGAGCAAGTAGTAAAAGACGTTGCTTGTTTCTATTCTTAAAATATTTCAATAAAAGGTCAACTCACCAATGATCCCAAATAAACAATTAGTAACCTAACGTTCATAGCAAAAAAAAATCCAAGTTAATACATCATGTACAATACACTAAACTTAATAGTGGTTCTAATGAGAATTAGTTGTGAATGGCACATACATCAACTCCATCAAACCCAAGTTGTATGAACTAATTTCAACAATATATATTCATCAATTGGAATGCTCATAACCACAATGGACTAATCCAAGTGCATCAAATCAACAAAGAGACAGACATACAGTATGAACCTTAAAATAGAATGGGTGTTTGGACATTGCATAGCCATAAAGATTTGTTGCAATAATTAATAGTGTATATAATGAATACACGTTTAATAATCATACTATTTTTGTAAAGGAATGTAATAGAAAAGGTTATCACGTAAAATAGTAGTTTTCTAGGGAAAATTCAACAGCACATCCCCTAAAAAGTGTAAAATTCCAAATTTTTGTTGTTGTAACCCGTAAAATAGAAAGTCTAGCTAAAGTACTTATATACCCAACGCATCTACACCATACTATTAAATCTCTTCAATTGTCTATTTTCTCATAATATATAAATATGTCACTGACATTATTCGTACCTGTTTTTGGTTTGAATAGATCATGTTTTCCGAAAAGTCACTTCTTCCTGCATCAGGCATTTAGGGAGTGTCTGATAATGTTGGAGGATTAAAAGCTACGGATGCATAACCACGACCAAAACAAAGGTCAAGCCCAAAATAGAGCAATTCTACATGTTGGGGAAAATTCAGGTTTGCGCACTCGGTTTCCGCAAGGATTAATAAAAAATTAACAACAACCCAAATTAGTATCTAATTAGCCGCAACCGCGACACTAATCAAATCTAATCTATTAGTTGCCTAATTAATTCTCCAATCACAAATTATTCATAACCATACACTAAACATGTGAAAGTTGCTTCCTTTATAGTTAATAATCAATGACCATCAATTAAAAACCAAGCATAAGAAATACCCAATTCAATCCAATCAACCAATTAGAGAAAATAAGGGTAATCGGGCAATTGAAGAACAAGGAATTAATTTCCATGAAATTAAAGGCAAATTAGAGAGAAGAAAATCTTACTCATACATAGGATGAGAGAATTTGATTACACCAATGATCTAGAAGGTGATTAGCCTTCCATACTAATTATTACAATAATATTTGAGATGAAAATCATAATGAAAATATTAATTCTCCTTGAGTTTCTCTCTCTAAAATGAAAACTAGATCAAAATAATATGAAGGGTCATCATTACTATAGAGGGGTTACATGCCTCTTTTATTAAAGATAAGTACAAAAACACTAGAAAACAAAGTAGATATTTGCCAAAAGAAACCGCCACAAGCCTCAAGGAAAGTTCCCGGAAGGCAACATTCTCGACTCGAGGAGGAGAATCCTCGAGTCGAGCGTGGCAATTCTCGACTCGAGGAAAAGCGTCTCGAGTCGAGAATTTCAGATGTCTCGACTCGAGACATAGGCATCTCGAGTCGAGACTATATATGATTCTCGACTTCTTCTCTCCTCTCCACGGGTCAAGGTGGTGCGTCGATCCCGATACAAATCCAAACTATCTTCTCCCCATGACTCGTCACAATTCCAAGCTCGGTCTTCTATTCTCGTCCAAGAGTCGCCAAAGGTATTGAGCAACCGAAATCCTGTAAAACCATCGTATAAGCTACAAAATACTCTGAATGGTGTGGTCCCAAATCACGATAAAACCTTGCTCAAAAACACCCTAAGACGCCCAAAACATGCGGGTTAACACACTACAATTACACCACATCACCCTCTATAGGATGGAAGTAGCTCTCATTCCTAAGGAAAGGCTAAAGAGAAAAGCATCAAGCTGCAGCCCACAAAATAAGACGCAAACCAGTATGTCTAGAACCTAGTTCAGTATTATTACTTTAATTTGCATTTATTTTGCATTACATAAGCTTTTATAATATTAGTTTCTTTAGATTATTCTATCAGGTAGTAAACTTAGATTTCAGCAATACATAGGGCCTGCTTATTAGCAATTTTGATTTCTATAAAAAAAAACACATAAAAATTAGTCATAGTCTCATAGAAGTATCAATGGTGTTTGGGTGTGCATCAGTTATAGCTTTGATGACAGACTTAGAAGTACTTATCCATTGGAATTTATAAAAATAGAAATTATGAATGAAGAACTAACCAAAACTGTGCCAAGGATACAGATAGATGTATGAAATTCTTACTGCAACTGATCGAGTAGTTTCTCATAACTGGATGTAGGCTCATAGCATAATAAATTTAATAAAAACTTACCAATGCATGAAGGCCTTTTTCCTATGCAGTGATGAAGGATTCAGTCAATACTATGGCTTCTTGCTCTGACAGTCCAATAAGGGTGATATCAACTTGTTGTATAAAAACATAAAAGTAATATGTAAGAAGCAAAACACAAATTAATAGCATGTAATTTCTTAAAGTAAAAATTACACAGATCAGCAAGAGGAAAAAATAACTATATACCATAGCCTGCCGGTCGGCCCCTTTGGTTTCTCTGCAAAGTGGACAATTCGCCCAGTCTGGTCAATCTCATGCACAACTGAAAATGAGAGCAAATTTCACATCAGCGCATACTATTTGTAATCTTTACTGCCTCTACTATGGCCAAGCCGAAGGCGAAATAAAATTGTGAATGAACTCCTTCATTCTTGCATATGCATGAGGACTTAGCCATATCCCGGTTTTGGTGGAATTGTCGACAATCGTATTAAGATTTTTAGATTCACAGGCTACAGTTAGATCGAAACGGCATGTATATCATCTCAAGGGTAATGTACCACAGCAGTAACTCATACATATATTCACATGTCTTCACATGTTATTATATAAGTCACTAATGTTAAAAAAAAAAAAAAAAAAACTCAAAAAGTTCGCTAAAGAAAATGGTCTGAATATCATTGCGATCTAAAAATGGTAAAACGAATGAGTGATAGTAAGAAATAATGGCAATGATTCACCGAAAGGCTTGAGAAACAAAAGACAACATTATATTGTAATTTTCAGCTAAGATGGGCAGAAAAATAAATAAAGCAAAGTCATCAACAATTACTCTCAGTCTTCGTAAAATTTTAACAAAGCAACATCACAGACAAAATGACCAAAGAGCATGACAAAGAGTTGGGAGTGCTACATGGGTTGGACAACTACAAAAGATCGGCCATATTACAGCGTTCGACGTCTATATATTATAATTCTGCATAAAGCTCACACATAGTCTACTAACAGTAGCTCGAAAGTGTCTAGCCCCCACATTACAATGACTTGTGTGCAGCCATCAACACTGGGATGCTAGACTATTATAGGTATAGTATAGATAGATATCTAAGACTAATGCTTACCATCAACCATAAATTATATTTGACGGAGAAGTAAAACTCATAAAACAAACAGGGGGCTGAAAAATCAAGATCAATGCTAATAGCCACTATCTAAAGTATACAAATTCAGATGACAACATTAACTCAACGGGAAAGCAGATAAAAGAACTATCAGGTTTGATTTTAGTTCGTGTGGCTCAACACTTGCTTACAATGCATAAAACATGCTAAAGGTAATAGACACAAGTCAAAAGTATGAGATACCAAGCCTTCTGTAATTTTGAAAAATGCCTAACCAGCACACACTAAATCAAAAGCTTCTACCAATGGTCATTGGTTTTGAACAACCTGAATTTTTTATGTACTCTTTTACCTCGTGGCTTTTTTTTTGTCCGCCAAAATTATTCTTAATCACACAACACAGAAAAGCAAGCTAAATCTCATTGCAACATACCTTTGGTTACCCAGGTTAGAGATGAATCATCGTCTGCCCGCAATTCACATATGGGGCTGCACTATTACCCAAAAACAAAATGAAAAAATTAGACACTTATGAATAAGAGCCAAAAAATTTATACCAACTAGATCTAATGGTAAGAAGCGACTAATTCACGCAACATTAAGTGAATAAAAGTTTTTACAAAAAAAAGCACAATTGAATAAACTATGAGCAAGTCATCCCTGAACTAAAATAAGTTGAGGCACTTAGTAATCTTAATCAATCAAACATTAAAACGTTAGCTAGATTACCAATTGAAAATCAAACGGAACCGGCACATCTCTTGAGCAAGAAGAAATCAAAATCAAAACTATGATGACACACAAAATTATCACAATACACCAAGAATACACATTAAAAACATGGGAATGGACAAAGCTTGATTGATTTAGCAAAGAGGCGTGAGCTCCGTCCAAATAGGGCTGCAATCCGGATAAATCAAATCGATACAAAATCAGAAAACTACTATGAACAACGAAATAAGGTACAATTGAGGAAGGAAAGTAAGAAACTACATCCAAATTAAGGAGGAATTTATCACCCGGAATAATTTAGCAAGGATCCAAGGCGGCAAGCAGTGGCGAAGAGGAAGTCTCGTCGTCGAGGGTGAAGGCGGCGCCGGCGAAGGTAATTCAAATGGTGTGCTTTCAAAAAACAATTGGCGAAAACCAAGTTCAATTATAGTCCAAGATATCATAAATTCCAACAGGAAGTTACATGAATCATGTGATTGATGTAATTGATTAATATACTTATGTGATAAAATGATGTCAATTACATGTTTATATACTACATTTTCCACATTAAAATCATCTAATTTGAAAACGCAGCTAAAAAAAATTACTATGAATTAATCACTCAATTCAAGATCACCTGATTGATATCGAAGAAGTCGTCCACTAAGGAATAGAGGAGAGAGCAGAAAAGGCTGGAAGGCAGTGATGAGTTTGCGACGACGACGAGTCATAGTTGATGGTGAAGAGGAAGGCGATGAAGAACACGACATTTATGTTCCCATAAACTGAAATTCAATTAAATTTGCGTAGCTTACCGTATTTATTGTTCTTTCTGAAGATGAGGGAAGACGGAAGGTGGATGGGTCGCCTTTAACAGTTTTATCTTGTGCAGTTTTTATGACGGAAGACGAAAGGTGGAAGGAAGCCTAGAGGGTAGAACGCCAACAGTCCGACACGTAGGAGAAGACATGGAATTTTTTAGCTGCGGATACCCTCAAACTCTGCCACGTAGGTGGACAAATTGGCCTATTAAAATAGTAATATAGATAGATTAAACTTTTTTTTTTTGCCAGACCACAGTTAATAGAACAAATTTTGTCAAAACACACTTAATAACGTTTTTTATTTGCCAAACTACACTATGTCGACTTTCGCCCCTTAACCACCCATCCTCGCCCCTTACCCTCCCACAGCCACGCATAGCCACCTATCCCCGCCCATAGCCACCCATAAGCGCCCCCTTACCCACCCATAGCCACCCTACATCCACCAAAATTGGGTTTTCCCCTTCCTTTTCAATTCCTCAAACTTAATTTCCTCCCCAATATTGATTTTTAGCTCCAATATAAATTTCGGTACCTCACTTTGAATGAATTTGTGATGAAATAGATTGAAGAAACAGGGGAAATTTGAATAAATAGATGGAGAAAACATTAGGGGATAGAGAGAGAATGTGTTTGGGGGAAATAGGTCATGCGTTAAGAATGTGGATTAGTGGAGGCAATGGGGTGGCTATAGGGGAGCCAATGAGATGGTTGAGACCGGCAATGGGTGGGTAAAAGACGGCAATGGGTGGATGAAGGCTAGGTTGGAAGTCAACATTAGGTATTTAGGTGTGGTCTAACAAAAAAATGAATTTTTGGTGTGGTTTGACAAAACATGTTTTATTAGGTGTATCTGACAAAAAACTTGTTTTATTAGGTGTGGTCCGACAAAAACCCCTTTATAAAGTGACTAAGTAGTTATCACTTCGGACGTTGTTGGACACTTGGACAATTCATTATCAAATAATCGACAGTATGATTACATTACCAACATGATCTTAAATAAATAACTTACGCGATTTTATTTACTTAGAACGAGAGAACGCACGAAGTATTAGCGCGGTGATTTGGAATTCAGGTAAGGGACTCTTTTTGATTTGGCTTATAGTATTATTTTTATACTCTATAAATGCTTATTTTTGAAAGAGGATCGAGGGCTGCAAACTTTGATTATTTTCCGAACTACATTGATTTTGTGGGTTAGTTATATGTTTTGACTAACGTTGAAACGAGGATATATGTGTGGCCCTGCCAAGGGAGTAAACTGACACTGATTAAGAAAATCTGAACTAACCAGAACTATACTACCCACTACTGGAAATTATTGTGCTTATACGAATTATTATCGTTTTATTATATTTAGCAACTGCTTGATACGGTAAATCGAAAATTGTCATTTGCTGGGCTGTTGAGCTCACCCTTTCAATAATAAATTCTTTTCAGGTAATCAGTACTAGATAGAGGTAGGAATTTGAGGGAGCTACCCAAGTCGATTTGTAACATAAATAAATGGCCTTAGTGATCGTTTGTACAATAGTATTCGTATGTATAATATTGTGTAATATATGTTTTGTACCTTCGAATTTTGAAGAATAAGAATGGCCTATTAGCCTACTTTCGTAGGTTGCCGTCTGTTATGTTCCAATAGTGGTTTTGGGGCTTGAGAAGGCCATCAAAGAATAAAATGACTTGAACTCCCTTTGTGGAATATGATATTGTGTTGAAATGCTATCTCGTATTATAATTAACTTATTCTTTATTTCTTTTCATGGCATAAGACGTAACAATGAGATACACCCAAATTTTGATACTGGAGATTTCAATAATAAATGAGATTATATAATACTCAAATCGATGAGAATAACTTAATTTGGCCTGGGGTCAACATTTTTGGGTAGTTGTAAAATAAATCTAAAAGGAAATGAAAAAAAAATAAAGCGATCGCCAATTTTGGGCAAACACAAAGCCTCATAAAAGACGGTCTCTCAATAATTTACTGAGAAACCATTATCTTGTGTTACAAATTGACTCTTTTTACCTTGCTTGTAACCACGATGATATTTTTAGTGATCGTATTAGTTTACGATTATAAATCACATGTCTATGATTTTGGAGGATCCTATGACATAAAATTAGCTAAAATTTATAAGTAACTCATTTGCAAATCTTAGATTAACTAAAACGATTACCAAAAATAGTGTAAGAGTCACTAATTATATAATTAGGGTCACGATATAAATAACATGGTGCATATACGTACTCCCCATGATGATTAATGTGTAAGACCTACTGTTGGGCAAATTATGTTACAACACAAGAAAGCCAACTGCATGATGCATATACGTACTCCCCATGATGATTAATGTGTGAACCTGAATTGAGCCGATTAATAAAGCATGTAAGAATATTGAATTTAAGGTGGACATGATTGATAAGTGGCCCCAATTGCAAATTAGCCACAACCGCGACACTAATCAAATCTAATCTATAGTTGTTTAATTGATTTCATCCCAATTGAAAAGAATTCGTCATAACCATACACTAATCATGCAAAAGATAATGCTCCATTTCGGTCAATAATCAAAAACCATTAATTATCAACCAAACAAATATATTACCCAAGTCAAATCTAAAAACCAATTAGACAAAACAATAATAATATGCAACTAGCTTTTGGGCCCGTGAATACACGGGATCATTTTAATTTATTTGTAAAATTGTACTAACATAATAACTATATCGAAAATAGAATCAAACTTGTCAATCACAATATCAAACATAAACATGACCAAGATGATCATATGTTGAAAAAAAAAGATGTACAATATAAACTATTAGCAATTACAATATCGATTCTCAACTTACCATCATACTTCGATAGTAAGATATAAATATTAGAAATTCTTACAAAAATACATAAAAATACCCTCTAAATATAGATATATCTTCTTATGTCTAAAAATCTCTCTTTGATGAACTCATCATTATACATGAAATGATATTTTTTTCACCGAATTCAAATTAAATCACAACATGTATATAGTGATGTGAATTAAAACGTAACCGATACAATTGGCAAACGAAAAGCCAAGAGACACCATATTTAATGTCGTTTTTATGATGAATAATGGTGGTGATTAATGATTAATTTATTAAACTTTAAAGAAATTTATGTTAAGAAGTTGAAGTGACTCATAACGTTTAAATGGGCAGCCCAAAAGAATAATATTAAAAGTGTTGTGAAAGCATCTTCTAGTGACACATGGCCTTTCCACGTGGCCAAGCCCCCAAAAATCGTCAGAGAACGTCACGTAGGACGTTGATGCTAGACAATATGAATTATGATGTGAATATTGAAATTTATGAAAATTAATTTCAAATAAGTTGAAGTGTTTTAAAACGTTCATGAACGCAACTCAAAAGATTTTATTCACCTAAATTAATTTGGGATATTAAAGGGTGTATGACATGGAGGAGAGAGAATGCAATTGAACACCGGGACGACACGTAGGAGATGAGGTGGAATTTTTTTGCTCTGGATGCCTTCAAAGACTGCCACATAGGCGTGGAAAGTAGCCTATTAAAGGTATAGTATTGATTAAGAACAAGGAATCCTTTAATATGAAATTAAAGACATATCAGTGAGAAGATATACTTACTAATTCATGGGATGAAAGATTTGATTACATCTAGTAGGGTTGTTCAAAAAGTAGCCCAGACCGAAGACCCAACTAGAATTACCAATGACTGGACCGGACCGGACCGACCTGGAGCTATTTGATCCGTTCCTCAGTCTTTGATTTCCCATGAATTCGGGTCAGGTCCGATCCGGTCTAAAACCAGGGGTTAAAATAAAAGGAGATGAAATGCCCTCTTACTTCCCAAAATCTCGTATGGATTATCCCACAAAGTCTCAAACTTTATTGTTTTTACTCTGCCATAGTCCCATTTGTCCCCCTTAAACCCCAATAGTCACAACACCACTGTTGCTTACCGCCGGCCACCACCCACCTACTTTGCTTATCGCCGCCCATCTTCCGAGCGCCAAATCTCAGTCTCATATCCAATTTACATATTCAACATGACAACATCGTTCACTGCCGTCAAATCTCGAATTTTCGACGTCTAATTTTGAGTTTTGATTTCTTTTGTTTCATCTTGGGGGTTCCCTCTTCATATTTTCTTATTTTTGAGGTTTTTGTTCTTAGATGGTGAAACTGAGTTGTAATGCAAAGTGGAGCATAATTAAATGGTGAAAATGAATTCTATTTAATTATTATAGTAGTTTAGATTATGAGTGACCATCATAGTGTGTTACAAAGTGACTCTTTTTACATTCCTTGTAACCATGATAATATTGTTAGGAATCGTGTTAATTTACCATTATAAATCACATTATGTATGATTTTGGAGGATCCCCTCAAATAAAATTAGATAAAATTTATAAAAAATAACCTATTTACAAATTTTAGACTAAATGTCAAGGTTCTAAATTAACACGATTACCGAAAATAGTATAATGGTCACTAATTATATAAATGGGTTCACGGTAAAAGTTACATGGTTGGTCTGTAACACTGCGGGATTATGGAAAGTGGGTTATGGAATTGGTTTTTCGGAAACTAAGGCTCATATGATCTGTTTATAATAGATTCCTACCATCATACTACTGATGTGGTGTGATGGTGGTGTGCTAATTCGTATAGTTTAGGCGTTTTAGGGATTCTTTGGGCATGGTTTTATCGTGACTTCTAAACCATATCATTTGGGATGAATTGAACCTTAATCATTAGTTTTACGAGTTTTGGTAGCCTTAGGCCCTTTTGGTGAGCCTTGGATGAGATTAGAGGATCAAGCTACGAGTTGGATCGAGATTCAAGGAGAAGATAGCTTGACCACACATATCACCTCCGACGTCACATGATCATAACTTTCTAACTAGAAGACATTTTACTAAAATTCCAATTGGAGAGGAAACTTCATGATAGCTTTCCAATGATATATTATGAGTTCAAAATAAAGTTCGGAGGTGAGAGTTATGCTCGTTTGACGATTGCCCTGTGCACAGTCACTCGACTCGAGGATCTTTATCCCTGACTCGAGAAAGGCGGCTTCCGCGAAGTTTCATATAGGCTTTTCGATGGTTTTTCTTGGATCTTTTTCCTTATGTTTTGTAGTATATTTTGTACTTATTTTGAATAAAGGGGCATGAACCCCTCAATAAGTCTTATCACTTCTCATATTATTTTTCATCTAGTTTTTCATTCTAGAGAGAGATTTCAGAGAGATTAGTGAAAGATTAGTAATTTTGTTTCATCCCAAAATTAGTGAAAAAATTCTTATGAAGAGTAATCCCCTTATAGACTCTTAGTGTAATCAACATCTTTCATCTTATATATTAGTAAGATTTCTACTAATTTGCATTTAAGTTCAATATCTAATTTGCATTTAAATTCATAGTAATTAATTTCTTGTTGTTCAATGCATGATTTATCCTTATTTTTCTCTAATTGGTTGATTAGAATGATTTGGATATTTCATATGCTTGGTTAATTGATGGTATTTGATTATTAGCCTTAAAGGAAGCAACTTTTCACATGATTAGTGTATGCTTATGACTAATTTGTAGTTGGGGAATTAATTAGGCAACTAATAGATTTGATCTGATTAGTGTCGCGGTTGCGGCTAATTAGATACTAATTTGGGTTGTTCTTAAAATTTTGTTAATCGTTGATCATCATGCCTTTGATTTTGATTTGTTTGAGTGGTCACTAGACAAATTAGTTAGGACTTAAAGGAGGGGAACAAATTTGGTAGCGGTTGCTCAAATTCTCCACAAAAACGGATTAATTGCTTTAAACTGGGATTATATTTAAATTGGTTGAATTAGAGAAATGATAGACTTTCTATACTAGGGTGTCGTGTTAGCTTTGATTAGATTATCACCGAGGGTCGCTTTAACCCATTTGATAAACTATTAATCTAGCGATTTCATCATTAGTTAATATTCACTCCAAAAACCCCCATTTTAATTGCTTTATTTCTTTTGTTTTAGTTTTTCCACCCTATAATTGCAATTTAGACTTGTCCATTTTCCTTGTGAATACGATACCCACTTGCCCTTGTTTGTTAGCTTGATATAGTAGTAATTTGACCTAAGTTTAACGACAATCTAGCTCGTCAACTACCAACCAGGCTTTCATCTTTTAGATCCCACGAAAGGATTTATGGGTCTAAGAGATGACTTCCCATCTTAATGGGTTGTGTTGCGATGTACTGGTGGGCCGGGCTATTACATGGTCTCTCAATCAATTTTTGAGAGATGGTCCCCCACCAGACCTACTGTATGAAGTGATATCCAAGCGCCAAAAATAAGCTCTGATCTGGGTAAATTTGGTAAATGTTGCCTTTTATATTTTTTTTCTTTTAAATTCGAAAAGTATAACCTCGGTCCATTGCGGTCCCCTCCTCTAGTCGGTCCGGTTTTCCGGTTTCAAATTTCGTGAGATTCAGTCTTCGGTCCGTTCCGGGTCGGTCCGGTCCGATCTGATCCGGGTCCAGACCGATGAACACCCCTAACACCAAGAGTCTTGGAAGGAGAGATTGTCTTCCATATTAATTATTACAATAATTTTAGAATAAAATTCATACTAGAAATATTAAATCTTAGATCTAAAATCTCAATAATTCTATAATAAAACTCTCTAAAATGAAAAAAATATGCAAAATAAAGTGATAAGATGGATTGAGCCCATTTATATAGTACAAGTAAAAAACACTAAATGACAATACAAAAGAAGGCAAAAGAAACTGTTATATAGGAATTAAGAAGTTTTCTAGTGTAACACCTCGGCTCATCAGCGAAACTAGAAGTAGTCATCTATGACATCTTGCCAGACTGTGTACCTACCCCACAAATCAAAAGGAGTCCTTTCGGCGCACTTTGGCCTCCACTCGTGCTCACTGCTCACCCTGAGAAAAACTTTTGATGAGGCCAGCCATCCTCAAATTACTCCCCATTAAGCACGCTTAACTTTGGAGTTCTTATTACATGGACTTTCTAAAAGGAAATTCGATTTCGTTGGTATGAGTAGCACTATCAATCCTTCTAAACAACTCATATGAGCCCTTAATTTATAAAACTCATCTGAAATCTGGGTTATTACACTCACCCCCTCTTAAGATAGCAACGTCCTAGTTGCGCCTGACAGCCAACCCAAGTCACTCCAGGATCTTCCCCCGCTAGGCAGTGGACTTGTGCTCCCTTGACCACAGAATCGCGGTCCCAAAGTCGCTATGATACCAATTGTAACACTCTGACTCAATAGTTTAACCGGAAGTAGTCACCTATGCCAACTTGTCAGGCTGTGTGTTGACCCCGCAGACCAACAAAGGTCCTTTCGGCGCACTTTGACCTCACTCGTGAGCACCTTGAGAAACTTCCTAGAAAGTCACCCATCTTGAAATTACTCCCCATTAAGCACGCTTAGCTGTGGAGTTCTTATCACATGGTCTTTCTAAAAGGAAGGTCGATTTTGTTGGTATGAGTAGCACTATCAATCATTTTAACCAACTCATATGATCCCTTAATCTCTTATAAATCTCAGCTGAAATCTGGGGTATTACACCCGGAAGGTGCCCTCTTTAACTCGAGAGTAGCTCTCCTCGAGTCGAGACAAAGCTCTTTTCTGCACTCCTTCGACTTTCCTCAAGAGTCTTCTTGGGAGATTTTTTGGCTCTCTCCTTTGGCTAGAACTCTTTATTAGTCGGGTTGTGGTGCCTCCCATGTCTCCAAGTGTGCTCCTTGACCTTAGGTTGTATTCAGTTGATTGCTTCGGGCTTGAAATACCGGAAGAACCCCATTTTCACCTCACGACTATCAAAACAACTAGGTAACCAAATGCTAGACAACTCATGCTCAAAAGCCATCAAAACCCGTCTAAAACACTCAATTAACTGCCACAAAAACCTGGCCTATATATCATTAAGTCTGAAACTTGAATGTAAAGAATATATACAATTGCTTCCTCTATTTATACTACTCTTAAGACTCTTCTACTATCTACCTTAAATCGACTCCAAGCATATATGTTAAACTTTCCTAAATTCACCTATAAGAACTTGGAAGATTACATAGGCAGGTAATAAATCCGGCACTTTTATAAATTTGGAAAATAACTAAGACACTTTCAGAATCATATTAACACTCTCTAATAATAAGGAAAATAACATAGGTAGCTTAATTAACTAAGTTGATCTCTAAGACGCTCCATTTACTCTCTCCCATGTAAGCGCTTCAACCCCATGAGTGTTGAACTTGAAACCTTGAAGTAAATAAGTGATGTCTCAACTTAGTAAGACCTCTTGTGAGTCAAGTAGGAGTGTTGTCGTATCAATTGGGTAATCAACATGCCATATAGAAGGGAAGGAAAGAGGACCGCTCGTGCATGGTCGAATCGCGGACAAGCAAGGAAAAGACGAAGTGGATAGAAACCCAACGGTGAACCGCGAGTGGTAGTCTGCGGACCGCGGGTCTATTGTTGGCGAACCGCCGACTTAGGTCGGCTATTTGCATCGAGTGTTTCCTAAACTCTTTCCACCTTGTAGGTCCTTTGCTCTCATACCTAAATCGTATTAATATTAATTATAAATAGTAAATTACAAAAAGTTGGTTGGGAGCCACGAAACAATTTGGGCCCCCACACCCTTGGCTATAGAAAATCCAATATGAGTAAAAACCCTTGCTCTCGTTGCCAAAACACACAATATTGATAAAAAGTCCCATAAATCTCAAGGTGTTTAAAGAGATCCTTTTGAAGGTAGGTCGTAGATACGGAGCTTGTTATACCAATCTATTTTCTTCAGTGCAAAAGAAAGTTGGTATTGTGCAACCTAGAGGGCAACCATCATGAGGAGCTTGCACCGTGGCTTGGTGAAATCGATTTTATGTCCAGAGATTTAAAAACCTAAGCACAACATTTCTGCCATTCGATGCAATCGTCGATAAGTCAAAACAACCCATTTAATTCCGAAATTCAGACCCTCATTTTTAGTGATATTAGCTAGATGGTTCTGCACAAAGATAATTTTGAAAGGTGCGTGGTTCACAAAAAAATATGGAAAGCCTAAATATGGTTTCCTAAAAATTACTCCCTCCGTAAACATATATATGAGTTTGGAGTGTTGCACATGAATTAAGGAAATGTTAATTAAGACTTAATCTCATTTATTATCATCTTGAAAATGGGAAATAAATAATAGTAAAGGTCACATTTTCTATTGAGGTAGTACATTCTCTCTCTAATATTAATTCTCAACATCAGTTTATTATCCTAATTAGCTATGGGATATGGAGAGCTTTAATGAAGGGGTTGATATGAGGGCCTCTTTGGTATCGTTTTCTGTTTTTTTTTTAAAATCAAAGTCCCATTTTTGAAACCAGAAAAAGTTGTTTACAGTTTTTAATTTTCATCTTTTATACGGAGTATGACTATTATAGAACCAAACAATTTAAACTTAATTTTGTAACTTATTTAACTATTTTTTTTACGTAAAAAAACCAAAAACCAAAAACGTTAGTGATATCGAACGAGCTCTGAACCAGATTTGCTAAAACCGTAAAACGTCATATAAATATTTATGGAGGGAGTACTATCTTTCTTAAAAACATCAAAAAATGAAATAGCAATGCAAATGCGACTAGTACTGAACAAAGTTGAAATTGATCACAGATACCATCACACAAGCAATAGACAAGTAAGAAAAACATAGGTTAATGTATCAAGTCCAGATTTGCCAACTAACATGTCGTAATCCTTCTTCGTCAACCCATCTCGATCATTACAAAATACTCCTTTGACGCATAAATAAAAAGAAAATTCAATCATATGGTAAGAACGCACGATAGTATGATTAAAGAAAAAGACTTGGCGACTACTATCACCAATCATTAGCAGTCCACAACTCCCATCGTTGCAATCTTCAATACGTGACACACATCCGACGATGATTAACAGAGGACCACACAACCTTCCCATGCACTAGCATATACCTGATGATCCCTCCTGGAGAAAACCAGTTCATTTTAAATTAAATTAATTAATACAAATTTTTTTTTTTGAAAAAAGGGTGTCAAGTGTCAACTTCTTCCTGAAGCTCTTCTTCTTCCTCAAATTGACCAGACAACGTTCACGTTCTTTCGTGGCAACCCAATTACTCCAAACTACTTTTTAATTTACCAAACAAATTAATTTCATTCATTTTTTTAGAGCAAATTGATTATTGCTTAAAATTCCATTCAAAAAGACCCAATAATTCCTTTTTTTTTTTTTGGCGATTTTCTCTCTCCTCTCTAATCTTAATTCCGACATTCTTCCTACATTTTTTGGTGGGCATTTTCATCATTGCATATAAAAGATTATGTTAGTTACTAAAAATTGATCCAAATTTATACACTTTTTCTGTTAAATCATATTTGGAAGGAAAAAAAGTTGGTATTTTCCATAAGATCCGGTTGTTCTAAGTACGGAATTTGTGGACCGATTTAATTACTACAACACCCACCTTTTTTTTTCATCCGTATATCGACAACTCATATCATATACTTGATCATCATCACCATCATTATCATCATATCTATATTCATAGTATACCCAAATTTTTTAGGGTTCTTCTCAATCAAGGCTGGGGCTTTTGCTTCAGGTGAGATTTTTTTTTTTTTCTTACATTTCTTCAGATTTTAATTTGTGGGTATTGGTAGAATGATCAGCTGTTTTCTGGGTTTTGATTTGTTTTTGATAATTGTTTGTAGGTTGTAATTATTAGATTAATTACTCAGCTGCTTCTTTGGTTTTTGATTTATATGTGTTAACTTTTGTGGGGTGTTGAATTTCGATAGTATATGAATTAGCTGCATTATGGGTTTTTTGGAATTTCCTTAGTAAATCCTGGAGCTCCCTTGAATACAAATAAAAAAAAATTGAGCTGATTATTGAGCTATAAGCTGTTGTCAAATTTGTGGCCTTTGGTAGGGTTGCAGCATTGTATGGTTATGATCTGCATTATGAGTTTTTCGGGCATTTCGGTTTTCATTTCCGGGGTCGAGTTTGTTGCTCCTTTAGTTGAATTATTGTTATCTAGTTTGATCTTGCATTTGACTGATGTATCATGGAGTTTGCTTTTGGGTTCACAATTGTAATGTCGTGTTCATAAATGTTAAGATGGCGAAAAAATCTCAACTTTGTCAATTGTGTTGTTCTTTGGGTTAGATAAATGGCATAGTTCTGGGTGCCATAGTAGTTCTCACAATTACTGTTATGCCTGGATAGTGAGGCTATGCAAGTACATTATTAGGCACAGACTTCGGTGTTGTTTTTTGGTTTTCGTTCTTGAGCATTGGCTATTTGCAAGTTCTTAAGTAAGCCTATGAAGTTGGAGATTATGCCCTTAAGTTTTGTTGAAATTGATTGACAGGTGCAATGCCAATAATGTTCGGGAACTTTTGGTGATGGACTCAGCCTTGCTGATCACCTTTTAAGGAGGAATTGGCTCTCAGATGTGTTTAATAGAGGCTTCGACTTGAGGAGGCTGTTAACTTGTAGTTAATTGTACATCAGGGCTCTTTCGACACCATGGGAGAGTGGGTTATTGGAGCCTTCATTAATCTGTTTGGAAGTATTGCTATAAACTTTGGGACTAACCTTCTCAAGTTGGGTCATACAGAGGTATGCCATTTGGCTGCGGGATATCTTAATGTGCTTGGTCATATGGATTTCAGAAAATGGTATTTCATTTGCTGTGCTTCTGAAGCTCTGCTATCTGTAGGGAGCTAATTAAATTCAGCTGCTTGCGTTCTGCTACATGTATGTTTATTATAAATTCTCCAATAAAATGTTTCTGAAAGGGATATAGTTGTGCCTCTGAGTAATTTTGCCTTGACTTGAGCGACTATATGTATAAGCAATGTACGTGACACTTGTTTCAATGTGCTGGCATTAGTGAACCCTTGAGCTTCTTATCTGAATTAATGTTCAGATAGATGTTATGAGGTATAAAGAGAATTAGGCTGCTGCATGGCTCCCTGCTCTAGATTCTCTTTCTTAACGCCACTCTTTTTCCATTGGCTGTACAGTAATGATTTTGAAATAAAGTTTCCCCCATCAAGCTTATCTTGTAATAGTTTGACTACAAATTCACTTGTTCTCTTCGAGGTATATGCAATGAAGTTACACATTTAAATGTGCACTGGCATCAAAATTTTCTATCGAGTCAAACTTTCATATGCATGAATTGCAAAAGATATCGCGTCACGTTTGAATTGTATGCGGTTAAATAGAAAGGGTGAAGATTGTTTCTAATTTTGCATATTCCCTCCATTCTGGTCAATTCTTCTCACTAGTCTATATCCCCCTCTCCATGCCCTAAACTACTGTGGGCAAGTAACTGAAAGCATATTAATTTAACCTGAATGAATTTTGTACAGAGAGAAAGGTTCATGTTGGAGAATAAAGAGACAAATGGGAAGATCGCACTAAAACCTATAATTCATTTCCAGACTTGGAGAGTTGGTAAATTTCGAGAAGCTCATTATTATTTCAAAAGAAAGTGTCTTCTTAATCTCTTATATGATACGTTCTAGTACTCTTCTGCAGGCCTTTTATTTTTTGCTTTTGGGAATTGTTTGAACTTCATCTCATTTGGATATGCTGCTCAGGTGAGTTTGCTTCATATTGAGGGTCCATTGTGTTCTTAGATTACTGTATTCGGGTGATGCGGAAATGATACAAGTGACCAAATCCAGTAGTTTGCAATAGCATTTCTTAATGCATCTCTCGTTATGTGGTTTCTCCTTCTTCTTTCTCTCTGATTTTGGATTGCTTGACAGTCGCTTCTTGCAGCTTTGGGATCTGTTCAGTTTGTGTCTAACATCGCATTTGCATTCTTTGTTCTGAACAAAAATATTTCGGTCAAGTAAGTTGCAGTCTCTTGTTAGATCCTTTCTTTAGTAAAATACTATGAGTTAGATGATCAACCACTTCTGTTTTTCTTTTTCCACAGGGTATTGGTTGCAACAGCCTTTATCGTTCTTGGAAATGTTTTCCTGGTTGCTTTTGGTAATCACCAGTCACCTGGTATGTCTACTTCTTTTTTCTTTTTCTTTTTATTTAGGGATCAAACCGGGAGAGGGATAAATATTGGCATTGCCAGCTTATAAGTTCCTTCTCTTTGATATGCATATTCCACTTACTTTAAAGTTAACGTCGATATGTCTACTATCCCTTCTAAAGAAACTCTCCTTTAAGAATTTTCTTGAAAAGTTTCAAAACTCTGGGTGGTGGGAAATTTGCCAAGAAATAAATTAGTAAGAAAGTCTGAAAGATGCATGAATGTGCAAGATGCATCTTGTCCCATGACTGGTTTGATGTTGACTTTAATCTAATCTAGAGGAAATATTTTCTAGCATATATTTAATTATTTATCGTTGACCTTTTTTCTGGGACTCTGGGGCAGTAAGAATAACTTACTATTTCTTAATGACGTATCAAGTTCTTTCTTTAAAGGATTGTATCAATCTCATGTACTCATAGATCTAGCTTAAGTTCAAAAATAGTACCGATAGTTTTTTTCAGGCAGAGCAGTAGATCAATAATTGCTGAGAACACGTTCTGAGTAGCTTAGAGTAAGCCTAGACCACAAGGCAACTCCGCTATAATCGTAGTCTCACAAGTAAAAGCTCACTGTGAACTTGATAGCCCTCTCAGAAAAACTTCCAACCTAAGAACCCAAGTACGCTGACTTATTCAAGGGATCTTAAATGGAAAAGCCTCACACGACCCTTACTCTTTGGTTGTGCCGACATCCTTGAACTCGACTAAACTTAAGTTCCTATTTTTCCTAAGGTAAATATAGGTTCCTATATATAAGGACTGGACTAGTTTTAGAGCCTTGAGCCGGACATTTATGCAACCCTTCATACATTGCAGTTATGTGTCCTCCTACAAGCTACATGTTTCTACCTTTCAGTGTAGTACTGCATGAATTTGCCAGCTATAGTACATCTTCCAAGAGGTTTAAATGTTCACCATACGCATGAATGAAACCATATGAAACACAGCCCACTTCATTTTGGGAAATTTGCCTTAACCAACTGAACCTTGTTTCTGCCAACCTAGAAGTGGATATTTCACTTGTTATTACTTCACACTTTCGTGATAAACTGATTTTAGTGCTGGAAGTCAGAAAGACTTTGACACTCATTTTAGTGTGTTTATGTGGGATAGAACTTTGTATCTGATATTGCATTGTGGGAGAAGTGGGCTTCCAAAAGGTTATCTTTAATTCAGCTACCAGCCTACCCTTTTAATGTTGACTCTTCGAGGATTATTGAAGTAAGCTAAAGAACTCCTGACACTTCAAAGAAGTTAATCTGACATTTGTTTGCCTCATTTTTAGGCTTAAGTGTAGTTTTTATTGGTAGCAGTTTAACATTGACATTAATGGGGTCAACATGCCGGGCAACGTAAGTCAGAACTCAGAAGCACTGATCGATGTTGGCTACACAATCAGATTAACAATGCAGCAATTGCCATCCCACTTACAATGTACTGTGGAGTAGAAAATACATGTACTCCATGAAACTTGAGTTTCCATACTATCTGGCTATTGGGAATTTTTCCTACCATGAACAGTGAACACTTAATGGGTAGTTTTGGCACACAGAAAGCTTTGAGGTAATGAACCCAGTAAAATGGCGAACATGAGTAATCCAACGACATATCAGCTGTTCTGATTCGGAAAACTTTTCCCCAGTAAAATGGCGAACATGAGTAACAATAGGTGTCCTTTACCAATTCGACTGTTGGGGTTTTGGGGGCGTACATTTTGACGAGATTGATACGATTTACTTTCTTGATTCAATTCTTACATATGATAGGAGCAAGGGTATTAGCTATCTATAGACTCTCATGCCAGCCAACTGAATTTTCTGGAAAACTATTGTTACTAGATAGTTCTTTAATATTTGTAGGAATTTCAAAATATTCTATATTCTATGATGCATTAGAATATCCAGATTAATTCTAACACTCCGGCTCAATCTAAAAACTCTGTTCTTCCTTTCCTTCAAAGTCATATGCCAATGCTGGGGCTCGTGTCACCAAACATTTCCTTGCCTCAAGCTCCTTTCTTCGCAGGTGCCCTTGTCACCTTTCGCACTTTTTCTTAGTAGGTGCCCTTGTCACCTTAATTCAAAAAAGGCCGCCTCAGGCGTGAGGTGATGATGCCATCGCTCCAGACTGGTTGAGTTGAGGCGAGTTCCATGAGGCGACTGCCTCAGGCTGAGTGTGAGGCGAACGGTTCATGGATCTGAGGTGTTTTGAAGGACTGTAGGCTCTTGAATTTCAATTTAAATGCTTGATATGGCAAGCTTATTCTTTTGAGCTTAAAATAGGACATTACATCTAAGGATCATTAGAAAAAAACCTCACTTACCTCAACCTAATAGTACTAAGAAACAGTGTACCATTTTCAGCTCAACGTTTCTCTCATCTTTTTCGTCTGTTCTTCATTTGTTAGCCAATTTCTTCTTCTTGTATGGGTGCCTTTGTCACCAACTTTTTTTTTTGTTGTAGGTACCCTTGTCACGGCCGCTAAAACTTTTTTTTTTTTTTTTTCATATTCGTTGATGCTCATGTCACCAACCATCAATTTATTTTCTTTGTGTTGATGCTATTGTCATCAGCCATTGTTTTTTTCTTTCTTCTTTTTTCACATTCTTTTTTATTTTTTATTTTTTTTGGTTTTGGATATGAAATTGAAACACTGAAACCCTAGAAGGATTGACCTGGCTCTCTGATACCATGTTGAAATCTCTTAGGGATGTATTTTGACAAGATATGTATGATTTCCTTTCTTGATTCAATTTTTTCACTTGATATAACATGGGTATAGGCTATTTATAGACTCCCATGGCAGCTTATTTAATTTCTAAAATACTATAGGTACAAGATTGTTCTATAACATTTCTCACATTCTATGATGCTCTACAGTTTTCCAAATTAATTTTAACATTGACAAATCATAGGCTAGAATATGGCTGAACAAATTTGTTTGTTTAAAATGTGGTTATGCCTGTCTTAAACAGGTACACTAGTTTTCTTCGTTGATTCTTTATAGAACATCAATCGTCTTTAACTTTCTGTTCTATGATAAGGTAGGCTATAAGATTTCATAACTTTTAGTATCTTGTATATCAGTTTAGGTTTTAAATATTTGTCACTTTGCCTGTGTCTCTGAGTGGTTATAGCTGTAGATTGAGCTGTTTAAAATTTGTGGTCCGATACCAATAACTGATCTTTGAGATGGGTAAGCGCCAGCATAAAAACTAGGATATGGGCTTGTTGGAATGTTTGAGTAAATATTTATTGATTTTTTTTAAACATGATAGAACAATACTGGGATGAGTATGGGAGTCAGTTGGTATTTGTTCTGTAGTTGTATTCTTTCTCATCAAATATAGTAGTTATGTCTGTACTCATTCTTTTAATTGAACTTGCTTGCACTGAAATGACTAAACAGCTATTTATTCGGTAATTCTTTTCAGTCTATACTCCAGAGCAATTGGCGGAGAAGTACAGCAATATTACATTTCTTATGTATTGCTTGACTTTGGTATTTATTGTCGCCTTCCATCACTACATATACAGGTTAGCCCCAGGATGACTTTGATATCTCAGACTCTGCGTAGCAGTGCTATATTTGTATCTACATAACAAAACTCTCTTGTTTTCTTATTTCCCTGAAATAATCTCAAATACAAGCAAAATCTTGAAGCCATCTTTCTATATGATTTGTTTGTTATTTTGCAGGAAAGGAGAACTCCTCGCTAGTTCTGGGCATGAATTCAAGTCTTATTGGAAGATGCTGCTTCCGTTTTCCTATGCAATAGTTTCAGGAGCAGTAGGATCATGTTCTGTGTTGTTTGCTAAATCACTGTAATATATCCTTCCTCCATTTTGGCTTCTGTATATTCTTTATTTTAATTGTGTGCATTAAACCTGACATGGGGATTTTTTTTTTTTTTGGGCAGCTCTAATCTCCTACGGTTGGCTATGTCTAGTGGTTATCCATTACATACTTGGTTCACATACTCCATGCTTCTGTTGTTTCTTAGCACAGCTGGCTTCTGGGTAAGGCTATATTGGCTTTGTGTTACTTAGCATGGTAGATCATTGTTTCTTGTCACTGACAAACTTATTACTCAATGTTTGCTCAATCAGATGGCTAGGCTAAATGAAGGCTTGGCTTTCTTTGATGCCATCGTCATAGTTCCCATGTTTCAGATTGCATGGACATTTTTCTCTATATGTACAGGCTTTGTGTACTTTCAGGAATATCAGGTGCTAATTCCCTGTCTCTTCAGTGTGTCGTACTTTCTCTTGCTGTAATATCCGCTTTAATAGTATTCTTAAATTTTATCCTTGTCAATCAAGAGCCCTGATCAGAAACCGTTTCTCTCCTAAATGCTTTTGAAATTGCAAACTTATAGAACTCTGCACTTCTGGAGTACAAATGTACAATTATCTAATTCGAGATCTCCGTCTAACTCTTTACCCTTTTGGTTTGATGGTTTTGAACTCACCCAACTTCCTAGCATCTTAAACTCAAAACTCCAGTCGCCTTTATATCTAGTTATATAAATTTTATATAGTTAGTGCCTAGCAAGTCCCAGTGTCTAACAAGTGTCTTTGTAGCCTGCAATCTGATGGTAGTATGATGAAATTGATGACTGACTTTATTGTATTACCTTGAGTAGGTCTTTAACACTCTACGCACGACGATGTTTGTCCTGGGAATGATGTCTGTTTTTATGGGAATCTTTTTGCTCGCCCCTGATGAAACAAAAGGTATGCATGTGCCTATGTGGATCATGGGATGCAATTTAGTGTTCGTAAAATCCATAAAAAAAAAAGTACAATTTGTGGTAACAGAAGCTTCTAAATTTTTTCAGGTGGTGAAGTCAAAGATAGTTCCTTGGACTCGATATCATCTTCAAGTGTTTCAAATGATGGGGAAAGGTACTTGGTTGCTTCTTTAATCATGCATTAGAGTTTCCCTGTAGCAAACCTGGAAAATAGGTCAATTTTGAAAGGCTAGTTTCCGATTCACATTCCTAATTAGGTGAAGCTGATAAGTTTGCACTTTGCACAACGACAAAAGAGTTAGTCCTAGAATGATTTGGGTCGGCTATTCTGAATAGTTGTCGTGATACGTGTATAGCGATGAAAAGCACGGGATGAAGGATAATTTTGAACGAGAGGATGAACATGAAAAACGTGTGAAGATTAATGTCTCAGAAGTCATAACATTAAAAAAGAAACGTATAAACATCTTGTGATCACCGCTCTTACTTAGATTTGGCCTAGTGGTAGAAACTAGAAAGTCCTCTTGGTGTTCTCTGTTTTGTCTTTTTTGTTTTGTTTTGGGTCTCCTCTTTGTGCTTTTCATGTGGTTCGTGTTGGATGTTCATCTTAGATGTGTTCTTTGTGAATGTGTGATAAGGTTGGTGGTGACGACAATGGAGGATACACAAAACAAAGAGGTGAAGCCACTTTTGCAAATGGTACTGATGAAAGCTACAGATGTCATGCTTAAAGCAAAGGTGATGACTAATAGTCGGTCTTTCCTAGCTAATTTTCTCATCTGGTTGCCTTTGTCATGCCAAACTTACCATGCCGAACTTTGTTTCTTGTAGACAACTTGCCTGCTAGCTCTAGGATTGGGTGAAGATACTATAAATGCGTCCTCAGTTTTTGCAATGCCTATGTTATCATCCAAGATGACTGGGTTTAGAGGCAGTACAACAGTCGACCGGGCTAAGTTTTTCCCCATGAGAGGTGTTGGTTGGAGTAAGATCCCAATGGATGAGGATGGTGTAAAGCTGCTGGAGACAAGTGCATTGGTCTCGCAGAGTCTATGATAGGGTTAGTTCTGTGCAAAAATCGAAATGATACGAATCAATTCTTCGTACCACGTTTCCTGGTCTTCATGTTTTTTTTTTACTAGAGTTTATAGGTCACTAGGTTTGTATTCGTAGAGTTTATAAGTGTATTTTATAGGTGCATTGCCTGTACATACTCAAGTCTGATCCAGTGTCATCTTGTATAATCTTCCAAGTAAATATATCAAAGAATTATGTACTATCATTTTTCAAGTGGATTTGAAATCTTTATTTACGGACTTGTCTTTCTTTCCAAACCCAAAAGAAAAAAAAAATAGCTGGTTGAAGGTGGAGGACGATTTATCTGGTTATGAACATAAGAGACACTTAGGGTCTGCTTGGCCGAACTCCAACTTCTCCAGAAGTGCTTCTCAAAAACAGTTTTATCGAGAAACGGTTTTTGGAGGAGGAGCTCCAAATTGGAGCTTCTACTTCTGATGAACAAATTTGCACTAGAAGTGCTTCTTAGAAATCAGAAACGGTTTCTCAGTTTTGTGTGTTTGGCTAGTTTCCAGTTTCTAGGTCCCAGAAACAGTCCAGAAACACTTCACGAGTTTGGCCAAACACACCCTTAGTTTACCAGATTAGAAATGTTTTTTCAGTGTTTTATTCAATAATTTTATAAAAAAAGTTGAGCGGAGAAGCCATATCTGCTCTGATACGGAGTATGAGCATAAAGTCGACAAACCCCTCTCACAAGCTTTAACAATGCTATATTTATATTTTTATGTAATTCTCAGTCTAAGTTAATAGAGCCCTCGTAGTGAACAGATCAACCTAAATTTCGTGAAGACATTGTTATCAGCTGTACTAGTTTCTAACGCTTGAAAAGAGACGCGATGCATTTGGGAACCGTGTCATTAAAGTCTAAACCTAAAATTGTTTTCGAGTGCTTTTGTTACTATTGAAATGAGGCTTCGATTAGGCCTCACATTTTCAGGTAACACCATCCAAAGTGATATCTACGTATATCCCAACTATTCCATATCCCACTACTTTTCTTAAACGTGTTAGACCAGAAGTAAAGAATGTGACCGTTACGTACAAATCAACCACACCTCACACCTGCTAAACACGTGCAAGCCATTTTGATATTCAGAATTTCTTTGAAAACCCATTCATTTCTACCCAAAACAAACAAAATCCGTGTAAAAAAATGGAGTTGGAGATCAAAGTAATGTGGTGCAAAGGCTTAACAGCATTCAACTTCTTCCAGAAGCTAACAATCTACGCAAATGTGTCAATAACAAGCGAAGATCAGAGGATGCAACTGACCCAACATCAGAAACAAGAACAGAAAACCCCTGTTGACGAGGAGGGTGACGGCGACCCTGAGTGGAACCACACGATGACCTTTGATCTTCATCGTCTCGAATCCCTCGCCTCGACTTTCGAGAATTTATCGGTCGTGTTCGAGCTGCGACATCAGGGGCAGTTGTTCGGGGACAAGACTGTCGGAGACGTCCATGTTCCTCTGAGATATTTGATCAATTCTGTCGGAAATGATGTCGGCAGATTTGTTAGTTACCAGGTTCGTAGCCCTGAAGGTAAAGATAATGGTGTTCTTGATTTCACTTACAAAGTCGTTAGAAAAGATCATCCTCTTGAAAATCATCCTAGTAATCATGATCATAATCATAATCATAATCATAATCATTCGGAGGTTCATATTAGTGGATATCATCATCATCACCACCATCATCACCATCATCAAAATCATACGAGTACGCAGCATGGTACCAGTTCAGATGTTCATGTATCTGAATACCTTCATACACAACATGATCATTATAATTATAATTATAATTATAATTATAATTATAATTATAATTTAGATCAACAATCTTCATCAAACCCAGATAGGATTCAGTACCCAAAAATCGATTTGGCAGATTGGAACGCTAATCATTCCAATTTAGTTGGTGGAAATGTGAATGTGACGCTTGATCAAAATCATTATTATCCACCTCCCATGTCATCATCCTCGGTAACAGGTACAAGCATTAGCATGTACCCACCACCTCCTGTTATATATCCGCCGCGTCAGCAGCATCAGTGGGGGCCGCCACCTCCTCACCCGCCCCATTTCCCGCCTCCTACCGCCCCGCCTGTTGCCTATCCGTTGCCACCAAATGGGGATCCACATTGGGGGTATAATCAACCGAATGGTGTGTATGATGGGTATCGTCGTTGGTAATTCATGAATCTTGACATTGAAAGATTGGTAAAGATATGACTGCGACCACATTTTGAGAATGGTAGCTGAATATGCAGCTGAAGATCGACTGGTTGATACTACAGAGACAACAACATCCCAATATCCCAACATTGCCAACGATATGAACCTCAACTGTGACAGTCTAGCAGGTAAAAGGAGCTTAACTTTTAGCATTGAGCTGCTTTCTGTTTTTGTGGTGTTCAATTGCGACCATGTTGAATGAATTATTCTATGAGACGGCCACATATTTCATGCTGAATGAATTATTCTATGAGACGGCCACATATTTCATGTTGAATTGCGATTCATGTACTTTGCTTAGTTGTGGGTGTTGAGGGAATTTGTGCATCATATCAACAAAGATGAATACTTTAGTATGATGCTATATTATGATTGCTGATACAAATATGGGAACAGCTGTAGGATAGAGAATATGACTAATGCCTTGTGAATTTATCAGTAATTATAACCTTACAAATATATCAGTAATACCCTTGTTGGTATAACCTTACCAATTATTTGTGATAAACTTGATATAACCTTACAAATTAACAGTAATACACTTGATATAACCTTATAATGTAATCAGTTATACACTTTTATAACCTTACAAATATATCAGGACTATACACTTTATACCCTCATATGAGTGCACCAGCTTAAACTTCTTTGTGTTTGTTCATTTCAATAAATTGCTTCATGGATCACTTTCTTGACCACTTGTTTGACATGTATACTTGCTGGGTAAATCCTAATATGCCGAGCAGAACTGCGTCTCTTTATTTAGTTTTCGGATAGAACAGGGAATGCTATCCGCCTGCTGGCCTCGGATAAGTAGGTAGGATCCTCTCAATTGGTAAGCTAAAGCTCTGAAGACATTGAACTCGGCCAATACAAATAACAACAATGAGCCCAACAATAGGATAAAGGTCCAGCAAAACGCTTAACCCCCCTCCATAAAAGGAAGAAGAGAACGACACTGGGCGATGCTGATATGTCATGAACTCATGATACTGATAGTCATCTTTTGACAGTGTCTTGTTTTTGTGCCTTTTCTGTATTATTACATACTTTGTGTACAAATTCAAGATAGAACCTCAAGAAGCAGGACATATTATGTGATTCATGCCAAAGAATGATTTTGGTTGTCATTGTCAATAGAAGGCATTCTACCAACCTTATTTTAACAGCAAAACAGTGTAACTTCAAGTGTCTGATCTCCGTGCCTGTCATATTGCCTTCCCCTTGTGCATGTGAGATATGCCTCGACTAATGTTGTAGTAAGCAAATCCTCGCAAGTATACCCAAGGAAGAGGAACCATGACATACTTGCGGAAGGTCTTGTTACGATTGCTGCTTTGCTAACTTCTTGTTGATGTTGCTCTGATGGGAATGACATGGTAAGATTATATACTCCGTATATACACACAGCAAACATCCCGAAGACAATGTAACGTGCTCATTTTGAGTTCTTAGTTTGAGGAAATGAATCCACATTGGTTTTTTGTTGATATGTTTCCTGACATTTGGGATTGCTCGAGTTTAATCTCATGATTGTTTTCTAACAGGCCTTTTAACATTGTAAATTGATATTTGTGTGTTGATTTAGTAAAGAATCAATGCCTATTTTCAAAGCATCTGAGATCTGTAAGACTTATCTAACATTTCATCAGCATTAATCTGACAACGATGCTGCGCCACAAAAAAAGTATCTCAGACGATACTGTATTAGCTTCCTGCTTGCCGTCTCATGATCTAAAGGTTTATTTTTAGCATATATATACTCCATATTGAAATAATGATCAGCCGTTCAGCACAGTAAAGTTAAAAATTTCGACGCAGATCGAAGTTGGGGTAACACAATAGTTCAGCCTTTGTGTTCTTCATTCAGCATCCCAGCTGCATCCTGCACTCTGCTACTTTAGAGTACAATCCATCCTCAGACTGCATCATTCTGTGCTAGTGTGTTACATGAATTCTATCATCTTCAATTTGTCACTTAAATTATCTGCCGAAACCTAATGTTACATTGTCCAGATGGAAGGGGTATTTCTTGGCATCTGGAAAGGCAAACGACTCCTTGTTCAATACAGAGTTTTATGAGCTAATTAACACGTAACAATCAGGTAAACTAGCCTAAAACCAAGAAAATGGGTAAAGAAAAGGTTTCACATAAAAAAAAAACAATAAAAAGTGCAAAGCAAACACTTGGTACCATAGTAAGAGACCCAAAATTATTTTAATATTAACCACAAAATAATATGCTAATCCAAACATACCATTGCTAATCATGTCTCCATCCACAATTTGAATAAGGTGGAGGAGCCACTAGTAACGGTCCATACACCCACAATAACATCTTTAAGCTGCCTTTTCCATCATACAACACCCAATAAACACCCATAAGTGGGAAAATTAACTCAAAATAAAGCATACATTAATTACTAATTAGAGTCATACATTGCTTGCGTGCGTAACCCCTTTGAGGCATGGAGTCATACTTGATACTTCATGAACCATAAACTTGAAAATTCGGCAATTCGATCTAAAAACGCTTGGTCGGACAAGTAATATAGCTACCCAACTATCGTAGGCTTGTGTTGTTCCATTTACCTAGGCCAATTCTCCATCTTGATCGATTATGTTCCCGAATCTTCAGCTATCGAGACTAAATGTAACACGACTGCACACGACTCCTCAAGTACCAAAAACTAATATTGTAGCAATTGCACACGACTTTGAGCACGCAACTGCTCATAAAACTTTTGAATAAAGTCTTCAGCTTCATCATCAACTTCGACATTTCTTCCGTCGCTAATTTCTTCTTCGGATGAATAATCAGAAATTTTAATAGGACATGGTGAAATGAGTGGACTAAGATTATCTCCAGGAGCTAGATCATACCCATCTAGACGTAAATTGAACGCATATTCGGGAGTCATAGGTACCAAGGCAAGTGCATTATCATAATTGTCATCATCATCTGAATGAATATTTCCAACTTCTTCATGCGAATTTGAGTCGAGTTCGTCAAGAACTAGTGGTGGGTTCATGCAAGGGAGATGGATGTGGTGGTGATGCTTACCTTTCGACCACGACGGCACGTGGAAAAAAACGGGATTACTAGGGCTGTTGCTGCATGAGAACTCGTATTCCCGTTGGGCGAAAACACCACGTGTTGTCATCATCTGGCGATGGTTGCTGTGGTTGTGGTGGTGGTGAGATATGAGATTGCTTAACGATTTTCGAATGAGCTTACCACGCTTGAAGAACAAGTTTATATCCATCAAGAGTTTCTTCTTAGCGATCAAGCTCTTTCTCATCATAAAAAACGTGATCCTTAAGAAATTCCATAGCCTTTTGGCTATCATTGAGTTCCTTCTTGATGATTGTAACTCCATGGTACATATACTTATCTCAACAAATAATCAAACACTACTAAAAATAAAGATCGATGATATACAATATATTTGTGCTAGTACACTGCGCCACAATACTGATATGAAATTATTATTTGTAATATAACAAAACTATGTATGATTAAAATTAAATGTGACTGAAAAATAATGTGAGGATAGTTAGCTCCAAAATATGGCAAGGTAATGATAAGATGAAGGGAAGAGGGGATCATTAATGTTCTGTGAGGTTTTGAGGAAATGTGGGTAGACGTTGTTGGAATATATAGGAAGTCCCCAAGTCTCATATGAGACCATCTCACGTCAGACCAACACACTGAAATAATAAATAGGAAGTAGGTGTAGTGGGATAGCAGGAACGAAAAGTAAGACTTACCTTTTTCTATGAGGGAGAAAATCAGCTTTTTAATCTTTGGTTACGACGGAGTTAAAAAAGGCAATTTGATGTAGACAAGTCTCAATTTTTGTTATTGATATTGATGTTGTATTGTGTAATGCTCGCTCTTACTACTCCATTTGCTATCCCGGCATGCTCAACTTGCTTACGCCGGAAAAACTGTAGTAAATACTACTAGTACAACATTCGTAATTCAATCGATATATTTTAGGTGTTATTTGTAATTTTGATGGTCACATATCATCACATGGTGGCATTATCGGCCCTACACAAAAATATTGTACCAAATCAAGAATAAGAAGCAAGCTATAGGCCAAAAGTTGAGAACACGAAAGATAAAGATGCTTAAATTTGGATGAGGAAAAAAGGAGGAAGGTGTTGCGGGGGGCCGGTGGAAGACATGCACAAATATTCAAATGTCCCCTTAACAGCCCGCTCCTCCGGGCTGTCCCTTTAATTAATCGTATCACTACGGAAATGCCGAAATGCAACACTTTTGTATACTATAAAAAATGGTCTAATTGGATTGTTGGATGATGCTCTGTCGTTTTATGATGCTAATCATGGCAATTAGTAAGGTACAGCTAGCATATAGCCAAGCCAGATCAAGCTATATATGGTGAGTTTCATGGAATTGATACGTTAGTGTCTTAGTGGGGTGAACCACTGAACCTAGCATAATTAGTGTTAGTTTGATGTCCCAACCATTAACGTTGGGATGATTTGTACTATTACTAGTATACGAGTCTACAACAACCAATGACGTTTTAATGTTTGAATCATACAGAGTACGAGTATATGATAAGAAAATGTTCAAAAAACTAGTACTCGTATGCATCTACTCATATTAATTTAGGAAGGACACTACCTTCAACAAAACAAAATAAATAAATAAATAGACAGTTATAGAAGGCCTAAATAAATATCACAAGTTAATGTGATAGTAGTAAAATTGGCGCATTATAAGTAAATCTCATCAAGTATAATTGACAAAAATTGACAATCACGATAGATTCATCGTTGATTGTTAATGTTGTTGCAATCAGAAGTGATTGTGGTTCAACTATGGAAGTAATCAAGTGAATTTGATTTAGAAAGAAAACAATTGATCCCATAACAACAATGGCTTATGAGAGTTTGTACTTTTAATCCATCATTTTCTGACGATGAATAATGATGAATCTATAAGTGACCGGACAACATCAGGGGTTAAAACCCCATTTGGACAGTAATATTTGAATTTTTCGGGCTTTTAGATTAAATTTTACAACTATCTGTACAACCTTCATCCTTTGTTCTTTTTAAAGATCACAATATAAGAAAATTAAACTTCTAAAAGTAGTATGCTTTGCGGAGCAAAATAATTTGTTACCTCGTATGATTGAATTGCTTTGCTTATTTCTTGATTGGGTGGACTTCAGGGTACAATGGCTCATTTGATCAGTGTATCGCAGTTTCACCTTCACTTGCTACCAAATAGGATATAGCCTATCCCGCCCGTCGTTTGTAGAACTTGGCAACCCAAGGTGCAGGGTTCAGATTATCTGGCTCCCTGGAATTGACAGAATAGTAGTCTGACCAGTAAAAATGCTGCCTATCAGTGAACTTTCCATCAGAATATAAGCAAAATGGTAACCGATCTTCTCCCCCATTCATCTTTCTTTTACGTTCTCTTGGATAAGCCAATGGTGCCTGCACATACCTGCAAAAATGGATCTGTCAGTATTCCAAGAGATCTTAACCTGAGAATTAACAACTGTGTACATTCCTGGAGCCGAGAATAACTGTACAGCTTTTGGCATCTGAACAATGATGTATTTCTTAGCCAATCATTTATTTCAAGAAGCTTCAGAAATTGGAAACCAAGCTGATATTCCTAATCTATATACTCTGTACGCTCTATCAAACTGAACATACAGGAGGACTAGAATTGAGTAAAGAACTAAAGATGCATAGAAATGAACAGATAACATTAAACACAGTCGATTGTGTGTGTTATAGACTTACAGCACTATTCTTTGTATGAATTTCAATCTATACGTTATGTCATTATCGCCATGCCTTTGAAATGATATCTCAAATCCCTTCTTTCTTGCTCATGCTAAAGCATTCATGAAATCCGACACCAAGAGTTTTCTTTTCTTTTTCTTTGTTTTGGCAGAAGGATATCAATATATTCAGAGAGGAAACCAAGGGCAAGAGACTGATGAAAGTTTATCATTGGTTTCTTCGGCCTCAAACTAAAACCTCTCCTCTTAAGGAAGTCTAGTTTCGGAACTTCCGAATCACACTAGCTAGAGCCTAGAAGTCAAGATGAGCAACAGAGTTCAAGAACACTGCAGAATTTTCTAGCATTCCTAACAGAGAAGGTTCTAGATTAATTGTGCAACCCAGTATCTCATCATCACCATGCGGAACAACCTTAACAACAGAAAGTAGCTCCAATAAACGCCAAGATATTATTACAGCTCCAATAAACGCCAAGATATTATTACGATTCGGAAAATCATTCCGTTGGAGTGTAGTCTTTAAGGGAGAAGACAAAGGCAATAAAGTCTACATCAACTGAGTCTGTGATCCACCTGAACAGAGCAGAACAAAATAAACACTGATCCAAACTCATTCACAACACTCCCCCCATTCTCAACCTTACATGGCTTACAGAGTTCACAACCACCCTCTTTCCATATAATGATTTCAAAGGCAGTAGTGCGATACTGTTGGTCTAAAATCTAATTCTCCTTCTCCTTAGTGCATAAAGAACTAAACGAATGAGTAAGGGAGAGACTTCAAGCATCTAATTATCCTACTTCTCCATCGAAGGGCTTCAAGCATCTAACTATCCTAATTCTCCATCAAAGGGAGCAGTTCCCACATAGTTTACTAATTTCTAGAGCAGTGAAATATTGAAATGAGATGAACCAATAAGCGAAGAGTACTCAACCATAGCCACAACCTCTAAAAAGTTTATCATATGGAAACCTAACCAGAAGGTGTTCCAGAAAGGCGAAAATGATCCTAATTCCTCCAACAGAAGTCAGAAGTAACACAAGTTTGTCATCACTGGGACCATATACCCCAATCAGACCCCCATTAAAACCATGCAATGACTTAACTTGCAGCCGAGAGAACTCCCTTATCCAACAATTCAAAAGATCCTCAAATTGTGAGCCGCAAAGAAAAATAGAAATTGCCTGAACCACTAATTGAAAGAAAAGCCAACCTAACAAACGCATACCCCCGCAAACGAGCAATTTTATATCAACCTGAAGTTTATATTCAAGAAGGGTGGCAATGTCATTACACTAATTAGAGTACTTTCTTAACATCCATTGTATCACCAGATTCCATCTACAATTTCCCCTACTCTTGAGCACATTGTAATGTGGTTATAACTCATGAATGGATGACACCATCTACTTTTATAAGTATTGCACACACAGAAAACATCACCACCGCTTATAGAGCTGAGTGGCGTGTTTTACGATGATATTCCAACAATGACCCTTCCAAGATAGACATGAAATTCCGTAACATTCCAGTTAGTCAAAGGTATTCCAAGTTTGCCTGCACTTTGTCAGCTTGTCCAGAAGAAGTCTCTTCGGAAAGATGTGATCCTTTTAGCAACTTCATGTGGAAATTTGAAGGGACTCAAGTAATAGACTCAAAAGCCTTTCAAAACAGACTTAGTGAAAGATGAAGACAACTTTAGCCTTCCACGAGGTCAGAATTAATCTGATTATTTCCAATCAGTGCCTCAGTAAAAATTTCATAGAATTTAAACCAAGCGGCAAGCCTAGGTATCTTATTGGGAGAGAGGCCAAACAACACCAAAGCTTAACATACTTTTCTTTGCGTAAAGTCGTTTCTTAATGAATAGATATGCACAATAAAATATATACAGCCACATAATAAGATAATCATGATCTAACTGCATTTCTTATTGTATAGACTGACTCAGTGCTACGGGGCAAGTGATCTGACTTGGGATGGAGATGATAACATTTGAGTAAATATGCTTCCTTGTCCAAACATCTATATGCAATCATTATGGTATAGGCTAGTCAAAAGGAGTCCAAAAAGATTTTTTCACAATTAAGGGTAACAATATTAAAATGCAAGCAGTATGAGCTCAACCATACCTGATACCATCAAGAGCAGCATCCCAGCCGAAATGGGTGTGGCCAAAGACATGGCATGCGTTTTCACTCCCTTTAGCACCATGTATCGACCTAATTCGAGTCTCAAGAAAGTCGGACCCAATGATTTTAGGAAGTTTTGGATAGAAAAGCATCCTTTTCTCTGGGCATAGATCTAACCTACAGCAGCTCCAAAGTTAGCTAGAGTGTCAACTTCCCCATGACATTCATATCACTCGTTTCAACTAAGACAAATGTCATCATCCAAGTATTTGAATCTAAAAAGGATAAACTGTCGGAATGAAAACATTATGGAACTATGAACAATACATCGTCATTACTTAAGTAAGACACAACAAGTAACTATTGTAGATATGATGAAAAGGAAAGCTGGGGATTTAGCAAAAATCTTGGCAACAGATTATCCTACACAATTAATACTTGAACAATTAGGGTATGATGTATAAATACAGTTGAAAACTAACCGAGGAACAAAATGGGAAAATGTAATAATGCTTTTACATTTTCGCTGAATCTCTTTGATTTTATTGGCATGTTTCTCATTCATAGCATCAAAAAACCGAGCAAGACAATCATCCCTCCCACTGAGCTCAGCAGGCCATTTGCAGACATGGAAATCTTTGCACACCTTAATAAGTAGGGTTTGTATGAAAAGAGCATGATCAGACTTTTGTCACTTCTAAGTTAGGTCTACAAACATCAGTTTAACAATCGAAGATCAGAAACAATCCTCACAAGAAACCACCATATGTCCTGGTTAGTTGTTGTGTGTCAGATTTGTTCCACAGGTTGTACAAGATCACCACAAAAACAAAAAAATCCAAACGTACTAATAAAAATCTACACATACCGTCAAAAACCACAAAGCCTTAGTGAAAGATTATTTTTTAACTCGTCATACTTGAGATCAATGAAATTGAAAGTGCTGAGAGCAAGGTATTAAAATGAACAAGTTAAAAAAGGATAAAAGTTAGCTTCACGAAAATTTGAGAAAAAAAGTAGTAAACACACTGAGAAAAATACAACGAACAATTAAACAACAACAACATCTATAACCCAGTGCCTTAAAGGCTCCCGCCATAAGGCGGGGTAAAAAAAAAATGATCAAAATCAAGCAAATGGAAAAGCACCAAAAAAAAAAAGAAAAAAGAAAAACAAGATGTAAAGTAACGCCATACTCTTCGTTCCACTACAGATTGGAATTGCTTTTTAGCGCCTTTATCCAAGCCATCCTACCTTATTCTATTGTCATGTCCATAAATATTGTTCTATGCAAATAATTTCTTAGACCCGGGATTTATTATTTTGTAATTGGCACAATAAACAGCATAATGGAGCTAGTTTGGCTCACGTGAATAATATCCACAATTCCACAGGATAAATGAACAACGTATAGATGAAGTGGCTAGGCTATCATGCAAGTACCACCATTTCGAAATGACAAGATAACACATCCAAAAAGCAATAGACATCACAAACTTGTTTAACCTCACCAAAAAAATAAAATAAAATGAAGAAAAGAACAAATGTAAGAATAACTATGGTGAAATTTCGAAACATACAATATGGTAAATCAGTGGAGAAAAAATTACCATCTCTAGTGAAGGAATCCGTAGTCCAGTTATTTCCTGCTCCCTATCAAAGGTCTACAATACACGCAGAATCAGGAAATGGAGGCGAAGAGTACTTCCGTCCAAACTCCAAACCACAGCCACACAGCAGAGAACTCCATTAGAAGACAAAAACAGAATCCATAGATAATCTATGAATAGGTTTATACGTACCTCATGATACCATGAATAAAGGGGTATGATTCCCAAATTACCAATGATCTTTGGATCTGAATCCACTCCAAGTTCATCACATGCATGAAGCAGCAGATTGAGCTTATCAAGAGAATCAAGCTGGGCACATAATCACAGTAAAACCTAATTACACTGTGGTACCAATCAATGCAAGCTTCAAAAAGTATATGGGAGTATCGATACCCAGAACATCTCGCAGTAAGTATGAAAACAACATAGCAATTTGTGTTTGTCAGGTTACATTATATACAAAAGGCTGTCAAAAAAAAAAAAGTTTAAAGAAACATTGGTAATTAGTAAGATATATTCCATGATATTGCAGGTCATTCACATTGATTACTTACCATGCACATTTTAGTTTTGCAATGCTAGTCTCCTTTGGAATTGTAGCCTCCCCAGAAACTAGAAACCAACCCTTTTCTCTTCGCTATGGGCTGATTGGCCCAAGAGTCTAAGTTTCCTCCCTCTCATGAGCAGAGTATTACAGATTCCTTGGACTGCTTTCTTATACATTTTCCGTATTATCATATAACTATACTGACTCTTACAACTTCCATCATTCTGCATATTGTGAGCTTTTATGAGGCAAACAGGGCTTCACAGTTGCCAACCCTAGGGGCATGGTGCATAAAAGCATTAATCAGTAGGTATTTGTAACTGAATCACGTATCTACGTATATGCACAGACAGAAAAATAGCCTTGTGCCCTTAGGGTGGTGGCGTTTAAGCTTTACTTTTATTTATAAGATGATGTGATGAGTTAGGTGGCACGAGGTTTGGCCAGGCAATAACAATAAGCTAAACCACTCCCACAAAGTTTACAGTTCAGGTACTTCAAGAAAACATGAATTTCAAAAGGTGTGATAGATACATCTCTCATAGCCAAAAGGTGTGACCTGTATATTTCGAACAGATGCAGTGTCAAATATTTCAATTTTTGTTCTTCTAATCCAATTTCTGATCCTATAACCATAAATAAGTAGTCAGAAACCAGCTATGTAAAGCAAATTCCTCATAATCACCATAACACTTCTTTTCTTTCAGATTTTAAGAGACGTCAATCATTCTTTTTTTTAATGAGAAACATCAATGATTCTTAAGAATGCCCTAGTTCAAACTTCGAAGTACTTCTTATACATTGGCCGTTGACCATTGAAAGATATAGACTTCAATATAACCTCTCGATCATACAGTGTCGTAAATGATGCTATCTCGCTAATTATTTTGGATGTGTTCATTACATTTACCACATTCTACATGCTCCGAAGTTCAGGCTTCAACAGATCGACGAAGTGGGTCAACTAGCTTAATGCATTCGATAACTTAAATATATTGTTAAAAGATTATAGATAAATTCATGATTCACAAATAAAACAAAACAACAGATTATTTAGTACACAGTATTTTTCTTCTGAAGCCAGTAGTCTATTCAGTATCTAATATTGTCTCTCGGATACATTTTTCAATAATTTTCTAGAATTCTAAGATTTCACTAGCTGAGTTATTCACCAGACAACAATGTATAATACAGTCTATTCTAGATTTTTTGTGGTCAGCGACAACTTTGTTCAGAAAGAACTTCAATGTAACTGAGTATGCATTGGAAACACTAAAACCCCGAGCTGTGCGTCAGGTCTACATCACATCCCAGTAAACAATTGTTTCAAACATAGAACAGTGTCAAAGATAAGATTCAGGCCTCAATTGCAGTTACTTGGGTCAAAAAATCATTGACAGAAATGAAGTTTATAAGTTTCTGAATCTAAATATTCGAGTCAATGGTTACTAGAGCACAATTTCATATTTATGTAAGTCATATGCACGAGGAAACTATTCTACAATGAAAAAGGAGTTCCAAATAGATCATATATACGTTAATGCCTTAGAAACTAATCTGAGAAGCCAGGTTTAGCAAAACCACATTAAATGCATGCATGATAGAGGTGAAGGGATTAAAGACAAGAAAAGGACAAAAAGGAGTTAGAAATAGATGCATTCTTACATAATCTTCACTCTCCGTGCGGCACCAGAGATCATGGTTTCCAGGAACATAGAAGACATGCTTGAATCTTGTTTTCAACAAAGACATGGTCAAGAAGAATGTATCATACACCTCAGCCACATCTCCTGCAACAAGAAGAATATCCTCTTGGTGGCTACTCGTAGAAATGCCCTTCACCCATGTCATATTCTCTTCATAATCGGTATGCAAGTCAGACAGCACAAAGAGCCTCGTAGTATCAGCTTTTATATGCGCTGAAACTAATATTTTAGAGCTTTTTATACCAATATTTGTTCCACTTCTGGATCTTACGAATGTTGGCTCTCTAAAAATACTGTTGCCATATCGCCTACAATGCAATAGACTTTGGAAAGACATTGTAGTTCCTAATAACATTTGAAACCTCTGGATGACCAACTTTTCGGCTCTCTTTGAAAGAAAGGAAAACAGCTTACAACTACGGCACCATACTAATTCCTGAACAAAAACAATTAGACAGCATCAGACACAACTCAACGTGTGGCATTACAATCATGGATAAGCACCTTGACACCCATTAATAACTTTGTACTTTCCAGTGAGAAAACCACGCCATATAAACATAGCATATAAAAATCCTACTCGACAACATGGAAACCGAGATACTGACAGTCCCTAAATTATAGCCAGAGAACAAAAGCATATTGAAATTGTTAAACATAGAAAGCGTTGCTTCTTTCCCCATTTTTCACACTCTGTCGATTTCCGAATCACTAATCAATCTAACACCACAATTGTAACGACTTTGATAGCTGGCTCTACTAACTTCGCCACATCCTCTTGAGGTTATTAGACTAAGTCAGTTAATGTTGGTTAAGTCTGTTAGTAAGCTGATGAATAAATAGCACGCAAGAGAGTACAAAAGATTCTTTCTTTGATCCCGTAAAACACATTTCTCTGTAAAATTTGCTTAACATTTAAGCTTTCAACAAATACACTATCCGAAGATTTTCTACATATGAATGATCGATTCAATTCCTAAATTCTAATACATTGACATCTTAAAATAAGCTGTCAAAACCCACACCTAGCCTTTTGGTTGGGGTCCAAGCATATAGAGTTTTCTTATTCTTTATTTGTTGTTGAAACACACAGAATTTGCATTACTCAATGCAGCTACATTGACCAGAAGACCGAAATTATCACCCCTCTCAAAGAAATCGTAAACCCGATTCAACAATTCCCACAAACTGTAGGACTCGGTCATGAGACCCGCGGTTCGCAATCTCTAAGACCGTGGTCTGTATTAGAATTGAACTATTGATTGAACTATGTAGACAAATTCACACCCTTTACTTAAACCTGTAACAGTTTTGCTAATATGTCATCTTGATCATATGAAGCTCTAAACTAGACAAAATTGGGGCAATAAATTCAGATAATTTATATGGGTATCCATGAAATTGAAATTAAAACATCAGGGCAACATTTTATAATTAAATTCAAACCAAAAAAAAAAAACATATGGCATTACTCAGAACAAAATTGAACAAAAGAAAGCATGAAACTTATACCATAAGTTAACATGAGATTTAAGATCAAATGTAATTAAGTTAGAAAAGGATAAGATAGGGCAGGAGATGAATGTGAAAGTGTACCCAGTAATTTTGAAGGATTACAAAAGTTGGCAGAATTGCGAAAATGTCCACGGCTGCGCGTACGGCGGAGAAGGCAACGGTAGGTCAGAGATAGGTGGGTGGTTGGGCGGCGATCGGGAGGATGGAAAGAGCGGAGGTTTCGGCGACGGTCTTGTTGGGGGAGGATGTGGCGGTGGTCGTCGGAGAGTGCAAGAGTGATTACTTTGTTACTGAGGTGAGTTTACGGTGGGAAACAATTGCTGACTTGCTGAGAGTAGGAGGACTGGAGGACCGTCGTAAGCCAGGGTCGATCAAGTGTGTTACGATTCGGGTTTGCTGATATCGTGTGGGTCAATTATGATGTATGTTGGGTTAGATCGACATTGGGAAATTATCGGTGACTTCACACAATAAGTTGAGTCGAATACTATTGTAGTTATCAGGTCTCGTCAAATCAGGTTTGTATGGGTCTGATTCAAATCACTTGAATAGTTTATTACTCCGTACATCTTACATTTTCTGGAACCCAATTTCGACTATAATTCAAGGTGGTCTAAGGATTATACATTCGAATTGGATCAAACTCGTAATATTTGATCGAATCTAGCCAATTTTGTGTAATTTTATTACCGAATTTTACCGTTTCCAAGTCAATTTTTAAGTAGGTGTAACAGGCTTGGGCCTCTATACTCTCATCTCTCCTATAAATCACTAAAAATTAACTTAATTGCTAAACGCAATATTTTCTTTACTGACGTAACCTAGTAAAATTGCAATTATACCCCCATAATCACATAAAATAACACAAATACCATAAATTCCAAATTTGTCCTCTGCTACTATTCTTCATCTTTGACAGATAATTTATCTCCATGGTCGTTCTTCACCGGCATTCTTTACTCTCGGCTGCCCGAATTGTTCTTGTTAAATTCTTATCGTCAAGCGTTTTTATATCAATCTCTTGCTAAATTAGTATCAACAATTGATTTAATTGTTCTTTGCTAAATCAAGGTAAACTCATTACATGTGGGGGTATCCGCTGCCCAATCGAATTCATCATGGTCAAGTTATACAAGAAGTTGATATCAATTGTTTAGTCAACATCTTTCTGAATTTGAAATAACAGAGCTTTCCCTAAGCAAACCCCCGAACCAACCAAATTAATTAAGCAAATGGTAGCACCTCCACAAATTATTTTTAACAAGGCAAAGTAGTAGTAAACTGCCCTCCTATGTAATCCAGTAGAAGAAATGCTTTCGGAGTAACATGCTTAGGCTTGATTTGAACGACTAATAACTAATTGCTTATCTTAAATTATCATTGTTTTTGCTTGATTCAATAGTATTCGAACATCCCATCATATTGTTAAAAGATTTTCTTTAGATTAATTCATGCAGTTATGAAGAAGTTGAGATCATTAAGGGTTATATAGGAAGAAAAATGGATAAAAATTAAGTGCAGTCATCAAAGGTCAAATCTAACCCTAATGTAATTAAAATGGCAGCAATGATCAACCATTTTAACATTTTATCACGAGTGGATGAAGAAGAAGAAGAAATTTCTATGGGGGTTTGCTTATATTGTATTAGGATTTAGGAATACTAGTTTGCATGCCCGTGCCACGCCCGGGTTTTGTCTATTTATAATGTTTATACTCGTTTTGTAAAAATGACAGCATGTTTTATCGTGTTCTAATTTTACAATGAACGGTAGTAGGGTACTATAATCAACTTTTGTCCCCATATATATTTTATTATTATATATTTTTACTCACTCATCGTATTATCATATTTCCACTTTTATGTCACTCATTTCACAGTTTCAATCCCATTATCTCGTCACATGTTACATTATGTCATTCTACTATTCCGTCACCCGTTATATCACATCATATTCAAATTTATTACCATAAATTAGCCAACCACCATAATATTATCTCTTATATCTCATGTTATAAACTAAATTATCATATTTATTATTTCCATAAATTAGCTAATATGATAATTTATTACCATATGTTAATCAATAATTGTATTTTAATACTATTTTTATGCTTTATCCAATTAATGTATGCCAAATGTCAACCTAGGAAAGACTTGGTTTCAGGTTTTAATATATAGTATTAGATGATAAGGAAATATTAGACTTATGGTAGAAATAGTATTATGGAATAATATATAGGAGTAGATCTCTCCACCTTATTACAGTACAAGTTATGTAACATATAAATAAGAGTTCACCTCTCATAAGCATAACACAACTATTATTCACATCCCTAATTACATTATGTCAAATGATCAACCATTTTAACATTCTATTTGTTAATTGGTAAAATCCCCATGGAATGTATTCTATTCACATACACTACAACAAAATTGCTATTTTGAGGCCAACAAGATTGGTTGCAAAGTTGGTTGCAAAACGACTATTGGTTGCAAAATATGGTCGCAAATCGCATTTAGCGACCAAACAGCGACCAACCTGGATTTGGAATCAAAAGGGCCAGTCGCAAAATGAGTTGGTCGCAAAGTTGGTTGCTAATTAGCGACCAACTTGTGTTGGTTTCTAATTCGCGTCCAACTTGTTTTGGTTGCTAATTAGAAACCAAATCCATATTTAGTATCTAATTGGCGACTGAAATATTGGTTGCTAATTTGAAACCAAATCAGCATTTGGTAACTAATTAGCGACTAATTAGTGGTTGCTAATTTGAAACTATTCTGTATAGTTGCAAATTAGCTACTAACTGTTGGTTGTCAATTTGTGTCCAAGTTTGACAGTAGTTGCTACTTAACGACCATTTTTGGTATCTAATTAGCAACCAACCTGACATTTGACAATAATTACATAAATTTCACCATTCACCATTTTCTTCCAACCAAACCTATACAAATTCAAGAAGAGAGAAGACCAATATTAAAAAGTCAACAGACTTTTTATATATAATACGTCAATTGTCTCGGCACAATAGTAACAGCCTTTACAAAGGAGGGTCAACACAGACCCTATCATGACATACACAAAATGAAGTACTAGCTTGCATTCTATCAGCTCATGCTATACAAAAGTGAGTTGTAAACCTGTAATTAACATCTTCTCCATTTCGCTCTTTTCTTTCTACACCCAAAAGTGCTTGTCAGCCTAGCTAGTGCTATACAAAAGACACTCAGACTTTTGATGATGTTAAATACCTACCTGAGATTATATCTGCTAAAGTCTGAGCGTACCTAGATTTTCGGATAAGTTAAGTTGCTGATAGATTGCAAGAAAGGCCTGGCGATCCAGGTGGAGATCTCTGGTCAGTGAATTGGCTCAGAGTCATTCTACCACATAAACGCAATTCGTTTCCAAAAGTGTAGCCTGTAGCCCTTCAATCATCTTCTTCTGATTCATCAACTCATTTGCATGTCCATCGGTCTTCTCCTTTTCCAAAGCTAATTGTCTCTTAGTCTCTTCTAATGCCTCATTTGACAACTTCAGTTTTTCTTCAAGTTGTGTAGTCACACTAGGGGTAGTTGCTGCTTGGCTAATGTTTGTTGATGACCCACAAGGACGTTGGTAAAACAAATTAACGCTATTGCCCACCCCATAGATAGTTCCCTGACGTGTGAACCCACCAGAAGCCTTCATGAACACATCATTTAGAGCTATAGAAGAGAGCTCACCGTTTTCTTGAGTTTTAGCTACTTCAGCTTCATAATCATCCTACAATCAAACCATAATTTGCACTCAGGATACAAAGCATCATGTATTGGCGAACCAAGTACCGTTATATACTTTTAAGACATCCATATCCATCAAAGACAAATATTTTCAGTTCACTAACATGCACGACATTCACTGTATGCTATTGTTGTATGTTCTAAACACGCATCGACTATTGAGCCATGTTCTAAACAAGCACAAGAGCCTCCATGTGTTTATAGCCGAACAACCTTCTACACCAACCTCCAAGAAGAGTAGTTATCGCGATACCCATTTTTGTACAAGTGTAGTTTAACTCCATCAACATCCATATATGACTTATTCCAACAAACACTACAGGGGCATTTAATATATGGATATCGCTTAAAACTTTCTTGTTCACAAGCAAATTTTATAAACGATTCCACACCGACAACAAACTCTTGTCTGAGATGGTTATCTTCATCTAGTCTATTGTACATCCAGTTTCGATTATCTTCCATAGTTACTCTTCACAAAGACCTAACTGTACAAACTAAAAAGAAATATGAACCAACGACATATAAATTAAACTAGAAGTAGTGGAGGATACCATATTATATTTGCATATCAGTGGAGCATTAGAAAATAAAACAACTACAATGTCACATATATACATCAAAGAAGCTAAAATGTTAAGTATTATATGTGTCTAATAAATATTACCTTACTTTGGTTTAGTATGACCATTTAACAATCAGGTTCTGTTTAGTATGTCAAATCTTATATAGCTAAATTGCCCTTGATTACCAAAAGAAACAAAAAAAGTGTACAATTATATCACTATCTACACAGATGCTATAGATCCAGCTGATAACGGACTTAATTAGGAAAAACTAAACTTACACGGAAGAACAACATACGACAATTATCATCAATTAGCAAATAATTCGACAATAATTACCGATGATTTATGCACCTCCTAATTAGTAGCTCCTCTCTTTTTCGGACAGAAATTATTATTACCTGGTAAGAAAGATAAGGAATCCAATCTTAAAATTCAGGAACACGCTTCTCAAATCATGTGGTAGTAAAAAAAAAAGTTGATGCCTTGTACAATAAATAACCCCAAAGCTACTGTCTTCACACAAGTTGACAAGAGATATAGAGCACTAACAACTCTCATATTCTACAAATATATACTCTATATTAAGATGACCTAAACCAAATCTCACACTTTATCAGTTGATCATTTGTGAGTAAAGTCACCCAATCACAAGCATGTCTTTTTGGGACAGGACATACATAAAGCTAAGTCAAATCGTGAAAAACATGGCAATAAACACTAAGAGACTAAGTATTTGAATAGAATGACCTTAATACAAACCTATATCATGACATAGAAGTATAAAACTAAGTGTTGAACCTATGCATCTTTTGTCGACTTAGATCTAAATGGAAACCCTAGTTTCAAGAAATTTCACAATTGAACAAATTAAATTAAGAGAAACAAGGGGAAACCTGGCGAATCAGATGTAATTTGACACAGAGGCCGAATGGAGTAGCGCTACGACGACTAGGCTGAACGACGGCAGAGAGCGGAGACTAGTACAGTGAGCATTGTTTCTGTTTACTGTTCAGACATGGTGAGAGAGAGAGGAGAATAAAAAAGATGAGTTTATTTTTTCTATTTGGGTATAAGTGTAAGCGCCAAAAAGAGACAACTTTCCCCCCAAAAACACAAATAAATTAAAAGAAAGGAAAATCACTACAATTTTTCATTATTTTTTTAGATATGATATAACAATTTGAGGTACACCTAATTTGGACGGCAATTTTGAGGTACACTAAGGAAAGAATTCAATTTCAATTTTAGTTGCTAATTAATTACCAACTAGGTAGGATATGCACCCTACGATTGTATGATGTACGGAGTAACTTAATTCCATCTTCTGTCTCAGACGAGTAAATATTTGTTTTTATCGTGACGCCACTTAGGCCTTCTAAATCTTGCTCCAGGTGGATGCACTTGTATGCATGCATTATATGTCGGAGCTACGAGTTTTTGCACGGACCGTGTGGATCAATTCGTATGTTAGTTGATCAGTTTTGATCCGATATATAGCTTATTGAGTAGCATAATGCATGCCCCTCCTACGCAAAACAGATAGTTGAATTGATAGCTTGTTTGCTAGGTTTGATCACCTGATCACAATTCCAAACTTATGATTCTAATAAAAAATTATATTATTTTTCGCCGCATACACTTTTTATTAAACGAGATGTGATAAACTGAAGATGTCTACCTCCGTTTGGCTTTAAAAAGAAATATCTTACATTTACATCTACATCTACATACAATTGATGCCAAGCGAGATTTCAAAAAAAACGCTTTCGATTCTTGTCGGAAATTGATGACAAGGCTAAAACATACTAAATAATTACATTATTTTATAAGTTGTACTATTATCATTTATAGTTTCATTTAAAAAGCTACATCTTATAATAAGAAATATAACGTACACTATTTGTGAATACTCTTAACATTAATATAATCGTTAATGACTTGTTACAATAAACCTTCGGGTAAGCCCCTTATTATACTATTACATGACTTTACGAAACCTATCACATATGATATTACTAAACACGTATTCTAGTACATATCGTATTTCTAAACACACATAATATTTCTCAATCGGAATTGTCCGTAATACTCCATAATCCTCTTTTACATCTTCGGTTAAAGAAGATGACATAAAAACTCTAAGAAAACGTATTTATAAAAATAAAATAAAAAAATCGTACAAGCCTTTTCAATCTTTACTATATCCTCTCTCTATACTTGTCAGGCCACTTGGTAGTTTTCAATCAAAACAAACTAATTGCCGATTTGCAACCAACTTAGAGACCAATGCACAATTTGGTTTCTAAGTAGAAACCAAGAAAAAAATAGTCGCTAGTTTGCAATCAACTTAGCTACTAATATACCATTTGGTCGCGAATTAGCGTCTATCCCAAGATTTGGTCTCAGATTAGAGACTATCCTAAAACTTGGTCGCAAATTAGAAACCAAAGAAATTTCTGGTAGCGAATTTGCATCCAATTTTAGTTGGTCGCAAGTGTTGGTCGCAAAATGGCGTTTTTCTTGTAGTGATAATCAATATATAGTATGTACAATACATGAGAGTATACAAGTATTAATGACATAGGGAAGGGCTATGCATACAAATACAATGAACATACATCATACAATGACACACATACAATGAACATACATTGAACATAAAATGTATAGTCTAACACACCCCCACAGTCGCAGCGGGAGAAAGACGGACGCAAAGACTGGTCCGAAAATCACGAAATAGTTGAACAGGGAGTCCCTTGGTGAAGATATCTGCAAATTGTTGCAGCGAAGGAACATGAAGAACACGAACATGGCCAACAGCAACCTTATCACGCACAAAATCAATGTCGATCTCAATGTGTTTAGTGCGTTGATGTTGGACGGGATTCGAGGAGAGATAGACTGCACTTACATTATCACATTAAACAAGAGTAGCTTTCGGAGGAGGACAATGAAGTTCAGCCGGCAATTGGCGAAGCCAGCAAGTTTCAGCAACGGCATTAGCGACATCACGGTATTCAGCTTCGGCACTAGAGCGGGCAGTCGTGTTTTGACGTTTGGAGGACCATGAAAAAAGATTGTCGCCCAAATACACGCAAAAACCAGAAGTAGATTTACGCGTATCAGGGCATCCGGCCCAGTCAACATCACAGTAGGTCGTAAGTTGTGATATAGAGCATTTGGCGAACTGAAGACCAAAATGGAGAGTACCCTTAACAAACCGGAGAATACGTTTGAGAGCAGCATTGTGAGGCTCCCGGGGATCATGCATGAATAAACAAACCTGTTGAACAGCATAACTGATGTCAAGTCTAGTGAAAGTCAGGTACTGTAGAACCCCAACGAGGCTACGGTATGCCGAGGGGTCCGCAATAGGAGCTCCAGAAGTGCCAGAAAGCTTCGACTTTGTGTCAACTGGAGTGGATGAAGAATTACAAGTGGACATACCAGCGCGCTCGAGAATTTCCATGGCGTATTTTGATTGAGAGAGAAATAAGCCATGGGAGTTCCGAGTCATAGAGATGCCAAGAAAATAATGAAGGGGGCCTAGATCAGTCATTGCAAATTCACCACTGAGAGCAGTAATAATAAGCCGAAGTAGAGTATCAGATGAGGCAGGTAAGACAATATCATCCACATACAATAATAGATAAACAATGTCGCGACTGGACCGATAAACAAACAGTGAAGCATCACACTTGCTGCCCATGAATCCCAAAGTGAATAGAAAGGATGCAAATCGCTGGTACCATGCCCAAGGCGCCTGTTTCAAGCCATAAAGAGCACATTTTAATCTACAAACATAATCGGGATGAGATGGGTCCTAAAAACCGGAAGGTTGCTCACAATAGACAGTCTCAGAGAGGTGGCCATGAAGGAAAGCATTTTTAACGTCAAGCTAATGAATGAGCCAACTCTTAGAGAGAGCTAAAGTGAGAATCGTACGGATGGTAGCCGGCTTGACAACAGGGCTAAAAGTCTCGTCGTAGTCAATCCTAGGTTCTTGTGTGAAACCGCGAACCACCCAACGAGCCTTATAACGCTCTAGAGCCCCATCGGATCGAAATTTGTGCCTGAAAATCCACTTACCACTCACAACATTAGTACGAGGTGGATGGGGCACGAGGTCCCATGTTCCATTTTTAATTAGCGCATTAAATTCATCCAACATTGCATTATACCAATTAGCATCTTTAAGGGCGGAGCAATAAGTTTTGGGTACGGGAGACAGGGAGGTAACACTAAGATTAAGGGGATGACGGGGTTTGAAGATTCCATTTTGGGCACGCGTAGTCATGGGATGAGTGGGGTGAGGATGGGGCTGTGCTGGCACGGGGGAGGGAGAGGCCGGCTGGGGAGAAGGTGAGTCAAGGTGGAAAGGCACGGGGGATAAAATCGGAGAAGAGGTCGTACTGGTAGAAGGAGTCGGGGATGGAGTTGGGGATGGCGAAGGAAGTGGCGCGGGAGAAGGGTCCGGCGTAAGAAACCGACCAAGATGGTGTAGCGGAGGGTCGTCGGGATTACCTGTTCCAAGAAAGTCATACGATGAAGGGGAGGGGGAAGGATGCGAGGCAAACAGAAAAGATGTCTTATCAAAGTTTACATGACGGGAAATAATGAGCTTGTGTGTGGTAAGGAATAAGCATTTATATCCACGTTGATTGGTGGGAAAGCCGAGAAAGATGCATGATGTGGAGCGAGGAGCCAGTTTGTGAGGAGAGGTGGTCGAGAGATTGGGATAACATAGGCAACCAAACACGCGAAGATGTGAGTACGACAGAGCGGAACCATGAAGCACTTGGTGAGGTGTTTTATTTTTGAGAGTGGTGGTGGGAAGGAGATTAAGTAGATAGGTAGCATGGAGGAGGGATTTGCCCAATATTGAGCGGGAAGATGAGGTTGTATGAGGAGAGAGCGCAAAAAGTTGTTAGTGGTGCGGATCATGCGTTCGACCTTGCCATTTTGTTGGGACGTGTGAGGACAAGAGAGACGGAAAACGGAGCCATGAGAAGCAAAGTTATCAAGAAATTTTGTGTTAAGATATTCACGACCATTGTCACATTGAAAGGATTTTATTTCACGGTTGAATTGGGTTTTGACATAGGCTTGAAATTGAGAGAAGGTGTGATAGACATCCGACTTTTGACGAAGAGGGTAAACCCATAAGTAATGAGAATAATCATCGGGAAAAAGGAGATAATACTTGAAATTCGATATACTAGAAATCGGGGAAGTAAATAGATCTGAGGACAATGTCAAAAGGGGCACGGTGCGCGATAACGATGCTGAAAAAGGATGTCTAATATGTTTTCCAAGTTGACAGGCCTCGCATAGAGATTGGGAAACATTTTTATTATTACAAGATATAATGTTGTGTCTACGTAAAAGATCTAAGATAGAGTCACCAGGATGGCCAAGTCGGCGATGCCATAGTTGGCGAGAGAGGGCGACAGTGAGAGCATGTGGTGGTGGTCGAGAGAAGGACGATATGGCAGAAACAGTGAATGGATAGAGGTCCCCTTGACTGTTAAATCGAAGAATCTCCCCCTTGGTCTGAAGATCCTTCACAGAAAAACCATACGGATCAAATTCAACAGACACGTTGTTATCAATGGTAAAACAACGAACGGACACAAGATTTTTAATGAGAGATGGGGTGACAAGAACATTTTTGAGATTCAGTTGGGAAGGGGGTAATGTAGTATTACCTATATGTGTGATTGGAAGACGATGCCCGTTACCAACGACAATGAAATTAGATGAAATTACATTGCAAATTAAAAGGGGACAGGGAGAGATTACCCGGATTATTTGTCATATGAGATGATGCACCAGAATCCATATACCAATTGCTTTCGGATGGACGTCGCAATGACATGGTGTCGAATGCGTGAACAAGGGCAGAGGGGTCGACAAACTGGCCATAGGGCCATACCGGGACAGCAGTAGAGACGGTTTGATGGGCGAGCATGGCCTGTTGTGAAGGCTGGTGTGACATGGTACCTTGTTGTGGACGAGACCAGGTCCGAGAAGTGAGGGCATCGGAGAAGACCCATTATTGTGCATTGGAACCCATGGACCAGAAGTGTAGTGCCAAGGAGGAAGGGTAGCCCAACCAGTAGGAATAGCAGTCCATGAATTATTATTGTTGTTGTTGTGATTGTTCCGGCCTCGATTATTGTTGTTGTTGCGATGTTTATTCCAGTGATTGTTCTTCCCTTTGCCACGATTGTTATTGTTGGAGTTGTTGTTGTTGTTCCGATTGTTGTTCCAGTTGCTGTTATTGTTGTTGTGAGAAGAGGAAGCCGAAACAGCGGTCTGATGAGCAGCAATAAGAGCAGAGGACGGCATAGCATCAACAATTTTCTGGTGCACATGAGATTGACGTTGTTCTTCCAAAATAAGCAGGGAGCGAGCCTTAAGATACGTTGGGAAAGGCTCTTGCATTGGAATAATATTGACGAGAGCATTGTAATCATCTGGAAGACCCCGCAAGATTTGGAGAACCAACTCTTCGTCCTTGATCTCATGACCAACATCATTAAGAGCAGTAACAAGTTGCTTCATTCGTTGACAATATGCCGTTATCGACATATCATTTTTCTTGGTGCTGTGAAATTCATCGAGCAGTTGGAGTGCCCGAGACTTTTTGTTGTCTCGGAAGATTTGTTCAAGCGCATCCCAAACGACATGAGCAGTGGCATCAGGTTGGATCACCATGTTGAGCATTTCGACAGGAATAGTGGAATATATCCACGATAGAACCAACCGATCGAGTCGCCGCCATTGTGTGTCGTTTGAACTTCGGGCAACAGAGGTGCCGTCGAGTTGGCCATCAACCTCAAAACAACCACAGTGGTTGAGGAGAATATTACGCCAATTAGAGTACGAGGACACATCAGAGAGTGAGGGTTGCACAATGATCCAATTTTTTATATTACCAACTGTGAAAGCCGGATGAATTTGTAAGGGAGTGTTGATGTGAGGAGGAGTGCGTGGATGAGATAGAGGAGGAGTCTGTGGAGGAGTTTGAGGGGGGGAAAACATGGTGGCAGTGCTCGCTGGGGAAGGGAAGAAAACAGCCAAGGCAGAGGAAGAGATATGAGATTAGAGAGAGGAAAAGACGTCTGATACCATGTTAATTGGTAAAATCCCCATGGAATATATTCTATTCACATAATCAATATATAGTATGTACAATACATGAGAGTATACAAGTATTAATGACATAGGGAATTGCTATGCATACAAATACAATGAACATACATCATACAATGACACACATACAATGAACATACATTGAACATAAAATGTATAGTCTAACCCTATCACAAGAGGAAGAAGAAGAAGAAGAAATTTCTATGGGGGTTTGCTTAGATGATGATCTGGTAACAGAGATATTACTGAGGCTGCCCATCAAATCAATCACAAGATTCAATTTAGTTTGCAAAAATTGGAAAACCCTAATTGAATCTTATTCACATGATGATCAGCTCAAATCATCATCAAATTCTTACTCCTCCTCCTTACCATCCTTAGCCATCTTCCTACCCAACGACACTATTTTCCGCCTCGACCTTAATCTCGACAAAACAAACAATGCAAATTATGTCGAAAACAAGGCCACTCGGTTGCGTAATAGTGAATTTACGACCACGTGCGTTGAAAGAAAAAGCTCCTGTTATTGTCCTCTCAGATCAAGCAACGGGCTCGCATGCGTTTACGCCCGGCACGCGAGGTGCATCTATGTTTGGAACCCTACAAAAAATGTAGCTAGATCTGTCGGATATCCTAGTGTAAAATTCGACAAGCACGAGATTTTTTGGTCTGGATTCAGGTTTGTCTCATCGATCAATAATGACTACAAAATCGTGATAGTAGTCGGGAATTCTACGTGGGAGGCTCATAACCTAATTTGGCAATATGATGTAGAGATTCACGTTTATTCACTCAAGCGTAACAAGTGGAGGTCATTGTATACATCTAAGAGTAATTTGAAGAGCGGAAAATGCACATGGTACCCCTGTACTTTGGGGGTTTGCACACGGTACCCCTGTACTTCAACTTAGTGCACACGGTACCCCTGTACTTTTGAAAAATGCACACCATACCTTGTTTTGCTTCTTCCCTCATAACATCATTAAAGATTTTTTTTAGTGCTTTATTTAAGCAACTATTCTACATCATTAACATACTAACTGCACATTAAACGTCAATTATCCCTCTTAATACACATTTGTAAGTTAGTATGTGGTGGTGGTGGGCAAAGAAGGGGAAGGGGAAGGGGAAAGGGGAGAGGAGAGAGAAAAATGAAGGGTTGGGGCTTAATGTTTACTAATTATTATCATCATTTTATTTTACATTCTTTGGTAATTAACTTAAGTTAATTCTAGCCATGTCAACATTATTAAGCATAAAATAACGGGATCGGAGCTAAAAAGAGGGCATACTATGCAGTTCCTAAAAGTACGGGGGTACCGTGTGCACTAAGTTGAAGTACAGGGTACCGTGTGCAAACCCCCAAAGTACAGGGGTACTGCGTGCATTTTCCGTTTGAAGAATTTATCACTGCATGACATCGCGTATAAAAATTATTGGTGTGAAATCATCAACAATAATAATGACACTGGCCCTGTTGGTACGAATGACGGTTTACATTGGATCGTCGGCCCTAGACAAAATTACGACAGTGACGGATCGGGAAGGTACGAATATTTCATCATAAGATTTGATATGGTGGATGAATTTTTCGAAAAAACATCAAATCTTAGCGAGAAGTGGAATAGTATGGGTAAATTTTTTAGCATGAAGGCATCAATAGGCGTGACAAATAGTAATAAGATTTGTATTTGTCGATTTTATCAAAAGCGTACCGGCAATCCATATTGTATAGAGATTTGGGTATTAGAGAAATACGGAGAGTGGGATTCTTTGTTCATTTTCCAGGGAATTGGTGTAATCTTGGGACACATCATAGTTTGTTGAAGATTTTGGGTGGTGGCAAAGTTGTGATCATGCAGAAGGATGACCGGAAAAACTATCTGCTCGCTCTCGATGGCCGTCGGAAACCGCCTTCATTTGTCCAACTTAACAATGAGTTTTCTGCACCCTAAAGTGGTGAGGATTCGGTAGCTAATTATCTCACCGCCTATCTTCACACTTGGGTTTCTCCTTACTTTATATAAACCCTAGCTTGCTCCTGTTTTGAAATATTTCAATTTGATTACCTTTATCATTTGTTTAACCCCATTGAAATTTTATTTGAACAAAGGTATTTGATATCACTTAGAGATATCGTAAATGTGTCGAATTTATTGATTACGTATCAAATTTGATTTTAGTTTCTATCGGAATTCGAATTAGAAATGTCGTTAGAGGTCATATGACCATTATAGTCTAAATACAACATAAGTGACTCTTATTCCAATATATATTAGCCTCACAAGAAAAAAAAGAAAAAGCATTTTTAAGCTTATATATGTTGAACAAATTAAATTAAAAGTGCTTTTTGGTAGATTATTGTCATTCACAGAATCGTCGCCATACACTACAAGAAAAGCTCTCAATTGCGACGAATCTTACAACGACACGCTTATCTCGTCGTTAAAAATGGTCAATAGCAACAAGAACTTGCAAGTGGACGTAATTGGTGTTGATTAATTGCGACCATACGGGGATCTCGTCGTAAATGAAAAAAACTCGTCGCAATAATTGAAAATTTCATTGATCTAAAAAGAAGGCGGGTTCATTTCCCGCTCTCAATATTGCGCGGCCTACCCCAAATAATTTTTTTTTTTTCAATTTTTTGTAGCCACAAATATTATTACTCTCTCTCCCATCTCAAATTTTTATTTTTTTTTGTCTGGATTTTCTCTTTGCTCAGCCACTATTATCACAAACCCTCACACAAATCCACCCGACTTCCGGCGCTTTCCTCACACAATTATCCACCCGACTTCTGGCGCTTTCCTCCGCCATCCACCCGACTTTCGGCCACGTCCAGCCATCCACGTTAGCTTTCCGGCGACAACATCTTATCCACCTCTATCTGTCAATGTATTGAAATACTTTTCAAATTTTATTACATTTGATTGTTTAATTGTATTGGGTTGGTGTTGTAATCGATTTTAGTGTATCAAATACTTCCCTAGCTTAGTAATTGTGATATATGGTTTATCAATTTATGGTTTTTCGTGTTCTTGATTGAGGGTTTATCAAGTTCATATTTTTCGTTTGATCAAGTTTAGATTGTTCGTTATATAAAGTTCAGAATTTTTGTTTTATCAAGTTCAGATCTTTTCCGTGTTTCTAGCCAAGGGAGGGGAAAGGTTAGGGTGGGGAGGTATAGTCTGAACATTGTGGACTAATCTTTCTATGGGACGCTTAGTATAAGTTTCTTCAGTTGTTCTTGCATGAAATTTGATTCAAGGGAAAGTATTTCAAATTTGTGGCAGATGGAAATGAAGGGTGGCATAGGAATAGCTATTCAGCTAGTGTGTTTTGATGGTTGAACCTGGTTGTGGATTGAGAAATTGATGTGAAATACTCACGGGCATTTTTTTTTATCAGTATTCTTCTTGTCATTATTTACAGTCAGGGATGTGGTATCCATTAGACTGTTACTGCTTCTTTTGGAAAAAGAAATTTGGAGGGTCAGGGGAGGGGAAAGGTTAGGCTTGCTACACAGTGCGAAAAATGTTGTATAAATCAAAGCAGTTGTGATCTTTGGGTGAAAATTGCGCCATTAGAAAGACAACTTAAAGTGCTTCAATCTGAATATAAATCTTGCCAAAAACAGATATCTATATACCAAGATATTGCCTCTCAAAGTTGAACACTGTAAACCGCCTTTTCTGGTCATCTTCTACTGAACTGCTGTACGAATTATTAAACTGCGACTAAACCATGCAGTATTTCCTAGTAATTCCAAATCTATGATTTAGTTTAGTCTCTTAACTTTCCAAAATGATATTGTATGCCACAAATCGACTCCAATTGATCCTCCTTAGGACCTTTCGAATCCAACTGCGCAAAACTGAGTCATTTCAGTGATTTTCGACATCTTCTTTAAATGCCCTGATACCTTCGTGTTTTATCTTCTTTTTTTCATTATGATGAATCTTACCACTAAATAGGATAGAGGGTTGTTTAATGTTGTATTATCAATCTAGGACAAACTTCTCATGATCTCAAGAAGAAACGATTCAATTATGTGGTTTGTTTACTTCACTTTCTGGGATCAACCTATATATGAGTTATCTATTACTTATTATGCTTTTTTTTTTTTTTATTATGGTGTCCATAAGACATTGACCTCTAAATAGTTACTCTCCTAATCGCTTCTTTTTGACAAATTTTCAAAGATTCATTCGAATACTTGTCCACTAAACCAATTCTCAAGAAAATTCTGAATTGCTTCATGTGTAAGTCCTCTTTTTATTTTAACTCTGTCCATTCTACTTATAATTTGAATTACATTAGTTGTTTACATGTAGTCTCGTGCTAATATTTATTCCGGAATGTTTGAGGTGAATGTATTTCTTATTGTGAGTCGCCTACATGTTTGGGCCTAAATTTTGGCTTTAGTCCGACAAGGACAAATTGACAAATTCATAGTCGCATCGACTAACGATCAAGTCAAGTCATCGAGTAAATACACATCTTGGACGCCTAAGTGACATTAATCAGTCAGTCTGATAGAAGCTGACATTTAGTCTTACAATCCATCAAGGAGCCAGACGACTCATCAAAGAGCCAGACAATCAATCGAGGAGCCAAACAGCCCATCGAGGAGCCGGACATATCAACCATCGACCCATCAAGGTCGACCATTAACCTATCGAGGTCGACCATCGACCTATCGAGGTCGACCACTGACCTATCGAGGTCGACCATCAATCTGTCAAGTATCCTATCCTGTCAGATTGATCGTCACACAACTACAAAGCGGAATAAGTCAAAGTATGAACTATATTGTCCTAAATATGCTCAACAAATTCAGTTAGAAGTATTAATGAGGCTGCATGATCTCCATCAAATTAGCAAGAGGTTGACTCTTTGACCAAGTCTATGATGATAGAAGAAGTCAACAACAACCTCCTATCTTCTCTCCAACAACATCCTATTTTCTCTCCAACAACCAAGACCACGTATTGAGCTGCCAAGAGTTAGTTGTGGACTTATTCAACAAGGAAAGTATCCCTAAGGAAGACGAAGTCAAAGTCAAGAACCACTTCCTTGATTATAGGGATTGTTCACTGTGATCAGTCAGATAACTACTATTTTATAGGGGATAGTGGTTGAAGTTGGACCTAGCAACGTGGGGAGTTAGAGAAACTTGAGGAGACCTTCCACAACAGTATTTATGCACTCCAAAGCCCTAAAAGAAGATCAAGACGTGGTCATATAAACCCTAGACAATTCCACCATTACTTGGACACTTTTCCACACATAAAACCATTCACAACTTCACCATATAAAAAAACCCACATCATTATTCCTTCACATGACCACCTCCATATTCATCTCCACTCTACTGTGTAACCACTAATACTATTTCTCTAAACCTAAATACTAATCCCTTCATTCTCCTCAACATCATAGCCACCACCGCAATCACCCATCACCGCTACCTAGACTCCACCATTGAATCCTTGATTACATCTTGAACCCAAATACATTTCTTAAACCATCGTCTTATTGTTACATCATTATTGTTATTGTTAGATTACTAGTCATTGTATATGTATTCATCAATTGTACCCAACACGGCAAAACACTACTACGAGATCTACTAAAAGCACTTGGCGTAATAACAAGCTCCCCCCGTGGTTTTTCCCTTATTCACAGGGTTTTCCACGTACAAAAAATCTTTTGTCTCTCTTTCTCTTATTTTCTTGCATTTACTATTGTTTTAATATTTTATGTTTGTATTTAACGCATTTAGAGTTAGTCCAGTCCTCGATCCTCGATACTCGATAGAACCTCTCTGATAGATTTTACATGTCTGTCCAATAGTACTTATCCGACATAGTCTACCTGTCTATCCGATAGGATCAACCTTATAAAGTTTGCATGTCTACTTGATAAAGTTTGTCCACTTACTTGATAGAATCTATCCGATATCCATCATACATAAAATTCATCTAGGACGAGTAGTAGCAAATTGACTAGTTGACTCTCAATCTAAGTGTATCCGATACGTGTAGTTTTTCACCAAAACACTACACATGAATTAAATGTTATTTTCACGTAATTTCTTTTTTCTACATGATCCCACAATGTTGCTCAGTATGATGTACTTATATTGTATCCCTATATGCCTCTATGTATGATTGCATACATGGTAATTATGTATCTTATTTCTTTTTAAATCATCGAATCATGTAGTAGTATTACATATGGATGTATTTACGGACAAAAGTTTAAAATCAATCTTTTAGTACCCGTCCATGATTATTGTCCCTTACAATGCTATCTTAAGTGTATGGGTCGCTTAAATGATGCCTCTAAATTAAGCGTCTGCTTTATATCTATTCGTAAATAGTATCGGTCTTTAACTTGTGAAATTATAATTAGAGCCTGTGTCTTGTGAAGATAATGGCCCCATGCAAGCACTGGATGAAATTTGATGCTATTGACCGTCTTAGTAATGAATATCAGATTGGTGTGGATGAGTTTGTAAAGTACGCATTTGAAAGGACAGGCGAGAAAAGGGAGATTAAATGTCCATGTGTCAAATGCAAGAATGCGAAATTTAGGTCAGCACAAATGGTGAAAGACCATTTAACAGTATATATATGGTATCTTTTGTGGTTATACACTTTGGTATAATCATGGAGAAAGGTCGGGTGAGCCTCGTTCAAGCTATGGAGCTTGCAATGATCTTGAGAGTGAACCGGATATTAGTGAAAGTGAGGGTGATGAGATGGCAAATTCTTCAATCAATGATGAAATGATAACCATGCTTAGAGATCTTTTCCAAAACGAAGCTTTATAAGTAGAAAATAGAGTGTCTGGGAGTTCACCTAGAGAACCAAATGATAAGGAACCTAATGACGATGCCAAGAAATTATATAGCTTGTTTGAGGACTTCCATAAGCCACTATACGAGGGCTCTAAGACTTCGAGGTTATATGCGATTGTAAACTTGCTTCACATTAAGACTGTTGGAAGGTGGAGTAATGAGTCTTTTGACTTGCTATTGAACTATTTGAAAAATACGTTGTTACCAAAAGAGTCAAACTTGCCTGACAATCACTATGGAGCGAAAAAAGTTGTTAGTGATTTAGGTCTTTCATATGAAATGATTGATGCTTGTGTTAAAAATTGTATGTTGTTTTGGAAGGAGGACCAAAATTTAGATTTTTGTAAGGTCTGTGAGTCTTGTAGGCGAAAACAAGACGTACACAATGGGGAAATTGCACTAAGAAAGAATGGTAAGAAGATACCTGCAAAAGTTCTTAGATATTTCCCATTGAAACCAAGGCTTCAACGCTTGTTCATGTGCTCCAAAACACCCACAATATCAGAAATATTCAAGAAGACACGAAAGACAAAAGCTGGAGGTTTAAACGAAGTTGAGGCTGCAAAATATGTACGTTATATATCCTCTCTTTTCTTAAGAAAAAAAAAATCGAATTGTAGACAACTGGAGCTATCAATTTTTGTTTGATATTAATTGTACATGTGCAGGATGAGATAGTGAGAGTCGAGGAAGAGAATCCTTCTTTTTCTCAATTTGAGGTTGTTGAAAAGTGCTTTGGGAAGCAAGATTGTGATCATGTAGTCTGTTTTGGGCACGGGATGAGGCCTAAGCATGTACGAGGACCCTTACCAACCAGGGCAGATTTGAAAGCAAGCATAGAGGAGAAAGATAAAGAGAACGCTGACCTTAGAAAGCGCCTAAAAGAAGTTGAAAGAAACCAACAGCTTGAACGTGAGAAGAACCAGAAACAATTGAGTGATGTGAACAGAAAGCTCAATATGCTCTTCAAGTCTTGTGTGCAACGCGACAGTGCTGGAGGCAATATTACTCGTCCACAGATGCCTACTCATCCTCGGAATGCTACTCGTCCCCAGGCTCTTGTTCGTCCCCAGACTCCTATTCATCCTTCTGTTCATCCCCAGGCTCATGTTCGTCCCCAAGCTCCTCCCCAAGCTCCTGTTCAGGCTGTTGTTCATCCTCAAGCTCCAATGAATCCCAAGAATCCTACTCGTCCCCAGAGTACAAGTACGAATTTTTACGACTTTCACACATTCTAGATTGACTTAAGACTTGCTCGTGGAACCGTCTTAATGTTTTCTAGTTCTTTTTTTTTTTGTGGAGTTGTCATGTTATGTTAGTGGACGAAATCTGGTCTAATGGTTCCCGTTTGTTGTTGTCGGTTAATTATGTCTGTGCTGTTGGGTGTGATGGTGTGGACACAACTTGTTGGTTGATACTGAAATTAGAATGCTTGTGAAGTTAGCATGCTTGTGAAGTTAGAATGCTCGTGAAGTTTTGTTTCTACAGGTTTATAATTTTGGGATAATGTATATTTTAAACGAAATGCTGCCAAAATTTTGTTAGGGTATATTGAATTTAGACTAAGTTAGAATGCTTTACCTTTTTTTTTAACTTCTCTCTTTCTCAAATACAAGTTCGGCTTGGGTGTCTTATGTGACACTATAGGATGCATTTTCTACAAACTTTTCAGGCTTTGTGGCTTAGTATTACTGATGTAGTGTGTTTAGCTTGTCTTGTGTACGTGTTTGGTAATTCTAAATGGAAGAGCATCATGACTGGTGACTAACATGTCTATTGCTAAGAGCTATACTAGTACTTCTAATTTAAAACTTCAATCTGAGGAGCGTAGTGAGGATAGCCAAGGGCCTCTATTTAGTCTTGTAACACAGTCGTATCAGGTTACATTGAATTTTAGGCCTTCTAGCTTGTTATCTTAGTCTAATTTGAGGAGAGTAGTGAGGCCTATGTATCATTATTATCTTGTGCCTTAATTTGTAGTTGGTATATAATATAACTGAATTGTTGACGACTTATGTCATGGTATTTCAGGTTTTTTGTCATCGTAGGCAAATGTGAGATTTGAAGAGGATGGCGAGATAATCCCCTAGGAATGAAGATATGTGCCGTCTTTTTTGTGGAGCCAGCTTTTTGTATAGTTATGATGACTAAATCAAATCTAATATATATTATAAAAGCCGAGTACAGCCCTTCTTTGATGGACACTTGGCACAATTCTATTGGATGAAATTAAATAAATATTATTAAAATACTAGGATATGTAAATACTATATAAAATATTAAATAATATGGTAGTTATCAACTAATATATAGAAAACATGATCATTATGGTAATGATAAGTTAGCTAATTTACAATAATAAATTGAAATATTATGTGATATAAAGGGGGATGAGATAGTGAAAACAATGAAATAGTATAACGGGTGACATACAAGTAGAAAGGAAATAAAATTACGATGAATTAGTAGAAATAAATAGTAATATAATATGACGGGTGACCGAAATTGAAAGAAATAGCATAACTGGTGACGTACAAGTAGAAAGGAAATAAAATTACGATGAATTTGTAGAATAAATAGTAACATAATATGACTGGTGACCAAAGTTGAAAGAAAAAAACTAATTTAAAACATCGTTTCAAATAATATTATAATAAAAATAAACCTACATTTTTTATGAAACATATGTAAACAATTTAAGTACTTTTTTGATAAGATGCACGCTTGTCATCGATATGCGTAACATATGTAATATAACTAGTTTAAAGTAGTGTAACTAGCACGCAAGTGGCATGGCATTTTTGGCTTCCATGCTCTACTATTGATCGACTCGGCGTAAGTTATTTTGCTAATCAACTGTGCTACTATTATTTACTAATGAAAATGGGATGTTTGTTGTATATTTTTGTGCAATAAGTTTATTGAGCAAAATTTGCCTAAAATAAGCGGGGTTTTGTAATGACCCGTTTTTGTAAGTCTTAATATTATTTCCATTAGTACACTATTATTACATATAGTACTACTGTTATTGCCAAAAGTATTATTATTTCCTTAAATAGTATTATTACCAATAGTATTACTATTTTCTTAAATAGTATTATTGCCAAAAGTATTACTATTTCCTTAAATAGTAATATTACCAATAGTATTACTATTTCCTTAAATAGTATTATTACCAATAGTATTACTATTTCCTTCAATAGTATTAATGTCAATAGTATTACTATCACTACTAATAGTAATGTCAATAATTATCAATATAGAAAAACAAGATGGAACTATGCAAGACTATGAGTTCGATTTGGACAATTCAGGGTTTTTTGTATGTTTGCTTTTGTCTCAAGATTTGCATAGGGTTAAGTTTGGATTAATATGTAATTATAGGAAACAAATAGTATTTTACTTATCCTAGCACTATTTAGTTTTATTTTATCTTCTTGAAATCCCTTGAATTGAGGATTACCATAGGATGAAGTATTGTTCTTTCATGGACAATTCTCTCTATAAATAGCAAGCTTTTTCATCAAAAATTAACAAAGCAACAATTACTCAAGTGGAAGATAATGAGAAGTTTAAATGAGTTAAGAGTTTTGTAAAGTTTCACAAATATAAACTACAAAATAATTAATCGTATTCTTGCAAGAGGATTAGTCCATTATTATCAAGGTTCTGCCAAATTAGTTCCTACAACTTAACCCGAGTAATGTATGTTACTTAAACTATTATTTTTGAATTAATATCTTTAAATAACGTCGTTATCATTATACACGTTTTCCAATAATTAATCTTGTGGCGAGTATTTATATACGGTGTAAGTAACTCGGCGGAGATACCCCAGTTTGTGAACATCACCGTTGATAACAACTAACTCAAGATTAATTGTTGAGGTATATGTGGTGGAGATAGTAACTCGATGGTAAGAAGTAACCAGGCGGAAATACCCCATCGGTGAAATAACCATAGAGTGAATACCTACCACTAGATATACTACTCTGATCAAAATAATAACTCGATCAAATAAGAGACATAGACCCATTTTAGGTATCACTTGGACATTGGACATCATTTGGACTATTGGACACTTAACTCTTAAACTTAGTCGACAAAATAATTAGAATAACAAGTGATCTTAAATAAATAACTTACGCTGCACTTATTACTTAGAACGAGAGAACACGCAGAAGAAACATTGCGGCGGTTCGAATATCAGGTAAGGGACTTTTTCTGATTTAGCTTATAGTATTATTTTTCGTATACTCTATAAATGCTTATTTTTTAAAGAGGATCAAGTACTGTGAAATATGAATATTTTCTAAACTACTTTTGAATTGTGGCTAGTTATATGTTCTGGCTAACTGTGAACTGAGGATATCCGTCTGGCCCTGCCAAGGGATTAAACTAGCACTGACTAAGAACTTCTTAACTAACCAGAACTATTACTACCCTCTATTGAGAACTATCATACTTTTATGATATTATTATTATTATTATTATTATTATCTGTTTTACTTTTTTAGCACTTCTTGATCCGGTTAAATTAGAGACTGTCGTTTACTGAGCTGTCGAGCTCACCCTTTCAATAATAAACTCTTTTCAGGTGATCGTCACTAGCTTGGAGTGCGGATTTGAGTGAGATTACCCGTACCAGTTTAACCTTGTAATTCTGCTAGATGGCGATTATAGCTGCCTGTATTTTGATTGTCGGATGTACAATACTTTGTAGCATTTGTTTTGGCTCATCAACGATAGATGAATGAGAAAGTCTTAGCCTACTCTTGTGGGTAGCCGTCTGTTATGTTCCAATATTCGTTTTGGGGCGTGACAGGTTTTGAGTGGAATTTTGTAGAACATTTGTTACGACTAGATGGATGTTGTAGAAAAGTCATCGCAAAAAGTACTACGTGATGCCCAGCATATGCAAAACTAGTTTTCCGAGGGGACACTCTCGTCGCAAAAAGTCTTAGGCTGATGTAAATCAACGTCTGCGAGGAGAGACTTTCGTCGCAAAAAATCATATTAGACGTGGAGTAAGATGACGTGGAACATAGTTACGAGGAGTACGAGTCGTCACAAAAACATTATTCACAACGAGAATAAGCTCTCGTCGCTAAAATTAATTGCGACGAGTAGGTCAAAACCGGTCGTTATGTTTTTTGCGACGAAATCTTTTGCGGCGACTGGCGACCGGACGCATATCTCGTCGTAAAATGACCTTTTGCGACGAGTTTTCCTTGATTTGCGACGAATTTGTTCCGTCGCAAATAATGTTATTTGTTGTAGTGATACGACACTTGGCCCAACGATACCCGAATCATAGACATTGTTTTAAACATGTGCAACAAAACAACATGCTTCCACAACGTGTACCTAAGTAATGAGTAACCAGTCTAACCACTACTAATTGACAGCTTTAATTTGCATGATTATTTTCGTCGCGTAAATCCTTATATATGTGAATTACCCTATTTATCCTGAGATAAAGTTTGCATGACTTAAATCTTGGACTTCTTGTTGGGCTCAATTTGGGATGCTTGTGGAAAGACCATTTTTACCTATCTAAATGACAACAATTTTACAACATAATTACAAGAAAACGACAAGGCCTTATTTGAAAATCACTTCAATTCTTATTGAGTGGAACTTCCTACAAATTAGATTAGATTATTTTGGGATGTTTGGTTACTAGCTAGAAAGTACAGGAATAAAAAATTGCTAAACATTTTCAATTCCTTTAAAGTGTAAGAATTACGTTACCTTAGGGGGGCTAGCTATGTAATTAGGAGAAATTCTCATGGTAATTATTGCTAATTCCTAGCTAGTTCATCCAAATAAATTTCCACAATGCCCATTTGTCGTACTTCTTAGGATTTGCAAGTTACAATGTGCACTAAATTATTAATTAGATGAGGCACAATTTAACGGCACTAGATTCACCCTTGCTGGTAATCCCGTAGTGCTTGTTGCATTACCTTACTTGGTCACCTTTACAAATACAGCTGAATTAAGAAAGGAACTACGACGCTTAATCAAACTAGGTCTAAACACATGAAAAGAGCTGAGTCTCCAACAAAACTTTTGTTGACAAGTGCTAAACTAATTCAGGAGATTTAAGCCAAATCAGGAGACATCAAACTTGATTACATATAAAAGTAATAAATCACAAAACGAGCCCTTCTCTCGCGTCAACTTTTTAGGCAAGATTTTGAAAAACTGGACCATTACTCCGTATTATTTCTTCCACACAAACACACAAACAAAAAGCATAAAGCAAAAGCTTCTCTCTTAAGTCTAACCTCCATGCGACAATCCTTCCAATTGCAACAAAACAACGGACCCATAATCACACATTTGCTAGCTTCAATCTCAGCCTTCCATTTCCCCAACCCTTTCAGATCTTCTGCCACGTAGCCCTCTCATCACTCACTTTCAAACCCCACTTCCTTAGCTCCGTAACCTCTCCCTCTATCAACTAGCCAACTTCTTGTTCAAGCTAATTATGTCACGTAGTACCTTTTCTTTATCTTTATTTCATGTTATGATATACTAGTATGCTTATGAATTATGAGTATATATAAACTTGTTCCCCACTCATTTTACCCTATGCTTTCACTTGGTGCTTTCTCTTTAATTACCTAAACCCCACTTTATTTGAACTAGTAAACATAACTTATAAACGAAACAAGTTAGCAGCTGCTTGTTTGTACATTTTGCGAGAATGAAGGTGATGAAAACACCGAGTTTGTTGAAGAAATTAATAGCGGCATTGTCTAACAAAACCAGCGAGCTAAGAATACGTATAATGATATTTTTTCTCCTACACAAAAACATAGATAAAACTTCCTTAACACACTCACTTCAAGCTCTTGTTTCGCAATTGGCGTCGTCTCACCATCCCCACCACCACAAGAAGAAACACGACGACAACGATGTCGTACTTGAAGAAGATTTAGAGAACAAGGCTAGTTTGTTGATGCACTACAACGAAGAAGCCACAACCAAAAACATGCATGTTTTTACGAGCGAAAATTATATTGAAGCAGCAGACGGCACTCACGGCAGTAGTGATACCGAAAGCGTACTGAGTACGCAAGAAAGTTACGAGCAGGAGGAGCAAGCTGCAATTAGCGAGCAGACGCACATACTATTCCAGGAGTCGTCAGAGGAAGAAGAGAACGAGGTAGTGCACTATGAGGAGCCGGCGGCGGTTCACGGTGGAAGGGCGGTGGCGGAAAATATAGATGAAGCGGCTGATATGTTCATACAGAGGTTTAAAAGGCAGATTCAGTTGCAGAAGCAGCTTTCTTTGGAGAGGCATCAACAATCGTTGCTCCAGTCAAATGCTTGAACTCTATTATTATGTCATCATGTTCACACACTGTCTAGCAAATGCAAATTGAACTAGCTGGTAACGTGCCATTTTATAATTACTTGAAATTGTATGACGTGGTGATATCGCACCAATATAATGTTAGACTAATAAATTTTGGTCCTTAGGATAGAATTGTAGAAGTATTTTATCCCTTTATTATTATTTCGTTTTTCCTTAGAGATGTGACATTAGGTGTTTACTTTAATGATCTTGTAATAATATTAATATTAATATTTTTCTAATTTCTCACAAAGTTAAAATAAATGATTTTTCATTTTTAATCATCATTAGACTTCTTAACATTGTTTGTTTTGTTTCGGATGATTTTAAAATAGTCTTCATGTCAACCATCAATTGTCGTGCCTCTGATCTACCTCGTTCATGAGCTGCCGACAATGAAAATCTTTTTTAGTTTTATTTTTTGGTCTCAAAAAAAAAAATTAAAAGGAAAACGTTGCAAAGGTTGTTGAGTTTAACTGAGTCGAAAGAATTATTGCGAATAATATCTAATTACGCCATATAAAGTAGAGTATCTTACAGGGGAGATTGTTAAAAGGAGAAGAAAATGACTTGTGATCTTTCCTTAGATATGTGGATAATGTACCATTGTACCGAATTGTATGAGTTTCTTTAATTTATATCTTTTGTTGAAATGACTTCCTTTATGTCTTGAGTCTTGATAACTACTACTCCGTGGTATGTATTACTCTCTCCGTTCGGCTATAAAACGCAGTTTTTAAGAAAAGTAGAATAAAGAATGAGTTTTAGGGTCCACTTTGTGTAAAATTACACATAGGGGTATGTCCCACTTGCACTTTTGATGAAAAAATAAGGGTGTTTTGGTATTTATATGTACAAATAAGGAAAGATTCCAAGTATGAAGTTTAAAGATGAACACCCCTAAATAGAAAGTAGGAAGTTTAAAGTCGAACGGAGGAAGTATTGTATTGGTATTTCATAATCCTTATAGAAGGGGAGAAAAAAAGAAAAGGAAAAAGGAGGAAAGGAATAAAGGAGAGAATAATGGCTTTGTTTCTCCTAAGGGGTTTCCTTTAATGCAAATTTGCAGTACGTTAAGAGGAAATCCGAAATTTTTACTAGCCATTTCCCTTATGTTGGGGGAACACTACCTTTCACGGCATGCCCTTCCACACCTCTACTTGCTTCCCGATTAACTTCTCGTCATCAGCATACACGCAGTGTTATCAGGTTGCTGGTATATCAAGTTTTTCTTTAGCAAAATCACCGGTTATGATTTATGTAAAATGGAGAAAACATGATCGTCATTAACCACCAAAAGCGTAATCCAAAACATCAGCCGGAACTCAGAAGTGAGACAATATCGCGTCGACAATAGAACTCAGTATGGAGCATGGATGGTACCAAATTAAACATTAGTATTGAGCAAAGTCCCAGCCTCCGAATGGAGGCCAAAGCACTCTTGAGGAAAAGCTTTTAGGCATTATTCAAGTGGGGTTTATGGGAAGCGTCAACAAGGAAGAAAAAAAGAAACAAAATTGTGTCCTCTAATTTGACTGAAATTTGATACTGTAAAAATAAAAAATAAAAAACAGGAAAAAAAAAAGGAAAAAAAGAGCAAAATTGGGAACTGACTGAAAAGGAAAAAAGTTGATTTAATTTAGCCTGCATTTTGTCTCCTCTCTATGACTCGGTTCTCTTTGGGCAAGGGAAGGTGTGAAGCCCCCGCTGCTAACTCTAACCATGACTACATTGCCGGGTCTTACTTAGCGCTTGCCGGCCGCTTTCCTCACAGGTGGGCCGGAATCTTCGTCATCAGACTGGATATCTCCATACTGCCACATTCCACTCCGGCTGGTTTTCGCCTCTTGCTGGAATTCTTCCAGTTCGTCAACAGCAGCCTTTCTTTCCTTGGTGTCCCACCTTCTGCGCTTTTCTAGTCTAGCAAATCCAACCTGAACACACGCAAATTAGTTTATCAAAAACTCACGACGTAACCAAAAAACAATACCAACCAATACTTCAGGATGTTAGCAACTTCAGTGAAAGATGTTTGATTAGGTGCCAGAATTGTTCAATGTATACATATATATATTAGAAGTTAATGAAAATGAACTAGTGTCAGCTTGATTCAATTCATAGTAGTAGAAGTTAATGAAACTGAAATGGTAAACTACCGCAGGCACATTGCTCAAATTAAATTTTGCTAAGTTGCAGAAATCAAATTCAGGGAAGACAATGCACAGGTCCATATCAATTTATTTCCCCAGTAAGAAACTCTCACCCATTCAGCACTGATATCCAACAGAATCATATGTCCGCACCCACCACAGATAAGGTTTTCACGAAAAATGAAAATAAAAAAACTAACACGGGGCAATTAGTAAGTTACCTTTAACAAGGAAGCAGCAACGTTAGAGCTGGATTCCTCATCAACCAAAGACACCAGGAGGACTGTCCCAGTTCCTTGACCTTTAGCTTTCCCGCCTGATGTGTCTCTTTCCTCAATCACAGCATTGAATTCCCGGGAACTGCTAAGAGTTAGCTCACTCAGGTACTCCGCTGCTTCTTGTCCATAATCCTCTTCTAAACTAGGAACCTTGACAAAAGCAAGACTGCACAGCTGAGCCAATCCAGGTGCAGAGTTTACAGAAGGAGGTACTTGGCGAAGGCGGCTGTAAGGAACTACTTCTTGATTTCCATAATCGATGTAGAAAACCTCAAACTCATCGTTCGGCGATTGAGCAATGCCACCACGAGGAACGTTTACAATCTATGATAAAAAACAAAATATCATGTATCAAGTGAAACACGGAAATTGGAAAATACCAGGTCTGTGCAAAAAAATTAAAACATCCTTTCACACTTCCCACATCTGTTATGTAGTAATATAGTATAATGAGGGCTGCATATCTTACCATAGCTCGGTTCCATGAATTATCTGCACTGAATTGAGCAAGAATTAGATCACCCTTCTTGGGACTGAAGCTCCCAAGTACAGGTGCTTCCCCTACATCCAGGGAAGCAAGCTGCTGCTGGATGGAAGCGACCATTTGGTCAGCAACACTTTGGACATAAAACTTGCCACCACCAAGAACTTCGGTAACAACCACCTGGGAATGTTGAAGAAAAAAGTTCAATTTCAAACAGCAAGGCACAAGCGAATAAAATGGGACACTGTAAACAAAGCGAAATCTTACCTTGAGGACCTCCTTCTTCCTGGTTTCAGCAACAGATGACCCATTAGCTATTTCCTGTCCTTCGACATAACTTTCCCATATCTAGAACCAGCTGATTGGTTAGATAGTGACTTTGGATATGTTATAACAAGTAATCAAGTATCAGTCACACAGATGCTTACCTTCAACTTCTGCCGTTTGGCCGACTCCTCAGCTTGAGCAAGGAGATGGGACTCCGCTATTCTGTCCGCACCAAAAGAGGCTTGAAACTTCGCAAGCCCAGCTTGAAGTAACACTCCCCCCATGTTTGTTCTAGATTCCCAAAGGGATCCCAAGAAAGTTCCATTTCTATCCACGGTTTCCACTTCGATCTGATGTGCAAAAAATACATCAATTGTGTAGTGAGCACAGAAGAAAGTCTCATCTAATATAGAAAGCAAGTCTTATTTATCAAATAATAAAGCGAGGACATTACCTCTACATCTCTTTGCAGTATTCTTCTCCTCATCAACGCAATTGCCTCTTCAGAGTAAGGTTCACCTCGTCCAGGACACCTCACACCAGAAAGGGCAAAGGCAATACTGCATGTTTCCTTAGGAATTACTAACTTGAACCGATGGCCACTTAGTACATATTCAACAATGGCAGAAAGTCTTCTGCTTCGTTGCAAAAAGGGTAAGAAATCCTTGGTTTTCTTCGCTGATGCCTGAAATGTTTGAATATTAGGGTGAGAATGTTTCACAATAAATACTTCAGGTAAAACATAACACAACATTACCGTAGTGCCTCAAAGGCTCCTGTCACAAGGAGGGGGGGGGGGTTAAGAAAGGGTCGGATGTACACAAGCCTTACCCCTACGTTAAAAATATAGAGAGGCTGCTTATGAAAGACCCATAATGAAAATTGCTTCAAGAATCGAACCACCTGACTGCTACTTCACAATACAACTACAGACAGTTTTGAGAGTTTGCTTATTCCATTATGTCCCAAAGCCAAAGAATAGTTGGTCTTTGGCTCCATTGGAAATGGCACATAGGTAAGACATAACACAAAGAGGGGCAAAAATGGGGGAGGGGAAGGTTGCTATAACAAACCGATAAGTACACAGAGATCAAGCAGGCAGCACATGAGAGATGCAAAACTATTACTCACAGTAGTAAGGTCTTGGATGTGGTATGCAGGGGGTTCACCAGAAGAGTGTTTTCCTTTCTTCTGAGCCACAGCTTTTGATTCAGCGGCCACAAGAGCATCATAATGACGCGACCTTTCTTCGAAGTCCCGATGATTTGCTGGATCAGCCAACCCACGGATAATCAACATTTCAGCAACATTATATCCAGCTGGCTGTCCACCGGCTGTAGTAGACACAGATGAAGCAACTCCTTCGCCTTTCGACTGAGGAGCAAGGAACACAGATCCACAGTCTATCAACTTTTCAGCTGAATCAGCTGCAGGATTAAGACTATTCCCACCAGGAATTCTTCTCGTGTACTCCATGTAAACATTAACCTGAATTCGAAGTAACCCATGGTATCAGACTTTCCCATTTGTGATATCATTACTTACCATACAAAATGTAACACAAGTAATACCTGGCGACCAATGAGCTTTTGGCGAAGAAATTCCTTCGCCTCACGAGCATATTTCTCACGCCCATCGCCTGTTCGTGGATTGCCCATTTTAGGGGCCCGAAGGCTTGAAAGATTTACCCTTCTCTCTGCCAACGGGCTACCGAATGGCACAGCATCATCAGCCACGATAATACAGTCTCCACTAACAACCTCCACAACCTGATGTGAACATCAGATACAAGGCGTGAGCTTGGCTTGAGAGTAACATGCATAGTTATTCAAGTATCAGGATCATGAAGTCTAAATTACCTTCCCAGTAAAATTCTGGTCATGTATAGCTTTTGAATTTGAAACCGGGGGAACATAATTTGTCCACATCCTGATTCTATTTTTCTTTGCCTCAAGCTCTACTGTTTTAAGTGCTTTTCTGTCCTTCTCTTCCAGCAATTTCCCACTCCAATCAACATATTTAGCAAAGCCCTGCAGTTTAGCAAATTAAACCTTATCTATCAGATTACACTGCCAACAAAACACTTGGACATCTGAAAAGACCCAGAATCATGTGGTAGCAGCAGTAACATATCACTGTCTACTAACATAATGAAGCCAACAAGAAGGTCATGACCATATTTCTAACTCAAGGTAAGAGCATAAGGAAACCGATAGTCTTTCCTGAACAAATAAGATTGCCATATCATCTTTCATCCTTTCTCAAAAGAAAAACTGCAACATGTAACATATTCCAGATAATATGAACTTTATAGCAGTACCATGAGCTTATACAACCCTCTCACCTATAGTATTTTAAAAGGCAGAAATAGCTACATGATGAAAGCAAAAAAAAAGGTCACACCCATAGTTTCGTACTTCCTTCTGTTAAGATAGCAATTTATGGAAGCAACATATAACTTCTATCCTCGAAAATAAGATCTCCTAACAATGTACTGTTAAGGTAGCAATTTACGGAAGCAACATATAACTTTTATCCTCAATAAAAACATCTCCTATCAATGAATGTCATCAGAAAATATAAGGGGGGGTGGGGGGGAAGTAAACTGCAAAGCTTATCCTAAAATTGTGTAAAACTTTTAGTACTACAGATTGCTTAAGCAACCCTCCTAGCATTCCAATTGCCATGTACACTTACATTTTTCGCCAATTCCAACGCCAAGTTCTTCACTTCACCCGCATCATCATAGTAAATGGAACCTATAAGGTTATTATTTTTGTCTCCGGATTCGGGGAGAAAACGCACCTGAAGAGGCAATGCACATTAAGAACCCTCACCTCCAGATTTTAACATAGACGTAAAACAAACAGAATGAAGAGATGTAAAACCAACTTACATCTCTATGTAATACACGCATCTCTGTAAAATGCTTAGCTTCCCTTGCAAAGGGATCTGGAGCTATTTCATTCATTGCCTGACCAGAAGCAACTTTCTGTGCTGATGTTGGCTGGGCGCGAGGTTCAGCTGTACTTTCTCCATTTGCTTTATTTGAACTCCCTTCAACTTGAGCTATGTGGTCTGGAGCTGCCCTCCTTCCCATTGAAGGAGACTAATGTTCACATAGAGTACACAAGTATCAGAACCCACATTACCGGATGATGAAGTCAATATCCAGGACAATATAATAAATGCATTTGTTACCACAACATCCTACCTGAACACCGGCCACAAGAATCTGAACATATTGGAACTCGGGAAGCAAGTAAACACGAAGGGCACTCCCATCGCGAACCTGCTCCACACTTGCTTGAATTGACCTCCCTTTATTTGCCATTGCAAAATTGGGAGCACTGAAACTACTAAACCCACCAAGAGCAGAGGGAGGCAGATTTCTGATAGCAGCTTCTGAAGCACCAGGCACCTGTAGATGGAAGAAAAACTTCAAATATCTGGATATGAAGTCAACAGTAACTGACTAAGTGTATACCGAACGCCTCTCAGCGAGAAGAAACTGTAACTGCAATCTGTTCCAGGAGGCACACCAAGTGATGGTATTATTACAAAGCAATAGGACTACCTTACTCCATCTTCCTAAACCCTGTTCCTTTGCTTGATCCTCGAGCCGCAGCAATTCCGCGGCTTCCTCGTTTGATTCACTTTTCTGCTGGGATTGTTCCTTAACCTGCTTGTACAGAGTAAAAATCAGAAAAATAAATGGTGAATTGGCCAGACGTCACAAGCCGAAAGTTGTAGACTTGTAGACACGTAAACAATACTCAGATGTCCAGCCGATACAAGAGGAGTTAAGCAAACCTTAGCCCAGCCTTTCGCAACTACAATCTTTGAAATATTATTAGCAAGGCTATCGCCAAGAAGCACAGTAGCAAACTCCCTGGACGTCCCTGATTGCGTAGCAGATGGGACATGCGTTAGGAAAGTTACATCCTGCAGTCACAAATAACCAATTACGTAAGTTAGAAGTTTGAATATCAGGATTTCCGTCACTTATTACCGTCGCAAACTCAACAACACAGCTTTATCAATAATCAAAAATAATAAAAAGGGATAAAAAGAATGCACCTTTCCTATACAGAGCTTCCTCAAAAACTCTCTGCTCTCCCATGCAAAGGGCTCATCAACTCCATCTCTACGAGCCTACACAAAACCAATCATATTAGTATAGCTTAGCAACAATCGTAAACTACAATCCAAAACTCGATTTCGATATACTACTAACTTCTAAAATCACAAATTCAGCAAAACAAAACATACATGCGCATCGATTATTATAGAACAAATGTATTGAATCGAATTATGGCGAAAAATCGGAGAACCAAGAGAGATTAAAAAGAAACTGACCAGCCTGGGAGCCATGACAGAAGCCAAAGTAACCATCTTTTCCAAGGGAATGGTATCCGGCTTCGCCGGGGCCATAATGACCAAGGTGTCCCCTGAAAGAACAGCCTTTACTTTCCCCCTCAGCCATTTTCCGTGTGTCACAGCGGTCGCCATCACCGGATTTTTAGCGGATCTACATCATAATTCCCCAATTCAATCAGATTAACATCAAATTACATTCATTAATCACCAACTTCTGCTTAACGCTCAAATTAGCAGATCGAGTCTGTTTGTATCTTAACCGATCATGCATGTAATTAAGATTAACATCAATCAATAATACTAATACATGATCAGTTCATCAAATTAAAATTTCATCTCGAATGAATCAAAATCAACGATTATGAAAATTAATTACATACTGTATAGATCATCATCGTAATTATAAATTTGCATAAAACAATACATATAATTAAGCAAAACTTCAGATCCATCAACAGTAACACTGATTCACACAAATCAAACATAAACAAATTCAATCCAAATAATCACACATTGACCAAATTCAAATTCAATTAACACAAAACCATCAGATCAAATCAAATCAAATTAGGTGAACAAACAAACTAGCGAACCTTAAATTAATCAGAGGAGATGACGAACTTCAGGTACAAATTCCAATTCCAATTCCAATTCCAAATGAATTAAAAAAAAAAAAAAGAGGAGACAGAAAAAAGAGCGAGATCTGCGAAAAAAAAAAAGAGGAAGTGAGAAGAGAAGAACCTCGACGGCTACGCCAAGGGAGAGAGAGAAATTAATTTATAAGGAAACTTGAAACAGGGGTCACTAACTACTGAAGCATTAGCACGAAGTAGGAAGAAGGAAGGGGTGAGGTGTGGTGAGGTGTGGTGTGGTGTGGTGGGGTTTAAGTTCTCAGACTTTTAGGAGAGAGAAAGTGGTTTCTGAGATTTTTTTGTTTAGTACTACTAATCCCCCTCCTAACTCTCCTTTTAATGGGAAAAACGTGGAAATTCCTGATATCTCCAATATCCTCCCTTATTTGGGAGTGAGATTATGATGATGATATATTTGTGTTTTTGGAGTATTTGGTTGATATTGTATATCTTCTCTTTCCCACCAAAATAAGATTTGTGATATGGACCATTTATTATAAGATTTCGTTGGGTTAGTTTTTAAGGTTTCGATTTAGGGTAGAACTGTTACAAATGGATAGTCGTATTACACATTCCAAAGTTCCAGTTTAGGGAAAATGCGAGTTGTGTAAAATTTGGTATCTTGTAGTCAAAGGGAAGGTAGTTGATTAAATGGGGTTGGTGCCGCGGGGATTAGTAGAGTTTTTTCGTATCCGATATTCAAATCCTAGATTCGTTTATGTTTAGTTACAAAGTGGCGCGAATGTCGAATGACTTTCTTATAATAAAGTAACATTGTTTATTTGTTGCTTATACTGCTTAAACTTGGAGACCGAATCCTACGAGATCGTGATTAAATGTTTGTAGGTGTTTTATCTTGAGCTAGTTGATAATTAGGAGTTTAGGACCAGGGAGTATTACTGAACTGATAAGTTCCTTGTGAGTAAATTCTAAACAAGTACTACACAGAAACTTCAATTTAATTTTGTTGAAAATTAAATACCAATTCCGCTGGGGAAGTTGATTGTTGACTTTAGAAAACAATGACCACAAAAACAAAGTCAGACAATCAAATCTTCGTTACTCATGTGCTCTCCTTTTCACATTTTCAGTTTCACTACACAAGTGCACTTTAATTTCGGATTAAAGATTTTTAGGCAAAAAGAGAAGTTTAGAGTTTTGACTGAATGTTACTGGTAGTGGTGTGGAATTTTACTGAAAGTGAATAGTACTCGAAATGGTAACTGGTGATTCAGTGCTATAAAAAGTAAGATTTGTCAAATCAGTTAATACCCCATTTAAGGGTGAAGTTAAAACAAATTGAGTAAATATTTTTGAGGGCTTTCAATTTTTGTCAAAACACCAGACTCCATTTAAAGCACCCCCTCTTGGGTTGATTAATTGTGTCAGATTGGTCTGATGTATTTTGATTTGTGCCTAAAAGTTAGGGACCACCCAAACACTGCATTTTTTGTAGGATAGTGTTGCTAATTGGAATTTTATTACTCATTTAGTTCACATTCTTTGATTTGGTGTGGAAAAAAAGAGAGGTGCAAATCAAGATCAACGTTTTCGTTTTGTGTAATTAATAGAGTGGATAAGAGCATAAGACCTTTGTCTAGTTTTAGGGGACGTATGTTCATCGGAATTTAATGGTGATGAACATGCGTGGTAGATTTCGTTATTTTTGACGGTTATATGGTAGATTTCGTTATTGAGTGTGGTTGTCAATAATTTATATGGTTTGTTGGATTGGAAAAAAAAAATTTAAAGGTAAGTACTATAAAGAGTGGAATTAGTTGACCATTTTATCTAGCGTACTACTTAAATGAATGTGTTCTCCGATCATCAAGTGTCATAATCAACAAAAATATTAGAATTAATTATGAGGATGAGTTAATTCAATTATTTTAGGTCGTTGTAGTATTGCTAGAAACCAACTACCGTCCGATGGATTAATGGTTGAGTCAGCTGCTAACGATAACCGAATCATACAAGGTCACACACTTTAAGTTTCGGATCGGTTTTAAGTCATTAATAACTGATAGGTTATTAAACGGGCATAGGGATTTCTTTTGAATTAGGTTTACTAACTGTAGTGTAGATACTGAGAATCATAATACTACTGTAACACTACAGAGTATAGAATGTGGTTTATGGTGTTGGTTTGTCCACCATTGGGAAACTAAGGCTCATATGATCAGTTTATAATAGATTCCTACCATCATACTACCAACAAGGCAACAAGGCATTCATCTTTTAGAGCCCACGAGAGCATATTCGGGCCTAAGGGGTGACTACCCATCTTATTGGGTTGTGTTGCGATGGACGGTGGTTCGGGCTATTACAAATCTTATGTGTTCTTGATTCACATTAACTTGTGCATGGATCCTAAGAATGATGCTAAGAAAAGATTGTTTTCTGAAATTTCGCTTTTATGCATCTATATTCCTACACTAGTATTATCTAATTATCCGAGATAATAATGTTGAAAGTCATTTATCTATCTATACTCCGTGTGTTTTACTAAAGACGTCCCCATTGACATATGTAAAAAAAATTTAAAGGTAAGTAATATAAAGAGTGAAATTAGTTGACCATTTTATCTAGCTAACTACATTACAAGAAAAAAAAAAACGTTCATTTGCGACCAAAATTACGACCGGGCGGGATTCTCGCCGCAAAAAATGCATCGTTTACGACGAGATCAAAAATCTCGTCGTAAAAAATAGTATTATCTACGAGTCAAATTTTTCGTCGCAAAAAGTAACATATTACTGCGGAAATCAGTTTCTCGTCGTAGATAATAGATCATCACGGCGAGTTTCAGTTCTCGTCGTAGATAATAGATCAGTTACGACGAGAATCTAATTTTCGTCCGAAGGAAATAGATTAGGTACGATGAGAATCTAATTCTCGTTGTAGATAATCAAGTTATTTACGATGACACCCAATCATCGTCGCAAAAAAAAAAAAAAAAAAACAAAAAAAAAACATAAAAGAACTAAAATTCGATTTAAGATGTAGTGAAAAATATTCGAAATTTATTTTAATCAATTTGTAATGAAACTCAGTGCATTGATTATAACAGGTTTGATTTCATTTGTTGAACTCTTTGAACCACTATGGAATCATTGTTCTGTGATAATAAGTTTGAAAAAAAAAATCATAACAACAAGCTTAAGGGGAAAAAATGATAGTGTAATTATAAGGTTTTAAGAGATTTAAGGGCTCATATGAGTGTTTAAAGGAATTGATAGTGCTTATCATACAAAATCCGACTTTCAAAGTAGGGAAGTCATGTGATAAGAACTCCACAGTTAAGCGTGCTTAATGAGGAGTAGTCTTAAGATTGTCGTGGAAAGTTTTCCAAGGTACGACAATCGGGCTCTTTATTAGGTCGTCGTAGTATTTTGCTAGAAACCAACTACGATAATGAGTTAATGGTTGAGTCAGCTGCTAACGATAACTAAATCATATAGGGTCACACACTTTAAGTTTCAGATCGGTTTTGAGTCATTAATAATCTATACTCTATACTACTACTTTAATAGGCTAACTTCAACGCCTATGTGACACTTGATGAAGGTGTTCTCGGGGGAAAAAAGCCACATCATTGCTTATGTGTCGCCATTAGGTTAGCTCTTTTAATTTTTTATTTCTTTTTCTTTTTTGTATTAAATTGTGGCCAATTGTATGGACATGTATTCAATGAAAATATTAATTGATGTATTAAAGTTTAGGCAATTGGAATGTTTTTTTATTTAATAAAGATACTCCCTCCGTTTCTTTTAATTCTTTACGTTTCCTTTATTTGGCAATTTCTTTTGATTCTTTACGTTTCTATTCCGGGCCATATATTGTGCCATGATATTCCGTCTATGCCCGTACTAATTTTACTAATGTTTTTTATAATTACCCCCACTTATGCTAATTAACCCAAAACACTACACATTTATCCAATAATCTTTCCCTCCCTTTTTGAATCCATTAACCAACTAAATTAACCCAACCAACCAATTTTTATTTACCCACTTCATTTACTCCTCCAACTACTCCGTATTACCCACATTTAACCACTCTCTATCAACACCCCCTCCCCCAAATCCTTTCATATGTTCTTCATTTTTTCTCGCATGTTCCTCTCTACTCTGAAGATCATCTTCTCTCTCCTCTGATACTTCGAAAAACCTAGATCTAATCCGCCTCTCTCGCTTCTCGACTTTCTCTCGCTTCTCGACTTTCTCTCTCTCTTTGCACGTAACAACTCTATCCTCGATGCAATTAAATAATCAGGTTATCCTGAATCATTTCTATATCGTATTCATTTTAATTTGTTTTCATTGATTTATTTATTTTTGGGTTGATCTAATTAATTGGGGATTTTCCTTTACATTTTCATTTTCCTTTGCATTTAAGTTTACTTAAACATCCTATTTTTGGGTTGGTCTCATTAAAATTACTTAAAAAAAACAGATTAGAGTTTCTTTTCCTTTACATTTTCAATCGAAAAAATGAAATTGGGGATTTTTTTTTCTGGGTTTCTTTTGCATTTTCAGCCAAGAAAATCAAATTAGGTTTTTTTTTTTGTTTTCTGGGTTTCCCTCTTTTGCATATTTAATCAAAAAATCAAAATATGGATTTTCTGGGTTTTTTTAGGAGAGATGAAAATGGTGAATGGGAACAGTGCAATGGTCTAACTTTTTTTTTTCAATTTGTTTGTTGGAATTCCGGTGATTTTTGTGTGATCTAGTTGTTTTTGTACTTGTGTTCATTTGTTTTTTTTTTAAAGTAGATGTCTATGAATCGATGATGATGATGCATCAATTGGGTACAAGTAGTGGAAGCAGCGGCGGAGAGGGTGGTAAGAATGAGATTTTAGAAAAAATTAATAACTAATTAATACCCTTAACAGATGCCACTCATTTCTCTAATCTCTTTCTCTCTCTACCCACCTTGGTTTCCCCCCACTTTCTCTATGTAAAGAACCATAAGCAACGGAGGGAGTATTAAACATTGTGTCTCTTGGCTCTTGGTTTGCCAATTGTATCGGTAACGTCTTAATTTGAAATTGTATATAAAGAGAGAAACTTAGGTAAGGGAAATAGTATATACTCCCTCCACTTTTTTGGTTTACGTTGTATTCAAACACAGTGGTCTACATATGTCTTAGTACCGATATTAGTTGTATGTATCTATCGTAGTGTTACTTTTTAAAGTATACAAGTATGTTTTACTATCAATTTATGATCGATGTCAATTTGTTATTGTTATTTCAAATAGTTATTGTACTTAAACTGTTATAATGAAATACTATAGTTTTCGTAATGTATATTTTCGATTTTGTGATTCACAAGTTCATTTTGATGTTTATCTTTGGTTTTCAATTTTCAACATTGTAAAAATTCAACATATCAAGGACAAACCATAAAACTTCCGCTCAAGGCATTCTTTAAAAAATATATATAGATCACAATATTTGGTTTGTGATTTATAATACTATGCGAACAAAAAAAAAGATTTTAAATTTTATATACTCAACTCAATTCTCCAAATCAATCAAAATTTATCCCGTGATTTCAATAAAATTTTCAATAGGTCTTTAATCGCCCTTCTAATATAAGTTATTAGCATTAAAATATGTGGTTACTTGGAAATCATTTTATTAAATAATGATATTAACTATTAAGATAGCGTCTTTTGGCTATTGGTTTATAAATTAGTTATGGTAGTTTGATATAACTATATTGTATTTTAATTAGTATCATGGGGAATATGATCGTCGTGGTTATGAGCGAAATATACAATTTTTGGTTAATCATGTACATTTTGGATTTTGAATTTAATGAGTATATTGTACTTTTAATTTTTTTGGTATTATGTTTTCAATATCGTACGAACCTCTAAACGTTTAATTTCAATTTTTACAAATTCATCCAACAAAAATCTTTATCATGTAGTTTAAAATGATTTAAAGTCTAAATTTTCTAAATTTTTATCAAGGAAATAATTTTTCATTTTTTAATAGGTTATTCGTTTAAAATGAAACGAAAATAGGACCCGTGATTTCACGGGCACACAAGCTATTTGATAGGTTATTAACGGGCCTAGGGATTTCTTTTGAATTAGGTTTACTAACTGTAGTGTAGATCTTGAGAATCACAATACTAGTGCCTTTAAAATTGGTTGTTGTGATAAGTATGATTTATTGGCGAAAAGACTCTTGTTGGTTTAAATTTGGTGGAGAGCCAGGGATTAGTTATGAAATTGATTATGGTGTTGTTTTGTGTTAGCTATGTTGTTGGATATGTGTGGATTTGTGTTGATTATGTGATCACCGTTCGATTAATAAAATAATAATCACTTAAAGTGAAAGACAATAAGGCGTGTGGAATATTTAATACCGGGTGGACAGCAAAGGCTCCACTATCGGTTGTGCAAGCCGCATCGACTTATTATTTGCAGCCCCACCGCATCGGTGAGTCAGAGGGGTAGGCTCTAATACTAATCAAGTGGGTTGAAAATATCCTTGTACGCTCTCGGAGGTGTGCACACTTAAGGTCTAGTAGTCTTACGTTATTGTTGGAAGGTCTCGGTCCGCCCCGATAGGGTGGTACGGAGTTTCCTTAAATATTGTTATTGTTGGTACTGTGTTACGACAATAATTCTGTTGTTGATACGTGGATTCTCCGCTCATTGAATAAAAAGGGTTATGTGAATGATGGTTTGGTTTCTCACAAATTGAGTTATTGGAATTAATGAACTTTCTCATAATTGAGATTTACAAAGTGAATGGAGTTCTCTCATAATTGAAATAAATGGGCCACAAGTATATTTAGTTGTATAATGTTTCGTCAAATTATATTGTTATGTATTTTATTATGTGTTGGATGATTTTCTTTATTAGATCATGACTTTTTTTACAAGGTATTGTTGGTTACTCAGCTTAGTAGCTGACGTGTTAAAATCATTCGCGCTACCTGTCATTGGGTAGGTCTTTGGTTTATCTGTCTTTGATTTTCAGGTTCGTTGGGAAATAACTCGTGGACCCTACTTGGAAAATTATGTTTTAGCTTCGGTTGTATAATTTGTTTAAAACTTGTGAATAGGTTGTTTATATATCGCCTTTTGATTTGTAGTTGATGGTTATATTTTTCCTAGTCTGCTTTGTATATTAATTGTAATATTATCGAATTTCGGCGAGTTTTGTAAAATAATAATGTTTTTAAATTTAGTCGATATTCGAAGGTGTTACACTTTGTCACCATATCTGTTTGTTCTAAGCATGGAAATCTTCTCAAGGTACATGACACATAGAAAAATTCTGTTCTCTTACCACCCAAAATGCTCAAGATTTGGCCTCACACACATGGTATTTTGCTGATGATTTAATGCTATTCACTAGGGGAGATTATCCATCTATCTCAGCTGCCACTGGATATCTCTGAAAATTTGCACAGATCTCAGGGTTTGCAGCAAACCCGACCCTGCTGTAAAAAACCCTATTCTCTCCTCCATTGGTTTTACATAAGGTAGCTTCCCATTTAAGTATCTTGGAGTGCCCTTAAATTCTAGCAGGCTGATCTCTGATATGTATGTGGCTCTAATTAGGAAAATCAGAAATGAAATTCAACACTGGTCTTCAAATCTTCTGTCATATGCTGGGAAAGTTGAGTTGATAAACTCGATAATTTTTGGTGTTGAAAATTATTGGTGTTCTAGCTTTCTTCTACCGAAATACACTGTCGAGCAAATCAACAAAAGCTGCAAGGATTATTTATGGAATATTAGTGAAGGTCAAAGGAAGCTTACATTCGAAAGCTGGCAAAGCTCATGCTCACCTAGATCTGAAGGAGGTTTTGGGATTAGAGAGGTGATGTCGTGGAACAAATCCCTAATCTCAAAATGGATATGGAAAATCTGCATCAAGTAGCAAGGTCTCTAGTTTAAGTGGATTATGGCCCATAAAACCAACAAGAAAGACATCTGGGCAGTGGGAAAAGGAGTGAATGACTCTAAGAGCTGGAAGAGTATTTTAAAAGCTAGGGATGAAATCCCGATTTCACAGGATAATGTAGCTGATGCTAATGGTTTAATTCTCTCCTGGAATAAAGCACGCAGATTCAGTCTCAAAGATGAATACAATCACTTTAGGGGAAGTTACAGGGTCATAGAGTTATCTGGAACTCTGTAAATTTTCCAAGACACAACTTCATAAGTGTGCTAGCTGCCCATAAATGCCTTCCCACAGTTGATAATCTAGTGAAAAGAGGTATGATGCTGGTTAGCATGTGTGTCTGTGCAAGATGGATGCCAAATCTCATGGGCATCTCTTTTTCAGCTGCAAAGTTGCCCATGAAGTATGACAAGCAATCCTTGACTAGATTGGGTTAAAGAGAATAGCTTGGAGTTTGAAGAGAGAATTGAACTGCGGTCATTAGCATAAGCACAAGAAATATAAATGGTTCTGCGCAGGTCTTTCGGCAATGGTCTATATGATTTGGTCGGAACGAAACTTAAGAATGTTTGGTTCTGCGCAAGTCTTTCGGCAATGGTTTATATGATTTGGTGGGAGCGAAACTTAAGAATGTTTGGTGAAACTGAGCACAATGTGAAATAGATTATAGATCAAATTAAGTATGTAGTTAGTGTTCGATTACTTGCTTTTGCAAAACATCATTTACATGATGAAATTGTTGAGAGCTTAAATGCTCATTAAAGTTGAAGGTGGTTAGCTTTTTGTAATCGGTTTTGTCTTTTTTCCTCAATGGATGAATAAAGACTAAATTCTTACCAAAAAAAATATAAGTACTTGAAAATTTAAATAATTTTAACTTACATAGAAAAAGGAAAGTTTTACATTCCATTAGGAGTAGAACATATTAAATGCATGAAACAGCCGAATAAAAATGATTTTCAATTGATGCAAAGTATAAGATTCTCTTCCAATTTGTTAATCATGATCATAATAATTGCAAAACATTTATATTTTTAAACACATTTTAATATCTTACAGAAAAAAGAGGTCCAAAACAAATGCGCAAATCATAAATAAAAATGATTTCTAATCTATGCAAAGTATATGACTCTCTTAGCTTCAAATTTGTTAGTCATGATCATAATAATTGTGATTCATTTTCATTTTGGAACACATTTTAATATCTTACAGAAAAAAGAGGTTCAAAACAAATGTGCAAATCATAAACAAAAATGATTTCCAATCTATGCAAAGTATTTGATTCTCTTCCAATTTGTTAATCAGGATCATAATATTTGTGACACATTTTCATTTTGCAACACATCTCAATATCTTACAAAAAGAAGTCCAAAACGAATGTGCAAATCATAAATAAAAATGATTTCCAATCTATGCAAAGTATATGATTCTTTTCCAATTTGTAAATCAGGATTATAATATTTGTGACTCATTTTCATTTTTCACCACATCTGAATATCTTACAAAAAAGGAAAGGTCCAAAACGAATGTACAAATCATAGAGAATTGGTGAAATTATAAGCCTTAAGGTGAATTATTATTAGTTTAAAGAGTGATTATTAAGGGCCCGTTCGGTATCACTGCCGTTTTCAGTTTTTGGTTTTTTTTTTGCGTAAAAAAATTAGCTTTGGTTTTCAAAAAAACTGAAAACAGAAAACGATACCAAACAGGCCTTAAGTTATCCGTTTACTAATTTTGCAAACCGACTCTTTTGTATAAATATCGAAAGAGTTTTATTTCAAAATTAATCATCTAGATTAAGCAATTTATTTAGAATATACTACTCACTTACTCAGTAGTGAAGAAAATATGTGTACACAAAGCATTAGTAATTGGTTCATGAATAGGTTTGGACATTAATTTGTTATGTAGTATTGGTCCATAAATTTGTCAATACATTTTTTTTTTGCTTCTTGACTTCTATAGTTTTCTTACAAGAGGGGGAGTTGGAGGGTGGTATGGAGTGGATTGGAGTAATAGCATGGGCGATATGGAACGCTAGGAATGAGGCCGCCCATGGTGGGGAGGTGGCCGAGACCCGCCTTGTTATGATTCGAGCGCTTAATTTCTACCACTCTTTCAATCAGGCAAAGGAGGCGAGGGAAGATGGGAGGAAGGGGATAGAGTCGACGTGTGGCGATGAGAGGTGGAAGCCACCGAAGGTGGGGTGGATTAAAATTAATGTGGATGGGGCGACTCTAGGTGAAAGGGGATCGGGTATGGGAGCAGTACTTAGGGGTAGTGAGGGAGAGGTGAAATTGGTGGCGTGTAGGCAAGTTGTTGAGAGATGGGAGTCGTGTGTGGTGGAGGCGAAGGCGGCGTTGCTAGGACTGCAGATGGCGTGGCAGCAAGGTGAATCAAATGTGATTTTGGAATCCAACTCTTTGCAACTCGTCTCCTCCCTAATTGATGGTGCTGCTATTTCTAATTATTTTGGCATGTGTGTTTTAGACATTTTAAGTTTCTCTAGGAGGTTTAATTCATGTATCTGTAGTCATGTGCGTCGAGGTGGAAACAAATTAAAGTAGCCCATGTAATTGCACATTGGAACCCGGTAGAATACTCTACTAGAGTGTGGGTGGACACCGGTCCTAGTGATGTAATTGATATTGATGCTTCAGACTTTATTGCTGGACCAACGTAATAGAGTATAACGATCCGTTTATTTTCAAACAAAAAAAAAAAGTTCGGGTTGGACATATTGTGTTATATGTAGCATTGGTTCATGAATAGGGTTAAGTTGAGTCAATATCTACAAAGTTGAGTTTTTGGAGTTCTTGGATCATGTCACGTTTGATGCAAACAATTAGACTAAACTAATTTTTGCTCCCGTGAAATCCACGGGACTGTCTTAACATCTCCCCCCCTTCTTTTCCTCACTATAACATGCATGACACACATGAATTTCATTTATACCAATTTTACAATAGTTACAAAGCTTGTGTAGCCATTATAAGAGATCAAATAATATCCGTTGATTTCATCAACAAAATTATGGCCATTAAATAAGTTTGACCCTAAAATTAATTTAAAAAAAAAAACCACCCATGCCCTTCTCTTTCTCTCTCTTCCCCATTTCCCCTGACCTGACCCATTTCAGCCCCACCGCCGATCAGCCCCATTGCCGGCGACTCTGTTGCCATCCTCTTCCTAATTTTTCGTCAGTCATGCTACCCATTCTCGCGACATTCTTATCCTATCCTCGTATGTTGCTCTCTGCCACACTCTATGCGCAACAATACAGAGAAAATCCATGATAAGGAAAAAAACGACCTCCTACATCCCCATACATGAGTCTTCTCTCGGACGTCATATTGCCCTGCAATAGCATTGAAATCATAATTATACTCACCATTCGCAATCAACTTCCAACTGAAAAGTTGGCGAGTCCAACACATAAGCTTCCCAATGCAGTATTAGTTATCCCAACATCTTCAAAGATCAAAAGACGAAATTTAAAGAACTTATGCCAAAAAATTGTTGTAGTAGAAAAAGAACATCACATAGTCCAACATTTTGCAGAAAGAGGGCAAGAGGGAGATCACTGATAATTAGAGCTTTCGCTTAATGTCAAGGCAACACAATCTGATCATACTTGGCTCACAAAATCCAACAATAGCTAAGCAAAACAGCCAAGTTGTGCATAAAAAAATAAAGTAAATAGTTTTTGTGCCTGTGTACTCACGGGTCTATGTTTATTTATAATTTGTTTATCCCGAAAATAACAATGACCACCATCTTAATCATGTAAAAGTCAAATGCAGGGGCATCACACAACATTACCCTTTAGAATTCATTGTTTGGACAAAGTATTAGCATTTGTCTTCGTTATTAGTGGCAGCAAACTTATGCAGAAACTCAAGATTTGCTAACTAAACATAACTCATGTACAAAGGTGAAAATGATTTAGGAAGAATAGGTCCTATCGTGAGCTGGGTTGAAAGTGTATTCATGAGGAGATCAGAGAAGGCTTCTCCTCTGTAGATATGGCTGTTTTTATATCTTTCAGGCATGAGATAATTGTTGAGGACTGTCATTGCCTCCGATGTTGAGCAGAAATACTGATTTCGCGAGGTACTGGGTTAGTAGGCTAGTGCATCCTGTTCCTAATCCTAGAACAGTTCTGGTAGTTTCAGAGTAACTGTTGTCCGAAACTGTGATATATGTCCATTTAAGCTTGTTTGTTGCCCCTGAAAAAGTTTCATGTCAGATAGTAATAAAACTTTAGATAAAACAGATAGTGATCGTCGTTGATTCTTCCACTTATCATTTATGAGTCACATATTCCATTCTCCCTTTTTTCCCTTTTCATGTTGTTCAATTGAATGTACTTATGTATATCATCTTGGAATGTGTATGCTATGTGATTTGTAAATTATGAAGAACTGCATGAATATAGATGTTGAGCTTACATAATGTCTTGCATTTTCATCCAGAATCCCTGTTGCGACTGATGCATAGTTGATTACTCTCAGCATGTTTTCTCCAATTGTCAGCAGAGAGAAGTATGGTGGAATGAACGACAATCCTAGATACCGAGCGATTTGAAAGACCACAAGGGTATCAAGTCCGAATAGTAGAAACGTAGAGTAAAAGACAGCAATGTGTGTAGACACCCTACTTGGGGGCATCGGTTATAGCACCCGATGATGAAAACGGATTGAACGCGATAATCGATTTTGTATGCAGACGAGTTTGTACCCGAGCTAAGACCCAATTGACCGTCTGATCTGGCTTGACCCAAGTGAATATTGGTGGATTAAATGTGTTGTTGGACCGCATTTCACCTAGGCCCAGCATTAGTGGAACCTCTATAGCAGGTCGGCCCAATTGCATGGTGTTACGTATGTGCATGGCCCGAATACTTGGATGACACTTCACAAGCTGGCATTTAAGTGAAATTCATTCACTTCACTCATGGTTATCAAAGTTTGTTGCGTAATTCTTCTTTTCACACTTTCATTTTATCCAGATTAAACTCATATTTCCCATTTTCGATTCCTCATTCATTTTCTTATCATTTTCATAACCATTATCTTCTTGTTATCTTCATACAATTATCTTTTCATTTTGATATGATCTTCTACCATTTCCACATCTATATTATCCTATCTTTCTTGGAGGCTAAACCTAGGGTAACCTAGCTTAGGTAGTTCCTATATAAAGGCCCTCATTTTTCACATACTGAAGAAATGAAAAGAACTATACGGAGGACACCACACAAAACTAGCAACAAAATTCATCACACCTTACTCTTTGTTCTCGGCATCTACGAGCAAGAGCATAATCATACCCACACATACCACAATCATATACACACATATCGCAACCAACTCGCGATAATCGTCCACCATAGCGCGATCACCACTTCGAAGGTCAAAACTCGATTGTTGGGTCAAGTGGAGGAAACGACTCGAGGATAGAGGTTAGGCTCTTTGGCATACAAAACCGAGATCTGCGAAACATCGCAAGTAAGGATGGGTGTGGACCCAGGACCCAGGACCCAGGACCCAACCCAGACCCATCAGACCCGACCCATGTGGGTCGGATATGGGTCCTCGATTTTTAGGACCCATTGGATTTGGGTCGGACCCAGACCCATCGACATGGGTTATGGGTCAGATATGGGTCTCTCTATTGAGACCCAGACCCATCCCATAGACCCGTCTAATTAATTTTTTAGAAAAACAAACCCTAAAATTCTAACTAACCTACGTAGTGCTACATTGCTGCTTAAGAGACTACAAGAAACATCATTTACCCACTTCGCTTGATATCGCATTAGAATTGTGACCACTCACCGATACCAACGTTCTCGATCGCCTTGGCAAGGTACTGTGAAATTTGTTCTTATATTTTGCGAATTACTTTAAAATTTGGGTATGTCGATATGTTATGAATTCGAGGGTCTTTAATCGTGAAATACTTGATATTTTAGTTTTGCTTTCATGATTATGAGTCTTATACTAGTGTAATTGCAATATATAATATTCATGTCATTGGTCCTCTGATCTTGTTTGTATGCCAAAGTGCAATATGATAGAAGTTTTACGAGATTCTTGTCATTATTGCATTAGTTTTTACTCTCATAAACCTACACTTAAAAGTCAAATAATCATGTTGCTTAATTCTCACGTAACTAGGCGTAAGAGTGTAAGACGTAAGTACGTAACAGTGCACACAAGATAAACTTATGCCTTAAAATTTTTAAATCAATCAATAATGTTTGGAAGAAAACAAAAAATTGTTTAATGGTCAAAGCATTAAGGCTGCTAGTTAATGACCTATATGGATACTAATTTAACAAGTAATGGATGTTTGTTAAAGCATAATAAACCAAGTTTAGGACTTGTAATTTGACGTAGCAAATATATATGTTATGTAATCATACACATGCATGGTTTAACTCCAAATTTTGTAATCGTAACAAAGAAAACAAAAACCACACTGCCAAATAGCGCACTAGTACGCATGTAGCGTAAGCAAATGTCAAACTTATTACTTTCTATGTCTGCTAATTTTAAGCTTTTGTTCTAAATTTGATAGATGGATGAAAACTTTACAGAAGATTTTGTTCCTTGTAACACTCCTATTGAGTCTTCGAATGATACATTGGATTGTGATCTAGAGGGTTTTGTTGATTCTACAATTGCTCAAGAGAATATTACTAATCAGACGAAAGAGATGGGTGGACGAATTAGTAAGAAGCTTACATCTGATGCATGGTCGTACTTTGACAAAGAGATGGTAAATGGTGTTGTAAAGGCCAAGTGCAAGGGCTGCAACAAATATGTTTCGGGTAACAATGGAACTACTCACCTTCTTAAACATGCCAATAAGACTTGTCATATGAGACACTTGAATGGCGGGGTCAACAAAAGTTAAGGGTGAAAACCGAGCTAGATTGGTCTAATAGTTTGGAACTTAAAGAAAAGTATAGAGAGTTTGACCAAGATTTGTCTAGGGCTAAATTGGTTATCATGATTGTGATACACGAGTATCCTTTATCCATTGTTGATCACTTTAGTTTTAGAGATTTTATCAAGAGTCTCAATACTTCATTCAAAATGATCTCTCGGCGCACTTTGAGGAGATATGTCTTTAGCATGTTTGAAGATAACAAGCTTTCACTTAAACAATTGTTGGAGCACAATGATAGTAGGATTGCAGTGACTACTGATATGTGGACTGCCTCAAGTCAAAAGAAAGGTTATATGGTCGTGACCTCGCATTTCATTGATAATAATTGGGTCTTGAGAGACCGAACACTAAGGTAATCTTTAAATTTTAATTGAAGTAATTATTTAATTGAGAGTATATTTGTTTGACAAACATTGATTTCGCCATAATGTCTAACACATTATTTTATCTTTTGTCTTCAAGGTTTTGTTTTGTGCCATGTCCTCATACAAAAGGTGTTATTGCTAAAGTGTTAGTAGATTGTTTGTCTCAATATTGTTTGGAGAGCAAGATATCTTCGGTTGTGGTTGATAATTGTACAACTAACGATGCGATGATGAAGATGGTATTAAACAATCTTGAAAAAAAGTGTCTAGTGTTAGAAGGTATGTTCTTGCATTTGAGGTGTAGTGCTCATATCTTAAATCTGATTGTGAAGGACGGGTTGGATGTAATTGAATCCGGGATTTCAAAAGTAAGGGATTGTGTCTCTTTTTGGATGTCTACTCCTAAAATGATTGAAAAGTTTGAGGAGTATTGTCGTATTTTGGGTATATCTAGTACTAAAAGGTTAGTTCTTGACTGTAAAACTAGGTGGAATTCGACTTTCTTTATGCTTAATCCGCTTTGCCTTATGAAGAGGTTTTTGAACGATTAAAACGTCTAAATGGAAAGTTAAAATTTCAAATTCCTTCGAAGGTGGAGTGGATCTTTGCTAGTCTTGTTTGTGAAAAACTAGAGATTTTTAACAAGGCCACTAAGGTGTTTTCAGGGAGACATTATCCTACTTCTAACTTATTTTTTCGGAAGGCATGTGAGATAAAGCTTGCTTTGAAGCGTTGGTTGATAGATGATGTTGACATTGTGAGATCCATGGCTGCAAATATGATTGAGAAATTCGATTAATATTGGGAGCATGTTAGCGGTCTTTTGGCCATAGCCACCATTTTAGATCCAAGAAATAAGATGGATTGTGTTGGATACTATTTTGGGAGGCTTTACGGTGAAGACGGTGAAAAAGAAGTGGAGAAGGTGAGGAAATTGTTGGATGACCTTGTTATTGAGTATCAATCAAAAAGTGTAGGGAGTAAGGGTCAAGAAGGGACATCCAAAGGAGGTGGTAAAAGAATGCACTCAGACTCTTATAATGAAGACGAAGAAGATGAATATGCTAAGGCAAAGAAGACAAAGAAGAGAAAAGTGACTGTTAAAGGTGAGGTAGACCACTATTTAGATGATGAGACGAAAGCGAATAATGATGCATTTGACATCCTTACTTGGTGTAAAATCAATCATAAGTATTCTACATTGCGCAATATTGCTAAAGATATCCTTGCAATTCCTATTTCTAGTGTGGCTTCGGAAAGTGCCTTTAGCATGGGGGGAAGAGTAATAAGTCCTCACCGTTCACGGCTTAGAGCTAACACCGTTGAAGCATTAATGTGCTTACAAAACTGGAAAATGCAAGATCTTGAAGGTAAGATCATGTATCTCCTATGTCTTTGTATGGTTTTCTTACTTATGGATCATCGTTGAATGTTACTAACATATTAGTATGCATATTTTATTATTAAGGTGGATTGGAAAGCACTGGTGTTTGTTCCACTATGAACGAGGACTCCGATTGTGAAGGAGACTATTGATACCATCGAATTGGTATTATCTCTGATCTCATTATTTGTTTGTACACTTATTTACTATGACTAAACTACAGTTAATTTGTTTTGTTATGTGTTCATCAACTCTTCTTTTTTCTTATTAGGATGTTGATGACATTGCTGTTGAAGATATGGAAAAGGACGAATGACAAAACTAATCGACTACTTTACTAGATGATTAAACTTTTGTAGTTAAATTTTTTAGACTTTGCGTATTGAGAATTGTTTATTGTTAGACTTATGAGAATTGTATTTTGGTTGCGAGTTGTTTATGGCACATTGGATTTGATGCATTAATATAACTAAATCACATTTTGAGTTGGATAATATCATAGAAGTTGTAGTTTCAATGTCATTCTCGCATAAGACCCAGACCCGACCCCATACGTACTGGGTCTTGACGGGTCTGGGTATGAGTCGGAAGATTTTAGACCCATATGGATTTGAGTCGGATTTGGGTATGTATGATATGTCATGGGTCTGGGTCTGGGTCTTATAGGACCCGACCCAGACCCGACCCACGCCCATCCCTAATCGCAAGTAAGTCCTGAGGGCCCTAATTAACCCACGTTTTACCCAAATGGTTTTCGTATAAAACTTGCTTTTTATCTTCTATTACGTTTGATTTACGTAGCATGCCTCCTAATTAAGCCTAATTTAAGCATGTGTGAGTTTCCATGTGTTGCATGTTCTTTTAATTCTTATGAGCATGGTTGTTATTCACTAATCAACATGTTCCTTTCGGCGAATACATGTGCAAGTCGTATATGTTAGCTTCATTTATTTCATTCGCATGATTTTAATTTGTTTTGCATGTGACGTGTTATGTGTTTTTGTCGTTGATTAATTATTTTTTATTTATCATGGATCAATTAGTAGAGACCGTCGACCACGACGGGCGGTTCGGGTGCCTAACAGCTTTCCAGCCCGTAACCTTGCACGAACCCATTCTAGGTTCGTGGGGTCCTAAAAAAGAAAACCTCGCTGGCGACTCCTGGTCAGTAGCAATTCATTTATGGAGGGCGAATCGGCTCACCCGGCCGGTACGGTACCTCACAATGTGCAGTGTTTAAATTACCTCCATAATCAAATACAATTAGGCCATTGCTGAGCCTTCCTGTCGGGCCTCCAACGTCTATTCCATATAGGAAGTAGTTGTCCTTTGCCGAGGTGAACATGTAATTGTTGTTTCCATTGTCTTTCAGAGAATCACCAAAGATGAACATGGTTGGTGTAAACGGTAAAGTGACCGCACCATCCTGAGCATTAGCAAAGACAGAAAGCTCAGGTAAGAACATCTCGATGCATATTGTTATAAACATCGCTCTCAATTTCTCCATCTTTCTTTTTCTCTTCTCTGAATCTTCCTAGGATAATATTAGCTCAAACTATGGACTGAGCTTGTTTGAATTGCTCTAGCATAACAGACACATAATGAACAAATCATATCACAACGATAGCTTTACAGAGTAATCGTGTGTACTAAATATATACTCTCATCACCACTCTAACAGAGAAACGCATTAAATTTACTCAGTGACAACCCTTTCTCTTTTTGTTATATAGCTTTGACAAAGTGATCGTGACTATGCAAGTGTAGCTCATTTGGTTAAATATGATATTACAGTGCTAATGTCCATATGACGTATCATTAGGCCCCTCTTTTGCTAATCTAAGATTCACAGCTACAAATGCTGAATTCAGAAAAATTAACATTTTCAAAATACTCTTATGAATTCAGCTTCTATAAATAACACTTTCAAATAATCTTTGATTAACAGGTTTGATGATTTCAAATAAAACTTACTGAAAAAATGATTGACAAGCTAAGAAGTCGTTATTCCTAGTCAAATTACCACTATTCCTACTAAACTAACAAGGGTAATTGGGTATCGCATCCACGACAAAGAGGGAGAAGTCTAACATGCAATTAAAGTGCGTAAAAACTAAAACGAAATAAATAAAACAATTAAATGGGGGGGTTTTGGTTTGAAAGTTGATTGAACGAGAAATAAAAGATTTACCAAATTTCCTAAGGCGACCCTCAGTGATAATCTATTCAAACACGCTAATATAGCAAGCTTTTACCTCTCTCTAATTATACCATTCATAGATAATCCCGCTTTTTAACCAATTAATCCACGTTATTGGGGAATTTGAGGAACCGCTACCAAATTCCCCTCCTTTTAGTCCTAATTTGTCTAGTGATCACTCAAACAAATCAAAACCAAAGGCATGAAAAGCAAGGATTAACAAAAGATTATGAACAACCCAAATTAGTATCTAATTAGCCGCAACCGCGACACTAATCAAATCTAATCTATTAGTGTCTAATTAATTCCCCAATCACAAGTTAGTCATAACCATACACTAAACATGTGAAAGTTGCTTCCTTTTAGACTAATAATCAATGACCATCAATAAAAAAAAGATTACTACAAGATGAAATAGATAGTTCTTAAGCAAAAAGAAACCGTCATTAGGTACTCGGAAATTTCCCGGAAGCTAACATTCTCGACTCGAGGATCTTCGAGTCGAGCGACGGAAATCTCGACTCGAGAAAGAGATTCTCGAGTCGAGCGAGATAATTATCGACTCGAGAGAAGTGTTCCTCGAGTCGAGCGTGTGGATCCTCGACTCGCGGAAGCACCTCTCGAGTCGAGGAATTCGAATTCCTCTTCTTCTTCTCCGCTCCTAATCTGGATTCCCGCCTGAATCCGCTACGCAACCGAGCCGTCTTCTCCATGAATCACGATCCGAATCAAGGCTCGGTACTCCAATTCCGTCCACGGCCTACCAAAAATTCCGGAGCAATAAAATCCTCGTAAAACCCACGTATAAGCTCCAAAACTACTACGAATGGTGTGGTCCACGAATCACGGTAAAACAATGCTCAAATACACCATAAGACACCTAAAACATGCGGATTAAGGCATCATCATCACACCACATCAAACTCCCTCCTGCTTAGACCATTACTCGTCCTCGAGTTATCTTACTCTCCGCACTTAATACTAGGTCTCTCTTATAGCACACGGTGAGTTACAACAATCAAACTCAACCAAATCAAGGAATCGCAAGCCAACAAAACACTCAACCGGTGCTAGCTAGAGTTGGAGTGGATGAAATACTCGACACCCCAACTCTAACCATCTTATCCTCCCTCCTCAACCACTCTAAGTTAAGGGAACTTACAAATCACGTTTCTCCCAACTCGGCTCAACGACTCCCTAAAAGTCGTGCTAACAATGAAGTTATCGAGCACGAATCACCTCTTATCAATCCCCGACGCCCCTATCATCATAAAGCAAGAGGATTTCTAATTTAGGACCACCAATTCCTATCAACGAACCTCCTTATAACTCCCGGGGTGATCCTAACCCGTTACGCCCCGACTCCTCTTCTTATGTCGCCCGCTATGGATTACCTCATTTTTTTTTCAAACGGAAAATAAAAGCGCTTATATATTACAAACAATGTGACAAATGCCAAAATCGAATTACATTACAATGCCAAGCATCTAACTCCCCCATGCTTAAATCCCGTCATTGCCCACAATGACAAACCAACAACGATGAAAATAGGCAACAACGAACTAATGGGAGTACAAGCTGTCTCATCTCATCAAATAAGTATGGGCTCTCGGGTCAAGAGACACCCACTCCATCTCACTCCCCTATTCTTTCTCGAAAATGAGTGTCCACCCTCGTCTCACTACTCCATCTCCCTCATGAACAATAACGATAACGCGTCATCGGCCTCCTCCTAAAACTACCAACCATTCAAAAACAACCCAAACCAACATAAAACAACAAGGCTATTTAGTGGTTTAAGGTAAACTGGGGTGGGTAGAACAAGAATTATGGGGGGGAGCAAACGCGGAGGGGCACAAAGAGAGATGACATAGAAACAAGCTAGTGAAACGGGTGGTGAGTGGTGGTTAGAATTGTGAGAGAGAGAAAAGTTAAAGGGAAAGAAATACATACCTCGTGAAAGCTCCATTCCCTCAATTACCGTCAAAACAAGTGGCTCATGGTCGAAAAACCGGTAGAAGAGCCACTCTCTCACCTCACAACCTCGTCTTCCTCAAAATACGTCGCCTCCTATCACCAAAAGTTGTCCAAAAACCGTAGACGGCCATTTTGTGAATATTTATGAGTTTAGGGCCAAATGTCAACGGTATATGGACAAACAAGCAAGTGGAACAGATGGACGGGGTCAATATGAAGAGAGATGGTATAAAACAAGGGACAAAACAGGGTGAAGGAGCGACTCGATTAGAAATTAGATGCGGAAAAAGTGTAAGGAAGAGTTGTATTCATATCTTGGCATCCATCATGGATGGCAAACATCACATGCTAAGAAAATGAAGAAAACAAACACACCAAAGCCAAAAAAAAACCAAATAAAATAATAAGGTTGGGTTGTCTCCCAAGTAGCGCCTTTGTTTAATGTCGTTGGCTCGACTTAAGTCATACCATACCCATCAACCAAATCCAAACCCCAAGTCAGCAAATCGCACTTTACCCCTTCTCCTTTCACCCTCCATCTCAGGGTATTCTTGACCTCGACTTTGGTGGCATTTTTCCTTTTCTTGTTTTGAGTATGAGGAATGGTCTTTTTAGCTTTTGAAATCTGCAAAAACGATGGCAAAGACTTTCCACATTCTAGGGTGACTTGGTTAGCGAAGCATGTATGCATGTTTTCTTTTCACATTAGATTTCACATTTTTCATGCAATTCAAGGACATGCATTTCACATTTTCAATTTTGGGGTTGGGGGAATCATGCCTTGGGGATTTCGCAATACATGTATCAATAGAGTGCACCGAATGATCATTATAAATATCATGCTTCGAATCATAAACATGCGGCTCTATTCGACAACCATTAGCTTCTAGTGCAAGAATAGCGGTATGCATGTCAATGTTCATTCTTGCGGTTTTCATAAAGGGTCGTCCTAGAAGGAGAGGGGGCTCATGCTCACTATGATTTGTATCTAAGACATAAAAGTCCGCAGGAAACAAAAGATTATCTATCCTAACATGCACGTCCCTTACAATTCCTTCGGGATAAACCTTAGAACGATCCACTAATTCTATCACAATATCGGTTTCATGCATTGATTTGAGTTTCATCGAATTATAGCATGAGAGTGGCAAGACATTATTTTTTTTTGGGTAAGAATTAGCGCTGTGCTACCCTTTAAAAACCAAGGAAAACCCAACTAATCTCTAGGAATTGCATCACTATACCTATCTATAGTTCTTACACAGATTGTAAACTTAATATGCAAGGCTAGTTGTTCTACATTTCTGGCAATATCTCTGAAGATCCTAGCATTTCGCTCCTTCCAAATTTCATAAATAGTGGCAGATATTGCACTCCTAAGCAAATGATGCTTGCCTGATTTCCATTTTATCTTGAATCGAAACCAATTTAGCTCATGCTCTAAGCTGCCAACTCTCCTATTATAGCCCAACCATTTCGAAGCAGAATTCCATATACTCGCTGTAACCTGACGGTTAAATGCACCTAGATCTAGCATGGACTTAGGAAAAGTAGTGTTACCTATGGTTGCCGGAATGGTAAACATACCGGGATCACCACACTTTATATGTAGCCGTTGTTGAAAAATGACCGAAACTTGCTCACTCATCACCACTTTCCTCTTGTCTTTAGCTTTCACCTTCCTCTTGACCGTGCACATTTCTTTCACAAATTTAGCCACCCTTGGAACACTTTTCACAAAGTCTAGAAAGGGTATATTAACTTTGCAATCTTGAAAAAGAGCGTACATTTCGATGTTGTTGGTCTTGACCTTCCAAGTGTCCTTAAGAGCCTCGGGAAACGGTACATCATCATCATCATTAATCCCGTCTTGTACTATAGAAGAAGAGCAAAAAAAAAAAATAGCCCCGAGAGAGGAATCCTCGAATCGAGGAACGTCCTTCTCGAGTCGAGAATCATGATCCTCGACTCGAGACATATCCTTCCCGAGTCGAGGAGAATTATCAGTGAAGGTCTTTTTAGGAGTTAATTCCTCGACTCGAGGCACACTCTCCTCGACTCGAGGAGCCTTATTCTCAACTCGAGGTGTGTCCCTCTCGAGTCGAGGCTTATGAACAGAAGTATTGTTTTTCGAGGCCAAATCCTCGACTCGGGGTTGCTCCTTCTCGACCCGGGGAACTCCCTTCTCGAGTTGAGGATGGTCTTCTTCGACCCAATCTTGCTCTAACCCCTCTCAATGGTCTTCCCGTTGCCCAAACTCTTCTTCAACAATTCCCATATCTCGATTTCCACCCTCAAACTCGATGTGAGGTTTCTTACCACTCCGTAAACCAATGAAACTCACATTTTTGGTAGGATTTGGCTCGGTTTGGGATGGAAATTTGTTGGAACCTCTAGACTCGAGTCGATTGACCACCGTTGCTAACTTGCTCATTTGTCCCTCAAGATTTAGAATGCTTGTCTTGGTTTCTTGTTGATTATTCACCATTGCGGATTCCATTGTCATGACATTTTGTGTGAGGGCCTTCATCATTTCCTCTATATGCGACGGTGGACAAGTGCCTCCTTGAGCTTGATTTTGGTCATAGGAGGGTAGTTTCATTTGATACATTCCTCTTTGTGAGTTGTTACCTCCCCCATGACCTCCTTAGGTCAGATTTTCTCGATTTCTTTGGCCTCCATTAGCTTCATAATTCCTTTGACCTTGAAATCGGTTTCCATCATATCGATTGCTTTGACTACCTTGAATGTAGCCTCTATTCTCATCTTGGGTTCCGTCAAATCTTCTTTGGTTGCTTTGGAAGCCACTAATCGCATCAACTTCCTCAAATTCTCTAGGGGGTGAGTTTCTATCTTGATTTCGGAGATTTCCTTCATCATACTTGTCAATTCTCCCACTTGAGATTCATTGGAAGGCGTATCCACCATATTAACTCTCCTCACACACCTCTTGGACTCTCGGTCGCGAGAGTTTGTTGCCAATTCCTCTAGCAAGTCCCAAGCCTCAACCAAAGTCATCTTGTCCAACCCACCATTGCTAGAAGCTACCACGTGCCTATAGTCTTGATCATCGAGGCCGTAGTAGAAGAATATGATCAAATCTTGCTCTTTGTAGCCATGGTAGGGTCAACTAGCTACCAACTCACGAAACTGGTCCCAATATGACGCCAAAGACTCCCCCTTTTGTTCAATGGTAGAAATCTCTTTCTTCAATGCGGAGGCCTTGGTGTTGGGGAAGTATTTGTGGATGAATGCTTTCTTCAACAATTCCCAAGATGTGATACTATTATGGGGAAGGGTGTAGAGCCAATTCAAGGCACGATCTTTCAAGGAAAACGGAAATACCTTGAGGAAGAAAGTGTCTAAATCGACCTAGGTCGACTTCATATTGTTGCATACCATGTGAACCCCCATAATGTGTTTATTAGCATCCTCCATGCTAAGACCGTAGAAGGTGGGTAGATGGTGTAGTAGAGCTCCCTTGATCTCGATTCTCGAGGTGGCTTCATCCTCGGGAAATACGATACATGAGGGTTGTTGTGAGAGATCCGGAGCGGTCAGTTCCCGAATGCTAATGGTGTTAAGATCAACAAAGTCGGAAGTTGCGGAAGTGTAAGAACCGTCCTCCCTAAACAAATCAAAATCGGCAAACACGTTCCCTTCCTGCTCAACAACTACTAGATTACCTTGCTCGAGTGAAAACTTCTTACTTTGTCTCAAAGTCCTTTCAATCTCCCAATCTATCTCAAAATGACTCAAATCTTGATTAATAGCTAGGGTTTTGACCATAGGCTAGTGGCCTAAACATCGTAGGAAACAAATGAAAACAAGCCTCAACCACACTTAAAAGAAAATGAAAATAACAAAAAGAAACACACAACAAATATATATAAAATCCACACAAAAATAGCAAAAAGACTAAAAACGCCCCAGCCCTGGCAACGACGCCAAATTTGACAAGTTAGAAAGTCAATATTCCTAGTCAAATTACCACTATTCCTACTAAACTAGCAAGGGTATTACGTAAGTGGGTATCGTATCCACGAGGAAGAGGAGAAGTCTAACATGCAATTAAAAAGCTGTAGACACCTGCATTTGTCCCTTCCCAAATGCCCGATAATGAAAGGACACTATACTGTGAACTGCGTCTACTTGCTCTACTATGTGAACCACCATTGTCGTGAATCCGTTAGCAAATGCGTCTTCACCCAAAACAAGGCCAAAAACGACCATTTTCTTCCCCTTACACCTGATCTAACTCAGGAATAACCCGCGTGCCTAAACCGCCAAATACCATCAAGAAAACATGTTTTTGTACGCCATTTGCCCACCCAAATTCACATGTACAATACTCATGTCATAAGAAGGCCAGAAATGCAATTATGTATGGTGCGTCAAGGGGTCCAAGCGCACCACTATGCGCGCACATGGGCCTTGGCGCACCTGCGCGTGCACCTTGCACACTAGAGCCGCGCCTGACGCACCTCAGCCGGGTCTGACGCACCCTTGGCCGCGCCTGACGCACCTCAGCTGCGTCTGACGCACCGACCCCCGCGTCAGACGCACCACCACTGCGCCATGACGCACCAAGCCCTAGGGTGGCCGACCAGCATATTCTTGTACCCCAAAACCCTAGCCTCCTATACACTATAAATACAACCCTACTCCACCTCATTTAACAACCTACAGACACCATTTTTCACCCCGAATCTCTGCTTCTCTCTCTTCCATTCTCTCACACAAAAACCTAGCAACACAACACCAAAAACCGTAGGGCAACCTTACACTCTAGGACACCCCCAAACACAACACTACAAACACAACTCAAGTAAAGCCCCTCACAAATACCCATGTTCGAAGAGCAACGCATCGTTCTAAGAACACATCTAGCCCCTACGACGCATACTAAGGATCAACGCAACGATTTCAAAGCATAGTAGAGCAAGTAGTGGTATCGCGGACACACGTAAGTCCTGAGGGCACCCCCTCTTTTCTAAACTCATCTTTTTTACTTTATTCTCATCTTCTACCCCTTCTTTACGTGCGGATTTTATTGCTTTTGACATAGATTTATTTTGCCTAACCAATATTAGATCGAAAACGAATTACATGAATCACGCCTAACACACATAGCGCAAAGCGCTTGGACAATTGGTAGCTAGGGACCCGTTAATCAATCTTAACGACGTTGCGACCTAAGATCTAGTTTATGTGCTAAATAACCGACTTAGCTTATTTACTAGGTTATATATAACTTGTAAATGATTGTAAACTTGCATGGCTTAACTTCTCGACGACTTGTAAACGATAATTCAACAAGTAGAGGCCGCTATACACGGGCGGGGTTGGGTGTCTTATGGCTTCCCAACACGTACCGTCACCCCTGAACCCAGTCTTGCGGTTCGTAGACTGCATATTGGCGTAGGGTACAATGCGCATTTTGTTCCTTACGTCCCTCAGTTTTGTCCCTTTCGATAAACGACTCGCGAAAGTGTTTTGTACTTGGCATGACTCGCTTCCCCAAGCGCTTATGCTCAATGGGTACAGACTCACCTAGCGTTTACGTAGTCCCTCGGTAACAAGGAACAAAATCGCATTGCATGGTTTTCAAACACCCCACAATTGTTTGGTGGCGACTCCTATCCTAGTGCAATCATCGCACGACTCGCGCGGCCGCCGCGATAGAGACCATCCGTGGAATCTACAGTGGCGACTCCGCTGGGGACTTATTGTTCAAAGTGGGTGAGACTCGAAAATTGGTTATCACGTTACATTTGTTGAGAAGTTTAGCACCTTCATTTGCATGGACGCGACCCATGTCCCATAAGAACCCTTTTGTCCATTCGGTACAACCATGTCTTTCTACCTTGCGTAGGACTGAATAATGGTTATACCACCCATGTTCGCATCATCGACACTTCGTTTCCAATGAAACATTGTTTCTGATGCAAGGATGTTATACTCTCGAGCATGGGCTGCCACAAATCGAGATATAGCTACCTATAACGTGGTACCCAAAGCCTAAACCTCAAAGCCTAAGCCATAGTACATTTGCATGGTATGTGTTTGCTCTTACGTGCCTTTGTTGCTTGTTTTTGCCTCTGTTGTACCATGTTCATCCCCAAAACTTGGTCAAATCAAGTTTTAATTACGTCAATGCCTTCCCCATGCACAACGTCACTTTTCGTGACTTTTCGTGTCGTGCGTCTTCCCCCTTGTGTGCACCAATGCCTGCGTCACAAGGCCTGTGCGCACCTACCCTGTGCGTCTGCCTACTCATACGCACAATGCATATTCCTTTGAATGGTGCAATTCCCATTCCTAACCATGCCCCACTGCATGTTTCCCATTGTTTGAGTCATTTTTCAACACTTGCATACACTACCATGCACCTGTACACCTCGCACCCACAAAATCGAGTCAACCTCATTGCACTTCGTGCTGCATTCTTGAACACTGCATTGCCGTGTCATGCATACACAACCGTAACTTGCTGCATACATACATACATACATACATACATACATACATACGTTATGTTGATAGAGTCGCGTCTTGCATCATACATTTGCATACATATAGGTCTAACCCTAGTCATCTAAATCATGCATCATCCTAGTCCATACCATTCCTAGGACAAACCGTCTCATGTAGGGTCAAGTTCGTACCTAACTACGAACTCATGCATCCTAGAAACCCGAACCATTGCACGCATTTTTGCACTACGACTTGTATGATCACATGCATCTATGCATACATGCATCACAACCCATGCATCAAACCTACAAAAAAAAAAAACAAGTTACGTCATGCATCATGTCAAACACATCATGTCTGTCTTATACACCAATATGTATCATCAACCTTAGCCACCTAGGATTTCTGAGGCCCACTCCTCGCTCTTTTTTACCCAAAAATCCGCACCTTAGCGATACGTCAATCCGTATCAACGACCCTAGCTACTTAGGATTTTCGAGGCCCACCCCTCACTTTGTTTTTTTTTTTTGCCCAAAACTTGACAACTTAACGACACGTTAATCTGTATCATTCAATCCTAGCCACCTAATATTTTAGAGGCCCACTCCTCACCCCTTTTTTCAACAATTCCGTACAACTTATGTAAATCTGAACCATATAAGTTGATCTTAGCCACCTAGGATCACTGAGGCCCACTCCTCACTCTCATCATCTTTGAAATTTTGCATCTCGTCCATACGTCTATCCGTATGCGTACACATCTCACACATTGCACTTATTTCGATCTTAACCACCTAGGATCACCGAGACCCACTCCTCACTCACATCATCATTGAATTTTTGCATCTCGTCCATACGTCTATCCGTATGCGTACACATCACACACATTGCACTTGTTTCGATCTTAGCCACCTAGGATCATCGAGGCCCACTCCTCACCTCCTTCTTTTCCGTCGTTGAAGCCCACTCTTCACGACCGTTCGATCTCTACGTACATAAGATCGTCAACACCTTGGTGACCCGGCCCACGTTTTCAAGAAACTCAATTGAAGCGCCAATGGTTTGAGGGACGACTATTAATTCTCTACGGATCCACAATCCACGTCGAGATTGGTCGCACGTTCATCTCGTCAATGTTTTATTTTTTCCACAAGTTCTCGACATTACCATCCCGAAAATCAAAGGGATAGCAAAACTCCATGCACTATGTTTTGAACTCTATAACTTACATTGCACGAAAACCCAAGACGATGAGAACAAGCACCACTACAACGAGGCTACCATCAACGAAATCAACAATGAACGTTCTTTCCGAACTACGTATGGTTTGATTCCACGCGCTAGTGGATACGTAGACAGTCTTTCGAGACACAACCACAGGACAAAAGGTTTCATGCATGTTTTGTTTACCTCCTTTCCATGTCTAGCATAGATACCTCCAACAGAATGAAATTTCTCCTTTTCACTGATGGAATAAATGAGCTTTTGGTTTACCATATTTTTCATGAGCATCCAACGACGAATTCTTGTCTGTCTTACGTTGCACGATTAATGATCGGAGGTAAAACTTTGTAACTACATAAATGACTTTGATCCCTAACGATTGAATCCATTTTCTTTGGTAGCCCGCAGAGCCTCCATGCCGATAGACTTTTCATTTTTATCCTACATCTTCATAGCCTGGGGAAAGGGTCTTGACTTGACAGAAACGGCAAGACTTAAAAAAAAAGTGGAGCCACTAACTACAAATTTGACTAACAATGGCAAGAGTTAAAAGTAGAGCCACTAACAACAAATTTGGCTAACAAATGGCAAGACTTAAAAAGTGGAGCCAAAATGAAATATGGCTAAGAAACAAAGTAGCAAAACTTCTGAAGCTGGAGCCAAAAACAAATAACAAGTGTCACGAACAAATGAAAGCATCCCTCAATAAGGGAGAATTGAAAAGATCAAGCAAAATGTGTTTTTCTAACTGCAAACATGGTCAAGTCAGCACAATTGGAGGTAAAACGGGTCAGAGCCTTCATGCACATCCGTCATTTGTCACCCAAGCCAGCTACAAAAGCGCCGAAAAAGTCCTCCTTGAGATCGTGCAAATCACACCATCACAATCTGTGCTCTTCTATTCAAGAACTTGACATTTGATGATTCACCGCGAGAGTTCCTCAGCAAGACGGATAATAATCGCGAAGGTAAGACCCTAGGAATTTTGAGGATCGCTCATCAAGCTCGCCATGCATGCATTCTCTGATTCATATCCCGTAGTGGTAAATGACATGGAAATTTGAACCCACGTTATCAACCTACCCCTTTGCAAATTTAGGCCGACGCATAGGTCTGAATTCTCCTTTTCCAGCCACATTACAAGCCATAACCCTTGGCCAGCCGCATCAAATATGCCTCCAGAATTTATATCCCACTTGGTCCAACCTCAAGGATCAAGGCCCCATTGAGCCAGCCACAACTACTGAACTCCACATTCCAAATTCTTGGACTTTTCTTTTCCCTTGCCCACGCATGGAATCTTTTGTCGACCAAAGAACGATCGTCATCACGAGCAGCACGTCTCATCCATTTGGAATTATCAGACATTTGCGCCACCGCAAGTACTAAGCCGTGAGCCACCTCAAGCATCAAGCCGTATGTCTCTACATGCATACATTTGTGCCACCACAAATACAAAGCCTTGCTTCGCAGCAAGCACGAAGATCATCCTCGAGCAGTGGAAATGTCACTATTCGCAGTCACCATAAGTTGGACAATCACAACTTTTGCTCACCTTTTTCATCGTTTTTCTTTTGGGGGAAACCTCAAATATCTTCCATAAAACTTTACCATTTTCATCCTTAACACCTCTTTCATCGTTTTTCCTTTTGGGGGAAGGCGGGGTACCCCCCTGCATTTTTTTTGCATTTCATCATTTTTCCTTTTGGGGGAAATCGTGATACCCCCTGCATTTTTTCGCATTTCACATTTCACATATGCATGTAGCTCAAGTCTAGGTTGCATTGATCTGAGCTGCATAACATCATCGCATTGCATTTCATAACATTGCATTACATCGAGTCAGTTACACTTGCACACCACATGCACAACCCTTTACACGAGCACCAGGCATCTCTTGTTATTCATTAATAGAATTATAAGACACTTGTATTTAGGAATACTCTGAACATTAATATATAACTCTCGTAAATGACTTGCTTGTTACAATAACTTAGGGGAAGCCCCTTATATAGTTTACATTGTAATGTAAACATAATAATCCTAAGATATATCTTAACCCTAAATAAATATATTATTCCTTAACCAACATATTCCATTAAAATTATTTCCCATACCAAATATACCCTAATATACTCTATTACCCCCCTCAAACTCATGGTAATTTGAACAAAATTTCCATGAGTTTGCCAAAACAATAGGAAACATAAACCCCGTCGAGATATTCAAATCGGCACGTTGATCGTCGTCGTCGCAAATCCAATCGAAATCACTCGTCACCCAAACGCCAGATACAAGGAAACGACAACAATATACCATGACTCACCATGGGTCCATGGCCAAAAATTGTGAAGCGCCCATTATCAGCTTCACCCAAAAACAAGACGAGACGACTGGTAGAGGCACACCTCCATTTAAAAGTTCCTTGATCGGCCAAAACTAATCACGAACCACAACCCAAAATCCTACTATTAGGCAACGCCAGCAAGACCAGCCATAAACGTATCACATATGCAATAAGCCAAAAAGACAAATTCATGCTTGGTCCCACAAAGATCACACGGCAAAAATGAACCAAAACAAGAAAAAATCTCCGCGTATGCCACAAGGGTAAGTGGCACACCGCATCCAATCTCACCCAAAGGACGACACGACAACGGCGCCACTCTATCACAATTCCATATACGAAACACTCGATCAATATGAAATATCTCGACATCTCAACAACAATCCAAATAACAAACGGAGGGGGGCTTTATTCGACACAAATAAAATTAAACAGTACACAATACTCTTAAATAAATCCACCATTAAAAACTCTTAAACAATATAACACGAATAATAAAACTCCGACAAACACCAAATTCCAGCCGGAAGGCATTATCGATCACATGCCCACCGCCAGGTAGCGGAAGCACCTTTAGAGTCCTCTAGGAAAGAGGCTCTGATACCATAATAGTTTTAGGCACAGAAGGAAAACATTGCACACGATTGTGTAATTGTTCTGTGTTAAACCTTTGCATGAGAATTAGGCATCACTCGCCCACCCACAAGACAAGATTCAATCGCCTGCCACTACTACTCTACAAACACTGGCACGACGAGGTCAAAATAACACACGTCTGCGCCACAATCTCCTTGCTCGTACAAGAATTTTCAACATGCATAATCAACTGGCAAACAGGAGGTACAAGCGACATCCAATTGCTCCATAATCTCCTCTTTCATGCAAGAATAGGGGCTCCTTTTGACAATGTCAATCCATCAAAGATCGAGCAAGATCACACACCTTCAAGGCATGTAACAGTCGCACTGATGTTGCGTAGTGGTAGTGTGTTAATCCGCATGTTTTAGGCGTCTTGGGGTGTATTGGAGCATGGTTTTATCGTGATTCGTGGACCACATCATTCAGAGTAGTTTTGGAGCTTATACGTGGGTTTTACGAGGATTCTATGGCTCAAGACCCTTTTTGGTGAGCGTCGGATGATTTTAGAGAAACACACACCATCACCTCCAACTTTATTTGATCATAACATTTTAACCAGATAATATTTTGTAGAAATTCTAATTGGAGAAGAAAGTTCGTGATCTTAGCTTTCCGATGATATATTATGAGCTCAAAATGAAGTTTGGAGGTGAGAGTTATGCCCGTTCGAAATTTGGCCTGCGCACAGTCCCTCGACTCGAGAATCCCTTATCTCGACTCGAGAAAGATTATCTCGACTCGATAGTTTCTTCCCTCGAGTCGACGAGATTTGACAGAACCGGTATTTAGAAGGACATGATTCTCGACTCGAGAGTGAGTGACCTCGAGTCGAGAAGTTCCTCGCTCGACTCGAGGATTTCTCTCCTCGAGTCGAGGAAGCTAGATTCCGGGAAGTTTCCCATGCGCTTTTCACGGTTTCTTTTTGCTTAAGAAATATTTATTTCGTCGTTTAGTGTCTTTGATACTTATCCTTAATAAAAGGGGCATGTAACCCCTCCTTAGGAATTATCACCTTATCATCTTTCATATTATTTTGCATCTAGTTTTCATTTTAGAGAGAGAAACTCAAGGAGAATTAGTATTTTCATTATGAATTTATTCTCAAATATTATTGTAATAATTAGTATGGGAGGCTAATCCCCCTCCTAAACTCTTGGTGTAATCAATTCTTAATCCTATGTATTAGTAAGTATTTTTCTCTCTATTTTACCTTTATTTTCATTATAATTAATTCATTGTTCTTTAATGCATGATTTATCCTTGTTTTATCTAATTGGTTGATTGGATTGAATTGGGTACTTCATATACTTGGTTTTTAATTGATGGTCATTGATTATTAGCCTAAAAGGAAGCAACTTTCACATGTTTAGTGTACGGTTATGACTAACTTGTGATTGGGGAATTAATTAGGCAAGTAATAGATTAGATTTGTTTAGTGTCGCGGTTGCGGCTAATTAGATACTAATTTGGGTTGTTCTCAATCTTTTATTAGTCTTTGCTCTTCATGCCTTTGGTTGTGATTTGTTTGAGTGGTCACTAGACAAATTAGGACTAAAAGGAGGGGAATTTGGTAGCGGTTGCTCAAATTCCCCATAAAAGAGGATTAATTGGTTAAAACCGGGATTGTTAATGAATTGGTAATATTAGAGAGAGGTAAAACTTACTATATTAGGGTGTTAGAAGAGATTATCACCGAGAGTCGCTTTAATTAACTTGTTATCTCGTTTATTTCATTTTAATCCAACTTTCAAACAAAAAAAACCCCCCATTTATTAATTTTATTTATTCCGTTTATTTATTTTCCGCATAGAATTCGCATATTAGACTTCCCCCTCTTCCTCGTGTTCGATAACCCACTTACTCTATCTACCTTAGTTAGTTTTGTGGTAATTTGACTAGATTTAACGACAATCTCACTGTCACGCACCGACTTTAAACTCGAGCATCTAGCAAAACTCTATATTCAACACCAACGGACCTAACTCCGTTACGATCAAGCAACGTCAAACCCACTTTCGACATCTCAAGCGAAATACCATCAACAACAGTGGACCTAACTCCACCATTATCAAGCAACGTCGGACCCACTTTTGACATCTCAAGCGAAATACCATCAACAGCAGTGGATCTAACCCCGCCATGATCAACCAACATCGGACCCACTTCCAATCCAAGCAAAAACAAGCACACCAAGCAATCAGCGGTCGCACTGACCTTAAACATCGACAGAAACACCAAAAAGCATCGGACCCACTTCCGATATTCAGAAGTCATTACCAGTACAACCAACGAGTTACACAATGCTATCCAACGGTCGCACCGACCTTAAACATCATCCACAGTCGCACTGACTATAAACATCAGGTATGTCTTCTTATTGGTTGGCGAACCTCTAAAAACGAACCGGCGGTCTACTAGACCTTAAACGACCCTCCACGTGCATTCGCATCCCGTTTGCACGGTTTACATACTTTGACTTTTGCCTGACTTTTGCCTTGTCCAAGCCTCAGTCAAAGTGGGGGCTTCTGTAGACACCTGCATTTGTCCCTACCCAAATGCCCGATGATGAAAGGACACTATACTGTGAACTGCGTCTACTTGCTCTACTATGTGAACCACCATTGTCGTAAATCCGTTAGCAAATGCGTCTTCACCCAAAACAAGGCCAAAAACGACCATTTTCTTCCCCTTTCACCTGATCTAACTCAGGAATAACCCGCGTGCCTAAACCGCCAAATACCATTAAGAAAACATGTTTTTGTACGCCATTTGCCCACCCAAATTCACATGTACAATACTCATGTCATAAGAAGGCCAAAAATGCAATTTTGTATGGTGCGTCAAGGGGTCCAGGCGCACCACTATGCGCCAACAGGGGCCTTGGCGCACCTGCGCGGCGGCTTGCGGACCAGAGCCGCGCCTGACGCACCCATGGCCGCGCCGGACGCACCTCAGCTGCGTCTGACGCACCGACCCTCGCGTCAGACGCACCACCCCCGCGCCATGACGCACCAAGCCCTAGGGTGGTCGGCCAGCATATTCTTGTACCCCAAAACCCTAGCCTCCTATACACTATAAATGCAACCCTCCTACACCTCATTTAACAACCTACAGACACCATTTTTCACCCCGAATCTCTGCTCCTCTCTCTTCCATTCTCTCACACAAAACCCTAGCAACACAACACCAAAAACCTTAGGGCAACCTTACACTCTAGGACACCCCCAAACACAACACTACAAACACAACTCAAGTAAAGCCCCTCACAAATACCCACGTTCAAAGAGCAACGCATCGTTCTAAGAACACATCTAGCCCCTACGACGCATACTAAGGATCAACGCAACGATCACACGTAAGTCCTGAGGGCACCCCCTCTTTTCTAAACTCATATTTTTTACTTTATTCTCATCTTATACTCCTTCTTTACGTGCGCATTTTATTGCTTTCGACATAGATTTATTTTGCCTAACCAATATTAGATCTAAAACAAATTACATGAATCACGCCTAACACACATATCGCAAAGCGCTTGGACAATTGGTAGCTAGGGACCCGTTAATCAATCTTAACGACGTTGCGACCTAAGATCTAGTTTATGTGCTAAATAACTGACTTAGCTTATTTACTAGGTTATATATAACTTGTAAATGATTGTAAACTTGCATGGCTTAACTTCTCGACGACTTGTAAACGATAATTCAACTAGTAGAGGCCGCTATACGCGGGCGGGGTTGGGTGTCTTATGGCTTCCCAACACGTACCGTCACCCCCGAACCCAGTTTTGCGGTCCGTAGACTGCATATTGGCGTAGGGCACAATGCGCATTTTGTTCCTTACGTCCCTCGGTTTTGTCCCTTTCGATAAACGACTCGCGAAAGTGTTTTGTACTTGGCATGACTCGCTTCCCCAAGCGCTTATGCTCAATGGGTACAGACTCACCTAGCGGTTACGTAGTCCCTCGGTAACAAGGAACAAGATCGCATTGCATGGTTTCCAAACACCCCACAATTATTTGGTGGCGACTCCTATCCTAATGCAATCATCGCACGACTCGCGCGGCGGCCGCGATAGAGACCATCCGTGGAATCTACAAAAGCGGAAAAACTAAAACGAAATAAATAAAACAATTAAATGGAGGGTTTTTGGTTTGAAAGTTGATTGAACGAGAAATAAACGATTTACCAAATTTACTAAGGCGACCCTCGGTAATAATTCATTCAAACACCCTAATATAGCAAGCTTTTACCTCTCTCTAATTATACCATTCATAGATAATCCCGGTTTTAATCCACGCTATTGGGGAATTTGAGCGCTACCAAATTCCCCTCCTTTTAGTCCTAATTTGTCTAGTAACCGCTCAAACAAATCAAAACCAAAGGCATGAAAAACAAGGATTAACAAAAGATTATGAACAACCCAAATTAGCATCTAATTAGCCGCAACCGCGACACTAATCAAATCTGATCTATTAGTTGTCTAATTAATTCCCCAATCACAAGTTAGTCATAACCATACACTAAAAATGTGAAAGTTGCTTCATTTTAGGCTAATAATCAATGACCATCATTTATCAACCAAGCATATGAAGTACCAATTCAGTCCAATCAACCAGTTAGAGAAAACAAGGATAAATCATGCATTAAAGAACAAAGAATTAATTACAATGAAATTAAAGGCAAATTAGAGAGAAGAAAATCTTACTAATACATAGGATGAGAGAATTGATTACACCAAGAGTCTAGGAAGGGGATTAGCTTCCCATACTAATTATAACAATAATATTTGAGATGAAATTCATAATAAAAATATTAATTCTCCTTGAGTTTCTCTCTCTAAATTGAAAACTAGATGAAAAATAATATGAAAGGTGATAATTCCTAGGGAGGGGTTACATGCCTATTTTATTAAAGATAAGTACAAAAGATTACTACAAGACGAAATAGATATTTCTTAAGCAAAAAGAAACCGACATTAGCTCCTCGGAAATTTCCCGGAAGCTAACATTCTCGACTCGAGGAGAGAAATCCTCGAGTCGAGCGACGGAAATCTCGACTCGAGAAAGAGATTCTCGAGTCGAGCGAGATCATTCTCGACTCGAGAGAAGTGTTCTTTGAGTCGAGCGTGTGGATCCTCGATTCGAGGAAGCACCTCTTGAGTTGAGGAATTCAAATTCCTCTTCTTCTTCTCCGCTCCTAATCTCTTGGTTGGATGCGTTTGAAAGCCTCGAGATGACTTGGGTACTAAACGCATTCATTTATCTTTCAAAGAGCTTACTCGAGAACAATATATTCGAAAAGCAACCTATTTTTATTTGAAAACCCTTTCTTCTAGGGATGACTATTCTGCAGCGGTAATTGCAAACAGAAAGGGAGCACCGGTTACTCAAGCGAGTACCATCTAAGCATCCCACAGCTGATGAAAGAGTACTGGCAACTGGTTGAGGAGCAGGATCAGCAGGAACCCCTGCTACGTAAAAGTTTCCGCGGTAGGATCCCTCATCGTCGATTTTATATTGAGGGAGAAGCCAGAGTAAACAAACAAGAAAAAAGATCGTTATATGCCACATCGCAGCTTCCGCTGAAAAGAAGACAATTCCGTATGAATCCACAAAACAAAATAAGACAGAAAACATGAAGTAAGGGAGAAAGACGGGCAACTTAGGGAACGTAACCAGTAAAGCACTGAACTCGCTTTCTCTGGTCTTGCGGCTCACATCACTTGCTCCAAAGCCCCCTGAGTCTGCTCTTATTCCCTTTTGTCTGTTCTGCTAACCGCGGAAAAAAAGAAGTAACTAGGGAAGAAAGAGAGCCCTAACCCCTACTTACTGGCTTGCTTGATTGACTAAATCTCGTATGAGAATACACTTTACTTTCTCTGCCTACTTTCTTCCTGCGAGTAAGAATCTAATTGAATTGACAGACCAAGAAGGATAACTAGCAAGCAATACAAAGTCGGTTGCTGAATCTGTTTCAAGAGAAAACAACCCAACACTATTCCCTAATTCAGCTTGAACCCTACTTTCCCGATCCTAAGAGTTTTTTTATTAGAAAGAGATATCAAGTCCTACATCAACAAGCTCTGTGACATCATTCTAAATGAAGAGATCAATACCGCCCTGATATCCATTTTTTTTCAGTTACGGTGAAAGTAAGGAAGGAAGCCGAAAGCCCTACAAAGAATATCGCTAATAAATTTCTGTCGCCTATGGAGTGTTAGGGTATTGCGAAGCTTCTCACCAGCAAATGCGGATTCTGCGGATACTGTTTGATCTTATCGAAAGCTTTCTGACAATCGTCATTCTTAGGCCGGGTCATTTTGCTTGATTAGGTATTTGAGCTCCTGGCCTTAGACCATTAGTTGGAGGCCCCTTTCCCGAGTCTAGCGGGACCTTTTTCCGCGGATAAGCCCTTATCCGTCAGCTGAGAAGAGCAAACTTCAGGTATAGAATACATAGGGGCGTGAGACAACTCTCTCTAAGGAACTCGGCAAAATAGCCCCGTAACTTCGGGAGAAGGGGTGCCCCCTCACAAAGGGGGTCGAAGTGACCAGGCCCGAGCGACTGTTTACCAAAAACACAGGTCCCCGCAAAGTCGTAAGACCATGTATGGGGGCTGACGCCTGCCCAGTGCCGGAAGGTCAAGGAAGTTGGTGACCTGATGACAAGGGAGCCGGCGACCGAAGCCCCGGTGAACGGCGGCCGTAACTATAACGGTCCTAAGGTAGCGAAATTCCTTGTCGGGTAAGTTCCGACCCGCACGAAAGGCGTAACGATCTGGGCACTGTCTCGGAGAGAGGCTCGGTGAAATAGACATGTCTGTAAAGATGCGAGCTCCCGCGTGAATCCGCTGCGCAACCGAGCCATCTTCTCCATGAATCACGATCCGAATCAAGGCTCGGTACTCCAATTTCGTCCACGGGCTACCAAAAAGTCTGGAGCAAAAAAATCCTCATAAAACCACGTATAAGCTCCAAAACTACTACGAATGGTGTGGTCCACGAATCACGGTAAAACAATGCTCAAATACACCACAAGACGCCTAAAACATGCGAATTAACGCAGCATCATCACACCACATCAATGATCATTTGATCGGTTTCGTACTTATTTTCTTGATTTTTCGTATAGCTTAACATGAAGAGGGCTACAGGTTGAGTCTGTACTATTACTATACACAAAGCTAAAATACTTAATCTCTGTATACATTTGATTTTCTCTATATATTTCAGTTGCCTTTGTGTTGAATTCTGATGCAATAAGAACAAAGTACATTTAAGCAAAGTAGCCTTAAAATATTATTTCCAATGATTCTGATCATGTTCTATTAGGATGGCGACAGAGGGTATATTGTCCTTCACGTACGACATTCAAGCAAAGCGATAAGAAATAATGCATTGCACAGAGAAACATGAATAAGTCCTATCAAAATATCTCAAGTCATAATCTCATTTTGAGTGTTTATCTATGTTACCCCTACTCGGATCCAAATATCTGGCACGGGTACGTGTCCAAGTGTCGGACTCGGCTATTTTCTGAAAAAACCTCTTACTTTTTGGCCTAATATGATGGATCCAAGTGTCATACCCATGTCCCAGTGTCGAGTGTCTGACACGGGTATGTGAGGTAATATGAAAAGATTGTCTAACATACTCACATATACATAGATTATTCAGATTCAACAAACTTTAATCACACAAAGAATAAGCCAGGTTTATATTGCTACCTTAGTTTGTTGATTATGTTGACAGTAGTTATGGCTATGAGTGGTTTGACTAATGCAGCTCAGACAGTCAAGCTTAGAGCATCTAGGAGTTGAAAGTTTTTTATACTCCAGTTTATGTTAACTTGATACTGATTTCATGAGTTGTCTATTTCAGATCCTAACGTGCATATATTATGGATGGACAATGCTCACGCAAGGCTGAAAGCTCTCCGCGACATATAAGAAGGTAGTACTCTCTGTACCTACTCAATTCTATGAAAAATTCCATGCCCAAGCATTGATAACATGATCAGACACTGACTATATGAATACACACAAGATAAGATACCAAGGCGAATGCAAATCACGATAAATAACAGGAGAATTCGCAATTTCTTTCCTAAGTAAGGTATAACAATAATCCAAATCAAATCAGAAGCGCCAATTTTACTTGAAGAAAAATCAAAACCCGTACTAACACACAAAATTAGAAACATGGGAATCGACAAACCTTGATTAGAAGGGGGGCACGAGCTCCTTCAGGACACCAACAAATCAAACACCATACGAAATCAGAGGCAACACTTTTACTTGAGCAAGAAAATATGAAAACCTATACAATGAAGCACAGAATCAACACCAAAGACAAAAGAATACTCATTGATGACATGAGAATGGACAAACCTGATTGATTTAAAACTCATAAGCGTAATCTTGTACAAAAATCCTATCTAAAGAGGATAGAAGAGGGAGATGAAAGGGTAACGGCAGATTGGAACAAACCTCCATTCATCTTCAGTTGTTGAATGCGAATCGAGAAGGAGGAATTTGAAAGGATAGTAAGCAATTAGACAGAGATGAGGACAAACGCGACGCTAACAAAGTAAAATGAAGTTTAGAGCCGACAGCTGGCTTTCTTTTTAAACACGTAAGCAAATCTTGTGTACATCTGCCACGTCAGCGTTGATGGTAGACAATTAAATTATAAGTATAGATAATACGTTGAAATGACCATATAATATGTTCTGAAAAATATTTATATTCATTTATGACATCACAACTAAAGTGTAATATTTCCATACATTAAATAAGGTTCAACATCTGCTATTTACGTGTAAATCAAAGTCTAATAATCTAGCAATGGTAATCAAATTTTCTGCTGAAACGATAGGAATGAAATAAATAGGCATCTAGAGGGTGACCGACCAGCAAACTATTGGATAACATATAAACTACATTGTATATACAATAAATAAATATATGGAGTATTATTGGTTATTTGGATACATAAATACTATATTTAAGGGGACCACCTAATAAGACATAAATCTAGTGATGGAACCACCTATTGACTACTCCCGATCTTAAGCTATCGGATGATTCCTACGTGGCTTCTCGGCATGCCAACGCGGGCATGACTCATAAAAAAAAATTAATTAAAAAAAATTATTTTCTCTCCTCTCCGCCAACCACGACTCACCTATCAACCACCCAAGTCACCGTCGTCACGCTGATCAGATATGGCCATAGAGACCAGGGTGATGATATCTCCCACTGCGGACTTACAAATTTAAAGGTCAACAATAAGAAAGTGAAATTTGATTTGAGTAACAACAAGGCTGCATTAAATGAAATCTTATTGAATTTGAGTTACACTTTTCTTTTTAAATGAAATACTATTCGGCCCAAGGCTGCATTGTCCATTTACAACAACACGCAACAATATGGTTGATCAATTGATTTGATTTTGATTTCTGCAGTTATCATCGTCTTTCCTTTGGAGAAATGGATTGTGGTTAGCGATATAGAGGCCTCAAGACGGGAAGCCACGTAGGATTAATCATGTAGCTTAAGACCCGGATTCGTCAATATGTGGCTCCGTCATTAGAAATCAATCAATGAATACATATTAATAAAGGAGGCTTTTTTCGAGAGCCTACGTTAAAAGTTAATTTTCGTGGAGCCACCAGAAAATTCGATTTAATTTTCTTGCGTTGTGAGAGAGTCCAAGTTATGGAAAATTGTTGAAGGTTTATTGTATATATACTTTCCTAATCCTAATATTATGTCATATTTCTAATCTTAATCGAAGTTATTCCAATCGAAGTTTAACCATCACTTAGCTACATGTAAAGAATGGTGGGGACGTTTATGGTATATTTTCCTATTCTTAATTTTTCAAATTTCTAATTCTAATCGAAGTTAAACCATCAGATAGCTATAAATAGGTGAAGTCCTAGATCAACATACATGCACAATCATAATGTCTGGTCGCATATACTATATTGGCTACAATAAGCTGCTAAAGTATTGATTGACAAGTTTAAACATTATTATTCTTTGTTTTATTAGAATTTTGGATTGATTTTTTTTTTTTTGACGTGGAGTATATGCATGCATATTGTATTGGCGACTAAAAAGAATGCAAGTGTAGACATTGTTCTTGCTTTTCTTACGGTATTCAATTTGGATCCTATGTCAATATAATGAAGTTTGCAGTGATTTTATAGTTTTAGTAAAAAAAAATTGGACGAATATGATTGACAAACCTAATAATTAGTGAACATGCATGCATAGTTAGAAGAAGAAAAAATTATTATTTAAAGGGTTAATTCACGTGGTACCCTCGTGTTTTGGCGATTTGCACGTGGTACCCAATGTTTTGCAAAATTGTACAAAATACCCTTGAGATTTGATTGTTTGCACACGGTACCCAAAACTTAACTCTCTCATTAACACCGTCAACTTTTGTTTTTAAAAAAAGAGGGTTAATTCACGTGGTACCCTCGTGTTTTGTCAATTTGCACGTGGTACCCAGTGTTACAAATTTGTACTAAATCTCTTGAATATTTGACTGTTTTTACATGATATCCTTACCTAAAGTTCCATTAATGACGTTTTAAAAGTTGGTTTCAATGGAGAAGGAAAAAATTGTGGTTTTGGAGTTTATTATGAGTGAAAAAGATGGTGGTGGTAGAAAATGATGAAGATGTTGATGACGGGGTGATGGGAAATATTGAATATGGTAACCATGAAAGTGGTGGGGGGAAGATAGAGATGGTGGTGAAGGAGAAAATCAAGGTCGTTTTTTTCCCAATTAACGGCGTTCGCGGAATTTTGAAGGTAAGGGTAACATGTAAAAATAGTCAAATCTTGACGGTATTTGGTACAAAAATGCAAGACATTGGGTACCACGTGAAAATCGGCAAAACACGAAGGTACCACGTGAATTAACCTTCTTTTTAAAAGAAAAAGTTAGACGGTGTTAATTGGAGGGTTAAGTTTAGGTTACCATGTGCAAACATTGAAATCTCGAGGGTAGTCTGCAAAACATTGGGCACCGCATGCAACTCGGCAAAACACGAGGGTACCACGTGAATTAACCCTTATTTAAATATAAGGCCTTACTATTGAGCATGGTAAGGAGCTGATTAAGGATTAACCATATCAAATCGCTAAATAACACGACTCATTATTTTATTTTGTATAAATAACACAGTAATAATTAAGAAGAACATTATCGAATGACTTTTTATTCTTCTCATGCAACAATGTGGGACGAAATAGTGTTTGCCTAACACAATGGAAAATATTGAAGTCCCTCTTTGTGGTTGACGTGAAACGATATTCAATCGGGGTAAAGTTAAAATAAAGTGTGATTGCAAATTGTCCCACATCGTCCACCCATAATTAACTTAAAACTATATGAATCTAATATAAGATTGTCCCACATCGCTGACGGATGACGTCTTAAAGTATTGTTCTTCTAATAAAAGGCTTATTAAAGGTGGTAATTGTGATCGGCTTTGGCCCTATTTGATAGGACTTATTCTCAGATGAATTCAGATCAGATCAGAATCATTCAGATCAGAATCATTCAGATCAGATCAGTTCAGTTCAGAAATGTTCAAATAACTATCTATGTATTTAGTCCATAATTGATATTAATTCGTTGAAATTCAATCAAATTTTCAACCAATTCAGATCAGATCAGATCAGAATCATTCAGATCAGATCAGTTCAGTTCAGAAAGATGCAGTCCTATCAAACAGGGCCTTTGTATACCACATTGCTCATCGCTTATGTCTTATAAGTATATTATTTTTTTTCAATTTAAGTCACTCATAGGCAAAATTCATATATACTTGAAAAAGATGTAGAAGTTGTAAAAAGAACAACCTAATGGTCTTACGGATTTTGATCTAATTAATACTCCATAATAGTTAGAAGTCGAACAAACCCTACAAGGCCTAAGTGTCAATCAATACATTAGGTAAGTTTATAACTACATGCTCATCGTATAGTAAAAATAAACTACATATTATGATATGGAGTATTTAGTTTACATTGTGGGAGAATTTATGCATTGTAGGCCAGGATAATAGAGAGACCAGTCTTCTATACTTCCACATATCGTTCTCTTACCTTATGTGACTATATCATTATCCTAGGTGAGAACATGACATTAATATCTATTGTAATATACTTATATCAAAGAATTGGATCACTATCCTAATCGAAAATAACGGGAATCATTCATCCATGCTAATTGTATCAGGCTTTTGCTACATGCAATAATAGAAGTATAATCAATCATATTAGGCTACGTAGAAGATGATTTTCATATTATTCATATATATTAAGTGCATGTCCACTACATATATAGGTTGACTTAATGACATTATTAATCGTTACTACTCTTATGCGCTTAATTAACATGTGTAATAATTGAAGCACTACAAGAGTAAACAAAGTTCTTTGAAAAAAAATCAATATACGTTTCCATAAAACTAATAAGTTTTTTTATGTATAATCAGTTAATCAGCAGAGCATTAATGATTAATGTACCATTTTATTTCTAATCTACCGTTTTAGGTAACTTGAGACATTATACGGCGTGGTATAATTAAGTGATCTCATATGTCTCCCATACCGGTCACAATGTTAAAGAGTTAATTTTTATTTTTTCGGTACATTGGGGCAGCTAATGTATCGGGGGTGGGCGTTTGAGGATTTGAACCCATGACATCCTACATGCAAGTTGACCTGCTAACCATTAGGCCAACCTTGATCCTCTTTATAGAGTTAAATTTTAGGTGTCAATCTACCCTAATCCTAACTAAAGTAATATAAAACATGTACTTGAGACATATTTCGCCCGTGTATAATCAAGAATCTAATCAAAAGCGCGTCATTAGTTAAATTATTATCGGTTCATTGTTCCTATAGACAATGTTTTGTTACCTAAGTGTATCTTTAATATGTGTATACTTCTTATGTTATACGAAGTACAAAAATTAGTACAATTTTTCATATTACCCATAGGCTGAGGAAATATATAAAGAAAATTGAATTCTAATTGGTGATCGACCGTAAATCGACCATACATTGTTTTACAATGAAGCTTTTTTTACTATTGAGTTAAGTACATATGATGATGGTTAATTAGAAGTACGTACGTGATAAAATTTCACAAACTCTAAACTAAGAATAATACTTTGAATTATATATTGACTGCACACCACCAATTGATTCCTAAATTCAAATTTAACGGTCTCAATACACTAATATAACATAAATCTTACATACATGAATAAGCTGACAATGGTTTTGTAGGGAATTAGGGGCAATGGTTGAGCCTTGAGCCTGATTAATTTGGCAATGATAGATTTGCGCAAGAGAATTTGGGTATGAGTTAGGCATCTAATTTCCTTTGACTATAAGGAAGGATCACTAATAACCACGTTAAGACTCCAATTTCAAAGTAATTAGGATCAGTGTAATAATCACGCTAAGACTACTTTTCCTCCTAGATTAGAATTACTACCTTCGTATAACTCAACGATGTAGGAAACAAACAACTTCCCTTATCGCGCCAAGAATACTCTAATTTTGCTTTCTAAATGTTGTGGATTAGTTTCAATCTTGACAAAAAATAAGAGGACCCAAAAATTGTCCACATGGTTGAATTATGATATATGACCAAGTGCAACATATATATATATATATATATATATATATATATATATATTATATATATATATATAATAACTCCTCTCATACAATTGTAAAGAGATTTGGAGACGTAGATATACGCCAATTATAAGAGTTAGCTCACATTGCTCATGTAGAACACGGTAGTATGTGTAAGTTACTTATTTATTTAACTTGAAATTTTCTTGATTAAATGATACTCCGTATAATGTTAGGTTACTAAATACAATAAAAAATTATCTACTAAGAATTCCTTTAGACATGTATAATTTATAATCAAGTGCTTTCTAGACCCTACTATATGACATAAAGATAATTACGGAGTATAAATTGTAGGAATACGCCATACATACGGAGTACATAAGCAATATCAAGGACTACGAATACGAAAGAAATTGACACAAATAGATAAAGCTAATAATTATTAGTTTAGAGTAGTGTGTTTTTATTGGGTACATCCAATGTACAAGAAAGCTAACGTATAGTATAGCCTTAGAAGAGTAATATAATTGCAATACATACATCATGAATATATTTATCTTAGAGTGGTCGAAAATTGTCCCACATCATTGAATCTTATTCAAGTTCAGAATTTTTCATCTTATAAAACTCTAAATAGACTCAGGGATCCACCTGATTTTAGCGTAAGCTCAAAAGTGTAAGAGAATAATCGAACAACAAACAAATCTACACTTGGCTACAAGTCATCTATTAAGCTAATATGAACTCTTTTTCCTTATCTTACGAAAAAATAATAATTCATTATTTATTAATAATTCAAGAAATTAATTTATTATCTACTTTGTTCTTACTCAAAATATTATAAATTATCTATTCTAATTTTACTCAATTTCGTATAAACTAAGAGCTAAATACGTCTAATAAGAGTCCATTATTTCTATATTCCCATTGAATATAGGCTAATCCAAAAGCTACATGATAGTCGACCATTTTCACAATCTTTATGACATTAAACCTCATCTACAAGCGTACTCCTCCAGTTCTATTTAAACGTTTCATTCCGCTCTATGCATTTATTAAGGAAAAATAGTAGATAGTTCTTAGTGGCTCATTTAAAAAATAAATTAATCTTTCTCAATTTATTATAAATTAAACCACGAGCTACAATAATAAGATATACATTTAGTAAGAAAATAATACAAAAAAATTAGAATGATTCAACAGTTTCAATATGAATATCAATTGTCTAAAGTTTATGAAAATGTCACATTAAATTCTTTTATGAGTAGTTCAATTACACTTTTTCAAATTGTTTTTTTTTGGTCAATTGAGACTAAATAATGGAGAATAATATAAACTTAAACAAGTAGACTCTAATTGAGTCCATTAATTATATACTCCCATTAAAAATAGGCTAATCCAAAAGTTACGCGATATATTCCATTTCACAATCTTTATAAAATTAAACCACATCCAAAAATGTAAGAGTATATGTTATCATTAAAATAACATCAGATATTCAAATGAACCTTCGTAGAAATTGGACAATGAAATTTCTAACACGCATATCTCATTCCTTTGTTAACCGAATAAAGCGCAATACACATACTTACGTTACAAGCTAAAGTAAACCATGTGAATCTACAACGATATGTTAAAACATAGTTTTAAGATTTCACAATATTAATTTTTTATTACAATTAAATACGTAGCTGCAAATTCAAATTCAAAAAGTTAATATTTAAACAAAAAAATTTATGGGTGAATTGATGATATAAGCTTATTCATTCTTTAAAAATATTTAACAAGTTTTTGATGCAAATATAAGTATTTTCCAGAGTCTATTTAACTCAACGAGGTATACTATACCATTTTTTCTTATCGAGACCAAATAATTCTAAAATAACAATTAAAGGTTTAACTTGAGTTTAATTCAAGAGTCCGTGCAACGCACGGGCATTCAACTAGTATATATTATTAAAGCAGGCTTTTTTTGAGTTCCCACAACGATTGAAACATTCTAGAATGTCTAATTTTCTTAATCCATATATATCTTCATAATTTTCCTAATTACAATCTGGTTATTTTTGAGGTTCACACAACGATTGGAAGATTACAAAAAGTCGTAATCCATATATGTTTCTAAATTTCCTAATTTCAAACCGCCTTTTTTTCCGTAATATAATTTTCCTAATAAATATATGTTACTTACCAATCCTAATTTTCCTAATTTAAATAAGTACTTATATGAAACAAGAATTGATCACATAAGAACTATATTTTCATATACGTATAAATCATATTTTCATCACCAAAACATTAACAATCTAAGAACTACAAAGAAACAAAGCTTTTATGAAAATTGATAACGGTAAGGCTTAAATAAAACTATGAGAAATTCATACCGTTGTGTAGAGGAGAGGAAAAGAGGATTAACGGTGCTAATTTCGAGCAACGAAGGTGACGGCGATGAATTGTGAAGAAAACGAACAATTAAGATGATGTGCGTTGATTTGATGTACGTAAAAAGAATTGAGAGTTTACAAATAATTAGGTTTAGTCAATAAAACATGGGCATAATCGTACTTTTATAATTAGTAAATTAAAATAGAATTTAGTTTAAAATTTATAAAACCAAATAAATTCCTTCAAAAATCTGAAAAATTATATTAACAATTTACGAAAATTAACCTAATTTAAATATAAATATAATTAGTAACATCCGAATTAGTAAGATATACATAGAGTTAAACAAACACTATTTAAAGGGCCTCACATATGAAAGTATGAAACACGATAATCGTTCTTTGAGCATCCAGTCTTAGCTCATGGTACCGAGGTATTCTCTAACTTCTCTTACTTGGGAGATTTTTTATTTTTTACTACATGCATGTTGTAGTATTTTGTATTCTTTTTGTATGTGTGGTTAAACTTTTTTTTTCATACAAGGATTTAATATCATTTTTTTATTATCTTCTTTTTGTTTTCTATGTTTTCAGGTAGTAACTACTAATTATTTTTTGTTGGACAATTGTAGATAAGACAAGTTTTTCCAATACTCTTTTTTTTTTCTTCTATGTTTGTATGTACATTAGTTTTCTATTTTCTATGCTTAATTAACTCTTCTTATAACTTAGATTTCATAACTAAGTACTCATATGTTATTTGCATCATAATATGTCAATTTGTCAAATGGGAACAACATTTATCTATTTGTAATATATTATCTTAGGAAAATGTGGACAGGGGGAGGGACAACAAAAAAAAAGGTTAGGGTAGTTAATGCTAGAATAATTAAAACCAAAACACGACAATATTAGTACTATTTGTTGAGAAAAAACATATAAATTAAAGGTACTATGTTGTAAGAAATTTCTATTAAGAATTTTTTTTTTATTCATGAGAATGAAATTTACTATCTCTTTGACCTCTTTTAAAAAGTATTTGCGTTCACTTGTTTGTGTACATGATACCCACAATGTTTGATTTTTGTGATTATAATACTTACTCCCTCCGGTCCAGATTAAACTCCTCGCTCCCTTTTGCGCACTTCAAAAGGAAAATTAATAAATAATTCTTTTTTTTTTATTTGTAAGAAAGGAAGTCTTTATTCATCCATAAAGGGAAAACAAAGACAGAACTTACAAAAGTATAACCCCTAAAGCAAGATCAAAACTAAGATTTTACACACTATTTAGGCTTTCAATGATGTCGTCATGGAGACAATATTTAGTCCAAGCTAAAAGCCTTATGCTAGTTACAAATTTAATCTGATCAACAAGCCAATCCATAGAGTGCTCAGAGTTGCCAAAAGTTCTTGCATTCCTCTCGAACCATGTCATATAGATAGTTGCAGCAAGGGCACAACAGTACCACTTGTGCTTCCAATTTTTCTTGTGCTTATGCTTAGAGCCCCAAGCTAACTCTCTTTTGAGACTCCAACCATTCCTTTTGATTCCAATCCAGGAAAGAATTTCTTGCCACAACCTCTTAGAAAACTCACAGTTGAAAAACAGATGGGAATGAGTTTCTGCATTTCTTTTGCAGAGACAACATCTGTTAACCAAGTTGAACCCCCTACTGCAAATATTATCTATGGTTGCCAATTTCTTCTGAGCAGCCAAACTCATAATAAAACAATGCCTTGGATAACTTACAGGGTTACAAATGACCCTGTAGCCTTGCATCAGAGCATGATGATCCCTGAAGTAATCATAGGTTTGTCTTAAGTTGAATTTCCCTCCTTTTTTCCAAGTAGATAAGAGTTTATCAGCCTCGATTTTACACCCCTGCTTTTGGAGCATTTCGTCCCTTACATTGAGAATACTTTTCCAGCTCTTTGCATCATTATTCTTCTTTTCAACATTCCAAATGTCATGATGATGAAGAATGTAGGCATTGATCCATGTTAGTTAGAGGCTTGATTGACCAGTTCTAATTTTCCAAAGCCATTTTGCAAGGAGGGCTTTATTCCAGGCTAGGATTTCTTTTATGCCCATACCTCCTTCCTTTCTTGGTGTGCAGGAACTTGACCAGCTCTTAAAAGTCATCTTTCTCTTACCATCAGCAATATTCCAGATGAAACTTCTACAACTCTTGTCAATCTGATGAACACTGTACTTGGGGAGAAGAAAACTAGAGCACCAGTAGTTTTCAATCCCAAAGATCACTGAGTTGATCAATTCTACTTTGCCAACATAGGAGAGGAGATTTGCTGACCAATGCTGGATGCCAGACCTGATTTTGCTCAGAAGTGCATTGTACATATCAGTTAGCAGCCTACTGGTGTTCAAAGGGATTCCCAGGTATCTAGATGGGAAATTTCCCTCAGAAAAACCTGTGTTCTGCAAGATTTGGGCCTTAACCACGCTGCTTATACCCCCAAAGTAGATCTCTGTTTTAGCAGGATTAGCTGCAAGACCAGAAATTTCAGCAAAATAGCTTAAACAATCAGTAGCAGCTTTTACAGAAGAAGTATCCCCCCTTGTGAAGATCATAAGATCATCGGCAAAAATCATGTGTGTTAATTTGATCCTAGAGCATTTAGGATAAAAAGAGAAGAGAGCTTGCTTGTGAATTAGCCTCATGTATCTTGAAAAGACCTCCATACAAAGTACAAAGATATATGGGGACAGGGGGTCACCCTGTCTGATCCCACATTTGCCTTGAAAGAAACCTTGGTTTCTTCCATTGATCTTCAAGGTGGACCAGGTTGAAGATATGCAACTCATAACCCATTGAATAAATATTGTGGGGAGATGAAAACCATGGAGCATGCTCTCAACAAAATCCCAATTAACTGAATCGAAAGCCTTCCTAATGTCTACTTTCATAAGACATCTAGGAGAGAGGTTTTTCCTGCCATAACCTCTAATAATAGCCTGAGATACAAGGAAATTGTCAAAAATACTCCTGTTTTGATAAAAGCAGATTGCTCATTACCAATAATTTCTGGGAGCACACCTTGGATTCTATTAGCAAGAATTTTGCTAATAATTTTGTAAATGGTGGTGCAACAGGCAATGGGCCTGTAATCCATAACAGTGGAAGCAGTGATTTTCTTTGGAATTAGGGTAATAGCAGTTATATTTACCTCCTTTGGCATCTTCTTGGTTTTGAAAAATGTCTGAATGGCATGGATTAGGTCTCCTTTGATAGTGTCCCAAGATCTTTGAAAAAATCCTGCAGAAAAGCCATCATGCCCAGGGCTTTTGTTTGGGTGGATATTGAAGAGAGATCCTAATTATTCATTTAGCAAATAAGTTTAAAAGCTAATTATCACCAACATCTTCATCTTGCTCCCTAATTATTCACTCGACAAAAAACTTAATAGTTTGGAAATGGGGAAGACAAAGTCGAAACCCTAAAAAAGAGGATGGGAAGTTGAATCTGGACCGGAGGGAGTATTTGCTAAATTTTCGTAAGATCTGTTAGCATTAAGAGTCAAATTATTAATGTAGTATTTATCATTGCACCTATGAAATGTTTAAATATTGAAAAAAAAAATGTGAAATTAGAGTTTACTGCTTCAAAAAAATTTGAACACATGGTTCACAAAAATTAAACCTCAAAAATATAAACTAAACCCACAAGATTATCATGTGAATGTTTCTAAATATTAATTTAAGATAGTGATTTTAAATGAAAATTGAATTTATTATTTGGAGGTGTCAATTTAAAGTTGTACAATTAAAGATAAATATTTTATCTTGGATTATACGGAGTAGCATTTGTTTTTTTTTTTTCAATTATGTGCCCAAAGGGCAAAAGTTATTATACGAACATGAAAATGTGGAAGTTAGGGGAAAGATAGAAATACAAGGATACACTGTGAATGTTTCTAATAAATAAGTAATTATGTCATTGTTTTTAAGAAGTCAAGTAATACAATAATATTTAAAGTAATTGTAGTGGCATTAAAGCGTGGTGGTTTGAGAGTATAAGTTCCCAAACTTGTGAAATGAGGATCATAGAATGAATAATTGTATGTCTACAAAAGTTAAATAAAATATAAGTAATAGTTCTTATATAATAAGGGTCGAATATCTATCAGTTCAATTTTATCATCATAATTGAATATCAATATTAAGAGACTCGTGCAACGCACGGCCATACATCTAGTATGTCTTATTAGGCGGTTTTCCAAACATTTGCTAAAGTGTTAGATAGGTTGTTTCCCACAAATTTTCCTTAAAAAAATTATGTCAAATCTCTATAGTGTATATGATTCACTTCCAATTTGTGAGCTATGATCATATTATTTGTGACATGTTTTTATTTTACAACACATCATATGTACAAAACATACACAAATTAAATAAAAGATAGCAAAAAATAAAAGTGCACGCAACATCATCAAAATTGTCTAGAGTGAGTGTAAGGCAATGTTTAATAGGACTGCATCTTTCTGAACTAAACTGATTTGATCTGAATTATTCTGATCTGAATTATTCTGATCTGATCTGAATGATTCCGATCTGATCTGAATGACTCTGACCTGATCTGATCTGATCTGAATTGGTTGAAAATTTGATTGAATTTCAACGAATTAGTATCAATTATGGATTAAATGCATAGATAGTTATTTGAACATTTCTGATCTGATCTGATCTGATTTGAATGACTATGATCTGATCTGATTTGAATGACTCTGATATGATCTGATCTGATTTGAATGACTCTGATCTGATTAGGTCTGACATGATCTGATTTGAATGACTCTGATCTGATTTGAATGACTCTAAACTGATCTGAATTCATCTGAGAATAAGTCATATCAAACAGGGCCTAAGTCTTTAGATGGCTTATCATTTTGAAAAGTGACTACAAAGTTCTCCGTTTGGTACTTATATGTTATTGTAATTTCACATTCAACTCTTCATATGGTAAATTATTGCTAAAAGAGTTATATATATTTCAAAAGGTTAAGTACATTAAGCAATATTTACATGTAGAAACTCAAGTACAATATAAAGAAAGAAATGAAATGGAAGAAGTAGAATTTTTCCTCTATGTGTATAGTGAGAAAATATGTCGACACAGAAAGTAATAATTTTGCAGAGGAAAAAAAACTAATAAAATGAATATGATATAAGAATTTGACCCCAATTTATTTTTTCTTTGAATTCTCTTGACTAATATTGTTTTTAATTTTTCAAAAGTTTCGTTCACTTATACAATTTGTAGTTTCACCTTAATTATCTAGCAATGATAAAAAGCTTTTTTTTTGTGTGTTGTGTGAAACGAGTATGAATGATACAAATAGGTAGCCCGGGCCAGCAAACTAGTTATTATTATTAATAGGAAAATTGGCAAAAACATTAAAACCACCTTTAAGTTTCCGAAGTTTGGAAACAACCACCTTTTAAATTTATCTTTGCGAGAAACCACCTTATAAAATTAGTAAGCCTTGGTAAGACCACCTACTGAGTTTTTATGATTCTTTTATTAACAAAGTTATATATCAAGGATTTGAAGTTTTAGGAGATGATTTTGGAAACAACTTTGGACGAGATTTTCTTAATCATATAAAATCAAGTTGTTTATGAACATAATTTAAGAACTAATATATACTAGTTTGCGTGCCCGTGCCGCGCACGGGCTCCCTACTTGTATTAATGATAGTCGTTTCACATAAAAAAATCATTGTTAGATAATTATTGTACACGTAAATGTCACATGTTGAACATTATCCATCGTATGGAAAAAAAAGTGTCACCTATCACTTAAAAAGTATTAGGTCTCCCTTATAAAATGTTGATTACTACTACCTCCATAAAAGATGACATATTGATAGTGTTGAGAGTTTGATTTACAAATATAAGAATAAATACTCATAAATAAATTATGAAATGCACATTGTGGGATTCGTATCAAAAACTATTTTCACATATATATGTTGTCATGAATAAGATTTCAATAGATAAAGGAAGTGTCTCAAAATAATGCGATATAAAGATTTTGTAACCAATCCTATAAGGACCTTAATCAAAATCAACCTAACTTTAAAAAAATTAACCTTATAATACGCGACTTGATTGAAAGCTATTTGAACAAAAATCGACTCGATGTACAATTTCATGCGGACCCGACATGAGACGAACCCTGAGGCGGCTATTACCCAGGGCGAGCTGGGCCGCCGCCCAGGGCCCCCAAATTCTGGGGCCCAATAGCTAATGGATTTTTATATATATATATATATAATTTTGTGTATCCATAGTCATATAGTTGCTGTTAGCCTGATGATTGTTGTATTACAATACTATCCTCACCACCCGTGTTCGAATCCTGATGAGCTACTAAGTTTGAGATATTTTTTTAACCCTCTTAGCTACTTTCTTTCTTTTTATTTTTGATTTATGTGAATGAAGGGCCTCCATTTTCCCTCTCTTAGAATTTAGGGCCCCGACTAAAGTTTCGCCCAGGGCCCCAGAATTTTCCCAGCCGGCGCTGGACGAACCCAATATAACCCAGCCCGCTCTTACCATACGGGAAATAGATCTAACCCTCGTAATTTTCAACTCTATTTGCATTACTCATAGATTGTTATTTTTGTTGAGATTGCAAAGAAACCCATAATTCTACACATACGTAATCATCTTACCAAAAGAAAACATATTTCGCTTAATAATTTACATCATTATCTTTACATAAGTTATTCATTGTCTTACAAAGATTAATAAAGTCATAAACCATATATTTAATTGTGTTAATAAGTGTTATTTTCCTGATTCGCCGACTTTTAATCTAGTTGAAAATTTTGAAATATAACTCTTTCTACAATAAATTACCACACCGAATAGTAAATAGTATAGGGAGAACTTTCTAATATATATTAAGAATAATAACTAACTTAACGACTTATACTCCCTTTAATTTTGATTATGATGTTGCATTGTAAATGCACGTATTGACCCTCATTATATGTTTGAAAAAAAATACACTTTAGTTGTTACATTATAAATGTAAATAAATATTTTTCAGAACCTATCATATGGTCATCATTTCAAAGTATATTTAGTTTAATTGTTTGTATCAAATGTGGCATTACATTCAAAAACTTTGCGTGGTATAACTTGAGTCAACTCAATCTTATTCATGAACCCCTATTCATGAACCAATGCTACGTAACAGAATAACGTCCAGCCTGAACTTGATTCTGATTCTTAAAAGGGAATGAAACTTTTGAAAGAAAATGAAAAGAGTATAAAAATAATTGACCTTAACGTCCTTAAGGCTTATATTTTCTCCAATTCTCTATGATTTGCACATTTATTTTGGACTTTTTTTTTCCGCAGGATATTAAGATATATTGGAAAATGAAATGTGTCACAATTATAATATCATAATTAGAATTGAAGAGAATCATATACTTAACATAGATTGGGGATCATTTTATTCGGCTTTTTTAACCATTCAATATTTCAAATCTTAATAATTTTAAAACTTTCCTATTTCGTATAAATTAAAATAATCTGAATTTTCAACTAATTATGATATTTATATTGTTTATTAATTTCAATTCCTTATCAATATTTTAATACTTTATAAGTAGTTTTCCATATTCTAATAACCAATAATATTTATTTATTCACATCCAATAAGATTGTGCCAAGTGTCTATCAATGAATGGTTGTACTCGGCTTTTATAATATATATTAGATAAGTGCAATATATTAGGAAATATGTTTCAAAATATTTTCGAAAGTATTGTTTTAGAATAATTTTGGAATGATACTTGATTGGTTTATTATAGAAAAAATCCATAAATAATCAGCGATTGCGACCCTTAATTTAAGGACCTCCCTAAATACGTTATATGTGCATGATTTGTTGATGTGGATTAAATATTTTATTATGTTACAAATAAATGTGTTAGTAAGATATTATAAAAAAGTATTAATTATAATTACAATATGTATTACCATATGAATACTCTATCGATGATTTCGCTTTCTTTTAAACGAAGCTTAAACTTAATTTTTTAAATTTTAGGGTTTTTTGCCAAACACCACCTTTTAAGTTTCCGATTTTGACAGACACCACCTTTTAAGTTCAAAAATCCCAAACACCACCTTTTAAGACTATTTTCTTTGACAGACACCACCAAAATAAAGTCCGGCCACATTTTTTGTTGATTCCGGCATTGACTCACTCACCGATTATTTTCCGTTGCTTTTTTCTTCTTCTCTTAAGCTCGCTAACCCCCCCTCCTTATTAATTATTTCACTCTACTCCTCTATCCCTATCATATCAATAATCTCTCTCATATCTCCCCTCACCTCTAATGGAGTTTTGGATTCGACAATTGTTAGCAACATGCACCCTAATCATTGTCAAAGCTATGAACAACACCATTTTATCCTTTTTTCCAATTTTCAAACTTTAATTTCACTCAATTTCACCACTAATTCATCGACTTCATCTAACAATGAGTCAATAGCACAATTATGTACTCTTCAATTCTCTTCCTCTTATCAATAAGAGAATGGATCATATCTCTTTGCTATTCAATCTAATCATGTCCCTAACACACGCAAAAAGGCAAATCAAAGCTAAAAATTCTATCTAGCCAAATGAAGAGAAAGCATATGAGACTAAGGATGATAATAAAGCAAGAAATCTAAGCAATGGTTGAGTAGAAAGAGTAAGGATGAAGAAGAGTGAAAAAATATCGGGCTCAAAAGAAGAAAGAAGAAAAGATAGGGTGAGTCAACGCCGGAGTCAAGAGAAAATGTGGCCGGAATTGTTTTTGGTGGTGTCTGTCAAAGAAAATAGTCTTAAAAGGTGGTGTTTGAGATTTTTGAACTTAAAAGTTGGTGTCTGTCAAAATCGGAAACTTAAAAGGTGGTGTCTGGCAAAAAACCCTAAATTTTATGATACTTCTATATCCTTCAACACATCTTGGGTTTGTTTCGTTTTAACTCAAGATACGGGTCAACAGGTGGGGTTAAAGTTAAAAAAAAAAGTGTGTTAATTAAAAAGTAGTCGGGGACTCGGGGTTAATATAAAAAACAGTTCACAAAAATGGGACCCAAAAATAGCGACCTACACGGGTCTTAAATTGTAATCCGTATATAAACATAAAGTAATGAAATAAAATCGCTATACTTATTAAATTGTTTTCATTGAATCGGTAATAACTTCTATAAGATGATACTCAATCAAACATGTTTAATGTACAATGAAATAGGGCTAGCTACCCCATTTAAACACGTTTTAAGCTAAAATATAGGAAATAAAATCAATTATTAGAGAAACTAAATTTCAATTCGATTAACGATATGAGTTAGGACTTATAAAAATCGTGTTCGTGATCGGAATTAGTGGGTCACGAGTCTTAAAAATCGTAGTGGTGGCTCGGAAACAGGTTTTGACATGTCTAATATTGTAACATTTTTTTTAAATGTACATCCATTATTATTTTTTTTATCACTTTATTCAAATTATTAACATTGAACATAGCGGGTGACTGGTTAAAAGAAAATGGCTCTAGAGCCAAAATGCGAGTCAAGGGTCATAATGACGTAGAAAAAAAATGTGTGCCAAATAAGGTCAGATTAGTATGTATTAACATTGGACATAGCGGGTGACTGGCTTAAGAAAGCGGGTTTATACTAAAAAAATTGCAGGTCTATAAGTCGGGTCAGATTCAACCCAAATATATGTGGGTCAAAACCGAATAGGAATAATATGGGTCACTGCCCACTGGTCATAAAACACGGGTTCACGACACCATTGCGTGCCAAAAATAGCGAGTCACGAGTCTTCACAAGCGAATTTTTAAGTCAAAAAAGAGATTTTGACATGTCTCCCATTGTTTTTTTAAGGGTACAACCATTAATTTCTATTTTTTTTAAAAATTTAATGCTTTATTCGAATAATAAAAAATGTAATATAAAAACGAATCATCACCTACATTTCATAACTACCCGTGCAATTTTGCACGGGTACATAAACTAGTAAAATTCATAAACTTTAGTAAGACCACCTACTGTCCTCTGCCTCCACCAAACCTCCCATGACCAACAAACCACTCCTAGCCGCCTGAAACCGCCTTATACCACCACTAGCCACCCTTGAAAATCGATTTTTTTTTTGTTTTTTACCCTTAATCTAACCCCGTTAAATATTAATTAGTATACTAATTACACTTGGAAGAAAAAAAAACATTTTACCCATTAGAGAGAAAGGTAATACGATAGTAGTAAAATAATTGATTAATATGGGTGGCATTTACAAATGTTAAAAGGATTAAGATGGGTATAATCTATTAAGCATACTATTAATTAAGCTTTTAGATTAAGAAAAACAATTTTTTTTTTTTGGTTTTCGAGGGTGGTTGGTGGTGGTACAAGGTGGTTCCAGGCAGTTAGGGGTGGTCAATGGGTCAAGGGTGGTTTGGTGGATGCCAAAGGACATTAGGTGGTCTTACCAAGACATATTAATTTTATAAGGCGGTTTTTCGCAAAGATAATTTTAAAAGGCGGTTGTTTTCAAAATTTTGAAATTTAAAGGTGCTTTTTTTTGCCAATTTTCCTTAATAATAATCCAATACTTGTTCTCTTGAAATCTCTCAAAGTTTGTTTTTAGACAAAAATAATTTGATTGGAAGTTGTTAATTTTTGCCATCATACTTGCCGACCACTGGTGAGCTGCTATTTATATAGTAATGACATTTTAAATTCATGTAATTGGTAGTGGGCTCGCAGGCCGGTAAAAATTTGGGCCCAAACCCAGCCCAAAATAATTAAGGGTCATCCCTTGTGGAAAAGAAGGATCGAGTCAAGTGGAGCCAACGTACTTTGGTCATTCGATTACTAACTACTCCCTCCGTCCCAGCTCAAACGCCGCATATTTCATTTCAGAACGTCCCACCTCAACCATCTATTTTGGGACATATTTCTCTCTCCTACTTTTATTAAATTACTAGTTTTTGCGCCCGTGACAATCACGAGACTGTTATACATCTCTTCTATACATTTTTTCCTTGGTTAAATTAAAAGGATATATGTGAGATACCTTAATTTCAATTGATCGTCAATGTTTATTACCAGTTTTTTCGCTGTAAGTTTATTTCGACAAAACTAATTTTTCTATTACAAAAACGTATTCCTTTTAATGACCCGAAGTTAACCTGATAGAATATAGACCCTAACCAAACTGGGTCCAATAATTATTGACCACGCCAAATAATCGACCCCTAAATCAACCACAATAATTATATAACAATTCTAAATCTTAAAGGGATATTTTCAGAATACCCATGTAGTTTCCGACTTATTCCGATATACCGCAATGTTTCCGCATTCTAAAAAATGCTCCAGAGGTTTACGTTTCGGATTATTTTTAGGGTTTAGCCTAACAGCTATTATCACAGTCAATTTTTTAAAACCTTCCATCATCATGTAATCATATCATTTGGAGTACCCCTGACCTAACCTCATCAAATTCAAATTGTTATTCTCATTAGTTAATGTGTGATTTACGTATTGAGGACAATAGTACTGCCTATAAGTATTCCCAACACTCCATCGCTACCAGTTTACTAATCTAGCATGTGGATGAAGATACTATTGATCTCTTTTGAACTCGTTTCAACAATCTCTCTTTTGTCGACATTTTTTACTCATTTACACCTAAATTCACATCAAAAGTTGTGTACAAAGTGTTTAGTGTATTAATTATTGGATTTTAAAATTTTGAGGAAGAAAATGCTTATATCACAAAAATAAAACACAAAATGACATAGGAGGTCAATTGCTCATGATAAAAACATATGGTGTTAAATTGCACATTTAGAAGTTAGGTTGTTAGATTTGTTAGAACCTAAGGTGGTTTAGACACTCTAAACAACACTTAATAACTCTATTAAGTTGAACCTTAGGTGAGGATCGATTTGCATGTAGTTAAAAACAACTAAAAAACCGAGTTTAAAGATCGTATACCTTGTTTTGGCTCTAGGTTGTGCTCTCCTTTACTAAGGAGTGTCTTGAGCTGCTTAACAAGGATGATCCTCCTTCCAAACTTTGATTCTTGAACTCTTCTAATCTCCCACGGCACGTACCAAAGGATTCACGAGAAAACCGAGTTATTATGTACTAGTAATAACTCGGTTTACCCCAAAAACAAAATAGCCCTAATCCCTAACAATTAGGATCAATTAGGGTGAAGTATTTTTGTGTTTAGATGTGTTTTTGAGCTACATGCAAAGCTCAAAAAACTTGGTGGCTATGGTGAAATAGTTGGCTCTTTTTAGAGAGGAAGAAGATGATGATTCTTTCCTCAATTTTTTTTTGGGTTTTTTATTTTTGTGTTGAAAATGATTAGTACTCTAAGTCTAAACATGGATTAGACTATATATAGTGGTGGGTTAAATTAGTAAATCAAATTTACTAATTTGCCCCCACTAACATTAACCAACCTTTAAGGTATAACAAGGTTAATTTAGTCATTTCATAACTTAACTAATTAAGTTACAATTAACTATTATATATTGATATAATAATTATATCTAATCATATTTTAGCTAATAATTACAACTCTTGTAATTAATTCTAGCTAAATTTGTCACGACTGACAAATCACAACAATACCCGTATAATTACTAATCTCAAATTTAGCAACTTATACACTGATAAAATTTCTATTTTATCAGTGGTTTATTTATTATCAATTATCTTATAATCAATAATATAATAAACTCTACAGCCTGATACTAAACACATTGCCAGTTAACTATTAACTGGCTAACAGGAGTTCATCACGTTATCCTATATAGGTATGACCGATAGGGATCAGTCGATCTCCGCCATCTTACGACGACAATAACGTCAAACCCTAGACGGCCAATCGTTATTGATTTACGTTGATCAACTGATAAGTTCATCTTATAAACCGATCCCTGTTTATTCCATAATTGAGATTTATTAATCAACGCACTATTGTCGGAGGACACTAGTCCAACAATCTCCCACTTGTCCGAGACAAGTATGTGCGTGATCGACTCTCTTGCCCTTTATATCTCCCACTCAATGCAAGATGTCTTTCAGGTCGCTCCTGCACCCGATGTGAATCGTAAAGTGGTTTTCTCGATCGAGAGCGCAACTGTTTGACCGGAAAAATCTACCTTAGATTGCTTCCGAGCGTGGCCACGCATTTTCAATTGCTACTCCTCGAGTGGCCTAAAGATATTAACCCTGACGTGGGCGGACAATCCTTTCACTCTATTTTCATTGTTCCATACAACTCACAGTGACCCAAAATATGCCCTTATAGCCTCCTTTAACGGCACGACTTAGGACATAAATCAAAGCCACTATTTATTGCACAAACTCTGGCAAATAGTTTCAGGTCAAAAGAATCGACTCAATGGTATAATACAGTGCTCCTAGCTTCGACCCAGCAATAGGAATCTGTAGGTGGTCAAGTCCGACAGAGTGTCTCACATTCTGCTTGTGTAAACGACCGGTCATCCCATGACCTATGACTTTTGAACCAGTCATCCTAATCGACTTACACTCTAGTCACTTAGAGTCGTCACCTCACATTGTGACTAGGGACTAAATTATTCTGCTATTCCTGTTCACTTCATAGGGCTCAAATCGTCTCTACGACCTATAGGAGTTTAACAGAATGTATTTTTATTCAGCATATACAAAACTGAATAAATTTAAACGATAAAATCTTTATATATATATGTATGTAAAAAGTCAATACAAAGATCTAACTATTACATACCATATAATCTACAACCAATCAGTCATGCGTCACAATCCCATGGACGCTACATGACTGTTGTGCTTGGCCAGTGTCATCGGCTTAGTCAGAGGATCGGCGACATTATCATCTGTCCCGATCTTACAAACCAAAATATCTCCTCGTTCCACAAAATCTCGTATTACGTGAAACTTCCTGAGTACATGTCTAGACTTGTTACTAGACTTAGGCTCTTTAGCCTGAACTATTGCTCCACTGTTGTCGCAATAGATGGTGATAGGATCTGCTGCTGCCGGAACAACCTTCAGCCCTTCTAGAAACTGCTTGATCCATACCGCTTCTTTTGCAGCTTCTGAAGCCGCAATGTACTCTGCCTCCGTTGTAGAATCCGCTGTGACAGATTGCTTGGAACTTTTCCAGCAGATCGCTCCACCGTTCAGAGTAAAAACATAGCCGGATTGAGATTTCATATCATCTCGATCAGTTTGGAAACTAGCATCTGTGTAACCTTTTACACGTAGCTCAGTATCTCCTCCAAACACTAAGAATGTATCTTTAGTCCTTCTCAAGTACTTTAGGATATTCTTTACAGCTATCCAGTGACTTTCACCGGGATTAGCCTGATACCTGCTCGTCATGCTCAAAGCATGTGAGACATCAGGCCTCGTACACATCATAGCATACATGACTGATCCAACTGCGGAAGCGTACGGGATCTTTTTCATGCGTTCAATATCTGCGGGCACAGACGGACATTGAGACTTACTCAGAACTATTCCGTGACCCATTGGCAGATATCCTCTCTTGGATTTCTCCATATTGAATCTCTCAAGAATGCTATCTACATAAGCTTCTTGACTTAATGCCAACATCCGTTTTGATCTATCTCTATAGATTCGGATGCCTAAGATGCGTTGCGCTTCTCCTAGGTCCTTCATCCGAAAATGATTTCCTAACCATCCTTTAACTGAGTTGAGGGTCGGAATATCATTTCCTATGAGAAGTATGTCATCCACATACAGGACCAGGAACGTTACCTTGCTCCCACTAAACTTCATGTACAAACATGGTTCCTCAACACTACGAGCGAAACCATTTTGTTTGATTACATGATCAAACCGATGATTCCAGCTCCTGGATGCTTGCTTAAGTCCATAAATGGACCTTTTAAGCTTGCAAACCTTCTCAGGATTGCGTGGATCGACAAAACCCTCTGGCTGTGTCATATACACTTCCTCTTCCAGAAACCCGTTCAGGAAGGCGGTTTTGACATCCATCTGCCATATTTCATAATCATGAAACGCAGCAATCGCTAAGATTATCCGAACGGATCTGAGCATCGCAACTGGTGCAAATGTTTCATCATAGTGAATACCATGAACTTGCGTGAAACCTTTCGCCACTAGTCGAGCTTTGAAAACGTCCTTGTTTCCATCCATGCCGATTTTGATCTTATAGATCCATTTGCATTTCAGAACTTTTGTTCCAACTGGCACATCTACCAAGTCCCATACTTGGTTCTCGTACATGGAATTCATTTCAGATTTCATCGCCTCCAGCCATTTTGTAGAATTTGGACATGTCGTGGCTGCGTTGTAGGTTGCGGGCTCGTCACTTTCTAAAAGTAACATTAAGTATTTATCATCATCTTCGACAATACCTAAGTATCTCTCAGGTGGGTGACTTACTCTCCCTGACCTTCTAGAAACGGAGGTTGGAACCACTGTATCAGAAGTTTCAGGGCTGTTTTCTCGTAAAACATCCTGATTATCTTCCTCTGTTTGTGACTCCTGAACTTCTCTAAGTTCAAAATTTCTCCCACTCTGTCTTCTAGAAATAAATTCCTTTTCTAGAAAGACAGCATCACGAGACACAAACACTTTGTTCTCCTGACGATTGTAGAAGTAATATCCTCGTGTTACTAAAGGATAACCTACAAATAGGCATTTCTGGGATCTGGGTGCTAGCTTATTGTCACAACGGTTCTTAACATAAGTTTCACAGCCCCAAACCTTTATGAAAGACAAGTCAGGAACTTTTCCTTTCCATATCTCGTATGGTGTCTTTGGAGCTGATTTTGTCGGACTCCTGTTCAGCAGGAAAACGGCGGATAGTAGAGCGAAACCCCAAAATGAATCAGGAAGCTCAGCCTGACTCATCATAGATCGAACCATATCTAATAGGGTTCTATTTCTCCTTTCAGCAACACCATTCATCTGTGGTGTTCCAGGAGGTGTTAATTGTGATACTATACCACAATCTCTCAGGTGATAACTGAATTCGTTACTCAGATATTCACCTCCACGATCAGATCGTAAGGTTTTGATCTTCCTATCAAGTTGGTTTTCAACTTCCCTCTGAAATTCTATGAATTTCTGTAGGACTTCGTCTTTGTTCCTCATTAAGTAGATGTATCCATATCTACTAAAGTCATCTGTGAATGTGACGAAGTAGTTGTAACCACCTCTGGCTGTGATGCTCATTGGACCACACACATCTGAATGTATTAGTTCCAATAGCTCACCAGCTCGAATTCCTTTTCCCGAAAAAGGTTTTCGTGCCATCTTGCCTAATAGGCAAGATTCACATTTATTAAATGATTCGTAATCAAGTGATTTGAGCACTCCACTGGATACGAGTCTCTTAATGCGTTTTTCGTTTATATGACCTAAACGACAATGCCAGAGATAGGATAACTCAGGATCACCTGATTTGAGCTTTTTATTTTCTACATGGTAGACATCGGTGGTTAAGTCTAAAACATATATTCCGTTGATTGACGGGGCTATTCCATAGACCATATCATTGTGCGAGAAGGAACAACATTTGTTTTTAATTTCAAAACGAAAACCTTCCGCGTCTAACATAGATACAGATATTATGTTTTTGCTCAGGGTTGGTACATAATAACAATTATACAAGTGCAATTCCAACCCTGACGCTAACGACAAAACATATGTTCCTACGGAAACAGCAGCTATCCTTGCTCCGTTTCCAACGCGTAGGTCCACTTCACCCCTTGCTAGCACTCGCACCTCCTGCAGCCCCTGCAAATGATTACAGAGATGAGATCCACATCCAGTATCTAATACCCACGACGTGGAACTAGCAAAGTTTATGTCTATAGTGTAGATACCTGAAGCTTTCTTCTCCTCCAGGTATTTGGGGCAGTTGCGCTTCCAGTGACCTACTCCGTCACAATGGAAGCACCTTTGATCGGGGTTCGTGCTTTTGGGCGGCTTAGTCTTTGCGTTTACTGGCGCTTTTCCTTTGCCCTTGCCCTTTCCTTGCACGGGTTTCTTCCCCTTTTTCCCTCGGTTTTTGAACTTGCCACCTTCCTTCCTCGCATTTAGCGCTAAAACATCTCGTTTTCCGCTAGTACTCCCACTTGCGCCTATGTCTTTCTCTGCTTGGACAAGCAGAGCATGAATTTCATTGAGGTTTTTCCTCAAATCGTTCATGTTAAAGTTCAACCTGAAATTGTTGAACTCGTCATGTAGCGAGTGGAGTATACGATCTACCGCGATTTGGTCGGAAATCGGGCATCCCAGTCGTTCTAACGTCTCTACGTTTTCGATCATTTTGAGCACGTGGGGACCAACAGGCTGTCCCTTGATTAAACGTGCCTCAAAGAATCGACTGGCGGCATCGTATTGCAATATTCGCGGTTTTTGCGAAAACATATTCGTCAATTTGACGAATATTTGGTATGAGGAGGAATAAATCAATCTACGCTGCAATTTTGACGCCATCGAATAGATCAAAACGTTTTTGATCGAGGTTGATTCCTGCTCGTACAATTCGTACGCTCGACGCTCGGCCACCGTTGCGTTAGGCCCTGGCGTCGCAGGTGGTGGTTCAACGAGGAACCGCTCCTTTCCGTCGCTTTTAGCGGCTAAACGTAGACTCAATTCCCACTCTGGGAAGTTGCTCCCATCGTCCTTCAGGGAGTGCTTCTCCATAAAGGCACGGAGCCATGAGTCTTTCGTGATACTCGGTAGAACTGGGTTCGCATTTGGATTTGCCATTGCGATTTACGATTCTACAAGTTTGGAAATAAAATTTGGTTAGATTTTATCGCATTATTTTACTTCACATTTTACACATAAAACGTGAATTCCGTTTATATAATTGATCTCCCTTAATTATATAACCGATTCCGAGATCCGTCGTACTTATAAATTTTGGGCACGCGAGAGGGCGTCTTTAGCTTTTTCCCTAATTTATAACACTCGGGTGAACCAATTCTTGGTTGATTCTAACTCTAAGAACTCTCGGTTGACAAATTTCTCGAATATTTGTCCTCTAGCCTCGAATTTGCATAACCCTTATGCCCAATTCGTCGAGATCAACCAAATCTAACGCGTTGTAACACTTACAACCCTACTCCCCAAGGTAAAAAGGTCCCACCTCACGACAGGGTGAGTGTGGTTCCTAATGAACAAGGTTGTATAGGTGTTAGATTTGGAAAAGCTAGCTCTCGATATTACGTTTGATTAAATTTTAGGAGATCTAGTCGTCTTCTATTGTCTATCGCGTTTATTCAGTGAACTAAATATTTAGCGAATCGTTGACAATTTATAACGACTAAAACGTGTGCACAAATTTTAGTTTATATCGTATCCACTACGTCGGCGGAAAAAACGCAATAAACCAAGCATGCAACAGACGATTAAACTAATAAATCGATCACGAGTACTAGTATGGCCCTATCTCGCTTAAAAGAAACCTAAACTAGTCCTAACTAGTCTTTGACGGCTTCTCGTCTTCAAATGCAATCTTCGACTCCACGCCAAGGTTTGTAAAAGCTCGAAAATAGAATTACATGTAAAAGCCTATTATACATTCACTTTCTAAAAATAGAAAAAAAAAATATTACAATCTGGCGATACGAGATCGCAATTAATTACAAACCCACCGATACCGTCCTTACATTACGGTACAGTACCGGTCCTATGAGACATCTTGGCCATACTGTACTCGGATTTTGGTCAAACGTATAACACTTATACGTTTGACCTCGGTAAATCACATTTACCGACTAACAAAAATCAAACAACGGCTAATTTTGGAAAACGATTTTAACAGTTAAAATCACGAATCAATCAAAACACTTTTGGAACCAAACCAACAACTAAACATTTTAGTTTATCAACCTTTAATCCCACTAAAGTCGATTCAATTAGTTTGATGGATTCGTTTTAGCCCTCTTTTTGCTCGAAAAGTGCCATAAATCATTAATTTACTCTAATTAATCATAACAATTATGAATTTAATTAGAAAAATCATTTTCTTTAACTAACATACCATACTGGCAGTAGCACATGCATGAGCAAAAATTTCCAGATATTTCTTGTTTTAATTCAATTAAGAAAACAATTTCCAAGTTAATCATTATTAACTCTTAATAACGATAAAAACCCAAAATTAACTTTTAATTTTAGAAAAATTCGAACCAATGCCATGGTGAACTTTATTACTGGAAATTTTAGTCCTCTTAATTTTCACATAATTTTATACATGCAAATTATCTAATTAACACTTAATTCGATAATTAAGCTAATTATGTGATTTAAACCGAAAATTCATGGAAAAATAGCTAAAAAATTCCAAAATTTCTACAATTTCGTCCTAAACTTTTTTAAGACCAGTAGAAGCCATGCATGTCGAAAAAACCCAGTGAAAAAACCATTTTATCATTAAAATTAATTAAGTCGATAATTCACCTAATTAACCAACTCGGTTTTAACATGCAATAAGACCAAATGCTCTGATACCAATTGTTAGAACCTAAGGTGGTTTAGACACTCTAAACAACACTTAATAACTCTATCAAGTTGAACCTTAGGTGAGGATCGATTTGCATGTAGTTAAAAACAACTAAAAAACCGAGTTTAAAGATCGTATACCTTGTTTTGGCTCTAGGTTGTGCTCTCCTTTACTAAGGAGTGTCTTGAGCTGCTTAACAAGGATGATCCTCCTTCCAAACTTTGATTCTTGAACTCTTCTAATCTCCCACGGCACGTACCAAAGGATTCACGAGAAAACCGAGTTATTATGTACTAGTAATAACTCGGTTTACCCCAAAAACAAAATAGCCCTAATCCCTAACAATTAGGATCAATTAGGGTGAAGTATTTTTGTGTTTAGATGTGTTTTTGAGCTACATGCAAAGCTCAAAAAACTTGGTGGCTATGGTGAAATAGTTGGCTCTTTTTAGAGAGGAAGAAGATGATGATTCTTTCCTCAATTTTTTTTTGGGTTTTTTATTTTTGTGTTGAAAATGATTAGTACTCTAAGTCTAAACATGGATTAGACTATATATAGTGGTGGGTTAAATTAGTAAATCAAATTTACTAATTTGCCCCCACTAACATTAACCAACCTTTAAGGTATAACAAGGTTAATTTAGTCATTTCATAACTTAACTAATTAAGTTACAATTAACTATTATATATTGATATAATAATTATATCTAATCATATTTTAGCTAATAATTACAACTCTTGTAATTAATTCTAGCTAAATTTGTCACGACTGACAAATCACAACAATACCCGTATAATTACTAATCTCAAATTTAGCAACTTATACACTGATAAAATTTCTATTTTATCAGTGGTTTATTTATTATCAATTATCTTATAATCAATAATATAATAAACTCTACAGCCTGATACTAAACACATTGCCAGTTAACTATTAACTGGCTAACAGGAGTTCATCACGTTATCCTATATAGGTATGACCGATAGGGATCAGTCGATCTCCGCCATCTTACGACGACAATAACGTCAAACCCTAGACGGCCAATCGTTATTGATTTACGTTGATCAACTGATAAGTTCATCTTATAAACCGATCCCTGTTTATTCCATAATTGAGATTTATTAATCAACGCACTATTGTCGGAGGACACTAGTCCAACAAGATTGCACCATTGATTATAAGTGTATGGGGTAAATTGTCACTTTCGCCCTTCGATAATCCCATACTTGATGCATGGAACAATGTTACAATATTGAAATCTTAATACTAAACACTTGCAAATCGTAAAAATAAATTACCAAATCGATCAATTCCGATCCATTATAATAGTTATAGTGCGACATGATAAAATTATTTGGAACTAATAATATGAGATTTCAAACAATGATAATGGGTACATAAAATTAATATGAACAAACACAGTAACACCCTCTACACTGTTGCATATGAGAATCTCTTTTCTGCACCACTTTTCGTCCCGACCAAAGTTATCATTATTTTGACAATTTAAATAAAAAAACGATGAAACACATATTTTTTGTATGCTAAGCCAAGCAAAAGACCAAAATATATATAGTATGTCGAAATAGTATGTTACAAAAGACTTGGAAAACCAACGGCCTAAAGTCACTACATTGATTATCATCAATAAAAAAAAAACTTTCAAGCTAACTGTTAAATTCAATTAAAATAATTTAGGTGTATTGTGGAAGATGAATTTTTTATTTATTTAATTCGATAAATAAGTTGATTAATGTATTTTATTTATTATATTTATAATAAATATATTTTCATTAGTTTTAATATATTTAATTCATATATTTATATATAGTGCGACACGTAGCTCTATGACATGACATTTGCAGATGACAACTATGCGAAATCAACTATGTCATGCCACGTGGATTAGTAATGTTAGCCTATTAATATTATTATATAGATGAGATTGTATTATAATTAATCTTGATATGGGTCTCCTGTGAGACCGTCTCACAATAAGTTAGTGTGAGACGGATCCTATAACCCAGTTTCTATATTATTTATACCCATATAGAAAACAGTTTTTTTTTTATAATAATGAATAAAAAAATATTAAAATCCCTAGATTTTTTTCCACAATATTCTCAACTACTCTACTTTTCTCTCTCCTCTCTTTATACGTTTCTTCTTCCTTCTTCCTCCATTTTTCTTGTTACCCAAAATCTCACCATTTTGCATTGCTTAATTCAACCATTTTGCATTTTGGATTGAGATGGGGAAAAAAATTCACGACTCTATCTTTCTCTCTCTCCTCCCTTCCATTAAAAAGTGTGGGGAGAAAAGCATCATTGTGAAGGTTCCATCGAAATGAAAGAGAGTTCCATCGAAATGAAAGAGATTATGTAGATCCAAAAATCCAAGGTTTGTAAGCTATTCATATGATTTTTCCCTAATTTGATTTATTTGTTGGGTAATTCAACTAATTGAAAACCACTTTTATTAAAATGTTGTTTGATTTTCTTGGTTGTGCTTTTGAAACAATGTGGATTTGTGTTGAAGTGCAACTGATTTCTATTTTTAAATTGCATGTATAATACAAATGATTGGTTACGTTTTCAGTATCATATTGTATGTTTTATATAATCTGATTACGTTTTTGGATAAAGGGTTTACAATGAAACACTACCTGGTTACCATCAAGAACCAACATTTAGTAATCTAGATGTGTTTCATCGTAGTCCACTTTGGTCAAAACGTAAGTGTGATTGCACAAAGATTACAGAAAGTGTAGAATTATTGATATTGTTTGAGAAAGCAAACGAATGCGATTAATTGACAATCATGTAATGAGTGATAGTGTAAAACAATCTCTAAGTAACTCCTAAAAGTTTTATTGTAGACCAGTTATTGTGAGTACTCGATACTATAAATTGTAGGTTGTCACCTAAGTATTTAAAGTAACGCTTAGAGATCATACTGTAGGTCACTTTACTTTTAACCATATTTTAAAAAAAAAAAGGTTTACCATAAACTAGTTCTTGGTCACAATTTACGATTTCATATTTTTAACATTTCATCATATTACTAAAGGTTGAGTAACCTGTTTTTGCTTCTTCGTATCCCATTTAGAATTAAATATATAGGGTTTTTTTTTTGTTACAATGTATAGTTATTGTCACAAGTCGTGATTTCATATTATGCAAGTTATCAAATTATACATTTGTTTAATCGTAATACACTTTGAATAAAGCGTAACACCTAAAAGTTGTAATTTAAGTTGGTTATTGTAAGTAGTACCGTTACCAAAATTGTTGCATGTGTAACCTATTTGTCTCTCATCGTAATCCACTTTGAATTAAGCGTATGGGGCATTATTGTAGGAGAATCATTACCCAATTTCTTAAAGTAATGCTTTCTAATCATATTGTAGTCCACTTAAATGTTACCCATTTTTTAGATAAAGGTTGTACTATAAACCGATTCTTGGTCACAAAGTCGTCATTTCAAGATTTTCACATTTCACCATATTACTAATCGTTGAGTAATTAACCTGCATTTGTTTCATCGTAATCCACTTTGAATTAAACGGAGTGATTATGGTACAAAAAGTATAGAAGTATTTGTCACTTATCACTAAATCGTAGTATATTGTACGCTGATATTTACTTTCTTTTAATGCAGATGAAACTCATCATCCTTCAGTTCAAGTGAGTAGACGTGCAGGGTAATTAGAAGTAGACGTACAACTTCTTATTCAACTAATCAAGGAGAGGGTTCGCACAAAGGGGTCAAAAGTGCATGCGGAAAGATATTTGCATAATTATCGCATTGCACACCTTGATCAACCTCAATTGGTCCTGCTAGACATAACCAATAATTAGTTACCATCTTTTAACATATAGTAATCCTTAATCATGTATAAATTATACAAGTGTAGCCCTGAATACTACGTGTATGGTGACCCATATAAGTTGTAAAGTAAATAACTTTTGAGCAATCACACAATTCCAACCTTTGACACTCGTTTGGATTGTATTGCTCTTTTTAGAAGTATCACCACGAATTCATGTTCTGAAAATTAAAAGTAACCATTAAAGCGCTAATCGTGAATAGTTTAAATTAAAACGTAATTAGTTCAGTACACTGGTTATATACAATCCTCTCCTTCAGTTTTATCACCATCTTTATCAGGTATTCTTTGCACGGTAATTTGGTTGATTAGTATTCATTAAATTTTTTAGTGACCCTTTTGTATTATATTGTACACCACTTAACAGTAGCTTATGTTTAGATAAATGGTTCACTTTAAACGTGTTTTTGGTCACAATTTACAGTTTCGTACTTTTCCCATTTCGTAGTACTAATTTTTGTTGAGTAAACTCCATTTAATTTATTGTGTTCAATCTTTTTTGGTTCACTTTAAACGTTTTTTTGGTCACGATTTACAATTTTAACTCATGGTTATGAGCTACAACATGATTTACGACCTCGAAATCTCCATCATTGTTTACTTTGACCCTCATAAAAGCTCCACATTCGATTCTTGTACGCGACACCATGTTACGTATTTAATCATTTAAATGTATCCCTTAATATATGTATCGTGATCAACTTAAATTATAACGTAAATAGTATTAGTCGACAAGTAAATAGAATTGTCACACACCACATCTTAATCAACCTCAGGTACACTTGTTCGAAGTAACCCTTAATCATTTAAATGTATCCCTTAATATATATATCGTGATCAACTTAAATTATAATGTAAATAGTATTAGTCGCCGTGAATAGTTTAAATTAATAGCTACTTACTTTAGTACGAACTTATACGACATGGAATAGGTAAAAAAAAAAAAGCATGTACAAACAATATGAATAGCTACTTTCAACACTCGTCGGGATAATATTGACCTCTTCATAAGTTTCACAACGATTACATCTGCTGAAAATTAAAAGTAACTATTAAAGCGCTAAACGTGAATAGTTTAAATTACAACGTAACCAGTTAACTATTAACATTTGTCGGTCCTGTACACTGGTGAATTACGATCCTCTCCTCCATTTCTATCGCCATTGTTATCGGGCATTCTTTGCATGGAACCACAAAAGAGTAGAAAACATCAATGTAATCCATCATAATCATCTCATTCAACGTCAAACAAAAATAAGAAGGGAACTACACATATACAAATACATACCTGACAACTATCAATTGAAGAAGATCATTTTTGGTGGAGAAGAATACGTAGGAAATGAGTTTCTCCCATACAAGCATACTAACTTTAATGAAGAAATATAAAATAATAAAAAAACAAAATAAAACTAGTCAATGCAAGCATACTAACTTTCCTACGTTTAAGGAAACAAGACTATAAATATTTAAAAAAAACAGTCTTTTTTTTTTGTTTTAAATAAAAACAATTCTTTTTTTAATATTGGAATTATTTGGGTATTAGGTAAATGGGTTTTTTCTAGATCCGTCTCACAATAAGTTATGGTGAGACCGTCTCATATGAGACTTGTTAATCTTATTATTATATATAACCAAGGTTTAATTAAATAAGGCTTAACCCCATATTCTCTTTGATTTTTTCGGATAACCCCATAGCATATGTACGTAGGATCCATCCTAACTACAACAATCTATCTATCATTGATGCCAATTACCAGCAGCTCTAAGACCAATAAAAGATATCAAGGTTTAGTGTGGTTTAGGTTGGTGTTTGATACATTGGATTTTAGGATGTAATCTGTTAACCAAATTTGTTATCATAGTAGATTTAATTAGTATACATTTAGTACTAAAAATTAAGATACATTTATCCTTTTAAAAATAAATAAATTAGGATACATTATTAAATAATGTAATATAAGATTTAATATATATTATGTAGAGCCGTAGAATCCTACTCAAAATCATGTTCGCTATATATTTCAATATAATATTATCCAAACTCTATAATAATGCCCAATCACTGTGAGTGCTCTAAAAAAGCCTCATTTAATAATATAGAAAGATTACATCCTCCCTCACATCCTATCTCCTACTCTTACTAGTCATCACATTCTCCCTCCTCTATCTTTTTTTCCTAATATTACCCCACTCAACTTATTATATTAATTAATTTTTTCTTATTGCACTACAAAAACGCCTTGGGCGTTTAAGTTGGGACAGAGGGAGTAGGCCTTATGAGATCATAAGAGTTAAGTGTTGGAGTAGATGTCCTCCGACAATAATGCGTTGGCTAATTAAATCTAATTAGGAATAAACCTGGGATATATTATAAATACTAAGTCAGTTGATTAACGTAAATCGATAACGCTTGGCTGGCTAGAGTTTGACGTTATTGTCGTTTTGACGGCGGTAATCAACTGATCCCTCCCGGTCACACTGATAAAGATAGTTTCTCCAAAAGATATTATATTTGTATTTAATACAATATAATATAAACCCTAATGTATCAGTAATAGAGTTAACTGATTATGTTGGATAGTGTTTTACGAGTTCGGAACTCGAGTCGGATAAATTATGGATTTTGTGTAAATTGTCAAAATTGACGATTAGCTATTTAAATTACAAAGAATTGTAATTTTAGCTTAAAATGATGTAATTAGTAATTATTATATAGAGATATAATAAGTAACTAACACTTAAAGAAATAAGTGTAGAAATTATACCCAAATTGTAACATAAGATGTTAAGGGGTATAATTAGTAAGGGCAAAATGGTCATTTGCCACAACCATTATATATAGTGTGTTTTATGTCAAATAAACAAAACACATCATTTTCTACATACACAAAAACTTGTTTTAGAGAGAGAATAGAGAGAAAACCCTCTAATTTCTCTAGAAATTCAGCCTACTTCCAACTCTTTTAAGATCAAGTTTTCTTCATTGCATGTCAATAAAAACTTGATCAAAACACTTCACTAAACCTAGAATAACATTAGCTAAAGTGTTAGCTAATTTTATTTTGGTTTTAGGGTTAAAATCTCATAAAAACTAGTCTTTTAGTGAGATTTTTTTGGAGAGCTTCTTTGGTGGATCAAGAGAGGAGGTTTCCTAACTTGGAAACTCAAGACTAAGGAGGAGGATCCCCATAAATTAGCAGCTCAAGATCCTTCATTTGAAGGAAGGTCTAAATTCCTCTTGATTAAGGTATAAAAAATATGTTTTATTACCTTATTTATGCTTTAATCTTGCATGCAACAAAAGATCCTAGCTAAACTTAATTAGGGGTAATTAAGTACTAATTAGAGGAGTCTAATTAGGGGCTAAATAACTTTCATGTGGTATCAGAGCGAGGTTTAAGTTGCATGTTAATTTTAAGCTTTAATTAGGTTAATTGGTAACTTAATTAATTTTTAATGATAAAAATTGGTTTTATCATACAAACTAAAGTTGCATGTGATGTTTTGGGCATGTGGATGCTCCAACCGAAATTATGATATTTTAGGAATTTATTTGCTAATTTTTGCTTATTTTTGGTTGTTTTTACAAGATTAATGCTATTTTCTAATTAATGGGTAATTAGATTAACATGCATGTTGATTTTTGTAATTTAAGAAATTTATAATTTTTCCAGAATTATAATGAGTATAATTTCCATAAATTTATTTCATAATTTTTATTGGCCATTTGTTATTAATTAGTAATAATGTAAATGGTGGAAAATTGATTTCTTAAGAAAAAATGACCAAAATAATTTTGCATATTTTTGTCCTTAATTAGCTACTGGTTGTGAGCTTAAATCACATAATGAAATAATTTCTAAATTTTTTTTCATAATTAGTTATGATTTATTTAGATATTTTCGGGTTTATTATGTGTTTTTTGGACAAATAGTTAGCAAATATAATCAAATTAAACTAATTAATTCAATTTTAGTGGAGACTAAATATTGAAAAACTAATTTGTTGGTGGTTAGTTTAAACTTGAAAGGTGTTTTAAGTGTTGATTATTGATTCTAATAAGTTAGAATCGGAAATTCCTAAATTTATCGGGTTGCTTGTACTGTAAAGTTGAAAATCTGATTTTCGGTCTTATTTGCATGATTCTAAGTATAGTATGGCCATAGAGTACTATAGTATCGGTACTGTACCGAAATGTAAGGACGGTATCCGATTGGTTTGTAATAATTGCGATCTCGTATTGCCGGTTTGTAATAATATTTAATTTCCTTATTTTTTCAAAAATGTATAATAGGATAGTCCATATGTACATTTGTTTATATTGAAGACCGGCGCTTTTCACGGAGCCAATAGTTGGTGACTCGAGATCGAATTGAAGGCGGAGCCTTTGAAGCTTTTGAAGCCTAGTTTAGGTTTAATTGCTTTTATTAGGTTCTAGTCTTATGGCCATACTAGGACTTGGATTTATTTGATGCATGCTTGGTTTAATTTCTGCACAATTATAACCAAACGCAAATCCCACATTGTCATATCCATTATCCACGACTCGCTAGATTTAGTTCACTTAAAAGCGATAGATAAAATATGACAAGATCTCTCACAAAAAATTTTAAAATCGAGATTTAGTCCTTCCACAATTCATACCTATGCAACCCTTGTTCATTAGGGGCACGCTCGCCCTAGCGGGGTGTTTCCTTTTTACCTTGGGGAGTAGGTTAATAAAGAGTTATTACGAGTGAATTTTGGTTTAATCTTGACGTGATTTGCAATACAAGTCTTGCAATACGGGACTAAAGGATTGATTTAGTTGAAATCGATCAACCGAGAGTTCTAAGTGTAGAATTAATCATGAGTTGGTTTACCGAAATTACATAAATTTAGGATGTATCGCCCTCCGCGTGCCTAGATTTATATAAGATCGGATCTCGGAATCATTTATATAATTTAGAGAGATCATTATATAAATGCCTAAATTCACAAATAATTATTTTAATGTGAATTTGACGATGAATTTAATCGATTGTTTTTCCCACGTTGTAGTTTAAAGTCGAAAATGGCTCAAATGTCCAATTCAGTAATATCCAAAGACTCCTGGCTTCGTAATTTTATGGAAAAGAATGAACTAAAGGAGGATGGAAGCAATTTTACTGATTGGGAGTTAAACCTGCGATTAGCCCTTCAATCTGATAGAAAACAACGTTTTCTATACGAACCCCCGATTCCCGCTCCAGGTCCCGACGCCACCCCTGATATGATACAAATGTATGAAGAGTACAAGCATGAATCTGACCAGATTAAGAATGATTGATTTTAGTGCATATCAAATATTCGCTAGGCTCACGACTAGTTTCTCGCAAAAGCCGCGAATACTTCAATACGAAGCAGCTTCGAGTTTCTTTGAGACTAAGCTCTCAAAGGGCCAACCAGTTGGTCCTCATGTTCTCAAATTTATCGAGAATGTTGAAACTCTTGAGAAGTTAGGATGCCCAATTTCTGAAGATTTTGCGGTATACCGTCTGCTTAATTCTTTGCCTGCAACATTCGGTCCTTTTAGGACGAATTACAACATGAATGATTTAAAGAAAAATCTTCATGAATTGCATGCCATGCTTGTACAACATGAGAGGGATTTGGTGTCAAGTGGGAGCGCAAATAAAGATGTTTTATCCATGGCGGTAAAACAAAAAGGGAAGTTCAAGAAGGGTGCGGGGAAGGGTAAGAAACCCGCGCGTGGCAAAGGAAAAGGAAAAGTTGCTTCGGGCAACAATTCTATTGCTAAGAGAGGCGCGACTCCTGAACAAAAATGCTTCCATTGTGGAAATTTCGGCCATTGGAAGCGAAATTGCCCACAGTACCTGGAGGAGAAGAAGTCGAAACCAGGTATATATATGATAGACATTAATTATGCAAGTACCACGTCCTGGGTATTGGACACTGGATGTGGATCTCACCTTTGTAATCACTTGCAGGGGCTGACGAAGGCACGTCGGCTGGCAAAAGGTGAAGTTGACCTCCGTGTCGGGAATGGAGCTAAAGTAGCCGCCGTATCAGTAGGAACGTATATTCTGTCACTGGCCTCAGGGCTAGAGTTGTATCTAAATAACTGCTATTTTGTACCAACTCTAAGTAAGAATATAATTTCGGTTTCTGTTTTAGACGCTGAAGGTTTTGAATTTTCAATACGAAACAACAGTTGTACCTTCTCGTTTAATGATATGGTGTACGGAACAGCCAAATCTATAAACGGTATTTACGTTTTAGATTTGATAAATGAGGTCTATCATGTAACAAATAAAAAGCTCAAAATAGGAGATCCCGATCAATCCTACCTTTGGCATTGTCGTTTAGGGCATATAAACGAAAAACGCATTGAGAGACTCGTAGCCAATGGAGTTCTCAAACCATTTGATTTTGGATCATATGGAACATGCGAATCTTGTCTTTTAGGCAAGATGACTCGAGCACCTTTTTCAAGAAAAGGAGTACGAGCGAGTGATTTATTGGCCCTCATTCATACAGATGTTTGCGGTCCAATGACAATCACTGCTAGAGGAGGTTATGACTACTTTGTCACTTTTACAGATGATTTTAGTAGATATGGCTACATCTACCTAATTAAATATAAAAGTGAGGTACTTGAGAAATTTATAGAATTTCAAAAGGAAGTAGAAAACCAATTAGGAAAGAAGATCAAGGCCTTACGATCTGATCGGGGAGGTGAATATCTCAGTAATGACTTTGATATTCATCTGAAAGACTGTGGAATCATATCACAGCTTACACCTCCTGGTACACCACAATTAAATGGTGTAGCCGAAAGAAGAAACCGTACCCTGTTGGATATGGTAAGATCAATGATGAGTCAGACTGAGCTTCCTGATTCATTCTGGGGTTTTGCTCTCCAAACTGCCATTTTCACACTCAATAGATGCCCGACTAAATCAGCTCCGAAAACTCCATATGAGTTATGGAGAGGAAAAGTTCCGAACCTCTCATTTATCAAGATCTGGGGTTGTGAAGCATATGTCAAAAATAAGACTGACAATAAGCTTGCACAAAGATCTGATAAATGTCTCTTTGTAGGTTATCCTTTACATACTCGAGGATATTACTTCTACAATCGTCTAGAGAACAAAGTTTTTGTGTCTCGAGATGCTGTCTTTTTAGAAAAGGTATTTATTTCTAAAAGACAGAGTGGGAGAAAATTTGAACTTAGTGAAGTTCAGGAGCCACAAATGCATAATGAGGCTCAGGATGTTTTGCCAGAAGACATTCCTGAATCGTCTAACTCTGTGGTTCCATTTTCCACTCCTAGAAGGTCAGGCAGATCAAGCCACCCACCAGATCGATACCTAGGTGTGATCGAGGATGGTGGTGATCACCTTTTGCTTCTAGAAAGCAATGAGCCTGCAACCTACAGAGCAGCCATGACTGGACCGAATTCTGCTAAATGGCTGGAGGCAATGAAATCCGAGATAGATTCCATGTACGAGAATCAAGTATGGGACTTGGTTAACTTGCCTGAAGGAACCAAGGTTCTTCAGTGCAAATGGATCTTTAAGATCAAGACCGGCATGGATGGAAATCAAGATATTTTCAAAGCTCGATTGGTAGCTAAAGGTTTCACACAAGTTCATGGTTTAAACTATGACGAGACCTTTGCGCCAGTTGCAATGCTTAGGTCTATTCGGATAATATTAGCGATTGCTGCTTTTCATGATTATGAGATATGGCAGATGGATGTTAAAACCGCCTTCCTGAATGGGTTTCTGGAAGAGGAAGTGTATATGACACAACCTGAGGGTTTTATTGATCCAAACAGTCCTAAGAAAGTTTGCAAACTTAAGAGATCCATTTATGGTCTTAAGCAAGCATCTCGGAGTTGGAACCATCGGTTCAACCATGTGATTAAACAAAATGGTTTCACCCGAAGTGTCGAGGAACCTTGTTTATACATGAAATTTAGTGGGAGTAAAGTAACTCTCCTAATCCTATATGTAGATGACATATTACTCATTGGAAATGATATCCCTATGCTTAACTCTGTTAAGGACTGGCTCGGGAAACATTTTCAGATGAAGGATTTAGGAGAAGCGCAACGCATCCTAGGTATTCGAATCTATAGAGATAGATCAAAAAGAATACTAGCGTTAAGTCAAGAAACTTATATTGATAAGATTCTTGACAAGTTCAATATGAAAGACTCTAAACGAGGATTTTTACCTATGGGAAGTGGGATAACTTTGAGTAAATCTCAATGTCCAACTGAACCTGAGGATATTGAACGCATGAAATCGAAACCTTACGCTTCCGCAATCGGTTCGATCATGTATGCTATGATGTGTACGCGTCCAGACGTGTCATATGCTTTGAGTATGACAAGTCGTTACCAAGCCAATCCAGGCGAGAGCCACTGGATAGCCGTTAAGAACGTCCTTAAATACCTAAGAAGGACTAAGGACACGTTCTTAGTTTATGGAGGGGATTCTGAGCTTCGTGTAAAGGGTTATGCGGATGCTAGTTTCCAAACAGACCGAGATGATTCAAAATCTCAATCAGGATATGTTTTCATACTGAATGGTGGAGCTATATGCTGGAAGAGCACCAAGCAATCGGTGACTGCGGATTCTACAACGGAGGCTGAGTATCTTGCGGCGTCAGAAGCTGCAAAAGAGGCAGTTTGGATCCGGCAGTTCCTGGAAGGATTAAATGTAGTCCCTACAGCAGCGGATCCTATTCCAGTCTATTGCGACAATAGTGGAGCAATAGTTCAGGCTAAAGAGCCTAAATCTAGTAACAAATCTAGACATGTACTCAGGAAGTTCCATGTAATTCGAGACTTTGTGGAACGAGAAGATATATCGATTTGTAAGGTTAGGACAGATGATAATATCGCTGATCCTTTAACCAAGCCATTATCACAGGCTAAACACAATGGTCATATTGTCTCGATGGGTTTGAGGCGTATGCCTGACATGTGTTAGATTATATGTTGTAATAGTTAATAAGTGTATTACCTTTTACATATATGATAATTAAATTCATCGTTTTAAGTTTTATTGAACTCTTTTATTAATTCAGTTTTAAGAAAATGCTGAATTATATATATGCTCTGTTGATTCCTAATAGGTCGTGGAGACGATTTGAACCCTATTAAGTGATCAGGATCAACAGTGTATTCTGTCTCTAGTCATAAAATGAGGTGACGTCTCAATTGACTAGATTGTAAGTCGGTTGATGACTAGTTCAATAGTCATGGATTCATAGAGATGAATACCGATTACATAGACAGGCTGTAGAAGACACCTTGTCAGACATTTGACCAATTATAGAACCTTTGTGCCTGGTCGTGGCAAGGTAATCTATATTATTCCTATTAGTCGATTCTTTTGACCTGAGATTATTTGTCCAAGTTTATACAGCAGGTGGTGACTTTGATTTATGTCCTAAGTCGTGCCGTAAAAGGAGGCTAAAAGAACATCTATTGGGTCATTACCGACTGTATGAAACGAAGAAGATAATTCAAGAAGGGATCGTCCACCCACGTCAGGGTATAATATCTTTGGGCCACTCGAGGAATTGTGACTGGAAATGCGTGGCCACGCTCGGAAGAGATCTATGATAGATATTCCGGTCAGACAGTCATAATCCAGATCGAGAAAACCACTTTTGATAAAGATCCAATGCAAGTTCGACCTGAAAGATACTTCGCATTGAGTGGGAGATATAACGGACAAGAGAATCGGTAACGCATGACTTGTCTCGGACAAGTGGGAGATTGTTGGAGTAGATGTCCTCCGACAATAATGCGTTGGCTAATTAAATCTAATTAGGAATAAACCTGGGATATATTATAAATACTAAGTCAGTTGATTAACGTAAATCGATAACGCTTGGCTGGCTAGAGTTTGACGTTATTGTCGTTTTGACGGCGGTAATCAACTGATCCCTCCCGGTCACACTGATAAAGATAGTTTCTCCAAAAGATATTATATTTGTATTTAATACAATATAATATAAACCCTAATGTATCAGTAATAGAGTTAACTGATTATGTTGGATAGTGTTTTACGAGTTCGGAACTCGAGTCGGATAAATTATGGATTTTGTGTAAATTGTCAAAATTGACGATTAGCTATTTAAATTACAAAGAATTGTAATTTTAGCTTAAAATGATGTAATTAGTAATTATTATATAGAGATATAATAAGTAACTAACACTTAAAGAAATAAGTGTAGAAATTATACCCAAATTGTAACATAAGATGTTAAGGGGTATAATTAGTAAGGGCAAAATGGTCATTTGCCACAACCATTATATATAGTGTGTTTTATGTCAAATAAACAAAACACATCATTTTCTACATACACAAAAACTTGTTTTAGAGAGAGAATAGAGAGAAAACCCTCTAATTTCTCTAGAAATTCAGCCTACTTCCAACTCTTTTAAGATCAAGTTTTCTTCATTGCATGTCAATAAAAACTTGATCAAAACACTTCACTAAACCTAGAATAACATTAGCTAAAGTGTTAGCTAATTTTATTTTGGTTTTAGGGTTAAAATCTCATAAAAACTAGTCTTTTAGTGAGATTTTTTTGGAGAGCTTCTTTGGTGGATCAAGAGAGGAGGTTTCCTAACTTGGAAACTCAAGACTAAGGAGGAGGATCCCCATAAATTAGCAGCTCAAGATCCTTCATTTGAAGGAAGGTCTAAATTCCTCTTGATTAAGGTATAAAAAATATGTTTTATTACCTTATTTATGCTTTAATCTTGCATGCAACAAAAGATCCTAGCTAAACTTAATTAGGGGTAATTAAGTACTAATTAGAGGAGTCTAATTAGGGGCTAAATAACTTTCATTAAGCTCGTAAATTTACTGTTACTTTAAATCTAGTCGTAAAAACCACTCTATCGTAGGGTTTGTATAGTACCAAAGAAAATCTAGATGCACGAATGTGCCGCGCAACTTGCGGTCCCTCTGCCCTCCCTTTGCGGTTTAGTAGTTGCACTGCACCCCCCCCCCCCGCTGATTATTAAATTAAATAAATATTCCTAATAAAAATCCTAACACAGTTCGTAAGAAGAACGCGGTGCCGTACGCGGAATTGCGAAGACTGTAAACAAAGCAAGAATTAGAGTTATTATTCTCCAGCAAAAAACACAGGCCATCATTTTCCTGATTCCAACCTCAACTTCCACCAACCACCCCCCTCCCCTCTCTCAATCCAATAATCCATCTTCCCTCTTTTTTTATCTCATCATCAAACTTCAAACCCAAAACAAACAAACAAGAAAGAATTGAACACGGGTAATATCACAATCATCATCATCATCATCATTTGACTGTACAATCATCATCCAGTTACGAAACAACAACAAAAAAAAACCGAGTAACAGTCAAATTTGATCTGGCCCTTTTGTCTTTCTTTCCCAATTTTACTCAATTCAACCCGAATTTTCACTTTTTTTTTTTATTAAAAACTTCCCTCATCAGGTAATTCGCAATACCCATTATTTCAATTGCTGCTTTATGTTTACATTCTTGATGATAATGATTGGAATTATATTTTTCCCCAATTTGAATTTTCAATTTTGCTGCATTTTAGTGTACTGGGCATTTTGATCATTTAAAGGGTAAAGTGGGATAGGAAAAATGAGATGATTTTGGTTTGTTTGTGTTTGATATGTGAACAAACTTATAAGAGCTTTGACTGCTTCCTTTATAAGCTTCTTGATCATTGTCAATAGCTTTGACTCACGCGTAATTGCTCAATTCTCAGCTTGTACATTTTAGGAGCTTTCATCAGCTCAAGTGTTTGAATACTGGTTGTATTACGATTCCGTAGACGAGTTTATAGGCTAGGAAATGGTGTTGATTGGTGTACTAACGAAAAGAATGAATTGTTATCGTTTGCGCTACGATGGGGAAGGATTGCAGTAGTTTAATCTTAGTAGGGCGGTAGAAATTAGAGTAAAATGAAGTCGAAATGGGAAAATTAAGGTAGAACCCACAAGAAGTGGGTTGGAGATGAGTTTGATCAGTTCCGACTTCCAAAAACCACATTTGTGCATTACGGTCTAACCTTTGAATTACCTTTTGGAGAATTTCTTCACTTGCTATCTCTGAATGTTTTATGGAGCTCCTTCCTTGGTTGTGAATCCGACAGGGTGAGTGCTCATATGAGTAGTCTGTGTCGTTTCTTTTTGTTCCAAGGACACTGGATTCATAAGCTCTCAAAAGTGCATCCTTTACATTGCTAAGACGACTATCGAAACAAAAAAGTTCTACTTAGAGTTTTCTATTGAATGTTTATTAGAGTGGAGCAGTGCTAACTCTGCTAAGATTGTAAAGGGGAGAGGAATATCTAAGAGACTTGGACAAGGGTACTTAAAGTAAGTATGAGTTTACTGTGGTTTGAAGAAAACATGGAAGTGGGAGAGGGCGGTATGGAAAGTGAGAATCCGTGGAGAGGATGGAGTTTATCACTTTATCCATAGTTTTGTGCTATTTTTTTCTCCTCTTGTCTAATTTCAATACCCAACCGTTCCTTGTTTTGAACCTTTTGTCGTTCTTTGTTAATGTGTTTTAATACTTTCCTCTTCATTTTTCGTAGTATTTTTTTTTCAAACATTGTAAAATCATTAGTTTCATTATCGTGCTGTCACCACTTTCAACTTTTTATCACTTACATATGGGAGGCCAATGGGCTGAGATGACAATTCATGTTAGCCGACCGCCAAATCAATTTTATGCTTGCACAAATCCTATATTTGATTTTGTTTATTTCTTTATCTCATCAATGTGCCTCCGCCAAATCATTTTATGTTGTTTGCTGGTTTATATTATCAATGTGCCTTGGATTGTAAGGTGTCCTCCAGACTGTTGATCATAATAACTCAGTAAAGCAGTCCCTATGTGTACCATCATAATTTTTTCAGATCACTTTTCTAATACTGTTTCTTGCTTTGTTATTTTACATCACACAATCCATTTTTACAGCGCACACACTTCTTTATTGGATTTCTTGTCAAGAACCTGATGTTAACTCTTTCCTGACTTTTCATTGCTTCTGTTGATATTAGAAGGTTTCAACCTTGAATTATGAGAAATGATCAAAGTGAATGTTCTAGCTCAACTTCATGGAGTAGTCAGCCTGACACAGAAGACGATAGAATGATAGCACTTATGCTAACAGAAGAGTATTCTAAATTAGATGGTGCTGTTGCTCGTCGTCTTTCTAACCTTGCTCCTATTCCTGTAAGACCGCTGTTCTTTCTTAGTTATGATATTACTTCCATATCTCCGCTGACTATTTGAACTAGATTGTTATCCTTTTATTTCATCATGCCTTGTGCTTTTACGCTGGGTGCTCGCCTGTACTTGTATTCGACTAAATCTCTTAGTTACTTCTCTAGCGCTCTCCAACCAAAAGTGAAAAGCTTGTACAAAATAATGGATGAGTTACTCCCAGCTAGCTTATTATGCTTAACCACTGTGACTCATTGGCTTGGTAGCATTTTAATTGCTTTAAAAAAACTGCTTACCTTGAATGCTTGATCACTAGAAGAGTAGAAGTCATCTAGACAGTCTCTGTGGGACAGTTTAAGCATTCCTCTAATCCTCAAAGATTATTTGTTACTTGAAATGAGATTCTGGGAGCATTTTTAGGTTCAGATTAATGTACTGTAAGTTCTCTGCTATTATGAATTTATAATTATCTAGCTTCATGGGCTCCGATGTCCAGTCATGTGGTTTGGGATTCTTCTTCAGTTGGTCACCCTTTAGGCGTTGATGGGACAAATGAACGTAGAGAGGAGTTTTCTGATTTGGCTGTCACAGTTCATCAGTGTGATCTTTTGCTTTGCTTTTAATCACATAATAGTGTTACTGAGCGTTTCTTTAAGCCATGGTGTGCCACAATTTTGAAGTATGATGATCTTGATGGCTTGCTTTTGCTGAGTGTGCAAGTTTAGTGTTTTTTTCTGTAACTTTGGACTGGCAATGCCTCGTTTTCCGTGCATGGATTGATGTATATATTATCATCTATTAAAGTTTCACACTTTCATCTTCTTAAATGGTACCTTTCTAGCTTCTCAATCATTTTCTTGTTAATCCGAGGCTCCAATCAGCCTTTTTGACCAACTTATTCCACATTCTTGCTCATAAACACTTGTTGTACTTGAATTTGCATTCTTAAATTTTAGTTTGTCTATTATTATAAATTTTATTTTGTGCATTATTATGTGTGCTAGACTATTTGTTCTGTAGCCTTTAGTTGTAGAAAAAGGCAAGGGTTAACGATTTCTCTGTATTTCAAATTTTCAATACCTTCCAATTTTCAGGTTGTGCCAAGAATTAATTCCTTTTTCCCTACTATAAATGATGCTAATTTGGATCACCAGCGACTTCTCCAGAGGTATGTCGCTTGCTTTAGTGTCTTGAATCGAATTACACCAGCCTCTTTTAATTTCAATATAATCTGTATCTGTAGTGAATTTTCCAATTTGTGTCCACAATAGCAACGAATATTAATTTACATGATTTTTCAATTGAATTGTACTCTAGTGGTTCCAGAATTTTCTACTACATAATAACATGAGCTCTTCCTCCTTTCACCAAACACTTTTTCTTGGCATAACCACAGTGTCCAGTAGGAGCCACTGATGACCCCACCCTACTCCCATGTGGCATTTTACTTTAACTATATATCACCTTGTCTTCAATAGCCCGTGTCCATCGATTTTACTAATTGTGAGTTCGTGCCCACATTATAAAAGCCAACTTTGACTTTAATTTCGTCCCATTACAAGCATTGAAAGGCCACCCACAACTAACTTAGGGTAGCTCACATTGAATACTAGCGATTGACTCCATTTGTTCTACTTTGCCTTACCATAGGTCTCCCAAACAACGAGCTCTCTATTGTGTAGACATTAGCATTTATCCCAAAAAATGAGCAATGGAAGAATTAACATTGTGTTGGTAATAATATAAATGTAACCTTGGTGAATGGAGGCTATAAGATAGTGTCAAGAACCAAAGCTGGGGCCATGCTAGGTGGCTGAGGATGGCTCTTCCAAGTCCGAGCTGATATGTCTCGAAAATCATAAAAGACCTTCCTGCTAGCCTACGTCTATTTGACAGTTGAATCTTAGGTTTCCAACTATCCGTCATAGTGTAGTGCACGCAAGACACCTACTTGTGAGATATTTCATTTCAAGCTCATCCAAGACTTGCACAGATTGCAACGTCGCGTCATCTTACACGATCATGCATGCACCCATATCTTCTTGCTCAACACCCCAGTGTGCGGAGCTTCTCCTCTTAAATCCTAGATCCCTTTGGCCTTTTCCTACATTAAAAATAAGTCTTTCCATCACTTATTTTGAGGCACAAAGATTCTTCACCTTATTCCTTCCTCTATCAAATTTACTAGAACCAATCCTCTAAAAAAATTATTTCAAGGGTAAATCAAACCGTGGAAGTCCAAGTGAATAATGGATGAAGTTCAACTAAGTACTAGTCATAATGAAGCTATCGTGTGGAGAAACTATTATACCTCAGGCCATTGTAATTCCCAACACTTTTCCCTTTTTTTCCCCTCACTTTCGTCCCTCTGGAATTCTGCACCATTCTTACCCTTTTATTTTGTGTTTTTATGTGTTTTTTCTGTTTCAATTATTCATTTTATTTTTATTTTTATCCATATGGAGGATGGAGTTTGATGTTATACGGAGTATTTATATTGGTGCTTCTTTTTCGCTTGATTTTCAAAACCTCCCTTTTGCTTGTTTTTTTAACATCATTTATCCATTATTTTTGTCAATGTGTTTTGCTCCTTTCTCTTGATTTTTCAGCTAAACAGATCTTCAAAACTTGTTCATTTCGAAATAGTGTTCTCATTACTTTGAACTTTTTATCACTCACATATGATGATTTCATATTATGAATCATGCTAGCCTATCTAATTCATTTTCATTCTTGTACATCACCTAGAAATTGTTTGATGGACTAAAGTCAACATGGTTTTGTCATCTTACTCAAAATAAAATAAGTTTGTTGGCTTTCAAAGCAATGTTAATTTTGCCATTTAAGATAAGTAGTAGCTTAAACTAGTTCCCTCTCAAGTTTCTGGTTCAGTATATTGATTTGGAGTCGTCCTGAAGAATGTGAGATAAGGCCTAGAATTAGAAATTTAGATATGTTTGCATAACACTCCTGTACCTAAAGATATACAAATTCAGTTCTAGGTTTCACGAACTACTCCTAAGAGTTTATGGCGACTCTGTTTTAAATTCAATCATACTCCAGTAGGCTCGACCACACAATTATTACGACTTAAGGTATCTAAGGCATTGGCCTTTGATCTTTAAATATTGGTTTTTGCTAAAGGTTTTAATGTGTAAAATTTGACTTCCAAAACAAAACCTCATCAATTGTTGTGAACCACCACTTATTTGTGAGCTAGGGCAGTTGTCATCAATTAGTAAGCATAAGTTCACTACGTTCTTTTCTGTATTCCATGAAGTGCAACTATAGGATTATCAACGACACACTTTTCACATTAACTAACAAAATCCCATAGTTTGGGTGATTGTGTATTGGGTTTGTAGTGGACGATCACAGTGAAGCACATTACTAGTTTTGGGTACAATTCGGATTATTCTTTTTTTTTTTTTTTTTTGGGAGGAAATATTTACGTCAGTAGCACTTTTTTTTTTAGTCAAAACGAAAATAAAGGCTTCTCTTCTCCGCTTCGTTCGGTATATGAGTTTTTGATCGCTTCAATTCTTCTCAGGCTTCAGGTTTATGGTCTCTTCGAGGTCCGAGTTTCTGGTGATGGAAATTGTCAGGTTGGTGGAGCTGGATGATGAGTTGCAAATTGCTATTGATGTTTATATGTTTATATGCTTACAGAATTTGTTTTTACCTTGCAGTTCCGTGCACTCTCAGATCAGATGTTCAAGTCACCTGATCATCACAAATTTGTGCGCAAAGAAGTTGTTAAACAGGTATATGCAGTGTAAAACTACGGAATCCCAATATATTCTGACTAAATTATCGTTGAAGTAGGGGTACATGATAAGATGTACAACTTTAAACCCAAATCTAGAGCATTCCTAGAATAACATTTGTTTACATGAATAAAATACTTATTTAATAATATTATGAGTTGAGAAGTCGTAATGTGATGGTAGAATGAAAGAGAATCTGGTTAAGATGATACAATATGAGAGAATAATAGGGAAAAAAAAGAATTCTAAATGCTTTTGATTAGATTTAGCTGAGTTGTTGGTTTCATCTGGTGTGGGTTCCAAGTCTAACCTTCAACAAAAGTAGTACTGAACCGGAAGCTTAGAAGCTCCGAGAGACCATTACGGGTTTTGGAGCTTTTTGTTTTGTTGTTTGGTTAAGTGGCAGCTACGTTTTGCTTTAGTATTGAACACTGTCGTCGAGATAACATTAAACATTTAGAGGCATTTTCAACTACTATTCTTTGATCTCTCACCTTTGAACTTTTATGGACACTAACATATGCTGTTAACGCTTTTGTTTCAGCTGAAGGAACACAAGGCATTGTATGAAGGCTATGTCCCAATGAAGTACAAGCATTATTACAAGAAAATGGCAAAGTAACATCCTACTTTTCAGTTCTCTATGAAAGATTTAGATTCTATTGTTACTTTGTTCGTGATAGTTTGCTGCGACTTTTTGAAAGTACTCCCTTTTCCTGTTTCCTTATAAATTTTTGATACTTACAGGTCTGGTGAATGGGGAGACCATTTAACTCTTCAGGCGGCTGCAGATAGGGTCAGTACTCTTGATTTTGTCGTTACTTTTTTCCGATAGGTATCTACCTTTTTTATTTGTATGGGGCATAATGTTATCTCTCTGAGAGCTGATGAGGAGTTTAACTCAGTACCTGGCTACAACACATCCTCTTCCCCGTGTCTTTCTTCCGGATGTTTTGTTTGTTACCTTCTGGTTTTTAGATTATAATAACACCCCGGAAATTTGGTTGGACGTTGGATTTCCCTCCATTTCTTTTGGTTCTCTATGTTTGCTATAAATTCCTCTAACAAACTATTCAGTGGTTTGAATTTGTGAGAGAATTGAAACGAAACGTAAAAAAAATCTAAGAAAAGGAGGAGCATTATGATCCTGATTTAAAATTAGGCTCTCAAAGACGAGCTGGGGAAAGAGTGTGCTAAAAAGTTTATCTTATGCTAACTAATGTTTAAAACTTCGGGAGAGAAAAGAGGTGGGGATGGGAAACTGAACCTAGGTTTTATTGAACTATGAGTTTGAAGAGAAGCCCATCTCCGATGTGGAAGGAGCTCTCTGTTATGTGTGAGATGAGGTCATGTTAAAGTGCAGTTGTTGTGCAAAATATTATTTACATACAGAATACTCACGATGTTAATACTGGGAGAAACTACATGTGATCTCTACATGTATCAACACATTACTAGTCTTTTTTAAGTTTTAACTATGAAAAGTTTGATGATGGATTTATGGTTTAGGACAAAAATTAAGCAGCACTTTTTAATGTTTGAACTAGGCAGCCTAGGCCCTTAATTAGCGCATTGTCTCTGGCCTACCTAGGAAACCCTTTCATGTGTGAGACTCTGACCCATTTGGCCATATAGCATCAATTGAAGCTCACAATTACATTAATTAATTGGAAAATTAGGCAGAACCTCAAAAGACAGGCAAAAGCTCATCTCAAAATTGGGGCTGATAAATTTATCTTTTTTTTTTTTCTTTCTTAAATTGTAAAATCTTGATGGCAACAATCATCCTGGCTTCTTTGGTTTAAGGCCTTCATTTCACCGGTCAATAACGTTTCTTACTATGTGTGGTGCTTTAACGTATAGTTTGCTGCGAAGATATGCCTTTTGACTTCCTTCAGGGACACATGTTTTATTGAGATTGTTCCACGAGACCAGGCACCTCAGCGAGGTAATCATGCTATACTTCGTGTAATATTCAAATGAAAAACACTACAGTACTATGTAAATAAATGATCACAGATTGTCAAAGGAGTGTTGAACCATATGTCCATTCACTTTATGTCCGTTTTTCATAATTGAGGGTGTTTTTACTATGAGGGATGGTTTAGTTTAAGAGCATCTTTTCTGAAATTTTTTATTGTGTAGTTTTGAGGGAGGGGAAAAAGATTTAACAACAAAATTTGGCCAAATTTGATGGTTTTGTTGATGCCTGGCTCCAACAAGGACTCTACTGGGAGTGTGGAGGGTGTAAATGTGTAATTGGCTCGTATGTTATGGGGATTAGGATGGGGAAGATTTTGGGCTGCGAAGCCTATGGGCATTGGGCTAGTAGGCTCTGTCAGATGGACTCATTCGGGTTAAATCTGTGACACAACTTCCCACGCTTCCCTTGATTTAGTTTATCAGTATCTGTTGTGGCTACTTGGAACTTTCATCTTGATGGTGACAATCTGTTTCAAATTTTTGTGTTGCAGAGCTGTGGTTGAGTTTCTGGTCCGAGGTCCACTATAATTCACTGTACGAAATTCGAGGTTTGTTCCTTGTGAAACTGATTGCTTTTTATGCAAGCTTTTCATGTGACAAGTATGAACATTGTTAATCCTGAGTTTGTCTGTCTTGCAGCGCTCCCTCCACCGAAACCAAGGAAGAAACACTGGTTGTTTTAGATGCCAGAGATGACTCGTGCTTATATACTTGTACATATCTTATAGTACACAGGCTGCATGAAGGTTTCAGTATATCCCTTTTGCAAGTTGAATTCAATTATTTCATTCATATCTTCTTGTATTCTTTACAGAGTGGTTAGGGAAGATTGTGAAATTGGATTTCATATTTGAGACTTAAACTTGTATAAGCTTGAAGTCTTGATGCTTGCTTTCTACCTTCTGTCCTCGATACTTCCGACTTTAAATCATATTAGTTTGGTCACCCGGCCAGGCTTGTTAATAGTTCTTTATGGTTGTCTTTTTATTACCATGTTTTATTTTCTTATTCCTTGGCTCTTCCAACTGACACTGCTTGGTCGGACCAAAATACAATGTACTTACAAAGTTACAAGCGAGCACTGTGGATGTATCTCGTAATTGTTTTGTCAAATTCACCCTAAAACCTTTTACAACTCCATTTCAACATCTTGAGCCTGTTCGGTATCACTGTCGTTTTCACTTTTTGGTTTTTTTGCGTAACAAATTTAGTTGAATAAGTTCCAAAATTAACTTTAAATTGTTTGGTTCTATAATTGTCATATAGAAAATGAAAACTGAAAACCATTTTTTCTGTTTTTCAAAAACGGGACTTTGGCTTTCAAAAAAACTGAAAACTGAAAACAGAAAACGATCCCAAACATGCCCATGTTCAATTTTATTATTGGTCATGTCACCATTCATGTAGTGATTCCCGAACTATGGGATCGGGGTTGTGTTGCCAAACGGTTGTTAGGCATTGTCAAATTGTCCCCTGATCAAACTGAATCAAGTTATCAAGTTTGCGTGTCTTATCTCTCTCTAGGCATGCCAAAAACAACACCAGAACCCTTTAGTGATCCTTTGGCGAAGCTTTTAGGATTACTTCACGTCATCCTTCAGACAAAAACACATCGGGTCTAGATATCGCGATTATAGTCAGTAAACACCATGCTAAGTTGTATTTACTCTTATGCAATTCATAATTTGAGTTTTCAACAACATCAAAGTCTAAAATAAGTAGCATGGGAAAAGGATGAACCACTTCACCAGGTTGCTAAACATTTGTTACTGTTTCCATACATTGACAAGTTTCATCCTCCACAATAATCTTTTTTTTTTTTTTAATTTTTTTATTACCATGTCTCCACAATATAATACATTCATTAATCAGACCTACACAATTACAATTTTCGCCACTAATCCGAACGCAAAGTTGCTCCAATCAAAAGCACATAAAATTCACAATTTCCCAATCCAAGTTCCAATCAAACCCTCAAAATCTGAAGCTTATTACTGAAGGCAATGGCAACCCAATCTGGCTGCGATGACGACCATTGAAGCTGCTCTATCTCCGCCCCTGCTGTATATGCCAAGATCGGATCTAGCCCACCCTCAACAGGCTGACCCATAGAACTCAAATCCCATATCAGTGCCTGAGAATCATCCCCAGCAGTACAAATATGACAGCTACTGTGCGGGGCCCATGCAATTGCATTTACACTCGCTTGATGCCTCTGAAGCTCCACCACAGGAAGTGTCGGAAACCGTATATCCAACACTACTACTTTCGCGCTATCCATTATGATTGTCGCCATATACCTTGAAAAACGAACTTACATGCATTAGCCTCATAATACGCATAAAACAGAGAGCGAGACAGCAACAATCACCAATCTACTACTTACAACCTCACGAATGAGTATCTCCAAAAAAAAAAAAAAGTGGTTTAATTCTAGAAATCCGTCTCCACCGTTCTCACCCCATCACTTCTTAATCCCAGAATAAAAAAATGATACCAACCCTAATCAGCATTTGGGAAACAAGACATAGGCAAGAACCCTTTCTACACCTGTATAAACTTCGTTGTTGTATGTTAAGATATTTCCTTCCCCTCTGTCGATCCCTTGCCCATACACTCCCAAAGTGCCCAAGGTCATACTTTGATATCAACCCAGCCAAGCAAAGAGCAATGACGTCACAGCAACAAACCATTAATCAGGACCACACAACCCTTCCACTCCATAATCTCCCAATCCCCAAGATCAAATTTTGACACCAAACTTTAAAAAGATGGAATGGACAAGAACAAAAGCGATCAAACGACAAAGGAGAGACAACCCATTCCAAAATGCGTCTAAGTCCTAATTTACAGAGACAAGTTCCTTCCCATCCTCTGCTCAGACCATGACAGTGACTCTTCAGTCCCGAAGATCCCCACCTCAGTTCAAGAGACATCCAAAAAGTTGTCTCAGAAGTATGGTAGAGCTAGGACAGTTATTGTATAAGATCTACGCAATGCTAGATGTAGCAGTAACAAATAATCTATGCAACTGATTTTGTGAACAAATAATTCACATTGTATTGCTACTGCAATTAAAGGCATTTTTAAGATCCAGTGGAACTCATAGCAACCCAAGATTCCCTTTTCGGAGACAAATTGTTAATGTTCATACCTGTTTATGTCTCTAGCACAATCACTTGATGAAATGAGGAGGAAAGTGGGTTAAATGGCCGAAAAGTCACTTTGGATTGCTGACCAATCTACAGAGATGGCTTAAAAACGAAGCTATGTGACTAGAAATGGATCCCTACGATCAAGGAAAAGATTAACAACTACAGAAAAAGTAGACCTTTCAAATATCCATAAAGCTTGAACCACGTGGCATGTAAGTCCCACTCTACTTCAATGCACTCACTAATCCCCAAGGTTAAGTTTCAAAACCAATGGTAGGAATGAAAAGAGAAGACACGGAGAAGAACCAAACTGGTCAGAGAGATAGCAATATCATACATTCATACTTCTACACATTGTCATCAGAGAAATATATGGTCCTTGGATTCCTTCCACTCCTCAATCTCACTTTCTAACCCCCAATATCAAATATTAGCACTGAGTTACTGACCCAATTCAAGAAGGGCGAAACATGGGAAGGGCAAGAGGGCCAAGAACAAAAGAGATCATTCGCTGTACGAAGTCTACTAGAAGAATCAGCTAAAATACTGTTCTTAGACACATAGTGATATAATTGCAGTCTTATATCATATGTTAGCACACTAAAACGTCCACCAGCCTCCGTTCACTTCAATCATATTCACCCCTGCCCCCCCTCTTTTCCCAATCCCAAATCATTTTGTAGCACACTTACTTTCTCACCCACACCCTCCATTCACTCCATATTCACTCACATGCCCCCCCCCCCCCCAAGTATCCCATGATCAAAATTATCACATTAACAGACGATCCTTCCCCTTTCCCGTTAACTCTCCAGCCCCCAACATAAAAACTCGAAACTAAGCAAGTCCAGGAAATCCCCAAAAATGAACAAAAGTAATCAAAAGCCCAACCAAATAACATCCTCTCCTCTCTCTGTTGAAAGAAAGACAACACCATCCTCAAATGCTAACAATAGAAACCATCTGATACTGTGACTAAAATTCCTTCTTCCCCGTCATCTGTTCACTCCATGCCCATCAGTCCCCAATTTCGGAGACCGACATGAATTCAAACACAAATGTCATACCATCCTTATACATACAATTACAAAACCAGCCTTACATCACATTGTTATGTTGCGTAATCACTTCCCAACCTCCCAAGATCAAATTTTGGCACCAACCCACTTCAGAAAATGGCAAAACACAACATGGGCAACCAACAAAATTAAGCAAAGACAACAATCTTATACTACAAGGAACTGCAATGAACATTGGAAGTAGTAAAAATTGAACGAACCTGGGGTCCTGCTTGTTCCAACCAAGCCTAACCAAAGGAGTATCAGGCTCGCTACTCTCATAAATAATAGTACTATGCTCCTTATCCCTCAAATCAAAAACCCTAACAGACCCATCAGCCGAAACCGACGCAAACACCCCGGCCCCACCCCACGCAATATCATAAACCTCCTTATCGTGTGCGATAAGCTGCGTGTCCACCGTCTCCTTCTCGACGTCCCAGATAGTGCATGTGGTGTCGATCGACGACGTGCCAATCCTCCTTGGCTCCGCCTCGTTCCAGTCGAAGGAGGTGAGGGGCCCGCAGTACTCGGAGTTCTTGTTACCGTTGAGGACGGTCTTGAGCTCCACGGTGTTGTCACGTGTCACCTCCCAAATGCGTAGGAAGTCGGAGGAGGTGGCGAGGAGGTCGGGTTTGGAGCAGTCCTTGTCGGGTATGAAGATGGCCTTGGTGGGCGGGTACGGGTGGTCGAAGGAAAGTGACGGGTCGGATCGGATCTCACCCGTTGAGTCGTCGAGTTGGACGATCTCGACTCGGTTTTGAGCGTGTTCGAGAAGGGAGGCGATAGCGAGGCGGTACTTCTTGTCGCGGCGGACACTCCAGTTCATGGCGTAGATGTGCCACGGTGCTTCGTACGTGTAGATTTCCGAACGTTGCTTCTGTTGGTCGTCGGAAGATGGGTCCGGGTTTGACTCCGCTGCCGTCGCTCCCATTTTTTAGTCGTTTTTTTTTTTTGGGTTGGAACTTTGAATGATTGAATTCAACTGTGTGTGACTGTATGGTGGTGTACTGGCGTGGTTTTTGTTAGCGTAGCGGAGACTTTTCAAGGAGTATGAATTTGTGAATCGGGTTTGGATAACGCTGATCGGAGTTTATGACTGTGGTAGGCCTCCTCTGATTTCGAGCAACTCTAACTGAACTAATTGTGGGTTTAGCTCGGCTCGTGGAGTCTCAAAGAATTGCAAAAAATGTGTTGTTTAGCGTATTGGGTCATGTTGGATATAATGCTAAGTTAGTGGGGGTGTGTTAACTAGGTTAGTGGGGGTTACTTTTTCCTTTTAGATTTTCCCATTAATCCTATTAAAATGCATTATATCACCCCACTAACACCATTATTTAGCATTTGGTAGGGAGGTTTTATCTCATAACCCTCTAGTTGTTATGGCTATATAAATGGGTGTGGGAGAAACCATGGACGTAGATAGGGTGGGCGAGCTGGGCCCAGGCCCAGGGCCTCCGAATACTAGGGGCCCAAATTTTCCAGATATACAATATATAAAATGCATTCACCTATATTATCACTGAATTAATTGTAGCACAGTGGCAGAGATAGAAACATATGATCCAGTCCTCCAGAGTTCGAAACCTATTATTATCTGTTTCTTGAGGTTTTTTTTCCCTTTCTCTTATGTTTCATTTTTATTTTTTTTCTTACCCAATTTCAGCTGTTTCTTTTTTCTTTTTTCTTTTTCGCTTTCTTTTTTGTTTTTTTTTTTGTTTTGTATTTTTTTAATCTTCTTTCACGAATGCTTAAAGTTGTGACGAGTGTTTGTACACGGCCCTCAAATGCGGACGACGCGGGTAATATATTAGGGCCGCAAAATTATCGTTTCAATGTATTTGGCCCGGGGCCTCTCAAATAAACGCTACGGCCCTGGGAGAAACATTTCATACACACCTCATATCCCTCCTCAATGTTTCTCCATTATTCTGAGCATGCCCTTAAGAGTTCCAACTCCCCATGATCGAGCACACAACCTAGAGGAGTGTTGTGTGGCCTTGAGAACGACGTCCATGCGATTGTGCCGTGGCCGGGGCGAATTTCGTTTCTCATTCAATGATCATCGATCATGACACATCGATTTGCAATCTTATGTCTCATATGGAGGATATTATATATCGCGACTCGAGGTATGTTACCCAACCTTGTCTATATTAATTTTAAGTATGATATATAGACAATTAGACATGTTATGAGACAATATGCTTGTGTGATGTGCTAACTTTTTAAAGTTCGTGTTATTTTGTGGGACTCTATTATTGATTAAAATATATTATTAGCGTATTAGCATATGTTTTGTGTGCAATTTTTCAATTACTAGTTTCGAGAATGTAATTGATGAGATCGCCTCATGTTTACGGGTATATGCGATATTAAGTGATGAGTTGTTCATGTTATGTAATGTTGGGTTGGCACATTAACTTTTGATCAGTGTAGTTTTGGAATTGGGTAGATTGTCTTGATCCCACAATTGTTGGTCTCGTAAAACGGAAAGCCGTTCTGATTAGCATGTTGTTGCGATTACCTCCTGTATATGCTCGATTTTGGTTGCGGGTTTTTTATGCGTTGTGGTATCAGCACTTTTGATGATGATTAACCGATTGAAATATACAACTTAAAGATAGTATGGTAGTTGTGAGCTGTGGTTTGACTACTACGTGAGTTACGTTTCCTTATTTTTTAATCTTAATGTGCCAGTAGTTAGTAATAAGGCCACATCTATTGACACACTTGTGTTTGGAAGTCGAAGAGTTAGTTTTGTTGAACTCTTATATACTGTGAGTCGTTTAATACTCCTTCAATTATCTTTCGTTCCTTAATGCTACATCAAATAACTTGAAAATGTGGGGGAAAGTGACGGTTACACTAGTGTGTTTTCAAGTGATAGAGTATTGTTGGCCTTATAAGTAGAGCTCAATTTATATTGCTTATAAGTTGTCTATTTCACTACAATATGTTTAATGAGAATTGGTGATAATTCAACCATATACGTTGTCCATATTTTGCCTAACTAAATGAGCGTAATTAAATGGTTTACCTAGAACCCTTTCTTGTGTTTCATGGACTTTAACGTTGAGGTTTCGAGATGCTCTTGTACGTTGCTTTGATAGTTACCTTAGGGTATTTTTTGTTGAAGTCTTGTATTATTGTAGGGGTTGGGTTTCACTCGAAATTTGGTTGGCAAAGATAGAATAGTTGAGTGAACAGTTGAGAGGATCACTAGCTTGTACACCATTGTAGGGGTAGATACAAACTAGCTTTTACCTATGTCTCTATTACCATGATTTTCTCAATTCATTATTCATGTGGGAATAATGGACTTATGCATTATGCATAGTTAATGGAGTTTGTTGATTGAGAATGTATGGACACTCATGTGTTTTATTAAGAACGTTGAGAGGAATTTGTTGATCCATTCAAGTTAGCTAGAGGCTTGTTCTTGTGTTGTCGAGGAGAATGTGGCTAACGCCCATGGGGTGAGTAATTCATGGTTGATACCCGAACTTGCTTTCGCAAAGGTGGTAACGAAGCCATGGAGAGAGTCACATAGTACACACTTCTCCTATGACATGTGTACTTTGATAGGTTGAGCGTTTAGCTCTTAATGAGTCCACAGCCTTCGGGTGGTCCTATTGAGACGGAATTGATGGATTCACCGAATACGATTGAGGTTGAACACATTGCGTTCTTAATGATCTTGTATCCCTAATTTGGGCGGTACTAGCTAGTGAGACGGACTTGATAAGATCACCGTATGTGGAGGTTGAGATATATCTCTTAATGAGTTTATGTCCATATGTAGGATGGTCCTATATTGAGAAGGATTTGGACTCACTGCTTTATTTTGTGAGGTTGAGCCTTTCCTCTTAATGATTCTATAGCCCTATTGTGGGTGGTCTATGTGAAGATAGACTAGACAGAATCACCTACGTGAGTGAGAAGGGATGACATCCTTTTATGAAAAACTTGGGCGATTTTTCTAGAAGCACTCATGAGAAGGTCACCATTTGCCAAATTTGTTTTATAGCTACAGATCCTTGTGGATGAGGGATTTTCGCGGAACTCAAAAGGCGTCTAAGGTAAGACATGTGTCCGGAATTTACCTTGAATTCTAGGAGTTCAAAACGAAGTTCACTCACTAGATGAAGGGTTCAAATCGAAAGATACCCACACTTAAGTGACGAGCCTTTCCTACATGCTTAGAATTGGTTGCTAACTTAGCATTCGTGGGGGATTGTTGGATATAATGCTAAGTTAGTGGAGTGTGTTAACTAGGTTAGTGGGGGTTACTTTTTTCTCTTAGGATTCCCTCATTAATCCTATTAATATGTCATTATATCACCCCACTAACACCATTATTTAGCCTTTAGTAGGAAAGTTTTATCTCATAAACTCCTAGTTGTTATGCCTATATAAATGGGTGTGGGAGAAATATTTCATACACACCTCATATCCCTCCTCAATGTTTCTCCATTATTCTGAGCATGCCCTTAAGAGTTACAACTCCCCATGATTGAGCACACAACCTAGAGGAGTGTTGCGTGGCCTTGAGAACGACATCCATTCGATTGTGCAGTGGTTGAGGCGAATTTTGTTTCTCATTCAATGATCATCGATCATGACACATCGATTACAAATTTCTATTCTCTTATAATTCCGCCCCATACAATACCCAACCTATATTTTCCAACAGGTCACGTAGGTCATTTAGAGTAGATCATTGGTTTTGTTTCGGGTGTTTGTGCCAATGGCTATGATTTATGTCGTCTTTCAAAAACTGAGAAAATGTCGAGTGTGTCTATCAATAAGTTGGGTTAGAAGGGTTTAAAAACCTAAGAATCGAGTGCCAAGGCTTACTACAATGCGTCTTTAATTGTAAGTCTCGTATGAGACGATCGCAAAGTAAATTATTGTGAGACCACATGTATTTTAAGTAATCCTTTTAACGTACAACTAAGCCACATTTGTTGTGATTTAAATCAATCACTAAAACAAGTATAATGGTCCTTAAAAACATAAAATAGATCTTTATAGAAATGAAAAATATGGTATTGTGAGACCATCTCGCACAATTGTAAATACAAATTTGTAAATCTGCAAAAATGACAAATAGACAAAAATTGTGACAAAGGAAATTTATTAATTTTGATTTGGGGTTACAATATCTAATTTCTCCTTTGATTCGATCTCCAAATGATTGACGATTTGGACGAGTTTGATGTCGATCTTGTTTTCCTTTGAATTTCGACGAGGTCATGACGATTTGATTCGCTCAAAAGAGGGTCGTAGTGACTCAATCTCTTTCGTTGTATTCTTATTCTCGTTGATTGACCGCACGAAGATTTATGTGCTTGATGTCTTGATCTCTGGAGAGATTTTGGTGAAGAAATAAGTGGGGAGAATTTGAGTCGCTAGGTTTCCTTTGTTGCTTTTTGGAGAGGATTTGTGAGTGGAGAAATATAAAGAGAGTTTTCTCTGTATGTTTGTGTAACACCCCCAAATTTCCTGTCACTTTTTAAAACACTTTTGAGAAAATTCAAGACAGTACTCAGGAAATTTGAAGGTGCCACTCCGCATTTAAGTCGAAACTCAAATGCAAGGAGAATCTGAATATCAGTCCAAACAATCTAAATTGTTTAAAGTGGCCAATTACATCCAAACTTAAAATTACAATAATCCAAACTCCAAATGAAATGAGAAATAATTAAATCTAACGAATTGTCTAGCAACTAGTTTGTCTAGCTTTATTCAATAATCAAATCCTAGATTATGAAAGTGATTCGCGCCCCAGCAGTCATGCATGACATCCCACCTGTGCTAGATTTAAAACACAAAAACCACAGTTGAAAAAGTCAGGAAATTGAGTAAGCTAACACCCCAACTTGTAAAACCAAAAACACTTACCTTGTTTTTCGAAAACGTTTTTACTTTTCATTTGAAAACAACACTTAGCACATATTCACATACAATCAATCCAATAATGTTTCAACGCAAACATAAATACTATCGTCATTTCAATTATAGCATTCAAGTAAGATCAATGAGTGGGAGTTCTGAATCATTTAAGGTGGTGTAACCAGCCCTGCATAATGTGCGATCATTCAATAATTTAAGGCGGTATAACCAACCCTACACAATCCAACCAAGACAATCTAGACCTTAAGTGTGCACACCCCCTATCAAGTATTGCTAACCGATAGAGTACTACTAGACGCCTACAAGCCCTCTTGAAGACCTATGCGGTGGGGCAAATATATATGCGATCAATAGTTTGCGGACAATAATATTTGCGATCAATAATGTGCGGTCAATAATATATGCGATCAATATTCCCAACTCATTGTCTTCAATAACTTTCGATCATAGTTCACAAATCATTAAGCATAAATCAAAGTAGCTTTCATTCAATCAAACCATCAACCAATTCATAAGTAATATGCGGTCATTATCCAAATACAATCATCTAATATCAATAACCAACATGATATTCAACAGTTCTCCACCTAGGATGCAACTATGTTCTCAACCAACAACCAAATCGCACTTAGCACCATATTTTGAAAGGTTTTATATAAGTCATAGAAGGGTTGAGCATGCTAGCTTACCTTCACAACTCAAGCACAAACAACACTACTCAGAGAAATAATCCTCGTTCACGAACTCCTCGTCTACAATAATATAAACACGAATCTAAATAAGTCACTAATTCATCTACCATCATACTAACTTCCTAACTAGATATGCAATCCTATATGATATGCCATGTATGAAAGTCCCACGATGTATATATCAAGCAATAGACATCCCCCAACACATAAACGGACATAGAGCATCTTCATTGGAGTTCTATTACTCTAACTAGCTCATTAACACCACTAGAATGCTAATAACGTGAAAATTCCAAAAGATCCAATTAACTTTGTTAAAACAGAAATTAAACCTTCAAAAATCATACTTTCATTTACCCATATTAATCCCAAATCAAACCAACTATATACATCATGTAAAAACCAATAAAAACCCATGGTTTTGGCCTAATTACCCTTAAATCCGAAAATTAGTAATTAAATTCCGAAAAATCAGAAATTAATTCCACAAATTAAGATAATTTCGAAAATAGGTTTAACATACTAATTTCGAGTTTTCAATACAGATTTTAATTACAAAACTAATTCCTATCCCCATTTTCAATTAAACAAAAATCATCAACAATTTCCACATACTACTCCAAACCAAAATCCGAAAACCCTAGTATCATAATTCATATCAATCTATCAACAATATCAAATCAATAACAAAATTAATCATCAAATCGAATTACAATAGCCCCAATTTCGATAATTCACAATTAACCCCAATAATTCAAGAACATGCCCGAAACTTAATCTTTGTATATAAAATCAACCCCAATCAATTTCTCACCTCATGTATGAACTAATTACTCATAAGAAACTTAAAAATGAACTCAAAGGAACATGAATCGAATTGGGCTTAGAGAAAAATCGAAAACAGAGGAGAGAGAAAAGGGGTTTATATTACCCAAAAGTGGCCGAGAAGGAGGGAGAGGGCGGAAGGGCGACAGGAAGGCGGCGATGACAGCTGCGGCGGCAGAGAAGAGGTCGACAGGGTGGTTGTGTGCGCGGCAGAGAAGAGAAGAGCAGGTGTGTGTGCGTGCGTGCAAGAAAGGAAGAACTGAAGGGTTTTTTTTTTTTTTTTCTTTTTATCAGATTTTCGTTTTTTCTTTTCTTTTTTTTTTTTTTTTTTTCTGATTTGGTTTTGGGTTGGTTTTTGGGTTGGAGTGTTTGGGCCTTGTAGAAGAAATACATTGGACTGAAAATGGAAAGTGTCTAATAGCTTATACAAACTTAGAAACTTTCCTAAGTTCCTTTCTTTATCGCGAAAACGCTCGATACTGAATTACAAAATATCACGAAAATTCGGGATATTACAGTTTGTGTTTTTCTTCATAAAATGACTAAAGCCCTATGCGATTAAATTATTAAATAGTGTTTTTAAATCATATCAGATTTATTCAAATCAAATCAAATCAAATCTCATCAGATCAGATCAAATCAAATCAAATCAAATCAAATCAAATCAGAATTATCCAAATAACGATAAATGAATCGAGTCTACTTCTATTATTAATTCGTCTAAATGCAGTTATTTAATAAATAAATTCAGTTCAAATCAAATCAAATCAAGTTTATTCAAATCAAATCAGTTCAATTCAAATTAAATCAAATCAGTTCAGAAAAATGCAGTCCAATCGCACATAGCCTAACTCTGATAAGGGAGTAGAGTAATTTTCTATTTATGGGAATATATAAAGAGTAGGGTTCAGTGTCTTTTTTGGGCCTTGGACTTGAAAGTCATTTATTAGTGTGAATGAACCATTTAATGGGCAAGTATTAATTTAACTTAGCCCAAATTAATTATCCAAATTTGTCGAAAAGTCGTTAAGTCAATATATTGAATTTTTTTTTTCCATGAGCCATGGTGAGATGAGAAAGCTTGCTCTCCAAGCTGAAGTACGGACACACTGAAAGCTTGCAATCATGGCACAAAAGAAACGGGGAAGACAAAAAAAATTGTAGATTCGAGATTATAAGGGGAAAATGATTTCAATGATTTCATCGGGGAAGCGCTAGAAATATCAGGTATGTCTCAAAATCGGCTAGACACACTGTTACTGTGAATAAAAATCAGATAGATCAAGGCAAAAACTCTGACATAAGTGTAGAACCGGGAAATCAGGGGTATGGTGGGAAAAATAGTCAACCAAAGTCTAAGGTTTGGTCTGATATTATTGGACCCAAGCCAAAAATGGGAATGAGCCTTCATTAACATGAACCTATTGGTGATAATGATGAGGTGATTATTGAGAATGCTGACATTGCTGGAGAAATGAAATTCTGGGAAAACTCTTTGGTTGGTAATGTTATTGGGGCTAAAGCTACCCTGAAAGCAATGCAGGACTTTGTAGGGAAACAATGGAAAGAAATTGAAATCTCAAAGGTGTTATATTTCAAAAGGGGATGCTTCATCCTCCGACTTTCATGTCAGGAGGCTATAATTGATGTGTTAAGAGGACGGCCATGGAGGTTTAATAGGAATGCCTTTATTCTGAAGAAATGGACACCTGAGATTTCTATGGAGCTGGATAAAATCTCAGTGGTTCCAGTTTGGGTTCTTTTTCCTGAATTGGATCCATGGTTTTGGTCAGTGCATGCTCTTAGTAAGATAGCTTTTGAATTTGCGCAGACTGCATAACAACTCACAAGGAAAAGCTCTTTTTTGCTAGTGTTCTCGTGGAAGTTGATGTTTTGAAAAGGTTGCTAGAATCTTTGTTGTTAAAACCTCCATACTTTGAACCTATTTATCAAAAAGTGGAATACGAATGGGTACCATTCTTCTGTCAAACATGCAAAAAACTAGGGCACCAAGAAAAGAAATGTAAACTGAACAAGAAGGAAGCAGAAGATGGTATACAAACCAAAGGAAGTTGAGAAGCCTCTAAATGGAGGAGATGAGCTGAAAATGAAGAAGCCCGAACAGGAACAACAACAAGTGGAGTTGGAGGAAATGCAAATTGAGATTGTCACACCTCCTCCAAAAGAAGCTACTAATGATCTGGGATTTAGAGTGGTTACAGAAGAAAAGTGAAATCAGTTAAACCTCAGACTAATTCTACCATATCCCCAACTCTGACCAAGGTATGGAGAATTAGGGATGGGTGACATCCATCTGGAGAAGGGATTTGGGGTAGAGATACAGAAGATTGACTTCATAGGGGAGGAGGAACCACCTGACTCTTCTCACTCCCAATGATTATTGGTGCTTGGAATATTAGAGGGTTGAATGAAACCCTCTAGCAGCAAGAGGCTAAGGAACTGTTGCTGAATAATAAGATAGATATATTTGGTTTATTAGAGACTAGAGTTTAAGAGAATAAATTCAGGGATATTCTGAAGAGAAAGTTTGAGAGATTTAAATGTGCTAATAACTATGCACATCATTAAAATGGAAGGATTTGGGTCTTATGGGATGAAACAAGTGTGAAACTGGAGGTTTAGGATGCAGGTAGCCAATTTATACACTGTAAAGTAACTCATATTACTTCACATTATACTAGTTGGATCACTTTTGTGTATGCTAGCAACAGTGCACAGGAGAGGAAAAATCTTTGGGACAAAATGTGTTCAATGAATATTGGAGCTGACCCTTGAATTTTGCTTGGTGACTTCAATGTCATTAGATCACATATTGAGAAAGTGGGAGGAGCCCCCCCCCCTCTTCACTGTCTGATATGGAGGATTTTAATAAGTGTATCAACTTTTGCAATTTAGATGATATTGTGGGGGCATAGATGTCATCTAACTTGGACCAACAGCTAAGATGGAAGTACTAGAAACTGAAGTAAGCTTGACAGAGCTCTAATAAATGTTGGGTGGAGATCTAGTTTTCCTGCTTCCTTTGCTGATTTTAAGCCAGCTGGAGTATCAGATCACTCTCCGATTGTGGTGCAAGTGATTAAACCACAGAAGGTGAAGAAGTCCTTCAAGTATCTGAACTGTTGGGCAGGGCATCAAAGCTTTGGGAAAATTGTAGCTGAAGCTTGGGAGAAACCATTTAAGGGGACAACCATGTTTAGACTTTTCAAGAGACTGAGAAATGTCAAGCATGGGCTAAGTCAGCTTAATAGGGATAATTACTAAAACTTGAGTAAGAGAGTTGAGGATTGTAAAAATGAGCTGAATCAATGTCAGATAGAGCTGCAACACAGACTTTTTGATCAGGACACTATTGGTCAATGTGAGGAGCTAAAGGAGAAGTACTTAGGATTGAGGAAAGCTGAGCTTAGCATGTTATACGAAAGGGCTAAAGTTCAACATCTTAGAGAATCTGATTGTAGCTCGAGATACTTCTTTACTAAGATAGCTGAGAGGAAAAGCCAAGGGAATTTGGTCAAATCGTGGACAGACTTGGAGTCACCCATACAAATCAGAAAGACATCATCAATGCTTTTCTAGATTACTATCAAGTATCAACATCTGTTAGGCACAGAAAAACAGGTCACATCTCTTGACCATGAATTTGTGCAAACTGGTGCTACATTATATGATGACCAACAGATTTTTCTAAGCTCTCCTATCAAACAGGAGGAAATTAAACATGCTTTATTTGATATGAATGCAAATAAGAGTCCTGGGCAAGATGGGTTCTCCCCTAGTTTCTTTAAGTCCACTTGGGAGATTGTAGGGCAAGAATTAAGCACATCAGTTTTGGATTATTTTGATAAGAAAGTGATGCATAAGCAAGCCAATGCTACTTTGGTCACTTTAGTTCCCAAGAAGGAGAATGCAAGCAATGTGACTGATTTCAGGCATATCTCTTGTTGCTCGATATACTACAAGACAGTGACTAAGATTATGGCAAATAGGATGCATCAAGTTCTCCTTGACATCATAGGTAAAGAACAAGCTGCTTTTGTAAAGGGTAGAGATATATTCCAAAACATCCTCATGTCTGAGGCTTTGGTTAAAGGGTATGGCAAAATAAACATGTCTCCCAGAAGTTTGGTGAAAGTAGACATTAGGAAAGCCTTTGATTCTCTTAATTGGAGCTTCATAAAGGATATGATGGTGGCTTTGAAGTTTCCTATGGTTTTTATTGATTGGGTTATGGGTTGTGTCTCCTCTCCCTACTACTCCATCAAGATTAATGGTAGTTATGAGGGATTTTTCCCTAGAAAATGTGGGGTAAGGCAAGGAGACCCTCTCTCACCATATCTCTTTGTGCTTAGTATGGAGATCCTTTTCAGATACCTAAGGTCCATGCCCTCTTATAATCAATTCTCATTTCATCCCAAATGTGTGCAGATGAATTTAACTCATCTAACATTTGCCGATGACCTAATGATTTTTGTAAAAGGAGATGTTCCATTAGTCATGGCAGTGGTGGATAGCCTTCAGATCTTTGCAAATATCTCTGGTCTTGAAGCAAAACCAGCAAAAACAAAGATATACTTTGGGGGAGTCAAGGATAGAATCAAGAGGAGGATTTTAGCAGAAACTAGGTTTACTGAAGGCCTCTTTCCTTTCAGGTATCTGGGTATTCCACTCCACTCAAAAATGCTTAAAACTGAGTTATATAAGATGATGGGGGGGAAATAAGTAAGGCAATCCAACATTGGTCTACTAAAATGTTGTCATTTGCAGGGAAAACACAGCTCATTAATTCTGTCATTTTTGGTTTGGAGAATTTTTGGTGTGCGAGTATTCTACTTCCTAAAGGGGTGCTTAAAAGAATCAACAGAATGTGCAAGAATTTCCTTTGGAACATTGAGGATGGGGAAAGGAAAATGAGCTTCAAGAGTTGGAAAAGTTGTTGTAGCGGTAAGGATGAAGCTGGGTTAAGTATTAAAGAGGTGTTGTCATGAAACAGAGCTCTAATGACAAAATGTATCTGGAAAATCCTCAAAAATCAAGATAGCATTTGGTGTGATTGGGTTAGGGCTTATTGTCTCAAAGGAAAGGATTTCTGGTACATAAAAAGCAAGCCCTAATGATTCTGAAACCTGGAGAGGAATCATCAAAATCAGAGACTATCTGTTGAGTCTGAATGACAGCCCGAGAATGATTCAAGATCTCATTTTAAGCTGGTAGGATATGGATCAGCTTAGTGTTAAAAAAGCTTATGAGTACTACAGAGAGAGCTATCCTAAAGTAAAGTGGAGCAAGGATCAAAATCAGAGACTATCTGTTGAGTCTGAATGACAGCCCGAGAATGATTCAAGATCTCATTTTAAGCTGGTAGGATATGGATCAGTTTAGTGTTAAAAAAGCTTATGAGTACTACAGAGAGAGCTATCCTAAAGTAAAGTGGAGCAAGGTTGTTTGGGATAGTGTTGGAATGCCAAAGCATAGCTTTATCACAAGTCTTGCAATGCAGAAAAAACTAGCGACTGTTGACAATATTCAGGCAAGATGGATGATTATCGTCAATAGATGTTCCTTGTGCAAAAAAGCTGCAGAATCGCACGGGCACTTATTCTTCAGATGTGAATTCTCTGAGCAAGTTTGGTCGGTTATTCTGTAGTGGATAGGTATGAGGAGTAGGAGATGGAGTCTGCAACATGAGGCTCTTTGGTTTGCAAAGCATAAAAATCAGAAAAGTTGGAAAAAAAAATGGTGCAGGTGTAGTCTTGCTGCAACTGTCTACAATCTATGGCTTGAAAGAAATCGAAGGATCTTCATTGGTGAGGAGCAGCCGGCTCAAATGATCATCAACAATATCAAATTTCAAGTTTGTTTGCGAGTTTATAGTTGGAAAAGAAATGTGATTAGTGAGGATGTTTTAGATGGTTTTAGAACTTAATCAAGTCTAGTGGCTCTTATTTTTGTAATATCTTGTTTTATTCCCCTTAATGGATGAATAAAATCTATCACCTTCTTACAAATAAAATATATTGACATTTTCACCTATGACAATCCGACATGCCACATTTGTCAAAATTTACGTGCCTACAACAATACTTACTATAATATATTGTCACACACTTAATTATCTAAAGTAGTTTTTTGTCTTGTGATCTCACACCATTGATCCTAATTTATTCATTATATTTTGGTTTTGCTAGACCTTTTTGGGAGAAAAAACTTATCTCAAAACAAAATGACATGAAAAAGAGACGATGTATAAGAAAAAAAAAAATTCTAGTAAGAACATAGTTACACATGCCTTAAGATCGGTTAATTGTATTTTCGTTTGATTCCATATGTTTCATTATAATCAGCTACGTCTTAGAAGTCCAAGAATATCATTTGCAAAATGACGGCTCAATATTTCTCATTTAAGAGTTTCTTTCCTGCCGTAGGTAGCACAAGCAGAAGCGCATCAAACCATATGGTGCTTCCCTTCTTTTCCTTTCACCTTTCTCATAAACCACTGTATTTCTCTAGCCAAGCTCCAAGCATGCCTTCTATACCCAAGCCATCGTAGAACTCCTTCCCAAAGTGCTCTTGAGAATTCACAACCAAAGAATATGATCTACCTTTTCTTCTGCTTTCTTGCACAAGCTGCACCTCTTTGGAACACTCATTTCTCTTTTTTTTTTTTTTTTTTTTTTTGCAGATTATTCACTGTGGGAAGATCATTTTTGGACGACCACTCTTTGGAAGGCTACAGTATCCCATATTGTGTTGGCCCAAGCCACTTTGTTTTCCCGGTTTACTGAACATATTATAAGCCAGCTTTCTGCCCTTAGTATTATGCCATTTTGCAACCTGATTGGCTGCTTCTTCATCTTCATTATAGACATCTTTGATATTGTCTCTAATGTGAAGAATGCTTCTCCAAGGTGCTAACCAGTCAACCTGCTCTTGGACTTTCCAGAATGACTTTTCTTTAAAAAAAATAAGTAGTGATCCATTTTGTCCAGATATTATCTTTCTCGTGTAGAAGTTTGATGATCAATTTTGAATATAGGGTTTTTTTTTTCCAACTGAGCACTTCTTTTATACCCAAGTCTCCCCCCTGCTCTGGAAAGAGGAAACTCCATTTTAGAAATGTGATTTTCCCTCTTTGCTTAGTTATTCCCCCATAAATTCTCCGCATAGCCGAGTAATCTGCTTGGTCACTGTTTTGGATAACAATAACACTGAACCCCAGAAAGTCTGAACCCCTTGGATGACATAGTTGATAAGCTGTAGTTTACTAGCATATGATATGAAATTGTTTGCCCAATGCATCAGCTTTGCTCTAATTTTATCCAAAAGTGGGAGATACATTGGAACTTTCAACCTTGCTGAATGCAATGGGACTCTCGTGTATCTAAATAAGAATGAGCACATTGAGTAGCATGTTCTTCTAGTGGTTTCTTTTGCAGCCTCCTGTTTCACCCCTCACAAGTAAATATTGGTCTTCATTGGGTTAGCAGCTAGGCCAAATTGCATTTGAAAATTGCTTAGAGTATTAGCCATGGCAATAACATAATTGATATCTCCTCTATCAAATATAAGAAGATCATCAACAAAAAGAAGATGGTTTAGTGAAATCTTGTTGCACTTTGGATGCTGTTTGAAGCATTTGGATTGATTAAGTCTCCTGAGCATTCTAGAGAGACCCTCCATACAAATCACAAATTGGTAGGGTGACAATGGGTACCCAACCTTTGAACCATTAATATTGAGGGAAAGATAGGTTGAGTTTATGCAAGCCATAATCCACCCAATGAATTTGCCTAGGAACTGCAGCTCAGAGAGAAGCCAAATATACTCAAAAAACAAAATCAAATGCTTTCTATAATATTTTCTTACTAATTCTTGAGAAAGAAGAATGTTATTAAAGATGGATCTTGTAGAAACAAAAGCTAATTGTTTAGAACCAATTATTGTGGCCAGTACTGGTTGAATTTTACTCACCATCATTTTGCTAATGATTTTGTACATTATATTGCAACATGAGATGGGTGTGTAATCAGCCACTGAATGAGGAATGACTTTTTTTGGGAATTAGGGGTGGAGTTCACTTGTTTGAGCATTTTTCCTAAGTGGAAAAAATACGGAATAACACTGCTCAACTCATCTCCAATTATGTCCTATGTCTTTATATGCAGCAAAACCATCTAGACCAGGTGATGCAGAATCAAGGTGTGAACAAATTCCAAGTTCCAAAAAGAGCAATTCTGAGGGTTCGGAAAATTCAGGTTTGCGCACTCTGCTTTGACAGCCTCTTGAGGGTTCAAACGAAGCTCAATTTCTATGTGCCATACCTTTCCGGAAAGCTAAGAGATCAAACTAAATCATGGTTTTTAAATTAGGACAAAAAGATATCTCAAGAAGTTGCAGTTTAATATTTACGCAGGCTATCAGGGAGGATGCAGTGAAGAATGTCAGTTTTCAGGTCTGAAGTTTGAGTTATGATATCTCCTTCTAAAGATAATGGAATTGGGCTAAATTTATATTCAGATTCAAGTTTAAGAACCTATATTTATAATGCAACAAGTTTGAGCTTCATATGATAAATGGTTTGAAAGTTATAGCCATTTCCGCGCTGTGTGTACTGCTGAGGCGACCCTGTTTCTGGGCTGAAGCTTGGTGTTGTTTTGGGGCACGAATTCGAGCTACTATAGAGCTGGGCATCTATTCAATCAATGAAGAAAGTTCATATATATAAATAGATAAAGATAAGTCATCCTACAAAGCAAAGCTAGCAGCTGAATAGGTGATAAGCAAATGAATGAGAAAACCCTCAAGGGAGGGTTTACTCTTTATAAAATACTTATCCACTTGCAGCAGCCTGATATATGACTCATATGTCCTCATTTTCATGCGATTCTTGCCCTCCCATCTCCTACTTTTGATGATTTTATAGTTGTTTTCCCGCTCTTTTTATATATATGTTTATCTTGGCTCAATTCAATGTCATTTTGCAAATTCTAGTGCATTTTCTATTTTGTACGAGAATCGGGTTCTGCGGTGTGGTTTTGGCTTTTGTAGGGGCCAATATGACCAAAACATGAGTGAGATATGACCTTCCAAAGTCAAGTGCGCGCGCCAGTTTTTGGCCGCTCGGCCGTACGCTCGCCGAGCGGATGGCCGAGCGTATAAACATCAGAGAGCATCCCGCCGAGTGCACATCCACTCGGCCGAGCGGATTGCTTCACTCGACGAGAGAATATATCCACTCGGCGAGCGACTGGCCGAGTGGAAGCCCAGATTTCACCATTTGACACGTTTTTCCGTTTTGTCTTTTGCACAACTATATATACTCACCTACCCCTAATAATGTAGGGACTTTCCATTTTCTTAGATATTTTGAGGTTAATTTCAAAAGGGATCTAGAACCCTCTCTCTCCTCTAGTTTTGAGCTTTGTTTTCTCCACCATTGTAATTCTTACATCTTTTCATCTTTCATTTCAATTTGTTCAAAATTTCCACAATAATTCTCAAGTTTCATTATTAATATAATTCAAGTCTTATTTCATTCACCCTATCTCTTTATTACTTTTATTTGGGTAACAATCATTTCTCCCTTTTACTTATTGTCATTTATTTTGTTTTAATTATTGTTAATTTATGTTTATTAGTCAATTAATTAGATTTGTTTTCCAAGTTTGAATCTTTACTCAATTCTCATATTTAGTATCATGTTTATGGTTCTATTAATTGTGATTAGTGCTAGTTTAGCCATGTGTGAGTAGTTGCTATAGCTAGGGGTGAGGTTAATGGGTTAAAGTTGTGAACTTTATGTTTAGGGGGGTTGTCTAATGGTTATTACTTGAAAATCATGCTACTTTATCACCTTGTCTAATGTTTTAACGATTTGTAATAAGTAATGTTTTACTTATTATTGTGTTTTAATCAACATGAGAGACTTGAGATTGAATTTGGCTAATTTGACTTGGAATTATTCATTAATTGCATGAGAATAGTAATTAGGCCTTGGTTAATTGCTTGAGAGAGAATTAACCCTTCTTTTCGGCCTTGATAACTTGTTAGTGTGCATGATTAGGCTCAATTCAACCCCCTAAGTTAAAGACCCCAACTTTAGACACGTGAACCTCTCTAACCCCTAGCCCCGTCATTATTTATCCAAACTTGCGTTTTCATTAAATTAGCTACTAGTTTGTTTGTTTGAATCGTTAGTTAGTAGAAGATAATTAATAGTTTAGACTAAATCATTAATTTTTTATTTGATTAGACTAAAAAATTAGGACATTATTAATAGACAATTACCCTCCGTCCTCGTGGATTCGACCCTAGCTATACTAGGATGATTAGACTCGCTTAGGCTAGTTTTAGGCGTGTCACAACCTTCCTTGACTCATATACCCACGTCCTTATCAGCCATAGAAAGAAAGCAAGCAGCTCTATTATTTATGAAAAGGGGCTGTAAAAAGAGGATCAAGTAGCAGCAATAATCAGCCACAATAAGACTTCTAGGATTGCAGTTCAGAGAAGCTAGTTCATCACATTTTATCTTGTAATGCTTTATGCTTTTAGTAGCTTATTATATTAGTTTCTTTACATTATTGCATCAGCTTCTAAGCTTAGTTTTCCCCTTTAAATAGGGCCATTTATGCATTGTAATGGACAGACTTTGATAATAAAAAAAACTAGTTGAGTTTTACTCTTCTTCTTTGGATGCAAAAACAGTAGCAAGCTAAGAGCATCTAGGAGCATTTGTGGTGCTCCAATTCTCCTTGTAGTGTCTATGTGTTTATGAATGGTGTCTCTGTAGTTCATATCATTTAGATCATTTATTGTTAGCTAAAGTTCATCCCCTTGAGCTTTAGTAATCAATATCATATCCTTATTTCAGTTTTCTTGCATTTTCGATTTCAATAAACTCAAAATCACATAAAAACAGTCCTATATGTATCAATAGTGTTTGGGTGTGCATCACCGGGGCTTCTCATGTCATCAATGGTGAAGAGAGCAGCCTTGACATCATCTTTTGTACATGTGAATTCTTTAATGAGGTGTGTTTGATTCTTAGCGGAAATATTAGCACCCTTCACATAATCAACATAGAAATCATCTGTCTTATGCTCAATAGGCAATAGTTTCACATATTATGCTAGGAAAGCATTGTTAACTCCATCAACCTTTATATGAAGTTTGTTATCAGCATCATGGATTTTCCAAATATAGGCCAGAGCTTTTCTCACATTCACTTTAACAAGGAATAATTTTGTGCTGACATCATTCATCTTGATATCTTTGATCTTTGCTCTCTGATACATGAGACAAAGTTCCATATTTTCCAATTGGAAAGTTTGTGGGGAACCACCCCCAATTTTCACCATTTTCTGGGAAATCACCTTATTAAATTTTGATTTGTAGAGAACTACCAAAATATAAACAAAACCAAGGGGTAGGACCACCTACCTTACCCAAACCACCCTCCACCATCTCTAACGAGCCCGCATTACCCACCACCATTCACGCCGTGACTGCCACCCTTCAACCCCGAGAAGGCCACGCCGACCACCACATTCCCCCGCTCCTTGTCCTCCACCCTCCACTCTTCTCTCTCCCTTCATCCTCTCTTTCCTCTCGATTTTTGGCCTGGCCTGCTCCTCCCTCCATCGACGACCATATTGATGGTGTCGAGGTTAGGTAAGGGTTGTGGTTGATATTGGCGGGTGGTTGTGGTTGTGGTTGGTGTTGGCGGGTGGTTGAGCGTGGTCGTTAGGAGTGTTGGTGTTGGGGCCAAAAATAGTGATGGGCTAAGACGTTACAAAGCCCATAAGCAAGTAATACTAAAAGCCCACGTCAAGAGCAAGTGAAAGGCAAAATTGTCTTTCACGAGTAAGCAAGAGGATTATGGCCGTTGATAAGTGGTTACCTCCTCCCCAAGGAAGAAGGGACAGCCCTACACTTGGCAGGGGGACCCTTATGACAACCCTAATCTCATCATTTTGAGGAGGATAAATATCCTCTCCTTCCCAAGAAAGCGGCCAGATTATTCCACCACATTTATCAAGAAAATAATTCTTTTCATATATTACATCAAGTAAAACCTTTCTAAACCCTCTCAATATATCTGTAGTAAATATCTTTCGGCACCTTGATATCAAGGAGAGCCTGCCCTTGTTAAACCCCTGACTTGATCGTCGGAGGGTCCTTGCCCGGGTAAAAACCCCCGGGTTATGGGCTTTCTTCCTTTGTGCAGGTCCCAAAACCTGAGCAGCCCAGGTCTTCGACAGCCTAAGCACGTCTCCATTCGACATCGGGAAAAACACCCAAAACAAGTGGCGCCGTCTGTGGGGACGACTTGGCTTTTCCGAAGAACCCGGTGACGCAAAGCGATGGTGACCACGCGAAAACCAACGGAGAGTAAGAGTAAGGCGACGGAAACCGAGAAGGTCATTCCCGCGTCCACCCAAGCGACAGTGGCGGACACGGAGGAGACCATTGCGGAGATGGTGGTAGGAAAAAAGGGGGGGTGCTACCCAGAAGATGAAAGAGAAGGTAGGAGCAGCAAGGCCTCATCGTGAAGAGCCAGAGAAGGAGCCTGAACAGGTATCCCTCGACGAGTCATCCTTTGACGATTGTAATTAGTTAGAATAGATTGTTAAGTTGATCATCAGATTACTCTATCGAAGCTATGTATAACAGGTTCTTTTTTATGATTTTACAAAGTTAACGTTTTATTTTCTTTGTTTCTGGTTAGTTCGTAGGATTCAGTTTTTGTTCTTATCTTCTTACTTGATTATTCAAAGTTGAATACTTGTAGATTTTAGTGTTCTTATTATTATGTTTAGTACGAAAGGGTAATTACTTAAAATTCGGGAATATATGTAGTATCAAAATAGTATAATTGTGAGAACATAATTCGATTTCATATACTCTCTGAATTGAATTGGTCATTGTGATTACGAAACAACTAATTAATTATATAATCGAGTGGCCATCTTTAGTATGATTTGATTAGTTGATTGCTAGGCTAGTATGGTTAATCCGTAATTGTAGATTCCACAGATGGTCTCTATAGCGACGAGTGTGCGAGTCGTGCGATGATTGCACTAGGATAGGAGTCGCCACCAAACAATTGTGGGGTGTTTGGAACCATCCAATGCGATCTTGTTCCTTGTTAACGAGGGACTACGTAAACGCCAAGTGAGTCTCTACTCATTGAGCATAAACGCTTGGAGATGCGAGTCATGCCGAGTACAAAACACGTTTGCGAGTCGTTTACCGAAAGGACAAAACCGAGGGACGTAAGGAACAAAATGCGCATTGTGCCCTACGCCAATATGCAGTCTACAGACCGCAAGACTGGGTTCGGGGGTGACTGTACGTGTTGGGAAGCCATAAGACACCCAACCCCGCCCGCGTATAGCGGCCTCTACTAGTTGAATTATCGTTTACAAGTCGTCGAGAAGTTAAGCCATGCAAGTTACAATCATTTACAAGTTAAATACAACCTAATAAAATTTAGCTAAGTCGGTAGTTTTAGAACATAAAACTAGATCTTAGGTCACAAAATTATTAAGGTTGATTGAAGGTCCCTAGGTACCAATTTGTCCAAGCGCTTTGCGCTATGTGTGTTAGGCGTGATTCATGTAATTCGTTTTAGATCTAATTTTGGTTAGGCAAAAATAAATCTATGTCGAAAGCATTAAAATGCGCACGTAAAGAAGGGGTAGAAGATGAGAATAAAGTAAATAGATGAGTTGAGAAAAGAGGGGATGCCCTCAGGACTTACGTGTGTCCGCGATACCACTACTTGCTCTACTATGCTTCAAGATCGTTGCGTTGATCGTTAGTCTGCGTCGTAGGGGCTAGAAGTGTTCTTGAAGCGGTGCGTAGTTCTTCGAACATGGTGTTTGAGAGGGTCTTTGTTTGAGTTGTGTTTGTAGTGTTGTGTTTGGGGGTGCCCTAGAGGTGTAGAGGTCCTGTTAGTGTTTTGGTGTTGTAGTTGTTAGGGTTTTGTATTGTGGTTAGAGTTTTTGTGAGAGAATTGTAGAGAGAGAAGCAGAGATTGGGGGTGGAAATGGTGTGTCTAGGTTGTGAAATGGGGTGGAAATGACGTGTATTTATAGTGTGGTCGTGGGCTAGGGTGGCTGCCGTCTAGGGTATGGGTGCGCCATGCGCGGGGGTCGCGCATGGCGCACGCATACCCTAAACGGCAGCCACCCTAGCCCACGACCACACTATAAATACGCGTCATTTCCACCCCGAATCTCTGCTTCTCTCTCTACAATTCTCTCACAAAAACCCTAACCACAATACAAAACCCTAGCAACTACAACACCAAAACCCTAATAGCACCCCTACACCTCTAGGGCACCCCCAAACACAACACTACAAACACAACTCAAACAAAGCCACCCTCAAACACCACGTTCGAAAAACAACGTTTCTGGATCTAAATCTGGAGAGAATTATCCCGCTCTGTCCCCATTTTCCCACGGGCAGGGGTGTGTAAAGCCCGGCATCGTCCTATCTTTCATTGGCTTTCTCGGATGGCTCTTTCTCCCAAACCTCTTGCACTGGAAGGGAGGTATTTTCCTGCTTTCTTTAGACTCATTTTTCAATTATTCAACCATTTAATTTTATCAAGTTCAATTTTATTGGTGCTGTTGGAAAATCTGCACAGACCTCTTTGATTGCTTATTCTTCTCATGTCTTTGACCTTCTCGCCCGCGTCCGAGAGCAGGATCCTCCTCATGAAGGCGTGCTGCTAAGTCTATTTCGAAGTTAGAAATATTTAAAGAAGAAAAAAAAAACCTCTTCTGGTTGCAACCCGAATGGTCAAGGGAATTGATGATTCGTGTTTAGTCTCCGGAACTCCTTCTTCTTGATAGCATTGGTCTCGTCTCGGCAGTTAGTTAAGTTCCGAGTCATTAAAGAGACTTGAAAACTACAAGCTTTGAAGCCCCTTTCTACAAACCTTTCTATAATATAAGGCGTCTCGGACGTTCTTCGCATGTTTGAGCGGATCCCCAGCGGATTTCCTTTTACTGTCTTCAATGTCTTGACTTTAGGAATGATTGGAACCTCTCGCTGGTTTTTTGAATTCGACATCAGGAAGTGTGACGAACCGGATTAATCAAAATCACGATAGAACAAATTCTCGGAAGTTCGCCGGTGTTTTATTACACCCGGGGTGTTGGTTCAAGTCCAACTCGTGATACGGAAATTTTGGACGGTAAGACCCCGTGCACCTTTACTATAGCTTCGCAGTGACAACCTTTCATCGAACGAGCATTTTCCGGGATGACTCTGACTTCCACCCGCTAGATTGATTCGGTTCGTTCTTTTTACTATGTAGGGCCAGTTGATCCCGAGGTATAAAACCACTAACTTCCGGCCGGATGAAAAGCCACAGCGTACCGATACGACGAGCATAGTGGAGGAGAATGCGCAAAGTGACAAATGTGATGAGAATCAGCAGCTGCCTCAATAGTAGCCCGTTAAAGATGATTCCTCCCCTTTGGACACCTTTAAATGGCCTCCTCTCCTCGGCTCATCAAGCGAGGCTGAAGCCGCAGTCTCTCCGTTGCAAACTTCGGGCTCCGGGTCCTAATTGTTCCAGAGCAACCCGAAAAAATTCTTATCAACTAGAAGTGTCAGCTTTCTTGAAGGGCTAAGTGGGATCCGGGGACCAGTCCTAAAAGCCCATCAAATTACAGTCTGCCTTTCCCTTCCTGAAAAGCGTGATATGGCCCTGACGTGGATTCATCAAAGGGGAGGCATTGTTTTGAATTTTACCAATTGTAATATCTGGAACCACGTCTCAATATTATGCCTTGAAGAGGACTCGAACCTCCACGCTGTTTAGCACGAGATTTTGAGTCTCGCGCCGCATCTTCACGGAGAATTCAATTTCACCGGGTCCTCATTTCAATTCGTTGAAAAAAAAAGAGAACTGTGTTATTTCATTCAAAAATCGAATGCAGCTAGAATAGAGGGCGTGATAGTCCAATTCTACATAGTTCTGTGATCCGCCGCCATATGCAGATAATGAAGAACCATAAGACTGAATTACCTGGGATGCCTGTGCCCATAAGAAATCGCGTAGCCATCCATTAATAGTAATGGAACTTTGCGCAAAGTTTCCTCCCTCACGCTTGGCGCCAATGAGTTTTTTTTTAGGCCGTTTCACATCCGCTCTTCTAAAACAACCTTTTTACCAACATGATCACGAACGAATCTGCCGAACAGTTCGGGCCAAATCCTGAAAAAAGCCGAACGATTCCCATCTCTGAGATACGTCCGCTATGATAAACTCTTCATGCTTTCCCAAAGGTCTGGAGAAAGCTGCATAAAAATGACAAATCTGATTCGATGGCTCGAAGGAGTTTAAAAATACTATGATGGCTCCGGATCTTCATCTGTAACCTGGTAAATCAAAAGGTAATCTCTCGCATTCAGCTAGAGCACCGCTTCAAGAACACTTCTAGCCCCTACGACGCACACTAAGGATCAACGCAACGATCTTGAAGCATAGTAGAGCAAGTGGTGGTATCGCGGACACACGTAAGTCCTGAGGGCATCCCCTCTTTTCTCAAATCATCTATTTACTTTATTCTCATCTTCTACCCCTTCTTTACGTGCGCATTTCAATGCTTTCGCCATAGATTTATTTTTGCCTAACCAAAATTAGATCTAAAACGAATTACATGAATCACGCCTAACACATATAGCGCAAAGCGCTTGGACCAATTGGTAGCTAGGGACTTTCAATCAACCTTAATAATTTTGTGACCTAAGCTCTAGTTTTATGTTCTAAAACTACCGACTTAGCTAAATTTTATTAGGTTGTATTTAACTTGTAAATGATTGTAACTTGCATGGCTTAACTTCTCGACGACTTGTAAACGATAATTCAACTAGTAGAGGCCGCTATACGCGGGTGGGGTTGGGTGTCTTATGGCTTCTCAACACGTACCGTCACCCCCGAACCCAGTCTTGCGGTCCGTAGACTGCATATTGGCGTAGGGCAAAATGCGCATTTTGTTCCTTACGTCCCTCGGTTTTGTCCCTTTCGGTAAACGACTCGCAAACGTGTTTTGTACTCGGCATGATTCGCGTCTCCAAGCGATTATGCTCAATGGGTAGAGACTCACTTGGCGTTTACGTCGTCCCTCGGTAACAAGGAACAAGATCGCATTGCATGGTTTCCAAACACCCCACAATTGTTTGGTGGCGACTCCTATCCTAATGCAATCATCGCACGACTCGCGCGCTCGCCACTATAGAGACCATCCGTGGAATCTACAGTGGCGACTCCGCTGGGGACTTATTGTTAAAAGTGGGTGAGACTCGAAGATTGATTATCACGTTACATTTGTTGAGAAGTTTAGCACCTTCATTTGTCTGGATGCGACCCACGTTCCATAGGAACCTTTGTCCTTTCGGTACATCCATGTCTTTCTACCTCGTGTAGGACTGAATAATGGTTGTACCACCCGCGTTCACATCATCGACACTTCATTTCCAATGAAACATTGTCTCTGGTGCAAGGATGTTATACTCTCGAGCATGGGCTGCCACAAATCGAGATATAGCTACCTATAACGTGGTACCCAAAGCCTAAACCTCAAACCCTAAGCTATAGTCCATTTGCATGGTATATGTTTGCTCTTACGCGCTTTTGTTGCCTGTCTTTGCCTCTTTTGTGCCATTTTCATGCTCTAAACTTTGTCAAAGTAATTTTCAACTACATTAATGCCTTCCCTATGCAACACGTCACTTTTCGTGACTTTACGTGTCGTGCGTCTCCCCCCTTGCGCGCAACAATGCGTGCGTCACAAGCCCCGTGCGCACCACCCCCGTGCGTCTGCCCTTATGCGCGCACCATGCATTTGCCTTCGAATGGTGCAATTCCCATTCCAAGCCATGCCCCACTACATGTTTCCCTTTGTTTGAGTCATTTTCAACACCGGCATGCACTACCTTGCACCCACATGTGGCACTCACAAAATCGAGTCAAACTTATTGCATTCCATGCTGCATTCTTGAATACCGCATTGCCGTGTCCCGCATACACAACCATAGTATGCTGCATTGATCAGACATACATACATACATGCATATATACATATGTTATCTCCATAGAGTCGGGTCTTGCATCATACATTTGCATATCATCTAGGTCCACCCCTAGTCATCTAAATCATGCATCATCCTAGTGCATACCATTCCTAGGACAAACCGTCTCATGTAGGGTCAAGTTTGTACCAAACTACGAACTCATGCATCCATGCATACATGCATCACAACCCATGCATCAAACCTACAAAAAAAAACCAAAAAAACCAAAAAAAAACAAGTTACGTCATGCATCATGTCAAACACATCATTTATATCTCATACGTCAATCTGTATCGTCGACTCTATCCACCTAAGATATTTGAGGCCCACTCCTCGCTCTTTATTACACAAAAATACACATCTTTTTCGATATCATCAACCTTAGCCACCTAGGATTTCCGAGGCCCACCCCTCGCTCTTTTTTACCCAAAACTCCGCACCTTAGCCATACGTCAATCCGTATCAACAACCCTAGCTACTTAGGATCTTCGAGCCCCATGCGTCACTATTTTTTGCCTAAAGCTTGACAATTTAATGACACGTCAATCTGTATCATTCAATCCTAGCCACCTAGGATTTTTTAGGCCCACTTCTCACCCATTTTTCAACAATTCCGTGCAACTTATGAAAATTCGAACCATATAACTTGATCTTAGCCACCTAGGATCACCGAGGCCCACTCCTCACTCATATCATCATTGAATTTATGCATCTCGTCCATACGTCTATCCGTTTGCATACACATCACACACATTGCACTTGTTTCGATCTTAGCCACCTAGGATCATCGAGGCCCACTCCTCACCTCCTTCTGTTCCATCATTGAAGCCCACTCTTCACGATCGTTCGATCTTTACATACATAAGATCGTCAACACCTTGTCCAACTCGGTGACCCCGGCCCACATTTTCAAGCAACTCAATTGAAGCGCCAATGGTTTGAGGGACGACTACTACTTCTCTATGGATCCACAATCCACGTCGAGATTGGTCGCATGTTCCTCTCGTCAATGCTAAGTTTTTTTTCCACAAGTTCTCGACATTACCATCCCGAAAATCAAGGGGGTAGCAAACTCCATGCACTATGTTTTAAACTCCAAAACTTACATTGCACGAAAACCCAAGACGATGAGGACACGCATCACTACAACGAGACTACCATCAACGACATCAACAATGAACGTTCTTTCCGAACTACGTTTGGTTTGATTCCACGCGCTAGTGGATACGTGGGGAGTCTTTCGAGACACAACCACACGACAAAAGGTTTCACGCATGTTTTGTTTACCTCATTTCCATGTCTAGCATAGATACCTCCAACAGTTGAAATTTCTCTTTTTCGCTGATGGAATAAATGAGCTTTTGGTGTACCATATTTCTCATGAGCATCCAACGACGAATCCAAGTCTTTCTTACGCTGCACGATTAATGACTGGAGGTAAAAATTTGTAACTACATAAATGACTTTGATCCCTAACGATTGAATCCATTTTCTTTGGTAGCCCGCAGAGCCTCCATGCCGATAGACTTTTCATTTTTATCCTACATCTTCCTAGCCTGGGTAAGGGGTGTTGACTTGACAGAACCGACAAGACTTAAAAAAGTAAAGCCACTAACAACAAATTTGGCTAACAAACGGCAGGACTTAAAAAGTGGAGCCAAAATGAAATATGTCTTAAAAAAATAAGCAAAACTTCTGAAATTGGAGCCAAACTCTAACAAAAACAAATAACAAGTGACACGAACCAATGAAAACATCCCTCAATAGGGACAGAATTGAAAATATCAAACAAAATGTGTCTTTCTAACTGCAAACATGGTCAAGTCAGCATAATTGGGGGTAAAATGGGTCAGACCCTTCATGCACATCCGTCATTTGTCATCCAAGCCAGCTACAAAAGTACCAAAAAAGTCCTCCTTGAGATCGTGCAAATCACGCTACCGCAATCTGTCGCACTTGTATTCAAGAATCTGCCATTTGTTGATTCACCGCGAGAGTTCTTCCGCACGACGGACATTAATCGCGAAGGTAAGACGCTAGGAATTTTAAGGATCGCTCATCAAGCTCGCCATGCATGCATTCTCTGATTCTTTTCCCTAGTGCTAAATGACATGGAAATCTGAACCCACGTTATCAACCTAGCCCTTTGCAAATTTAGGCCGACGCATAGGTCTGAATTCCCGTTTTCCAGCCACATTACAAGCCATAACCCTTGGCCAGCCACATCAAATATGCCTCCATAATTTATATTCCACTTGGTCCAAGCTCAAGGATCAAGGCCCAGTTGAGCCAGCCACAACTACCGAACTCCACATTCCAAATCCTTGGACTATTCTTTTCCCTTGCCCAAGCACGGAATCTTTTGTCGACCCAAGACAAGGACGATCGTCATCGCGAGCAGCACGTCTCGTCCATTTGGAACCATCAGACATTGCGCCGCCGCAAACACTAAGCCTTGAGCCACCTCAAGCATCAAGCCGTGTGTCTCCACATGCATACATTTGTGCCACCACAAATACAAAGTCTTGCTCCGCAGCAAGCCCGAAGATCATCCTTGAACGGTGGGAAGGTCATTATTCGCCGTCACCATAAGTTGGACAATCACAACTTTTACTCACCTTTGTCATCATTTTTATTTTGGGGGAAACCTCAAATTTCGTCCATTAAACTTTAATTTTCATCCTTTTTTTTTTCTTTTGGGGGAAACCTTAAACTCACTCCTACACATTTTTCTTCTCACCATTTTCTATTTGGCATTCTTAGTTTTATTCCATGAAACTTACCATCTCTTTCATGCTTTTTCCTTTTGGGGGAAGTCGGGGGTACCCCCCTGCATTTTTTCGCATTTTGTATTTGCATGTGTCTCGAGTCTAGGTTGCATTACTCTAAGTGCACAACATCATCGCATTGCATTTTATAACATTGCATTACATCGCGTCAGTAACACTTGCACACCACATGCACAACCCTTTACACGAGCACTAGGCATCACTTGTTTTTCATGGCATGACAATACATTTGCACACTACTTGCATAAACCTTTGCATGAGAACTAGGCATCACTCGCCCACCCACAAGACAAGATTCAATCGCATGCCACTACTACTCTACAAGCATTGGCACGACGAGGTCGAAAGAATACAACCCTGCGCCACAATCTCCTTGCTCTCACAAGAATTTCAATATGCATAATCAACTGGCAAACAAGAGGTACAAGCGACATCCAATTGCTCCATGATCCCCCCACTCATGCAAACGTGGGGGCTCCTTTCGACAATGTCAATCCATCAAAGATCGAGCAAGATCACACACCTTTAAGTCATGTAACAGTCGCACCGACTTTAAACTCGAGCATCTAGCAAAACTTTATATTCAACACCAACGGACCTAACTCCATTACGATCAAGCAACGTCAAACCCACTTTCGACATCTCAAGCGAAATACCATCAACAGCAGTGGACCTAACTCCACCATTATCAAGCAACGTCGGACCAACTTTCGACATCTCAAGCGAAATTCCATCAACAGCAGTGGATCTAAACCCGCCATGATCAACCAACATCGGACCCACTTCCGATTGAAGCAAAAACAAGCACACCAAGCAATCAGCGGTCGCACTGACCTTAAACATCGACATAATCACCAAATAACATCGGACCCACTTTCGACATTCAGAAGTCATTACAAGTACAACCAACAAGTTCCACAATACTATCCAACGGTCGCACCGACTTTAAACATCATCCGCAGTCGCACTGACTATAAACATCAGGTATGTTTTCTTATTGGTTAGCGAACCTCTAAAAACGCATCGGCGGTCTACTGGACCTCAAACCACCCTCCACGTGCATTCGCATCCCGTTTGCACGATTTACATACTTTGACTTTCGCCTTGTCCAAGCCTCAGTCAAAGTGGGGGCTTCTGTAGACACCTGCATTTGTCCCTACCCAAATGCCCGATAATGAAAGGATACTATAACTGTGAACTGCGTCTACTTGCTCTACTATGAGAACCACCGTTGTCGTGAATCCGTTAGCAAATGCGTCTTTACTCAAAACAAGGCCAAAAACAACCAATTTCCTCCCTTTTACACCTAACCTAACTCAGGATTGACCCGCGTGCCTAAACCGCCAAAAATCATCAATAAAACACGTTTTTGTACGTCATTTGCCCACCCAAATTCACATGTACAATACTCATGTCGTAAGAAGGCCAGAAATGCAATTTCTGGTAGTGCGTCAAGGGATCCAGACGCACCTTCGCGCGCGCACAGAGGCCTACGCGCGACCCAGATTGCGCCATGCGCGAGCCAACCTGCGCCATGCGCGACCTTGCTCACGCCATGCGCGACCTTGCCTACGCCATGCGCGACCCCCCTGCGCCATGCGCGAACCCCCCCGCGCATGACGCACGCAAACCCTTGATGGCAGCCACCCTAGCCCACGACCACACTATAAATACCCCTCATTTCCACCCCATTTCACAACATCCACACACCATTTTCCACCCCGAATTGCTGCTCCTCTCTCATCACAATTCTCTCACAAAAAACCGTAACCACAATACAAAAACCCTAGCAGCTGCAACACCCAAAACCCTAAGACACCCTTAAACTTTAGGGCACCCCTAAACACAACACAATCAAACACAACTCAAGCAAAGCCCCTCTTAAAAACCACGTTCGAAGAACAACTAACCGCTTCAAGAACACTTCTAGCCCCTACGACGCACACTAAGGATCAACGCAACGATCTTGAAGCATAGTAGAGCAAGTAGTGGTATCGCGGACACACGTAAGTCCTGAGGGCATCCCCTCTTTTCTCAACTCATCTATTTACTTTATTCTCATCTTCTACCCCTTCTTTACGTGCGCATTTTAATGCTTTCGACATAGATTTATTTTTGCCTAACCAAAATTAGATCTAAAACGAATTACATGAATCACGCCTAACACACATAGCGCAAAGCGCTTGGACAAATTGGTAGCTAGGGACCTTCAATCAACCTTAATAATTTTGTGACCTAAGATCTAGTTTTATGTTCTAAAACTACCAACTTAGCTAAATTTTATTAGGTTGTATTTAACTTGTAAATGATTGTAACTTGCATGGCTTAACTTCTCGACGACTTGTAAACGATAATTCAACTAGTAGAGGCCGCTATACGCGGGCGGGGTTGGGTGTCTTATGGCTTCCCAACACGTACCGTCGCCCCCGAACCCAGTCTTGCGGTCCGTAGACTGCATATTGACGTAGGGCACAATGCGCATTTTGTTCCTTACGTCCCTCGGTTTTGTCCCTTTCGGTAAACGACTCGCAAACGTGTTTTGTACTCCGCATGACTCGCGTCTCCAAGCGTTTATGCTCAATGGGTACAGACTCACTTTGCGTTTACGTAGTCCCTCGGTAACAAGGAACAAGATCGCATTGCATGGTTTCCAAACACCTGTTTGGTGGCGACTCCTATCCTAGTGCAATCATCGTACGACTCGCGCGCTCATCGCTATAGAGACCATCCGTGGAATCTATAGTAATCGGTAATTGTACAACCCGAAGTAGCACCGGATCGTCGGACCTGTAATCAAAACTTGTCTTATCTTCCAAAATTATCAATTTGTTAAGTTGCACGAATCGAACTTGTGTATTCATGGCTTAAATTGACCTCTGTGTGTCCGTTTTTGTAATAGGATAGTCGAGTCTAGAGAGCTTGTTCTAGATTGCTATTTGGTTAGATGATATTTCAAGAACTTGTTTGATTTATCGATTATATGGGCATTGTAGGGTGTAGAAACTTATCTACATTCATGGTTAATATTTCGAAGTATGTGAATTGGTTTTCATTTTATGATCGATTGCTATTTAGACACTACCATGCATTCACTTGTATTGTTTTCGTTATAGTTTAGTCTGTACTTGATTTCCGATTTGTTATTGAGTTTAGAAATTTCGATAACAATGGTATTTTTACGACATAGGAAATCGTAAATAGAAGTGCATTTTCTCCGTGGGATCGACCCCTACTTACACTAAATACCAGTTAATTGTTTAGGGATTATTTCGGGTGACCACGACATCACGCTAGTAACCAACACAATTGGCAAACGAAGAACCAAGAGACACCATATTTTATGTCGTTATTATGAGGAATAATGGTGAAAAATAATGAGTAATTTATGGAACTTTAGAGAGATGTAAGAAGTTGAAGTGACTCATAACGTCTATATGGGCAGCCCAAAAGAATAATAATAACAGTGCTGTGAATTAAAGTATCTCCTAGTGACATGTGGCTTTCCACGTGGCCAAACCCCCAAAACTCGTACGTGAACGTTAATGCTAGACAATTACAAGTATAGTATAAAGATATATTGGAAATTGTTCTGGAATTAACACTAATATGTAAGCAAAATTTAAAAGTCATTTGGTTGCTTCCTGAATGATTAACGTCTTGAGTACGATGTTAATATGATATGTTCCCCTAAGATATCATCTATTATTTTCACTCCAAATCTAAAGTAATTCTTTACCGTCATGATAAATGCAACCGTGGCGGTACGGTCGACTACATTATATTAGTAATAACCACCGTAATCAGTATCATAATATCTTTAAGGGATTAACCATAACTAACATGTCCCTCTAAACTAATGGATTCATTTCTCATAACATATATATAAGGATGCATCATAAAATGTTAGAGTACAATATAGGCATTTGGTAAATTTGCAATATAATTTGGAGGTAACAATAATTTGGGAGTACAAACACATACACGATATAAAAAATATCTATGATTAATACATAAAACTAATAAGAGATGCTAAAATTCCCTTTAAATTGTTGTATGAAAGACAATCTATATACACCCACTATTTTAACACCTAATTATTTTTTAACCCAACATTTCTCTTTAAACATGTAGTATGTGTGTATCATGCATATTTTCTCACTGAAATTAAACAAATACCCAAGGTATATACAATCCCTTAAACTAACATGTAACTGACAAATTTGTAAGCGAACAACCAAGAGACACACAGTTTAATATCATTATTAGGATGAATTATGATGATGAATTATGATTTGAATGATAAAATTTATTTTAGAAGAAGTTGAAATGTTTTCAAACGTTCGAGAAGGCAACTCAAAGGTCAAAATTAATCTAGAGTAACACGTAGGGTGATAACGTGGAATTAAATTGATAGGAATCGCCCTCGACATGCCACGTGGATTTTTTTGGCTATGGATGCTTTCAAAGGCTGCCACGTAGGCGTGGAAATTAGCCTATTAAAGGTATAGTATTGATTAGTCATTTTGTATGTATTTATTGTCTCAAGATTGATGTAAAATTGTGTGGAAGGACAATGAGGCGATGAAAGATGATCCAAGAAGCGAGATGAAGAGATTTGGACAAATTTGGAAGTTAGGTTGAGGAATTTCAATGCTTTTACGGAAGGTCACCTTGAGGCTTTATAAATTTCATGCGACTTGGAATTTTGCAGGTTCATAATCTTAGCTTGGAAGTGGTCACACGTTCTCACATGCCAAGTAACGAAGAAGTTATGACCATTTGAAAAATTTCGCCAGAACCAGTCCGACGACCGAAACAGAACCTTTAGACGACTCGTCTAGGTTTAGACGAGTAATCTCAGACGAGTTATCCCTGGTTAGAAAAGTCGTTCGATTGTGTCGGTCGATTTTATGGGTTTCCTTATCCCGTTTTGTAATCTTTTAGTATTTAAACCTAGTACTCCGTCTTTTATTTAGCATTCAGTATTCAGACTTTTTTAGAGGATATTCAAGGAGATTATGCAAGGCTAAAACCTCTTTTCTCGGTTTGATTAATCGAAACTATTGTTTATCGACAATTATGAATTTGATTCTAATTCCTTTATTCGTTTAAGTATTGTTTGTTTATCTTGCTCTTATTGTTATTGATTGATTTATTGCTTAATTAGGTTGCAAACTAATTGGCCATTTATCTTTCATATATATTGCTTGATTCACAATTTAAGAACAATTGTTAGATTGTCGATTCACAAGTAGCAACTAGCCTAGTATCTATATGATGAACATCGGTATTAGGTTATAAAGAATAAACATATTAATTGAAGGTCGAAATCGCGTGTGTCTATATTGTATTAATCTTAGTTGACATCGTTTTGATACTTTATGATTTCGTTGGATTTAATTTAGGATCGTCGTTGTTATCCACCGATTAGGTCGGGCTATTAGGTACGCTAGATCTCTCCACTAAGCTACCATTTAGAGTAACATTTTTAACCTCAGTGCCTTAAAGGCTCCCGCCGTAAGACAGGGTAAGGGGAGTCGGATACACGCAAGTCTTACCCCTATTTAAACATAGAGAAGTTGCGCACAGATGACCCAAAATGAAAATTATTTCGAGAATCACACTGACTTACTGCTACTTCACAAAATAAGAAGCACAAACAGTTTTATGAGCCATTTTGCTTTATTCCATTATATCCTAAAAACCAAAGAATAAGTAGTGTAATACCCCATATTTCAAAGCAAAATCTAAGAGATAATGGCTCATATGAATGCTTAAAAAGATTGACAGTGCTACTCATACCAACAAAGTCGACTTTCCTTTTAGGAATCCCATGTGATCAGAATTCCACAATTATGCGTGCTTGACTGAGAGTAATTTCAGGATGGGTGACCTCCTGGGAAGTTTCCCAGGGTGCGCATGAGTGAGGTAAAAGTGCGTCGAAAGGACCCGTGTTGGCATGTGAGGCCAGCCCACAGCATGGCAAGCTGCCTCAGGTGACCACTCTTTGGCTCCACTGAATATGGAAATCTTAGCTACCATTTAGAAAGATAGAAAATTATATTTTAATCTTTTTATTTTCGATGGAGCCAAAGATCAATTATTCTTTGGTTTTTGGGATATAAAAAAATATAGAAAAATGGCTCATAAAACTGTCTGTATTTCTCATGTTATGAAGTAGCAGTCAGTTGGTGCGATTCTCGAAACAAATTTCTTTATGGGTCATTCGTGCGCAGCTTTTCTATGTTTTAATAGGGGTAAGACTTGCGTGCATCCTAGGGTAAAGATGTTGTTGTTGTTGTTGTAGGAAATTATATTTCCACAATTAAGTGCTCTACGAATTAGAATTAGTTGATAACGAGGATCAATTAGGTGAACGATAGTGGACATTAATTGACCGAGATCTTTTCTTCCATTAATTTACAAACTACTCTTTTTGCATTTCGAATACTTGGTCATAAACAATCACAAACCTCTCATTTGGTTACTTTACATACGTAGACGATTACTGTTCTCTGAGGATGCGAACATTGCTTCCCTTATACTACGTTTTAGGTTAGCATTGATTGATTATATTTGTAGGCATACGACTTTAGCCTGTCAATTGTCTTTTTGTGTTTGTGGTGGTGGATCTTTTACGGTCTACACCCATGCTACTAATAATTTTCTAGCCCCCTTTGATTCAGAGGTAGAAAGGACTTTGCGAGTTATGAGGAAATAGTTGAGGGAACTATATACCATTCGGTCATAAAAATTCAAATTTGAATTTCGACAAAGGTGAAACTATGAGGATTAGGTGACTCACAGCCCCGGATCTCATCAAACAACTATCATGCATCAATTATTTAGAGGAGGAAGCTGGTAAAACTGTGAAGATCAAAGGGCCGCTTTTACACCAACTCCCTAACTTCCATGGGGGTCAATTTGAGGATCCCAACCGGCATGTGTCGGATGTCTTCTTCTATTGTAGTGGAATGAAGCCCTCTGCAGTTCTGATTGATAACTTTCTATTGAAGGCATTTCCGTTTACTTTGAAAGAGAAGGTGAAAGATTGGTTGTCTACACTTCCGGAGGGTACTATAATGTCATGGAAGGATATGAAGAAGGCGTTCATTTAAAAGTTTTTTCCAGCTACCAGATCTTCATCTTTAAAGTAGAACATTAGCAATCTTATGCAAGAGGAGGATGAGCAGTTTTCAACCTATTGGGAGAAATTCAAAAAGTTATGCGCATGTTGTCCGTATCATGGGTATAATGATCAAGATCTCATCCTATTCTTCTTCAATGACCTCAACTATGATGATCAACGTCATGTGGTTGCTGCAAGTCAAGGGGGTATTGACAAATTGACTCCGTTTCGAGCGTTGGAGTTGCTTAATGAATTGTAGGATCAAGATCAAGCTCTTGTTAATGATCGACATTCCACAAGGAAATTGAATGTCATAGATACCAAAGCTTCTGCGAAGAAGAAGGTGGATAAGTTAACATCCATGGTGAAAGCATTTATGAGAGAAGGTGCCACACAGCCCGTGAACACTTGTGCAATTTTCTATGCCGAGGGGCATCTGAGTGATGCTTGCCCCTCCTTTCAAGAAGATGAGGCCGTAGAAAAGGTAAATGATGTGGGATTTGAAGGTGGTTGATTCTCTCAACCTAAGCCACAAGGACCCATGCAAGATCAGTCCAACAAACCTATGCCTACGGAGGTTATGTTCCGTTCTTTGGCCACTAATATGATCACTATGCAAAGTAGTATGCATCAGTTGCAAAGTGGTATGCAGTAGTTTCAACACCAAAGCCAATCAAGTGTCCAGAAGTTGGAGATTCAAATTGGGCAATTATCTGTTGTGGTTGCAAGATTGGAGGAACGAGAATCTAAGAAACTTTTATCGCAGACAGAACTCTCAAGCATTCTTGACATTTTTTTTTCAAAACTATCATCTTCACACCATGCATTTAGAAATTTAAAACATTTAGGCCTTTCTTAGTGTAGAGCTAGATACCAACCATGACATGAGAATGATCAGATAATCCTAATTGCATAAACTGAGTTGTGGTACTTATGTGCTAGCCAACCAGCCTGGATTTACAATTGCTCTATCTAACTTTGTCCACACTGCATCGTCCACCTCATGCAAGTTATGCCAGGTGTAATGACAGCGATTTCGAGGCAAGTCCATGAGCCCAGGGACATGAGTACAGCTATAGAAATCAACAACATCCTCTACTAAATTTCTCTCTGCCATTATTCACGATTACAATTATTTATTTTGTTCTCTTAGAGGATCTCTATTAATGAGATTGATTTTGGGTCTCAAGGTTTGTTATGGTCACAAATATCATCATGTTGACAACAAATTGACTATGAGACTCACTTTGAATATTTTTATTAATTTTAGGAAAATTTGTGGGAATTCACCTCCAACTTTATTTCACCATTTTTTGGGAAATTACATTCTAAAATAAATTAGTGAAGAACAACCAAATATAAACAAAACCTACGAGTAGAACCACCTTCTTACCCAAACCACCCTCTCGCCTCCTCAAATGACCACTTGTAGACTTGTACGGCTCGGCATGGTTTCGGGTTCCGGTCACTACGGGTCAGGTCAAATACAGGTCAAGTTAAATACGGGCAGACTATATGCGAGTTAATACGGGTTCGGGCCGGGTTGCAGGCTGACAAACGGGTCAAAAATACATGCTCACGCCTTGTTTTTTTTGTAATTGTTATTTTATTACTATTTTGCAAGCATTTTATGTATATTATTATATACTAATAATAGTTTAATTATCATTGTGTCCTTATATGTCTCAATTAATAAATTATTAATATTTAATTAATATTTATCTATTTATTTTTTATTTTTTTAATAGATATTTTGCACAATTAACTTGACCAAACGGGTCGGGTCGGGTTATGACCTAGGCATTCGAGTCATTTTCGGGTTCAGGTCATTTTTCGGGTCCGGGTGAGAAAAAAGGGTTTTTTCGGGTTATTTACGGGTCGGTTTTTCGGGCCGGGTCAATTTTTGACAGGTCTAACCACTAGCCACCACCATTCTGCCGCCACTGCCACCACCCACCGCTGACAATGCCACGCCGACCACCACATTCCTCAGCCTCCATGTCCTCCACCCTCCAAGACCCTTTTCTCTCTCCCAACCTCCATCCTCTCTTTCCTCTCGGTGTTCAGCCACTACAAGCATGGTACCGGCAACTGACGACCATGTTGATGGTGTCGGGGGTAGCTAAGGTGGTGGTTGGCGTTGCCAGTTGGTGATGCGTGGTGGTTAGAGGTGTTGGGTGGGTGGTTTGGGTAAGGAGGTAGTTCTACCCCTTGGTTTTGTTTATATTTGGTGGTTCTCCACAAAAAAAAATTAATAAGGTGGTTCACATAAAAATGGTAAAATTTGAAGGTACATATTTTCCTTAATTTTATATTGAATCTTTTAGATCCTAGTATAAAATTAATAAAAATAAAACGGCAAATGCATGTGGTGTCCATGAGTTTTGACGTTTCGCATATGTTGTCCCTGGTTTTGAAACTACTACTCCCTGGTGTCCCTCAGTTTTACACAACCCGACACATGGTGTCTCTGGGTGTAACTCTATTAATAGACTTCTGTTAAGTGATGACGTGGAAGTCATTAGTAGTGGTTGGCGAGAAAATAATTAGTGTTGTTAATTATATTTTAATAAAAACAATATGTACAAAAATAAAAATTCCAAATTTTTTAAAAAAAAATCTAGATATTGATTTTCTCGAAAAAATTTCGCCGAAATTATGCTATTGGTAAAAAAAAACACAGTGCACATGGTGTCCTTGAGTTACACTTTTGTGCATATGGTGTCCCCCACTTTTGCAATTTGTGGATGTGGTGTCCCTGAGTTTTCCAATTTAATGCAAATGATGTACATGCTTTGCATTGAAGGTATTGTAACGGCTAGTTTTTTTTGTAGTCGTTGTAATTGCATATTGTTGTATAAATAAACACCATCCTACCTATGCATTGATCTCATAAAACCTCACATTACACTCCCAAATCACATAGAGTGTTTTTCCTGATGTCAGATGGAGGACGATGCGGTCGTCCTGGATCCGGGCTGCTTAGCTGCTGGGGGCCTGCACAAAGAAAGGAAGTTCCGTACCCGGGGTTTTTTACCCCGGTGAGGACCCTCCGACGCTCAAGTCAAGGTCTACACGAGGGCAGGCTCTCCTTGTTGCCAAGGTGCCGAATAGTATTGAAAATTATGTAAAGGGTTTAGAGAGGTTTTACTGATTATGTAAGAAAAATAGAGAAAATTCTCCTTGGAAATGATGTTGAATGATGAATAATGTGTCCTCTTCTTGGAAAAAGGGAGGGGTATTTATAATCCCCCTCTGGTAGGGTTGTGGCTGTAATAAGGGCCCCCCTATCATTTCTTCCTTTAGGATTGGGTAACCACTTATCAATAGCCTGGATCCTTTCTCCTTCAAAAGGACTATTTTGCCCTTCATTTAACCTTTTCGTTGGCTTTTACTGTTTTCTCGTTAATGTGATTTCGTCTATTTGGCCCATCGATATTTTTGGCCCCAACAAGCCGTTGTAATTGCATATTGTTGTATAAATAAACACCACCATACCTATGCATTGATCTCATAAAACCTCACATTACACTCCCAAATCAAACGTGAATATCAAATCAAATCTATGAATTCAATATCATCCCACGATGGAAGTTCATTCTCAAAAGGAATTTTTGTTGGACATGATCAGATTGGAAAGTTTAGGAAAGAAAAAACGGAAATTACCAAAAAAAAGTGTTGAATTTGACGAGACATACCTGTTGATATGGCAAATGAAGATGTTTAGATGAATTGATGCAACTCTAGTGAAATAACCACCGAAGAAAGTTTGGATTTTGAAACTATTGTTGAAGTTGAAGAGGTTTTGGGAAGAGGAGAATCAGGGAAAATAGAAAGAGGGAATGAGTAAGACGAGGGGCAGTGCGGATCACCTATCCCACTTTCCTGTTTCACTCTGTGTACCCCTCCAACCACGTGTTACCATTTCATTATTTTATCTTTTAAATATTATGTTTTATGAAAAGATTTATGAAATGGTAGCATGCGATTGGAGGGGTGCACAAAATGAGACACGGAAGTGACACATGTGATCTACACTTGACGGGGGGGAAGACGAAACGGATAATTTCCAATTTTACTTTTCCAAGCAATATATATGGTGCTATGTTAATTACATTAGTTAGGAAATCAATTGAATCTAATATAAACACAAATCACAATTATGAAGCAATAATTTAAAAAAAAACGGATGCAAGGTAAAGCAGAGACACCATTTGCATTAAATTGGAATATTCAGGGACACCACATACACAAATTGTAAAACTGAGGGACACCATGTGCACAAAAGTGTAAAAGTCAAGGACACCATGTGCACTGTTTTTCACCAATAACATAATTTCGGCGAAAAAAATTCGAAAAATCAATATTTGGATTTTTTTTGAAATATTTGTATTGTTTTTTATTAAAATATAATCAAAACATTAATTATTTTCTCGCCAACCACTAATTACATCCACGTCATCAGTTAACAGAAGTCTGTTAACAGAGTTAGACCCATGCACACCATGTGGCGGGTTGTGTAAAAATGAGGGACACTAGAGAGTAGTAGTTTCAAAAGCAGGGACACCGTGTGCAAAATGTCAAAACTCCCAGACACCACATGCATTTGCCGAAAATAAATTTGAATTATTGGTACACCCTACATATACAGTTCTTGATTTTTTGAAACTTTTGAAGCGGTCTGTTTTTCGATACCGTCTCAAGTTTTGAGATCCTTATCAACTACTTGTATGTTCCGTATTTCACTCTCTTACTTTGAGACTCATTTGGAAATCAAAATGAAGATGACCAGAGTTGTAGACTTAACAAATAGGTAGTGTGACAGTTCAAAGGTTTTCTTTTTTTTCTTTCATAAAGTGAAGTTTACGGCAATAAAATTTTCACTAAATTCTGAAATTTATTCGTGTATTTTTGTTGGGTTGACATTTCTTATAATAAAAAAAAAAACAACTCGATCATGAAAAGTTCACCAAAAATGTATGTGGTACGTTTTCTCTTATATATATTCTCTCGATCCTGAATTCCTGACCCAATTTTATTGTATCCACTGACTTATACTCTTTCGGACCTCTTTGACCGTACGTTACTACGTTAGCTCCCAAAATGTTCCCCTGCATACATGCAAGTAAGTCCCCTTTAGTCTTGATCATCAATCGTGCTCAACGTGCCTCCCAAATCCCAATCCAATCATGTGACTTCCAATTACTGTTTTGTCGCCACCTTATCTTCATTAGCACTATATTGATAATTAATTATAGTAGAACTAAATTACTTAATTAGTAATCAAATAAATAGGAAGGGAATCAGGTATAAATGATTCCAACAATGTAACACGATCAAATGAATAAACCCACAAACTAACCAAACGCCCTCAAACATTAATTGTCCTCCTTATATATAAAAAAAAGTGTAGTCTGAAGAGATTCATAGCATCATCGTATATAAACACCAAAAAAAAAAAAATGAGGAACTTTAATCGCTATAACAACACAATGTCACAGATGATGAAACAAACATCCGGCAAGTCGAGGCTTTTAGCCACGGCAATGCTCAGTTTCATCGCCGGCGTGTTCCTTACGTTTGTGATGAACGGCGGCAAATGGGGCACGCAATCGGGTCCGATCTACCCGCTCGACGACACGCTTCCAACGTCGATCCAGCTCGAAGCCATTCTGCATTACGCCACGACCGAAATCGTGCCGCAGCAGACTATACATGAGATCATGGAATCATTCAATGTTCTACGTCCGCGCGCCCCATGCAATTTTCTAGTTTTTGGGCTGGGCTACGATTCACTAATGTGGGCCTCACTTAACCCAAATGGGACCACACTTTTCTTGGAAGAATCTGCCGAGTGGGTCGAAAAGGTTCTGAAAGACGCCCCGTTTTTGCGAGCCGAAACGGTCTTGTACCGTACGCAACTACAAGAGGCTGACCGGCTACTTAAGACTTACAGGGATGAACCTGCGTGTCAACCAAGTAAGGCTTACTTGAAAGGTAACCGGAACTGCAAGTTAGCGTTGGAAAGTTTACCGGATGAAGTGTACGAGAAAGAGTGGGATGTGATCATGATCGACGCGCCTAGGGGGTGGGAGCCGGAGCATCCTGGGAGGATGGCCGCGATTTACTCGATGGCCGTCATGGCGCGTGCGAGGACACGCCCTGGGAATACGCACGTTTACCTGCATGACGTGAACAGAAACGTGGAGAAGAAGTTTGCGAATGAGTTTTTGTGTGAAAAGTATAGAGTTGGTGCTGTTGGGAGATTATGGCACTTTGAGATCCCTCCTGCTAAGGAGAATAGCGCCTCATTTTGTTGAAGGCTGGCCGGTCGTTTCAATTCACAAATTTCGAACATTAATTATCGTCTTTATTTGAAATTCAAGGTTTTTACCTTTCTAGAGAGAGTGTGTATGATGCTCAACCTCGCTTCAATATATATACCCCGTATGTAGTTAACTGGAGTGGTAGTTTAACCGCCGATATAATAATTTAATCTCGAGTTTGTGACGTGAAATTATTAGAAATCATTTCATACTTTAACTAAGATTGATGATCTACGGTTAAGTCTCAAAATTGTTACACTACCTAAGATGGAATGAGTTTAAATTACACGGTACCTAAGATGGAATGAGTTTAAATTACAAAATAGTAAAACAAATTCTACTACGATACACAACTTTCGCAAAAAATTAGACAGTTAGAGAGATATTTCTAGAGAGAGAAAATAAAAACCCAACAACAAAGTAATCTCCGCCGCTTCTTCTCCATAGGCTCGCCGGCCTGTTTTCTACACCGTATGTAGTTAACTGGAGTGGTAGTTTAACTGCCGATATAAGAGACTGCCAACTCACTTTCTCTCTTCTCCCCCTACACTGCCGAAATACCAAATTGGTAAAAAAGTGGAGGACAGTTATTAACAAATTGGTATAAAAAAAAAGATTGGCCACCAAATTAGCCAAACACGTCCTACGTGCCGGCACGTATCATCTATACGCCTATTTCCATGGATTTATTTATTTAATTGATTTTTCTAACTAATAAATATGTTTTCTAAATTATTAGAGGCAAAAAAAAAAGAGAATAAAAAAATTAACGGGGAAACAATAAACCTTACTGCCATTAAGTTTTTCAAAAAAAAAAAACACGTCTTCCTTTTTCCCATCATAACTTAAATCTACCATACATAAAAGATTGACGAAAATGTTCAATCTTTTATTCAAAAAATTAGTCCTCAAATATCTAGTTTTCTAGCTGTAAGTTTTAGAGTTTTAGCTTGAATAGTTAGAAGTATGAAATTTATCTTTTTGAATCTTACTCTGCAATTTCTATGTAGATGATTATCATTTTATCATATTTGACGTGTTGGTTATGTGTATTAATGTAAATTAATATGATTAATCAAAGAAAATGGTGCATTTTTCTTCCAAATCTCTCCAACTTAGGAGAGATGAAAATGAAAGAGAAGAGGGGGAAACTCATCCTCCAAATTCCCTCCATTTCTCTCCCCTCCCCTTCTAAATATTTGTATCCAAACAAGGGATACATTTCCCCTCCATTTGCTTCCATTTCCCCTATACAAAAGACCCTAAGTATAGAGTCGGGTCCAACAATATACCGAACTGACAATAATAATCCAACTTAGGGCTTGCCCAATTAAATCATTCTAACTTTTGGTATAGAAAAAATGTTTTACCGAATTTTTATATGTTTCTTACGAATGTTATGAGAATGTCTACATAAAATTTCTTTTCTAACAAGGGAGCAATGAAAATCATCAAATCAACCAGACAAGTCATTAGGTCACGAATTGAAAAATACAACTTCACTAAATCGTCTCCACATGGAGCATCCGGTGTGATTTTGAGATAATTCAAGTGGTTCCGGATTCTTATTGAAAATACGGATCCAATTCCACCAACCGTGCCTCCAAATGCGTTTTTATGAGGAAGATATAACTTTGTCGAAGTTGATGATGTGTTGCTGAGATGTTCAACGAGTGGAGGAGAAACGAAAAGAGTGAGAGAGAGATGGAGAGGAGGTGGAGGCAACATCATAATTGTTTTGTTACAAAATTTGTCAGTTTTAATATATAATGAAAACCATGCATTTTTCTTTTCACAAATAAAAAAGATTTCATGAATAACCATGGCAATAAAGTTAAAAATTCAGATCCATGACACAAATCAGTAAGATCCATGTCATGTTTGTATAATATCCATACTAAAAAGTAACAAGATCCATGGGGGAGATGAGGGTGGGTCGCTGGCAACCGTTGGGGGAGATGAGGGTAGGTCGCTGGCAACCGTTGGAGGGGATGAAGGTGGGTCGCTGGCAACCGTTGGAGGGGATGAAGGTGGGTCGAAGGTGGGGTGAGATAATTCATGGAAGGGGAAATGAGAATGAATAGAGGAGAGGAATTAAGAGTCACAAAACTAATGGGAAAAGAATCAGTGTTTTATAAAAAAAATTGCTACAAATTTACCATTATACCCCTCGAACTACAATCGGTATATGGTACCCGGTGGGTACGTAGAGCTACGTACACCCCGGTTCAATTACAGGTCCAATGTTAAATGTGGCCCAAAAAAAAACCTGAACATGTATAACTAATTCCCACACTTTACAGACAAATCATTGATATTGACGCATGAAGTCTCACACAACCATCAGCACCCACCCGCAACCACCACCACGCACCGCCGCCCTTTTGCGCCGACCACCACCTCACGTGACGGAACCATTACCATTTGAGGCGCGCCGCTCCGGCGACCGCACGGCGGCATCCCTGAGCCCGCGCCACCACCTCCATCGTCCTCCAAGTCCCATTTTTCTCATTTTCTCTCTCCTATCTTACTCCCTTCCCGAGCCCCTATCGTCAACCGCCGCCGCACAAAAAACGTCTAATATGCTAGGTTTTATGCTATTTTGTGGCGCTTATTGGATCGTATTCTTACAAGTTTGGTAGCGGTTTCTTCATATATTTGCCCATTATTCAACTTATGTGTTCTGATTTTTCATTCTCACCAATATGGGATGTTTGGCTTGTTTTTTATACTATATTGGCGATAGGACTGTGTATATCGCCTTCTTGGTCATTTTGGTAGAAATCGGTAGTGGCAAAGAAGCGGAATTGAAGACAGGTGCAAAAGGCGGAAATACGGGTGCCACTACCCGTGGCTGAGCAAGGTAGAAAGTGCCACTAGTCGTGGCTGGGACAACAACGTTTGAGATTTCGAGATTTTGTCACCCACTACTCGTGGCGATTGAAGGCATAAAGTGCCAGGACCCGTGGCTAGCGCAACCGACCAGAATCCGTTTATTTCCTTATTAGTTTTTAATCTATTTTCCTTAAAATTTTTGGGAAAACCCTTTATTTTCTGTAATGTAGATCACAAATTATTAGGTACCCCGAGGATACGTAGAGCTACGTACCCCCCGGCTCCCATATCAACAAAAGTCCATACTTTTGTTTTTAAAGCCCATTTCTTTTGTTTGATAAATACAGCCAGTCCCACAAATAACAAATAAAAAAAACTGAAATAAATCCCCAAATACCCCAAGTCCCCAATTCTCTCTCTCTCTCTCTCTCTTTCTCTCTCTTCCCCACTTCCCCACCCCTACGACTCTACCTCCGCCACAGACCCGCCACACTAACACCACCATATTCGTCACTCTTCCGACGACCGAGCACCAGTGACCTCAGTCCGGATTGTCGCCAGACTCGACACTTTCTCTTTCTCCCTTATTTTCTCCCTCTTCCTCGCTTCTCTCTCCTCACGAGTCTTCTAATTCAGGCGATAGTGGCCAGCGATGGATATCAGGTTCAGGGGTGGCGAGCAAGGAAGGGGAGCGGCGGAGCCGTGGAGGGGAAAATCACGTGGGAAATAACAAACCAAAGAAAGAGAGAAAGAAGAAAGGACGGAGGTGGAGGCGTGGGGCAGGAATCGGGGATAGGGAGAAAAGGTCGCCGGAGGAGGACATTATCTGGTGATTTAGGCCGGAGATAGGTTGGTGTTAGTAGGGGTGGCGGTTGTCGCAGTTGGGGCTTTCGTGGTGGTTGGTCGGGGTGGAGAGGGAGGGGGAGGAGAGAGAAAATTTAGTTTTGGTTTTATTTGAATTTCTTTTTATTTTGTTAGTTTATGTCATGATTTTCAGAAAATCAATTAATGAGAGAAATGTAAAATGATTTGAAATAAATAATGATTATAAAGTGGTATATAATGACTGAAAATTGTTAAATAATGACTATAAAGTGGTATATAATGACTGGAAATTGTTAAATAATGACTATAAAATGGTATATTATGAATGGAAATTGGGACATGGTATATAATGAGTGAAAATTGAGGAGTAATGAGTTAAAATTGGGAAACAATGATTGAAAATCGTGAAATAATGATTGAAAATAAATAATGACTATAAAGTAGCTAGTATATAATGAGAGAAAATTGGGAAATAATGATAGAAAATAAATAATTTATAAAGTGGTATATAATGAGTGCAAATTGTCAAATGACGAGTGAAATTTGAGTTATAATGACTGAAATGTAGGAAAAAGTGATTGAAAATAACTAATGGATATAAAGTGACATATAATGAGTGAAAATTAAGAAGTAATGAGTGAAATTTGAAAAATAATGAGCGAAATTAGGGAAATAATGACTAGAAATAAATAAATACTATAAAGTGGTAATTAGTGAAAATTAGAAAATAAAGAGTTAAAACTGAGAAACAATGAGTCACAATTGAGAAATAATGAGTGGAAAGTGAGAAATAATGAGTTGGGGATAGGCCAGATGGGCTCGCCTGATTGCCGATGACGAGGTAGTGGTTTTCGCTGGTGGAGGCGAGTGCTGGTGGCTGGCGACGCTAAAGGTGGTCTGAATGAAGGAAAAGAAATTAAAAAAAAAAGAAAAAAAAAGGAAAAAAAAATAATCTACTTTCTCAATTTTCACTCATTATATACCACAATATAGTCATTATTTATTTTCAAAATTATTCTCAATGTTCACTCATTAATTCTCGATTTTCACTCATTATATATCACATTAAAATCATTTTTTCCATCATTTTTTCCCAATGTTCACTCATTATTTCTCAATTTTCACTCATTATTTTCTCAATTTTCACTCATTATATACAACTTTATAGTCATTATATATTTTCAATCATCATTTCTCAATTTTCGCTCAGTACTTACCAATTTTCACTCATTATTTCTCAATTTTCAATCATTATACATATAGTTTCACTCATTATTTTACAATTTCACTCATTATTTCTTAATTTCACTCATTATATACCACTTTATAGTCATTATATACTTACACTCATTATTTCCCAATTTTCACTCATTATTTTCCGATTTTCATTCATTATATACCACATTATAGTCATTATATACTTTCACTAATTATTTTACAATTTTCACTAATTATTTCTCAATTTCACTCATTATATATACTTTCACTCATTATTTTACAATTTTTACTCATACATATTATATTATCACTAAAAATCAAAAATAATTTACAAGAAATTGGTGGGGAGCCGAGAGACGATCTAAGCCCCCACACCCTTCGCTATGGAAAAACCAATCCTAGTAAATATATGAGCAACAGCATGCGCATCGATATCCTGCGTCTTGGAGAACTGCTGGATCCGTTTAAGCAGAGCAACAACTGTGGGCTCCAACTCCCCCAAAGAGGAGAAAGAGAAGGGAAGATAAAAAGTGGTATATAATGAGTGCAAATTTAGAGATAATGAGTGAAAATTGAGAAACATTGAGTGAAAATTGAAAAAATAATGATTGAAAATAAATTATGGATATAAACAATAATGAGTGAAAATTGGGAAATAATGACTGAAAGTTGAAAATTAATAACTCTAAAGTGATGGTGTATATAATGAGTGAAATTTGAAAAATAATGAGTGAATATTGTAAAATAATGAGTAATGTTATTCAATTTAATAATATCGATAATGACCAATTACATGAAATTAATGATAGCTATAAGAATAATGAGTAAAAAGAGCAAATATATTTTCTTTCTTTTGTGCTTCCATCCCCTTCCCGACCACTACCAATCCTCCTTCCTTTCTTCTTCCCAAAAAACATGTTTTCTCTCTCCTCCCCCATCCCCCTTCACCCCACCCGACCACCACCAAACCTCCAATTGCCACAACCGCCACGCCCACTAGCACCATAACCCACGACAACCATTACCACCAAAAATGCCATGCTAGTGACGTCACCGGGGTGGTACAACCGACGCCGGCAGGGAGGACGGCGGAGCAGTGGTGGAGCTGAGGTGGGTCGGAGAGGGGGAGGAGAGAGAAAGAGAGTGGGGATTTATTTTCTGTGGAAGGAGAGGGATGCGGGCTTAGGTGGAGTTGTCGGTGACTGTTCGTCCTGCCGGTGTCTTCGCCGGAGTAAATAGGAGTGGTGGCGCGGGTCAGGGGCGGCGGCCTGTGGCGGGACTGGGGTGTGTCGGGGGTGGGGGGAGAGAGAATATGGGGGTGGCTTTTGTTTTTCACTTTGTTTGATTAATAACTAATATCAATGGGCCAACTACTAGTACAACGTATGGGCCTATCAAGAATGGACTTTCAACAGAAAGTGTGGATATTTGTTGGAAAGAACCGGGGGGTACGTAGAGCTACGTACCCCCGGGGTAACATATACCAATTGAATTTAGATTACCTAGAAAAAGACTCAGTTTTTATTATTACTCTCAAGCCCTAGAGAAGACTACGACGTACGTTGTTCTTGAAGACTTCTTTTCATCAATTTACGACGGATTTCAGTATTTTTCTCTTTCTCAATTTACTTTCAATTATGCTCTCTTGTTTGATTGTTGATTCTACTATTTCAATCATGCGTAGTGAGTAGTCTCTTTATCTAGGGTTCGATTGAACCCTATCATGTGCTAATTATGATTCGTTCCCAATTGCAAGTCGTGTTCTTATAAATTAGGGCTATTAAGAGTTGAATTATCGTCACCGAATTATTGATTATTGTTAGACCCTTGATCATAAGCGGAAGTGGAGATTAGGGTTGAACTTGATTAGTTTTAGGTTGATTTGCTAGATTGAATTTACAAGCGGAAGCTGCGATTTAATTAGAGCCCTCTATTTAGGATTTGATTTCCTCCATGGAAATAGGTAGGAATGATAGTCGGGAACCATTTATGTTAGACTTAATGCTCTTACTATGTGTTAACGCCATGGAAATAGGATTTAACATGTGTTAGGAAGACCGTTATCATCTCGGAAGGGAATAATTGGTTAAAAATGATGGCCCAATCTCACCTAATAACTAGTTAATTGACTTTTGAACGGGAACTTAGATTGATTAGTGCCTGCTAGTGGGGATTTCGTGACACCCTAGAGCCTTTATTCATATATTCTCTCAATCGTTTATTTACTTATTGTTCTCTTAGTTATAGAAAACCTCAATCAAAGTTTGGATTTGCGTAGATATCTCTTAATTTGAATCGACTAGTACTTAACCCGTACGCTTGCGGTAAATAAAATACACAACAACGTCCCCCACGCCTCGCCCTACGCCGCCCACCACACGCACCACCATCATCGCCGCAAATAAGGAATGTCAAGTGAGATTGAAAAGAAGAGAGGGGATAATAGGGGAGAAGGAAGGGGCAGCGGCGGTATCGTGGAGTGGCGGGGGAAGGGTCGCGTGAGAGAGGCGGTTAAGATCGCTGGGTCGGGGCCGGTGTTGATGGTGGTCAGGACCGGCCTCTAGGGTAGGCGAGCTCGGCAACCGCATAGGGCCCCCGAATTTTGGGGCCTCAAAAGCCCAGCCCGCATATAAAAAAAATTAAAAAAAAAGAACTGGGTTTACGTGTGTAGTCTTCTCCAGTTTTCCATGTTTACCTTCTTGCTTTCCCAGAATAATAATAATAATAATTATCTCCCTTTCCCACAATATATTTTATCTTCACCCAAATATATCTCTTTCCCATAATAAGCTTTTCAATAAGAGTAAATTTAATATTAGTCTAATACTTCCATTCTATTCTATCGTGGAGTATATATATTCTCTCAATCCTCCCATTTATAAATTAAATTTTTGATCATTTTCACTATTCCTCTCATTTAAATCTGATTTTTTTAAGAATAATTCTGGTGGTTTTTTTTATTCCATATCTCTTTCTTCGATTTGTACTCGTAGATCATCCATTGAATATTGGGTATGTGTTTATTTTTTTGAAAATGGTATACTTTTTCAATTTTTTTTTGGGTGAAAAATTTACCTCGGTTCTCTAACTCTTTCGGGTGAGTGTGAGGCGACGAAACATACCGTATAAGCGTTCATATTTTTGGTTTTGGTTCAATCGAATTTAATCACGAAAAATATACTGTACAAGTTAATATTTACTTGTGGGCCCCGTATCAAAATTTCGCCTGGGGCCCCCAAAATCTCCGAGCCGGTCCTGATGGTGGTCAGCGACGGATCGCGGGGGGGGGGGGTGTGTCGGGTAGGGTAAGGGGAGTTGGGGGAGGAGAGAGAGAAAAGGTAAGGGGTGGGTCTTTTTTTTTTTGTATTTGGAAATTAACAAAATAATGAGTGAAATTTGGGAAATAATGAGTGAAAATAAATAATGATTATAAATCGTATATAATGAGTGAGAATTAGGAAATAATAAGTGAAAATAAATAATTATTATAAAATCATATATAATGAGTGAAATTGGGAAATGATGATTGAAAATAATAATGACTATAAAGTAGTATATAATGAGTGAAAATTGAAAACTAATGAGTGAAAATTGGAAAGTAGTGACTATAAAGTGGTATCTACTGAGTGAGAATTGAAAAATAATGTGTTAAAATTGATAAAACAATGAGTGTAAATTGAAAACTAACGAGTGAAAATCCAGATATAATGAGTGAAAATTGGGAAATAATGAATGAAAATCCAGAAATAATGAGTGAAAATTGGAAAGTAATAACTGTAAAATGATATATAATGAGTAAAAATTGGGAAATAATGACTAAAATAAAAAGTGGTTATAAAGTCGTATATAATGAGGGAAAATTGGGAAAGAATGACTAAAATAAAAATGGTTATAAAGTCGTATATAATGAGTGAAAATTGGGAAATAATGAGTGAAAATTGAAAATTAATGAGTGAAAAATGAAAATTAATGAGTGAAAATTGGGAAACAATGATTGAAAATTATTTGATAATATTGATAATGAGTAATGATATTTCGACTTATAACTCATTATTTTCAAATTATTATGTATCACTTTATACTCATTATTTATCACTTTTCAGTCATTATATTATGTATAAATAGTCATTGTTTTTACTTTTCACTCATTATTTTCAATTATCACTCATTATGTACGACTTTGTACTCATAATGATCGAAATAAATATTGACTATAAAGTGGTATATAATGAGCGGAAATTAAGAAATAATGAGTGAAAATTAAGAAATAATTAGTGGAATTTGGAAATGATGATTAAAATAATTATTTACTACTATTTAATTATTATTTCCAATCATTATTTACCATTTTTTTTTTGTTATTTTTACTCATAATCATTATTTTCTATTTTCCAGTCATTTTTACTACAATACTATTTTATGTTATTTATTAAGAATCTTATTTTCAAATTTTCACTCGTTAATTTGCTATTTTTTAGTCATTATTTTTTATTTTCAGTCATTATTTACCACTTTCTAATAATTTATTTTCAGCCACTATTTTCAAATTTTCATTCATTATTTACCATTCTCTAGTCATTATTTTCTAATTTCCAGTCATTATTTAACACTTTTGGATCATTATCAGTTGTTATTTTCACTCATTATTTCTTAATTTTAACTCATTATTTCTCAATTTTCACTCATTATTCTTAATTTTCACTCATTGTTTCTCGATTTCACTCATTATTCTTAATTTTCATTCATTATTTCTCGATTTTCACTCATTATTTCTCAATTTCTACTCATTATATAGACGGACAATGCTATAGGTCTACAGTGCAGACACTAAAAAATGTCTATAATCAGGCAATAATTTTACTACACTATTAAAATTTTACTACTCACCCAATTAATTTTACTACCTGAATTTTTCATTACAATTAGTTTTACTACTCCGATCTCAATTTTACTACTATCAACTCAATTTTACATTGTAGACAAATTAATTGTGTCTACACTGTAGACCTCTAGCAATTTCCTATATAGACCACATTATAGTCATATTTCCCAATTTTTACTCATTATTTCTCAATTTTCATTCATTATATACCACTTTACGGTTACTATTTCTTTTCACCCAACATTTTCCAATTTTCAGTCATTATTTTTTTTATTCATTACTTCTCAATTTTTACTCATTATTTCTCAATTTTCACTCATTGTATAATACTTTTTAGTCATTATTAAGCCTCAATCATTATTTTTTGAATTTCACTCATTATTTATCAAATTTCTCTCATTATTTAAAATATTTTTATTCACTATATACCACATTATAGTCTTTATTTATTTCAAATCATTCCAAATATTATTATTTCATTCAATTTTGTCATTTTCTAATAATAATGACATAAACTAACAAAATAAAAAGGAAATAAATTAAATCAAAACTAAATTTTCTATCTCCTTCCCCTTCCTCTCCACCCCGACCCACCACCAACTCCCCAACTGCGACAACCGCCACCCCTACTATCGCCGGCCCGAACCACCTGAAATTTCCTCCTCCTTCGGCTTTTTCCTCCCTATCCCGGTCGCTGCCTTCCCCTTCGTCCTTCCTTCTTTCTCTCTGTCTCCGCGATTCCCCAAGTGATTCCCCCCTCCCTGGCTCCGCCACTCCTCTTCCTTCCTCGCCGCCCTTGTACCGTACCTGATATCCGCCGACCCCAGTCGCTAGAAATAGAAGACTCGTGAGGAGAGAGAAGCGAGGAAGAGAGAGGAAATAAGGGAGAAAGAGAAAGTGGCGAGTCATGGTTAAAATGGCTGAGGTCGCCCATGCATGGTCGTCGGAAGAGTGACGAATATGATGGCGTTAGTGTGGCGGGTCTGTGGCGGAGGAGGCCGTCGGCGATTGGGGTCGGTAGAACCGTAGAGGTGGGGAAGTGGGGAGGAGAGAGAGTAAGAGAGTTGGGATTTATTTCGGTTTCTTTGGTTTTTTTTTCATGTTTTTTTATTTGTTATTTGTGGGCTTGACTGCATTTATCAAACAAAAGAAATGGGCTTTCAAAATAAAAGTACGGAAATCTGGTTATGGGAGAGCCGGGGGGTACGTAGCTCTACGTACCCTCGTGGTACCTAATACCTAATAATTTGTGGTCGAACCACCATGTTGCCTATAGTCGGAAACACGGAATAATTTGCTTAAACATAGTGCATTTAAATCATATCAAATTCATATAAATTGATCTCATAATATCAAATTTATTCAAATTAAATTGAGTCGAATCAGAATCATTAAATTCATGATGAATGAATTTAGTCCATATCCTTATATTAATTCGTCTAAACTCACCTAACTTTTCAACAAACCAATTCTGCCTAGACATGACTCGTTGGAGAGTGAGACGTCCACGAACAATAACCCTATATTTCCATTACGAAGCTAAAACATCCTCTAATCCATACTAGTAAATCAGGATTCAGGAGTACTTCATAGTCACACACTCACACCACTCACACTATATGGCCCATGCTTCAATACTCATAATTCTTGAATCAGTTTTATTTGTCTCACTCCAATATTTCCATTCATTCAATGACATTCACTTTTATTATATTTCAGCTTATCACAATAATCATAATGCACTTATCAAAACATCAGGAGCCATGAGATAACATGACTTATAATGGCTATAAGGGCTACGATAACCATGAAAGGACCACTCCTTATTCAGTTGGGGTACCCCCCACAATCAATGAATCAAAATTCCAACCTGGTTGATGCAAAACCAAACAAATCAATTTTACCTTCACTTTGTTTGTTTGTATGATTATAGTGATTGTGTCATGTACTCATGCCCCCCTAATCTCCATTCTCCTCACCTCATAGTCTCATACCATACCATTTCCATTGCTTATCTGATCTCCTTTTTGTCATCAACTGACCCATGCCACTCTCCACTCTTACATACATACCCAAAAAATAAAGGACACCTTTTCTTTGATTCCCAACTCTCCACCTTTCTAAAGGCCACCTTTCTCCAAACAAATCTCTCCTATCCTCCATAGTCAACAATCACATCCTCCTCCCCTTCTCCCTCTTTCCTCTGTTACTCTTTTGGTTGCATCCATGTTTTCAATTTTCTAACCTTTCTTTTCCTGGTCAAAATCTTTAAAAATTCACATCTTAGCACACTAAGCAGCCTTATTATCATCGCCCTAAACTAATTTAATACCCTCTAATCATAGTTTAGTAATATTAATCCTTATTCATTAATCATATTTCATCCACTATACTCTCAAGTCTCAATATTCCAATTACATTTAGTTAGCTACTTAGCTGTACTTGGAAAATTCTACTCCTTCACATTTCCCAAACACGCCCTTATATCAAAAAAAAGGAAAAAAAAGAAAAAAGAAAAACATGCTTTCTCTCTCCTCCCTCTCTCCGTCTTATAATTACTGTCAATATTATTATTATAATAATGATGATCATAGAACATTTAAAAGCGGGTGTAGTAGTAGCAGTACCCAACTAACTGTCACAAATAAGCTGCACTCAGATCAGCGATTCTGCGATCTGGGCAATCATACTTTCCGATTTAACGAAAAGGGTCGCCGGAATATGAAGACTTTGACGACGGAAAACCATCTCCGACATGTCGAGTCATTGGCGACGTTTCCTTCCGGCGCCGGAAAAATTCCAAAGTTGAATGCTGTAATTCTTGGTGAAGCTCTTGCTTCTGAAGAAAATGACCTCGTTTTCCCTAATGAGGATTTCTCTGCTGTTGCCAACGTCCCTTCTGCTGCTAAGGTCAATATCTTCTCGTACACTCTTGTTGACTTTTTTTTTTTTTTTTGGAGAATATAAATCTGAAATTGAATTTTAATTGTTGGGTATTTGTTGTTTTTGGTTAAAGTTGTGATTTTGATTGAGATTGGGTTGTTATAAAGTTGGTGGTTTTGGCTAAATATAGGGCATGGTTGTTGTTGGAATTTAGTTGATGGGTCAAATTTGAATGATAAATATATGTACATGAGAAAAAAAGGATGGGTTTTGTTGATGATCTGTGTTTAATTTTGGTTGGGATGCGCAGTATTTGGAGATGTATAAGAGATCAGTGGAGGATCCATCAGGGTTTTGGTCAGACATTGCATCCGAATTTTACTGGAAGCAGAAATGGGGAGACAATGCTTGCTCTGAGAATTTGGACGTCAGGAAAGGAGCTGTCAGTATTGAGGTCAGTAACTTCTTATTGATTATGTATGTCGGTTTCAGACGACGATTCATGTTAGCCGACCCCAAATCATTGTTGTGGTTGTTGTATGAATATCAGTGATCATAGCTTAGCTAGAGTATTATAACCTGGTAATGTAAATAGGATTGATTTGAGGGTGATGTTTCAATTTGGACAGTGGTTTAAAGGTGGGATCACCAACATTTGCTATAACTGCTTGGATAGAAACGTTGAGCTCGGCAATGGCGATAAAATTGCATTGTATTGGGAAGGGAATGACCTTGATGCTGATGACAGTTTAACTTATAGCCAGCTCCTGGAGAAAGTTTGCCAGGTAATTTGTTAAAGATTGTTTCTTTTGATCTGTTTCGATCCAATGTGTGTGTTTAGTAGCCTGAGTTAGTGTGTGGATTTTGATTGGATCAATGTATATATGGTGGTGACAGCTAGCAAATTACTTGAGGGATGTTGGGGTTAAGAAGGGTGACGCTGTTGTTATCTACCTGCCAATGCTCATGGAGTTGCCGATTGCAATGCTGGCTTGTGCTCGCATTGGTGCTATTCACTCGGTATTGTGTAACTTCCTTTCTTTGCTCCTGTTAAATCTGTTTCGTAGGACCTGATTTTTTTAACAAAGTTCTCCATGGCTGACGCCACCACTCTTAAAAAATTTAGGTTGTCTTTGCTGGCTTCTCTGCGGAGTCTCTTTCCCAGCGAATTGTGGATTGCAAACCAAAGGTTGTCCTGACTTGCAATGCTGTTAAAAGAGGAGCAAAGGTTATTGGACTCAAAGAGATAGTAGACGCTGCTCTTGTTGATTCAGCTAAGAATGGCGTTTCTGTAGGTACATACTGATCACTTTTCTTGTAACTGTATTAAAAAAGCTTGGACCTTCCTCAACTCAGTCAGCAGAATTTAACAAAATGCGTAATGGACATGGTGTTGCATACTAGCCATGGTGCTTAGATAGTTAGATGTTAGATCTAGGGTAACTCAGTTGACTTTTGAGATTTAAATCAAGGAGAATATATTTTTATTGTTTGTATGTGAAATAGCATAAGTGTTCCAAGATGTGTGGAAGTGGAACTGACAGTTAAAGGTTGTTAGTTGCATCATGTCATTGGATAATTGGGTTCGTAGGCTGTTGGATGATGGGAAGGATATCATACAGTCTAACTCTCAAATCTGGCATATTTAGCAGTGTAGTTGGGCATGCATTTACTCTCTTCACAGTTGCATGAATGAAGGGTGTCATCTCTGATCTGTCTTTTTAAGTATGTTGATTGTTTGGTTTCTTTCTTACTCCATATGATTATTTTTATTTTTATTTTTTGAGGCCCATATGAGATAATTATTATTGAGAGAAACTCTGGTCTATTCTAAATATTTTCCTCTGGTATCATAAGAATTGTTTCATGATCCAATCCATTCAAGCTTTCCCAAATCTATGACAACTTGTGATTCTTGTTGGGACTTTTTATGTTTCCTGTGATCAGTAGTGACTTGTGACTTGTGAGCTACATAATTTTTGTGTAAAAGGCTTGAAGCAACTATTTTCTGGACAATTCTGACTCATTTAAACTTTCATGTTTGGGCAGATGTGTGCTTAACATATGAAAACAAATCAGTAGTGAAAAGAGAGAACACTAAATGGGAGCAGGGCCGCGATGTATGGTGGCAGGTTAGTGTCATATTTCATTTTGATCTTCTCTCTATCTTTTTTTTTTTGTTTTATGATCTTGTGAGATAGTACGTACAAAGCTTGATCTGGTGGCCATCTGTAATCTGTAGCTATTATCTTGAAATAATCATAATTTATAGCATGTATCCATAGTATTTATCGACACAAACTTTGATGTATCCATACCCAACCTAGTTAGATGGGGAAGGGCAATTGTTTATGTCTCTTATCTTGAGGATTTAAACATTGTGTTACAGTTTAGTGTGGTAATGACGTTTATTTTGGTACTGTAGGATGTTGTGGCAAAGTACCCTAGTACATGTGATGTGGAATGGGTTGATGCAGAGGATCCTCTATTCCTGCTATACACTAGTGGAAGCACTGGGAAACCAAAGGTGGATTTTCATTCTTATCCGAATAGTTCTTTTGCTTAATGATTCTCTTATATAATCCACGGAACTTATTTGAAAAATTGTATATATTTTAGGGTGTTGTGCATACAACAGGAGGTTACATGGTATACACTGCCACAACATTTAAGTATGCATTTGATTACAAGCCCTCGGATGTTTACTGGTAAGATTGCTTAACCAAATCCTCCTGCATTGTCCAAATGTCCAATGTTTATTGTCGATCTATCATCCTTATTATGGTCGTGTGTATGTTTTAACAACTTTTCACCTTGGAGGAAATTAAATAAACGGAGGTCTATCAATTTTGCAGTATAGGTTGTAATTAGTTTCTCTGCACTCTTGACAGGTGCACAGCTGACTGTGGCTGGATTACTGGGCATAGCTATGTCACATATGGGCCTTTACTCAATGGAGCAAGCTGTATTGTTTTTGAAGGGGTAATTACCCTCCAACTTCCTATGCTCATTTTAGATGAATATGCGTAATTTCTGCTCCTCGTAGATTGGATCCATTCTTGTTGATCTGTATAATTAAGGTGTTTTGTAGCAGAAATTAACCTTACAAAAACAAGATTTTCAACATGAGGGTTTTCTTTTTGGACTTCCTGTTGTAATTGAAGCTGTGTCATGCCTTATCTGACCAAACTATCATTATATAGAACAAAACCACTTAATGTTTGACTTTTACGTTATATTCTAATTGGTTGCATCTAGGTTAATGTTATTCAATCTCTTCTCAGCAAAATCATAACTAGCAGGATTGTGTAATGCATTATCCCACCATTGGAAGGGGCAAATGAGTCATTATATAGTTGCTTGGGGCTCACTCCAATACTAGTTATAAATAAGGAGTCTCTAGGAGAAATAAGATGGATCACAAAAATTGAATCCTTCTTCCCTCAGATGTCCTTTTTTATTTATCTATAATATTGACTATCATTGTATCGGTTTAACGTTAGTTTTATTGTTGCTATGGCGTTCGTTCCACCTATCGACTATCCTAGTGTGTCGTCTCCTCTGTCTACCTATGTGAGTGCATCACAGATTGAAGTTGTTTGAAAGGCAGATTATAAATGCTTCTACAGACTGGTTTAAAAAAAAAGAGGAGAATATTAACTTGCAAAAAAGTGAAAAGGAGGCCTGAAAATTGTGTTAGCGAGTTCCCAAATTATATGGTTTACAATTAATAAGTCGCAGAGTTGTTGAAATATTATTTACCGTTTCCTGTCCAAACTGGATTATTTGTAGGCTCCAACTTATCCAGATGCTGGACGCTGTTGGAACATTGTTGACAAATACAAAGTCTCTATATTTTACACTGCCCCTACGCTTGTCAGATCTCTCATGCGTGAGGGTGATGAGGTAAGAGCTATATCCCCTCATTCTCTGCATTCCTATATCCTTAGATATCTAAGGTTCACTCATGCTGCTTCTTTTGTGCTTATCTTAAATTTTATAGTTTTTTGTATGCATAATTGACTGTGTGTCCCTTTGTCTGAAAGAAGAGGTTCATATGCATTTTCTCTGTTATGCTGTCCGGTATTAATTTACTCTTTACCTCTCTTCAATGCTACTTATGCAGCATGTGACTCGTTATTCACGCAAATCCTTGAGGGTCTTAGGAAGTGTAGGAGAGCCTATCAACCCCAGCGCATGGAGGTTCATAAACTTTGGCGCCTTCTCTCCATGAATAGTCTGGTGATGGCTATCAAAATAAATCTAATTGACCGTAATTTTATTTCTTGCAGGTGGTTCTTCAATGTTGTTGGAGACTCGAGATGCCCTATATCTGACACTTGGTGGCAGACTGAAACCGGTGGCTTTATGGTAGAGAACTATACCTACTCTGCATCCTGTTGCCTTTGCTAATAATAATTATGCGTTAGATTTCTGTCGTATTGACCAAACTGTCTTTATTTTGACTTTGCAGATAACTCCTTTACCAGGTGCTTGGGCACAGAAGCCTGGTTCTGCAACTTTTCCTTTCTTTGGAGTTCAGGTTATGTCTCCTTACTTGTGTTTGTACTCGCCCTCCCCTGCGCCTACTTTCTTCACTTTCAAAGCTTTAGTTCTTATTTTGCGTCATTCTACTTCCAGCCTGTCATCGTCGATGAGAAGGGCAATGAGATTGAAGGTGAGTGTAGCGGATATCTGTGTATCAAGCACTCATGGCCTTCAGCCTTCCGTACCTTATATGGTGATCATGAACGATACGAGACAACATATTTCAAGCCATTCCCAGGCTATTATTTTACTGGTGATGGCTGTAGCAGGTATGCTTGCATTTCAGAGAACATTCTTCATCTAGCTGAAAATTTGAATGACATGACCGGCGTCATAACTTTATGGTGTAACGATCAATTATGTGACTTTGGCATAAACTTAAGTTCAATCAATCATCCATTCTATCCCTGACCCTTGTTTTCACTTTAAGCTGATGATTTTTTTTTTTTTTTTTTTTTTTTTTGAGAAAACACTTTAAGCTGATGAATTGGTTACATGTGTTTCCCAATGAACAGGGACAAAGATGGTTACTACTGGCTCACTGGAAGAGTGGATGATGTGATCAATGTCAGGTATGTCTTAGCGTCAGATCTCATATAGTGAGATGTCATCTGCATCGGATGTGTAGGACATAGACCTCTCTTTTATGTATTCGAATTTCTTAATGTGTGTTGTTTTTTTGCAGTGGTCACCGTATTGGCACTGCTGAGGTAGAATCTGCCCTAGTTTCACATCCACAGTGTGCTGAGGCAGCCGTGGTTGGTGTTGAGCACGAGGTATTTTCACACTTGCAAGCACTCCACTGTTTTATGATTACTTTGGTATGCATAAAATGCATATGTTTTTTATACTACTAATTTTCTGTTGTCCTATCTATCAGGTTAAAGGGCAGGGCATCTATGCATTCGTAACTTTGGTGGAGGGTGTTCCTTACAGTGAAGAACTTCGTAAAAGCCTTGTCTTATGTGTGCGCCAGCAGGTTAGTTTCTCACTTTCCATGTTTCTCCCTCTGAAAGCTAGTAAATCTTAAAACTTGGAATCTTCGAGATTGTTCATGTAACAAGACTCTCATAAAACCTGCATAAACTTTCAGATTGGAGCATTTGCAGCTCCTGATAAGATTCACTGGGCACCTGGACTTCCCAAAACAAGGAGTGGAAAGATAATGCGGAGAATTTTGAGGAAGATTGCCTCAAAGCAGCTAGATGAACTCGGTGACATTAGTACCTTAGCAGAACCAAGTGTCGTTGATCAGCTCATAGCCCTTGCTGATAAATAGATTACAAATAGAGGTGTCAAAAACCTATGTACTTGGGTTGTGGCATTTCAGCCATCACCCCTCCCGGCATTATATGGGTTCGGGAGCCTGGAAACGAAGGGCCATCAGAGATTTGGTAGTTCAGAAGTTCTGTGTGATTCCAGTCTGCAAAATCATGCTGTTGTTACATAGAAGTCATTTTTTTTTGGAGGGTCTACATTGAACTACAGAAGTCATTTTGTCCGTGTACATTGTATTATTACTTTTTTTGGTAAAATACATTGTATTATTGTTGTTGAAGTATTTTAGCACATTGCTGAGTCACTGATTTTTTTTATACGAATAATTAGAATGATTCAAATTTATTTCTTTGTTTTAATTTGTGAACTTTTTTTGGATAAATGTAATGGTTTTATTTGCAAAACGTCACTGTAACATTCTTTTGAGATTCGCATCCTTTGACAATGTTTTGACTACAGAAGAGTGCCAAATGACTGTTCATCACATTCTCTTCGTGTGGTTACCCGCTATTCTATCTCCCCCAGCCTTTATAAATCTTGTTTTAGAGAAATGGAAAAAAAAAAACAATGAAAACATTTGTTTTCTTTATCCGCTTACCGATACAAACAAAACCCGACGTGGAGTAAAGTTTGACTCAACTGTTCAAGAAGTGGAATGAACTATTTTTTTTTACATAGGTGCAACATCGATTTGAACACGAGGCAATTTCCACGCAGATTGATTTACAAACAAAAGACCAACCTCGAACCTCATAGGAAGAATCGCTAAAGAAATTAAATTTGGGCAAATTATTACATGATTATGTAACCCAAAAGAAAAAAAAAAGATGTTTGGATCAAATATGAATGGTTGAGTCAATAATTTAGGATAATAGACTAATAGTTACGATGCGAAGTATTTAATTTCTACCTTAGGCTATTTTATTTTTTCACTATTGTGTCTCTTCCTTTACACCAAGAAAAAAAAAAGTAGAGAAAAAACACAAATTTCAATCGATCAAATTATGTCAATTTAGTAAAATTTGGAATCCAACAAAGAAAAAACAAATATAGTTAGAGGAGTAATGTGTCAATTTATTTAATATTTGATTTTTAGAATTTTAAATTTGTCTGAGAAATAAAGCTGTTATGGAAAATTGTGTTATGCTTGGGATGCAAGTAAACAAATTGGAGACTCCGCGTTTGTTACACGCTTTATACTCTACTATATAAACACTAGTATAGAGGAACCAATTCATTAGCGCCAAACACAAAACTTGAATTCTTATCGCCGCGGAAATGTCGTCTGTGTCAAAGATTATGATGAGCTGCAATTGCGATTGTTGTCCCAAATACGCTCCACCATCTCCATCTTACATTCACTACCGCTGTTGTGATTCTTGTCCGATGTACTCTCCGCCTTCTCCTTTCTATACTCCTTCCCCCTCGCCGGAATACAACCCTAATTCCCCGGAATACAACCCTAATTCCCCGGAATACACCCCTTCCTCGCCGTATTACACCCCCAATTCCCCTGAATATACCCCGCTTTCTCCAGATTACACCCCATATTCTCCGGAATACACTCCGCAGTCACCGGAATACACACCTTTATCGCCGGAGTACACCCCGCTCTCTCCGGAATACACCCCATATTCTCCGGAGTACACCCCGCAGTCGCCGGAACACACTCCGCAGTCGCCGGAATACACTCCACAATCACCGGTCTACGCGCCAGCATCGCCGGAATACACCCCAGGGTCTCCAACATACGAGCCAGGGTTCGTTGAGGTTGGTTATTACGCATCACAAGCAAATTGGTCTGGTGGATCGCCGTATTTACACGGCCATGTATTGAGATGGTAGCTTGCGGATCAAGTTGTTAAGTTCTCTGGTACACTGTAGAAATTATACGTGATTGTTGTTCTAATCTTAGGATATAATTTGTTTACTATTTGTTCTTGATTTTTGTTGTATCTGAGTCATAATTGTGTGATACTACCTTGTAATTTGATCAAATTCATATCGTTCATAGGAACTCTGAAATCAAAAATTGCAGTTGAGTTTACGAAAGTTCTTTGTTAATAGTTACTACTGAAATTGATCTTCTTTTAAGTTGCGCATATGCTTAGTAACAGCATCTGGTTAATTAATAAATAATAATACAGAACCATCCTAAGTACAGTCTTACAGAATTAGTACAATCTTCTAGGTGACAGTTGAGATTCACCTGGACCGGGATCATTCCCTATTTCCATGGCCTTGGCCCTTGGGTATGATCTCCATACGGAACTCTTTTATCTTTCTCCCCTTTCCAAGAATTACATCGAATTGTAGCTCATCTCCATCGCTTACTCCAGTCGCCTTCCAGAAGATTGTCAATCCCTTGTATCCCAGAACTATTCTGTCTCTTGTTTCGCGCAACTGTGTTATTGTGAACCATTCCCTATCCGCCTGGCTGCGTAGAATTATGTCCTCATTCAGCTTGTAATCACATGCATCAAGCATACTCTTGGGCACACCCTGTAACCATCAATGATCAATGTAAACAACTTGGTTAATTTCAGCCCTTGATTACAATCTACTAATAATAAGTAGGGCTGACTTGTGAGGTTAAAAAGTAGCAAGACTGTAAGAGTTACGTTATACCCTTACTGGTGCGAGGCATTGCCATCTACTTTACTAATTCTAGTGTCAGTGACCCTGAACATCCAATATCAACTTTCCAATGATACTACATTACTACCCTTAAGAAAAAAAATGTTGGACGACATTCAAATCATATAAGGGTTATGCTTTCTAACGAATCGATATATAGACTGCACCACAAGAAATGTTGTTTGCATTCAAAGGGCAGCACTGTACAACACCATGAATTCCTCCAAAGAAAGGTTATGATGTTTCAGAAATTACTTGTAAATTGATCAACACAAACAAAAACTTTCAGGAGACCCGCGGGATATAGTAAAGTTTGTTAAGAGAAAAGCATCCAGAATTGGCACAGGAACGACGTAAACAAGATGATAAATACAGGTTGACAGGCAGGATAGAGAAAAAGGAAGCATTTATATGTTTCACCTTGCCAAAAAAAAAGACAGAACTGTGAGTACAACAGATTTTATCCTTACCATTTGTTACTAAAACCAGCACATTTCAAAACGGATTAGATCAATAGACTATTACGAGGACAAGTAATTTCTATCAAGTCAAGTACTAGCGGCTTAGTGGTTTAGTTACTAAATTAAGCAGGCGTATATATGCTCAGTCAACTCAAGAGCCAAGCCGTGTCTTAATAGTATGGCAAATGATATGTGTCTCTTTCGTCCAAAAAGTCTAAGAAAAGGGCCCTTGGTTGTCCAATTTAACAAGGTCGAAGAAGTATGTTTTACAAGATTTGAGGATGACAGTTCTTACCAATATATTTCTATAATTTTTCCGGTATGTCTTTTTGAACCGGATATTTGCAGCAGCAGCAGCATCTTCTCCTAGACTTGAACCAGAAGGTTGTGGGGTTTTTTCTACCGATTGGGGCCCTCCCTTCACCATCCCCATGGGGATGGTCACAGTAGCCAGACCTAAATGTAAAAGAGCATTTATTCTGTTATAGCCCAAAGAATTCATCAAAAACGGACTTGTGTCAGTCAGAATAACTACTGTACCTTCGGATGAACTGTCATTGTTCCAATCTTCCTTAATACAGCCATCGGTGCCGTAAACCTTAACATAAAAGATAGAGTTGTCAAGAAGATGGAAGACCAACATGTCTCCACGGAGCAGCAATTGATCAGCAGCGTATTTTTCCCAGCCCTGCGTTATGTACACCCTGCCATGGTCGTCAACTTCCATGTTTACTGTCCAAACAGCCCCCCTCATGTTCTTCAGTTGCACCTTCTCTGGAATTTTCCTCTCAAAAGCTTTGACAAATGGTGAGGGTATCAGCTGCATCATGGACAGGAACACGTTATCCAAACATTAGTTTCAAGACTTCAAGTTCACTAAACATTTGTCTCAACTCAATACAACAACAAAGACTAACTTCTATACAAAAAAAATTGTAACTTCCTCATTGAGGTCCCATCATGCTAATACTTCTAGCACATTGTCTAATTTAATTTGAATTGAAGAACACGTATGAAATTCTGCTGTCATCCTCCATTATCTATCACTCATTTCCCTTCATTTCATTGCAAAGTTGATCTCCTACGACTAATGAAACAGAAAACTCCTTACAATGAGTAATGTATGAGTGTATGACATCTTTTGTTAGTATTATACACCCTCCTACCCACTAAGATTTCCTCCTTTCGTTTTCTGTTTTTGATTAGTTATGTTCGGAGCTACTTCTAGATCAAATAAAAGATCCATTTACCTTAAAATTAAGTGGAGTTGTTAGAATGCATTGCGCAATAGAACATGTACTAATTTTTACAATAAGTGAACGATTAATTTAGTCTAAAATTAGCTCCAAACATGCCTACTCAAGAACTGTTTTCGAAAGGGGAAGATCATTATGAGTAGGAGGGAGTATACTTCAGTAAAACTGTTCTTATCCCTACAACATATACTCCGTATACACTGCGAATTAATGTGACATCATAACAGAAAGGAAATTTTATATTTCGGGCCACGAAGAAGATAAAATCAAGACTTCACAAAGAAACCGCTGTATTTGCCTAATTTCTTTTATCGTAGCATTACAGCAACATGTGTTACATTGAGACCCTCTCACGATAATTTTTCGTGACACCAATATATTTAAGTAAACAAGTTAGACTAAGACAATCCTAAAAACCACTTTTAACCTCGTTTCAAATTTTAAAACCCTAATAGCACAGCATAACAACATACGCAAAATGACACCCTGGCTAGGAGGGTGACTAACTTTTGTACTCTTTTTCTTACCTATTAAAAACAAAGTACGCAAAATTCAAAAAAAAAAAAACAAAAAAAAAAGAAATCATACCAGTGTACTGGAGTGGATCTCAGGAAGATAAACCTTGAAGAAGGACGGAGAACGCTCTGTAATGGGAAATTGACACGACGACACGGCTTTCTTTATCGTCAGATTCTCCATTCTCAGATTCACTTAACTTGCTAGCACATAAATCCTTCACATATTTTAACAATACCAGTTAAATTTTGCAGTTTCACCAAAAAAAAGGGGAGGGGAGGGGGGTGGGGGGGTTTACAAGAACAGAGTAACACACTTTTAGAACAAAGTGGAGAGAAATAGAGAGGGGAGTGACTTAAAGTTGAAGGTTTATTACATCTGAGCAATGGACAGGGTTGCATGGGAGTCTGCATTTGCTTGAATTGGTAGGGTTAATTCAGTATTTTGTGCTTACTTCTCTTTGATTTTACTTTGCCACTTCTATGTAACAAGTACACTGTTGCCACTGTCCCAAGATTTGGGTGAATCTCCCTTGTTTTAACCCCTCTGATTCTTTTATTTTTATTTTGGTACAAGTTTGGACCATTATGTTGCTATGGAGTAATAATAATGTTGGGTATAGAAAATGAGGTGCAGAGTAAATAAGCAGTTCCACACCTGTTACCGTTATGGTGGAAATATGCGACAAGTTTTAGGTAAGAATATTGTCTATTGACGGTTTGTTTTTGTAGTCGACTAACACCATAAGGAGGAGAAAGTATTTATAAGTTTGGATAAAACATGTACGGAGTATTACACGTATAGCGTTTGTACTATGCTTATCAGAGTTTGAGTACTCAAAAGCTAAATTTAATTGATCCAACTACTTGTACTAGCTCTATGATGACTTGATGAGTACAATTGCCAACCAAAGCTCCGATTTGCGAATGCACCTTTGGCCTACGGAAGTTTGGGAGAAAAATCGAGTCATTGACTTTTATGTTCAGTAGTCAATATGAAGCGATTTTCTTGAACATTTCATACTTGCAAACTTTTTGCTGAGTATACTAGTGTGCCAAATTGTGAGTTATAGTTATAGTCCCTTTAATGAAAAAGTGAGTTATAACCTTTGTTGACCCAAAAGATTAAGCTAAATGAATAATAGGTAAAGCTCGTAGTCTCATACAATCGTTATCACAAATCACGCACATCTTCTACTTTTCCAATGTGGGATTTCTAAACACACATAAGGGATCTTGAACAGTCATTCGTACATCTTTGGAGTTTTGGTTCCAATTTACTAATAATAGTGCCTTTAGAAGGAATAGATCTATTGCATATTTGCATGGTATGTAACAGCTTCAACTCAGAGATGTACTGAGCTGATTAAAGACTCCTAATACAAAAGTGGTATGTCCTCCACCTTAAGAATGTTAATCAAGAAGTAATGTTGCAGTATTGTTCACCGGAAAATTCTTCTCTTGGCCTTGTGTATAATCTTCACTTGGAACTCTTTTATCTTTCTTTCCTTTCCGAGAATCACATCGAATATTAGCCTGTCTCCTGCCATTACTTGATTCTCCTTCCAGAACACCGTCAATCCAGTGAATCCCAGCACCACTCTGTCAGTAGTTTCACGCATCTGCGTTCTTGTATAGTTCCTCATATTAGCCTTGTTGCGCAGAATTACATCCTGAGGCAGTGTGTATTCACATTTATCGAGTACACGCTTGGGCACGCCCTGCGTGCATCCAACATCAATATCAGCACTTTGCAGAAGTTATATATGTCGAGCTTCATACAAAAGCACACATACTCCGTATCATTACCATCAGAAATTACTCCAAACAAGTTATCATGACAACGAAAATTTTGCTAGCAATAATTAAGTACACAATGTAACATGTTCAAGTAGCCAATGCCTCTTCCTTACTGGTTTTCAACATGCATAGTTGTTTATGTAATTCAGTTCAAATTAGGTTCTTGATATCCTAGATAAAAGAACATAATATTACAGAAAGACTAAACCATGAAGATTGTGGTCCAAGATACGGTGATTTCAAATCCAGTATAAGAAGAAGACACTGAATATGAAACCACTAAATCCCCACCAACTAAGACTCCTAGGAGCATCGGAATGGAGAAACGAGAAAGGTGGAAACTTGCTCTAATGAGCAGGAAACATTAAATTCGGATTTTGGTTAGTGAGTTGTGACTTCCAAATTAAAAAAAAAAGAAAAAAAACTTTGTACTAGTTGTCTTATGACAGCAACACAGAAACATCAGAGCAGTCAAAAATTTTACAGATAGTAAACTGCTATGTAAGTTGTAAAGGAATTCAAAAACAGAATAAGTGTGGAGACAATTCTGTTTTATCAAGCTGAAAACATTCGGACTTGGCAAGAAAACTATCAAGCCGGATATATAAGTGGATTGGGCTAAAGAAGTTGTGCAGTGTTATGGCTTGCTGCAAGCAGAGCTGTAAGCTTTCAGGAAGTTGTGCAATGGTTCCATACAAAGACAGAGCATATGAAGACAGGTTCGATCAATCATACGCCATTGGTACACTACTTCACACAAAAGACATGTCTTTCCAGTGAACTGTTAGACTATATTTTGTTCAGAAAACAAGCTGCTTAATAAGTGAGGTAAGGGTTCAATCATCTCAATATATGTTATTTCATTGATTTGAAAATGACATTTCTTACCACACAGTTCCTGAAACCAGTCATGACCGTCTTACTAAACCGTATAACTCTTTTATCAGCAGATTCTACTTCATTTGCAGGAGAAGTGTGAGCCACACCTGCAAGATAGAATATTCATTCATCATTCTCTTACATCTCGCAGAAATCATCAAAATGAGAACTTTCATAATTAGAATGATGAACCCTTTGCTTGAGCCTTGAATTATTATACCTGTAGCTCTTTCGTTTGTATTAGCAGATTTACGAATGGGAATATTGGCAACACTCCTGTCCAGGGGCTCCTCCTTCATGCATGCATTAGGTCCAAAAACCCGAACAAAAAAGGCAGACTGGTCGACGAGCTGAAACACCAAGAAGTCTCCACTTTCAACCGAATGATCGGCCACGTATTGTTCCCAGCCCTGTGTTATGTATACTGTGTGGTCCGTAGCAACTTCCACTTTGGCTCTCCAAACTCTTCCCCACATATTCTTCAGATAGACCATCTTAGGAATCTCCCCCTCGAAAAACTTGAGAAAGGGTGAGGGTATCTTCTGCATCATGGACAAGAACATGTTCCAAACATTATCTTAATAAAATTTACTTAACCCAGCAAATTAATTCTTGTTTCCAACTTTTCAAAATAGTAGCAAAAAGTAGACAACAGCTTCTACGGTGAACAGATCACAATAACAGCAACGACGACAACAGAAACATCACCCAAGTATCTCAAAGACTCTCGCCTATGGCGAGGTATCTCTCCATAAAATGCAACACAGTCGATTTATTGAAAGAGTATTATTATTATAACTAAGCTACTAATAAAACAAATGACAAACAAAAGGTATTTGCATAATAAAGTTAACGTAACAACAGTATGGATTGATGGACTATAAGCTGATTATCACCCTGATCAATTAGGATTGGGTTCTTTATTAAGGTCACATCCGCGTAACACACACGAAAGACTAGCATCTGAGGAGGCAATGCAGGCTAAGATCATAGCATAAATCAAAACCACACCTCAGGGAAGCCAACTCAGGGCAATCAAGAGGACATCAGACACAAGAAACACTCAAATAATGAACAAAACCTTCTTATATTAAACTTCCCCTCCTACCCTACCAGAACATACATGTGAGTATGCATAAAATAACATGTAATTGATACTCCTCTCTATCTTTCTCACTGTCTAAATCTCATTTCTTTTATTTCTTAGCAATTTCTAAAATTTCGACTTGTTTTTTCTATGTCGGCATCATTTGGAGTGCACTACACAGTAAAGCCATAGAAATTAAATACAATATCAAAGAAAAGTTTAGGTAAAATTAAAATGATTGACCATTACATTCCATAGTTAACCAAAGAAAAGCCTGATGTTCTCCTGTAGTCCTATATACTCCATTTAATACCATTCACTTACAAAACGAAAAAAAAAAAATGAACAACTTGGAATACAGTATACAATATTCGAAGTATCCAAAAATATCAAAAGGGAACCATATAAGCAAAAGACAGTCAGAAATGAAAATATGAAACCATACCAGTTCATGGGAGCAACCTTTAGCAGAGTCATAAAACTTGAAGAAGGAATGATTGCGTGGCGCAATAATACAGCGAGATGGCGAACCCGCTTTCTTTCGATTCAGATGCTTCTCCATTTCTCTTAGGGTGAGATCACAGAAATCCTTCTTACTTGCACATACATCAAGCAAGAAGTTACAGTTTTATTCCAACCGCTCTTTTCCAATATTAACGTTAACAAATCAAAAGAACGTTAAGAAACAAGAAATAACAAAGATGATGAGGAAGATTCAAACCTTTGGAACAGAAGCTTTGGTATATTCCTACAGTTGTGATATGATGAGAAATGGGTAATAACCAAGGGACAAAAGAAAAGAGGTAGTAAAATTTTAGCTGTGCATAGGTTTCTGCTTCTTGCCTATGAATTTGAGTGCAATTTTTACGTCTGCTTTAACTTTGTTAACATTTTGGTGAAAGAAGCCGAAGCCGTGTTTCGGATTCCAAATGCACCAAATCTCTTTGCTCTTAACTGTTCTGAATATGCATCAGATAAAGTTTTCAAAAATTGGGAACCAATTTTATCACATTTTGCCTGTTTTAGTATGCATGGTACTGCTCACAGTGTACTATGCACATATCATTAAGAGAAAGCCTTAATGTATATCCGTATACATTTCTAAATGTATATCCCTAATTTTTTTATCCACATACTCCACCATATTCCAATTCTCTCTCCTCAATTTCACCACATTAAAATACAAAACATACCCATATTACCCCCCATATATGTTTAGTAATGTATATCACATATACAAATAGCCTTACTCTATCATTAATATGCTCTTCATCAAAGAAAGATTATGTGAATATTTTTGTCAGTTAGAACTCTACAGTTCTCCATATACGGAAGAACGTGTATAGAGACGGATGTAAGAAAGTACATATACTTATGGTTACTGAGGAAAAGAGTGTGAATTACTCGTACAAGTCTACAACTCGTCATTGGCCTCGTTGATACAGCTTCCAAATTTCATTCTATTGAATCACAGTTTCGTGTATATAGATATTCAAATCAAATGTAACGACTTGAGACAGTGTTTTCGTCATGGAAAAACATTTCCACATTTTGAGACACCATTGGTCAACAGAGATCTGCTAGCAAATTCTCGTACATGAACATATCAATTAGTTGCATGTTTACAAGTGTGTACTAATTCACCACCATAAGTATTATAGGCAGCTTTGCGTTGCTTAGTTCATTGGGGTGTTGTGTCAACGTCTGCTTTCCTAACCGTTTTTATGAAAGAAGCAGAAAGGTACACTGTCCCAAGATTTGATCGACCAAGCTTTTAAATCTTCTGACTTCTTACGTTTTCTACTGGTACAATTTAGGACTTTTAGGTCGTCTTAGCAGTTAGCACAATAATGAGTCAAGAAAGGACCGAGTATCCACACAGCTAATACGTTGTAGAATCCTGGTCGTCCACTATTCAGCAAATTTTCGATACGACACGGCAAAGATAATATTTGCAATCGACTCCAAAGTCTCACATCCTCATCTTGTCCTACAGTAGTTGAGCCAATGTTCCGAACTTCCTAGAGTGAACTAGTGTTAACAAAACTAATTCGGGTCCTATTCAGCCTGATCCATATTAGTTTGAGCAACACTTCCTGGACCTATCGTCGAAACAAAAATGATGAGACCACACAAGGAACAAGACAAGATCAACCAAAATTAACACTACACCCAGAGAAATCTTTCGGGCTGACCATTACTGGATAACTTGTTTGCTAGAGTCATTTGGGTCATTTCTCGTAGTTGATCACACAAACAGAACACAACTGAACTACAGAAGCATCAACACACCACCAGGGTAAATTATACCAAGATGCCAAACAACAAGCTCGAATACAATGCCTACATGCAGATTGTAGTTTCATCAAGTATTATTATTCACCAATATGACTGAACGGATTGCAAACTACACTCAAAAGAAGCAACATATGAACTTTTTTAGAAAAATGACATGCATGCGCTTCCATAACCATTGCAATACTCACTAAATGGTTCAGCAGACATTGCAACACTCCGGAGTTGTAATTATCCACAGCTTAATCAACACATGTTTACCATAGAGACAATTCTAATTCTGTTACCCAACTCTGAAAAGATTTAATAAATCCAGTTCTTGACAGCTTTAGCAGTCCACCAGCTACAAACTTAGCACAGCAATGTCACTAGGGCCAGAAGTTATGCCTGCAAATATCAAAGTGAAAAAGAGATATTATGATTAGTGATTATGTCAATTATTTCATTTAAAAAAAAACCAAACGAAACTCAAACTATCTAACATGGCCAGTGCATGACATAGGCGGAGCATATATATCTCTGCAAATGAATGTTGAAGTAAGGGAGCAGACTACAGAAGCTACGCACATTGATGATACCAGAGAAGCATGATCTCAAAAAAAAAAACTAAATAAATAAATAATTGAGCAAATGTCTCATCAATATTTTCTCATCGGCCAGCAGTAAACAGCAGGGTTAAAAATCATGATTCAGTTCTTTTGCAAGCCGTAAACTACCTTCACTAACAAAAATTAGGGGTTTCTTAGAGAAATTAGTATCTAAAAAAAGAAAATCTAACCTTTTAAAGAAAGGCCAATCGCCTTCCTTTCGACCACAAGACCAGCCACAGATAGTAAATAAAAAAAAAGGCATGATGTAAAGCGAGAATCAATTGAAAATGAATGGCAACGACAGAATGCTTCTCACACGGTCATATCACATGGTACGTGGAAAAGAGATAAATTCGCAAACTATGTCAACATAACAAAACATGTCTTTGGAGGAATTACGACCAAAAAGTGCTCTATTGAAGAAGTAGTTGGTGACTGGTGGAATCCCTGGATAGTTTCAACATGTTATACGTATTGGGGACAACACAAGACTATACATAGTTTGCAGACAAGTATGCTACACAGGTAACAGGGCTGTAGTTCTTTGGTTAACCCATGAAGCAGAAACTCAAGGAAAGACATCAAAACAAAGATTAACTGGATGCACCAATCAACAAACATGCACAGGCATATAGTAAACTTGTAGAACAAGTTAGGATTTACGAGGGCAACACACAAAAAGTAGTCCCAATCCAGAGTGTCACTCAAACAGACAAAAGTTGCAGACATATAGATCAAACACCCTTAAATATCCCATAGACAAACAGAGTAAAGATGGACATAGCCACATAGGTAAAGGGGGACACGTTGCGTACTAATTAAGCCCCTATCTACATTGTCAATGGAGTAAATCAAATAAATGATGAAACTGTTCTCGGTTACGAAAAGTTCCAACCCACAGAAAATAATGAAGTCTCAAACAAAATAGGGAGGGGGGGCACATTGAAGTATTAAGCTAGTGGAATCAGGTGTCCATTACTCGATTAATGCTACTCCATCGACACCCGAAAAAAAAAATTCCACTTGCATTTAGGGTTCACAACGAAATTAGAGGAGATTCCCTCAATAAATCAAGGGCAAAGGTAATCTACGCAAGTATAGCTCTTAAGCTTCGAGATATTATCCTCAGTCTCTACTATGAACGACACAAACAGTCTCCTGATAAGGCCATAAAACGATATTATTCCCAGAACATAAATAGATATAGAAAATCATTTCAGACCAATCGAATGAATTGAAAAGTTAACATTCCAAGAAAACTTCACAGTTCAGAGATGAACAGCAATAAAATGCAAGTTGAAAAACTTTAAGCACTCCAAGATGCATTTTGCCTACAGCCCCTTGGGCCTAAGTTCATATTTATAGATAATAAAAACATAGGATATCCACCTTTCTTGATCATACTCTGGGATGCCACAGAGCTAGAGATAAAGTTAAGCACTTGTAAATTTCAACTTGATATAAGCTGGTCAGAGGACAGAATTATTGTTCAAGGAAATCACCTTTCTGTTTCATTAATCCCAGGGAAATTTAGAAATGACATCAGGCACTAACTAGCTATGAAATTGAAAACTAGCACAAGGCAGAAGTATATTTTAAGCAATAAACAAAACTGGTTACTTTAAAAGATAACTTCACTAATAACATCTACACTTTGCTTCGGTCTATGTGACCAGACGAAGTCTCTATACAATACTATGAGAGTAGTAATACAAGTTACCAGAAAAAGAAAGACAAATGTCGTTTACAAACAAAACAGCCCAATTTCAAAACTTCCAAGAATGGTTCAAAAAGTTATGTAAAGCAAACTTACCATCTCCTAGCGACCTGAGGGCATGCCCATAAGCATGTTCATTGCACCGGGGATATACGTGACATGAGGACTCCTTGCCATTGTAGCAGCATTTTCCTTCATCGCTTCAATCTTCCTTAGCTCAATCAAGCCCATTCCTGCTGCTGCAGTTGCCTCGGAAATCAGCTTGGCAGCCTCACTTTCTCCTTCTGCCCTGATAACTGCTGCTCGCTTCTCCTGCTCAGACTTCATGACCACATACCTGGACCTTTCAGCCTCCTGTTGTGCCACTTGCTTCTGCTCCACAGCTTTCGAGAATTCATTTCCATATGATAGGTGAGTGATAGCAACATCATCAAGTACGATATTGAAATCCTTTGCCCTGAACATATAAAAAAAAACACATCACAAAATTGATAGTGTGTGTAAAGTATTACCAAAACGCCCAAAAAGAACACAGTAAACTAAGGAGTAACACCCTGATTTACAGACAGCTTCCAATTTTCACACCCATATATTCACCAACACAGCTGAAATACAACGTAAATCATATCCTAAGACCCAGGAATTAAAACATCCATGCAAAAGGGAAACAAATTGTTGAACAGAATAATCAACCTCAATCACTTGAGGAATCTCCACAACGTCAGCCAACCAATAAAACCTAACACATTCAAACAAACCCCACTGACACCGAGAATATTAGATGATCTTTTAGTTCTCATCAAGTTAACTAAAAACCTCACCCTGAAAACAGGACATATACTGATTACAGCCCGAAATTCCCTAATTAGCATCGAACCCTCCTCGCTTTAATATCAAGCCAAACCCCAATATTCACATTTTGAAACACACTCTAATAAATCGTCAACCGATGATAATCATACTGGGATTAAGGCTTCATTGTTCTTGAAGCACATTACCACCAAAAATTCATCCAAATCACCAACTGATATCAAATCCTCTATCGAAATGAAACTAAACCTAATTAAAGTGTAGGACCCCCAGATAAAAAATTACGAAAAAACAAATCAATCGACAAGACGAGCGAATTAAATGTCAAAACATCTGAAATCAGAACCCAATAACAACCAAAATGTATCACAATTACATCATAAAAACAACAATCAAATCAAATCATAATTAAAAAAGAGAGAGAGAGAGAGAAAAACCTCTTGACCAAGCTGTCCCTGACAAGAGCAGAAACCCTAGGTCTCTCGGTAAGAAGCTGATCAGCATTAAACTGGGCAACAACAGCCTTGAGAACCTCATTACCAATACTGGGTAAAACCTTGTCGTCATACTCAAGCCCAAGATGCTGGAATATGACAGGGAGTTTGCTCTCGTCGGGCCGAGACAGCACCCTGAGTGTCAGGTTCACCATCTGCAGATCCTTCGTACCTGACATGGATGAGAACTGGTGGGGCCTGGTTCTGATGTCGAACACAAACGGCTTCTGGAGCCATGGGACCAGGAAGTGGGTCCCCTCTCCTGCTGTCTCGTCTAAGACTCCCCTGAAACGGTCGAACAGCACGGCTTTCTCACCGCCGTCTACGGTGTACAGGGCTGAGTTGATTGCGGTTGCGCCCAGCCCGAGCCCGAAGGCGGCCCGTGCTAGGTTTGTTAGGAGAGAGATTGCTTGCTGGGAACCCATTCTTCTTTGTTGGTGTGGGAGGTGAGAGAATGAGAGAGAGATCGGAGGGGGAGGAGGAAGTTTCTAGGGTTTAGGGTTTATAAAAGGGGACAGAGAGAGGGTTGAGATTGAAATATATAATGAGATTTGTTATATGGCTTGCGGAAGGGGAAATGTTGTGGATGGGGCATTTGTTTTCATTTTCCCTTTTTCTTCCCTGACTTTTTCTTTTACTTTTTTGGTATCGTGTTGATATAAACATAAGAGCAGCCAAAGTTACTCGCCAATCGTATAAATCATGTTTATGCATTGAAAGTTTGTTATTAAAGGTCGTAATTTATCATTAATGTTTATGACAAAGGGCGGAAAATATTAGTAGTTGTGTATTTATAATGGTGTGTCATGGTAATAGTTTTTGGCATGTTGATAATCTATCGACAACTTCAACAAAAACGCCAAAATCGTTTGTCTTTTTTTTTTTAACATAGATCAAACAGTCAAACATATAATAAAACCACAACGCAGATTGAATGGAAATATACTCGTATTGTTGTGGGAGGTGTGACTTATAAAACTCTCTTCAATGTTTGGGAGCCATGGAACCGGAGAATAGCTGTAAAGTAGTAAGATGGTGTTTGCTACCATTGAAGCGTTTAAATGTGAGAGGGAGGCATAGAGCGACGAATAGAGAGTCTATTTTAGATTTGATTATGTAAAGTTTAAATGTAAATTCATATGACACTTTTAGTCTCTTAATATACTTTTGACAAGAAACAAGATCATGTTTAGCACAATCATTTAACTAATTGTGAGACGTTGTCAAAAAAACAAATTGTGATATTTGAATTTAGTTGGTTGGCTATATATACGTCATCAATACAATCTCATGGTTCTCATGTCCAACACATGTTGGGTAAGCCAAATTGTGCATTAGTTCTCAACTACAACCACTTTCCATGACGATATTGTGACTCTTCCGATTGATCTATAAGACTATAACTAATTAGCAGTGGTCAATGGTTACTGATTGGAGATGTATATGTTGTTCGCCATCTACTCTTAGTGTCTGTTTGGTTCACAATTTTTTGGGCTAAGAATCGGATTGAAAACATTGATTACATTCCTTTATGTTTGGTTGTGCATTTTCTTAATCCAATATGTTAATCTGAGCCCGTCGGTAGGGCTGTTCATTTCGGTTAACCGAACCGAAACCGAATCTAATTTTTCGGTTTGCCCTTATCTTGAACCGAAACCGAACCGAAAACCTAATATAGGTCGGTTATTTCGGTTAACCGAACCGAAACCGAACCGCCACATACATCTTTAAATTTTTTTTTCAAAAAATAAAAAATTGATACGATTTCGGTTAACCGAAACTCCGAGACACCGAACTGAAACCGAACCGAATAACCGAAATTTTTTTGGTTTGGTTAACAGAACAGAAAAAATTTGCGGTGCGATTAACCGAACCGAAAAAATATGCGGTTTTCGGTTATTCGGTTCGGTTTTTTCTGAACACCCCTACCCGTCGGATTGAAACCCACCCCCAGGCCCCAACCCATGGAAACAAGAATGAATCCAACAGAAACAAAACCATTTCTAAATATCATCTTCCTTTTCTTTTGTTTTGACTGATCTTACTCTTTTCTTCATTATTAACATTCTCTCTCCTCTATTTACTCATTCAAAAGTTATTTCGAATTTCTGAAATTATTTTAAACTCATCCATGATTCTCTGTCCTCGCTCAAAATTTTCATACATTACAAATTTTCTGAAAGTTATCATGGATTCTCTCTCCTCCCACTTTGTCAAATATTGTGATTGAGGCAATCTTTTTTACCCTATGGCGTTTTGTTGGATTAAAATTCGATATTAAACCCTTTGTTTCAAATTTTTTTAGGGTCAAACCCTTTGTTTCAATTGTTCATTAATATTCCATTTCTGATCTGTTCTTAATTTTTTTTTTTTTTGAAATATTTTTTTTACCTCTAAATGATATGATAAGTCATCCATAGGATTAATAATGTAGCCTCAAAAACAATAACGTAATGTTTGATTGCAATGATTCATGTCTTCATTCACTTGCTAAAACCAAATAGGAAAAAACGGCATCATAATAGTATGATTCCATTCATCCACTAAACCAAACAGATGTAGCAATGAATCATTCTTGATTCCAATCCATTCCCCACTCCATTTCCATTCCGTTTCAATTCCCTAAGGTGAACCAAACGCCCCTTAGTATGTGAATTTATCATGGAACTTATAAGTTTATAACTAACAAAATTTCAGTAATAGCGTCAGTGGTATTACCGTAATAGCCTCGTCCCTTAAAGAAGAAAAAAAAAGTCTGCAGTATTAGGGACAAAAGACGCCCATTGGCACAGGAAACATCAAACATGTATAATCCACTGATATCGGAGCAGTCTTCTACCCAATTAATCAATCAGTGTTGTTGCAACTGATTTTCAGGCAATTGACCAATTTGACTGAAGTTCAAGAAAAAGAAAATTAATGAATGTTGAACTCTACTGAAACCAGTAACATCAAGTACTGAGTGTACAACTGAAACATGTATCAGAAATTCCCAGACCAGACCAATGTCTGTCTACGATTTCCCTAATGGTTCTACACAAAGCAAACGGCACCTATCGAGAACATACACTCTCCGATGACAGTCCACAAGCATGGCTCATTACCTCCAGGTAGAACCCCCTAATCTGATAACCTCTTCAGTGCCGCTGTCCTTGTAGCCTCGTTCCATGCTTGAGTCACCTTTCTGTTCACCCTGAACACCATACAAATCTTTGAGCTTGGCCAGATTGCTAGATGCAGCAGCTTTTTCTCTATCTTTGCTAGCATCTCTGTGATAGCTGGAATGAGAATCAAAGCGATCACTTGGTGCTTGTCGGCTCCGACTTCTGCTCCTACTCCGGCTTCGGCTCCGGCTTCTGCTTCTGCTTCTTCGAGAGGAGTGGTATTCACTGTGCCTACTGTTTTCTCTCTCCCTTCTACTCCCCTCCCTCTCTGAGTACCTAGGTCTATCATGATCACGCCTCCAATCTCTGTCTCTGTCTCTATCATAATCTCTTTCTCTATCTCGATATCTCTCTCCCCGTTCACGGAGATCTCTGTCCCGATATCGATCCCGATCTCCTTTAGAGTCTCGGGCTGGATCTCTTGATCGGTCTCCGTCCCTGTCAGACAAATCACGGCTCTGACTGCGATGTCTGCTAGGAGACCTCCGTGAATCGTCTCTATGATCATATGAAGGTGGTGGCAGTGCGCGGCGAACAGGAGAAGAATCTCTAGTCGATGCACGGTGAGGAGCACGTTGTCCAAAGGAAACAGAAAGAGCAGCCTTCACAGAAGGAGGACGGCGTGCAGTATCTTCGGACCCAAGCCTACTGTTGTCTCCTATTGAACCTGAAGGCTTTGTGGACAAATTCATTTTTTCGAGGTGGGATGTAATCTGCCGCAGAACAGGTACAGGGACACGAGGTAGAAGTGTATCAAAATAGTACTGCATCACCAATGAAAGAAATTAGTTTAGGCATTTCTCAGAGAAAAGCCAAATTATGATTAACCCGTCCATATTTTCACCAACTAGCCAGAGAATGCAGACTTAAGTCAGACCGACGCATTCCTGGGCACTTTTTCTCCATACTGGCTTTTTCATTTGGATGGTAAAATTTTCTTGTAACTAGATTACATGGCCTGAATACAATCAAAGGCAATAAAGTACCCTTGACAGGGACAATTTCCTTTCTCCCAATCTTTGAAAAAGCCACATCTAAGTTGACTCTGAAATTAAAACGAATTGATCTACCTTATGTCGTCATATGTTACTCCGATAACTCAAGATTGATATAGCATATAAAGTGTGATTGCTTACGTAACACCTTTTAATCATACATTTCCTAAGGAAAAGTAAAAGCAGAACAAGCCTAGCAGATTTAAAAAAGAATGACATATATAGATATACTAACCTGTCCAAGAAGTAGATCTCGCACATACACACCCATGGTCGTCATCTTTTTACTAGATCCTGGAGTAAATTCCTGCGAAAAAATTTCAGTGGTAATTAAAGACCAACCATAGGCAAGATTAGGAGAAATAGGAGAGGAAAATAAAGCATGGGAAATGTGGAAGCATTATAAAATATATCACCATCCAAAAATAAGATTTAAATAGCCAAGAAAAAGCAGCTACAAGGAGGTTAAGCAATCGCAAGGAGGAGAATAAACATGAAGACATATATAAAACCTTATCATTTTCGTGAAGAATGCACCGAACCACTTCATTGTTGACAAAAGCTGCAATGCCAGACCTTTGAAACAAAATCAGTAATAAGCAAAAACATGCTTTTCACCTTCAAGATAAAGGCTACCAACTGAGAAGTTAGATAACGTTAACAGTAAAAACCTCCTTGTTCCTTTTTACCTTTCATGACACATGGGATTAGCAGATAGAAAATGTTCACAACCAACCTCCTCTGGTGAAGGAAATTCACATATGTGCAGTCAAACACTCAAACCTACTCAACAGTCAACACTAGAACGAACAAGACCGGGTAGGGAGAAACCAATAGCGCCCTTCCCTCAAGGCCATTAACACCCACTAGGCCACTACATCAAAAAGTTCGTTGTAGACTTGTAGTTGATGAGTAGGGTTTTGAAACATTTAGAAAAAAGAGCACTATCTGGTAAAGCCGTAAAGGGGAAGCAGGCATTCTAGGAGGGTACTCTCTTTGTGAGTGATTGTTACATAACTTTTCATTACATTTCCCCCTCTTAGAATTCCCCCAATTCCCCAAACCCCTCTTAGTTTGATAGCTTTTTTTTAAAGTCCCTCTTAGTATTATATAGTTATATACTTATGCATCACCCCCTTAGAATTTGGCCAAAGTCTCCAAATTGTGATTTCAGCCCTGAAGATAGCATCATGACAACAGCAACAAGGCTTTCCGCTGGCTACCAAAGCAGCTGCCACCACAATGCGCTGAGAACCACTCCTCAGATATCCAAAATAATCACAACCAAAACAGTTATATCCAGAGTCGCCAAACCATATGAGAGATGAAAGAAAGAGAGCAGTGGGCAGCCAATGAAAGTCCCCCCAGGTCAGAAGATTGGAATGCTAACCCTGAACTCACCACTAGGGCTCCGAAACAAACACTAGAGTTTTGGATACTCCGAAAGAGAGCATCGCAATCTCAGCAATGTCAATGAAGGATTACTTTCATTGAGGACGTCTTGGGTGAGAGAAGTGCCGAAGGAGATGGTGGGCCATCTGTGGAGAAGAGGAGTGTTATTATAGGTTCGAAGATGGTCTGCGGTTGGTAGAGATAGGAGAGAAGAAAGGGGCAGGGTTCGGTTTCTGTTCCTCGCTCCCAATTTCTCTCTTTTCCGTATCTTGATTCATTTCCTTTTCTGACCCAACAACTCCCAAGTTCCTTTAAAAAGTATTGTTCCTATGCATTTCATTCTAAACTTGTCAGTTGTCACAAGTTTGTTTCTGACAAATGAGGGACTAAATTCCCATCAAAATACATACCTTGGCAGGGGGGAGGGAGGATGGAAGAAACCTTTATGTATTTTGTGGGGAGTTAGACCCAAAGTTCCCCCTTCAAGGGCATTGACACTGCTTTCCAGATTTAGTTTTCCAAAAACCACATGCTAAATCATTTTGGCAATGCACCGGGATCACACCAGAAGATCTCAATCTAAGGCTATAAACAGCAAATTACTGCAGCACCTGTTATATTGAAGTCATCTATTGACCGCAATTCAGATCTTCCATTTCCAATGGAGCCAAAGAGTAATTATTCTTTGGCTTTGGGATTTAATAGAAAAGCAAAATGGCTTATAAAACAGTCTGTGCTTCTTATATTGTGAAGTAGTAGACAGTCGGTGCGATTCTTGAAGCAATGTTTCATTTGGGTCCTCCGTGCACAGCCTCTCTATATTTCAGTAGGGGTATGGCTTGCGTACATACCGCCCCTCTTACCCTGCCATATGGCCGGAGCCTGTAAGGCGCTGGGGCCTAGGGTAATGAAGTTATTGTATTGATAGCAAATTAGAGATACCTAAAAAGCAAAAACCCGTATCAACAGATCCCACCGTCACAAAAGAGGTTGCCGAATAGCTAGGTTAGGAGGGAAGGGTAAGATCATATAATCTAGCCAAAATAAGTTAAATTCACTCAGAACACTAGTTAGACAAGTTAAGAATTTCTCAACTTCCTTACACAAATCCACACTACTATGGCTGTGCCGGGCCAGGCCAAGCCAAAACCATATCCTTCCATGGATATAAGGTCAGACAAACCTGAGCCCAGACCCTTCCATGGATATAGGGTCTTTTTAGTTTACGGGCTTTTGTGTCATGACACTAGCCCAGGCCCAGGAAATAAGGTCAGACAAACCTGAGCCGTTTGATCACCTTTACCCAGCTTGATAAGGGAAATAAAGGATAGTTATCAGGAGATCTTACGACCCAAGAATAATGTAATGATTGGAAATTTTGGCCTATGTTGACATAAAAAGACAACGATTCGAATAAGGGCAGTTATTATTACATAGAGATTGTTTTAGATGGGTGCCTCCGTACTCTAAGCAAATACTCTTTAGGAACATCATTTGCTTTTGGCATGTTATTTTTGACAGCTCACTAACGGATAATAATGGGAAATAGTGGTATATTATATTGTGACTACGTTGGTCAAGCAATAGCTACCAAGCAGCCAAGGCCAAGTTTTCAAGCATATAAACACAGACACTGAGATAGAGGTTAGATTGCCAATTTGGTTAATTTAGCAATAAGGTTACACCTACTAAAAAAATTAGACAGTCCATCAGCATTATTTATACGAATATAATACATCAGTCTCATTGCCATTAGGAAAGATAACAAGAACACAGCAATGCCTTTAGTTAATAGCATAAAGACCCCCAAAAATTAAACAAGGTTCACAACATATGCAACATCATGCATAGATCAAAAGTGAATGGTGAAACCAAAATAATTAAGAAAGAATAATAAGCCAGAAGGACGCAATACCATACCTCATCATCTTTAACATATGGTTCAAACCAGTTCCACAAAGTCTTTGGATCTGCAGCATATCTTAAGTAGAGGAATCCAATCTGCAAGACAGATATAATTATTGACCAAACAGAAGCAGATGTCCAATACACAGGAAAAAATTAACACCTTAAGGCGCCCATACAATCGCCATAAAGTGGACTGATATCATAGAAGCAGAAATACATTCGAACCAAACATCATTTTTTTTTCAACTGTACTTCTTCAAAGAAACTCTCGCAAAGCATTCTGGTATGGATGGGCATAAGGAGGAATGGATGGAGCTTAAAGCACGAGCTGAAATGGAGCTCAAAGAGAAGATTCAGCAGCCATTGGCATCACAACTGGTACTGCTGGAGTATAGTAGCAGCTATCTAAATGATCTGGATGTAGAGAAACGCTAGGGTTTTTGCCAACATGGAGCATTCTATTCTATGGACTGGATAGTCTCGCAGATCAGGCAAACAACTAGTGTAAGGCTCCTACCATAGTCTACTTGTTGTTTTCATGAAGAAATTTGGAAAGTTTAAATTTAATGAAGGAATTTCTCTAGATTGTGGGTGTTTGCTTTGTAAGACTTTGTCTTTTTCCCTATATGGATTAATAAGACTACCATAAAAAATAAAAATATGCCATGCCATATCTTAGTTTAAAAAAGCCCGCCTAGGCGCAAGGCGCACTGAGGCGCAGGCCAGATCGCCTCAGAAGCTTGAGGCGCACCCGAGGCGCACCGAGGGGCAGGCTCTGAGGCGCACAACTGTGCGATTTCGAATTTTCTCTCTTGTAACCTTATTTCTACCCTCCCCTTTGCCCCTTAATCCCTTGTTTGTACTTCTTTATCCGTTGGCCCTCTATAAATACCATAAAAGGGGTTAGTTTCTGCAAAATATGGTTTTGAATAATAGAATTTTGTTTGCTAACTGAGTGTGCCTCGTGTGCGCCTTCGCCTCACGCCTCGCGCCTCATCGCAACGGCCCCCCAGCGCCTCGGAGCGCCTCGCGCCTCCTTAAACTAAGTGCCACATAAAACTTCCTACTTCCCATTTAGGTGTTCAAAATTAAACTTCCAGCTTGGAATTTTTCCTATTTGTAAATTGTAAATATAAGACAAACATACCCCTAATTTATTGCTTTGTTGATTTAAAATGCAAGTGGACAAACCCCTATATTGTAATTTGACATCATGTGGGCCTTAAAAGCTCATTCTGTATTCCACTTGAATTAATAACTGTGTAAAAGCCCTATACATTTTATAGGTGAACAGAGTATAACATCTTTAGGGCAGCCCAGCCTCACCAGCGACAATGCGCTTAAACCTCTATCTGCAAATTCGTCAACAGGCTAATACTGAAGTTTGACATCAATGCTCTTGAAAACTTAATTATTTACCATGAAAGGTTTAAATAAATTAAATTCCGCTAATATGAAACTCCCAAATCCCGATCATAGGGTTTGAAGACTTTAGCATCAGACTGTGGTTCAAACCTCAAATCCAAAATAAAAGGGATGTAATCAGCTTAGAACCAGGGATAATACATAAAAAATTCTTGGTAAAAAGGGAGAAAAACAAATGCACGGTCATATGCAATTAGAACAAAGTGCCAGGCATGCTTGAAGTCTTGAGCCTTAGGATAAAATAAGAGGTTACAAAATTTTGGACAGAATTTACAGCCTATTCCTTCTACTGAGGACACTTCAGTGTGAAATCCTTAGAAAGAAATACATATGCTATCAAGATACGTATGTTAAGTCTGGCTGTAAGACCGAATTTTAACCTTTTTCACAATCAGAATGTATCATGCATCACACCCTGGACGATGAAAGCTGAAACAAGTAGAATATCTGATAGAGAATCACAATATCTTAATAAAACCATCTAGACAGAATCTGTCCCCCCATTAGTAGAATAGAAGGTCATAGGAACGGGCTTGATACTTATAGACAATATATACTGCAATTACCTCTACCGTTATGTTATTTTGAGATTCTTGCTTTGTATTTAGTGATTTAGTGTATCACCCTTTACTAAAATTAGATTTATTCCAACATGCATATCAATAACCTTGTTGACTAAGAAAATCTGAAAGCTGACGGGTTATTGACAGTAGAGATACCAACAACCAAAATTGTTTCCTCTCCCCAATGTAACGAGTTAATGACTGGTGGGGACGGCTACGTGTTATGCCCTCGACGAAATAAATATAGACCGCCTGTAGCTATGTTACTAAATTAAATTATACGCATCTAGGACGGTTATTCGCACATTTCAAATTATTATAAAACTATATGATCCTACCCACCAATCACTTCATACTTTTTTCATGGCACAGTGTAGGAAACTGTCTACAACTTAGAAGCCCTAAACTTCATCATGCCATTATTTGACAAATGATGTGGGCCTTGCTAGAGCACAAGAGAAGCATTTGAAACCGTACCCACGAATCATGAAAACAGAACAACCCTACCCAATAGTTAAGTCTTACACTCCTAAAGTGCAAAGGGGAGCATGGAAAACGTACCCACACCGGGGGGATGGTGTGAAAAGATCAATCCTTGGGATTACTTCATTAATTAAGCCACTCATAACACCTCTCTAATCCAAGTAAGTGTTCTTTGGCAAACGACATCAATAATTCCCCTCCCTAATAAACAGCTTAATGTTCAATTCTCCTCAATTAATATCTCAAATCTACACCTCTATCATAAATAATCACAAGGTCTTAATACTCGTAAAACCGCCTCACCGAAAAATAACAGTCAAGCTATAAAACATAAATCATCACAGTAGGCCAAACCACAAAAAAAAAAACATAAAGCACAAAAATAAAGCAGTCCACCAAAGTAAAAAAATAAAAGAAACATACGGCGCGAATATAGGGAGAGTCGGGATGCTTCAAGAGGCCGTGCATTTGCTTGACAGTGAGCTTCATGGTGAAGAACTTGTACAAGAGGCAAAAAGCAGTAGACGGGCCGCGGCAGTTGCCGGTCATCCAGGGCTCAACATGATCGACTTCATTGTAAATCTCATCAATAACCTCATGATAAGTCTTCAAACGAAAGAGTTCCCTGAAATAATCAGACGAAAGTATGTTCATACACAACACCCTCTCCACCAGCGCGTCTATTGGCTTCCCTGATGTTTGCAAATCCCCCATTTTTTCATCCACACCCTAACCACCCCGATTTTCTATCAAACCCTAGCCCCTCCTTTTTCGAAATTAATGTTTTCCCCCAAATTGATTTTTTGTGGTTTCTTTTTGCCCCGATTTAGGGTTTGGTTAGGTTGGAGCTCGAGACTAACCTCCTCAATTTCAATTTGAAATTGAATTTGGGGAATTTAGCAGATATGGTTTTCCCCAATTTTAGAATTTGAGTCGTGGGGGTAGGAGAGAGAGAGAGAGATGGCTCGAGTTGAAGAAATTCGTTGAAACGAATAACAAGGGAGATATGAGCCGATACTTTGCGGTCGCCAAATTGTTCGGGTACCGGATATCCAGTTTCAGTTTGGATTTTTAGATTGGAACGGGGTTACTGACTATTGACTTATTGAGTGGGATACGAATATACGATATGGTACAATTTTACGCACATTTGACCGATAGAAAGTATATGAAGTGATATACGAAGTACTTCCATAAACTAGTCGATCGACCACGCACGTTGCACGCAGCCACCCACCATTAGGCATTATTTGCCAGGCTTCCCACCTCCCCCAACACCACCGTATTGGAAAACAACTTGTATCTTCTCAATTGCTATGTTCGCCATTAATTCTCCCCCACCAGTTGAGATTAGACCTGTAAGAAACTAACCCGATCCCGAAAGGCCGAAACCCGCCCGCCCGATCCGTTTTACAGGTCTAATTGAGATCATTACGATTCGCAAGTCTATATGGGATTCGTACCCATATTTCTGGTCCAACTCGGTAACCAGAGGGGTATACCTGAAAAATTCGGGAATCTCAGGGATATATTGGAAAATTTCCCTTCTATTAATGCACTCGCTTAGATCTTTGAGTTCACTTTTTAAGCAAGTGAAGTGGTAGCACATAAATTATTGCGAGAGATTCTTTTGATAATTTGCCAAGAACAGAAAAATAATGAGGAAATCGTAAGATTAATTGCACAGTTAGCAAATATTCATCGATGTGGGTTAATTTCCTACCACTTTTTAATTTCTTGCCAAGATTGAAGACAGTCCCACATCACCAGACTGCAAGATTAGAGTATATTTGGCACTATAAGAAAATTGTTTTAGTCCGACATTGTTGCTTTGCTCATGAATCATGATCTTGATCAATAACGCATAAAGTTACGTAACCTTTTATTATACACGCCAGGTATATATATATATATGCTTATAGTAAAAAAAAATTTTTACATAGGTGAGTACATTTTAACACCAGGTTAGGTGACCCTTCTACCCAGGGTATCACCAACCTTGTCTGCATCCAAAATAAAACAAAGGGACTGGGGAAGGGGGGAGGGCACCTCCTGAGTATGAAGGATCTCGTGCCCCCAACGCGCCACCCAATCAGCAGCCTGATTTTCTTCGCGAAAAATATGCCGAATGTAAACTTCCTGAACATTCTTGAGCAAGCAAGCAATATCCTTCACCAAGACACTAATTTTCCACGGGCATTGCCATAGATCTTTAAAAGCCGAGATGACCGCCAAATTGTCCCCTTCAATTTCATGACCCATAAGTCCAAGCTCAACAGCTTTTCGAACTCCATCACGCAGAGCAGTAGTTTCAGCGACCATAATATTCGTACACCCCAAATTTGAGGCAGCCATATGAATAGGATTACCATTATGATCACGGATAATATATCTCGCAGAGGCCTTATCTCGAACAACCGATCCATCAAAGTTGAGTTTGCAAAAATCATGACGGGGGGCTCTCCAACTAGCCATACTCCGAAGTTGAACATTAAAAGCTGGACATTGCGAGGAGGAAGCATGTTGATGCTTGAGAGGGGGAGAGGGAATCACTAGGGGAGTGTATTTACGAACACGACAAGATCACTCATAAAAGGCATTTATACTTTTAACAAGAGTTTGAATAATGTTAAATTTTTCACTCTGAAGACTACAACATTCCTACCCTTCCATATATACCACAGGATGTGAATAATTTTAGGAAGGGCTTTGGGGAACTTCTCACGGCAATAATTCAATAGAATTGGCATAGTGCTGCAATTTACCTTCATATCACCAAGCCAAAGCTTGGTACGAGGGTAACTCCAAAGAGGACAATTAGGATCAATCGTACGCAAACGATACGCCAAACGACTTCTCGTTGGGAGCCCGTTTTGCAAAAGTTGCCACATAAAAATTTTGAATTTTGGAGAAACATCAGCTTTCCAAATCCATCTATGGTCCCATTTAGTGTCAACATTGTCAGTCTTAGAGTGGGCCAGCCAAGTAGCAGATTTAACAGAGAATGTACCGGAGGGAGTGAGACCCCAACAGATCTCATCACTCATAGGGAAAGTGGGTAGGGGGATAGCTCTAATAATCTCTACAATATCCGATGGTAACACCGCCTTAAGGCTCACCAGGTCCCAAGAATTATTTGCAATGAAGTAAGCTACTTTAACGTTAATATCATGAACTGTACTTTCAGGAATTCTCAAACACGACAAAAGATTGGTGTTGAGGTACCAATTGTCGGTCCAAAAATAAGTTGATAAACCATCACCAATCTTCCATCTAATGCCTTTACGCAAGAGGCTCCTTGTGGTTAAAATGCGCCGCCAAATCCAAGAGTCAGAAGGTCGAGACTTGACATCCCAGAAACGTTCATTCTTTAAATATTTATCACGCACAAACTGCACCCATGTAGTTTGCTCGTTGATTGCTATTTTCCACCCAAGTTTAGCTAATAAAGCCTCGTTCATAGGCTTCATTTTTCTCGGGCCTAACCCCCCCATGCATTTAGGGCGGCAAATCTTGTCCCAGCTAATCATTGGGAGACCTTTCTTGGTTGAATCATTCTTCCAAAAGAACTCTCGGTGTAAAGTATCTAATTGATTGAGAGTAGAAATCGGGAGCGAAGCTGAGGACATGGCATAGTTAGGCAAGGACTCTAAGTTGGTTTGGGTAAGTACTGTTCGGCCAGCCTTAGAAAGGAATGAAGCCGCCCAGTTGTGAAAACGCTTATCAGTGGTAGATACCAGATGATCAAAGTCATGACCACCGGGATGAGTACCATTAAACATAATCCCTAAATAACGTCCAAGTACATTCTTGGAAGTCATATTAAAAATGCTAGCCAACATAATCTTCCTAGGTGGGTCAACATGATTCGAAAAAATAATGGATGATTTATGGAAATTTATAAGTTGGCCCGAGACTTGACAGAAATTATCTAAAATAGATTTGAGCTGATGACAATCAGCAACTGAAGCACGGCAAAAAACTAAACTATCGTCTGCAAAAAGCAAACAAGGTATTTTACTTAATTTAGCAGCAATCTTAATGCCAATTCCTGACTTAGGGGCTAAAGCATTTGTAGTTAACTTCCGGCACAGGGCTTCCATGCAAATAATGAATAAATAGGGGGAAAGACGAAAGAGGGTCTCCTTGACGGAGGCCCCTTGAGGGAACAAATCTTTGTGTAGTGTTTTGATTAACAATGACTGAATAAGAGACAGTCGTAACACAACCTTTTATCCAGGTAATCCAACGATCAGAGAAACCAAAAAGTTTGAGGCATTGCCACAAAAAATCCCATTCAATGCGGTCATATGCCTTTTCCATATCTAGCTTGAGTGCAAACCACCCCATTTTATTTTTCGAACTATTAAATGTGTTTAAGATCTCCTGTACAAGCAGGATATTACCCTGTATTACACGTTCAGACACAAACGCACTCTGGAAATGGCTAATAATTTTATTAAGGACTGGCCGCAACCTATTAACCAGAATTTTGGCGATAATCTTGTAGAGGGTTGTGCATAAACTAATTGGTCTAAATTGATTTGCATGCTCAGGTTCCGCAACTTTTGGAATAAGTTGTATAAGCGTATGGTTTATCTGTCCTAATAGGGTACCATTAACAAAAAAAAGATTTGATAGCCTTACACATGTCTACCTTAATAATAGACCAATAAGCTTGAAATTTTTTTGGACCAAAACCATCTGAGCCTGGTGCTTTATAGGGGCACATTTGACAAACAACTTCATAAATCTCATTGTCCTCGATAGGAGGAGTGAGATTAGCATTATCCTCAATAGAGATTGAACAGGGAATAACATCTATGGTTAAATTAAGATGGCCGTTAAGAGAAGAGCGAAAACGGTTTTGAAACTCCTCTTCAAGGGTTTTTTCAATCATTCCCTGGTCATAGACCCAAGAATTAAGACTATTTTTAATTCTAAAAATACCACTATGTCTTTTCTTGGATTTAAATTTCTCATAAAAGAATTTAGTGTTGCTATCGCCTTGCGTCAACCAGGCGTTACGGTTAAAACGACCCCAAAGCTTTTGACTAAAGCTGTGAAGACGTTCCCTTTGTTTAACTAGATGTTTTAAATGGTTTTCAAACCTTGGATTATAAGGTTCATCCATAAGTTTTTTCTCAACAACGATGAGTTTAAACGCATTGGATTTTAGTTGTTGGCTAATATTACCGTACTTTTGCTTATTCCAATTTTTAAGTGAAACCTTGATCCGTTTCATTCTTTCCGTAATGGAGAAAAATGGGGTGCCAACAATTTTTGCGACCCAATTCTGCTTCACAATACGCTCTGCATCCAAATCTTTGGACCATGCATTTTGGAATCTAAATGGTCTTTTACTTTTGTAACATAAATTATCTGTTTGAAAAATAACAGGCGCATGATCGGAGATAGAAAAAGCTCCGTAAGATACGAACGAGCTAGGAAATAGAGCATCAAAAGTGTGGTTACAGAAAGCTCTGTCAAGGCGTTCATAGACTATTACATCTTTGAATTTACGTTTCCATGAAAATGATTTGGACATAACAGGGATATCCTTTGCTTGAGTAGCTCCAGAAAATGCGCGAAGACGTTTGCATCTAGCTGACGTAGCCGGTCGTCCCCCGGCCTTATCAGCCAGGAGTAAGAGCTCATTAAAGTCCCCAAGGATGAGCCAAGGACCATTAATTAGCTTTACGTAGTCCGTGAATTCCTTCCAAAAATTCTGTTTATCTTGTTCCTGCGCTGGTGCATAAAGACCAATTACATGAAAATTACATCCTGTTTGGTAATTACCAGTAGATACATTTTCATGTATCTACAGTTAGTGCCTATAATGTGAATAGAAAAAGAGGTTGGGTTGCCCAACAACCATAACCCTCCCGATTTCCCTAATGGGGGTATGATCTCCACAAAATCAAAACCAGTTTTACGACGAAGCTGACTAGTTGTAAAATCACCGGATTTTGTTTCCGAAACAAAGAATAAGTCTATATGAAGGCTTTGCTTTAAGAATAAAATTTCATTAATAGCTTGAGGCCTTTTAGCCCCATTAATGTTCCATGCTGCATCTTTATTGTACAATGGCTAATTGAAATATTATTTGTCCAAATTGTATTCCTGAAATCAGGATAAAGTCAAACTCCCATGAATAAGGAGGGTAAAGGATCCAATGGATAGTTTGAGGGCTGAGCACATGCCACACAGTTAAAACTGTGATGCATAAATGACAAAATTCTACAACTAGATAAAAGCAAATTGAAATAGCAAAAACAATAACAAAAAAAAAAACACTTAAAAGTTACGCCACAGTAGTGCAAAGAAATATAGCCAGAACTGATAGAGAAAGAGCAAATAAGACTATCTGCAGATGAGTAATCCACAATCAAACCAGACATAACCAAGCACAACATACACAGAAGGGAAGAAATCATCCTAGAAAAACAGAACGGTAAAGCCAAAGAGGAATTGGGAATAAAAATCCGTTCAGGGGCATAGCCCATGCCACACAGCTCATGCTGCGATGCATAATATAAAAGGAACACGGAAAAGAGAGAAGAGGGAGAGGGTTCAAAATACACCTGAACGTCAGCCTGTTTGTAGAGAAGTTTTGGTATCAGCCACCATATCCGCAGAGCCATATATGATCTATGTTGTCGTCTTAGAGCTAGAAATTGGTACATGCAATGCCATATACACCCCAGACGAAGATTCCAACAGCCCAATTTGCATCGAGATGAAGATGAATGTAACTGATTGACTTTCAATCGACCAAAACGGGGAAGAGGCAAGGTTATACGGTTCCGGAGAGCGAAAATTGATTTGGGGATTACAACCCAATCACGACGAGGTATTCTAGCAAACCCAGAAAATAACCGATAAGCTACAGGGAAAGATTTGGGAAGGAAAATATGATGGATTTGGAGGATCATGGTCTTCGATTGAATCGAGCTAATAGAAAAGGGGAACACCAGTGGAGGACAAGGTCTTAATTGGTGTAAAACAATTAAGATGATTAAAAAGGGGATCCGAAATGAATTCCCTGAAGCCATAAAGAGAGGTTAAGATGTGATGTCAGGGGCGCAGATCTTTAGAGGAACTTGAAATCTAATTGTTCTTTCTCTCTCTAGAGTTTCTCATTCCTCTAAGGAAGTCGTTCTTATATGCTTATAGAAATTAGTTTAGATTAGGGGGTGTTAGTGATATATGTTGATTATTATATTGCGAATTATCATAAGATCTTATTTAGTAGCCGTAGGTCACAATGTAGGAACGAATCTTTAATTAATATGTTTAGTTGAGACTTGTATGTTGTTATTTATTGATTACTTATTCACGGGCCTTGTACTCATGTGCAATGTTTAATTATCTTGCTCGAGTCTTCTTTTGACATACGCTGCAAATCTGTAATCTTAGAGCTAATTAATTCTAAAGTTTAATTTGCTTATAATTTTCATGTTTTACTGAAACATAGACACACACACATGCATGATGAGGATATGAGATTTAATAATGATTTAATTCAATACATGGTAACTTATGGAGTAGTAAGCATTAGCTTTCCCTGGACGATATAAATTCACCATATTTAATTCAGTTTTACGTACGTACGTAAAAGTTGATTCAACACTAATATTGTCCTACAGTACTGCGACTGTCTCATGTAATGGGAAGTTCGTTAGTTTTCATCTTCAGATTTACGACTACTTTGTATTGATCGATGATCTATCACGTTATTTTCATTAAGCTAGAATTATGATTCATATTCGACTACTATCTATAATCCCGATCTCTTAATAAATACAGACACTCTTATTAAACTCCAAAAATTATTGAAATTTATAGGCGCTCCGAAAAATTCATAATTTTGAATTTGCAAAAGAAAAAATTCTTATATAAAACCCTAAAGTTCAGTTAATGAGTTAATTGATCAAATTGGATAGTGTGTTATAATTTTGGAACTCGGGTCGAGCAAATTAAATAAGTATTAATTATGTGATAATTGATGATATTTAATTTGTCATTCTCTATAATATAACAAAATAGAGATTTTGTTAATGAATTAATTGGTAACTCAATTTTGATACAAAATTACTAATACTTGATTAGTAAATAATACGTTTTTGGTGTAAATTGTCAAATATTGACAATCTATACTTCTATATTAATAGGCTAATATCTCATATTACATGGCGGAGTCTTATAACGCTTGTAAACAAAAAAAGCCACGTGTCACCACAAAGTTACACCCCATATATTTCTCCACGTCATTCTCATAACTGTCATGTCTGCCCCTCTTCCCCTACCGTCTGCCCCTCTTCCCCTACCAAATTGATTAAACGGTTTACCAACAAAAAAAAAACGCACGACTCTCTTACTCCTCTTCATTACTGTTTACCGAACTCCTTCATTCTTCATTTGCTCCTCCTCGACCGTTACCATGGTCGTTCGACTTTCCGTGTTGCGATCGTCAACTATAAAAGCAGATAAGCTCTTCGTTGCAAATTGGATTGTGCGGCTCTTATTTCAGAAGTAAGTAATGGTTATCGTTTTTGTTTGATTTCAACTACTTTCTTTCTTAAATATGGTTTGTGTATGTGAATTCTAGATTATTGATTGCAGCAGTGTCTGATTATGATATTCTTGAAATTGGTTAATTATCGAAATCTTGATTGAAATCAATTGTTAAATGAGGAAAGATTGCATATAGAATGTTAATTGAGTTTTCCAGGCTTATTGTTTTTGAATTTAGGCTTAAGAGACCAGCTTTATTGGATAATTTCGCCCCACCAAATTCACGGATTGATTTCGAAAGTAAAATAACAACCCTTTAGAGAAAAGAAGAATTGATTTTACAGCAAGTACGATTTAACCTCATCGTTTTTCATCGACCTGCAGCGTTAGGAATGCATTTCAGATTTTTTTTTTCCCGCTGATTTCTCAGGCTGGATTTGCTTATACAATCGCTTGCCTTGGTGTTGCACGCCAATAGAAGAAGGTAATCCTGGTGAATAAGGTGATTAAAGATGAAACTTCATTCTATATAGTGTGCTTATTTGCTTCGTGGCTAAGTTGAATTGGCAGATTGTGTTTCGGCTTTAACGGGTTGAAGATCTTGGTTGGTTTATCATTGATTTTTCTGATGTTGGAGACTACTTAACTGTATAAACAAGAAGTCTTTTTGCTGTGAGTCTATGACAACACATTAATTGTAATTACTAACTACTAAGTAGCATGGTTATGCAAGTTATGCCTAGACAGGAATGATCTAAACCAAAAACTTTAGTAGCGTCAGTAGTTCTAATTTGGTGTTTAATTTCAGTTTAACTTTGTTGAAACCTGATTGTTCTTTTTATTAATGTTGTTAAATGGTGAATTACACACCCATATGATATGTGCTATAAATTACAAGTTCAAACTTTTTAAAATTTCACAACAAAATAGACTGAATAGACAGTTGGACTTTTTTTCACTCATTTTAATTAATTCTGTGTCTCAGCTATTTTCTATGAATCAAAATCAAGTGGTAAATGTAACAAATTTGAGTCGGCTATTGTTAAAGGATGTTTTATGATATTCTTAATGTACCCTATTTAACAGCCATAACCAACAAACAATTGTCTATTTCATACATTGTCCCACAGTTACACTTAGGCCGTCCTCTAATCTAAGAACTCATTTAGACATTCCATCCGAATAATACACCGAACTACTCCATATACCAGATTTTGATTGGCATCACAAGATTCACAACCATGATATTTCCGATGTTGGTCTTTTCTTTCCGGGATATCGTCTCCTAAGTGGAAATGAGCACTAGATGCTTAAGTTAAACTTGATTACTTTGCATTCAATTTTTCTTTTACTTCAATTTATCCTTATTTTCCAACTAAGCTTATTCTAAATGAATTTATGGCTTGCAGAATGTCTTTGTAACTTCTCTTCTTTATATATGTCTGCCTTTTGCTAATAGAATGCGTGGAAATTTTTTCTTGGCCCTTTTGGCCAAGTTATTGTACTTAGATAAGTGTTGTCAACCACTTAGAGAGGACTCCCATACAGACAATTCATTCTACCCGATTGGGTCTTCCATGCCTATAGTGTGCTCTGTGTAGTGTCTTTCTCAATATACTGTTCAATCTAAGGTGTAAGTTCTATTGGCCTTCCAATTTTTGTAATTGTACAGTCTGGATCAAGAGACAAAAGTTTTTGGCATATGCCACAATGTCATTCTATCTGAATACATAAAGTCGTTAAAGTTGGTATTCATTATATGCGTACCAATATAGAAACTAAACAGCAAGCTAATGACTGATCTAAAGTCCGCTGCCGATCATGTTTCCCATCTAGCCATACAAAACTCATGGAGTCTAATCACTTTGAAATAAAGGATTAGAACATGGGAAAGACATGTAGAAGTGAAATTTGTGATCTAGCTATATATACACTTGAAATAACAAACATGCGTGAGAAGTAATATTGCTGAACTGAGCACGCCACCTATGAGACTCTTGCAAATCCCTCTTTATGCGATTTGCAGTTTCTGTTTGAAAATTGTTCAGCTTATTGGTCTCGAACATTTGGGGTGGAATATATGTGTATGTGTGTCTATGATAGTGATGACAATGACAGAAAACAGAAATAGACATAAGCTTCACAACTTTGTTAACTCAAATCCTTATGTAGTCTTCCACAATCACTATACAAGCAACACTACAGAGGTAGAAACAAAGTTACATTTGATTCTTCTTCCTTCCTGTTATGTTAATTTGATGGTAGTCCTTCTCTGGAGTTAGTTTTGTGTTGCATCGTTTGCTATGAGACCCCTCTTATGCTCACTTGATTCCTGGTTATATGAAGATCAGGTCTTTCATACTTTTTGCCATGTTATTGAGGTGATGGAACTGATAATATGTCATTGCTCTTACCCTCATGAGGCCAGATTTTAAGGTCTTCTGACCTTGCTGACAATTCAATGTTGAAATTTGTCGAGCAGATATGTGTTTAAGCAAAAGCTGAAACCAGACACATGCAAAAATTGCATAGAAGACAAAAGCCTTTTGCACTTGCTAATTTTTAGATGTCACAAGCAACTCAAGCTTGACAAACGTGTTTCAAAGTTTTTTCTACATGGCAAAAATCTCTGGTATTTTTACTGGGAGTTTGGCACCAAGGGCATCAAAGTTCTGCTTCGTCACACGGGCAATAAGCTTTGTTTCAAGGGGACGGGTTTGCTAGACTATGTGCCATTTCTGTGGAACGATTTGCTGCGTGCACCTTCTCTTGATTTTGTGATTGAAGTTTACCAGAAAATGAGGGTCTATTCCTTAATCACTCCACCTGTCCAAGCATTCAAGCACCATACTTGCTAAAATGTGCCCCTGAACGCATCAATGATGACACTGGTGCCATGATCTCTGATGTAATGCTCACTTGCTCAGGTTATATCAATATTGACCTCAGAAAGGCAGATCGCTCTTTCGAGCTGTTTTGGACCATGCTGGAAAGAATATATCATTCTTCGTACAAGGTGAAGTTGAGTCTTTACCAAACATCATGATATTGTCTTTTTCTGTTTATAATTACAAAATTAGAGGGGAATTCGGGGTTTCATATGTCACATGTTGCATTTATCTTTAGCTCTGTAGCTAGCCTGGTTATTCAGATGGATAAGCGTGTCCAATTTTCGTGACTTGCAGCCAACTGCTTATGCTGCTGCTTCATTTAGAGACTGTCAGACTAGCTATTTGTTCTGTGCATGGATTGTTTTGGCAAAAAAATTAACACATGATAGTTTCTATCAATCTATTAAATGATCTGCATAACTTTTTAGGACTGCTGGTGGATTTTGGAGGAGACGAGGTGAATCCCCTCAGACGGTGAGATCATATCATTGAGGTATGCGAAGATCCATGGTCGTCATATGTAGGCGGTTCTACAATTGGCAAAGGCCCTGGTCTGTCACTATTTTTACGCTGTCTGTCGCTACTTTTACGCTGAATTACCCACTTAACCACATTATGTGTACTGAAACGTTTGGATGATATTAAACTCTTGGATATTGGAAAATTTTTAGACAAAGTTATGAGAAGAACGAGACCTAAAGAATAATAAAAAAAACTCTAACTGGAGATGAACTCACCATTCAGTGCGAATCTGAGCTTTACCGTTCAGGCACAAGACTCCAAACCTTCGGTAAGACAGCAAAATGACCCAAGAATTTTGTACCCATGATACATAATCACAGAGACGAAGAAGAAGAAGAGTTTGTGATTGGAGTTAGGTTCCCTAACGAGAATCCGAATGGGAAAACAACAGCTCTTCTCGGCTGGAAGCTGTTAGCCATTGAAGTTATGCCCGAAGAAGATGTTGTCTTTGTTCTTTACTCTCCCACGCGATGGTTAGAACTATGTTGGAAGTGGGAAAGTGAGGTTAGGGTTCTATATGTTATGCTTGATAGTGTTTCGCTCCCTGTGTCAACCCCTTCGGTCCACCTTCAACTTTGGTATCAGAACTGGAAGGATGTACTGGCACATGATAAGTGCGCCGATCATACATCGCTGCAGCTGAGTTTGATGTTTTATTTGGTTGAACGTGGTAATAAAATGTACAAGAGCGGAATAAGTTTATCCGGTCTTTTGGAGTTTGGCCTATAAACTAATACGAGTATTAATGTTTGTGCAAGGTGAGAAAAGGTTTTCCTTTAACATTCATTTAGATAAAATAAGCATACTAAGGGGTGCTAATTTCTTCGAAAAAAGTCCAAACATTTGGTGAAGGTAACACAACGATAGAACAAACAATGTTTTTATTTTTTATTTTTTATTTTATCATAGAGGCACTCTCTGCAATTATCGTACAAAGGAAGCAAAAAACAGCCCCGTGATTTTCATGGGCACAAAAACTAGTTAGCTAATTAAATTACAAAGAGTTGTAATTTTAGCTAAAATAATTTAATATGTAATTATTATATAATGATATAATAATTAAATAATACTTAAGAGTTAAGTGTACTAATTAAACCCAAAATATAGCATAAAGTTTTAATGGGTATGATAAGGGTGAGATAAGGGTAAATTAGTTCTTCTAATTTTCTTACTCTATATATTGACTTGATGGTCAAACCAAAAAAGGATGATGTTGATTTTATCATCTTTCTTACACAAAAACTTTCTAAGAGAACAAGAAGACTTCATCTTCTAAGACCAAAAAAGGCCATTCGGCCAACATATCAAGATAACTCAATTTGATCTCTTTTGCATGTTGATCAAATCGATCATCCGATGATCATAACTAATCCTAATATGTGATTATCTAATTTTTAGCCAATCATATATATATATGCTTTAGGGTTGGAATTACACTAAAACTAGTCACTTTTGGTGTGCACTTGGAGGAGGTTTCCTGTTGGACTAGTGTCCTCCGACAATAGTGCGTTGATTAATAAATCTCAATTATGGAATAAACAGGGATCAGTTTATAAGATGAACTTATCAGTTGATCAACGTAAATCAATAACGATTGGCCGTCTAGGGTTTGACGTTATTGTCGTCGTAAGATGGCGGAGATCGACTGATCCCTATCGGTCATACCTATATAGGATAACGTGATGAACTCCTATAAGCCTAACTGGTAAAGTGTTTAGAATCAGGCCGTAGAGTTTATTATTAATTATCTTATAATTAATAATAAATAAATCGACTGATAAAATAGAAATTTTATCAGTGTATAAATTACTAAATTTGAGATTAGTAAATATACGGGTATAGTTGTGATTTGTCAATCGTGACAAATTTAGCAAGGATTAATTGCAAGAGTTGTAATTATTGGCTAAAATATGATTAGAAATAACTATTATATATTGATATAATAGTCAATTGTAACTTAATTAGTTAAGTTACGAAATGACTAAATTAACCTTACTATTCCTATAGGGTTGGTTAATTTAAGTGGGTGCAAATTAGTAAATATGATTTACTAATTTAACCAACCACTATATATAATCTAACCCATGGTTAGACTAGAGAATCTAATCATTTTTTCACAAAACAAAACCCATAAATTAAGGAAGAAACTCCATCTTCTTCCTCTCAAAAGGGAACCGACTACATCACCATAGTCAACCAAGTTTTTGAGCTTTGCATGTAGCTCAAAAACTCATCTAAACACAAAACTACTTCACCCTAATTGATCCTAATAGTTAGGGATTAGGGCTAGTTTGTTTTTGGGGTAAACCGAGTTATTAATAGTACATAATAATTCGGTTTTCTCGTGAATCCTTTGGTACGTACCGTGAGAGATTAGAAGAGTTCAAGAATCGAAGTTTGGAAGGAGGATCATCCTTGTTAAGCAGCTCAAGACACTCCTTAGTAAAGGAGAGCACAACCTAGAGCCAAAACAAGGTATACGATCTTTAAACTCGGTTTTTAGTTGTTTTTAACTAAATGCAAATCGATCATCGCCTACGGTTCAACTTAATAGAGCTATTAAGTGTTGTTTAGAGTGTCTAAACCACCTTAGGTTCTAACAATTGGTATCTGAGCACACGGTCTTGTTGCATGTTAAAACTGAGTTGGTTAATTAGGTGAATTATCGACTTAATTAATTCAATTGATAAAATGGTTTTGTCACTGTGTTTTTTCGACATGCATGGCTTCTACTGGTCTTAAAGGAGTTTAGGACGAAATTGTAGGAATTTTGGAAATTGTTAGCTATTTTTCCATGAATTTTCGGTTTAAATCACATAATTAGCTTAATTATCGAATTAAGTGTTAATTAGATAATTTGCATGTATAAAATTATGTGAAAATCAAGAGGACTAGAACTTCCAGTAATAAAGTTCACCATGGCATTGGTTCGAATTTTTCTAAAATTAAAAGTTAATTTTGGGTTTTTATCGTTATTAAGAGTTAATAATGATTAACTTGGAAATTGTTTTCTTAATTGAATTAAAACAAGAAATTTCTGGAAATTTTGCTCATGCATGTGCTACTGGCCGAATGCTTTTTTGGTTAAAAGGAAATGATTTTTCTAATTAAATTCATAATTGTTATGATTAATTAGAGTAAATTAGTGATTTTTGGCACTTTTCGAGCAAAAAGAGGGCTAAAACGAATCCATCAAACTAATAGAATCGACTTTAGTGGGACTAAAAGTTGATAAACTAAAAAGTTTAGTTGTTGGTTTGGTTCCAAAAGTGTTTTGGTTGATTCTTGATTGTAACTGTTAAAATCGTTTTCCAAATTAGCCGTATTCTGAATTTGTTAGTCGGTAAATGTGATTTACCGAGGTCAAATGTATAAGCGTTATACGTTTGACCAAAATCCGAGTATAGTATGGCCAAGATTTCTTGTAGGACCGGTACTGTACCGTAATGTAAGGACGGTATCGGTGGGTCTGTATTTAATTGCGATCTCGTATCACCTAATTGTAATATTTATTTTTTCTATTTTTAGAAAGTGAATGTATAATAAGCTTTTACATGTAATTCGATTTTGGAGCTTTTACAAACCTTGGCGTGGAGTCGAAGATTGCATTTGAAGACGAGAAGCCGCGAAAGACTTGTTAGGACTAGTTTAGGTTTCTTTTAGGCGAGATAGGGTCATCTAGTACTCGTGATCGATTTATTAGTTTAATCGTTTATTGCATGCTTGGTTTATTGCGTTTTTCCGCCGACGTAGTGGATAAGATATAAACTAAAATTTGTGCACGCGTTTTAGTCGTTAAAAATTGTCGACGATTCGCTAAAAATTTAATTCACTTAATTAACGGGATAGACAATATAGGACGACTAGATCTCCTAAAATTAAATCAAACGTAATATCGAGAGCTAGCTTTTGAAAATTCAATACCTATACAACCTTGTTCATTAGGAACCACATTCACCCTCTCGTGAGGTGGGACCTTTTTACCTTGGGGAGTAGGGTTGTAAGTGTTACAACGCGTTAGATTTGGTTGATCTCGACGAATTGGGCATAAGGGTTATGCAAATTCGAGGCTAGGGGACAAATATTCGCGAAATTTGTCAACCCAGAGTTCTAAAGAGTTAGAATCAGCCAAGAGTTGGCTCACCCGAGTGTTGTAAATCAGGGAAAAAGCTAAAGACGCCCTCTCGCGTGCCCGAAATTTATAAGTACGACGGATCTCGGAATCGGTTATATAATTAAGGGAGATCAATTGTATAAACGTAATTCACGTTTTATGATTAAAATGTGAAATAAAATAATGCGATAAAATCTAACCAAATTTTATTTCCAACTTGTAGAGTCATAAATCGCAATGGCAAATCCAAATGCGAACCCTGTTCTACCGAGTATCACAAAAGACTCATGGCTCCGTGCCTTCATGGAAAAGCACTCCTTGAAGGACGACGAGAGCAACTTCCCAGAGTGGGAATTGAGTCTACGATTAGCCGCTAAAAGCGACGGAAATGAGCGGTTCCTCGTTGAACCACCACCTGCGACGCCAGGGCCTAACACAACGATGAGCGAGCGTCAAGCGTACAAGTTGTACGAGCAGGAATCAACCGCGATCAAAAATGTTTTGATCTATGCCATCGGGCCAAAATTGCAGCGCCGGATGATTTACTCCTCCTCATACCAAATATTCGTCAAGTTAACGAATATGTATTCGCAAAAGCCGCGAATATTGCAATACAATGCCGCCAGTCGATTTTTTGAGGCACGATTAAGCAAGGGACAGCCGGTTGGCCCCCACGTGCTCAAAATGATCGAATGCGTAGAGACGTTAGAGCGACTGGGATGCCCGATTTCTGATCAAATCGCGGTAGATCGTATACTCCACTCGCTACATGATGAGTTCAACAATTTCAGGGTGAACTTCAACATGAACGATTTGAGGAAAACCCTCAATGAAATTCATGATCTGCTTGTCCAAGCAGAGAAAGACATGGGAGCAAGTGGGAGTACTAGCGGAAAACGAGATGTTTTAGCGCTAAGAGTAAGGAAGGAAGGTGGCAAGTTCAAAAACCGAGGGAAAAAGGGGAAGAAACCTGTGCAAGGAAAGGGCAAGGGCAAAGGAAAAACGCCAGTAAACGCAAAGACTAAGCCGCCCAAAAGCACGAACCCCGATCAAAGGTGCTTCCATTGTGACGGGGTAGGTCACTGGAAGCGCAACTGCCCCAAATACCTGGAGGAGAAGAAAGCTTCAGGTATCTACACTATAGACATAAACTTTGATAATTCCACGTCGTGGGTATTAGATACTGGATGTGGATCTCATCTCTGTAATCATTTGCAGGGGCTGCAGAACGTGCGAGCGCTAGCAAGGGGTGAAGTGGACCTATGCGTTGGAAACGGAGCAAGGATAGCTGCTGTTGCCGTAGGAACATATGTTTTGTCGTTAGCGTCAGGGTTGGAATTGCACTTGTATAATTGTTATTATGTACCAACCCTGAGCAAAAACATAATATCTGTATCTATGTTAGACGCGGATGGTTTTCGTTTTGAAATTAAAAACAAATGTTGTTCCTTCTCGTACAATGATATGGTCTATGGCATAGCCCAATCAATCAACGGAATATATGTTTTAGACTTAACCACCGATGTCTATCATGTAGAAAATAAAAAGTTCAAAACAGGTGATCCTAAGCTGTCCTATCTCTGGCATTGTTGTTTAGGTCATATAAACGAAAAACGCATTAAGAGACTCGTATCCAGTGGAGTGCTCAAATCACTTGATTACGAATCATTTGATAAATGCGAATCTTGCCTGTTAGGTAAGATGACACGAAATCCTTTTCCGGGAAAAGGTATTCGAGCTAGTGAGCTATTGGAACTAATACATTTAGATGTGTGTGGTCCAATGAGCATCACAGCCAGAGGTGGTTACAACTACTTCGTCACGTTCACAGATGATTTTAGTAGACATGGATACATCTACTTAATCAGGAACAAAGACGAAGTCCTTCAAAAATTCATAGAATTTCAGAGGGAAGTTGAAAACCAACTTGATAGGAAGATCAAAATCTTACGATCTGATCCTGGAGGTGAATATCTGAGTAACGAATTCAGTCATCACTTGAGAGATTGTGGTATAGTATCACAATTAACACCTCCTGGAACACCACAGATGAATAGTGTTGCTGAAAGGAGAAATAGAACTCTATTAGATATGGTTCGATCTATGATGAGTCAGGCTGAGCTACCTGATTCATTTTGGGGTTTCGCTCTACAATCCGCCGTTTTCCTGCTGAACAGGAGTCCGACAAAATCAGCTCTAAAGACACCATATGAGATATGGAAAGGGAGAGTTCCTGACTTGTCTTTTATAAAGGTTTGGGGATGTGAAGCTTATGTTAAGAACCGTTCTGACAATAAGCTAGCACCCAGATCTGAGAAATGCCTATTTGTAGGTTATCCTTTAGTAACGAGAGGATATTAGTTCTACAATCGTCAGGAGAACAAAGTGTTTGTGTCTTGTGATGCTGTCTTACTTGAAAATGAGTTTATTTCTAGAAGACAGAGTGAGAGAAATTTTGAACTTAGAGAAGTTCAGAAGCCACAAACAGAGGAAGAAAATCAGGATGTTTTACGAGAAAACAGCCCTGAAACTTCTGATACAGTGGTTCCATCCTCCATTCCTAGAAGGTCAGGGAGAGTAAGTCACCCACATGAGAGATACTTAGGTATTGTCGAAGATGATGATAAATACTTAATGTTACTTTTAGAAAGTGACGAGCCTGCAACCTACAACGCAACCATAACAGGTCCAAATTCTGCAAAATGGCTAGAGGCAATGAAATCTGAAATGGATTCCATGTACGAGAACCAAGTATGAGACTTGGTAGATGTGCCAGTAGGAACAAAAGTTCTGAAATGCAAATGGATCTATATGATCAAAGTCGGCATGGATGGAAACAAGGACGTTTTCAAAGCTCGACTGGTGGCGAAAGGTTTCACGCAAAGCTATGGTATTCACTATGATGAAACATTTGCACCAGTTGCGATGCTTAGATCCGTTCGGATAATCTTATCGATTGCTGCGTTTCAAGATTATGAAATATGGCAGATGGATGTCAAAACCGCTTTCCTGAACGGGTTTCTGGAAGAGGAAGTGTATATGACACAGCCAGAGGGTTTTGTCGATCCGCGCAATCGTGAGAAGGTTTGCAAGTTTAAAATGTCCATTTATGGACTTAAGCAAGCATCCAGGAGCTGGAATCATCGGTTTGATCATGTAATCAAACAAAATGGTTTCGCTCGCAGTGTTGAGGAACCATGTTTGTACATGAATTTTAGTGGGAGCAAGGTAACGTTCCTAGTCCTGTATGTGGATGACATACTTCTCATTAGAAATGATATTCCTACCCTTAACTCAGTTAAAGGATGGTTAGGAAATCATTTTCAGATGAAGGACCTAGGAGAAGCGCAACGCATCTTAGGCATCCGAATCTATAGAGATAAATAAAAACGGATGTTGGCATTAAGTCAAGAAGCTTATGTGGATAAGACATATTGAGAGATTCAATATGGAGAAATCAAAGAGAGGATATCTGCCAATGGGTCACGGAATAGTTCTGAGTAAGTCTCAATGTCCGTCTGTGCCCGCAGATATTGAACGCATGAAAAAGATCCTGTACGCTTCCGTAGTTGGATCAGTCATGTATGCTATGATGTGTTCGCGGCCTGATGTCTCGCATGCTTTGAGCATGCCGAGCAGGTATCAGGCTAATCCTGGTGAAAGTCATTGGATAGCTGTAAAGAATATCCTAAAGTACTTGAGAAGGACTAAGGATACATTCTTAGTGTTTGGAGGGGATACTGAGCTACGTGTAAAAGGTTACACAGATGGTAGTTTCCAAACTGATTGAGATGATATGAAATCTCAATCAGGCTATGTTTTTACTCTGAACGGTGGAGCGATCTCCTGGAAAAGTTCCAAGCAATCTGTCACAGCGGATTCTACAACGGAGGCAGAGTACATTGCAGCTTCAGAAGCTGCAAAAGAAGCGGTATGGATCAAGCAGTTTCTAGAAGGGCTGAAGGTTGTTCCGTCAGCAGCAGATCCTATTACCATCTATTGCGACAACAGTGGAGCAATAGTTCAGGCTAAAGAGCCTAAATCTAGTAACAGGTCTACACATGTACTCAAGAAGTTCCATGTAATACGAGATTTTGTGGAACGAGGAGATATTTTGGTTTGTATAGTCGGGACAGATGATAATGTCGCCGATCCTCTGACTAAGCCGATGACACAGGCTAAGCACAACAGTCATGTAGCGTCCATGAGATTGAGACGCATGACTGATTGGCTGTAGATTATATGGTATGTAATAGTTAAATCCTTGTATTGACTTTTTACATACATACATATATATATATATATATATATATATATATATATATATATATATAGAAAGATTTTATCGTTCAAATTTATTGAGTTTAATATATTCTGAATAAATATACATTCTGTTATACTCCTATAAGTCGTAAAGACGATTTGAGCCCTATTACGTGAACATGAATAGCAGAATAATTTAGTCCCTAGTCACAATATGAGGTGACGACTCTAAGTGACTAGAGTGTAAGTCGATTAGGATGACTGGTTCAAAAGTGAGGTCATGGGATGACCGGTCGTTTACACAAGCAGACTCTGAGACACTCTGTTGGACTTGACCACCTACAGATTCTTATTGCTGAGTCGAAGCTAGGAGCACTGTGTTATACCATTGAGTCGATTCTTTGGACCTGAAACTATTTGTCAGAGTTTGTGCAATGAATAGTGGCTTTGATTTATGTCCTAAGTCGTGCCGTTAAAGGAGGCTATAAAGGGCATATTTTGGGTCACTGTGAGTTGTATGGAACAATGAAAGTAGAGTGAAGGGATTGTCCGCCCACGTCAGGGTTAATATCTTTAGGCCACTCGAGGAGTAGCAACTGGAAATGCGTGGCCACGCTCGGAAGTAATCTAAGGTAGATTTTTCCGGTTAGACAGTTGCACTCTCGATCAAGAAAACCACTTTACGATTCACATCGAGTGCAAGAGCGACCTGAAAGAAATCTTGCATTGAGTGGGAGATATAAAGGGCAAGAGAGTCGATCACGCACATACTTGTCTCGGACAAGTGGGAGATTGTTGGACTAGTGTCCTCAAACAATAGTGCGTTGATTAATAAATCTCAGTTATGGAATAAACAGGGATCAGTTTATAAGATGAACTTATCAGTTGATCAACGTAAATCAAAAACGATTGGCCGTCTAGGGTTTGATGTTATTGTCGTCGTAAGATGGCGAAGATCGATTGATCCCTATCGGTCATACCTATATACGATAACGTGATGAACTCCTATAAGCCAGTTAATAGCTAACTGGTAAAGTGTTTAGAATCAGGCCGGAGAGTTTATTATTAATTATAAGATAATTAATAATAAATAAATCGACTGATAAAATAGAAATTTTATCAGTGTATAAATTACTAAATTTGAGATTAGTAATTATACGGGTATAGTTGTGATTTGTCAATCGTGACAAATTTAGCTAGGATTAATTGCAAGAGTTGTAATTATTGGCTAAAATATGATTAAAAATAACTATTATATATTGATATAATAGTTAATTGTAACTTAATTAGTTAAGTTACGAAATGACTAAATTAACCTTACTATTCCTATAGGGTTGGTTAATTTAAATGGGGGCAAATTAGTAAATATGATTTACTAATTTAACCCACCACTATATATAATCTAACCATGGTTAGACTAGAGAATCTAATCATTTTTTCACAAAACAAAACCCATAAATTAAGGAAGAAAACTCCATCTTCTTCCTCTCAAAAGGGAACCGACTACATTACCATAGTCAACCAAGTTTTTGAGCTTTGCATGTAGCTCAAAAACTCATCTAAACACAAAACTACTTCACCCTAATTGATCCTAATTGTTAGGGATTAGGGCTAGTTTGTTTTTGGGGTAAACCGAGTTATTAATAGTACATAATAATTCGGTTTTCTCGTGAATCCTTTGGTACGTACCGTGGGAGATTAGAAGAGTTCAAGAATCGAAGTTTGGAAGGAGGATCATCCTTGTTAAGCAGCTCAAGACACTCCTTAGTAAAGGAGAGCACAACCTAGAGCCAAAACAAGGTATACGATCTTTAAACTCGGTTTTTAGTTGTTTTTAACTACATGCAAATCGATCATCACCTAAGGTTCAACTTAATAGAGTTATTAAGTGTTGTTTAGAGTGTCTAAACCACCTTACGTTCTAAAATTTCGTACCATGGAAAATCAAGTAAAGGAGGATGATCCCCATTAATAGTAGCTCAAGAACCATCTTTTAAAAGTGTGGTCAAAATCCTTTTTAATTAAGGTAAGTTTACTTGTTTAATAACTAGTGGCGGACCCAGAGGGGTGCACAAGAGGACATGTGCACCCCCATTAATCTGGGAGACTTTTATATATGTATAAGTTGTCCTTTGTATATCATATATTAAAGGTTGGAGTAGTGGTACGTGGGGTATGTTTTCTAGGGATTGGGTCAGGTTCAATCCTAGCAAGAACCTTTTGTTGGCTTTCTTTACCTTTTTCAATGAAAGGACCAAAATGTTTGAGTGTAAGGTCTCGCTAGGATTCAAACTCCAGACTTTTGGTAAGCAAATTATCTCAAAACCCAATTGAGCTAGATGCTATTGATGCTATATTATATGCCTAATATCTTCATCATCTAATTTAGTTGTGGCTCAATCTTTTAGTATTTGTTTTTTCTTCTTCTTTATTTGAGACAATTATTAATTAGATATTTGTCTTTTATTTTGAAATCCGAAATGTTGCTACTTCGAAATATTTTTTCTAAAGAATTATTGGATCCAAGTTTAATATGTAATGTTTAGTTTAAAATTATATGAAATCAAACGAAGTTAAGGTTGCATGTCAAAATTAAAGTTTATTATGGTATCCTAATTTTAATCATGTTAGTATTAGGAAAAATAGGAATTGTAAGCAACCTGCATGTATATTAGGAAAATTAGACGTTTTAGAAATCGTTGTAGGAAAATTAGACTTAGGAAAGTTAAACATTCTAGAAACTTCCAATCGTTGTGGGAACTTGAAAAAAACATGTTTTAATAATGAATTAGACTAACAATCCTCTATAATACTATCCTCAAACTCAGTTAGCAAACAATCTTATAGGTAAATAAATAGTCCTAACGTTTTGAGGCAATACTCCTTCTAAGGATATAGAAACCACTCAATAAATTTAGAGTATCAAATCAATAGACTTTAGGCCTCGTTTGGTTCACAATTTGGAGGGTTCAGGAATCAGTTTGGATTTGTTGAACCCGATTCCCTATGTTTGGTTACATATTTTAGCCCAATAAAGCCTTAATTCTCCTTGCCCCATGAAACCCCCGGAATCGAGTTTAGAAATCTGACCCCTACCTCCAGACTGACTTAACCCAAAATATAATACCTATTTCGGATGATTGTGAAGATACAAGATGGAAATGTTTCAAGGTATGCTAAACAAAATGTACACCATTTTCGATCACTATTAATATTCTAGATTTTTTTTAAAAGTGAATTAAAATTCTTATTCTTGTTTTGTAGAATTGTCGGCACATTTATTAATGTTCATGTGGCCAATGAGCATAAAGGAAGGTCTCGAACTAGAAAAGGCAATCTTGCTCTGAATGTATTAGGTGTATGTACACCTAACATGGAATTTATCTATGTATTACCTAGTTAATTAAGAAGGTTTCGCACATGATGGTCGTGTCTTGCGAGATGAAATTAGTCGACCTCATGGTTTAAAGGTGCCCAAAGTAATAATGATTGAAAAGTAATTATAACTGGAAATAATGTACAAATTAAACTTCAACGTAGTGACACTTTTGTTTTTGAAATGACAAGGTTTTTACTACTTGGTAGATGCTGGATACACCAGCTTTGAAGGGTTTTTGGCACCTTATAGAGGTCATCGATATCATTTGAAAGAGTGGGGGGATCGACAACCAGTGAGTGTCGAGGAGTATTTCAATATGAAACATTCGAAAGCTAGGATTGTCATCGAAAGATGTTTTGCCTTATTGAAAGGAAGATGGGGTATCCTTAGAAGCCCTTGTTTTTTTTTTTTTCCGATAAGAACTCAAGGCCGTATAGTGATAGCATGGTTAATTGTGTTATTACATTAAATATTTTTTTTCTCTCGTATTATATGTTACACATTGGGGTACTTTCACTTTTATATCTGCTATAAGAATTGTTTCTTTTTTCTTTGGGTTATTGCGTTAAATATTTTTTAAATGTCGAAGTTATATGTATTAGGATGACTTCTAGTTCACAAAACACACAACGTGGAAGAGGACAAGGTAAGTACTTCTGGAAGAAAGAAGAGGAAGATACTCTCATTGAGGGGTTGCTAAAGCTAAGTGTGGATCCTAAGTGGAAAGCAGAAAATGGCTTCAAGAATGACTACATGACTATTTTGGAGAACAAATTGAGGAAATGTTTTTTAGGTTGTGGTTTAAAAGCCGATCCTCATATCGAGTCGAAACTCAAATGGTTTGAGTATAAGCAGTACACTATTATCAATGACATGTTGAACAGAACATCTGGGTTTAAGTGGGATGACACAAAAAATGGTTACTTGCGAGAGACAATCCTATGATGACTACTGTCGGGTAAAATTAAATTCCTTCACTTGCGTTCAATTTTTTTTAGGTATTCTATTTAATTATGTGTATAACTTGTGTTTTAACTTAAAAATTTCCAGAGACATCCGAAAGCCAAAGGGTTGTGGAGAACCCCATTTCATTTTCTTGATAGTTTGGATGCTATATATGGATTTCACAGAGCTAATGGAAAACCATGTGTGTCATTCGAGCAAGCTGTTGAAGATTTAGGAAATGAAGTCATCAACCTTGGCAGTGATGCAAATGAAGAAGATGAATATGTTTCTAACTGAAAATGCTACTCAATCTACAACTGACATGTCACCGGAACCTCCAACTAAGAAATTGAAGAAAGAGAAAACACCAAAAGCTAAAGTTAAAGAAAGTTGCCACAAGTAGTTGATCTAACAGAAAATATGGGTAAGATGACTTCTGAATTTTCTGGGTTTATAAAAGACATGAATACTCATCTTTCAACAATAGCAAGTGCCATGAATACTACTCAAAAACATGAAAAATCAATAATGAAACGTGAACAAGAATCAATCGGCCGGAAGGAGAAATTGTTGTTTCACCTAGCTAATTTGCCAGGTATATCTAAGGAGCAAACAATGGCTGCTGCAACTTTGTTCTCACTGGTTACGAGCCATTTGGATATCTTTTTTGCGACCCCTGATCCTGAGTTACGAAGAGACTTTGTGCTAGCAAATTTGAGTTCAACGCCTAATGCCTGATTATTATGATAAAAGTTATTTTCTTAATAGACATATCTTATACTCAGTCTTTGGAAGTAGATTGTAATGACTTTTTTTTTAGTTCGGATATGTTATAATTTATGTTGAATGATAAAATTGATTTATTTATACTATTTTGAAGGTTTTGATATATTGCAAAAATTCACCTTTAATTCTAATTTTTGTAATGCCTTTAAGTTCCAAGAAAAATATACTAGTCAAAATGAAACATAAGCCAACCTCAGTTTAAATAAACCAAATAGTAGGAATGGGTATCATTATTCATCCCAAATTTAAACCAAACACAAGGTATCATGATTCAAGTCCCAACCCCATTCCTGATTCCAACCCCAACCCAACATGCATGTCAACCAAATGGGGCCTTAGAAGGTACATTTCAATCTTATGAGAACCCAAATGTTATAGTATCGCCTAGGTCATTAGATTTCCTCAGTATCCTAGGCCCCCTAATAGAATCGAAACCAATAAGACACTCAACCTCAAAGAGTCTTTATTAACCTGTAGGGCAAGGTACAAATGTGCTTTGAAATATAAGGAACCACATACCCAAGAAAACTTACTCATCAATTCTCGAATTGCTAATTCAAAAGCTAAACTCTTTGTGCCAAAATTCAACCCTTCTTGTCCTCATGACGACATATATATCAAAATAATCCACTATCTACTTTTCAATAATATAAACCCACATAAGATACAATACCAAAATACAACCTTCAACAATAGTTCTAACTTTCCCAATAATAATCCATTTCCAAAATAACATACTTAATACTCAAAATATAAATCGAGAAACCTATCAACCAATCCATTTATTTAAATCAACAAGGCTCAACACTATTCGATACACATCCCAAAATTTTCCCCTCTGAACAATTTGAGTAGTCATTATCACACCTCAACTTACCATAATCATTTCTCAATATTGGTCAATCAAAACATACATCAAAACCCAAAAGATATCCAAGATCCATTATCACCGCTAGAAATTCAATTTTCTCGAGCACCACAACTCATATACAAACCAAACAAAACCATTATATCTAAAATAAAATCTTTTCACACGCACTCACTCATCTAATAATGATCATACTATCTGTATTGTACAAAACTAATAAAATCACCTTTAAGAATTATCGCTCATCAACGGAGTAAACCAAAATGAAATTTAAAGTCAACGAACTCACTAGGTTCACTTTGTCAGATAATCAGTTCTTAAATCCAATGCAATAAATCGTATCATGGTAGCAATGATAGAGATTTTAAACGCCGAAGATTAAAATTTCTGACTCAAATAGATATCCAATCTAATCTGATACTCGTTGATATACAACCTTCGTAAAATATATATTGGTTTTTCTATAACCAAGGGTGTGGGGGCCCAGATTGTTTTGCGACTCCCAACCATCTTCTTGTAATTTATTATTTATAATTAATATATATCAATAATAATATATAAACCCAAAAAATATCAAATTAATACACCACGCTATCCTTAAGTATAAATACGTACAAAGAAAATAATTAAGATCATGGATCCGAAATCATATTATCCCAATATAGTTGTAACCTTCCATGGCGATATTAGTTATAACAAACCCAAATCCATTAAAAGATACAGTCATATATCCCAAACTAGTCAAGTCAATATACCAAATCTCACCACACATGAACGATTTTAATTTTTACAAACCAACCAAAGTCCAAAGTCCAAACTCTAAACTCAATGTCGTATGCCACACTCAAATTTCTTATTCACATCCCATCATAACATTCCTTACAAATCTAATGAAAATCACTTTCAAATAATACTATCAATCATGAAACACACCTCCGTACATTATAAAATTTATAATTTGTATAGCCGTCACTAGATCTCCTTATTTCAGAAAATTCAATTCACCATATATATAACCCCCACACTATATACCTCATATTTGACTAAAATCTCATATATATGATCAACGTAGCGATGTCAAAACAAAGGTCTAGAATGCTAAATATAGAGCATTCTAATAATAATCAACATATTAGTCACTTTGGCTAACAGTAGATATTAATATACGGAGTCATAAATATTATTTACGTAGTATCTTGTAATATTCTAGATTTAGCAAACTTAGAGTATTGTCCAATTCAATGTGTATTATAAATACTCATGTTATTATCAATAATAAGCAAGCGATTATATATATTGTGTGGGTATTCGTATTCTTATATGGTATCAGCTAGTTAGGTTTTCTTCCGCTGCCCTAACTCTTGATCTCCTTTCGTGCGTTCGTTTTTGCCCGGAGATGGCTTCCATCTCTGGCCATACACCAGCCTTCTCCTTTCCCTATTATGATAGCCCACACATATTAGGTTAGGTTTTTATTCCTCACAAAAATAAAAGTTGATGATTTTGACCGAGCCGTTGTTTGACGTCGGCGTATACCTATGACAACAACAAGTTTGCATCCTTCTTGGTGGATTCTTTTTCTTCTGTATATCTCCCTCTTCTCCTCCCTCCTTTCTATGTGGTCCAGGTTCGCCAATCTGACTTCTTCTCTTCTTCTCATCTGTCTATGTGGTTCATCCACTATGGTTATCGTTCATCGGTTTGGCTTATTCTCTACCTGGTTTTCTAGGGTCCTCAACCTCTCAGCGGCAGCGGGGCGTTGCGACTTGCAATCCTTTCTCGCGACTCGCAACCCCTATCTCGCGACTCGGCACCCCTTCTCCTGACTCGCTTAACCGTTCTGCGTGCTGGTCTTTGGTATTGATCATAGGGGCAGATTTTTATGTTGCGACCTGCGACCACTTACCGCTCATAGTCCGATGTTTCTGCATGTTCATCGTTGTGCCCTCTTCCATAATCGTGATGAGTGATCAGTTCGATGACGATGACGCTTGATGCAACCTTGGGTCCTTGTTGAACTCCTGTCATGCTCTACTGCATTGTCTGCACCCAATGGCTCATGTCGAAGCATCTTCAGCTATAGGCTCCTGTCGACGTGTCGTTACGTACTGGCTCCTGCTGAAGCGTCTACGACTATTGACTCCAGTTGAAGCGTCCTTACCATAACGCTACGACCGCGGGAGTGTCATCGATAATAATATAATAAATTTTATTTAAGTAGTATCTTGGAATATTCTAGACTAGAGAATATTATAGATTTAGGAAACTTAGAGTAATGTCCAAGTCAATGTGTACTATAAATACTCATGTTATTATCAATAACTAGTTTATTGGCCCGTGCAAAATTGCACGGGTTGTTATATGAACTTGGTTATAACTCTATTATATTACCCATAATTAACGCAAAATAGTAGGACTGTAAAAATCTTAAATGACCAGATGTAACTCGTTGTTCAAGGTTAATAGCCCATTTTTATCCTAATCAAGTTCTGGCCACTGATAACTCGAACCCGTTCTGACCGATATTCTTTTAGGCCGAACTTGGGATGACCCGTGTTTGATTTGGTATCAACTTAGAGAAGTTATGTTTGATTTAATGAAAAAAATTTAATAAGTAGAGCGAATTTATTTGACTACTTTATGTTTATGTAGGAATTACAATTTCTGACCCGTGACCCGCTATTTTTAGGTCCCGTTTTTGTGAATTGTAATTCATGTTGACCCCGACTACTATTTAACACACTTTTTTTTTTAACTTTGACCCCACCCGTTGACACGAAACAAATCCAAGATGTGTTACTTCCTAATATATTGCGCCTATATATATTACTTCTTAAATTATCTCCAAAAATAAAATGATTTGATATGATTCAGATTATCTCGTCCAAAATTCTTTGCGGAATTATCTCCTAAAATCTTAAATCCTTTATATATAACTTTGTCAATAAAAGTATGAAAAAAATCAGCTGCCCTAGTGGTTGAAGTGTTAAAATTGTAACTCTAAGGTTGCAGGTTCAAACCTTCACAAGCTCATTTTTTTATGAACACATACAATAATGAGGTGGCGATGACATCAGCAGTGATATCATTAAATGAGGGCTGATGTCATCGATGATGAGTGATGATGTCATAAATGACGTCATTGCTGACGTGGATAGCCTAATTAATGGCTAATGGGGTGGCTAATGGTTAAATTAATATAAGCAAGCGATTATATTGTGTGGGTATTCGTACTCTTATAGCTAATAATATGAGTTAATAACTACTCCCTCCGTCCCCCTTTAAACACCCCGCTTCCCTTTTTTGGTTTTCCCCCTTTAAACACCCCATTTCAAAACTTACTAAATGGGGTAAGTTTTCACCACTCATCAACCCTCCACTATCTTCAAAAACAATAAACAAACCACCCATTATCTCCAAAAATAATAAACAAACCACCCATTATCTCCAAAAATAATAAACAAACCACCCATTAGCTCAAACAATAATAAACAAATTACACCACCTTAATCCACGTAAAAAAGGGAGCGGGGTGCTTAAAGGGGGACGGAGGGAGTATTACAGACCGTGCGTACTACATAGTAATAGAAGTGTATATAATCATGTATATTATACGATATGTATTAACATAATTTCGCATGCATATAAACTCTATGTACAAAGTTAATTCGATAATTAAGTAGCAAATGTACTTCTACATTATTTACCAAGGGTACAATAACAACTCTTGTAACAAAAAAACAAAAAAAACAAAGGCTACGACTCTTTTCCTTATAAAAAGCCCCAAACAAAACTTTCTCTAACATATCAACTCCTTCTATATTCCTACCTCCAAAACAAATTAAAATCCATTATAGTACTCATTTTGCATGCAAAGATGAGTGATCATGAAATTGATGTAAGAATTGGTACGCATTCTACTCTTGTTTTACTCTAATTAATGCATGAAAACAATTTTCAGTTTTACGTGTAGCTCTAATCTTGTAAAATAAAATAAGAAATGCCAAATGTTTAGATTAGTGTAGTATAATAAAATCTCACTACTTGTTACTGATTGTTTGTTTCATTTTTTTTTCTAAGACTATACTCGAGCTATCGAATGAAAACGACGCAAATGTGTGCTTGGGGAGCAGGTAAAGATTCACCATACATGCACTTTCTCTTTAATTTAGTAGTTTAGATTAGATTTTTAATTAATTCATTTTTTCACAAGTTCAATAATACTCACTTAGGTTATGCCCTTGTGTATGTGTTTGTTCTTGGATTCAATAAAGGGTACTCTGGATATGTACGTCATTGGGTAGCTGACGGTGGTGTGCCCACTGCCATGGGACGTCAAGGCGCATGTTGTAAGTAATTTTCGTTTGTTTTAATTGATTCTTTTAATTGGTCCATTTCTGTCATGATCTACTACTAAATAGTAAAACAATGAGTTTAATGTATTTTTAGTGGCAACTAAAAAAAATCTTATGAAGTTATGTTGGAAATTTGAAATGTTGCGATGGATTTTGTTTGGAAGACAAATTAGATATGCCAAATGCTAGAGGTAGGGTTAATCAAAGTCCGGTCCGGCCGTCCGGATCGATCCAGAAAAGCCTATGATTCAGACATAATTTTGGTTGGTATGCCTAAGTAAAAAAAAGAAGGAAAAAATAAAACTTGGACTTGTTTTCGAAAATTTGGACTTGTTTATTGGAAAATTATGATACTTTGTACTTTATCTGTTTTATTTTATTTTTCTACAAAATGGCAGATATGTGTGTGAGGTGGTTTTGTTGATTTATCATTATTGTACTACGTCAGTATTTTGATGAATTGATGAATGCATGCTCATATGTACCTAATGATAGCAATTAAAAGAATGAATGTTGAAGAAATTGCAGCTTTAGGATTGTTCTTGTTGATTTTGTCTTTTCAACTTTCGAATAGCTACGTGTTGGATTTGGAATACTGTTGAGGGACTTTCGCCTGATTTTAGATTGCATAATAGAGGAGTAGACAGACTCTATGTACAAGATGTATTGAACTCAACATATCCTAATCAACTCGGTTGTCACGGAGGTCCAATCGCGGTTGCTTCACAACACATGTGCGTTCAAGGCGCGTGTCTGGATTCCGAGTCTCCTTACACTGGCATAACTCCCTCTGTTATTCATTTCGTTTTTTTTATTATACTAATTAGTTTCATTGATTAATAATGCTATTTTCAGTGCGTTAATTCTATCAGTTTTCTCAATTAAGTCAATAATGTGAATTCGGTCTAAATCGTTTTAGTTTAACTTGTTAATCAACTGAAACTTTCAGGAGTGTATTTATTAGTTGTTGGATTTACGGATCACTTACTTCAATGTGAGCGTGTAAAACTTGCGGCTTAATTTGTGAAGCTTTGTAATTGGGCTTTGACTTGTGGATATTCATTTTTATTGTTGTCTGAGGTTGAATGCTGTTCATTCATAGAGTTAAATGTATATTTGCAATAAAGTTGTACTCTACAAAATAAGAACATAATTGAGGGACAAATAACATAGCTAACCAAACATTATGACTTGTCTTATCTATACTTGTACTTCAATAGCCTAACATCACAGATGATGTGGCGCCATATTAAAGCATTAAAAATGTTGTCAAATAGTTAAATCCATCTCGTGGCTTGAGTGTTAGGTCCATATTGCACTCCACGAAAAATATTCTCAAAAGGCTTTTCTACTCCAGCGTGTTAGCTTTTCCCTTTCTCATTCCATACCGTTTCGTTTCATAAATTCATCAACAAACGTAAGAAGTGACCTTTCCTCTTCCATTCATCTTCGAATAGTCCCTTCCCATACCGTTGTTGACCATTCCTCTTCCCTCCTAATCCTTTTCATGTTCCACATTCATTTATATTTCAATTATCTTTATTTCGGGTGAAAATTAAATGGTGAAACCGTTTTGACCTTTCACTTGTATTCTTCTACTCTGTTATTAGAATGCCCTCAGAACTCACACTTTGATTTGTTCAATTTTGAGTTATCAACTATATAAGGTAAGTTTTAAAATTCACATCTCATCTTTCTTGCTCTGTTTTTCAATTGAATATTGATTAATGTTACATTTGAGATTGGTAAACTTTGGGTATTTTAATTTTGGTTTAAATCTCCACATCTGCCATTTGTGCAAATTGTTTGATGAAGATCGTATTAAATTGTTTAATTGGTTTCGACTATAACAAATTATATTAGATGAAAATCGTGTGAGTTGAAGTGGGTGTATTTTAGTATCAAAATTTAGTTCATCCTTAACGGGGTGTGCGTTATGTGTGAGGGACCAGAACGCTCTTCACATATTCAAATTAAGTTTGGCGGGTTTCGGAGTTGAAGGAGAGGAGGATGAATCATTGAATGATTGACTATATCATTCAAAGTAAGTTTGGCGGGTTTCGAATTTCAACACTTTTCACATATTCAAAGTAAGTTTGGCAGGGACACCTAGTGACAATGGGAGAACATCATTGAATGATTGACTATATCTAATGACTTTGATTGGGTTTTAATGGAGTCTCAATAACTCCCTCGATTTCATTAGTTATACTCCATCAAATTGCATTGTTTTACAACTCTAACAGTCCCAATGAGTAAATATATGTGTGCTTTCTTCTTTAGTGAAAGACAAGATGCATAAAATATAGAAAGTAGGTTGTATGTAGCCCTAGATATATATAGAATGGTCATCCGGATTGATATCCTCCCCTAACATGAGGTGGGGGACAAACTTACCATCAAAATAAAAAATATAAGTTGATTAAATAAGGCAGGGCCATGATGACCCCTAATTAAAACTCCCCAACGGGGTTAAATCTCCTAACATGATTAGTTAAACTATTGGCTTTAGGAACCTGCATGCCCGATGCCACATTTTTTTTTGTAACGTTGAGGAAATGTTCCCGTTTCACTTTAAAAAATAAAAATGACAAATAAGATTATGAATAGAACTAACCTTGAACATAAACATGACTCAACTCTATCTACCATAACATCATGACAACTTAAATCCAATATTTTTCCCAATAATTTTGAAACGTATGTATACATGTTATATCATCTTACCACGTCTATCTTAAATCTTCTTTCTGATCTAATATAATCACTAACTTTCATTATTTCATTACCGAATATTAATGTGAATAGTCACATAACCACCTGATTTGTTCAAAGATCATGCACATGCTCAATGTTAAATATTATGGATAGAGTATCAATAACATTTCCGTGAGATCACGGGGCCAAAAACTATTTGTAATTAATTGGCGAAACGAATTGGATATAGTTACTTAGGTAGAATAAGATTTATATGCTCAAATGCGTAAAAAGGTCCATATGATCAAATAAATAAACATTGCCAATATATAGACTTGTCAAACGGGTCACATAGGCAGGTTTCGGGTTCAGGTAACTACGGGGCAGATCAAATACGAGTTTTATGAAATACATGTCAGGTCAAATACAGGTCAACTATACATGTGCACGGGCCAGGTTATGGGTTGACTTACGGGTCAAAAATACATGCTCGCGCCTTTTATTATCAGTAATTATTATCATTCAATTTTTTTTATATATATTACTATTTCAAAAGTATTTTATGCAGTACACTATTTCAGCTGGGAAGGAGGTGACATTCGCGTGGTTGACGCTGATGGTCGACCTCTTCGTCCAACAGACATGGTGCTATATTTGTGGGCTGGCAGACGTGACGTTTGCGCTAATTTGACTGGGTCTTCGCTCTTGACTCAGACAAGATTCGCTGATTTTGAACCATGTAAGGTGCGGGTAGCGGCCAATCGTAAGCGTGCTAAGTATGAGGCTAAGTGCGCTCCTTTAGGTTATGGCTTCCTTCCCTTCTTTCTCTCTCTCAGGGGAGTTGGAGCCAGCGCCTGTTGCTTTGCTCAAGCGGATCCAGCAGCACTCGTGGATATCGGTGCGCAGGTTGCACCTTTAATTTGTAGTAGGATTGGTTGTACCATTGCGAAGGGTGTGGGGTTCAGATAGTATCTCGACTCCCCACCAATTGTTTGTAAATTACTATTAATTCATCGTGATAATAATAATAATAATAAATATTAAATAATGTTAATAATAGATTAATTATATATGTGTCTCATATGTCATAAATTAATCAATTATCTATATTTAATTAATGTTTATATCTTTATTTTTTATTTTTTATTAATATATTATATATTTTGCATAATTAATTTCACTTAGCTGGTCCACCGGGTTCGAGTCAGGTTTTGACCCTAGATTTCGTGCCAAAATGGGTTTTTCCAGGTTATTTCCGGGCCGGGTTCTGGGCGGTTTTTCGGGTCGGGTCAATTTGTGTCAGGTCTACCTATATAACTAAAAAAACAACAAAACATACCGTGGTAGTGCTTTTGACAATGACAATAACAATAGGCGATTATATACGCAGATGTCAAACCTTTCGTCTATTTGGGATTCGAACCTCACATCATGGGCATGATCGCACATTGGTCTACCATTGAGCAACTAATGGCGTATCAAAAAAATATGAAACTAGCAAATAATTTACTAGGAGCCAATATAGTGCTTAGCATCCCTCTTTGAAAATCCATGAAGTTTATCGGCCTCAAGGACAAAGTGGAAAAGCTTTCAGTAGTGAAACATTTTGGCATCCTGCGACCTCTGTTTCCAACACTGCACTATTATTTCTACACACGATTTGGAACACCTGACAGCGTGATCATCATGACCTTTCAAGATTTGGAAACATAAATCAAGAGTTTTAAGTGATTTCCTCATCATTTTTTTCTTCTCCATCAATCTGTGTCGCTCTTACTTTTGTCTTCTAAGCTTCATCTACCAAAGTAAGAAACCTAGAATCAGAGCACCAGCCATTTAGGAACTTTAAGCCTTTTGGATTACTCATAATTCCTGTATCCACATCAACCAAGATAGGTGATTGGTCAGAAAGACCTGGTTAAAGGAAATGACCACCCACTTTCACATTAGTTGCAAGCCATATAGAGTCAACGAAGGCTCAATCCAGTTTAACCCACACAACATCCATACCATCATGTAGGTTGTTCAAAGTGGAAATACATCCCGTGCCTGGGAAATCAGTAAACCGTACAAAATGAATGCAATTATTGAAATCCTTTACTTCCGTTTTGTTTCAAGCCCATTTTCTTAGTTTTCACTACTATCAAGTACTACATTGAAATCCTAAATCAACATCCATGGTTCACCACATATCCCTGCTTCTTGAACAATGATTGTCCATATGTCTTTTCTTTACTCTCCATTTGATCATTGAGATCCTACAAGTAAACTGAGTTTTGAGACATATAACTTTAAAGTGAATAAACTGAGCAGAGTTATTTAGCACTATAACTTTCACAATTTTTGAGCTCCACATGACCCAAATTCTACCATTCCCATGATACCCATAGCTATGAATACTATTAATTTTCTGAACTTACCCTTTAGAACATTCAACCCTTTTTTTTGCTTCACTCTTGTTTCCAATAGCCCTAAAATATCAATTTTATTTTAAAGCATGTATTGCAGGACCTCTGCTCATGAGGCTTGTTACAGCCTTTAATATTCCATGAAGACACAATCATTAGGCATAAAACCTTCCACTAGGGTCCTCTCCATCATCTAAAACACACTGTGCTAATCTTTCCACTTTTTCCTCGCTTTCAAGGTTGAGAGGGAGCTGGTCCAATTCAGTTAGTGTTATGCCTGCCCAGGAATTTGGGAATACAAATGGATTTAAGGATATGTTAAGTATAGTAAAACTAGGATGCAACTTGCCTATATATCAAATGATAACCTGGATTATACTTTGGAGTTAGATGATTTTAAGGATCAATTGAAATATTGGGAAACACTGTAATGGGTCACGTGATTGGAATTAAGCCAACTAAGAGAAACTTACAGGAATATGCTAACAAAACCTAGAAGTTTGCTCAATCACCTACCACTTATTCAATACTTCAAGATAAGGTGAATTTTTTGGAAGTTGAATCAAAAGAGGATATGGAAGCGGTTTTAAGAGGTGGACCATGGCATTATAAAGATCATGCTTTCATCTTGAAAGATTAATTTGGACTCCAAATTTCAGTGGGGAAATGGAAATTGTTTCAATGGTGTCAGTGTGGTGTCTAGAGCAACAATTCTGTCCACAAAAGGCTCTGAGCAAAATAGCTAGCTATATCGGAAAATAAAGCCGTTTTTGCTGGTCCGAGATCCACACTAAAGAGAAGCTTTAGTTTGCCCGAGTTCTAATTGAGATTGATGTATCCTAAGAGTTACCTTCATGAGTCACTCGAACTTTATATGGTAAGAGTGAGCAAGCCATCAAATATGAATGGGTGCCATATTGTTGTGCTTGTTGTGGAAAGCTCACACACATGACTCAGAGTTGCAAAATGCGAATAGAGACGGGAAATAAGGAAAAAACAAAAGCTAAACTCTATGTCCAAAAAAAAAAAACACAGCCAGAGATAGAATAGAAGAATGAGGATAAGCAACCTGTTGAGATGCAGGTAGAGGGAAATAAACCAACAAATGGAGGTCATGGGCAGCCTAAGAAACAGACACCTAAACCTAGCAGCATAACTCAGGGTAATATAGATCAGAGGAAAGTGATTACCATGGAAGAGAAAGGATTTACGCTAGTCATGAGCAAGAAAGATTTCTTTAGCAAAGAAGCTCCAATTTGCAGAAAACAGGTTCAATGCTCTACAAAACACAGAGTTCATAACAATCAGGTTTCACCTTATTTATTCCTAACCTCTTTGTGTGTTTCTTGTCATCCTTGTCATATGAAGGGTACATCTCCATCTTTTGAAATGTTTAGCGGCCTCTCATAGAATCCAATGACCTTTATGTTTGTCAGGAACAAAGAAAGCACCTTACATAATGAAAATACAATTACATATCGGTAAAAGTTCATGATAACTGCCTATTTAATAGGTACCATATATTAGGTAAAAAGATATTTCTGACTTACTTCAATGTCTTCACATATTCACTTTGCGCGCGGTTGCTTTATTTTGGATTTTCCATTTTCTCAAATTGCAAAACACATGTTTACGAGTAATTATGGCTATCCAAGAACTGAAATTGGAATGATGCGTCCCCATAGGAAGTAACCGATCCTCACTCCACTCCTAAAGAATAGGTTTCTTCTCTTGTAAGGCCCTAGCACATTGCTGAAGCGCACTCAGACCTCTCTCCCCATCCGACTCACCTCCATCATCGTTAGCGCTATAACTTGGTTTTCTCCTTCTAGTTGTCATCACTCAAGTCATCAACCTACAAACACATTAAAATTGACAAATTTATTAGATAGATAAAAAAAATTAAAATATCAACAAAATAATATAAACGAAACATTAATAAAGAAAAAATCATGTGATAATGAACATATAAGTTTATAACTAAAAATGATAATAAATTAAATAGAAGTAAACTACGTACATCTTTACGCGAGCGCTTATTAAATTATGAAGTTGAACCTTTTTTTTTATGTGAACGGAATCGGCATCTACCCAAACTCGTTCAACATGATCGTCACGTACGTATTCCAATGAATCATTATTATTAGATTCATCAATGAGTGTTGTAGAATCTATACCCTCAAATATTGATTCATCTTTGTATTCATCAACCTTATGTCTAGCTTTAGTAGATAGAACAATCGACCATTTCTTATCACATGGATCGGTGACATAAAACACTTGTACAACTTATGAAGCCAATATGAAGTCTTCATCTCTATAACCGACTTTTTCAATATTCAGCAACGTAAATGGCCCATCTTTTTTACACAATTATTATTGTCAACCCATTTGCATCTAAATATGGGAATCCGAATAGATTGGTAAAATACTTATCTCTTCGATTCTCCCATAATAGAGCATAAAAACTTCTTTTGGATTCTTGTCTTTTGCACTAGCAAAGTGCAATGTCACTGATTCAAGAGATATAACATTATTTTTGCATTGTACTTTTAGCGTCTTGGGCTATGATATAGAATGTGTAGCCATTAATTCCATAGCCATAATATGATGACACTTGTGCACTCGGGCCAAAGCACAAAGTAAAGAGATGATCGGAAACATAATTAGGGTCTTCATTCAAAATTTCATTCTTGAACCAAGTACCCAACTTCCGATGGTGCTCTTGCTCTATCCACATTTCACTTTTGCTCTGATTGTTTTCCCTCACATACAATTTATGGTTCTCGATGTAAGCAAGAAGCATTACTACAAAAACGCGAATAGACATCAGAACATAAACATCACACATTTAAAAAACTGATGTCTAAAAGGAATTGGTGGCATTCCTGTAATTATCACCAAACAATAGACATCAGTTTTTTCAAATAAACTGGCGTATAACAATAGACATCATGCTTTGTCAAAAATCTGATGTCTTTGTTCCCTTGATATACATCAGGCTTTCAATGGAAACTGATGTATAATTGTTTATTGTACACAAGCTTTGTTTTTTTTTTCTTCTTTTGAGCAAGCTTTGTTTTTTTTAAAGGAACTAACGTGTAGTGTATAGTGTATACTCTTTGTTCTTATTCCACCCTTGTTATTTTTTTCTGGTACAAATTAAACGCCCCCCTCTCTCTCCTCATTCATCCCTCTCTGATCTCCTTTTCTTTTTCGTCATTCATCCCTCATACACCCCTTATATTCATCCTTATCTTCTCATCTACACAACACCGCCACCCATCTTCTCTCTCTCTCCCACGTACTCTCTATATTCTTATTCATTCCAATCGATTATGTTTTCCAGTCAAATCCCCTTTCTTTCCTTGTAGATGCTAGATGGACGCTCACTTTTAATCAACCTCATCTTGATCTCGTTCTTTACAAGTCAAAGATTCTAAATCATTTGAAGCAAAAATTACATAAATTAGAATTCAGTCTTAAAGATATAGCCCCTGTTTGATAGGACTGCATGTTTCTGAACTGAACTGATCTGATCTGAATGATTCTGATCTGATCTGAACTGAATGATTCTGATCTGATCTGATCTGATCTGAATTGGTTGAAAATTTGATTGAATTTCAACGAATTAGTATCAATTATGGACCAAATATATAGATAGTTATTTGAACATTTCTAAACTGAACTGATCCGATCTGAATGATTCTGATCTGGTCTGATCTGATCTGAATTCATATGAGAATAAGTCCTATCAAACAGGGCATAGTCTATTGAAAGGTACTTGTTATTTTTTCTTGTATCATTTTTATGTATGTGATTTGTGGTTGATGCGAATTTTAGAAGTATTCCTCCTTGCATGCATTTCTTTTTGGAATTAGAATTTATGTCTTTTTTTTTTCTAACAAAGAATTTATTCTTCTTGGGATTAGTATTTCGATCTCATTTGGATTGTATTGTTTTCTGATGTTTTGTTTTTTTGAAATATCAGATTTTTCTTTTTAGTTGTAAGCTTGTGCCTTATTCCAGATCTAGAATTAAAAGACAAATACTTGTGTTAAGAAAGTTTAAATTTCACAAATCTGACTACATATTTACATATTCATGTGTTTTTTCGATCAACTAGAACTACACTCATATGTTGTGGTTGTTGTTTAACATGTCTTTTTGGTACGGGGCTCCCTGATCTAAGATTGCGCTGTAATTTTTCCTTCCTTTTTTTAACTTCTTATCATAGTTTTAGATGTTTTATGTAATTGCCCAAAAAAATTAGAGGGTTGTAAATAGTATTGTACTCATTTCATTATATGTAGTTGAATACAATATAATTTTATGAGTATTGGAAAAACGCCATTGGATAACTCCTGTCTATTGACAGGGTCACGGATCTGTAATTTTGCTACAATTTTTTTTTTAAATTTTTGTTGGGAGAATAGACGTGGGACATTTCTGAAGTATGTTGTCTAAAATATCTATAGACGTCGGAGTTTCTAGGAAATCAGACGTATTTGTGGTGAATACACATCAGTTTTCTGAACAAAGTTTGATGTATAAAAAACGAATTCACATCAGACTTAAAACTGATGTGTATCATATATATAATAGACGTCAGCCACATCAACGTCCATCTGTAAAATGATGTCTATCCACTTAAAAGTGTGATGTCTATTCGCGTTTTTGTTGTAGTGAAGGTTCTCGTCAGGATCATTGTATAAAACATAAGTGTGGACCATATGTTTTTCTTCGGAAGTAAGATGGATGTTCTTGTGACTACTGATCCCTTTACCTTTCATTCTATCAATGTGACGTGGCTTAGGTGTTTACGTTCAGCATTCAACAAAAACTCATAGCAAAAAGAAAGCGCCTCGTCAATGATGTAATGATGTGCAACACATCTTTCAAGATAAGCTTTATTGGTTGTATAATATTTGTAAATCTTCATGAGTCTCTCAAAAGGATATTGATATCTCAAATATATCGGACCACATTTTTTCACCTGTTTTACCAAGTGAACAGGCAGATGAACCATAATATCGAAAAAGGAAGGGGGAAAATACATTTCAAGCTCAAACAAAGTGAATAAAATACCCTCTTCCAAGGCGTCCGATTCCTTAACGGAAATCTCTTTACTACAAATGGCATTAAAGAACAAACAAAGATTCGTTAGAGCACAACGAACTTTCTTGGGCTAATAGAACAGATAATCACCGGTAACAATTGTTGAATTAGCGTATGACAATTATGAGTTTTCATACCTACAAGGTTCAAATCTTGCAAAGAAACTCGACTACTGATATTAAATGAATACCCTTCCGGAACTTTAACTCCTTTCAAACACTCATAAAATGCTTTTTTCTCGTTTTTTTAGAGAGTATGGGCAGCCGAAGGTAGAAAGTATTTCGACCCTTTATATCGCAATCATGTCATTCCTTCCTTGAATGGTGTCTTTGGTGAATATTCAACAAAGTACATACCAGAGCTTCACACATGTTATTCTCTATGTGCATGAGATCAAGAGAATATATAACATACAAATCTTTCCAATAAGGGAGTTCAAAGAATACAGATCGCTTCTTATACCCAATTGTGATTCTTTGTTGGTTTTTAGACTTTTTACCTTTCTTACCATATGTGATTGGTAGGTCTTTGATTTTATCGTAAACTTCTGATCCAGACAACCTCCTAAGACGCGGCTGGTGTCGGTCCGTCCATTGAAAGCTTTCTTAAATCTACGATATTTATGTTTTTTCACATGAAAACCTACAAAGATCGAGATAGATATTTTTGTTTGCCTGTTTGAGAAAAATGATATTAGCATCATCCTCACATATAGGGCAAGCCTTACCCCTCTCACACAATATCTCAAGAGATTTCCATAAACAAGAAAATCTTGTAAAGTGTTGAACAATAATGCTCTTAACTTGAATGAATTGTCTGCATGCGCATCGAAAACATGCACATGCACCTTCGTCCCACAACAATTTCAAGTCATCAAGAAGAGGGGCCAAGCATACATCAATATCATTTCCAGGTTATTTAGGCCCGAATATCAACAAATACAACATCATATACTTCCGTTTCATGCATAAGTGTGGAGGCAAATTGTAAGTCACCAATATCACGGGCCAAGTGCATATGCTATGAGTATTAGCTACTCAAATTGGCAAACGGATTCATCCTATCGGTGGAAAAAGCAAGGCGTAAGTTTCTTGGCTCTTTACTAAAATCAGAGTATTTGGAGTCATTAAACTTCCACTGAGCTCCATCAGCCGGATGCCTCAACTTACCATCATTTTTCCTATCTTTTCTTGATTTATGCCATGTCAACCACTTTGTATCCTCTTGATTTGCAAATCGTCTTCTAAATCTTGGTATTATTGGAAAATACCACAACACTTTGGCCGGAACCCCATGTCGATTCTCCTTATAGCAATAAGCACCGCAAATAGGACAATTTATCTCATTCTCGTAATCATTGCGATACAAGATGCAATCATATGGACAAGCATGTATTTTTTTATAACCTAAACCCATTTAAGCCATCATCTTCTTTCCATCATATGTACGAGTAGGGAAGGTATTCCCTTCGGGCAGTATATCATTCAACAAACAAAGCAGTAAAACTTTTATCGCTCCACCCATCTGTCGCCATTAAATTAAACAATTTTAGAATAGGCGACAATTTGGTTTTTTTTTTATAACTCTTGTACAAACTTTTTTCATTCTCCTTCAATAAATTGTTTATCACATCTAGGTCATCTCCACTAATGTCGGCATCGTCGACCTCTTTAATAACATCATCATCAACCTCATTAACAACAACATCATCAACCTCATTAACAACATCGTCATCAACCTCATGGGTCTCATCATCAAACTCCTTATGACCATCTGATACGAAGATTGTCGTTAAATCCTATCAAATTACCACAAAATGCTACCTAAAGTAGATAGGATAAGTGGGTATCGAACACAAGGAAGAGGGGGAAGTCTAGTATGCGATTCTAGTGCGGAAACGAAATAAGCAAAAGAAGTAAACAATTAAAATGGATTTTTTTTGTTTGAAAGTTGATTAAAAGTGAAATAAACGAAATATCAATTTGATTAAAGTTACTCTCGGTGATAATCTCATCTAACACCCTGATATAGTAAGTTTTACCCCTCTCTAATATTACCAATTCATTAATAATCCCGGTTTTAACCAATTAATCCTCTTTTATGGGGAATTTGAGCAACCTCTACCAAGTTCTCCTCCTTTTAGTCCTAATTTGTCTAGTGACCACTCAAACAAATCACAACCAAAAGCATGAAGAGCAACGACTAATTAAAGATTAAGAACGACCCAAATCTATACTACTACTTTAATAGGGCACTTTCAACGCCTACGTGGCATGCTCTGAAGGTAACTAGAACAAAAAAATACCACGTCATCTCCTACGTGTCGTCCTACTATATTATTGCACTCTCACTTCATGTAAGCAAAACTGATTTAAGACACAAAGACACAATTGGGCTCCACACAAATTTAATTGTACATAATGGAGACAATCCATTATGAGGCGGCCCGACAATCTATTTGCATACAACAACGCATAAAAATCTTTCATCTCCTCCACCGCTTCTCTTCTCAGTCGGTTTTCAAAAGCTCCCAAACATCCAACCGCCCTGACTTCTCGCCTTCGTACTTCGTCCGTTACTAGCTCTACATGATCCAGCCTTCAATAGGCGCGTTTAAGGTGGCCGTTATGAAGTTGGAACGCCAGTTTGTACTGGGTTATACTACTATTTATAATGTTTTCCCTCTTCCGAGATAGAGGTGGTTTGTGTTGTTTTGGTAAGTGAATTATAGAAGGTCGTTGCTTAATTTGTTTTCGTGCGCATTACTGCTTCATTTTGTTAATTTATTTTGAATTCATGGTTTTTTGCAGTGATCCATCAATCTTTGGGATCAAGCTCGGGGTTGGGTGATGATAATTGAGGTTAGTTCACTAAGTTTGTAGTTCAGAGTTAAATATAGTAGAGGGTGTAACAATGGAGGAGACATAATTTGGTATATGTAGTAATTTGATCTAGGGTGCTGTAAACTGATGTCGTATAGTTTTTCTGCGCAGAAAGTGTGGTTATCAAGTTTACCAAAAGGTCAAACGTTCAGCCAAGCCCGAGTTCACGTTTCACTTTCTTGCACTCTTCCCTGCAATCTCACACCTCGGTAATTTCCCTCTGGTTGTTCTGTTTTTTTTTTTTTAAATTGCGAAATTGTCGGGATGCCATGTACTCTACCTGCTCGATGAAATTACGCTCTAAACTCAAATAACAATTCTGTGCTTTGTTTCATGCCCTCTATTCTGGGATATGATTTGGCATTAAAATGCAAAGTCTGTTTAAAAAAATGGTGTTTGTTTGTTAATGTTTTGATGGCATCAACTGGAGGTTGCAATTCGTTACATTTACGCTTTCATTTGTTTGAGGAGTTGTGCGTGGATGATGAGTCTCTGTACTATCTTCTTTCGCGGATTCGTCTTGGTTTTAGTTGAACGTAATAGCTATGTTTGATTTGATCAAGTAATAGATATAAGAGATAACACAAAAGGAGTCAAAGTGTTTTGTTGATGACACCTAACTGCATGTTTGAAATTTCATTGTAGACCATGGACCAGAAGCGAAAAGAAATCCCTATAAGGTTCACGACTTTGTTGACTGAAATTTTGAGTGCTTTGAATTTACGAGAGCCTCTGTTCCAACAACACTATAATAAGGTAAACAGATGTTACACAACATTTATAAGAATAACACCCCAAAAGGACGGTGCGAGTATAAAAATAAAGGGCAAAACTAGGAAAAATTTAAAGTTTGCCACACAAACGGCAGCCATTTTTGCTATAGAAAAGCTCAAATAATTTCACTTTTTTGAGGTACTTGATTACAATGTAGAAGCTTGCCGTAAAGAACGTAAGGAAAGAAGATTAGCACTTATTTCAAAAGTTCATGAAGAGATGATGTGCAAGACCTTGAAGCGAGCTTTCGATGAAGTATGTGTAGAAAACAAAAGGCTGCATGCGGAGGTAGAGGAAATTAGATAGCCAAAACAGTAGCAGTTTTTTCGCCATTCTTACGATTATGTAATTTAGTTACATTTAGGATCATAATAAATAGTACTACATCTATATGTTTGGTGTAATATGAATATACGATTTCCGTGTTTGCATTGGCTATATAATATATTATTATTATTATTAGATTTTTATTATCATATCATGTTGGATTAATGTTGGATTTCTTTAGTTGAGTCAGTACTCCTACGCCAAATGCGCAGAACTAAGACTCTGTAAACTTTGAAGACTACTTATTGGTCTCTTAAAAGCTATGCTACTCGCATCTATAGACACTAAAATATAATATTACGCTATGTTCTTTCTTTCCCCTTCGGTGCATTCAGCTTTAACTTAAGGTAGCTGTTTAGATTTTCATGTTTTTCCCTCTATTTTCTTATCTTTGAACACTTACGGATAATCTTTGCTGACGTTTCAGCCTAGAAGGTTTGCATATTTAATATAGTAATGTGATCATCATGACCTTATGTCCTTAGCTCCCATTTTTCAGCAGACATTGCTCTTCTTCAGTCTATTACTGCATTTGCTGAACTTGGAGCTTCTACCAAACATATCGTGCCTTTGTCTCCTCAGGTATGGGAGTCTATACATCTTAATACTACTTTTGAACTTTCAAAATTCTATGAATTTCCAAAGTTTTTGGTCTTCAGTTACTCTAAATTATAACTACTACTCTATGTTCTCACCCTTAAACTGTGGACAATGAAAGGGTTCTGTAGCACCATCAATATTCCAACTGCAGTGCAGTTTGTGTGCCCAAAGCTTTGATCTACTTCAATGTAAATATGAAACTCGGATATCCAAGCAATGTTGAGTGTTTGTTATGTAACATACACTTAGATGTGAGCTTCTGATTCTACCTGTGTACATATATATTTGAATCTGATATGTCCTAAGAAGCAGAAGGTACAAGAATTTTAGCAGACCAAGCATAATCAAATGAACAAAAATGCTGCCACCCTGTTAATGTTAGTCAAGACTTACGATACAAATTGAATTATAAAAAACCTGTATTTTTGCCTCCATTTCATTAGTAGATTTATTTTGATTTGTAATATATACTCCTTAAGTCCTCCTTAAATAAAATTTAGAGTGTGACAAATTTATAATCAGCATATGTTCGCTTGATGTCGCTTGATTTCACTTTCTCCTGCTTGAATTTGTGCAGTGAAGATCTTAACAATGGAGCAACAACAACGTTCTGAATGTGCTCGCTTCAAAAGACAAACGAGGAGACATATAATTAATCAAGAAGAAATTTTAGAGGTTTAAGTTCCAGCCAGAACACACAAGACGAAAATCTCTCTGTTCCATCTTCTTTAAATGAACTTAGAAGGCAAACCATTGACAATAACATATTAGACCGTCGTAAAAGTGGGCGACCTCCATTGCCTCCTAGACAAATTACTGATTTTGGTATGTTTGGAGGTAAATGCCCAATCCTATGTTTTGACAAATTAGGCTTAGAGAAGTGCCAAAATCATTAGGTATATATTATTTCCTTAACAGATATGCAACGAATGGAGCGGATCAGAAAAACTAGACAAAATCGGGAATTTAGAAGGAGACACCTTAAGTGGAAGAGATCATATTTACGGAGCCCAATTGTATCTGTCCAGAATGAAACCGGTGGACTGAATTGTGGAAGTTACAACAGCAAAAAAAGAAGAAATGTTATAGAGGAGGGTGAAAGTAGCAATCAGAGAAGATGTATACTAGAAACTACGCCTAATGATACAATAACAAGCACTGAAGCCAGAGGTATGTTTACAACAAGTTGTGGACAACTTTGTATTGAAATAGATCATAAATCTAGAGTCGACTTTGTTTATTAGATTTTGTTTAGAAATCATTCTCTACATTAACTTTGTATTGGTAATACTAACAAGGTGTGTTGTTCAAGATGATAGTCTGATAGTGTAAGCAATATCTTTAGGATGGCATTTGGTTGTAGTGAACTGATGCTGGACAACACTAAGTGGCAGTTATTTTTACCATATTGACCAGATTTATTCTTTTGCCGAAATTTTCAATTGGTTTGCATTGTCGTGGCTTTGTATTATTTATAATTGGCGCTTTCTCTTATCTTGACGTTTGTTTTGTCTCAATCAATACCACATGTTTTTGGTGCTCAGGTCGTAATAACTGAAAAATTCGTGTCGTAAAATGTGGCCTTATGTTTTGGGCAGCAATATAGTTCAAATTGATGGCCGAGAACAGAGCCTTAAAATTTGCCTCGGCCAGCTTGGAAGGTCCAGCTTTGTGTTTTTGTGATACTAATGAGTTCTGTATCCAATGAATGGTAAACAAATAGTTGTTTAACAACTTCTGTTTCCTAGGACTACTTGGTATTGGTAGAGTAAGCTTCTAAAAGAAACGGCTCTTAAGAGTTTATCAGCATTACTCTAAGTTATCAATTTTATTGATTTTGAAAACCATGAACTTCTGGAATCTTCTTATGAGTGGAAGGTGGAGATTCCATTTCGATTTTAGAATCATTTGTGATTAATATGTACTTTAGAATCATCAATTACACCAACAACTCAAGTTCATCTGCCTTTTTTAATAAGTAATGCATAAGATTTACCCAAGTGAGCATTGTATATGGATTGCAGCTTATTTATGGTATGTCCATACTCATGATATACTATTTAAATGTACAGAACGAGACACTGATCCTGGCCTGCAAATTGGTGAACTAAACCCTAGACAGACAATGGGAAGCCTTAAGTAGCTAAAAGATACAGTGTATTGATTATATACACAGTTAAAGTTTTGCAAGCACTGATTGATTGATTGATCATTTGCAGGGAAGTTTACTGAGCCGTGGAATTTTGAAGGACCGACAGAAAACTGCCCACACTATTTTGCAAGAATGTGGAAGGAAGAGGGTGTTGGCAAGGGTCGCAAAAGAGGAACATATGAGTTCAGTTTGTGCTGTCAAAAGGGCAAAGTGAAGTTACCATTCCTAAAAGACCCACCAGACTTCCTAAAAGAGCTTTTGAACCCCAAAGGAGGACCAAAGTCAAAGAAGTTCAGACAACATATAAGAGCATATAATTCCATATTTCCTTTCATGTCAATGGGTGGAAATGTTGATACCACATACAACGATGGACGTGGACCATACAACTTTCGACTGAACGGGCAAAATTACTTTAAATTGGGATCATTGCTTCCACCTGTAGGAAAACCTCCGTGATTCACGCAATTATATTTCTATGACACTGATCAAGAAGTTGGTAATCGGTTGAGGTCATTATCAGGAGATGATGAAAGCAATCTTGATCGTGATATTGTCGAAGGCCTCCAAAACACGTTATACGAACATAATGAGCTGGCAAAATTCCTCAAAACGTCTAGAGAAAGCCACAATCTTGCTCGAACACGCCCTGTGCGTATACTTCTGCATGGTAGAAGGCAAAACGATGGTCGACAATACAACCTTCCCTCGGCAACTGAACTGGCAGCTTTAATTGTAAATGAAGGCGATGGACAAAAAGGGCAGCGTGACATAATAATTGAAGAGCGCTGCAACGGGCTTAAGAGAATCTCTGAGTTACACCCAAGTTTCATGGCAATGAAGTATCCTCTCGTATTTTGTTATAGAGAGGATGGCTTCCATACAGATATCAAGCACAGTGATGCTCACAGAACCTCCAGAGTACGCAAAACCTTCACAATGCGGGAGTATTATGCTTTTCGGCTACACGAGCGGAGCCTAAATGGGAAATCTGGGAAGCTTTTGCTTTGCTACATTGTGCAAGGCTAAGGCAACAATACACAGTGGATGCGTACACAAGTGTTGAAGAGAGCAGATTAGATTATCACTACCGCAACCAAAAAGATTTAAGGAAAGCTGCTATATCAGGACTGACAGATGCAGTTTCACAAGGGGAAACTACCCCAGCTTCCATAGGATTACGCATCCTCCTACCTGCATCCTTTCATGGTAGTTCAAGAAACCTATTCCAAAATTACGAAGATGGTTTAGCAATTTGCGGTTGGGCTGGGCCACCTGATTTGTTCATCACATTCACATGTAATAGTCAATGGCTAGAAATAAAGGAATACCTGAAATCAATTGAAGGGCAAAATGCGGATGACTGACCGGAGGTGGTTTCCAGAGTATTTAAAATCAAGCTTGATGAGTTCATACGTGACTTGACAGTTGGTGAATTTTTCGGACCAATCCAAGCAGGTAAAGCCTTTAAACACAGTCCTCTTAAAACTTCCCTTAATTAGTGATTGTCTAGACCAACATTATTGTTTTTTATTACTCAGGTTATTTATAGTACTTTGTGTTATATATTGTGAGGATTTTAAATTTCATGTCCAAGTATGCATGGTCAACCTTTAAAAAAAATTTGTATCTCTTTGCCTGCACATTTTTCCTACTATTTACAAAAATTCTTTCACTGACTTATTATGCATTTATATGTGTGAATGTGGAATAAGGGCTTGCATGAATTAGAATTTGTATAGGGAAAAGCGTTTTTGAAACAGTTTTGTCACCAAACATGCTTATGCATTTTGCGCTTCCTACTGTGGTATGAAAGTTAGAACTAAGACAGTTCCTTTGACCAGTTGGTATGATTTGATTAGGCTTTTACTCCTGTAAGCGTAATTAATCTCTGATACTATGGTATTCTTTTTCAGTCATATACACAATAGAGTTCCAGAAAAGAGGCTTACCTCATGCACATATATTACTCTTTTTGCATCCTGATGCTAAGCCTAACACCCCGGAAGAAATCGACAAGATTATTAGTGCTGAGTTACCTGATGAAGAAATTGACCCAATGGGATTTGAAGCTGTATTGCAGTTCATGATTCACGGCCCATGTGGCGATTACAACACCGAATCATTATGTATGGAGAACGGAAGTTGTTCAAAACATTATCCTAAGAGGTTTAACCCTGCCACAACAACAACCGAAGACGGGTATCCTGAATACCGTAGACGCGATAATGGAGCTACTGCCATCAAGAGTAACGAAGCTATTGACAACAGATCTGTTGTTCCACACAACATTGATTTGTTGGTGAAGTATCAAGCTCATATTAATGTGGAGTGGTGCAATAAGATGAGATCAGTGAAGTACTTATTCAAGTACATGAGCAAAGGGCCAGACATGGTGTTGGCTTCAATGCAAGAGTACACCAAACAAGTTAATTCAGAAGGGAAAGAGGAAGAGATAGTCGATGAGATCAAGAACTATCTGAAGTGCAGATATGTGTCTGCCTCTGAATCTAGCTGGAGGATATTTGGCTTTGAAATCCAATATAAACAACCACCTGTAGAGAAGCTAAGTTTCCACTTGGAAGCGGAACAAGATATTGTCTTTAATGACAACGAGCCACTTGACGATGTTCTCATCAGAATTGGTGTAACTGCTGAGAAAATGGATGAATGGTTACACTCAAACAAAGATAAAGAAGCATCAAATAGGGTGCTCAGAAACGTGCAATCAGCAAGAACGACATTGACCGAGTGGATGAAGGCCAATGAAAATTATAAGGATGCACGGGAACTTACATATGCCGAATTTCCAACCAAATGGACTTGGGTAGTCCCCAAAACAGTCTAGAAAAGAAGAGAGAGAGAGTTTAAGATCGGATAAATTTACTTTGCACATCCATCCTCTGGAGAGAAGTACTACTTACGTCTACTGTTGAATATTGTACGAGGTGCAACATGTTTTGAAGACCTTTGCACCGTGAACGAGGCGGTGTATGCTACTTATAAGGCTGCATGTCACGCTCTGGGAGTGCTTGACGGAGATAATGAGTGGCATGAGGCTCTATCAGAGGCATCAAAATGGTCGACTGCACACCAGTTGAGACAACTTTTTGCTACATTATTGCTGTTTTGTGAGATAGCTGATCCGAACGCTTTGTGGGAAGTCCATCTGGAATCTTTAACTGATGATGTTGTTTTTCGCCAGCGCAAACGTTTTGGAATGCATGACCTTGTCCTAGATGATGAGCAAATCCAGAATTACGCTTTATGTGAGTTAGAGATGATCCTTAATCGAAGTAGCCGTAGCATATCAGATTTCCCAGGCCTTGAAGAACCAGATGAAGCACTACTCTAAGATTCAGGAAACCGTTTAATTGTGGAGGAACAAAACTTTGATCGTGATGCCCTACAAACTGAGTCGGAACGTCTGCAGAGTGGTTTAAATGTAGACCAACAAAATATTTTTGACACGGTTATAGAGGCAGTGAACGATAACAAAGGAGGACTTTATTTTGTCTATGGAAGTGGAGGGACAGGAAATACCTACCTTTATAGAACAATCTTATGCCATCTACGATCAAAAGGAGAAATAACACTTGTTGTAGCATCTTCAGGTATAGCTACTTTGTTATTAATATCAGGCCGTACTGCACACTCAAGGTTCGCTATACCTATAGAATTGCATCCAACCTCGAGTTGCAATATAGTGCAAGGATCAAATTTGGCAAAGCTAATTCGAAAGGCAAGTCTTATAAAATGGGATGAAGCACCTATGGTCCATAGATATGCGTTTGAAGCTGTTGACCGAGCATTTAGAGATATTATGCAGTTGGATGATCCAAAAGCCAAGGAAAAAGTTTTTGGTGGAAGAACTGTATTACTTGGCGGAGATTTTCGACAGATTTTGCTAGTTGTGCCAAAAAAAGGCCAGACAGACATAATTTACGCAACAATATGCAAGTCATTTAAAATATGGCCGCATTGCACAATTTTCCGCCTCGAGAAGAACATGAGGCTGCTACAAGGTGGTGCCAATCCAGATAGTCAAGAACTCATTGAATTCTCAAAGTGGGTACTCGACATTGGCGACGGTTTAATTCCTGCTACTAAAACCGAGGGTGAACATAAATCTACATGGATCAGAATTCCATCGGACATTCTAATGGAATACACAAGTGATCCTATAGCTACAATAGTTGATAAAATTTACCCAAGCCTTTTGGAAAACTACGAAGACAAGCTATATCTGCAGCAACGAGCTATATTAGCTCCAACGAATGAAATTGTAGATGAGATCAACAACTATATGCTTAGTCTGATCCCTGGGAAAGAGACGTCGTGCAAAAGTGTTGATCGAATGTGTCCACTATCCAGAGAATCGGCACATATGGCAGACCTCTATCTAGTAGAGTTCTTCAATACTCTCCAATTCCCAGGTCTACCAAATCATGAAATCGCGTTGAAAGTAGGATGTCCTATTATCTTGCTAAGGAATATCAATCAATCTGCACGGTTATGCAATGGAACAAGGCTTATTGTTAACACAATACATAACCGGGTCGTTGAGGCTACAATTGTAACAGGCACAAACATTGGGGAAAGGGTCACCATACCAAGTATAGAAATGTTGCCTTCAGACACAAAGTGGCCGTTCAAGTTGAAGCGAAGACAATTTCCTGTTAAGGTGTGCTTTGCATTGACAATCAACAAGAGTCAAGGTCAAACTTAAGGAGATATTTGATGAGCTGTAATGTTTAGATGAAGATAATCCTCATAAACATTTGTAACTTGAACTATTGGCTGCTTCATTAAATTATAGTGGCAATTTCAACACTTTGCAGAAGTATACTTTCTTTTCTGAAAAAATATGTTTCGTTGAGTCTTTTATGGTGCACCATTGAAGGACAGTTGTGTCTGCAAAATTTATATATTGCGTCGAAATATTTTTTCTTCTTTCAGGTTTCATTTAAGCTTAGTTGCTAAATTATAGGTCACTAGAAAATCAGAACACGTGGATCTGGTACAAGGAACTGTACGCTGCAAAAGGTAACTTTCGTGCATTAATATATAACTTTTCATTGCTTATTAGTATTTCTTATTTATCTTAGCTAATTTGCAGTTGATCTCTAATGCCCCTGCAGAGATCCGCGATGGAATTATTGTCAAATTCACGCAAGAAAACAAGAAGCGCTGATTAGAAGAGAAAGCTCCACATTAACTTCCTATTCAACAAAAAACTGGGAAATGTCGATGAACTATGATCCACTTGCAGCAGAAGACGGAAATCTTTTTGAGGTCAGCTTTTTAACAATCCGCTGAAACATGAACCTGATATTTTTGAGTGTCACTTTTCAATTCAAGACACAAGACCTGCTAACTGCAATTGAACAAATTGTTGAGTAATCGACTGTGTTGGTCTTATGACTCTTTCCATAGGAGTATTAGATTTGTTGAGTGAACAAATTTGGGATTGGTGTCATCAGTGTTCTTTCACTTATTTGCTGTAGGATCATATGCACAAGGCTGGAGATGTCTGCTTTGCACAAGTATTCTGAGATGGTGATGGTATGGACTTTTCATACTATACTGTCTATTTTCGACTGCCTGTCGAATGTTGGTATTCTTTTCATGTTGGATTACCAGGTCTTGCATATGCAGTTATCCTTTTCTATTTCTAAATGCAATATAGAAGTTTTGAACTTTTCCATTCATGTGATTTAATTCTCTGGCCTACCGTGCATATAATAACTACTGATGTTTTATTTAATGTCGCTGCCTCAGCTACCTTTGGAGCATGTAAAAGCGAAGACAAAGCCAATGTATATTCATGCTAAAAAGACATTTAGGCCACAAAGACTTTTACAAATACCAGAAAGGTAGTAACCCATCCTGAACTTAAACATGATAATCAAACCCTCCCTTAATGCCTTCACTCATCATATGCAGGGCTACTAATGCGAAACTGAAAATATAGATATATGGAGATCTCAAGATTTCCAATGCTGCATTTGTTAGAACTTTGGATACTGTTTAATTGATGAAAATATCAAAATACCAAAGGTTAGCAGTTACTAATGCCCATGCAGAGTTTCGCGATGTCAAATTCACGCAAACAAACAAGAAACGCTGATTAGAAGAGAAAGCTGCACATTAACTTCCTACTCAACGAAAAGCTAGGAAATGTCGATGAACTATGATCCACTTGCAGCAGAAGACAGAAAACTTTTTGAGGTCAGCTAACACTTAATTGAATCAAGGGTAAACAAAACAGCAATAATGTGAAGAACAAAATATTGGTGACCGTTTCCATATAAGGCCAAAATCTATAATCAAAACACCACTCTACTCAATCACTGTCATCCATCTTCTATTTTTCCAGATTTGATGTGGCCGTACCTCAGTAGCATCCACAAAAATATTACCATGATACTTTGGAACAGAAATGGAATGGACACCATTAACATGAACCTAGACAACCCTTCCAGTCCACCAGCCGCCATCCAAAAACACATCAACAACATCATCGACATCAAAATTACTTCTATGAATAACATCAGGAGTAGGCCTCAGATAGCTAATATGAACAATATTTGTCCTAGGATAGAGTTCATCTTCTTCTAGAAGAGAAACATATTGAGATAATATAAATTATCATTAAGAGGGCAAACAATAGTAGCAACATGGAATGAACCCTCATAACCAGTTTCCGGAATCATAACTTCAACCTCTTGATCAGCTAAAAGCTAGTCACCCATAGTAAAAAAACCGAAACAAACTTTGAATTGAAACACGTTTTATATTTAGACCTTAAAGAAAATGCAAAACACACACTAAATTAACCCGCTTTTATAATAGCTAGGCATACCATTACTAAATAAAAGATGTTACAGACCAAACATAAATTCAATTTAGGTTATAGAATTAATGGCAAAATTACATTTACTTATTCTAATAGTCTGTTTCAATGGAATTGACTGTGACATTAACCAAATAGTGTCAACGCACAAACTCCATGAACAGTTGAATGGCAAGTTCATGCTTAAGAATGGTCAATGATTATGTTCTCATAAACCTTGGGCAAGTGCGGGAACAACAATCTAACAAAGAAAACCTCAGCCGATGTAGGTCTAACATATGCCCCGACCACTCAAACGTTTCCTTCAGCGTACAACTGATCATCATTTCCTGTTCTTGAATTGTTCCATTACACATTCTTCTTTCAACTCTCGATTCATCTTCGTCTACTAATTTTCTGATCTCTGACAGAAGTCAAATTACATCTCATTTTCTGATCCTGAGTCAGAGTTGTTAGTACATAAGTTCTATTTTTCTGAATACAGCAGGAATGAACTAATTTTCTGATCTCTGACAGTAATGCTTTTGTGATATATATGCTACTATTCCTAATATGGGCAAGTATAATACCGTTGAACATCCCCAAAACTGTGTTTGATGTAGGTCCCAACACAGACCAGATGTCCGAACGTACAAAAATATGAAAAGTGTTCAGCTCTATGACCCAAGTGAAAGTGATGCAGCACAAATATTCCAGGAAATGCCACACATGTCAAAAATTAGGTAAGTCCATTATCTTTAATCTTCATTTTTAGAGTGCATGTGTTTGGTACACAATCTGTTTTTAGAATACATGCTTTTAGCACCATTAAAAACAAAACACCGAACAAAAACTTATTGGAAGCAACTCAAATGTTTCACTATGGAGAAAACAAACTGCTACATTCAACAACTAAGCATAGTATAAGTAATGAAGTTGCCCTACTCAGTCACCAAAACCCACACACCATCTACCATTTCTTGGCGCTTACGGAGAAAATACTTCGTGTGATGAGGAAACTCCCCGTACATCTCAAAGTGTACTTCATAGCGCTTCTCATGGCTATTATAAGAGACAACCCGGCCTTTCCACCACCCATCATCTTTATAAGCTTCAACAACATCGTCCACCTTATGCTTAAAATACCCAAGATGTGGAGGAATAGGACGAATGTTGTTACCGTGTAAAATTTCCCTTAGATGACAGAAACCATCTTCGGTGAGGAGCTCATCATCAAAATGTACACAGTAGCGGCCACCACTAAGGCAGAACATTGTAGTTCCTACGAAAAAGGAACCCAGAAAACCGATTTCAGGAAACATCACCTCAACCTTATCATGCCTTTTAGACAAGTTTGCCATTTTGGTAAGTAAGAGGAGGAGAGACAGAATAGAAGGGAAAAAATCCAACGAAATTCCAATGACAAATGATGATTGCCACATGAACATAGCTTTGTATAGCGACCAATTAAGACAAACAGGCACAGAAACCTGCATGGCTGTTAAAAGGAATGAAAAACGAAAAGACCAGCCAAGTAAGACAATTAAGGAATGTTTCAGGCTATTATTAACCACCATTAAAATCTGTAACTGCCAAATGAAAATTTGAATAAGAAAAACAATAGCTGACCTCAATTAAAGACCTACTAAAATCAAAAGACTAAAATTAAAATACCAAAAACAGAAACGGAAAGCAAAAACACCTACTAAAACCAAAATACCATAATTAAAACACAAATCTATGACAAAAACAAATATTTAATCTAAAACGGAAATAATCAAATTAGTTCACAAAACTGACAAAAAAAAAGAGGAAAAGCAGTCAAGTTAAAACACCATTCAAATCTAACAAAGGGTTTAAGGAAAAAGTCTAAAAAAGGAAAACCATTAATAGCTAAACATAACTGACGAAATTTAACAACGAACAGTCTACCATTATTCCAAAAATTTTTAAAGAAAAACAATTACTACAATAATTAATCTAAACCATAAGTACACATATTAGTCGTACATCTCTGAATAAAATCTCACAAATCCATAACTAAAAACACATAAAACACGAAATCCGTTCCAATCACAAGTTAACTTAACATCAGAGATCCAAGTTGAATTCTACAAGTTCAATATTCAATGGCTCCAAAAAACAGAAAACAACTGCCAACACAGAGAGTCCAAATCAACCAACTAATTGTCTCCAAAAACATGTATGAAATCACAAGAAGAGCAACAAGGGTGTGGAAGAGAGAATTCAAAACAGGTTTCACACAATCTGTCCAGATGACGCTACTCGATTCCCAGGTAAGAATTACAATCCCAATCACAATTATCTTATATTGCATTCTCACAATCTGTGTCTTCAAGAATTTATGTAATTTAGCACGTTGAATATGTACTTTAGCGTATCAAGTTATGTACTTTAGCATGTTGATGTACTTTAGCGTATCAAGTTATGTACTTTAGCATGTCGAATATATATGTACTTAACCGTAAGTTGTGTACATTAAACAATTACTGGTGATTCTATTCTATTAGTATGTTTGAAATTTATGCACTATGGCAATCCTTAAACATAACATATGTAACTACTTCGCCGTCTTCTTACTTTTACTACATTTTCAATAGGGCGATCACATACATGCACAAATACAAAGACCACGAATTCCAGAATACGGCGAAAAGGTCAAAGAAGGGAAGATGTACACATTCAAACATTTTGACATCGAGGACGAAAAACCAAATTACAAGCCTATAAGCACACCAAACACTCTTCTAATCAACTCTTTCACATCCATACTAGAAGAAGAAGAGAGCAAAGAACAGATAGCAGCACACAAGGTCGAGTTCTGGCCCCTACACAAAATCGAAGAAAGGGTCAACAAGACAGACATCCTAATTGGTAATTTATTCAAATACAAGATAACATACTTCCAAATATCAACTAACACTTACCTAAAAGGTGAAGAAAACCTTAACCTGACAGATAATCTAATCTAATGCAGATGCCGTTGGAATATTACCTGAAGTAGACGACAAAATTGATATCCCAACTCGAGGAGGAAGCAGTGACCTGCGTAACATCAAAATAGAAAATGAAAGGTATATAACATCATATTGCGAGAGGAATGAAAAGCAGAGCCATTGTTAGCAACCTGCCATTGACTTGCTGTACTTTAACATATCAACAAATTGATAAAAAAATATACCGTAGTCAAACAATTCGTGTCTCAAGTATCATATCGTACCTAAAACTTATGTGTTACCTTAAAACCAATATCACAAAAACTAATGCAATGACGTACAAGTAGCATTGTGGGAAGGTGCCGCTGATATGGTGAAAACAGAAGATGCAGAGGGTCAAGGAGCAGCAAAAAGAATAGTCATCACGTCCACAAAAGTCATCAAGTTCAAAGGTAATACAAACAAGTCCAACCTAACATAACTTCAGACCCGACGTACCTATTACAAACCTGACTTACAACCCAAAAAATAACAGGTCAATTCAATCTAAGCTCAAGTAATGCTACAAAAGTATACTTCAACTTGGACATGCCAGAGGTAGAGGCATTAAGACAAAGGTAAAAACTTCATAAGATTTATACAATCCTTTTATATTCAAATATATACTAACTAATAACAAAGAAAATAACATAAATCTATAGGGCAACGGAACTAAGGACGACACAAATAGTCCCTACAGTGAAAGAAACAGACGAGGACGCAATGTTCAAAAACAGAAAGACAATCTATGAACTTTCACCAATGGACATACAAGGAGAGGTAAACCCACTTAAAAACACAACTACAACAATCATAAACCTCAAATATTCTAACATTGAATATTTTCTTGCAGAATGTAAAATATACTTCCTTCGGAACTATTGCTGAAGTAAGAACAGACATGAGCTGGCACTACCTCTCCTGTGGACCGTGCAAGAGGTCATTAGATATGGATGGGAATTGTGATGGCTGCAACCAGATCGTCAGATATCCATTACAAAGGTATACACAGTGAAGCTCTAAAAATACTGATATTAGTGAAAACCTGATTAATAAACAACTAAACCGGAACAGGTACCGTCTCATGGTGACCCTGACTGATGGCACTGGAGAAATACCAATGGTCATTTTCGACAAGGAAGCAGAAAAGATAATAGGACGACCGATTTAGCTATTGCTCGATGTGTACCAAAAGGTAAAGTTCTACAACACACACAACCCAAAAGAAAAACCATGTCAATGAAGTAATAAAAAACCTTTTAAGTGCACATGAAACCGGAAAAGCAGAAGTACTCAATATTCTCCAAGAGTGTGGGAAAATAATATACATTCAAGGTATTAGTGAACGATAGCAAGTACACCAACTCAAGAGAGCTCAAATGCACAAGGACCTTCACACCAAACCAAGAGCTAGAAGAATCATATCTCAACAGTCAAGCAGCAACAAAGGTAAGTCATACATGAATAATCCTTTTTAAATAAATAACACTTTAATGCTAATTCAAAAAAAAAAATCACTTATACCATCAGATTTCAAACCATGTGCTATGAAACTAGACTTTCTAAGTACGTAGACGGTTGCGGTTGTGTGGTCCTTCGTATTCTGCAGGAATGAAATGCATGGTGAAATATAATTCTTCCTTTTACCTCTTTCCCAGCGTCTTTTAATGCCTTTCCATTGATCGATACATCATAAGCTTACTGGGGATATTAACATTCCTTTGAGGGGGTGGGGAGTAAGTTTGGGTTGTTTTTGTTGCTTTTGCATTTTGTTATTGTTCGTTGGTTTTGGCTCTTTGAACCATTGATTATTCTAATACTTTTCTTCAATTTTACTACATAATTGATGAACAGAATGAACATGAGTCACAGATGAAATAGCTAAGGGTGGAATTACAGAAAGAGCGTGAAGTTTCAATTGATACAGAACTGAAGTTGCAAGGTTAGATTTCCTGCATACATGAAGGAACCCCCACCCGTCTTTCACCCACATACCCTGTTTATATCTAGAATTTCAATACATGAACATTTCATCACTTTCTCCAGATGAATTAAGAAAGAGTGGTTCTTTAATGGAGGAGCTCAACACATTGAACTCAGATCATAATGAGGCGAGTTTTGGTTTCAACTCCTTGAATAGTTTTTTCTATGTTACTTTAATTTATGTTTCTATTTTTAACTGTAGACCTGAATTCAGGTCAAAAGTTAGCTTATAGGGATGTCTTATCGCAAACTCAGAGTGTAAAAAGTCGCCTCATGAATGGGTTTTTCCTTTTTTTTCCCCCTTTTGCTAAATGCCAACTGATGCGCGGTAAAGAGTGTGTGCTAATGAGGGGAATTTAGATGCTTTTAGGGGTGTTTGGGCTTGTTCTTAGCGTGACTCGTGAACCACATCATAAGGAGTATATCTGGAGTTTAATTGATGGTTTTTTGGGAATTTTGTGGCTCAAGACCGTTTTTGCTGAGCGTCAGATGATTTTAGAGAACCATACACCATCACCTCCAACTTCATTTGATCATAACTTTTTATCCAGATAATATTTTGTAGAAATTCTAATTGGAGAAGAAATTTCGTGGTCTTAGCTTTCCGGTGATATATTATGAGTTCAAAATGAAGTCCGGAGGTGAGACTTATGCGCGTTTTAAGATCGCGCTGCGTACAAGTTTCTTGGACCGAGAATACCCGTCTCGGGCCGAGAAGAGTCTTCTCGGACCGAGAAAATGGTTTCTTGGACCGAGAAAAGCCATCAGGGGGCCCATTTGAGGAATACACGCCTCGGGCCGAGGATATTTTGTCTCGGTCCGAGGAGTTTGAGTCGTGGTCCGAGGAAGACAACTTCCGGGAAATTTCGTTTGGCTTTTTGACGGTCGCTTTTGTATTGGATTATTTTGCTTTTGTCTTGTAGTTTCTTTGGGTCTTTTCTTTAATAAAAGGGGCATGTAACCCCTCCCTAAGAATTATCACCTTTGATATTATTTTTCATCTAGTTTTCATTTTAGAGAGAGAAACTCAAGAAGAATTAATATTTTCATCATGTTTTTCATCTCAAATGTTTTGGTAATTATTTTCATGGAAGGCTAATCCCCTTCTAGACTCTTGGTGTAATCAAAATCTCTCATCCTATGTATTAGTAAGATTTCCTTCTCTCTAATTTACCTTTAATTTCATTGTAATTAATTCTTTGTTCTTTATTGCGTGATTTATTCTTATTTTCTCTAATTGGTTGATTGGATTGAATTGGGTATTTCTTATGCTTGGTTTTTAATTGATGGTCATTGATTATTAACCCTAAAGGAAGCAATTTTCACATGTTTAGTGTATGCTTATGACTAACTTGTGATTGGGGAATTAATTAGGCAACTAATAGATTGGATTTGATTAGTGTCGCGGTTGCGGCTAATTAGATACTAATTTGGGTTGTTGTTAATCTTTTATTAATCCTTGCTCTTCATGCCTTTGGTTTTGATTTGTTTGAGTGGTCACTAGACAAATTAGGACTAAAAGGAGGGGAATTTGGTAGCGGTTGCTCAAATTCCCCATAAAAGAGGATTAATTGGTGAAAACCGAGATTATCTATGAATTGGTGTAATTAGAGAGGAGTAAAATTACTATATAAGGGTGTTAGATGAGATTATCACCGAGGGTCGCCTTAGTAATCTTGATAAATCGTTTATTTCTTGTTTAATCGACTTTCAAACCAAAAACCCCCCATTTATTGTTCTTATTTTGTATATTTCTATTTTTCCACCCTATAATTGCATATTAGGACTTCCCTCTTCCTTGTGGATATGATACCCACTTACCCTAGCTAATTTAGTAGGAATAGTGGTAATTTGACTAGGAATAACGACTTTCTAGCTTGTCACCAACCTCTGTAGTCAACTGCTCCCCATAATTCTGAATGCAATTGATCTGAATGTTTTGGTTCACATAATCCTTTGTTCAAATTTCAAAACTTACCGTTGCCTCTTCAGTTTCGTGTAATACTTCTTCTAAGAAAAATGCATAACTTTCAAGATTCAAGACCTGCAAACCTACCACTGGAGAAGAACAAAGCTCCTAACATCACAGTCAAGATTGAAGAACAATCACACAAAAGTTCAGCCAAACGCAAAAGAGATGAAGGCAACAGTGAAGCTTCAGCATTGGCTTCTTCCTCACAAGAACCTTAAACAAATAGAAAAAGATAACAAACAAACATTCAATACTTCTTACAAAGCAATCTCCAGTTTATTTTATTGTTCACAGTGCCTAAAACAAATAAGTTTTTGTTCAATTCGACTTTGATGGCACTTTAGCAGCACAATATCTGAAATGACAGATCGACATGTTGAACTTTGCAGAGAAGCATATTTTGGTATGTGTTTCATCGATTACGAGCTCTTAGCTTAAGTTCAGAATGGTTGTGTGAAATATGCCTCATAGTTTCTCATGCTTTACTTTGGTTGTAGTTTCTGTACTTACTTCTTTTATAATACTCTACTGCAAAAGTTCAAAACTTTGATCAAATTCTAATGTGTATTCCTTACGCAATTGTGCATAATTTTTCACCCATATCATTTAACCTACCAAAACTTAAGAAACAACCCAAAAAACGAAAAGAAATATATACCATCAGGATTCATCCTAGGCATAGACTTGAGAGCCTCAGGAATATTCAAGAAACGATGCTTAGCCGAGTCGATTCGCGGTGAATTCTCGCAACCTCATCGTCAATGTCCTCAATCTCAACTGTCAACACTTTCTGCTCACTGAAAAGGCTATATTACTTATATACCATTATGTGGTACTGCATAATTAATATGATTTAAGTGATAATGAACAAAATTCGTCAATGCAAAGAAGTATATGTGTAGGGTAAACTAATAAGAAAACCATAATGAAATGTAAACTGACTGAAATATGTGCTTCTACATATAATTCATCAGTTAACTTATTACTAATCTTAATAAACAAACCTCTACTCCAATTAATTCTACGAAATTTATATATTGAAAACCCCTTTTAGTGCACTTAAACCCACCCCGCCTCAAAAGACGGTCATTACATTTTGAGAAGATGCCACAAATAAAAAACCATAGTACAAAAAGATCAAAAACAGTCCCGTGAAACCACGGGCCAAAAAACTAGTTAGTATCTAATTAGCCACAATCGCAACACTAATCAAATCTAATCTATTAGTTGCCTAAATAATTCTCAAATCACTAATTAGCCGCAACCGCGACACTAATCATGTGAAAGTTGCTCTCTTTACGGTTAATAATCAATGACCATCAACAATTAACAAAGCATATGACATACCCAATTCAATCCAATCAACCAATTAGATAAAATAAAGGTAAATCAAGCAATTAAAGAACAAGGAATTATTTATAATGAAATTAAAGGAAAATTAGAGAGAAAAATACTTACTAACACATAGGATGCAGAATTTGATTACACCAAGAGTCTAGGAAGGGGATTAGCCTCCCATACTAATTATTACAATAATATTTTAGATTGAAATCATATTAAAAATACTAATTCTCCTTGAGTTTGTCTCTCTAAAATTAAGAACAAGATGAAAAATAATGAAAGGTGATTATTCTTAGGGAGGGGTTCAAACCCCTTTATTAAGCTGAGTACAAAACACTAAAAGACGAAAAATATATTTTTTGAACAAAAAGAAACCGTCAAAAGCCCAAAGGAAGCTTCCTGGAAGCTGGCTTCCTCGACTCGAGGAACACTCTCCTCGAGACGAGCGAGGAAATCCTCGACTCGGGGACATACTCCCTCGAGTCGAGGAACTTGAATTTTCCTCCTTTTGCTGCTTTCCTCGACTTGGATGACCCTACTCCCGAGTCGAGGGATGTTGATGTGCATGATCTTCAAAGGTTGATCGGCCGCTTGATCGTCGATGGGTCGGCCGCTCGATCGACGATTAATCACCAATGGTCTCCGAATCCTCTAAATCCCGCATTTCAGCTCTAACGAACCGAAACACCGGGACAATAGAATCACTATAAAACCGCTCTGCAAAACTCCTAAATATGCATAAATCGGCTCCCTTAATACACACCAATCACACCACATCACCATCATTATATTCAGATCGCACATTCATATCTTCCTCTGATCTATATCATTCGCATTTACTTGTTGAACAACAGTCTCATTAACATTCACATTAACATCTTTGTGAACATTAGAATGAATACTAGGTTCACCACCATCATTTGATTCCCCGTGAACAACCCATCTCACATAAGCTGAATCAAACTCTGACTTTCTCAAATGTATATTTACAGTTTTCCAAGAAAACCACCTCATATTATAGCACTTCCAACAAGGGCAACCCACATTCTTTAAATCTTTACAATTATTTTCAACAAATGCAAAAATCTTATATCTTCATATTCTTTGTCACCTATCTTTGATGTTGTTATCCATTTGCGATCGTCCAAATTCATATCTATAGTCATCAACGAACATAATATTCACCGCGTCATTTGTATTAATACAAGAATTTTTTACACTTACTATAGCGATAAGTAGACATATTATCACTACGTCAAATATGGGCTAAGAGAACGGGTGCTCTAAAGCTAAGCAGAACGGTTCCGCAACCGTTCTCTAGATGACTGTACTTAAAGGGTAAGAGAACGGTTTGGAACCGTTCTTAAACTCTTCCAGAACGGTTCTGGTCAAAATCGTTCTCTTAGATATAAGAAAACGGTTTTTGAAAAAACCGTGTTATTATGTTTGGTCGATAAGAGAACGGTTTTCATCAAAACTGTTCTAAAAGGTACCCATTTTTTTCGAAAAAAAAAAAAATATAATTTCCTCTTTACCCAACCCCTACCCACATCATAAACGCCAGCAAACATCAACTAATACAAAAAATTCCGCTATTAAAAACTGGGCATGTTAGTCCCATCAAATTAATTACACGAGATATTGTTCATACAAATTCAGTAGGAAAAAATTACAGAGTAAAATTTACAAAATATGCCGAGAAAAACACTAACCAAAATATAAACCAAACACTATTTTTATCATAAATCTTGTACCCTTCGTCTTGTTCATCTTCTTCCATACTATAGATCTGGGTTTTTGTTCATCGTTCTATTCACAAGAAAGACAAAACACAAATTAAAGAATTAAAATAAGAACAAAGAATACAATAGGAAAAAAAAATTAATCGATGCATAAAAAAAAACAACCGGACACACAGCCAAACCCTTCAACGCTTCCACCTAAAAACCTTCAATTTGAATCTGAAAACAAAATCGAAAATTGAATAAAATTTAGATCTGAAAACCCCAACTTATATTACCCTCATCAACACCAACCATGATTTCTCATACCAAATAAAACACATATTCAACAAAAAATTACATTACATAAAGATTTTAAGTAACTTAAAACAAAAAATCAAATTTTTAATACTGAAACAGACGAACGACGGTTATGGCTTGAAATGGGTCATCGAAAAGGCGTCAAGGAGAGTGGACAAAACTGCACCAGGAGAAGATGAACGCCAAAATGGTGGATCGACGGAGAATATGATGAGGTTGAGAATGGTTAATTAACTATTAGAGAGAGGAGATATGGAGATAGTGATGAAAGAGAAAGAGTTATGAGAAGGGAACAATAATGGAGGCAGAAATGACGAGGTTGAGGGAGGGGGGGCGTGTTTATTTTATTTTATGTTATTTTTTTACTTGAGGTTAATAGAACGGTTTAGATTAGAACCGTTTTCTTAGGTGGGCCTAAGAGAACGGTTTTAGAGAGAACCGTTCTCTTATTGTTGGTTCTGATTTCAACTGCACATAAGAGAACGGTTTTGTCAAGAATCGTTCTCTTAGGTCTAATTTTTTTGTAAGTTTTATTCGGAATATACATTTAAGATCTTTTTTTGCGGAACCGTTCTCTTATGCTTTAAGAGAACGGTTTCACTTAAATTCGTTCTCTTACGTGGGTTCTCGAAGCTCGTTTTTGACGTAGTTTATGCTATAATTTTCGAAGAAGTGTTTTACCTACCATAACTAAGCAATTTAAACATCATTAGAGAACACATTTTTGCAAAACCGTTCTCTTATCCTATCATGCTCACAAAGCAAAAATTTTGAACAAAAATCCAAAAAAAATACAATAGTCATATGAGAACGTTTCTTCTAAGGACCGTTCTAGTTTTGCACATACCATTGATTCTTAAATCACAAACATCAACTCATCATATGATGGGCAACCTACATAATCTAAAGTTCTTCAGCTAACTAGCTACTTCTATCAAGAAACAAGAGACCTATAAAAAACTAGCTACTTTAATTTAGAAATTAAATAACAAAAGCTAGAGAAAGGACTTACTTTCTATCGAATTGGAGATTGATAATTGCGAATGCAAGATGATGGTTGCCCAAAACGTAATCCGAACGGCGGAAACAATGTTGGTTGCCCCAATTTGTAGTAGCTATCTCCAACTCAATTAGGGATAAAATCTTCCACTAGAACCTTTAGGAGAATAACTATACTAATAACGAATTGGGTAATATACTACGGGGATTATTTCTCTTTTGTGGGCGACATATAGCCCCACCCTTTTTTAAAGTTATTTATTATAGTGTGTGTAGTTATTAAAGTTCCGTGTTTTTGTTAGTGGAGTCGTATTAAAACGGTAATTCTCACGTGTGCCCATAGGGCACATGATAAAACTCAAAATATTTCCTTAATTAAGTGATATTCTCACTTGAAAAAAACAAATCATGTAATTTCATTGATTAATTCAGGAGAATATCGTTTCATTAAGGAAACGTTATAAAAATCCATATTAAAATACGTCTTTTAGTTATTAGAGTTAATTTGAAATTATTGGAGTTATGTATTATAGTGTGGAGTTGTTAGAATTACGGTTTTTAGTTAGTGGAGTTAAATTAAGGGAAATTTTCCAATATACCCCTGAGGTTTCTGAAATTTTCAGTTATACCCCTCAGGTTACCGAGCTGTCCAGCGTGCCCTTGAGGTTTGCAAAATCAAGTTTTCTTTTGTGTTTTTTTCACTTACGGCATGTAACACCGTTAACACATGTATTTATTTGAAATAATTTCTCATAATTAGCCTTTTATCCCATTAATAACTAAAACAAAACCAAAAATTGAAAAATCAATAAACTCACCCCTTTTTTTCTTTCTCCTCTCCTCCCCACCACCAAGCACCACCTTCCCACGGTGTCCACAACTATGGACCACCATCAACCACAACGACACCACCAACCTTGGACGTTCCCCATTCCGGCAACCACACGCCGACCATCATGCCCAAGCCCCGACCTCCGTTCCTCCATGCCCACGCTTCTTTCTCTATCCCTCCATCGTCCCTTTTACACCTTCCCCCACCTTCATCCTTGCTCCACCACCCTTCCATCATGGTCCACGTCCACCTACATATGTCGCCGGAGACCTCCAATGTTGCCATATAAAAGGAAAATGATGAGGAGAGAGAAAGTTGTGAAAGTAAACTAAATGGTGGAGATATGTGACCGTGGAGGCCGAAAGAGGCGCAGGTGGTGGTCGATCGTAGCCCACGTGGGGTCGGCATAGGGTCGACGGTGGTCTGGTGGTGATCGCCGGAGCCCTGGTGGTGGTGTGTGTTGGAGGTGGTGGTGGATTAGGTGGTTGGGGGTTGTGGAAGGAGAGGAAAGAGAATATAGGTTGAGTAGTTTTTTATTTTATTTTATTTTTGTTTTAATTGATGAGATTAAGACTCAATATGGGTGAAAATAGTCAAGGGCACTAGATAGCTAACGGTGTTACACGTTGTTAGTGAAAAAAAAAAAAAACACGATTTTGCAAACCTTAGGGGCACGCTAGATAGCTCGATAACCTGAGGGGTATACCTGAAAAACTCGCAAACCTCAGGAGTATATTGGAAAATTTCCCTTAAATTAAAATGCGCCTTTTAGTTATTGGAGTTAAGTTGAAGTTATTGGAGTTCCGTGTTTCAATTATTGGAGTTACGTATTTTAGTGTGTGAAATTATTAGAGTTACGTGTTTCAGTTATTGGAGTTAAGTTGGGTTTACAAAGTTATTGGAGTTAAGTATTATATTTAGTGGAGTTACGGAGTTATTGGAGTTATGAGAGTTAGTGGAGTAACGAAGTTATGGGAGTTTGTGGAGTTACACAGTTTAGAAGATGGAGTTATCGCTTCGGAATTCTGATATTACGAGGACTTCTTACTTAATATAATTCATATATAAGTTCGCATAGGGTATGTTCGGCAAAAGTACTTGTACGTATAGCTGATTATAATTTTAGTAGCTGTGGCGGTTTTAGTAACAGGTAGTTGTTAGGTGTCGGATGCTCAAACTTTTAACATGTTCGACACAACTATATGTTGAATTGTCAAAATTATGCAAAAGACATGCAAATCTTGTCAATATACATATCCCTATTTTTTATTTGGGGTTTCTATTGTGTGACCATCGGGCACTTGATATATAAAACATATTTTTCCCAATTTACTCAAATTAAATCCCATGAATAATGAAGTTATAGGTTTGGCACATAATAGACAAATCGATATTCTTAATCACGTAGAGAAACATCTAACGTAATTTCATGAAAACATAAGATTACAACAAAATGGAAGTTCCACCAAGAAAGTTGTAATATACCTAGGAAGTTTATCGAATCGTACTAAATTATTTATTTTATACTATTATTAATATACAATTGTATAGTAGTACTAATATATGGGTATTAATAATATAATATAATAAATAAAGCATAATGTGCCTTCTGCGAACCTGCTTTAGCGTAGAAGGGTAGAAACAAACCTTCAGGGTAAGTTAGAAAGAAAAAGTCAAAAAGCTAGTAAAGCTGTGAAACGTTACTTTTGTAACATTTGGGAACAATATTATGAAACGCTAATTCCCAGTTTAAATGCTACTGTGATTCTTGAATGCCGAACATGTACAATCTCATTAAAGTACAGATTTGCTCATGTCAAAATCATTAAAAGCTCGTAAAATAGTTGCAACGCACACGCCCACAAAGGCGGTTCTATGGTACACGACGTGCACCGAAAGACACCGTAGTAAAATAGTTTTAAATTATTTATTATTTTTATGAAAATATGTAATTAGAATTTTGTAATATTGAAACTAATCTTTGCATATTAATTTCTTTCTCCTCCCTCTCCCTATATTCCACTATCACGGCCAACAACTACCTGGCAATCTCCCGCCGGCCGGCCATCGCGCTCCAGGAACTCTGGCAATCTGCCACCCTTAAGGTTCACCTTGTCGGCTCCGATCAGGCGATCAGTTTGCCATCAAGCTAACAATGGTCGTTGGCGACTACAACCCACAAACGTTGCCCTCTTCTCCGCCCCCCTACGCGTCGTCTACTAACGATCGAAAATTTATGGGTTGTGGAAGGAAAACGGCGGCGCGGAGTATTCGACCACTGGTAAGTTTATATATATAACAGCCTCTTATATAATTAGCAATAAGTTGTAGCTTACTGGGAAGTTTGTGTCAGTATTCCAACCATGTCGTGGGTTCGATCTTTGTTGTATGCAGTATTCTAACCGTTTTTTTCCTTTGCTATATGTATTGGTTTATAGTTTCTTGTATGCTCAGCATAAACCGTAGCTTACTGGTAAGTTTGTTTCAGTATTCTGACCATGTTGTGGGTTCAATCCTTGTTGTGCGCAGTTTTGTACCTTTTTTCGTAACAACAAACACTTATAGTTTTTTTTTATTATTTTTTTTTTTATTCCGTGAGTGCGTGCTTACAGAATCAGGAATACCTCAGTAGAAAGATGTACAGCCATCGCTGCAGATTCTGAAAACTGGAAGAGCATCGTCAATCTAAAAAATGAGCTCGTTACCAGTCTTCGTAAGGATGCTACATTAAAGGAGATGCTGTCAAAGTGGTGCAGGAATGGTAAATACAAGGCAGTTGCTGCTTACGAGCATTTCAGGACCAAATACCCTGAAGTCACTTGGTATAAAATTATTTGGAAGAGGATCAACTTGCCTAAGCACAGCTTCATTGCTGCTTTGGCTTTGCAGAAGAAGCTTCCTACTATTGATAATATGATCAGAAGAGGTATTACTATGGTTAACAGATGCTGCTTATGCAAGAAAGCATCAGAAACTCATAGGCATATCTTCTTCAACTGTGAGTTCTCAGCTCATATCTGGAATTCTATCAAAGCCTGGAGAAGCATGAATTAGAGCTGCAGTAATGTCAAGGAAATTATTCGATGGTTTAAGCGACGATCTAATAAGAAACATTGGAAATACAATTGGGCAGTGTGCAGCTTGACTACTATATGTACCTCATTTGGCGAGAAAGAAACTGTAGGATCTTCGATGGAGTTGAGCATTCAACTGGCTGGTTGATTCGGCAGATTAAATCTTTGCTAGTGCAAGGCTTTTCTACTGGAGCAAGAATATTAACTTAAAGAAAATGATAGATTGTATGACTAGCTGATTCTTGGCTGTACCTTCTTATTGGTGTTGTTTTTGTAATCTGTTCTCTTTTTTTCCCTTCAAGGATGAATAAAAGATCTAAATCTTTTACAAAAAAAAATAACATTTTTTGGGTTAATTAGGGTTATTCTTCAAACCATTCATTTTTCACATCAATTTTTTTCCCCAAAAAATCAAATAATGGATTTTGATCTCAACTGTACTCCTACGAAGCAAGGTTCATCGACTTTTAATGATGCTAACAAGAATACACCCGAGGTATGTCGTCACTGTTACGAATCATTATGTGTTAATTTGTGGTAGTTTTAGCTTTGCTGTAAATAAAATAAATTTATTGATGTAGAAAATAAATTTATTGATGTGAAGTCTTCAAGGAAGCAACATTTAGGTGACAAAGTAGACGTTCTTATTACTCTGTTACAATTTGTCGGGTTCCGGGTACCCGTTTGAACCCGTTAAACAACGGGTGCCCGTTTGGACCCGTAGCTTTACGGGTACGGTAACTGGTCCAAAATTATAGGACCGTACCCGGACCCGTTGCCAACGGGTCCTACAATTTTGGACCCGGACCCGCCGGGTCCTAAGCGGGTCCGGGTACGGTTCCGGGTACCCGCTTTTCTTGCTCACCCCTACTCCAAAAGTCAGTCGTACAACAAAAGAGTCAAAAAGATAATCTAAAAAACCAATTGGTATCAGAAAGAATAATGCAAAGACAAAATTGACCAAGCAACAAAATAATGTCAAACCTTCTTTTCAGTTGAGTACAGTACGAGTACAAGTATCCCAAATGCAACTCATCGGAATAGTTCTACGATACCAACAATTGGCACGAGTATCCTAGAGGCAACTCCTCAAAACATCACTAAGGTAACGACAATGAGTACAAGTAAGTGTTGGCACTAAAAATTCGTTAATGTGCCGTAAATTAAATTAATTAAATAATTTGAGTTAATATGAAATTTTAGCTCAATTTAATTAATATGTCCCGTCAAAATGATATTCGGATCGATCCAGTTTCCAAATTGGGTTAAACAGATCGATGTACGGATAAAACAAGTAATTGGGCCAAGTCCACATAAAGCCTAAAAGAAGGCTCGTGACTACAAGCCCACCAAAAATTAGAGTTTTCACTCTATATATATAGAGTCTCCCACATTCATTTGGAGGTTGGAAAAATCAGAGATAAGAAATCCCCGGAGGAATTCTCTACAAACTCCCAGCAACACGCAGTCAACAAGCACATCTGTGCCGCTTGCAAATCAAATCAAACACACGTTCAAACAACCAAGTTCAAGGAGAGATTCAAGTCCCCTGCGACCCTCTCAAGAACAACAACAACGCACGCGGACGACGCGCGCACCCCCTGCAGCACGTACGCTACCAGTGTAGTGTATCGTACGGCGCACCCCCTACTGCGTAGTAGAATTCAGAGGATTACATTAGAGATTGTAAACACACAACATTTATGATATTTAATAAAAATTATTTTGTTTCCTTATTTTGTCTCAGTACGAAATTCGCGTTAACAAATTTGGTGAACCCGACATGAAAGTTCTACTTCTCATCCCTACTACGTACGTATCAATCCTACTGCAACGACGATGTCTGCCGAACAGCACACTCCTCGTTCTTCCAAGAAGACCTCCAGCAGAGCGACACAAAGTTCCCCACGCGCTACTGCGGCGCAACTCGCCGGCGTCTCTAGAAGAGGGATGACAAACATGGCTGCTGTCAACACATCTGATTCTCGCCTACGCGCTGCAGAGGTTCCCAAACGACCGCGCAGAATCTCTGCCGCCTCCATCGCTGCAGCAGCTACTGCAATAATTGCTTCTGCTTCCCCTCAGTGCAAGAAGGTGAATGATGTGAAGTCTAGTACCCCAGAGAAGAAGTATAAGCCACTCATCGTGTCTGTCATGACGATAACCCCGAAGACCGTTGAAGAGCAGCTAGCAGAATTGCAGAGCCTCCTCAACAAACTCAAACTCGAAAATGAGGAGAAGAACAAACTAATTGACGACCTCGAAAAGGATGTAGCTACACTTCGTGAGACCAAGAAGTCTGAGGACTCCGAAAAGGAAGATGACAGCGATAAAGAGGAAACTAACGAGGAGTCTAAGCATGACGAGGTCAAAAAAAATAAAGAGGGCCCCTACACTCAAAAGCAACTGCAGATGCTCATAGCAAACGCAGTAAAGAATCAATTTGGCGAAAGCTTTGCAAATAGCTTTCGCTACGTCAAACCTTACACTAAGAGGATTGACAAGTTCAAGATGTCGTCAGGTTATCAACCACCCAAGTTCCAGCAGTTCGACGGAAAAGGAAATCCAAGACAACATATCGCACACTTCATAGAGACGTGCAACAGTGCTGGAACTAGAGGTGATCGACTGGTGAAACAGTTCGTCAGATCCCTCAAAGGTATCGCCTTCGACTGGTATACCGACTTGGAGCCCGAATCCATCGACAGTTGGGATCAAATGCAAGATGTGTTTCTCAATCGTTTCTACAATGCTAGACGCATCGTCAGTATGAGCGAGCTCACAAATACCATCCAAGGGGATGAAGAACTAGTTTTGGACTACATCAGCCGTTGACGTGCGCTTGTCTTGAATGCAAGGATAAAATAAGTCAGAGTTCCGCCGTAGAGATGTGTATCAACGGTATGCGGATGGAGCTGTTGTACAACTTAAAGGGAAACAAACCAAAGGATTTCCAAGACCTTGCGATGCGAGCTCACGATATGGAAACTACACTTGCCAATGCTCGTAGGAGAGTTACTTCTTCGTCTACGTCTACCAATGAATCGGCAGGGACTATGACGATCGGTTATTACACACCTTCAAGTAGTAGAAAAGCAGCAAGTGTTGGTGGTTATACGAAGATACGTTCTACTTTGAAGAAATTTGAAAAGAAGACGTGTCCATTTGCAGACTCAGATCTTTCCGCAATGCTTGATCAACTGCTGAAGCACGAACTGATTGAGCTTCCTCCACCCAAGCGTCCTCATGAGGTGGGACGAACAGGTGATCCAAACTACTGTAAGTATCATCGGCTTGTCAGTCATCCCATTGAGGAATGCAATACGTTGAAGAAACGCATCAAGCAACTTGAAGACGAAGGGAAAATATTGTTGGATAACGACGATTTGGTGGAGTCAAACTACACCACCGCAGCTAAACTGCGCGACTACTCAACTCTCACAAGAGAAAGTTCACCTCTTTGGAACGACAATCTCAACTCCATCTACACCCCAAAAAGGGGGCAAACGTGTATGATAAAGTATTGGTGCTTGGACCCCAAATTTGTATCGTCAACGACACAACAACTAGCGTTTCAGAAACCATGTACTGGGGACGGCGTATCCCTTGAAGTTACGATGTTACATGGAAGGAACATGCTTAGTGAAGAGAGTGCTCTAGGCAAGGATAACGTGTCTTGGAGAAAGAAATCGTCAAAAAGGGATATGATGCACAAGAGTCTTACACCATACAGATCTAAAATGCCAAGTAAAGTTTATACACCGTGCATGAGTAACATGTTGCGTAAAACTTGGAGTTCCTCCAAAAGAATAAATAGAAAGTTTAAACTCGCAAGAAAACACGAGTCTGGAAGCAGCGCTCGACATTCGAAGGGTCGACGCGCTACAGCAACACAACCAGAAAGGAAAGCACGGGGCACCACTCTACCCAGGAGAAAGCGGTGCACGTGCAAACAACTCAAACAATCCTCTAGTAAAACAAAGAGGCATGCTCCATTCTACAAGAGCCTAAACTGCAAGAGCAAAACATTCCACTCTACAAGAGCCTAAACTGAAAGAAAAAGTGCTCCATCTGCAAGAGCCTAAACTGCTAGACGAACCGCTCCACTCTACAAGAGTCTAAACTGCGTATACCACACTTTACTCCCACACAGCAAGAGTTTAAACTGCGTATACCAAACTCCACTCCTACACATCAAGAGTCTAAACTGCGTATACCAAACTTCACTCCTACACAACAAGAGTCTAAACTGCGTATACCAAACTACACTCCCACACAGCAAGAGTTTAAACTGCGTATACCAAACTGCACTCTTACGACGCAAGAGTCTAAACTGCATACCACAAATTAAATTCTGGCACTGTAAGAGTCTAAACTGCGTGTACAAAACTACACTCCTACACATCAAGAGTCTAAAGTGCGTACGTCCAACTACACTCCAACAACGCACGAGTCTAAACTGCGTATCCCACATAATACTCCCACACAGCAAGAGTCTAAACTGCATATACCAAGTTACACTCCTACACGGCAAGATTCTAAACTGTGTACCCTTAATCGAACTACGTTGGCTTGATCATGCAAGTTGATACCCCTCTCACTCTGCAGGTACGTAGGCAGCTTAAGTAAACACTTTACTTGGGTGCAGCCACACCAACAAATAAAACCTCCACCCCTTTAAAAAAGCAAAAAAAAAAGATGCGAGTAAGTATCTAAGCAAGCGTGGCAAAAGAACAGCAGAAACTACGCAATGGTCGTTGTACTGCAACAGGGATGAAAGATGTTCAGTTCGCATGTGGCGTCACCGCATTGACTTTGGTCTGAGTGCCATACCATCGCGTCGGGGTTCCGCCGCTCGAAAGCTGCGAGATTTCCGACGTATCCAAGTATAGCCCTCGCCGCTGGTCAGTGACATACACCAGCTACACCATCACGCTGGGGTTCCGCTACTTGAAAGCAGCAATGCTTCCAACGACATCTGGCGCAGAAGTAACTATACACATCCATCCTGCGTGCGTACCGAACGTGCGAACTCCCGTCAAACGATTTCGGTCTGAGTGTCGACACCATCGCGCTGGGGTTCCGCCACTCGAAAGCAGCAAGGTTCCCAGCGTATCCAGGTGCGACCCTCGCCTCTTGTCGATGATGAGCCCCCCACACGTTCGACTGCAATTTGACAGACCTGTAGAGTACAACAAGCAAATATGTGTTAAAAGAAAATTGTCAAATTATTTGCAAAAAAGGGCAACGAGGACGATACCAAGGTCAAAGTAATATCCTATGATCATCACAAAATTCCCTACTAATGCGTAGTGCCGGCAACACTTTATTACACATTAAATTGTGATGATGAATTGGCTAATCATGTGTAAATGAAGAACAAAATTCTATGGAGTATCACAGGGGGACAAACATTAGACAATTTTGCTAAACATGAATTGTTTGTCTGCTAAACTGAATCATAAATTAGTTGGGTACATAGCCAAGCATGTGATGATCTTCAAAGTAATCATGGCAAAAAAATAAAGCAATTAAGCAATGAACAATGAAGAGGCGACATGCCTTTGGTCTGGACATGAAAACCGAGAGCGCCTACATAGGCATACGCTGCCATATATAGGTGTTGGGAAAGTGTACAGAGACCAACCCTATTTCATAAATAGTCGCCCGCCGTCGGAGATAAGGAAAGGGGTTTAATGAGAATTTTCCCGAAATCCAATCCTTACCATGTTGCGATATAGAGTGATCTTAGCTTGTGCAACAAGTTCTGTTTACTTGCCGCATAACTGCATAAGAGCACTGATAAAGTGTTGCCAGCTTGTAAACTTCCTTACATGCAATCACTTGGGGATCAGCTTCTTCCTTAAACTGAAAAATTGGCATATTGTTGTATAGGCTTGAAAATTTTCTCAAATTCAACCACGCCCAGGTCGTGGTAAAGTCCAGTTGTGCTAGCATTAGTACGCTTACTTCAATCCGTTAAGCCTGATGATGACATAGTGGTAAAAAAAACCGACGGTTTTATTATCCAAAACGTCAACCTATCAAGGTAACTGAAATTACCTTTACCTCCCAAGTCCCCTCGACAGGGTATAGGAAATATCAAATTGCAGGATGGTAGACACCACCTCCTACGGTAACAAAATTACGTTAATCAAACGCTCACCATTATGTTATCCGCTAAGGCTACAAAATTACCAGGGTAATGCAAACTGTTCCAGCGTCATCTGCAAAGGTTACAAAATTACCATGATGATGTCAGGAGTAATGGGGGCAAAATTGCCATCGGCCAAGTCGACAAATGACAGGGTGACGTTAAAAAAAAATTTGAGCACTATTACGACGAGTTAAGTGTTCATCGACTTCCAAGTCAAAATCAAATGTGTCGGTACCATGCCTCGTCAAACACTTGTACAGTGTACGACACAAGGTGGGCAATTTGTTGGCACTAAAAATTCGTTAATGTGCCGTAAATTAAATTAATTAAACAATTTGAGTTAATATGAAATTTTAGCTCAATTTAATTAATATGTCCCGTCAAAATGATATTCGGATCGATCCAGTTTCCAAATTGGGTTAAACAGATCGATGTACGGATAAAACAAGTAATTGGGCCAAGTCCACATAAAGCCTAAAAGAAGGCCCGTGACTACAAGCCAACCAGAAATTAGAGTTTCCACTCAATATATATAGAGTCTCCCTCATTCATTTGGAGGTTGGAAAAATCAGAGATAAGAAAACCCCAGAGAAATTCTCTACAAACTCCCAGCAACACGCAGTCAACAAGCACATCTGTGCCGCCTGCAAATCAAATCAAACACACGTTCAAACAACCAAGTTCAAGTAAAGATTCAAGTCCCCTGCGACCCTCTCAAGAACAACAACAACGCACGCGGACGACGCGTGCACCCCCTGCAGCACGTACGCTACCAGTGTAGTGTATCGTACGGCGCACCCCCTACTACGTAGTAGAATTCAGAGGATTACATTAGAGATTGTAAACACACAACAATTCTGATATTTAATAAAAATTATTTTGTTTCCTTATTTTGTCTTAGTACGAAATTCGCGTTAACAGTAAGTCTGCAACTCCTAAGGATATCTCTAAGGTACATGACACTCATAACTCTATTATAAAAGTATTCACCCATAAATATATTATATATTATATACTTGTATTTCTGTACAGGTTGGAGAGAGACCTGTAATTTCTGATGACGATGATGACTTAGAGCTCTTAAAGGTATCTACTATTAGTCTGTTTGTATGATTTAACGTAAATCTCCTAATTAACTGATATATAATTTTGTCCGTAGGACAAGGAAATATTTGGTTATTCAGATGATGAGAAAATAACGTTGGATGACATTGTGTCAGATTTCGCTTCTCATAATATGCCGGTACATAATGTACCCATTATATTGAAATTTGAAACAGTATAACAAGTTAAATCACTAATTCACTTTTGTTTGAAGGTTCATAAGAAAGCATTACATGTTAAGAAGAAGGCTCGTGTTGAACCACTGTTGCATGAGGCTTACAAAAAATATTTGCCCCTCTTAAACGCAAATGAACGTGAGATTTGCGAAATTGCAGTCAAATTGCAAAGTGGTGAAACCATATATGAGTGACGTTCACATTCCATGACGTGGTCAGAAGGATCGAGTGTTTTCCCAAGAAGATGGTTATCTAATAGCGCGTCTAGGCCAATCGCAGTGATTAGAAAACCCATTCTAATCACTGTGGGCAAAATGGTCATTTCCCTATCTTTTTCCTCTCCAGCTCACCATTTTCCCATACCCGACCCCCCTCTCTCCTCTTCACCAGTGCAACAGCCCGCAACCACGCGAGCCACCACCGGATCCCACCCAACCCAGCTCCCAGGTCCGGCGACCATCTTCCCGCCGGAATCCCCTCGCCGGATTCGCCGGAAAACATAAAAAGACACCCTAAGGAGAGTGGGTGTTTGAATGGGTGTGGTCAACCCCTTTGTGGTGTGGTATCCTTAAGGTGGCCGAAAAAGTGGGTTAGGGTCCCACCACCCGGCGCCGCTAACGCGGCACCAGAACGTGGGACCCTAACCCACTTTTCCGGTTGTGTGGTGAACGTGGTGGTGGTGTGTGGTGCTAAATTAGGGAGGAGAGAGAAGACTGAATAAGGGTGACTAGGTGGGATATGGTAGTTTGGGTCGTGGGTTTTGGGGGTGGGGAGTTTGATCAAAAAATGAAAAGGGAGCAAGATTGAGATGTGTGATGGACGGCTCAGATTTGGCCAAAATCTGTGATTAGAATGCTCATTCTAATCACAATGATTGGTTTGGCATTCCTGGTTATCTAATTGGGTATCGAGCTTGTGACCTGTGATTTTTAACTTTGGGTTTATTACGGGCATTCAATAAGAGAGTGAAATCATAAGTGAGCTAATTTATATTTATGCAGTTGCTTGATACTTATATACACGATATGATTTTGCGAAAAGATGACCCAAGGCCAAATAAATTGTTCTTGCCCGTCGCGTTCCAGGTATTTCAAAACTTTTATTTATTTTGCAATTTCATGTAAACTTTTTTTTTTCTAATCGAGTTGTTGTTTGCTCGACTAGAATCGAATGCTTGACGAACTTGACGAAAAGTTGTCAATGAATAGAGCAATAATAAAGTTTCAAGAATATTTTGTGGATAAGTGTATGCCGAAGGACACTGGCTATGTCGAACAAGTATATCGTATAAGATGTTGTGTATCTAGTTTTTATCATGTTGTGATCGTGCCGAATATGATTATAAATTTTTTTTCTGGTTGTTTTATTTAGGTCTATGTTCCGTTAATTGACTATAGTGAAAGACATTGGTTCCTTCTAGTCGTGAATATGGTGGAGCGACACTACTATATTTTGGACTCCTTGGGTTTTGATACCGATCGCATCAACAAAGTTATAACTGTGGTACTTCTCCCCTGAGTAACAATGACATTTTGATTAGTTTTAACACTTGAAATATTTTAAACTTCTAATTATCGAATTGGCTCGAATATTTGGAGAATGCTTCCAAGTTCTACCTTGCGGCAATCACTCCAAACTGCGTCGACTATTTGAAGAAGCTAAGGACTTTCCTCTGGAAAAGTTTGGAACTCCTAGGCTACCTAACTTGTAGGTTATCTCATAATATTGCATTTCACTTTATTTTCATATAGTTTTAATATGTTATGTACTTGTATAAAATGATATTAATGTTTTCAATTACAGAGATGATTGTGTCATATGTATGTATTGAAATATATGGAAGCCGCTGGTAAACAAGATTGTAAGAAAGTCAAGTTTACGGCAAAACATGATGTTTTGGTTTTTTTAAGATCCGGTCTTTTATTTTTCTTGCTCTTGAGTTTTGAGAACAAAATGATCTCTCATTATACGTCTTCTATTGTAGAATGATCAAATGTGACTTGAACGTCTCAAGTATTTCGTGAGATTAATCACAAGTCCTTACAACAAAGAATTCTTCATTCAAAGGATACTTAAAGGCAACAAAAAAAGTAACAAATCTCGAAGAGGTGAATACATCGTAGTACCAAATCTCGGGGAGGTGAATACATCTTCGTCAGACTCGGAACACGTTTCTTAGCGCTACTTGTTGAAGATTCAATCTGTCAATCAATTATTCGTTTTTGGTGAACTAGATTTATATACACATTTTACTAAGCATCAGGAAGTTGAATATTTCCTATGCCAACTTTTTTGTAACTTTAAGAAGCCTCATTCGATATGCATTCCAAGGCAGAATTCCTTCTCTTTTAAGCCAAATCTCGCGAGATTAGTACTGTCAAAATGTTTGATGGTGTAACTCAAATTTTATGAGATTGCTACTGTCAAACTTCATTGACAGGCATAATGTTTGTCGCTGAATCCTAGATAAATCCATCACCCTGATGTTAGTCATAGAGGACAAGATCACTTTTTCAAAGACTAAATACAAAACGACTAAAAGATCTGAGATACTTAATTTAAAGATCAAAATAAACTACGTCAAAAACGCGTTTCAAGAACGCCCCCCCTAAGAGAACGTATTTAACTGAAACCGCTCTCTTAAATCATAAGAGAATGGTTCCATTAAAAACAGATCTTAAATGTATTTTTCGGAGAAAAAATTAAAGAAAATTAAACGTAAGAGAACGGTTTTTGATAAAACCATCCTCTTATATCCAATTAAACAAAGAACAAAGGGTAAGAGAACGGTTCTCTCTAAAACCGTTCTCTTAGGGCAACCTATGAAAACGGCTCTGATATATAACCGTTCTAATGTTAACTTCAGAAAAAAAAAGAACAAAATAATAATAATAAAAAAAAGGCCACGTTGTTATATCCGCCGCATCAACCAAAAAATCAAAAGAAAATAATAAACCCTCCCTCCCACCTCGTCATTCATGATTCAACCTCATTATCATAATTCACTTCCATATCCTCGGTATCTCTTTCTCCTCAATTTTTCTATCTCTCCTCTCTCCTTTTAATTTCTCTCTGCTCACCATCATCAACCGTATCACCTTATTCGTTGATATATGACTCATATGTCCTCATTTTCATGCGATTTTTTCCGTCCCGTCTCTTACTTTTGATGATTTTATAGTTGTTTTCCCGCTCTTTTCATATATATGTTTATCTTGACTCAATTCAATGTCATTTTGCGTATTCTAGTGCATTTTCTATTTTGTACGAGAATCGGATTCTGCGGTGTGGTTTTGGCTTTTGTAGGGGCACCTACGGAGCATGTTGGAGCGGAACCCGAGGCATTGGAGAGTCAAAGAGTGGGGATAGGTCTTAGAGCGGGACCCTAGGCACGGGAATCGAGAGCAAGGGATGATGATATAAGTTTGGAAGCAAAGAGAGGGCAAACGCATGAGTTGAAGACTCTTCGCGCAAGGGGGTAACTTCAAACGGTCATATCTCAAGTTTTAGAGTAGATATTGAGATAATTCAAGTTGGAGATGAAATTTTGTCTCGTTATCTTTCCAATGGTATATTATAAGCCCAATTTGACCAAGAAATGAGTGAGATATGACCTTCCAAAATCAAGTGCGCGCGCCAGTTTTTGGCCGCTCGGGCGTACGCTCGTCAGCGGACAGCCGACAGTAGGTAGCTCGCCGAGTAGATGTCCACTCGGCCGAGCGGAACGAGTGGATATATCCACTCACTGAGTAAATGGCCGAGTGGATGCCTGTTTTCCCCTTTGGACGCGTTTTTCCCGTTTGTCTTTTTGTACAACTATATAAGGCTACCTACCCTAATTGTGTACCCACTTTTCATTATTCTGATTTTCTTTCTCTCTCCTAGTTTTAGAGCTTTGGTTTCTCCACCATATTATTTTATTTGCCTCTTTCACTTGTGAGAATTATTGCAACAATTATCAAAGTTTTATTATTAATACAAATCAAGTCTTATTTCATTCATCTCCTCACTTTGTCACTTTTATTTGGGTAATAATTATTTCTCCCTTTTAATTATTGTCATTTATATTGTTTTAATTATTGTTAATTTATGTTTGATAGTAAATTAATTAGAATTGTCTTACAAGTTTGAATCTTTATATAATTCCCATGATTAGTATCATGTAAGATTTGATTAATTGTGATTAGTGTTATTTTAATCATGTGTGAATAGTTTCTATATCTAGAGGTGAGATTAATGGGTTAAAGTTGTGAACTTTATGTTTAGGGGGGTTGTCTAATGGTTATTACTTGCTAAGCATGCTACTTTATCACTTTTTCTAATGTTTTAACGATTGGTAAACATAGATGGCGATCTATTTTACTTATTATTGCGTTTTAATCAACATGGGAGACTTGAGATTGAAATTGGCTAATTAGACTTGGAATTATTGATTAATTGCATGAGAATGAGTTAATTAGTGATTAGGCATTCGTTAATTGCTTGAGAGAGAATTGACCCTTGGCCTTGATAACTTGTTAGTGTGCATGATTAGGCCCAATTCAACTCCCAAAACTAAAGGTCTCAACTTTATACTCATGAACCTCTCTAACCCCTAGCGTTCGCTAATTATTGTCTAAACTCGTGTTTTAGTATAATTAGCGTCTAGTTTGTGTGTTTGAATTGTTGACTAGTAGGAAATAATTAGTAGTTTAGACCGAAATTTTGATTCTTAATTAGATGAGACTAGAACTAGAACTTAATTGATAGACAACCACCCTCCGTCCTCGTGGATTCGACCCTATTTATACTAGGATGATTAGATTCGCCTAGATTAGAAATAGGCGTGTCATTCGTCGACGACTTCTTTGGGCCGAGGATTTTCTCCTGCTGGTCCCGCTTTCCTCCCTCCGACGCCTTTCCGACAGTTGATATCCAGCCACCACACCGCGGTCGTCCTGGTATTATATATAATTTGGTGTTTTATTTGGTATGAGAAAACATGTTTGGGGTTCTCAGATCTACTCTTTTTTTTTTATCTAATTTCTAATTTTTTTTCAGATTTACTGTTGAAGAGGGTAGGCGTGTTTCTCAGGTGGTTTTTTTCCTTAGATTTTAAATTGCGTCTATTATATTCTATTAGTCTGTTGTTTTTCTCTAATTTTACGTCGATTTTTATTATATTGTACTCGATCTTTTTATTTTAACGCTTAATATTTTTTTTCTCCCGTGGTTGGAACACTAGGTTGATGAACAAACCCAAATCGGGAGATCCTACCATGGAGAAGATGGATTGGAGAAGCCGATAGCGGCAAGACTTGTGAAAAATTAAAAATTGTGTTAGATTTATAAGTTTGGTTAGTGTTTTATTTCTGCATATTTTGTAACATATACGGTGTAATTTTTTCACAATGATTTTATATAAACATGAAACAAAATTTTGATGGAGTTATATACCCAGATTTTTTTTTTGAAATAAAACGGAAATTCATTAATAATGTCGCCGAACGGCACTTACATCAAGAATTATGAAGATACAAATATTATCAAATAAATCTAATTGACACAATTCTTCCCTAATTAACAAATTTGATCTCTTGCACGTCGACATCTTTGCGTCTTTCATTGGCATCGGAGATCTATGTAACTCGAAGAAGAAAAGGCAACCAACATAGTTAATGGTATTTGATCATGAATTCAACATCCAACGCAACGCCATGACAAGATTAATGAACATCAGAATCTTGGAGAAATCTCGTGAATCTCAGTGTAAACCCACCTATATGATGACAGATATACCCTCTCAAGGAGGTAGAAACGAGTTATTATTGATAATAACTAGTAATAAATAATTAATTAGGATGAATGATAAGATTTTTAATGTTGTTGTTGTTGATGATGATGATGATATGTGCTGCTGTTGTTGTTGATGATGATATATATGTTGTACGTTGTTGTTGTTGTTGTTGCTAATGTGAGTTGGAGATGTGTATAAAGGTCCCCTGAAAGTAGAAAATCCAATTTTTTTTTTAAAGTGGTGACATATTAGAACGGTTTTGAAGAAAACCGTTTTGAAAGGCTTCACCTTATGAGAATGGTTTTGAGCATAACCGTTCTAAAAACTCTTTGAGAACGGTTTTTTAAATAACCGTTCTTATACCCTTTAAGAACGGTTCCGACCGTTCTCTTAGCCTTTAAGTACAGTCGTCTAGAGAACAGTTCTTGAACGGTTTCGGTTAGCTTTAGAAGACCCGTTTTCTTAGCCCATTTTTGACGTAGTGATATAGCATCATATGATTGTTTTAGGAGGTTCTATCCCCCGTGAGGCTTAAGATGTGCATCATATGATGTTTTGGTTTTTAAGATCTTATCTTACATCTAGAGCTGGGCATCTGCGGGTTTGGGCCGGACTAAAAGGTTAATTTCTACCCATAAATGCGGGCGGTACCGGGCTGGGCTGAACATACGGGTTAATTTTTTTTTCCCTTACCCTTAACTCCTTCACGGTACGGGCCACCCGCTGGTTTGGTGGGGCGAAAATTTTAACCTTTTTGGATGATTATATTTTGCAAAATTTCCAAATTTATATAATAAGTAGGAATGTTTTATAAATATTAATCAAAATTTAAAGACATTGTTTTAGCCTTTTAGGATAATGATACTCCCATGAAACTTCACACTCGTAGGAAGTTAGAAAATGTCTCATAATCACAAATAATAAACTAAAAGAAAAAAAAGTTGACCAAATAAAAAATAAAGAGACATGCTTCATTTCGTCCATTGTTCAGTAGCTTCACCATGAAATCTATAACCTACAATTTGGAATAAAGACACTTGAAACTAGTTAGATTATATAGTAATAATTCAAGAGAGAAACAATAAATTAACTAATTTAGTTAGTAATTTGAAACGGTACACACCCATCATTTAGCACCTGGTCATCTTCATCGTCTTCTTGTTCTTCACATTCATCATCTGCAGCACCATCTTTTTCACCGTAACCAAAGAAAGTGGATGAACCTTCAAATTCAGCATACATAAAAAGAAACGTATTAATCATCACTTAAACTTTATGAGTAAAAATAGTAGACATAACTCGAAATTACCTAATGTAAATCCTTTGGCGCGCAACCAATCTTCATAACAAGCTAAAGATTCAATGGTTTTTGATGACAGAGAACTTCTCCAAGGACTTATTAACTTCTTGCCCATACTAAAAGCCGATTTTGAAGGTACCGTAGAAATAGGAATAGTTAAAATGTCACGATCTAAGGATGAAAGGCAGGGATAACGCTCCGTATTTTTCTTCCAGTAGTCTAAAACAAGGTCTTCCTACACTAGCATCTTCTCCTCTAAATAAAGCTCGATTTCAGATTTGTCAAAATCAGACTTCCTCTTCCTACTAAAAAACAGATCGTAGTCTCCATCATCATGAACTTCAATTCCCTCGTTTTGAGCATTATTTGTTCTAGACCTACAAGGCCCTGCAACATCTGCTCTAACTCTACTTGCTTTATAAGACGTAGTAGTAGCTGATTTGTACTCCTCGAACAAGTCGAAAAGAGTGGCTCTAATTGTTTCAATCATTTCTTTAGCATATACTTTCCCATACAGTTTCTCATAACAATATTCGACCCTCTCCAACTTAAATCGAGGATCTAACACAGCAGCACATGAAAGAATAAGATTGACCAATATTTGTCAAACTTAGCTTGCATATCGTTGACCATTTCGGTCAAAAAACAAGGAGGACCATTAAGAACAACTGTTAGTTTCTTATGGACTTTCCATACTCCATGAAAATAAATATTAGCAGTAGGTGTTATGGAGGCAGAAAAGACATTAGTAACATCCCAGAAAACCTTCAAAAAATTACGTAATTCGATCACTTTTTCCCATTCTATATGCGTAAGATGAAACACTTTGATCTCTTTGTCTTTACTTACGAAATTATCCAAAGCATCTCGAAAATAAATAAAGCGATCAAGCATCAAAAAAGTTGAGTTCCATCTAATACATGTATCAAGACGCAACCTTTTGGTATTGTTCGAGCCAAATGTTGACTGAGCAATCTCATAGAACTTTTTCCTTTTAGGAACCGAATGTCGCAAATGCTTGACTACACTTCTAATCTTGACAACAACCTCATCAATAAGCTTTAAACCATCTTGCACCACAAGATTAATAATATGACATGAGCAACGCATGTGGAAAAATTCTCCGCTAAGAACCAAAGAGTGTTTTCTGTGAAAATGAGTTTTAAGAGAAGTAATCATGGAATCATTATAAGATGCATTGTCTACTGTAAAAGTAAAGACCTTATGAGCAATCCTCCATTGACCCAAACAAAGTGTGACCTCATCAGCTAAAGATTACTCCATCAAACGGAGGTGTTGAAGCCCCAAATTTGATGATTCTCTTTTGTAGTTTCGAGTCAGAATCAACCCAATGAGCCGTAATACACATATACTCATCTTGAGTAGGTTCACTTCTCCAGTTATCAGTAGTAAAACAAATACGGCCAGGGGCTTTTTGCAAGTCATCTTCAATTAAAGATTTTTCTTCATTGTAATATCTCATTGCATCTCGCCTAAGAGTGTACCTACTCACATTACTGTATTGCGGGCACACAACAGACATTAGAAATTTGAAACCAGGTTCCTCACAAGTAGTAAATGGGTGCGCTCCTGCTACCACATAGACACAAATAGCTCGACGAACCTCATGCAAATCAATATTAGGATTTCTCAGGGACATATTTAGACCATTACCACTATCAGAGGGGGTGCCACTAATGCAGAAATTTCTAATGTCATAATTAAATCGTAAAGCACATTTCTCCATGTGCCTTTTCATGTGAGATGTACCACTAGTAGCATTAGCATTAAAAGTTTTCTTACAGTAGTTACACATAGCTCGTTTCTCACCCGAAGGAAGGACTTCTCTGGTCATAGTTTTCCATACATTTGATGTTAACTTTTTGCCCTTCGCAGTACAAGGTACAACAACATCTTAGGGGTCTAAATTAATAGGTTCATCTGCATTTCCCGAATCCATGGTTCTGCAAAAATTACAATCTCATATTAAGATGATTTTATAGTAAATTAAAGGAACAATGAAATTAAAGTACCAAGTTAGAATTGAACGACACATGCATAAATTGATTACTAGACTACTAACATGACATCATCCATGACTTCATTCGTCATTAGCATATGGAATCTTAATTATAAAAAGGTTGAATAAAGGAACATATGAGAAGTTGAACTTACCAGAGGCAAATTGATATGGCGTAGTGATTAGTGAAGAGTGCAGAGATTTCTTTATATTTTAGTCTCAAATCTCAATGATATCTTTAGGCCTAATTACATGCTTTCTTTTTATGATTATGTTTGTAGTATTAGTAAAGAATACATAATTACCTCTTATTTTCATGGAATCTTTACAAAAATAAAAGATTATGATTGATACGATTATTCTCATATAATTAGTTTTTGACTTTGATTTCTGGTTGTTATTTCGTACAAGTATAGAACCTGTTTGCGGGCTAACCGAGCTGACCCGTGGGCTATTGCCTTGTTTTCTAACCCGGCCCAATTTCAAATATGGGCCGACCATTACGGCCCATAACCCATATTTTTATTTTTTTTCATGCCCTCACCCGTAAAAAAGACGGGTCGGGACAAACGGGCTGACCTGCCCTTGAACAGCTCTACTTACATCGAATCAAATTTTATTCAAAAGATACTTAAAGGCAACAAAAAATTAATAGTTGGAATCGTAAATTTTGACATGAAATTATTTAAAAAAACGTGGTACTTATAAGCAATCGTAAATTTGACATGAAATCTGATGTGGTATATCTGGTTGAAAGTAACCAAACATCACTCCACAAATCTGAGCTCCTCGTAATTCGATGTGGTATTCAGCTCCAATCTCGTTATGATCCGTACCGCTCCAATGATCCTGATAAAGTATACGATAATCATCCTGATTCTACCACTCCCTGCGATTATTATGATTTAATCAACGTAAAATATCAACTAAATAAACACAACTTTTTCATGCAGACCATTTTAAGCATGGATCACTCATCTTAATTCCGTCATACAGGCTTAGAGCGAGCTACATGTATTAAACTACCAGTTCTTTGGATTCCAATCGAAAACAGTAGGATCTTCGTCCATTTCCGCCAACTCAACGAATTCTACACGTTACAATAATCTAATATTAGCCAATAACAACATTAACAATAATAACGATTACAATACCTCATTATCACTTCCTTGAGTGTAGGTATTGGGCATATATCTATCAACTGGTGGAGCTTTCGGTGGATATTTCTTTTTCGTAGATACCTTTTTAGGTTATCTAGAATAACAGGGGGTTGATGTAGCTAGTCTAGATTTACCTTTCTTGGAGTGATGTCCTCATCCAAATTCAACAGCTTTAGGATCACCAATCCCAAGTGCTACATACTGCGGATTTTTCACTTTCTTGTCACTTCGAAATTTGAGACATAATTTTACAAATGTAGCTTTTACTTCACGAAAAGCCTTGAGAGATTGAGCAGCTCCACGACAAATTCTTTGCCAAAACATAGAGAGGTTTGCATACCTAGCCATTATAAGTGCTTCATCGCTTCCATCCAATTCTACAGTGCTGGTTTGCCCCTCGTCATTGTCTATTGCATTTTTAGTCCATCTATTGAGAAAACAACGCTCCGGTATTTTCTCAATGTTCGCATACTTCATCACAGCAAATACATGACGACATGGACAACCTAATGATTCTAACTTCATACAATAAAAAGACATATGACCATGAAGGTCGTGCCTAACCACAACATACATACCACAACTCTTGATTCTCAACAGCATTCAACTAGTAAAAAATAGGTTTTTGTGGCTCTTGTTCTTCTCTCTTAGGATTGACATCTTTGACCAGAAAAATGAACTTCATGCTTCATTTCCTCACACAACATAGAGAATGAATTCATAGTATATAACTCAGTGGCATGATGCTTAATACTTGAAAGCACACCTAATATAAAGGGAGATTCATGCGTTGTTTTATAATCTTGATGCGTCTCTTCCCATCTTAGCTTAGCTCGCTACTGCCTTGCCATAATACTCTATGAATTTGTGCAACATCAACTTCTTATGCAGCACCTTTTTTAAGGAACTATGCACGAACTCGCATCGTTGTGTACTTCTCATATCTGAAAAATAAAACGTTTCATTAGTATAGTAACATATATTTATATATAGTACTTTATAATGTGTGGAAAGTCTAGTTTTTTTTTAAAGAGTAATGAACAGGGAATAACCTGGAAAAAGATTAGCCTTTCAAATAAGTTTCAGCCGACTTTTCCTTGACATCATACAAATCTTTCACCCACTTTCTTCCTTCGAAACCATGATGTATGTTCTACTAATTCTTTCCAGGCGTTCTCAAATCTTCTGTTGTCAAATGCTTATCAACACATTACATGAACCCATTGCAAAATTGTTTATTATTACTATTAGTCTTCGGATTTCTTAGAAGATGCCATAGACATAATCGATGTCTCGACTCAGACAATACTTTTTTAATAGCATTTTCCAATGGCTTATCCCCATCGGTTATTACAGTAAGAGGTTTATACCCATCGCCTGCTTCGATCAATCGCTCCAGCACCCAAAAATAAGTATCTTCTTTCTCATGAACTATGAATGCACACTGTTTTCCTATGATGATTAACACCAACTAACACTACAAATGGTTTGTTATACGCATTACATTTATACGTACAGTCAAATGCAAGAACATGTCCAAATGTTTTGTAGTCTGCCCGTGACTTTCCATTGCACCAAAAAAACTTCTCTAATCTGTCTTCTTCATCCCTTGTGTTTTGCAAAAATAATAATGGATCGACATTTCTTTTTCCCTCTAAATATGACATTACGGTTTTAGCATCACCATCTTTTACTCCTCTCTTTGAACCTTATCAAAAAAATTATACAGATCTTTTGGTAAGTGATCGACATTTGCTTGAGAACCAGCTATATCAATCATATTTCTCATTATATCACACGTAGCAATGCCTGAGTCATGCATAGAAATAGCCCTAATTTTGTCGGCCTTAGAAAGGCAAAAAAAGCAAAAAAAAAAAAAAATTAAGAGGATCAAACAATACGTATATGTGAATTAAGAACTCAAAGAATAAGATTTACCTCATAAATGCAATATGACGTTGCTCTACCAAATCAAGGTCATGTTCCCTCTTAAATTCATCCACAATCCGGTACTTACCTTCTTCCACATACTTAAATTTGATGTAAGCTACACATCCAACCCTAGTTATTCTTCTAGACTTGCGTTTTCTATTTGGATTATTCGACGAACTTTCCCGACTTCACCCTCCTTATTACATACCATCTTGCGAGCAATAGTACGCCTATCTGTTCTACTTGTTGTTTTATTAGATTTTCGAACACCAAAACCTACCACCGGCCAACCCGTAGGTGTTATAAAATCCTTTACAATCTTCTACCGACTTCCAAGCAAGCCAATTTACTTATATCATCAACATTATAGTCCTTTAAATTTTTGTCAATCTCATCACTAAAGTAGTCTATTGTCTTATTAGAGGCCTTGAAGTTAAAAGAACGAGTTGTATCTTCAGACTTTCCCTGGTTGAGTTCATCGTCCTCCATTTGACCTTAATAGAACATGAAGCTGGATATTAGTTTATTTTGTCATATAGAACTTGCGATGAAAAAAATCGAAAAGTCGATTAGCATTTAGCCTTCCATCATCCAAATTTAATACAATGCTCAATTCTCAAGATTGTGGAGGACTCTACTATATACGCCGTACAATAGGGGTCGCTAAATTCTAGTACCAACATTTATATAAAGAGCTTTTATAAAAGATGTAAATAATATATCTCCTACTACACAAAATGCACATAATCCCCCCATAAATTTTAGGTTTCAAGGCCTAATCTAGGAAGTATGAATCTCACCGTTTTAACTTAGTCAACTCACAGGCAAGAAAGAAGAGCCCACACGGAACACATTAGCAACACAAGTACAAAGCTTGTTTCTGAAAGGTCACACTTCTTAACCGTTGGTTGAACATTCTATAGAAAACATCAAATATAAATAAGTAAAATCAAGTTAAGAATTTTGCAAGAGTGTTCTTAGATAAAGGTGGGAAATTGATAAAAAAAAATAAAGTTTCACTTCACACGCATCAGATGTCACTCAATGACTGTAACTTTCGAATGGTCCCTTTGTTTGGTTTTAATGTCCAGAAGTCACAAGTATCTCTATTTAAGTGGTTGGCCGGTCAACTGCATAACACGAAACTCTTACACACAAAGACGAAACAAGAAATGCAAACAAAATATTGTACCTTGTCTGAGCACCCGTCAGCTGATCTGTACAAAGTAACACAAACATCAAACAAAATCTCAAAAGCAGGATTGAAGTATCCCTATTTTATTCGAACGCCGAACATTCTCATCACTATAAATGGCCACTTAATCCACAATCCTTGACATTTTAGGACTGCCAAACATTTGGATGTTGAAAAGGAGCATGATTTTCTTTCCATTATCGTTCCAAACTCTTGTTCCCATATTTCTTTGTCTAAAAAATGGTGTCTTCCGGCACCCCTAGTGGTCGATGGCCCTAGGGAAAAAAAAATATACTATTTCTCTTTCAAAAAATCCCTACATTGATCAACCCAAGCAATTTGTTACTTCGTCACAAAAAGATTCGACATTTGATGCAAGTAGAGATTCAACATATGAGACATTCTTTGCAATTGCAACAAACCCACGTTAGCATTGGAAGAAATATGACACATTTGATGCAATTAGAAATTCAACATATGATGTCAAATGATATAATTGACCAATAATAGGTCTAGCTGATAACTGAAGTGTAGAAACTAACACTTTTGTGTTCTCTTAGTTACGATTACTTTGGAAGATCTTTTGATGTTAGGAGGGTTTTCAGTGTTTGAGACTTGACATTGCGTATTCGAACCCAGGTTCGAAACCGAGAATTTGGACAAACTAAAAAATGACAAACTTAATGATTCCACGAGGAGGAAATGCAGTAGATCAGAACTCCTATCTTGCATTCCAAGTGGATGAGCCATATATATATATATATAAATATAATATTAATAGGCGTGCCTTTGAACGAATATGAGAACATCCACATAGACGCTGATGTCAAATGAAACCTTCCGTAAATACCACTCATATGGTAATGGAAGACACACGCACTCATACGCAAGACACACGCATGCTATATATTCTGTAATTTTGGCAACAATAATAATTGGCAATAATAATCACATAAAACCATAGGCAACAATAATCATGATTAGGACAAAATCAATAATATCCCAATTTGCAATTTAAGTAAATTGCATCTGCAAAGTAAATAAAATCATTTCTGATAAGGACAAAATCAATTAATTGAAATAAATTCGGCAACATTTAGATTATTGCCTACTCAATTACTGTTATTATTTTTTTTTGTTATTGCCTACTCAATTACTGTTATTATGCATGACAAATGTGGCTGGCAAATATCTATATATATATATATATATATATATACATATAAATAAAAAAACGTCCAAACTATTAGATACTAGAAAATATCGTTGAAAACATTTTTAAAAAGCAGATCTAAAAAGAATATTATACACATATTGTAACACTACGAAATATGGAAAATGGATTATTGAGTTGGTTTGTCCCACATTGGGAAACTAAAAGCCCATATGATCAGTTTATAATAGATTCCTACCATAATACTACCAACAAGCCCTTCACCTTTTAGAACTCACGAGAGGATTTACGGGCCTAGGAGGGGACTACCCATCTTATTGGGTTGTGTTGCGACGGACGGTGGATCGGGTTGTTACAGATGGTATCAGAGCAACCCTGCGACCGCGTGCTGACTGCTGGGGTTAGGCCCAGGTCAGCCGTCTAGTGGGGGAGATCTTGGACCTGTGTTGATGTTGGTATGGAATGTGGTTTAGGCGCGCCGAGGACGTCGCGTTCTTTAAGTGGGGGAGTTTGTAACACTACGGAATATGAAAAATGGATTATGGAATTGGTTTGTCCCACATTGGGAAACTAAAAGCTCATATTGTAACACCCCCAAATTTCCTTTCCCTTTTTAAAAACATTTTATCGAGATCCAAAACCTCAAATGAGGAAATTCAGAGGTGTTACTCCGCACTCAAGTCAAAGACCCGAATGCTAGGAGATTTCAAAAGCCAGAATAAGAATGTCTAGTGGTCTAAATAAACTATTACAACCCAAATATTTAAATTACAACAATCCGAAATTTAAAATACGAAGTATGAAATAGTCTAAGTATTGTCAATAGTCTATAGCTTAATGCCTAAGCTTTATTTGATCTAACTGATGTCTAGTGAATCGTCATCCCCGCAATGCATCAACTAAGCCATACCTGTGGTGGATTTAAAACACAAAAACCACAGTTTGAAAAGTCAGTGAAATTGAGTAAGCTAACACCTCAACTCGTAGAAAACCAAAACCCTTACCTGGATTTTGAAAAACGTTTTAGTTTTATTTCCGAAAACGCATTTAGCACATAATCATATCAACCGAATGAATTCAACGCAACATCCGAAGATCACATTCCACAAAATTCACAATCATCAGTCCCAACTTAGTTAAATAAAGAATCCACTCCGAACTTCCAATCCAACTTCTTATTTCACAACTTTGTAGATTCATCATATTATAAACCAAGACTTCTAGACCTTAAGTGTGCACACCCCCCATTAAGTATTTTTAACCTTAATAGAGTAGTACTAGAGCCAAGCCCACTTAAAAACCGATGCGGTGAGGCTATAATTAGGAATCGATGCGATTCCGTCACAATAATTAGGAGCAACTCCGAGGCTCCGACACATTAGGGGCAACTCCGAGGCCCCGACACAAAATCATTAGGAGCAACTCCGAGGCTCCGACACATTCATCACAACACCATACTTCGTCAAATCCCCATACCACCATCATAATCCACACTCACACTTTGAATCATTCATAAACCAATCACAACCAGTACCACATACAAATCCACGTTACCTTTATTTCTATTGCAGTAACCATACACGTACGACATAATAATCATAAAGGAAATTGAATCGTTCTCCACCTATCATGATACTAAGTTCTCATCCAACCACGCCATCCACATATAGCACATAGTTTTAAAAGGGTTTCTACAAGTTTAAGAAAGGTTGAGCAAGCTAGCTTACCTTTTTAATGCACACAAGAACACGACAGCACAACGGTCACTAGTATTCTTCGTCTACGAACTCGAGGTCTACAATTACACAATCGATAATCCCAAATCAATACTAATCTTTATCCAATCATTCATCTAGTGCTTATGTTGATCATATTCTATATGCAATGCTTATGACTACTTGAATTTATAATCCCATAATCAACAATTAATCAACAATTACAATTCTAATTACATAGTTAGCTACTAATACTCAAATAATACTTATTTTGTTTTGAAAATTCCCAAAGACTTAAAACTTCTTTTAAAACAGAATCTAATCCATAAAAACAAGCTTTTAATTATTACGATTTATTTAGAATTTATTAAATCAATCTATATTATGTTTTAATTATGAAAACATGTTTAATTACACCAAAATTATACAAAACGAATTAAATCAACTAAATTTCGAAAATCAGCTTATAAGTCCCAAAATTATCATCATGTCGAAATTCTAACCACCATAATTAAACTTTGCTAATTAACCTAATTTAGAAGCAATTAACCATAATTTCTCCCAATTTGACAATTTTCCCAAACTTGAGCAAAACCCCAATTTAATCTCAAACCAATTTTAAGAACCTTAATTAACAGATTATAAACATACTAATTTCATAATTTACGAAACTAATTAACCCAATTCGAATTATTAAGCTAATTAACCACAATTTCGTAATTAAAAAAAATCAACTAAAAATCATCATCAAAATCAAATCTTTATGCATAAAACTACCTCTAATAGATTACCCAATACTTATAACATATATTAGAACTTATTACTCATGATTTAAAGCAACAAACACGAGTTAAAATCGATGATACTCGAAGGGAAACGAAAAACAGGGGAAGTAAAAGAGATGAAGGTGTTGCTCACGAAATTGGGCGAGGAAGAGATAAAGGACGCGGTGGTCGGAGATTGGGCGCGGCGGCGAGCAGCTGGGCAGGAGAAGAAGTGAAGGTGGCGGCGAAAGGACGAGCGAAGACGTAGAAGAAGAAGAAGCAGGGAGACGCGGCTCCTCTGTTTTATACAGGGGAGGGGGTGTTGTTTCCGCGTGAAGGAGAGAGAAGGGTTTTTTTTTTTCTTTTTTTTTTCCCCTTCTTTCCTTTTTCTGATGGCTTGTTTTGGTTTGGGCCACTTAGGTGTTGGGTCGTTTTGAAGTGCTGGTCCATTAGCTATGATTGACCCAAATTAGGACTAGAACCCAAATAGATATTTCGATCTTAGAAATCATTTCCGAACTCATTTTGAAAACGACCCATAAATAACAATTTCAATCTTTTTGCATCTTAATAATCTAATTATTAAATCTAAATTATTAATGTAAAATACTTTGAAATTTCGGGATATTACATGCTTCCCCCCTTAATAGAACGATTCGTCCCCGAAGCGCAAAGTAACTTAAACAACCACACAACACATATCAAACTCATATGATGCAAATGAATGAATGCAATGCATGTTTAAAGTAAAAGAACGAAGTTAGTATCACATTCTTCCCCCCTTAAAAGGGAGTTACGTCCTCGTAACTCTAGTTATACCTGATCAAATAGGTGTGGGTATTTTCGTTTCATGTCATCTTCGGCTTCCCATGTAGCTTCTTCAGTTTGGTGGTTAGTCCACAGCACTTTGACCAACTTGGTGACCTTGGTACGAGTATTCCTAGTTTTTGTGTCTAAGATTTTCACTGGATGTTCCTCATAAGTCAAAGATGGATCTAATTCAACTGTTTCAGGTTCTAACACATGAGAAGGGTGTGAAATGTATTTCTTGGGTTGTGACACATGGAAAACATTATGAACCCTGTGAAGGTCTGAGGGAAGATCTAATATATAGGCCACCTTTCCAATTTTCTCTAGAATATCATAAGGACCAATGAACTTAGGACTCAGTTTCCCTTTCTGACCAAATCTCATAACTCCTTTTGATGGTGAAACTTTCAAGAATGCTTTCTCCCCTACGTTAAATTCAACTGGACGACGTTTCTGGTCTGCATATGACTTCTGTCGATCTTGTGCTGATTTCATTCTTTCCTGTATCAAACGAACTTGGTTCATTGTATCTTCGATCAATTCTGGTCCTAGAACCACTGTCTCACTTATGTCGCTCCAACACAAGGGTGTCCTACATTTCCTACCATAAAGTGCTTCGTACGGTGCCATCCCTATACTCGCATGGTAGCTATTATTGTAGGAGAATTCAATCAATGGCAATCTATCAATCCACGATCCTTGGTAGTCCATAGCACAAGCTCTCAACATATCCTCTAAGGTCTGAATCGTGCACTCAGTCTGACCGTCTGTAGCTGGGTGAAAAGCAGTGTTGAAGTTCAACTTAGTTCCCAAGGCTTTCTGAAATTCTTTCCAAAAATGAGCCAAGTAATTTGGATCTCTATCAGAAACAATCGTACTAGGTACACCATGATATCTCACAACATTATTGATATAAGCATGCGCCCTTTGCTCCATGTTCCAAGTGTCTTTCATAGGGATAAATCGAGCAGTCTTGGTCAGCCTATCCACAACCACCCAAATCTGATTCATACCATTCTTTGTAATTGGCAATGCTGTCACGAAATCCATAGATATCGAATCTCATTTCCAAGTTGGTACATCTAACGGTTGCACAAGTCCTCCCATTCTTTTGTGCTCAAACTTTACTTTCTGACAAGTAAGACACCTGGAAACAAATTCTGCGACTTCATTCTTCATCCTTGGCCACCAAAAGAACTTCTTCAAATCCTTATACAACTTATCACCCCCAGGGTGGACTGAATATGGAGTATTATGTGCTTCAGTAATCAATCTGTCTTTCACATCAGTACACTTCTGAGGTACACACCACCGACCTTTGAATCTAATACTACCATCACCGAAAATCTGAAATTCATTAGTCAAACCACTCTCAATCTTCTCCCTGATTCTCTCCAACTTGACATCACCCGGTTGTCCTTGACGAATCTCATCAAATATATCCGAAGTTGCAGTCATACTAAGCAAATGATTCTCAACAGCCCCACGTTCTACCACCTCTAGATTCATCTTCTGAAACTCGACGCACAATTCATTAGGAACAACCCACATGGAGTTCAAGGTATGACTCGATTTCCTACTCAAAGCATCTGGAACAACATTTGCCTTCCCTTCGTGATACTGAATCTCCAAATCATAATCCTTAATAAGTTCTAGCCATCTCCTTTGCCTCATGTTCAGTTCTTTCTGTGTGAAGATATACTTAAGGCTTTTGTGGTCAGTAAAGATCTTACAAGTCGTGCCGTACAAGTAATGTCTCCAAAATTTCAAAGCAAACACAACAACAGCTAATTCCAAGTCATGGGTAGGGTAATTTTCTTCATGAGGCTTTAGTTGTCTAGACGCATAAGCAATAACTTTCCCTTTCTGCATCAACACACAACCTAAACCCTTTTTCGATGCATCACTATACACCCCAAATCCTTCAGATTCTGATGGTAAGGTCAAAACAGGTGCCGTAGTCAACAAGTCCTTCAACTTCTGAAACGCTTCCTCACAACGGTTATCCCACTCATACTTTGTAGTCTTCTTCATTAAATTAGTGAGGGGTCTAGCAATGGTCGAGAAATCCTTCACAAACTTCCTATAGTAACCAGCCAAACCCAAGAAACTCCTAATATCAGTAACTGATTTAGGTGTAGGCCAATCTTTCACAGCTTCAATCTTCCCTGGATCAACAGAAATTCCTTCACTACTAATGACATGTCCCAAGAAGGCTACCTTATTAATCCAAAACTCACACTTAGATAATTTCGCGTACAACCTATGATCTCTCAATGTTTGCAAAACCAGTCTAAGATGTTTCTCATGTTCCCCTTTTCCCTTTGAATACACCAAAATATCATCAATGAAAACCACGACAAAACGATCAAGTTAAGTTCTGAAAATTCTATTTATCACATCCATGAACACATCAGGAGCATTGGTCAATCCAAAAGGCATCACAGTGAACTCATAATGACCATAACGTGTTCGAAAAGCAGTTTTAGGGATATCTTGTTCAGCAATCCTAAGTTGATGATACCCAGATCGCAAGTCAATCTTGGAAAAAGTGTCAGCACCCCTCAATTGGTCAAACAAGTCATCTATTCTCGGCAATGGATATTTGTTCTTAATGGTCACATTATTCAGTTCTCGATAGTCGATACACAACCTTAACCGACCATCCTTCTTCTTTACAAACAGAACAGGTGCTCCCCATGGTGATACGCTCGGTCTTATGTATCCCTTCTCTATCAACTCTTGTAACTGATCCTTCAGTTCTTTCATCTCAGTTGGGGCCATCCTATATGGTGCTTTGGAAATCGGTGCAGTTCCTGGCACTAAGTCAATTGTAAATTCTACTTCTCTATTTGGAGGCATTCCTGGTATCTCATCTGGAAACACATCTGGAAACTCATTTACTACAGCAATTTCATCAAGTCCTTTCTCTTCCACACTCGTGTCCTGGATAAAACAGAGATAGGCTAGGTGGCCCTTCCTAATTTTGGTGAAAATGGACATGGCAGACACAATTTTGATAGGTGGTTTATGAACTACCCCCTTATAAGAAATTCTTTGCCCCTTGGGTCCTCTCATACTCACTTTTTGTTCAAAACAGTCAATTCTGGCCTTATACTTACCCAACCAATCCATTCCTAGGATGACATCGATGTTTAGAAGATCAAATTGGATAAGGTCTGCAGGTAGTTTGGTTCCCATTATTTCTACATCTACCCCCTCATAGATTTTATCACAAGTAACGACTTTACCAGATGGAACAGCTATAGGTGTAGAAATTTGAGAACTAGGTTCAAGACGCAACTTATGAACAAATGAAGATGATATGAAAGAATAAGAGGCTCCAGAATCAAATAAGACAAAAGCAGGAGTATTATGGACTAGGAAAGTACCGGTCACCACATTGGTCGCAGTATCAGCCTGAGCTCTATTCATGACAAAGATTTGACCTGGATTGCGCTGGTTGTTCCCTCCTTGAGCATTGGCATTAGCATTCCCACCAGCGTTTCCATTAGTATTCCTAGCAGCAGTCCCATTGTTGTTACCATTACCAGCTTGAGCATTGTTGTTGTTACCTTGGAATCTAGCATTGTTCCCTTGGTAGTTACCCCTGAATTGGTTCTGATTTTGGTTGTTACCTTGGTAGTTGGGACGAGTGTTGTTATTGTAGGTATTTTGGTTGAAGTTTTGGTTAGTAGGACGAGGGTTGTTGTTGTATGAATTTTGGTTGAAGTTTTGGTTTCCTCTATTGTTTCCCACATAACCATTTCCCACTTGATTCTGAGGTTTAGACCTACACTCAAAAGCTCTATGCCCCATTTTCCCACAGTTAAGACAATTGATAGCTTTCCCAGAGCAATCAACACCAGGGTGATCCCCATTGCATCTCTTACAGTAATAATGGCGCTCAACTTTCTTATCTTGGCCTCGGTTCTGGAAGTTGTTCCCATTGAAGTTTTTGTTGAACCCTTGGTTTCCCCCAAAGTTATTTGGCTTCCCCCTCTTGTCATTCCCATAGTTGTGGTTCTTGCCAGTCTCACTTGGGTTGGATGTTTGGGGTTCAAATTTTCTTTTGTTGTTTCGGCTTTCCTCTCTTAGCTCATGAATTCTCCATGCATTGGCTGCTTTCCCATAAGCCTCATGCACATCAGTAAAGGTCATCATTACCATGGTTTCCTGGAGGCTGTAGTCAAGTCCCTCAATGAATCTAGAGATCTTGGAGGCATCGTCAGGCAAAATAGTGGTTGCAAAGCGAGAAAGTTCAAGAAATTTGGCATAGTAGTCACTCACACTTCCTCGGTTTTGTTTCAGTGCTAGGAATTCGGAGAGTTTTCTTTGCTTAACATGCTCAGGGTAAAATCTCTGTCTTAAGGCAGTCTTGAGGCCATCCCAATTGTAGTTTGGTTGAGCTTGGAGGGCTGCCCCAGCGGCTGACCACCAAATATCAGCTTCTCCCTTAAAGTAAAAGACAGCTCCATCTACCTTTTGGTTTGCTGGACAGTTAAATGGTGTTAAAGGTTTTCTCCATATCCCTAATCCAATTTTCAAGTTCAGTAGGATCCTCACGCCCATAGTAGAACTCAGGTTTCCTTTGGGAAATCTTCTTAGCCCAGTCAATCACAGGTGGTTGGTTATTGTTTTGCAGCAATTGAACCACAGCAGCTGCAAATTGGTGAAATTCATCGTTTTGTTGATTCATGTTGGTGTTAATTCTTCTTGTGTAGTAGCGTTGGAAGGTTTGCATATAACCTACACTAAGGAGTTACTTTTGGTTACATTCCCACCTTACTTAACAATTTCAAACTATAATACAAGTAGCAGAAAATAACACATTGAGTAAACTGATAATAAAAGTCTTATCAATATCATTAATAAAGCTTTAAGCATTCATAAGTAATAAAGCATATAAATCATCGTCGCAGCGATGTCCAAACAATAGTCTAAGGTGCTATTAGAGAGCACATTTATTATAATTGTTATTATGCTAGCCACTAATCACACTACTAAGGGTAGGGTGGGAGGGCACTATCTATATTTTATGATGCTTCCTCTATGGTTGGGTCAACCACTTCTCCATCCTCTAGCCATTCCTTGTGTGCCTCTAAGAGTTTGGTAGCTAAAATCTCTGGAGTGATCAACCATCTACCTTGGTGGGTATACTTCTCTACATTGGGTAGTGCTCCTTTCTTGATAAGATCCCTATATTTTCCCTTGAGATGCGCCCATGGTGCTCTATTTGGTAGAGTCCTTAGAATAAATCTGGCTTGAGCAAGAGGGTGGAAATAATAATCATCCCTATACCTTCGCCCATAGTAGTCACAGTGATTAGCTACCCTTTGACAATATGTGACGATCTCTTCATCATCTCCCATCCTAAGTCTCAATAGGTTATCAGCTTTAATCTCAGCTTTAGTTGGTGTCTTAATTAAGCGAACCATCCTATAAAATGTACACATTGATTTAGTAGTCATCCCAAATGAAATAATTACCATTGCAATTAACGACACATAATTCTATCAACTTTGTAATCCATATCATTTTCAACCTCCACTAATCTCTATTGTTAACTATCTCAATACCACTAGTGAAGATGACATTCCAAGCTTAATTACAATACATTATCCAATCACAGACATATCATAGCATGCTTGCTTGGTTCACATCTTCACAATATAATCCATACCATTCTAAGCAATTAAGGTACTTTGGACCTTTAGAAGATTCCAGTGATGTCATACATATTATCCAAAATCATTCCAACATCCAAATGTTCACATTTATTTATCAAAACTCTACAACCATATTTTGAATACATTCAAAAGCAACCATACATAAACTCATACGCACGCATTAAAAACAAGGAGAACTAAGTACACATAGACAAGTAGTCTCATACCCTAACGGCTTGGTTCTTTTTAATTATTTTAATTAATTTGCTCATTTATTTCATTTGCTAATCTTATTAATTCATTTTAAGTTTTTTACCTAACCTGGCTCTGATACCAACTGTAAACCCCCAAATTTCCTTTCCCTTTTTAAAAACATTTTATCGAGATCCAAAACCTCAAATGAGGAAATTCAGAGGTGTTACTCCGCACTCAAGTCAAAGACCCGAATGCTAGGAGATTTCAAAAGCCAGAATAAGAATGTCTAGTGGTCTAAATAAACTATTACAACCCAAATATTTAAATTACAACAATCCGAAATTTAAAATACGAAGTATGAAATAGTCTAAGTATTGTCAATAGTCTATAGCTTAATGCCTAAGCTTTATTTGATCTAACTGATGTCTAGTGAATCGTCATCCCCGCAATACATCAACTAAGTCATACCTGTGGTGGATTTAAAACACAAAAACCACAGTTTGAAAAGTCAGTGAAATTGAGTAAGCTAACACCTCAACTCGTAGAAAACCAAAACCCTTACCTGGATTTTGAAAAACGTTTTAGTTTTATTTTCGAAAACGCATTTAGCACATAATCATATCAACCGAATGAATTCAACGCAACATCCGAAGATCACATTCCACAAAATTCACAATCATCAGTCCCAACTTAGTTAAATAAAGAATCCACTCCGAACTTCCAATCCAACTTCTTATTTCACAACTTTGTAGATTCATCATATTATAAACCAAAGACTTCTAGACCTTAAGTGTGCACACCCCCCATTAAGTATTTTTAACCTTAATAGAGTAGTACTAGAGCCAAGCCCACTTAAAAACCGATGCGGTGAGGCTATAATTAGGAATCGATGCGATTCCGTCACAATAATTAGGAGCAACTCCGAGGCTCCGACACATTAGGGGCAACTCCGAGGCCCCGACACAAAATCATTAGGAGCGACTCCGAGGCTCCGACACATTCATCACAACACCATACTTCGTCAAATCCCCATACCACCATCATAATCCACACTCACACTTTGAATCATTCATAAACCAATCACAACCAGTACCACATACAAATCCACGTTACCTTTATTTCTATTGCAGTAACCATACACGTACGACATAATAATCATAAAGGAAATTGAATCGTTCTCCACCTATCATGATACTAAGTTCTCATCCAACCACGCCATCCACATATAGCACATAGTTTTAAAAGGGTTTCTACAAGTTTAAGAAAAGTTGAGCAAACTAGCTTACCTTTTTAATGCACACAAGAACACGACAGCACAACGGTCACTAGTATTCTTCGTCTACGAACTCGAGGTCTACAATTACACAATCGATAATCCCAAATCAATACTAATCTTTATCCAATCATTCATCTAGTGCTTATGTTGATCCTATTCTATATGCAATGCTTATGACTACTTGAATTTATAATCCCATAATCAACAATTAATCAACAATTACAATTCTAATTACATAGTTAGCTACTAATACTCAAATAATACTTATTTTGTTTTGAAAATTCCCAAAGACTTAAAACTTCTTTTAAAACAGAATCTAATCCACAAAAACAAGCTTTTAATTATTACGATTTATTTAGAATTTATTAAATCAATCTATATTATGTTTTAATTATGAAAACATGTTTAATTACACCAAAATTATACAAAACGAATTAAATCAACTAAATTTCGAAAATCAGCTTATAAGTCCCTAAATTATCATCATGTCGAAATTCTAACCACCATAATTAAACTTTGCTAATTAACCTAATTTAGAAGCAATTAACCATAATTTCTCCCAATTTTACAATTTTCCCAAACTTGAGCAAAACCCCAATTTAATCTCAAACCAATTTTAAGAACCTTAATTAACAGATTATAAACATACTAATTTCATAATTTACGAAACTAATTAACCCAATTCGAATTATTAAGCTAATTAACCACAATTTCGTAATTAAAGAAAATCAACTAAAAATCATCATCAAAATCAAATCTTTATGCATAAAACTACCTCTAATAGATTACCCAATACTTATAACATATATTAGAACTTATTACTCATGATTTAAAGCAACAAACACGAGTTAAAATCGATGATACTCGAAGGGAAACGAAAAACAGGGGAAGTAAAAGAGATGAAGGTGTTGCTCACGAAATTGGGCGAGGAAGAGAAAGAGGACGCGGTGGTCGGAGATTGGGCGCGACGGCGAGCAGCTGGGCAGGAGAAGAAGTGAAGGTGGCGGCGAAAGGACGAGCGAAGACGTAGAAGAAGAAGAAGCAGGGAGACGCGGCTCCTCTGTTTTATACAGGGGAGGGGGTGTTGTTTCCGCGTGAAGGAGAGAGAAGGGTTTTTTTTTTTTTTTCTGATGGGTTGTTTTGGTTTGGGCCACTTAGGTGTTGGGTCGTTTTGAAGTGTTGGTCCATTAGCTATGATTGACCCAATTTAGGACTAGAACCCAAATAGATATTCCGATCTTAGAAATCATTTTCGAACTCATTTTGAAAACGACCCATAAATAACAATTTCAATCTTTTTGCATCTTAATAATCTAATTATTAAATCTAAATTATTAATGTAAAATACTTTGAAATTTTGGGATATTACACATATGATCAGTTTATAATAGATTCCTACCTTAATACTACCAACAAGGCCTTCACCTTTTAGAGATCACGAGAGGATTTACGGGCCTAGGAGATGACTACCCATCTTATTGGGTTGTGTTGCGACGGACGATGGATCGGGCTGTTACACATATAGTATTATTACATTCACGTTTCAACAGAATAAGCATAAACAAAAAAAAAAAACTTTAAAAAGAAAAATATGCCGAAATGTGGGTTTTTTTCCCCTGCCAAAATGTTATGAATTCGATGGTTTTTAAATCTTGACTTCCATCTTACTCCATGACTACAGTAATTAGGATACTCCTGTAATAGCTTAATCTGTCGAAATAATATAAATGGGATTCGGAATTTTCTAAATTGCAAATATCTCATTTTATATCTTTCTAAAAAAAGAAAAAGATTGCCAAAAAGTTTTCCTATGATAGTCGGTAGTTTTCACATGTAAAAAATACAACCAATTCCTTAAATATAGCTACCTAATTAGGAAACAAATTGTATAAAAAAAACATTTTCGATCCTCCATAAAAAAAATACTTTATGCCATTTAGCTTTGTGGAAATTCACACTCCTAAAAATTAGGCAAAGCATTAACATAACAAATTTTTTAATTTATATATGTCTTTCCAAATTTGAATTGTTCTGAAGTTTTACTTAGATTAAAGAGAACAAAAAAAAAAATAGCATCTGCTGACGTCATGCTGAAGAGTTAGCTTACTCTCCAAACAACTTGTACGGACGCCATTGATTGAGCTTGCATCCATGGCTAAGCGTGGTCGACCACCGAAAAAAGTTCTAGAATCACAATCAGTAAAGCGTAAGGAACATTCTCATACTAAAAATGTTGAAATACATGAAGAATCGGAGGAGGAATCAGAGACCCAGTTGAATGAACACCGAAGCTCGGCGCAACTGGGGGATTTCATTGACAAAGCCTTGAATAAGTCTGGTAAGCTAAATTCTGCTATTCCTTCATCTGAGAGAATGAATATTGCTCTGAATTCGTCTCAAACTCAGGATAATAGTAAAAAAAATCAGGATGAAAGTGTTATAATTCCTGAAAAGTTAGAAGATGAAATCCCAGCTAAGAAAACAACATGGAGTAGTGTAGCTGGAGCTAAAACCAATCTGGGTATGAATTTGCACTATCATAACTCGAATGATGCTTCGGAAGAGGTGATTATTGAACAGGAGGATGTTATTGAGGAGTTGAAATACTGGAAAAATGCACTCGTGGGTAATGTTATTGGGTCTAGGCCTAAAATCAAAGACCTGCAAGATTTTGTTGGGAAACATTGGAAGCATATTGAAGTCCCAAAAGTAGTATATTTCCGAAGGGGCTGGTTCATGTTCCGGTGTTCTAAGGAAGAATCTGTGAATAAGGTATTGAGAGGTGGTCCATGGAGAATGCTGGGAAATGCTCTGATCCTAAAACGATGGTCACCTGAAATATCTCAGGAACTTGAGAGGGTTTCAGTAGTGCCGGTATGGGTCTTATTGCCTGACTTGGATCCGTGGTTTTGGTCTAGTACTGCTCTTAGTAAGATTGCTAGCAAAATTGGCAAACCTCTATGTGCGGATCATACCACTACACACAAGGAGAGACTATCTTTTGCCAGGGTTATGGTGGAAGTGGATGTCTCTAAATCCCTGCCTGAAACATTGATGCTGCATACTCCCTTTACTGAACCAATCTGTCAGAAAGTGGAGTATGAGTGGGGGCCATTTTATTGTCAGTGCTGCAAAAAATTGGGACATCTTGAGGATAAATGCAGACTGAATAAAACAAAAGCTAGACCAGAAAAATCCATTCCAGTGAAGAAGGTTTATAAGGTCAAAGAGAATCCAAAGGAGGTAGGAGCAGAAGTTGCTGAGACTGAGAAAGTGCAGCAGGAGGAAGTTGTGAATAATGCAGAGCAAACTCCTCCCTCCAAATTACAAGTGGATGAGATGGGGTTCAGAGTTGTCACTAGGAGAAAGTCAAAGGGGATGACTGTCACCTCTAAAACTCCCCCTACAAGCACTAGGAACAGCTTTGCAGGTTTACTAACTATTGGAATTGCAAATGCTCAATTGGAACAGAAATTTAATGATCAGGTTCAGGAGAAGATTGATTTCATAGGGGATGAGGAGCCTCCGGGCACACCCTCCTCTCCATGATTGTGGGAGCCTGGAACATTAGAGGGCTTAATGATGCCCTCAAACAACAGGAGGTGAGGGATCTCCTGCTGTCAAATAAGGTGGACTTGTTTGGAGTGTTGGAAACAAGGGTTAAGGAAAAGAATTTCAATGGAATAGTTCGGAAGAAGTTCAGTAGATTTCTTGTTGCTAATAACTATTCATACCATAGGAATGGAAGGATTTGGATTCTTTGGAATCAACAAACAGTTAGGGTGGAGATTAAGGAAGTTGGCAGTCAATTTATTCACTGTAAATTGCTGCATTTCAGGTCAAATAGTAGCATTTGGGTTACTGTGGTTTATGGAAGTAATAGTGCTGATGAAAGGAGAGAATTATGGGAGAAGCTAAACTCATTTCACACAAATGAGCCTTGGATTTCCTTGGGTGATTTCAATGTTATCAGATATCACTCTGAGAAGATAGGAGGAAACCCTCCAAATGTGAGGGACATGGATGATTTGAACAAATGCCTCAATTAGAGTAATCTTGATGACATGATTGGGCAAGGTTGTCACCTTACTTGGACAAATAGCCAAGATGGGGAAACTAGATGCTGGTGTAAGCTAGACAGAGCTTTAATGAATGATGTTTGGATGTCTTGCTTTCCTTCTTCTTATGCAGAGTTCTTACCAGTTGGTATTTCAGACCACTCTTCTGTTTTGGTCCACATTCTCAGCCCCCCTCAAGTCAAGAAATCCTTCAAATATTTGAATTGCTGGGAGAAGCATGAAAAATATAGTGAAGTTGTTAAAAAGGCTTGGAAAATTCAGGTTTCAGGTTCTCCTATTCACAGATTCTTTCAAAAGCTGAAAAATGTGAAGCATGGCTTAAGTGAGTTAAACAAGGAGCATTTCTCTAACCTGAGTAAGAGGGTGAATGACTGTAAGAAGAAGCTTTTGGAAAGCCAAATTGGTCTTCAGAATAGCCCACAGGATCAGATGAAAATTGAGGAGGTTAATACTCTTAAGGAGGAGTATCTGAAATTCAAGAAAGCTGAGCTAAGCATGCTCAGTCAGAGAGCTAAGGTCAAGAACATTAATGAGGATGATTGTAGCTCTCGATTTTTCTTTGCCAAAATAGCTGAGAGGAAGAATCAAAGTATTATTGGGCAGATTAAGGACAAGCATGGGCATACTCATAAGGATCAAAAGGGAATAATTGATGCTTTTCTGGACTATTATCAGGGTTTGCTTGGTCAGGATCATACCATCGAGAAGCTGGATTATGATTTTGTGAGGACAGGTGACACCCTCTCAAATGATCATCAAAAGCTCCTGAGTTCCCCCATTACAGCTGATGAAATCAAAAAAGCAGTGTTTAGTATGGATGCTAATAAAAGTCCAGGGCAAGATGGCTTTTCCCCGGGCTTCTTTGAAACAAATTGGGAAAGCATTCAGGATGATTTTATCACAGCTGCTAAAGAGTTTTTCAGGACAGGGGCCATGCCAAAGCAAGCTAATGCTACAATGGGCTCCTTAATCCCAAAAAAGGAGAATGCCAGTCAAGTTACTGATTTTAGACCCATTTCTTGTTGCTCTACATTTTATAAAGCAATTACTAAGGTTCTGGCTAATAGATTGCAGAGTGTTCTTGGTGATATAATTGGTAAGGAGCAAGCAGCTTTTATCAAAGGTAGAAATATCTTTGATAATATCATGACCTCGCAAGCATTAGTGAAAGGGTATGATCAGAAGCACATTTCCCCCAGATGTTTGATTAAAGTTGATATCCAAAAAGCATTCGATCCTTTGAATTGGGAATTCATTGAGCATATGCTTATTGCAATGAGATTTCCAAAGGATTTTGTAGGTTGGATCATGGATTGTGTTTCTTCTCCTTATTATTCTCTCAAGATCAATGGCAGCTATGAAGGCTTCTTCCCAGGGAAATGTGGCATTAGGCAAGGAGACCCACTCTCCCCTTACTTATTTGTCTTGAGTATGGAAATACTCTCAAGGTACCTTAGAGATATGGTCACAGCTGCTCAGTTCTCTCTCCATCCTAAATGCAATAAGGTTCAGCTTACTCACCTAGTTTTTGCTGATGATTTGATGATCTATATTAGAGGTGATGCCCCTTCAGCTAGAGCTGTGACTGAATGTCTGGAAAAGTTTGCTAGGATTTCAGGGTTGAAAGCTAATCAGTCTAAAACTGAAATCTATTTTGGGGGTGTGAAGGATGAGATTAAAAGTCAGATTTTGGGGATTACAGGATTCACAGAGGGTAAATTTCCCTTTAGATACCTGGGCCTGCCCCTTCATTCCAGGAAGCTTAAAGTAGAGCTGTATCAAATGCTCATGAGTAAGATCAGCAAGAGCATTCAGCATTGGTCATCCAAGCTACTGTCTTATGCTGGAAGGGTTCAGTTAATTAATGTTGTTATCTTTGGACTTGATAATTTCTGGTGTGCCAGCATTTTGTTGCCAAGAGGAGTGATTAAGAGAATCAATAAAGCTTGCAAGGATTTTCTGTGGAACATTGATGAGGGTCATTGAAAAATGAGTTTCAAAAGCTGGGAGAGCTCTTGTAAACCTAGAGATGAAGCAGACTTTAATATTAAGGAAATCTTGTCATGGAATAAGGCTCTAATGTGTAAGTGGATTGCCACTGTGCTGAAAGATCAAGGTAGCATCTGGTCAGATTGGGTAAAAGCATATTGCATAAAGAGAGGAAACTCTTGGGAAGTTAGGAGCAAGCACAACAACTCTGAGAGCTGGAAGGGTATTATGCTAATCAGGGATGAAATCCTTAGGAGAGAAGGGAGTGAGTATGCTGCTTGTCGACTAATAAATAGCTGGCAGTTGGGTGGCAAATTCAACATGGGGAAAGCTTATGATTATTTCAGAACCTCTGCCCCGAAGGTGAGATGGAGCAAGACTACATGGAACTCAATTACAGTACCCAAGCATGGTTTTATTACAAGCCTAGCAGCCCAGAACAAGTTGGCTACCATCGACAACATCAGGAGAAGAGGTGTACCAATCATAAATCGATGTATTCTCTACAAGCAGGCTGAAGAAACTCATAGCCATCTCTTTTTTAAATGTGCTTTCTCTGCAGAAATCTGGCAGAGCATTCTACATTGGCTAAATATGCAGCGAAGGAGCTGGAGATTGAAGCATGAGCTTGACTGGATGGCTAAACATAAGAATAGGAAAAACTGGAGGATTAAGTGTGCTAAATGCAGTATTGCTGCTACAGTTTATTGCATTTGGCAGGAAAGAAATCGGAGAATTTTCATGGATGCTGAGCAGGATAGCAGGAAGATAGTACTGAGTATCAAATTTTTAGTTCTTGTTAGAATTTTTAGTTGGCGTAAGAATGTCGGGACTGAGGAGGTAGTGGATGGCTTAAACACTACTTGACCTCCAATTTTAGAGGTTTCTATTTTTGTAAGATATCGTTTTTATTCCCTATATGGAAGAATAAAAAATCCTAACTTCTTACAAAAAAAAAAAAAAAAAGAGAGAACAAAAATATGTAATTAAATTTCCCTAAACTAATAGCTACGGGTGTGCTAATAAAAAATTGAAAATTTAGTGTTTGAATATCACTTTAAGGAAGGCATGACTAGACTAATGGATTTTATAAATTAGCTATAATCTTAGAATGAAAAGAAAATAAATAAGATACAGCTGCATACTAATTAGTTACCGAAATCCACATAATCAATTCGAAAATCTCTTTGAGATTTTTTTTTAGTACATCAAGAAACTAATTAGTATTAGCGGTATAAATGATGCAAGTTTGCAATATACTGTATACACGAAAAAATGGCAAGAATAGTAACGAAATATATGTAGATGTTCCATGTATTACACTATTTTTACACACCTAATCTCAATCTACATAATTACTCCGCATGCATTACATTTCATTAAAAAGTATAGTCTTTCATATTTTCTAAGAACGAAATCTACCGAAAATGTCATACAACAATATATAAATACACACAAAACAACCACTCTCTAGCGTTTTACTCATGCATGGTCACACTGCACACACAAGGAAACCATTCCTCCATGGAATATTACTCATTAATTACGATAAGAGTTTTGCTTACTTTCTCATAGCAGACACCATATTTATCCTCGTAATTCAACATATCAATCACGGAGGGGAAGTATGATTTAGTGATACTATCAAATCTTGCCTAATCATTTGTGTGACGGTATATATATAGTTAAATACATCGCTTAATAACAACTTTATTAATCCTCAATAATGGGTGTCCTGAATATTAATTTTTACCATAACCTAGCGCAAATCTACCACAAAATTTGTTAAATTTGAATTAGTTTAATTCGTTCTTATATATGATGATGATTAGCGAGTAAAACCGTTTAACATCTAAAGAACTCCTTAATTATCTATTTTATCTAACTTGCTGGGGTCTTTGCTTTACTATTTTATCGAGAATAGAAGAATCAAATGTTCCCACTTTGCACATGTCTCACAAGTCACAGACTCACATGTACAAGTTAATTAGTAAGGTTTGGACAAAACTTCTGCATATCCCTTTTATTTGAAAACTTTTGATCATCCATAACGGGTTTGGGTTAGAAATTTGAACAGGCTGAGTTAAGGCTAAAAAAATACATGATCTCGCGTGTTAATAAAATTAAAAATAGCATTTTAATACATTTAACTCCTTAAATTAATATCTTAATCATACTTACTTTCTAATCTCAAAACAATCCCGAGACAAAAATCAAATAATGCGTTTAACGTATAGTTAGTTTTAAAGGGTTGGGTTTTATATTTCTAACTCGCATCGTCATTGTACAAATTCGTGATGAAATTGTATTTAAAACTAGGATTTTGCTATAGTTAGCCATAAGGGCTAACAATAAGCATTAAATTTCTACTCTGATCCTGTTTAATTCCCAAAAAGTAAAGAATCTCCATACTTTTTATGGATTAAATATTAGTCTCATATTCCCAATGCATTAAACAATAAATAAAAAATAGCAATTAAAAAAATAAAAAAATAAATTAAACAATGAATCAACGAAAAACTCACACATCACGATCATCAATCAATCAAATTGGGCATATAGGTCATGCTTTGAGGTTGGGGAAGTTGAACCCAGTAACAAGCTTGAAGAAGAAGAGGAATCTCGTTGTTGTCCCCTCACAACCGGAAAAAGGGTTTAGGGTTTCGATTTCCATTGCCGCGGTAGCGGCACCGGGAAACGAAACCCTAAACCCTTTTCCGACCACTTAATGATAGCAGTCTCGAGTTGGGGTTCACCACACCCCAACTAGGGTGTCATTTGGTTTCCCCGGCGAAGCCGGGGTTCACCGGTCGCTAGAAGAGAGGTGGTGGGGGAACGGGAGGGCAGTGTCGGTGATGGTGGATCTGGGTTGGGGCCAACGTGCGTGGATGGTAGTATGGGTTCAATTCATTTATTGTTTTTTTTTATGAGTTTCTATATGATATTTAATTGGGTTTTTTTTTTAAAAGTATACAGATTCTTTATTTTTTGGGAATTTCAAAATCAAAGCTAAAATTTAATGCTTATTGTTAGCCCTTAGGGCTAACTATAGCATAACCCTTAAAACTAAACATGTACACATTTATGACCATGCTTCCTCTTTTTTAAGTGGTGTATGTGATGTTAAATTAAGGCTACGGGTTGAACAACCTTGGTATACCTAAAAAAAAATTAATGCAAAATACCTAACTTCTAGGTAAGGCTAAGATTGATAGTCGTGATATGGATTAAATAATATATCAGATTCGATTAATACTACAATAATCTAATGACTATGATTTGTTTTTTCTTTTATTTTTTATGTCACATTTACTATTTTGTAAAGATAAACGGGTCGGTAAAGTACATGGTGGGATAGAGAAAGATTTTATTAATATTATTTGAGCTTTAACTTTCATATTTGAGTTCACATAACTCAATGCCTTAACCACGGGTAGTCACTAATTTTATATTATACAGTTATGGTGTCTACCATACTATAAAACTTACATTTTGAAATGCCATACCAAAATTAATTTATGTAGACCAGTAAACGAATCACGTTAAGTACAAACTCTGGTCAACTCACGATTGTCGCAATAAGGTTTTGGTTTGAATTTTGGGATGAATGCTGTAAAATGAAGGGTCAAATTTGATCAATGTGTCGGATCGAATTTAAGGATAAAAATGTAGATTAATACGGTTTACAAGTAAAAATGAAAATAAAAGCGGGTTAGTGAACAAGAAAATCGGACGATGTCAAATATAATCAACTTTTGTGAGGTTTAACTTCGTCGGTCCTATTTCTTTTTATATCTTAATACACATCCATTTGTTTGCCAATGTTTGAAAGTAGTCTCACCATATCTGGGTCTAAGAATAAAAATTGGTTTACTATCATTTGCTTATAACAGCCCGTGCAATTAGAAAATGACCCAAGAATAGAAAGGTAAAGTATTTACTCAGACGACTTTAAATTGAAAGGGTAAAAAGTTAAATGGGGACAAAGGGAGTATCATATATAGTATTAAAAAGTGGTATATAGCCGGATTTTCTAAAAGACAAAAAAGTGTGAGGAGATGACTATAATTGTTAGACCGATCGCACGATAGTTACCTAAGAGTTATCAATAATGACATATAAGCGCTCGAGTAATTAATTTGTACAAATGAACTACTAATGTTGTATAATGTCTTACCAGTTAAGAAATCAAAACTACATCTACAGAATACATACTCCATCCGCCCAGCTCAAACATCAGTGCCCAAATTACCCCTGTGTTATGAAGGGTATAACATTATTAATGTCCTGCCACCTACGGGTTAAGTGACCTAAATTTAATTAGAATTATTCATAAACTTCTACAAAACGAAAGCAATATATAGATATACATTTAAAAAAGAGTGGCAATTGAAACAAAAATAAAATAAAATGGGTCAAAGTATAAATAATGCAAGTTTAAGACAAATGAAACAGTAAAGTTTGAGGATTAGTTTGAATTTAGGCTAATTTGTGTTAATTATAGGGTCATTTTGATCAACGAGTCAGATCGATTTTAAGATTAAATACGTTGTTCAACATGGGTGACAAATAATAATAAAAAAAAACGGGTCCATGACCAAAGGAAGCGGGCGATGACAAATATGATCAACTTTTGTGTGGTTAAGGGCCTTGGTCGATAAAAGACATTGTGCTTGTTCGGTATCGTTTTCTGTTTTCAGTTTTTCAGTTTTTTTGAAAATCAAAGTCCCGTTTTTCAAAACCAGAAAAAGTGGTTTTCACTTTTCAGTTGTCGTTTTCATTTTCTATATGACTATTATAGGGCCAAACAGTTTTAAGTTAATTTTGTAACTTATTTAACTCAATTTTTTACGCAAAAACACCAAAAACTGAAAACGGCAGTGATAGATACCGAACGGGCCACAATTTATTGTTTTGTTTTTGAAGAAGGAAAAAAATAATTTATTGTTTACTACATCTATAATTAGCAATTCCTATGGAGTAATATTCAAACATTAATTTGATTTCAAAAAAAAAAAATTATTCAAACATTAATACTCATTACCTCTTTTGTGAGGTTTTTCGCTGGTCAATACGGTTCGTCTATCCAATAGGTATCGAGTCTATTTTAGTGTGTCAAAAACTCAATTTTTTCGAAAATCTAACTAACACCATTGTTGTAAATTGAGCGTATTAACATTTTTACCTACAGTAGTAGACATCTGTCTAAACATCCCTAAACTAAAACCAGTTCAAAGAACCAAGAGTTGAAAAGCCTCGTGCAAGTTTGCACGGGTCAAAGAACTAGTTACATGGTAATGGTAGTGGTGGCAGGGGAACTTGAGCATATGGCATCCTTGTTCTATGGCTGTCAAGGTTTGTATGTACTTACTACGGGTGCCGGAAATTCCCATTTCGTGATCAACCTCGGGATATAGTTGTTACACATAGTCAAACATTGGATCATTAACCTCCAAAGGTTGGGTCATTTTTTTAAGACCTCGAAAACGTTGGTTTATTTTTGTTAAATTTGCCTTAAATAAACGTTGGTTCATTTATTTGTTTGGTTTCCCTAACTCTTTTCCCAAAACCATTTTTTTTTTTAAATTTTTTGAATTTATTTTGACTACTTTATAAAATTTCCTTTGAAAATATTTAATTACTCCAAAAAGGTTTACAACGTTTTGGAATTTCATGGCGTACACAAGACGGTTACTAGATGACGATTCATGTTAGCCGACCCCAAATCATTTTGGGAATAAGGCTTGGTTGTTGTTGTTGTTTGTTGCCTTAAGTAAATGGATCTAATTTGAGTTTAATCTTGCGTCCGTGCAACGCCACAGGCATTACAACTAGTCCTGAATTAAAGACACTAGAGACCTGGTTGTAACTTGTAAGACGAAGGTCATTGCTGTTGAGTATAATAACCCTAAATACTTGCCCATGATTGTTCACTGTTGCAACGTCTGTCCAAAAACGAGAGAAGAAAAAAGAGCTCACAAATCTTAGCCCTCCATAAACTTCACAGGAGCTAGAAAAAGGCCTCCAGAAATCAAGCCTCTGCTTGTACAATACAGTATATCAATCTATCCATACATGAGCAATAAATTATTTGATGTACATAATTGGCTGAAGTACGTCATCAGATGATGAAATATAGGAGGTTACATGTAGCTAAATCTACCAAGTCTCATCCGACCTGTTGGTTGAAAGGTGTTTTACCTTCACCTATAGGTCAAGTGTTCGAGACTAGGTACCACCAACACCAACATGTAGCTAAATCTAGATGTATCAGGAGCACATAGCCTTCTCCAGTGTTTCTTGGAGTTCCCCGCTTTTAAATGCCTCTGTAAAGGAAAACCCTTGGATTAAGAGTACGTTAATTAATAAGAAAAAACTTGACAGTAAGAAAGAGGTCAATTCCGAAGACTGAAATTGGGAGTTTACTATGCTACGTTGCTACTCTGCAGTCCTTCGAAGAGGGAGCTAATCTCAGTTCGTACAGGATTTGACAGTTGACCTTAGGAAGGGGCAGCGAAGGTCAACAGCTTTCAACCAATATCAGAAGTTCAGAACCACAGAGAAAGCTGAAGTAGACGTGGAGACTTAAAATGAAGAACTGCTAAAACAAACTACTCTGGTGTTGTCTAAGAGACTAAGACAACTCCCCAATTCCGATCCAATAACGCAAATTTAGACTATTACGATGACCATTCATATGAATTTGAAAATTAAGATGACGCATCAGTTCTTAATAGAATCTGAAAATGGAACATGAATTTCCCCATTAATATAAACTGCTCCTTGGGAGGACGCACAGATATATAGATTAAAAGAAATCGATAGAATGAAGGAGAACCGAAAGCATACAAGCTGCCCATACTCCACAGTACAAAAGAATATGGTAAATTTGGAGGGGTTTGGTTTATTTTTCATACAAGCTGTCCACACTCCACAGTACACGGCTACTAGCCCCTTTATCTCAGAGTTAGATATTCAGCTTCCAGCTAATGGCTGGCACCTTCCCTTTGTCCTTACTTTAGTTGGCCAGGTATAATAGTAATTTCATAGAATTCCGCCCCTCTGAAGATCCCCCCACCTCCCAAGAAGAAGCCCTCTTAAGTCTCAAGTATGGCCCTATTTGATTCAAATAATAATATCGAATAGTTTGGAATCGGGTGCAGGGTTGAGGGGGATCAGTGGTGGAACTTGATTTCAGGTAGCTTAGATTTAGTTCATTACTTCGGTCTAAACCTCACAAGATGACCTTTAACTTAGATAAAAACCTGGGTAAGAAGTTCCTAAGGCAGGATAAGTTCGAAATTCAAGGTTCGAGGTGGCCCTTTACGTTAAACTTGACAGTTCACTTCAAACTTTTTAAAGCTCACCACGTAAACTTGTCGTCATTAGTGTATAGTTCTAAGATCAAAGTATATCATCTGTGGTATAAATGGCTTTTCAATGCTATACTAAAGTAACTCAGCTGAAGCAAACACCAGGTGCTTTGCTTATATGCTACTCTTGTATTTGTTGGCTACTGCTGCATATACTGATGCAAACGCCAGGAAATGTTTCCTAGTACCATGGGGAAAATGTAAATGGTATGTATCTAAAGATTTAATTGCTCTGAAGCCTGAACCCAAACATTTATCCTACCCCCTTACCTCGGTTTATAGCGGGAGCCTTTAAAGTGCTGAAGTAATGATGTTGTTTCCCATAATATCCAAAAAGAAAAAGATTCGTGACTCCCTTTAACTCTTTTTTCCTCCTTTGCTTTCCATCCAAACAAGATTTAAACAACAATGTCCCCTTTTATTTCTTTATGGGTTTGAACCAAAACCAAACCTCACGAAAACGTGATAGGATGGCGAAGAAACAACTAGAATAAAAGGGTTTTTGCCAAACACCACCTTTTTAAGTTTCTAATTTTGAGAGACACCACCTTTTAAGTTCAAAAATCCCAAGCACCACCTTTTAAGACCGTAACTTTTGACAGACACCACCACAAGTATCTTCCGGCCAGAAACTGTCTCGACTCCAGCGTTGACCGATTCTTTTTGTCTTTTCCGGCCAAAAATCGTAAGCAAGAAGCTACAAACAACAACATTTTTATTCCACTTCCCTAATTCTCCAGCTTCAATTTCACCTTTAATTCATCAACTTCATTTGACAATGGGACAATTAGCTACTCTTTGATTCTCTTCTTCTCATAGATCAGGGGATTGATCACATCTCTTTGACAATTGATTGAATTCAACCCATCAAAAAAATTCTACTTAAATTCGAAATCTTACTTGAGAATTCATCAACGGATGAAGAAAAAGCAAAGAGAGTAAGGATGAGGGAGAAAATTAAGAAATATAATCTATGGATGAGTAAAGAGAAGTGTGAAATACTAAAGGGGAAGAGGGGCAAAAATTCTGGCCGGTCAACACTAAAGCCAAGGCAATTTCTGGCCGGAAGATATTTTTGGTGGTGTCTATCAAAAGTTAGGCTCTTAAAAGGTGGTGTTTGGGATTTTTGAACTTAAAAGGTGGTTTTTGCCAAAATTGGAAACTTGGAAGGTGGTGTTTGGCAAAAAACCCAGAATAAAAGGTGACTTGGGGATAGCACAGAAATAACACCACTAAAAAGTATGAAAGTCACTGCAGTGTTTAGGACCTGTTTGGCCAAGCTCCAACTTATGCAGAACTACTTCTCAGAAATTGTTTCTCAGAAACTGTTTCTGGAGAAGGAGCTCCAAATTGGAGCTTCTACTTCTGATGAATAAATTTACACTAGAAGTGCTTCTCAGAAACCAGAAACAGTTTCTCAATTTTGGGTGTTTGGCCATTTTTCAGTTTCTAGGACCCAGAAACTTGGCCAAATACACCCTAAGCCTTTCATCATTCTTTTATTTTTTATTTCATCTTCTTCAGTTGATCTCTATGGCAGGAAACACAACGCTACTGAATCCACAACTACAATCATAACACCTTTGACAACAAAATTCTGGGTGCAACCAGCGGGTATGATTTTTTTTTTATAATCCAAACCCATTCCTGATTCCAACAGAGTGGAACTCAAATGCCTGCCTCCTAAAGATATAAAAAAGAACGAAAAGATGGAGCACAAGAAGTGCAATGAGATTATGAGAAGGGCAAAAGATCTGTGATAACTTAGGTGCCTAGGTGGTGAAGGGGGTGTTTGAAGTTCTTCAACGACTATTGGCTATAAATTCACACCCCCACTTCTGGATAGAAACCATTGAAGAGTACAAGAAACATAATTTTTATTCTTTTTTTTCCTTTCCAGTTTGTCAAGAAGACCCACAAGTCCACAACCCTAGTCATTGAAAATTAGGGCTCTGATTTTACATGCTTCCTGATTGTTCCAGCGCAGAATTTGTGACGTTACATCCCAAACTGCCAGTGTCTATCAGAGAATTGCAAAATGAGGTTGATAGCTCTCACTTTTTAAAAGAACCATTAACAGATACTGGACACTTGGACATGGCAATGGGACAAGTGGCCCAAGTTCATGTAAACATGAAACAATACTGCATTTGTCTTCTACCTATATCCATCACATATGGGTGAGAAACTGAAGGGAAACAATGCTCTAAAACGGCAACCCATAGACTTCTAGGAGACATTCCCTCGGAGACATACTCCTAAACAGCTAAACCTGCATCATCATCAGTTACAAAGGAAAGGGGTCTAAAATGAGGCACACTCACCCTTAAGTGAATAACATCCAATAAGAAACTCTTAGTTACAAGATGAAGACCTAAACAAAGCCAACATAAACATGTGGAAATAATAGGGGGGGAAGGCCACTGCTCTACCACAAGATCTACAAACAATAACGTACACATTTGTACTCTATTGACCACTGTTGCAATGCCTCTGGCTACCCAACTCGGTGAAAAACGACAATACTGGACTGTAAAGGCAAATGAAGAAAGCGAAAGGCTTGTACACAGCTACAACCTCAAAGCAAGACCTTACATTAACAGGAAAGGCAGAAAGCTAAGGATAGCTACAAATTCTTTTAATAAGACAATCCCTCAAATCACTGACTTAAGATAATACGAGAATAAAAAGATGTTTTGTTTCACTTGATCGATACAACTGATAGTGGATTGTATTAGTCTCAAATAGATCTTGAGTTCTGATAGAGTTTGCAATGTAAGATGGTTTGGCCTCGCTACGACAAAAGTCACAAAACACTGCAATACTCAATGTATACAAGTGACTTTCAAGTATCAAAGCATGTTCTCCTCTCTTCCCAACAATAAAACATGGAACTTTGGAATCACAGAGCTGGCTATTGGAAGTGTCTATGCAAGGAAATAGATAAAATGGCAGGAGCTTTAACGAGAGGAAATGGATCAGTTCTGAGCAGCATAACACTCTCAGAGAGGGGTATACTTGGCTTTCAGGGCCAGGCCACGACCCAATATGGACTCAATTACTTTGGAATAGGTAGTGCATTCCAAAACACTGCTTCATAACATGGTGGGCTCTTTTGCGGCTTGGTTTCTGGTGTCATAGGGGAGGGAATCTAGTCTGACATCTTAATTTAAATGCAGTTGCTTGGTTGACCAAGTAATCTAGTTTTTCACTGTCTACACTTCTGAAGCTGAGTACTAAAACTGGCCCTTCAGAGTAAAGATGAAAATAGAAATACAAAGAGAGTACAGCTATCCCCTGTTGCACTTCCAAACACCATAGCTCAAATAAATCAGATTCAACCAATTTTGACAGAAGCACTGAAGTAAAGAACTGAGTAAGATGATAGTTAATCACTAAATAATGAAAACACCCAGTCAAGACCTAAATATTTAGGCTCTTTATTTCAACCATTGTATTGATAAATTAAGGGACAACTACATGAAGAAAAAAGATGATAAAGAGTTACTAGACATTTTGAGCAGAAAGGTTTAAGCTAGGATTATGAATGAAGTGAATATCAGAAATGCTTTTGAAAATATGGATTTGTTATAGAATAACCAGCTGGAAACTGTGTCCTTAGTTGGAAGTCTTTCCAGCCTGAAGAGCCAACAGAGGACACACGTCCAAATAAAATTAATTTAGTTTGGACTGGAATGTCCAAGAAGACGGGGGAACTTAATAATACATAAATAAATTTAAAAAGAAATTATTTATAGGAGATAAGTTGGCTTCACGTAAGAAAGCTTAGTGCTGTCATGGAGATAAGTTGTGTAGTAGAATAGCTCCCACAAGGACCCTAGTTTTAATATTAAGCTTTGTAGTTTGTACACTTTTTTTCCCTAATCCAACTTGACAGCATGGAAATGATAAAGGAAACGAGAAGTTTGTATGAATTCCCCTGGAATAGATGGTGAACTATCTTTCTTTTGACTAATACAGTAGTTAAGAAACATGTCGATGCTGATGGTATAATATTTTGCTTTTTGCTTAGACTTAAGTTCAGGGCACAGGACTTTTCCACTTTCTAAGGTTCTGCTTGTTACATTTCTGATAAAGTCATATGCCGCTCTAGACAGAAATGACCCCCTTTGATCCATGGCAGGATTTGCTTGTTTGCATTTGTACTGTTTTCTTCTGTACTGTTTTCTTTTGCCTGCAATATATATATATATATATCATCTCTGACATTGAGTTCCAGCTCTACGGATCATTTATATTTCTGCTAACTGACCAGATGTCCTCCTTATTAAGCTTATATGCAAGCACCCATCTTAGACACAGCCCCCTCTGGTTAGTAATGATTTTCCATAACCACCTTGCCATCAGAGCTTTGTTCCAAGCAAGTAGCTCCTTGATTCCAAATCCCACTTCAGTCTTAGGTGAGCAAGAGCTAGCCCAACTTTTATATATCATTTTTCTCTTTTCTTCCTTCACATTACAAATATAATCTTTGCAGCTCCTATTAATCTGCAGAATGATGTGTTTGGGCAAAAGAAAGCTGGCACCCCGAAAATTCTCAATCCCAAAAATTATAGAGTTAATTAGTTCTGCTTTCCCCTCATAGGATAGCAATTAAGCTAACCAATGCTCGAAATGGGAAATTTCCCTCTGCAAAGCCTGTGCTTCTGAGTATCTGCTCCTTCACTGTATTCTTTACACCTCCAAAGAATATATCTGTCTATGTTGGATTTGCAACAAGACCAGAAATATTGGCAAACTTATCCAGACAATGACATTCTGTAGCCGCAGCAACTGAGGGGGAATCACCTCTTGTGAACAACATTAGATCATCGGCAAATATCATATAGGTTAATTTTATTCTTGAGCACTTCGGATGATAGGAAAACAGAGCCTTTTTTTGGATTTCCCTCATATACCTTGAGAAAATCTCCATGCTAAGCACAGATAAGTATGGGGACAAGGGATCTCCTTGCCTAATGCCACACTGACCCCTAAAAAAACCATGGTATGAGCCATTAATCTTCAGTGTGAACCAAGTAGTAGTTATGCAGCCCATGATCCATCTTATAAAGAGTGGAGGAAATTTCGAAGCCTTTAGCATACCTTCTACAAATTTCCAATCAACAGAATCAAATGCCCTTTTTACATCCACCTCCGTAAGGCATCTTGGAGAAAGATTCTTCCTGCCCTTGATGAGTGCTTGAGAGACCAAAATATTATCAAATATGCATCTGCTTTTAACCAAAGCAGTTTGTTCATCTCCAATCAACTCAAGAAGCCCCCCTTGAATCCTTCTTGCTATGATTTTGCTGACGAGTTTATAAATAGTAGTACAACATGCTATTGGCCTGAAGTCCATGACATATTAGCATTCAACTTTTTAGGAATAAGTGCAAGGAATGTGGTGTTGACCTGTTTTTCTATTTTTCCTGTAAAGTACTCCCTCCATTCATATCCAATCTTCTTCTTACGTTTTGCACAAAGTTTTAGGTGTGTATTAAAAATTATTAAAAGCAAGTGGGAAAGGAAACAAGAACACTTTGGAAGCATTTCATTGGTTCAAATGTTAATAAAATAAGAAACAAGAAGATTGGATGTGAATTCCCCTAAAAGGAAACCAGGAAGATTGGATATGAATGGAGGGAGTAGTTCTTAACAGCTTTAGTAATATCCTTGTCAATGAGAGCCCAAGAGTGTTGGAAGAGCCCAGCAGAAAACCATCATGCCCATGACTTTTGTTTGGGTGGATACTCTTAAGGGCATCTTCAGTTTCCTGACTAATTATTGGAGTGATCAGCCTTATTGCCCAGCTTTCAGATACACATGCTCCTGAGCTAATAAATTGAGAATCAAGTGGAATGACATCCTTTTCTGTACCCAAAAGACTTCTATAGTATGTGGTAAAAGCTTCTGAGATCCCTTTTTGACCCTCATAGGTCTGCCCATCCATTCCCATAAATTATCCAATCAGATTATGATGCTTCCTAGTTGCAAATTTTGAGTAGAAGTATCTTGTGCTGCAGTCTGTTTGCTTCAGATCATGGATTTTTGCTCTTTGATGCAGCATACTTAACTCTGCCTTCTTTATGCAACAATATTTGTCAATTAACTGTTTCTCTTCCACCAATAGTGTTGCGACTTGTGGTGATTTCGGCAGCTGCATTTGACATTTATCCAGCTCCTCCCTACATTTCCTAACTCTATCATGGAGATTTGAGTATGAATCCTTATTTAGCTTTGCCAGGACTTTCTTAATCTCTTTTAGCTTCGGAAAGACCCTGTGCATTGGGGAACCATCAGCAGATTGTCTCCAAGCATGCACAACCAAACCTGCATAGCTTGTGTGATCTCCCCAGAAGTTTAGGAACTTAAAAGTTCGTGTCGTTCCTTCGACTACACCTATTGTGACAATGATTAGGGAGTGGTCTGATATACCTGGGCAAGATGATCTGCATATGAAGCTAGATAAGAACTCACCCAACTTGAATTTACTAAAGCTCTATCCAGCTAAACCCACATTCTGTCATTACCCTCCTGGTTGTTGGTCCATGCAAAATCGCATCCATGACCACTTAGATCATCTAGTTCACTATCCATGAGACACTGATTGAACTCTGACATATCAATCAAATTTGGTGGAGCTTCCCCAATTCTTTCCAAATCTGATCTTACAATGTTAAAATCCCCAACTACCAGCATGGGAAAGTAGTTTTGAGCCCGCAAAGATCATTCCACAAAATCCTTCTCTGTTTAGCATCATTACTAGCATAAACAAAGGTAAGATTTGAGGTCTGATAAGACTGTAAATGCTTGATCCTTCCCTTCCATGAATAAATTGATCTGATTCTTGAAATTTCTCAAGGTGCACCAACTGTGGATTCCAAAAGAGCCAAATTCTACCACTAGAATTTGAAGTGTAATTATTAGCATATGCATATTGTTTAAACAACCCCTTAGTAAGCATATCTGCCTTGCTTTCCTTTATTTTTTGTTTCCAAAATCCCTGAAATATCAACTTTATTATAGGAAGCATTTAGCTTCCTGCTGTTTGAGGGCCATGTTTAGCCCTCTCACATTCCAGGCAGAAACTCTCATTTGATTAGAATGTCAGGGGGGACATTTTCCACTATTGCAGACCCTTCTTAACATATCATTTCCACTGCTCATATTTTCATTTTGAATTTCCGCAAATCCTTTTTCAAGATTTACTATTGGAATACCCACACTGAGATTAGCAACCTGTTGCTGACTACTGCAGGTGGGCTGACCTGTTGCTGGATTTTCCTTGTTTTCCTCACAATAGTTCTAAATCCCATTTCATCTACCTTTTCAGCAATGGGTGAGGGAGTATCATTTCCTTTCTCCTCAGAAACAGCTTCAATAACCTGCTGCTGCTGAGCTCCTATTTGAGGCTGATGTTCAGTCTGTTTTGTACTTTCCTCATTGCAGGTTTACTAACTGGTTTAAAAAATTGCTTTACAGTAGTTGGTTGCTTTGGGTTTCGATGCCTGCACTTTGAGATATCATGACCCATTTTCTGACATCCTTTACAATAAATAGTAAGGAACCCATTCATAATCAATCCTTTGATCAATTATTCCACAGTAGGGTGTGTTAAGAGTAACATACAGTGGTGGCTCCTTTGAAATGTCAACCTCAATCAGCATCCAAGCAAAGGATAGTCCAGTTTTGTGTGTAGTGGTCTGGTCTGCATACAATGGCTTTCCCACTTCACTAGCAATTTTGCTAAGAGCAGGGGCTGACCAGAAAAATGGATCAAGATCTGGGAAGAGCACCCAAACAGGGATAGTGGTGATCCTTTCAAGCTCCTGAGATAGTTTAGGCTCCCATTGCTTGAGAATCAAAGATTTACCACTAACCATCCATGGCCCTCCTTTTAAGACCTCATCCACATCCTTTTGGGATTTAAATCTGGAGACAAACCAACCTTTTTTGTAATATTAAACATATAGCTTTGAGGCATCCCAATTTTCGTTCACAAAATCCTGCATCTGCTGAACCGTAGGCTTGGCTCCTATGACATTGCCAACCAAACTGTATCTCCATAATCTAATCTCATCCTCAATATCCTCCTCAACAATTGTCGCTTCCTCAAAATGGTTGCTTTCCTCACAGTAGTATAGGCTCATTCCTGGTTTCAGTTTAGCAATGTTCTTCCAAGAGGGGTTAGGTTTAACAACAAGTTTGGCTTGATTTTCCATCACCACTAGAATCATGTCCAATATTACGTCGATTTTCAGCAGCCTGATTATCATTATTAGCCTTACCGACTAACGGCGGAAAATCACACTCAACATCATTCCTAACAGTAGAATTAGGACTAGCATATGTCTTAGATGATGAATTCAATATATGTGCGGCAAGATTAGCGAAACTTACGTGTTCGCGGAACATTCTATATCTGGGTATCTGATTTCTCTCTCTTTCTCTATTATTTTGGTGAAAATCTGTGTCAGAGAGATCGCTACAATGAGATGCACGCTGAGGTAGCTTTTGTTATGGAGGTCGTCCTCAACCTCGCCCTCCCACCATGGATGTAGCTTACGTACAGACGAAGCTAGGAAAAGCTTTCCATCTCCATGACTTATTTTTTATTTTATTTTAATTTTTTCTATCTAGGAGACTTAAGTAAAGACTTTTGGCCTTGTTGATGACTGATTTACACTGTAAGTTTACATCTAACTGGCCTGTTGAATCATGTCTTGCTATTTTATGGACGGCATTTAATCAAGTTTAAGTGTGGAAGGCCCGAGCAGATAGTAGAATCTAAAACATAGTACCCCCACCTATGTTTGAACTTTATTGAAGCCCCATAATTCTTTTGTTTGTTAATAATGTGGATGGCCTAATTTAATTGACTTCTATGGTTTCTAATGTTGACTAATTTGCTTTAATTAAACGCCTATAGATACTTGAGGTTTTAGACTTGCGCAGATGTCTAATGCTAAAAGTAGATGAAGTCACGAAACCACCACAACAACATCTTTAACCCCAGTGCCTTAAAGGCTCCCGCCATAAGGCGGGGTAAGGGGGGTAGGATGCACGCAAGCCTTAACCCTATTGAAACATAGAGAGGTTGCGCACGGATGACCCAAAATGAAAATTGCTTCGAGAAGTCACGAAACCACCAAAAAAAAAGGAAAATCAAGAGGATGAAACATATCTACTCATATTCTCCAATGGCCAGGCTTAAGATAATATTTTGTTAACATGCGTTTTATTAAAATGCATTTCCACACAACGTCCTTGATATGTATTTTGCAATGCTTATTCACATCATCTTTATGTGGATCAGTGTACTCTTACCACTTATTGTGTATAACATGTATATCCTTAAGAATCCAAGGCCTATCATAGAGGTTTCATTTTCTATTATTTTAAAACTGAAAACCAAATTTCTCAACTCTTTCAAGTGCAAGGAAAAAAGTTGGTGCTCTGCGGTACTACTATTTCCTTGCTGTGACCAGCAGAAAGCGCCCAGAGATATTGACACTGAAATTCTCAAATTTGTAATGAATAATAGAGCGGACATCTGCCACCACTTATGTTCACAGAGAAACGGTTCAAGAAGTATCATAAAGCACTCTCTTTCTTTTAGTGCCAGTACCTATGGAAGGACTAATGAAGCAAGAAAAAGTCCCAATTTTGTCGGCCCCGTACCAATACTCAGATCTCAAGTGACTCTAAGACTTTACACTGCTAGTGCATGTCACTTCTATATTAATTTCCTGCTTCCAATCCTAGAACTTCTTAAGTTGATTGCCCCGACTTAATGCAACATAGGGTTAGACACCTTATATTCTGAAGTTTAACAAAGGGGTCACAGACTCACAGTTGTACGGGGAAAAAAAAAAGCCTTTATGATAGTCCCAAATGATTTGGGGTTGGCTTAACAAGAGTCGTCCTCTAAAACCATCGAAAACCAAAGTTAAGGGTAAGGGGTTCACAAAAGAAAGAAGAGGGGGAAAAAAAAGGTAGAAGAGAGAATTTTATAAAAGTTAAGAAAGGATTAGGAAATGTAGGAATCAAATCAGAAAGACATTTTCAAACAAACAAAGAAACTATAAAGAGAGTCAGACTTTATCGTCCTAATAAAGTATGTCGTTCCACACCGCGCTATCCAAAGCCATCCTGTCATCAAACCTCAATACACTCTTATCACTTCAAATCACTTTCATCCAAGTCCTTTCCTTCTACCATTGTTGAAAAGATAGCTCAAAAGAATTTAAAAAGAAAAGAAGAACAACAACAACAAAGACTCCTTGATTTTAAAACGAAACCTTTTAGGATTGCAAGTGATGCATTTTAACTCAGAGAAGGTTAAGAGAATCTTATAAGTGGATTTAAATCAACTAAAGCTAAGGTTACATAACCTCGCTTAATAAAAAGTCATACACGATAATCCACATAAAAGTTGGAGCGACATTATAAATTTATCACAAAATGCGAGTGCTCAGTGGATAGAAAAACTCACCGACAGTGATGTCACAGCCACCAAAGAATTCTCCATCAATGTAGAGCTGAGGAAAGGTTGGCCAGCTTGAGTACTCCTTCAAACCTTGACGCAATAACTCGTTTTCTAAAATATTAATAGTTTCAAACGGCAAATTTGATGATCTCAATATCTGCACAACGGTATTAGAGAATCCACACTGAGGGAAATCCTTAGTCCCCTTCATAAACAGAATCACTTTGTTTGACGTAACAACCTTGTCAATAGTCGTCTTCAACTCCGGACTAAGAGCTGCTTAAACCAATAACACAATCTCATTCCACAGCACACATAAAGCCCAATCACACTCAGCCCCTTAGTTCCCAAATGATTTGGGGTGGGCTAACATGAATCATCATCTAAAAGCGCCATATACTCCACCACTATTGCTTAAAATAGAAAAAACCTCCATTAGCTTCTTTCCTACGGGAAACACATGCAACTCCACAAAATCCGAAAATCATGTTTCATATCCTCCCATAAATGATACACCCTCCGTCAGAATACCACCCATAACATAAGCATAATTTAATCAAGAATTTTCTGATCTTTTTACATAACATAAGCATAATTTAATCAAGAATTTTCTGATCTTTTTACATAACATAAGCATAATTTAATCAAGAAGTTTTCCATTTTCTAGTCCAAATACAAAAATAGATTGAAATTTGAGGCTAAATGAGCAGGTGTATGCAAAAAATCACGGATTAAGTACATTCGATAATCAGCAATTAACATGTAAGTCAGAATTCCACCAATTAAAATGACAAAGAATTGAGAGCACTCAAAATCAATCAATTCAAATCACCAAAAAAAATCAGTCAGCTTTTACTAAGCAGAGGATAATGGTAATTGAGTAATTCAGCTCAATGGAATCCAAAATAAATAGTGAAATTGGACGAACTGAGAAGAGGAGGAAGAGAAGGAGACTTGCCGGAGAAGCAACGGAAGGATGAACGCCGGCGGAGGACGGCGTGGTTGTAGTAGGGAAGGGTGGTGGAGGAGACGGCGGCGGGAGAGGAGGAAAGAGATAAGCGTCGGGAGAATGAAGCTGATGGGAGTCGGTAAATAATGTTGAGTGTCGATGACGGCGTAGTCTCCGGCGAGAACCGTATCGCCTGCGGCAGTGTTGCTCCCATCATTGTCGTCATTTGTCACTGCCTGGCTCTGTACCTCTTCTTTTTTTATTTTTTTGTTTAATTCTTGTAGTTGGGTGCTTCGAGCAAAATTATCCGTGTGTATATGAGACTGAGGGTTTGAGGGTCCTTTTGGTTCAGCTCTACCTTTTTCGGAAGCGCTTCATAAAAACGATTATGAGAAACAATTTGTGCAGAAATTTGTGTCAGTTTGGTCAACAAAATTAAGAAAATTAAGAAGTTGTTCTGAGAAACAGAAGCTATTCTATGCCCAATCATTCTATATTTCTATGGTACCACAGGGTACCATTCTTTGTGTACCCCCCAATTTTTTGTCTACAGAGTCCATAGGTTTATTTTTAAAGCCAACCCTCTTGTAATAGATCAGTCGGGCCCAACACCAAATCCAACATACTAGCAATTAAATAAAAACAAACAAAATAAAAAACACTCTCATTCTCTGTCCTCCCTCCCCAAATCCGACCACCACTCATAACGTCCCAGCCGCCACCATCTCCGCCACCAACCACCACCCCAAAAACCCCCGACAACCCATAACCGTTGTCGTCGTCATGCCCGCTCTCTCCTCCCCTCTCCCCAAAGCACGACCCACCCCATCGGCATCCCCGCTTCGCTCCCACCTCCGGCAAACCCAACCCGACCACCAATCGACCGGGACACCGCGACGCCACCCTCGCTCCGTCGCCCCCGCGAATGATCCCCATTTCTCTCTTTTCATTTCCTTCTCTCCTCCTTTTCATCCTTCTTCGGCGAATTTCGTGGGTTCGGGTGGTCGTACAAGCGGCTGAGGGCCGCCGGCGACTGGTGATAGATCGGGAGTGCTCGCCGGCGACTAGTGAAAGGCCGGGAATACATGTGGTGAAGTGGAGTTGGTGGCTTGTGGTGGAGGTGGGTCGGGTGGGGTTTTGAGGCTGTGTTTGCCTTTTTTTTAATGTTTTATCATTTTATAACAAAACTAAGTCATTATTGAACAATGGTCTATTAAGAAAAGATAGACCGTTAATAAACAAAAATAAACTAACCATCACGAAACAAAAGTTGTTCATTCCAGAACAAAAGTAAACCATCCGTGAACAAAAAAAAACATCTCAGAACAAAAAGTGATCATCCTAGGACAAAAACCAATCATTCCTAGACAAAAACCATTCATTCCATAACAAAAACTAATTATTATAGAACATAAATAGGTCTTTTTGGAACAAAAACTGATCATTATAGAACATAAATAGATCATTATAGAACAAAAATATGTCATTTTGGAAAAACAATTAATCATTATAGAACATAAATACATCATTATAGAACAAAAAATTCATCATTAAAAATCAATCATTATGAAACAAAAACAGATCATAATAAAACATATATTAATAATTATAGAACATAAATTAGTCCCTCATTCTCAAATAAATTGATCATATAAACACAAATAGGTCATTCTGAAACAAAAACTGATCATTATAGAACAAAAATATGTCATTATGAAACAACAATTGATCATTATAGAACATATATACATCATTAAAGAACAAAAATGGATCATTAAAATTCAATAATTATGAAACAAAAACAGATCATTATATTAATCATTATAGAACATAAATTAGTCTCTCATTGTCGAATATAAATTGATCATAGAACATACATATGTCATTCTGGAACAAAAGCTGATCATTAGAGAACAAAAATATGTCATTCTGGAACAAAACGGATCATTATATAACATATATACATCATTGTAGAACAAATATTGATCATTAAAAATCAATCATTATGAAACAAAAACAGCTCATTATAGAACAAAATATGATCATTATAGAACATAAATACATCATTATTGAACAAAAAATATGTCATTCTGTAACAACAATAGATCATTATAGAACATATATACATCATTATAGAACAAAAATTGATCATTAAAATTCAATCATTGTGAAACAAAAACAGATCATTATAGAACAAAAACTGATCATTATAGAACACAAATACATCATTATAGACCAAAAACTGATCATTATAGAATATAGATACATCATTATTTAACAAAAACTGATCATTAAAAATCAATCATTATGAAACAAAAACATATGATAGAACAAAAACTGATCATTATAGAACATAAATACATCATTATATAACAAAAACTGATCATTATAGAACGTAAATACATCATTATAGAACAAAAACTGATCATTATAGAACAAAAATCAATCATTATGAAACAAAAAAAGATCATTATAGAACATATATTAATCATTATAGGACATAAATTAGTCTCTCATTCTCGAATATAAATTGATCATAGAACATAAATATGTCATTCTGGAACAAAAGTTGATCATTATAGAACAAAAATAGGTAAAGAACAGATGTCAAAATAGCCCCGTGATTTTGTTTATTAATTACAAAAGTTTAAATCTTTACTAATTGAATTGTATGCCAAAACCATTCAAGAACAAAAAGTAACCATTCTACGACAAAAACGAACCATTCCAGAACGAAAGGTAATCATCCTAGGACAAAAACAAACCATAGTGAAACAAAAACTAACCATCCTAGGACAAAAACCAACCATCCCAGAACAAAACTTAACCATCCCGAAACAAAATCCATTCATCTCAGAACAAAACCTAACCATCCCGAAATAAAATATATCATTCTACAACAAAAACAGAAAACTCTATAAATATTTGCTCTAAAATGATCTATTTTTGTTTTGTAATGATCTGATTGTGTTCCAAAATGGTTAATCTATGTTTTGTAAGATATATTTATGTTTTAAAGTGATCTAATTTTGTTCTGTAATAACTTTTTTGTTCTTTAATGATCAGTTTTGTAAGTTTTTGACATTTTGTTATGAAATGATCGAATTTTGTTATGCAATGATATGTTTTTGTTCCGTAATAACATGTTTTTTATCTCTATTTTATTATGAAATTGAAATTAAGAACAAAAATCATTCATTCTATAACAAAAACTACGAGTATTTCATTTCGGGACAAAGACTAGTCATTGCAGAACAAAAATCATTCATTTTAGGACAAAACCCATTCATTCCAGAACAAAAATTATTCATTCCAAAACTAAAATCATTCATTCTAGAACAAAAATCATTCATTTCAGGACAAATGATCAGTTTATGTTCAATTTATGTTCTATAATGATCAGTTTTTGTTTTATTATGATATATTTATGATTTATAATGATCAATTTTTGTTCTATAATGATGTATTTATGTTCTATGATGATTGTAATATCCCGAAATTTCAAAGTATTTTACATTAATAATTTAATATTTATTAATTAGATTATCTAAATGAAAAAGATTTAAATGTTATTTGTGGGTCGTTTTCAAAATGAGTTCGGAAATGATTTCTAAGATCGGAATATCTATTTGAGTTCTATTCCTAAATTGGGTCAATAATACCCAATGGACCAACAACAACCCAAATTGACACCAATGGCCCAAACACCAATCATACCCCAACCCAACCCAAAAGAGGAATCAGAAAAAGGAAAGAAGGAAAAAGGAAAAAAAAAAAAAAAAATCCAACCCCTTCTCTCTCTCTTTCTCGCGGAAACACCCCCCTCCCCCCCGTATAAAAAACAGAGGTCGCGCCTCCCCTGCCTCTTCTTCTTCTACGTCTTCGCTCGTCCTTTCGCCGCGCCGTCACTTGCTTTTCTCCTGCCCAGCTCGCCGTCGTGAGCTTTTCCAGACCACCGCGCCGCCACTCTTCTTCCCCTGTTCTATTTTTCGTGAGCAACATCCTCTTCTTCTCCTTCTCCCCCTGTTTTCCGTCTTCTTTTGAAATCAATAGTTTTAATTCGTGTTTGTTGCTTTAAATCATGATTAATAAGTTCTAATATATGTTATAAGTATTGGGTAATCGATTAGGGGTGGTTTTATGCATAAAGATTTGATTTTGATGATGTTTTTAGTTGATTTTCTTTAATTACGAATTTGGGTTTAATTAGTGTAATTATTCGAATTAAGTTTAATTAGTTCATGAATTATGATTCTAGCATGGTTATAATCTATCAGTCATGGGTATTGAATTTATCTTGAGAATTATTGGGGTTTTGTTCATTATTGAAGAAATTGTAAAATTGGGGGGAAATATGGTTAATTGCTTCTAAATTAGGTTAATTAGCTAAATTTAATTATGATGGTTGAAATTTCGACATAGTGATAATTTAGAGGTTTATAATCTGATTTTCGAAATTTAGATGATTTAATTCGTTTTTGTATAATTTTGGTGTAATTAAGCATGTTTTTTCATAATTAAGATATAATATAGATTGATTTAATAAATTCTAAATAAATTATAATAATTAAAAGTTTGTTTTTATGAATTAGATTCTGTTTTAAAAGAAGTTTTAAGACTTTGAGAATTTTCAAAACAAATTAAGTATTATTGAGTATTAGTAGCTAACCATGTAATTAGAACTGTCATTGTTGGTTAAGTGTTGATTATTGGATTAGAAATTCAAGTAGTCATGAGCATTGCATATAGAATAAGATCAACATAAGCACTAGATGAATGATTGGATAAAGATTAGTATTGATTTGGGATTATCGATTGTGTAATTGTAGACCTCGAGTTCGTAGACGAAGAATACTAGTGACCGTTGTGCTGTCGTGTTCTTGTGTGCATTAAAAAGGTAAGCTAGCATGCTCAACCTTTATTAACGTTGTAGGAACCTTTCAAAATTATTTGCTAAGTGATTGGTGTGTTGGATGAAAACTTAGTGTCATGATAGGTGGAGAACGATTTATTGTTTTGATTATCATATCACGATTGGATTGGATTGGAATATTGTATTGATATATTATTTGGTATGATTAAAGATATGATGTTGGAATTGTGGTTGATGAATGTACAAGTGTTATCGAGGTGATTTAGTTATGAATGGTCGTATGGTTGTTGCATTATAGACTTGTGTAGATGATCGATATTATAAACAAACAAATAAATAAAGTATACACGATGATCATTGGCTTGAGTCACATTGACTCCACTTTATTGGTTTGAGTCACATGGACTCCACTTTACTGCCCCGCCACATGGGTTTTTTAAGAGGGCTCGGCTCTAGTACTACTCTATTGGGTTAGCAATACTTAATAGGGGGTGTGCACTTTTAAGGTCTAGTAGTCTTATATGGTATGGTTTGGTGAGTCGACAAAGAATCGGCTCACCCACGTATATAATGATATGGTTTGGTGATTCGGTAAAAACCAGTTCACCCACTTATATCTACGATTGGTATGGTTTGGATGAGTTGGCCACAAACCGGCTCATCCCACTTATAAATTTGATACGAAGTCCTCCTTAACAAGTATAAAAGAATGATTTGTATTATGTTGATGGATGTCAATCACTTGTTAAGTTTATTGTGATGCTTCTATTTTGGTGACTTGGTTTGCCTTACGAGTTGTTTATGTGATAATATGCTAAGTGTGGTTTTCGAAAATAAAACTAAAACGTTTTTCAAAACCAAGGTAAGAGTTTTGGTTTTCTACGAGTTGAGGTGTTAGCTTACTCAATTTCACTGACTTTTCAAACTGTGGTTTTTGTGTTTTAAATCCACCACAGGTATGGAGTAGTTGATGCATTGCGGGGATGACGATTCACTAGACATCAGTTAAAACAAATAAAGCTTAGACATTAAGCTATAGACTATTGACAGTACTTATATTATTTCATACTTCGTATTTGAGTTTCAGATTATTGTAATTTAATATTTGGGTTGTAATAGATTTATTTAGACCACTAGACATTTCTATTCTGGCTTTTGAAATCTCCTAGCATTCGGGTCTTTGACTTGAGTGCGGATTGACACCTCTGAATTTCCTCATTTGTGTTTTTGGATCTCGGTAAAATGTTTAAATAAAAAAGGAAAGGAAATTTGGGGGTGTTACAATGATCGATTTTTGTTTCATAATGAGAGACTAATTTATGTTATATAATGATTAATATATGTTTAATAATTATCTGTTTTGGTTTCATAATGATCTGTTTTTGTTTCATAATGATTTGATTTTTAATGATCAGTTTTTGTTCTATAAAGATGTATTTATGATCTAATCAGTTTTTATTCTATAATGATGTATTTCTGATCTATAATGATCAGTTTTTATTCTATAATGATGTATTTATGTTCTATAATGATCAGTTTTTGTTACGGAATGACAAATTTATGTTCTACAATGATCACTTTTTGTTTTATAATGATCACTTTTTGTTTTATAATGATATAAAAAAAATAAATAAATAAACATTTCTCTCACCACACCTTCACCCCGACCCTCAACGGCTCGACCCACGCACGCCAACCCCCACCGCCAGCTATTCCCACCACCACCACAACCACCCTCGTTTCTGACGCCAGACGCATAAACCACGTAACGGGGAAAGGTGGCGGAAATGGGGAGTTAATTGTGTTGCGAAAGATTCACGAAAGAGCAAGAGATGGCAGGATGTGCGCAGGAGACGAGGGCGGGAGGATGAGGCGGCGGCGATGTTATGGTTGGACGGCGAGAAGGGAGGCGGTCGTGGAGTGAGTGCGGGACTGATGTCGTCGGAGCAAGGATGTACAGGTATTGTGAATGAAGGAGAAGAGATAGAAGAGAGAAAGAGAAAGAGGTGAGATTGGGATGTACAAGCATTGTAATTTCTTACGGCCCAAATATTATATTTCATCTTGGGCTTTTAATAATCTGCTGGACTTTTTGTAAAGGGAAACGGTGATGGTACCCCGGGGGTACCTAAGTATTTGCGTTCTATGCCTGTTTGGCCAGTATTTTTGTTTATCAGTTTTATATGTTGATTTGTAGTGTAATAGTCATAAAAGGGTTGTATGAATAATTATTCCACTACGCCAAAAAAAGGATTAGACCCCGCTAAATAAGACACCGGAAAAGTTAAAACCGGTGTCAAAAATTGGTACGACATCGGTTTTGCTATACCCGGTGTCATAGGTATTAAAAAAACAAAAAACATGCCGTGGGTACACAAAAAAAAAAAAAAGAAAAAAAAAAGTCTAGGACCTTTGACACCGGTTTGACTTAAAACCGGTGTCAAAGGTATTAAAAAAAAAGGAAAACTGTCGTGGGTACACCAAACAAAAAGAAAAAAAAAAGTTGAGGACCTTTGACACCGGTTTGTCTTAAAACCGGTGTCAAAGGTATTAAAAAAAAAAAAGGAAAACTGTCGTGGGTATACAAAACAGAGGACCTTTGACACCGGTTTTGTGTACAACCGGTGTCATAGAAGTTTTTTTTTTTGGGAAATAAGTGATTCAATAACACCCAGTACAATCGAATTCGCGTATCATCTTCATCCCAAATTGCAAGCAAATTCAAAACCCAGGAAAAAAAAAACGAAGACCGCTAGCGACTCATTGCTATCGCCGGCGACGTTTGCTCTATTGGATTGTCTTTTGTCGTCGCCTTCGTTCTCTATTGCCTCTATTCGTGTGGTTGTCGTCGCTCCGTGTACGTGGTTGCCTCTAAGTTTCGTCGCGTTCGTGGTTGCCGTCGCTGCTCGAGGCTTTTTCCGCTCCGTCGCTGCTCGTGGTTGCCGCAACCGCGTCTTAGCTTCTTGCTCATCTACCGCCGCCGCCCACTTCTTCCTCGTGGTGCATCTTCCAATTCATAAGGTTCGTGTTTATTGATTTTTCAATTATTCTTGTTTTGAGTATAGTTAGATTTATATGGTGAATTGCTCTTATTACGTGAATTGCACTTTTTTAGATTCATTTTGTGTATTGGCGTGCTATGGTGAATTGTTCTTATTTGGGTGAAATTGGTCATTAGTTGTCGGGAACAATAGAGTACTACTACTTATATATAGTTGACAAAGAGGCACCGGTTATGCATTTGACCGTTTTCGTAAGTGTTTTGTTTGGTTATGAATATGGTATTGTAGTAGTAGCTAGTGGTTTAGTTATTCGATTAAAACAAATACATTTTATATGTTTGAATTAGTAGTTTTAATTATCGTGTTTGATTTTTTTAGAATAATTGGTTACTAATTTTAGTAGTGAGTTTAGTTCGATTATTGAAACAATAGAATTGTAGATTATTGAATTGATTGTTTTAATTAGTAAGATTTAGACGTTTCTTTTATTAGGTTGTGTTTAGGATAATTTGTTGTTAATTTTGGTTAATATAGACATGGATCGGAAATGGATAACAATGTCAAATCAAGGTGACCGTGATTATGAGGAGGGGATTCGAAAGTTTCTAAAGTTTGCCGAGAAAAATTGTGAAGATTTAAAGCGTATGCGGTGCCCGTGTTGTAATTGTTATAATATGAGATTTCACTCTCTTGATACGATAAAATTTCATTTGGCTAAGAGTGCTTTTGCTTCAACTTATACAAAATGGATTTTTCATGGGGAGGCAACACATGACTTGGGCATGGATAATGAAAGTAATAGTGAATTTGTCCAAGAAGATATTAGAGAGAATGTTGATGACTATATTGGAGAGGATGGTGAAGACTATATTGGTGAGGATGATGATGACAATAATATTGATGCGATTAGTGGAGAGGGTAGTGGAGAAGAGGGGACTGATGATCCGAATCAAGATGAAATTGATGTAGATGTAAATGGTGATGACCCGAATATGATGGAGAACTTGTTGAATGAAAATGAAGAGGTGTTGTATGAAAATTGCAAAAAGTACACTAGATTGTCCGCCGTTTTAAAGTTGTATAATTTAAAAGCGGCAAATGGTTGGAGTGACAAGAGCTTTACTAGTTTGTTAGAGTTGTTGAATGACATGTTACCAAGTGGTAATACTCTCCCTACTCGGACTTATGAAGCCAAAAAATTGTTAGCTTCAATGGGTCTAGGCTACCAAAAGATTCATGCTTGTCCAAATGATTGTATATTGTATCGCAGAGATTATGAAAATGATGTTGTTTGTTCTATTTGCGGTACCTCTCGATACAAGGAGAATAGGAAGGGCGTTCCGGCTAAGGTTTTGTGGTACTTTCCCATAATACCAAAATTGAGAAGACTTTTTGCCAACCCAAAGGACGCGGAATTATTGACAAGGCATAAATCCGGTAAAGATCGAAAGCATGATGGCAAGTTGAGGCATCCGGCCGATGCTTCTCAATGGAGACTTTTTGATGCCAACAACCGTGATTTTAGCAAAGAACCAAGAAATTTGCGGCTTGCGCTATCAACAGATGGAATGAACCCATTCGGTAATATGAGTAGTGCACATAGTACATGGCCTGTTATATTGATTACTTATAATTTGCCTCCTGAGTTGTGCATGAAGAGGAAATACATGATGCTTTCTTTGTTGATTTCTGGCCCACGGCAACCGGGTAACGACATAGATGTTTATTTGGCTCCTCTTCTTGATGATTTAAAATTGTTGTGGGATGAAGGAGTACAAGTCTTTGATGCTCATGTTGGTCGTAAATTCAATCTACGTGCTATGTTGTTCAACACTAGCCAAGATTTTCCTGTATACGGCAACTTGTCCGGATATAGTGTTAAAGGAGATAATGCATGTCCGATATGTGAAGAAGATGCAACCAAACTCTATCTTAAAAATTCTCACAAGAATGTCTATCTTGATCATCGTAGATTCTTGCCGTTCAACCACCCTTATCGTAGACTAAGAAAAGCTTTCAATGAAAAACCAGAATTGCGTTCGCGTCCAACGGTTTTGACGGGCGCCCAAGTGTATGAGAAAGTCAAGGATTTGCAAATCACATACGGCAAGAAATGTGGTTCTAAACTTCCATCCAAGGGTTACAAGAAAAGATCTATATTTTTTTATCTTCCTTATTGGAAAGAGTTGACAGTTAGACATTCTCTTGATCTCATGCATATAGAGAAGAATTTTTGTGATTCTCTTGTTGGCACATTGTTGGATATTCCGAACAAGGCAAAAGACACTGCGAAGGGAAGACAAGATATTTTTGATGAATTTGAACTTAGAGAAGAGTTGCTAGCGCAAAAAGTAGGCACACGAACCCGTTTACCCCCCGCCGCTCATACGCTCTCTAAAAATGAGAAAAAACAATTTTGTGAGTGTCTTAAGGGAATAAAGGTTCCGGAAGGGTATTCTTCAAACATTAGCACCCGTGTGTTTATGAAGGATTTGAAAATTGTATACTCATGCAACAACTTTTGCCCGTAGCTATTCGTTCAATTTTACCAAAAAAGGTATGATATGCTATTACAAAGGTGTGTTTATTCTTTAATGTCATTTGTAGCAAGGAGATTAATCCGGCTGAGTTGGACAATTTGGAGGAAGGGATTATTTTCACATTATGTCAGTTAGAGATGTATTTTCCTGTTTCTTTTTTCGATATCATGGTTCATTTGCCGGTTCATTTGGTAAGAGGGATCAAATAATGCGGTCCTATCTTCTTGAGATATCAATATCCGTATGAAAGATGCATGAAAATATAAAAGGATCATGTGACAAATAGATCTCATCCCGAAGGTTGTATTGTCGAGCGTTATATCATAGAAGATGCTCTTTCTTTTTGTTATGAATTTATCTCCGATGATGAGCAGGTTGGTCTTCCAAAACCACGTCATGCCGACAAAATGGAAGGCAAGGGTGTTAGGGGTCACAAGATTATCCAACTCAATATCGAAGAAATGGATTCAGTTCACTCATATGTTCTTCACAATGATGATGCTGTCGAATCTTACATTAAGATGCATAAAACTTTTTTGAGAAATGTGCATAGAAATAAGAGTGACATGTGGATTGAGAATGAGAACAAAAAGAGATTTGGCACTTGGTTGAAGAACCAAGTGGTAAGTCAACCGATCAATAAATTTTCTGAACATGTAAGGATTCTTTCTTTTGGTCCATCTCTACAAGTTTCCTCTTACAGTGGATATGCGATTGGTGGATATACATTCTATACCAAAGAACAAGATCCAAGAAGCACTATGCAAAATAGTGGAGTTTGTGTTGAGACCGTTTCATTTCATTTTTCAAGTGCTAAGGATAACAATCCAATTGAAAAAGGAATGCTTTACTATGGGCAAATTGAAGAGATTTGGGAATTGTATTACCAAACTGTTCGGATTCCCATTTTTAAATGCAAGTGGGTTGACAATAACAACGGTGTTAGAAGAGATGAGTTGGATTTCACTTTGGTTAACTTTGATAACGTTTCACATAAATATGATCCGTTCTTGTTCGCAAGCCAAGCGAAACAAGTTTTTTATGTGAGTGACCCTTTGGATAAGAAATGGTCAATTGTTTTATCTGCTCGACCTAGACATAAGTTTGATTATTATGTTGAAGATAAGATTCTCGAAGGTTTGGGTGCTCCGACTTCATGTAATGATGAGATAGAAAACGATGATGATTCCTTATTATATGTTAGAGACGATCATGATGAGGGAATTTGGGTGCAAGATGATACAAATGGAGCTTCATCTTCGAAAGTAACTAAAAAACGTTCTCGGACCAACGTAAGTCGCCTATCAAGAAGTTCTTGGTATTTAGTTTTACGTGTACTTTTAATTTTCATTATATTACTTGCACAAGTTCCTCTTAATTTTATTTGTATTACTTATGTTTAATATTTAATTACTTGTACTTATTATATTTATTTTATTTTATTTAACTCTTTGTGTTTTTATAAATAATCATGTTTATATTTTGTCTATGTAGGTTGGATAATGTCCACTCGAAGAAGAAAAAAGTCAAAGAGTGGCGGTGATGATAATGCCGATTCCGATAGTGAAAGAGGTCAAACTTTACTACGCGTATGTGCCAAAGCATTACATAATGGTACTCCTTTTCCGTTAGAGTGGAGCACGGGCGGGTTGTTAAATCCTATTGGCGAACATCGTGCCAAGCTTAGTAGTTGGATAGGTGCCACCGCACGTGCACATGTGCCTATCACTTTGAGAGAGTGGAAGAAGCTTGACGAAGCCACAAGGGAACGTGTCTTACACGATATTGAGGTTAGATTTAATATTCAATTTATATCATATGTTTTTTATTTTATCTAAAAGTTATCTCCTTCTTTATGTTGTTTTTATATATATGTATGTGTTTTGTTGTGTTGGTAGGGTGCATTTTATGTTCATCCCGAGCGTAGAGGATCTTGGGTGTTAAGGATAGCCGGGGAAAGATGGAGAAACTGGAAGACCAAACTTCACCTTAAGTATATGTATGTGGAAAACGAGGAGACCGAGGAAAAGTCAGTTGTAAGGAAGCCGCCGGTCGTGTATCCACAAATCACTCAAGATCAATAGGATGCTTTTATAGAATATCATTTGAAAGATCCAAAGTTTCTAGTAAGTTTACTTATAATTTTATAATTCTATTTAAACTTTAGTTTATTTTAATGGATGATCTAACTTTTTTTTTTGGATTATTAGTCATTTAGCAAAGACGGGAAAGAGAATGCGTCCAAAAAGAAGACTAAATACTTCGGCTCTCGGAAAGGATATATTGGCATCACCGAAGAAATTGTAAGTAAATATACACCTATTTACTTTTTTCTATTATTGAGAATTCAAAACTAATCGTATATTTTTATTACTAACACAAAAATGTATTCGGTTGAGAAATTTGCCTCTAAAGGTGTGAAAATCAAAGAAGTACCACGTCATGTCTCTTGGTTGAGAGCGCATAAATCTAGGAAATGTGCGATGACCGAGTATGACGAGGAAGTGGTGAAAGAAATTGTATGTTTTTTAAATCATTTCACATAGTAATTTTAATAATTCATTTTACATATAAATTTAAGTATACTAATTAGTCTCTTTATTTCATTTTTAGGGGGTGTTGGAAGAAGTCGTGGAAGAGGGAACATTTGTTCCACAAGGGCGAGATGATATATTATCACGTGCAATCGGCAAAGAGGAGCACCCGGGTCGTGTTCGTGGTGTAACCAACATGGTGAATATTTCTGATATTTTTGGTCGATCTACGAAGAAGATGTCCGAGGTAAAGTTAGAGAATACGGTGCGAACAATGCAATCCCAAATGTTCAAGATGAGTCAAATGTTTTGCAAATTCGTAGCCGGCGATACTCCAAGTCAAGAAGATATGAAAACATTCATGAGCATGATGAACAGTCACGATTCGCAAGCAAAGGAAGACAACGAAGAGGATAGAGTGTCTAAGGATTCTAATAATGTGTTAAGAAAGGGGAAAGCAGTGAGTTTAAATGAAGATCGTGACCCTCCTGCTTCCCATTCATCTGCGAGACAGGTTCCTTAAACGTCAACCTCATCAATTCAACATACAATAGAGGGGGGGCAGGTTCAGGTATCTAATATAGTTATACAATTTTTTTATATAAAAATCAAGTATATTTAGGAATTGTGGTATATATATAGTTTGGCCAAACTTTCATTATTGCTTTATTAATGCAGGGTTGGCATAAGTGTCAAATGTCACTTCCGAGCAATCCACAAGAGATAGTAGCTTTAGGAGAAGTATATGTGTCGGGCAATTCGGAACTAAACCTTCTACACAATAACATTGTATCTTCCGGTTATAGTAAAATGAGTATCTCGAAAGATTTGGTGCCAAATGCCGAATTGCCAGTTCCGACCCCAGAAGCTTGTTTTCTCACTTCGGCCGTTGGTGGTTATGTGTTGTGGCCATCTCCTTTTATATTTCCAGTGACCAATACGGTAACTTATATTTCATAATAATTGAAATTGTCATATTGTTTTTGATTTATATTCACTTTCTAGCAAGTGGTTTATGTTGTTTGTTCACTTAAAATGACACGGACAACTCTACAAATAAGCACAACACACCACCAACCAACACTTCGACCCCTACATCAACTTCCATTTCCTCTTCTAAAGACATAACCACGGAAGATAAAATGAAGATGAGGAGAACTGTGTTGATGAGGTGGCTTTGTAAGGAAGCTCGAAAGATGAAGAAATCCGGATCGGCAAAAACTTTGCATGTTCCCGAGCATGTGCTCCATAATATGCAAGACTTGTATGTGACACCGGAAGAGATGGAGCAATGGTGTTATCAATGGCAAATTCAATCTACTCACATTACGACATTTATCTTGTAAGTCATGAATAACCTTTGTTTAAGTAAAATAATAATTGTAGTTTAGATACTAATCGTATATTGCTTAATTCATACATGTAACACTATTTTTGTTTTGTTTTATGTAATAGGTATTTGAGAAAGGTGTGTGAAAAGAGCCGTGTAGAGGGTTTGTATGGTTTTTTATGCCCGACATATTTGTCTCCTATAACACCTGTTGATGATGAGGATGATCTTGGGAATTATATTTATAATTCTTTTACTTGTACAACATGTGCACACGGCCAAAAAATATTTTTTGCACCTTATAATGAAAGGTAACTAGTTTTACCAATTCTTGTACTTTTTTTTTATATTTCATAGCTTATATTTGTTTTATAATGTATAGTGCACATTGGATGTTAGCTGTGATTCATCCACCGTCGGGAACGGGGTTTTGGTTAGATCCATCAAGAGGGACCAAGAAACCACCCGAATTACGTCTTAATCTAATACAAGAGTATGTGTATATTATATAAGTTATTTTATTTAAACTCATTACTAGTTAATTATACCTTATATATTGCAATTTTGGTTTTATTTTGCTAGCGCCGTCACGAGAATCAGGAATTTGGATCCTCTAGCCAACCTTTGTAACACTTCGACGCTTGTGAAATGGCAAAATATAATGGGACGTTTGAATTTTTGTTTTTATTAAATATAATTTTGATATCCTATTTATAGGTTCGAATTTTAGCTAACTTATTTTTTATTTGTTTTGTAGTGTCCCCGTCAACCATTAGGAAGTCAAGATTGTGGATTTTATGTTTGCCGTTACATGTTTGAGATAATCCAAAAAAAAGTTACAACTATTCCTATTGCGGTAAATATCAAAACATATATCTTGTTATTTATCAATGTGTAAAATTTGGTAACCTAAATTCATTTTGTTGTTTTAGTATGTTGTGAAAGGTTGCAAACAATTTACGGATGAACAAGTGGATCAAATAAGAGATCTTTGGACTACGTTTGTCTTTGTGGATGAAGATGAAGAAGAAGATGAAGATTTCTAGCTACTTTAGTTTGCTTGTAAGTGTTCAAATCTAATGTGATTTCTTATGCATTTAGACTCTCTTTAACTTAGAATAGAGTAGTTGGTATGTTTTAGTATGGAAATTTAGAACTTGGAAAAGTAGAGAACTCCATTGTTAGTTGTATTTTGGAGGAATGTTGTGGATCGGAGTGATTGAGATTCGATGGATTGTTTTTGTAGAGAATCGGTTTGAAATACTTGATAGTTGATAGTCGAAGAATTGGAGATTGATATCTCGTGGCTTGTCAATTGTGTATATATATATGTATTGTATGTGTAATGTGGGAATTGGCGGCTAATCGGATCGTGGTCGCCAATTCCCTGGCCGAGGCAGAAGCAGGCAAACCAAAAAAAAAAAAATACATACGACACCGGTTATAAGAACAACCGGTGTCAAAGCCCTACGCAGAAAAAAAAAAATACATCTATGACACCGGTTGTAGAACAACCGGTGTCAAAGCCCTACGCAGAAAAAAAAAATACATCTATGACACCGGTTGTAGAACAACCGATGTCAAAGCCTTACCCAAAAAAAAAAACATACACCTATGACACCGGTTTTCCCAACAACCGGTGTCAAAGCTCTTCTCCAGTCGCGCGTCCCAGGTACACCTTCGACACCGGTTTGACTGAAAACCGGTGTTGTAAGTACTCAAAATGACACCGGGTAGAGTTTGTGCAACCGGTGTCGTATGTAAATACACCGGCAGCCCAGACACCGGTTACAACCGGTGTCGGGATCAAATTCAACCCGGTGTCTTTCTCTCTTTTTGGCGTAGTGTTCTTTTGTTTCTTGTGGTTAATTCAATTTATTAATAATAAAAAAAAATGAGTATGATAAAAAAAAATATGTTCCAATTTATGAACCTTGCAATTAGACCACCTACTGAAAATTTGCAATCAATCTTGATTGTTCAAAAGTACCAAAACATATTGAATATTCAAGAGTCAGTCTTACATGTCCAAAGTTTTACAATTGATCCATTAATATAATCTCATAGACAGAAGTTTAATCAATTAATATGATTTCCTAAAGAATTCGCAATATTGTGCCGGATAGACTCCATATTATCATCATCCATAGATCCATCATACTCTAATGTTGAATGATTCAGTACGTTCTCATTATCTTGATCTTGTTCCACCTCGGGTAATATAATCAGGGTCTGGTCACATTTATCAAATTCCAAGTCCTTAGGTGCATGTCGCCTAATATAGTTGTGCATAGCCATAGTTGCTGCAACAATTTTATTTTGGGTTTGTAAGGAATAACTTGGCATTCTTGTTAATATCGGCCATCTATTTTTCCATACACCAAAGGTCCGCTCTATAACATTTCTCAAAGAAGAATGTGTATAATTGAACATTTCATGGGAACTCGTAGGAGCTTGAGATGCAAGTTGAAATTTAGGAAGATGATATTGTTGACCCTTATATGGTGCCAAAAATCCCTTCATATTTGGATATCCAGCATCAATCACATAGTACTTACCTGTAACACTACGGAATATGGAAAGTGGTTTATGGAGTTGGTTTGTCCCACATTGGGAAACTAAAGCTCATATGATCAGTTTATAATAGATTCCTATCATAATATTACCAACAAGGCCATCACCTTTTAGAGCCCACGAGAGGATTTACGGACCTAATGGGTGGCTTCCCATCTTATTGGGTTGTGTTGCGACGGACGGTGATTCGGGCTGTTACAGATGGTATCAGAGCAACCCTGCGACCGCGTGCTGAGTGCTGGGGTTAGGCCCAGATCAGCCGTCTAGCGGGGGAGATCTTGGACCTGTGTTGATGTTAGTATGGAATGGCCGAGGCGCGACGGGGACGTCGCGTTCTATAAGTGGGGGAGTTTGTAACACTACGGAATATGGAAAGTGGTTTATGGAGTTGGTTTGTCCCACATTGGGAAACTAAAGCTCATATGATCAGTTTATAATAGATTCCTATCATAATACTACCAACAAGGCCTTCACCTTTTAGAGCCCACGTGAGGATATTCGGGCCTAATGGGTGGCTTCCCATCTTATTGGGTTGTGTTGCGACGGACGGTGGTTCAGGCTATTACATTACCTGCACCAAAGTGATATGTATCACAAAATCGAAAGACGACAACTTGAAAAAAGAAGGAAAAAAACCTGATGGTGGGTGTGGAAATGCTTTTCTTCTATCCTCCATAGCATTCTTAAGAATACGATTATCATGGACAGATCCCGCCCAACCAGCAACAAAGTAAGTGACTAGCACATCAAAGTCACAAATTGCCAATATATTTTGAATGGGAAATCCCTTTCTACCAATAATGTATGGGGTTTTATCTTCCTCCCGAACAACACAAGGAATATGAGTTCCATCTATGGCTCGGATACACTTTTTGAAATGTGGCCAATATTTGTAGTTCTCTTTAATCTTATTCGACACTTTCCGAAAATGAGGATCAGACGGTCTTACAATATCCCTTGAAAACCTTGTCATCGCATCCAAAGTTCATAAATTTCCTACTAATAGTTTCGCCCGAATGTTTGAATCTATTTTGCAAGTTTCGATTACAAACTTGATGTGCACACATGTACACAAATATTCCCAAATCTTCTTGTGCGGACATAACCCTTGTCGATGTTAGCCCATAATTGTTCACTACTAAGTTGGAAAGGCTATAAAATACATGAGGTTTCATTCTTAATATTCGGTAACTCTCACCTAGAGTAGACAAGACTTCATTCAACCATTGTCATCCCGAACATCGCGAAGTTCTTGTAGGTTGTTTATCCAAATAGTTTAGAAAACAGCTAGTGCACAATGCAGCTCCCATACTAGCAAGCATCATCATGTGTTTACTCTTTTTCAATTCATCTTCAAGCAACATATCGTCAATAGAGCTTGTGTTAGAGCTTGTCTCTGTCTATTTGCCTTCATCTTCTTCACACTCCGCATCATCATCTTCGCACATAGAATCACTCATATATTCATCACTATCATTTCCATTCGATATAATCTGACAAAAGGGGAAATAGTTTCAAGAAGTGAACTTAATTATTCCATACAAATCAAATCATTTTTTAATACAAACATGTGTAACACAAAAGAACCAAACAAACAAACAAGTTTCAAACACACTAGTCTCAAATAAAGTAAAAGGAATTAAACTAAAATTTCAATGACGAGAAGTTTTAGACTTCTCTCTCTCAAGCTCTTGTTGTAACCAAGAAACTCGCACATCTTGGTTGGGCAAAGCAACAAACATCTCCTTGTAATCTCGTTTAATAAATAAAAGAGTTCTCAAAATGTACAACTCACTTCCTACTTCAGCTCCATCAATTGTACTCAACAAACTCAAACACTCGGAAATGGAACAACCTGCCAGGTCACTTTAGACTTATTTCCCATTTTCTGTTTAGCTTTACTTGCACCCACAAAAGTCGGTTTCGCCTTCCCGGCGCTTGCTACAACTTCAACTTCATTTTGTGTTTCATCACCTTCTTCTTGTTCAACATCATGTGCGACATCTTCGCCTTCTTCCTCTTCTTTGTCTTCCTCGGCCGAAAAAGGGGTCTAGGACGTTTTGTCGGTAGCATAAATCTTGCAGAACATCACATCCATCTCTTTCTCATTTTTTAATCCACTGTCGCGAAATCCAGAAAGTTTTTGAGTAGCCTACATCGATGCCAAAATGACTGATCATATGGTAATTTGATAAAAATCACAACTTGATACCAAAAAAAAAAACAATAGAAAGGAAGATAGTACACACCTTATCATCCCACCATGAATCATCAGCGACAACCGTATCCTTGTCATGATCCTAGCCTAATCCCGTTTCTTTGTGCACTAAACTTTTCCAAGTAGTATATTCACCCTTCATCTTCTCCCATTTATTCTTTAATTGTTTGTTATCATAATTGTTTTCAGTACGTTGATAAAATTTTCTCACTACATTATCCCACCCCATTTTACTAAAATGAGTGTGAGGCCTATTTTCCGAGTGAACCTTTTCGGCACACACCTCACTAAATATTCTAGTGGATTCATCAATCCAAGTTGCCTTTGTCTTTGCCCTTTTATTTGGGTGCTCACACGTCTTCCATCATAAAAACAAAAAGGATCAAAATTTGAGTGACCAAATTCCCAATCATTTGAGTTCTTTTTAACTGACTCAAAGAACTAGGAAGATAGACAACAATACATAATTTCTTATGATATGTTGCATAATTATTGCGCATAAGCGCCTAAAGCACCAAAACAAAGAAAAGATATAGAAGAAAGACAATCAGATCATATTACGAAATGAACACAAAGTACAAAGAACTAAACTTTCAATGAACACTAATACAAGGTGATCTTGTCTCAAATGTATGGTGAAGTACTTGAAAAAAATAGTATGATGTTCCATTGTCTCATATCGTCTATTTTACCATGATATACATGAACAAAATCTGCTTTTGTTAAAAAGTTCATACAAATTCGACTATTTATCTATGATATACATACACTAAACTTTCAAAGAACCCCAAAACAAGGTGATCTTGTATCAAAGTGTTCAGCTCATACAAATTGGAGTGATCTCTTACTCCTTAAATAACACAATACAAAAGTGATAAATCCTTGCATACAGAAAGACATTCTTAATGAAACTACATGCTCTTCTCAAATTTTTATTCGCCCTCTTATAATGAAACAAGACATACCCGATACTATTAAACTGATTAACTTATGTACTAGGAAGTACGTGTATGTATTAAGAAAATAAGTATAGCAACTACAAAGGAAAACTTATTACAATTATCCACGCTTACGTCGAGTTATCACAGTTGCCCCACGAAAGCAAACAAATGTGAGCTAATGTTACATAGCATATCAAAAACATTTGAGTCACTTATCAGTTGCCACCTTAAGCTAAACTTGCACTCTTCTATATCCCCAGCCTTTGAAGTTAATGTAACACCCCATATTTTTGGGTTACTTGAATTGTGTAAAGTATTGGGAGAATCTCATTTTAAGGATATGAAAATCTATTTTGAGAAGGTAGGGTATACTTTTCGTTTGGAGACACTTTCCTAATTGGGCAACGATTTGGTAAAATTACCAAAATACCCTTACTAAACCCATACTACTTCCTACAAAAAAATAAAATAAAACTCAAACCCTCCTTCTCACGTCACATTCAACAAAAAAAAAAGAAGAAGCAGAAGGAAGGGAGAGCACGACGTGAAGGAGAAGAGAAGGAAAAGAGAAGAGAAGAGGAGGAGAAAGAATAGCCGCGAGCCACCACCGCCGGCCGCCCTCACCGCCGTCGGCCTACCGACCACCACGTAGCCCACCTTGTCCCACCCTCTTGATTTCTACATCAAGAGTTGTAAGTATACATCCCTTTTTCCATAAAGTTCAATTTAGGGCTTTCATGATTTCATCTCAATTATGGTTTGATCGTACTAGTATTGATGGGAATGACTTTGAATAATCTTATTCATGCTTAATTATACTTTTGATGCATGAATTATTGGTTTCTAAATTAGGGCTTTTGAAATTAGAGTTCATGTGTATTTGGGGATGATTTTATGGGTGGATTTGTGTGAAAATTGGAGGGGATACTTATTATGAGATGGGTTAACCTTAGTCTTAATTTGGGAACGTTTTAATGGTGTTTTGATTATGAATAAGTATTCTGCCCACTTCTGAATTTTGCTTAATTTGGATGTTTATATTGTTATTTTGATGATTTAATGGTGGATAAACGTTGTTAGTGTACTTCGGAGGGTGTTGTGCGAATTTGGTATCGTTTGAGTATAGAAATCTAAACTGGAGTTGTGGAGTTGTCTTGTTTGCACTAGTAGAGTGATGGTTAGTAATTAGTGTTTTGTTGATTGATTTTAGGTTGTGTGTTCGAGGAAGTACCGTTCTAAGTCTTGAGTTGATCTTGTGATTTCGCTAGTAAGGTAAGAACGTTGGTTACAATCCCAACCACGGAATCTAAACTCCAAAGTTATCTCATCTTGATACTAACCTTGTTTCCAATGACCATTGCTTACATATTATCCCTATCGTTGTCCTACTATTTTTGGTATCAATATCATTAAAATTAACCTTGCAGCGCTCCCGCCTTTCGGTACAAAGAACCGGCCCTTCGGCCTCTTGGTTTCGCCCGACTCGGCCTTTCTCCTCGGCCACTCGGCCTCTCGGCCGAGCGTGTGCGTCGTATTTGCTCCTTGGTGATTTTGATGTGATTGTATGATTTATGTTATGTTAACGATTGTATAATGTATTATTTACGCGCGTATGATTGTGTACACTAATGTTTATGATATTGTATGTCGATGAAAACCACCTAGAGTAAGGTGACCCGACCAGGTTCGGTCACCTCTATACCTCTGATCAAGGTAGTTTAAGGTCGGGTTAGCTACCGACTTCCTAATAGACTTTCCTCCTAGGGGTACGCATCCTACTGGATCCCTAGCGAGGGGTGTGACACTTTAAGTTGTTAGGGGCGTGTTTGTACTGCTCTAGCTCGCGCTGCTACGAGATTGTGGTGGCTGTGGGGTAGGAGCCCAGCCTTGATTAAACGTATGTAACAAGACCGTCGGATCTTGTAGCGATATGGGGATTATCGCGCTGTATTATCGTTGTAACGATTGTCTATTATAACGCTTGTTTATTATTTGTTAGCTACGCGCCTTGAGGCGCGTATCTTTTGTTCATTTGTGTTTTGTACTTCTTACTCAGCCTGTATGCTGACGTTCTTTTATTCTGGTTTGTTCCCTACCATGTTCTGGGGCCTATGTCATTCTTTGATGGCATAGTTGACAGGTCTTGTTGAGTTTGGATGCTTGCTTGAGGGACGTTAACATGCTGGGGTTTCTTAATCGTCTATTGGACTATTTCATTTGATTATGTAATTTTGAATTCCGTTTTGTAACTGTAGTTCGACATTTAAAGGCTTCCGCTGTTTTATTTTTCGTTGGTTTATTGTAATCGAATTTCTAGCCTAGCAATTGACTTGGTAGTCAATTGCGGCGTGACAATTCTAAATTATTTCTATTTATAGTTCAGTCAAAATTTAGGGTTGTTACACTTAACGTCAATGTGTGCTATCATTCCTCCTAGATAACTAGTGCCAATGCTCCGACTACCTTTGGTTCAATAACAGCGGGAACCGGATTGACTCAAGTACAGCTGAAATTACCACCTAATATATGTCCACTACACCAAGTGCTACTCGATTATGGACCCTCAATCCTGCATCGAAGTTAAAATCTATCAACCTAACTCCACGTTATATCCATCGGCTTTGACGTCTTGCCCTAACCATTTGAGGTGTCATGTCTTGACAATCTTAAGTTTCTCATCCACCGGAAGGTCGAAAGGAACATAACAAACGCAAAAAGTCTAATGATGTCCCAATAAAAAAACAGAGAGAAAATAACATAAAAAATGAAACCCAAGGCATATAGAAAACTCTTTCAAAACAGTAAAAATCAGTCTCAAATATGATGTCATTTCCAAAAATCTGTCTCGTACCTAATGCTTTATGATGTCATATTTTAAAATACAGTCAAGGCGAATAACACACATATGATAGATGTGTTTTCAACATCACCATAGTAACTTATGCTACACCAACCAAACAAATGCACCTTCAAACTGGTTCAACGCAAACACATACTGGTATATGCCAAGGAGGAAAAAAGATATATAAGAGCTAAGCAAAACCCCCTTATTGTGAGTTTAGACATGAACAATAGCAATTATATAAATAAAAATTCTTTTTTCACTCTGCAAAGCAAGATAAGATAATAATAAGGAAACGACGGGAAAACACTTAAAGAAGAGCAAGTATATATACATCGTTCAATAAAGAAGTCGTCACTGTAAGATGTCGTACCTTCGGGTTTCCGATCCGCTCTTCCGAAGAGAGGTGTGGATTACATGGAGTCGCCAGCGGGATTTTTTATAGGTATCCCACAAACCTAGACTGAGGGTTTGATGTAAGGTTACGATTTAGGAAGGTGTTAGGCACCCAACTCGCCCATCATAGTTGATAGTCTCTAATAATTGATTCGAATTAAATAAACAAGTTGTAATTAACGACGAGAGCACGTACACGTAGCATGCTAGCGATTATATAAATCATGCGACAAGGTTTAGTGATGATGTACGTAACACGTGGCCAAATTGATCATGGATCAAAAGCAAATTGCAACAAATTACAAACATGTGTGCAAAGTAACTAACCTACTATCAAACATGCATCAATACATGTAGGCTTAAATAAGGAATTCTAATAAATACTGATCTTGATCATGATAATTCTGACGCATGTCGATTGACTCTTAAGGTAAATACTTTTGATTTGAACATTGAGATCCATAATTGAGCCATAATTTCATTAACATGCATGATAAATTTCGTATGGCACAGACGCAAAATTTTTTTAACAATAGATTTCACATGCAAGTTTATACGCGAAGAGTGATCAAGACATGACAATTTAGCACCGTAATTACGCAATAAACATCTTATGATTACCAAACTTATAATAAGGTAAAACATACTTGAAAACCGGTTTGTAAAAGAATTTGGGGCCCTCAGGTGGACATACTTGCGACGCCTTGCGGATCTTGGCCTTGTTTGCCAATTGGGTGGACCTCTAGTCTTGTACCGTTTCCAATACTTACACCAACGATCTAACGACGCCCGGAGTGGTGTCTTGCTCGCCGTAGGTTGAACTATGTGTTTAGGAATTGAGTTTATTGTGTTTGAGTGTGGGAATTTGTGCTAAGTTATATGCAAAATCAACGTTCGAGACTTGTGTGCTTGTTCACTGGTGTCTCGACTATTTTTCTTACGCGAGTTTTAGAGAATGAAATCAATGTCCTATTTATACTCCCAAGTAATGACATTCTTATGACATTGAAACTCACCATGATGATGTCAATGCACCAATTAATGGAGCTTAAAGAGTTAGAATACATGAGATGTTCTAATGCAAAAGGTGAACCTAGCATTAAGCCTGGGTATTCATTACGTACCCAAACTCCATGCATTATACCTAATTATATTAGACTAGTTAACACTCGGGTACATTGCTAGTGATGACCTTTTGGAGAAATTGGGCAGCCGTCTATTCGAAGTGGGCTTGTGCTTCGAATAGAAAACTAATGCCACCAAATGAATAACATCATCGAAGGGCCATACATAAGGAACATGCACGCATCCAACGTACAACTCTTGGCCCAAACTATTAAAGAATCATCTAAGCAAACAAGGCCCAATATATTAACTCATAACGTCTAATCCAATTATAATCGGGTAATTACGGCGAAACGGTCCAATTATTAACTCATAACATCTAAGCAGTTGCACATTGATGTGGCGTAAATGTGGTGTGTTAATTCGGTTGATTTAGGCGCCTTAGTGTCTATTTGGGCATGGTTTTATCGTGATTCATAGACCACACCACTCAGAGTATTTTTGGAGATTATTCGTTGGTTTTACGAGTTTTTTGTGGCCTTAGACCCTTCTGGTGAGTCTCGAACAATACTAGGGGATCAAACTATGAGTTGGAGCAAGATTCGAGTAGAAGATCGCTTGACCACACTCCGAGAACCACACACCATCACCTCCAACTTCATTGGATCATAACTCTCTAACCAGAAGAAATTTTGCATAAATTCCAATTGGAGAGGAAAGTTCATCGTCTTAGATTTCTGACGATATATTATGAGCTCAAAATGGAGTTCGGAGGTGAGAGTTATGCTCGTTCGAAGATTGACATGCGCTCAGTCCCTCGATTCGAGGATCATTACCCTCGACTCGAGGAAGAGCATCTCGACTCGAGGTTCGTACTCCTCAAGTCGAGGATAGGCGACAGGATGGGTATTTTGAAGAACAAGATCCTCGACTCGAGAGATGGTATCTTCGAGTCGAGCCTCGAGTCGAGAATTCCCTCGCTCGACTCGAGGATTTCGTTCCTCGAGTCAAGAAAATTAGCTCCCGGAAGCTTCCTAGAGGCTAAAGGCGATTTCTTTCACCTAAAAATCTATTTTGTTTTCTAGTGTTTTTGTACTTATCTTGAATAAAGGGCCATGAACCCCTCCCTAGTTATTATCACCTTTCATATTAAGTCTCATCTAGTTTTCACCAGAGAGAGATTATCCAAAAAAATGGGGTTTAATTCCAAAATTATTGTAATAATTAGTATGGAAGGCTAATCTCCTTCTAGATCTTTGTTGTGATGTTGCTTAAATGTATTTTAAAATTTGGATCAATTCAAAAAAAAAAAACAAATACAAAGTTTTCTAAATTGTTCATGTTTAAAATATACAACAACATTTCTTATCTATACTCTTAAAAAACCTTTTTTTTTAATAGATATAATATATAAAGTTTTTTATTTTAAAAATTAAGCAATGCATATCGTAAAATGCATAAATGGATCTCAAATTGAAATACATTTCGAATCAAATAAAATGATATATGTTTAAAAGTTTCGGATGGATATAACTAATTGTATGATCATTTGTACCCTATCTATATAAGTATAGCTTTATGTAGTTTCACGAAAATGAGAATCTCTATCTGAATTGTTAATGATTAGCTGTGTAATATATCTTCTTCTTGTTTGGACTATGTTTGAGCTCTTGCATCTTAATTATCTTTTACTATTATGTATTTATCTTAAATGATAAATTTGTTTTATCTTGTTTACTCTTTCACCATACACTAATATATGTTTCAAAAGTTTCTGATACACATAACCAATTGTATGTTAATTTGTACCGTATTTTTATAATATAGGTTTATGTAAGAGTTTTGCGAAAATGAGAAGACTTTGTCTGAGGTCGTGCATCTTAATTAAATTTTACTATTATATATTTATCTTAAATGATAAAGTTGGACTCTTTCACCATAAACTAAACTTTTTTGTTTACTATTTCACCATGCATTAAACTCGTTTGTTAACTTTTTTACCATACACCAATGGAAGACGTTCTATACATATGGTCTATGGAGATTGCTTTAGAATATAAAGATTTGCTTTAAAAATATAGAATGAGTTCCTAAACATTACCATTTGATTAGTTTGTTTTGCCACTTTACGTCATATTAGAACTTTTACTCTTAGTCTAATTTTTCCTTAAGGAAGGATCAAAGAGGATGAAGCTAGGAAAAAAATGAAAACTTACACTAAATATGGCAATTATACAACATGTGCTTTCCATCGTATGCTTACACTAAACTTGAATTTTTTGTCAATATTTAAGTTAGATGGTGAGTTTTGATTGTTTAATATGACAATTCCATTATTATAATAATCCCTAAGATTAATGCATATATTTATTTCCTAAACTCACAAACTCAAAAGATTACAAAGTTATAAAAAAATTAGAAATGATCTAGACGCGTTGAATGACTAACATCCAAACTCACAACCTTATACTATTGAACAAGTAATAAGCAAAATTAACAAAACTAACCAACTCCAGCATAGGGGAAATAGAGCCTTATAAGTAGGACAATACATTACCACAAATCGGCATTTCGACTCCATAATCGTTGTCATCATCATCATCGGCATAAAGAAGGAGAAGTCGAAGAAGTTGCAACGCACGCGAGAGAAAGCATTGAAAAAGAACAGTTAACGGAAGGCGTGACAGCCGTAAGCCTCGTATTAGAAGGCCTTTCATTTTCATGTGTTTAATGGGAGTGAGAACTAAGAAGGCAACGGTTTGAAACTGTGAAAGAGAAAGAGAAACTGGGCAGATGGAGTGAACAAGCGATTCGCTTGTAACAGATGCCGCGGAGAAAAAATGGAAGTGAAATATAGGACTGGCAAATAAGCGCTTACCTAGCTTTTTTTTTCCATAGTCTCTAACATTACGCCACGTCATCGTAGGTCAATAAGTGTATAAGCAAATGGAGGAAATGCTGCTAACATAGAAATCAAACCTAGGTCATCTACAGAAAAGAAAAAAACAAAACAAAAAAAACAAAAGCCGAAGTCTTACCAAGAGTATGTATCTCGATGATAAATTTTAGGGGTTTAAGCCTGTACCCTCGTAATTTCGACTTTTCCAAATTATACACATTCTTGTTTTACAATTCCAGTTTGTATCCCTGGAATATACATTTTTGTCCACAATGTGACCAAACTATCATGTTGTCGCTAGTGAGCCATTAAATTTGGACGTTTCATCTAAAAGATTATAAAAATTTCCTACTTGTACCCCAATGGTTTCACTATTTTTCGAAATATACCCATTAGTTATAAGTATTATGTTATTTACTAAATTGTATTGTATTTCATTGTACTTCATTATTAACGTCTAACATGAGCCACTTATTAAAAATATTATAAATCACTTGCTATATTATTTTTAAATTAAAACAAAGAAGGATAATTGTTCTTTTGAGTTTCGAATGTGTTGAAATAATTCATTGAGTTTTTATTTAGTGTGTATATATATATTAAATGCTACATAAAGAAATTAAGTAGCTAAATTTACTTAATAAAAAAAAATTACACATAATTCATTAAAAGATCAAATTAAATACTAAACTTTTTATTTTTTGAGAAACAAAGGAGATTTGTGAAAAATGGGTAAAATATAAAACCAAAAGGGTAAAATGTGAAATTTTCTTAAAATTTTGGAAGAAAACGTTGCTAATGGAAATATGGTACTCTGGTCACATTGTGGACAAAATGAACATTTCAGAGGTACAAATTGGAATTGTAAAATAAGAATGGGTATACCTTGGAAAAGTCGAAATTGTACGATACAGGCTGGAATTGTACAAGGATTGGACATCTATCTAAAGAGGCCCTTGCTCCGCCTGGGCCCTTAGACGAGAGCCCAACTCGCCTAGGCCAAAAGCCGCCTCTAGTTGACCCCTTTGATAATGTGAACCAGGTGTAATTAAGGGTCATGCAAAAAGAAGGGGTGATGACGTTTGTGCAGCCAAGGGTGGAGACTCGGATTTTGGTCCGGTCAATCCGGTTTTGAACGGGTTTGACCACCCCCGGTTTTCTGACCTAATTGGCCCGAACCACTGACCGGTTACCTGTTGAACCGGTTGAAACGGCCGGTCCGGTTTTTAAAACATTGGTTCTATAATAGTCATAGAGAAAATGAAAACTGACAACTGAAAACTGAAAACCACTTTTTCTGGTTCTCAAAACCGGGACATTGGTTTATAAAAAAAAAAACTGAAAACTGAAAATAGAAAACTATACCAAACAGTCTCTTAGCTTTTTGGGAAGTGGTAATAAGCCCTACTTAGCCAAGTAAATGAAGGAGATATGACTGTTTGAAAATCACCTGACGAATAAGTGTGTCGGGCACGTGACAGTGGAAGCTGCGACAAGTGCGCGGCGACCGCGGTTGGGTGTCAGGAACGTGTATTCGTACTCGCGGCTCCGCTGCCCGTTTTTTCAAATTGACTTGTTTTTTTGTAAATTTTTCCCCATTTCTATTTGTATAAATAACAAACTTGTGCCTTCGTAATATTATTTAGTGTTTCACTATTTGGTAACGTACGCTTTTGCATGGGGAACTGATTCTTTCGTTTTTAGTTGATTTATTTAAGCTACGATTCGTTTCAATTGTGAGTTATTAATTCATTTATGTACTCTTCATTAGTGTTAATCTCCATGGTTATATGTTTATGAATTGTTTGTTCTAGATTGATCACCTAATGTTTACTACCCTCCGTTCGCCCTTAAACTTCATAGGTCAAACGGACACGCTTTGACATACACGTTAATCGACTCATCGAAGTTTTAAAAAAATTATCTAACCCGTCATGCAATTTTTTTAAAACTTCGATGAGTCGATTAACGTGTATGTCCACCTTTAAAAGCGTGTTCGTTGGACCTATGGAGTTTAAAGGCGAACGGAGGTAGGGTACTACAATTCTACAGTTAGCCTCTTTAATTAGCAAGTGATAAAAAAAAGATGAAGAAGAACAAGGGAAAGGAAAAGCAACATGTGGGAAACGGAAAATCAGGGGAAATTTTAGGAAAAAAGTAAAATAAAAAGGGTTAATTCACGTGGTACCCTCGTGCTATACCAAATTGCACGTGCTACCTAGTGTTTTGCAATTATGTACAAAATACACCTGTAGACACCTACATTTGTCCTCCCAAATGTCCGATGATGATAGGACACTAAACTGTGAATTGCGTCTACTTGCTCTACTATGTGAACCACAGTTGTCGTGAATCCGTTGACAAATACGTCCTCACCCAAAATAAGGCCAAAAACAGTCGTTTTCTTCCCCTTTACACCTGACCTAACTCAGGAATGACCCGAGTGTCTAAATCGCCAAAAATCATCAAGAAAACATGTTTTTGTACCCTAGATTTTAGAGGAAACTTCAAAGAGATTAAGGGCTCATATGAGGTGCTTAAAAAGGATAGACAATGCTACTCATACCAACAAAGTCAATTTGTTTTTATTTTTAAAAGCGGGGCGGGACAATTTTCGGGCCACGAGCTCGGCCCATATTATTGCGGGCTTTTTCGGGCCGGGCCGATTCGGGCCTAGTTGGTCGGCCCTAACGCGGGAAAAAGTTGGGCTGGGTCGGGCTTTCGGGCCTGACCCATTTGATCAGGTCTAGTGGGTCGTCTCGTGTGGTTGGAGGACGGAGGAGAGATAGGAGGGTTTGGAAAGAGGAAGAGAACGGGTAGGAGAAAGTTTGGGTTTGCTTTTTAAGCAATATCAACCATAGATTAGCTAGGATGGACGACCAATATTTTTGGTAGTTTATAATGTTTTGTTTTTGTTTTCTAACTTAACACCGTTAAGTAGGCTTTGAAAATTGGGTACCATGACAACCACGTGCACGAACTCTAAACTTGGGGTATTTTAGACAAAATTGTAAAACACTGGGTACCACATCCAGTTTGACAAAACACTACCACGTGATAACCAAAAAAAAAAAAATGAATCATGTGAGAGGCAGTGTGGTCAATGTCGGAATCAAACGCAATTTGGCCGAATATATGAGTTTTGGTGCTATGTGTTAAATTTCTGCAAATTAAAGGTGTTTGGTTTGAAATTTCCAAACTTAAACGGTGTTAAATGTTAAAATCACAAACCTAAAAACAATTTTTCCAAATTACTCGTAAAAAACCAATGATGATACCGACAAGACCTATATGGACAAAAATGGAGCTAAGAGGGAAGCGGGCCTTGAAACCTTCCCGACTCCTCCGAAATGGGCCTTTTTCCATTGAACAACATTCTCGACTATTTTTCAAGTTTCAAAGCTCAGTAGTACCTTAGTTTGGACTGCCCGCTTCTCTCTCTCTCTCTCCTCCCCTCGCACAGTCGCAAAAACCTCTGGGATCTTTGAGTTCTTCCCTCTCCAAAAACCCTTCTCAACTCCTTCTCCTTTACGCAACTCCTCTTCCACATTTCACTTGAAGCAGCAAACATGTCGGCCCCGGACATCCTCGGAGACCGCCAATCTGGCCAAGATGTTCGCACCCAGAACGGTATCTTCTCTCTCCTCCAAATGTGCTTCAACTATAATTTTGTTGGGTAATTTCATATTTATTTTTGGTTTGATGTGATGCAGTGGCCGCATGTCAAGCAGTTGCTAACATCGTTAAATCTTCCCTTGGCCCTGTTGGGCTTGACAAGGTTCGATCTTTTTTTTTTCTTTTTCTTTGTGCAGTTTGTTCAAGTGGGTTTTTCTTGGTTAAATCTCACTTTAGTAATTGGCATGACTTCAATTTTATGGTTAATTTATCATTTCGTGCCGGTTAGGTTATGGTTAATGGCTTAATGCATTTTCGGCTGAGATTTAGGGTTGAGGTTGTGCTAGATTTGCTGAATTTTACAGCAAGTGTGGTTTTTGATATTTTTGTCTTACGGGGTTTGATCTCATCTATTGAAATGGCTGGCAGTTTAGGTTGTGCTGACTAATTTGATATGTTTCGTGTTGAACCCCAGTGTATGAACTGAACTGATAATCGATCGTGTTGTTGGGGTGATTATGTTTCGTCATGTGGCATCTGGGTATCTGTTGGAGTATATCAGCAACAATTTTAGGGTGGGATTTAGACTGCAAGTTTGAGTAAGAGATTTAGGGCGTATGTGTTAGGGTTGCTGCATATTCAAAATCGCGAAACTACTAGTGTTCTCTTGGATTTTCCTATTGCAGTGAGTTTTGAGATCATTCAGTGGCAGGTATGTTTGTGGGATGAAAGGAATACTCACATTATATCAAATGCGCAGCTTAAATCGAACTTAAAATGGGTATTTTTTAGATTTTTGATGAAGTGATTGACAATTTTAAGGGAATTATTGGTACTGGTAATAATGGCTAAATTTCATTTAGGATTGTGGCTAGTGGTCATATTTAAAGTTCACATGTGCTATTATCGATGTAAAAGTTTGTAGTTTGTACCCTTCCTTGTTTCGATATTTTTTTAGACAGTCTAGGAAGCAATTTTTTTTTATAGCAATAGTAAACCATCTTCGCATCGGATTTATGAAGTTTAGAATGCTACAATTGGTTGAGCCGACATTTGAAGTAAATGCACTAGTTCGCTATATGTCAATAGTGATAACTGATAACATTAACTGCTTCTGATTTCTGGCTGTTTCACTTCTGTTTTCTTTTCCCTTTTTTAACAAGATGGATTTTTTTTTTTTGCTAATATCATTTCTTGTTATGTAGATGATGGTTGATGATATTGGGGATGTTACAATAACTAATGATGGTGCTACCATACTTAAAATGTTGGAAGTTGAGCATCCTGCTGCTAAGGTACCTTAATGCTACTGACCAATGGTATTAATATAGTGTTATCCACGATTCCACTCCTTGTTGAGAGTCTAAGGGGTAACTGTCCTTATTTTGGTTAGGTACTTGTGGATTTGGCTGAACTCCAAGACAAGGAAGTTGGAGATGGAACAACTTCAGTGGTTATTTTTGCTGCAGAGTTGCTTAAGGTTTGCGGGGCTATTCTTATGGCGTTGCAATGTCTTTGTTTAAATTACTCTTTAGTTAGTTTGAAGTGGACTTGTCACAATTATGTCCTTGATATCTTTGCTTATTGCTGCAGAAAGCAAATGAGTTAGTGAGGAATAAGATCCACCCAACATCAATAATTAGTGGATACAGGGTCAGTTTAGTTGCAGTTTTCATGTCTTGATGTTTAATTAACTTTTACATTCAGAATGGCATTCCTTTTCCCTTTATATAGCTTTGGAGGTGCTTATGCTCCTAATCTTACACAGCTTGCTATGAGGGAAGCCTGCAAATACATTGAAGAGAAACTGGCAGTGAAGGTATGGTTTTGTTCATCATCTAATTACTGTGCGTGAGTGTACATGTCTTTTTCATGTGCACAAGTCATAGATGCAGCATTATGTTGCCTGTTTTATTCGTTTGTACTGTAGTAATCACTGTCATGTCTACATCTTCTATTTAGGAGGAGCCTCAAGAGCATTTATTCTCTAATTATGGATTATGCTTGTGAAAATTATGTTAATTTCCTTACTGTTTCTTCTAAATTCTCTTCGTGTATAATTCTTTTCATAGCCTCTTGTCAAATAAATTGACAAGGGAAGGCTTGCCCTCATTACACCCTTGTGGTGGGACCCTTCCCCGGACCCTCGCTTAGCGGGGACGCCAATGTGCGCCGGGCTGCCCTTTATAGTTTCATAGTCAATTCAACTGCGAATTCTGCTCCAGTTAGTGTGTGATTTTTTAACTAGTGAGGGGTACCTTCTGGTGATTAAAACTAAATACCATAGCACTCGCAGAAGCAATCTGCTCTCATGGGTTTATTACAATTTTTGTGTTGGTGGATAAGCATATCATAATTACATACAATTATCTAAATGCCTCTTGTGTGAAAGTAAGTCAGGGCATGTACATAAATCACTTAAAAAACCTCGAGAATTAACTTGGGTTACAGGAGTGGTTCTGGGTGTATTGACCGTCTGCTCGATATATTGCACAGATTTTATGTTTTTGACCCTTGATTGAAAAGTAAGGGGGCTTATCGAGTAAGCGGGAGTAATAAATTTAAGGATAACACTGCTATTTGTTCATTTCGATCCATTATAGTTATTCCCACTTGAAAGATGCCTATTGTTGAAATTCTACCAGATATGATCTAATTATTGTAGGAAATTATGCTACATGCAATGCTATGCTTGCTGTTTTGCGAAGTGGTTTTATAGATGTGTTTTATTGTGCTTGACCTTGTTCTTTATCATACTCTCCAGGTTGACAAGCTTGGAAAAGATTCACTTATCAATTGTGCAAAGACAAGCATGTCATCAAAGCTTTTAGCTGTAGATAGTGACTTTTTTGCCCGCCTGGTATGCCCTGTGCTCATTTATTGCTATCAATTCCGTTCATTGTATTTTCCTAGTGACCTTGAGAGTCAACATGCCGTCTTTAACTCTACGGGTGCTTCATGCCTGTATTATGGACATTTATGGTTGTTGGTGTTTCTGATTTTCTGTCTGATGCACTTTGTTTGGGAACTCATCTTACCTAAAACCACAATGGGCCATTATATCGTAAAGTTTGTTGCTATTGCTTAATACTGCTCGTGGTAGCTGATACATGAATACCTATTATCTCATTGACTTATAAATCTGTATCGTGGTGTATAATTTGTTTAATTCCTTTTCGTGATATTTGGGCAGGTTGTAGAGGCTGTACTCTCAGTAAAAATGACTAATTCACGTGGTGATGTTAAGTACCCAATCAAGGTATGTCCTTAACTTGGCAGTGACACTGCACGGCATGGCTGTGCTCTTGCCTTATGTGACGTAATGCTGACTTCTCTTGCTAATGTATTGGTGTCTCTTTCTACAGAGCATCAACGTTCTCAAAGCTCATGGACAAAGTGCAAAAGATAGCTATCTATTAAAAGGTTATGCTCTCAACACAGGCCGTGCTGCTCAAGGAATGCCTACACGAGTTTCTCCGGCAAGGATTGCCTGCCTTGATTTCAATCTCCAGAAAACAAAGATGCAATTGGGCGTTCAAGTCTTAGTTAATGATCCACGAGAACTTGAAAAAATCCGTCAGAGGTAATCTGATTTGTACAGGCCAACAAATAGTGTTCTATTCAAATCGAGGATGAATGAACTGAAAAATGTTGGAAAGTTTAGATATGTGGGAACTTTTCATTAGAAAATGTTAAAAAGTATGAACTGTTAGAAATTGAGCTTGTTGGAGTAAAGTCATTCACGCTGCCGTATTTTCTCTGTCTGGTTAAGGAGGATATGCGCTAATCGTCTTTTTGCATTTTGATTGTGATTTGGGGCTTTGTTGTTGTTGTACAGGGAGGCAGATATGACGAAGGAGCGAATTGAGAAGTTGCTTAAAGCTGGAGCTAATGTCATCTTGACAACTAAAGGGATTGATGATATGGCACTCAAGGCAAGTTCCTTTTCATGTTTCACTAAAGATTCTAACATTTTGTACTGGACGACGTGCATGTTTTCTGCTGTTGGCTTATTATATTTGCTTACGTGGTATTGTTGTTGCTAAAACACTCTTCCACAAGATAAAAGAATGTCAGTGCACCTTAGATATTTTCTTGTTCAACTTGCAGTCTATTTAGAGACTGTAATGTTAAATGTTTGGTTATTGATTTTTTCCAATCCATATTGTTGGGCCAATCTTGTTGCAACTGTGATGTGTCTGTTCTGATGTCTCAGTATTTCTTTTCAGTATTTCGTAGAGACCGGTGCAATTGCTGTTAGGCGTGTGCGAAAGGACGATATGCGCCATGTAGTCAAGGCCACAGGCGCAACAATGGTAGGTCAAAACTTTGTACTTCAAGATGCTTTCAACTATGATTGCATAAGGGCATTGTCAAGTTTAGTAAATTTCTTAGTGTTGTTATTATTGCACGTCTGATATGAAAATGCTGCTTAGTAGTATGTTTTATCCCACTTCATGGATGATGTAAATGTGTTCATATGACGTTGTATCTTGAGTGCTGGTTGAATCCTATGGTATTCTAGTGCTCAGTGCCTCTGTGCAACTGAAAAACTTGACAAGTCCTGGTGTAACCGCTATTGGGTTAATGTGATCATTGTATTTTAATTCTTTTCATTATAAGTAGTAACTAATGGTCAGTTTTCTACAAAGTATGAGATTTGAGCAACTGAAAGCCTTGTCAAGGCCTGATGTAGTGTCTAATTGGCTCGTAGTGTTTAGTTTCTTTTCCCCACAAGTTGTAACTATTGGTCAGTCCAGTCAGCCCAATGGGAATGTTATCTATGTGCTCATGTAACCTGTCAACGTTTATTCCTTAGTTTTCGTTAGCCTGAAAATGTTTGATTTTACCTTTGTTTCATGTGCCACTGGGAGCAGGTTTCTACTTTTGCTGATATGGAAGGGGAGGAAACGTTTGATTCATCACTTCTTGGACACGCAGAAGAAGTTGTCGAGGAGCGTGTCGCAGATGATGATGTGATAATGATTAAGGGGCCGAAAACAACTAGCGCGGTGTGTACTGACTTAAAAATATAGTTGTCACCTTTGAATTATGTACTTTTCCAACTTTTGATGCACTTAAACTTAGAATGATCACAGTTTTGTTCTGCTATATAAGCTTTCTTGTGGGGTATCTTTCCAGGTTTCTTTGATTCTGAGGGGTGCCAATGATTACATGCTTGATGAGATGGAGAGAGCTATGCATGATGCTTTGTGTATTGTGAAGAGAACCCTTGAATCAAATACGGTGAGCCTTTTACCGATTTTGTTTTGGATAATTCGTTTATTTGTACCAATTTAACATATGGAATGGATTCTTTTCCAAATTCTGGCTTGTGTTGTTTATAACATCTTTACTTATGTTATCTTTATAGTACATACAAAGCTTTGAAAATTAAGCGTCACCTCTAATAGCGAAGAGGTCGATAATGCGATCTTTTGTACGTATTTTGATGGACAATTTTAAATTGGGGTCTGAAAGAGGCATTTATTTTGTAAAATCCCCTTCACATAAGTTTGCTGCTCAAGTACCTTTCATCACCCCCCCCCTGCTACCTTAGTTTGCGTGTTAGCTTGTCTCATGTTATTGTCATATTTTCGTAATGGATGTATTTACTCCCTGACATTTTTTGTTTGCTGCTTAAATTACTAGTTCTGATTTCTTTATTTGTCGTTTGTCAAAAATCAATTGTGACCAATCAAATTATCATCAAAGGGCGGTGCCAATTTTTTTGTTTTGCTAATTTATGGACTTCATTACGCATTCTATTCCAACTAATATTCAGTCAAATTTTGTGTCAACCTTTCTTTCATTTGGTTTTCTTCTTTGCTGATTGAAATTTGGGTCAAGTGCTGCGTGTTATGAGATGGTACTACCTTAAATGCATGTTTTTGCAAAGAGAAAAACTAGTTTTCCTGAGATGTTTATTCTTCTTCCTTTACTGACGAAGGGGGAAAAGAAGTAATATTTTCCATTTGATGATTCAGGTGGTTGCTGGTGGAGGAGCAGTCGAGGCTGCACTGTCAGTGTACTTAGAATACCTAGCTACAACTTTGGGGTCAAGAGAACAATTAGCCATTGCAGAGTTTGCTGAAGCTTTGCTTGTTATACCCAAGGTATTTTATCTGTTGTCTTTTGAGTGTGAAAGTCTCAGTAAGTGCAGTATTGTGCTCTGTGAGCTTCAAGTTGGACTGATGTGTTGTCAATGTTGTTTGCACAGGTTCTTGCAGTTAATGCAGCGAAGGATGCAACCGAACTTGTTGCCAAGCTGCGAGCTTATCATCATGCGGCACAGACTAAGGCGGACAAGCAGCATTTGTCTAGGTATCTTTCCTTTTTTTTTTCTTTGTTGTTGTTGTAATGGTAATGTTGGGTCTCTTTACATTGTCCTACAATAAACAAGAAACTAGTGTTCAAACAGATTGGAGGGGGTAAAGTGATGACAGAGTGGTGAGTGATTTACTTGGGGTGTGTCGTGTGATTTTTCTGTACCTACACGGAAGTTTTCTTTGTTGATTGCTCCACCCTCATTTCTACCTTCATAGGGTGTATTACAGTAATGTCAAATGTCGATCGAAATGTCATACTTGATATCTCATGTAAAACGACCTTGATACATGAAGTCATTACCATTTCCCCATTTTAGAACTTGTCAGCTGAATGGTCCTGATATTGCGATGTTAGCTTTTTCTTAGCATTGAACTACTAGTCTACATATGCATAATGCATGTCTTCAATTCTGCACCACAAGAATATTCCATTGTTGTCAAAAAAAAAAAAAAAACAATATCATGTAAATTCCATATTTGTTTCCTGTAGTTCTTTTCTTCTATTCTCCTTTGCCCCCTAATTCCTAACTATTTCTTCTTTACTTATTTGCCTCGTTAAAAACAATATCATGGGTAATCTTTTGTAAAATATTGGAAACTAGCTATTTGTTTGAATTTTGAGAAAAGAGTACAGCTCCCTTCCATGCGGCGCACACCTTCGCCTCGCACTTCTGCGCCACGGTCCTTCACCCCCTTGGTGCAATGTCACTCCTTTCTAAACGAATATCCTATCACAATTAATTCCCTACAACAGTTCTTGAATAAAACTTGTAGTTGTGCTCCTAAAGTTTTCCGGGCTCTTAGGTTACACCCTATGGGCAGCTAAAATGTCACTTCTTTCTAAACGAATATCCTATCACAATTAATTCCCTACAACAGTTCTTGAATAAAACTTGTAGTTGTGCTCCTAAAGTTTTCCGGGCTCTTAGGTTACACCCTATGGGCAGCTAAAATGTCACTCCCAGCCTTCTCATCAGCGTCCTTGCTCCTGAGGGTAATCCACAGGAGTTCTTCCTCAAAACAGTGCTCCTTGTGCACACAACAGTCATCAGTCTCCTCTAAAGTATTCTCAGGCATCAGCTTTTACATTTTTTTGTCAAACTTGTATCTCCTGTCATTTGTCCACTATGTTAATGGTAAGAGCTGTTATGGATGGTCTATTACACCGTGGATTTGTAGTATACGTTGAGATAAGATTTGAATGGGACGAGTTCCTGATGTCTCACCTTTGAACCTTTGTGTTTTAATCTTACTTATTCTAGTGGTGCATCATCAAACATTGGAATCGGAGAATAAATTTGTTTTGGCAATGGATGATGATTGATACCCATCATTTATGTTCTGTTTAAAAATGGCAACTGTGCCTTTTCTTTCTCTTTTGGTTCTAATTCCGTGGTGCTTATTCCAGTGGTACTTATTCCAGTGGTGCATCTTCAAACATTGGAATGAGAGAATTTGTTTTGGCAATGGATGATAATTGATATCCATCCTTTATGTTTTGTTTTAAAATGGCAACTGTGTTTTTTTCCTTCTTTTGGTTTTAATTCTGTGGCGTTGAATGATCTCGCTCATTTAATTCCTCATCGTTTGCAGCATGGGGTTGGATTTGTACAAGGGCATCGTCCGCAACAATCTGGAAGCTGGGGTCATTGAGCCAGCAATGAGCAAAATAAAGATTATTCAGGTATATCACTACGTATTCAAAATCTTTGGAGCAGCTAGAATTCGGTTTTGAGCATAAAAGTGGAAAAGAGCATGAAAGGAAGACGCATAACACTATTTTCTCAATTTCTCTTTTTGTTGCAATTTTAGTTTGGTCATTCTAATTAGATGTGCATGCTAAATGTGCACTTGAGTCTGTCTTTCGAATGTTTTTGATTCAGTGTCAAACTTATATACATATTTACTAAATGGATTCTGCCCATCTTTTGTGTTGCAGTTTGCAACTGAAGCCGCTATTACAATTCTTAGAATCGATGACATGATCAAGCTGGAGAAGGACGACGGCCAGAATGACGGCTAAACCATATCTAGTGGCCAGATCTTGTGGCTTGAAGAGCTCGTTAGCCAAGTTTTGGGCGTAACTTGTTCTCTCATCTGTTCGGCCTTTCCTTTTCTCATTGTCTCCGATGCTTGCCGTGGTGCTGGGTTTCCTTGTGTGCTTAGATAGGAATTAGTCTTTGTATTGTGTTCGCATAGGTCTCAGTTTGTAAACTCAATGTGTATTGATATTAACTCCAGTCTGACAAGGATAAGTTTTTGATACCGATGGTTAACGATCACTCTATCTTTCTGTTTTCACCTCCCTTGGCGGTGATAGAGTAAATTGAACTGCAAATGTTTTCACCTCTTGAAGCGGTGAAGCCATGAAGGGTCTCTAAACCTTTTCGCTCAACCAAGTGAGTTAGCACGCAACCTTATCCGGACTAGCAAGTTTTTGTTCCAAGTATATTAGGGAGTGTGAACCGCTTGTTTAATGTAATTACGACGTCATTTGGTTTTTGAGATTCAGCTTGATGAGCCCATTGAACAATCGAGCACTTTGTAAGACCAGTTCGATATCCGATTCGGTTTTTATATAATGGCAGAAAAAGATAAAGAAATAATAAAATAGGAGAAAATATAATTGGTTAGCACAAATATAAAGAAAAAAAAGGAGGAGAAAGGATAATAGGAGGTGGACATGGCGGGTGAAATGTTATTGGCGGGAGCATCTCCGTTATTACTGCCGTTACACTCTTCACCATTATCTCGCCGGCTGTCGACTAGACCCCAACGGCGGGGGCAAGAAAAGACGGAACCACCGCGCGGGACACTGCTCAATGTATCTCCTCGGAAACATCCCCTAGTGTCGCCACCCGCCGCAGCCGCTACTACCACCGCTTGGAGCGGCGATGATGTTTTGGAGGTGGCAGATATCAAAGAGAGGTCGCGGAAATGGCTGTGGAAAGGTCGTTACTCAATCAATTACTTCGTTCAACAGCCGCTTAGTGGTGGTGGTGGTGACGGTGGCCGGCCTCCGCTGGTCCTTGTTCATGGCTTCGGCGCTTCTATTCCTCATTGGCGAAGGTTCTCTCTCTATACTTTTCTAGTCTTTGGCTTTTGTACTACTTTGCCTCTGTTCATTTCCAATGCATTTATCAATATTGTGTAAATTTGGGTGTTAGGGTTTATGATTTGCAATTGAACTTTTTGATTTGATTGTTCGTTATTGCGTGACTTCGTTATTCGACATTGCGATTTTGCTAGGATTGATTGTTCTTGTTTAGTTTGATAACTTTGGAGCTGAGGGTTAGATAGGTTTGATCAAGATATGTAGGTTATTTAGTTCGAGTTAAGCTAAGCAGGAAGACAAATGTTCTATTTTGGGAAAATCAAAGAGTATGAACTGAAACATGATCAAGTACAAGTTGAATTGTGTACAACTAGAATGACAGATGATATTTATCAGTTGCTTTTCCTGCTGGTTCTTGTCTTAGGATATTCATGTATCCTTCTTTTGGAGAGGGGTGAAAGTAACCTTGCATTTACCCTGTGCCAACAACCTCAGATTGGCATCTAGTACCAGTTCGCTCTTGGTTGCTAAAACATGAAATGTTAATATATACCTGCTTCTCTTTACATAGTCAGAGGCAATTGTCATTGCAATATAATGAATTGTTGTAATAGAGATACGGTGAGGAAAAAGGAGAGGAAAGACGGGATTGCCCGGGAGGGGAGTATAATATCTAGAGATACAAAGATGTTTAAATGGACTCCATAAGAATTAGAAATGTTGTTTATGTGGGTTGAATTTGAACGATTGTCATAACATTTATGTGATTGTTTGGTAGACTGTAATACCATAGCAATATAATTGATCTTCATATATGAAGATTGTGGTGGAAGTTTAGGAAAAGTGAAGAATCTTATGGCATGATGTACAACTTATTACAACAATCCATCCCATCGAAAGGGGAAACTGGAAAGAAAAAGAAAAATAATCTTTTGGAAATGTAATTACATAATGGTTTCAATTACATACTTTGTGGTTTTAGTTAGGGATATTATCCATTGTACCGAGGTTTTTTTTTTTTTTTGGTACAAAGACGACAAACCACATCTAACTAATGTCTATTACATCCTCAAGAAGATGCAAAAACACATGGTTATTATCAAATGAGAAGGAGATGCCCCGGATGTCGGTAATCCCCACTTCAATGTGATTAAAATCTTCAAACGTCCTCAAGGTAGTCCGCGGAATACTCGCTCTCGCTTCCTTCGCCAAGAGATCCGCAACCTTGTTGTGCTCTCTGCTGACAACCTCTACATTCGCATGGAGTTCCATTTTGAGCTCTCTGCATTTCAAGTAGATGTTAAGCTTGTTATCCAGGAACTTGTTCAAAAATACCGTAATAAAAGGAACATAGGAGTTTGTCAGTAGGTATTTGACCAAATAGGATCGTCCAGTTCGTAGCAAGTCTATCCACAGGGTTCTTTCTATCAACCACCCCATGAACTACAAGTTCACAATCACAAAAAAGAGTGAAGTTATTTCTTTGGCTTGAGGGCAATCTCTGAATAAGTGGAGAGTGTTTTCAATGATGGTTGGGCAAAAAGGGTAGGTAGCGGCAATAGGAATATGTCTATAAGCTAGAGCAGCCTTGGTGGGCAGATTATTTCGTCTGACAAGCCACATGAAAAACTTCATTCTAAGAGGGCAATTCAATTGCCAAATCCCCCCAAACTCTTATCAAAACAGCTACAATTTTTACTTTTCCAAAGATTTCCATAGCAAGTAGTGGTGTCAAAAATTTTTCCCATAGCAAGATTAGTACACATAGTGTCAGTACCTACGCCGGGAACAATCGTGCCCAAATTTTTCCCCAAGGTTTCTGATTTGTCTATTTTCAACCATTTTCTCAGATTCCCACTAACTACAATTTAACCCCCACAAACTCCGTTAACCCTGCCTCCATTAGTTTTCTCTTACAACAAACCCTCCCTCCATATCCAATCTTCATCTTCTCTCTCCTCTTTTTCCTCCGTAATGTCCCTTTCGAGCCTATACTCTTCCTTACCAATACCCCATTTATAGCTCATGCTCTTCGATTTACATCTCAACCTCAAATTTGGAGGCATTAGGGAGGACTAAGAGGAGAGTGGGAAAAGGGAAGAGGAAGAAGATAGAGATTGGGAAGGAAGAAAATGAGAGAGAAATGGAGGAGTAGATATAAAGAAGGTGAAAATTGAGAATTGGAAAAGGAATGTGAGTTAGAAAAGGGGGGATTGAGGTGGAAGAAGAGGATAAAGCATGAAAAAGATAAATATTGAATCTTGGAAGAATGTGCTAGGCATTGAATTTGGGATGAAAAAGAGGTGGAATAAAATGGAGGAGACATGAAGAAAATGAAGATTGGATATGGAATGGAGAGAGAGAGATGACTGAATTAGTAAAGGGTTAGAGTGTGTAGTTAGTGGAAAGCTAAGAAAATGACTGAAAATAGACAAATCGGAAACCTCAAGGGTATTTTGGGCAAGTCGGAAACCTAGGGGTACATGGAAAAAGTCGCAAGGTTCTGGGGTACCATGGATAATATCCCTTTTAATTACGTGTGCTTAAATGACCATAACTAATAAGTATGTGGTCAATGATTTTCTAAAGATAAATGCCCTATAGTTTTAGCTTTTTATGTTTGCTCGGTGATTTACTAAGAGAGATACGCTACGGTTTAAACTGTATGTATAGTGGTTTAAGTATGTACTTAGATGATTTACTTAAATAGGTATGCCTAATGTTTAAGCTACATGCTCCATGGTTTTAATTATTCTCAATTATTTCGTGATACCATGGTATTTTGGAGTGAAAAAAGATTTACCCCCTTGGTTATCTGATTATGTATGCTCCCCTTGCCCTTCCCCCTAGGCCCTACTGCCCTTATCACTGCTAAAGGAGGTCGTTTACAAAGTGATGTAAAATATCTCTAACCAAAGAGGCACCTGATTTGTTGGAAGACTATTGCATGAAGTTAGTAGGCAGTTTTCTCTCTCTCTCTCACTTTTTTTTTTAATTTTTAATTTTTTGTTGACAAGGAGAAATCGAAAGAAACAGCAAAACATGCTAAAAAACTGAACATAAGAACCAGAAGACGCATTCTTGTTGGTGAGTATTGGGCATTCTGCCACACACGACCAAAACATAGGATAAAGGATGTAGAGATTGTAGACCAACGCGGAGATCTGTGCTGGTAGCTATTACAATCCTCAAAAGGAAGCACTATTGTCTCTTTCCGTTTTAACCCTGTAGAGCAAAAGTTTTTTTTAAACCCAATGTTGGTTGGGGAACGTTTTCTAGGAGACTGAAATCTTGGTGAACATCCATTCCTATTCTTAATGCATTGTGATGCATACGTTGCTTTACGGACGTAGAGAAGGAAACTTGGTCGAGAGAAGACAAACTGGACGATCTTTGAGTTCACTGTCTGCTCACATATCCCACAAACTGGTTGGAGCTTTCCACTGATTTCAGAGCAAAAACTTCAAGGGTATCAATAGCATCAGGGTGTATGTTAGGAGTTAGGACTCTTTACGCTTGTTGCAGTGGGAACATTGGAAGCCTCTGCTTTTCATGAAATTATTCTGTGGGGTTCAAAGAAAAGTCTTAGACTTATGGTTGAAGCCCACACAATGATTTTATACCAAAGACATTTTTCTCCAAATTTCCAATGTTTTGATTCGAAGTGAACTTTTCACCAACACTGCTAAGAGTCACTATCCTAACCTTCTCCTCGTTTTTCTCAACCCCCTTCTTGTTGGCCTTGTCATGGGGCTGAAATTCTGAAGCTTGATTTCAATCTTAGGGGGCTTTTCCCAAATCCCCGGTTCGTTCATAAGCTTGCCCTTGCCTAAAGTAGCTTTAGCATTCTTTACATCCAGCAACAAAGTGAATTTCCCAACCTTGCTTAATTTATTTTCTATTGCTTTCTACTCATACAACAACATCTTTAACCCCAGTGCCTTAAAGGCTCCCGCCATAAGGCGGGTTCGGATGCACGCAAGCCTTACACCTATTGAAACATAGAGAGGCTGCGCTCGCATGACCCAAAATGAAAATTGCTTCGAGAATCTCACCGATTGACTGCTACTTCACAAAATAAGCACATACAGTTTTATGAGCCATTTTGCTCATATGCCACATAAATTGTTTCTCCTCCCTAGAATGTTGAAACTGGTGTCATGTGGCTGTGTGTTTTGAGCATGTATTAGATCAACACAATCAGGCAAAATGCTTCCTAGACCACAAGTAACACTGACACACTTAACACTAGACACACACAATTTCTTGTTTGGAAATAAACAACTAACAAACAACGAGATCTTCCGCTTGCGAGTACTAGTGGGCGTCCTCCTCTTTCGAGCCTTTTTGCTCTTGTACATCAAATGGAATCAAACCACCCTTTAGCCTTTTTGCAGAGTGCATCCACGAGGACCGCAATCACTACTTAACCTGTGATACAAACCTGAAACAAGTAAAATTAACACTCTCCAATGGTTTGTGAGATACCTTGGTTATTGGAGTATCATCGAGCTTAAGAGCTGTAGTAGCTAAATTTATGGAACGCTTGGCAACAAGGGGCGAATTACTCGGGGAAACTACAACATCCAGGGGATTATTACTCGGGGAAACATCTCCATTTATGGAGCTGGTACATTTAATAGCATGAGCACGATGTTGGTCATGAATGTCATTGTGGCCACGGCGAGCTTGGCCATTCTCCAATGTATCCACTTGGAAGTGATGGGGACCACTGCTTCCCACACAACTTGGTCGTAAGGGTCTCCGTTGAGATGGGTTTTCTGGGGTTCGAGTGTATAATCGAAAGGGAGCTAGTTTTGTCAAAAACAAGTTCTCCTCCTTGCTTCAATTTAACCACATCAGTGGAAGAAATCCTCAAGCGTAGCTTCTTCAAGCTCAGATAAATTGTTCAGTGTGATTTAATTTGTCTAAACTTTACTGAACTATGGTTTTGTGTCTGGTTTCTCAAATGAAGCATTTTACCTGCACTGACATATTAATGGATGGTGTTCTGTAAGTAATTTGCAGAAATATCATGACGCTGGCTCAAGATCAAATGGTCTATGCAATTGATCTCCTTGGATTTGGTTCATCGGACAAGCCAGCAGGTTTTGCATATACAATGGAAACATGGGCTGAGGTATAACATGGTTAAGCTTGACACGGTTGTTGCCATGTTAATATTTATTAAGTCCCTAGTCATTGCAGATCACTCCACTTGGCTCATTTTCAACAGTTGCTCTTGGATTTCTTAAATGAAGTAGTTCAAGAGCCAGCTGTTTTGGTAGGGAACTCTGTGGGTAGTCTTGCTTGTGTCATATGTGCCTCAGGTATGCTTCTAGTCCAATGTTTTCTCCTTTAATGGAAGATTTTTATTGTGATTTTGTCAATAAAAGAATAGGGAACAAGCTTGTTTGAACTCTTCTCACAGTTTCCGGACTGCCTGTTTGCTTTAATCAGAGTCTTCTGAGCCGCGGCCTCTGGTCAAAGGACTAGTCTTGTTGAATTGTTCTGGTGGTATGAACAATAAAGCAATTGTTGATGATTGGAGAATCAAATTGCTGTTACCTTTGCTCTGGTTTATCGATTTCATTCTGAGTCAAAAGCCTATTGCATCAGCAATCTTTGAACGCGTGAAACAAAGGTAGCAGTTTCATTATCAGAAATTTTGCAGAATTTAACAGCCCCTCTGACTAGGCGGCTAACATCTTACTGTGCACAGAGAGAGTTTGCGGAATGTCTTGTTATCTGTATATGGATGTAAAGAGTCTGTGGATGACACTTTAGTTGAGGTATAATGGATTCAGTTTCCTGATCGCACGTAATCAAGAAATTTATTTCTAGTTTGTTGAACAAATATTTTTCCCTAATATGAGATCTGCAGATAATCAGGGAACCTGCTGATGATGAAGGTGCCCTTGATGCTTTTGTTTCTATAGTGACTGGCCCTCCAGGGCCGAGCCCAGTCCAGCTGATGCCAACAATTTCAGCTCCTGTATTGCTTTTATGGGGTGATCAAGATCCGTTCACCCCCCTTGATGGTCCTGTTGGGAAATACTTCACGTCTTTGTCTGCTGAGGAACCAAATGTTACACTCTCTATTCTGGAAGGCGTAGGACACTGTCCACATGATGATAGACCTGCTCTGGTCCATGAAAAATTACTTCCTTGGCTTGCTCAATGTTCATCTGCTTAAACAGTAGCAAAGTTCCTCAAGTCGACTTCATCTGCCAGGAAATTATTCACCTGTTCATATAAGCTATATATGTAAGCTCGTGTATATTGTGCATTGGGAAGTCTCATGTACTGTCTCAAACAAGTTCATTTTCATTGAAAAAGTGCTCGGGCCATGCCCTTTTTGTTCTAAAAGTTCATATGGAACTCTAATTTTCTTCAAAGTAAGTGACGTACAGTTTGTCAGAGCTACTAGATCTTTGAAGGGGCAAAGCAACCAGATTTTTAGAGAGGGCATGTCAGCTAGCTACAAGCAGCGAGAGATTTGGCATGAGATGCACTGGTCTTTTTCTCTCCCAATTAAATTATGGGTATTCATATTGCCAGAGCAAGTATCAGTCCTTCCACACATGTACACACGCCTGAGAGAGAGGGGCGTGGAAGGAGCGATACTTGCTCCGGCGTTATCACAGGCCTAAATTATTTGGCCGGTTGTTACTTCTATTTGTCTTTTCCTTTTTTTTTTTAGCCAAAGGCTATGACGCTTAAGAACTCTCAGGTTTTGCCATTCTTCGTCCAAGTACCTGAATACCTGATTCTGTTCCCTTCCCGGACTCCATTCGACAAAATGAAATATTAGTGAAAGGAGCCATTTTCCTTCATCCCTCCGAGGGAGTGAAAAGGCATACAGATCGAATCATAGACTGCCGAATATTCTCCCTCAAATTTCTTATTATCAGATTGAAATGACCGTAACTCTCGTGACAGGTATCTGTATTACTTGCTGCAGGGACTTTCCTAAAACCCTCTCTCTTCCTTCTCATGCACGCTCCAATTTATTCTTTGCCTTCGCTCTAACATATTTCCATTATTAGACACCATCTTTCTACTTTCCCTCTCCAAAGAATATTCTTTACCCCCTGACTTCTGTCTTATATTTGTGAACAAGTTTTTTGCAATGGCAGCAGCAGCCCTTTTTCGGAAGTATCCCGGTTGCAAAATTGTCCATCTGATCACAGGAGTAAATGGAAGGAGAGGCCAATTCCTTGGAGTTCACTCCGACATGGATAGTAGCAGTTGTGTGTCTTATCATCGTTGTAATTTCCCTAGCCGCAGAGCGTGGCCTTCACCGTCTTGGCAAGGTACACAACTTCATACCTCTTGCATGCATACTTGTCTAGAAACCTTTTGTTTCATGTCTACAAGTATTCTCATGGTACTAGAAAATTTTGTTTGTTTTACAAGTTCAAAACCAGCCACCCGGGTTTAGTTGATTTTTCTTAAACACCAATATTTAAGCGTTATCTGAGAGCATGAGGTGAATGACTGAATATCACTACACAAGAACCTCAAAAACGGCCCTCTATTTCATACACCGTATTATGGAAGAGCAAAACAAGGCTTAGCTTGCCAGCATATGCTCCGGTATTATGTTGACATAATCGCACTCACAATTTGTTCATGGATGGATGAGTCATGACTCATGAGTATGCTACTTGATGCAAACGGGAAAAGCCATACACATCCAAACATGATATGAGCCTTATAACAATATTCTGAAAATGCACAGTACTCCTACAAGGTGGTAAGTTACTCCCTAGCTAGACTTTTACTGAGTTAGACAATAACTTGAAGACCTAAACACTCATGAAAGAATTGAATGACAAAGGGATATGATCTGTTTCTGATGCAGAAATAGAAATGAGTTTCCTCCCTAGTCAGACTTTTACGAGTCTAGACGATAAACCCGTACAAGAGATGAACTGAATGATAGAGCACACTCACACACTCAGCACTGAAAGTCTCACTAATCTAAGCTCTCTAGAATCTTAGATAGATAAATTCAGATTTGGAAATACAAAGACAATTCTTTGCAAATGTTTTTTTTCATTCTTAAAATCTGATTTTTACAATGGAGTTGTGCTCCTATTTATAGGCACGAAATGCCCTTACAACTGAGAGATAATTACTGCAAAAGACTACAATAATTTACACAAAATAATGCTAAGAAAAGACTACAAAACATAAAGAATGGAAAGCTGTCTCTAGAGCATGCTAGTTGCTAGGCTGCTTCCCTTCTAAGCCAATAAGAAGCTTCTCCTCTTGATTAAGTCTTCTACTTCAGATACCAATTGATCCATGCTCCAATGATCAGCCTTTGAAGCAATAATTTCGAGCCAAGCTCAGTCCTTGATTATCAGGAAACATACCATCTTCAAAGCTATAAGTTTATGGTAGTTTAGTGACTAATCATAGGTAATTAAGGACTAATCAAGGAGATTAATACTTAATTAACTCTAGTTAGTTAATTAAAATATAATGCCATATTATCAGATAATTATAATTCTCCAAAAACTCCCCAAGGTCGAACACCATGTTGAGCAAAATAAGAGAAAACAATTCTCTGCTGAAACAGAGCATTTCAGGAAACGTGACAGTGCGGAACTGATCTGCAGACATATAAAAACTAATCTGATGAAGCTCTAACCTATTCCATTGGATATCTAGTTTTCATAACTTCAATTTGAACATATATTTAGCCCAATTCCGATATCTGTAGAGGGAGATATCATTCCTCAAACTACAGACCTGAAAACTGACGTTCTTCATTGTATCCTCCCTGACAGCCTGTGTAAATATTAAACTGCAACTTCTTGAGATATCTTTTTGTCCTATTTCCAAAACCATGATTTAGTTTGATCTCTTAGCTTTCCAAAAAGGTATGGCACATAAAAATTGAGCTTCTTTTGAACCTCCTAAGAGGCTTTCAAAACCGAGTGCGCAAACCTGAAACTCACACCCTTGCATGAATACTCCACTTTGATATTTTTGCTATTTGCCCCTGCATCACTACATATACTGGTAGTAGCTAATCAAAAATCTCATATATACAGCCTTCTTTGTCCGGAAAATGTTTTGCTTCCTCGTTCTCTGACATGAATAGGATCTAGTAAAACTGTAAAAGGGGCTTCCCAATTCCAACTCTTATCTGACTATCTGAGTACGATTGCAAAACAGATAAGGGTCTGTTGTGACTCCAAACTGCTGATACAGTTTATAATCTTGGCCACAAAGTCCTATAAAAATCTTGAAAGGGACGAAAGACTTAATAAAAAAGCAGAATATACCAGGAACAGACTGAGGACACCAGGGCTTATATGTCATGCTAAGAGTAGTCTCTCAATTCTACTATCTCTAGAGAGTAGCGTCAAAGGAATGTGCAGTGTCATTGGCCCTGCAGTTAATCCCTAGTGTAGTGAGTTTCTGACATTTGATTTCCGTTTGCTTGACGAACTTATAAAGTGTCTTTTCCTTGATATCTAGTGCTTGATAGCAAAGGATCAACAGTCACTTAATGAGGCCTTACAAAAAATTAAAGAAGGTAAGTTATACTCCCGCATTTGTCTTTCTGCTGCTCAGGACAGTTATTTTTTGTGTACCTCTGGTTTCTTCAAAAAAAACATGCATTTTTCTAATGTTTTTTTTCATCTTGAGAACCCTGATTGTATGTTAAAAGCTGCATGTTTCGCTCAATTTAAAGGTCCCTATATTTGAATGATTGTTGTATCATTTTTGGATGTATACTTTGCAGATTGTTTTGTCGCCGATTGCCTTAGCCGAAATGATTACTAACTGTTATTGTGTACATACAGAGTTGATGCTCTTGGGGTTTATCTCTCTGCTGCTCACTGTCTTCCAAGGGCTCATCAGCAATATCTGTATTCCAGAGCACCTGACATCCTATATGCTACCATGCAAAAGGGCTGAGCATAAGGGCAATCACTCCAATAAAAGACGACTTCTATCCGAGGGAGGTGAATCTCACCATTGTACTCAAAAGGTACCGGAATTACACATTTATATTCTTCAACATGCTAATCTTATATCACGAAAAATAAACCTGATTTTGTTTTGCCCAGGGAATGGCTCAATTTTTTGCGTTGGAAGCATTACACCAACTGCACATACTTATCTTTGTTTTGGCAGTTGTTTTCGTCATCTTCAATGCAACAACCATGATCCTTGGGGGAATGAAGGTATGCATATAATACATTGTTCTTCTATCCCTCTTTTTTTTTTTTTTTGGTTGTTTGTTCAATTAGGACAAGAGAACAAAAGCTACATTATGGTTACTTTGGAGGTCAATTCAAGGTATATTCATGCTCTTTCTAGGTACGCAGATGGAAACACTGGGAAGAGTCATTAAGGCGTGAAATCTCAAAATCAGAAACTGCCAATCAACGTGAGAACACAATTTGTAAACCTGTATTATGGTTACTTTTGATATCTATCAAGAACTTAACTGGAAAATGTTGAATTGTGTCAAGAATCAAGCAGGGTGCACCAAATTCATGCTCGACATCGTCATGAATTCTTTGAGCAACGCAGAGGACATTCAAGTATAGAGGGTGTTGTGGTGAGTTCACATTTAATTAGCCCTGTTGATGCAACAAAACCTTGCCAAATTTGAGAATTTCTTCTTTGAACTAGAAATTCCTGGAGGTGTTTCGGCACTCGGATTGACTAGCTGCACTTCACCTGTGCAATCACTCCTGTTGCCTTTCATTTGTAGGCGTGTGAAGTCTAGATTTTATGAATTTACTGCAATGTCTTTTGTAACGATACAAGAACTGGCTTCCGGTGAACCTGACTAATAATTTCTGTAGAACTGACTATATAAATTAAGATGACTTCTATTTGACTTCTGGTGTTTATTCTGTATGCCTTGGTAGGTTTCTTTTTTCAAACAATTCTATGGCTCTGTTACAAAGTCAGACTATATTGCATTGCGACATGGATTCATTATGGTAAGAGGCCAGGTCTAATGTCCATTAGTACTGTAATGTTTATAGTTCTTTTTTAAAGAAGTTACTGATGTGATGTGCAGTCAAGCTAAGTTGTGTAAATATATATAGCATGAGTCTAACAGAATATAGTTCATCCTTTCTTCAGACTCACTGTCCCTCAAATCTCGGATTTGATTTTCATAAATACATGCTGCGGACTTTGGAATACGAGTTCAAGAAAGTTGTTGGGATTAGGTAATCATGCTCGATCTATCTTCAGGATTCTAACGCACTCGTTAAAACCGACTACCTACAGTCATTAACAAAGGGCCGGTTTCTTTGTGTAGCTGGTGGTTGTGGATGTTTGTTGTGCTCTTTCTGTTGATTAACATAGAAGGTACATCCCCTCTCTTTGTTTATCGCTTTTGCCATGTCTTCTCCTCGCTACTAGCTTGATGGAATGATGAAATGATTTGTTGTGTAGGGGTGCATATATACTTCTGGTTATCATTTCTACCACTGATTGTGAGTTGATTATTTTAACTCTGATGTAAAAACATTTAACATACTTCAGCTTGAATTTTTCCTAAGGTTCTTTTGATTTGTGAACACAGCTTCTGCTTGTTATGGGTACGAAACTTGAGCATATCATTATGAGTTTGGCTGAAGAGATTGAGGAGAAAGAGAAGAAAAAAAAGCCACTAGAGAACATACCAGAAGCCGAGGGTGACAAAGCGCCTTGGGTGAAGCCATCTGATAAGCATTTCTGGTTTGAACGTCCCAACATTGTTCTGTATTTGATACACTTCATCTTGTTTCAGAACTCTTTTGAGATTGCATTCTTCTTCTGGGTCTTGGTAAGGAAATCTACAGAAGAATCTTCTTTAGACTTCCAAAAATCATTCACCCTACTTGTTTTGTCGAATGTTTCTTATATTATGCCATTCATTTTGCAGTTAACATATGGTGTCCATTCATGCATTCTTGATAAAGTCGGCTTCATCATCCCCAGGCTTATTATAGGGTACGTATTTTATCTATATTTCACTGTCATTCATCCTATTTATTGATCCTGCCAACTGGTCACTAGTGATAAAGGACGCAAAAACCTCGATTAGGAGGCTAACAGTAGGACAAGATGATGATCAGTTGATCACAATTCCTTTTTTTGTTTTCGGAGTCATGCTGAATATATTTTTTTAGGCCGAGCTTCAGAGTATTTGAGAATGGTTTCAAAGCTGCATGATAAAAACAAATCACTGCAAAGCCCTTAAAAAATGCTCGCCTTGTTCTACCATAGGACTGTGTTATCCAAGCTGCGTTCAGAACCAAGCGGCCAAGCCTACTTGTTAATATATTCATCTATCACAGAACATTTTCCTCACTGTTCTGTGCTTTCAAGAAACAAATTATTTCCATTCTCTTGTGTATGTGTGTGGCTGTGTGCACCCGCCCCTGTGTGAGATCCAGAGCATCACTCATGTTTTTCTACTATTTTCTTATTCTTGGAGGCTATTTTCTGAAAAGCATTCCAAAAGTACTTTGTGCAACTGTGCAAGTTTGACAGCCTCTGATGATCATGAATCAAAAGTCAAAACTTAGAAGCTCAACTGATTATTATGCAGGCTTCATTTTTTAAGTGTCATATAATGCAGGTTAATCGTTCAAGGGCTCTGCAGTTACAGCACGCTGCCATTATACACAATTGTTACCCAGGTGAGAAACTGACTGAGCTCTTTTTTTTTCTTTTTTTTTTTTTTGACAGCATCGGACTGGCTGACTAGCAAATGGTAATCTTGACAGCTATAGGCTATACTGCCAACCCTTTCTCATGTCATTTTTTCCTTTTTTTTTTCATAGATGGGAAGCATGTTTAAACCAGGTATTTTGGGGCCAATGGCCCATGAGTCCGTCGGGAACTGGTTAGAAGACATAAGGGGACGATCAGGACACAGTAGGGGCTTCTTCAGCTCAAATAGAATTGAGATGCAAAACATGGCTTCAGATTCGCAGGAAGTTATCCCTGTGTCTGATCAGACATCTGTGCACCTTGAAAGATTTCAGTTACCTCAGCCGGCTGGGCAATCCCCTACTACATAAGAATTAGTGTGACATCTTGATGTAGGAAATCTCTGTGAACTGTCGTAGAAGCCCTACTTTACAGTTAATTGTGGACTTGTTGAACAGTATAGTAGACCTTCATGGAATGGAGGAACTTTAGTGCTTCAGAAATACTTCCCAATTATCGATTAGTCTACTCTTTAAGCATATGATAAATTTGTCAGCCAAGGTGGATGCAGCTATTTCAGTTTTGCTACTTATGCTAGTAACAAATGGACTGATTATGTTCGCTAGCATTTTGATTGCGCATAATGTTGGCATATTCCTGTTCTGTAATCCCAAGCAGTACATAAACAGTGCCTGTTCTCAGTCGAAGAGAAACTCGAGCTAATATCATCACCAGTAAGTTAGTAGAATTATCCGAACACACGGGACAGCTATCAAAGAAATTACTACGGAACCACACACACAAGATTATATAAAAGATTATCAGAAACTCTCTACTGTCAATGCATTCATTTCTGTTTACACAAGCCTCGTGTATACACCCTATGATATACAACCAATTTTCAGCTCTTGGTAACCCAGACGATACCATCTAACAATCAACTTATTTACAGCTCTAACACCTACTTAGATAAGCATCAAGTTATGTAACCATGGTGTGCCTGGGTCTCTCAACCGGGAGTGCCTCCATCTGTATCCGTGTATCATGATTCGAAGGAACATCTTCTCGGTTCTCTTTCTTATCTGCCCTCTTTAATTCTTCCAGTGCTTTCTTCGTGTATAGAGTGAACACAACAATGGTAATTATTGCAACAATGAAAGAGAGCACATTGTATACAATCTCGACCCAAGTTAGATGATGATTCCCATACTTGACGTCAGCAAATGTCTTGATTAATCTGCCACTGCAAATAAAGCTTTGTTATCACTATTGCATAACTAGCAGCAGATTCATGAATGTTATATGCAAAAGCCTCAAAAGGGATATATACATTTCTATCTATGATCAGAATCAAAATTGCTTAAATTCTTTTGGCAGCCTCCTATAGATTACAAAGAATAGCAGACACCCTCATCTTTACCACAATTCTAAACTAAAAGGGTAATGAACAGGTCTAAAAGTCCATTTCCTCATACTGGTAAGCAAGACACACAATATTCAACTTAATTGCAGAGAAGATGACCTGACACCAGACCAGTTTAGTAAAATCATATCAGCTGTGCCTGATGTAGACAACAAACAGGATGCCATGTAACTATGTAAGTCACGAAACCATATAAAGTCTCACTAAATAATAGTTACCACATAAGCTATGGAGCTGATTCTAATACAACAGGTCGATCCAGATTTAAGCTTCTACAAACTTACGTGTAGATGTAAAGGAAAGCTTCTGGCACCATTCCAGCAATTGAGCCCCAAAGGTAAGGCCAAAATCTCATGCTCGTTACAGCTACAGCATAGTTGAAGATAGTATACGGAAATGGTGAAATCCTGAACAACGCAACCACACGAAACTGATGAAACCAACTACCTTCTGCAGCCAGTTTAAGCACAGCAGCCTTGTCTGGCCATCTTTGCAACCATTGCTGGAAAACTCAAAAGAGTCATTTTGCATGCTAAAAAGGAAAAGTGCATTGATATGAAAAATCACCAAATCTCAGTCAGCAGCTTACATGAATTTTATCCCGGAATAACAATCCAACTAGATAGGGAAGAATCATTCCAATAGTTGTTCCAACCATGATTATCACAAAACCAAGACCATAGCCAAAGATCATTCCTGCAAGCCACATAGAAGGGCCAGACGGAAGCAGAAGTACAGGAAAGAATGCCAGGGATGCAAGAAGCACCAGAGCAAGAACTGGACGGCCAAAGGCAGTGGCTTCCCATTGCATCATCGGGATAAGAATCTGCAAAACGGAAAAAAACGCCAAAGTTGAGACAAGACTTCCTGCTTGGCTATAATAAATAATACTCCCTCCGTCCCCCTTCAAACACCCCATACCCAAAATACCCCCGTGTTAAGGAGGGTGTACACGCTAATCAGTTAATCAAAGTTCCAAAAAAATTGCATAGTGAGTTAGATAAGAATCTTAGCAAAAATTCCATGTAATTTTTTTGGAACTTTGATTAACCAATTAGCGTGTACACGCTCCTCAATAAGGGTGCGTTTTGGGTATGGGGTGTTTAAAGGGGGGCGGAGGGAGTAGTAGAGATACACCCCCCCCCCAACCTTCATAATGGGTGATGTGCAAAGTTTATAAAAAAGACCAAACCAATACTTCAGTTTTAAACTATAAGATGGAGACAACCACTAAAGATAAGATTTAAAAGCTACTCTCAGATTGTTCACTTACAATGTAAATTAGGAGATAAGATGGTCATAGAGTAACACAGAATAAGAATACTACTCAGAACTCAAAAGGTAATATAACCCATAATATACCAGACTGCACATAAATGGCCCTCTTATATCAGTTTTTAACACTATGGTATCCGGAATTAAGTGTTCTCCCACCCTCTACTGAATTTGATCTAGTACCCTTAAGCTGTATTCTCTTAATTTTTCTGCTAGTCAGCACCACTCCTCTCCAAACCACTTTCCCAGCTTCAATAAGCGTTTGACAACTGCGAAATCAAAAGTTCGGTTACATTTGCACCATCTTATAAGCCCGCTTACTTTACAGTGACAACTTGTTGATGGACAAGGTCCAAAGTGACTGGTACCGTGCAAGAAATTGTGAAAGAGAAGATTGGAGAAGCTCATAATATAATAGGCGAGTTGATTTAAGAGACTGGAAAGCATTTACATGGCACCAAGCCTCCAGTGGCCTGCCTACGATGCACTATACTAGGCTAATCTATGGCCGCCTGCATGAGGTTACTTCATTACAAATCCTTTTTACAGGAAATAATTTATACTGCTTATTTGTACAACACCAAGGATAAATAAATAAATAAATAAAAAAGAAAAAAAAAAAGAACACCTGACCTTTCCTTTGACACCAATCTGAAAAGCCTTAGATTCATAGTGAAAATGCTTTACCACAGAATAAAGTAAAAGAAAAGATTGGACTCAAAATAGTACAGCACAGTGAGCATACCTTCTCAAAAAGGAAAGGAAATCCCCATTTAACCAATATGAGAACAAATGCTACAGCACTAATGCAGGATAGAAAAATTTTGATCCACCAGACGAAGAGTTTTAGTCTTGTTTCAGCCTGAGAGTGTGAGGTCTCAGCCACAGGCTTCTTACTCGAATCAGAGGTCACCAATCTTTCATATTCACTGTCGTCTCTTGTTGCTGGTCCAACATCTTTGTCATGCTTAGCTAACTCCAATGAGTTAGGCATCTCAAAAAACTACAAGAGCTGTCCAGAAAAAAAATATTTTCAGTTGATAAAATGACAGGGAATGCTTTAGCATATAGGATATGGTCACTCACAAGTTACATAATATCTACCTGTGAAATATTTTATTTGTACATCCTACAGGAAACCCTTGCGTAAGCTAACAATGCCTAACCAAAGTCAAAATTACCAAAAGAATACAAAACAAATCTGGATACCGATCCTTCCTCTGTCTATCTCTACATAAGAAACATCAGCAAATATAAACAGAAGGTCTGAGAAGGGCGAAGCCAGAAGATATTCTCTTATCAAACAAATGAGAGTGTAGCACCTTTAGGGGTCTTTTCTATCGAAGGCAACAAATTTAATGCACTTGTTGGTCAAAATATGGTGCATTTCTTCCTAAAGATGAAAAAGGAATTCTTTTTATCTGGTAGATGAAGATTCTTAGCCAAAAAAAAAAAAAAACAAAGAGATGATTCTATTTAAAGAATTCTTCAAATGAGTACTACACCAAAAAAAAAAATTATTATGCTACATATTGTTTTTATTCAGATTCATATTTCTTCATAGTAATTTGGGGTTTAGAATAAAAATCTAGACAACCACAAAAACTGTGATTGCTAAATTAACCATGGTACGCATGAAGTACCTCTAGTAAGAGAGTGCTTATACCATGGTCCCTGATGTGGATGGTGGTCATTCTCAAAATATAGTTGTGGGTCCAGGAAAAACAAAACAGTAGACCACCTTCCCCACTATTGTACTTTATAATGGGGGGGGGTTCTTACAAATCCTAAGCTGCTAGTACGATATCATCAAACAAAACAGATCTTTGACTTCTAAGTACCAAACTGAACAAGGAACTGAACTACAATCAGTTAATATATACAAAGAACATGTGATTCTTCTATCACCAAAAACTCATAAATCTGGGGATCAAAGTTGGCCTAGTGATTAGGAAATTAACATGCCTGGGGTTTGTCCCCGGGTTCGAATTCTCGTATTCCCACCCCCGCAGCATTAGCTGCTCCTTGGTACCAAAAGTGAGAGGGGAAAAACAAAACCTCTTGTAATCTAGTCAAAGTTGTCTCTTTTCGACTGTTTTGGGTTGAATGTTTTCCAAATTAATTTGAAGCAACAATATGAATCAAAAGTTGATGTGTCTTAATATAAGCATCTTTTAATTAAATAAACCTTAGTGAGATAAAGGGCAAGTCGACTTGAGCAAGGAGTGGGAACATTAATGGAGTGCAAACTCAGTAAACACAAAGAAGAACAAGAAACAGGATGTTGATATAATATATCTCATTAAATCTCTTGCAAGCTAAGGGAGAACATATAGAACTTTGAAAACTCCAGCACAGCCCATAACATCTTGCCGCATGAATGCTTCTACTTACTGAGACAGATTTTAAGCATACAAGTTTGCCCTTCTAAGGCACACTTTGGGAATGTAACCATTCATTTCAGTCCAGTAAATCCATAGTTCATAACGTTTTTCTGGCCCGGAAGGATACACTCAAACTAGCTTAACTTACAGTTCCAAACCTACGGAAAGACACAGTCAACAACATGCTACAAGCTACAACCTTCCCTCTTGAGGCAATTAAAGATATCCCTCTTGGCGCCCTCCCTGCATTGAATAAGTTTATTTAACCCCCTCCAACTTAACTTCTGGTTCCGTTTCTGCAGACCTTGCACCTCCAACACTCCACCTTATACGATTTTCTTTATTTTCCTGATATAGTCCAAGCAACCTTATAGCTACATCGCATCCTGAACGGAGAGGTGAGTCTGATATCCAACTTAAACACCCTCACATCCACATAATCTTTGATTTGAACTGTTGACACTTCAAAAATCATCATTTTTTTCGAAGTCCACCCACCAAAAACTTAGTTCACAATCATACCCTTTTACGCGAAACTTAGCCTCCAAATACAATACATCAATTCACCTAAAACCCTCGGCTTTCGCAAACTCCAACATCAATTCCGATCAAGAAATCACTATAACCTCATTATTTCATCACAAAAAACTAATAAAGGAAGCATCTCTTTCCAAAACACCGCTTACTTGTTCATCAAAACTCCCAATCACAAATTTCCACAAAAACTAAACCCCAAATCCCCCAAAAAAAATCCCAACAATGTAAAATCAAGTAAATAATCCAGGAAAATAATACACCTGAACAAGTTATAGGTAGCTCAAAAATAAATCAAGTTGGCATGTGAATTGCGATGCACAATTTCTAAGTCTTATATATATAAATAGTAAGATAATCCCACAAAAATCACAAGATACTATAAATAGGGAAAGGGAAGAAATATACCGAGAGTATCCCCCGCCCCCAAATAACCCGCAGAAGAATCAGCAGAAATTCCTGATTCTCAAGCTTAGTGCTCTTCACGACGAAGACGACGATGACGATGATGATGACGAGGAGAGAGAAAGAAGGTTTGAAATGGCGTGGGAGAGAGGAGAGAGAATCAGGTGGTTTTTAGTTTGACAGTTGAGTTGAGAACTCGAGGTGGTTATTGATTAAGCTAAGTAAAAGGGAGGGAGCGAGTTACCTCGGCTTGCCAACCGGATTTGACTCACTGTGTCAGTGGATGGTGACTCGTTTAAGCTGTGGTGATTTCGTGACTCGTGAGTGACCGCATGCGTATAAATATATTTTGTGCGTGTGGTGACGGATGCGGAATAATGTGTGCCTGATTCGCCACTTCATCGAATTTTTATTTCTTTTATTATTATTTTTTGAAATTTTGATTTCTTTAGTCAAACATGTTGTTGTTTGAATTTGATTTATCTTTGAGACTAACGATCATCTAGAATTCTAGATTGGGTTTTCATAGGATTTGACTTTTGCTCTCCCAGGAAGGAAGACTAGTTTTTTCGAGGGTCCGGGAAGGATGGGTAATTGAAAACTCTGCTTTTTTTTTTTTCTGTTTTAAACGCATTTAATAAGCAATTAACACGTTGACATCGCATATTTTTCTATAAAAATACTTAAACGGGAATTAACTGAATCCACGTTAGAAAAGGAAAAAGACATCACTAATCCGATAACCAGTTGAAAACGCGAATAAAACACGCATTCACGAATCTAATATATATTATATACTCCCTCCTACCCACTATGATTTTCCCTTTTCGAAAACAGTTTTTGATTAGCCATCTTTGGAACTACTTCTAGAGCAAATAAAATACTCGTTTACTTTAAACTTAAATGGGTTGGTAGAATGCACTGCAGAATAGAATATGTACTAATTTTTTCAACAAGTGAACAATTTATTTGGTTTAAAAGTAGCTTCGAACATGCCTATTCAAAAACAGTTTTTGAAAGAGGAAAATCATTTTGGGTAGGAGGGAGTATATATATAAAAGAGGCTTTTTTCTACAGTATTAAAGGAATTTTTACAACGCATCTTAAACTAAGAAATTCCCACGACCCACTAGAAATGAAAAAAATGCACAGAGAGAGTCCAATATTTGTAAAACTCTCAAATAAAGTTATCTACATGAAACGTATATAATTGATTATAATTTGGGCTACATATATCAGAATATTACGATACATGTATCAATAAATTCGTGTCGAAATGTACTTCAATATAAGATCCATACACATATATGTTTAAAAAGCTAAATGAAGTATGAATTTGGTTGAAATATATCGTCAAAATTGAGACTTTTGTGAAAAATGCGTAAAGAAAAACAAAAATAAATCTAATATATATATAGGGGCAGCATCCGGTCAGAAGTAAACTTATGTCAGAAGGTCAGAAGTAATCTGAGCCACACATTTAATCCTAAATCAATGGTCAAGATTAAATCAAATAAACAAAAACCCATTCCCCTTCCTTTTTCTCTCTCCTCCCCCAACCCCCCTCCCCCCTCCCCCCACCAACCCGAGACCACCCCAGCCCCGCCGGTGGCCGTCGTCGAGCACCACCAACACCGGACCTGACCCCGCCAGCATTGTCGGCCGGCCACCCCGACCTAACCTCCGTCGTTCCCCCAAGCCCCTGCCCCTTCCTTCTCCCCCATTTCGTCCCTTTTCCACTTCGAAACTTGGGGGAGGGGCGACAAACGTCGAGGGAGGGGCGGCGAACGTCGGGAAGGGGCGGCTAATATCGGGGAGGCGCGCGGGATCATCGGGAAGGGGCGGCGAATCATCAAAGAAGGCGGAATTCGGATGGTTAGAGAAGAGTTTGAGGAGAGAGAATGGGTCGATTGGGGGCGGTGGCGTGGTCGACGGGGGGCGTGAGAACCGCCGCAGGGTCGCCTGAGCAGCGCCTATTGAATGGTGGTGATTGCGTCAAGTGGGGTGGTGGTCGGCGCATGGGGGAGGCGGTTGTCAGGTGGTACGTGGGGTGGTTGTGGGTGGGGGAGGAGGAGAGAGAAAAAAAATGGGGTTTGTTTTTCTAATTTTTGTTTTTTTTTAAAGTTACGTGTTTTAGTGTGTAAAGTTATTAGAGTTATTGAAGTTATCGGAGTTAAGTTACTGGAGTTATCAAAGTTATTGGAGTTAAGTCGGGGTTACGTGTTTTAAAGTTATTGGAGTTATTAAAGTTATCGGAGTTAAGTCGAGTTACGTGTTTCCGTTATCGGAATTAAGTCGTAGTTACATATTTTAGTTAATATTGTTAAGTTAGAGTTGTAAAGTTATCGGAGTTATGTGCTACAGTTACTAGAGTTACGGAGCAACTAAAGTTATGAGAGTTAGTGGAGATCAAGATGTGTGGCTCAGATTACTTCTGACCTTCTGACATAACTTTACTTCCGACCTGATTCAATTCCTATATATATATATATATATATATATATATATATATTAGATAAAGATAAAGTAATACTCTGTAAGTGATTCAGTGAGATTGTGAGACATCTTAAGTAACAAACATTTAATTAGTTAATATAATTTAGGATTTTTAGTTGTACGACATGTAGTAAAATTTGATCATACCACACCTAATATAATTAATTGTCCAACCATTAAACCATATACCAACTTCCGCCCTTATTTGTGTCTCATACTATACCCACCCAATGATATCTTTAGCAGTTGCAAACGGAGTGGCTACGGTAGACAATAAAAATAAGGATAATACTACAACTTTTATCTACAAGAAAAGAAAATAACCATTACGTACGTCGTACGATATAATATTTTAATCGTGCAACGCACGGGTTTAAAACTAGTTATTGGTAAAGAAAAGTAAAAACACAAAGTCTACTGTGAGACAGTCTCATACGATGAGACACCTCACACATTTCAAAAGTAACTATTACAATGTACTTTATAAATTTAATCTATTTCAAAAGTAACCAGCTAATTTATCAAAAGCAACATGTTAACTGGTCTCATACGTTGAGATGGTCTCACCCTAGAATTGTTAGAATAAAAAAAAAACTTGTGAGTTGTCAACCTAATCTGGCGAATTTTGCATCACGTACCGTCTTTCTATTTCTTCAGTTGCACGGTAAAAGTAGTGAATCTTTTCAATTTGACAGGTGATTGACTTAAAATGATTCGGCTCTGTTCGACAACGCATTAACAAGTAGAAAGTAGCATTTTGATCGGGTCAAACTGTTACTTTACATGTTTGCCTAACATTTTAAAATTAGCATTTTAGGTAGTAGTTGACATTTTAGGTAGCATTTGGGAAATGTTTCCCAAAGTAACATTTTGAGTAAAACAACTAGCATTTCTATTTTCTTTTTATATGCGCTATATAGTTTTGATAGCTCAACAGCTACTTCTACCGAACACGTCTAACATCAACTGCTACTTTTAAATCTACAGCTACCTGCTACTCGAATAGTTACCTGCTATTCAAACAGTTAGTGCAGCCGAACAGAGCCGAAATATTTTAAATGATAATAATTAACAAATATTTGCATTTACCACGTAATCTTAACCAAAAAAAAAGATCTCTAATTTTCCCTTCACTAGATGATTATTATGAATTAGGTAGTGAAATTTTACAATTTACGCGCCAATATTATTATTATGCCCTATTTGATTAATATTCAACTTGACGATTAATTATTCACATCCAATCAAATTCATTTAAAATTTAAACACTTTATTTATTCCTAGCATCTGATCAATCAATTATACATATAAAAAAACATACTTCAGAAGAAAAAAGATAAAAAAACAAGGGTTATTGAGCACATTTTAGGGAACACAATTAGCTTCGAGTTATTATAATTAGATTCGGCTATACTTATGGCATGTTTGTTAATACTGTATTTTTCTGATCTGATTTGATGTAATTTGAATTGAACTGATTTGATTTGCATGAATTTGATTTGATTTGATTTGAACCGAACTGAATTCTTAGAAGAATTGATCATTCTATTATTGCGCATGTTTTATTTGGTAGTGGTGCTTCGCGTTTTGCTTATCTTCAAAGTTTGTTGAGAAATGTGATCTTAAAACTAGTGTAAGTGTAAATTATGACTTTTCTACGCTGACAGGGACTAGTGTCAATTTGTAAGGCCATGTTTAAGGACGTAGTAATCACCATTGATGGACAAGACTTTAAGAAAGAATTAGTAGAATTATCGCTACCCTATTTGATGTGATTCGAGGGATGGATTGGATGAGTAAGTTGAAAGCTAGGCTGGATTGTTGGTTAGGAAATATCTCCTTGAGAGGACTAAACCATTCGAGGGTTACTTATCATGAAAGGACAAAAGGTGAAGTTGATCTCGGTGATGAAACTCAAGAAGCAAATCGACAATGGAGAACCTCTTTTCTTATGCCATGTAAGGGACACGAGTGTTAAGTATCAAGATTGGAGTGATGTGTGTGATTAAGGATTTGAGGATGCATTTCCAGAGGATTATTCGGGGATGCCTATAATAACCCCAAAGTTCCTTTACTTTTTAAAAACATTTTACCGCAAACCAAAACACAAATAAGGAAATTTAGACGTGTCACTCTGCACTCGGTAAAATACGCGAATATTAGGAGATTTCAAAAGTGTTGGGTGTAGCTGGTGTATTCGGCGGCTCCCTATTCCGGGTATAAAATGTCTAATGATCTAAAATGTACTATTACGTCCAATAATTAAAATTACAATGGTCCAAAATATGAAATTAAAATATAAAATAGTGTAGGTTCAATAGATTGTCTAATAAGTGAATGCAAAGTTTATTGAGTTGAACTAATATTACTTTCTCGCTCGTTGTCCTAAGGCCAATTTGCTCGAGGCACAAGCACACGAGTCATAAGTACCAACGAAAACCGCCGCCATTCCCGCATGCTTCATCTACTCCATAACTGTGGTGAATTAAAGCACACAAACAAAAACTCAGAAAAAATTGAGTAAACTAACACTTCAACATGTAGAAAACCAAAACCCTTACCTGAATTTTGAAAACGGTCTTAGTTCTATTTTCAAAATAAATAAAAAACGGAAAATTCACGTGGTGACCCTGAGTTTTTCAAGATTGCACGTGGCGACCCAAATTTTAAGTTTCTGCACACGGTGACCCTGAACTATGCATTCTGTGCACGTGGTGGCCCTATATGTTAACGTTGTTAGAAGTCCGTTAAGTTTTTGTCAAATTAAGCTCTAATATCATCTTTTGGAGGTAGCAATTAGTTATTATTATTAGTATTAGTATTATTATTATTATTATTATTATTATTATTATTATTATTTTAATATTATTATATAATTAATTATAAATATTAAATTACAAGAAGTTGGTTGTGAGCCGCGAAACAATCTGGGCTCCCACACCCTTGGCTATAGAAAAATCAATATTAGTGAAAACGGAAAATTCATGTGGTGACCCTGAGTTTTGCAAGATTGCACGTGGTGACCCAAATTTTAAGTTTCTGCACATGGTGACCCTGAACTATGCATTTTGTGCACGTGGTGGCCCTATATTTTAACACCGTTTATGTCGACGGAAGACGGCAGATGGTCTGGTGGTTTTGGATCGCGGTTTGGTGGTGGTAGGTGAGGGAGGTGGTGGTTGTAGTAGGCGGTGGGCGGGTGGTTCGGGTGGGGGATGGGGTTGGGGGAGGAGAGAGAAAATGGAAAATCATGTAAAATTGGTTTTCTTTTTAATGTTTTTATTATAACTATTAGCTATTACTACAAAAGATTTAATTAAATCATACTAATCCTATGCCAAATCACGATTTAACATCTAAAAGTTAACGGAGTTAGGGAATATGAGGGTTTAGGGGCACCACGTGCCTATAAGTGCAAAGTTCGGAGGCAACATTTTGAACAAGTTTCAAAGATAGGGGCACCACACGCATTCTGGCATAGTTTGGGAACACCACGTAAATTTGCCGTAATTGTAATTAATGTTTTCATAACAAAGTATAATTTAATAAAAAAATTATAATATAAAAAAAATTGTTACAATAGGTTTTAATGGTAAAAGGACCATTTTGGGAAGACATATCTCAAACTTGGGATTATTTTGAGATAACTCAAAGTTGGGATTATTATGGGAAGGAAAGTAAAAGTTGGGATTATTGTGGGTAAATTTTCCTAAATAATAAACAATTTACCCATTATATCAAACAAATTAACAACTTTGAAATACCTTAATTTCTGTGTAAAAGAGAACGAAGTATTTAAACATGGACATAGAGAGTAATCATATAAACCGTCTAATAAGAATTCCAAACCAACAGTCAAAAATCATATTCCACAATCCACCATTCAATTCATCACATACCAATAGCATAAGAATCATTCCACAATCCATATCCAACATATATACCAAATATTATCCAACAACAACAACAACAACAACAACAACAACAACATCCAAGCCTTATTCCCAAAAAGATTTGGGGTCGGCTAACATGAATCGTCATCTAGTAACTGTCTTGTATGCGTCATAGCATTTCAAAAACGTTGTGAACCATTTAGAAATGTTGAAACCCTTCCGAAAGGAGTTTTAGAAAGTTATCAAAATAAATAAAAAGTTTGAAAATTAGTGAAAAACATATGAACTTTGAACACCAAGTAAGGAAAAGTTTTGGAACAAGTTAGGAAAACCAAACAAAGAAACCAAAAAATACCAAATATTAACCATGAGTAAGAAATATATAAGTCAATAATCTTAATCCATAGTTCATAATCCATAATCCAAATTATTTAGGAATGAATCAAATCTTTTTCCAATTCATCCATTCAACCAATAATCTCAAAGATGATTCTCGCAAGTCATTGATTATTCGCTGACTTTCACAATAGATATAAATCATTCAACTATTTTACCATACCATATTCCAACATTCAAACCTCAACACTGCATCTTCCACCACAACCAATACAAAATATATTAAACCAAATAATCAATCCAATATAAATTCAGACTCGGTTCAACCCTAGTAACAGGTAGACCTGGCAAACGGGTCATTTGGGTCGGATCATCTTTCGTGTCATGTATTTCGGGTCTATTTTGGATCCGATCGGGTTCGGTTTGGGTCGGGTCTAGTTCGGGTGTGACAACTACGGGTCAAATTCGGGTCGGGTCGAACTTAGGCCAGGTCAAATTCAGATCGGGTCATTTTAAATTGTTCAAATCTGATCATATTAATGTCATATTTCTTAGAATTTAGTCTAGTGTAATCTTAATTCGAAGTTTTAGTGGTAATTTGAGTGATTAAGGATGTGATATATCGAATCTAAGTCACCAAATCATAAAAACGTCTGATCATTCGGGTCGGTCATTTCAATTTGGGTCATGTTCGGGTCGGGTCAATATCGGGTCAAACAGAGTTCGGGTCATTTTTTCGGGTTCGGGTCGGTTCAATTCGGGTTTCGGGTTGAATTCAAATTAGAAATTCGGGTCAATTTTTGATGTTCGCCTCAAGTAATTCGGGTAGGGGTCAGTTTTGCCAGGTCTGGTAACAGGCTAACTCAAAAGCTAATATTCTGTCAATTTCTTTTATTTCTTTACAAAGAGAAAGTAGGGGAGTACCTAGGTGGATAGAGAGATAAGTGGTTTAGTAAATAATGAGGGCATTTGTTGGTGGAATAAGATGAGTTTAATTAACTGGTAAGTGCTAAATGCCCATCTCTAATTTTCAATTATCACTCTCATACACCCTTCTCCTTCTTCTACCATTAAATAAAAAAAATCCACATCTCAGTCATTGTCACGCCCCAAGACTAGCTTTGGAACATAACAGACGGCAACCCACGAACGTAGGCTAAGCCTTTCTTAATATTCAAATGTCAAAGGTACAAGGGAAATATTACATAAAATCAAACATGCGGAAAATACGGTACACAAACGGTAAATAAGGCCATTTATTTAAATTACAAGGCTAGACGGGTCCGGGTAATCTCACTCAAATCCCCACTCCAAACTAGTGGCGGTCACCTGAAAAGAGTTTACGATTGAAAGGGTGAGCTCGACAGCTCAGTAAAAGACAGTCTCTAATTTAACTGGATCAAGAAGTGCTAAAACAGTAAAACAGATAATAATAATAATAATAATATCATAAAAGTATGACAGTTCTCAATAGAGGGTAGTAATAGTTCAGAAGTTCTCAGTCAGTGCCAGTTTAATCCCTTGCCAGGGCCAGGCGGATATCCTCAGTTCACAGTTAGCCAGAACATATAACTAGCCACAATTCAAGAGTAGTTTGGAAAATATTTATATTTCACATTACTTGATCCTCTTTCAAAAATAAGCATTTATAGGGTATACGAAAAATAATAATATAAGCTAAATCAGAAGAAAGTCCCTTACCTGATTCTTGAATTGCCGTACGACTAATTCTGTGCGTTCGCTCGCTCTAATTTATAAAAATTGAATAAGTTATTACTTAGGATTACTTTGTTATTCCATTTGTACAGTTGATTAATCTGGTAAATTTACTGTCCAAGGGTTCAACGACGTCCGAATTCTAAAGTGGTGATTATCTAGTTAAATTGTTAATTTACTATTTATCGTCCTTTAGCGGAAATTATTCACTCTAAGCTTATTTTCACAACGGGGGTAATTCCGTCAGGTTACTTTTTAATCATGGAGTTACTATTTACCACTAGCGTATTAACATTCTCAGGTTAGTTGTTAATAAGATGACGTTCACAAACTGGGGTGCAGTAATTCCGCCGAGTTACTTGTACCGTAATAACTATTCGCCACAAGATTGATCAATTATCGAAAACGTGTATAAAAGAAATATTAACGTCGTTGTCTAGCGATAATAATTCTATAACAGTTTAAGAAATTATACCTTGGTTACGTTAAGTGATGATGACTATTTCAACAGAGCCTCGCTAATAAAATATTACTTTCCCACTTACGCAACGACTACTTATTTCGTTGGATTCAATAATTAGACTCGTACTTATTAAACATGGACTATTTTATATTTAAGTTTCAGAGTTGGACTATTGTAATTTTTAAGTATTGGATATACTATTTTAGAACATTAGACATTTAGACTGTGGTTTTTGAAATTTCCTTGCATTCGGGTCTTTGACTCGACTGCGGAGTGACATCTCTGAATTTTCTTATTTGTGATTTGGTTCTCGATAAAATGTTTTAAAAATGAAAGGAAATTTAGGGGTGTTACAGAAGCTATTTATAGAGGAAGTTTTTCTGCTATGGAACAATGTGATACTGTGAAGGATATCAGTCGTATGGTGTTCCTATTTTTTAGGGAAGGAAATTCCAAAACATGGAAGAATTCCTACGCAAAACCATCTTTCTTCCTTTCCCTTTTGTCTCCTTCCCCTTGTCCATACTACCCCACATACTACTACTACTATGCTTGTCAAAAGAAATTATAGTTAGAGATGGGTCATTACATCCTATCCCCCTAAAAGAAAGTTTCGTCTCGAAACTTACCAGGATCATGATTCGAACTGGTATGGATAGGTTTTCCTCATGTCTGCTTCCTTTTCCCAAGTGGCCTCTCTTTCGTCGTGGTTGTACCAATGCACTTTGACAAACAGTATAGTCTTGTTTCTCAGTACCTTGACTTCATGACCCAAAATCTTTAGTGGTCGTTCGTCTTAACTTAAGTCAGGTTTAAGTTGGATTGGTCTAAGTTCGACTATCTGCTCGTCTGGTTGAACAAACCTCTTGAGCATGGAAATATGAAACACATTCTGGACTCCTGACAAGATTGGCGGTGGAGCCAATCGGTAAGAAACCTTTCCAACCTTTTCGAATACTGTAGATTCCACGGATGGTCTCTATAGCGGCGGACGCGCGAGTCGTGCGATGATTGCACTAGGATAGGAGTCGCCACCAAACAATTGTGGGGTGTTTGAAAACCATGCAACGCGATCTTGTTCCTTGTTACCGAGGGACTACGTAAACGCTAGGTGAGTCTGTACCCATTGAGCATAAACGCTTGGAGAAACGAGTCATGCCAAGTACAAAACACGTTTGCGAGTCGTTTACCGAAAGGGACAAAACCGAGGGACGTAAGGAATATAATGCACATTGTACCCTACGCCAATATGCAGTCTACGGACCGCAAGACTATGTTCGGGGGTGACGGAACGTGTTGGGAAGCCATAAGCCACCCAACCCCGCCCGCGTATAGCGGCCTCTACTAGTTGAATTATCGTCTACAAGTCGTCGAGAAGTTAAGCCATGCAAGTTACAATCATTTACAAGTTATATACAACCTAGTAAATTAGCTAAGTCGGTTATTTAACACATAAACTAGATCTTAGGTTGCAACGTCGTTAAGATTGATTAACGGTCCCTAGCTACCAATTTGTCCAAGCGCTTTGCGCACGTAAAGAAGGGGTAGAAGATGAGAATAAAGTAAAAGATGAGTTTAGAAAAGAGGGGGTGCCTTCAGGACTTACGTGTGTCTGCGATACCACTACTTGTTCTACTATGCTTCGAGATCGTTGCGTTGATCCTTAGTATGCGTCGTGGGAGGCTAGATTTGTTCTTGAAGCGATGCGTTGCTCTTTGAACGTGGTGTTTAAGAGGGGCTTTGTTTGTGTTGTGTCTTGTAGTGTTGTGTTTAGAGGTGCCCTAAGGTTTAAGGGTGCCTTAGGGTTTTGGTGTTGTAGTTGTTAGGGTTTTTGTATTGTGGTTGGGGTTTTTATGAGAGAATTGTAGAGACAGGACCAGAGATTAGGGGTGAAAATGGTGTGTGAAGGTGTGTGGAAAAGGGGTTGTATTTATAGTGTGGAAAAGTAGGGTTTTGGGGTGGAAAAGTAGGGTAGCCGGCCACCCTAGGGCTGCGTGCGTCAGGGGCAGGGGATGGTGCGTCTGGCGAGGGTCGTGGTGCGTTAGACGCAGGTCAGGCTGCGTTTGGCGCTAGCTGGCTGCGTCTAGCGCAGGCTGGACTGCGTCTGGCGCAAGCTGGCTGCGTATGGCGCAGGTGGTGGTGTGTCAGGTGTGCCAAAGCCTCCATGCGCACGTAGAGGTGTGCCTGGACTCCGTGACGCACCATACAAAATTACATTTCTGGTCTTCTTATGACATGAATATTGTACATGTGAATTTGGGTGGGCAAAGGACGTACAAAAACATGTTTTCTTGATGATTCTTGGCGATTTAGGCTCGCGGATCATTCCTGAGTTAGGTCAGGTGTATAAGTGGAAGAAAATTGTTGTTTTTGGCCTTGTTTTGGTTGAAGACGCATTTGCTAACGGCTTCACTACAACGGTGGTTCACATAGTAGAGCAAGTAGACGCAGTTCACTGTAAAATGTCCTTTCTTCAGCGGGCAGTTGGGTAGGGACAAATGAAGGTGTCTACAGAATCCCCCACTTTGACTGAGCCTTGGACAAGGCGAAAGTCAAAGTATGTAAATCGTGCAAACGGGATGCGAATGCACGTGGAGGGTCGTTTAAGGTCTAGTAGACCGCCAGTGCGTTTTTAGAGGTTCACCAACCAATAAGAAGACATACCTGATGTTTATAGTCAGTGCGACTGCGGATGATGTTTAAGGTCGGTGCGACCGTTGGATAGCATTGTGTAACTTGATGGTTGTATTTGTAGTGATTTTTGAATGTCGGAAGTGGGTCCGATGTTACTTGGTGATTATGTCAATGTTTAAGGTTAGTGCGACCGCTGATTGCTAGTAGTGATTGTTTATCTTTATATCGGTGGTGGGTCCGATGTTGCATGAAATGGTGGAGTTAGGTCCGCTACTGTTGATAGTATTTGGCTTGAGAAGTTGAAAGTAGGTCTGACGTTGCTTGATTACGGTGGAGTTAGGTACACTGTTGTTGATGGTATTTCGCTGAGATGTCGAAAGTGGGTCCTACGTTGCTTGATCGTAACGGAGTTTGGTCCGTTAGTGTTGAGTATAGGGTTTTGCTAGATGCTCGAGTTTAAAGTCGGTTACATGACTTGACGGTGTGTGATCTTGCTCGATCTTTGATGGATTGACAGATTATGGAGCAATTGGATGTCGCTTGTACCTCTTATTTGCCAGTTGATTATGCATGTTGGTATTCTTGTGCGAGCAAGGAGATCGTGGCGTAGGGGTGTATTCTTTTGACCCCGTCGTGCCAATGCTTGTAGAGTAGTAGTGGCACGCGATTGAATCTTGTCTTGTGGGTGGGTGAGTGATGTCTAGTTCTAATGCAAAGGTTTATGCAAGTAGTGCGCAAATGTATGTCATGTGGTGAATAACAAGTGATGCCTAGTGCTCATGTAAAGGGTTGTGCATGTGGTGTGCAAGTGTTACTGACGCGATGTAATGCAATGTTATAAAATGTAATGCAATGATGTTATGCAACTCAGATTAATGTAACCTAGACTTGAGCTACATGCAGATGTGAAATGCGAAATGCGAAAAAATGCAGGGGGGTACGCCAACTTCCCCCAAAAGGAAAAACGATGAAAGAGATGGTAAGTTTCATGGAATAAAACTAAGAGCGCCAAATAGATAATGGTGACGAGAACAGAAATGTGTAGGAGTGAGTTTGAGGTTTCCCCCAAAAGAAAACAAAAATGGTGAAGTTTTATGGTTGATATTTGAGGTTTCCCCCAAAAGAAAATGATGAAAAAGGCGAGTAAAAGTTGTGTTTGTCAAACTTATGGTGACGGCGTGACATTCCTACTGCTTGAGGATGATCTTCGGGTTGCTGCAGAGCAGGGCTTTGTACTTGTGGTGGCACAAATGTATGCATGTGGTGGCACACGACTCGGTGCTTGAGGTGGCTCCAAGCTTAGTGTTTGAGGCGGCGCAATGTCTGATGGTTAGTTCCAAATGGACGAGACGTGCTACTCGTGATGATGATCGTTCTTGTCTTGGGTCGACAAAAGATTTCATGCGTGGGCAAGGGAAAATAAGAGTCCAAGGATTTGGAATGTGGAGTTCGGTAATTGTGGTTGGCTCAACTGTGCCTTGATCCTTGATGTTGAACTAAGTGGGATATAAATTCTTAAGGCAAGTTTGATGCGGCTGGCCATGGGTTATGGCTTGTAATGTCGGTGGAAAAGGGGAATTTAGACCTATGCGTCGGCCTAAATTTGCAAAGAGATAGGTTGATAACGTAGGTTTAAATTTCCATGTCATTTAGCACTACGGGAAAAGAATCAGAGAATGCATGCATGGCGAGCTTGATGAGCGATCCTCGAAATTCCTAGTGTCTTACCTTCGCGATTATTATCCGTCGTGCGCAAGAACTATCGTGGTGAATCAACAAATGCCAAGTTCTTGATTAGAAGTGCGGCCGATTGCGGTGGCGTGATTTGCACGATCTCAAGGAGGACTTTTTCGGTGCTTTTGTAGCTGGCTTGGGTGACAAATGACGGATGTGCATGAAGGCTTTGACCCATTTTACCCCCTATTATGCCAACTTGACCATGTTGGTAGTTAGAAAGACACATTTTCTCTTGTAGTGTTGTGTTTAGGGGTGCCCTAAAGTTTAAGGGTGCCTTAGGGTTTTGGTGTTGTAGTTGCTAGAGTTTTTGTATTGTGGTTGGAGTTTTTATGAGAGAATTCTAGAGACAGGAGCATTGATTAGGGGTGAAAATGGTGTGTGAAGGTGTGTGGAAAAGGGGTTGTATTTATAGTGTGGAGAAGTAGGGTTTTGGGGTGGAAAAGTAGGGTAGCCGGCCACCTTAGGGCTGCGTGCGTCAGGCGCAGGGGGTGGTGCGTCTGGCGCGGGTGGTGGTGCGTCAGACGCAGGTCAGGCTGCGTCTGGCGCAGGCTGGGCTGCGTCTTGCGCGAGCTGGGCTGCGTTTGGCGCAGGTCGTGGTGCGTCAGGCGCACGCGCAGGTGCGGCAAAACCTTCATGCGCACGTAGAGGTGCGCTTGGACCTGGTGACGCACCATACAAAATTACATTTCTGGTCTTCTTATGACATGAATATTGTACATGTGAATTTGGGTGGGCAAATGACGTACAAAAACATGTTTTCTTGATGATTTTTGGCAATTTAGGCTCGCGGATCATTCCTGAGTTAGGTCGGTGTATATGGGGAAGAAAATGGTTGTTTTTGGCCTTTTTTTGGGTGAAGACGCATTTGCTAACGGATTCACGACAACGGTGGTTCACATAGTAGAGCAAGTAGACGCAGTTCACTGTAAAATGTCCTTTCATCATCGGGCATTTGGGTAGGGACAAATGCAGGTGTCTACAAGTACTTCATATGGGCCAATAAATTGTGGACTCAGTTTCCCTCGAACTCCAAATCTATACACCCCTCTTGTTGGAGAGACCTTAAGATAAACCTTATCTCCTTCTTTGAAATCCGCGTCTCGTCTCTTCCTATCAACATAACTCTTTTGTCGGCTTTGCGCAGCTCTCATACGTCCTCTGATGACATGTATCTTTTCAACTGTTTGTTGGACTAACTCGAGACCCAAAAGTTGTCTTTCGCCCACGTCATCCCAGCATAGCGGGGGATCTGCAGTTTCGTCCGTACAATGGCTCGAATGGGGTGACACCAATACTAGAATGATAAATGTTGTTATAGGCGCGAACTCCACAAGATGCAACCATTCTTCCCATGAACCTCCGAAATCTAGTACGCATGCTCTCCGCATGTCTTCCAAGGTTTGAATGGTCCTTTCTGTTTGTCCATCGGTTTGAGGATGATATGCAGTACTGAAGTTTAGTTTCGTCCCCATTTCTTCGTGTAAGCTTTGCCAAAACTGTACGACGTATTTTGAGTCTCTATCCGACACGATAGATATAGGGACCCCGTGGAGTCTTACAATTTCTCGAACATACATCTTAGCCAATGATTCCGCTGTATAGCCTGCTTTAAGGGGTAGAAAATGAGTTGACTTTGTTAATCGATCTACAACCCAAATGGACCCATATCCACTTTCAGTTCTCGGTAGGCCGCCCACAAAGTCCATTGAAATTTGCTCCCACTTCCGGGTAGGTACATGTAAGGACTGCAATTTCCCTGCAGATCTTTGGTGGTCTACTTTGATTTGTTGACATGTTAAGCAACGCGAGACATACTCCACGATATCTCTCTTCATGTTCCTCCACCAAAAATGTTACTTTAAATCCTTGTACATTTTGGTACCTCCTGGATGAACCGTATATCTACTGCTATGAGCTTCTCTCAAGATTTCCTTCTTTAGTTCTGTATTATCTGGAACACAAATTCGATTCTGAAACCGTAATGAGTCATCTGAATGTATTTGAATATGCCAATACAGAGAATCTTCCTTGAATGGCTTGCTCACCATACGTTCCTTGATTGACCAAAAATTCATCTTGTATTTACGCGTCCTTCAGTCTCAATTAAGGATGACCTTATGGTTATAGCAGCTATGTTGCCCTGCAATCCACACCTTTGACTACTTCTGATCCAAAGATTCATTCTTCTCATTTCCTCAATTAAAGGTTTCTGCTCAGTAATCAAAGTGGCTAAATTATCGAGGTTTTTCCTGCTCAAGGCATCAGCCATAACGTTCGCTTTACCAGCATGATACATGATTGTCAGGTCGTAATCCTTGAGCAATTTCATCCACCTCCTTTGTCTCATATTTAAATCTCTTTGTGTGAAGATATATTTCAAACTTTTGTGGTCCGAGTATACCACACACTTTTCACCATAAAGGTAATGTCTTCAAAACAACCCGGCGGCGATGGGGTTTTCATGCTTGCTTTTATCGAACCGAACTTGAGGAGAAGTAACTAAGCTTGCTTATGGAGATCGAAGATCACCATGTCCTGTAATTAATCCCGAAAGTGTTGCTTTGGTGACACGTCTCCGTTTATTTGTTGTCGTGATTTTGAACCTGTTCTTCCTACCGTCTCATAATTGAGAGCAGGCGGCTTGAGTGTAAAGATTACCGCTGCAAGTTCCAAATCATGGGTAAGATAATTCTGCTCGTGGGGTTTTAGTTGTCTCGAAGCATAAGCCACGACCTTCTCATTTTGCATAATCCTAATTTTGAGGCATCACAATACAAGGTATATCCTCCACTTCCAGATGGGAGAGTGAGTACAGGGGCTCTTGTCAACCTTTTCTTGAGCTCGATAAATCTTTGTTCACACCCAATCGTCCAAAATAATTTGTAACACTACGGAATAGGGAAAGTAGATTATGGAGTTGGTTTGTCCCACATTGGGAAAATAAGGCTCTTATGATCAGTTTATAATAGATTCCTACCATCATACTACCAACAAAGACTTCACCTTTTAGAGCCCACGAGGATATTCGGGCCTAAAGGGTGACTACCCATCTTATTGGGCTGTGTTGCGACGGATGGTGGTTCGGGCTGTTACAGATGGTATCAGAGCAACCCTGCGACCACGTGCTGAGTGCTGGGGCAAGGCCTAAGTCAGCCGTCTAGCGGGGGAGATCTTGGACCTGTGTTGATGTTAGTATGGAATGGCCGAGGCGCGACGGGGACGTCGCGTTCTCTAAGTGGGAGAGTCTGTAACACTACGGAATATGGAAAGTGGATTATGGAGTTGGTTTGTCCCACATAGGGAAAATAAGGCTCTTATGATCAGTTTATAATAGATTCCTACCATCATACTACCAACAAGGCCTTCACCTTTTAGAGCCCACGAGAGGATATTCGGGACTAAGGGGTGACTTCCCATCTTATTGGGTTGTGTTGCGACAGACGGTGGTTCGGGCTATTACATAATTTAACACACTTGTGTGTGAATTTGGTGAGTGGTACTGCAATTTTGGAGAAATCCTTAACGAATTTTCTGTAATACCCAGCAAGACCTAAGAAACTTCTCACTTCCGTTACATTTGTTGGTCTCTTCCACTCGTCGATAGCCTTAATCTTTTGAGGATCTACAGAAACTCACTTGCTGAAACTATGTGTCCAAGAAACGCTACTTTCTCAAGCCAAAACTCACATTTCTTAAGTTTAGCATATAATTTTTGCTCACTCAACGTCTGTAAAACAATCCTCAAGTGTTGTTCATGCTCTTCTCTACTCTTCGAGTATACCAAGATATCGTCGATAAAGACGATGACAAATTTATCCAAGAAAGGCCTAAGCACCCTATTCATTAAATCCATAAATGCCGCAGGAGCATTAGTTGACCCAAATGGCATCAACAAAAACTCATAATGTCCGTAACGAGTCCTAAATGCGGTTTTTGCAACATCTTCTGGCTTAATCTTCAATTGATGATATCCTGACCGTAGGTCTATTTTGGAAAACACAGTAGCTCCTTTCTTTTGATCAAACAATTCGTCGATACGGGGTAGAGGGTATTTATTACGGATAGTTACTTTGTTTAACTCCCGGTAATCAATACAAAGCCTCAGACTCCCATCTTTCTTTTTCACAAATAAGACAGGAGCGCCACAAGGAGAAACACTATGTCTAATAAACCCAAGATCCTCCAACTCTTGTAGCTGTTTCCTCAACTCAGCCAATTCTGTTGGTGTCATTCTATACGGGGCTTTAGAAGCGGTACCAGGTATTAGATCAATGGTGAATTCAATTTCTCTATCGAGAGGTAATCCAGGTAAATCCTCAGGGAAAACATCCACAAATTCCCTCACAAATCCATTATCATCTGGTATGGGTTCATAGTTCTCACTACTAACCATCATGTTTGCTAAAATTGTTTGTTTCTCTCTCTTAAACACAAATGGTTGTTGTCCCGGGGTTTGGAACTGTACAAGTTTTCGATGACAGTCAATGCTTGCAAAATGAGCAGATAACCAATCCATCCCTAAAATTACGTCAAAAATTAGACATGTCTAAAAGGACAAGGTCTGCGAGCAATTCCCTTTGCCCTATCCCAATAGTGCAGTTTCTAGCTACCGAAGTAGCTACATAAACATGTCTCGACAGAGTACTTACTAAGATGTGCACTTAACGACTCAAATTGCAAGTTACACTTCCCAACAAAACCATGAGAAACAAAAGAATGTGTGGTTCCTGAATCAAACAGGACATATCCCGGGGTATGTGAAATGGGAATAATACCTGAAACCACATCACTGGAGGATGGACCACCTTCCTCTAAGATAGCAAAGACTTTTGCAAAAACACTCGCCTTCTGGCCACCCTGACGAAAATCACTTGAGATCTTTTTGCCTGTTGAAACATGGGTCCTTTGTTGTTGCGGGTTTGAGGGTGTCTGGCTTGTCTCCGGTTTTGGACAGTTGGCGATCATGTGACCCTTCTCACCGCACCGAAAACACGTCCCTGAATACCACCTGCATTCATTTCCTTTCATTATTCTAGAACATTTCTGACAAGTTTTCACAGTTCCCTGACTCCCCTGTGGTCCCGGAAAAGCCACACTCGCTACAGAAGGTTGGATTCTAGATAATGGTCTACTCCCTTGAGGAAAAGGATGAGTCGCTCTTAGTTCAAAGGTTTGAGTTTGTTGTTTCTTAATGCTGACTCCAGAAGTTTGGATTATTCCGTAATCTCTTTTCTTGTTCTTCTCCTTCTTTACCTCCCTCAGACTTAATTCTACTATCCTTGCTTTCTTCACCACAGCAGCATATTCCTGTAACTCAAAAACACTCACGCCTTGCTTGATCTTTGGTTCTAACCTGTACACAAACCTAGAAGGCTTATCTACCTCTGTGGAAATGAATTGAGGGGCAAACTTACATAGTTTCTCGAATCTATCCTGATAGTCACTCACTATCATATTCTCTTTTTGCCTTAACTCCAAGAAATCCTCCATAGCCTTGTCTCTAAGACTTTTTGGAAAGTACTTCTTGTTAAAAGCATCCTTAAATATATGCCAAGTGAGGACCCTAATTTAGTAACCAAGGTTGACCACCCCGCCCCCTTTCAACAGGTTTTCTTCTGAAAACCATCAATCATAAGCTTTTCCCTCAAGCTGGTATACCGCATAGTTTACCTTATCCTCTTCAGAACACTTGAAAACCCTAAACACCTTTTCCATGGCCAATAGCCACCCTTCGGCTTCCGCTGGGTTTGTGGTGCCAGCAAAAACTGGCGGATTTAGCCCCTTAAAAAACCCTCATCGAATTTCTAGACTCTGTCGTTTCGTTAGGCCTAGGAAGTAGGCGATTCACCATCTCTTGGCTCAATCGTTGCAAATCTTGTTGTTCCTTCAATCTTTGGAGAAAATCATGATAAAAGTCAGCAGGACCCTGGACAGCTGGTGCAGAGTTACCAGCGTCACTACTTTCTTTGTTGGCGTCATGATTGTCTCCACCTACTTCCTCCATCTCTTCCTCAACCATAACCACATCCTCTTGGTTTTCAGCCATAGCTCCTTAGGTAAAAAGGATAAAATAATTGTACAGGTTACTTAACATATTTCTTACGAAACCCTTGAATAGGCATAAAACAAAACCCATTCTATTATTCTACCCTTGATCTCTGGTTTTCATTTTTGATCCTAGGGTCGAACTATTGCTCTGATACCATTTAATCTGTCACGCCCCAACACAAGCATTGGAACATAACAGACCGCAACCCACGAACGTAGGCTAAACCTTTCTTAATATTCAAATGTCAAAGGTACAAGGGAAATGTTACATAAAATCAAACATGGGGAAAATACGGTACACAAACGGTAAATAAGGCCATTGATTTAAATTACAAGGCTAGACTGGTTCGGTTAATCTCACTCAAATCCCCACTCCAAGCTAGTGACGGTCACCTGAAAAGAGTTTGTTATTGAAAGGGTGAGCTGGCCAGCTTAGTAAATGACAGTCTCTAATTTAACCGGATCAAGAAGTGCTAAAACAGTAAAACAAATGATAATAATAATATTATAAAAGTATGATAGTTCTCAATAGAAGGTAGTAATAGTTATGGTTAGTTCAGAAGTTCTCAGTCAGTGCCAATTTAATCCCTTGGCAGGGCCATACGGATATCCTCAGTTCACAGTTAGCCAGAACATATAACCAGCCACAATTCAAAAGTAGTTTAGAAAATATTCATATTTCACAGTACTTGATCCTCTTTCAAAAATAAACATTTATAGGGTACACGAAAAATAATAATATAAACTAAATCAGAAGAAAGTCCCTTACATGATTCCTGAATTGCCGTACGGTTACTTCTGTGCGTTCGCTCGCTCTAAGTAATAAAAATTGCATAAGTTATTACTTAGGATTACTTTGTTATTCCATTTGTACAGTTGATTAGTCTGATGAATTTATTGTCCAAGGGTTCAACGACGTCCAAATTCTAAAGTGTGATTATCTAGTTAAATTGTTAATTTACTATTTATCGTCCTTTAGCGGAAATTATTCACTCTAAGCTTATTTTCACCAATGGGGTAATTCCGCCGGGTTACTTTTTAATCACGGAGTTACTATTTACCACATTAACATTTAATCTCAGGTTAGTTGTTAATACGATGACGTTCACAAATTGGGGTAATTCCGCCGAGTTACTTGTACCGTAATAACTATTCGCCACAAGATTAATCAATTATCGAAAACGTGTATAAAAGAAATATTAACGTCGGTGTCTAGCGATAATAGTTCTATAACAGTTTAAGATATTATATCTTGGTTACTCAAGTGATGATGACTATTTCAACAGAGCCTCGCTAATAAAATATTACTTTCCCCACTTACGCAACGACTACTTATTTCGTAAACTATCTTCACGATATCTTATAGCACTCAGAACTCACTTTACATGTGGTGTGCTTATGGTTTGAAGCACTTCAGTTTAATGTCACTATTCGATTGTTGTGTGTCGAAAAACGAAGGAAAGACGAAGCTATTTATAGAATAAGTTTTTCTGCTATGGAACAATGTGATACTGTGAAGGATATCAGTAGTATGGTGTTTCCTAGTTTTTAGGGAAGGAAATTCCAAAACATGCAAGAATTCCTACGCGAAACCATCTTTCTTCCTTTCCCTTTTGTCTCCTTCCCCTTGTCCATACTACCTCACATACTACTACTATTATGCTTGTCAAAAGAAATTATAGTTAAAGATGGGTCATTATAGTCATCCACCACAAAAAAAAAAAAAAAAACAAACCCAACAGCCGGCAACACCTCCGAACCAAACAACCCATCCACTACCACCCAATCTCAACCGCCAATCGCCAACCCGGCCCAGGCGCTCCTTCATCAGTCGCGCCACTACCTCCCTCCGTCAAATCCGATCCGAGCGCCGCCCATACACCGAACTAATCATCGATCGGACTTTTTTGATTGAAAATGCAAAAACAAAAGGAAGCCCAAGAAACCCCCAATTTGAATTTTTTGATTAAATGTAAAGGAAACCCAGAAAAACCCTCCACCCGTTCGGATTTTTTTTATTGAAAATGCAAACAAAAGGAAACCCAGAAAACCCCCAATTTGATGTTTTTGATTAAAAATGCAAAGGAAACCCGGAAAAACCCCCCAAATTGATATTCGGTTGATTGAAAATGAAAAAAAATAAAACGATTACCAGAAAAACCCCCCAATTCGATTTTTTTTTTTGATTGAAAATGTAAAATAAAAGGAAATCCAAAAAACCCCAATTTGATTTTAATTTACTGAAAATGCAAAAGGAAACCCATAAAAAAAACCCAAATTGTTTTCGTTTAATTCATTATGCAAATAAAAATGATTCCCAAAAAAACCCCGATTTGATTTTTTTTTGATTGAAAATGCAAGAGAGGGAGATTATAAGAGGAGAGAGAATACATGAACAGAGGTGGGATTTGGGGATGAAAAAGTGAAGGCTAAAGTTGTGATTCGTAGATGAATAAATGATAAAGATGAGTTTTGTAGAAGAAGATGAATGAAGATGAATCAAGGTTGAAGATGAATTAGGACATGCGTGGAGGCATTTTAGTTTTTGTGATTGTATTGTGTGGGTGGGGTTGGATATTGGGTTGTTGAATTGAAAAGAGTGGAGAAAAAGATTGAGAGTAGTAATTGGATTGGATTTTAGATTAATTAGATAAAGCATCCAATTAGAATATTGGTTAGTAGATTTAGTAAGGGTAGTTGCGGAAAGTCATGTCAAAAAGAAATTGTCAAAAGAGGAATACGTAAAGAACCAAAAGAATTAGAGGGAGTATTACCAAAGAGGCATATGGACAGAGCAAAAGTATACAATCTTTTCGTTTCCCTGGGTTGCGCGGACTATTTACCCTGACTTGTTACTTGTACAGTTGCACTTACCATCACTTGTCTTTGCCTTCGAAACTTTCATATGAAAATGAAGTGGTGTTGTCACCCACGGTCTACTAATTCGGACAAATCGTGACGTGTGCACCCTTGTTGGTGTTCCAGACAAAAATGCAAGCACCTATCATGTTTTGGACGAAAACTTGTGGGTGATCGCGGGACTGAATGTTGAGAGAGTTTATCGGGATTTTCTAGTCTAAATAATATTGAAAAATAATTTTCATGTTCCAAAACACAAGCTTTTCCTTTTACCCACCTCTTTCGGTGGTTTCCAACTAGTACAGTTGCTACAGTCGCCATTGTTATACATCAGAACACAAAATTCTGGTAGCACCTCTACTCTCACTAAGAGCAACTCATATTTTACAAATTGTTTTGAGTAGAGATTCGCCGCTCGCTGGCATGGACTCACCCGAAAAATTCACACGGCACAAGCTTTACATATCATGCCATATTTGCCTAATGTTTAATACCTTCTCTTAAGAATAGCAAGAAGAGATGGCATCCTCAGAGTCTGTTTTTAACTGCAATATGCAAACAAGTTTCAGATTACTACGATCAATAGGAATCTGAACACTCAGCAGTGAAGAAGGGGAAAGAAGAATACCAGGATAAGATGGCTTCGTAGAGCTCCATGCAAAAGAGCCTTCAGCTTTTCACTCTGCTCAGTCATGTGACCTACACGTGCTGACTTTTCAAGATGGCACCACAAGCGTTCAATGGCTGTGTATGGGAACCAAGCAGCAAAGGGTTTTTTCCTGTGAATGATATCGGCGGGTCTCTGCAATCACAAAATTGGAACTTTCAAAAGCCTTATTCAGGAAATCTAAGTATTCAACCACATGGGAACCACGCCATTGAGCCAAACCACACCCATGAAAGATTGTCAATTTGTCATGCATAACACAGGTTTTTGACAGGGAAAAAAGAAAAGAAAATCTGTGGTACGCATGAACATATAAATGTACTTCAATCTGAGCTCTTCACAAAACTGGAACTTTCAACGGCCTTATTCAGGAAATTTAAGTATTCAACCACATGGGAACCACAAGCATGCCATCTAACTAAACCACACCCATGAAAGATGTCATGCATAACATAGGGTTTTGACAGGGAGAAAAAGAAAAGCTGTGGTACGCATGAACATATAGTTGGACTAGTATCGTGCTCTTCAGATAAAAAAGAACCAAGGATCCAAAATCAGTAGTGTAACACTGGATTAGCTTTGATATTTGATAGAATCTACTTTCAAGCAAAGCATTTCTGCCAATCTTCCAGATATTTTTAAAGTATTTTTAAACAACTTTAGCTCATTTCTTTCTTCACAAGAGTTCTAACTTATTTCTCAGTCACATGTTTTACAAGCAACTTTATCTTCTCCCTGTCCTGAGAATAAGTGGACACTACAGGATTAACAGTGTAGAACTGGCAAACAACGTCAGGTCTTTTTTTAAAGGATCAATATCATATGAAAGTATGAAACACAGTACCAAGTGAATATGCAGAACATAGATCAAAGACTAGTAAAAGATGAGAAAATAGAAAAAGTCTTTGGATCATTAGAAAATCATTTGACAGGACACAAAATATTTACGCACTGCGCATTCCTGGCTTCAGTCAAAATCGGTTAATTGATTTCAACATGAATCCACGTCCCCTCCTACGGTCAAATCAAATTTCAGATTCCGTAGTCGATCGTCGACAAGAAAGTATGGTCTAGGCAAATGCTGTTAGTTGATTTCAGGTTTTACAAATTTCGACCAAGATTAAGATATAATGTAAAGAGCCTGTGAGTTGTTCCATCCCTAATTTTATCAGCTTCCCTATGATACCAGTTGGCATAGTTAGAGCATTTGTAGGGTTAAGGGTAAAATGGTGAAAGCTTTTAGAGTTTTAGGAATGGAAATTGGCTGAATACTAGTAAAGAATACTTCATTAAAGAGGGTATGAATGGCTTTAAGATCCTAAGCATAGGTGGACCGCCATGTTGTGGAATATGTAATGTATACCAAAACACGGCTTCATTGCATGAATAGCAGAAAAGAAGAGTCTGAATGTCAAGGAGCAGTTATCTCAGTTAGGAATATGTTCAGATGGAATATGCTTTCTTTGTCGGCAACAGATAGAATATCAAGAGCATCTGTTCTTTGCTTGCCCTTTCAGTCAGCTATGTGGGAATTGCTGAACAAAAGGCTGAAGTGTCAAATACCAACGAACGTGACTATTGTGTGGTGCAGTAACAGGGGAAGCAGATCAAATTTTTCAGAAACAAATGCAGATTGGAGAATGTAGTTGTAATGCCTGCTAGGATTCTTCATGATTTTTGATTCTCTGTCAAGACTAGAGCTATAGAATTTCTCAAAAAAAAAAAAAAAAAATCAATGTAATTGATATGCAGTGGATGGAGGATATATATGAACTAGTGACCTGTACTAGCCATATTATTCCAAGTTGTAATTGGTGAGGCTTTTGCCTAGTTAAGCTACACATAGTCTCAAATAAAAAAATAAAAAAATGTTAGGAATATTCTTTTTGCTTTGGGAAATTTAATGAACAAAATTAACCCGACCCTTGAACCCTCTACTATTCTCTTAGGAGGTAGCATACGGTCGTTCTTTTTAACACATCGAACTCCCCCCCCCCCTCCTTTACCCTCTTTGAAGTGGGAGCTTCTTGAAGAATATGCGTAATAAGATGACCAGCAGCCAAGTAATCATGACACTTCAAAGTAAAAGCAGTAGAAGTCAGCAGAGATGTCAATGAAGAGGAAGTGACGGTTGGTTTAGAAGAGTTTACAAGACCGCTATGAAAAATTGATTTGTGGTTCCTGATATGAAAGCATCTAAAAAATTAAGACAGCTAAGAATAAACAAATACACTTGCCGATCAGAATAATCGACACCTCAAAAAAAATGCTCTCAATACAAATTAGCAAAATAGTATCAAAGTAAAGATAGAGCCAAAAAAGCAACTTACCATTGATGCATAGGACTCAATGTAGTCCAGTAGCAGCTCAGTAGCCTCTGGATAACGCCCATAATCAACGTATAATCCTAAAAGTGTCGCAGAATCAGACTCTCGACCTGACATCCCCATATGTTCTCTTCGACGACCCTGGAGAAATACAGCAGAAGACAGATCAGATAAGTTTGACCGTTTATTTAAAGGAAAAGGAGGAAGATCTCATAGAGTTTGTAATAGGTGAGATGGTTCTATGACCCTGGACCAATATAGTGGAAGATAAAGATCAGATAAGTTTCAAGATTGACCAATTCCCTAAAGAAATGCTACCTCCGGTCCAAAGAGTGTTTCCCATTTCGTTTAGTTGATTTAAGTAGCCATATCTGGAGCTACTTGTAGACCAAATGAATTGTTTATTTGTTGTAAAAATCAGTACATAATCTATTCTGCATGGCATTCTACCAACTCCACTTGATTCTAAGGCAAGCGGGACTTTCGTTTGGTCTAGAAATAACAGGAAAAACTCTTTGGACCCGAGGGAGTAGGAGGGATAATTGCATAACAACTCTCATAGAGCTAGTCCTATGTGAGAAGCTTGGACACTGAGATAGGGTGACTTTACTGCTGAAGGTTTAGAACACTGGACCATTCCAGCTAAGTCTCCAGATCCTCATGTGCCTAATTGCATGCCACATAGCAGCAAAATAAGGCCATCGGTGGAAGTCATTATTAGGTGAGGAAAGTTGGGAGGGATGAGAGCAAATTGAGCACAATTTAAAAGTGCGTGGTTATGAACCAGTGAAAAGGGCAACCAAAAAGAAGATGGGAAGCAAGGTGCAGATGCCACGTGGCATGGAGGAGGATACACAACACCTCTGCTGTGGGGAAACGGACAGCAGAGGATACACTACCTTCTTAATTCAACAAAAACTCTCACCTCCAAATTCTAAGATAATTGAACATATAGAATGAACACATCAAAACATAAAGTCAGTACTCAGTAGCACATGTACTGCTTTTTATACATTGAGAACTGATTGAATTCTGCAATGGTCCTTCCAAAAATTTGCAGGCTACGTATGAGTAAGTCTTAACAAATAAATCCTCAAGTTAATCAAGTGGGAGACTGACGACTGCCTCTGTAGCTATGGTTGTGGTAGTGGTAAGTTGGTCACTACAGTAACTACAGTAGGACAGGGCTGTTAACATAACAAAATAGAGCTGTATTTCAGAATAATTGTAACGACTACAACAACATCTTTACCCCAGTGCCTTGAAAGCTCCCGCCATAAGGCGGGGTAAGGGGGGATCGGATGCACGCGAGCCTTAGCCCTATTGAAACATAGAAAGGATGCGCATGGATGACCCAAAATGAAAATTGTAACGACTAAGATGAAAAAAAGAGCCCCAATGATGGATTGTTTCTTCCAGTTTTTCAACAAAGAGTCCAATTATGACTCTAGTCTAAGCAATGACGAAAAGCAGTATTTAACCAGGGATTCTGTGTTCACACCAAACTTTATGCCTGAGATAATTGCTCAATTCAGAGCTATGTTAGAAAATCTATAAATTATAAACTAAGGATCACTGGAAACCGATTACACTGCGAGCATATGACCAATAAGTCTTCACAAAAGAGAGAACATTGTTTCACAATACTATACTATGTATGATTTGGATAAAAGAATGACACACTCAGATAACTTATCAGTGTGGGTTATAAAAGCTTTGAATTCGGCACATTGCCTTGCAAAGGCTTTGACTGCTTATGGCTTTCCCAGAGGTCTAAAACCTCTACATTTCTTTGAGGTAGTTCTCATGGCTTTCAAGGAAGAAAGAGGGCAAGGCAGCAAGATTATGTTAAGGGGAAGTCCTGTCCAGGGTTCAAACAAAGCTCAAAAATCCCAAAAAAATCTCCTACCAAGCTAGACACTTCAGATGAGGTCTGAGTCATGCTGAAAGTAGTCATTACTACACTAGTCAAGGTCCATGAAATTACCTTAAACATATCAACTAGCCAAAGAGGCAGTTCAATGTGCGGATCAGAGTGGAGGAGTGTCTCTGCAATCACTGCAGGTAGTCTTGCATGGAATTCTATGTATTTCTCCTGCATACAAATATTTAACATAAGGTCCAAAAATCACGCGCATTTTACTGTTTAACAAACATACCAAACTTCCATGCAGTGAGATCATGATAAATTAAGAAGCAAGAGAACTACGCATTCAAGCTGCTATGTCTCTGACGAGGCACTAACCTAACGAGTAATGACAAAACGAAGCAAAACACTATTTTTCCAAATGATTTTCAGGATCAGCATTTTCAAATATTGAGGAACACCATGCAAGTTCATAAGATAATGAAAGCCTCTACAGAAAGGAGTTATTTCTCAGGTGGTAAAGGCCTTTTATCACAGGTCAACAGCAACTAATGATGAGAATAAACAGGGACAAAAAATTGTTAGTTCTGCAATGTTAACCGGTGATATCCAAACAGGAGAGCCAAAGAGACGCAAGATACAAAGACCAACTTCAAGATGGATGTTCTTACGAATCAAGCTTTTAATTTTGGCACTTATATATCTGGTGTAAGTGTTGCATATAAATCAACACTTATCTTTAGTAGATAGGGATATTAGATGCTACGTAATAATATGGGATTAGGGATTGGGAATTAGGGACGTCCCAAACATGTAAAGTGTTGCATATAAATCAACACTTATCTTTTGCCAAAAATCTCTCACCAAAACTGAGCTTTGTAACGGTGATTGGGAATTAGGGATGTCCCAAACACGCCAGTTTCTTTGGCCGATACAGAGGCCAAGTAAATGTCCATACTCCAATGAATCTACATTATGTCAATCCAGAAAATCTATGCTAGTTTCTCTCCAACCAAAAACCGAGAAGGTAGCCATAAAAGAACAACACCCTAGCCCCTTAGTACTACTTATTCCTTCCTAGCCCTACGCAACAGACGAGCCAGTGGTCCATGGTTCCGAAAGGACAAACCAACCCTCACAAACACGTGTTGGGAGAAAGGTGCCTCATAGCTCTTCTTAGTTGTAAAATGTGGCCAATGAGTTATCCCCTATCCAAACATCCTCCATAATCTCACCACCAACCATTTCTCACTCTGCGTAAATTCCCCCATTAAATCCATATATTTTCAAATCTAAATGACGTGAGACTTTATTCAAGATGGTAATAGTGGAGTAATGGAATATTAAAATATTATATCTAAGCAAGGCTGTGGCAAAAGCTCCTAAGGTGTATTCTAGAAAGAGAGATTGAAGCAATGGAAGAAGTAGTACCTAGTGGATGAAAAGAAAAACACTACCTTGATCTAATTAGTCTTACCACTATAGAGCATGTTTCCCAAAGACACAAAACGAACTTTGCCTGGACTGATTGAGCTATAGAAGATGTGACAAACTCGCAGTAAAGTGTCACATATGTGAGTGTTTGCTTTGGATAGGAGAAACAGGGTAGGAACAATGCAATGTGAGGATAATGAGATACATTGTCAACAGTTTGGGGTTGCAAAGAAAAGAAATTTGGGGAAGGAGGTAGACCTTGAAGAGTTTTGGTATAGTGTATTTTCAGGAGGCTAAGCTAGCAACCGCAGATTCAATTTCATTGAAAGTTTGTGGCAGTCCAGACTCCAGATCGTGCACCTTGCTAACCCAAGATTACATCTCTAGCCAATCTCCTCCGAACAGCAAAAGAGCATCCAGGCAAATGAAAATCCAATGATAAAAGAGTTCTGTAGGAATGTATTCTATTATCAAACCCGTGACTACAAAGCACTGAAATTCAAAGGTTGTCAAAAGCAATCACTTACATTACTCCTTGAGTTTTTCACATATACACATACCAAGTTAATGGTAAATGAAGTGCATACACACTGTTGAAGAAAGGTCCAAGTTCAAAAGTTATTACCAGGTGCAGTTCCCAGCAAGAATAAAAGCTGGAACTACAATTGCTAGGGTGTCAGGCGAAGGTTATTCTATATCAGTAGCATGCTCTTTAACCATACATGAATAAGCAAGGTTAGTTGAAATAAAATCTTCTGTAATTTCATAGTTTAGCAGGCACTTAAAGGCTCTAACTTGAAATGAACTCCAAAATGTTAGAACAAGTACATACAAGGTATTGTTGAAGCTTTTCCCACTGACTGCTCTTCATCTGTTGTGATTGAGATTCCATATCTGATGGTGCCTCAGTCATGGTCTCATCCTTTGGATATGTTAACAAAAGACCAGGTGATCTACAATAATGCAACAAGAGAAGAGAAGAACCAATGAACATAAAGAATGCAGACATAAATAAGTGCGCAAGGATCACGGATGTCTAACCCAACCATAGAAGGATACTGATAAAGTGATCACGTAAGGCTTTAGCAGAAGAAACGTCTTACCCGACCATAGAAGAATTAACTCTACTAGGACAGCATCTCATAGCTAGAGCGGAGAAGACTTTTTCCAATTGCCTGAAGAAGCACAAAAGAGAATGAAATAGTTACGAAACTAAAAATCAAACCAAAATATTACTAACGAAATCACAAGGCACTGACATGAAGAAGCTAACCTCTTCAATAGAGAACCCTTCCAAAACCTGAGAAGTACTGTGAATGCCATATCATACAAATTTGCCTCGACCAAGTGGTCAACTAAGTCTTCCTGGAAATCTTTGTTTCCTGAAGAAGTTGAAATCAGTAATTCTAGAAGACAACTGCAGGTTTTCTAATTAGTAACAGTAACAAGACATCATATCCTAGGGCTCAGATCTCAGTTTCATTCCTGGTGCAGAATAATCCCTCTATATTGGAGGTTAAGTCCTGTAGCATAGACCATTTTAAACCAAAGACATGGGAGCTTGTGGCAGTACGGGAAAAAAAAAAACAAAGAGGGTTCTGGATAATTTCTAAAAATAGATTCCTCCTTCAATGCAATCATTACAATATACTCATCCTTAAAATATCTATGGGGGTGACATACATGGTTATTTAACAGAATGAGGCTACTACCTGAACGCTTCCATTTAAGATTCGCCAGGGAAAGCATATATTCTGCAGAGGTCACCACAAACTCGTCTTCAAGTTTATCGATGCCAACGTAAGATTCCTGCTTTTGAGCCTGGCTGTCATCTTTACCTGCTACATTCATGAGAAAGTCAGACTACACTTTTCTAACTTAACATAAGCAGATGATGGTAAAAAAGGTATTGTGTAATAGATCTGTCAACCTATGGAGCTTCACACTAATTGCCTGTTTGTTAATATCATAATTTTAGAAAGTTGAGAATGAAGAAATGACAAAGGTCTGTGATGAAAAATGAGACATAAACTTGTAAAACATTTGAGTTTAAACATTCACAAAATGAGGTCGTCACTAGCTCTGAGTTAGAAAAAAAGAATTGCAATTGTGCATTACACTGTTCCTCCAACGTTCTAGCCCTTTTAGATGGATGAGTTGCACTTGTTAGCTCACTCCCGATCAGCTGAGAATTGATCCAGGCATACATGGGATGAACAAGATGCAGACAATTGATGGCAGCAGAAATGCCATTCAACCTTTCTTGAAGAGCATGCGATGTGTTCTGGTAAGCCCTCACAGACATTTCATTTTTCAACTGAACTGAATACAAGTAAATATAGGTTGCAGCTTTTCGCCAATTCTGCTGCTGCATCTCAAAGGCATACAGTAGTTTGTAAGGATGTGGCCTTGCTGAAATATCTGCACATGCAGCCTGTAAAAATCAGAATATCAGCACTCGACTTATCAAAAAGGAAAATTAATAAAAATCAATACCTATGGCATGTGTGAATTTACCTTCCACGCTAGCTCTTGCTCAGCCTTCTCATTTAAACCAATAAACGGTAAATGGCTATTACAGAGTATCTGCAAAGAAAACACAAACATTTACTGAACTTTAAACTCTTTTGGCACAAGAATTAACTCCATTCTACATATTATGCATATCATACATATCACTAGATTATACAGAGATATGTAGAGGGATATGAAGGTAATTACAACATGAAAAACCGTGGATGTCTATTAGCCATAGAGATTGCGGCTCATACAGTACATTAAACTTTGGAAGTTAACAAACGATAGTTGAAATTCTAACCTTTGTGGCACCACGCTCGTAAAGAACTATTATGAACCGCCTCAAGCAAATGTATTTACTCTCATCATCTGGATTTGAAACTATTGCACAGTATGCATCATAGTATTGATCAAGATCCAAAGAGAACTTAAAGACATTTGCCCAGAGCCTCCCCTTGACGGAATTCACTGATTCATCCTTGACCAAGAAGTTGGAGGTACCACTGCTAGGTGCAACAGCTTCATCTACATGCTCAAGAGCAGCAAGAGCAAACTGGCATGCAGCATCACTAATACTAAATTGCTCAAACTTCTGCATCACCCATTGGTAATAGTACAGCTTCCACGTTGCAGCAGAAACATGCTCAGCTGCATTCAGGAAATTTGTTTATGATTGGGATGAGGTCAGAAAAGCAACTCTGTGGCCAAGAATTCCAAAAATATTTCAGTGACATACAAATATTTAGATGCAACAATCCAGTTTCAGCAGGCAATTTCTGTAACGCCTGAGCAGCACCTTCACCAGATGAGGCCCTGAGAACACAATCAGCAGCCAGTTAAGACTGTAAATAATAACGGCTCAACCAAAGAGCCTAAGTCCCAAAACGATTTGGGGCCGGCCAGCAGGAATCAACATATGAAACCCCCTTATGTGAGCAATAAAAGTTTGAATTAGCAGGAAACATTTAAGTTCGCCGACATATAAGTTCCAGGATGCAATTTCGGCATGGACAAAGAACAACAAAGAAAAACTAAGCTCCACGACCTATTGTGAGATTAACACTGCAAACAGGCACATCCAATCATCAACTGACAACAAATTATGTTTAATGAGTATGGCTTGACTTGACGAACATAATGCATACTTTTGGGCCAGATAGCATCTTCCTTTCGTATGACTTTTACAAGACTGGGCGACATCCTATAGAGATTCTTGCCTTGAACAGGATTAATTGGAATTTAAAAACCCTATCGTAGCAGGAGCATGCTAAATTAACAACCAATTGACAAAAGTGAGGGAAAGCACTAGGAAAAAGTAAAGGGAGGGAACACACGGCAGCTAAGACCTAAGAGTCGTAGATTGTTTATCTTCACACACTTAGACCTTGGTAGATCACAACTACTCCCCAACCCCTTTGTTTAACAGACTTCCTTGTCACCACATTATGGACTGCAAGAAAGACCAATGACCTGATGTCACTCAGAGGTCAATATCTCCTTAACCGTGATAAATTTGTGAGTGATTCATTTTGCAGATCAAAGCTAAGATCTCTAGCTTTAATTTGATATATCATTAAAATGAGTCCTGAGCACAAAGTTATTCCATCATAAATCCAATGCCAGTGCAAGACCAAGCTACAATGATCCAAATGCATCCCAATAGGTGTAATTGGTTGGCACCCACCCTCATAAGCTATCATCTGGTCCTAGGATGGAATGTGAACAATTGACTAGTGAATGAATTTGGAAGAGGTCAGATTGCTTTGAATGCGACACCACATGTCACTTTCACCTCTTGTGGTCCTTGCTCTTGTGTTGCTGCTACCTCAAGCATTTCGCCTGCATTATGCACCATTTTGGCACAAAGATAAGCTGCTTTTTCCTAGTTGTTCCCTCACCAGACTCACATGAAGAAAGGAACAAAGAAGGAGCTATCATCCAATAGGAATTTAGCTTCTTTCTTTTTGTATTTTGTTGTGGTTTCATCTGCAACCCATGGATCAAGATTGTTCAAACCTTAGGGACAGTTTGAGCTTGCAAAGCTCCTATATATATCAGAAGCCTCTTACGTAGGGCAAATATTGGTGAATAAAATCATCTTTGGCTTGCCAAATTTTATTACCTTCGTGGAGAAACCCTTGCTACCCGTGTTTATGCCGCATTACGCTATACAGGCATTAACTAAGCTATATTAGCTATCTGACAGTTTCAAACTAATACTCCCAACTTCCCAAGCAATATTAAGGCCTGAAGACGGTTCATATTACTAACGAAACTAGCCTCATTGCTAAACCATCATTACATTTCACCTTCATGCAATTCTGCCACTATCCAAGTGTGTGTGTGTGTGTGTGTGCGCACATTAATGATCCAGTAAATGTCCATATTCCATACCTAAAGAAGCATCTCATGGCTTCTCTGACTTTTTTCTCCTTGGAAGGTTCATGTTGTGCTCCTTGAGCCTGAGCAAGAAGACAGCATCCTAGCAGATGATGGAGCACACACCATTCACCATCGCTGTTCTGAATGCTTCCAGATAGCTTTTCATTTCTCAAATGTGAATCCATGACCATGAGCAAACTCTGCAATCACAATGAACAAGTCAAACAATATGAAATTTAAAGTACAAGATATGACTGTGCAAAGCTGAGGAGAAGACATGAACCTCAACAGCATCATACTGTCGATGCCTCAGCAGGCTCAGAGCATGTTTAATTGAGTGGCCAAAAAAATGTGACGACATTTTCCTAGATCTGCCCCAGACTATCCAACTGCATAACTGCCTTACTAAATTAATGCAGCTTCTTGGGTTTGGAAGATGAGTAAGACACTGACTGTGCCAGCCTTTAGAGGAGTCCTGAGCATCCAGTAGCAAAATAAAAGCCAAGGTGAAGTCAACGGAACCTAGCTTCTCAGCCCAAGATCTTTTACTGCTAGTGTGATCTGAACAAGAGAAAAGCAGCAAAAAATGAATCAAAGATAGACATGAACTTGTCAGTTGATTGAATCAACAAAAACTCATCACGGACAAAAGTGTCATGTGCCGATTGGCAAGGCCACGTGAGATAAAAGACAGAACCATCAATTCAATCAAGAGGATTGGAGGATGACAAACTGAAGAATTGGCGAGAGGCAGATGATGAACTAAGATCACTTGGTTAAGAGTGATTGAAAGCCACAAAGATGATAGACACACATACCATTAGAGAAAAATAGCTTTCCGTTGGGTTGAGTTAAGGGCAAACTGAAGAGATGAGATTCATGTGGGTGATGGAGTTTAAATTTGTATTGTTTTATTTTTGTTTCCTTTGCTTTCTTATTTTTCTTTACTATTGTTTTCCTTCTGCATCCCCTTTTCTTTCCTATTTTCCTGTTCCCTCTCTGTGTCTCACTAACTTTCCCCTATAACGGCTCACTTATATCCAACAGTTGTCTACTAGAAATAGTTCAATAGATGATGTGCGCCTTTGATATACAAGCAAGTTCCAGTAGTCGGCCACACATGACACATGTTGACTAACAACAGTAACAATATTACTCCATACCTTAAAGGCTCCTGCATTTTGTAAGCTTAGTAGGGGAGGGGATGGGAGGATGTACAAAGCTTTACCCTACATTTGGAAACATAGACAGACAGAACCCGCATGACATATAATGAAATTTGCGTTGACAATTGCATTGACCGACTGGTATTTCCCAATATAAAGTAGGGACTATCGGCTATATATCGGCCAGAACTTGATCTTTCCGATCAACCAGTCCAGCATAAACAAAGAAAACATACACATACCAATAGTCAACGATGATAACCGAGAGCTAAAATCTTCTGCTGAGACAGATTCTGATGGCACTGTACTTAGAAAATGAATGATCAGCCACTCAGCAATTATTTCTCGAATCATCGGAATGAGTTCAAGCTGAATTTTTGACATATCATCGGATGACATATGAACCTGTAATGACAGAAGCAGAATTTTAAAGCATACATCAGAAATTAATAACAAGTTACTCCTTTTTTAGCAGGCTTTTTTTTCTCTCGTTCTCTCTTTTAAGGTGTTTGTGAGGGCGGATGAAGTAACTCTGCAAGCAAATCTAATGCTTAACATGCACAGATATGAACAGGAGGGAACATACTTCACAGTAGCAAAAAACTAGAGCTACTAAAGAAAAACATTAATCACATTAGCTATTACCCAAGCAGCAGAGAGCCAAAAACTGTATGAATACACGGGTCAAGGGTGTTACTAAGGCCCCCTTAAAAAGCCCCTTGTTTTATTAGGACATTAGAGAAATTAATAACAAAAATGACATGAATGCATCTGGTACGTAAAAGCTTAAAGCAATACCAAAGAATAGAGTATCGGAGAAATTATTCCCTTCCCTCTTCTCTCGCTTTCCTGACATAAAAAAGGAAGACCCAGCTAGCCTTCTATGATAGATGGTAAGTCTCAATCCACTCACAAACTAATATTTACAACTATAGTTTTACTAATAATTTAAGTAGATCTCTGAAGACCAAACATTCGTTCGGTTTTTCGTTCCTACTATAGCTGTTTGGTTGAAGGAAAATTAAGTCAAAGAGACCATAATCTCTTGTACACCAATGATTTTTACGCCAAACAAATTATAGCACAATACTAGTATGTAATTTCAGAGCCTCAAACGATTTTGAGTCATAGAAAGGTCATGCTCATAAAACAAGAATACCATGACTATGGAGTTGTGCTCTAGTATGCTCAAAGTTAGTTACTTTACTGATGGTTTATGATTGGTATCGTCCATCTAGATTTTTCTAAGAATTATTTACAATGTAGATGTTACGTGTCCTGCCATAAAAATATACTTTTGGAGGTCGTGTTATTATTGATCAAAACTAGGAAGAGTACTAATCATTCGACAGGGGAGTCCCACAAAAAGACTTGTGCGGTCCCTATGCTACAGAACCTTGGCAAAAAGAAAGTAAGAGCATATAGGAAGTGATCAAAACTCAAAAGTGTTTACAAGTAAAGACATCCCTTATCTTCCTCTCTTCCAACCAGAAGGAATTTGGGATAGATAAATAAATAAAACTAACTCATTATTCCATAATTGCCTGATCAGAAATGTGGATGTGTCCCATTCCCATTACTTGAATAAAACACAGAAACACTACTACGTTCCACTCCCTTCTTTCTGTTTTATACCCCTTGTCTACCTTAACTTGACCAACAATTTTAAGAAACCAAACAAGCTGCTGATATTTCTTAAAACCTTAAGCTTGTTTGGTAGAGAGGAATAGGACGGAAAGAAAGGAACGAAAAACAGAAAGGGAAGGGAAAAGAAGAGAAAGGCAATGAACTAGTGTTTCCATTGTTTGGTTTATACATTAATAATCTGAAGAAAATGGATGTGATTTTATGTTGTCATATATCTTTCAGTCCCTGTACCAAAAAAAAAATATTTTTTTCAGTCCAATTCCACCCATTTTGAGAGGAAAGGAACATGAAGTTTAATGAACGATCATTTGCTTCCCTTTCCTTCCCTTTCCTTTCCGTCCACTTCCTATGTTGCTTTGAAAACAAATGTTGGAAAGCTAAAAGAAACTTCAAGTTTAATGAAGGATCATTTCCTTCCATTTCCTTTCCTTTCCTTTCCTTTCCTTTCCGTCCAGTTCCTATGTTGCTTTGAAAACAAACGTTGGAAAGCAAAAAAAATCATTTCCTTTCCTTTCCTTCAAATTCCTCCCACCCAAACTAGCTGTAAATTAAATGGGAGCTACTATCATGTTCCCTAATATACAGGCATGATACCTTGAGTCCAGCAAAGCAGATGGCCTATACCACAAAGCTAATAAACAAGTATACTTTTTTTAGCAGGTAAATCTCTGAAACTGAAACTAAGTACCCAAATAATAAATGTGAGGATTCGTATCACATAAAGCAACAAGCACAAAGAAAAAGAGACTGCGATGCAATGCAACAAGTCAGAAGAGTAGAGTAAATCAAAAGAAGAAAGAAAACCAAAACCCCAAATCATAGATAGCTCATGTACCTGCCCACTGATGTCTATCATGTAGCTAAGGAATACTAGTACATCAAAAGCAGACTGGAACATCGTTTCAGCAACTTGTGATGTGGCCTGGACCATGATAGATATGTTGGCACTGAATACCACTTCAGAATCTAGATTCTCTGTGAGTTTTCGGGGGACTAAAAGATTCAGATAATTCTCTATGACACCTAAAACTCTGCCCCATCCACCGCCTTTCTTGCATAAAGCGTGAAAGGATATCAGAGTCTCTATGGAGAATTTCCTCAAACTTTTGTGATCTGAAAGCTCCTTCTGCCAGACAAAATCACCTCCTAGCTCTGATATATTTAGTGCTGCCGCAGGTGCAACATATCCACATTCCACAGTCTTCAGCAACCGAGGGACTATATCCTCAAGAGAGATCATTGATACACCAACAACTGATTCATGAAGAATTGGTGAAACGGCAGGACCCAAGCGTTCATTCAAACGCCTAGTGCAACAAAGCACTTCAAATAGAATCTCACGCTCCAGACTATCGCTTGATGAATCAGATAACTTGGGAAAACTTTCAAACTCGCCAAAGGTGCCTAGAAAGGTACATATAATGTAAGAACTTATAGCCTGTTAAACATATAAAATTAGCTGAGAAAAATAATTATGAAGCAGCATTAAGAGATCAATAAAATACACTTGGTGGAAAATAAAATTTCTAGGAGATAGAGATGAAAACCAACCATACGTAAGAAGCTCAATTTTCTCAAGAGAGCGAAAAAGAGAGACAGATTTTTCTCTAATCAATCCAACAGCTCCGCAAGCTTGATCAACAAGCAAGCCACATGACGCATTGCTCTTGCACCACAGACTATAGTAGCTGGAAAAAAATTCCTTCCAGCACTTAAAGGCTGAATATGGACTTCCACTGACAGCCTTAATAAAAAATACAAATAAAGTTAAAACTCAGCCAGCCTGACCACCATCAAGTGGGAGATTGTTAGATGAAATGCAAGTGGAGAATCTAATGTCCGTGTTGTATTTCTTCCTCTTTCAGTCAATATTATCTTTTCGTTCTCAAAAGTAGAAGATAAAAATTAAGTACATAGCGGGTCATTTATCTACCTGATGTTCAATCAAAAGAAGGACTTCCTTTTTTATTTCATCAACAGTCAAGGCCTGAAATTCATTATCTGACCATTGCTTATCATAATTTTGTAATGTCAAACGCAAGACACTGCCATTATAAACTCCTGGACGCAAAAGCCTCCGCAAGAAAATAGATGAAAGAAACCCAATGATTTGTGCCTGCACAAAAGCATACAAACATACGCTTGATTCAGTAACAAAACAGAAACACAGGATACTGAAGCTGAACAAACTCGCTCTAGCAATCCAAACATCGCAAGTAATCTCCCATGACATGTTTCTCTTTCATGACATCTATATATATTGATAAAGCTAGGAAATAGCAACACGATGATAATGCAAGCTTGTACCATATCTGGTCGAAACCCTTTCACCCTCCTCAACTATGCGTCATATGTGCAACAAAGCCATCTTTTAACAATAATATGGCTGGTTACCTCAGTTTTAAACATTACAACATCACCTCTAAAGTAACCTTTTTGTTACAGCACAAATGTCAATGATAAATATCAGGAAGCAAATGAGAACAAGGTGTCACATTGCTCTACAGTAGTTACAAAATGCCCAATTCTTTCCAAACGAGTTAAAGGGGTTCCTTTAACGAAACCAGTTACCTTAGCCAAAAAGAAGCAAGAAAAACAACCCTCCTCCAAACATAGTCAAGGGAATGACTTTCCCCAAAAATAATCGTAAGTCTGCTCATTTCCAAATGCAGCAAAACATAAAAACATATCACAATTCCAAAGCAACTTCTTCTCTTTATTTGCCCCTAGGCCTAGATGGCTAGCCCGCAAACTTCATTCAGCGAAATTCAAATAAGAGGCAGTCAACTGATCCTAAAGCATATAAGAAAACTCAAAATGAAGGAAGAATCGATTATAACCTCAATTTTAATGTGTCTCCACACAGGGAGCTAATACAAGAAGCAAACAGCCAAAATAAGTAAGATTGACAAAATAGGAGCAGTTTCCCAACCCCCTGTCATGTTCATGTTCCGCCGGGAATAGAAATTGCTGGGGAAAAGAAGCCATCTTCACGACTTCAAGACGGTCAAATGACCAAATTGGTATATAAAAAAATACAAGCCTTTACCATATTGGTATAAAAAAACACTAGACATATTGGTATATAAAAAAATCCAACGGGAGTCAACTAAGGCTATGTTTGGTATGCACAATAAACTAGCTTATTTGGCTAAAGTAGCTTATTTGACTAGTTTTTTAAGCTCTTTGACCAAATAAGTTTGTTTGGTAAGACCACTAGCTTAAATAATAAGCTAGCTTATTTAAGAAGTTGCCCTAGGCTATGTTTGGTATGCACGCCAAAGTAGCTTATTTGACTAGTTTTGAAACTCTTTGACCAAATAAGTTGGTTTGGTAACACCACTAGCTTAAATAATAAGCTATCTTATTTAATAAGTTACCCTCAATTATTTACTAAAATAAAATGAAATTAAAAGTAAATAATGCATTTGTATGTAATTTATTATATATCAGCTCCTATGTCAGCTAATTTTGTCAAACACTCCTAATACTTTCACCTAAAAACTTTCAGCTATTAATGCAGCTATTATTTCAACTTTCAGCTACTATTTCAGCATTCAGCTACTATTTCAGCTAGTTTTACCAAACATAGCCATATGTAACTTATTTAAAATAAGCTAGGTTAGCATAATTTTATTCTTAATTTACCCTCAATTATTTACTAAAATAAAATGAGATTAAAAATAAATAATGCATTTTTATGTAATTTTATATATACCAACTCCTATATCAGCTAATTCTGCCAAACACTCCTAATACTATTAGCAAAAAACTTTCGGCTATTATTTCAGCTTTTATTGTGCCAAACACTCCTAATACTATTAGCTAAAAAGCCTAATTTTTCACCGAGTTGGAAAATCGACAAAAAACATTTATTTGTTTATTTCAGAAACTTGCAAAATAGTGCATTATACTCTCAAAACTTCTTTTCAAAAATTAGTAAAAGGCATTATTTTACATATTTTTGAGAAAAATAAATACATATTTTGTCGAATTTTCCAACTCGCCATAAAATTAGGCCTATTTGACTTTTGTTGCATTTTTTATACCAATTTGTCCTCTTGAGTTTTTTTTTATATACCAATGTGGTATAGGGCTGTGTAATTTTATACCGATTTGGCTATTTGGCCACTTCAAGACAGATGTTTTGACAACATACTGTGGACAAGGTAGAAAAGAGTGCTATGCGGATAGTCAAAGGTCACTCCTATGCTTAGTTTAAAAATGCTCGCTCGCCAGCATGAGGTGAGGCGATTCCATGAGTCAACCGCCTCAGGCTGAGCCGTGAGACGCCTCATGGATTTGATGCGTTTTTTTATGGCCAGCAGACTCTTGAAATTCATTTTAAATGCTTGAACTAACAACAAGACATCATATTGAAGGATCGTTACAAAAACCTCTCCTACCCTATGAAGCACGGACACCTCTCCCAAGTGACGTGTCCGTGTCCAATACGGTGTCGGACACAGACACCAAAAGGACACCGAGAGGACACGAGTCGGACACAAAACCCGGTTTTTTACACACAGGACACCAGTTGGACACCTCTAAGACACAAAAAACAAACATTAAGCAAGCATTTGGGCGAAATAAACATTCTTAATCTCGAATTCCTTGGCGTTTCCCTTAACATATTCAATGATCATGTGTGTGATATCTTCATTTTGAAATTGTTTTAAGTTTTAAAGTTATAAATACTTATTGTTTTTATTAAAAATATAATATTTAATTTAATATTTTTATATTAGAAAATAATAGTGGTGTCGGTGGCCTAGACTTTGAGATTCAGGTGTCCAGGTGTCCGTGTCGGTGTCTGTACTCGTGCAACATAGCTCCTACCTCAATCCAATACTACTAAGAAACAGTGTCCCATCTCAAGCTCAACGTTTCTTTTAATCGTTTTTCTTCTGTTAGCCGGTTAGCCCAAGGTACTTCTCTTCTTCTTCCTTTTTTTTCCCATCTTTGTTTTCATTTCAGTTAAACTTGTTCTTCTTCTTTAATATTCTTTTAGAAAATATAAGAAACGCCTCTCTTCCGTGAGGGCCTCGCTTCTGTGAGGCGCTCGCCTCGGCCCCCCATTGCCTCGGAGCGAAGTAATTGCCAACTCAGTGAAACATATGCTGTGGAAGTAGAAAGGAGTTATTTTGCCTAGCGTACAAGCACGATCAGATGTTCTTGCACCAGAGAAAAAGGCAGATATGAAACTGCCATTTCGCCTAGCCAGTACATTTCGATTACAACTGTCCTACGATATAAGACATGAATAGAAAGGAGTCATTGTACTTCTCCTGGTATTTGCTTGAATTCTTCTATCTGTAGATAAGATTACTCAAGATTTCATGAGAGCTTAGCCTTTTAGCTCACCCTTATTTTTCTCTTATTCATTACCACACAAACAGTAAAAAATGAGAAAGTTAAGATTCGAGCTTCGGACCTACATGTTATTATGTCAATGTTTCACCCAACAAATCACAAGCATTTTGATAAGATCGTTGTATACCAGAAAATTAATAAATGTTGCATAAATACAACCATGATATGTCTGCAAGTGTAGAAAGTTTCAATAGGTTATACATATAAATTATTCTTATTAAATGTGAAAATTATTGTCGATGACATTTTAAGTAGTTTTTTCTTCAATCTTTCTGCATTCATTATTTTTGAAAATTTGAAAAATAGTCACTCATGCCTTGCATGAGCTGAAAAACTAGTATTACTTAAAAAAGGGGGAAAACGATACGGCAAGTTACAATGAGGTTTAAAGGTTTTAGGGGTGAATTTCAACTTGGACCTACAAAGCTCACCTGACTGTTTGAGTTTTTCTTACATCTAAAGGAAATCATAAAAGGGTAACAGTTCGCTGACAAAGTGACAATCACAGACAAACAAAAGTATTCTGATGGCTCAGCTATGACATAACAATCAGCTTGGATAAATGTAAGGATAAAGTACAATCCCATCAATCATGAATGCTAATGAAAAAAAAGTGCATCGCTCAACCGAAAAACTGAGTGAGGTTGTGGCGTTTGCAATGACTGCATATTGGAAGTAACAACCAGGGCTTTGGCTCATTTATCCTGTGGTAAGATAGCTACTAGCAGTGCAACGAGTGATGTACCCAATTAAAACAAAGCGGAAGGTCAAGAACTCTGATATATTGAAGACATGGGATGCAGTCAATTTCTATTACAAGGCATAAAACCAGATCTGCAGCTGCTTTGGTAAGAAGTCAAAATTAAGGGACTGGTAATAAGTTTCAGGCTCTTTAAGTAAGCTTATATAGGATCTCTATAAATTTGTTACTCTCATTTGTTCTCACTACCACAATATATCATTTCTGTTGATGGACATTTAGATAAAAATAAAATTAAAATTAAAAATAAACTGATGAAGAATACAGAACCTTGTGGTAAGATTCCACAATATCATCTACAGCTTAGAAGCCTAACGCATGTAAAATTATTCAACTCATTGCCATTCCTCAAGTTATTGTATCTATCAAACAAGACATTCCTGACAGAATCCCCACATGCTACTATGAAAACCCAGAAGATTTAGACATTTCGTATATTATATATCAACTCTTAATACCTTGGGTGATGGCAAAATTGAGCAGGTAGCTTGGTATAGATCATCTAGAGAATGTTCAGAACTCTGAAACAGTTGCTCTGAAATGAAGCCTTCCTGCATGGAGTAGAATAGCCTTTCTTCCCTAGAAGAACATAAACCTTGAAGTCAATATCAGTATACAAGCTCAGACTAAGCATCTTAATGACTCTTACGATACATTATACACAGACAAAGCCACCTTCCTGATAGTCCTTGGTGAACCATTAAACACTTAAACACAACACCCCTACCCAAGCGCAATAAATATTCCTTTTTCCATCAAAAATAGGCTTATTATTAACACAGAAGTAATGCTGAAAGCTAATCATGGAGGTACCAGTCATATACTATTCCTGTCAATGTGGAATCGACAAGCTCATCATCCTAGAGGTGTACTTTCCTTCCTGTTTCCAAACACGGTTAGTTTAAAGGTTTCCTTTTGCTGTTGTTTATTACTGGACGGAAGGATGAAAGATGGCTTATTTCGATGATTAATGGCCAAGGAAAAGAAAGTCTTTCTGCTCTACTGCCTTAGTAGCTGAGTATGCATTTTTAGTGATTGGCCCCTCTCTTCCTTTTGACATAAACAGATAACTAACGTAAATAAAAATTCAGGTAAGTTCCGCAATCATGTATAAACAAATACGAACTACGCATGAACATCATATCAAACAAATCTGCAGTGTGAAGTATCCTTTGAAAAGAATTCTTCATCAGGATTATAAAGCGTTATTTGTGAAATTATGGAGAATCCTTTTAGTGATAAAGGTGACTGAATATGATTTGGGGATTTAATAGAATATGCCAATATGGCATTGCAGAGGGCGTGGCAGACAAACTCCATGTAGAGGAAGATTGAAGCAGCACATGACGAGAAAACGTAAGGGGGTCGAAAAAATTGCTGTTTACATTAGACAATCGAACTCAACAAGAATCTTAATTTTCTTGGTTGTGTTTGAACCAAATCTAATCCTATATCAATTTATCTATAAACATATACCACAATCACTTGGTTATTTGTGAATGAAGTATCAGTTATATCATACATCAGTTTGCCTAAATCTTCCAAATAACCACTCTCCCAAAAAAAATTGAATGAGCATCTCAAATTATAGAGTTGATCCCCATTTCATTTAGCACCACATCCAAACTCTAGTGTTATCTGTCAAGTTCATAAAATCGAATTCCAACCTGTACCCAGAAACCTAGTTTTCTGAGAATGGAGCAACTATCTATCATCAAACACAAGAGTCAAGATACGGGGATAGAATAGGAATATTTTTAGAGTCAAGGGTTAGGGTTATTGAAGTCCTCTGCAAATCAGTTTGTATTATAAATACCAACCTATCGTATCAAATTATCAATAATAAGGACGTCAGTTATCAGTAGGCATTATCCACAAAATGCTGAGGGACAGGAAGATAGGCACTCTTGGGTAGAATGTTCTTTGTTGACACAATTATCAGAAATCCACAAGGGACACGAGAAAGGAGAATAAAGACTGCCTTGCTGGTAGCTAATTAGAAAGGACTGTCATTGAGGTTAAATCAATTGGGGATTGTAACTCTGGAAAGTTGCGAAGAGTCAAAGACAAACCTATCTGAAAAACATTGGTCAAACTATACCTTCAAATTTTTCTTTTTACCAAAAAACTCTACACAAAAGCGTTCCGGTCTCTTTAGTAGTTTAGTCAAATTCCAGTCCAATTTGAATTGTGAACCCAGGTTGTCAGCCTGGAAACACACCCTCCACAAAAAAAAAAAAAAAAAACAAGCTAAGCAAATTCCTCTAGTCAACAACAATTACTCTATCCAACAGCTATTTACAGAACCGTTTGACAAGACTTACTAGTACCGGCAAAATCTTTCTTTGGGTTTATCATGTCCCCAAAAAAATATCTCACCAATCACATCATATTCAAACTAATATCAAGACCCCCTAATTTTTCTCTCCTCTAACGGGCCATTGGGTACGAGAATTAGGAAAAATACGGAGAAAATAAAGAATAATTGCTCTAGAATGTAAGACAGGATGAGGAAACTAGGGAAAATAATTTTGGCGTGGCAAACTAAAGGTGAAATGTTGGAGGGAAGAAAACTGAAGGTAGAGAATCCAATTGGCCAGAGTTTGAACAAACTGACAGGAGAATGCCTTAGGTAAGGTTTTAAGAAAATAAAATACAATAAAATAAAAGTACAGTTTGACGTTTTATCCCATTATAAAAGGTATGTCTTCGCAAATTTTAAGTTTTAAAAGGTATGGTTTCGCAAAAATCGGGCAGCAATCGTAGCATCAAAGATAAGTATCATCTCACGATGACCCAAGCCCAAAGTGCAGCCTGTGAGGTATCACCCATACATTGACAAACAAATGAATAGAAAAAGTTACCCACCAGTTCAGGTACAAGATACTATCATTACCCCAAAAGACAAAAGAAAGATCGTTTAGAGCGCAAATTTTTACTCTTTCAGGACATAACAAGTTACACAAGAGCTTGTATTGAAACATTTGTAATATCTTCTTTATTAAAAAAAAAAAGTTTCATTTACTTACAAGTCAGCAGTTGGAGAAGGCAAGCTCCACTCAAGCAGTCTATCTTCCTTCAGAATCCATATATTCTTAGATGACAACTTTACATCAATCAGCTTCCCCTAAATAGAGACAATTGGTATAAATATTAAAAGGGAAAAAAACACTCGACATTTTTTTTATTAGAGGGAAAAAAAACTTTGCATTAGAAAAGAGAATTTCTCTAACTACTATTAGAGCAGATGGATATTATAAATAAATAATAAAAAAAAAAAAAAAAACAAATCCATACCTCAGACAATGGGATATACTGCATTGAAGACACGGGAGACAAACTGTACCTCTGTCCAGGCGGAAAACATAGTCTATAGATACCAACTCCCTGCATGTTAACTTCCTTCACATTGAAACAAATAACAGTCACTTATGAAACCCGTAACTAAAATATAAAGAATTCAAAAATAGCACTGTTAACACATTTGCACAACAGATGAGGGAAACAACTTCAGGATAATTACCAATGGAAATAATCACAAACGGCATTTTATTGCTTATTGGCATGTCACTTTATGCATAGGCCAAAAATAAATAAATAAAAGACAATAAGCAACAACACTTAATTACCAATGGAAATAATCACAAACGGCATTTTATTGCTTATTGGCATGTCACTTCATGCATAGGCCAAAAATAAATAAATAAAAGACAATAAGCAACAACACTTATCAACAGCATACATACCGAACATTGCTTGTGCAAGATTGCCAAAGGAATCGAACATGTGGCATCGTCAACTGGACCAACCCACAATTGTGATGGAATAGTTCCTGGAAAGAAGACACACGTAAATAGCACTCCCTGACGTATCAACTTAAGTAGAGTAATCAACTTGGCACATGACATGCAGACAAGCAACTAGTAAAAATCCACTGCTTGAGGATGGTAAGAACTGCTACAGAACCAATTTCAGTAAAGCCTCACACATTTGGGATCCTCTGTCTCGTTGTCATCCTAAATCATATATAGCTTATTCTAAAACACCCACAAAATGGTTGCATGAACAATAATCACTACCAAAGTGCTTAAAAAGAGGCTTCCGCACCAGGAGGGTTAAGGGAGTCAAAAAAGGAAACATTTGCCCTAAAGGCCTAGATTGACAGAGCGCTTGTTTCAAATAATCCAATTTGACCCAGTACAGGTAAAAACACAAAAAGCACACAAACAAGCAATACGGATCACGAAGCTTAAATCTTAGTTTATAAAGGCGTGAGCACCACTCTGGCAACGAGGACCAAGGCGCAAGGCAAGGGTGTGAGCCTCATGGACAGAGGAGCTCTCTTTTTCAAAGAAATTTCCATTTTCCAGAAAATTTTTGCAAAACAGTACTTCTCTCGGGTTTTGAAAGGGTCAATTAAAGAGGTAAAAGTTAGGGCTTAAGGACAAAAGAAAAAGGCAGAAGAAAAGAACTAGAAGAAAAATATGGAAATTGCATAGCCTAACACCTCACTATTAACGAGGCGCTGCACCTGGTGCCTAGGCGTTTTGCTGGCAACTCAGGAGGTACGCATTCTTAAACTAAGGCTCAAATGACTAGGAAGCTAACAATTTACACAGCCCATCCCGCTGGTGGCTCCAAAGATCCATGGTAAATTATTTTGTTAAATATGGGAATTAGCAAAGGCGTCTCAACGCAAGCAGGATACAAGAACCCGGGACTTGAAAAGTTCAAATGGTATGATGCATGCTGCACTATACCATGTCATTCAGCTAGCATATCAAGTTCGTAAGAGTGTCATGCTATCACCTACAGATCTAGGATAGTCGATCTAATATGACCATCATTCTTAGCTAATATTCGTTCTTCTGAAGCTGTTATACAGCCACACAATTCTAACTTCAGAGAGGTTGTCCTGCCTTGAGTCCCTTGACAAAACACGGAGATTCTAGTTTTTAGTAATCGAAAGAAATCTTATAGATCGATTAGTCAATAGACGTCCAGTCACATCTTTTTCCCAGCATGGGCAAGAGTCCTAGTTACACTATACTCCCTCCGTTCGCCTATAAACTTCCTACTTTCTATTTAGGGGTGTTCATCTTTAAACTTCCTACTTGAAATCATGTCAAGACCTAAACACCCTTACGTTATTAATTTGTTTATTAAAAATGCAAGAGGGGCATACCCCTATGTTGTCATTTTACACCAAGTGGACCCTAAAACTCATTTTTTGATCTAATTTTCTTAAAGTTTGTGCTCTGGCCCTACACGTTTTATAGGCGAACAAAGGGAGTAAATAATTTTCTCCGTGTGCGATTCTCGAAACAATTTTCATTTTGGGTCATCCGTGCGCAGACTCTCTATGTTTCAATAGGGGTAAGGCTTCCGTGCATCCGACCCCCCCTTACCCCGCCTTATGACGGGAGCCTTTAAGGCACTGGGGTTAAAGATGTTGTTGTTGTTGTGTATCACGTCAGATAAGTTTAGGCTAGAACTACAAAAAGGATTTTGTTTCAGATTCAGATTTTACTTAACCACTTCACATAGGGTACCGTTACTAATATTATTGAGATACTAGGTAAGATGCTTTCAAAAGCTCAAGGGCAACAAATTCACTAAGGATCTTTGATGAGAAATACATGGAGGACATAGCTATATTACCACACCAAGTCATTCGGAGAAATCTTTCTTAACAGTTAACCCTAAGGAATGAAATGCTACTGAGCATACCTGGATCACCTAAAGATTGACTAAAAAGCTTGCCATGACGGTCAAGATCCCAAATTTGTAGGTTACCATCGGAGTGAAGTGAAATCAAAACCTTTCTACAGTGAACCTCTGATATCACCAAATCCTTCACACACCCAGTTAACCTGCTCCTGTAACCAGATTTAAACAATGGTAAATATATTAGCCTGAGGGGATCATAAACACAGAGAAAACTGTCAGCGAAGGTGAAATTGTGCTCAAAATTATGACACTCATTAGGGAGACTAAAAGACCCCAGTTGGGTTCTTTCTTTAGTTCTCTTAGTTGCATATCAAGTGTAAAACTTGTTTTAAAATATGAGTGCATCAATTCGATTGTATACATTGCATCTACTAGAGTCAGTGATAACCACAAATATCTAAGCCCAATTGGGAATCTATTGAAAGATTTCACCAATTACCAAGTCTGCCTTCACCACCTAGGCACCTCCTTGCTTCAGCGTACAAACAGCAAAAGTTTGTGTTCCTTCAGGGGGGCCAGTTTTTTTGTTGGCATCAACAAAAGTGGCTAAGCTATGTAAAAACAGCACTCAGATTGATAAACTTACCGAAACATATTGTCTGATAAGCCGCAAATGGTGCAAGAAGGCCACTGACCACACTATAACATGATGAAGCAACAAAGAATTTACAGTATATTAACTTCTGCGCATGTAAATTCACAAGTCTGGGTGGACATAATTACGAGATTCTTGTGTGTAGCTAAGAGACTATCATGGCTATGCTACGGTTCTCAGAGAGATGCTACCGCTCAATTTAGCTGCTGTGTCCAATCTTTACATTAATCCAACCCCAGCAAAAAAATAGAGAAGCGCTCTTAGTCACACAATCTTTACAACCCTATTACTTTTATCAATATCTTTGCACCAACTTTAGCTTTTCCAAATGCCTATTTCTTCCAATATCAAAGTTGTTTCCTTTATGCCTCATCCCGAAAATTAACATAGATCACACAGGAGAGTAAAAGTCAAGTTTGATTTAGAGATCAGAGGAGACCAGACTGACAGAGACTATATGGTAGCTGAAATATTGCTCGAACGGTTGATTAGCCCTTCATGAATCTAGAGCTTGGACTTTAACACAATTTGTCAGAATTTCAGGCCCCCTATAATTTCTCTCCCAGCCATACAGATTAAAATCTTTGATATTGATTAATCAATAAACTTGTTCCCTCAGATAAACCGGACAAAGAACTTGAAGATGTAGATAACCCAATATAGTAACTACAGCGATTAATGAAAGAAATAACGTAATAAGAACTTTTAAGAAAACAGAAACACACGTAACTTTCAAGCCCATCTTAAATAGGAAACAACCTCATCTAAAGATACTTTCAAGACAACAACCCTCTTCATGTGCACGAACTATAAACACTCCTTTTAAGTTTAGCAATAAAGAATACTGGTGGACACATCCTAATAAGGTGTCAAGGCCGATAATGATACAGTGAAAAAGTATTAGTGATTAGCATGATTTTCTTATGAGAATACAAGTTATTAGTAAGACGATGATACAGAAAGAGTACCTGGACATTAGACCCCACAAGCGACTTAAAGCTGCATCATCTCTCAACTCATACATGAAACCTTGAAAAATAATCAAAAGTATGAATGTACGGCAGCTTACGTAGACAAGCTCGTTTAAAAATCCAAACTGGCAGTAAAAATACAGATGCCTTTACCTGGAGCATTTTCCTCAACCAGACCGAGTTTGAAACAACTTATCGACCCATCATGTCTTCCAACAACAAGATAACCGGCCGTCGCAGTGGCAGCAGTTAAGTATGAAGAGTCAGGGGAGAGATTTGTATTGACGTGCAGGAACTCATTCGATGAAAAAGTGAATGAAGACACATAACTGGATACGTCTTTCAGGCTTAGAAGGTACGCAACACCAGATACAGACAAGACGTACAAAAGATACCGGCTGCCATAACCAAATTCTATCTGCTCACATACAGGCACAGTCAGACCTAGAGATCCTCACAACTTGACTATAATTTCATTCAATCACAAAAAGATAATGTATGGATTATGGAAGAGCTTGAGCATTAATCTAGTAGGGAAAGAGACAAACCTCATTCTTGCAAATACAAGCAAAATTAAACAAGGCCTCGGGGAAGAAGATGCACAATCCAACCGAAGGAACGTCTTTATCAGCATTAAGCTCCAATATTTCAATAGCATGAGGTAACTTCTTACATATACGCCTAGTAAAAGAATGATCACGAGTCAAAAGCCTCGAATACTTATCAAGCAACACAAACTACAGTATCCATCTAATTGCATTCCCCCCCCCCCCCCCCACCTCACAAACTACTGGAATCTGGAAACTTGCCCAACCAGGTATTAGTTAACTCTTCGGATATCTATCTAATTGCTTGCTTGGTTGGCCGAGGATACCAAGGGCGAAACATAAGCGACTTGCTCAATTCCGAGGAAGTTCAACTTGCAAGGTTTAATTAAATAGCATCACACGTCTCTAACTAGTTCCGGCCAATTACAGCATAAGCACCACTAAAACCCTAGAAGCGACAGTGCAAACACAGTAACACACCATCGGAATTAAAGTTCACAAGTTAACTACACATACGGTTACATGAAACAAATGGAGTATCAGCAAAACCCTACCAGTAAAAAAGCGAAAAGCGCATACGGTAAAGGTGGAATTGGAGAGAAATTAAATTGGGAAGCGTAAGAAGGAAGAATGTACCAAATGAGGTGGGTTGGAGGGGTGCCAAAGACAGAACAGGAGGCGTAGTCTTTGGAGGACGGCGACGAAGGCGGCGAAGGCGGAAGCGGGAGACTGATGTTAGGGAGGGATGCCTCTATCCACCTGACGGAATCGCTGCCAATATACGGCACTTCCATCGCCGGCGCGGCGCTGTGCGGTGGTTGTGGCTGGCGGCAGGTATGCTTTTCTGCTTGAGAGTGGGGCAGGGTATTAGAAGAGAGAGAGAGGGGGGTTGAGTGACCTTGCGAAGCCGAATTTCTTGGGAACAGACCAGAGGAATAAAATACAGAAGCGGGAGGGAGGGAGGCTTTTACACTTTTTTTTTTTTTTTTGGTCAGTAGATGAAATAAAAAATCTCCGTAATCCGCTAGTCTATTACGACTTTACGAGTACACCATTTTTAGGAGGAACAAGATTTGCTTACTCGACAAAAAAAAAAAAAAAAGATTTGCTTACTCGTCCAAAAAAAAAAAAAGAGATTTGCTTAATCGACAAAAAAGATTGAAGTGCCTTCCAAAGTTCCACGTCTCCAAGACTCACTCACTTTATGCGGCTGGCTATCCTTACAGGAAAGTCAAAAGTATAGAAAGCGAAGGTGAGAATCATTGATGGCAGTTGTTACAGTCTTGTAATTCAAGTTGTAAGCAAAGAGTATAGACGAAGAATTACAGAGGAGTGAGGAAGAAGATTTGAGAAGAATTGACGGAAGAATGAGGATGAAGAAAACCTTCGAGCTTCGAGGAGAAGCTAAGAAGTTACGACAGGTTGTTGTAACAGAAATGAGAGAGAAATCGAGAAGAGATTTTGGAAAAGTTGTATTATTTTTTTCTTGTCCAAAAATTATAACAATTCAAAGTATTTATACAACTTGACAACTTTTCTTTTTGCTGACTAATTACTTGTTGTAAGTTGTAACTAATCTCCCATAACAATCTTCCCCCCTTAAGATAAGAGATGCCCTCAACTCTTCTAATGAAAGAACTTTGCTGCAAATCCTGGGAATTGCTTCTCAAACTCCACTGCATCCTCCCATGTGGCTTCACCATCACTAAACCCTTCCCAGCTAACCAGAAACTGGTTACAAACCTTGCCTCTGAGTTTAACACTCCTTTGTTCCAACACTATTGCATGCACTGGCACATGGTTAGACGTATGGTTTTGGAACCAGGGTGAGATGTGAGTGGCAGCAGGCAAAATTCCATGAAAAGCCTTAAGCTGAGAAACATGAAAGACATTGTGTATTTTAGATGAAGCAGGCAGTTTCAATTGGTATGTTGTAAGATAATTAAGATGCACGAGCTCAGACATAGTCCAACACAAGAAGAGGATATATTACACAGCTAATCATTAACAATTCACGCAGAGATTCTCATTTTCGTGAAGCTACATAAAGCTATACTTATAAAAATAGGGTACAATTGGTCATACAATTAGTTATGCCTTAGAAACTTTTAAGCATATATCATTTTATTTGATTCGAAATGTATTTCAATTTGAGATCCATTTATGCATTTTATGATATGCAATGCTTAATTTTTAAATTAACTTTATATACTATATCTATTAAAAAAAAATGGGTTTTTTAAGAGTATCGATATGAAATGTTGTTGTATATTTTAAACATGAACAATCTAGACAACTTTGTATTTGTTTTCTTTTTTGGAATTGATCTATATTTTAAAATACATTTAAGCAACATCACAACAATTGTTATGAATTATTTTAATTGAAATGATAGCGTAGTTGGTTATAAACATACAAGTCATTAAGAATGATATATTATTTGAACCGTGCAACGCACATGATTAAAACTAGTTGTTCTCTGTTGAAAAGTTCATAACTTGAAAGTTGTTATTTGATGATCCCTAGGGTTGGAATTTGGTGTTAAATTTGGATTTATTTATGGAGTTGACGGTTTTAGGTTATATGACTTGATTGTTGATGGATGTGGGTTGATGCATTACAATAGATATTGTCAGGGAAAGTTATAACTATCTTGGATACATGGTCTTTATACTTTTGCGTATGCGTTTATCTTCAAGAAGACGTGTTTAGTGGAGAATTTTGGTGTTATTATAATGTGTAAGGAGGTTGTATTTTGGTAAAGGTTACGATAAAATTTAGAGATTTACTCGGGTTGGATTTTTTGTCTTTTGAGGTTCCAAATATTATTATTACTAAGACATTACTTTGTGATACAAGAGTTAATTTTATGTGACAAAATGTACTTGGTGGATCCAACAACTTCTATTATTATACTGGGTCTGTTTAACGATTGAGATTAAATTTTTAGAGGTGATTCTGATGAGTTCTGTGAATAAGGGAATACCGAATTTATTAAATAATTGGAGGCATGAAGATCTTGGATAAGATATGATAGTTTTGTCTGGTTTTGATATATTGGATTTTGGGTGCTTGCGGTATTGAATTTCTGATAGTGGTAATTTGTGTGTAGATATCTCTTGAGGTTTTGTTGTTTATTTTGATCTACTAAGTCGATGAATTATTCTGGTGGGTTGAGGTGTGGTGGAGATGGTTGCTCCATCTGTTGAAAGAGTATTCAAAATTTTGAGATGTGTTTTGGACTCTCATCATAGGCTGAGTAAGTATTGTTTGATCTCCAGATTTTAGTTTCGTTGATTTAAATGATGGGAATGATCGATAATTTTCTAGATTCATAATTTTCTAGATTCATAATTTTGGGAATTAAGTATGTTATTTTGAGAACAGTCAATGTCACCAAGGTGAGAACTATTGGAGGCTTTCCATTTATGTGAATTTATATTATTGGTGGATTATTTAGATAGATCTAATGTTTATTTTCAGGAAAATGAGTTGAGTTTTGGTTTGTAGTTTCGACTAGGTGGGAGATGAGTTTCTTGTACTAGTAAACTTTGGTCTCATGGTGTATGAAACTACTAATATGGGTTATATGTGATATTGTGGTCTGGAGTTAGAATCAAGATTATTCGACCAAGTTTCCTCGATTAGATTCTAATATAATTTTGGGTGCATTCCATTATTGAGGTATAGTTCTAGGAAGAGGGGTTGTCATCTATATTATATGAATGAATACACAGGTGTGTTTAAGAAAACTAGTGAGATATAATCAAAGGTTGGTACTAATTTGTTTGGATCGTGTTCTATAAGTATTAGGTCTTATCGATGCAAAGATTGTATTCTGGAGATAAAACTCGAGTATCATAAAGTCAAATTTTTTTAGGTTATGTTATTTAGTATTTTAAAATGTGTTTGAGCATGTGACATCATATATAATATTAATAGCCGTGGATTTGAAGCATTATGAGACCCTCCACGCAAGCGCTGATGTCAAATGAAAACTGCCGTTAATAGCACTCACATGGTCATGAATGACACACGCTAGCATACAAAAGGCACACGCCTAAGAGTACACACTACATTTAGGAAACTAATATATTTTGTTGCTATATTTAAAATATTTATACTAATGAACTACTAAAATCGGCAAGAATAGTTTCGCCATAATATCTACAGATATAATTTACAAAAATATGGCAACAATATTTACGAAACATTCGCAGGAATATTATCAAAGTTATATGCAACTTTAATTTACGTAAAATGGCAAGAATTAGATACTTAATTGCAGTAAAATGCCAAGCCCTTTCTCTATTAAAGAACACTAATTAGGGCGAAAAATATAACATAATCCATCCATTTTAAATAATTTGGGAAAGAATATGGGAAAAATAATATTACACTTAATTTCGGAAACTGCTATCAAATAAAACGGAAATAGCAATCAAATATCATTTTAAATCTTAGGAAATCAAATCATTTATTCCAATTATGTCATATATTTACCATGATACTCTTCATTTGTTACGCACATAAAAGTCAACTAATACCTATCACCACATATTTTTGGCTAAAAATATAGAAGAAAAAAAAACATTATTTTACATGATTTATCATTTTCAATTTCTAGGGTTTTTAGCAACTTACACCTCTCCCACCAATATATAAGAACACACAAACACATTGATTTCCAAAATGTCTAATATTTATTTGCGTTTGCATTTTGCAGTTTCATGAACTATTTAAGTCGTTATAAAATTGTTTTGCATTATGAATCCCCTTTTTGCTTTAGCGTGCTCTCGATTGAATTCAATTACATTTTTTCACTCAGGATTTATACTTCTGTTTTGAAATGTTAAATTCGAATGATTTTATTGAACTGTTATTTTCGGTGTATATATATGTTAAATTCGAAATTACAATTTTTTCCCTATTTTTATCTGAGTATATTTGTCATTACAGGGGAATGACAACAATCGCAATATAGAGCTACGATTTTCCCACAATTGAGATAAAATTATCAAGAATCTAATGGTTTGATCCAATTTCGTCGAGCCTCGATAGTCTTTCATGGGCTTCCCTGATTACCACTTTCTGGTTGTAATTTTTATGTTGAATTTGTATGATTGTACAATTCTTTTGTTATGATATGAATAAAATGTATATATATGGAGAACTTATACACATTCGTTTTGTTAATTTTCTTTATATGAAGTATCATTTTGAAAGAGAAATATATGAAGGACAGACCACTTCTTAAAGCTAAATAGTATTCAATTTAATAACAAAAAAGAAAATTGTGAATTGATGCATTAGTAAATAGGCATTATATAATCCGTAGACACTTAACAAAGAAAAGATGCTACACATACTTTCTATACTACAGAATATGTGCCCAAAGTCTCATATTGAGTTTCCATGCAAAGCCAAATCCACTAATAAGTGCCTTATGTTTTCACCGCTCAAGCTAAAATGCCACCATTAGCTTGATATATTGGTGTTCACCCACCTTCCTCCTCTCCGGTCTTTCTCTTTTTCTCACCCGATTGTCAAGATTTCATCATCTTCCTCAGAAGGTCAAGATCTTCATCATCTTCCCCCTTCCTATCGTCATCTTCATCCCCTCACAAAAAAAAATTCTATGTAGCAAAAACCCAATCAATCCTCCATCGCCATCTTTCGAAATTCACAACAAAACCCCAAATCAATTAACTTTTCCTCAATTCAAAATAATCGAACAAATTTTTTACCCAATAAACCCATAAATACTCATCAAGCCCAGAAAGTGGTGGCGTATTTCCGACAAAAAACCTAGAAAATCGTTTGTAATTTCCCCCAATAAACCGAGACACAACGACCAAAACTTTCTCCAAATTTTGTTAAAAATATCATAAATCCTCAAATTCCAGCACCAAATTCAACCATAAAAATGTATGCATAAAATTGGGTATTGTTGTTGATCTAAATCCCCCCATTTTGCTCAAAATCACTTACCCAGGCTTCGATGTGTGCTTTGATCCCTCTCATTGTTTCGTGATTGAATGAACCATTTTGGTTCGGTTCGGTTGATAATCAATTCTTTGATTCTTTTGGTATGTGTTGATGAATATGATATGAATTTAATGAATTAAACCAAAGTTTTTAGATTCGGGGAGGAATGCAGACTATGCAGTTATGTGGGTTTAGTTGGGGAAGTGTTTGTTTCAGGGGTTATGGGTCAACACACTCTGACGGAAGCTAACGTGAGGTCCTTGACTAAAAAAAAAAACGTTTGAGGTCCTGAACCGAACAAAAGCGGAAACGTTAGCATGTTCGTATCGGAATATATTATTGCAGTTAATGAACTACTTATCGTCAAAGACTTAATGTGTTTCTTTGATTGGTATTTTTTATATAGACTTTAGAATTGTGCTACTGGAAATTTTTCACTTCGAAGTTCTAATGCATCTAATATATAATGCAAAGTTCAAAGTCGATTTCGGAAACTCTATAAACATGAATGCATGGGACCTGGAAACTACTTTTGCTATATCACCGCTTCACGAGGAACAAATCGATTGAATTATGGGGACTTAGGAAATAACTTAGCGAAGCCGAGGAGGTCGATCAAAACTTGACCTGGGGTATGTCCTGAACTACTACAAGTCTACAATCAATAGACGATGTAAACGAGGGTGGATCAGCAAATGATTTAAAGTACTTCTTTTGGATAAAAGCAATTTGATGCACGAAATTGTGCTTGATTTTGAATTTTTATTACTGTTTTCCAATAGTAGGTTCAACATCTTTAGTTTTACAACAATTTAAGGACCACTTGATTTCTCTTTACTCTAGACGTATCAAATTAAAATACCTCAAAATCTAGGAAAGAAAAAAAAGGAAAATTTTAAGTTTTTAGAATTAAAAATGGAAATCCACTAAATATGACAATTTAAATATAAAAATGAAATCTGGACAATTTAAATCACCTTATAATCTAGGAAAGAATAAAATTGAACAATATTTGCAATATATCTTCGGATATTAATTAATATTCAGCAGTAATTTAGGAAAATGTAACTTTGATATGATTTTGACCCAAAATATTATTTTGTTACAAAGGAAAGATTTCTAACCCAAAATATCCTTTAATAACAATGGGAAAATTTGGCTTTCACAAAATATGAAAATAATTCAGTGTCCTCCAATTACAGGCCCAATTAAGGAAATGTCTCTCCTAGAAGGTCAATTTAGTTGTGCGACCAAATTAGATATAAATATCCAATGAACAGAAATGGGTTCACAATTGTCGAAAAATTGAATCTCTCTCATAGAATGTTAAATTAATGTGGAGAATAATCATTAGGGGGAGAAAATGAGTGCATGATTTTCGTATTCTTGCACAGTATCAATAATGAGTTTGGCATATGTTTACTTAATTTAATGTGTTATTTTTTATGTTTCTAGCTCGCATCGTCATCGTAAAAGTTCTTGATGAAATTGCATTTCAAACTCAACTTACATGTACACATTTCTAACCATGCTTACTCTTTTTTAAGTGGTGTGATGTTGTTAAATTAAGGCTAAAGTGCATGGACATGCATAGCAGTAAATAAAGAGATTATCAAAGTAGTTTGTGAATTACACATTTTCTTACTTTGATTCGTATTAGCTATTTCATTTTTTCATTTTTTTTTCCTTTTCATTTTGGCCTCTTGGATAATACAAGGTGATTGATCAGTTCATGTATCCAAGACTCTATAATGTGAAAGTTTATCAATATTTGTCAATAAGCACAATAATAGTAGAAATCTACACGATATATTCAGTATAAAGGATGAAATGATAAGTCAAATTGTTTAATGGGATAGGATATAACACACTTAATCATGTGATTGCGGCCATATATGTGCATGATTAGTCATTAGCATGATATTAGTAATAGTACATACACATAGATTATAAAAGACATTATTTCTTGCGTTAGGGTAATCTTTAGGCCATTTGCAATTGGACTGCATTAATCTGATCCGATTTGATTTGATTTGAATTGAACTAATCTGATTTGATTTGAATAAACTTGATTTAATTTGATCTGAACTGAATTAATCGATAAATGAACTGCAATTAGACGAATTATTAACTAGAAATAGACTAGATTCATTGATTGTTATTTGGATACTTCTTATCTGATTTAATTTGATTTGTATAAATCTGATGTGATTTGAAAACACTGTTGAATAAGTTGAATCGCACAGAGCCTTAGTCTCTAACTTTGGAGTATATACCTAACTTACATCAGATTTTTGACATATAATTATTTTAATTACCACCTACGGGTTAAGTGGCCTAATTCTTGCGTTAGGTTATGTCTACCACCTACAGGTTAAGTGACCTACTTTAATTTTAATTACAATAAAATTCTCCAAAACAAAGATAATATATAAAGATACATTTAATAAAGAGGGGCATCTGAGACAAAAACAAAAATTAAAAATGGGCTAGAGTATAAATAATGCAAGCTTAAAACTCATAAAACAGTAAAGTTTGAAATTTATATTGAATTTAGGCTGATTTATGTTAGTTGGTTTTGTGGGAGACCAACCATGATATTTACATCGTGACCCTTATCATACTATTATAATATTTTTGGTAATCGTTTTACTTAACGACCTTGCAAATTAATCTAAGATTTGCAAAGAGGTTATTTTATAAATTTTACCTAATTTTATATGATGATATCCTAAAAAAAATACATATAATATGATTTATAATAGTAAATTAATAAGATCATTAAAAGTATTTTCATGGTTACAAGCAATGTAAAAAGAGTCAATTTGTCACACAATATAATGGTGGACTTTCAATAAAATAATTGAGAGATTGTCTTTTTATGAGACTTTGATCAACGGGTTGGATCGAGTTTGAGATTATATACATGGTTTAATACGGGTGACAAGTAAAAAAAAAAAAAACGGGTGCATGACGAAAGAAAGCGAGCGAGGTCAAATATTTTCATCAATATTGGGAACTTGAATTTAAATTACTAACACAATTACCCAAAATGAAATGTAATATATAAAGATAAAAGGGGCAATTGAGAAAGAGAAAATTAACTCTTATACAAGTTAGAATTTGTTTTTTTAATTACACAAATTATTTGCAATTGAAATAATAGTTTTTCTAGCTAACGTGTGCCCACATGCTACATGTTAAGAGTCTATCTATTTCATCTCAATAAAGGGTTGGTTTGAATTTAGGTGAATTGTCTTAATTAGTGGTCAAATTTGATCAACGGGTCGGATCGAGTAAAAATAAAAAAATTATGGGGTCCATGACCATGAAAACGGCTGAGGTCAAATGGGATCAACTTTCATATAGTGTAACTTAGCGGGTTCTTTTTTTCTGTCTTAATAAGTGTCTATAAGTTTGCCAATAGTTCAAAATATTATCACCATAGTAAGACCTTTAGTTGATAAAAGTGACACTATTATTTTAATTTGTTGTTTACTACATCTATGATTAGCAATTCCGATTGAGTATATGCAAACATAAATGGAGAAATACGTCTTTTGTGAATTTATCGCTGGTCAGTGGGCGGTCCATTTATTCAATAGTTATCGAGTGTATTTTAATGTGTCAAAAGCTTACTTTATTTGAAAATCTAACTAATACAATTTTGTATATTGGGAATAAAAACATCGAAGACTTATGGAGTTATAGTATTGAGAACCGGTATAAACATTACCTAATGAAAGCCAGTCCAAAGAACAAAGAGGTAAAACGCCCCGTGCAATTTTGCACGGGTCAAATAACTAGTTAGAGTTTAAGAGTTGTAGTACTTAGCATAATGGTTATAGCTATGTGCTTGGTGTTTGAAAGGTTGGGAATTGTTTGGACAATTAAGTACGTAAACTCAAGGTAGGGGGTGAGAGTATATCTAGGTGTGATGTATGCTCTAGAAGAAATGGAAAAAGTTTGAGAGTGCTCAGAGGTTTTATGTAACTTATTTTGAAAATTGTTGTGGTTTCTCCGGGGTACAGCTTGTAAATTATCTAGAACTTACTTTATGATTGAGATAATTGGGAAAATTAAATTCTAAATGTTTTGATGAATAAGTTGAGGTGACTGTTGGTGCATTTAAACGAGCCTGAATATATGTTTGGTGGTGTGTATGTAAGTTAACTTGGCGTTGGTTAATATAATTTTGCAGTGAGCTGGAGATTTGACATGACAAATCTATACTACTACTTTAATAGGCTAACTTCAACGCCTATGTGGCACTTGATGAAGGTGTTCTCAGGGAAAAAAAGCCACATCATCGCTTATGTGTCGCCATTAGGTTAGCTCTTTTAATTTTTTATTTCTTTTTCTTTTTTTGTATTAAATTGTGGGCAATTGTATGGACATGTATTCAATGAAAATATTAATTGATGTATTAAAGTTTAGGCAATTGGAAGGTTTTTTTATTTAATAAAGATATTAAACATTGTGTCTTTTGGCTCTTGGTTTGCCATATGTATCGGTAACGTCTTAATTTGAAGTTGTATATAAAGAGAGAAACTTAGGTAAGGGAAATAATATATACTCCCTCCACTTTTTTGGTTTACGTTGTATTCAAACACAGTAGTCTACATATGTCTTAGTACCTATATTAGTTGAATGTATCTATCGTAGTGTTACTTTTTAAAGTATACAAGTATGTTTTACTATCAATTTATGATCGATGGCAATTTGTTATTGTTATTTCAAATAGTTATTGTACTGAAACTGTTATAATGAAATACTATAATTTTCGTAATGTATATTTTCGATTTTGTGATTCACAAGTTCATTTTGATGTTTATCTTTGGTTTTCAATTTTCAACATTGTAAAAATTCAACATATCAAGGACAAACAATAAAACTTCCGCTCAAGGCATTCTTTAAAAAATATATATAGATCACAATATTTGGTTTGTGATTTATAATACTATGCGAACAAAAAAAAGATTTTAGTTAATCATGTACATTTTGGATTTTGAATTTAATGAGTATATTGTACTTTTAATTTTTTTGGTATTATGTTTTCAATATCGTACGAACCTCTAAAGTTTAATTTCAATTTTTACAAATTCATCCAACAAAAATCTTTATCATGTAGTTTAAAATGATTTAAAATCTAAATTTTCTAAATTTTTATCAAGGAAATAATTTTTCATTTTTAAATAGGTTTATTCGTTTAAAAAGAAACGAAAATAGGACCCGTGATTTCACGGGCACACAAGCTAGTTATGGATTTAGTTAGTGCTCATTTGTCTTTGGTAGTTCAAAGCATGTTTCTAGTTGCACAGCGAATTAATGATTTTTGTTGTTGTTCATGAATTCATTGAACTTCAACTATTTGGGGCCTTTGACAGTTGATGATATCTGCATATCTTATCGATGCTATAGACGCTTGGGTTACTTTAATATTAAGATTTTGGTGTACCTTCTTAAATGTATTGATTTATCAGGCAAAATTTGTCAAAAGTTTTTCTGAATTATATTACGTCTCCTGATGTGTGAGTTATGCAACAAGGCATCAAAACTGTTTCCTTACTTATAAGATTGTTTGACTTGTGAGTTCGGGGACGAACTCTTCTTTTAAGCTGGGTGGACTGTAATACTAACCTTAAACTTAATTCTAGATTCATGCACTGTATACATATTTTCTTAACTTTGCAATTGTTGAATGATATGCTTTCTATGTGTGCTGATTAAGTTAAATTCTTGTACTTTTAAGTTTCGTGGACGAAGGTCAGTCTTAAGGGGGGAAGGATGTAATATCCCGAATTTTTGTGATATTTTATAATTATATTTTATTGAAATGAGTTACGATTTAATATCGGGTTTTGATTTTCAAAAAATAAAATAAAATGAGCTTTAGATACGTCTGTATATTGGGTTAGTGATATACGGTTCATTTGCCTCTTTTCTCGTGTGGTTTATGGTGGTCTCGTCCCCTACTATTGGTGTTTTCACGTTGTTTTTCCGCTCTTTTAATGTTTATGTTGGGCTTGACTCGTTTTGATGCCATTTTCGCAAATCATATGTATTTTTCCTACTTTTGTGTGGAATCGGGTTCTGCGGTCTATTTTGGCTTTTGTAGGTACTCCTACGGAGCACGTTGGAGCGGAACCCGAGGCATTAGAAGAGCCAAGGAGCGGAAAAGAGACTCGGAACGGGACCCAAAGCGCAAGAGACGAGAAAAGAGGAGCAAAGGAGAAGAAGAGCTCGTCCACTCGGCGCTCCACTCGCCGAGTGAGCTGCCGAGTGTTGAGCACGCAGGCTCACACCCGCCGAGCGAACAACCACTCGGCCGAGCGGAAGACTCCACTCGCCGAGTGGATGGCCGAGTGGATGCCCAGTTTTGCTTTTAAACACGTTTTCTCGTTTGTCTTTTTGTACAACTATATAAGGTCACCTACCCTAATTGTGTAGCCACTTTGGATTTTACTCTTTTTTCTCTCTCTCCTAGTTTGAGCTTTGTTTTCTCCACCCTTATTTTTCTTTCATTTTCATTTAGAATTTGTTCAATATTTCTACAACAATTCTCAAGATTTAGTATTAATATAATTCAAGTCTTGTTTCATTCACTTCATCTCTTTATGATTTCATTTGGGTAACAAGTATTTCTCCCTTTTACTTATTGTCATTTATTTTGTTTTAATTATTGTTAACTCATGTTTACTAGTAAATTAATTAGATTTGTCTTACAATTTTGAATCTTTATATAATTCTCATGTTTAGTATCATGTTTAGGATTCCAATAATTGTGATTAGTGTTAATTTAATGATGTGGGAGTAGTTTTATTGTTAGGGGGTGTGGGAAATGTGACAAAGGTGGTATCTTTATGTGGAGAATTAGCTTATTGTTATGTAAATCATATGATTTCTGCCCAAATTGTTACCCTTATGATTTCAATTGCATGATTGCCTAGGATGTACACTTGGCTAGTTATATCTTCCACTAACTAGGCCAACATAAGAGATTTGAGGCCCAATTAAGCATAAGAAGGTAGGATTAATTGTTTAATTGCATGAGAATGGTTTAATCGATTAATCGGGAATTAGATTAAATACTTGAGAGGGTTTTAATCAATTGTTATCCCTTATTTGGCATGAATCAATCTCATTGTTAATCCCTCCTAATTAAAGATTTCATCTTTGTTGCATGAACCCCATTTATACCCCTAACTCCCCAATTAAAGGGTTTTATTTCCAAAGTTTTCGACTTTAATTGCTTAATAGTCATTTAGTAGTATTCATTAGGTAAATTCTCTCACCTTAATTAGTCTAGACTAAAATCCCATCCAAATTCGATAGACAATCATCCCCGTCCTCGTGGATTCGACCCTAAAACTATATTAGGATGATTAGGCTCGCTTAGACTAGATTTAGGCGTGTCAGTTAGCTATTTAGGTATCTTTCCATTTTGATCCATCACCTTTTCTCTATACAAGCCCAAACAACTCAACTCAAAAGGGCAACCCAAACCAAAAACTAAAAAAAAAAACGAAAAACAAATAAAAACACAAAAGAAACTCCCAGTTTTCTTTTCACGCAGACACACACGCCCGAAGAAACCTCTAACTTCCCCTGCTCCTCTGCTGCGCAAAGAAGCCACCCGCGTCCGACAATCACCACGTCTACCGCCAAGCCGCCGTTTCCCCGACGCCTCACCACCTTCCCCTTCCACTTTTCCCGTCAGTTTCGAGTACCATAGCCCCTTTCTCCTCTTTTCTCTCTCTTTTGTTCTTCGCACTCCATTAATGACCAATTCGATTCTTCTTCGTTTTAATTCGTTTTTGAGTTGTTTATGCTTGATTAGTGGTTGTACTAGATGGGTAATTGAGTATGTGAAGGTATCCTAATACCATAATGAATTAGGATCACTTACCTTAAACGACAGTGGAAATATATTGAACCCGGATCTTGAGATGAACCACAATCTCGCTCTGTCCCGCACGGAATCACGAACCGAAAACCGCACTTGTTCACAGCCCAAACTCTCCCACTCTGCCTTGCTTTGTTGTGTCTCTCTTGTGTGAGTTGAGAAAATAAATTCTCAGGATGACGTCCTTCAAGAGATTGGCTAATCTCGAATATATATAGTATTGATCAGTTCGAGTGGAGTTGTTTAGGTTTACTGAAAACTCTCTAATATCCAACTTGATCTCAACTATATCTCCCACTATCCAAAGGGAGTTTACTGAGTCAACGACTCAATAAAATATTAAGTCTCCAAGACTAACTTATAACCCATCATGGGTGTACCAACGTCCAACAGCTCCCACTCACACTTGATGGGTTAAACAAGAGACAACACTCAAGCACTAGTAGAATGTTCATACGAGTGAATGAGCCGTGTGACCTACGAGCATCTCATACCAAAAAATAATCTAGGAGCTTTATCCATACACCTCTTAGGGATATATAGTAGCTACAACTCATAATTACTCGTCTCACCCCAGGCTCATTTTATTTGCACATGTGTGAGCATAATTTTATCCCAAAAATAATGATCAACAGTTACTCGAATACATTCACAATTATGCTCTCCAAGAGGCATGATTGGTCGACCTGTGAATGTACAAACAAAGGCAAATAACTTGTTGCTTTAACCTTCCCTTCAAATTCATATTTATCCATGCCTAACTTGTTGCTTTCCTAGACATGTGCCTTTAGACCGAATCTTTCTTGATCATAGGAAACATGCTAAAGTAGCTAACACAAATAAGGTATTTCAAAATATAATTCAAGGTCATAAGGGTGAAGTTGATCTTCTAGGGACTCACATAGTGAGGATACATGGATCATCCACTCACTTCCCATAATGGTCATGTCTACACACAGTACGAATTGTGTGCCATGAATAGAGCTTTATATAAAATTTTGTATGCCTTATTACCCTCCATTTCATGCAGATCTTAGTTCAGTCACCACACTAGATATGCGCCTAACTTGAAAAACTCAAAGAGTGCTCACTGCTCAAGCGCCAACTCGAGTTATCACATCTGGAATTTACATCAGGTAACATGTAAATATAACGACAATGTTTTTCATATAACCATGAAATTAATTCATCTTGACTCCAATCAAGGCGACATTACATACTGTAAGTACGAATCTAGCTTGCACATTATGCGCCTAAGAGTCGATAAATGTCTCATCTCAGCTCGCCACAAATAGCACCCAAGGCGATTATCCATGTGAGTAGACAATCTATACCTCTAGCATACTCAAAAAATATGTACACATAAGTAGAGTGAAAAACTAACATTATACTCAAATCATTCAACTAACAAAAGTATTCCTATTACCAAAATAAGAAAAGAGTATAATAAATTAATAAACAAATTACATTCATCAAATCTTACGCATGCCTAAATTTCTCACATGATTGATAAAAGCATCCCTCGGAATAGCCTTTGTGAAAGGATCATCAATCATGTCTTTAGTAGAAATATAGTCTATGTGCACTCTCTTTTTCGCCACTATGTCCCTGATGTACTTATATTTGGTGTCAATATGCTTAGATTTGTAATGAAATTTTGGGTCTTTACAGTAAGCTATATCAGCTTGATTACCGCATTATCGAACCATTACCGGTTCCGCGGCACTTTCGATAATTCCCAAATGTTTCAAAAACCTTCTAAGCCACACAGCTTCGCGTACAACGGCATTACAAGCAATGAATTCCGATTCCATTGTAGATTGAGCTACGCATGTCTGTTTCTTGCTTGACCAAGAAATAACACCATTTGCTAATAAAAAAGCATAACCAGAAGTTGACATGCGTTCATCTAAATCACCACCCCAATCAGCATCAGTGTACCCATTTAGACGTAAATTTCCTCCTTGATAACAAAGGGAGTAATTTACAGTCCCTCTAAGGTATCACATGATTCTCTTGACTGCGGCCCTATGCGCTCGTCCCGGGTTTGATTGGTATCGGCTTACCATGCGAACTGCATAGCAAATGTCAGGCCGAGTACACATCATTGCGTACATAAGGCTGCCAATAACGCTGGCATATGGAACTTTATCCATTTCAGTTTGTTCATCTGGCGTTTTCGGGCACATTCGTAGGCTAAGGCGTTCCGTTTTTACCATTGGAGTGTCTACAGGTTTGCTATGATGCATGTTAAATCTTTCGAGAACTTTCTCAATATAAGATTTCTGTGAGATTGAAAGAAGTCTTTTTTGGCGATCTCGTTTAATTTCAACACCAAGCACATAAGCAACCTCACCCATATCTTTCATCTCGAAATTGGATGACAACCAACTTTTTATGGTTGTTAGAAACTCCAAATTGTTCCCACCTAGCAGAATATCATCCACGTAAAGGGACAAAATTACAAATTTCCTTTCAGACCTTTTTACGTACACACAATGGTGTTCCTCAATCATCGTAAACTCGTACGATAATACAGCTCGATGAAATCTTTAGTACCATTGTCTAGAAGACTGTTTGAGACCATAAATTAATCTATTTAGTTTACAGACTTTGTGTTCCTCGCCTTTGACTTCAAAACCCGCGGGTTGAGTCATATATATTTTTTCTTCTAGTTCTCCATTGAGAAATGGTGTTTTTACATCCATTTGATGTAATTCAAGGTCTAAGTGTGCGACGATCGCTAGGATTAGGCGAATTGAGGTAAATCTCACCACTGGTGAGAAAATTTCCTCATAGTCAATTCCCTCTATTTGGGTGAATCCTTTTGCCACATCCTTTTGCCACAAGGCGAGCCTTGAACCTGTCAATGGATCCGTCAGCTTTTCGTTTTATTTTGAGAACCCACTTGTTCCCAATTGCTCTACGGCCAGCTGGGAGGTCAACTAAGTCCTAGACGCAGTTCGACCTCATAAAATCCATTTCTTCCTCCAATGCCTTCTTCCACTTATCCTTATTCGGGCTGGACAAAGCTTCGTTAACATTACGAGGCTCATCATTATCACAAAAAAGAGCTAAATGAGCTTCCCCTTCAATCGGGAAACGTCGTCGTGGGATGCTCGCAAGATAACTCTTTCTAACAAGTTGTTCATGTGGTTCCGACCCATGAATTGTGTCACTCCCACTATCAAATTGAGGTACACGATTTTCATCTCTCCCCTCGTCAATTTGATTTAGTGGGGTCACATCTTGATCTTCCATTTCATAAAATTGGAAATCTTTTTCAACCTGGCCCATAGTAGGAAAATCATTATCTAAAAAATTTACATCTCGCGATTCAATATCAGTCACACCACCATCAGTATGCTCTCCCCTACAAACACATATCCTTTTGAGTGTTCAGAGTATCTAACAAAGATACATTTCTTGCCCCTGGGACTTAATTTCCCATGTTTCCTCGTGGGGTCAAGAACATAGGCAGCACATCCCCATGGTCTAAGGCCACTTAGGTCTGGTTTTCTACCTGTCCATAATTCGTATGGGGTAGAGGTGACTGATTTTGAGGGGGCACGATTTAATATGTAGGCAGCTGTCAATAATGCGTCTCCCCAATACGAGATTGGTAGATTAGCTTGCGCCATCATAGAACGAACCATGTCTAATAGGGTACGATTCCTCCTCTCTGCGACACCATTTTGTTGCGGGGTTCCGGGAATGGTTAATTGTCTATTAATACCCTTTTCATCACAGAGCCCTTTAAACATCTCAGATAGATATTCACGTCCACGGTCAGTCCTAAGAGTTTTAATGCTCTTTTCAATTTGATTCTCAACCAAATTCATGTAATGTCTAAAACACTCTAGTGCTTCTGACATATGGGAGATCAAATAAACATGACCGAAACGCGTATAATCATCTATAAATGTGATGAAATACGAGGCACCATGTCTCGCCCTCACATTCGTTGGACCACAAATGTCAGAGTGAATTAGTTGCAAAGGAGTGTCAGCCCTTTTAGCCTTTCCGAAAGGCTTTCTAGTTATTTTTCCTGCAAGACAATTTTCACAAGTGGATAGATTGATTTTTGCGAGTTGGCCTAAAAGGCCTTCTCTAGCAAGTCGGTTTATTCTATCTTGTCCTATATGTCCCAATCTAGCATGCCATAAATTCGAGTCATCGTCATTCATAGGTACAGATGAAACTGAAAAACAACTAGATTTATTTAAAACGTCATTTGTTTCAATTACAATCAAATTTTCCAGGAAAACACCTGAACAAACCAAACTGGAATCCAGAAAAATGTCTAAACCATTATTATGAAAATTCAAGCTAAAGCCAAGTCCTAAAAGAGCAACAACTGAAACTAAATTTCGTTTTATTCCTGGTACATAAAAGACATCATGTAGATATAAGGTCCGTTCTTCCTTTAATAAGAGCTTGCATGTGCCAATTCCTTTGACTTCAAGCTTCGAACCGTCACCCACATAAATCCATTTAGTACCAGATGGAATTCGACGATACTCCACAAATGTTCCTCGGTCTTTAGCTAGGTGCTCGGTTGCTCCTGAGTCTACAATCCACATAGGATGAGATTCGATTAGCATCGCACAACTAGTAACAAAAGCAAAATTAGAACATTTGGAGTTAAGTATTACCTCAACCTTCTTCGGCTGAGAGCACTCACGAGCGGAATGACCAAGATTGCCACAGTTGAAACATTTCACCTTGCTCTTATCTTTCTTAACACCACCACGCTTGCCCCGCATGTGACGATTTGTGTTGGCTTTCTTAGCATCAGGTCCCTGACCCTTCTTATTTTGGCCTCCACCCCACTTGCACTTGCCATTAGCTTTGCGCAGGTTCGACGACTCAGCCACATACGCTTGTCCAGAGAGTTTCTCGCTTTCCAAGCGCTCTTCCTCAAGCTCTAAATGGCGAGAAATATCTTCAAAAGTGACGATATATATTGTCATTGTGAGCCAAAGTCCTTTTCATGTCATTCCATGCAAGAGTTTTGGGAAGGGACCTGATGGTGGCCTGAATTTGTTCCTCCTCGCATAAGGTCTGCCCAGCAGATTTCAGCTCCCTGGCCATGTTTGATATAGCTCTCAAATGCTGCCTCATGTTATGTTCAGGGCGCTTATGATAGATCAAATTTCATTTTCAGCCTTCTATGTTTGGTGAGCGAAGTACCTCCAAACTTATCCTTCATGGCATTCCACATATCATGAGCAGTCTTATGCTCCTCAAACTCAACCATAAGATCATCTTGCATAGTGTAGAGCAGCATAGCTCGCGCTCTACTATTCTTTCTTTGCCAGACTTGGTATGCTTTTTTATCCTTCTTATGTTGAGGAAAATCTCCCTTTGGAGGTTCATTCATGGTATTCTGGATGGCCTCCAAGACCTCTTGTTACTCAAGGATGTATTGGACTTTGCGGTGCCACATATCATAATCGTCACCATCCAATTTCTCATCCTTGTTAAACTCAGCCACAACGAGTTTTGAAACAGTAGCCATGGTACCAATCAAATAAGCTACATAGAACAAGGCTAAGAATGAATAATTTGTACTCATATAATATTGTACACATCAGATTGCATCTTAACAATAATCAAAGCTTGATAAACTAACATCTCTGAACGACATGGAAAAATAGTTAACAACTACCAATCATCTCTCGTATATGAAAGTCTGTCTTATCAAACAAAAATTATTTTAAGCGCAAACGTAAAGAGTAATTAACGAGAAGTTTCTGATAAACATTTCTACCAGTTAATACTCATATCATTCATCTATCATGCAATCCTACTGATCATTCATTAAATACGCAGTAAAGCATAAACAGAGTGCTACTATTTTCAATGTGAACTTAAAAAAAAAAATGGAGATAGTGACATATGACGTGACCATATACAAATGATTCTTCAATGTCATCCACTAAGTAGCATTAAAAAAATGTAGCATCACCCAAATACATGTGCACATGCTTAAAGAATACAAATCCGATGCATATATATCAAGACAGCAGCAAAAAACAAAACTAATCACAATCATATCAAAAATTTCTTTTTATGGTTATGATCACGGCAATTAAGATCTTATATACATGGATTAATTTACCAGTAACACATGCTTAAAAAAACAGTACAAAGCAACATGCGATTCCGGCGAGAACTAGAACATCTAACACATGTGATTCGGAGCGGTAAGTTCCCGAATACTCATTGTGTTAAGATCAACAAAGTCGGAAGTTGCGGAAGTGTAAGAACCGTCCTCCCTAAACAAATCAAACCCGGCAAACACGTTCCTTGGGGGTGATTTTTGTGAAGAAATTAGAAGTTTGGGAGTGATTTTGTGTGATTTGGTGGAGATTTGAGTGAGTTTGAGCTTGGGAGAAGAAGAATTTCGAAAATGGGGGAGAAACTGAAGAAGATGAAGTGAGGAGAGAGAAAGGGGGGGTCGGGTTTAAGAAAACCGATGAAAACTGATTTATCAGAATCCTCGAGTCGAGAAGGCAAGCCTCGACTCGAGGATTTGCTTGCTCAACTCGGATGGATAATCCTCGAGTCGAGGAATTACCCCCAAAAGCCTTCCTTCTGCTCGTTTGCCTCGGGCTCGAGGGGGTTTATCCTCGACACGAGGAGAGCCTCGCTCGACTCGAGCCGCACTTCATCCGACTCGAGGATTTTCTCCCAAAACTGTTCCTTCTGTAAATCTTCCTCGAGTCGAGATATGTGTGTCTCGACTCGAGATCTTTGTTCTCGACTCGAGGTAACCCCTCTCGAGTTGAGATAGTCGATTTTCTGGAAATTCATTGCTACGGCCTCTACTCGAGACCCTCTTATCTCGACTAGAGATCTTCTTTACCCAACTTCTTTTTCACCTTTTCTTGCTTGACATTCAAAATAAAACCGATTCCCAAGTACCAAAGCACACCATATGACACATATATACAAATGGCTCGGGTTGCCTCCCGAGTAGCGCCTTTGTTTAACGTCGTTGGCTCGACTCATCAAAACTCTAACCGATCAACCATAGCCAAATCTCAATTCATCCAACCCACAACATGACGCTTACCCTTGACCCTCCATCTAGCAACGCCTTTAACCCCATATTTTCCAAATTTTCCCTTTTTCTTCTTTGAAACAATCGGAATAGTTTTGTTGGGTCTCGATTCCTGCAAAACCGACAACAAAGACTTTCCAAACACTAGGGGTGACTTGGTTAGTGTAGAATGCATCCCTTTCACATGAGACTTTATATTTTTCATGCATTTCAAGGAGCTACACTTCACATTTTCAATTTTAGGGTCGGGGGGATCATGATTGGGGATTTTCACAACACATGTAGCAATAGATTGGACCGAATTATCATCGTCAACATCATGATTGGACCCATAGACATGTCGCTCTATCCTACAACCATTAGCCTCTAATGCAATGATACCGTTATGCATATCAATATTGACTCTAGCGGTTTTCATGAATGGACGTCCTAAAAGAAGAGGGGGGTCATGCTTATGATGATTCATATCAAGAACATAGAAATCCGCGGGAAACACAAGATTTTCTATTTTAACATGCACGTCTTTCACAACTCCTCTAGGATAAACTCTCGAACGATCCGCTATCTCAATCACAACATCAGTTTCATGCATCGATCTGAATTTCATGGAATCATAACATGATGATGGCAAAACATTGATAGATGCACCTAAATCTAGCATGGATTTAGGGAAAGTGATGCTACCTATGGTTGCCGGAACGGTAAACATACCGGGATCACCGCACTGTATAGGTAGCCGTTGTTGAAAAACGGCCGAAACTTGCTCGCTCATCACCACTTTCTTCTTATCCTTAGATTTCGGCTTCCTTTTAACCGTGCATATGTCTTTCACGAACTTTGCCGCCTTCGGAACACTCTTCATGAAGTCAAGGAATGGTATATTCACTTTGCACTCTTGAAAAAGAGCGTACATGTTGGAGTTGTGGGCGTACTTTCGAGTGTCCTTAAGTGCCTCGAGAAATGGAACATCAACCTCATGATCCCCATCTTGAACAATAAAAGAATCAACGACCAAACGGGGAGGAAAAACAGAGTTCTCGAGTCGAGAAGCAGGGGCCTCGCCTCGAGAACTGTTCTTCTCGACTCGAGATGTGTCACCCTCGAGTCGAGGCTGGAGATCAGAATAGTTGTTTTCATAGGGAAAATCCTCGACTAGAGGGGTCTCCTCCTCGACTCGAGGATCATGATTCTCGACTCGGTTTGCTCTCTTCTCGAGTCGAGATCCGCTTTCTTTGCGAGGGGCTTGTTGCAAAGAATCTTCATACTCTTCCCAATGTTCATACTCTTCTCCAAGCATCTCCATTTCCCGATTTCCATCTTCATTTTCAATGTGTGGCCTCCTACCACTCCTTAACCCAATGAAACTCACGTTTTTGGTAGGATTGACCTCCGTTTGAGATGAGAACTTGCCGGACCCTCTTGATTCTAGACGATTCACCGCCACCGACAATTGACTCACTTGATTCTCAAGATTTTGTATGCTAGCCTTTGTCTCTTGTTGATTTTTCACCATGGTGGCTTGCATACTTGTCATGTTTTGAGCCATTGTCGTTACATTTTGAGTTAGAGATTTCAACATGTTCTCTAGTTGCAATGGAGTGTAATTGCCTACTTGAGCTTGATTTTGGTCATTAGAGTGAGGCTTCATTTGATACATGCCTCCTTGAGAGTTGTTGCTTCCTCCATGACCCCCATATCCTCGATTTCCTTGACTCCCACTAGCATTAGAGTTCCCTTGAGTTTGAAACCGGTTCCCCTCAAATCGGTTGCCTTGACCACCTTGGTTATAGCCTCTATTACCGTCTTGGAAACCGTCAAACCTTCTTTGATTGCCTTGGAAACCGTTGATTGCATCAACTTCCTCATATTCTCTAGGCGGCGAGTTTCTTCCTTGATTCCTTAAGATCTCCTTCATCATCTTTGTCAACTCGCCAACTTGAGAGTCATTAGAGGGGGTCTCTACCATATTCACTTTCCGCACACATCTCTTAGATTCTCTATCTCTTGAATTAGTTGCTAGCTCCTCAAGCAAATCCCAAGCTTCACTCGGGGTCATCTTATCCAAACCTCCTTGGCTAGCCGCTACCACATGCCTATAATCTTGATCATCGAGCCCGTGGTAGAAGAATAAGATTAGATCTTGCTCCTTGTAACCATGATATGGACAACTAGCAACCAACTCCCTAAACCGATCCCAATAAGAGGCAAGTGACTCTCCCCGTTGCTCTATTGTCGAAATCTCCTTCTTCAAAGCCGAATCTTTAGTGTTGGGGAAGTACTTGAGAATGAAGACTTTTTTCAACAATTCCCAAGATGTGATACTATTGTAGGGGAGAGTATAGAGCCAATTCAAAGCGCGATCCTTCAATGAGAATGGAAATACCTTAAGAAAGAAGGTGTCTAAATCAACCTCGGGAGGCTTCATGTTGCTACACACCAAATGCACCCCCATGATGTGCTTGTTAGCATCCTCCGTACTAAGACCGTAGAAGGTGGGTAGATGGTGTAGAAGAGCTCCCTTGATCTCGATTCTTGAAGTAGCCTCATCATTGGGGAATACGATGCATGAGGGTTGTTGGGAGAGATTCAGAGCGGTAAGTTCCCGAATACTCATTGTGTTAAGATCAACAAAGTCGGAAGTTGCGGAAGTGTAAGAACCGTCCTCCCTAAACAAATCGAACCCGGCAAACACGTTCCTTTCCTCCTCAACAACTACTTGATTAGCTTGGTCCAGTGAGACCTTCTTCCTTTGCCTCAAAGTTCTTTCAAGCTCCCAATCTATCTCAAAATAACTCAACTCGGGATTAGTAGTACGGGTTTGGACCATAGGCTAGTGGCCCAAACACCGCAAGGGAGAGATAAGAACAAGCCTCAAACACACTTAAAAGAAAAAAAAAAAAAAAAAAAAAAAGAGAAATAACTAAAAAACAAAACCACACAAAAATAGCAAAAAGACTAAAAACGCCTCTTCCCCGCAACGACGCCAAATTTGACAAGCTAAGAAGTCGTTATTCCTAGTCAAATTACCACTAAATCAAGCTAACTAGCAAGGGTTAGTGGGTATCATATCCACGAGAAAGAGGGGAAGTCCTAATATGCGATTCTAATGCGGAAAAATAAGAAATAAAAGAAATAAGAACAATAAATGGGGGTTTTTGGTTTGAAAGTTGGATTAAAACGAAATAAACGAGATAACAAGTTAATTAAAGCGACTCTCGGTGATAATCTCTTCTAACACCCTAATATAGTAAGTTTTACCTCTCTCTAATATTACCAATTCATTAACAATCCCGGTTTTAACCAATTAATCATCTTTTATGGGGAATTCGAGCAACCACTACCAAATTCCCCTCCTTTTAGTCCTAATTTGTCTAGTGACCACTCAAACAAATCACAACCAAAGGCATGAAGAGCAAGGACTAATAAAAGATTGAGAACAACCCAAATTAGTATCTAATTAGCCGCAACCGCGACACTAATCAAATCTAATCTATTAGTTGCCTAATTAATTCCCCAATCACAAGTTAGTCATAACCATACACTAAACATGTGAAAGTTGCTTCCTTTAAGGTTAATAATCAATGACCATCAATTAAAAACCAAGCATATGAAGTACCCAATTCAATCCAATCAACCAATTAGATAAAACAAGGATAAATCATGCATTAAAGAACAAGGAATTAATTATAATGAAAGTAAAGGTAAAATAGAGAGAAAAATACTCACTAATACATAGGATGAAGAATTGATTACACCAAGAGTCTAGAAGGGGATTAGCCTTCCATACTAATTATTACAATAATATTTGAGATTGAAATCATAGTGAAAAGATAAATTCTCCTTAAGTTTCTCTCTCTAAATAAAAACTAGATGAAAAATAAAATGAAAGTGATAAGGTGATAATTACTAGGGAGGGGTTACAAGCCCCTTTTATTAAGGATAAGTACCAAAGAAAAATACTAAAAGACGAAAATAAACATTTCTTCACAAAAAAGAAGCCGTCCAAAAGCCTCAAGAAATTTCCCGGAAGCTCGCTTCCTCGACTCGAGGGAAGAATCCCTGAGTCGAGCGACGAAATCCTCGACTCGAGGGACACCCTCCTCTAGTCGAGCGAGGAAATCCTCGACTCGAGGCGACTTCCTCTCGAGTCGAGGAACTTGAATTCCTCCTTATTTTGCTTCTCTTCTCCGCGGCTTGAGCTCTTGTGATTCTCATTCCTTCGTGGCTCGAGCACTTGTGATTATCGTATGTGTACCCGAGCTAGTCTCTCTCGAACCCCGATCAGACTCCAACCCGCTCCACGTTCCCTCCTAATTCACTCCAAAGGGTCTTGAACGAATAAAAACCCGTAAAACCACCAAATAAGCTCCAAACAACTCCCAGTAGTGTGGTTCACGAATCACGATAACATCACGCTAAAATAGACCCTAAGGCGTATAAATCACGCGGATTAGCACACTACTCTAACGGCATATCAAACTCCCCCATGCTTAGACCATTACTCGTCCTCGAGTTCATCAATCCTCCACACTAACACCTAGGTCTCTCTTAAAGCACGGGGTGAGTTTCAACACCCAAGACTCCTCCAAAACAAAGAACCCAAGCCCACTTAACACCCAAACGGTGCTAGCTAGAGTTGGAGTGGATGAAATGCTCGACACCCCAACTCTAACCATCTTATACTCCCTTCTCACGTACTCTAAGCTAGGGGAGACTAACACACAACATTTCCCCCATGCTCGGCTCAACGACCCTCTCAAAGCCGTGCTCCCAAAGAAGTTATCGAGCACGACTCACCTCAATCAATCCACCGGCGCCCTTAACCTCATAATGCAAGAGGATTTCTAACCTAGGACCACCAATCCTATCACCGAACGTCCTTATGAATCCCGTAGTGATCCTAACCCTTTACGCCCCAAACTCCTCATCTTATGTCGCCGGCCATGGATTTTTTTTTTTTTTTTTTTTTTTGCTTTTGCTAACGGAAAATAAAATCACACTTATATTACAAAGTGACAGATTGCCAAACAAAATTACATAATTATGCCAAGCGTCTCCCTCACGCTTGAACCTCGTCATTGCCCACAATGACATCAACAACCAACCGAAAGATTGGGCAACTACGAGTTAGCGGGGGGAAACCAACAAAACATCCGCAACCATCTCATACAACTAGTGCAATGGAAACCGTCTCAACTCATCAAGTGAAGAAATAACGGGCTCTCGGGCCAAGAGACACCCTCTCTACCTCACTCCCCTATCTTCCTCGAAAAAGAGTCCTCCCTCGTCTCACGACTCCATCTCCCTCATGAATATTGACAATAACACGTCTTCCTCCAATAATAACTAACCATCCAAAAACAACCCAACCAACAATGAACCAAACAAGGTTATTTTATTGGTTTACGGGGTAAAATGGGGTGGGTAGAACAAGAATAACGGGAACAAACGCGGTGGGGCACAAAGAGAGATGGTCTAGAAACGGTTAGTGAAACGGGTGGGGAAGTAGATGTTAGAATCGAGATTGAGAGAGAAAAGTTAAGGGAACAGAAATCATACCTCGTGATAGCTCCATTTCCCTCAATAATCATCAATGCAAGTGGCTCATGGTCCAAAGACCGGCAGAAGAGCCACTCTCTCACCTCACAACCCCGTCTTCCTCAAGACATGTCGCCTCCAATCACCTTACAAACTCCTATCCCCCTCTTGTGTTTGTTGGAGCGTAATGACCCCACACCGAAAGTAGTCCAAAAACCGAAAAGAGGCCATTTTGTGAATGTTGTGTGAGTTGCGGGCCAAATGTCAATGGTTTAAGGATCAGCAAGTATGTGGAACAAACGGGGGGTCAATATCAAGAGAGATGGTATAAAATATTGGACAAAATAGGGCGATGGGCCGACTTGGCTAGAGATGAGAAAAGAAGAAAGTGTAGGGAAGAATTTATTCATACCTTGGCTTCTCCAACTGAATGGCAAATGTCACGATTGAAATAACAGTAAAACTCGAAAAACAAACACAAAAAAAAAAAAACACTCGAAAATTGGTTAGACAATATAATACAACTGTACAAGCAAGAGCAATAATCCTCCCCCATGCTCAAAATAAGTCAATAAATGCAAAACAGGGCATAAAGAGGGAGGGTGGCAAGAAAACTCACTGAGGGTGGCCGGGTGGGCGGAATTGCTGCCCACGAATGGAGAGATGCCGGAGGCGCTCGTCGATCTCAGTGAAGTCAGGAGACTTGTAGAACGGAGTCTGGGCTCTCATGTGGAGGTTGTGATTAGCCCCCATAAATATCATATTGCGCTCCGTCTGGGCCTCATGGACCATCATCCTATGGTCCAGGCCATCCAACCGATGGCTAACTCCCGTCCTCCAAGCCTCGTACTCAGGGGGAAACGCCACATGGGGCGCAAATCCGGGTCCTCCCACATGCACACGTGGGGGTCCCGGGACCTCCTCTAAAACAGCCTGCCCCTGGGCGACACTAAGTCACAACCCCTCAACAAAAAGCTCATCCGCGTCGTCACCCTCCTCAATCCTCAACCGAGCAGGGTTGGGGAGCAACAGGTAACTCTGCGCGTCAGTCCCCAAAGTCCAGTGGTAACGCCCTGCGTACTCTCGTAGTCTCAGCATGGGGGTAATCCATCTGATCTTCCGGAGAGCTTGGATGTTCAGAGTTGCGAGCCCCTCCAAAGCCACCTCCTCATCAACCCGCACTACCTGACAACGACGGGCGATGAGGGTAATCATGCCCCCCAACCCGATAGATCGTGAAGGAAACATCTGGCATGCCATGCACGCCTCGGTGAAGAGCTGGGCCCACCGCGGCCTACCATTCTCGTTCGTTATGAACGAGGCTAGGCAACCCATCTCCATAAATTGTATGTTATTGGGCTCTCCATGCCCAAAAACACACATACCGATCACCCCGTAAATAAGCCTCATAGCCGGGTGGGGAACCATCGAAATCTTCCCCGAGGGAGGGACCACCGGCTCCCTCGTGAGCTTCGTCCACAACACCTTGGTCTCATATCCCCCGTACAAATTGTACGCCTTACCCTCCTCCTCCGGAGTGTGCCACCCAAAGCACTGATCAATGTCGCCATAACTCCATTTTCCGATGCGATTTCCGATGCGGAAAAGGATCCTCTCATTGTCCCGCTCATGCTTGAGAGTGGACAAAAACTCGTAGGACCACCTCTCATAGGTGGGGGCTGACTTACCCAAGAAGCCCAACATGCCCCCTACACCCAAATGGAAGCGAACGGACTCGAGGAAGCCTAATTGGTCAAGTGTGGCCGCATCGAAGAACTTGGTTACTACGAGTTTCTTGCGCTCGACCATGTCATTGAAACGGGCCTTCTCCGTATCGTCCAGCCCCTCAACCCCTATTGTTTCCCAATGTTTAGGGTCTTTAACTTTCTTTTGCTTCTTGGAGGGGCCGGTTTCACCATCATTTCTACCCATTGTAATACAAACACAAATTCACCACAATCGTCTTGTAATTCACAATTCTCCAACTAATCCCAAACAACAACTTATCCACACCGTTTGCACAATTAATCCAACACCCACAAACACACTACAAGGCCAAAATTCACTCTAACCAATGTGCTTCAAACCACGATTATCTTACACAAACATCAATCAATCCAAAGTACCCTCACTAAGCCAACAACAAACAACCAAAACACCTACAAGGACCAAAATCGAATTTGGGGATGATTCTTACCAAATTGGGCTCAAAAACAAATTTTTGAGCAAAGCCTATCCTCCAAATCGCTTCCAAAAGCTCCACTACCGTCCCAAGATGCAATTCCAATGTAGAAATCGACCCAAATTCTCCAAAAAACAAAACCCCTAATTTCTAAGGTTCTTGAAAGGAAATTGGAAATTTTGAATGATTTTTGATGGAATAAGAGATTTTGTGGTTGATTTGTTGTTTATGGAGTGATTTTTGTGAAGAAATTAGAAGTTTGGGAGTGATTTTGTGTGATTTGGTGGAGATTTGAGTGAGTTTGAGCTTGGGAGAAGAAGAATTTCGAAAATGGGGGAGAAATTGAAGAAGATGAAGTGAGGAGAGAGAGAGGGGGGTCGGGTTTAAGAAAACCGATGAAAACTGATTTATCAGAATCCTTGAGTCGGGAAGGCAAGCCTCGACTCGAGGATTTGCTTGCTCAACTCGGATGGATAATCCTCGAGTCGAGGAATTACCCCCAAAAGCCTTCCTTCTGCTCGTTTGCCTCGGGCTCGAGGGGGTTTATCCTCGACACGAGGAGAGCCTCGCTCGACTCGAGCCGCACTTCATCCGACTCGAGGATTTTCTCCCAAAACTGTTCCTTCTGTAAATCTTCCTCGAGTCGAGATATGTGTGTCTCGACTCGAGATCTTTGTTCTCGACTCGAGGTAACCCCTCTCGAGTTGAGATAGTCGATTTTCTGGAAATTCATTGCTACGGCCTCTACTCGAGACCCTCTTATCTCGACTAGAGATCTTCTTTACCCAACTTCTTTTTCACCTTTTCTTGCTTGACATTCAAAATAAAACCGATTCCCAAGTACCAAAGCACACCATATGACACATATATACAAATGGCTCGGGTTGCCTCCCGAGTAGCGCCTTTGTTTAACGTCGTTGGCTCGACTCATCAAAACTCTAACCGATCAACCATAGCCAAATCTCAATTCATCCAACCCACAACATGACGCTTACCCTTGACCCTCCATCTAGCAACGCCTTTAACCCCATATTTTCCAAATTTTCCCTTTTTCTTCTTTGAAACAATCGGAATAGTTTTGTTGGGTCTCGATTCCTGCAAAACCGACAACAAAGACTTTCCAAACACTAGGGGTGACTTGGTTAGTGTAGAATGCATCCCTTTCACATGAGACTTTATATTTTTCATGCATTTCAAGGAGCTACACTTCACATTTTCAATTTTAGGGTCGGGGGGATCATGATTGGGGATTTTCACAACACATGTAGCAATAGATTGGACCGAATTATCATCGTCAACATCATGATTGGACCCATAGACATGTCGCTCTATCCTACAACCATTAGCCTCTAATGCAATGATACCGTTATGCATATCAATATTGACTCTAGCGGTTTTCATGAATGGACGTCCTAAAAGAAGAGGGGGGTCGTGCTTATGATGATTCATATCAAGAACATAGAAATCCGCGGGAAACACAAGATTTTCTATTTTAACATGCACGTCTTTCACAACTCCTCTAGGATAAACTCTCGAACGATCCGCTATCTCAATCACAACATCAGTTTCATGCATCGATCTGAATTTCATGGAATCATAACATGATGATGGCAAAACATTGATAGATGCACCTAAATCTAGCATGGATTTAGGGAAAGTGATGCTACCTATGGTTGCCGGAACGGTAAACATACCGGGATCACCGCACTGTATAGGTAGCCGTTGTTGAAAAACGGCCGAAACTTGCTCGCTCATCACCACTTTCTTCTTATCCTTAGATTTCGGCTTCCTTTTAACCGTGCATATGTCTTTCACGAACTTTGCCGCCTTCGGAACACTCTTCATGAAGTCAAGGAATGGTATATTCACTTTGCACTCTTGAAAAAGAGCGTACATGTTGGAGTTGTGGGCGTACTTTCGAACCCGGATCTTGAGATGAACCACAATCTCGCTCAGTCGCGCACGGAATCACGAACCGAAAACCGCACTTGTTCACAGCCCAAACTCTCCCACTCTGCCTTGCTTTGTTGTGTCTCTCTTGCGTGAGTTGAGAAAATAAATTCTCAGGATGACGTCCTTCAAGAGATTGGCTAATCTCGAATATATATAGTATTGATCAGTTAGGGTGGAGTTGTTTAGTTTACTGAAAACTCTCTAATATCCAACTAGATCTCAACTATATCTCCCACTATCCAAAGGGAGTAGACTGAGTCAACGACTCAATAAAATATTAAGTCTCCAATACTAACTTATAACCCATCATGGGTGTACCAACGTCCAACAATATGGTTAATTTTAGTTTCAAATGATTGATTTTTAAGCAAGTATTGAATTATTTGGGGCTAATTATGAAATTGTGAAAGTTGGGGCTAATTATAATTCGATATTGTTTATTCTTGTGAAATTTGATATTGTTGATAGATTTATATGATTTCTAGTACTGGGGATTTTCGAAATTTTGGTACGGAGTAGTATGTTGAGTTTGTTCATAATTTTCGTCTAATTGAAATTGGTGATAGACATTAATTTTGTAATTATAATCTATTTTGAAAACTCAAAATTAGTATGTTATAAGATTTCGAAATTATCATAAATTCTGGAGATATTTTCAAATTTTTTTGGAATTTATTCACTAATTTTCTGATTTGAGGTTAATTAGGACAAAAACATGGGGTTTTGATGGTTTTTTTTACATAAAGTATTTAGTCGGTTTAATTTGGTATTAATATGGGTATATAAAAGTATGATTTTTGAAGGTTTATTTTCTGTTTTAACAACATTTTTGAGTCTTTTGGATTTTTCATGTTATTAGTGTTTAGTTGTCATGATTATAATTGGCATGTAGGTTGAGGATGTAAAGTTTGAGTTATAAGCATAGTAAGTTGGATGGTGACTAAGATTAGAGATTGATGTGAGTTTTTTTGTTATGTTATTGTAGATGACGAATTTATGAACAAGGAGTATTAGTGTGATTAGTGTTGGTTTCGCTTGTGCTTATGAAGGTAAGCTAACATGCTCAACCCTTCTCTAAATTGTAGAAACCTTTCAAAAATATGTGTTAAGTGTGGATTGGATGTTGGATGAAAACTTAGTGTCTTGTTAGGTGGAGAACTTGTTATTGCAAGCTTGATTATTTACTTGGTTGGCATGTTGAAGATTGGTATATGTCTTGATATGGTTATGCGATCTATAACTTGGCTATTGTATTATGCTTGAATGTATTTACGATGATAAGATTGAGATTGATGGTAAGCTCTAATGGCTTTGGTTTTCAAGTGTTATACTCTAATGGTTATGCGATCTATAACTTGGCTATCATATCATGTTATACTCTAAGTATATGTTCGGCCCACCGCATAGGTTTTCAAGTGGGCTAGTAAGCGTCTAGGACTACTCTATTGAGTTAGAAACACTCAGTAGAGGGTGTGCACACTTAAGGTCTAGATAGTCTTGGTTGGTATGTTGTAGGTCGGACTTACCCACCTTGGCAGGCTGGTTCTACCGCATTGAAGTTATTATTGTTGGCAGGCTGGTTCTACCGCCTTGAATTATTATTGTTGGCAGGCTGGTTACACCGCCTCAGGGACTATGGTGGTCTCCTACTCAATAATATTAAATCGGTAAGATTGTTTGAAATGGATTGTGTTATATACTCCCTCCTACCAAAAGAGATTTTCCTATTTCTTTTTGCAGTTTTGAGGTGTCATGTTAGGAGCTATATTTAGTCCAAATGAATCGTTCACTTGCTTTAAAAATTAGTAAGTATTTCATTCTACATTGCAGTCAACCAACTCTACTTGATTTCAAGGTAAACAAGTCTTTCATTTAGTCTACAAATAGTCCCCAACATGGCAACTCAAAACTGCAAAAAGAAACAGGAAAATCTCCTAGGGTAGGAGTAGTATATATTGTAATGGCTATGGTTATGAATGTCGTGATTAGATTGTGAGTTTGGTTATGTGCTAAGTGTTGTTTTCAAATGAAAAGTAAAATGTTTTCAAAAACTCAGGTAAGTGTTTTTGGCATTTACGAGTTGAGGTGTTAGCTTACTCAATTTTATGACTTTTTCAACTGTGGTTTTTGTGCTTTAAATCTACCACAGGTGGGTGTGTTTGGATGCGTCTGTTGGGTTCTACTTGAAGAAGTGTCTAGCTTCCACTGCATATGGTTGTATCTGATTATTTGTTTAGGCGTTGTATCTTCTTAAGAGTTGTAATAAATAGGTTTTAACTCGTCAGCTTTGTATATCGATTGTAATATTGTCGAATTTTGGCGGTTTTGTATTAAAATAATGTTTTTAAAATTGCCCGGAATTCGGGGGTGTTACAATCGTACATCACATAAAAGTAAGATTAAAAAAAGATTGTAAGTATAGATTAATTGGTTGTCAATTTATAAGGGTGTTTGATCAATTATTGAATTAATTCTTTATCATTGGATCCTTGTGCATGTTGATCCGTGTATATTTGTAGTCAAGTGATTAACTTGTCTCCTTTGTGGGTCTAAGAAGCATGCTTGAATTTCCTAGTTGATTTCCTAATTAGCTAAACTAAACTTGTTTCATCGAAATTGTTATGATGAGTTAGCAAAAGTGAGTAAGGGCTCGTTCAGTATCACTGTCGTTTTTCAATTTTTTTTTATTTTTTTTTGCTTAAAAAAGTTAGTTAAATAAGTTGTAAAATTTAATTTAAATTGTATGTTTCTATAATAGTCATACAGAAAATGAAAACTGACAACTTAAAACTGAAAACCACTTTTTCTGGTTTTCAAAAACGGGACTTTGGTTTTCAAAAAAACAGAAAAGTTAAAACAGAAAGCGATACCAAACAGGAATTTTTTTTCGAAATAGGGTTCAAAAAATGAATATTAAACAAAATGAGTTGGATTGAAAAATGTATTAATATATTTAAAATGGCGGTTATTAAAATTCATAAGTCGATTTTTAGGGTTTTGGTTAATTGAAGATTTATGTTAGTTGAATTTCTTAATTAAATTAGTTTATTTTTCTCATTATAGAATGGAAATTACTGGATATCCTTTGGTATGTTATTGAAATGAAGAAATTGTTGAAGCTAGTGGAAATGTTTGTTATAAAGGTGGAAATGAGAGTGTTATATTTGCCAGTACTAGTATGACTTATAATGACTTCATTGGGGAGATTTGTGACGCAATGAATAACAATAGAAAGAGTGCCTCAATGACGGTGAAGATGAAGTATCCGAGTGCGGGCGTTATAAGGTTGTACCCCTTAATAATGATCGTTCTTTACTTGCTATGTGGGCAATTGTTCGACACTCAAAAGTTCCTTCTATGGACATTAATGTTGAAGTGGGAAGGCTAGACTCTAGAAATGTATTGCCAACAACGATTTCAACAACGCCCAATACTCCTCTCACATCAATGAGATTTGGAGGTGTTGCGCAATATGTTTCTATCGAAACCAATAACATAAATAAGGGAACCTTAGACGAGGATTTGGAAGGAGATGAGGCGGAGGAGGAGTTGAATGTTGTTGAACGTATGATTGATGATAAAGATGAGGATCATGAATTGGTTAGGAAGAGTGCTTCACACGTAGAATTCAATACGATTCATGAAATTGATCAACAACATGTGAATGCTTAGAAAACATGGGTCAATAAAGTCGAAGTTAAGGTTGGTAGGGAGTTTATAGTTGGTCAAAGATTTCCAAATAAGGTTGCTTTGATAGAAAATGTCACTTTGTACTCTGTACAACGTAATCAAACTTTTAAAGTGCCAGAATCCAAACCCCACACTGTCACTTTCAAGTGTGGTAGAACGCCAAACCCATGCAATTGGAGGTTTAAGGCACCACAAAAAAGAAAAAACAGTTTTCAGAAGCCTTCACCATTGTCACTTATCTTGGGCCTCACGAAGCTACCTGTGTTGGTGACGTTATTCCACGCGACCATATGAATTTGAAACGTGGTTGCCAAGGATTGGTCCATTAGAGTCCCAGTTCTTATTGAATTTATCAAAGATAAATTCAATTATACTATCTCATATATAAAGGGGTGGAATGCTAAACAAAGGGCAATTGCAAATTTATATGGTGATTGGGATGAATCCTACACTTTGCTTCCTCACTTCATGCAAGCAATGAAAGAATCCAACTCGGGAACTGTTGGGCATTTTGTGAATACGCCAACAAGCAAACCTAATGAGGAAACTTTCTTTCGAGTGTTTTGGGCTTTTGGACCATCAATTCAAGGTTTCAGCCATTGTCGCCCTCTTATAACTATTGATGGCACTCATTTATATGGGAAATATAAGGGTACTTTACTTATTGCAATGGCAGTTGATGCTAACGACCAACTTTACCCACTTGCTTTCGGTATTGTTGAGAGTGAAAATACTAGTAGTTGGCCTTGGTTTATGTCATGTATAAGAAGTTTCATGACAGATAGAAAAGGTATTTGTGTTATATCAGATAGACATGAAGGCATCAAAGCTGCTATGAATGATGAACACATTGAAATGACTGAGCCTCATGCCTACCATAGATTTTGCATGCGTCATGTGGCATCCAACATAAACACAAAGTTTAAAAGTAAGGATTTGATAAACTTGTTTGGTTGGACTGCCACACAACATCAGAAGAAAAAGTTCAATCGAATGGGTGAAATATATATTGGTACACGACGATATTTGACCAAACATGGCTTGGAGATGGAGAAGTGGTCAAATTATCATGACGGTGGGTTCAGGTATGGTATAATGACTACCAATATGGTGGAGTTTTGAAAGGAGGCCGATTCTTACCCATCGCCGCACTTGTGAAATTGACATTTTATCGAGTCAATGTGTACTTTGTGGAGCCACGTGAGAAGGCAAAATAAAGGCTTGAAGAGAGACATGCATATTGTAAGAAAGTAATGGATGCCTTTGCTGTAAATTTTGAGAAGGTCGCACACCATACCGCTGTGTCATTTGATAGAGGACTGTTTCAAGTGACCACTGGGTCGGGGCATAGAGGTAGTGGAAAGGGGAAACATAAGCAAATTGTGAATATTGTGACTAAAACATGCACTTGTAAAAAACTTGAAATTTACAAGTACCCTTGTTCACATGTACTTGCCGTTTGTAGCTCAATGGGTTTAAGTACAAATGCATTTGTGGAAGTGTTTTACACTAGTGACGTGGTGAATATTTGGGGTCATACGCACCCAAATTTCGACCCATTCCGGATGAAACTTATTGGACACCTCTTGATGGTCCTAAAATCCTTGCTAATAAGGATATGAAACGTGAACCGAAGAATAAGGGTACGAAGGATAAGTCACATTCAAAGCGATTGCGTAATGAGATGGATGAAAAACCATCATCAAAATCATTATGTGGCATATGTCGTCAACCCGGTCATAAAAAAAAAACATGTTCTTTAAGAGGGTGACATTTTTTTGTTGATCTTTATATCGTTGTGAACTTATTTTCGCCTAATCTTTTTGTGTAATGTTTTAACTGTCTTCTTTTTCTTTTTGTAGTTCTCATGGAGGCGGATCTTCATCCGGGACTGATCGAACCGTCTCTTCTCAAACTGCAAGACAAACACAGGACTCAAGCAATTTGGGACGGAGAGGAGGTGAGTCCGCTTAGATGTAGAACTCACATAAAATGGCATGGCGAATATCGTCCTAGTAAGCTGGTAGTTAAATTTATTGGGAAAACCCAGTTTTATGGGGCGAATAGAGTAGCTAGTGTTAAGTTAGATCAGGATTTAATAAGTGCGTTGGTAGAAAGATGGAGGCAAGAAACCCACACTTTTCACTTAAGCGTTCGGGAGGCCACTATCACCTTGCAAGATGTGCAAGTTATGTTAGGTTTGAGGATAGATGGAAGAGCTGTGATGGATAAGACCCATCAAGATTGCCAAGGATTGGTGACTGAATTGTTGGGAAGAGCACCAGGGGAAAATTTGAAGGGAACTTCTTTGAAAATTTCTTGGTTGATGACCCAATTTATTTATTTGCCCAACAGTATGGACAATGCCATATTTCATTGCTATATTCGAGTGTATCTTCTCATTTTGTTTGGTACCGTTCTATTTCCTGATAAGAGTGGGGATGTAGTTCAAGTAATCTATTTGTCATTGTTAAGTGATGTCAGTAGATTGGATGATTACTCGTGGGGAAGTGCAGTACTTGCAACATTGTATCGTAACTTGTGTCGAGGGTGTTGTAAGGGTGCATTAGAGATAGCCGGACTTCTTATTCTTCTCCAGTTGTGGTCTTGGGAACGTATTGCTATAGGACGTCCTATGAACATGGCACCATTAGAATATGATGAGGATGAGGATAAGGATGAGGATGAAGATGAGGATAATATGAGGATGAGATTATAGTTAGTCCATTTGGGTCACAACATATCTATGGGAGAGATGCATTAGGACGTAAGTGGCTTATGATCGATCGACGAAGAGCCGATGGGATTTTCTCTCTTACCGCTTATAGAGATGCATTCGATTGTATAACTCATGATCAAGTAAGTTAACTTATCCAATCCATTGTTTTGTGACTTTTTAAGCATGAAAATAATTTGGTAATTCACTTACTTATTTGTATTATTTTAGTTCATTTGGCAGCCTTATACAGCGGATGTCATCTCAGCTCTCTCTCCGATTTGTTCTAAGGATGAACAAGATTGGTGTGTTTTGGCTCCTATGGTCTGCTTCGATATTGTAGAGTGGCATTGTCCGGATCGGGTAGTACGCCAATTTGGTTTGAAGCAAACAATCCCGGTGGATTGTGATACTTCGGTGCGTGGCTCTTCATAAATTGGATAGGAGAGGAAATGGCAAGATAAGTTGGAGCGAAATCCACAATGTCTATATTGATTTATAGTGTAGGCGTTGAGAGAGGGTGGTGGCTACTATCGATGTAGATGATGGCACGATGGATTACAATGATCCGTATATGGTTTCGCATCGAAACCATACTCGTTGTATCATTGGAGCTGTTAACAATCTCATGGTGGCCCGGTTTCCTACGTACCATCCTTCTTCTCCCTCAATTCAATTGCTTGTAAGTATGGTTTATCGTTATTTTTTTTTAAATCAAAATGAAAACTTTTATAAATTACGTCACCGCGGCTACAAAGTCCGCAGCTGCCAAATCGAGTACATCAGACAGTTGCCCCTCAATCCAAACTCTAGTAGTATACTCTACCGGGCTAAGGTGAGCAACCAGGTGAGCTACTTTATTCCCACTCCTACGAACGTGACTAAAAGTACAAGAATCAAACCTACGAGAAAATTGAAAAATATCGAAAACTAGCAAACCAAAATAGCTGGAAACAAAGGACTCAGTCTTTAGAGCATTGATCAACTGAAGCGAGTCCGACTCCAACACAACCCGAGTCGCCCCCTGCTGCCATACATGTTTCAATCCGAGTATTGCCGCCTTCCCCTCCACCACTATCGGCTCCCAACGATCCCAGACTAGGCAGCACGCCACTCGCCCAACTTCCCCCTCACTCCCTCTAATAACCACCCCCATACCCGACCCCGATTCTCCCAGCACGGCTCTGTCCACATTCACTTTCACCACCCCACTCGACGACAATCTCCACACATCATCCCCAGCATCAGTCCCCTTTTCCCTCGCCTGCTCCGGCACCCTAGCTTCCCGTGCCTCCCTAAATGCCCGCAGAAAACTCAATGCTCGGTGAACGATAGCCCCCGACTCTACTGTTTGACCACTGTGCACAAATTCGTTACGGGAATTCCAAATCGCCCAGCTTATGGCCAACCTCATCTCTACATTCTCCACACTCTCGCGACACCATAAATCCACGAGCTCCAACCCACTTTTGCACCTTCCCCATTCATCCGTCCCCACCCCGGCTTCTCCCCACGCACCAGAAGTCGTTGGGCAGTTGACCAAGGCATGAACCTCGTCTTCAACAGCCAAGCCGCTCCGATGACAAGAATTGCCCACACCTTCAATTCTCCTATGTAGGTTGACCCGTGTAGGAAGAGCCCCCCTGCAAAGCCTCCAGCCGAAAGCTCTCAACTTCGGAGGTACCTCCAACCTCCAAACGCGAGCCCACATCTCCGACATACCCTCTCCCGAACTCCCACCCTCACCCCCATCTGCCAAACGTAATCGGTTCCGCACATAGTGATACCCCGATTTCACGGAATAGTTTCCATTTTCACTATAATGCCAAATCAATCTATCGGGATTTGAGTTTTATCACTACTACAAAAACGACCTATTGCAACGCCTTAAATGTAACGCTTGTACTACAACCGTTACCTTAGATGGTCTAATGCAATGCTATTGATCTAAAGACATTTTAGACATACCAAAAGCAACGGTTCTTAACTTAGCCGTTACACTAGCCCATTAGCGTTACCTTAGGTATATCGAATGCAATTAAAAAAAAAAAAGGAAAATTGTAAGGGAAGGCTTATACTTCTTTTCCTTCTCGAATTCCATTCTATTTTTTCCTCTCTCATTCTCTTTCCCCCCCTCTCTCTCTCCTGTTCTTCCTCTTTAACATATTTCACTTCTCAAATTGCATCATAACCACCAATCTGGATCTAGGGATGAAGATGTCAAGCTTCGGTCGACTACCATATGAAATCTGGTATTTTTTCTGTCATTCTAATCTATTAATTTTTACAAAATTTCCAGTATGGAGACCCTTTTTATGTTCTTTGGCTTCTTCCATTTCAATTTGAATTCTGTGATGTGATTAGAGGGTTCAAGACGTTTAATAAGCAATGAAGATGGCGATAATATTTTGTTTTACATATTGAGGATTTAGCTTTTAGGTACCAATTGAAAAAATTAGGGTTTTAGATTTGGGGAAATCGTCAAATTTGATTATTGCTCGATTTTAATACAAACAACAACCTTCGACCATTTTTCTGGCCATAATACAACAAGCATAACCCCCTTTGAACAGGTCAAATTTCAATAATCCCTTTATATCAATTTTGTTTCATGTTTTGTATTAAAATTCTGCATTTTCCTAATTTTGTCATTTGTTGGCCTTTTGGTGTGTTAGGTACTTTGATCTTTTGCAACTCAGGTGTGTTTGTTCTTTTTGTTTTTTGAAAAATTAGTATATCTTGATATTGCTTTACAAGTTTTTTGTTCAATTTTGTGTGTTCATTATCTACTGTAATCTTTAGCCCCTTCTGTTCGAAATGATAAATTTCTTGCTTCAAGGTTATAACAATTAAATGGGTGATTATTGAATTAGCAGTTTTTGCACCAACTCTGCTACATAAGTAACCCCAATTTTCATTTGAAACCTTGAGTATTGCATAGATGACGATTAACTTTGATTCCTTCAGTAAGTATCCGTTCTTTTACCCACTACTTTAATTTCTTTTTAACTGCAATCATTTGAACTTAGTTAAATTCATACCCAGATGCAAAGATTCAATTTTACTTTACGCTATATATTTTTTACATATCTTGCCGAAAATCGATTATGTTTTATGAAGTGGATTATTGTGTTGATGATGCTATTAGGGTTGCTGGCTATTAAAATGATATTTTTGTTGATTGTGTGATCTATTATTGCACATGTACTGAGGTGTACGGGATGTTTCAACCAGGCAAGATTAGGGTGCCTTAATGGTCAAATGCCCTTCTTTTGAGAGAAGTAAATGTACGTCACTATGCCCGTGCTCAATGCTACTCATTTCCCTTTGCTAGCCTAGCCAGAGAAGCTCCTTAACTTCATGTATTGTCACTTAATTAAGGTGACCAAGGAGGTCAGTATTACTACTACTACTCAGTAGTCGGTAGTAGTTGTTACGATTTTCTTTGTTGTATACATGGTGGTATTGGTATGTGATTGATTTGGAAATGGTTGGATGCTATTGAATTTGTGATGCTGTTTGGTTGGGAAGACATTGAAGATGAGATTGTAACTGATTGATATTGGTTATTGTTACATTACATAAGATAACCCACGAATTGCTAGTTGCATGATCACTAGGTCGGTAAGTTTAGCTTAACTGACATTCTAGTCCTTACATAATAATCTAGACTAATCTAGGCCCTTCTAACTTCTAGTTTGTATGTGATAATTTTAATATTAAATTTTAATAGCAGCAGTCTGACTTTTTGAGAGGCGGGAAGTTTGAATTTATTTTTTAATGCTGGTTTCTCTTGTTGATGATGATCTCTGATTAATTAGTTGCTTGGAATACTATCATGATGGTTGTTATTGTTGATGATGTTCTCTGACTCATTAGTTACTAGAATACTAGCATTTGAAAAATCTTCCAAGTTCCAATGTCTCAATATTTGGCATATACTTATACGCATGCTCTATTCCATTATCGCATATCTTTCGAATTACTTCCTTCCATCATGATGTTTTCTAATAGGCTATATAGGGGTTTTAATTTGGAGGCATGTACAAGAAGTGTGTGTCATTTCTTTTCTTTTCTTTCTTCATGTTCCTCTTTGGGCTATGAATTATGATAGGATAGCGATCTAGGGAAGTATTAGAATGCTTAAGATATCTTTTGTATTTTTTTTCATGGCATTCTCTATTGTACTTATAATGTATAATCAACGTTTTGGTTATGGTTGACCTTTAAGTATTAGAATGCTTAAGATATCTTTTAGTTATTCTCTAGAGTACGAAAGAACTACGCCTTAATTCTCTATTTTTATTAGAGTGGATTATATTTTTATTAGAAGGCTATTAGCTTAATGGTAAAGCTTTGTGCACCATGGCACAAAGATGTGAGTTCGATTCTCACATAGCCTATATAACTATATTTATTACTGCCCCGATATAAAATCGCCGTACATGGCGTCGCATTAGCTTAACAATTCATTACATTTGAAAGCAAGAGCGTTCCCTTAGCTTCGTTATATTTATGGGTACGTATTGCAACACTGTTATGATCTAAGGTAACGCATACACCACTCAAATGTATAGGCGTTACATTAGACCCAAAAATGCGTTACCTTAGACCTAAGGCAGCGCGAGCATTTGCAACGCCCCTCCGCGTTACCATAGATCTATTGTAACGCTTTTTTGGTCCTAATAAAGATTTTGAGGTGTTACAATATGTCATTAATGTAGTAGTGTATGCTAGAGGTATACTAAGGATTTCATCCGCCTCGAAGGCCAAAAGCCTTTTCCAAATTACGTCACTCTTCCACACTCTCATCTCCCCGTCTATCCAATCAGCCACCTGACAGTCCTCACTTCCCCCACGAAGTGACACAATCTTAAAACTTGACCCTTTGCGAGTCCACTTATCACCCCATACCCTCACACTCCTACCATCACCGATCAGCCATCGACACCCCTCCCACAAGACATCCTTCACACCTAAACTACTCCTCCAAGCGTAACTAGGATGATGACCCAACTCCGCTTCAAAAAAGTCGTTGTTAGGAAAATAGCGAGATTTAAGCAACCTACTTACCAACGACTCCGGATTAGAGTGAATTCTCCACGCTTGCTTCAAAAGCATTGCCTCATTAAAAGCCTCCAAATGTCGAAAGCCAACGCCCCCCTCTCCTTTCGAACGACATAGCTTATCCCAAGCAACCCAATGGATCTTCCTCTCGCCCTCCTTCGCTCCCCACCAAAACCTAGCGACCAACGAATTAATCTCATTACAGAGGCTCGTCGGAATTTTGAATAACCCCATATGATAGGTAGGGATCGCTTGGGCCACATCCTTGATTAGGACCTCTCTACCTGTAAAGGAAACCAAACTCCGCTTCCACTCCTTCAATTTCTTCCACACTCTATTCTTGATCATTCGAAACGCCGCACACCTATTTCTCCCTACCACCCCAGGGAGACCTAAGTAACGATGGTGAACTTCAACGAGCTTTGCCTCAAGCAAACTCGCCAGCCTCATCCGCTCCCCTTCCCCAACATTAGCGCTGAAAGACACCTCCGATTTTGAAGGTTCACCCTTTGACCCAATGCCCCCTCATAAATCCTGAGAATCCCACGAACACATGCCATGTCGTCATCTCTTGCCCGACATAAAATTATGCTATCGTCTGCGAAAAAGCGATGAGAAATGAGTGGAGCTCTCTTGCATAAACGAATTCCGTATAGAGCTCTTCTTCCAATCACTTTAGAGATCAAACCAGATAAAGCCTCTGCGCACAAGATAAATAAGTACGGCGAGATCGGGTCACCTTGACGAAGACCCCGTTTTGGATTAAACGCTGCGGCCAGGGCTCCATTGATCAGCACCGAGGATTCCACCGTCGCTATGCACCTCATAATCATCGCCCTCCATTTCGCACAAAACCCCAACTTCTCCATCACCGCATCCAAAAACACCCCTTCCACCATGTCGTATGCCTTACTCATATCAAGTTTAAACCTATCGTTATTTCACTTTTATTGAATAGTAAGCATGTTTAGGAAGTAATTAGTGCAATTTTTTTTTTTTTGTGGTTGTAAACCCAAGGTTTTGCAACTCTACACATGAGGTGTGAGCATGACCTTCAAGCTGCACTAAATGACGCATCTAGTGTCAATTTTGTCCAAACTTTAACTGAGATTCGCAAACATTGCTCCGAATGTCTCGAGAAAGTGGGATTTTCACATCTTATCCAACAATCCCAAGAACAACCAAGTGCAAGTTTGGAGGATCATTCTCCTCTTATATAATATATGCGTCGACGTAGAGTTGGTTCTCCTATGACACCAATTATGGAAGACAACACTCCGGGTTCTTGCTCAAGCCAACCCGCTAACGTTGAGCTACACGCCGCCGCCACCTAGCGGAAGATTAGCTATTAATATAGTAGTTTGTAATGTATGGGAACAATTTTTCAAGTTTATGTTGTATTCGACTCTTTCAAGTATGTAAAAGACGTTTTATGTTATGAAATAAGATGACATGTCATTCGAGTTCTCATCTTGGGTTGTTATTGGTGTTATTAAACGATTGTGGTCATGGCATTTTGGCCTGGGTTGTTTGATTTGCAGGTGAAAGGCAATGAGGGAAAATAACCTCAAAAAAAAAAAAATCTAGAACCGCCACCTCCCATGGCGGTTTCACCCTTAACAAAAATCATGCTTTCGATTTTCCATACTCAGTTCGGTGATGAAATCGCCATGGGAAGTTGCGGTTTCATTTCAACCGCTACCCCCCATGGCGGTTTCACAATTGCCCAAGATCCCTCTAAAAACTCATAGTTACTGTTCAAGACACGTAAAACCGCCAGTGCCACTAGCGGTTTTGTCCTGAACCTGAAATGGGGTGACGTGCACCCCATAAGATTAAACATTTTTCAATCTAACCAATTTTATTTAATATTTATTTTTTTAGCCCTATTTCGAAAAAAAAATTTCACCAAACGAACCCTAAGAGAGGTGTTTATTTTGTTTGTGAAGATGAACCAAGTGAGAAAAGTTCTCTGTATCATTTACTTTCCTCTTTATATATTCTTATTGAATAAATTTCTAACTTAAAAAGGACGGACGATTTGATCGGTAAGCGATTGTGTTAGTTTAAGATATTGCCTCTTTCTCTCCTTAATTTATCTATTGTTTATAAGTTAAACTAGTTTGCATGCATGTGCCACGCCCGAGCTATATATTTATATTGTTTATACTCATTCTATAAGAAAAATATTGGCTAATCTTTTTTATAATAAATTAGCATGATAATGATTATATTACATATATTAGCTAATACTATACTACAACTTATCTTTGTTCTAATAAATTACCATAAAAATTATTTCCATTAGTTAGCAATATTATACTACTCTATGATAATTTATTACCATATCTTAACTGATAATTATATTTAATGCTATTTTTATGTTTTATCCAATTAATGAATGCCAAATGTCGTTCTAGGAAAGACTTGGTTTCAGGTTTTAATATATAGTATTAGACTATTTTAAAACCCGTGCGTTGCACAGTGACATTAACAATATTTCGGATTATATAGGCACTTTTCATAACCGAAATCATTATAATTAGGATTTTTTGTGGAGATTCACCTCCTATTTAGTTCATTTTTTTGGAGAACCACCTTATTAAATATTTTTTTTGGGAACCACCTAATAAAATCAAAACCGAAGGGAGGAACCACCTATACCTCTTTTACTTGAAAATTTGGCCTGAGCTATCCTATTAAAATTTGGAATATAATGTAATATTTCCATTACCCATGAAAAAATTATAAATACAATTTCAATGTCTCTAGACGTATTCAAAGCTTATGGTTATATGTTGAAATAATCAGATTCATTAAAAAATATAAACACTACATTTATTCGTTATTTGTGGTCAATCTTGTATATATATACACTAAAACATAGGTTACAAAAAAAATAGATTTATAGAATAACACATATATTAAAGTGTGTAAATAATTATCCTTTACTCGTAGTTATTACTATTGCGGAGTCCACATGAATTAGTTGAAAAGTCTTTTGTATTATCTTATCATTTCGTGATTAATTGTCATATACTCCTTTCGGTCTTTTTATAATTTTATTTTTGTTTGTTACTTTTGACTATCCATGTTGGGGGCCACTTCTACACTAAATTGTATTAAAATTTCATTAACTACCGTTGACACATTTAAAAAAAAAACATTTGGTTCTTATATTTTACCAAACTGTAGAAAATGTCGTATTATTTTTTCTCTTATATTAAAATGTAGGTTTGGCGTATTATCTTACCATAATTTAAAAAAGAAACTTTTATATGGATGGATTTTTTCACAATTACCATAAACCTACATATGATATACTACATTTCCATAAGTAAAATATATGAATTATATACATGATTACCACAAACTCAAATAGGTATAACAACAATTCCATAAAATAAATTAATTTCTTATTCATCAGAAGCTCTAAGAAAATTCGAAAGGCTATAGACCTCTTCAATGCCCCCGAAAAAAGTTTCGTTTATAAATATATAGTTTGAAGCCCGTGCGTTGCACAGTGACATTAACAATATTTTATATTATATAGATAGTTTTCATTACCAAAATCATTATAATTATTGTAGTTAAATAAAGTTTTTTTAAGGTAATAACGAAATAAAGTTACCATTCATCTAGAACTATATTCATTTTTTCAAAGTTCTCCCACTATATACTTACATGACATTAATGTTCTAACTAATTAATTAACTTTTTTCATAAAACCATTTACTTTCATTACTTACTTTAACCAACCTTTATCGTCTTACATGTTTATATCTCATTACCAAAGTATACAGATGAATACTAAACAAAACTGAACACAAATTATGCAAGATATAATAACAAATTGACAGATGTTGTGGTATAGTGATTAAGATAAAGGTACTGAATACAATTAACGTTCAGTTTCGAATTTGTTCCCTATATCGTATACTGGTTTCTAAACTTATTACACTTGATGTATGTTAGTAAGACTTTATATGATTCAACTTATTCTTTTTACCATATTCATATCACGAGAGTAAGTCGTCGTAACTATAATGAATCTTGTAAAAAAAATTGATTCCAAATGAATTTATATTAGTTCAAATCTAATAAGTTTGGTACAAGTCTAATAAATTTAAATAAATCCAAATAACTTTATATCATAACTTATGAAACCGAAGCAAAAAATAAAATAAAAAATCTTAATTCTATGTTTCTTTTAGGTCATTTTATATTTTGTTTGGATAAATCCATGACTCAAATTAAATATTATACATTAGTTATTTTAAATCTTATAATTGCAATAATGCTTGCATGTTGTACATTATAAATTCTCAAGATGAAGAATTGTATCAATGACTTTGGCTATGTGGCCATGTTTCAAACTACCTAGCAAAAAAAGGTAATTTTAGTTTTGTGATAAATGATTTTATGACTGCTGGAATATCTATAAATGCACTTTGCAAATGCTTGATAATCAATTTTTTTACTTATAGTTATTATTCAATTAAAGATCTTGTATTATCATTTTCAATTATGGATCGAATACCCGTCTAGACCTCCATAAGAATACCTATAATTGTTTAACCATTCAATAGATAGAAATATGTATAAATTGAATATTATATTTTTTAGGATTGTGTATTAAACTTTTCAAAACTCAAAATTGCATTCAGGTAGCTGACCAAATAATTTTCGTTTGATAGTAATTGTTTTAAAGCAAAGAGATCTACACATTATGTAAAAACATTTGATTGCTCTCATAGAAATAAGTACATTGAATACGAGAATCACCTTAATTAAGCGTTTTCTTTTAATTAATTTAGGACAATTGACATATGAAGTGTTCAACATTCAATGCCTCAGCTAAACAAACTAAAACAATCATACATTTCTAAAAGGAGTGAGTATCCTTTTTTTATGATTAGAAAAAAAAACACTTATAGAATAGCGCATATTTAGAGAAACCTAGTGACTTATACTCGTAGTTATTAGTATTTGGAATTGCAATTGAGTAAGTTGAATTGCTACCCACCTAAAAATATAAAGCAAAAAATTACAAAGCTATAATAATATTATCAAACCAGATAGCTCACTAAATGAGTATAACTTTAAGTATGCAAATCTGATAGTTTTTTGCGAAATCAACAGTCAATACACTAGCTCGCAAATTGAAATCGTCTTACATTTCTGAAAGGAGGGGGTATCCTATCTTTTTATGATTACAATAAACTTAAATTTGGAATATAATGTAATCTTTCCATTATCCATAAGAATTTTTTTTGTATTATCTTACCATTTCATGACTACAATATACTTGTTTAGAGATATTATCTTCCATAACTTATAAATGGTTTATAAAACAATCAAACTTTTCTTCATCAGAAAATGAAATATAATTTCAATGTCTCTAGACGTATCAAAAACTTATAGTTGGATGGGAAAAAAAAAACCAAATTCATTCAAAAAGTTTAAACACTACATTTATTCGTAGTTTATGGTCAATCTTTTATATATAGACTAAAACAAATATTACCAAAAAGGAATAGATTTATAAAATAGCACATATTTTAAAGCAAGTAAACAACTATCTTTACTCGTAGTTATTGCTATCGGGGAGTTCACATGAATAACTTAAAAATTCTTTTGTATTATCTTACCATATCGTGATTAATTTTTTGTTTTGTTTGTTGCTTTTGACTATCCATGTTGGGAGCGAATTCTACGCTAAATAAACTTATAAATGGACTTTTTATTCACAAGACGCATTTAAAAAAAACAATTGGTTCTTATATTTTACCAAAATGTAGAAAATATTATATACTTTTCTCTTATATCTAAATGTAGGCTTGACTTGCTATCTTACCATAACTTCAAAAGGAAACTTTTATATTGATGAATCTTTTCAAAATTACCATAAACATACATATGGTATACTACATTTCCATAAGTAAAATATATGGATTTAATATCATAAACTCACATTTGGTATAACAACAATTACATAACATAAATTAATTCCTTATTCATCAGAAGCTCTAAGAAAATTCGAAGGGCTCTAGACCTCTTCAATGCCCACGAAAAAAGATTCGTTTATAAATATACTAGTTTAAAGCCCGTGCGTTGCACGGTTACATTGAAAATATTATATAGTATATATGTATCATTCATTACCGAAATCATTATGATATAGTTTAACAAAGTTTAATGTGAGGTCATAAATATATATTATAGATTTTATATTCTCATTTTTAATAAGATGACCATAGTTGTATCTCGTTGTTAATAGATTATATTTATACTTCGAATATTTATATTTTAGGACAATGCATAAATCTTTCAAAACTCTAGGGTAGTTCCATTAGTGTTGTGGGATTTCCCCCCATTTTCAGACTCATTCAATAAAAAAAATAGTTGAATTTCTAAAAAAAAAGAAAAAAAAGATTACATTAGGTAGCTGACCTAATAAATTTAACTGATACTAATAGTTTTTGTGCAAAGAGATCTACTCATACAAATTAATTTCTTCCATTAAGGCATAACTCACCTAATTAAATTCAGTTTTTTAATAAATTAAATTAGATCATTTGACATCTGATATGTACGAATCAGATCAAATAACTTCCGATTTAATCATATAGTTTCATACCAGATCATAAGTAATCTAAATAACCAAGACATAATCAATTTTTATGCAAATAACCTCAAACTAAGGTTCCCTAATTAATTACATTTCTTTTTTTAATCAATTTAGATCAATTGACATCTGAAATGTTCAATCAGATCAAATAACTTCTTATTTTATCAAATATCTTCATACATAATAATACAGAAAGTAAATAACTAAGACATATGGTAAATTTTGCGAAATGTTTTTCATGCTAATAACCTCAATGTAAGGTGGATTTTCTCTTGATTTTAATTTTTTTACAATAAAATGTTTTTAAGTGGAGTCTATCAAGATGCATTGATGTTAAGTGTAATAGAAACTGCAAATGATGACTGTAACACTACGGAATATGGAAAGTCGTTTATGGAATTGATTTGTCCCACATTGGGAAACTAAGGCTCATATGATCAGTTTATAATAGATTCCTACCATCATACTACCAACAAGGCATTCACCTTTTAGAGCCCACGAGAGGATTTACGGGCCCAGGAGGTGACTACACATCTTATTGGGTTGTGTTGCGACGGACGGTGGATCGGGCTGTTACAATGACAATTATAGAAAATTCTCAAAAATTAAAAAAAACATTATGACAATGATGATGACAATACCTTTATATATATATAGGGGGCCTATCCAGTGAGAAGTGGTAATTTGGTGAGAAGTGAGAAGTAATCTCAGCCATTGATTTCGCGTAACTGCACTAACTAAAGTGCATAACTCCAGTCGTAACTCCACTAACTAAAACTCTTAACTCCAGTCCTTTAACTCTACTAACTAAATTGCCTAACTCTAGTAGAAACACATAACTCCACCATAATTTCATTAAATAAAAAACACGTAACTCCGACTAACTCCATCAACTAAAACACATAACTCCAACTTCATTTCATCAACTAAAACACGTAACCCTAATAACTCCACTACCTAAATCACGTAACTCCGACTTAACTCCATCAACTACAACACATAACTCCAACTTAAAAGTCATCAACTAAAACAAGTAACTCTAATAACTCCACTAACTAAAACACGTAACTCCAACTTAGCTCTACTAACTAAAACCCGTAACTCCAACTTAACTCCACTAACTAAAAAACGTAACTCCTATTTAACTCCATTAACTAAATTACGTAACTCCAACTTAACTCCATCAACTAAAACACATAACTCTAACTTAATTTGATTAAATAAAACACGTAATACTAATAACTCTACTATCTAAATCACGTAACTCCGACTTAACTCTAATAACTCCACTGACTAATACACGTAACTCCAAATATAACTCCAATAATTAAAACTCATAACTCCAAATAACTCCACTAATAAAAGTCGTTATTCCAAAAATGAAAAAAAGAAAAAAAAACCAGAAATACACGATAAAGAAAATAACCACCCAACCTCCTCCCTTTCTCTCTCCTCCCCCATCCGTCCTTCCCACCTTCCCAACCACCGATGCCCGACCACAGGCGACGCCTTCCTACCACCACGACGATTTCGACATCACCGCCCAGACCACCGATCTCCGGCGAGTCCATCCTGCGAGCCTAGCGACACCATATCTTCTTGTTCCGCCGCCATTTCCCCTCTTTCGTCTCCTTTTATGCGCGACGAATATAAGAGGATGCGGCTGGAATAGAAGACTCGCCGGCAATCGAGGCGAGAACGTCGGAGGAAGGTAGTAGTGGTCACGATCACGGCTGCGTTCATCGACGATTCACCATCTCCGCCCTCGCATTTCCTCGCGATCGACGGTAGAGATCATCTTCGGCGGTTAGAACCGACAAAAACGAGAGCGAGATGAAGGAGAGAGAAGACGGAGATTCGCGTGAGAGTATATTGGAAACGCGTAGGCCGGCGACGGCGAGCCCTGGCGGCATCCAATTGTGGAAAAAAAGAACGAAAAAATGGAGATAAAACTCGCCGTGCACGGCGAGGTGATGGAGGATGAAGACCGGGAATGGTCGGCGAAGCCTCGCCGTGGTCGGTGGAGTCGGGTGGTGGTCTCCGATCCGGCTGTCGTTGTTGTCGACGTAGGACTGCGGTGGCAGGCGGTGGCCGTCTAGTGGCACGAGTGGGAGGAGAGAGAGGGAGGGGAGAGAGAAAATCTGAGGGTTTGGGGATTGGGTCTAATTTTGATTTTGTTTTTCTTTTTATTTATGTTTTTAATATGCACCATTAGATGGTTTAGATCTATGTAAGATGAAGGGGTGAGATTACTTCTCACTTCTCACGAAATTATTAGTTCTCATTTGATAGATTTCCTATATATATATATATATATATATATATATATATTACATTCTCTATTCAAAAATGTGTTTTATTATCATTTATGGAGGTGAGACATTAAACCAAAATTTATTTTATAATATAAAGCCAAAAATTGCAAAACTATAATATTATCAAAGTAAAATATCAGATTTATGTACTTAAAGTTATACGGTGTACTCATTTGGTTGGTACATTTTGGAAATGAGAGAATATCTGTTTTTATGGTTACATTAAACTCAAATTTGATAAACAATATTTTCATAACTTATAAGAAAATGATTTCGTATTATCTTAACATTTCATGATTACCATATACTTGCAAATATAAAATTACTATATATCTTCCCTTACTTATAAATGATATTAGCTAGGTTCTTATATTTAATTACCAAAATGTATAAAATGTCATGCATACTTTTTCACACGTATTAAAATGTAAGTTTGACTTATGGTATATATTATCTTACTATAACTCATAAATAAAACTTTTATATTGATTTATTTTTTCAAAATTACCATAAATTTACATATGGTAAGTGCATATTCATAAGTAATAAATGAATTCTTTATATGATTTCCATAAACTTACATATGGTAACTACATTTTCGTAACACTTGATTAATTCTTTATTCACCATAAGCTCTATGAAAATTCGTAGAGTTTTAGACCTCTTCAATAGAGCCGACTTATAATTGTTAGTATTGAGAATTCATTTGAATAAGTGAAATTGCTACCCATTTATAGTAGGGTGACTTATGGGGTTATTAGTATTGCAAATATAAAGGTCATTTGGTGGTTATATTACCAAAATGAAGAATTTGTCATATTTGACTTTTGACTTCTGCAATATTATTTTACCATAACATACAAAATAATTTCATGATTATGAAAATGTCATATTTCCATGATTACCATAAACTTATTTTAATGATTACTATAAGCTTATTTTCATGATTACCATAAACTTATGTATGATATATTACATTTCCATAACTAATATATAAATTTTATACATGAATATTACCATAAACTCACATATGGTATAACAACAATTTCATAACATAAATCAATTCCTTGTCCACCAGAAGCTTTAAGAAAATTTGAATGGCTCTAGACCTCTTCAATGCCCACGAAAAAAGCTTCGTTTATAAATATATAAGATAAGATAAGATAAGATTTTTAATTAATTAGTATGTTAAATACGAGAAATTGAATACTCTAATTTGTTATATATTAATTATCAAAGGTCACTAAATTTTGCGATTTAGACAAACGCTCAAAATTAAGAATTGTCTAAGATTAAGACTAGATGTAGTAGTCATGATTAAGGGAATGGCGAGTAGGTTGTTGTTGAACTGGAGGTCAAGACGTACCATGGATTCAAAAACGTCGGCAAGTACAAGTGGAGTACTCGACCTAGAACATTGGGTGTTTGTAAGACGGGTTACAAACATTAGCGGTGTGATGGTCCCGGCACACCTTGTAATGAATATACTTAAAGCAATAGCCCTTAGTCGGTGTTTTAAGGGATATAGCGATGTTTATAACCAAAATGATTAATTGGTGTAAGATGATGGTTCATCGGTGTTTGGGCCTTAACCTTAATTTCCACAATCCCATGGTTGTTATCGTCATTCCCGTGTGTTGGTACCACTTCGTGGTGGGCCATAACTCTTAAAGGTAGTATACCTTGGTAAAAGCCCATATCATGAAAGGAAACCCAAGTAAAGGCAGCCCTTAGATGTAAGGGGAATAAAGGGTCAAGATTGATTGGAGAAACCTAGGATTATTTCTAGGACTCCCATCATTTGCTATAAATACCCCTCCCCCTACCCATCAAAATCAGGTTTTTCTGACATTCTGAGACTTTTCTTTATTCTTCCAATTATTCCCTAGATTTGCGCAATAAAGGCATCATTTGTCCTTTGCTTGCCTTCTTTCCTCGAGCCATCTTATTGACTTGAGCGTCGGAGGGGCGACGCCTGGTGAAAGCCAGGCTCCCTTGTTTGCAGGTATTCGGCGAGGCGCCCCGATCAACTATCCTTCGAAGAAACTCAACCCAACAAGTGGCGCCGTCTGTGGAGACAGTTTGAAAGGAAGTCGATCGAAAATACCCCAAACGCTTCGAAAGATGGCTCCGAGAGGAAGGCTCGCGCGATCCAAGGGAGCGGTGGCAAGTGGTAACCCCATCCTCGGTCCCACTGACCCAAGTTCCTCGAGCCTCGATAACCACGGTGAGGGTTCGTCGAGAGCGCTCGAGGCCGAGCGGTCAGCGTCCAAAGGGGGAGCCCAGCATATAGAGGAGCAGGTGGATCTCGAAAAGGAGTACGACCTGACGGACGATGAGGAGACGGGGACTGAGCCGCGTCCTCGAGATGTTGCCTTGATGAAGGAACTGATCGAGGCGCGTGCGAGGCTTGAGGCAGCGCCAAATAAGCAAACACATGGCTGAGCTGGAAAAGTGCGTCGCCTCCCAAGTCCAGGCTCCAACTGTCGAGGCGGTTCCCGCCAAGAGCAAGCACAAGCGAGGCCCTCGAAAGACTCCATCTCGTCAAAGTTTAAACAAACAGTTAAAATTATATATTTATATCAAACTTTTAAATAAGAAAGAAAAGAAATTTAGCCTCTGAAGGTAAATATAAACTAAATTGTGCACTATCCTTATGCAAAAAATCCAGCCTTGGAAGTTTAATTAGGGTTGATTCACAAGTTGTCCTACGTGTGTCTAGTGCTATTTCTGCTTAACAAAGGCTTACGTAAAATTTGCATACTACTCTGATCTTCTCTTTAGCTATGTTATGTGTTTGAAAATGGGATTACAAGCTGTGCAACAAAGGAAAAGGGATTATTGAATTTACTGGATCGTTGACTCACCCTTTCAACATTATTAACATTTTTCAGGACACGTGGATTGTACGTTTGAGCACGAGTGCGGAAATGAGGGGTTCCACCCTCCTAGGTGTGACGAATAGTTGTTAAACTTATCTAGAAACTAGAACTTAGGTGAATTCCTTTGGCCATTTTTCGTAACCATATGTGTTAGGATAGGCGTAACTTTAAGGTTGTATCTTGTTAACTTCCTTTAAACGGTATCCTTTGATTTGAAGTTGTAACTCCACACTTTTTTTTGTGTGTAAGTAACAACTAAGAGTGTGCTATATATATATATATATATACGTTTAGTTCATTATGTCTAAGCTAATAACGACCGGCTTGTGGTCGAAACTCACTCCTACGTATATTATGAACTTGTTCTTGTTCAATATGATTATGAACCTATTTTCGGATTTTGGAACTCCTTTTCTGTTGTCCAGTTCGATCAAGTGGATTTTGAAGTATTCTTTTGAAATCATTACGCCTTGTATGGTATATTTCTATAGGCCGGGTTCGAGGGACTGCCTAAGTAAATATGTTCCATACGGCGGTATCGCGGTCAAAAATTACGTAAAACGGGCTTAGAAACTAACCCCAGTTTACGGATATTTGGGGCGTTACAAAGAGAGTACTCAAAATACGGTATTAGATCATCAACCGTAGGAATGTCCTAGTCAGTGGATGATGTTTTTAATCCGGTCGTTAACTAGTATGTTTAGTAGTGGTTAGATTGATGTTGGAGAGATAAAGTGCAAGCAAAGCAACATCTAGAAAAACAAACATCAACGTAATTGCAAAGAAAGTGTGAGAGAGACACAACTACCTAAAAAATGAAGGGCAATGAAACAAATGGTGAGATAAACGTTATCACTTAACAATTGTAAATCTTGTAATATTACGCCCGTCAAAAATCAATTATCACACTAAGTTTTGCGGTGAGAATCATTAGACGCGCAGTTTCTCTCGATTAGTAGACTTGTCAGTGTCATTACCGCTACACTACAAGTCACCACACATCCAAAATGATATCAGATGTCCCCGAAGGGACTCATTAGATTTTTTTATTTTTTTTTATGTTAAACACTAATGACCACCTCTAAGCTAATTAAATATAGACATTTAAATTTAGGCGAGAACCGGGACAAAAGTTATGCAGATTGCAGAGTATGTTAACCACTATGAGTAAGTATTGTATCAATATTCGTCACTAATGTTGAACCAATAACATTACTGAAATTTCATATCGAATTCAATAGCTTCAAAATTTTATGTCACAAAAAAAAATGTCTAAAAACTACTCGTAATTTGTAATAGTAAGGGTTTTCTAAAAATGTCTAAAAATGTCGTTTGGATAACCTCCAAATCAATAGGAATTTCATTTTCCTAGGAATTGAGTTTTTGTGGGGTTGTTTGGATAACTCATTTTTGTAGAAGTAGAGGAATTGGAAATTCCTTGGGAATTTCTAATTCCTATGAAGCATAGGAATTCAATTACCTAGCCCCCCCATGGTCATTCACAATTCCTATGGTGTAATACATACAATTACTACTTTACCCTTTAGTTGCTTATTTAATGTTTATTTATCTACATTAATAGAGGGTAAGTTAGTCAATTCAATTAATAAGCAAATGAATTGTTGTATGGTAACCAAACAAAACATGGGAAATTAATTCCATGGAATTCTACATTCATTGATGGTATCCAAACGTTTTAAGGCAAATTCTCTGGAATTTACCATAGGAATTCATTGCCCAAGATATTCTATTTCCTATAGGAATTTAGTTATTATGTTATCCAAACGACCCCTAAGTGGTAGTAGTATCCATCTATTGTGGTGCCAAGTTTTAACTAAAGATAATGAATTTACTACTGATGTGGTTAGCTTATAACTCTATTACTTTAGCAATTTGGTATGAACATCAAATCGGGTCCATCGAAGCCATTTTTTTGAGAAGTGTTTAAATAAGTATCGTGTGATTCACAAACAGAATTTACGAAGTTAGAGTTTTATCGAATTAAAAAAAAAAGTAATCTTGTTTAATTAGCCAAAATACGAGTACTGGATCGAATGGCAATGCAAACTCCAACCCATTTGTTGCTTCCGCAGTATAACAAACTTGAAATTTACTATGACAAAGACAAGCTAACACACAACTTCTCATTGACTCTTATGATAGATACACGAGGCCTACAAATTTCAATAAATCGTTTAATATTCTACAAAAGAAAGTGTAGAAACGAATCCAATCCACCCACATGTGAACTTGCATTATCGCCCAACTTTGGCAAAATGTAGGAGTGAAAATATACAATGGCTCACAAAATAGTTGGCACCTTGATTGTAATAAACATATATAATCAATAATAACTAAAAATCCTTTTCCCATAAAAAAAAAAAATTAAAAATCATTTGAGACTCGACTTACAAATATCCCAATTTAAAATTACCTTCCTTGTTACTCTTGAAATCAAAATAATTTGAAATGACTTGCTCATATTTCACTTGGCACAATGGACTCAAACTATCCTTAAAATCGGTTAAAATTATACCATGCATATACTCTATGATATATGACAAACTAACAATATAAAACAACCAATCAACCATAATAAACATCAAATAACAATTAGAAGACATAATTAAATAACGTGATTCAATTGTTGTTATTATATACTTTTAAAAGTAAAATAAACACAAAAATAAAATAAAATATCTAAATACTAACTGTAGGTCTTGTGGGATATCGTCTTTTAATAATTTATTGAGAGACCAATCATGTTATTTACATTGTGATCCTGTTTATATAATTAGTAATTGTTATACTACTTTTAGTAACCGTTTTAATTAAACACTTTAAACACTTAATCCAAAATTTGCAAAGAGATTACTTTATAAATTCTACCTAATTTGATATGATTTGATCTTCTAAAATTATAGATAATGTGATTTATTATAGTAAATTAATATGATGACCTTGTTTGTAAAAAAAGAAGTCATTTTATAACACAGTATATTTGTGTCTGAATAAATTACTGAGAAACCGTTTTTATGCGACTTTGCGAAATACGAATAAACAAAGTTTGGAGACCAATAATTCCCACCCAATTGCTTAGAGACTCACCCACCTTCCTTGTCTCTCTAGTCCACCGGCAGTCTGTTTCTCTCTCCTCACTACCGACACTCTTACAAACATTTCCACTTCTCACATCAATAAAACCACACTCACACACTTCCTCCCTCTCTCTCCACACCAAAGAAACAAAAAAACACAGAGGAGAGAGAATATATATATTAGGAAAATGTACGGTCGGGATCCATGGGGTGGGCCACTGGAGATAAACGCGGACTCCGCGACCGACGACGACCGGAGTAGGAACCTTCACGAATACGACAGAGCGGCGCTCTCGTCTTCCCGCCAGCTGGATGAGACTCAGCAGAGCTGGCTCCTGGGGCCAACTGAGACGAAGAAGAAGAAGAAGTACGTGGACCTCGGGTGCATCGTCGTCAGCCGCAAGATCTTTGTATGGACTGTCGGCACCCTCCTCGCCGCCGGATTGTTAGCCGGCATCATCGCTATCATCGTTAAGTTCGCCCCTCGCCACCATCAGAAGCCACCGCCCCCCGATAATTATACTCAAGCTCTTCATAAGGCTCTCATGTTCTTCAATGCTCAGCGCTGTATGTTGTTATTCCCTCTCTTTCTCTCTCCTTTTCTCTCTCCTCTTAATCAGTTCGATCGATCGATCGATCTCAATTGTGTTTGATTACTTACTTGAGTGTCGACTTCGATTGCGATTTTAGGAGATCTATTTGAGTTGATCAACTGGAGTTTAGTTTAGGAGTGATCAGGGTTAGAATTGGAATTCTATTTTGTCTGAGTTCATTGATTTGATCTGCAGCTACTTCTGAATTTTGATTCGGAAATCTGTTCTAAATTTGGAATATAATCACTGCTATTTATGGAAAATGAACTATCTGGATCATTGATAATAGTATTTTTTTTTTATTTATCTTATTATATTTTACTTTGGTTTAGTACAATTCTACGTAATTAAGGTTGAAAAATTCAGGATATTTGTTTTTTTTTAAAGTAAAATTCAGCATTTCTGCATCATTGATCTGGCTTGACTAGAATTGACAAACTAAGCGTCTGATAAAAATTGTGTTAAATCGACCGAAATCTGAAAGTGTAGAAGAACTGATTGTGATTTTGCTTTATTGATCTGAATTCCCACTAAAAAAAGAGTAATTTGATCAGATCCGGATAAAGAAGGTTGCTGATCTTTAACTATGATAAGTGAATGTCGCAACCAATTGAATTTTTTTTTTATAATGTTAAAAGGCCTTTTTGTTGTTGGTGATGAGTGTGAATTTATGTGGTTTTTTTAACAGCGGGTAAATTAACGAAGCACAACAATGTTTCATGGAGGGGTAATTCGTGTATGAATGATGGCAAGTCTGAGTCCGGTGCTTTCTACAAGGATCTGACCGGTGGGTTCTATGATGCCGGGGATGCTATCAAGTTCAATTTCCCTGCGTCTTTTGCCATGACCATGTTGAGTTGGAGTGTGATCGAATATAGTGCCAAGTATGAGGTTGCCGGAGAGCTCAATCATGTTAAGGAAACTATCAAATGGGGGACAGATTACTTTCTCAAGACCTTTAATTCGTCTGCTGATACTATTGATCAGCTTGTGTCACAGGTACGATCTTGTCAGTTATCGCTCAGTGTTTTTGCTGTCTTGCATTCAATTGCAGTTTCACCGTGTTTTTTGCTTTATATGTTTTGCCTGTAGCAGTCTTGTGCTTATTGAATTGAAATTTTTGTCATCTTTTGTAACCAGGTCGGGATTGGTGATACTTCTCATGGGAGCACAAGTCCTAATGACCATTACTGTTGGATGCGCCCTGAAGATATTGATTATAAGCGCCCTGTAACAACATGTAGCACCTGCTCAGATCTTGCTGCTGACATGGCTGCTGCTTTGGCATCAGCATCTATTGTTTTCAAAGACAACAAGGCATATTCTCAGAAACTTGTGCATGGAGCTGCAACTTTATTTGATTTCTCAAGAAGGCAAAGGGGTAGATATAGTGCTGGTGGTGCTGATGCCGAAACTTTCTATAATTCCACCCAATACTGGGATGAATATGTTTGGGGTGGAGCCTGGTTATATTTCGCTACTGGAAACAATTCATACCTTTCGCTTGCAACTCATCCGACAATGGCTAAGCACGCTGGTGCATTCTGGGGAGGTCCAGATTACGGTGTGCTAAGCTGGGATAACAAGCTTGCAGGAGCTCAAGTAAGTTACTGACTGCTATCACTGATGTCTAATGACCATGATGTTGATTACATATTGTTGATGTTTTCTTGATCACAAGGAGTCCCCTCCCAAGTCCCAACTGTATCATACTATCATGAAGCCTGACCTGAAAATGAGTTTTGATGCCACAGAATTTCAAATTCATAATCGTCTGAGTTTATTGAAATATAAATTATTTGTAGATCAAAACATAGTTCATTTCCCGTGACCGGTGGTGTAGGTTTTCATACTTTTTGAAGATTTATCTTCTCACAATTACACTTTGTTTCTGTTTCAGGTGCTCCTTAGTCGTCTGAGATTGTTCTTGAGTCCTGGTTATCCTTATGAAGAAATGCTATCATCTTACCACAATCAAACTGGCATCATTATGTGCTCTTACTTGCCGTATTTCACTAGCTTTAACAGAACAAAAGGTTAGCTTCTTCATCTCAATAAAGTGTAGCCGTGTTTTTCTTTCTTCTTTCTTCTTTCTTTTCCTGTTTGGATTACATCTAAGTTAATATGCTCGAACTTTGTATAGGTGGTTTAATCCAGTTGAATCATGGAAGACCGCAGCCTCTTCAGTATGTAGTAAATGCTGCATTCTTGGCTACCCTATATAGTGATTATCTGGATGCTTCTGATACGCCTGGCTGGAGATGTGGTCCCAATTTCTATACAAGTGATGTCTTGCGTGAATTTGCTCGGACGCAGGTACTCATTTGTTTGTGCTGTGCTGTAAATTATCATATACAACTGTTTCAACGTGGATCAAGTTTTCCTAATACATTTATGTTTTGACAACTTTTTGCAGATAAATTACATTCTTGGCAAAAATCCTCGAAAAATGAGTTATTTGGTTGGCTTTGGGAACCACTATCCAAAGCAAGTGCACCACAGAGGTGCATCAATTCCAAAGAACAAGATCAAGTACAACTGCAAGGGAGGCTGGAAGTGGAGGGATAGTAAGAAGGCAAACCCTAATACCATAATTGGAGCCATGGTTGCAGGTCCAGACAGTCGTGATGGCTTCCATGATGTTCGTACAAACTACAATTACACGGAGCCTACTATTGCAGGCAATGCAGGCTTAGTTGCTTCTCTTGTTGCACTTTCCGGCGACAAAAGTGTTGGAATCGATAAGAACACCATCTTTTCCGCAGTGCCTCCCATGTTCCCGAATCCTCCTCCCCCTCCAGCACCTTGGAAACCTTGATCAGCGTAGAAGGACTTATACTTGAGAAGGGACACGTCAAGCACAATCCGTCAGTTTTATGGCTTTGTTGTAGGATCCCTTGGACCTGGCCGATTTCTAAAGGAGAAAAGCAATACTAATGCCAGGCCTGCAAGGCAGAAGATCTCGATAGAAAGTAAATGGTACGCTTGACTTGCTCAAATATGCCGGTGATGGAGAGTGACTTAGTTTTTTGGGAGTTTGAGGTTTTCTTTTTCTTTTCCATTTTATTGTTATACCAGTGTATATGTATGATATATTCGTTATGTATTCTTTGTAAACAAAAAATACTGAACAACTGTTAGCCGATCAACTGATAAAATCATGGCTGATCACTGTTGAAAGAAGCCTTTGGCTCTGCTGTTCAACTGTTAACTTAGCTCTTTCAGGTTCGAATTTGTCGATCTTAAGTCTCAAACTCATTAGAGATGTTTTAAGGCTACTTATGAAGTTTATGTGATCCTTGACTTCATTTCAATCAATCTTGGAACCTCTAGATTAATTTTTTTTATATTTTTGGTTTCATTGACGGGCAATGATTTGTTCAAGCTCATCTAATGGCCTTCAGATCGAGTCTCTCATTGTTAAACTGAGGACTGATAACAATTAGAATCGAGTTATACATAGACCGATACCGAATACTGCATAAACATGGGAGAACACACAAAAATGAAAAAAGATGCAAACTTTGATTAAGAAATGGGGCGAATTCTTATTAATTGGGACTGACAGTTGACAAATGTAAGGGGAATTGTGGTCCACAAATGTAGCACCAGGTTCTCAGAAATGCAAATCCAACTAGAGAAATGCAAATGCAGAAATGGAAAGTTTCAGTTTCTACAGAAACGTAATGAAAACTGAACAAAAACTGAAAACCCTGCTACTCTACGTTTCTAACTACACATCTTTAATTATAATTAAGGTTTGATGCAGTACAAAAGACATTACCACCACACAAAGTAATTTCCAGTAATAGATACTTGACAAAACTAAATTGTAATTAAGGTTTGATGACGTACAAAAGACATTAAAGCGACACAGCTAAGTATTTCCGGAAACGGATACTTGCTTGACAAAAGTAGATGACTGAGTGTTGCTTAGGAAAAGATCAGCCGTCCTTTTTCTACCCATTGCTTCGTCGTCTTTGGTGCTGAACCACACAAGGGAATTGTGGTCCACCTCATGCACAATTAACATACCACAAACCTTCACTTCCTGATCTTGCTTGAACTGGAAGTCTAAGTAACTACTGCTGCAATTAATGCGGCCGAAAAATTAGTTTATTTATGATGACTTTAATCGAAATAATCTCCATGCTAAAGCAAATGCGAAATTAAACTTTATTTTATCTATACTAGTATATGTATATTATGCACAAAGTTAGAGGTCTACGGTGTAAACACCCAAAAGCTATGTTACTCAGACTCGGGTACGGGGATCGGGTACTGGTACGGATCCAAGTGTCGGGCTCGTCTATTTTATGAAAAAACCGCTTGTTTTTGGCCTAAAATGAAGGATCCAAGTGTCATACCCATGTCTGAGTGTCGAGTGTCCGACACGGGTACGTGAGGTCAAATGAAGATTCGGAGTAACATAGCAAAAGTGCTACAATTCTAATAATTTTACTACACTATCAAAATTTTATTACTCACACAATTAATTTTATTACCTGAATTTTTCATTGCGATTAATTTTAATACTCCAATCTCAATTTTACTACTACTAACTCAATTTTACATCGTAGACAAATTAATTGTGTCCACACTGTAGACCTCTAGTAATTTGCATGTATTATATTCGATGGATTATCCTGCTGTCAATTTTCAACGTCTTTTATAGTTTTGCTCTTGATCAGCCTTGTTCTGCACATGAGCTGTTTTATTTTTCCATGTGAACGTCTTTAACTTATTAGCCAACTCTGGATCCCGCACATTGGATGTGGACTTCGGAATCCCTTTAGTTACTGAGAGAGATCGGCGTCGTGTTATTCTCATGTAGCCCCGTTTATTTTTCTAGATTGGAGTTCCTGATCTCTGTCATACATGCACCTCTGAGACTTTGATATGGTAGTCGGAGAAACAAGGAAAATTGATACATTTACCATTGATTTGATACCATACTATATATACATATATCTTCAACATTATACATTGTCCGTAGGTTTATAGGAGGATCAGATTAATATATACTGGAGCCTAGAACATTCGTCTCACAAGGACTGAGCTGTACGACTGCCAGAGCTCGAAAAGATGGTACATCAGCAGGTTTTTCGGCCTACAGTCTACAGATCAAAGCTGTGGCTGTTGAAGTGGAAGATCGGATGGTTGTGCTTCCTCCTTAGGCTGCGTGACCTGATTTCATGGGCAACACTTGACTGAAGAGCACTAGGTCCACAGACTAAGACACCAACGTCGACTGCACCCCAACCTTCTGCCATCAGTTCGAATGTTTCTGCATCAAGGATTGAGTGCAATTAGCAGTCATGCATTACAAAAGCCTGCCTCTACTGTCATCTCCGAAAACGGTTAAATTGCTCTAAATAAAAATATATGTTGAGCTATTGAGTACTAATGTACTATATAGGCAATCTTGCAAGGAAATCATTTATGTTTTTGGCTGTTAAATGTAGAAAGCCGATAAAGGAAATATAAAGAATGAACCACACCTGTGAAATCTGGCCTGCTGCCATAGTGGATAGTACTTGAATTAACGATAAACTCATCACTTGAATTCGTGTGTTCCACTGCAACGTCATGGACAGCTGTGTTTGTTTTCGTATTCTCATATGCATGATTTTCTGACAGCGAGACCGACATTTTCTGCTCCCATAAGTGCCACAGGGCTACAGTTAAGCCTCCAAAGATGACAACACCAGCAACCATACACAGCAGAAGGATAAGTCCTTTGTACCACCACACATTTATATCATAAGCATTTATGTACACATCCACCAATGCCTGGCAGATTATGAAGCCAATTGTAGAAACAATTATGTAAATTCCAGCCCATATGTTATCTCCGGTGCCAACCAGACCAGATATAGCAGATTGTTTTGAAGGGGGATATTGGCAGGAGTTCATGGCACCAAATGTCTTCCCTTCTTCCTGCTAAGAGATATCAAGACTTCAGCAATCGGAAAATGCTAGTACTGCTTATTAAAAGAGGTGACGAGAACAGGACAACTAACCACTTTAGGCTCTGATTCTCGAGTGACATATATCTGAATATCAAGATTCAGGCAATCATACAAACTCGGATCAATGGACTCTGCGTTTATCATTGACAGAAGAGGCAGCTCATCTGACTTCTTGATCGCCCAAACGATTAAGATATTCTGTGGCATGCAGGGTTTACCATTCTTGAGACGATGCATAATGTCAGTTAGAACAGCTAGGAAAGGAGAAATCCCAATGCCACCAGCCACTAAAATCAGGTGCTTGTACCTAACAAAGAGTTGAGCATAAGTTAGAAAGTTCCTCTGTAGGTATTGATCGAGACAGGCATATTAACAATGTTAAGTAAAGATTTTTTACTTGATTCATTCATTATAGAATAAGGTAAATAGGTAATACAATGCTTATTATGCTCAAGCTTATAAACTTAGGAATTTTTGGGCATACGTTAAGTGATAAGGTGACTCATGTCCGTATGGTCCTTCCACAGAAGCTGTTAGCAAAGATTTAAGCTGAGACTGGGGCAGCTTTTGTTCTTCATCATGATTGTTTGAGATCAATCCTTTAAGATTGTGTGTCCACTTTCCGAGAACTTTTATAAGAACTGATAAATGGTGTTTACCATCCAAAGGACTAGACGACACACTGAAAGGATGCCACTGCCACCAAGACAATTCCCGAACTTGAAGGAAGATAAAGCTGAGAGCATTATACCTGAGGCCTGTAGTTTAAGGGGTCAAGCTGACATACATTATCTCTGCATAAACTATGTTAATTAAAGACAGCTTTAGGATAGATGAACTTACAGGGAGGTTTTGCAAGTACTAGCTCCAGAGTTCCACAAGGAAGTGATGTGGCTGAAATTATATCAACAGTTTTTCGAGATTGAATAAATCTCAGAAAGCGATCAAGCATGAAAAGGAAGATTCCTCCAGCTGCCATACTGAATACGAAGTCACCAGCATGCATGGCCAGAAAAATTACAAAGACAATATAGAGTTGATGAGTGTAGAAAAATAGCTCGAAACTCCACGTTCTTACACCAGGGAGGGATGTCACCCACATCAACAGCCCAGCTGCAAGGCTTATGACACCAGCAAGATTGGCCACACCAATGTCATTCCATTCCATAATCTGCAAGAAAAGAGTGCATGAAGCAGAATTGTTTAGAAAGTTGATGTTTTTGTCATTTCTGCTTTGATTTTTTTTAAATGTCACTGTGTGCTGGGTCTCTCTCCATATTTTGGAGAAGGAACAAAATAAATTTTAATACAAAACGGCAATATAACATCAACACTGCTTGTATTGGAGCAGTATATTTGAGAGTAATTACTGTAACTTTGTGACAGAACACCAGAGAGGAAACACCAGAAGTAGCATCAATGAGAAATATGAAAGGTCAAGCCGTATGAATATATTCTTGAAAAAATGCAGTAGTTTCTACTGAGGTCTCAATCGTACATATACAGAGCTACTGCACTACTGCTTATGTGTCTGACAACAAGAAAATGCAGCTGATAGATACCGAATGTCCACAAAGTAAGGTAATCATGTTTTGCTTAAATAATCCTTCTGTCCCTATTGTAGATAATGATCTTATTTACATGTTATATCAATTTAAAACTAATAAGCTCTGGCTAATGTATGAAAGATGCAGGCCTATTACTTCAGCACTGTGAAAAACCAGAGAACCATAGGATTTTGGACGTGTTAGTCTTAACAGCTCCGGTTTCAATAGCTTAGATACAACCTATTCGAGCTTAAGGAACTTGTAAGATTGTGTAAGCCTATATAAGTAGCGTATATACAGTATATATTATGCTTTTCATTGTGAACGTATAACTCTGATTTAGCAGCACAAGTCATATAACTCTGATTTTAGATTGCAAACTCACTTTTTCTAGAAGACGACCCTCCATTGCCCATGCAACAACATAGAATAGCCCATGGAGAGTGAATACGGCCATGGTAAGATGTCCCAACCATACATGATATCTGGTAGCATGCTCAAAAGGAAGGTCTATAAGGCGAAGAAGAATAGAACCCCTCGCAATTGGTAGAAACAACAGTGCTAAGCAGAATAATCCAATCAGGCCAAGGCGAAGTCCTGTCAGTTCCAGCATGTTATAGCTGAAATTTTATAAATGAAAAGCAGTCAGATACAACAGCATTATATATCGACAGTATTCTTCACAGGTTTACTGTACCTAATTTCGTAGAACGAGGGCAATTCCATTTTGGAGACCGAATCCCAGTTGCACCAAGTGTAAATAGCACTAGCCCAGATTACAAATACTGATAAGAGAAGTATCCCAATGAGCTCTGCAGCTGTAACAACTCCAAATGGTCCATCAACCAGAACGGGGAACGTCCAGAGTCGGAATGTTGGACTTTTCGGAGTCTTATTCCTACAGGAGAACATCATATGTGATACCCATTAGCTAAAATAGACCATTACATACTGTAAATAATACTCCGTACTAGCAAAGTGATCAAAAACACCATTTGAGAAGCACGTACTCTTGAACCTCATCCTCTCCTAAGATGACAAGATACACAACAGCGAGAATTGCAAGGACAAGAACTGGTCCACTGAAGGCTACAAATAGAGATCCTGCAGATTTCGAAACAGAATATCATGTTCTTCAGATCAGTAAACAGTTCATGTGGTTCACACGCTTTCCCTATGGTTATGACGACGCAATTAAGTACAGAAATTTATGGTCAGCACTTCAGCCATTGCTGAGCTAGTAGATAGGTCATGGTTCACACATTTTCCATACGAAGAAATCATCCAACACGACAACACGTACAACCTCGATCAACAAACATGTTATGCTAAAAAATGATTCTAGTAGACAATTCCGAATTCATTACATTATTACGACACTAGGCCATGTTCTTGTGATCTTCATTTTCCATACGAAAAAATGATCGAACAGACAAACACGTACGTACAACCTCGATCAACAAACATGCTATGCCAAAAATGATACTAGTAGTAGACAATTCAGAATTCACACATTTACGATACATTTTCCTGGTATGGAAGAACGAAAGTACAAATTCAAACAACAAACCTGCAAAGCCAAAAATCGTTCCGTGACTCACTTGAATCCAACGATTAACCAATTGGTACACAAAATCTGATGGATAGAAGAACATTACAGCAATCCATGCAACGAAAACAACCCACATTAACAGCTTGAGAACCCATTTTGCTGTTGATTTGAGAATGACTGTCTTTTTATTAATTTCATATTTAGTACTTAAGTCGTCATTATTTGATAGCAAGGGTACGTCACCAGAGTAATATTCACCCATACTGAAGAACCAGCAAGACAAGTCTGTGTTTTTTTAGGCTTGTTTATTTTTCATATTGAAACTTAGATTAGAAGGCACCTTTTTAAAAAGGCGAGGTTTGATACTGTTGAAGTATAAGACTATTGTGGGTGCCCTAATCATCAGTCTAGACTTTTGGTTCAGTTGGTTAGAAGACACCTTTCTAAAAAGGCAAGGTTTGATACCTAGAAATTAATGCAGTGGAAACAAATTTTGTTGCAACCTTCTAATACATTAATTAGTTTCACCATGACGTAATTAATTACCTGGTAATGACCACTTCAAATTTAGCAACCACGTAATTATGTGAATTATCCTAAGGAGTTGGGACCATGGGTTTGTCACTTGGTCTACCAAAGGTGAATAATTGAATATGTGTGGTGCTGGGACTATAACATCTAAGGGAACATCAGCTCATGTACAAACATGTAGCCCGTCTCGAGTACGACTAGGTTCCCCGTCGCTATGAGGTCCTTGCTCTTAATTGTTTTTGGATATCTCAGCTCTACTTGTACTTCACTACACTTGCCTTGAGTGATCGATTCAACCTAAGAAACGATTTATTTCGTTGAAATCCCATAAATTTGGTCTTTTTAAGTTTAAATTAACGATTTAATTTGGTCTTAGTGTTAGCATAATGTAGAACTATATTCAAATGTGGTTGAATTCACGGGGTCTATTTCATCCTCAAAAGTCTAATAATCGAAATCATTTAGTTACCGGGATTTTGAAGTTTTGAAAAAAATTGCAGTATGCTTTTAAAACAACTTAAAAATAACTGACTTAAAAACAAATTAATTATATATATTACTCACTTAATAGATTTTTTTTTTTGGGTAAAAGCGGTGGCCGTTTAACCACGCAAGTTATGATATGCTTGGATAAGGAATACTCACTTAATATATTCAACTAAAACATAGTACATTGTTTTCTTTGGTCTATATATAACTCTGTACTATGTAACGACAATTTGTATTACTAGATGCACCTAAATTCGAATATACCCCCTCCTCTTAAGTTTTCTATTGGAGAAAGGGAAACCAGAGATGATATACTGAAATTATGAGGTGAATTATCTCAAAATAATAATAATAATAATAATAATATAAGGTAGGAAAATAAGAAGGGTACAATTTTCAGAAAAAAATATAAAGTTGAGTAGTGGAAAACAATCAAGAAAATGACTATTAATGGCCACTTCAAATTTAGCAAAATTATAAACTTGGAAAATTATGAGGTGATATACAGTACTAAAAATAGAAGGCTTCGAAAAGAAAAAAACAGAAGGTGGGACTACTGTCTCAGAAAAGGAAAAATGACAAAGGTAGGACAATCAAGAGAGGGATAATTTTGTGTAGTGGAAATTAAGCACGAAAAAATTGTGACAACAACTGTTTGATGAAAACTATCAACTAACGCAGGTGGTAGAGAACAAAGTTTTGGTTTCATGTCAATAAATACAAGTGACATAATATAGATAGTACTATAGTAGTCCAAGAAGAAATAAGTGTCAATAATGCATCAAATGAAATGAAGAGAAGAGAAACCACTGGTTTGTGATTAGGCATACCTATTCTTCGTAATTCCTACACTTGTCATCCACATAATAATAACTGTCACGAGAAAGGAATAGGAGCCTATGGAAAGTAATGATATTTGTTGCAAGTATGAAAGAGGCGAATCATGTCATCTTGTACGTGATTCTGATAATTTGACGTGATAACAATAATCAAACAAACCTCTGCCACATTTTGGTGTGTTAACCCTTCTTGTTGAGGTTTCATCCTTGTCATCCTAACTTGAAAAGTTGTGGAGATTGTTTGTAATGAGAACCCTCTTCGGTTTATGCTTGGTTTCTTACAGTTTTATATAGTTTTCTTGTGAGTTAGATCCCCTACATAAGCCTCTAACTCTACACGGACTACGCTCACCAAAAGAAAATGTCCTTTTGATGTTTCGATGTAAAGCAAAGATAAGATGGTGGTGTCTTTCAATCTTTTTTCTTTTTTTACCTGACTATAATATATTTAACACCTTTTGTCCAATTTCTCTGTGAACGGTCTTTGCACCTATGTACAACCAAAAAGAAGCAATGTTCTTACTGCACTGCAATGCACCAACATGACCACTACTACTTCAGGTGTTATTAGATTACATTAATAACACACGAACCAGAACCTAATAAAAATCAGCACTTGCCACAAGACACACACTTTGGCTTTTCTCTCTGGTCTGGTTTTTCCGATACCAGGCAATGTAGACTTCCAAGGGGAAAGCTGCCACCTAAAAGAAACTCACATATCAGAAGTCACAGCAAATGCACTAGTATCCTACTTGCCATAGGTGCAAACAAACACAAATACGTAGACAAGACAGTTTTAACAAAACATACGAACGTCTAAAGTTCTGATCTTGTTTGGATACATATAGAAGGGAACTGGAAGGGATTCTGCGGCCCTCCAAATATTTCCCAAATCCCCCCTCCTTCCTCCAAACCCTTAGCCAAACATCGATATTTACCGCCCTCTCATTCTTTCCAAATCTCCAGATATAAACAAGCTAAGCTTTAAAGGGTACCCCGTACCACCAAACCAAGTTAACTCAGATTTAACTAAGAGCTAAACCTGTGAACTTAAGAAGTCGGAGAAAAACCTCACAAAGCAAACACAATTAGTGAGAACATGGTATGAGCTTTTTTGACGAAAAGCATACATGACAGATGAGCCTCCGCTCCCGCCCAACCAAAATAGGAGGAAAAATGAGGGGTTTGGAAAGATCAACTACAAACTTACAAAAAAAGGAAAAAAAAAAAAGTACATAAAACAAATAAGATGCTAAGAAAACAATGAGATTGTGTATAGACGATGCATACAAAAAGTACTATTAAGAACGAAGTTATATCAGCAAAAGAAGGAATTGTCAGAAGGTCATCTATAATGAAAAATAAACAAAAAAATCCCAAATTAGTGAGTCTTCCAATATCCCTCCCCTCTCCCCCCCCCCCCCCTGTAAACTGAACGAAAATGAATGTCACAAAAGTAATCCAGCTCACTTTTACGCACTCCCGAACTTGAATCTGTTTTGTTCTTAATTTATAAATTACTCTTCATAAATGATTTTTTTTTCTAATTTTGAAATTAGCATAAATTCGTTTTTTCTTTTATATGGGTAAAGTATAAATACATGTATGTTGAAAGGTAATTAATTATAACACAAAGAGATAAAGAAATGACTTAGGCTCAGGATTGCATAAGAATACGTTGGAAACATTTGGGACTATTTTTGTGACATGAACTGAGAGTTGGGAATTGGGATTACTTGCACTAAATCAACAAGGTAGGATTGAAAACTCATCAAATGTGGAATTGTTTATGTTAGCTATTACTTTTATAAAAGAACAACAGAGCCCAGAAGCTTACTTGTAAAAATTATCTGGGGCAGTCTCAACAACATCTATGCGCAGATTTAATTGACATGCAGTGCTTGCCCTCATAACACAGAGCTTCATTGGTTTCCCAGCGTTGTTCCATACATTCTCAAAAAACTGGAAGGAGAAAGGCAAGATGAATCCATGAATCAACAAAATCTAGTCTAAAATAACTGCACAGGATAAAGATTAGACGCAGACAGCAAGAGTCACAGAACTAATGAAAGCAACACGCTTATCGTTTGTTTTATATTTTTCAGCGTAAACAAGATGCTAATTTCGAAAACATGGCGTAATAACAGACACATGTTGAATTTGCAACCACCACAGCAAATCAGAATCTTAGATGGCGAGTAACATTAACGAATACGAATATATAAAATATAAGGCACATACGGAATGAAAGAAGTTATTTCATGAGAAATAAGATATTGAGGAGAAATGACTACAAGAATAGAAGATAATATTCTGAATATGATGAAAAGAAAAAGAGTGGGATTATAAGTGCCAGGGATTGGATAAAAAGGAAGCAGATCACTTTGTCGCACGGGGCCTCATAGGTCAAAGCATTCGACTCTACCCAATTTAATAACTTTTCTTGATCTAAACCCAAAGGATAGCCAAAAGTAGCCTTACTCCTCACATACGTTACCTATTCGCTTACAGCTCACAATTGTTGACAACATCTTGCAATAAGTTTGAGACAATGTCTAGATACGGGTAAGCTAAGAGTGATAGGCATTTGTTTGAAAACTGAGAACGTATTGTATGAACTTCGATGCACAACCACATTGGAAAACAAATGATCTCAAACATCTACATCAAAGAATATGGTCATGCACAAATATGAGAAAGCATGGAGTATAAAATTTCAATCCACACAATAACCAGCTGGTGCTGATGAAATTGGATTCATTTCTAGAGGAGTTCTTTGCATTTGGGAGGGGCCATAGTGGAATCTAGCTCCAGAGGTCAATGTTTGTGGTTCTTAATTGATGAAATGTAACATATTCTTGAAACAAAAAGGGAGATCAATACATGAAAAGGATCTATTGAATAGCACTGTGTAGACCATAAAGAAACTAAATATGCTACATTCCCTCGCATGAGCTCCAAAGATGAGATCACTCCGAAAACAAAATGCAGATTTCAGCAAACACCATGCAACTGCAACAGCCTTCTATTTGTACTTGTGTCGCAGGAAAATTAAATAGAGCAACTCTTACGGACTGACGATGATCAAAGACAAAATTAATAGCTCATTTTATGTGCGCACCATCATAAGCCTTCGGTGAAAGGAGTTAACACGTAACACAAACAGCGTCGCCATTCTTCACCAAACCTCTCACCCTTAAAATAGATTAAAAAAGAAAACCCCACCCTGGCTTGTTCTTGGTCACGCTTATTGGAAGTGCTGGAAAAACAGGATACAAAGAAATATCTCATGGCTATGCAAACAGAAAAGACAAGATACCTGCAAATTACTCCGGACCAATCTTCCATCACACTCTATGACGACATCTTTGCAGCGGATTCCAGAGCAATAAGCTGGGGAGCCTTCTGCAACCTATATGGCCATAGAAGTAAAAAATGAAAATTATAGTAGACCTTCAAATATTATAAACAAACATAAAAAATGCCTGATATATATTCAATTACTCATGTATTCATCTAATTTCAAACATATTGAAGTGGGAGATAATTCAAGCAAACAAGCTTTCTAACTCAATAGCTAGTTCCATTGCCTCTGTTCTGCATTCAGATTAGTATGAAACATACTCAAAACTGCACTATGCACACAACAATCAACCAAATTATAGCAAGAAAATCCTCGGTCCTTAACCTCTTTCCCTAGTCAATTAGGAATTGGAGAAGACATCACCATATGTTAAAAAGATTAATGATACTCATAGGAGGAGTAAAATTATTGACATGCGACTGAAATTGTGAATAAATTTTGATTTACTTGTGGATGTCCATTGTGACCAAAAAAGATGGATTTGAGATACCACTTATAACAATATATAGAAACCGGACATTGATACAATTATAAGAAATGAAGGGATCAACTAAGCATCATTTTAAAATGAAACAGCTTAACAAGAAGATGAGAAAACACCTGTGTCACAAGAACAGCTGTGGAGATATTAGGGAACAATTTCACAAACTGCTCCAAAAAATCAAATCGTGCTGCATGAAGATTAGCAACTTTCATGCCAAGCCAAGGCCTAAGGTATTTCCTGCACCAAAATATTCACAATAAGTATTCTAATGGTTCAAAGTTGCAGCGCAATGATTCACCTCCCTTCTTTTTATAGCAGGGAGTATCTGAAATCAGAAAATGCGATCAAGAGCTTAATTATTTAGGAATAATGAGAAGGAAAAATAAACAGGACATCCAGATATTGGCAACAGTTAAGACTCTATGGCCATCAAGCCCAAAATAGATGAAACCAAGATGCGGGTCAAGATGGTGAAAGGGCATATTATGCGCTTCTATAAAAGTAGAAAGCAATATTCAGATGGTGACAAGACAACTAGCAAACCCAAATGAGCAAACAGGCCAAAACACACAAACAAGTACCAAGATTTTTTTCATCATCTCCACTAAAATCAGAATCCAGTCAACTTATTTCCGAAAGTTTAAATGAAAACAAAAAACTAGGACATTAACAGCGACTAAGCTACTACCAATTGTTATCTCAGAAAAAAAAAAAGCTACTACCAATTGAGAAAACAGTTTGAAAAGGAAGCTCCAAGATTAAAATTGTCGACACGTCCAAAATTCATGAACGATAACTCATACGAATCTGGTAATGTCTAAATCATACAGCAACATGGACCAAGGTGGAGACTAGTTGTAGAGATTGAACATTTTGTATCATGAAACCAAGTTGGAGTGGGTAAATGTATAGAGTGAGTGAACCTAATGATTTGTTCAGAAATAGGCAGCCTGCAATCAAATGGTTTAAAACAGTTTGGGACAGCTGCTATGTTCCTAAGAGTTCAGTCATTTCTGCACTCGCTCTCCCCACTGTGGACAAATTGCAGAGAAGGGATATGAGCATGCCAGATAGATGCAGCCTCTGAGATTGTTCAAGAAGGTACAATTGATCACCTACACATTACATGTAGAATTTCCTGTGAAGTCTGGAGTAAGATCCTTACGTAGCTTGGCTACAGCAAACAGGAGTGGAGTCTTTGTGCACAAGATCAACTGATTTAAACATACGTTTAAAGGCTAGCATGAAGCATGCCAAGCATTGTCTCCTAAGAAGTGCGTTCTCCTACACTATTTATGAAAATTAAAAGAAGTGAAATGGCAGGAAATTCTCTGGGATGACAACAACATCTAAGCAAGTTTGCATTATGTATAAAGTATGTTTGTGTTAGAACTGAAGCTATTAGTTCATTTTCTAGGTATCAGACTTTTGTAGGCTAGTAAATTGTTTATGGAGAGAATTTGTATTGGTCTACTTCTTACCCTTCATGGAAGACTAAAACTATGCTAAATCAGACAAGGAAAAAGCCGAGTACATAATTGGACTATTAACTCACCCATGAATTTTGTAGTACTCCCACCACTTTGAAACAATATTAATTGGTAAGAAAGGACATGTAAGGAACATGATGCCAATGACTTCTCCATTGCAGTTGATAACTGGTCCACCACCATCAACCTACCACAATTGAAACCTGTCAGTCCTTATCCTGATTTACAAGTCCATTGCAAATCTACAGGCATAAAAAGTTCTAAAACTAGCATCTTGTAACATATTCAGAAAAAGCTGCAAAGGCAGATTCATTATTATCTTATTTCACAATTATTATCTTTCTACTACACAACCCAGAGTTTTAGATCAAGGCAAAGAAGAGAAAGTACAAAACCATGCATGCATACATACATACTGTATATACCTACACACAAACACACATACATATGTTCCTACCTACCTACCTACCTACCTACCTACATACATATATATACATACTCACACAAGTGTATGTAATAGATATACACATAGGTCAGAGAGTTTATTACATGCTCACTGATGCCACTTATCGAATAAAGCTCATTCCACTCCAGTCCAGAGTAGTGTGAACTGAACACAGAGAACAAAGGAAAATGAGCAGCAAGATTTGAAAGGTGTTACTCAAGTAATTTTAAACAATTTCAATAAAATAAAAGCCACAACTGAACTAAAAGTTAAAATAAATTGTCATACCAGAAGTTGCCAAAAGCTATTTGTAGATCATATGGATGGGTAAAGGAACGTGAAAGGGATATAATTTTAGTCCCAGGACAAATTTTGAATAAACTTGAGTGCAGAGGAAGTTGATACAAGTTCTTGTCAAGGTCAGAATTAATAGGCAAGACATCATCCAAGCCCCTAAGAATTGCAGTTTGTAATGGACTGACTGGATTTTTACGACCGCCAAGTTGTAGTGAAAATCACAAGCGAACAGTTTTCCCTCGTATAACTTACCATCTGAGACATAGACATCAACCTATATATTAAATAGTTAGTACAGTTGTGTGATCTCTCTTATGAATCCACTAGCGAAAACAACAAAAACAACACTCCATATACACTGGATAACATGGTCCCAAAATCCAAACAAACACCAAACGGATATAAAAAAGGATTTGAAAAAGGAGTTCACTTCATAGACTCATCTAGTTTAATTGATGTACTTCCAATTCGTTTGATTTAGATATGCAAATGAAATTGAGATCAACCGTAGAAAATTGAAAGAAACAGAGGGAGTAATTATACAATAAAATATTGTTGCTAATTCATTGTTTATAACACAATTAGCAAGGTAATTGCCAATAGACTACACAAGGCAATGCCAGATTTGGTTGGTATGGAGCAAGGAGGTTTTGCGAAGGGAAGGAATACCTTTTACAATAATAGCTATTTCTCAGGTTATTGTCGAGGGGATAAAACCAAAAAAATATATCCCCTAAGGGGCCGTTTGGTTAGGGGTTTTCAAGAAAGGGAAAGGGAATTAAAAACCTTGTTTCCCTTTATATGTGTTTGGTTTGCATTTTTGTTCATTTCCTTACCCTCTTTTGCCTTAATTGATTACCCCATATCCCTCTATCATGATTCCCTCCTCCCCCCAAGGTTTTGAGCATTCCCCAATTTGGGTAGTCAACCTTAATCCTTGACCAAGACTCCAACGCAAGAACCTACCCTCAGGCCACCACCTACCATCACTACAACCGCCCCACCTCCTAATCATTGTGGCCGACCTTGAGCTGAGCTCCGTCTGACACCACCGTTATTGTGGCCAACATTGACCTGAGCACAGTCTAACACCACCGTCATTGTTCAAACCACTCGCCACCAACATTAACTACCCTGAAAAGTGAAAACCACCACGGCTACCCCCGCCGTGGCGCTTCGTGAAAGAGAGCAAAAACGCAGCGGAAGACTAAGAAGTACAACTTACCAGAAATTTTCAAGAACATCGCTTATTATCAAGTTTCAACTTCTTTGTGGTCGAATTTGACCACCATAACTTCAGATCTAACAAGTTTGATGATTGAATTCGACAACCAAGAAATCAAAACATGGGCTAGTCAAAGGTGGTTTGGGCCGCGAAAAACATGGACAAGAGCCCAGTTTACATAAGGGAAGAAGAGGTATGTAGAAATTGAAGATAAAAGAATCCATGAAAGTGTATGGAGAAAGAAAGAGGAGAGGGGCGGCAGTGTTGTTTTTGAGGGTGAGGGGTTTGATTCCTATGTTTTTACCAAACACATGGGGGTATTGGTGAGGTTTTGATTCCTTTCCCCCATTTTCCCTTTCTTGATTCCTTTCCTTTTCCCCAGCTCCAACCAAACGGCCCCTAAATGTTTGGTTGAAATGGACATAAGGAAGGCTTTTGACTCTATTAGGTGGGATTTCATCAAAGCAACCCTTCCCACACTCATTACCCCGATATCTTTGCTGAGTGGAATATTAGCTGCATTACAAGCACATGTATTCCCAGTGAAATTAAATGGCAACTATGAAGGACATTTTCCTGGCAAATGTGGAATTCATCAAGGAGACCCTCTACTCTATCTTCTTAATTGATTGTATTCAACATGGAATTGTCCAGATACTTAAGGGAGATGCCTTGTAAATCTCATTCAGCTACCATCCTAAGTGTTCTAGGATTAGACTCACACATCTGATCTTTGCAGATGACTTCATGATATTTCCTAGAGGAGATGTGCCATCTGTAAAAGCAGTTGTGGAGTGTCCAAGTGTCTTTGCTGATATGTCAGGATTAGTAACAAATCATTCCAAGACTGATGTTTATTCTAGAGGAGTTCACAATGACACAAAGAAGCATATCCTGCACGCCCCAGGGTTCCCAGAAAGGGAGTTTTCCATTCACATAGCTGGGGATCCTCTCCATTCATCCAGGCTGAAATGGAATATGTATAGCATGCTAGTCAGCAAAACCCAGAGCTCTATTCAACACTGATCCTCCAACATGATGTCATATGCTGGTAAGGTGTAGCTCATCAATTCTGTTATATTTGGACTTGAAAATTAATGGTGTGCTAGCTTGGTCCGGCCTAAGCGTGTTGTAAAACAAATTAAGAAACTTTGCACAGATTTCATTTGGAATATTGAAACCCAAAAGAGGAGAATCGGGTACAAAGTCTGGGATAGTGTTTGTTCTCCAAGATTTTGAGGGTGGGCTCGATATAAAGGAAGTTCTATCTTGGAATACAGCAACGATCTCAAAATGGATATGGCAGCTCCAAAGTAATAATGAGGGAGTATGGTGTTGCTGGGTGAAAGCCTATATGCTCAGGAACCACAGTATTTGACAAGTAAAGAGGAAAACAGCAGACCCTGGAGGTTGGAAGAGCATACCAGCTATCAGATGAAATAAGGAGTGCAACAAATGACGACAGCACTGCTCCTAGTCTGCATCAAGGGTGGAGAAAAGTGAGCAAATTCAGTACACTCAAGCTTACAATCATTTCAGGAAGCACTATCATGATGTCTTTTGGCACAAGATTATCTGGAGACAAGTGATTATGCCAAAACATACTCTAACTACTTCTCAGGCAATCCAAGCAAAGTTTGCAACACTAGACTATATTTGTGCTAGAGGGATGGTCCTTGTGAGAAGACTCTGTAAGGAAATGCTTAATCACAAGCACCTTTTCTTTGAAGGCTCCTATTCTCATGAAGCATGATCTGAAATATACAGCAGGAGTCTAAGAAATCTTAAGGGGGAATTGGTTTGGCTCAACCAGAAAAATGGGCTATCTGTAGTGATATCATTGATATGCAGGAAAGAAATGCACGACTCTTTGCTGACACAGAGCATACTGTCAAGTGGCTAGGTAATAATCTCGAATATGCTGTAAGTTTCCAGATTTATGCATGGCTGAAGGAGCATCCGGATCCTAGTGTTGAAGATAGCTTAATTTCTTAGTGTGAGACTGTGAGTGTCATTCCCAGTTGTTTCTTCATTTAGGGGAGCCCTTTTTGTAAGATCCTTTCTTTATTCCCATAATGGATGACTAAAAAAGCTAAATTTTTAACCCCCCCCCCCCCAAAAAAAAAAATCTTACGGTAAAAAATTATCATTCTTACACGCAAAGATAAAAAAAAAAAAAAAACAATCACTGAAAATGAGGATGAACCGACGAAAAGTACGATAGACTATACTGAGACGGAAGGAAGAACGGGGTAATGGATCTAACTTGAGGGGGGAGTAATAACTGGAAGAACATGGGAAGAAGTAAAAAAAAAAATGCGTTCTTAGAGGTCAATGCTCAAAAAATGACTTCTTCACCGAGATTTCAATTTTGTAATGTTTCATGTTGCAGAGGAGAATATTAGTTTGGAGTGTTTCGCATAGCAAGTGTTATAAAAGGAGTGCTGGACTAATATCCTACCAATAACATAAGTTAACATTAGGGTAAGTTGTGGTGAAGTTTTAGGTTTTGGTGCGACTAATAACTATGAAAGTTGAAGCTCACCCCGAAACGTAGAAACCTCACCACATTCTAGCAACAATCTATAGCATGGTCGATCAAAAGTTTTTGACGAATACAATGTAAAAGGAACCTCAATTTGGTTCCTCAAACTAGTCGCTGGAAAGCAAGTCAAGGAGTTTCAGCATAAAAGATTAGAAAAGATAACTTGGAAGTATTTGAAAAATCTTTTTCTCTTTTGTTAGTCAACAATTCAGCACCTCACTATAATCTATAGCTTCATTAGTCTGAATTTTAGCTGTAAGCTTTGTCTATTTTCCATTATTCAGGATTCACCTAAGTTAACCTAGGTGTCATTAAGCAAAATGAAATGACGTTGATCAAAGAAGAGCAAAGGCTTAGCGCGCAATGTTAAAAGGTACACCATAGTCAAAAGGCCAAATGGCTAACCAGTTGGGAAAAATGATTTAGCCGAGTTAAGACCAGAAAATTTGATACTACCAAAGGAAGTTCCACCATAGATAAATGGCTAAGCATCTGGCTAAAATGATTTAACCTAAGTTAAAATTGTGACACTACGAAAGGGGGAGGAATTTTAACACTCGATAAAATAATCATCAAGCATATTTAGGCTTCGGCTATATAAGTAATCTAATCTTGGCTTGCATTCTTATAAAATCAAATCTTCTTAATTTACTCCATTTACATTTGCTAGAAATCCAGGTGATCTTCTTAAATACATCACTGCTTTTATACATAATTTGGAAGCATATAATCTATATGAAGAGCTGCTTAAATAACATCTCACTATTTGGCTATCAAACCAACAAGCTTTTGGACCTGTAGCTTAAAAGTTCCCTTTCATCATTAGAGAAAACCTAAAATTTTACAACTCTTCTCTTTAATGTGCAATTTCAGGAAAAAAAAAAAAAAAAAAAAAAAAAAAAAAAAAAGAAAAACACTGAAGATCTCGTGGTAGATGCACTAGCAGAAGGCATGAGTAAGTTAAGTGAACCAGACCTATGAGGAAAATAAAATCATCTTCCTAGTAATTTCCTTTTCCTCCTTTCCTTTCGTCCCCCCAATTCCACACAATTATTAAAACCGAACGTTAGAAATAGATTATCTTCATTTCATCTCTGACTAATTACATCCTACCAAACAAGCTCTTAAAACAAGTTTTCTAAGTTTGATGGCAATGGAATTTATACATGATGTTCGAATGTAATCAATATTTTACTCTCGAAAAGTTGTCAATGATCATTAGCTCCTATACGCATTTTGAAATCAAAGGCCGTGGGCCTATCACCAAGCATACAAGCGGAAAACAAGTCGATTTACCTTAATATCGCGAGCATCAATACCATGACCACGTACAAATAAAGTAGCAATGGTGAGAATGGTAGTTCAAATGTGGCATCACTCATATCCTCGCACTCTAGAATAGTTCCAGAGCCCGAGAAAACACTATCACCACCTTCAATGAGGAGGTAAACAAAAATCAATTGAATAATACTCCTACTAATATCACTGCCTGAGCTAAATATCAAATTGAATCAGCAACACTAAAGGGCAGCCTGGTGCACATTGGCGTCCCCCGCAAAGCAAGGGAACCACCACAAGGGGTATAGAGGGCAAGCCTTCCCTTGTCACTTTTTGGGCAAGAGGCTGGTCCCACGACGAGAACTCGTGACCTATCGACTCACACGGCAACACCTTTACCGGTGCGCCAAGGCTCCCCTTCTAAATTAGCAACACTAACTGAGTTAAATTGAATTGAATTACCTGGAACATTATGAGTAACAATAGCGACAACACTTTGAGAAGCTTTAATGGCGGCAATTTTTATGTCTACATCCATGGGCTCCTCCTCATAGAGTTCCTTGCGACAATCTAGCCCTACTTCACAACAACAACAACAACAACAACAACAAATAAATAAATAAAGAAAGTAAAAAAAACTAGGTTGGAGCAAGTAACAAGGACAGTTGAGTTTAAGAATTTACCTAAATCGCACATATCTCAATCATTCAAAATCAAGAGTGAGTTTTTGGTTGGGCGGTAGTAGTGGAGGGCGGCGGTTATCGCGGGCGGCAACGTCGAAGGAGGTCTTGTAGCAAGATGACTAAAAGTTGATAAGGCGTATCGTTATATGGATTGTGAAGTACGTAGACCGTATGTCGAGAAGGTTTGACTAGGTGATTTGTTAGTTTGTGTACGGATCAGTTTAGTGTCAAATTGGGATTGTAATTAGTAGGCATCATTATGTGGGAATAAGAAAAAAAAAAAAAAATAACCTCCAGTAGTAGTACTGTAGTAAAGTTTGGTGGATGAAATGCTGGAAATTTTATTTCATAAAGTAAAATTAATTTATAAATGAGAAATTTAAGATATATTATACCTTGATGGTTGTCCAAATTCACTTAATTTTCCAAAACATGTTTTCATTCGTCAAGAATAGATACATTGTTCTGTCCGTACCTTTCCACTTCATTGCCTATATAAACGTGTTTATGTGGGTCTTTTAGATGACGGCATCAATTGCGTAAATGTTGTCTAAGCGCCTAAGTCATGTATATGTGTTTTTTTGTCTCCCTTGTCCGTGTCGTCGGTTTTGAATACAAGCACATGTTGAGTTCGACGGAGTCTTACTATATTGGAGTACTATTGACAAGCTAAGAAGTCGTTAATCCTAGTCAAATTACCACTAAATCAAACTAACTAGCAAGGGTAAGTGAGTATCGTATCCACGAGGAAGAGGGGAAGTCCTAATATGCGATTCTAGTGCGGAAAAATAAGAAATAAAAGAAATAAGAACAATAAATGGGGGATTTTTGGTTTGAAAGTTGGATCAAAACGAAATAAACGAGATAACAAGTTAATTAAAGCGATTCTTGGTGATAATCTCTTCTAACACCCTAATATAGTAAGTTTTACCTCTCTCTAATATTACTAATTCATTAACAATCCCGGTTTTAACCAATTAATCCTCTTTTATGGGGAATTATTTGAGCAACCGCTACCAAATTCCCCTCCTTTTAGTCTCAATTTGTCTAGTGACCACTCAAACAAATCACAACCAAAGGCATGAAGAGCAAGGACTAATTAAAGATTGAGAACAACCCAAATTAGTATCTAATTTGCCGCAACCGCGACACTAATCAAATCTAATCTATTAGTTGCCTAATTAATTCCCCAATCACAAGTTAGTCATAACCATACACTAAATATGTGAAAGTTGCTTCCTTTTAGCCTAATAATCAATGACCATCAATTATCAACCAAGCATATGAAGTACCCAATTCAATCCAATCAACCAATTAGATAAAACAAGAATAAATCATGCATTAAAGAACAAGGAATTAATTATAATGAAAATAAAGGTAAAATAGAGAGAAAAATACTTACTAATACATCGAATGAAGAACTGATTACACCAAAAGTCTAGGAGGGGGATTAGCCTCCCATACTAATTATTACAATAATATTTGAAAAGAAATTCATAATGAAAATACTAATTCTCCTTGAGTTTCTCTCTCTAAAATGAAAACTAGATGCAAAATATTATGAAAGTCATAAGGTGATAATTAATAGGGAGGGGTTACATGCCCATTTTATTAAAGATAAGTACCAAAGAAAAACACTAAAAGACGAAAATAAACATTTCTTAACCAAAAAGAAACCGTCCAAAAGTCTCGAGAAATTTCCCGGAAGCTAGCTTCCTCGACTCGAGGGAAGAGATCCCCGAGTCGAGCGACGGAATCCTCGACTTGAGGGACACTCTCCTCGAGTCGAGCGAGGAAATCCTCGACTCGAGGCGCCTTCCTCTCGAGTCGAGGAACTTGAATTCCTCTTCATTTTGCTTCTTTTCCCGTGGCTTGAGCTCTTGTGATTCTCATTTCTTCGTGGCTCGAGCACTTGTGATTCTCATTTCTTCGTGGCTCGAGCACTTGTGATTATCGTAGTGTACCCGAGCTAGCCTCTCTCGAACCCCGATCCGACTCCAACTCGATCCACGTTCCCTCCTAATTCACTCCAAAGGGTCTCGAGCGAATAAAAACCCGTAAAACCACCAAATAAGCTCCAAACAACTCCTAGTAGTGTGGTTCACGAATCACGATAACATCATGCTAAAATAGACCCTAAGGCGTATAAATCACGCGGATTAGCACACTACTCTAACGCCACATCAACTACTTATAGTAAGGACGCAATCCGTTCTATCCTGGGAGACGTATGCCCATGAACCTTGAGTACCGTGGAGGGGGCAATAACATCTTAAGGACACAACGTGTATTTGTTGGGCTCGGATTATTCTTGGTCTTTTTTCTATGATTAATGATCTCATTTTACATAATTATTTGGTTATTAAATTTCACTAACCTTTTGTGTGTGATTTGGTTTCAAGATTGAACATAGTATAAGGACATACATATTTTCTCTAACATGAACATGAAAGTGTTCAGATTAGATGATAAGACTAAGAGATGAAAAAAATTTATGAGATCAAGATTAAGATGGATTTAGAATCGATTATGATAGTGTGTTGAGATTGTTACAATTTTTGAGAATGTCAGATGATACGAGAATCAGGGTAGAATTATAATGTAAGGCTATGAATTTATAAAGAGGAGAGTAGATTGGAGTTACTTATGAGATTTTAGCACATTTTCATGTGTTTTGCTATGTGATCTCGTATTACCCACATATTATAAAACCATAACTATTACTATTATTCAGCAAAATGCTGACATGTTTTTCCTTCGTGCTACTCGTCATAGGTTAGGTGCTTGTTTTGAGTTTTGTTGGCATGTCTCAGCCTCTCAGGACTACAACCGAAGAGTCAAATCTAGTTTTTAATTCGTTTCCACATTTGTAATTTTAATTTTATAAGAGGTTTTTGTACAGTCCGACTTTGTATATTAGCTTGTAATATCTCCGAATTTTGGCGATTTTTGTAATATAAATTGAGTTTTAAATTATCCGAAATTTGAGGGTGTTATAATAACTCTATACAATCATCGCATTACTGCCACCATAGCTAGCTCAGGTGCGAGATTAATATACCTATTTCACACACACTTCCCAAACTTCATAAAAATATGAATTTATATCCAAAATTACGTAATCACGCAATTAGTCAATATTTACGGAGTCCCAAAATTTGGGGCTTACATGACCCTTTATGAGCACCTACAAAAAATTGAGCTATTTTTGTTCCAAACCCATTTTGGTCAAAAAATGGATCATAGAATTCTAAATTTGGACAAATTTAACCACTTTTTCTAAAAGTACCCAAAATGTTATACTCCGTATAAAAAGTTGACGTTGATATCCTCGGAGTGCTTTGTTCTCAAATCAATATCTATACTATACTTTTAATAGGCTAATCTCAACGCCTACGTGTCAGTCTTTGAAAGCATCTAGAGAGAGGAGAGATGAAACTGGTAGTGTAGATAATTGTCTCTCACAACAATTTAGAAGGGTATTGACAACTTTTAGTGATTTCATGTAACAATCGTAGTTAGATTTTATGTAATTTATATGTTTATACATACATACAAATTATTGTTAGTTATAAATTAAGATAGAAATTATTTCAACTTTATTATGTTGTACTGAAAGTTTTTTTTTTATAATGAAAGTTTATCGTTTTGGTCACAAATATTTTTGATCTTGCATGCAATTGAAAGACAATTATTTTTTACTAAATTTTACACATACACCAACTACAAATTCATAAAATGTTAGTCAACTCATGACATTGTCCATTGTGATATGCAAATCACGGTTATTCTTGATTTTTAAATAATGTTTGCAACGATAATATTGTTATACTCAACGATAATAATCAAGGTAGCATTTCTACTGGTTTAGAAAAGCAAACCAAAATCAAAGGATAATTGTCTCAATACGTTGTTAAAGGAAATTAAAGTAATGTTTCCGTAGTCACTTTATATACGTGGCATTTGGTACAAATTTAAAAACTTCATTTCGCTTTTTTCAAATAAAATGAGTCGACATTCTTTTTATTTTTCTAATAAAATGGACACTCCATTATTTGATTTTTTTAAATGAGAACACATATATATCCGAAAAGAGCGAAATGAAGTTTGTACACGGTAAACTGGTGCTTATATGGGAGAGCGAGAATTTCATTGGGTTAGAGGGGGTATGTTACCTATCGTTAATCACTTTAAAATATTGATCTTGAATACGGTGATTATCACTAATTATATTATAGTCAATCGTACCACCACTTTTGCATTAATAATGATGTTCAAGAACCCCCTCCCATTCTGTTTCCTTTAGATTTGGAGTGAAAAAATAGATGTAATCTAGGAAACATATCATATTAGTATTGTACTCAAAGCGTTAATCACCCATGAATTAACTAAATGACTTTAATATTCTTACGTATAACGAACTCATTAATCTGCTTATTAATTAATTTTTGTAAAAATTTGGCTTCAAATTATATGAACTCTATTTTGTTAACTCTGGTCCGTTTTCTCACCCTACTTACACAATTTCAAGAAAGGTACACAAATAAGATATTAAGAATTTAGATACAATAATTTTTACGTGCGATTTCAGATTATACATGTGCTACTTTCTTAGGTCAAAAACCTAAATTTTGGTGAAGGTGGCGCAATGATAAATCACGCAAAGTTAGTCATGGAAACATCTACAATTTTTGCTTGAAAGGAGTAAAAAAAAATAGACCCGTGATTTCACGGGCGCAAAAACTAGTCAATGCTATACCTTTAATAGGCTAATTTCCACGCCTATGTGGCAGCCTTTGAAAGCATCCAACCCAAAAAAATCCAGGTGGCATGTCGAGAGCGAATCCTATCAATTTAATTCCACGTCATCAACCTATGTGTCACTCATTAATTTTGACCTTTGAGTTGCCTTTTCGAACGTTTGAAAACATTTCAACTTTTTCTAAATTAAATTTCATTATTCAAATCATAATTCATCATCATTATTCATCCTTGGCCATGAAACTTTGTGTCTCTTGGTTGTTTGCTTACCAATTTGTTAGTTACATGTTCGTTTAAGGGACTATATATACCTTGGTTATTTGTTTAATTTTAGTGAGAAAATATGCATGATACACACATATTACATGTTGAAAGAGAGAAGTTGGGTTAGAAAATAATTAGATGCTAAAATAGTGGTGTATATAGATTGTCTTTCATACAACAATTTAAAGGGAATGTTAGCATCTCTTATTAGTTTTATGTATTAATCATATATAATGTTAATAGCCGTGGATTTAAAGGTTTATGAGACCCTCCACGCAGGCGCTGATGTCAAATAAAAGTTACTATAAATAGCACTCACATGGTTACGCAAGGCACACGCATGGTACTAATATATTTTTTTGCCTAATTTAAAATAATTATGCAGCTATTACCACTAAAATTGGCAATAATATACCTTAAATATTATGGAAAAGATATGATTCACATTTTTAAGGAAAAATGCACTAACAAATAATCCCGTGTATACTTTTCCTAAAATACTGCAATATTATTCTAGCATATATAATTTACGGATGGAAAAAAATATGCTTCAATATATCTTTTCTGAAAAAAAAAATCCCAAATATATCTTTTTCGGATGGAAAAAATTGACACCTAAAATATTGCTAAAAATTGCTTAAAACTAAACGGATATTGCAAATAAACGGTATGAATATTATATTTTCCAACAATATGATATTATCACACCTAAAATATTGCTAAAAATCCTCCATCATTACTTACTCCGAACATTATCCCAGCTTTATGTTTATACCATAATTAAAAACGGAATCCAATCAAGCATAATTATAACCATAATTTCGACGATATATTAAATTTATAGCCTAAAATAGTGCTATTTATTTAATTTTTACCTAATTCATATTATACTGGAAATACTCAAGGGGTTATTGAAAACAGACTGCTCTCACCTAATATAAAAGAAGAACACATCCAACCCCATAGAATCCAAATCATTTAGCCGTACGAGACCACACCCAATTTCTCATACGACTCGCACAACCACCAATAATATCGAGGACCACCGGCGATAACAGGCTAGGCCCGCCGCAAACAACCGTCTAACTACCTCGATCACAGCCACGATCAACTAAGAAAGAACAAACCCTTTATTTTCAATTACAATTTCCCAGTTTAGATTATCTTATTAAAAAATGAAGTATCTGCTCTTGATTCCTCAAGAATCCCATCAAGCATTTTAAGTATTTTACCCCCTTTTTGACACTTTACTCAAAAATATTCATACATCCAAACCCACATTCGGTTTCGATTTTTATAGCACCGCTAATCCGCACTACCAACACCTTCGTCAATTTCACATCAATTTTTTTTTTAGATTTTGGATTAAAAAAATGGGGTAAAATCCGATTACTATAATAGGTGAGAATCTTTGAGAAAGTGGCTTCGATTGGTATGGAGCTAGATAGTTGTAACGAATTTTGGTGGAAGATGAAGATGAATTTTAACTATCACACTGAAGATGTTAGATGGCGATGAAGATGATGAATATAAAGAGGGGGGATCATGGCATGGCATGGCATGTCGGTGGAGCTGCAAGTTACACTTAATTTTGTCAAACAACAGTCAAACAAAAGTGAATATATAGTTGTTGAGTGTTGACCAAGAGAAATACATACATTAACAATAAAATACCAATATTAAATGGAAAAATTTATATTGGGCTCGATGATGATAGGAGTAGACTTGGCAAAACCAAACATCCGACCCGAACATCCGAATTTGTCATTCTAATTCAATTTAAAATGACACGACCTCAACTCGAAATTTACCCGAATACTGTTTGACCCGATATTAACCCTACTCGAATGGCCCGATTGCCGGGTAACTACATTATGTACGCACCGATGTCGATAAAGGTTCGAAATGTAGGTAAAAATGAGTCTCAAAATATATTGTCCCACCGAATCCCATTTTCATTTCCACATTTCAATATGTATGAACTAAGCTTCCACAAGTTAGCTAAGGCTAAAACCATCCGGTATCAGCCAAGCAGCACTACAATCGAAGTTGTAGGCCAATGTTAGACCCGAAAATAAATTGCCTAAAACTCTCCAATATTGATCTGATCTTTGCTTAAATTACATAATAGTAGAAACTAATACATTGATTTCATAATTTAATGGCAAAGAAATCAACGAAATATTGAATCTTTCTTTTCTCGAAATCAAAGCATTCAAATTTTGAGAAAGAATAAAATGAATTATTCTATCCTCCTAATATAATTCAAGCCTATTCCGAATAATAATAATAACGCGGTGGGTCAAACTAGACAAAAAAATATGCGGTCTAAGACATATTTCTTTATCTATAGGGGTCATGGTCATATAAAGAATTGTCATTACCTAACAACAACTGACCAGATTGAATCGAGTTACGCGATCAATTAACCATTTAAATTTTAAAAGGTCTATAAGATAGAGTAACGTGGTTTTAATCGCCCTGATCTAAATGACAAGTTATTAGCAAATTTGAATCATATGTTGTTTTATCATCCTTAACTCAATTATTACGGGTCAACGAGACGGGTTAGGGTTAACCCTAATAGTCCCTCAGGAGACATAAAAACAGGATTGTAACTCAAAAATAGCAGATCACGGGTCATATAAAATGGTTTGATAACTTAGAATTTCAAAAATCATGTCTAACATTGTGTCATGTAATTATTTAATGTATAGTTGTTGTAATTATGTTTTAACCGGTCAAATTGGTTTACCCAAAATTGTGTTGGTCATAACGTATCTATGTCAATACGGGTCGGATCGCGTTTGAAGTTATAAACGTAGATTAATACGGGTCAGATCATAAGCAAAAATAAAAGTAAAACGGGTTAATGACTAAGACAATCAGACGATGTCAAATACATTCAACTTTTGTGAGGTTTAACTCCTTCGGTCTTATTTCTTTTGATATCTTAATCCGCATCCATTAGTTTGGCAATGTTTGAAAGTAGTCTTAGCATATACGCCCTGCGTTCGCCTTTAAACTTTAAAGGGCGAACGGAAACGCATTTTAAGGTGGATGCACACGTTGTTTAGCTCATTCAAGTTCCAAAAAAATTGCATGGCGGGTTAGATCAATATTTTATCTAACTTGTCATGCAATTTTTTTCGAACTTCGATTAGTAGATTAACGTGTACACCAACCTTAAGAAGCGTGTCCGTTGGCCGTATGAAGTTTAAAGGCTATGGGCTTAGGAATAAAAATTAGTTGACTATCATTTGCTTATAACAGCCCGTGTTATAAAGGATATACAGACTAATCAGTTTATCATAGTTCCAAAAAAAATTGTATAGCGAATAAGATTAGAGTTTTCGCTAAGTCGCCATGATTTTTTTTGGAACTTTGATTAACCGAATAATGTGTACATTCTCCCCAATATGGAATCGTTTTTAAAATGGGGTGTTTTACCTAGACCAGAGGGAGTAATATTTATGTAATAAACCCAAAACAAAAATCCCGCTCGGATATGTGAAACTATTGTTGTATTGTCTTTAAATGGTTTCCGCCTTATCTCAAATAACATAAAAGGAGATATAAAGGAAAATAAAAATCCGGCATATTATCGTTATGATGAAGTATGTTACTAAACAAGCATAAGTATAAGGATGAACAAATTGATTCAAGATTCAATGTAAACTTATTATCGTTGTGAATATATATGATATTAATTACTTTTTTCATTTCTAACTGAGTATTCGTCGGAAAAAAACATAAATCCATAACGAACATATTCGTATATAATTACTAATGTCCTACCACCTATGGGTTAAGTGACCTAAATTTAATTTGAATCACTAAGAAACTTCTATACATTTAAAAAGGAGTAGCAATTGAAACAAAAATAAAAAATAAATAAAAATAAAATGGGGCAGAGTATAAATAATGCAAGTGTAAGAGAAATGAAACAGTAAATTTTGAGGTTTAGTTTGAATTTAGGCAGATTTGTGTTAATTAAGGGCCATTTTAATCAACGGGTCAGTTCGATTTTAAGATTAAATACGTGGTTTGACACAGGTTACAAATAATAATAAAAAACGGGTCCATGACCAAAACAAGCGGGCAAGGTCAAATGTGATCAACTTTTGTGTGATTAAGGGCTTTGGTTGATAAAAGTGACATTAGTATTTTACTTGGTTTTTTTTTTTTTTTTTGGAGAAGGAAAGAAATAATTTATTGTTTACTACATCTATAGTTAGCAATTCTTCTGTAGTAATATTCAAACATAAATAGATAATTATCTCTTTTGTGAGGTTTTTCGCTGGTCAATACATTTCGTTTATCCAATGCGTATCGAGTATATTTTAGTGTGTCAAAAACTCAGGTTATTCAAAAATCTAACTAACATCATTGTTGTAAATTGGGCATATTAATATCTTATACCTATATTTGTACAAACATCCCTAAAATAAAACCAATTCTAAAAACAAAAAGTAAAACGTCCCGTGCAAGTTTGCACGGGTCAAAGAACTAGTCATAGATATATTTTATATCATGTATGTGTTTGTATTCCCAAATTATTGTCACCTCCAAGTAATATGGCAAATTTACCAAATGTCTATATTGTACTGTAAACATTTTATAGTGCATCCTTATATATACGTTATGAGAAAGGATTCCATTACTTTAGAGGGGCATGTTAGTTATGGTTAATCCCTTAAAAATATAGATAGTGAATACGGTGATAATCACTAATATATGTAATCGATCGTACTGTCGTGGTTGCGTTTATCACTAAGGTAAATAATTACTTTAGGTTTGGATTGAAAATAATAGATGATATCCTGGGGGAACATATCATATTAACATCGTACCAAAGACGTTAATCATTCATAAAGCAACCAAATGACTTTTAAATTTTGCTTACATATTAGTGCTAATTCCAGAACAATTTTCAATCTTTCTATATACTATACTTTTAATTGTTTAACATTAACGTTCACGTACGAGTTTCGGGGGTTTGGCGTGGAAAAGCCACACGTGACTATCTAGGAAATACTTTCACAACATTGTTATTATTATTATTGTTTTGGGTTTCCAATGTAGAGGTTATGAGTCACTTCAACTTCTTACATCTCTTTAAAGTTCCATAAATTACACATTATTCATCACCATCATTCATCATAATAACGACATTAAATATGGTGTCTCTTGGTTCTTCGTTTGCCAATTGGGTCGGTTACATCTGAATTCGAATCAGTATATATGTGTTATGACTTTGTTTGATTTTGGAGAGAAAAAAACCATTTCATGTATAATTAGTTCAACAAAGAGAGATTTTTTAGCAAGATGAAGATATACGAGTATATATTTAGAAAGCCTATTTTTATGTATTTTTTCGTAGCAAGACTTTCTAATGTTTATATTTTACTATCAAAGTATAATGACAAGTTGCGAATCAATATTGTAATTGCAAATAGTTTATATTGTACATTTTTTTTTCAAGATATGATCATATTGGTCATATTTATTTTCGATATTGTGATTGCCAACTTTATTTCTATTTTCCATATAATTAACATGTTAGTACAACTCTATAGATAAATTAAAAATGACCCCGTAAACTCACGTGAGCCAAAAGCTAGTTATACCTTTAATATGCTACTTTTCACGCCTACGTGGCAGCCTTTGAAGGCATCCAGAACCAAAAAATTCTACCTCATCTCCTACGTATCGTCCTCTCCTCCATGTCATACACTCTTTAATATCCCAGATTAATTTAGGTGAATAAAATCTTTTTGAGTTGCCTTCATGAACGTTTGAAAACACTTCAACTTATTTGAAATTAATTTTCATAAATTTCAATATTCACATCATAATTTATATTGTCTAGCATCAACGTCCTACGTGACGTTCTCTGACGAGTTTTGGGGGTTTGGCCACGTGGAAAGGCCATGTGTCACTAGGAGATGCTTTCACAACACTGTTAATATTATTCTTTTGGGTTGCCCATTTAAACGTTATGAGTCACTTTAACTTTTTAACATAAATTTCTTTAAAGTTTAATAAATTAATCATTAATCATCACCATTATTCATCATAAAAACGACATTAAATATGGTGTCTCTTTGCTCTTCGTTTGCCAATTGTATCGAATACGTTTTAATTCACATCAGTATATATATGTTATGATTTTATTTTAATTTGGTGAAAAATATCATTTCATGTACAATGAGTTCATCAAAGAGAGATTTTTAGACATGAGAAGATATATCTATATTTAAAGCGTATTTTATTGTAACACTTTCTAATATTTATATTTTACTATCAAAGTATGATGATAAGTTTATATTGTACATCTTTTTTTTCAAGATATAATCATCTTGGTCATGTTTATTTTCGATGTTGTGATTGACAAGTTTGATTATATTTTCGATATAGTTAATATGTTAGTACAATTTTACAAATAAATTAAAATGATTCCGTGTATTCACGGGAACAAAAGCTAGTTTGTCACTATTGTTTAAGTGGCTCTTCAAGCCATTCCTCATACATTACCCGATAATAAAGCATATTTTGACTAATTTTGGGAACCAACTCTATGTTTTCTCACTCAAATACAGAGTATTTTTTTTTTCAAATCTATACTATTACTAGGGGATGCCACAAAATTTGAACAGTTTTTGTTTAGTTTCAATTGTGCCAAAAATTTTGTATTACAGCCTTAGGTTTCATCCAATTTGGATATTTAATTAGGAACAATATGCATTTATAGATAAGGCGCTCATACATCAAACTAGTATAATATGGGAGAAAACCGGAAAATTATAAAACTAAATCAGAAGAAAAAAAAACAGGCAAGTAGACACCAGATGGCTTTCCGGCAAAAATGGCTTAATTGACGCATCTTTACTTCTATTTATACTGTATTGTTGCCTGAGCTCCTTGACCAGAATTGGTAATATGGTAGTTTAGCCTTACAATGACCTTTGCTCTCCGCCATTAACATTTCAGAAGGTTGTCTCTATATTATCCACCAATGACGTGGCGGCCACCTAATTAGAAACACAAAGACAGAATATGCAAACGAGTTAAATTATACGGAGTAAGTGTACATGATTTGCAGCCAAAGTTAAACCCCACCCCCACTTTATTATTATTTTTTAAAACAGCTTGAAAGATAGTACTGTAGTTGCGAAGCTTACTGATAGAATTTATCTGAGCTGACATCTCCCACAGTCATACATAACTTTAGCTCCTCGCCATTGCTTATCCTTACAACATCGAACTCGACACATTTGCCTGATTTTTCCCATATTGTTTCGAAGAACTGGGGTAACAAATGAAACAGGTATATTTAACTTTGGCCATGGTTCCTTAACTGGTTAGTATTCAAATTTAAAAGCACAGCCAACAATTTCCTACACCAGAAAGAGCACTGTAAAATGGAAAAAAGGTCTAAATGCACCATTTACATGAACAATAGATGCAATTTGATTTTTCGCGTGGGCGGGGAAGGGGGAGGCAGGTGAGATACAGAAGAACCCGTGTGATATATTAAGTAATACACCAGCAGCACCTTTGGCAGAGGGAGTGCTAGAAGATAAAACCTTCCTTTAGTGGCCTGCAGTGGAGCATCTTGAATACATGACTTCAAAAGTTCAAAGTTATTCGTAAGCCAATCTGAGCTTAGCAGTTAGCACTTCGAGTACACACCAGAAAGAGCTAAAAAGCCCTCCATCAATTTGACTATGAAAGGCTAAAAAAGTACCATCACATCTTAAAGCTCATAATGTTGTACATATAGAACCATAAGCTTAAAAAAAATATCGCGCTGCAGGTTCTTTTTTCTTTTAACATACCTCCAGGTTACTGCGTACCAATTTACCATCACATTTCACTATGACATCTTTTGGCTGTATTCCGGAGCAGTAGGCTGGAGAGTCTTGTTCAACCTGTTCACCAAGAGCAAGCAATAGTAAAATCGTTCTATTTAAATTCATCACCATCACATCTTATCGAACCTGGAAAAACATTGTTTGTATGATTACAGTGCACCCGCGGAAAGGGGGGGGGGGGTTTCTATTTGAACATATACAAATGACCCCCGCCCTCAGCAATTACACCTTCTACCACACAATTGTCAATGGCTATCTGATCCTCTGGGGTAATAACTTGTGCAGAAGTAAACACGTGATGTGATGGTCCGATGAGGCAGAAAAAAAAATATGACAACCAACCTAAAATAATTCCAATCTACATGAATCACCTTACAACCTATAATAATTCCTCATCTGTTAGACTTAGACCTGGTAGCCCCTCTTCTTTCTGTAACACATCTTCTCACTCCCCTGTCCCAACCCTATCTATCATCACATTCCAATAACAGGAAATATCCTGATATCCTATTTCACAAAAAGTAGCTCAATCAACAAACAGCAAAATTATTCCGGCGTAAAATGTAGCTCAAGGAAAAATCAGCAAGACTATGCTGGTCTGTCAAAAATCTTCTCTTGAAACAAAATACAGGTCACCGAATCTCTTAAGCGGCATTTTATTTGGTGTTTGACGTACCTCGTGATCAACTTTAACCCTTAAGCTACCATAGGCTATGTTTTAACAGGCTTTTCCACATATAAGATTCTCTTTGATCTTTAAATTTCCTATAAATAATGATTTTGACATTGAAGTCACTGCCGCAAGAGCTTCTGAGACACACTTTTATTACTCAAAAACCCTAAAGTTGAAAAGGTGCTTGTCAATGACGTTGTAATATCATAGACTTGAAAGTCCTTGCACATAAAGGCAATTAAAGAAAAAGACAACCATGGATTATACAAAATTTATCTGGAGTTTATTCCATTTTCAGTATACTTCTTTCTTACTTACCCAGTAAAAGAACAACTAAGAAAATTATGCATTCAAAGAAAATAAGTATAGAACATGGAGACACTATACCTTTGTCACAATCACGCCTGTGGAGACATTAGGGAACGATTTGGCAAACTGTTCCAGGAACGCAACACGAATTGAATAAAGATTTGCAACTTCCACACCAATCCTAGGGCGTCGGTACTCCCTACGCCAAGGGATAGGAAAGAAAATTTTCAAACAGAGGAAGTTAACTTCTTAATAAAAGAAAAAGAAAACATTTACCTATAGTGACTTGGTGAAACTGACGAATGGACAAGTCTAGAGCTAAATAAGAAGTTACAAAGTACAGTCCTATGGATATCGTTCCAACATCTGATAAAAAAGAAAGCATAATGGCGAAAGTAGAACTGTAAAAAAATTTGCGAATACAGTCCTGTGGAGATCCTTCTAACAACAAAAGGGCAGCCCGGTACACATTGGGTCCCCGCAAGGCGAGGGTTCGAGGAAGGGTCACACCACAAGGATAGGGAGCAAGCGTTCCCTTCTCATTTTTGGACAAGAGGCTACTCCCAGGAATTGAACCCGTAACCTATCGATCACAAAGCAGCATCTTAACTGGTGCGCCAAGGCTCTCCTTTGAGATCATTCTAATTTGAAAAAAAAAAAGATAAACTAGTGGTAAGAACTAAGAAATCTGAAAGTACAGTCCTGTGGAGATTCGTTTAACAACTGATAAAAAGTTTAGCACGGAGATCTCACTCAACAATACTCATCAACATGGCAACAACCCTAGGAACAATCACATGAAGACACTGCGAATAGTCAGTTGGCGTGAACCCAACAGATACTCCCTTACCACAAAAGTAAGGGAGCTGGTGCTCCTACATGGTTTCTACCCTGAAAAGAGGGACACCTATTTGTTTATTCTTTGGAGTACATTATAGTTTGTCCCTCTCACCACAACAGTCATAGTACATTATGCCATGGTAAAGAAATACATAGTAAGTTCAAATTGCAATACGTAAAACGAGTGTGCAATAAGCAGCTAACACGGTAATTTTTGCTTCTAAAGTATTCTCAGTACGTTATACGAAATCAAATAGCAGAGTACTAGAGCACGATAAGCAGAGGTGGAGTATTATACTTCTGCAATTCTATGGACTTGTGCTCTACCTCGCAGCATGTATTAGATACTACAACATATTTAACGCCCTTTGACTCTCATAAGCTTATCTTTTCAGAATAACCACATGATGCAGATTCAAGGAACTTCAAGTTCATGTAGAATGATTTGGTGTCAGTCTCAGTATAAACTTGGTTCAAGGTTCTCTTCTAATGATAAAATGAGATTACATATGAGCCGCAATGCGAAATAAATCTTCGTTGGCATCTCTATATGACATAAAAGCAAAAAAGGAAGGTGTGAAAAATAGGACTTCAGGTGAAGTTAGATCGAAGAGGCTCTTAAAAGGCTCGAATGAAGTCCGTGTAATACACTGTTTTGGAAAGCTAAGAGACTAAACTAAACTATGGTTTCAACTAGAAATAATTTGAGGTTTAGTACCGGTTTAAGTTTTAGTGAAGACCTGGTGCAGGGAACGGTCTGAAAATCCAATCACTGGCATCCAACTTTAAAGGCTGATATCTACTAATAAGAAATCTTGTTTTCAAGTTGAAGGCCTTGAAGTCTTCTTTCATATGGGACTGGTTTCAACGGTATTAGATGTGTGGTTTGGGTTTCGTAGCTACTTCAGTAAAGTGTTTTGAGGCTGATACCCTACAGAAGCACCTGGACAATATGGGCTCGAAACATATTGTCCCCGGGAAAAAGACTTCCAGTCAGAAACGCCAACACATCCAGAAATTGTACTACATATTGAGGCCTAAAAAGGAAACTATGTGTACATTGCTTGTGTGAGCTTCTTGTGAGTTCTTACTTGTACAGTGCATTAAGGCTCATTGTAATTCATGACATCAGGACAATAATAGAGTCACAAGTGTAATTTGTTGGTCATGAGACGTCTAACATGAGCAAGTGAAGTTCTCCAAGTACTTGAGTTGAAATCAAGGGACAAGCATGAGGCAATCATTATATTCAGCTGCAGCAGGCCCTCAGTGGTTCTAAGAGCTTCCTTCAGGCTTCACTTAAGGGAAAGCGTGTTGCTGGCTCTTAGGAGGTGAAGGAGTAAAAGGACTCATTTTCAGCCAAAGGAGTGTGAACACAAAGGAGATTGCTCATTTGCTGTAAAATACAGTTACTGTATTATATTAGTTTTATGGCTATTAATTTTTAGCTCTAGGGCTGCAATTTTAGACATGAGTATAAATACTCCTATTGTAATAAAGAAACATTTAGACTTGTGAATGAAAAACAAACACATGTGAGAGTATTTCTTCTCTTTTTTTTTCTTTTTTTTTTTGACAGAGAATTTTTCTTCTCAAACATCACTGATTGAGTGATTTGTCCATATCAGTGATTAAGGGAGCAGTGTGGTGGAATCAGGTTTAAAAGGGAGGATTAGTGGTGTATCTATATCTATATCTAATGTAAACTATTAGAATCTAAACAGGGTTAAGCTAAGTGTAGGTGGTGTTTGTGTACATAAACATTGTCAAAATCTTAGCTCTTGGTATTCCTAAGTGATGTTTTCTGTATCCTACGCAAATGAAGTTCATATCACTGCATTAGCATTCTATATTTATGCTCATATTCAAGATAAAAATGGGTGTTTTGAGTGCGCCTCATAGCAACTTACTGATCAAGAAAAAGTTTAGCCCAAGTGAAGCTTGAAAAAACATCAAACACCAAGTACACCAAACACAATGAAGATCCCGAGGGAACGACAACATAGCATTAAGCCACCAAGAACCCAGAAAAATAAAAAAGAAACAGGTACAGGAGCACTGAGAAGATTGGAAGCGCTCTACATGCATGAAAATAAGGAAGATAAACACGTCACTTCTCCAAACTTTCCTCTTTTCACTTAAAATATAAACGTAGATAGTAGTCTAGCTTGAGAAATGAAATTCCAAGGGAGAGCATGGATGTTAAGCACCCTGGCAAAGAACCTAAAGTAAACTATTATCATGAGACCAGATGTTACACTGATAACAGGATGCCACAAGACATAGGCTATCGCAGAAGCTGCTACAACCCACCATTGAACTAGCAAACCAATGTTATTATGAGCCAGGGAAACCAAAGCCTAGACCCACTTAGCTTATGGCTGACACAGGACTTCCCAACCAACAAGATGACCCCTTTTACTACCAATACCAGATGACAAATTTTAATGCATAATCTTCTCAGTTTAATTATTACTCGAGCAAAGGCAAACATGCTGGACAAGATACAGTTTGAGTACATAAACTCCCTGACATTAACTACCTTCCACCATCGAACTGTTGAGCCACATGAATTATAGGGTCTTAAAAACTGACGAAACTTTTATTCCCCAAAGGCAAGCCTCCATAAAACAGCAATAGATTGGACACCTACACTCAAGCAAAGTCCATCTTTATGTCCAACCACCTCAAAACTCTTAAAAGACATGATGGTCTGAAATTGCCCCACTAGCTGACATGAACAAGGTGGTATGCCTAAGAATTGGACATGTGTATCAAGAATATGCTCCCTGCCCACCGCAAATCCCTGTAGCATCGGCTTCTGCCCCTTGAACACCCTCCCACGCTACTAAGTACATTGATAACAAACGGAAAGAACCTCACAAAGGATGTATGAGCTGAACCAATCCGTAGGTGCCTTATTCACTTACTTGGATCAACAGTCACTGCACAGACAGCCTCTAACCACAATCTCAATAGAGATTTAACCCTTGTTAAAGATCATTGTATCATCTGTCGACTCACCTCCAATAAGAAGACACTCCATTAACCTCGACCCCTGACCATCAAACAACATTGGGGTTAGCATCATCACCTTTAACTAAATCACCACCTCCATAAAGTAATTCTGAACGATGTCCTTTCCTCTTGTTAATTCTCAGTTTCTCACGGCCTACTCCACGCCTACTTTTACTTATTATTTGGTCAGCAATGCTTGCTTGAGAGCTTACTAAATTCAAAACTATGTGTACAGGTTTCACCCTCTTGGTGTCTTTTTTATCTTATATCCTCTACTACTCATCTGAAACAGGGGAAAAAAAATAAAAACATCAATAGCTCTTCTAACTGGTTATAACCTATCAATACCGCTTCCTAGAACCAACAACATCAGGCCTTTTTTTTTGTAAATGGGAAGAAATAATCAGCTCAGCCCAACCCTATTTCACCATTGTTCATCATGAGCTTCTAGCCAAGCTTTATTCCTCTTGATCCTTGTTTGAATCACCTGGAAAACTTTCTCCACAACTAACTCAGGTCTTGTGATTTTGTTTTCCAATCTGCATACATTCCTTTCCCACCAAATTGCATAAATAGCTGCACAAATACAGGCTGTCATTCCCATTTTTTCTATCTTGTACCTCTTCTTCTATTGTTGCACCAATCCAAGGTATTCTCTATCGGGATTCTTGTATCCCGCTTGAATGACAGTATTTCAATACACTTTCTGCTGTAGCTGCAAGCGAAGGAATAGGTATTTGTGAGTTCTGTTTCCTTCTGGCAGAAAATACAGTACTAATCTTGCCCTGCTCCATATTGAATTATTGATAAAGCCTTGATTTTACCTGCAATCTCCCCATTCCAACTAGCCAGTTGATAAAGTTGTGCTTTGGGACAGTGTATCTACCCCATATCAGCCTTGTCCATTTGATTTCAGGGAATTCTCCCATGGGCCACTTCTATCCCTCCTTAACGCTGTATTATCTGAAACATCCTCAGACCTCCTAGTACCAAAGTTTTTTATCCACAGAAAATTTCTTCACACCCTATACCAGCTCAACTCTCCATGTCGAAGTTTACTATTGTAGACTCAAAGTCACTGAAATCTGAAGGTTCTACCCCCACAGTGATGCACACACGAAAAATCTCTCAACTGACAAACCCATCTCCCTTACAACTCATATACATAAGAGTGAAAGAAGGACAGGACACACAAAAAGAAAACAAAAAATAATGGTTCGGCAAAGTCAAATTAAAGACTATAAGGTAGCGTTTGAAAACAAGAATTTGAAAATTTGTAGTCATTTCAATTCCGTCATTTGAGAATGTGGAATTCGAATATAAATCCAATGTTTGGGAAGGGTGAGATTTCAAAACGACACCTCTTGAGATGTCATTTGTTTCTGGCCTAACTGAATTCGATACAAATTCCAAAGGATTTGACACAAACCCAAATTCCCAAATTCTTAAGTTCTCAAACATGGGATTTGAGTCAAATTTGGATTTGAGAATTAAACCCTTGTATCCAAACACTCTCAACGCGAATAGGATAAAGCCAAAAAAATATCCAAATAAAACTAACAGACGGTCTTGCCCAAAAAACACTGATCTCAACAGATCATGTAAGCGCCTAGCACAAGGCTATGATCATCACAAAGCTCTTCTACCCCAGTCCCCCTAATACCTTTTTGTCCAAATAGAATGAAGTGTTTGGAAAGGGCCAGAGACTATAAACACTATCATCTAAACAAAACTCAAGATGCTTAACACACAAAAAGAAATAAGTGCCCCCAGTGAGACATTCCATCAGGGATCAGCATTCTAATTTCTTTGATCTCTATTATATCCTCCTTGACTACATTCAGTTGATATAAAAGTTTATTGACCTCAAAAAATCACTAAGTAGTGAGACCACTGATATAACTTAAGTCACAATATGTATATCAAGGGAGCACACTGAACCAAAAGGGCTTACCAACCTATTTCTCTTATAATGATCCCACCACCTTGCAACTATGTTGATTGGCAAGAAAGCACGACCGTAGAACATTACTCCAATTACTTCTCCTGAATAGTTGACAACTGGTCCCCCATCAGCACTCTACCAAAATATAAATTCGTCGTTGTGAGTGACATGCTTGTTGTTTTGTCAATGAACAGGTAGAACTAGAAAAACACATAATGAGAGATAGAGAATTACATGAAAATCGGCACTCTTTATCCAGTAAAGCTCATTGCAGTTCAACTCAGTAGTTTGTGGGCGTACACTGAACAAGCAGAAAAGGGGAATGTAAGGAACAGCAAAAGAGTACTCAACGGTGCACTAGATATGTATCACAATTGGCAAAGGTGACAGGTGTAAAGCAACTGAAAACAGTCGTCATACCCGAAAACACCAGGAAAAATCTTGAGAACATGAGGATGTATAAAAGAACGGCAAAGAGCAATGACTTTGGTCCCGGGACAAATCCTAAACTTGGAGTGTTTCTTGCACCTTTGTATTGGGCTAGGATCAATAGATAATATGTCATCCAAGCTTCTAAGAGAAGCTGTCTGCAATGGGGAATTTGACTTGATCCTTATCGTGGCAAGATTGTAATGAAAATCACAAGCTTCGACATGTCCTTTGTATATCTCACCATTTGATAGACACACATCAACCTACGAAAACAATGTCGTCTAAGACTATAAATAACACTACCATCTTGACTAAAGAAGACAGAAAGAGTAGCTCGCTCGCTCACCTTGACTAAACAAGGGTCCACACCATTAGTGCGTACAAAAATGCTAGCGGAGGTAATTATGGTAACAGAAAATTTACCATCTTTTTCCTCCTCGTCATCCTGGCATTCAATGATTATCCCCGAGGAGATAAACACACATTCACTGTCCCGCGATACACGGACTCTTCTACGTTTACCAAGGTGCTGCTTCATCTGATCTACACACATTGCACAACCGTCACACCTCAACACAAACATAATTAAGTGCGAATAAATAAAAAGAAAGAAAGATATATACCAGGAAGAAGATCACGAGAAACAACAGAGACAACAGATGGAGAAACTTTAGCGGATGCCGCCTTGACGGCAACATCGAGCAAGTCTGTATTATTGGAATAATCTGCAGTTTATAGAGGAAACAATACCAAAACAAACAAAAGCTAGCATGAGAGGTGCAAATTACATACAGTGATAAATTAATAACTGAGTGAAGGAGAGGTTACTTAGATGGTCACCTGCCATAGATTGTCGCCACACTTGGTTGAGGGTTTCTCGTCAGTCGCCTCTCAAAAATTGAGAATGATCTTTATTCATAGAGCTGGCCGTGAATATGGAAGAGGAGATGGTGGATGTGGGAAGAGACGGAAACAGGGACGTGGGCGTCGAGTGTAGCTGACTTGCTGCTCGAGGGATTTGGTCGTCGACAACGTCTTACCCGATTCATGTAGGATAGCTAATGAATCAAGGCAAATACTGCCGTACCCCGGGGGTACGAATAGAATGGTACCTTTTTTCGAGTTGCTCTTCTGTTTTTAGTTAGATTTCATTATAACTTGTTTTCAAAGCCCAAACAAAAAAAAAACAAAAAAACAATAGGCCCAACCCATATTCTCTCCCCTTCCCCCTTTATTTTCTCTCTCCTCCCATACCCACCCACCACCACCACGAACCACCTAATCACCGCCGTCCACCTTCACCGACCACCACCCCACACGATGCCACCACCACCATTGGATGGGCGCCGCTCCGGCGACCCCACAGAGGCAACAAACTCCCCGCGCCACCTCCTCCATCGTCCTCCACGTCCTCTTTCTTTCATTTTCTCTCTCCTCTTTCAATCCCTTCCCCAACCTCTATAATCGACTGGCGCCCCTCTCCTGAAACTCGTCGCCCCTCCCTCGACGTTCGCCTCCCCACCGTGCCCTAGGTTCCACCTCTCCCCCAATTTTCGAAATGGAAAAAGAAGGAAATGGGGGAGAAGGAAGAAGCGACGACATCACGTGGAGGCAGAGGGAGGTTCGCGTAGGAGAGGCGGTGAAGATGGCTGGGTCTAGGCCGGTGTTGGTGGTGGTCAGCGACGGATCGCGGCGGGGATGGGGTGGTCGGGTGGGGTAGGGGGGGTTGGGGGGAGGAGAGAGAAAAGGGAAGGGGAATAGGTGTTTTTTTTTTGTTTAATAATCATTGATTTTTAATTATCAGATTTTAATCTATAGTAATGTATTTATGTTTAATAATGATCAATTTTTGTTCCAAAATGACATATTTTTGTTCTATAATGATCAGTTTTTGTTCCAGAATGACATATTTATGTTCTAAAATGATCTGTTTTTGTTTCATAATGATTGATTTTTAATTATCAGTTTTTGTTCTATAATGATCAGTTTTTGTTCCAGAATGACATATTTATGTTCTATAATGATCTGTTTTTGTTTCATAATGATTGATTTTTAATTATCAGTTTTTGTTCTATAATGATGTATTTATGTTCTATAATGATCAACTTTTGTTCCAAAATGACATATTTTTGTTCTATAATGATCTGTTTTTTTTTCATAAAGTTAACTATGTGTTAATACGATATTAAATTAATGTTGGATGAGGTGTAAATGACTAATTGCTACCTCCAAAATATGATATTAGAGCTTAATTTGACAAAAAAAACTTAACGGAATTCTAACGGTGTTAAAATATAGGGTTACCGCGTGCACAAAATGCATAGTTCAGGGTTACCGTGTGCAGAAACTTAAAATTTGGGTCACCACGTGCAATTTTGCAAAACTCAGGGTCACCACGTGAATTTTCCGTTTAGTTTTTGTTTTGGGATGAATGATTTTTGTCATAGGATGATTAGTTTTTATTCTGGAATGAACGGCTTTTGTTTCAGGATGATTAGTTTTTGTTCTGGGATGAATGATTTTGTTTTGGGATGAATGATTTTTGTCATATGATGGTTAGTTTTTGTCTTATAATGGTTGACTTTTGTTCTGGAATGAACAGTTTTTGTCCTAGGATGAATAGTTTTTGTTTTGGGATGAATGATTTTTGTCATATGATGATTAGTTTTTGTTCTGGAATGAACGACTTTTGTTTCAGGATGATTAGTTTTTATTTTGGGATGCAAGATTTATTTAATTTTTTGTAATTAATAACTAGTAATAAAAAAAAATTATTAAATAAATAAAAAATCCTAACCTCAACCTTAACACCCCCCCGGCCCCACCCTCCCTACCGCCCCCCACAACAACCGCCACCCACTCCGACCTCCTACCCTCACCCCGAATTTACCACCACTAGGCCGCACACGGCGGCGCGAGCCCAGCAAGACGGGTCATCGTGGCCTAAAACAGGTGGAAGAAATTTGAGGAGAGAGAAAAATAGAAGAAAAAACATAAAATGAGGTGGGAGGAGGGAAAAATGCTACCGCGGGGGGTGGGGGTTGTGGTCGCCGGAGGGTTGCGCCTCCGGTGGTGGGTTGATAGGGTCTGGGGTGGCTGTCGGTGAAGGTGGTGGCGGTGGCTGGTGGGGTTGGGGGTGGTGGTCGGGTAGGTAGGGGGTGGGGAAAGGGAGGAGAGAGATTAATTTGGGTTGTAATTGTATTGGGTTGGGCTTACACTGGTTTGGTATAATAGAATGTTGGGCCTGATTTAGTACAATAGAGTTTTGGGCTTTAAAAACAAATATATGGATACTGATGAAAGAAAAAACGGGGGGTACACAAAGGATGGTAACCCCGGTGTACCATAGAATGAGTGACGCCTAAGAGAGTGTCCGTGACTTGGTAAAATGGCAAATACTACCGTACCCCAGAGGTACGAATAGAGTGGTACCCCCTGTGCTTTTTTCGAGTAGGATTTCTGTTTTTAGTTAGATTTCAATATAAGTTGTTTTTAAAGCCCAAACAAAAAAAAGAACAAAAAAACAATAGGCCCAACTCATATTCTCTCCCCTTCCCCCTTTATTTTCTCTCTCCTCCCATACCCACCCACCACCACCACCACGAACCACCTAATCACCGCCATCCACCTTCACCAACCACCACCCCACACGACGCCACCACCACCATTGGATGGACGCCGCTCCGGCGACCCCACAGAGGCATCAACCTCCCCGCGCCACCTCCTCCATCGTCCTCCACGTCCTCTTTCTTTCATTTTCTCTCTCCTCTTTCAATCCCTTCCCCAGCCTCTATAATCGACCGCCGCCCCTCTCCTGAAGCTCGCCGCCCCTCCCTCGACGTTCGCCTCTCCACCGTGCCCTAGGTTCCACCTCTCCCCCAATTTTCGAAATGGAAAAAGAAGGAAGTGGGGGAGAAGGAAGAAGCGACGACATCACGTGGTGGCAGAGGGAGGGTCGCGTAGGAGAGGCGATGAAGATGGCTGGATCTAGGCCGGTGTTGGTGGTGGTCGGCGACGGATCGCGGCGGGGATGGGGTGGTCGGGTGGGGTAGGGGGGGTTGGGGGAAGAGAGAGAAAAAGGAAGGCGAATATGTGTTTTTTTTTTGTTTAATAATGATTGATTTTTAATTATCAGATTTTAATCTATAATGATGTATTTATGTTTAATAATGACCAATTTTTGTTCCAAAATGACATATTTTTGTTCTATAATGATCAGTTTTTGTTCCAGAATGACATATTTATGTTCTAAAATGATCTGTTTTTGTTTCATAATGATTGATTTTTAATTATCAGTTGTTGTTCTATAATGATCAGTTTTTGTTCCAGAATGACATATTTATGTTCTATAATGATCTGTTTTTGTTTCATAATGATTGGTTTTTAATTATCAGTTTTTGTTCTATAATGATGTATTTATGCTCTATAATGATCAACTTTTGTTCTAAAATGACATATTTTTGTTCTATAATGATCTGTTTTTGTTTCATAAGGATTGATTTTTAATTATCAGTTTTTGTTCTATAATGATGTATTTATGTTCTATAATGATCAACTTTTGTTCCAAAATGACATATTTATGTTCTATAATGATCTGTTTTTGTTTCATAATGATTGATTTTTAATTATCAGATTTTAATCTATAATGATGTATTCATGTTTAATTATGATCAATTTTTGTTCCAAAATGACATATTTCGGTATGTTTAGTTTTTGTTTTGGGATGAATGATTTTTGTCATAGGATGATTAGTTTTTGTTCTGGAATGAACGACTTTTGTTTCAGGATGATTAATTTTTGTTCTGGGATGAATGATTTTGTTTTGGGATGAATGATTTTTGTCATAGGATGGTTAGTTTTTGTCCTATGATGGTTGACTTTTGTTCTGGAATGAACAGTTTTTGTCCTAGGATGAATAGTTTTTGTTTTGGGATGAATGATTTTTGTCATATGATGATTAGTTTTTGTTCTGGAATGAATGACTTTTGTTTCACGATGATTAGTTTTTGTTTTGGGATAAGTGGTTTTTGACTAGGAATGGTTGATTTTTGTTCTAATATGGTTAGTTTTGGTCCTAGGATGAAAGATTTTTGTTTTGGGATGAATGATTTTTGTCATAGGATGATTAGTTTTTGTTCTGGATTGAACGACTTTTGTTTCAGGATGATTAGTTTTTATTTTGGGATGAAAGCTTTATTTAAATTTTTGTAATTAATGACTAGTAATAAAAAAAATTATTAATAAAAAAAAATCCTAACCTCAACCTTAACACCCCCCGCCCCACCCTCCCAACCGCCCCCCACAACAACCACCACCCACTCCGACCTCCTACCCTCACCCCGAATTCACCACCACTGGGCCGCACACGGCGGCGCGAGCCCAGTTAGACGGGTCGTCGTGGCCTAAAACAGGTGGAAGAAATTTGAGGAGAGAGAAAAATAGAAGAAAAAAGAGAAAATGAGGTGGGAGGAGGGAAAAATCCTACGGCGGGGGGTCGGGGTTTGTGGTCGCCGGAGGGTTGCGCCTTCGGTGGAGGGTTGATGGGGTCTGGGGTGGCTGTCGGTGAAGGTGGTGGCGGTGGCTGGTGGGGTTGGGGGTGGTGGTCGGGTAAGTAGGGGGTGGGGAAATGGAGGAGAGAGATTAAGTTTGGATTGTAATTGTATTGGGTTGGGCTTACACTGGTTGGTATAATAGAATGTTGAGCCTGATTTAGTACAATAGAGTTTTGGGCTTTAAAAACAAATATATGGACATTGATGAAAGAAAAAACGGGGGGTACACAAAGGATGGTACCCCCGGTGTACCATAGAATGATTGATGAATCAATATTAACTTCCAAAAAAAAAAGCCCTAAATATTAAACAGAAAGTCTAAATACAACAATAAAAGAGTCTAAATACAACAATAAAAAACCACACAAAGACTAAAATATCCTTCATCAAATTTACAGTGCTTCGTGTCTTCTCTATCCTTGTGAAAATTCATCTCTCTCCCCTACCACCTCTTACTCCATCTCCACGTCTCTATCTCATCTCATCTCATCTACCTCAAGAAAGTAACTGAAATCAAATTAACAACAACAAGAGAACAAAATAAGGAGTAAAACAAAAGGTAAATTTTGAAATTAGTCGTGGTGAGGCCGTGGGGTCGTTAGTATTGGTCAATAGGGAGGCTGCATGCAGCAGTTGCCGGGTTGAGGGGTCGACGGGGTGGGATGGGGGGCCGTTTGTTCAGGTGGACGGGGGTGGTTGGGGGTGTCGATTTTGAGGGCCCACGGGGGGTCAAATTTCCAAGTTGACGGGGTGGGTGGGGGTGTCGGTTTTGAGGGCCGACGAGGTGGTGGGGGTGTCGGTTTTCGTGGCCGACGGGGTAGGAGGGGGTGTCAAGTTTCTTGTCGACGGGGGTCAATATTATGGGTCGACGAGGTTGCTAACTGCAGGAAAAAATACATCATCATCATAAATTCATAACCTACCTATCGATTGAACAGGGGGAAAGATCAAGGGCGACTAGGACGATAGAGACATGGATTGCGTTGAAGTTTTTTCTATAATTAAATTGGGTTTTGTATTTTTTTTTCATATAAGGGTATTATGGGAATAATATTTTTTTGTTGTTGTATTTAACCCTTTAATTGTTGTATTTAGGCCCTGTTTGATAGGACTGCATCTTTCTGAACTGAACTGATCTGATCTGAATGATTCTGATCTGATCTGATCTGAACTGAATGATTCTGATCTGAACTGAATGATTCTGATCTGATCTGATCTGGTTGAAAATCTGATTGAATTTTAACGAATTAGTATCAATTATGGACCAAATACATAGATAGTTATTTGAACATTTCTGAACTGAACTGATCTGGTCTGATCTCCGAATGATTCTGATTTGGTCTAGTCTGATCTGATCTGAATGATTCTGATCTGATCTGAATTCATCTGAGAATAGGTCGTATCAAACAGGGCCTTAGAACCTCCCATATTAAATTAGTATGTATTGATATTGATATTGATATTGATATTGGTGTGTTTTAGGGCTCCAATACATTTAGCTGAACCCTGGGCATTCCAAACCATAAAGGTTACTCCCCCAAACGCCCCGAGAGTTTTTTATAGTGGAATAAGAAAAATTGATATAACAAGTTGAGTGGGGTAATATTAGGCTAAAATGAGGAGAGAGAATGTGGGGATAAATAGAAGTAAAAGAGATGTGTGAGAGAGGATGTGATAATTTAATAAAAGTAGGAGAGAGAAAGATGTCCCAAAATAGATGGGGTGTTTGAGGTGGGACGTCCCGAAATGGAACATGGGGCGTTTGAGCTGGGACGGAGGGAGTATTGGGGTGGTGTTGGGAGCTAAACTTGGATATCTGTCTACCATTAAATTTGGGATGTATGGGAGAGAAGACATATATGCTTGTTTAAGCATTGTTAGAACTTGGCCCGTCTTGTAAGGGACATATAGGATTGCTAGCATATCCGGGCTTTGAGGTGCCGGTTCCAATACTTTATCAAATGCCACCCTCATTTGGTGTGATTTCGGGATCATCAATCCCATGTAAGGTGCATCCATTTCCCTTCCCACACATATCGCCTTCTCTGGGGGGATGGACCTGATGAGTGGTATCGGGTGGGGAGGCTTTCGAAGAAAAGACCGTTGGTGAAACATGTTCTTAGGATTTAACCTGGCTTGATAGTGTTGCTATAATGCCCTGTGAGAGTGAATTGGTGTGTGGTTTGATTGAGAGTGGCATGGAAGGGACATTATTTCCCTTTCCTTTAAAAGGGCTGCTTGATTCGGGTCTAAGAATATTCTAAAAACTTGCATGGTTTTAAATTATGCAATTATTACCAAGTATTATCTTATTATCTGCGGCTTTTTTCTGGAATGATTTGGCATGTGGCATAGATCTTTGTGTTGACTTGGAAAGTTTTTCTGCCTATTCCCCGAATTGAAAGTGGAGATTAGTGGGGGGTTGACTTGATGAATATTTCCAGTTAATTCCATATCTTTCTGATTGGCAATTGCAGATTTTTTCGCTCAAGAAAGGCGTAGAAAAGATCTCAGTTTCCAAAGATTGTGCTCATTTTTCCTGATTATCCGCCTAACTCAATTTGGTTGCCTAAATTAGCTTTTGCTCTGTCTGTGGTTTTCCTCGGTGCCGGAGAAATCCCCTGTGCTTGAGTTCCTTGCCCCTGTCTTTCGGGCTTCTGAGGTGGTTTTTTCCTTGGAGGTTTCTTGACGACCATCCATGACCCGTAATCATATACTTGTTCATGACGTGGATTGCTTGTAACTTATGTGTTCATAGCGGTGTCTTGGTTTAGCTGCATGTATTGTGTATCCCAAAGGACATTCCTCGTCTTTATGCCCCAGTTTACCACATTTGTAACAGATAAGCTTGAGACCTTCGTATTGCATCTTCCAGATTCGACCCTTTAACCAAAATTTAGACAGTAGAGGTTTTGACAGGTCAACCTCCACGCTCATCCTGGTGAATTGACCCCTCTCCGTTGAAACTGTGGTCTTATCTACGAAGGACCTTACCAATCATTGATGCCACTTTTTTGAGAAATTCTTCATTGAAATACTCAACTGAGATACCTGGACCACGGTGCTTATTATGCTCCGAAGGGCAATTAAGTAATTTTAACAAAAAAAAACTCTCACTTTTCCCTTTCCCAGTTTCCCGTGATTCCTTTCATTTTTTCACCTCTATTCTCACTCTTTCTTCCTCCATTCTTTCTCTCTCTTCCATCACTCGCCATTTCTTCATCTCCGCCGACCTATATCTCCGATCTAGCCACTACCGTCGACGCCATTCCTGATGCCCCCTTCTTCGATTCACCGCCAACGCCCAAATTTTCATGTATTTTTAATTGAATAAGGTATGGATTTTAATGGTGTTTAGGATGAATCTTAATTAAATAACATATGGATCTTGATTGAAAACTGATTTTGTTGTTTTTTTAGATCACAATGTTTTCAATATTTCAACAAAAATTTCATATGAATTTTGATTGATTTCAAGATCCATGAACATCAACTTTAATATCCATGAATTATTAGGGTGAGATCCATGAATTTTTTGAATCAAAATTCGTTTTTATTTTTATCAAAATTACTCCACTTGTATTGGCGGCGACGATCGGTTGTGGCGTGCGGGGTGTCCATGGTAGTTCGCCAAGAAATCCATGACAAATTTAATATCCATGAATCATAGGGGTAAGATCCATGGAATGAACTTACAAAATCCATGGATATTCCTAGTTCGATTATTCATGGATATTTTAACTCATGTTCATGGATATTAGTATTGAAACTGTCGGGATAAAGGTGACGCTCACGGTGGCGATGTCGGCTGTGGTGGTGATGGTGCTCGGTCGACAATAGTGAGCGGGAATGTAAGTCGGGTTGGGGAGAGGTAGGAGAGAGGAAAATTTGTTTGATTATCTTTTAATTTGGACCAATAGGAAGGCACCTCAGAGAGATAAAGTTAGAGATAGAAAAAGAAAAAAAGAAATCTCACTCATTAAGAAATCACACCGCCTCTCATCCAAAGGCTCGCCAACAATAAATTGATCGCTTTCCTTTAATAATCCGCGCCGATGAGCCTGCTCTCACTTCGCATATACTCTACCGTAGTTTTGGTAGTACCTGCAGAACCAAAAGGGGTCTTGCTCCATGTGATCTGATCGGTGAGACTGATGAAATCGGCGCCTCTTCGGATCGTTAGTGCGAGCTTTGCCATTGACTACTTCTTCTCCTATTCCAGCTGCCTTTCGTAGGTTCTTCTGCTTCTTTGCTAATACTCGGTGTTAATTGGTCTGGTTTTCTTGTACATAAAACAATTGGGCTCCTTTGATTGTGCTTGTGGGGTTTAATTACTTAGTTTTAAATTTAGTCCCGGTAAATTTCTTCGTTTTCTACCTGGTGGATGTTTTCCTTGGAATATGACATTGGAATCAATTCAATCGGCTTTACTCACTCACCATCTGGCTGATGTTGATTGTGAGGATGTGCGGGGCTCGCAAAAAAATGGTTTGGGGTTTGCAGGTTATTGAACTAACCTAGGTTTGATGGTAGAAACTCAGAGTCGCCACCTTGTCTTTACCCCGACAAGGAAGGGTTTCGAAACAAGTTTGAAAAGCACAAGTTCAAAAACAAATGAAAGAATTTTAGGGAAAACCTTTCGAAAACCAAAAATGACTCCATGCGCCTTAAAGGCAAAATTCCGTTTTATTGTTTATCCACAAAATTAGGAAAACTGGTCTGCGAAATAGAGAAAAAGGGTTCGGGGCCTTAGTTAAGGGGTGCGAACATTTGGAACTCGTCTCCCCTTCCGTCCTAAGGACGGGCACTTACTGATACATCATTTCCTTCTAAAGAGTGTCGGTATATTGGTTACGTTAAGATCCATACAAACAAATAGAAATAGAAAAGCATATATATTCACATTGTCATTCACAGGCAGAAATTTGGAAAAAGAATTTACAAAAGCTCCCGAGTCTTTTTGTACGGACTTGAGGGGTTTGAGCACCAAAGTTGACCTACGTACCTTTCATTGTGGGATTGGAATCCACTCGAGGATCAAAACCCTACGTAGTTCTTACGGGCAGCCCCACAACAACGACCTTTTCCACTTGGGGGTAGCGGCTAATATCCGCAAGGGTAGGTGGATGGATCTACATGGTAGATATCACTCCACTTGGGACATGATCGGGTTGATTCCACTGGGGATATCACCAATAAGGGGGATAGAGATGAGTTTTACTTCGCTGGGAAGGGGTAGAAAGTCGTTTCACTCAAAGTCGTGCTATTGAGAGACTTTATAGATGACTCACATTAGAGTCAAGTCGATCCACGGTAGAATAGAGCAAGGTATAGACGGCGATCGCCATTGATCACCATGCTTCCTGAACCAGGCATGCCTCCTGAACGAGGTCTTAAAGTGGATGACTCGACCTCTCTAATGCGAGTTTAAAGGTTAGACCTCTTAATAGTTTGACTAAGGTTGAATTCACTCTCGCGGAGAGATTTAATGGGAGTAGATTAGGTTGTGTGTTTGGGCTCGGTGGAATTGGCCGTATCGTTAGAGATGCCCGTGTAGGCCCTACAACAATATAAGGAAAATAAATCGCCGATTCGATTATGTTCGATCAAGTGGTGTTCCATTGGGGCGTTGGTGTAATAGATGGTAGAAGTGAATGTAGATCGACCTCATGATCGCGCATAAGCGAATTGGCAATCCTTGCCTAGTGTTGGGGTAGGGCCCCGTCCAAACTCCATACGAAGAACGGGAAAAGAAAACTTTACATGCAAAACACATTAAAGAAAGTTTAATTACTTTCATGTACAAAAGGTTTTGAAATAGAAATGGAAATTCTTAAAACGTTATAGAAAACGGAAAAAACGACTTTAATTAGAAAAACTAAGTAAAAGACATTTGAAAATAAGTAAGAAAACATTTTTAGGAGTTTTTGATTTTATTAATTACATTATTTACAAAGGAGGTCAATTTTAGTCCTTATTGACTTCGATTGACTCGGGTTGACTTCGGTTGACTTGCACCTATTTGCAAAGTTGACTTTAGTCGATTTTGGGTAACGTCGGGTTGACTTGGTTAGACTTTGATTGACGTTGGTAGACTTGGGTAAACTTGTTTGACTTTGGTTGACTGGAATTTGGGTTTATTTGTTGGATTTAGCAGACTTGGTTGTATTTGGATTGGTTTTAAACTATGGTTGACTTTCATTGACTTGACCTCGGTTGACTTGACTTAGGTTGACATGACTTAGATCGACTTGACTTAAGTTGGCTTGACTTAGGTTGGCTTGACTTAGGTTGATTTGACTTAAATTGATTTGACTTAGGCTGACTTGACTTAAATTGACTTGACTTAGGTTGACTTGACCTACGTTGACTTGACTTAGGTTGACTTGACTTAGATTTACTTAGACTCCATTCTAAGTGGTCAAACAAGTGGGTTGATTAATTAAACTTCCTATTAGGTCTAATTGTTTTTATAAATTGGGTTGAATAGACTCCTAATTAAGTCTAAATCGTTTTTAACATTTTGACATCTCAATGAGGTGGATTAATTAGACTCCCTATTAATTCTAATTATTTAGTTAATCAAAAAAATTAAATTGGGGGAGAAACTTGTCATTTAAGACCCCAAAAACAGAAAGTTGGTGGAAATTGAATGATTTGGAAGATCAAATGAAATTTTCAAATTTTTCTGGGTTGAGAGTGAGTTTATGAACATCTTAGGATCACTCATGGATTTTTTCATGATCCCAAGAGTTCATTTACTCACAAAACAAATTTGATGTTGAAAACCGGATTTCTGAGCAAAACAGAGTCTGTGTTAAAAAAATCATAGCTATTTATACGGACATGACTAATTTTCGACCCTTAGCTTTCTGGAAACCTGAGAGTCTTAACTTCAACTTTTATGAAGAATACTTGCCCATAAAATGTCATATTTAATGACAAAAAACGCGTTGAAGTCAGTTGGTCGGAGTTGGGACAAGTTTTGAGCAGTTTCATTACAAAAAATGTCGTAAAAATTATGCTTGATTTTGGATCTAAAATTTTCAGGAATGCATTTAAGACTCCAAATAATCTGTCTTTATAAGATCAAGGCTTGAAACCAAAATAATGTTTTTATACACATTTTACAAGTTGGACTGAAAAACCAGTTTGAAGTGAACAAAAAACCGGGTTGGAGTTTGGATCGTTTTGTACATGGAAAATATAGTAAAAAAATTCGTAAAAAATACCAAATCAACTCAAGAATACAATAAAACAGTAGAACTCAAGAAAACACACACAAGAGGCGCTCCAATCCTTAAACTCTCGTAACTAATGTTTCCCTCAATAAAGGGAACGGCCCCCGTAAGGCCCTAGAAGTTGGCTTATGGATTTTGGTGTGGCTCAATAAACCACACTAAACGCATTACCAACCAAGCCTAGACAAAAAAAGTGTTAGTAATGTATTTGATATGAAAATGAAATGAAATAACAATAAAAGAAGAAAGGAGGAAAGAGTACTACCTTTGAAGCTCAATGATTGTAGATCCTCCAATGCTAGGGTACCAAGTTCTCTAAATTGATTTTAATCTAAGTGAGGTTGATTGATTTTATTATTCCTATGATCTAGAGTAAGCCTAATACTACTAGTTTATTAGTAGAGATTTAGTTTTATGGTGGAGTTTTTATGTGAGAAATGAATGAGAGGATGATCAAAATGTAGGAGTAAATGCTATGCTCTTTTTTTCTCTTTCTCTTGGCCGGCCCTCTCTACTTCTTTCTCTCTTTTTTTGCTTTGCTTTGTGTTGATGAGTGTGTGTGTGTGTAGTAAATGAAAGATAATTACTTAAGCACTAAGAGAAGAAAAATAATGAGTGAAGGAGAATGAATGAGGGGTGATAAAAATCTTCTTAATTGAAGAATTAAATTAATACGAAAACTTGCTCTCCGATCTCTTCTTTGGCCGGCTCTTCTTCACCTCGCACCTCATCTTTTTTTTTTGTCATTTTGCTCTTGTAGTAAGGGGAAAGAATCAATGAGTCATCAATTGAAAATGAAATAAAAAATGAAATAGTTAACATCTTTTTAGCATATAGTTAGTGTAAATGTGAGTGACATGAGCATGATATATATAAAATGATGTATTGCCTATGTGGTTTAGTAGTACAAAAATGAAATCGAGTTTAGCTCGTTTCGGGCAAATTTACCTCGGTTTGTGCGAAAATGAAAACCGGGTGATATAAATCAGTGAATTAATGAAATTAAAACTAAAAAAGATAAAAATCAATATTATTAATATTATTTACACAATTTTCAAAATTTATATAAATAATAGAAAAAATGGCGAAATTGAAATTGTTGAGAAATCGTTTTATTCACAAATAAACGAATAGAAATGGGTGAATAGAAATGAATGAAATGAAATGGAATTAGAAAATAGAAATAGATTAATTAAAATGAAATAAAAAAGGGTGAGACAAAATTTGGTGTCTACAGGATGGGAATTAATGTGCGTTGTTTACCCAATTGAAGGGTCCTGAAGAGGTTGTTGGTTACGCCGCTTCTTTAAAATCAGTTGGGACTTTGTTGTTCAAACAAGGCCAATTTAGAGAAGCTTTTTGCATATACCTTAAAGCTGTTAAGGACATCTGTTTAGTGGTGTGTTTGGACGAGGACGGTCAACTTTTGTTAAGGGACCTTGTTGTGTCTCTGAACCTCAATTTAGCAATTTGTGCACTCAAATTTGACAACTTTACCAAAGCCGAAAATCGATGTTCTTTGGTGTTAGGATTTAATTCTCGTAATATTAAGGCTCTTTTTCGTAGAGCTTTAGCTTGTGTTCAATTGGGTCATCGCGATAGCGCATATCAAGATTTAATTCAAGCTAGGGATATTGAGGCTAATATAAGGAAGTGTTGACGGGGATTGTAAAAGTGGAAGATCTGCTGCAGTCTTCATGTAGTGATACCATCTCGTGTAATAGCTCTGTGGTTTGTTCCAACGACAAAAGTAAGAATGTGGTTGGAATGTGTGAGAACTTTGTTCATTTCGTTGATGATTTGGGCTACATTAAGCTAGGCCCTGCTACAATTTATGGTCCCGCTGCCAGTCCACCGTCTAGGAGCAAGGAGAACCTGTTTTCGAGATGCTTCCTGATGGTTTAGGCCGCCATAAGTTAGCCCCTACCGAAGATAGGAGTACGAGCTCAGACTCCACTTTGGTTAAACAAAAGCAAGGGGGAACTATTGATCCCATGAGTGTTGATGTTTTGGGCTTCACCATGATAGCCCATGATGAAGTAAGTAGTTCCAGCTCTAATCATATCATTCCGGAGACAGAGGAACTTGTTGTTGAGAAGTCTCATGATTACCTTAGTGACTCAAGTGATGTAAGTATGCCTTGTTCAGACGACTTATTTGATTCTTCTGGCGACACCACCAGCTAAATTCTTGGGGTGAAAACAACAAAACAACATATTTTCGTCAACCGCCGAAAGTCGTCCTCTGTGTTGCGCATGTCTGGATTTGGTTTGGAACAATTGGCTTAGGGTCAAGAATTAGCTTTCTATCACTCCCGTTCGTGTTCGGTAATGCACGTTCGTGCTGTCATCCCTACAAATCAAATCATGCCAGAAACCCCCCACGACTTTGCCTCGAGGGAAGCAGTGGCTTCCAAAATTATTCCATGCTTAGAGGAAGACCCTTATGCTCCAGTTGTGCCAAAACCGGTTCTACCAGACCTTGCTGTCATGTTAATTGAAGACTCGACTATGATTGATGTGTCGTCCTCCCCGACCTCAGAGTCACAGGTAGTATTCCCTTACTCTCCAATGTTCATTGGCACGATCATCTTTGTTTAACCGTAAGTTTGGTGCTCATCTCCATAAAAAAGTGAAGCATAAGCCAAGTCCCCTGTGCGTAGCCTTAGTGGGGGTGAAAAGGAAGTGGAAGTGTCACCAGCAATTCCCCGTGGTTCCGTATAAGAAGATGAAATTTGTTTCGTTTTTCTTTAGTCCTTTTAGTGTGTTTAGTGTAGGAGGTTTAGGTCCTAATCCCGGCTTATCCCTTATTTGTACTTTCTTTTCCTTAATTATAAAACTTCAAACTTTGTCTAAAAAGAAAAATAGGAAGACGCCATGTGTCCCGGACAATCATGGCAGTTGTGGTCATGGGACCATGGTATAACAACTATATAGAAGGGTCACAGAATATAAAATTAGGCACAACTTTTTGAGCAACCCATTATCCATTTACTCATTTTATAAAATGTAATCATTTAGTAATTTATATCGACACCGTCTTTTTATTAAATTATTGAAAGCATCCCAATTGAGTTCACAAAGCATATATTGTCCCATACTAATTAGTAGAAGTGAGTTAAGGACAATTATTTGTATAAATTAGAAGTATTTCTCCTATTATCAATCGGTAGTAAGATGAAAATTCACTAAATTTGCTTCGTATTCCTAATCTACTCCTATAAAACAACAACTGGTTAAGTTTTTATACACTAAACTTAATTTCAGTGAAAGAAAATTGAGGAATCCCTTTATAAGGTTGGTTTGGGGCTTTTGCAAAGAAATAACACACACGAAGAAAAGACAAAATCAGATAAAAAAGGGAGGAGCGAAGAAAGAGGAAAGCAACGAACCCAAATAATAGGCAGCAAATACACAGGGGCAGGACAGCTCTACCCCAAGAATCTCCCTCTCCTTTCACCTCCGCCCCCCCCCCAACTCTCTTTAAAACCCTTCCTTTATTATATTCCTCCCTCTGCGTACAATGACCTCCGCCATCCGACTCGACCCCAACCCGGCCTCCTTCTCCGGGTTGACTCACCACTTCACTCGCCCTCGATCCTACCCCTGCCATGTCTCCGCCAGAACCTCCAGGAATCCCATCCACTGTTCTTCACTCAACGCCGTTCCCCCCTCTGCCGTCGTCGCTGAGTCTGCCCAGGACTCACTGAGTCGAATTGGCTCGCTGAGTCAGGTATCCGGCGTGTTGGGTTGTCAATGGGGTGACGAGGGTAAAGGCAAACTCGTCGATATTTTAGCTCAGCATTTTGATGTTGTCGCCCGTTGTCAGGTATATATATCCTATTTTTTTTTCTTAATTTCTTAGCTCCAATTTGAACAAGATTTGTCTGTATAATATTATATTAATTTGGGTTTGATGTGTTTACAAATATTGCCCTGTCAGTGAAAATTTTATTGTAAGTTTCTGTAATTCTGCGTTGATTTAAGGCAATATAAACACCGTTTATTTGATCAAAAAGATATATCAATATGGTTTATTTGACCAATAGGTATATAAATATGGTTTATTTGATGAAATAGGTATATAAATATGGATTATTTGATGAAAAGGGTATGATTTATTTGATCGAAAATAGCGTTAAAAGTTAGATGGAAAATCAATGGCAGAGGTAGGATGAGGGCGGTTCTATCAGGAAAAATAGAACTGTGTTTTAGGTGATTGGTAAGTCGACATTAGTAAGGACTTGTTGGGCAACTAGGAAACTGCAGAAAGTATGCAAACTGTCCGGTGTGGCTCAAAAATAGGTCATTGCACGTCAGTTAATCGATTGATTTACTACACTGGCGAATTCTACCACCATGACATGCGCATATTGTTATTTTCATACGGGCCTGCGGGAGTTTATTTAGAGTTGGTAGATGAATTTGAATGTAATTCTACTCAGACTAGAGCTAGGCTAACGTTTGCTCAATTGTTTTTATCCTTTTTGGGGTTCATTGAAGTATCCTAGTGTTCCACTGGCAATTAAGAGTGTCGAGTCTTACATTAGTGTGTCTGATAAGATGAGGTGTAGCCGCGTAGGACTAACATAGATATAAGCTCTAGGGATTGAAGTACCCCTTAAAAACCGTAGTAAGTTTCCTTTTTGGGATTTATTTTGCTGTCATCCAGGTTTTTTTGTTTGTTTGTTTGTTTGTTTTTGGAAATGGAAAGCTCATATCTTTCATGTAAGCACTCATGTAACCTTTATTGATTGATATATGTCCTGTGTTGTTGTCATCATGGGTGACATCCTGACACATTTTTTTTGTTGCTATTTGTTTGATGTCAGGGTGGAGCTAATGCTGGGCATACCATCTACAACTCCGAGGGTAAAAAGTTTGCCCTTCATCTAGTTCCGTCTGGTATCCTTAACGAGGAAACACTTTGTGTTATTGGAAATGGGGTTGTTGTGCATCTGCCTGGCCTTTTCAAAGAAATCGATAGTCTGGCGTCGAATGGGGTCTCCTGTGATGGTCGTATATTGGTATCTGATCGTGCTCACTTGCTATTCGATTTCCACCAAGCTGTTGATGGGCTTAGAGAGGCTGAGTTAGCAAAATCTTTTATTGGCACAACAAAGAGAGGCATTGGGCCGTGTTATTCCAGCAAAGTGATTCGGAATGGCATACGAGTAGGTGACCTTAGGCACATGGATACTTTCCCACAGAAGCTTGAAGTTTTATTGTTGGATGCAGCCTCTAGATTTAAAGATTTCAAGTACACACCAGAAATGTTGAAGCAAGAAGTTGAAAAGTACAAAAGGTTTGCTGAGAGACTAGAGCCATTCATTGCAGATACTGTGCATGTCATGAATGAATCAATCTTAGCAAAGAAGAAGATCTTGGTTGAAGGTGGCCAGGCTACTATGTTGGACATTGACTTTGGAACCTATCCATTTGTGACTTCTTCTAGCCCATCGGCTGGAGGAATCTCCACTGGTCTTGGTATCGCTCCCAGAGTCATTGGTGATCTTGTTGGAGTAGTAAGTGAAAAACTAATCATACTTTCCTACTTTCTTTGATGTTTTTGTCCTTGCGTGATTTTCAGATTCATATACATGGACATATAGAAATACATATGCATGCATAGATATAGATATAGATAGTGAAAACTAGAGGAGGTGGGGGGGGAGGGGGTTTCTAGGCACTTTCTGTAAAATCATTCCCTTCTGTCTTTTGTAGTCTGACTAGTCTCCAACACTTCCCCAACATTCTCTATGATTATCTGGGTTTACTCTGTTAATGTAAGGAATGTGATAGACTGGAAATTGCTGCGCCAGTTTGCTTTTGCTATTGAGTTTTTTTTTTTTTGTCCTTTTTTTTGCTTCTAGAAATTTAATGTAATAAAACTATAAATTCTGTATCTGCAATATTTCCCATTGTCTGATGGTTGACAACCTGCTTCAGTAACAAGTGAACTGGAATTATTGTTGACAAGTTCTTGATATCAGGTGAAAGCATACACAACACGTGTTGGCTCTGGTCCATTTCCTACAGAGATATTCGGTCAGGGTGGTGATCTTCTTAGGTTCGCTGGTCAGGAGTTTGGGACTACAACTGGCCGTCCTCGTCGTTGTGGCTGGCTCGATATTGTTGCGCTAAAGTTTTGTTGCCAAATTAATGGCTTCTCCTCTCTCAACCTGACGAAACTAGATGTTCTATCTGATCTTTCTGAGATCCAGTTAGGTGTTGCTTACAAGGATGTCGACGGTACACACGTCAAATCTTTCCCTGGTGATCTTCGTGTGCTTGAACGGTTGAAGGTGAGTGGTTTCTGTCAAAACCATTTCCTCATCGTAGATTTAAGTAATGCTTCCTTCTTAGTTTTGTTTGGTTGCCTATATGAAATCAAAATTTTTGGAACTCAAAAAGTAAGGGATTTGACTAATCATGTTGCATCAACAAGGAACTAGAATTACACAAAATACGACCTCACTTACTAGTCCCCGCCCACTGTAACAATTTCGTACAATTTCTAGAACAATAGGAAATTCTAATTCCTACTCTTATGACAACCGAACATTCTAAAAGTTTTCCACTTCCTAGGAATTCAACGACCACTACCTGTCTGTGAAGTATTGCCCAGACCTAGTATAAGTGTGTAACAATATATTACTGGTTTAAGTTATTTGTTAGAGAAACTTCTTCTGTGGAGTGTTTCAAAATTGTTCTGATGACAAAAATTGGAGTTCCCTGGTTCATCAAGTCATCTCACCCTCACGTGGATACATATGCTTGTTACATGTATTGACCAAGTGAAGCAAGTCGCCCGGGGGTGTTATCAAATATTGTTCCTTGTTTGACTCTTTGCATGTTGGTGCATCTTTATTTGTAGGTGGAATACGAGGTTCTACCTGGATGGCAGACAGACATTTCCTTGATCAGAAACTATGCCGATCTTCCATTGGCTGCGCGTCGCTATGTCGAGAGGATAGAAGAACTGGTTGGAACGCCTGTCCACTACATTGGTGTTGGTCCTGGCAGAGATGCTCTCATTTACAAGTAGAGGGAAGCTTTTTGATCAGATGATTCTAGAGCAATTTCCTTATTTAGTTTTTGGGGAGGGGTCTGAGAATATGGGCATATCTGCCTTCTAACTTCCGGGAGTAATTGGATCCAAACAAAGCTGGAATTTGTTGAGATGCACTCTTTTTGTACTACATGTATCTGCCTATAAATGCTGGGTGGAGAAGTTGCCCCCGGAGAGGCTGCTATGTTAATTTGTTAACTCATCATTTACTGGTAATGTTGTATTTTAATTGGATGCCGAAGTGCTTCGGACATACTCTGTTTCGTTAATTGATTCGCGGTTCATGTGTCCTCATTCTCTCACTTACCATTGCATGCCTAGTCTACACAGGGTAATGGAGAAATCCCGGTACACTTCCCTCGTTTCTCTTCGAGGGAAGTGATTTTGTTTTCAGGCTCACTTTACTGTTGCTAGTCTTGCTACTTTTTTAAACTGTAGCCGACCATTGTTGCGTTTTTGCACTTCCACTATTTGCATTGTCCTCTGGCCTATGAAGGCTCTATCATGATGAGACTATTGTCATTCCCTTAAATTCAAATTGCGCATTAAAACGCAACTAAATTTACGAACTCAACGAACAATTTATGAAAAACCCAACTAAATTTACGAACTCAACGAACAATTTATGAAAAACCCGATGCATCAGCTCGACACGACGACAAAAGAAACCTACGGAGTATGTGAAAAATGAAAAAGAGAGAAAAAGTTTGTAGGATTTAAAAAGACGAAGAGTCGTTGTGCGAAGTCAATGGTTTACTTGACAAGTTCAAATTGAACACTCTTGTTGATCATCATCTTAAAAATCTCCTCCCAAACTCGAAGTAGTACTAGTCACACTGTCACCTCATTGAATCTTCATCTCGACACTTCCCTGTCCCGCAGTAATTTCAATTATGGTATGTCAGTTTCTTTTTTCTTAATTCAGCACTGTATGTATCATCAATCATCACGTGTTCGTATACTACTAACATAAATCGTCATATGAAACCGTAAAGGGGAAGGAAGAACAAGATTGTAAATCAGATTGTTCATGTATAACCAAACTTTCTGTGTGATGATTATATGCAGGCGAGCTCAGGGAAGCCCAAGCTGCAGCTCTACTCTTATTGGCGGAGCTCCTGTGCTTGGCGTGTTCGTATTGCTCTTCATTTTAAAGGTCTCTTTTTCCTGATTTAATTATCTTTTGATTATGTTTTTTTTATTGCAGTCTCAATTTGTGGAGTGAATTTGATTTAAAAAATAATTTATTTGTATCTTAAAACATGAATTGCAGGGCTGGATTTTGAGTATAAGGCAGTGAATTTGGTCAAAGGAGAACATCTCACCCCTGGTGAGGGTTTGATCTTTCGATTTTTCGTTTGTTTAATTTCGCCCTTTGTTTTCGATTTCAGTTAAACTAGCCTAGTATAGAAAGTGATCAATTCTTTTTGTGAAGAACTAGAGTGATCATTCTTTTGGAGACGCAAGAGTGCGTGAAATGGCTCGCTTTTTGGTTGTGTTGAGTGAAGTAAGCTTGTGCCATTGATTGCATAGTAATCTTGAACGAAATATATGAACTTGCAAATTGCACATTTGTACCATTGCACGGTTGATTTAATTCAATCTGTTATTGTGCTCACCTGTCACACTATATTTAGTTCAAATACACAAGCTCCTTAACTTAACCTAGTTCGGAAATACAAAGGTATAATCTAAAGTGCAAACTGTAATACTGAATTTACGTGCATGATCCAAACAAAAAGCTATAGCAGGTATAGCAGCAATGGACATAATCCAACCTTATGATTCCTTTTTTTTTTTTCTTTTTTCTTTTTGCTTGGTGCGGTCATGAAGCACAGTATAGCAGAAATGGACAAAGCTATACCTTGTTCTTGAGAGCTGCGCGGAGGTTTTTAGGACACAAATCCAAGTAGGAACATTGTCCATGTGACGCATGTGGTGAGGCCCATAGCTCTGTACTCTGCCTGTGCCTCGGCAGAGGGTCTAGCCATGACACCTTGCTTCTTGGATTTACAGGGTATTTGCGGTTGACCCAGGTGAATACAATTTCCAGTGATACTTCTAGAAATAGGGTACGAGTCACTAATAAGCAGTAAGATTTTTTGTGGAGTTGTTAACAAGGAGAATACCTTGACCTGGTGCTGATTTCAGGTACCTTAGTACTCCTATTGCTGCTTGTCATTGATCAGAAGTAGATCTTGGATAACGGATAAAGATATATCAGGCTTATAAATGGTGACATAGATAAGTTTGCCTATCAATCTTTTGCATGTGTCTACAAAGGAGTCCTTTTGTTAGGCTCCGTCCTCTTACAATCATCAAATGGAATTTCGTTGGGCCTCGCCTTTGTCCACCCCAAACTCTTGTAGTATGTCATGAGTCATTTCTACCTCAAGTTCAATAGTTTCAGAGTAATCTATACCCCTTTTCTTTCTCCGACCTTGAAGAACTAGCCATAACTTGTATCTGTTAAGGTGCCATCAGTTTAAATTTCAAATTGTAAAGCCATCTATACTCCTGTTTTTATTCTATACTGTATCGATGGCCTTCCCCCGGTTCTGGTCCTGTACTGCTTCATGAAAGAATATGGTTCATTCACCTTGGAGATGTTATGAACCATGTTAGCAAAAACTTGATTCACTAGCTACTAGTGAAACTATAGCAGTGTCCTCTTTATTGCCTCCCTTATAATTTACCTCAAAATCTGTCATCTAGGCTGGTTGCCTTTTGGTTTTGTCAGATTTTCACAACTAAAAATCTGCTTTGCTCTCTTTCAATTGCTAGTGCTTCTTCCGCATCTGTAGAAATACAACTTTCGATCCATCTTTCCACTTTCATGAGCATTATCACGTTGTTGCAGTTAGATGAGTCGTCATGATCTGAACAGTAAGACTCACAGCATGGATTGGTGACTAGTATGGGATGCATTTAGGCATTTTCAGATTGTTATATGGAAGGGAAAACTGTGTTCGTAAAACGGTGACAAATCTCTTTTTAATCACCAGGTCTTGAACCCTAGAAAGGTGGGCGGTATTCCCCTAAGCTGGAACCTATCTCTTCTTCTCTCTGGGTTATAAGCCATGGCAAGGCATCAAAAGGTTTTCGGTTGCTGTATCAGGCTGCTTTGTTGTTCACAACTGAGGCTGGAAGTCTTTTGATGAGGTAAGCAGCCGTCATTACACACAATCCCCTTATCGGATCTTTATCACCTTAACCTTTCTACCAAATTGGGGCTTAGCATATTCACAAAACACTTTGAGGGCTTCAAAAGCATCAGATCTGAACTCAAGTATAAAGCCATAAACCCAGTTTCTCCTTGATAACTCATCCATATGTATTTACTCTAAAGGTAGAGCCTTAATGGATTTGCTGATGGGATCATGAGAAATTGTGAGCTTAGCTATAGAGCATGTGACTCAAAGAAAATTATTGGAGGATATGAGATCACGAGATTGGAAAATTATATTTAGTATAGTCTTATACTAGAATGAAAGCCCGTGCGTTGCACGGGTCTCTTAATAATGATTTCAATTAATAGTAATAAATGATCTCCTATGTTCACGTTAGATGAAAAAAAAGGATGTCCGATTAATTATTAAACTTTTATATCATATGTTTAGTTTAGAGTTATGGGTCCATATTATTATTGAATAAGATTATATATACCTGATTCAAATTGTCATTTAGTTGCTCATCATGTATCGCCGGGGAAAGAAATATAAAGTTAAGTTCTTATAGACTAATTGACAACTTAAGTATTCATTGGACCCATTCTTATGTCAATAAACTTATAGATTGAGGAGTTAGCTTTCATTATCATTAAACGCCAATAGCTTATGACGACGATATTTTGCTAAGAACAAAGTCAGGTCACCTTGACATAATTCCACATAATCACTTTAAAATATATAAGTTTGGTTTTACTTGTTTTCATAATCTTGCGTAACACAAAAATACTATAGTTTATGTATTCCTTAAATTTTGTTTGATGCTACTAATCATACTTAATTATAAATATGTAATATAAAATACTACTCATATGATATCAATTGGTCGTCATTTTATAGATCATACATTTGTGTTACATTTTTATAAGGATCATATTTCATGCTGTCGTAAATAAATTCTTATAATGAAGTCATGCATGAATATTGGATCAGAATTCATTTTCGGCTATATATTCTTTTCTTGTCTTGGTTTTACATATATAATTTTGTATTATGGGCGAACCCATCTATACGGAAATTAGATCCTAATGCCTTTCTTATTCCTTGATTATGAGATGTGTAATATAGCTACTCAACTATAGAAGTTGGGCATGTTTTTCTTATTAAATGTGGTTCATTTGTATATAAGAGTTACCATAACTTGCATTTCGTATAATTCGTATAATTTTCATTGACTTTTTTCATGTTTGTGTGGGTGGATAGCTAACGATTTATGATTAATAGTTCGGAGTCCTATATAAAATATATATTTGATTATTTTTCAATATACTTGAATACTTTTAAAGAGGAGAAATGTACTAAACATGATTCCAAGTTTTTCTCAATGCTTTTATTTTTATTTTAGTACTATTGAAAACATAGTAGTATGTCGCTAGTAGTGTGTGCATGAGTGGAAAGTTAGTACATATAGGACATTGACTTGGATATTGAGTTCCAGACTACCACTGATAGCTAAAAGCCCTACTACAACTAAGAGTCATACTATAACTGAAAGATGTGGATATATTAATAACTAATAGTATAATAAGTTGTTTATACTGAAGTAGGATTACTTTTAATAATAAAAAATCACCAAAACTCTCTGAAAAGCTCCGGGCGTTGTGGGAGCTTTAAAAAAGCCTCCTTTAATAGTATAGAAGGATTGGGGAGCCTTGGCACACCGGTAAAGGTGTTGCCGTGTGATCGATAGGTCACGGGCCCAAGTCCTGGGAGCAGCCTCTTGTCAAATAAATTGACAAGGGAAGGCTTGCCCTCATTACACCCTTGTGGTGGGACCCTTCCCCGGACCCTCGCCTGGCGGGGACGGCAATGTGCACCGGGGTGCCCTTTTAGTCTTATATTGGGGAATATAATATATCACATTATCTCATATCCTTCAATAAAAATCATTGTATTCTTGCTGCGACAATTTTTCATAAAGAGGCATGACCAAGTCTACTAAGTCAAACAGAGAAATTGGAAATAGTAGCATTTGCATTCACATAAAACTTTTCATTACCAAGGACTCAAAACAAAAGCTCTTGTCATAGAAATCATGTTTTCTGCCTTTGGTTTACAAGCTTTAGACACTATATATATGATCTTTTGCCGTCGTTCTCATAGCGCTTCTTGGCTTGTGAGCATGTCTAACGTCTGGCTTGGTCACAATTTTGTGGTTGTCAAGGTAGTACAACAATATAAGCATTATGCGGATTCCCAATCTCTTTTGACCTCATTGGTAGCAGAGTCTTGCACATAACAATGACTGTGATAGAAAGGTTTTGTTTGTCTTCTGTAAATTTTTGCGTTCACACTATGTTTCGCTTAAAGATGAGAACATAGTACACTTCTCAATTTCAGACCGTAGTCTAGGACATCACCCATACAACAACCACCAAGCCTCATTCCCAAATGATTTGAGGTCGGCTAACATGAATCGTTATCTTTGTGGAGGTCATAGAAGTTGAGAATCCTTGTGAACAAGTTAAAAAAGAAGGATTGTGAAAACACGTTTAGCAAGAGTTCTTTTTATTTTATTTTATTTTATTTTTTTTAAACCATAAAAAATAAAGGAATGCGAATAAATTAAAAAATATAATTATAAAACCAGTGAAAAAGTATGAGCGTCTTTACAAATGATAAGGAGAGGTTTCTATAGAGGAAAGTAGGAAAATCATTCGAAAACTATTCTCAAAACAAACAAAGAAACCATAAAAATTTAAAATATATCCTCCACATTTGGAATTACGTCTCTCCACACTCCCTATCCAGCGCCATATTCTCCTAAAGCACCCAGCTACTCCTATCACTTATAAAGTTATAATCACCCTCATCCCTTGTCATTTTGGGTTTTCCCCGACCCCTGAGGGTGTTATCACTTTCCAACCCTTCAAGCCTCTTCCTCGCCATACCACCTCAGTCAATTCAATTCCTCATCAGCTTATCCCTAATGGGTGCAAACCCTACTTTCTCCCTAATCGTTTCATTTCTTAACCAATCCTTTCTTATATGTCCACACATCCATTGTAGCATGCACATCTCCGTCATACTCATATAAGGGTTAATTTACATGGTACCCTCGTGTTTTCCCAAATTGCATGTTGTATCCACTGCCATTTGGAACAAAATGCCCCCAAGTTTTAGACGTTTGCACGTGGTACCCTTGATCTTTGATGGTATGTTAACGGCGTTAGTTGTAAAATGTTTTTGAAATCTAAAAAATCACAGCCATCCATTTAATCCATTGGACGACTATCATAAATCGTAAAAAAAATTATGATATATGTCTTCACCTGGCCACCATCTTCATGTTCTTCATCTTCATTTTTCATTAGTGACTTTCTTCTCTACAACCACCTTTTCTCAAACCCACAATTATAACCTTGATTATTATTCTCTCTTTTCACAACTATCATCATCTTCATCCTTCTCCATCCAACTTCATCACCATTTCCACTCTCTTTCGTCCATGTGCAACACCATAACTTCATCTTCGTTCTCATTTCAAACCCACATTTTTGCCCAAATTAAGGCCGAAATATCATGAAATTTGCCCAAATATTTGTTAATTTAAGACTACATTTCGTCTCATATTTACCCACGTTTTTAATTATATGAATTTGGGGCTAACTGAAAATTTGGGTTTGGTTTTGATTTGGTTAGATTAGGGTCAAATTTTGGGTAAAATGTGGGTTTGAAATGGGGTGGAAGAAGGTGGTTATTGTGATTGATATAGGTGGTGGAGGATGAATATGGTGGTAAGCTTGAGTCAAGAATAATGATGTAGATGGTGATACATGTAAAAGGAAAGAGTAATGAACCTTTTAAATTCAATTTTGGGCATTGTTGTGAATTTGAAAAGAGGCGGAAGTAGCCAAGTAGGTGGCTATGGTGTTTGATTGGGTGTAGGGGAAAAATATGGTGGAGAAAGATGAGATGGTGGAGAGAGATGAGCTTTAAATACGAGGGTACCGTGTGCAAACGTATAAAACTTGAGGGCATTTGGTTCAAACTATCAGAAACTGTGGGTACCACGTGCAATCCGCCAAAAAACGAGGGTACCACGTGAATTAACCCCTCATATAATGAACGTGACACAGTTTCACAGCCCGACATTCGGTACCATATAACAGTGCCGACCTAATTTTTGTGTGGTAAAACTTCCCTTTAACTTTCGCGGCATGTCTGGATCACACAAAAAACCGTGTGGCGTTCTTCCACTACAACCAACCTGAATTGATCCTAAGGGCAACATCTCCATCTAATTCTTCATCCTTTTGAAAAATTTAATATCGAAAGAAATCCGATCCTTCAATAATCTTCCCATCCAACCTGATCATCCCTGTCTCAGTGCACCTAACCCCACCCCCCACTGAACTTACACTCCAAAAACTCAACCGAGATTCTGGTGAGCCGAAACCATGGACACTCCAAAGTGCGCCTCCATAGTTTCAACCTCCTTCCAAGATCATCTTTTGTACAAATGCGGACCATCCATTCAACAACAACAACAACCAAGCCTTATTCCCAAAATGATTTGGGGTCGGCTAACATGAATCGTCATCTAGTAACCGTCTTGTGTACGCCATGAAATTCCAGAACGTTGTAAACCTTTTCGGAGTAATTAAATATTTTCAAAGGAAGTTTTATAAAGTCGTCAAAATAAATTCAAAAGATTTAAAAAAAAACAAATATATATATATATATATATATATATATATAATAAATAAAAATATAAAAAAAAAAAGTTTTGGGAAAAGAGTTAGGGAAACCAAACAAATAAATCAAAGGAGTCAGATTAAGTCCGCCGCATGTATAGAGTCTCTCCACCTCGCCCTATCCAACACCATACTCTCTTCAAGCTCTAGGAATCTCATATCACTTCTAATCACCCTCATCCAAGTCATTTTAGGTCTTCCCCGACCCCTACTAATATTACCACTTCCCTACCCTTCTACTCTTCTAACCGGCGCGTCAGTAGGCCTCCTCCTCACGTGACCATACCATCTCAGTCGGTTCTCCATCATCTTATCCCCGATGGGTGCAACCCCTACTTTCTCCCTAATAACTTCATTTCTTAACCTATCACGTCTTGTATGCCCACACATCCACCGTATCATGCGCATCTCCGTCACACTCATCTTATGAACGTGACACTGTTTCACGGCCCAACATTCCGTGCCATATAACAGTGCCGGCCTAATTGCCGTTCGATAAAACTTACCCTTGAACTTATTGGGCATTCCTCGATCACACAGAAGTCCTGTGGCATTCTTCCACTTCATCCAACCTGATTTGATCCTATGGGCCACATCCCCATCTAATTCTCCATCCTTTTGCAGAATCGATCCCAAATATCGAAAAAACTCAGATCCCTGAACAATCTCACCATCCAAATTGATCGTCCCCGTCTCCGTTTGCCTACTGCCGCTGAACTTACACTCCAAATACTCGGTCTTGCTCCGGCTCAACCGAAACCCTCTCGACTCCAAAGTGTGCCTCCATAGTTCCAACCTCCTCTCCAAATCTTTTTTCGTTTCTGAGATCAACACTATATCATCTGCAAACATCATGCACCACGGTAAATCATCCTGGATTGACCTCGTCAATTCGTCCATGACTATAGCGAAGAGAAACGGGCTAAGTGCAGACCCTTGGTGCACTCCAATTGTAATAGGGAACTCTTCTGACTTCCCTACACTAGTCCGTACACTCGTGCTAGCTCCTTCATACATGTCCTTAATATGATACCAATTTAGTGAGAACAATCTGAAAGATTCAAGCTTTCCAATAACAACTTGAAAGGGAAAGCAGGGAAGGGCAACATACAAATTTGATAGATTTGTGTCAACAATGGTAATCAATGCCATGTTGAGTGAAATAAGCATGTGTCATTGAAACTTAAAAAAGAACTAATCTAAAAAGAAATATAAAAACCAATGTCTAAACTAATGGTTAAGGCACACACTATGGTTTTATACCTCCAACACGCTCCCTCACACAAAGGCCCACTTGGGCTTGAAATGTGGGTAATACACTGGCCCACAAACAACTTAGACTGAAGTATTTTATTGATACTCCAACATAACAAAGGAGGGGGCTAGCAGGATTCGAACTTGAGACTCTCATACCATGTTCAATAAATAACCAACTCACCAAAAGTCTAGACTTTTGATTGAGTTGGTTGTCTATCGTTGCCTTACAATTGAGCGGTTGATGTAACTGAATATATTTTTGTATGTTCGAGTATAAGCCTATCAAACTATACATACTACAGCTCCTCTAGTTCTGTTCTTACAAAAGGACAAACTTAAACACAAGCTGTAATACTGAAATCACAATGCAGGATGCAAACATAGAGCTACCTACTTCTGTCTTTTAGCTAAAGAACAGATATGTTGTTTTAGTTTTTTTGAAAAATGGTTAGTATAAAAAGGGATCAGTTATTTTAGAAACTAAGAACTAGAATAGTGATAATTTCTTTTTGCGATGCAAGAGTAGGTGAAGTGATTTGCAGTTTCATCGAAATAGTAGTTCCATCTATTTGACAGTATTGCAATTTGTAAATGCTCCGCTCATGATCTGTAATTCGTGTGCTTAGCAAACTGTTTGTTTGGCTTTTTTTTGGGGGGGCTGATGTACTTTATAGATTGTTGAGCTTATATCTGGGCAACGTGAGTTTACAGTTTGTTTGGTGATTGACAGAGTTTCAGAAACTAAATCCTCTTAGTTATGTGCCGGTGTTGATTGATGATGACATTGTTCTGGCTGATTCGTTTGCAATCATAATGGTCAGTTGCTTATTCCAGAACCATATTTATTTTAATTCAAAAATTTTAGTACCCTCATCCTAGCAGCTGAAGATGTCAGTCACAAGAACTTTCTGTGCTATGCAGTATCTGGAAGAGAAGTATCCTGAACGGCCATTGTTGCCCAAGGATCTTCAGAAAAGAGCCCTCAACTACCAGGTAAACTTAGCTATAGTTAGCATGTACACTCATTTTGATTTCGTACATCATGATTCATCGATGTGTCACGTATAAGTTGATTTTCTAATTTTATCTAAGAGTAAAATAATCCTTTGTGATCCACTTCACAATTTTATAGAACTGTGTTAAAACTGTCAAGTGCTGACTCATTATCAATGTCCAATATTTGTTGAGTCTTCAATTAGATCTCCTCTAGCTCGACCTACCCTTGGGTGATCGCTTTGGGCTAAAAATACCACAAATACTCCTCTTTTCAACACACATACACGAAAACACATGAGTATCCAAATATATAACAAACCATGCCTCTTAAACTTGCCTAATTTCAAGCTGTTATCTACTATAGAACCCATCGTATCAGAACTTTTCTAGGAGGACAAACTAAATAAAACGGAGAAAAAAAGTTATAAGAGCAAAAAGGAGGACAGTAAAAAAAATGAAGGGATATACAAACGGGAAACAAATAAGGGGGCGTTTGCTTAGCCAGGGGGAAAGGAATGGAAACAAGAAAGGGAAAGTAATTAAAACCCTTTGAATTCCTTCATGTGTTTGGTACTTTGGTTACACTCCTCAATGATTCCCTACTCCCTCACTCTTCTTCACCCTCAAGTTGCAGACATCAATAACAACAACAACCACGCCTTATTCCCAAAATGATTTGGGTTTGGCTAACATGAATAACATTGTGGACCATTTAGAAATATTGAGATACTTTCAAAAGGAGTTTTAGAAAGCAAAAGGCCAAAAAAAGTTGGAAAAACCAAGCATAAGAAAAAAGAGTCAAATGAAGTCCTCCGCATAGATAGAGTCCCTCCACACCGTTCTATCCAACACCATCCTCTCTTCAATCCCCTAGGGCGGTCATATCACTTCTAATCACCTTCATCCAACTCATCTTGGGTCTTCCCCGACCCCTAATAATATTATCACTTTCCCACCCTTCAACTCTTCTAACTGGCGCGTCACTAGGCTTCCTTCTCACATGGGCATACCACCTTAGTCCTCAATGAGTGAAACCCCTACTTTCTCCCTAATAACTTCATTTCTAAACCGATCACGTATTGTATGTCCAAACATCCACCGTATCATGCGCAGACCACCTCATCTTCAAAAAAAAAAAAAAGTTGCAGACTACCAAGCTTGTACATCCTTGTATATCCACGGACCATGATCACATGGCACTACCTCCGTCCGCCCCACCCACTTCTTCTCCTTCATTTCAACTCTCACCACCACTTAGACGTCACATTGGCCTTGAGATCCGAGTCATAGACACCTCCAAGTAGCACAAGGGTGATGGTGCGAGGGTGGACGTGGTGGTGCGATGTGGATCTGATGAGTGGTTGTTGTGAGGGTCGTCGGATTTGTGGGTTTGTGCAGGTGCGGCCGTGCAGGGTTCGTCGGATATGTTGGTTGGTTCAGGTGTGACGAGGGTTGTCGGATCTGTGGGTTGGGTAGCCCATGCAGGTGCAGCCGTCCGGGGGTTGTCGTGGTGTGAGGATTGATTTTTTGGTGGTATTGGGTTGTGGATGTACAGTGATTTCAATGGCGATTGTTGATAGTTGTATGGTGGCGTTGGGTTCTCAGTGGAGGTTGTAGCGTGGGGATCTTGGTTATTGGTGGTGGGGTTATGTGGAGGATTGCTTTGATGGTGGAAGATGAAACCCCAGTATGAGGTAATCATCAAACCCTTGGGGGGGGGGTAGTGAATGAAGGTAGAGGGATTTGGGGGAATTAATAGAAGGAAAGTGGGGAAAGGGAATGGCATAAATGAGCGACCAAACACAGTATTAGGAATTATTGACATTATCACCCTAACTTCGTATGGTAATATATAAGCTTGGCTTGTGGGATTGGAGAAGATTACAGGTGAAGGCTAAATTCTTCACCTTTTATCCTTTGATGATCTGCAAGGATGATCAGTTTCTCCTGTGTCAACAGGATAGGGTGACACACAAATTTTTATCTTTTGAGTGTGGATAACTGGATATAGAAGGTGATATTTGAAGTTACTGTCCGAGAAGTTCAAAGTTGCTATCCCAATCAAAGGCAATATAGATAGTGCTGCAATAGGAGGAATGGATCGGAATGGGAGATTCAGGTGATGGTTGTCGTATCTATGGGTTGATTTATGCAATTTTGTGGTGGTGGTGGTGGTGGGGGGGGGGGGGGTTCAATGCAGAATCAATTTGATCATAATGTTTGATGGTCAGGAGAAATACGTAAGGTGCTAGAGCTTGGCCAAAAAGAGAAGTTGTACATGAAGGATGCAAACTGGAGCTATAGGATTTTGATGGTTGTTAGTACTAGCTAATTTTCCAGTTTGTTTTCCTTTGATTTTAATATAAAAAACAAGCACTAGCCATTATTAGAACTATAACCGCTTATGTCAATTAGTTCGATTGTATCTATGCTAAAGCAAATTCCTTTCCAAAGCTTATGTTTATTTTGCTTTCTCACTGAGTCATTTCATCGTCGCTCTTCCTCGAAATATGATCAGTAGACATTTCCATGCTCTTCTTTGTTTTCCCACCTTTTTCAAGATAAAAATTCACCGATGAGGATTGTGTAAGATCAGAATTACTTTTTCTTCTATTTCTTTTTGTTTTACAACATTGTTAATATGTTGATATCGGAAGTATGCCCTGGGTAAGACCAATTTTGAAACATGTATCCGTTGATATAGTGTATGGTTATTCAAACAGTGCGTAGTGAGTTATATAATTATAACTATCTAATCCGTTTTTGACCTCTGTTCAAGGCTGCAAATATCGTTGCCTCAAACATACAGCCATTCCAGAATCTAACAGTGCTGGTTAGCTATAATCTTCTCTCTCCACGTACCTTTTATTATGTCTCATATCATGTGATATACCAGTTTTCAACATTTCCTTTTTTCTTTCATTCAAATGCAGAATCTTATCGAAGAAAAACTCGGCTCTGATGAGAAGCTTCCTTGGGCCCAGCACCATCTCAAGAAAGGCTTTGTTGGTAAGAATATATACTTGGTCATTATTTTCTATTTTACACTTTGGTTTACAGTTTTGACGAGGTTATTATCTCCTCTGGACACTTCGGAACCCATGATTGTAGACTGTTGATTGTTTATGATTGATCCAGTTTCCAGGCATGAAATACTTATATTTCTGTGTATTATTTTCTTCTGCTTAGAATCCTGAATACAATGTGGGGGTTCATCACACTAGCTTTGATTTGTTTGTGTCAGAGAGCTTAATGCTCTAAGTAGTTGTTTGGTTGCCCACTAAAAACACAGGAAATCCAAATTCCGTTGAATGACGAATATGGTAGGCTGTTTGCTTGACACAAAATACATGAATTGCAAAGTCCTCCAAAATGGAAGAAATTGCTTACCTAGCCCCTCCGAGGTACGCCAATTCCCGTGGAATTCCGTTTCATGTGTTCGACCAAACGAATTTAGCCAATTCCAAGGAATTTGAGGGACATTCGAATTCCTAGGCATTGTAAATTCCAGCCGTTAACTAAACAACCACCAGGTTATGTCGTGTTGTGAGTGATTGGTTGGCTTTACATGTCCCACCAGGCACAAGTTTTACGAGGAAAACCCCAAAGGAAACTGAGGAAAAAAACCAAAGCGCAATAGGACTTTACTTGCGGTGTTGAAGTTGTGAAGTGTTGTTGTTATGGCTCCTCAGAAGAGAAAGGGGAGTTGGAAGAAGTCTAATGCGTATATAGGGTTGACAACCTTCGACTGCAGTAAGGAAGCGCTAGGGATTTGCAACCAGCAAGGGTAAGGCTATTCGTTCTGTTGGGGTGGGTTCTTCCTTGCGATAGACTTTAAGGACCTTGCTTTGGCCTGCGAACACCAACGGACAATAAGGGAGCCGCGTCGCCCCTCCGAAGCTCAAGTCAATATCTAACCGAAAATGAATGGGGTGTGCAGAAATAGCACGGAAATAGTAATGTCAAAGAAATAGAATGTAATAAAGAACCTGGCCATTGATTACAAATGGAAGGGGTATTTATAGGGAATGTGAAGACCCCTAGGAATAATTCTAGGTGAACCTAGCCAATCCTAGCCCTCCATTATGCCAAGATCTAATGGTCGGTGTCCTTTGGATAATAAAGACATCACATGGGCTTTTCCAAGGAACAAATTTCTTAAAGGCTGTGGCCCATTCACAAAATGGACGTTCCCACCGCGTTCACGGCCCAGCTGGCGTGCCAGCGAAAGTGGGCCATAGTGATCCGGGAGTCCCCTCGGATTTTCTCCTATAGAACATATTGTTAGAACGTTTATTAGTTAAAGAGTGGCTTATCATCATGTAACATTTAATCATGCATTATGATTAGATGTAGTGGTATTTATGTGAAGGAGACGTGTTGTTTGAGGCCAAAGAGGGTTTAAAGTTGTAACATGTGTGAAAGAGGATAAAAGAAACTCTATTTTCCAAATTATTTTTTGATACCAAGTGTGTCCTATCTTCAAAATTAAAAAACGCAATAGTAAATGAAACCTAATTCAAAATCTCTTGTTTGCTTCTCAACAGTGTCATCTGTAGCTTGATTGCTTCTGTATGGAGGATCGTAACTAGACCTTTTAGAGAAGTTTGCTTCTATGTTTGCCATTATTTAAACATGTACTGCACCTGATGTTTCTTTACTAGTGATTCCTACCTTGTATACGTGATGGAATGACCCCCTTTGGTTTTCTTTTCGTCAAATTAGCTTTGGAGGCGCTGTTAGATGGACATGCTGGCAAATATGCTACAGGGGATGAAGTTGCCTTGGTTTGTTGCTTCTTATACTCTAATATCAAATATTAGTCTATGATGTACAGGATAGGAATATCTCCCTCTCTTCTACTCTTTTCTTTTTTTGAATGTTCAAGAATGATTGCCTTTCATAGTTTTATAGATACCTACTTTATCTTTTATCTGTCTCCCACCCATTTTTCCCTAAGAAGAGGGGTTCCACCGTACGAAGCAAGAATGAGCTCTTTGATAGGATGAGCTGTTTGAAAGCAACTTATTTACTTTTGCCTGTTTATATGAAAACCGAGAAGGCTTATCATTTATGTACAGTACAGTCAAACATGGCAGTCACTCTGTGACGAAGGGAGTATAATCTTATTGGTAATTATTCTGTAAGTTGAACCATGAGAAATGTTGTTCTTTCTGTAGTAAGTTTGCACTCTTGTCGCTTTGTGGGGTCTACTTTTCTCTGTCATTTTCTTTTCCTATTTCTGAAAAAATCTTTGGGGGATTGGGGGGGGGGGGTTGTAGTTGAAGAACAGATTAGTTTTGTAAGGATCTATCTTCCCCATTTTAATAGTTATGGGTAAAATGCATACCGTGCCAAAAGGGGAGAGTTAAATCAGTGATCACTTGATGCTCAAGATATCGAGGGGATATAATATGAATTATTTGACAATGTGCAGGCTGACTTGTTTCTGGCACCTCAGATAGCAGCGATGAAGAGGTTCAGCATTGACCTGGTAGTATTTTCACTGAAATTTTCTTCAATCTAATTCTTTGCAAATTCTGATAAAATATGACTTTAAAAAAAAAAAGCTTTTTAGAATATTTTCTTTTCTTATCCACTATTTTATGTTTCATTTCTGTCATTCACTATTCTGACATATTTGTCAATATGCATTCTGGAGGATTATGTTATGTGGCTTCTAATCAATTACTGCTCTTTGTCGATATGTACTTAGACTGAGTTCCCTCTATTGGAGAGATTGAATGACGCATATACGGAACTACCAGCATTTCAATGTGCCATGCCAGAAAAGCAGCCAGATGCTGCAAGTGGCACCCAATCCTAGGTTTGTATTTGTAGATCATATTCGTGATTCAGATTATGCTAATTTTGTCTTTCTGTAGTGACCTTTGCAGCATGGGATAGAGAATGCCTTTCTTTAGGAGAGAGCGTGTTGAAGAAACTGAATACATTTACATCTAAATTTTGAAAAATAACAAAGCAGAACTCTCATTAAGAGGAATATTGAGAGTCGTTTCCAATTTGACTTCCTCGCCTCATTTTGAGGCTCTTCTTCCATTGATAATGGTAAAGACATTCTCTATCAGCTATAGCCTCTTAAAATGGCAATTGACTTGGTCCTTTGCAGCTCAGGTTCTCCAATTTCATCATGTGCCACAACATTTACACATTTCTTTGCACAGCTTCTATTAGTTCTTCGAAGGGAAAGCATAAGTAGCGAGTATTTATTGGTCCTTGGTTATATTTTCCTTCTCATGCAATATTCTTTGGTAACTTATTAGTGTTTTTTAGCTATATTTGAACCGGGCTTGACAATACATGTCTTTTCTATTGACAGGGGCCACATAATGGATGCTGCAATGAAATGAGAAATAATGCTGCTATTGCACAGCTGAGTAACTCGACTGTCCTGTAACCTTGTGTTTTTATGATGCATATGAGGGAGGATTCTAATGGCTCCTAGCAAGCAAGAATGACTAGTTTCGTGGTCGAATGATATGAAAGTACTATGTATAGTGATATGCATGAAGAACATATGGCAAGATACTTGTCTGATAAGAATGTTGGTCCTGAACCAAGCTTTTTCGGTCACTGAAGCAAACACAAGTTTCCCTCAATATTGATGATGTTACTTGACTGAGCCATGTAGACCTACAACAGACAAGTAAGTAGTAAATGAAAAGTAAATGGCGAACTTGTTTTGTGCAAAACTCACAATTTGGTACCAACGCAATCAAGTAAGCAGCAGCTAGTCCTCCAAAGACTCAACAACAATCAAACCTCATTCACAAAATGATCCGGAGTCGGTTAACATGAATCGTCATAAATAACTTGTTATCGTGTATGTCATACTCCATATCAGTTAAAAATCGTTTTGAGCAAGTTAAAAAAATAGTGAAACGCGTGTAAAAGTAGATTTAAAAATCCAGCAAAAGATAGGAAACAAGAGATAAAAAAAATATAGTTACAAAAATAGTGAAAAAAGATATAAACTTTGTACGAATAATAGGCGAGATGGTTTCAGTGAAAATAAAAAGTTTAAGAGACGAGGAAGAAAGAAAATTAGAAAACCAAACAAGAAACCAAAACGAGTCGTATTAAGTCTTTCAAATGGATAGAGTCCCCCCACACATCCCTATCCAGCACCATACTCTTTTCAAACTCTAAAATGCTCACCCTCCTCCAAGTCATCTTCTGTCTTTCCCGATAGGTTATCACTTCTTTACTCTTTTACTCTTCTAACCGGCATGTCTCTAGGCCTCCTTCTCACATTGTCATAACATCATCATGTCCCAAATGGACGCAACCTCTACTTTTGCCCCAATAACTTCGTTTCTTAACCGATCATTTCTTGTATTTCCACACATCCAGCGTAGCATGCGCATCTTTGTCACATTCATCTTATGAACAAGACATTGTTTCACGGTCAAACATTCTATGCAATATAGCAGTGTCTGCAATATCCCCAAATTTAAGACGATGCTTATAAGAGATTAAAGGCTTATATGAGTGTTTAAAAGGATTGATAATGCTACTCATACAAACAAAGTTGACTTTCCTTTTAACAATCTCATGTGATAAGAACTCCAAAATTAAGCGAGTTTGCTGCAAAGTAGTTTTAGGATGGGTGACCTCTTCGGAAATTTCTCATGATGTGCAAGAGTAAGGTCAAAAAGCGCCGAAAGGACCTGTGTTGGTCTGTGAGGTTAATATACAACCTGGCGAGCTTACATAAGTGACTACTTCCCTTAGATGATGAGCCGGGGTGTCCGCATAACTCGTCGTGCGATGAAACTTCCTCTTTAACTTATAAGACATGCCTCGATCACATAAAAACCTTTTGGCGTTTTTCCACTTTAACCGATTGAATTGGATTTGATTTATTGATCAACATCTACATCTAATTCTCTATTCTTTTAGAGAATCGATCTGAAACATCGAAAGAAATATAATCTTTCAACAACCTTATCATCCATCATGATCGGTCCTATCTCAATACGCTTAACCCCCTTGAACTTGCACTCCAAATACTCGATTTTGCTTTTACTTAACCGAAACCCTGGAGACTCTAAAGTCTGTCTCCATAGTTCCAACCTCTTCTCAAGATCTTTTTTTATGAGATCAACACGATATCATCTGCAAACATCATACACCATACCATTGTACATCATCCTGGATTGACCTCATCAATACGTCCATGACCATAGCAAAGAGAAATGGACAAGCTGAAGAACCTTGGTGCACTCCACATAGAGAGAAAATCATGGCAGACGACAAAAAGAAAAAAAATGTTATATTAATCAAATCCTTAAATTCATTACACGGTTTCTTGAGGAGAGAGGAAATTGTAAAATTGGGGTTGCACAAAAAAAAAACAACAATAAAAAACCAAAATTTGTTCTGAGAGGGGCTTGAACTTAAGTCATTTGAGAGATATAGTTAAAGTGAAGGTGGTATACATACAACAAGTGTATGTGGAATCTCATACACTAGTCAATGGGGAGCTGCCACCTATGATAGATGAAAAAAAAAGTTGGAGGGAAACTGATAGCATTTAGGCGCAATTTTTATTTCGAGTTGGCGCAATTATGGGGATGGTTCGGGGGGAAAAATTCGGAGGGAAAAAAAAGTAGTATGGAAAATTTAAAACATGAGAGAATATTATTTATTCCTTTTTTTGAATTAATCTCATTTCTTGTATGATTTACATTTCCTAAGTCCATTATGAATATAAACTATATTATCGTAAAGCTCTTTTCGAGTACTTTCAAATGAGTAGCATATTTAATATGTTTTGGTAAAAATTGGAAAATTGTATTCAAATCCTTCAATCTCATATATCCAATTAATCTGTTCATGTCGTAAGTGTTATCCAGTTTTGCTCTTATTTACCATCTTCAAATAATTGTTCATATGGCCTATTCCATCACTCTTCTGTAGTGAATTCCTTTTGAAGTGTAAAAGTCAACTCATGAGCAAATAGAACTTGTACTAACCTTAATGATAAAAAATAAATCCATGGCTCTTTAAGTACATCCACCAGCCTTGCTTCCTACATTTTGTTATAAGCTGCAATCTTTTCATCCACCTCGGTTCTAGTTGCCTCTGCCTCTCTTTTAGCTGCCGCGAAGTCTTATTGAGCTCATTCCGCTTCTATTCTAGCATGTTCTGATCTGAATCTTTCTAGCCTTTCTCTCTTACTTTCTCTAATTTGTTCACTGCATGCAACATATAATTATGAATGAACATAAATTATAGGTTGAGCAAAGCATCAAATAGTGTGGGGCATAATGCAAGTCATAAACTTACTTTTGCATTCGTGTTGTTAGCTGAAGTGGTCAAATTTACCGACTTCTTTGATGATTTTATTTTACGAATTTATAGAAACACTTCAACTCTTGAACACACTCTTTCCGGTCTTCTTCTACACATAAAACTCAGTAAAATCTGATAATATTAGCAATCATACAACCTGCAAAATTTAGTACACTCTTTTTAGGTTCTCTTCTTCTTACACCATTCTAACAATGCACTCTTCTAGTTATCCTAATAAGGACGAGGAACACTATTCTTGTCCTCGTCATTTATGTCACTCACTGATGGATAATCAAGGTCTAAACAAAAGCAAGTATGAAATAGAGAAATTGTGGAGGTTTGAAAATTTTCAAGTTTGCGCAGTCGGTTTCGAGAATCTCTTGTAAGGTTCAAACAAAAGTTCATTTTTCATGTACCTTTTTAGAAAGCTAAGAGATCAATCGAAACCATAGATTTGGAATTAAGATAAAAATATTTCTCAATAAGTTGCAGTTTAAGGTTGAAGTAGGTTGTCAGAAAGAAAGTCGTCAAGAACTTTATTTTTCAGGACTGATATATATCTCCTTCTTCAGATAAGGGAATCGGGCGAACTATATGTTCACATTCAAGTTTAGAAAAATAGCTTTCCGGTGGTACTAATCAAAACATCATACGATAACATTTGCTTCGTCCAAAAGCTATTTCCGCACTGTCACGTTCACGTATTATGTTTTTTTCAGAACTGCAGTTGTTGGATATTGATACAATACAATGTTTCCGGGATACTAATTTAAAGCTTGGATTTTGGAGTGAAATTAAATGTGAAGGAGAAAAAATTCTCAAAGGAAAAAAAAAACAAAGCAAGCACCTGAAATGAATAATAAGGAAGGATGACATAACCTTAAGGAAGAGGTTGCCTTTATTTAATCTTCCAATTTGCAACTTTCTAGCAGCCTTCTTTGACTAATGAATCAAGTATATTCTGTAGCTCCCCAAATCACGATTATCACATCAAATTGAATAGAAAAGGAGCAGCAACAAGTAACATCTAGCAACCCAAATCTGGCATCAAAATCCAGCAAGTTGTTGCATTAACCTCAATTGAACTATAGCTTTCTCAATCCCATCTATAGCCCTTGAATTTTTCGTGAATTAAGGAGGGTATTACATAGCAATACCAAGCAACAAATTTACATAAGCTCGAAAGATTAATTAATAACAATCAATTAGATACACAAAACAATAACAATACGCAACAACAACAACTATAAGACTCACCGTACAGCTTCATAGATTGATTAGTCCCAAGTCTGAATACATAGCAAATCGGCTATGACATTTCTTCGATTCAAGAGATGATTGATCAATTCGGAGAGAGCAAATGTAAACATAAATTTAGGGCATGAGGATGTAATAGTTTTTCCCAACTTCAAACACAAACACAAACTTATTGAATCAGAAACACAAACTTGTGAAATAATTTCCATGTCGAAAGTCAATTAGTTGATACACAATAACACTCTAGAAGTTAAGATTGATCAAGTAGCACACGTATAGATTCCACGGATGGTCTCTATAGCGACGAACGCCTGAGTCGTGCGATGATTGCACTAGGATAGGAGTCGCCACCAAACAACTGTGGGGTGTTTGGAAACCATGCAATGCGATCTTGTTCCTTGTTACCGAGGGACTACGTAAACGCTAGGTGAGTCTGTACCCATTGAGCATAAACGCTTGGAGAAGCGAGTCATGCCAAGTACAAAACACGTTTGGGAGTCGTTTACCGAAAGGGACAAAACCGAGGGACGTAAGGAACAAGATGGGCATTGTGCCCTACGCCAATATGCAGTCTACGGACCGCAAGACTGGGTTCGGGGGTGACGATACGTGTTGGGAAGCCATAAGACACCCAACCCCGCCCACATATAGCGGCCTCTACTAGTTGAATTATCGTTTACAAGTCGTCGAGAAGTCAAGCCATGCAAGTTTACAATCATTTACAAGTTATATACAACCTAGTAAATTTGGTAAGTCGGTTATTTAGCACATAAACTAGATCTTAGATCGCAACGTCGTTAAGATTTATCAACGGCCCTTAGCTACCAACTTGTCCAAGCGCTTTGCGCTATGTGTGTTAGGCGTGATTCATGTAATTTGTTTTAGATCTAAATCTTGGTTAGGCAAAATATAAATCTAGGTCGAAATTAATAAATTGCACACGAAAGTGAAGGAGTAGAAATGAGAATAAAAAAAGATGAGTTTAGAAAAAAAGGGGGTGCCCTCAGTACTTACGTGTGTCCGCGATACCACTACTTGCTCTACAATGCTTCGAGATCGTTATGTTGATCCTTAGTATGCGCCGTTGGGGCTAGATGTGTACTTAGAGCGATGTGTTGCTCTTCGAACGTGGTGTTTAAGAGGGGCTTTGCTTGAGTTGTTTTTTATTGTGTGTTGTGTTTAGGGGTGTCCTAGAGTGTAACGCCCTAGGGTTTTTGTGTATTTGTTGTGCTAGGGTTTTGTGTTGTACTTGATAGGGTTTTGTGTGAGAGAACGGAAGAGAGAGAAGTAGAGATTCAGAGTGAAAATGGTGTGTGAATGTGTCAAATGAGGTGGAAATGGGGGTATTTATAGTGGTGGAGAAGACCTAGGGTTTCGGCTGAGCTAGGGCTAGGTGCGTCATGCGCAGGTGTGCTGCACCACACGCGGGTATGGCTGCGTCAGGCGCAGGTATGGTTGCGTCAGGCGCGAGTATGCTGCGTCAGACGCGGGGGAAGCTACGCATGGTGCAGGCAGAGTTGCGCCAAGGCCTATGCGCGCGCACAGATGTGCGTCTGGAGCTTATGACGCACTATGCAAAATTGCATATCTGCCTTCTTACGATATGAGTATTGTACATGTGAATTTGGGTGGGCAAATGACGTACAAAAACATATTTTGTTGATGATTGTTGGCGGTTTAGGCATGCCGGGTCAATCCTGAGTTAGGTCAGGTGTAAAAGGGGAGGAAAATGGTTGTTTTTGCCCTTGTTTTGAGTGAAGACGCATTTGCTAACGCATTCACGACAACGGTGGTTCACATAGTAGAGCAAGTAGATGCATTTCACTGTAAAATGTCCTTTCATCATCAGGGATTTGGGTAGGGACAAATGCAGGTGTCTACAGAAACCCCCACTTTGACTGAGGCTTGGACAAGGCGAAAGTCAAAGTATGTAAATCGTGCAAACGAGATGCGAATGCACGTGGAGGGTCGTTTAAGGTCCATTAGACCGCCGTTGCGTTTTTAGAGGTTCGCCAACCAATTAGTTGACATACCTGTTGTTTATAGTCAGTGCGACTGCGGATGATGTTTATGGTCGGTTCGACCGTTGGATAGCATTGTGTAACTTGCTGGTTGTACTTGTAGTGATTTTTGAATGTCGGAAGTGGGTCCGATGTTACTTGGTGATTATGTCAATGTTTAAGGTCAGTGCGACCGCTGATTGCTAGTAGTGATTGTTTATACTTATATCAGAGGTGGGTCCGATGTTGCATGATAATGGTAGAGCTAGGTCCACTACTGTTGATGGTATTTGGCTTGAGATGTTGAAAGTGGGTCTGACGTTGCTTGATCATGGTGGAGTTAGGTCCACTGCTGTTGATGGTATTTCGCTTCAGATGTCGAAGCTGTCCGACGTTGCTTGATCGTAACGGAGTTAGGTCCTTTGGTGTTGAATATAGAGTTTTGCTAGATGCTCGAATTTAAAGTCGTTGCGACTGTTACATGACTTGAAGGTGTGTGATCTTGCTCGATCTTTGATGGCATGGATTGACATTGTCGAAAGGAGTCCCCACGTTTGCATGAGTGGGGGGATCATGAAGCAATTGTATGTGGCTTGAACCTTTGCCAAGTTGATTATGCATGGTGAAAATTCTTGTTGTATGTACTTTGTCTCACTCTTGTGCGAGCAAGGAGATCGTGGCGCCGAAATGTGTGCTTTTGACCTCGCGGTTCCAATTCTTGGAGGGTAGTGGTGATGGACGATTGCATCTTGTCCTGAGGGTGGCGAGTGCTGCCTAGTTCTCATGCAAATATTTATGCAAGTAGTGTGCAAATGTATATCATGTGATGAAAAGCAAGTGATGCCTAGCGCTCGTGTAAAGGGTTGTGCAGGTGGTGTGCAAGTGTAATTGACTCGATGTAATGCAATGTTATGAAATGCAATGCGATGATGTTGTGCATTTAGAGTAATGCAACCTAGACTCGAGGCACATGCAGATGTAAAATGCGAAAAAATGCAAGGGAGTACCCCGACTTCCCCCAAAAGGAAAAAGGATGAAAGAGATGTTAAGTTTCATGGAATAAAACTAAGAGTGCGAAATAGAAAAAGGTGAGGAGAACAAAAATGTGTAGGAGTGAGTTTGAGGTTTCCCCCAAAAGAAAAAAAAGGATGAAAATGGTTAAGTTTTATGGAAGATATTTGAAGTTTTCCCCAAAAGAAAAATGATGAAAAATGTGAGCAAAAGTTGGATTGTTGTCCAACTTATGGTGGCGGCGAATAGTGACATTCCCACTGTTCGAGGATGATCTTTGTGCTTGCTGCGGAGCATGGCTTTGTATTTGTAATGGCAGAAATGTATGCATGTGGTGGCACACGACTTGATTCTTGAGGCGACTCAAGGGTTAGTGTTGGCGGTGGCGCCATATCTAATGATTCCAAATGGACGAGACGTGCTGCTCGTGATGACGATCGTTCTTATCTTGGGTCGACAAAAGATTCCATGCGTGGGCAAGAGAAAAAAAAAGTCCAAGAATGGGGAATGTGGAGTTCGGTAGTTGTGGCTGGCTCAATGGGGCCTTGATCCTTGATGTTGGACAAGCGGGACATAAGTGCTGGAAGCATGTTTGATGCGGCTGGCCAAGGGTTATGACTTGTAATGTCGTTAGAAAATGGGGAATTTAGACCAATGCGTCGCCCTAAATTTGCAAAAGGGTAGGTTAATAACGTGGGTTCAAATTTCCATGTCATTTAGCACTACGGGAAAAGAATCAGAGAATGCATGCATGGCGAGCTTGATGGGCGATCCTCAAAATTTGTAGTGTCTTACCTTCGCGATTATTATCCGTCGTGCGTAAGAACTCTCGTGGTGAATCATCAAATGTCGAGTTCTTGAATAGATTTGCGGCCGATTGCGGTGGCGTGATTTGCACGATCTCAATCAAGGAGGACTTTTTCGGTGCTTTTGTAGCTGGCTTGGGCGACAAAGGCTCTGGCCCATTCTAGCCCCAATTGTGCTGACTTGACCATGTTAGCAGTTTGAAAGACACATTATGCTTGATCTTTTCAATTCTGTTGAGGGATGCTTTCACTTGTTCGTGACACTTGTTACATATTTCAATTAGAGTCTGGCTCTAGCTTCAGAAGTTTGCCCTTTTTGTTAGGCATTTTTCATTTCTGCTCCACTTTTTAAATCTTGCAAATGTTAGTCTATTTGCAGTTAGTGGCTCCAACTTTTAAGTCTTGTCGTTTGTTAGTTATAAACATTTATAGTTAGTGGCTCCATTTTCTTAAGTCTTGTCGTTCAAGTGAAATCAACACCCCTTACCCAGACTAGGAAGATGTAGGATAAAAATGAAAAAGCTTATCGGCATGGAGGCTCTGCGGGCTACCAAAGAAAATGGATTCAATCGTTAGGGATCAAAGTCATTTATGTAGTTACAAATTTTTACTTCCAGTCATTAATCGTGCAGCGTAAGATAGACTAGGATTCGTCGTTGGATGCTCATGAGAAATATGGTATACCAAAAGCTCATTTATTCCATCAGCGAAAAGGAGAAATTTCAATCGGTAGGAGGTATCTATGCTAGACATAGAAAGGAGGTAAAAAAACATGCATGAAACCTTTTGTCTTTTTGTTGTGTCTCGTAAGACTGCCTACGTATCCACTAGCACGTGGAATCAAACCAAATGTAGTTCGGAAAGAACGTTCATTGTTAATGTTGTTGGAGGTTGCATCGTTGTAGTGGTCACTACTACAAAATTCACTATAGACATGGGTAAATAGACATGGGATATGTGGAAAACTGATGTCTATTAAGGAAAACCCGGTAATGAGCAAAGAATAGACATGGGTTTTTTTTATTTAAAACCTACATGTAATAATAGACATCGTTTGTTTTTTAAGAACCCATGTCTATTATAAGAATATAGACATGAGATTTCATTAAAACCCCATGTCTAATGTTTTTTTTTTAGAATCTGTTTGTGTGGAAATTAAAGAAAACCTTATCTCTTTGTCTGACCACCCTTAGGCCTTATCCAATATTTCGGATGATCTCTTGGCACTTTGTCCAGAGCTCAGCGACGACATTAATTTAGATGCAGCGGCGACGACAGAGAAGCTCCAATCATTATTCGGTTTGTCGCCAATAAGCTCAGCGACGACAACCCTTGTCGACGACAACTCAGACGGCGACGACGACGACAACTCCGGCGACGACAACGTCCCATCGTTCTTGGGTTTCCCTATCAGGTATTTTCGCCCTATTTATATTAGGATTTGGAGGTTTTACATACTGATATGTTGGGGTTTACTAATCATGATTTGGGTATGATTTCCTGGGTGTTGAAATATGATTCCCCCCCCCCCAAACCTCAATCTAAAAAAAACCCCTTTCAAATTTCAATTTTGCTTAAAAATTTCAGCACAATCTTCATAATACCAACTGTTTTTCTTAATTAGTACTACTAGATTTTGTGTAATCTACTGTTCTCAGGACTCTGATTGGATTGAAATATTTTGGAAAAGTTGTACAAGTAACTCGGAGGTTATGAAGAAGAGCTGGAGGGGGGTGGATCAGGTACATGTTTACTGCACATGAAAGTTGTTAATTTTATTTCATCTCGAGATTGTGGGAGGAGGATTATTTCGATTAGAGTGATAATCTTAATCGAAATAATCTGATTTTATTTCGAAATTCTACCAGGTTGGTTGTTAATTAGAGTTGCAATAATATTCCAGTTCCATTTCATGTTAATTAGAGTATAAGGTTCATATTTCTTTGGAGGTCACAGGCTGATATGTAGGTTCTTGAAGTTTACCCTTCCTGTTTTCTTTCTGTAAGTGCATTTAGGTGCCTCCTCCGACAATATGAATTCTTCTGTACTCAGTAAATTGATTTTGATGCCTGAATCTGATTTCTCTAGAAAAAAGGTTACTTAGTTTTTGTGAAGATATGGTAGGTTGGAGCTTCTCTGCTTAAAGAAGTAATTTGCCCTGTGTAAACTTTTGAATGTAGTTCAATATCTTTGAAGTTACACTTTTGTAAAGAGACCCAAATTTTAATTTACCAGGAATTCCATTTATGATGAAACTAGATATGTGATATCCTTTTGTTCGTCTTCATGCATTTACTATAGCGGTGTTCAACTGAAACTTTTTCTCGAATGCCAATCTTTAGCTGAAGCATTGACTTCCACTTATACTATCACTTTCACTCATAATAAAGTCGATGACTTCTGTGTCATCATCTAACTTATGAATTTTATGAAGTGCTGTTGCGTTACATTGATTAGTCGTATGCAACTTCTCTGCACTATGATATTATAAAGGTCTAATGTTTTACCCTGTCACTTTATTTGTTATCATGGCAAATCTAACTATGATATTATAAAAGCAGAAGTATGTACCCAGTAACATTGAACTATTATTACCAATCTTGACAACTTGTATGACCTTGCTCATACTAATATGGCACATTGGCTTTAAAATTCTATGCTTTAATTATGATTAATCATGTTCCCCCTTTCCTTCCTTTTTTCTTTTCGTAAGCTTAGTTTTAATCATATCAGTAGCATGATGGTAGTGCCTAAATCAAAACTATAAATTAAGGCTAATGCTATTTAAGTTCACCATCCTTGATCTCTATGAGCTGTCTTACTTGTATTAATTAATACTTGATTCTTAGCCACTTAACTTTAAGTCTAAATTATGAACCCAAAGCCAATTGTAATGAACTAGGCTTTGATTATTCTGTTGCTTTCAGCTTCTCGAACGGTATGATATCTGATTTTGATGTGTTTAGTTTTTCTGTGTAACTTAGCTAAATTGCGACCACATTATATTTTGGTAAATTGCTTTTGAACTGCACCTTGTCTGATAAGACTCTTCTGAGCCATATAGTTTAATTTGTAGCTGCACATAATACATTGAGCTATTGTGCTTTCTTCTGACTTAGCCAAGAAATTATTCCATTGCCAATTGAGAATATAAATAACCTGAAGAACTCTTTCGTATCTATAATAGCTAAGGTTGAACTGGCATTGATAGTTCAATGGTATTGATGGTTGAATTAGTGTCCTTTTATATTATATTCACGAAATTCAGTGCTTATTCACTCCTATTGTTCTAGGTACGTCTTATGGAGCATGAACATGAGCTGATTGCAATGAACACGAACAGTGAGATGTCATTGCAGTCTTAAAATGAGCTTTTGGAGTTTGAGATGGTTTTGCAGAAGGTATGTGCACATTATGCTTGAGTCTTTGATATGTGGGAATCCTGTGACATCATATTTGTATCCAATTCTGTAAGTCTACTTACAAAGCCACGGGAGTTACATAAAGTGGCCCATAGAATTATGGCGCAAAAGCTAGTTTCGCCTGCCTAGCTTTAAGAGGGCAGGGCGAAAGAAAACACATCAAATAATCCAAGCCATGTACTGCTCAATAACAATAGCAAACAACACTTCATAAATTCGTAAGTTAGATGATGATACAGATGAGTGGTGATGGAGGGCTGGGTAGCAAATTTGATAACTTGAATCATGATACCATGCTTGATTTAAAACTAGGACTGCTTTTCAAGTTTACGACATTTAATTGACAATTGTACATCTAATTTAATCTAACTGATGAGTTATTAGAACAGGGAGTTGTATTGAAGAAGGGATGCTTATTATATCTTTTGCAGTGATTTTGAATATAAATATCTAAGTAGACATGGTATGTTTGTGCAGTAATTGAAGAACCATACTCAAAAGCCGAAAAGATACATCGCACGTTCCTGCTCTTGGAATCAGTTTATTGCTTGTGTTGCTGTGTAAGGTCAGATTCACACCCACTTTCTTCCTTTTTTTGCCTTTAGTTTCTTTTTTAATATGTCCCAAGGTTAGTTTATGTGCGTTCTGGTAAATGGTTGTTATTTGAATTTAGATTTTTCCTAGAACTATGAGTAATTTTGGAACTTCCTCTTGCATTTCATTCAAATCATTCTAATGACATGTATGGAAGAGAAAATGACTCATTTGATGTGTTATAAGAAAATCTTGCAGTACGCTTTCTTTTCTTGTTTAGAAAGGTGATATATCATTTTGTAACACATTTTTAATGCATGACTTTTCAGCAATTTCAAGACACAACGCCGTACTCTCTCGAAGACATTGACGAGGTTCGAGATTTATGGGCAAACTGTTATCTTAATGTTTAGATGGGTATAAATCGGGCACAACAATATTGTAGTTCTTTGTTTAATGAGCTGTGTTGGGGCACACCATTAGTATTGTAGACTTGTAGTGGTACATGAATCTCTAGGATAGAAATATGTATGGATGATTTATGTTGGGGAATTGGAAGACACAGATTGAATGAAATTGGGTTGTTTGAATGAATTTTGGTTCTTTTTGAGCAAGTTTAAGTATTGTTGTGGGCTTTATGTATATTGCCCTAGTGAAAATGAAAATATGATGCAGGCTTTATATAAAAAAAGAAATTGCATATATAGACGTGGGATTTCTGAAAAACCCACGTCTATATAAGATATATACATGTCAGTTTTCAGCAAAATCAGATGTCTATATCAATAATAGACATGGGATTTTTGAAAGAATGATGTCTATGGTCGATAATAGACATGGGATTTTTTAACTAATCCGATGTCTAAGGTCTGTATAGACATGGGATTTTTTTAAAAAATCTCATGTCTATATAAGTGATAGACATGAGACTAAAAACCCATGTGTATCTGTTTTTAATAGATATCGTTCAACTTAACGTCGAAAGCATATCCGATATCTATTATAAAAAAAGTCCGACGTCTATAGTTTGTTTTGTACTAGTGGGTGCTTGTTCTTGTCGTCATGAGTTTCCGTGCAATGTAAGATTTAGAGGTCACGACATTGTGCATGAAGTTTGTTATCCCTTTGATTTCGGGATGCTAATGTCGAGAACTTGTGGAAAAAACTTAACATGGACGAGAGGCACGTGTGACCAATCTCGACGTGGATTATGGATCCATAGAGAAGTAGTAGTCGTCCCTCAAACCATTTCAATTCAAATGCTTGAAAATGTGGGCCGGGGTCACCGAGTTGGACAAGGTGTTGACGATTTTATGTATGTAAAGATCGAGTGGTCGTGAAGAGTGGGCTTCAACGACGGAAAGAAAGGAGGTGAGGAGTGGGGCTCGATGATCCTAGGTGGCTAAGATCGAAACAAGTGCAATGTGTGTGATGTGTACGAATACGGATAGGCGTATGGACGTGATGCAAAAATTCTATGGTGGATTGAACGAGGAGTGAGCCTCGATGATCCTAGGTGGCTAAGATCAAGTTATATGGTCCAGATTTCTATAAGTTGGACGGAATTGTTGAAAAATGGGTGAGGAGTGGGCCTCAAAAATCCTAGGTGGCTAGGATTGAAAGATACGGATTGACGTGCCGTTAAGTTGCCAAGCTTTGGGCAAAAAATAGTGAGGGGTGGGCCTCGAAGATCCTAAGTAGGTAGGGTCGTTGATACAGATTGACGTATTGCTAGGGTTGATGATACAGATTGGCGTTTCGTTAAGGTGCAGATTTTTGGGTAAAAAAGAGCGAGGAGTGGGCCTCGGAAATCCTAGGTGCTAGGGTTGATGATACAGATTGACGTATCGAAAAAGATGTGAATTTTTCTGTAATAAAGAGCGAGGAGTGGGCCTCAAATATCTTAGGTGGATAGAGTCGATGATACGGATTGACGTATGAGACAGATATGATGCATGACATAACTTATTTTTTGTAGGTTCGATGCATGGGTTGTGATGCGTGTATGCATGGATGCATGTTAAGTCGTAGTGCAAAAACGCGTGCAATGGTTCGGGTTCCTAGGATGCATGAGTTCGTAGTTAGGTACAAACTTGACCCTACATGAGACGGTTTGTCCTAAGAATGGTATGGACTAGGATGATGCATGATTTAGATGACTAGGGGTGGACCTAGATGATATGTAAATGTATGATGCAAGACGCGACTCGATGGACATAAGGTATGTACCTATGTATGTATGATCAATGCAGCATGCTATGGTTGTGTATGCATGACACGACAATGAGGTACTCGATTTTTTGGGTGCAACATGTGTGTGCAAGGTGTATAGGTGTAACACTACGGAATATGGAAAGTGGATTATGGAGTTAGTTTGTCCCACATTGGGAAAATAAGGCTCATATGATCAGTTTATAATAGATTCCTACCATCATACAACCAACAAGGCCTTCACCTTTTAGAGCCCACGAGAGGATTTACGGGTCTAAGAGGTGACTTCCCATCTTATTGGGTTGTGTTGCGACGGACGGTGGTTCGGGCTATTACAGATGGTATCAGAGCAGCCCAGCGACCACGTGCTGGGTGCTGGGGCGAGACCCAGATGGAGTTGGTTTGTCCCACATTGGGAAAATAAGGCTCATATGATCAGTTTATAATAGATTCCTACCATCATACTACCAACAAGGGCTTCATCTTTTAGAGCCCACGAGAGGATTTACGGGCCTAGGAGGTGACTATCCATCTGATTGGGTTGTGTTGCGATGGACGGTGGATCGGGCTATTACAATAGGTGCATATGGTAGTTTGTGTAAGTGTTGAAATTAAAAACAATCAAACACAGAGAAACATGTTGTGGGGCATGGCTAGGAATGAGAATTGCACCATTCAAAGGCAAATGCATGGTGCACGCATAGGGGCAGACACACGAGAGTGGTGCGCACGGGGCTTATGACACACGCATTAGTGCGCACAAGGGGGGAGACGCACGACACGAAAAGTCACGAAAAGTGACGTGTTGCATAGGGAAGGCACCGATGTAATTAAAACTTACTTTGATAAAGTTTAGGGGATGAATAAGGCATAAAAGAGGTCGAAATAGAGCAAAAAAGTCACGTAAGAACAACACATACCATGCAAATGTACTATGGGTAAGGTTTGAGGTTTAGGCTTAGGGTACCACATTATAGGTAGCTATATCTCGATTTGTGGCAGCCCATGCTCGAGAGTATAACATCCTTGCACTAGTGTAGATTCCACGAATGGTCTCTATCGCGGCGGACGCGCGAGTCGTGCGATGATTGCACTAGGATAGGAGTCGCCACCAAACAATTGTGGGGTGTTTGGAAACCATGCAACGCGATCTTGTTCCTTGTTACCGAGGGACTACGTAAACGCTAGGTGAGTCTGTACCCATTGAGCATAAACGCTTGGAGAAGCGAGTCATGCCAAGTACAAAACACGTTTGCGAGTCGTTTACCGAAAGGGACAAAACCGAGGGACGTAAGGAACAAAATGCGCATTGTACCCTACGCCAATATGCAGTCTACGGACCGCAAGACTGGATTCGGGGGTGACGATACGTATTGGGAAGCCATAAGACACCCAACCCCGCCCGCGTATAACGGCCTCTACTAGTTGAATTATCGTTTACAAGTCGTCGAGAAATTAAGCCATGCAAGTTACAATCATTTACAAGTTATATACAACCTAGTAAATTAGCTAAGTCGGTTATTTAGCACATAAACTAGATCTTAGGTCGCAAAGTCGTTAAGATTGATTAACGGTCCCTAGCTACCAATTTGTCCAAGCGCTTTGCGCTATGTGTGTGAGGCGCGATTCATGTAATTCGTTTTAGATCTAAATCTTGGTTAGGCAAAATATAAATCTATCTCGTAAAAGCAATGAATGTGCACGTAAAGAAGGGGTAGAAGATGAGAAAATGTAAAAAGACAAGTTTAGAAAAGAGGGGGTGCCCTCAGGACTTACGTGTGTCCGCGATACCACTACTTGCTCTACTATGCTTCGAGATCGTTGCGTTGATCCTTAGTATGCGTCGTAAGGGCTATATTTGTTCTTGGGGCGATGCGTTGCTCTTAGAACGTGGTGTTTGAGAGGGGCTTTGTTTGTGTTTGTGTTTAGGGGTGTCCTAGAGTGTAAGGCCCTAGGGTTTTTGTATGTGTTGTGTTAGGGTTTTGTGTTGTAGTTGGTAGGGTTTTATGTGAGAGAATGGAAGAGAGAGAAGCAGATTTTTAGGGTGAAAATGGTGTGTGTAGGTTGTGAAATGGGGTGGAAATGAGGGGTATTTATAGTGTGGTCGTGGGCTAGGGTGGCTGCCGTGTAGGGTTTGCGTGCGTCATGCGCTGGGGGGGGGGGGTCGCGCGTTGCGCGGGGGGGTCACGCATGGCGCAGGTGGGTCGCGCAAGCCGTAGCCTAGGTCGCGCAAGCCGCAACCTAGGTGGCGCAAGGCGCAGACCGGCTCGCGCATGGCGCACCTGAGCGTGCGCCTGGACCCTTTGACGCACCATAGAAAATTGTATTTCTAGCCTCCTTAAGACATGAGTATTGCACATGTGAATTTGGGTGGGCAAATGACGTACAAAAACATGATATTTGGCGGTTTAGGCACATGCTTGAGTTAGGTCAGGTGTATAAGGGGAAGAAAATGATTGTTTTTGGCCTTGTTTTGGGTGAAGACGCATTTGCTAACGGATTCACGATAATGGTGGTTCACATAGTAGAGCAAGTAGACGCAGTTCACAGTATAGTGTCCTTTCATCATCGGGCATTTGGGTTGGGACAAATGCAGGTGTCTACAACCAGAAACAATGCTTCATTGGAAACGAAGTATCGATGATGCAAACGTGGGTGGTCCAACCATTATTCAGTCCTACACAAGGTAGAAAGACATGAATGTACCGAAAGGACAAGGGTTCATATGGGACGTGGGTCGTGTCCATGCAAATGACGGTGCTAAACTTCTCAACAAATGTAACGTGATAACCAATCTTCGAGTCTCATCCACTTTGCAAAAAAAAGTCCCCAGTGGAGTCGCCACTGTAGCTTCCACGGATGGTCTCTATATTCGATCCTGTTCCTTGTTATCGAGGGACTACGTAAACGACAGGTGAGTCTGTACCCATTGGGCATAAACGCTCGGGGAAGCGAGTCATGCCAAGTACAAAACACTTTTGCGAGTCGTTTACCGAAAGGGACAAAACCGAGGGACGTAAGGAACAAGATGCCCATTGTGCCCTACGCCAATAGTCAATCTACGGACCGCAAGAGTGTGTTCGGGGGTGACGATACGTGTTGGGAAGCCATAAGACACCCAACCCCGCCCACATATAGCGGCCTCTACTAGTTGAATTATCGTTTACAAGTCGTCGAAAAGTTAAGTCATCAAGTTTACAATCATTTACAAGTTATATACAACCTAACAAATTTGGTAAGTCGGTTATTTAGCACATAAACTAGATCTTAGGTTGCAACGTCGTTAAGATTGATTAACGGTCCCTAGCTACCAATTTGTCCAAGCGCTTTGCGCTATGTGTGTTAGGTGTGGTTCACGTAATTCATTTTAGATCTAAATCTTGGTTAGGCAAAATATAAATCTAGGTCGAAATTAATAAATTGCACACGTAGGTGAAGGAGTATAAGATGAGAATAAAGTAAAAGATGAGTTTAGAAAAGAGGGGGTGCCCTCAGGACTGACGTATGTCCGCGATACCACTACTTGCTCTACTATGCTTCAAGATCGTTGCGTTGATCCTTAGTATGCGTCGTAGGGGCTAGATGTATTCTTAGAGCGATGTGTTGCTCTTCGAACGTGGTGTTTAAGAGGGGCTTTGCTTGAGTTGTGTTTGATTGTGTGTTGTGTTTAGGGGTGTCCTAGAGTGTAACGCCCTAGGATTTTTGTGTATGTGTTGTGATAGGGTTTTGTGTTGTAGTTGCTAGGGTTTTGTGTGAGAGAATGGAAGAGAGAGAAGTTGAGATTCGGGTTGAAAATGGTGTGTGAATGTGTCAAATGAGGTGGAAATGGGGGTATTTATAGTGGTGGAGAAGACCTAGGGTTTCGGCTGAGCTAGGGCTAGGTGCGTCATGATTAGGTGTGCTGCGCCAGACGCGGGTATGGCTGCGTCAGGCGCGACTATGGCTGCGTCAGGCGCGGGTATGGCTGCGTCAGGCGCATGTATGCTGCGTCAGATGCGGGGGAAGCTGCGCATGGCGCCGGCAAGGCTGCGCCAAGGCCTATGCGCGCGCACCGATGTGCGTCTGGACCTTATGACGCACCATAAAAAAATTGCATTTCTGCCTTCTTACGACATGAGTATTGCACATGTGAATTTGGGTGGGCAAATGACGTACAAAAACATGTTTTGTTGATGATTGTTGGCGGTGTAGGCATGCGGGTCAATCCTGAGTTAGGTTAGGTGTAAAAAGGGAGGAAAATGGTTGCTTTTGGCCTTGTTTTGGGTGAAGACGCATTTGCTAACGGATTCACGACAACGGTGGTTCACATAGTAGAGCAAGTAGACGCAGTTGACTGAAAAATGTTCTTTCATCATCGGGCATTTGGGTAGGGACAAATGCAGGTGTCTACAACACGACATACCCTTCATCAAAAAATCAAGGCTACAGAATTGAATTGAACGTGAAAACGAGCGGCTTGGAGGAGAGAGTCAAAGGCCAGTCGTGTGACGATTGTTGATACACACCACTTAGTAGTGGTAAAAGATGGGTTTTTAAGCATTCAAATGGTTGATTTTGGATCAATTTAGCTATATCTATTATTCGTGTATTTGTGTTTTAATATAAGAATTAGCGGTTTTGTATGTATTTATGGCCCCCAGACTGGTGTGCAATTGTGTGGAACGACAATGAGGTGATTAAAGATGATCCAAGGAGCAAGATGCCAAGTTTTGGACAAGTTTGGGAGGAATTTCAGTCCATTTAAGGAAGGTAACTTTGAAACTCACAACTTTTAAATGACTTAGTATTTTGTAGTGAGACCAACGACATATTAAAGTTCATGATCTTAGCTATGAGCAATTGGATCCTGTAGGTAAGAAAAAAAAGGAAAATTATGGCTACTTGGGCTCAAACCACTATCTCCAATAATAATAAATAAATCACTCATTATCTCTAACAATTATGAACAAACCACAGTACCCTAATCCTATCAAAATAGGCAAAGGAGTGTTTATAGATAGACAGAAGGTGTAATGTGTATAACATGAATTCCAGAATAATAAAACCTTAGATGTTTGTTTATTAAGGCAAGCAGATGTTTCTAAAGTTCACGGATGAATTCTGAAAATTGAAAGTTAAAAACAATGGTGTCGGCCTGTCGGGGAGTCTGGGCGAGCTGGGTCCGCGTCTAGGCCCAGGGCCCCATATATACAACTTAGTCTTCTATACATTCATGAAACCTAAGGTTGTCCTTTTGACTATATTTTTTATTTTATTTTTTTCCTTATCTCCATAATTCTTAGCTTTTGTAGTTTTTTTTCACTAGTAAGTTAATCAGGATTACGATGACATAGATTTTCTGAATGTTTTTCACTAACTTAATTAGAATTATGATTACTTGTATTTCCAAATGATTTTCACTATTTAGCGCATGTTAATTACCAGCTTTTAAGGGTCCCAACTTGGAATTTCACCCACGTTACCACTTTTAAGGGCCCCAACTTTGAGTTTCACCTAGGGCCTCCATTTTTTAACACACGGCCTCGGTTAGAAACAGATGTTTGGCTTGCTTTCTTGCGAGGAAGTTAGGTTAGAAGCTCGAAGGTTGCGAATAGATAATACTTGAAAGACATTAATTAACAGAATCACGAAAAAGTTTATGTTAAAGGTATAATACAAACTCAAGATAGGATTGTTTGTTTATGCAATATAGATCATTGCTATTAGCAGAGATAATATGTAGATTAAAATAAAAAGTCTTTCTTAAATATGTTACAAATTTTGGGTAGTAATAACCTCACCTCGTATTGTTAAACATTACCCGCGGGGTTTAAAGAGTATAACGTCAAGACTAGATATGGCAATAGTGGAATAAGAAATTATGTATCATAAGGATATTGTCTTTATTACTGTGTAAATACCCATTGTAATAGCAATATTTTTTAATGATGACGACAACAAAAACAATATTTCACATTGGTGAGGTCGGGCTCACAATAACTATGTTTCACTTCAATACCTGCGGTTTTGCATTGTGAGGCGCACTCTTCTGGAGTTTCACATCGTTGCAAAATACGACACCCTGGATGTTTAAATTCACCTAGAAATTATGACCACCCAAAATGAAATGAATGTTAGTTAATTTACACATACCAAATTGTTTTATCATACAATGCAAATCTTTAAAACTAGAAACTCGAGAACGTGTCGAGCATGGTGTTGATTATACTCTAGTCTTTTTACACCCTAATTATATCCTAATAAGAGTTATGTATTGGAAATTGGTTCACTTTCCTTTCATCAAGCCCGGGGAAGCACTAATTACCTGTAGATTGATGAAAAAACACCAATAAGACCGTAAATAAAAGCACGACTGCAAGCCTAAAAAACGCCATAGATAATTATGTGAAAGAATATTTTAAGTTCTCCTTTTGTAGATCACTATTAGATAAATTTTACTCCTTTGTGAACATTTTGACAGTGAATATATATACAAATTTCGTAATACTTGATTGTCCGAAATATGATTTAATACGAGAAGGTATGATAATAAATTTCTTTGATATTCTTCTCTAAATGTTTAAGATTTTATGATTGTCTGCCTTATGAAATAGATTTGTTCAAATATGTGTCCATATTAGCTTCTTCCTTTCTATAATTTACAATGGTAGAATTATGGAGACTTTCATGTTTATTACTTATTCCAAGTTGATTTCATTCCCTGTATATTTCTAAAAAAAATACTTTTTGTATCCAACCACCATATAACTTTGTTTTTTTGTTAAGTGAGTGAAATGTACTCGAATGAGGGGCATATGGCGAGTCAAACTCGAATAACCTGGAGAAAACAACTAGCACAACAAAATTATGTATAAATTTGAACCAGATCATTGTCCATCATGTTTGGGTCTAAAAAGTAGTCTTAAGAAAATATTTTTCTATTCTTCTTAAACTTATCAAATTCCAACATTTATTTAGGGAAGTAATTAAGCTAAAACAGCAGCCACGTCAAAGGTGCACGGGAATCTCAGCATTATGGCCCCAATAAATACTGCCTACATAAACCTTCGCAATGAGTCGCATCAAATGGGGTTGTATTAGCCTACAAGCACTTGCGAACGTGTCCCAAGGGACCAAGAAACGTCGTTAGAAAGTTAGCAAAGGACAACAAATTAATATAATACTTTATAGATTTTAAAAGCGTGCATAAGCATATGTCAAAATTTAAAGTTTCTCCAACATCATAAGGACCCACCTGCTAATGTGAATTTGTGTCGCTTCCGCATCCACCATTTCCATGGAAAAAACCAAAACAAGCCAACGCTGGCACGCGTGTGTGCAACCGTGCGGAAAGATATTAACAAATATTACCAAGTTGTACAAAAGTGAAATGAAAATATCTAATCACATGAGAATTTAATATACGTTTACTCAAGTCATAGGAATCCAAATAAACGGTGTACAAAAATCAATTGAATCGTGATGGTGCGGAGTGAGAGTTAAAACTTAAGAAGCTTATAGGGGTAAATATGCAAAGTAGTAGAACCTCATAAACTGTCTCACCTTGAACGGAAGACACATATTTTGTGTAGTAGGCCGACGAAATATATACATAAGGTGTGTAATGTAAACACTTGTAACTTTTTCAACCAGAGTTACATTAGATAAGCTTATTTTCACTAGTTTCTATGCATATAAAATTTAGTATTAGTTTAGTCCTAGAAACACCCCTGAGAAAATGAATACGTATTTAATTTGAATATTAAATAATTTTATTTATTTTTGTCCATGTTTATTAGTTTAATTTAACTCCAGTTCACACATTATATATCAATTGACACAAGAAAATGTGCATATTCTAATAATCTTTTCCTCAAGAAAGCACTAGCACACACAATTACATGTGAGAAATGTTAGTGTGAGACTTAAAAGCTTAAGATACAATCTAATATCTTCGTCCCAAAACAATTGGTCACATTAGAGTTTAAGGTCAAACTGTGTCAATTTGATTAATCATCTTACAACTTTTTATTATATCTAATCTTATGTATTCTAAAAGCCGATTGTTGGGCAGAGCACAAAGATTACCAGGCAACAAGCAACAATAGCCGAGGCATAACAAGTGCACTGGAGGTCAAATTGACAGATTGTATGAGAAACTCAGGAAATTAAAGCATGCTCTTACTAACCCGAATAAGGAAAACTTCTCCAATCTTTCAAACAGAGTTGGTATGGGTAAGGAGGAATTAGAAAAGCTGCAAGTGGAACTTAATAAAAGCCCTGGAGATGCAATTTTGCAGAAAGAAGTTGAGAAAAAGAAAGGAAACTAACTGCAAACTCAAAAATGCAGAGTTGAGCATGCCGAGACAAAGAGCAAAGATTACTCATGGCCAGCTAGATGACAGCAACACCGAGTATTTTCACTCAAGGATTGCTGAAAGGAAAAATCTGAATATTATTGCAAAAATCAAGGATGAATACAAGAGGGAATATAGCAAAAAAGAGGAAGTTTGGAATGAGATTAAGGACTGGGCAGGAATGAGGCACACACATAATGACCTTGAAAATGTAACTAGATGGCTTAATGCTAAGGCAAATAGAAGAAGTTGGAGGCATAAATGGGCAATTTGCAGCTTAATTAGTAGCAACCATATACCACGTTTGACAACAGAGAAATGTTAGAATCTTCATAAACTCGGAGCATTCCAAAGCTTGGCTAGTTGACATGATTAAATTTATAGTGGGTGTCCGAATATATTTTTGGACAAAAAATTGTTTTAATGAGGACGTAGTATATAGCTTAACTAATTAGCTAGTGTCTTTTCCTAGCGGTGCTATTATTGTAAGTTGATCTTTTATTTTTTTTTTCTCCTCGGTGGATGAATAAAAGAACAAAAAAATTTGCAAAAAAAAAATCATTTTTTTTTTGTAAGAATTTGTTATTTTATTCATCCATAAAGGGAATAAAATGTGATCTTGAATTTTACTCTGTTGCTAGTTCCTCGATCATTTCTCGAGAAATTGGCTCTCCATGCCAAGCATACAATCTAACACACACATTGAATTGAATTCTCCTAACTATTTGGTCCACACTATGCTCACTTTCATTGAAGATTCTATTGTTTCTCTCAATCCATATCCCATAGACAGTGGCATTGATACAGCATTTTGCCCACTTTGTTGCCCAGTGATTCCTTCTCTTCTTCTTCCCGAACCATGCTAACTCTCTATGAAGATCCCAGGTCCTTTTCTCAATGCCTAACCATGTCAAGATCTTATGCCAAATTTCCTTTGAAACTTCACACTTGAAGTACAGATGCTTGTAATTCTCCTCAGCTTTTTTGCACAACGAGCATCCGTTTGTGATGGGAAGCCCTCTCCTTCTAATGTTATCAATTATAGCAAGCCCTTCCTGCACAACTAATGCCACAGTAAAGCTGTGTTTAGGAATAACTACTCCATCCCATACTGTTTTCCACTATGACCCTCTATTGAATTTTCTCCTGAAATGATTATATGCTGCTGTAACCTGAAATTTTCCTCCTTTAGCCCAGCTTTTGAGCAGCTTTTTAGCTTCCTCCGCGCTACCTGACTCTCGAAGAATGTCATCTCTTGTATCTATTATTCCTCTCCAGCTTTCTGAGTCTGCTGGTTTGACATTTACTTCCCAACAGCTCTGCTTTTTCAGCACATAGCTTAGTACCCATTTTCCCCGTATTCCTCCCTGATTCTCCATCATTTTCCAAATCAATTTAGCCATCATTGCTTTATTCCAGGCCAGAACTTCTTTTATATTCATCCCTGCTTCTTCCCTTGGTGCACACATACTCTCCCAACTTTTATAAGTCATTTTCCTCTGACCACTTGTAATGCTCCACAAGAAATCCTTACACATCTTATTTATCTTCTTAAGAATTCTCTTTGTGATAAGTAGACTTGCACTCCAGAAGTTATCGAGCCCGAAAATAACCGAGTTGATCAGTTAGATTTTCCGTGCATGAGACAAAAATTGAGATGACCAGTGATTTATGGCATTGTTGAGCTTGTTAAGCAGCACCTGGTACATGTCAGCCCTCAATTTTCTGGTGTGCAGAGGGATCCCTAAATATCTAAAGGGAAATCTGCCCTCTGTGAATCTTGTTTCCTTCAGAATCTCCTTCTTTACTTCCTCTGAAACCCCTCCAAAGTATATGTCAGTTTTCGCTGGGTTCGCCTCAAGACCTGACATTTCAAAATTCATCTAGACACCTCATTACTGCTCTTATTGATGGAGTGTCTCCTCTAGTATAGATCATGAAATCATCAGCAAAAGTTAGATGAGTGATCTTCAGCTTGGCACACTTAGGATGTAGGGAAAACTGATTTTTTGTGGGCATTTTCCTGAGCAGTCTTGAAAGCACCTCCATACTCAGGACAAATATATATGGGGAGAGCGGATCCCCCTGTCTGATCCTACATTTGCCTGGAAAAAACCCCTCATAAACTCCATTTATTTTCCGTGAATATCATGGTGTTGAAATGCAGCTCATTATGCAATCCACAAACTTACCCGGAAATCCCATTGTAATGAGCGGATCACCCATCCCATTTTCCTATCCCACTCTGTATACCCCATCAATCAGATGCTATCATTTCATAAATATTTCCAAAATAATGTAATCTTTAAAAATAAAATGTTGGGACAATTACCAGGCTCCTAGTGACATAAGTTGGAGTTGGAAAAATATTTGCAGAGTCAAGGACAAGATGAAGGCAGCATTCAACAATGGTCAATGGTTGAATTCAGACAAGGAATACACTATTGGTGAGGGATACAACAGGCTGAAGCAGCAAAATCCCAAACTAAAGTGGACACAACTGCTATGGAACAGATATAGCTATCCAAAGCACAGTTTCATAGCTTAGATAACTAGATGGCAGAGTCTTCAAGTGAAAGAGAAACTTCTCAGACTTGGCATTTAATCTGATGGCTTATGTATTCTGTGTATGCAACAGACAGAGACACACAACCATTTGTTCTTTGAGTGCCCATACAGTAGGAAATGCAGAGACATATTGATGACAAGTCTGAAGTGTCATATCCCCTCAACTAATGTGATGGAATGGAGCAGCACAAGGAGAAGTAGATCAAAGGTGCAGAACCAAATTATAGCAGCTTGTGTTTATGGGCTGATTTACCACATTTGGTGGGAAAGGAATAGATCTCGTATGGAAATGTATGTTTCTAGACCAGAAAATTAAAAGTTGCTACAAATGTGATATTTTGTATCAAAACTAGAGCAAAAAGGGTAGGATGTAATTTGATCTCAAAAGACAAGATGTGGATAGAAAGCACTATGTAACCTCATCTTTCTTTCAAGTCTAGGTTGTAAAACTGTTCTAAGGCGAGACCTTAAGTTTTGAGATTTATAAAATTCTTACATTTTCTCAAAAAAGAATGATGGTATGCAAAAATATGATTGGAGGGGTACACGGAGTGGGATAGGAAAATGGGACAGGTGATCCGCACTGCATGGTTGCACGGACTCTTGATTTAAACTTGTTTATCATGTACAATTATTCTCAAGTTCTACTGATAATTTTTTGTATTATTTGGTTGGTTAGTTATACTATGGCTGAGAATGAAATAAATTAAACTCTCGATAGTGTCACCAAAAAATTTAACTTCCCAACATAAAGAAGAAAAAAAAAAGCAAATTCAATTAAAAATATAATAATATATCAAAGGAGCATGTCTTTAGATAGCTTACGAATTTTTCATGCCGTTTTTAGTTATGATTGTTAAAAGTAATTTAAGTATGTGAAGTTTCTTAATTCGGTTAATAACGAAATGAGATATGTGCATTTAAAATTTCACTGTCGATTTCTATGCAAGCTCACTGGAATGAGTGATGTAACATTAGTGATAAACTATATAATCCATATTAGGCTTAAATTTTATTAACATTGTGAAAATGATCTACTATTGAGTAGTTTTAGGATTAGCCTATCTTCAATAGGATTAGTGCTATAGACGATGAACTCTTGTTAAACCTATTTAGGTACTTTTGATGATCAAGATTAGTTTAGTGATTAAGAAATCATCTTGTTTGGCGAGATACGAATCCTCATATCCCCTCCCAGACGACATTAGTTGTTCTTATGTACAAAAAAATAATTAGGATGTCTCGTTTAAGCTTATATATTGTCAATTATTTAGCCGCTATTGAAAAAAAGAGTTTGAGATATTGCAATAAGTCTACTCATAAAATCATGTTACCTTTTTATAAAATAAAAATAATTGAGTCTCATATCCCTAAAATAGTTAAATCATTCTTATTTTTGTTTTCTTTTATTTGTTATATTAAATTTGTTTCTTATTATTGTAGGATTTTAATTAGCTCATGGTTTATACTAATTTTTTATATCCCTCACCGTACCGACCAGGCGACCACTGCACCGGACCACCATACTAACTATGCATGTCCAACTGGGTGGGTCGGATCATGTCCAGGTCAATTCTAAACAAGTCTTGTCGGGTCGGTTCACTTGTTCACATCAATGGGCTAGGCAGGTTACATGTCAATTTAACCCGGACCAAACCAACCCGACCCATATAAATTTTATTTTCTTGGTACAAAAGAGCAGCTAATGCTGCGGGGGTTGGGGGTATGAGGATTTGAAACCGGGACAACTCCAAAGCATGTTGAGTTACTAACCACTAAGCCAACTTTGATCCTCGACTCATATAAATTTTGCGAATAACTAATGTAGCGGATTCAGAATGGAGTTTTCCACCAAAAAAAAACTTTAAATACAACAACAAAAGGGTCTAAATGCAACAACTAAAAACTAAACAAAAACTAAAATACCCTTTATATGTCATTTTACTCCATTTCAACATTTAACCTCTCTCTTGCGGTCTTGCCATCTTGATCTCCTTCGTCTGATATCCTACCTCACTCATCTAATCTCCTACTTCACAAGTCATATATTCAATAACAACAACAACATGGTAATTAAGGATAAGAGGGAGATAAAGTTCGAAGTTCTCGTTGCATCTTTCACGGTGGGTCGTTAGGATTGCTCGACAGGGTAGGAATGAGGGTCATTTGGCTTGTTGGAGAGGGCGGTGGTCGAATCTATGGGTCGACAGGGTAGTGGGGGTGGTGAAATTCTGGGTCGACAGGGTGGGTGTGGGTGTCGGATTTGTGAGTCGACAGGGTGGGGTCGACTTTCTTGGTCGACAGGGCAGGTAGAGGGGTCGAATTTTTGGGTTGACAGGGTGGGTGGGGTGTCAAATTTCTGGGTCGACGGGGTGGGTGGGGGTCGATAATCTAAGTTGACAGGGTTAAGGGGGTCGATTTCCATTGTCGACGAGGTGGTTTGGGTGACAAAATTCAGATAATCAAACGTACTTCGTACAAAGTATCAAATCCATGGTGGACACACTGAGGAAATGCATCAACGACATGAGCACAAGGAATATCAATTTATGGAGCCATTGATGTAATTGATGTTTTCAAGAATTCAATTGGAAATCGGTATGATTCCTACGAGGGCAAGATGGGAAGAGTTTTTACTAAATTGTTGTATGTATTTTTTTTTTTTTTTTTTTTTGTATTATGACCGTCCAAAAACAAAAATGACAAATTTAACGAAAATAACGCAACGTTTGTGATGTCTTGTAAGAATAACCCGACCTTTCAAGTTTAACATAAATAGTCTAAAGATTTACAACCTGTCACAATAATATCCCAAAACTTACCAGAAGCGAAATCTCCGACATGATTATAAACCCAATCGAACCGAAATCCGAATATATTCACCGTTTCCCTAGCTCTAATCCAAATCCTCCGTTGTAATGATCTAATTGATGAAACTAGATCAATGACAATAAGAAGCAATGACAAAAATGACTTGAAGGTCCAACATTGCTTGTAGCCCTTGATTTCATCATACTGAAACCGAATACTACTAGTGCGACAAATGTTTTCTTATGAATTTTGACAATACTTAATTTCATATGAACTACTAGTCCGTTTCTAGGAGTTTTACGATTAATTCAATTTATTAGGTCCAAGATATGATCATTCAGTGCACCAATTAAGCTACTCTTTAGTTTTTTTTTAATAAACAATAGATTAAATCATTTCTTCCCCTTCCCCCCTTCTTTTGGGTACAAAGAGGAGAAAATAAAAACTAAGGAGAATCTATTACATCCTCGAAAAGAGGCAGGAGAACCAAATCTCCATCAAAATACGCTGCAACACCAGCATCTTCATGGTTCTCGAACTCGATCAGTTAGTTCCAAATTCTTCATAGGCACTTGTATAAGTTTACCTCTAACTTGTTTGGCGAGGTAGTCAGCCACTTTATTTCTATGACGTTTTGTGTGAACCACATTCACATGAAGTGTGCCTGCAAGTTCCCTACAGTTCAAACAAATATTGCTAAGTCTATCCAAGGGGTGTTGTTTATTGATTATGCCATCTACGACCACTTCACGATACGAGTACATGGTCTTATCTCGGATGTTCTTGCTATCCAGCCAATTCAAACCCAACAAAATGGCAAAACTTTCAGCACCAGGCCACTAGCACTATCGGCAAAAGTGTGACCCATAAGACCTCTAATCCACTTAGAATTGCAATTGTGTGAGTCATCCAAAGCGTTATTTATGACACATTGCGAAACGTTGGATTATTTTTGTTCGAGTCCAAACATTGGGTTATTTTTTGAGATTATCTTGTAAATCTTGGATTATTTTCCTTAAATTTGCCAAAAAAAAAAAGCAAATTTAACGAAAATAACCCAACGTTTTGTCTGTCTTCTGAAAATAACCTAATCTTTTAACTTTAACGAAAATAACTCGACGTTAAATATACCCCACGGGTCACCGGAATAAGTATCTCTGGTACTCCAGCAATGATATGTCATGATTAGCCAATAACGATGAATACTTGCCTTCCGAAAAGAAGAGAAAAGACTTGCTTTCTCTTCTTGAGTCAAGCATCTGTTTGGGTGTCTGAACTTTGCTTTTGTTTTGAAATTAGGGTCTGCAATCTTTTTTGCTTGAAGTTGGGGCCAGAACTAACTTCCGTCCACTTCCGTCTCATTTGAGTTTGATGCCTTCATTGTCTTCTTCCCTAAATAAATCAGAATTTCATCCCCATCTCCTACACTCTCACACCATCATCACCATTATCATATTCATCCTCAACCCATCTCCGCACCATCATCATCATCATCATCTTCATCTTTCGTCGATCATCTTCTTCATCCCATCACCATTAGAAATGTTGTTCAATCCCTACGAAAAAAAACCACATATTAAAATCATCATCATAAAGGAGAAAACCAAAAAAATAAAACCCAGAAAACCCCAAAATTTTAAACCCAGAAAATTCAATAAAGTTCATCAATTGGATATGGCCTGAATTAGAAAACCATGTTCAATATTTCCACCAAAGCAACAATGCAATGCATGAGAATCTAAGCTTGCTCTTCATAATCATTTCTTAAAAGTAGTAATAGAAGGCTGACGACACCAAACCAAAGCCTATAGTAGGTGATATCATGGCGCTCAAAAGAGTGGGATATTGATCGGACGTCACTATCAGTAAATCTGACAAATTTAGGAGAAATCGGGGAACCCTGGCCTCGAGATCGATTCTTCGTCTTAAAGGGAATACACGCCAAAAATTCTTGGACAAAACACAAGTACGGACCGCATCTTTGGTCAAAGTAAATCAAGGATTTAGTTAAGCATTTTATCTGGTAAGCTGCTCCCCCAAAATTCTACATAAAAGGTTGATAATTTAAATAAACTCCTCTGAATTTATAGTATTGAATTATACAAAAAAAAAAACAAGGTATGAATTTATTGTTTAATTTACAATTAAAAGGGGGGAAATTGAGGAGATAATATGAAAAAGATGGGGTAATTTTTATCATAAAAAAAAACTCAAAATCCATCGACGAAAGATGAAGATGATGACTATGATAATGGTACGGAGATGGGTTGAGGATGGATATGATAATGGTGATGATGGTGTGGGACTGTGAGAGATGGGGATGAAATTCTGATTTGGGGAAGAAGACAATGAAGGCATCAAACTCAAATGAGACGAAAGTGGACGGAAGTTAGTCCAGACCCCAAACTCAGGCAAAAAAGTTCACAGACCCTGATTTCAAAATTAATGGATGCAAAGTTCAGACCCCAAACGCATGCTTAACTCTTCTCTTCTTCATCTTCCACAAGGTATCTGGTATAGTATACTGTATTGAGATCCAATTGAAAACAAGTGGGATCACTAGTCTCTCTCCTCTCTGTTCCTAGCTTTGAGCAAACCACCATGAGCAGCTAAGTTTGAGTTTTCGATCAACCTTTAGTAGTCCTGAGAGCAAAAGTCGCTTTCATAAATGCCAAAATGGACGACAATTGTTTAAATCTCTACATGGACAATTAATACCAAAATTTGGTAATCCTTCGGATTTCACATGGGTACTTTGAGATCATTAAATTAGTATTCCTGCTCAACTGATTATTGTTTGGTATGGATCGAATTCGTCGTTGTTACTATGCCATTGTATCCCTCCGAGTGAATTCGTAATTACTAGTTTGTATGTACTTCATAATCCTTCAGATTTCACATGCCTTCAACCACTCGACCATCTCTCCTACACAATTAGTATAATATTATTAGTATATTATTATTACTATACTTGTTTTGAACGATTTGAAGGAAGAATATTGCAAGCATACAGAATACGTTCACCATGTAGAAGGAAATTTCACCAAAGTTTTGGTCAAGAGGGGTGTAAAAGCAAATTTTTTATTTAGGGCCACCAGCCACATCATCACTCAAGCACCGGAGATTTTTATCCCGACGACCCATGGGATATATTTGTACCTCAAATCTAAACATCGGTTTATTTTCGTTAAAATTAGAAGGTTGGGTTATTTTCAGAAGATTAGGCAAACGTCAATGCTTATACCATGCTCACGGGAGCACAAGAAGTATGGTTGTCTTTCTCACAGTAGAGGAGTAGAGACCACACTTAAAATAATTTAAAATCTATTCAAGTGTGGTCCTTACTTCTCTATTGTAAGGACCACCATGTTTCTTGTGCTCCCGGGAGCATGATATAATTTGCGGGCAATCGTTGGATTATTTTCGTTAAATTTGCCCAAAAAAAAAGGAAAAAAAAACTACGGAAAATTCACGTGATACCCTCGAACTTTGACTGATTGTATATGGTACCCAACTTGGCAAGTTTGTGCACATGGTACCCCCGAAGTTACCACCTTTGTGGAAATGGTACCCAAATAGTAATTCCCACTAGATTTTCCGTTAAGTGATGATGTGTTAGTTAGTTGTTATGTTTAGTTAATATTAACGGCAAATTCCCGTGGTGCCCCCGAACTATGTCAGAATGCTTGTGGTGCCCATATGTTTGAAACTTGTACACTGCGGTGCCCCCGAACTTTACCCCAACCGGCACATGGTGTCGTTCCCTCCCTTGGCCATTAACTCCGTTAGTCCTTTGACCGTTAAGTGATGACGTGGCAGTGATTAGCAGTTGACGGGAAAGTTAATTAAGGATTAACTATTGTTTAATTAAAAAAAAACATTTAAAAAAATCTCAGAAACTCGAAAAATTTTCACAAAAAAAAAATCAAATTTACAAAAATTAGTGCCCATGGTACCCCTGAACTTTACCCCCAAGTGCACATGGTGGCCCTAACTTTACCTCCCAGTGCACATAGTGCCCCTCTGATTCCTGTGTCATGGGTAGTTTGAAAAATAGCCGTTGTAAACTACACTATTGTGTGTACTTAAACAACATTATACCCCCAATGAGCTTGTAAAACAATAACTACCTTGTCAAAACACTCATAACCTTCCCTAAACACATATTGAAATTAAATTAGTTCCGTAAATTCTAGTTCATGTTATAAGAGGGGCACCACGTGCATTGGGGGCTAAAGTTCGGGGGCACTATGCGCACTGGGTGTAAAGTTTAGGGGCACCATGTGTACTAATTTTTATAAATTTGAATTTTTTGTGAAATTTTTTCGAGTTTCTGTTGATGACAAAAATAATTTGTCAAGGGCGACAGACACATGGTGCGACGCAGCACAGATAAAGAATGGACCTCATACCAATTGGGCTATTTGAAGAAAGCAGAATTGGCTTATCAAACTAAAATCAAGAGTGGGCCAACCCCAAGTTTCAAGGCCCACAATTTGATTCAAAAGGATGGGCGACAAAGTACGATGCAGTTGGAGCGGTTAAATTAGCAGAATATTTACCCATGACATATCAACCCACGATCAGAGAGGAGGACGGATGCAGGAGTAACCGTCAAGAAACCCTGAAACCGTCAGAGAAGTCACCCTATTTAAAGATCAAGCAACTAAAGAAAGATAAGGATCAATCAATCGTCAAATCGACCAAACTCTTTAGTCTTTTAGTTTTTAGCTTACAATCGGGAAGCCTAATTGCCCCGTAGCACGAGCAGTCTATATATTAGAGTAGCATTTCTCTTTTCCATAACGAAGACAGAAGGCATGTAGGTAATTCTCCCATTCCTTCCTTGACTCTTTGTTAGCAAACCTGACATTATTTGCAATTGAAGTACTTTTCTTTAAGTTTGCAATAACCCTCTTATTCCTAGCATAATATCTAGCTTTTAATTACATTTGCTCTTTTAATTGCGGTCAAGTCTCAATCTAAGTGCTCTTGTTTATAGGACACTTCCATATAAAGTACCCTTAATTTTTAGCGTTCAACAAATTGGCGACCACAGTGGGAGGTAAGATATAATCTTCATAAAAGATTGTAATTGTTTACCTTTCCAAACCACTCAAATCCTTTTACATTTATTTAAGTTCTTAATCACAAATTAAGAATTCCTTAGAAATAAAGCATTATGCCTACGACTGTGTCTGCTTCTCAGCGCGATGGCGCGCCGGAAACTCCCATCCCCCAAGGAGGACACATTAACCTTTCTAGCCAAGTATCGGGTTCCGAAACACCCGTTATCAATGTGAGTTCAGATAACTCATCCTCCAATTCTGAGTCTCAAGGACCAACTACGCCGGCTTAACTGCTTCTAGGACTCAATTAACTGCTTTTCACAAAACCTATGTGAAAATAGTTAAGGAATTGTTGGTTAATGGTCAATAAATCGAGAGAAAACAACTCGATTCTCAAATCCAGCGATTGACCCAAGTTTCATCGCGGGCATTTACTCAGATTACTCAAAGTTTGTGTGAAGATACTAGGGATGGAATAACTAGACAAGTTGATAGAGTTATCCTTGATATTAATGAAACTCTTAGTGCAACTTTTGACGCTCTAACCAGGAGCTTTGCTACTGAAGTAGTTTGTCGCTTAGAACCTTTGCTGCAACGACATGCCCAACTTAACGAAAAACTTTAAAAGAGTTTTTGAGTTGGGACAAACTATAGCCCAAACTAGAATTAGAGCAATAACGACTGACAATCCTAATGAAACAAATAGAGCTAATGAATCAGATTCTCGTCCAATAGGATACCCACCAAGTACTGTAGTCCTAACGGGACAGAGGGTTCAGAGTCTCAACATAGACCCGCAAACTTCTTCATTACGTCCTAACCGCCCTAAATATTTAGGACATAATGAAGACAGGGGAGAACCTAGGAGATCTGAGAGCCCGGAGCAGAGGGTGGGTCAGGTTGGTCAGCAAGCCAAGGTGCTCAGTCAAATAGGATTGATCCTGCAAGTTTCAATAATAACCTAACTACCGGTTTACCAACAACCGGTGTCCCTCCGGGAGCCAATCCACAATGATTTGGTCAGGAGCATTATAACACCCAAACTGATTTTAAAGCGGCGGCTTCCACAGATGGAACCCAGTACGCCAATCCTAACCATATTCCGATTTATGGCGCATATGCCACACCGGGGCAATATGCTGGTCCCACTCTTGGAAGAAATCAAGGGGTGCAGAGTGGAGGATTTGGATTACCTTATCAAAATCCAGATTATAACATTCATAATGATGTTGGGCTTGGGCATAACGGATCGGAAACGAACAACCACCCGCGACACATAATGTTGCCGGACAAATTAGAACTGAACCTTATGTACCTAACTACAGTGGGAATTTTCATAGCCAGTATAATACAATGCTAAATCAAGGGGTCAGCCAACAAACTGGTATGGCCTTGGAAGGTATGATTGAGACTGTACTGGAAAGAATAGGGGCTCCCATGGGTAGGAAAAATAAAGTTTTCGACCATTCACCTTATCCGTCACATATTGATAGGAATAATCCCTTTCCAAGGGGATTTCACTTTATTCTCAGGCAATGATCAAATGTCAGCGGCAGAACATTTGGTTAGATTTACAATCCAGTGTAGAGAGGCATCAGATAATGAAAATCTCAAACTTAGATTGTTCTCTAGCTCTCTAACTGGAAATGTGTTTAATTGGTATATCAATTTACCCCCTAATTCAATTTTTACTTGGGAAAACCATAGGGACTTGTGGAACATTTCTTAAGAATAGATCCAGGAATTACTTTAAGTGAATTAGCAAGAATTACAAAGGGCCCTAGAGAATCAGTTAATGACTATCTTAACCGATTTAAAAGCTTAAAAGCATGGTGCCCAGTGTCAGTTCCAGAACAGGAATTCGTGCAAATGGCACAAGAAGGTTAACTCCTCGAATTCATAAAGAAATTCGGAGGCGATACCTTTATTGATTTTCTTGAATTGACGCGATGCACAATTAAATATGAGAAAATGTTAAAAGAGAATCGCGGTCATAAGGAATAAGGTCAGAAAGAATATGTGCACCGAGAGCATGCTAATAAGCCTAAAACTTCTTATCATGCACGTGTTGCTCATGTAGCGTCTGAAGAGGTTGTAGAACAGCTCGATGAAGAGGCTAATGAAAATACATATGTTGAAGATACGCAATATGAGGTTAATGTATTAGAAATCGTAAAACCTGATACCCCTCTAGTTTGTCCCGCACTCAAGAGAAAGGAAACTTTTGCAAAAAGAAATTTTCAAAGTAAGGAAAGAAGGAAATATACCATTGAAATTTCTCGATTAGATGAGTTGATGAGGTATAGCCTCAAAGAAAGACTTGTAAAACCAAAAGAGGGACATACAGTAAAAATATTAGAAGAAGTTGGTAATAGGAGGTATTGTGTGTGACATGATACTTTCACTCATTGGACAAGAGAATGTAACAATGCAAAAAACTGTTATCAAGGTCTTATTGAAGAAGGCACAGTGTTACTTGCAGATGAAACTGAGAAAAAAGGGAAATTTGTAGTCTGTAATATGATTAACCTTGATGAAACTGCTTTACATGACTTGCAGATTTTCCAGAGAAATGAAGAACGAGAGGATATAGAGATTGCCCTGCTGTATCGCTTAGTTGATGATGGCATCATATTCATGCCAAAGTCGGAGAAAAAGGAATGGAAGGGATGTGTAGATGGCACATTACAGCTGCACACACCACTAGTGATTGCGTCTCTTTTAGAGGAGTGGTCCAAAGAAAAGTTACAAAGAAACTCATCGAGATTACGGAAGAGGAATCAAAAGCCTTGAGATTAAGTGAACTTGAGGCGGATTTAAGCAAAATCCGGTATGTTCAAAATGAAGAGAAATTGAGAAATGCTGAAAAAGCTGGAGAAACAGAATCTCTCCAAAACAAAGAATTGAAGGAGTGAAGAAGGAAAAATCCTCTCCCAAAAAGCCAGCCCCAAAGACGTTCAAAGAGGCTGTGGAGCATAACCCTCTCCATGAAGAAGCCATAAAAGGTCTGAAAGTGTTGCAACATCACTTGTGCCCAACTTGTGCGGATTATCTCCATCATGAACTAGTCCGAACAAGGGTCATTGATAATGATCCAAAATGGGCACCGGCATACCGGAAATTGGCTAACAAAAGAGTTAGAATGAATTATGACAGTATGGAATACTCTAATTCATCTCGACCAAGCACTCCTAGAACGGAGAGCAGAGGTGGAAAAGGAGGCTTCCGAGGAGGAAGGGGTAGGTACCGATCACCGGTTCCTATTTCAACTCCGAGAAGGAATGGGTCGAATGGATCAAGTAGCTATGATCTGACTAGTGGCTCAAATAGCCAAAAGAAGGATCGACATGAGAGAGCTGCAAAAATTCGACAAAATGTATTGGTAGCCCAGCAGCAAGAGGCACAAATTGCCCAACTCCGAAAGGAGGAAGAAGCTATCTCAGTGAACAAGGTCGCTCTAAGCAAAGAGTTGACTAACTCACTGGTCGCGATGGAAACTAATTGTCCAAGCTCCGGTTAAACCATCCATAAGACTGTTTTGACTTCTGAAGTTTCCACTCATTTGGATGAGCAAAGTATCGAGGAAAAGATGAAGGAGTTACAAGAGGTCATTTTACCATGAGACGAGCCGGAGAATGAGAAAAATCCGCTCCTGCAAAAGGATCAGATTAGGAGTGATGATATGGATCAAGAGTCTGATAGAGAAGACCTTGACATTAAAGTCAATGATGAAGATTTGTTGGGAGATGACGGAGATTATTCAGACTATGGATGAGATCCAGAAATGAATGAAGAGGCATCCCCGGAATGCAATGTCATCACCTTGCCTGCTGAATTAAAGAGAAGGTTAACTACCGAAGTCGTTAAATCGGGGGCAGAATCCTGGGCCAACGAGGTAGAGGAGGCAGAAAAATCAGGTACGCGATGCGTCTCTGTAGTTTGGCCTAAGAATTATAAGGTTCACACCTTTAAGAGAAAGATGCAAGATTCTAAGGATCTTGATGTAAATGAGAAAGCTAATCCCAGTGCAATAAACTCGGGAGCGCTTGAAAGAATTAGAGATCGTTCTCCAGCTATAAGTAGTTTGAATGATCCAACGTCACAAGAAATCCCAAACACGTTGTTTAGACGGCCTAATCTTGACATAAATCATAAAAAGAGCCTGTATATAACGGCTAAGTTTCATGACCAAGCTTTCAGCCAAGTATTGGTAGATACTGGCGCTACTGTCAATATCATGCCCTTTTCAATCCTACAGAAAATAGGAAAGACATTAGAAAGACTAATGTAAGCGTCATTAGTTTTAGTGGAGAACCATATACAGTCGAAGGAATTATTAAAATTAAGGTGCCAGTCGGAGACTGCACTAGTTTTATGGCATTCTTTGTAATTGATGGTGATTCAGGTTATAATGCAATTTTAGGACGAGATTTGTTGCACCGTAACTATGCTATCGCGTCCTCCCTCCATCAAGTTTTAATTTTATGGAATGGTAAAAGGTTTGAAATAATCGAGGCGGATAAAGAATTTAATGTTCCAACCATTAAATTTGAAATCCCCAGGTTTGCTTTAAGAGCACGAAGAGACTACAAATTCAGGGCAGATTGATATCCTGAATTTGCAAAAGAAATAGAACAAGAAATACCGGAGATTGAAGATAAAGACTGCGCGGATGTAGTTGAGGAGGAAGGCGATTCGAGTCAGACTACACATGAATGTTCAACTGATGGTGAGACGAGACGGCTAAAGTTGGGAGAAAAGGAAGATTTTGGGTCCACGAACGGGTTTGATTCCTCTACGGAAAGGGAATTGCCAACTTGTGTAAATAATTTGAATCACGATGGTCATAGTCATCAACATAATCAAGAAGACTTAGAAAAGACCGGTCAAGATAGTGAAGAAGCAGAGTTCAACATTTAATTCTGTTTTATTTTGTATTTGTATCAAAAGCTTTGTTAATGGATTTTAATACAAGTGATTTAGAAAAATTCCCTCATTTGTCGAATGAAGAAGAAATAGACGAAGCTTTTTGGGCATATTACCAAGAAAAATTTGGAATCAAGTTTGATGTCCTAACCTTAGATGAAATTCCAGAAAAACCTGAGGCCCTTTACGAAATAGAAGAAGAAAAGTATGGGCAAAAAGTGATGACATCAGGCAAAATGTAACTGATGAGTTGCTTGAAGTAAATCTGGGAACGAAAGAAAACCCAAGATGTACATATATAAGAAAGTTACTTCCAGAAGAGGAACAGAGTAAGTTTATAGCGATCCTTCACGAATTTAAGGATTGCTTTGCCTGGTCACACAGTGATATGCAGCAGAGAGATACATTTATTTCTTGACAATAAACTAAGTTACAAGATCCTAAAAACATGCTACAACATAAAAATGAAATACATTACAAGGAAAGAACTAAGTTACATGAAAAGAAATAAGTGAAAGACTTGGATCGTCACACTCTCCCTCACTTGACCTTGTCGCCGTCCTCGGTGACATTGCTGATGAAGCTTCACTCTTCGGGTGAGGTTGTCGGCAGACCCTTGGAACGGATGTTACCTCACTTGTTCTTGTTTTGGAGGGGGTCTCTCGTGTCGGGGTAGTAGGGCTTCAGGCAGCTCACGTGAAAGACAAGGTGACACTTCATCCAGAGTGGTCTCTCTAGCTTGTATGCCCCTCTCCCAATCTTCTTGCCGATGCGAATTGGACCCTCGTACCTGCGCACCGGACGCTTGTCTTTACCCCTTAGGAATCTCATCTGTTCAGCACTGATCTTCACTGTGATCATGTCACCGACGTTGAATTCCCTGGGTTGCCGGTTCTGATCTGCCAACTTCTTCATGCGCCTAGACGCCTTCTGTAAGTAGGCTCTTGCGATCTCAGCATTTTGATTCCACTCCCTTGTGAACTCATGAGCCTTCTTGCTTCGGCCTTGATACGGTTCGGCGACAGTGTGCGGCAGCAGTGGTTGTTGTCCCGTGACAAGCTCAAACGGGCTCTTGTTTGACGAAGAGCTTGTTTGCGCGTTAAAGCAGAGTTGGGCAACATCAAGGAGTCTCACCAACTCCTGTTGGTTTGCCGACACAAAGTGTCTCAAGTACTCCTCCAACATACTGTTGAATCTCTCCGTCTGACCACCGAATTGGGGGTGACAGCGGTAGGACATGTTGACGTCCGACCCCAAAAGCTTGAACAATTCGGTCCAGAATGTTCCGGTGAATCGCGGCGCCCGGTCGCTGATGATGCTCTTCGGAAGCCCCCAATACTTTACGACGTGCTTGAAGAACATCACCGTTGTCTCTTCGGCTCCACACGTTTTGGACAGGGCAATGAATGTTGCATACTTAGAGAACCGATCCACGATCACCATAAGGACACACAGTTGTCCCACCTTAGGTAGCCTGTTGATAAAGTCCATGGAGACGCTCTCCCATGGACGAGTGGGTAGCGGAAGCGGATTCAACAATCCCCCTGGCTTCTGTCGCTCTACCTTATCCTGTTGGCAAACGAGACAGGTCCTGGTGTATTCCATCGTGTCACCCTTCATGTTCGGCCAGTAGTACCCCTACTTCAACAAACTCAAGGATCTCTGCCAACCCAGATGACCTGCCCACATAGTATCGTGACACTCATTCAAAAGTTTCTTTCGGAGTCCACCAGCCTTCGTCCCTTGGTGATCAACAAGCCCTCCTCCAACCAGAATTTACGAGTCTTCCCCTGCTTCACCAAGTGCATTAGGGCCTTCGCCGTATGATCACGGTCCAGGTGCTCCTTTATCTACTCTCGAATGTCCGTGGCCACAAGAGTCGAGGACAAGTGTGCCACCTGACACACGGTTGGCAGGTCTGCACGACGGCTCAGCGCGTCCGCTACTCGGTTAGTAGGCCATGGGTGATGTACAAACTCCACAACAAATTCAGCCAGCAACTCTTGCCACCTTGCTTGCCGGTTGTTTATCTTAGCCTGGGTCAGGAAATGTGATGCCGTGTTGTTGTCAGTGCGGACGATAAATTTTGACCCCAACAAGTAGTGTCGCCATCCCCGCAAACAATAAACGATGGCCAACAACTCTTTCTCTTGGGCAGCATATCTCCTCTCGACATATTGAGTTTTCGACTCTCGTACGCCACTGGATGTCCATCTTGGAGTAGGACACCCCCAACGGCGTAGTCGGGGGCATCCGTCTCCACCTCGAAGGGTCTCGATATGTCTGGCAGTTTCAACACGGGCTCCCTGATCACTGCTTCTTTCAGCCTTTGGAAAGCTGCTTCACGTTCCCCTGACCACTCCCAACATAGATCTTTCTTCAGAAGCTCGGTCAGAGGCGCCGCTATTTTCGAGTACCCTTGTATGAAGCAACGATAGTAGTTGGCTAGTCCAAGGAAGGAGCGCAATTCTGTGACACTCGTTAGAGCCACCCACGCTTGGATAGCCTGTATCTTCTTGGGATCCATCATGATCCTTCCTCCTCCCACAATATGGCCAAGAAAGTTCACTTCTGCACAAGCGAACTCACATTTCTCCTTCTTTACGAACAAGTGGTTATTCCTCAACTTTTCGAACACCAATTTTAGATGACCCAGGTGTTCTTCCAACGTCTTACTGTAGACCACGATATCATCTAGGTACACCACCACAAATTTGTCTAGATACTCGTGGAATACATGGTTCATCAGGGTACAAAACATAGCGGGTGCGTTAGTCAGTCCGAAGAACATAACCAACCACTCGTACGATCCATACCTCGTCACACAAGCTGTTTTTTATTCATCTCCTTCGGCAATCCGAACTTGATGATATCCCGATCGAAGATCCAACTCAGTGAAATACACAGCACCATGTAACTGGTCGAATAAGTCGGCCACCAACGAAATTGGGTAGTGGTTCCTCACTCACCTTGTTTAGTGCGTGGTAGTCTATACACAATCTTAGACTACCATCATGTTTCTTCTGGAACAATACTGGGGCTCCGTAGGGTGCATTCGACGACCTAATCGACCCAGAGAGCAACAAGTCATTCAGCTGTTTCTGGAGCTCTGCTAACTCCGGAGGGGCCATCCGGTACGGACTTCTAGGTGGGGGTCGAGCGCCCGGGAGCAACTCGATTTGGTGATCCACAGATCGTCGAGGAGGCAGCCTATCGGGCAGTCAGTCTGGCATCATATCCCCGAACTCGGCTAGCACCCTCTGCACTCTTGGATCGTTTACCGATCTGGGCACATCATCCTTCATGGACAACGCATACACGAATGTTGGTTCTCCATGGCTCAGTCCCCGCTTAAGCTTCATCGCGGAGATCATAGGACCTTCCTGCTTAGAGTCACCCTTCCCGGGTCCTGTGGCCTTTACCAAACATGGGCTTGCCCCCATCATCATGAGAGACTTTAAGTGGGGCATCGGCACTGCCGATGTCTGCTTCAAGAAGTCCATCCCAAGAACCATTGTAAAATCGTCCATGGCAACCGTGGTGAAGTCCAACCGACCTTCCCATCCTCCAATTCGGACCGCGACCTTCCTCGCTATCCCTTGAATGGGATTCGCTTTGGAACTCACGGCTTTCATACTCCCCTTCTCTCTTTCTAGGGTCATCCCCAACTTTTCGCCTCAACCGGCACAATGAAGTTGGGAGAGGCCCCTGTGTCGACCATTGCGCGGGTTTTCCGCCCATTAACTAGCATATCGACGAACTTCAGTTCCGTCGGCTTAGGTTTGACAGGGTTATCCCCCTTTCTCCATCGCACACATCATGTGAATGGCACACATCCGTGTCTGGTCCTCATTCTCCACCGAGCATTCCCCATTCTCATCCTCCCCAACATCGTTGCTACCCTCGTTGTCCGATTTCATACACATCTTGGACAAGTTCTTCTTGATGGCATTTATGTCCCCTTGATGAGGGCACTCCGACATCCGATAAGGGCCTTTACACAAGAAGCAGGCGAAAGGCTTTTTGGCCGTGGAACTCTCAGTCCTACTCCCTTGGGAGTAGCTCGAGCCAGCACTACATTGATTCCACTTTTTCCCTCCATCTCCGCTCGGCCGAAACTTGTTGTATCCGGCAGAGGCAGAGTTGGATCTTGAGTGGGATCCTCTCGAATTAGATTTGTTCCCACCGTTTGACCCAAACGAAATCTTCTTTTGAGTCGGCTCTCGCTCGACGTGGTAATCAACGAGCCTTTCGGCGGCAGCCATAGTAGCGGAAAGAGTCTCAAGGCGCAGTCTCATCACTTCCCGTTGAGCCCAATCCTTCAACCCATCGACAAATTGGAAGATTCGGTCTTTCTCGCTCATGTCCTTTATATCGAGCATACACGCCGAGTAAGCCTTCACGTAGTACCGGATGGACGCCGTGTGCTTCACATTTTTCAGCTTCTTCTGGGCCAAGAACTCTGTGTTCTCCGGATAGAAATGTTCTTTCAGGATCTTCTTGAAGTCATCCCACGACTCAATGGTGATGGCATTAGCTTCCATCTCAGCATACTTGGAGCGCCACTACAGTTTGGCATCGTCCACCAAGTACATGCTCGCGGTATCGACTTTCAAGTCCTCACCCACCTGGCCGACTCGAAAGTACTGCCGAAACAAAATGGTAGGCCTTTGCGGATCTACCTTTCCGTGACTCAGGATTCTATCGCAAGTCTTTTGACCCAAGAAAATGAATTGGGCACGAACAAGCGGTATTTTACCTTAGCCGGATTCTCCACGATACAAGAAAAAGATACACACTGGCGGAAAAATGGTGTTTATGTCTTTATGACACGTCGATCAAATTAATTCATTATTTCATGGCTTTCAAAATTGAAGTAGTAGTGTCACCAACAGACGTGTTGAAATACCTGTTTTCTCAACCCTTCCTAAAAGGTAGATTGTGCAAATGGCATCTTCATTTGCTACACAATTTGATCAAGTTTATTTACCCCAAAAGGCGATAAAAGGACAGGGAATCGCGGAGTTCCTTGCCACACATCCTAATGATGATCAAAGGATTGAAAAATCAAATGATGTTTGATTCGACATTATTCTTTGATGGATCGTCAACAAAGACGACGGCTGGGGCAGGAATCGTCATCATAGATCCTAATGAGCAAATAACTAAATTAGCAATAACTCTTGAGGGAGAATGTACAAATAATCGAGCAGAATATGAAGCCTTGATTATTGGCTTAGAAATCCTCCAAGAGATGGGAGTTGAAAAGCTCAAAGTGTTTAGAGATTCCCAATTGGTCATAAACCAAGTCATAGGAGAATACAAGTGTATCGCGACAGTGACAATTTATGGAACTCAAAAGATCAAAAAGTTAGCTAGCGCTTTCAAAAGGACCGAATTTCATTACATCCCACGCGATGTTAATCATATCGCAGATGAATTAGTCGGATACGCGTCATCTAAAGAGATGGCGATAACGCCGGATGATTTAGTTATAGTTCAAAAAAGGACTCTAAGTCCTTTAGAGAATTTTGATGAAGAAGAACACAACCCAGTTAATGACATAAATAGCATTGATGTGTTGAATTCAGAAAAGGATTGGAGGGATAACATAGTTGAATACCTTAAGAATCCATATAATAGAGAAACTCTATTCAGAATTAAAATGGCTGCAAATAACTTCTTTTTGGAAGGAAACGAGTTATTTCGAAAAGACTCCGATGGGCAAATCCTAAAATGTATTGATGCTGGAGAGGTTTTAACCGCGATGGCAGAAGTCCATGATGGAATTTGTGGAGCACACCAAAATGGTTTAAAAATGCGATGGGCTTTACATAGATTGGGAGTCTATTGGCCCTCGATGAGGAAAGATTGCATCAAATATGCAAAGGGTTGTGAAAAATGTCAAAGTTCGGTCCTGTAACTCTAGCGCCAGCAGCCCCGATGAAATACATCCTTAAGCCTTGGCCTTTCCGCGGTTGGGCGATGGACGCGATTGGAAAAATAAAACCCAATTCATCTAAACACCATAGATTATTTCAAAAAACTTGACACTAAAGCTGTGTTAGGATTTTTGGAGGAAAAGATTTTTGTGAGGTTTGGAGTTCCAGAATCGATCACGGTGGATAATGCAAGTGTCTTCAATAGTGAGCCATTTGTAGAATTCCTAACTAAATTCGGAATTCAAATTCTGCATTCCACGCCATATTATGCGCAATTTAATGGACAAGCAGAATCTACAAATAAAACAATCATTGCAGGATTAGGAAAAATGATTGGTGCAAATCCAAAGAAGTGGCGGCATAAAAAACTACCCTATGCACTATGGGCTTACAGAACTTCGAAGAGGGACGCGACGGGTATTAGTCCTTTTGAGTTGGTTTACGGACATAACCTCGTAATACATGCTGAAGTGGTAATCCGATCAGCGCGGGTAGCCAACCAATCAGAACTTCTAGAGAAAGAATATCTAGAGGCAATGACTATAGAGCATTTAGATGCAGAAGAAAATAAATTTGAAACCGCACAGAAAATGAGACTACAAAAACTCAGAGTGGCAAAAGCCTACAACAAAAAGGTCATGGCTAAATCCTTTCATAAAGGGGATTTGGTATGGAAAATGATCTTGCCCGTGGGACAATATAAAGATCCCTTTTTAGGAACATTTACTCCTAAATGGGGTGGACCCTTCAAGATTCATAAAGAATGTTTAGGAAATTCATACATTCTGGTATCGCGAAAGGGGAAAATCCCATCCAGACCTTTATTTAAATGCAAAATACTTAAAGAAATTTCATCCGTCTATCTGGGAACAATATGGTCCAGAATTTAAAAAGTTACACATACAATTGTACGATAGTTTACAAGAACAACAAAGAGAATTAGAGCTAAGTCGGGAATTGAATAAAAATTCGCTTGAAGACTATGAAGAACAGTTCTCCGAATTCCAAAAGAACCCACAGCATCATGGTAGTGGACTGCCAAAAAATAGTCGAAAAGCAGTTGCTATGGATCCGAGCATTACTCTCATAGATTGTTGAGTGCTCCAAATTTCATCCTTGATGTATGAACTTGTACGAAGTGGTTTGAGCCATTAAGCCTGCAATATTGGGGGATTTGGCGCTGCACTTGGTACTCAACTCCTCGATGGAAGCTTTGCTGGTTGAAGCTTGTTGTCGAAGAAGTTCTTTTCTAGCCTCCAATTGGTTGATTTGTTGTTGGACTTGGGCTTTTCTTCCTGCAGCTTCTCATAGTCACGCTCTCGAACCTCCAAGTCAGATAGAGCAGGATCTAGTTCATCTCGAATACTCTGCCATTGAGGTAGCACGGTTTCATGTACTGATGCTTGTTGTTGAAGAACAAGGAGCCGTTTTTTATTACTCAAAAACCTTGTCTGCATATCAGACACCAAATCGCGTCAGTACCCTTGACCCTTCTTGGCTATCTGCTCCAAATAATCAATCAAGGTTAGAGCATCCTTCTCAGATGATAAATCTGATTCCAAGGCAGCCAAACAAGGAGGAACCTCAACGGATTCCTGGGAAACAGAAGAGAAAGATCGTAGAAGACTCGTTGCTTGAATAAAGAGTGATTTCAATAATTCTTTATCTGTAAAAGCATAGTTATTTTGCAATATGAGAAATCAATATAATAAAAAAAAATTATTTTTCATCAAATAAGATATTTACCTTGTGAAGCTTTTGGTGCCAAATCTTCACCGCCTTTCCGAGATGTGTCAGGGTTTGATTGAATTTGAGTATCAGTCGACACGGATGCAGACTGTCCCACAGTAGAGCCAATCCCTTGAGTTAAATTAACAATAAGATTAGGAAAAACATAAATTTTTCTTACATAAAAAGCATTTATCTCAAAAATGAGGATTCACCTGATCTGTAAAATTTCCAGAAATTGGATCTTGGGCTGGCTCATCGTTAGGCCGGGTAGCGTCCCCAACTGTATTTTCTACCCCATGAGAAGACTGCTTATGAGGATCATTTATGATTTCCTCAAATGGGTCATTAGGAGGCTGAACCACAATCATCTTTTTTTATGGTTGAGCAGCAGAGGGTGACACAGGCGATTGGTCCTCTCTCTCACGTTTCTTATTTCCACCTGCCTGTACAGCCAAAGCTGGTGCAAGTGTTGAAGCACCACCAGTTGTGACAGACTGTATGTTTTGGTAGTCTCCTTCTAACATGAATAGTCTTGAAACGGCTACCATCATAGGATTTTTCGAACTTACCACTAGGAGGGTTTGAATTCGTATCCTTGTCAGAAGAAGGTGATGATTGCTGCATTTTCCCCAAAAAAAGAACTTAAAGGCTTGTTGTCATCATCAGAGTCATACTCCTCTAGAATTGGTGCCTTCTCTGCCTTTTTGTCCTTCTTCTTCTTCTTGGTGGATCGTGGTTCTGGCACCACCTCCTCAACAGGAGGAACTTCAGATTCATCCACAAATGGAGGAATTATAAATCCAGGCTCGTCGACAATGACCAATGCCCAAGATTGGGAAGACACTCCCCCGTCATCAGGATCAGATTGTTCGGCTACATTCTCTTCTACTTGTTTGGCAGTCACAAGAGATCTAGTCCCTTTAGAATTGGAGTGCAAGAATTTTTCGGAATTTAGCGGAGATATTTGATCAGAAAACCAAACTAACAAACTAAATTAGAGTAAGAGACTCACTGTCAACCACCAGGAGTTCTCGAGAGCGAGTGTGAGCAGCTGTCCTTACAGTACTGCGCATGTGAGGAGAATAGTGCCACCATTGCTGATAAAGTTGGACTGTCTGAGCGCACCAGCGCCAAGACGCTGGTCTGACGCAAGAGCCCATTGTTATAGACTTACTGGAAAGAATTGCAGCCTCAGAATGAACCTTGCGCAAATGCCAGGGGCGATTTTGAGTCTGATAAAAGGGAACATCAATCCCTTGCACTAACCCGAACTGTTGTGCCACCAGTTGTGGATTGTAAAGTTTAAAACCTAAGGAACCAGGTTCAAGAGCATATATATCCTTGGTCTGGAGGACTTGGGCCCATAAATCATAATCAGAAGTCCTTGTCCTCTCTCCAAGAATAAGGACACCTAGGGGGGTGACTTCCAACTCCCGCACCCAATTAGGAAGAGCATTATGAATCCAGGTGAGTTGTTGTGCTTTCTCCTATTCAGCCAGTAGAAACAGATTCAAGGCCAAGGGAAGTTCATCACCATATTGAGTAACTCTCAGCAAATAAATAATTCGATGAGGGAGAGTGATTACTTTGTCGTCCACATCGCGGAAAAAGAAATCACCATAAATCAAACAATCCTGGGCTGAAGGTTTTTCCTCGGCATAATTAAAAAGGTGGCAAATATACATCATTCCCCAACAAGTCAACAACCACAAAGGGCCTGACGCGGGAATAAAATTGGAAGATTGGCCTTTTGGTCCATCAAGGTAATAATGATGGCACCGATATAGGGATCCTATAAGGATAGGACCTAAGGCGATAGACTGTTAACCCGTAACAAAGATGTTGGTCCCGAGAACAAGAAAAGACTTGGATATGTTCCCTTAGCGCGTCATAAATAAACGGCTCAGAGCGAAGGCAAGAAAAAGTACAGCCTCTTCATCACATACTTCCCAAGATTTAGGAGAAGTGTAACTATTGATTAAAGAGGAAAATGACATGCCACTAGAGCCAGAAGTCATGAAACTATCAAAGAACAAATTGACCGAGGAATAAAGTTCCTTGGCTTTTGGAACACATTGAACAAAAGAGATATGTTCCCCCGTAGCACCAAAAGGGGCAAGCCCGGTGATACAAGCAATATCAGCCAGAGTGACTGTCATAAAACCCGCTCTTGTAACAATACAATTCATAGCGGGATCCCATAAGGATACGAAAGCAGTTGAAAATGAACCATTAAAAGGAATGCGTGGATAGCAGGTTAACCTTAAGAAATGGATCAGTTTCTGCGTCTCCCAAAGAGAATGATACGAAGATAGGCGCTCAAGCCACGCCATCGCATTGTTGACCGTAACCCAACCCTTTAAAGGCTTTGTGGTAGAAAGCAACAGATTGGGATTGGATTTCTCACCGGAAAATCAAAGGTTGCGACTCAGAAAGACACACGATTTTATATAAGGACTTCATAAAAGTATTACATCGCGACCCTCCATGGTTTTCGGGGTCACCACAAAGCATGGACCAATTTGTCCACCAAGAAGAGGCAATTGGTCAGTATGAGGGGTTTGATGCCAAAAGTTGTTTGGGATGTAACAGCCCTGATGTTGATTAATTATATCACAAAGTTGTTTTGCCCCACCGGAGTAAAACTTGGTATAACGGAGACAAGGTTGAGGTGTTGGTTGAGGAATCATTTTGTCAAATCAGAAAGAATTTGATAAGTTATACTGGGTTGGTAAGAAGAAGTTTAATTTTCCAATTGGAGCGAAAAAGCCCCTTTTATAGACTTAGACTTTCTCTCTGCAGAGTGAAGATATTTTGGACATGTGTCACATTTTTTCCTCATAACAGGATATTTGTTACGTAACTGTAACAGTTAAAAAACTTTTGGATAATTATCCATCTAAAATCAGAGTATTTCCCTCTCAAGTCTTGTCACATGGAAATTGAACGGTTTCCATCCGTGCAAAAATCAGGAAAACTGCAGCTGGAAAGGCCATGATTATTACTCTCATTTCCCAAAGTTTTATTGTCACCCACTTAGTTATTTGGGAATAGTAAAAGTTTTATCGAATTATGAGCATAATAAAAGCCACGCGGCTGAGGGAATCAAATTTCCTTCATCTTCCAATCCTATAAATCACTGTAAACCTGTTGTTACTTCACTCATTTTAATAATAAAAATGGCAAACACCAAATCTGATCTCAATTCAACAAAACTTTCATCAAAAAGTAGGAAGGGAGAGGATGAGTTTGAAGAGGTAACCTCTCATCAGGTTTTCATCGTAAGTGATGATGATAGTGATTGTGTCCTAAGCTCAACGTAGGATCCCAAAAAGAGGATCAACCTGGAAAAAGGAAGGCTCCAATGGAGCGTGAGAAAGCTGAACCATTCTCCAAAAGGAGGGACATTAAGGGGCAAGCAGAGTTCAACTTTGTCCAGTCAGGTCCAGGGGAATCAAGCGGCACAAAAACCAACAAAAAAACAAGATGTGCGCGCATATGGAGCCAGATTCACATCGATGAGGGCTATTGAAGAAGAAACATCGAGTGATTCGGGAATCAGTTGGACTGATTCAGAGGATCAAGTTTCTTCAGACGAGCATGAGGATTGCGGCTGTGAAGTTTGCGAGCAAAAGTTAGTCGCGAAGCCGTACTACAGCAACGCATATGATAGCGAGAACAATAGTGACTACAAAAGGCCATCGCCATAGTAGTTATCATCGCAAATGTTAAAAACCTTAGGGTCCAAAATGATCCTTAATTATTAAGGTTGTTTATGCTTTGTATAAAGCTAATTTATATAAAAACTATCTAATTTAAATCTGGAGCATAACAAACTATGTGCATTATTGTTAAGATTTAAATTCTGAATTTGTCGTTAAGCAAATCCGAAAATTAGGGATTTGACATAATCAAACTCCTATATATTCTTTATATATTATATTAAACCATTGTGAAAAAACACGAGGCATAAAAATTCTGTTGTAGCACTGGAATCAACTCCATATAGCAATCCATTTTTCTTTCATTATCTGGCAATGAAATCAATTCCTCCTAGTGAGCGGAAACAGAAATTTAAGTTCCACACCACCCTAACAAGAATCAGGGGGAAGTTGGAAAAAGAAGATCAAGATATAATTCACTCATATGAATTATTTCATGATGAATCAGACTATATTCAGGATATCAGTTACTTTAATGTGAATATTAAAGGATATCCCTTGACAGAGAAATTCACATGGCCAAAGCCGAATTTACCATGCTTTAATCATAAATTGCAGCATGATGAATTGTAAAATGATCAACAAGAAGTTGCTCGAGAGTTAGAAAAGCGATGGGAAAGGGCAATGATGTCTTGTTTCGGCAGATCAGACAGGGTACAAGTTAATTTTGTCAATACAAGACCAACAGTAAGTAGGGTCCTTGCTAATGAAGATCTCCTAATGGATCATATATTTCCAAAATTAGGAAGAGAAGACTTAAAAGTCGCGGTCGCGGTTTGTAAGGCCTGGGGAACTTGGATTGCTCCTAAGTTTGTGAAGCCCGAGTTAAAATGGTATTATAACAATAAATTATATACCTATATAGCACCAAGCTTCACAATGGTGTACAGAGGGCGATATGACGCGGTAGGAAAGTTGGTTAAGTACAGATGCTTATGCCAAGAGTGGGAAAACGCGCAGATGTAACAACCCTAAATTTTAACTGAACTATAAATAAAAATAATTTAGAATTGTCACGGCGCAATTGACTACCAAGTCAATTGCTAGGCTAGAAATTCGATTACAATAAACCAACGAAAGATAAAACAGCGGAAGTCTTTAAATGTCGAACTACAGTTCTCAAAACGGAATTCAAAATTACATAATCAAATGAAATAGTCAAATAGACGATTAAGAAACCCCAGCATGTTAACGTCCCTCAAGCAAGCATCCAAACTCAACAAGACCTGTCAACTATGCCATCAAAGAATGACATAGGCCCCAAAACATGGTAGGGAACGAACCAGAATAAAGAACGTCAGCATACAGGCTGAGTAAGAAGTACAAAACACAAATGAACAAAAGATACGCGCCTTGAGGCGCGTAGCTAACAAATAATAAGCAAGCGTTATGATAGACAATCGTTCAACTATAATATAGCGTGATAATCTCCATATCGCTACAAGATCCGACGGTCTTTCTACAAATCAAGGCTGGGCTCCTACCCCACAGCCACCACAATCTCGTACCAGCGCGAGCTACAGCGATAAAAACAAGCCCCTAATAAAGTAAAGTGTGCACACCCCTCGCTAGGGATCCAGTAGGATGCGTACCCCTAGAAGGAAAGTCTATTAGGAAGTTGGTAGCTAACCCGACCTTAAACTACCTTGATCAGAGTAATAGAGGTGACCGAACCTGGTCACGTCACCTTACTCTAGGTGGTTTTCGTCGACATACAGTATCATAAACATTAGTGTACACAATCATACGCGCGTAAACAATACATTATACAATCGTTAATATAACATAAATCATACAAACACATCAAAATCACAAAGGAGCAATAACGACGCACACACTCGGCCGAGAGGCCGAGTGGCCGAGGAGAAAGGCCGAGCCGGCCGAGAGGCCGAGCCGGGCGAAACCAAGAGGCCGAAGGGCCGGTTCCTTGTACCAAAAAGGCGGGAGCGCTGCAAGGTTAATTCAAATGATATTATTACAAAAATAGTAGGACAAGGATTGGGATAATACGTAAGCAATGGTCATTAGAACAAGGTTAGTATCAAGACAAGATAATCTTTGGAGTTTAGATTTCGTGGTTGGGGTTATAACCAACGTTCTTACCTTACTAGCAAAATCACAAGATCAATTCAAGACTTAGAACGGTAATTCCTCGAACACACAACCTAAAAGCAATCAACAAAACACTAATTACCAACCATTACTCTACTAGTGCAAATAAGACAACTCCACTTTAGATTTCTATACTCAAACGATCTCCAAACTATACCAAATTCGCACAACACCCTCCCAAGTACACTAACAACGTTTATCCACCATTAAATCATCAAAATAACAATATAAACATCCAAATTAAGCAAAATTCAGAAGTGGGCAGAATACTTATTCATAATCAAAACACCATTAAAACGTTCCCAAATTGAGACTAAGGTTAACCCATCTCATAATAAGTATCCCCTCAAATTTTCACATAAATCCACCCATAAAATCATCCCCAAATATACATGAACCCTAATTTCAAAAGCCCTAATTTAGAAACCAATAATTCATGCACCAAAACTATAATTAAGCATGAATAAGATTAATCAAAGCCATTCCCATCAATACTAGTACGATCAAACCATAATTGAGATGAAATCATGAAAGCCCTAAATTGAACTTTATGGAAAAAGGGATGTATACTTACAACTCTTGATGTAGAAATCAAGAGGGTGGGACAAGGTGGCTACGTGGTGGTCGGTAGGCCGACGGTGGTGAGGGCGGCCGGCAGTGGTGGCTCGCGGCCGTTCTTTGTCCTCCTCTTCTCTTCTCTTTTCCTTCTCTTCTCTTCCTCACGTCTTTCTCTCTCTTTTTTTCTGCTTCTTTTTTTTTCTTCTGAGTTGCGTGAGTGATGAGTGAGGGGGAGGGGTTTTGTTTTATTTTATTTATTGTAGAAAATAGGAAGGGTTTAGTAAGGGTATTTTGGTAATTTTACCAAATCGTTGCCCAATTAGGAAAGTGTCTCTAAACGAAAAGTATACCCTAACTTCCAAAATAGATTTTCATATCCTTAAAATGGAATTCTCCCAATACTTTACACAATTCAAATAACCCAAAAATATGGGTGTTACAATCTTCCCCCCTTAAACAAATATTCGTCCCGAATCTTTAAACCCATCCTTCAAAAGACAAGCTCCTAACTAGTAACATTGATCACAGGGTAAGATGAGTATTTGGAAAGATAGCACAAGATCATAAGAACATGCTCTAAAAAGAGCTGGGTTGTTGTACTCGAGGTACGAAGCAACAATTCACAAAGAAGAAGAATCGGCAAACATATGAATCAAAACACGTAGATCACATCAAACAAGCATTTAGAAACAAAACGAATCAAACAAGCATTTAGAAACAAAGCGCGCGAGACTCTCATCCCCCTTAAAATAAAGGTTCGTCCCGAACCGAATATACCTTAAGTAAACAGATGAGGGTACTTCTCACGCATAACCGACTCCACTTCCCAGGTTGCTTCTTCAACGTTGTTATTACACCACAGAACTTTCACCATGTGCGTCTCAGCTCGTCGAGTTTTGTGCACCTTATTGTCCAAAATTTTTAATGGTGCCTCTTCATAAGTCATGGTCTCATCTAACTCGATGGTTTCCGGGTTGAGTACATGTGACGGGTCACTAACGTATCGTCTGAGTTGGGAAACGTGAAACACGTTGTGAACCTTTTCGAGATTTGCTGGCAAGTCTAACTTATAAGCGACTTCAACAACTCGCTTGGTCACCTTGTAGGGTCCGATGAATTTATGACTCAGTTTTCCTTTCTTCCCGAACCTCATTACACCTCTGGTAGGTGACACTCGGAGTAGTACCATGTCGCCCTCATTAAACTCTACCTGACTGCGAGTCTTATCTGCATAGCTCTTTTGTCTGTCCTGCGCAGCCTTGAGTCTCTCCTGAATTAGTTTGACTTGGTCGGTCAGTTCTTGGATGTAATCTAGACCCAACACCATCGTTTCACTGATGTCATTCCAACAGATTGGACTCCTGCACTTCCTACCGTAAAGTGCCTCATATGGGGCCATCTTGATTGAGGCTTGGTAACTGTTGTTGTAGGAGAATTCTATCAAATCCAGCTTGTCCTCCCAGCCACCTTGGTACTGTAAAGCACAAGCTCTTAGCATATCTTCCAAAGTCTGATTTGTCCTCTCTGTCTGACCATCCGTTGCAGGGTGAAATGCGGTACTCATTAAAAGTTTTGCCCCTAAAGCCTCTTGTAGTTTCTTCCAGAACCGAGAGACAAAACGTGCATCGGGGTCAGAGACGACCTCCTTTGGAGTACCATGAAGTCTCAGTACATGATGTATATAAGCATCGGCTAACTGTTTCTTTTTTCACGTGTCCTTCATTGGTATAAAATGTGCACATTTCGTCAATCTGTCTACTATCACCCAAATCATATTGTTGCTCTTAGGCGTCCTAGGTAATCGAGCAACGAAGTCCATGGATATGGAACTCCATTTCCATTCTGGTACTGGTAAGGGTTGTAATTTACCTTGAGGTCTCTTGTGTTCGCTTTTAACCTTTTGGCAAACTAAACACCTAGCCACAAAATCAGCCACATCCTTTTTCATTCCTGACCACCAGAACACTTTCTTCAAATCCTGCTACATCTTGTCTCCACCTGGATGTACCGAGTATTTGCTTGCATGAGCCTCAGACAGGATTCTATCCCTCAATGTGGCGATGTTAGGTAAGCAGACTCGATCCTGAAATCGAATTATCCCATCTTCGCCTCTTTTGAACAATTCTGGCTCCTTTGCTACTTTATCCGTTACTAGCTTGTCAGTCTTCTGTAACTCCTTAATCTCCTCAAAGATGTCATTCTCAATTGCAGTTGACCCCGTGGTTACTCCTGGTTCTATCAACTGAACCCCGAAATTGAGAAATTCATTTCTTAATCTCTGTCTTTGAACAACCAATTGTACTGAATGTAGAGACTTCCTGCTCAGTGCATCGGCTACAACATTTGCCTTCCCTTCGTGATACTGTACCTCCATGTCGCAGTCTTTGATCAACTCTAACCATCTCCTTTGTCGCATGTTTAACTCTTTCTGGGTGAAAATGTACTTTAAACTCTTATGGTCAGAGAAAATCTTGAATGTAACTCCAAACAGGTAGTGTCTCCACAGTTTCAGTGCAAATATCATAGCTGCTAGCTCCAAATCGTGGGTCGGGTAGTTTTCCTCATAACTCTTGAGCTGCCAGGACGCATAAGCGATATCTCTTCTGTTCTGCATTAGGACACAACCTAAACCATTCTTTGAAGCATCAGTGTACACTTCGTACGGTATGTTCTCGTCAGGTAGTGCTAAGACTGGGGCCGTTGTTAACCGCTCCTTTAGAACCAGAAAGGCTTTCTCGCAAGTCTCATCCCATTTATACTTGTTGATTTTCTTCATTAGGGTCGTCATTGGTTTAGCAATCTTTGAGAAATCCTTCACAAATCTCCTGTAATAGCCTGCAAGTCCCAAAAAGTTCCTAATTTCTGTTACATTCTTAGGGATCGGCCAATCCTTAACCGCCTTGATCTTAGCTGGGTCTACAGCAACTCCGTCCTTGGATATCACGTGTCCCAAAAATGTTACCTTATCCAACCAAAACTCACACTTCGAGAATTTACCGTATAGTTGTTTTTCTCTCAAAATCTCCAGTACGATCCTCAGGTGGTTCTTATGTTCCTCTTCAGTCTTGGAGTAAATTAGAATATCATCAATAAATACCACCACAAATTTATCCAAGTCAGGTCTGAAAGTGCGATTCATGAGGTCCATGAACACCGTTGGCGCGTTGGTCAACCCAAAGGGCATCACTGTGAACTCATAATGCCCATATCTAGTTGAAAACGCTGTCTTTGGTACGTCCTCATCAGCCACTTTCATTTGGTAGTATCCAGACCTTAAATCGATCTTCGAAAACACACTAGCACCTTTCAGTTGGTCAAACTGATCATCAATCCTGGGTAAGGGGTATCTATTTTTTATCGTCACATTGTTCAACTCCCTGTAGTCGATACACAATCTCATCGAACCATCCTTCTTTCTGACAAATAATACAGGTGCTCCCCAAGGTGAAACACTCGGTCACACATAACCTTTTTCCACCAACTCGTCAAGTTGCTTCTTCAGTTCCTGCATCTCTACCGGTGCCATTCGGCAGGGTGATTTAGCAATAGGGCCTGTTCCTGGGACCAAGTCAATCTTGAACTCAACCTCCCTTCTAGGTGGCATTCTGGGAATTTCCTCAGGGAATACATCAGGGTATTCGTTTACTACCTCGACGTCACCTATTTCGGGGTACTCTACCCGGATATCTCGTACATGACATAAGAATAGGGGTTCATTCTTAGCTAGATGCTTCTTTAGATTCATGGCAGACACAAATTTTATCCTTGGTCTTTTCGGGAGTACACGATAGGTCACATAAGCATTTTTCTGTCCTCTAAGTGAAATTTTTCCTATCCAACAGTCTATTCTCGCCTTATATCTACCCATCCAATCCATTCCCAATATTACATCAAAATTGGTTAGGGGAAAAGCTATCAAATCAGATTTGAACTCATGACCACAAATTACTACAGGCACGTCTTTAAACTGACTCTTACATGCAACACTAGACCCGTTAGGCATCGAAAACTCGAAGTCTACTGCTGAATTATCACTAAGTCCATACTTCCCCACAACCTTATCTGCAATAAACGAGTGGGACGCACCACTATCAAACAAAACATATGCAATTACTAAGTTAACATGAAATTTACCCGATACGACATCCGCGTGTTCAGCCTCTTCTGGGTTCATGACATACAGCTGCCCCGTAGCTTTCTTAGCTGGGGTGGCCACACTGGCCGACCCTGCCTGCTTAGCTGGAGCCACATAAGTTGTTTCCTTGGTTGGCCCTGGATTTCTGTAAGTGTTATTCGAACCCGCATAACCCCTCTGAGCTCTGAAGTTCTGAAACCTATTCGGGGCTACAGACCCTCCTGCAGACGCCGCTGGTGGGTAACCCCGCTTCTTAGAGTAGCAGTCGACGGCTTTATGCCCCGGTTTACCACAATGGAAACAAGTGATAGGCTCGCCCGTGCAGGTCTTTCCCTTATGGTAGAGCTGGCATTTCGTGCATGAATTGTTCTGAACCGTACCCGTACTCTGCGTTCTGTTTGTAGAGTAGTTCTTAAATCCTGAGTTTCCAGCCCTCGTAGACTGTGCCTTCCCCTTGAAGTTCCCAAATTTCCCCTTCTTATTGGGTATATTGATCAAATCGAAAGGAGTCTCCTTTCTTTTCCCTCCGATTTCCATGCTCATAGTCTCCATGTTCTGCTCTGCCGTCGTTGCTCTCTCATAAACATCCTTTACAGTGTGGAATCGTTCAGAGGCAAACCATCCCTTAATGCTCCAAAGTAGTTTCTTCGTAAAGCTAGTAGCTCTGGAAGACTCTATTGGGGTTACACTCTCAGCAAATCTATTCAAGTCTTCAAACTTTTCATAAAAATCCTTCACAGACATCCCCTCAGTCTGCTGAAGTGCCTCGAATTCAGCCACCTTCTGCTCTTTCAAATGCTCCTGAAAGAATTCTCCTTCTAAGGTATGTTTGAAGACTCGCCAATCCCTAAATCTCTCAACAACAGTGTCGTCAGCCATCTTTTCTAGTACTGGTTTGAAGAACTCCTCTTGGATTTTTATCCACCACCTCCCAGCTACCTCCTTTAGGTAAAATGCAGCAACTTTTACCTTCAAGTTGTCAGGAACACCAACAGCTGAGAAGATCCTCTCCATATCCTCCACCCAGTCTAGTAGGATGCTCAGTTCTCCTCTCCCAGTGAAGTTGTCAGGCCGTTTCTTCTGCACGGCGTCCGACATCTTAGCCAACAGCATATCGTCATCTCCCCCTCCATTACCAATACCATTCCCATTGTCGTTGTTTGCAGCATTGTTGGCAGCAGTATTTGCAGCCGCATTTGCAGCAGCCTCTGCAGCAGCATTCGCAGCAGCATTTGCAGCAGCATTATTCTGTGCCATTTGCTGCATAGCCTCAACCATCACATGTTGTTGTGCTACTTATGCCAGGATAGCTGTCAGATCACGACCATTGTTTCGCACCATTGTCTATAAGGTAATAACGATTGAATCAGTTATGACCAATTTCATCTCATACTTACTCGAGTACTACATAGCATAAATCAATAAATATCACGCAAGGCACAAATCAGACGCTTAGACAGCGAATTAAGACAAGGAAACAGCTCAGAAGTATATATACATCGTAATCAGCATCCGACTATTCGTCTCGTACGAGTTTAGCTTTTCGTAAATTTTTTTTTTTTCGGGAGCGCGAATAGTGTTTACTGTAGTACGAGTCGTGTCAGGGTCAGCAGCATCGGACGAATGATAAAGATTCAGGCATATCAACAAAACACACACATTAAAGCCTCAGATAACAATCAATTTCACCAATCTTAATAAATAAACGAATATTGTAAGAGCATTGGGGTATTGTCCCCAATCTAAAGTACTTAAATAATGTATGCTTGACCAAAGTATAACATAATACTTAACACTAGAGTTTAATAAGAATAACACAACCGACGACTAAATAGAAACTAGGCCTTATGCCTTTTAATTAAGAACTCCCATTTACTCTCTATGCATCACTACTCGGGTCGTAATCCTCATCATTAGGGACCTCCCCTCCATCATATGTATCTGAGTTGCTTGTCTCTTGGCTCGACTCTTCACTCGAGCTAATTGTAATTATCTTAGTGTCATTAGGTCCAACAGCGTCTTCATCCTCATCACTCATGGGAACTTCCTCAGGTTCCTCCTCCATGTCCACTGGTGCATTGTCTCCAATAGGCGAGGATGGAGGACTAGGAGTTTGGTGATGTTCCTCAACTTTAACTTTCTTCTGACTTAACTGGCTAGGTGACCCATGCTCTTGCAGCTGGACCTTCTTCCCTTTCATCATATAGGCTTTGTGAGGTTCCGGGGTAGGGTTACTGTTACCAAGGTTCGAGGGTACAGGTGGTATGTAGATTGGGTGATCCTCAGGTATCGGCATAGGGCTATGGGATATCTCATACTCCCACTCCAGAATTACCTCCAACCTATCCAGATCTATGGGTCTGCTCGATCTGTCCCTCAAGTAGTTAGGATTCCCTGTGAGACATGCATAATAGGCATTCCTTTCTAGTCTAGCTCGAATCTCCTTCCAGCGGGGGTGTGACCTCAGATTAACCAAAGTCACAAAGACTTGAACTTCAGATCTAATTGCCCATGGGAACCTTTCGGTTGCCTCAGCTAGTTTTACCCTCATTCTGGTGACGAACTCCTCTATAGTCTCCCCAATTCTCATACGATCTTGGAATGTCTCAGATGAGTAAGCTATATGGTCCGGTATCGTCCATGGACCAGCAATTGACCTTACACCAGATGGTCCGAACTCCCAAACATACGCTCTTGAGCTTGCCATTCTGCCAGTATACCAAAGAGACTCTAAATGCATTAGTACCCATATTGAATAATCAAACCATATAATGCATAGGTTGAATCTACTAGTGTCACTTCTCTCTAGTATCACATAGCATTTAGCACATAGCATGCGAGTGAATGCACCCATCCCATTCCCAGTTTGAAAATTCCTTTAAAACAAGTTTTGAAAATTTTTGTAGACTCGACGAATCAGAACCTATGGCTCTGATACCAACTGTAACAACCCTAAATTTTGACTGAACTATAAATAGAAATAATTTAGAATTGTCACGCCGCAATTGACAGTCAATTGCTAGGCTAGAAATTCGATTACAATAAACCAACGAAAGATAAAACAGCGGAAGTCTTTAAATGTCGAACTACTGTTCTCAAAACGGAATTCAAAATTACATAATCAAATGAAATAGTCAAATAGACGATTAAGAAACCCCAGCATGTTAACGTCCCTCAAGCAAGCATCCAAACTCAACAAGACCTGTCAACTATGCCATCAAAGAATGACATAGGCCCTAGAACATGGTAGGGAACGAACCAGAATAAAGAACGTCAGCATACAGGCTGAGTAAGAAGTACAAAACACAAATGAACAAAAGATACGCGCCTTGAGGCGCTTAGCTAACAAATAATAAGCAAGCGTTATAATAGACAATCGTTCAACTATAATATAGCGCGATAATCTCCATATCGCTACAAGATCCGACGGTCTTTCTACAAATCAAGGCTGGGCTCCTACCCCACAGCCACCACAATCTCGTACCAGCGCGAGCTAGAGCAGTAAAAACACGCCCCTAGGGATCCAGTAGGATGCGTACCCCTAGGAGGAAAGTCTATTAGGAAGTCGGTAGCTAACCCGACCTTAAACTACCTTGATCAGAGGTATAGAGGTGACCGAACCTGGTCGCGTCACCTTACTCTAGGTGGTTTTCGTCGACATACAATATCATAAACATTAGTGTACACAATCATACGCGCGTAAACAATACATTATACAATCGTTAATATAACATAAATCATACAAACACATCAAAATCACAAAGGAGCAATAACGATGCACACACTCGGCCGAGAGGCCGAGTGGCCGAGGAGAAAGGCCGAGCCGGCCGAGAGGCCGAGCCGGGCGAAACCAAGAGGCCGAAGGGCCGGTTCTTTGTACCAAAAAGGCGGGAGCGCTGCAAGGTTAATTCAAATGATATTGATACAAAAATAGTAGGACAAGGATTGGGATAATACGTAAGCAATGGTCATTAGAACAAGGTTAGTATCAAGACGAGATAATCTTTGGAGTTTAGATTTCATAGTTGGGGTTATAACCAACGTTCTTACCTTACTAGCGAAATCACAAGATCAACTCAAGACTTAGAACGGTACTTCCTCGAACACACAACCTAAAAGCAATCAACAAAACACTAATTACCAACCATTACTCTACTAGTGCAAATAAGACAACTCCACTTTAGATTTCTATACTCAAACGATCTCCAAACGATACCAAATTCGCACAACACCCTCCCAAGTACACTAACAACGTTTATCCACCATTAAATCATCAAAATAATAATATAAACATCCAAATTAAGCAAAATTCAGAAGTGGGCAGAATACTTATTCATAATCAAACCACCATTAAAAAGTTCCCAAATTGAGACTAAGGTTAACCCATCTCATAATAACTATCCCCTCAAATTTTCACATAAATCCACCCATAAAATCATCCCCAAATACACATGAACCCTAATTTCAAAAGCCCTAATTTAGAAACCAATAATTCATGCATCAAAACTATAATTAAGCATGAATAAGATTAATCAAAGTCATTCCCATCAATACTAGTACGATCAAACCATAATTGAGATGAAATCATGAAAGCCCTAAATTGAACTTTATGGAAAAAGGGATGTATACTTACAACTCTTGATTTAGAAATCAAGAGGGTGGGACAAGGTGGCTACGTGGTGGTCGGTAGGCCGACGGTGGTGAGGGCGGCCGGCGGTGGTGGCTCGCGGCCGTTCTTTCTCCTCCTCTTCTCTTCTCTTTTCCTTCTCTTCTCTTCCTCACGTCTTTCTCTCTCTTCTTTTTTCTGCTTCTTTTTTTTTCTTCTGAGTTACGTGAGTGATGAGTGAGGGGGAGGGGTTTTGTTTTATTTTATTTATTGTAGAAAATAGGAAGGGTTTAGTAAGGGTATTTTGGTAATTTTACCAAATCGTTGCCCAATTAGGAAAGTGTCTCCAAACGAAAAGTATACTCTAACTTCCAAAATAGATTTTCATATCCTTAAAATGGAATTCTCCCAATACTTTACACAATTCAAATAACCCAAAAATATGGGGTGTTACAGCAGAATTTCAACCACACACAGTATCCATGTTGGCACAAAGACTTTGCCGAAGTACTATGATTGGTTTCAGTATTATATCGCGTGTGATGTTTGGTTTGCAAAAACTAAACCTTTTGTACTAAGTTAAAATTAAGTTTCATAATAGACTTGTCTTGTTGTAATGTTTAATTTTCCAGAAAAATCAGAAATAATACATAATAATTATTTCGTTAATTTTTTCTTGTAGAATCAGCAATATTTTAACAAGATTCCCAAATGAGATTTTAATAAAGTTCCGAGTTTTCTAGACCTATGTATTTAAATTATGCAGGGTTAGAAGTTCACAAGCCATTTTATCCAAATCCAATGCAGCAGTAAAAAAACCAAAAACCTAGGTGCATTGAATGAAGGGCGTGTGAGTTAATGATGGGATTGATTTATCCCACTGATAGCAGTTTCCCGATAAAAGAGGAGAAACCGTTCATCTTCACACGTATTTTACCCACGATGGGATAATTGTCAAGTAAACCTCAATATAAATAACGAGGAGACTATAGATTGAAACAAATCATTCTCAAATATCAAAAATATTTGGAGAGACTTCCTCCCTTTTTACTCTCTTTCATAAAGAACTTCTTACAAATGGCAGTTTTTGCAACAGAAGACATCAATACGCCTGGATTTGACAAACCAGCATTGAACTTTGGGGGGTGTGTGGACCCATGGGAATACCTATATGTCTCACACCCAGGAGAGGCAAGATTGTCTTGCATTGTACGGGTTGTTCCATTTATCGTACAAAGCAACCATGCAGGGTCATATGGTGAAGAATGTCTAAATCATCATCTCCGTTGCAACAAGATTGCTGAAGACAAAGCAGAGTTCATAAAGGACGCCACTGCAACAAAGAAGTGGAAAATGGTGATCGAAAAATACTTTCCTGGTTTAGAAGAGGATGAACTCCCAGAGATGAATTTTAGCGATGGTGAGTCCTCGAGCAAATCTCTGATACTTTCAAATGAGGATCTCATGACCAAGCTCATCATTCCGAAGTTGAATTATGAGGACGTCATGAATGTGTTGGGAACGTGCAAACACTGGGGCAAAATCATGGCGTTAGGGTTCCTCAAACCCAATGACGATTTTGCATATAAGAATTCTCTACTGTACTACCACAAGAAGTATTGGTCTGGGTGGTACAGGGGAAGAATCGAACAAGGAGGGAAGCGAGTTGTGTACTTCTGTACCTGCGAAACCTGGGATGAATGCATCCACAAACGAGCAAGCATATTGGCTCGGAGTGTAGTGTGATGATGAGTTTGAGGACAACGAGTACGAGCGCGAGAAGTTCTTCAAATTAAACAAGTATACAAGCAAGTTCATTCCGCGACCAAGGCTTACAAAAGTCAAGCCAAAGGGTGGCCATGAAAGGACCTACATCGCGGCAGACAATGAATGCTATGCCCATTTCTGGATGTCGCCCAACTTCTACCAAGAGGAAGATGGGATTGAAGGGGTAATGCTTTAATCCCTAGAAAATTCTCCGTTTCAGATTAAAAGGATTTTAGTACTATCTCTCCATATTAACGAGTTTTAATCAATTTTAAAAGCTTATTGTCTTTCATTCATATTAATGAAATTTTATTTCTTAAATACTATCCCTTGAGATTGTTGGTTTGTATACACATGTTAATTTACAAATCAAACAAGGAATCATATAAAAACACTTAAACGCGGATCATTTTTTGCGATTGTTTCAAATCTCCAACAACACAAAAAAGGGGGGGCATTTGTTGATGACAAAAATAATTTGTCAAGGGCGACGGACACATGGTGGGACGGAGCACGGATAAAGAATGGACCTCATACCAATTGGGCTATTTTGAAGAAAGCAAAACTGGCCCATCAAACATTAAATTAGGAATTGGGCCAACCCCAAGTTTCAAAGCCCACAATTTGATTCAAAAGGATGGGCGCCAAAGTAGGATGCAGTTGGAGCGGTTAGCAGGATTTTTACCCATGACATATCAACCCACGATCAGAGAGGAGGACGGATGCAGGAGTAACCGTCAAGAAACCCAGAAATCGTCAAAGAAGTCACCCTATTTAAAGATCAAGAAACTGAAGAAAGATAAGAATCAATCACTCGTCAAATCGACCAAACTCTTTAGTCTTTTAGTTTTTAGCTTACAATCGGGAAGTCTCGCCCCGTAGCGCGAGAGGTCTATGTATTAGAGTAACATTTCTCTTTTCCATAACGAAGACAGAAGGCATGGAGGTAATTGTCTCATTCCTTCTTTGACTCATTGTTAGCAAATATGACATTATTTGCAATTGAAGTACTTTTTTTTAAGTTTGCAATAATCCTCTTATTCCCAGCATAATATCTAGCTTTTAATTAAATTTGCTCTCTTAATTGCGGTCAAGTCTCAATCTAAGTGCTCTAGTTTATATGACACTTCCATAGAAAGTACACTTAATTTTTAGCGTTCAACAGTTTCAGAGAATTTTTTTTTTTTTAAAAAATCAATTTTTTTTTAAATTTTTTAATTAAATAATAGTTAATCCTTAATTAACTTTCCCGCTAACCGCTAATCACTGCCATATCATCACTTAACGGTCAAAGGACTAACGGAGTTAACAGCCAAGGGGTGGGAAGAGCACCTTGTGCTGGTTGGGGTAAAGTTCGGGGGCACCGCAGTGTACAAATTTCAAACATATGGGCACCACGAGCATTCTGACAATTCGGGGGCACCACGTGAATTTGCCGTAATATTAATGATTTTCCATTTTAAGAAAATCAAAAAAAAAAAAATTGACTTTAAAACAAATCCAAAAATATTTTCATGGACAAAAAAAATTCATAAAGAAATATTATTTCTCTTAAAAAAATCAAAATTTGTGCATATGGTACCTTTCACAACATTTTGCATATGGTAACTCTAGAAAAATTAGTTTCTTAATTAATTTTTTTTGAAAAAATTATTTAAAAAAAATATATTTATTTTTCTAAGAATTTATTGAATTTCTTTATTAAAAATATTAATTCTATAATTTAATTAACTAATAGTTGGCGAAAGTGGCGATTTGGCCCCTACACTTTCACCAATTGTGCAATTGAGCACCCTAACTTCTAATTGGGCAATTTACCACCCTAACTTTTCATTTCGTGCAATTTCACACCTAAGACTATTTTTCAACTAATTTGTGTAATATAATCATTTTCCAATATTCACAAAATTTATAAAAAAACATTATACTGTACAAATACATTATATATACACGATTTTTATGCAATTCCTCAAGTATGAGTATTATACCAAAAAAAAAGCTATTACATTATACAAATTCCAGATCGACATCACAGATACGTGAAAAAAAAATTAGATCTATCTCTGGAGGAATACAAAGAACAAAAGAGGAACCCTAAATTCATTTGTCTGGTAAAGTCCTCCATAGCCATCGTTCTCTGGAAGTTGAAGAAAAACCCTAAAAGAACCAAATTGATCATCGTTCTTTGGTAGGTGAAGATTCTCTCTCTTGAGCAATATGTATCTTCGTAATCCTTGTGATTTTCTTACCATGTATTCTTGTCTTTGAATGAAAGCTGTCCATAAGTGCTGCAGATTAGAAATGTTTCTACTAAGAATACCAATTGAAGAGTAAACCACAACGTATTTAACTCAAAAAATTGATATGGTGTTTGTATCACCGAGAATTCTTTTGTGCTCTCCTGAAGATCGATTTGATGTTGAATATCTATGAATTAAGGGCTTCAAAGTGTTCTGTACTATGAATTTTACCGTTGAATAGCTACATGAAGTTCAAACTCCTTTATCCTATTTGTGACTGCATCTTACCTTGAGTATCAGATTCCATAAGAAATTGTGCATCAAAACTGCATCTTACCTTGAGTATCAGAAAGTTTTAACAAGAATCTAAATATTTTAATATCTTGTTATCTTATAGTAGACGTCATCTCGCTATGTGCAGGAGCCTGCACTTTCATTGAGACCAGTTCAGTTTTTTTTTTTCTTGTGCACAAAATAGGTATGGAATCTGCCAATAGTGTTGAAATTGAATGTTTCTACGGTGGTGAGTTCAATATAGAAGTGGAGTATGTGGGTGGTTCTTTGGTAATGGGAAAAGTAAATATATGTGAATTTACTTTTACAAAACTACATAAACTGGTGAAGAACCTGGGTTATTGTCATATGGGTGTTACTTGTTTCTTTGGGGTGAATGGGGAAGTTGTGCAGATATTGTGTGATGATGACACACTCGAGGAGCTCAAGATCAATGGAGTCAAACATGGGAAGATTCAGTTATACTTGATTGGAAGTACCAAAGACGATGGAAAAGAAAATGATGCAACTGATGTTTATGTCGATGCCGATTACCTGAAGACAACTATAACATGAGTATCCCTGTTGAAATCAATGATCTAAGCCATTATGAGTTGTTAGATGGCATTATCGATTCAGATATAGTTGAGGAGTGTGTAAGTGAACGGGAGGAACTGATCGAATATATGGAAGCTGTGAGTAGTGATGAGGAATTTATTGATGTCTAGATGAAAAAGAAAGATTGGATCACGAGAAGAAATGGTTCAGGTAAAAAGCAAATTTCAAGAACACCAATTAAAGATGATGAAGTTTCGAATGTACCACACGGTGAAATAAATTGCAAATCTTTGAAGGAAAAGATAACTACTGGGGAGTTGATGGAGATGAATACCTACAAAAGTTTGACCAACAAAGATGAATGTTGGGAAAGAGAGTCTGATGACGAGGGACCTCTAAACCCTAGTGATGACGAAGAAGCTCCAGAAGTGCAAACTCAAAACAAATGGCCGCTATATGATCCTGCTACATCATTTGGGTCGGTTCATTTAGAGGTAGGGCAACTATTTCAAGATGCTGAAGTGCTAAAAAAGGCATTGATATACTACAGTTGTCAAACGGGCCGTTGTTGGAAATATTGTCTCAATGAGCCTCATAGAGTGCTTGTGAAATGCAAATCCTATGCTCAAGATTGTCGCTGGAAGCTAAGCGCTAGATATACGGAGGATTACAAGTGCTTACAGATTAAATTTTTTAAGGACATACACAGTTGCATACCCACAAAAAAAAATGGAAGGGTAAAAGCTGACTTTCTCGCTGAAGAGTACCAAGTGAAGCTTTTAAAGCATCCAACTTGGAAACTGAAGTTGTTCATCAGGGATGTAGAAGATACCTATGGGATAAAGATAGATAGATGGCAGGCTTCTAGGGCTAAAAAGTTAGCCCTTTCGGGATGTGGTAAGGTTGTAGAGAGACAATACAACTCCCTTCCAAGTTACATTTATGAGCTAAAGAGATCAAATGCAGGAACCAGTGTGTTTCTATCCTTGAGGCCTAGCATCTCACCTAATATCCCACAATTTCACATGATTTATATCAACTTCAATGCTTTGCGACAAGGATTTTTGCATGGATGTAGAAAAGTACTTGGCCTCGACGGTGCCTTTCTTAAAGGCTATTGTAAGGGTGAGCTACTAAGCGCCACGGCAAGGGATGCAAATAATCAGATGTGTCCCGTGGCGTGGGCTATTGTAGAGTCGGAGTCTAAAGAAAGTTGGTTATGGTTTCTTAGACATCTTATAAATGATCTAGATATAAATGATTGCGGTGAGGGATGGACGCTATTATCTGATCAACAAAAGGTACAATCTACTTTCTTTTTAGTACCAACTCTGTCTGTACATGTATCTTCTGTTTTTTTTTATCTGGCTAAAATAATATTAAACACGACACATGGGCTATTACCTGCTATAGCACAGTTGCTCCCGAAGGTTGAGCATAGGCTGTGTGCAAGACACATCTTCACTAATTGGATCAAAACTATCAAAGAAGCTCCTCTGCACAAGCTATACTGGAAGGCTGTAAAAGCCTATACAGAGAAGGAGTTTGAAGATGTGATGCAAGAGTTAAAGGAGAAAACCTAAGAGCTCACACAGAGATGTGTTCACGAAATGTCAAGAGGTTCTGTAGATGCTTTTACAAAAAATGGGCGTGCACAGATGTCACTTGTAACAACATGGCAGAAACATTCAACTCATGGATACTCGAAGCTAGGGAAAAGCCAATTCTAACCATGCTCGAAGAAATTAGACGACAAGTAATGTCAAGAATGGTCGATAAGAAAGTACAGGCTAGCAAATGTAATGGCATTACTACACCTCGAATTCGAGCAAAGTTGAATGAGTTCAGGCAAAACACAAAGAATTGGATTGCTATTGAAGCCAAGACTAATGTGTACGAGGTGCAGCACACTCATAATAGCAACCTCTCATACGCGGTTGACATTGATCAAAGGACATGTGCATGTAGATATTGGGATGTGAACGGACTCCCGTGTGAGCATGGAACGGCTGCTATATGTGCCAAGAACGAGAACCCTGAAAATTATGTCGCACTTTGGTACTTGAAAACTACTTATGAGGCAACATATTCGTTCTCTTTAGAGCCCTTAAATGGACAAGCTCTATGGAAAAAAGTAGATCAAGGTCCAATCAAACCAAGTGGTCCTAGAGTGAAGCATGGAAGACCTTCAAATAAGAGGAAAAGAGCCTACGGGGAAGTTAAATCCAAAGTCTCGAGATATAGGCTACCTAAGAGTGGCAAACAGATGTGTTCTAACTGCAAAGAACCAGGTCACAAATACAAAACATGTCTCCAAAGGCAAGATCAGGCAGAAATATGATTAGCTAAAGACCACAGGGTGAGGAGGTGTTCTTGAGAACTAATGGTCCTGCTAATAGATCTTGAGAATCTATGGTCCTGCTAATATATAACTTGTATTCTGCTTTCAGCAAAGTCATGCATTATTTAGTACAAATTATGTCCAACATTGATTTATGATACTGCCACCAATCGGAAAGCACACACCACGAAGCTAGAAGCACAAATTTGTTCATTTTGTCATGTTTTTTAATGTCGTCATTCAAGTACTAAACTACAACTTTCCCAGATTGATTCACATCTCAATTGAAAACTTACCAAGATTTTTACATCTCAATTGCAAACTTACCCAGATTTATTTCAATTTTCTTAATTCTTGAAAGTGTTTGATAAACACCCAACTTAATCAAATTATAGATTGCATACATAACTTCAATTTGAGTCACTCTAATAACTTCAAGCAAATCGATTCTCAAGCTACAAACTAACCTGAACATCGAGGCACACAAATCGATCTGCGAAGTCCGCCTTCAAATTGACGGTGCTCCATTCATCCTTCACCGCCGACCAACTTTTCTCCGGCCTGATTCAGCCGCTGTTGCTGTCGAAAGAAGACTAGGGGTACGCGCAGCGATCAGTGTAGCGGTGAGCAGACCGTAATGGTGGGGATAGAAGAAAGATGGTGAATGGTAATAAAGAACTCAGAGAAGGTAGGAGTCAACGATTGTTATGTTCTACGAAATATCTGAAATTTGTATAATGTAATAGCTTTTTTTTTGGGTATAATACTCATACTTGAGGTATTGTATAAAATTCGTGTATATGTAATGTTTTTGTACAGTATAATGTTTTTTTTATAAATTTTGTGAATATTGGAAAATGATTATATTACACAAATTAGTTGAAAAATAGTCTTAGGTGTGAAATTGCACGAAATGAAAAGTTAGGGTGGTAAATTGCCCAATTAGAAGTTAGGGTGCTCAATTGCACAATTGGTGAAAGTGTAGGGGGCAAATCGCCACTTTCGCCACTAATAGTTCGAGGGTAACGCGAATTTTCCAAAAAAACTATTTTGTTGGTTGAAAAGGTACCCAGGTAAATTGTTAAACCCCCACCGCCCCGCGTTACACCAGCCTCCCTCATATTCTGTCTCAGTTGCTCCACCACTGGCGCTCTTCAACAACCGCGCCCGCCTCCCATCTCAGCTGCACTGCCGTCATCTATAAGCGCCGGTGGGATATGACCGCTCCTAGTTTGATTATTTTGCAATCTCCCATATGTTTTATAATTCGATAATCTAGTACAATCCCCTTTCCGTGTTATTGAAGCTTCTTTTTTTGGGCTGAGTTAGGGAAGTCGGTGATAGTAACTGCTGATTGATTAGTTAACTTCCGGTTTTGATTAATATAATGACTTTTTGAAGTTGTCGTCATTGCTGTCTTAGGGTTTAAGCCGCCTGCAATATTCTATGGGGAAGAGTAGCGGACGGCGACCTCGTACTGAAGAAGCTGAGCGCCTTGGCCAGCTCCCTTGGAAGTCTGCTATCTCTAGTGACGACCCTTTCTCTTTCTTCGCCGGCTCTGACAACCAAGAAGGAGGTCTGTCTTCTTTCTTTATGTATTGATTTTATGGACGACAATGATGGGTTTAGCATTCATGTCCGGTGTTTCTTCGCTTAGTTCTGGGGTTTATCTTCGATTTCATGGTGAAAATGGAATTTACTTGTAATAAGCTTAATGCTAAACTAGTTTATTAGAGTCTAATGACATTTCATGTTCTTAGTTTCGAACTGTGTTGAACGTTGCAGTACTGCAATAGTAGTAATAAAATCTAAACATTTGAGAGGATCAGTGGTTAGGAAAAATCAACGTGCCCGGGGGTTGTCCCGGGTTGGAATTCTTATTTCCCCACCCGTGTGCTGCTAGCCAGCTATAGCTACTCCTTTGTACCAAGAAAAAAGAATGTTTAGATTTTGAGTCTGGTCTAGGTTTGAATTATATGTTGTGTAAAAGTCCTTGAATTACGATCGACACTAAGCAAGTAATTTGATGTACATTTCCTAGTAGGTCATTTTGGTTTGATCGTTTGGCGTTACTTTCCTGTGAAAAAAGTGGTTGGCTAGAAGTTGGTACTATTCTGAATACATATTACTCCATCCTCGATACATATGACGTTTACAAGTTACGAGACAAGTTTTGACTTTCAATTTCATAAAAAAATATTTTGTCAAAAATTATACCTCTATTTCGTTGTGAAATATACTTCCACAAGATTATAATTTCATAATTTTTACCCTTATATTTTGAGAGATATTGAAGGTCAAAGAAGTGTCTCGTAATGTGAGAAAGACATATATTTTGAGAAGGAGGGAGTATATAATATGTATAAGTTAGGTTTTGAAACTTTTTCATACTTGAAAATTGTGTAGGATTTTTGTCACTGGAGGAGATCGATGAGTCACAGTATAAGTTATTTTTTTCAAAACCAACTGAGAAAGATGGGTCTGGGAAATCATCCGATATCAAAAAGCGGAAACGGGCGAAATGTGATGAAGCCGGAGATGACAAAAGTGTGGGTCAAGAGAAAATGGGAGAAGAGGATCTTGTGAAAAAGAAGAAGAAAAAGACGAGAAAGAAGGAGCGAAAACAAGTTGAAAAACATGAAGAGATGGGAGAGGAGGGCAATATGGAAAAGAAGAAGAAGATCAAAAAGAAAAAGGAGGCAAAACTAGTTGAAAAGCACGGTGAGTCTGCAACTAATGACAGCAACAAACTCTGTATGGTTCTGCTGTTGTATGTTTAACCTATTAGAGGTTTGCTTTATCTTTGCTATTCTGTATTCCTATTTTCACAGTTCTAGTAAACTAGCACTTCTGATCAAGTATACAATTTATATAACATAGAATTAATCATTCACATGCTCTCTTAGTGTTATTGTTCTTTTTGGTTTTGGTTTGAGAAACCTACTAGAGGATGTTTGGAGGTAAGAATGCCAAATTTCGTCATTAATTTTGTATATATTATGATGATAGTTAATGGAACCAAGGATGAAGATGGTGAAGAATCTGTTGATGAAGATGAATTTAATGCTTGGAATGAGCTGAGGCTTCATCCACTTGTCATGAAATCTATATACAAGCTTGGATTTAAGGAGCCAACACCTATTCAGAAAGCTTGTATTCCTGCTGCAGCTCACCAGGGGAAGGTATGAATGTGCTTTTATAATGCTTTTCTGGATTGATGTTCAAAGTTGAAAACTTTATCATCATTTTGGATCGCAGGATGTTATTGGTGCTGCTGAGACTGGATCAGGAAAGACACTCGCATTTGGCTTGCCTATCTTACAACGTCTACTTGAAGAGCAAGACAAGGTTGACAAATTGATGATAGACGATCAAGAAGTTGCTGCGAAAATTGCACCAAGAGGCGTGATTCGGGCTTTGATAATAACACCTACAAGAGAACTTGCACTTCAGGTATGTTTCACGAACACTACTGGTCAATATTATAATTTCCTTTAAATCTGTTGTTTCCTAGTTCTGCTGATAATTATTGAACTGCTAGCATATTAAGTTGTTGAATGGATCTCCCAAGGAATAACTTACTGCTGGATGTGTTACATCCTATGGAATAATTCATATACGGTTTGTGGGGATGTGCAAAAGTTGTTTGGGGATGTTGGGAAAGTGATGCGAGGTTAGTTAGTACATACCAAAAGAAAACTAGATAAGCCATTTTCATCTCATAAGTAAACTTGACATCTTGATGTCTGCTACCTCAAGTGATATTGGCTAGACTTTGAAATACAATCAATCAGAAGAATTGTGTCTTAAATAAGACTGTTTTTTTGAGGAAGTGTCGGTTGTGTTTTGATTTAAATTTTGTGAGAATCAGGAGACCTAAACAGGATATGAACTCAGCTCTTAAACCCTGGCAAAACAAAGAAATCGGCGAAGGACTAAGCCATTCCGTAGCTAGACTTTTAGTAAGCTTTCTTGCAAGGATTAGCTACACTAAGAGTATACTTGAGCATATTAGCACTGAAAGTCACACACTTTAAGGATCCTAAACACTCAGAGAGAAAAATTCATATTTGAAGCAAAATAAAGCAAACATTTGCTTTAAGTTTTCTGAGTAATGTCCTGCCGACTGTAAAGGATTTACTTGCCTTTTATAGGCTTTTGTACATGGTGGTTGACAGCTACACTAGTTGCAAGAAATACATAATACAGAAGAGTAAACCAATACTAAAGCCTAGGCTACTATAAGCATAAAGAAAATAGGTCTGCCGCTGCAGCTGCTTCCTCCACTTGCTCCAGTCAGATGGTTTCTTGAAAAGAAAACGGAAACCATCTAAGGGAGCTGCTAGCTTAAGTCTTTGAGCTTGCTTCATGCTTAGGAAAGTTTGTGTCTTATTACAGTACTTCTGAGCACACATTAGTACTCAATAAGAGTTTAAGTCTATACCTTAACTTATTAACATCTCATGAGTGGCCTGCATCTTAGATCATCTTCCAAGTGCAATGAGATATGGACTGATCTCTGCTTGCTCATTGGTGGAGTTGGGATTAATATTCTTTCTCCTCAAATTTTCTTGTTTTGGCCAACCAAACTTCCTTGTTATCTAATTCCTGGGAAGTTGGAATTGATGAGGATTAAAGTTAAACTACCATATAATATCACAAAAAGAAAATAGCAAGCAATCAATGCTTGACCATAATCTCTAGTATGCTAGCTTGGTTTCAGACACAAGGACAAGTTATTAGCTGTGATGTTAAGGTCTTAAAAGGGGTTGAGCTGCACTTTTATCTACCTTTTAACAATAGATTATGATTATGATAGTCTGGTCTGAGTGTGTACTAAGTGTGATGTTTAACATCTCTTCAATTATCTAAGGAGATACATTAATAAAGGTGCATCCTCAGATCTTTGGGTTTTCAGGCTTTTGATTTGAGAGTAAAAATCTGAATTTGGTTGACTTGAATGAAACTTGGTTGTTTACTTTACTGGATTTAGCTTGTGAGGAGGTACAGGCTCACACTGGGATTTAGTTGTGGCATTTTGACATGTTGTTTGGTGTTTTTTGCTGCATCCTTTGGAGGTGGCCTCCGGTTTATTGGTTATGAGACATTCATCTGATGATCTGTGGGGGAGGATTAATTGTCAGGGAGGGTTGTATTTTCCTGCTTCTTTTTAGGCCAAAGCAGCGGATACTTTCAGGGTATTCCATGTGTGTTAAATTTTAAGACATTATCAGGCTATGTACCTTCAACTGAGACTCATTGTCTTCTGTTGCATCTTTATCGCTCTAATTTCTACTTACTTTTCTTAAAATTGATACGAGTAAAAGACTGTTGTCTAACATAGTTGTGGGTCTCACGAAGGATAAAATATTGTGAAGATGTGGGTAGAAAATTTAGGAGAAATGACATGAGCAAGAGAAGAAGTTACTCGACGTAAGGGATGAAAATGCTCCACCCTGTTATGTTTTGATAGAACCCTAAAGGAAAAGCATAGTATTCCCAGGATATACCACTGAGGTAATAACATCTGATTAGCTTCTATGGAAGTGTGAGCAGATTAACGCATTAACCCACTTGCCTGATACATGCTGATGCAAACGAAAAGATTTAGGGGCCGTTTGGTTTGACAAGGGGAAAAGGAATGGAATACAACAACAACAACAACAACACCCAAGCCTTATTCCCAAAATGATTTGGGGTCGGCTAACATGAATCGTCATCTAGTAACCGTCTTGTGTACGCCATGAAATTCCAAAACGTTGTAAACCTTTTTGGAGTAACTAAATATTTTCAAAGGAAGTTTTATAAAGTCGTCAAAATAAATTCAAAAGATTTACAAAAAATAAAAAATTAAAAATTAAAAAATTAAAAAGTTTTGGGAAAAGAGTTAGGGAAACCAAACAAATAAATCAAAGGAGTCGGATTAAGTCTGCCGCATGTATAGAGTCCCTCCACCTCGCCCTATCCAACACCATACTCTCTTCAAGCCCTAGGAAGCTCATATCACTTCTAATCACCCTCATCCAAGTCATCTTAGGTCTTCCCCGACCCCTACTAATATTACCACTTCCCCACCCTTCTACTCTTCTAACCGGCGCGTCACTAGGCCTCCTCACGTGACCATACCATCTCAGTCGGTTCTCCATCATCTTATCCCCGATGGGTGCAACCGGAATCAGGAAAAAAAATGGAAAGGAAAAAAAAATGAAACCCACTTCAATTCCCCTATGTGTTTGGTTCAAAAAATTCCTCAATCATTCCTTCCATCCCTCACGTTGGAGAAAGCTTCAGTTTCTCCATAGCCACAACCTCCATCACTCCATGCTTCCTCAGATGACCCTTCCACCTCTCTCCTCTTGCTTTTCATACATGCATTCCTTTCACCTCTCTCTCCTCTTCCATTGAAGACGTACATCCCATTATCCCTTCTCTTATCGACTTTCTCAGATCTACTGTTTTTTTGGTCAAACTAGATCACCAAAGATCGGTTAGCGCGGTGGTGTAGGCCGGCGGTGTTAAGCGTGGAAAGAGAAAGAGAAGAGCGGCTCACTAGAAGTTGAGTGGTGTTTGTGCATGCGTGTTGGGATCTAGTAGGTGGTCGTAGCTAGGGTGATTGTCGACATGGGGTCCGGTGATAGACGTCGAGTTAGTGCCGGTCGGTTGTGGATTGGAGGCTGCCTATGGAGGTGCTGGAAAGGTGGTTTATGGGTGGTCAATGTTGTTAGGGTGGTGGTCAATGTGGGGTAGCTGAAAACCCAATTTGGGGAATGGACAATACCCTGATGGGGGAGGGGAATTAATGTGGGGGATTGAAACAGGAAATATGGGGAAAGGGAATGGTAAAAATACAGGTACCAAACACAAAGAAAGGTAATGAGATCTTTTGATACCCTTTCCCTTTCTTTGGTACCCCTAACCAAACTGCCCCTTATATAATTTATTAAAACGTAAACCCAGTTGTTGTATTATTTGCTCTGCATTGGGTGATTTTTCATGGGGAGTGCTACTACCTTTATTTTGTTTGTGCTTGCGGTAGTTTCCATTTCCAATGGAGCCAAAGACTAAAGCAAAATGGAATACTCCGTGTAATGGAATAAATATTCTTTGGCTTTGTGATATAATGGAATGAAGCAAAATGGCTCACAAAACAATCTGCCCTTCTTATACGTGAAGTAGCGTCATTGCGATTCTGAAGGCAATTTTCATTAAGGGTCATCCGTAAGCAGCCTCCCTGTTTTTTCAATGTATGGGTAAGGCTTGTGTACATACTACCACCCCTTGCCCCGCCTTATGGCGGGAGCCCTTGAGGCACTGGGGTAATGTTGTTGCTGCTAGTGCTTTTTATTTTATTTTATTATCATTTATATATTCATGGGAATCCATTTCGTGTTTCACTTCATTACTTGCTTGTATCACGTGGAGCCTTTTCTGCTTTCATTAAACTTTTTGTTGATGGCATCTACTTGTGCCGTCTGCCTTTTTTTGCTTACTGCCAGTTTTGGATGGTGGCTTGTGAATACGAGGCAGAAAAAATACTTGCTTCTTTTTTTTACCGACTTTCTTATTATAGGATTTTGTTTTTATATGTTATTTCAGGTCACTGATCATCTTAAAGCTGCAGCTAAATCTACAAAAGTTCGAGTAGTTTCCATTGTTGGGGGCATGTCTACGGAGAAGCAAGAAAGGCTTTTAAAAGCTAGGCCTGAGATAGTAGTTGGTACACCTGGGAGATTGTGGGAGCTTATGTCAGGAGGGGAGAAGCATCTCGTTGAGGCAAGTATTCCTCGGTCGTTATACGTGTAAAAGCGTTATAGTTGTGGTTCTGGCTATGTTAATTTCATTTGAATTTGCTTGTCTTTGTGACCCTAACAAATTAGAACTCAGACGTTCGGCATCTCATATGTTTCTTTTGCAATTAAACTTACTTTTATTGCGTAAGAGGGTCATAATATTATGTGCAAGTGTTATCCTAATGATCTTTTCTAGACTAGAAGATGAGAGAAAATGTATAATACTCTTTCTTTGTGGTCAACCTAATACGGAGTATACCATATCATGGAGAAAACTGATCATTTGACATATTTGTTGAGAAGAAATTGTTTTTTTACGAAAATGTTCTCTAATTATATTATTAGAGGTCGGGGAAGACCCATGATGACTTGGATGAGGGTGATTAGAAGTGATATGAGCGTCCTAGGGCTCGAAGAGAGTATGGTGTTGGATAGGGCTGTGTGGAGAGACTCTATCCATGCGGAGGACTTAATTTGTAGTTAGGGGATTTTTTGCTGAATATCTAGCACGTCTAAAGAAATTGCGATGTAATTGGTAAAACAATTCTTCTCTTTCAAAAATAAATTGCAAAACTAGTATTTGAGGTTCAAAATAATATTTTGTATATTTAAATAATTCCAAATAAATGTCCGAAAATACGGGGTATTACAGTCTACTCCCCTTAAGGAAAGCTTCATCCCCGAAGCTACAACCAAATCACCCAAAACTATTGTATTTAAATTGCACGAAAACTTCGATCCCTGACTCAACTCCCACCACATCTTCAAATCATAACTTTCGACCACTAACTTATTTTTTCCCCCAAATTAGAAACTCGCAAACTTACGACTAATACTGAAAATTTTCTTCAAGACAGTGTGACTAATGAAAAAGAATGCTTATGATGCAAAGTGCAAAGACTTTATGATACTATCATACTTATGATGCAAAGTGCATGAGACTCTATGATACTATCATACTATAATGCAATAAATCGTTCTATTCTACTTTTATTAAGGCGCGAAGTTAGATTGCCTTTTTTGACTCTCTATTTTTCATCTTCTCCCAAAACGTTTTCCTATTATGTGTTGAAAGTTCATATGTTTTTCAATTGTTTTACTACTATAATATAGATTTATTGTTTTTTCACTTTTTTGGGGCTTTCTAAAACTCCTTTTGATAGGGTTTCAATACTTTTAAGTGCTTCACAATGATTTTGAAATTTTATGGCACACACAATACGGTTACTAGATGACTATTCATGTTAATTCTCTAATTATATTTTATCCCTGCCTATGCATATTGTAGGCGGTGATAGTGTGGTGTTAAACTTTCTCTTGTGCGTGGTGTATATCCGATAAAAAATGCTCAGCATTGTTCCTCTTGCTGAAGAAAATTACAAACCACTCCCTTTCCCCTGCCTGGAATTGACTAGGCTTTTGTTCCTGGAATTGACTAGACTTTTGTTCCTTCACTTGCAGTTACATTCGTTGTCTTTCTTTGTACTGGATGAAGCAGACCGAATGATAGAGAATGGTCATTTTCGCGAGTTACAATCTATAATTGACATGCTTCCTGTTCCCAGTGGAGCAGTTGACGCGCAAAGTCACGATGTGCAGAATTGCATTACTGTCTCTAGTACCCAGAGGAAGAAACGACAGACCTTTGTGTTTTCAGCAACAATTGCACTATCTTCCGACTTTCGTAAGAAGTTAAAACGTGGAAACCTTAAATCCGCGCATTCAATGGCTGATGAGCTGTCTTCTTTAGAAAATTTATCAGAAAGAGCAGGAATGAAACCAGATGCTGCCATTGTCAATTTGACCAGTTCATCCATAATGACCAGCAATCTTGAGGAGTCGTTTCTTGAGTATGTTATCTTCTTAGGTTCCTCAATGCCTTTCTAATTAAATGATGAATTGGCTGATAATACTGCTTCATTTCAGGTGTAGGGAAGAAGACAAAGATGCCTACTTGTATTACATTTTATGTGTTCATGGGCAAGGGCGAACGATTGTATTCTGCACGTCTATTGCAGCACTGCGCCATGTGTCTGCTCTGTTACGTTTGTTGAACCTGAATGCTAACACTATTCACGCTCAGATGCAGCAAAGAGCTCGCTTAAAGGTGTGTCTTACGAGTTATGCTGATGAGATCATTTTGTTAAATATCGGTCACTGATGTGGCTTTGGTCACGTAAATATCTTTGCCGAACATCATATCTGATGGTTTGTTTGGTATTTTGATGTGATGGGAAAAAAAGAATTAAAGGGAAAGAACGTTAAAGAAAGGGAAAAATGAGAAAGGAGTTAGTGTTTCTGTCATTTGGTTTGATTCGTAGTAGTTTTAGGGGCTGGAAGGAAAGCGCGGATATCTATGTTCTAATCTTCATTTCCATCCAAATCACATCGGTTTGGGAGAACAAGACAACAAGAGTTTTGTTAACAGCTAGTTTGGTATTAAAATCATAGAGGAAAGGAAAGGCAGTGGAGAGAAAAGAAAGGAAAGGAAAGGGAATCACTTTGTGAATGTTTGATTTGGTAGGAAAGAATGATAGGAGTCCAACATTAAGCCGGTAATTCATTTAATTCACAGCGTATTAATCTTTCCTTTCCTCCGATTGCCCACCATTTCGGCAGAACAGTAACTTCTTATTTTTTTAAGAATAGAAACTAGCTTTATTATGAAGAACTAAAAAGGCTTTGGTTTTCCTTTTGTTTGCTTCCCACTTCCTGTGCTCTTCTGTAAACCAAGCATTTGAAAGTTATACAAATGGTTTCCTTTTCTATCCTTTCCACCCATTTCGTTCCTACCAAACAAGCTCTAAGAAAACCTTTTACTTTCTTTCCTCCTCAATCCTAGAGCAGTTATTGAAATCAAGCACTGGGAAGTAACTACCTCCCTTTCCTGTCCACCCATTTCCTCCCTACCAAACAATCTTTTTAAGGAAAAGAGGTTTTCTTCTCTTTCTTCTTTTTTTTTTTTTTTGGGCTGTCTGGCCTCATCATATAGGTAAAACAATGAATGATGTCATTTGAACATGGTCGTCATTAATTATTGTAACAGAGTGCTGCCACGCTATTATTATGTCATGAAGGACTTAATAATGTTGATTTTGATGGCTAACGGTTTAACCGTGTTTTGTGTAGGCAATGGATCGCTTCCGTGAAAATGAGAACAGTATTCTACTAGCTACTGATGTCGTTGCTAGAGGTCTTGATATTCCTGGAGTTCGAACTGTTATCCACTATCAGCTTCCACATTCAGCTGAAGTAAATGAAATCCCCTATTATTTTACTGTCATTAAAAGTATTTGTTTTTTCATTTATCTTTACTAGTGTTGCGCCAATTTCATAGGTTTATGTTCACCGAAGTGGAAGAACAGCAAGAGCTCTTACTGATGGATGCAGCGTAGCTCTAATCTCACCAAATGATAGATTGAAATTTGCCACGTTGTGCAAGTCTTTTGCTAAGGTCTGGCTTCTTTTCTCTATGATGGCTTGTTGTGAAGGGGAGCCTTGGTCCACCAGTTAAGGTGTTGCTTTGTGATAGATAGGTCACGGGTTCAAGTCCTGGGGGAAGCCTCTTGTCCAAAAAAGGACAAGTGAAGGCTTGCCCCCTATACACCCTTGTGGTGGGACTCTTCCCCGGACCCTCGCCTTTTGGGGACGCCAATGTGCACTGGGCTGCCCTTTTAAGGCTAGTTAGGTAGTTTTAAACCATTTAACAGCTCTCATTTTCGAATGTGCAAGGGTCACTAAGAGTCTAAGACATAGAGTAGGAATAAAGTAGAACACATACATGCTTTTTGGTGAATCAATCAGACATTATGGGCACATGCATTCTCACCTGAATTCTATCCTTTCACTGTGCCCTATTTGAAACTACCAAAAAGACCATGCCACTCTCATATACCCGTATCCCCTTCTTCATAGGTCTCCCTCTGACACCGATATCTAACTTCACCATCATCGTACGTAGTTTATTCCTTAATTGATCATTCCTAGTACACCCATACATCAACTTTCTTGTTGTTATACTTATTTGAGAAATACCCCTTCCCTGGAAAAGAATCTGTATTTCCTCTTTTTTTTCGCGAATACAATTTTTTCTTTGCTATAAAGGAAATCTTTAAGCTATCACTTGTTTCAGCGGCCTTTTAAGGGGTGGGTTCCTTCTCCTCAGCTTCATCTTTATTTCTTCATAGTGAATTACAATAATTATTCATATATGGTAGGGTAAACTGAAATGGTTTTGTGGACTAGTATAGCTGTTGAGTTGAAAGCAGAGACCAGACATGTTTCTCAAAAAAATGTATGAGCAAGAATGAGGATGCTGGCTGACCTTTTTTTTTTTGCCCCTGCATTTTCTTTTTTCGTTACTCCTTCAGACATTTCTATCTGCTGCTTGAGAAGGCATGGAGTGAGGGAGAGGGGGGCAGAGAGCGGAGGATGATGGGGAGGGATGAAAGAATCAGTTCATATATAGCCTTAGTTTGTATTCTTTCAGTCTTCCATGGGAAGTGGAAAGAGTTGAATCTTCAGGATATTCGTCCGTTTTACTTTTTGTGCAGATGAGAAAGGCTCTTGATTTATTCCGTGTGACCTAAAGATATTGTAAAGTTTACTAGTTACTTCAGATTCGTAGCGCAAGTAAAGTCAATATCGTATAAATAGAAGAAAGATAGGGTGTTTGGTAGTTGTGCAAATTATTGAAATAGGTCCTTTGGCTATTAAAATCAGCTCATGCCTTGAATGAAATTTGTATCCTGTCTATCGTATACGTCTAAATGGTTTTCTGTCATCAAAGTGATACAGGTTGTGCCTAGACCTTTTTCGTTCCCTTATATTTCAGGAAATTTGATGGTGCGGGTTATCACTTTTGAGATGTTACATGTGTTATATTGAAGATATTAGTGGTTTTGAGATTGAAGTTATTGTAAATTTTTGTTTAAATGCAGGATACTCTTCAGCGTTTTCCTATTGACAACTCTTACATGCCTGGCCTTCTGAAGCGATTATCTCTTGCACGTCAAATAGATAAGATTTCACGAAAGGATTCACAGGTAAACTTCTCCTCCATGATGTCATACTTGAACTTGTATGATCAAGATGTTTAATTGGCTGCAACTTACTTAATTCTCCTGATTTCTCCTAACACTTCGCACCTCCTCTTACCTCCCGAAAGGTTTATTTCTAAGAGAACTGATCTTCTGTCGCTCCTTTCTTCCTTTAATTACTTTTTTTGTTCTTCGCCTTCTTGTGGCATTTTCACTCGACCACTTGCATTGACAGTATTATATAATGCATATTGTTCCACTGAGGCACATGTATGGAGCTTCATACTCTCATAGTCATTATATAATGTTATATACACGTCAATTTTATTGTCATATTCATCGAAATATCATATTCATCATATGTTGTATTCATTAGAATGATCTTCATATTCATTAAAAAAAAAATTACAGTCATTGAAAGTGCAGGTGGATTAGAGTACCATATATGCGCCTAACACGGTATAGCTATTGCTGTTAATTTTGTTAATTGATGCATTAAAATCAGCTTATGATGTCATGTGGCACCTAGTGAACTTGTATTTGAGTACTGATTCCCAAAAAGTTTGCTTGTGCTTAAGGCATTTTAAGATGACTTATATGGTTGAGATTAATCAGCCCCTACCGTTTTTGGATACTATGCATTTCAGGAGAAGGCAAAGGAGAGCTGGTTCAAGCGAAATGCTGAGTCAATAGGCCTTGACGTGGAAGATTATGACAGTGAAGAAGAAAGAGTCAACAAGTGCAAGCGAATAAAAACTACCAATATGCAGTTGACGAAACTTCAGCAGGTATTGCCTGGTATTAGCTATGTAGTCTTACATAATCCTTTGATCTCTTCGAGAGGTATCCTGTACGGCTGGTTTGGTAGAGAGAAATTGGATGGAAAGGAAAGGAAATGATTTTTTGAGCTTTCCAACGTTTGGTTTGTAATTAAGCATGGGAAGTGGAAAGAAAGGGAAGGAAATGGTTCTTCATTAGATCACCATTTCCATTCCTCCGAAAAGTGGCGGAAATGGATGGAAAGAAAGTTGACAACATAAAACACACATTTTCCTTCCATATCCTTCAGATCTTTAAATTCCAACGAAATATTGTGAATGGTAGCTCCCTTCTTTTCTTTTCTCTTCCTTTCCTTTCTCTTCCCTTCCTCTCTTTCCGTCCACTTCCTCTTTACCAATCAAGCTGTAGTCTCACTTTTTATTTATGCGTTTGTTTAATTGGATGCACGTATCCTTTTAATAAGGATTACACCTCTGGAGGCATCTGCTTGGGTATGGCATGCACTTTGATGCACACTTTTCAGACCGTATGGCCGTCTATAGTTTTGGATGTCATAATTCCCTCTTACACTGAGATATCTGTTCCCTGTGTGATGCAGGAGCTCAATATGCTTCTATCACGGCCTTTGCAGCCAAAATCCTTCTCACATCGCTTCTTGGCTGGGGTAAGTACTTGTGATTGAATTTGTTTATCTAGCCATGTTTTTCTGTTCGTAATTTCCTACTGTTTGCTAGCTTGGTTGTGAATGTTGGTTCACTACTTTTAGATATTATCTATTGTGGGTGTAGTGGTGTACAGAGTGATTTGGTAGATTGCTTTCTGGTGTTCACAGTAATCTTCATACGACTTTATTTATTGTTTACTTGTTTATTACCGTGATCTTTGGGCCTTTGAGTGGCACATATGGAGACTTCATTTTCGAGACATACGAAGGAACTTGAAAGATCTGTGTCTGGTAATTTCAAACGGAAATGAAATGTTCTGTAGGATCAGTTCTACTTGTGTGCATATGGTGGGTTAAGAGGTGCCTATTTTGCTTCAATTCTTTGTTTTCATGGTTTAATCATTCTCTGGTGGCAACTTTCCAGGGTGGTATTTCACCACATCTTCAGCAGCAGCTAGAAGAGCTAGCTCAGCAAAACTCGGGTAGCAGCGAAAGCTCTGCCGGAATCAAAAAGAAATTATCTGTCATTGGCCAGGATTGTGTGGAGCCACTTCAGGCACTTCGTAGGGCTGGTCCTGAGGTAATCAGTCTGAGGTTTTCAGTTTACGGTTTTCTGCTTTCTATTGTCCTTTCTTCAACCATGCAGACAATTTTGATCTGGTTATATGCTGGTCTTATATGTGTATATAGGATCATATAGGCTATGCTTCTTTTAGTCATGTTTCGTGTTGAAAACAAAGCAGAATGAGAAATTGAGACAGATGGAATAAGAGGGAGAAGGATCCAAAGGAAAGTGAACAAGGAGATGAAAAGTGAAATGCATGTGAAGAAATATGAAAAAGAAAAGGACAATTAATAAAGTTAAGCTTACTCCTCGGAGGGTGAGACATGAACTCAAACATCATCTCCCCCATAATTTTTTCTTTTAACTGCACAATGTCCTGTAATTTCTACATTTTCTTTGCTCCTACCAATCCCATCACTAGACCACCCACCCATCCCCTGAGCGGTGGTCCCCGTCTCAAATGGCCAAACCACCTTAAGGCACTCTCGTACCTGTTGTCATCTATAGGTCGTTTTAACTATCAATAACTCTTTAAGGCTGGCATGAGCTCAAGGTACGCAGAAAATTACCTAACCATTTTAGGGTAGTGCATATTGCCACTCCCGTAAAGCGTCTTATCACCACACATATTCTGTGAGTAGGGCCATTTTAGGCATAAAATTGGGAACTTTGTTGTGGCAGAAGCTAAAAGGGAGTGACAATATGCCTACCTTTTTTAAAGTTACAGGTGGTGGTCATTTAAATACAAAGAAAACTACGGTCGAAAGTGGTCCTTGTATTTAAATGGACTCCAAAGACGGACAATGTTGTGATTAATTCATGCACTTGTTGTAAAGATGACACAAAATCTTTTCTAATATTTGTTTATTGCTTTTTTACATGACTGCCAGAGTGCCAATTAGAGCTCAACCCAAACGAGGTTGTAAGGGGGAAGAGGGGGGTCCCACTTCACAACTAAGGTTCAGAAGTGAAGTCTACCACAAAATTATATGCCGAGAGGCTTTTTATTTGGGGGGGGGGAGTGAAATTCAAATCATCAAATAGGTTGAAAGGCTGGATTTTAATACAAAACCTTCACACTTCACAACAATGACTCACTTGTTTGTGGATCACCTCGGCTTTGCGTCATATTCTCAACAATGACTCACTTGTTTGTGGATCACCTCGGCTTTGCGTCATATTCTTGGGGTTTGGTAAGCTTGGATGTTTCGATCTGTTAACTGATTCATTTTGTTGTGCAAATTTTGATCAGGTCCGCTTGGATGTCAAAGAACTTGCAGAAAAGCAAAGAAATATGGATAACCTGAGGAGAAGAAGAAAGGAAGCGAAAAAACGTACGGCAGTGTTCATTTTTCCTTACGTTTCAAGTTTTCCTGCCTAGTCGTCCCGTTTCTTCCTCCCCTCACTTTGTTTTTCTGGGGTGACTCCATCTTCACGAGGACGCTTTTGCCAAAAACTGATAATTACAGTTTCATTGTCGTTTTCATTTTCAGGTCAGAAGGAGCAAAAGAGGAAGGATAAAAAAAAGCGTAAAGAAGGCGCCGAATAATTGAGAATTGAACTTAAGATCCACAGCTAGCTTTATCACCTATTTATCTAAGCTTTACTGTGAGTGCCGTTTTGTCCATTTTTGTTAGTAGTTATTTTATTTCGTTGTTTTTCTTAAAACACAAATTGAAATATAATACTCAAGACCACAAAATTTGCTCATATTTATTAAATAGTCGTTGACATTTGTAGACCAAAACTTTGCTTTATTGAGAATGTTTTAAGAACTTGCCTTCACATTTCATCCCTTCCCATTTAATTCTGTGACTAGCAATTACCACGGCAGCTAATAAGGCAATATCATTACCACAATTGCAAGCAGTCTCCCGTAGCATCCCATCGGCAATAAATCTCCTAGGTTTCTATTTGTCAAGGCCCTGGCGAAGGTACCTTCCATGGGATCATCAACATCTTCGTCAAATATTTCGGATCATAGTTATCAGTTATCACACTGCATTCACATCGTCCACTTTTCTTTACTATGTGTTCAAAGTTCTTATGTTTTTTTGCTATATTTATTTTGATAACTTACGAAATCTTCTTTTGAAAGTGTTTCAATATTCCTAAATGGTTCACAATTTGAAATTTTATGACATACACAAGACGGTTACTGGATGACGATTCTATTTCCAATGGAGCCAAAGACTACTTATTCTTTGATTTTTGGGATAGAATGGAATAAAGGAAAATGTCTCGACACAATTTTCATTTTGTGTCATCTGACCTCCCCCCCTTACCCCGCCTTATGGCGGGAGTCTCACTGGGTTAAATATGTTGTTGTACAAGATGGTTAATGGATGACGATTCATGTTAGCCGACCCCTAATCATTTTGGGAATAAAGCTTGGTTGTTATCTGATACCCATATGCTCGCTCTGTACAACCTCCGAAGCTGCACAACCTTATGAGGCTACTACCTCGCACTTCAAAGGCAACACTCCCCAGTCCCCACCTTGTATGGCACACTGGCACACTATAACGAGCAGAATTGCGTCCGAAGTGAGACTTTCTGTTCGAAACTACTGCAGCATATTATAGGACCCCTTTAATCTTTATCATACAAGTAAAAGTTGTACCAGGTAGTTTTTCTACCAAGGACAGAATTACCAGGTTAAACCTGCAGTTCCGCTAAGATGAACTTCAGTTTACTATAGTGCCTCTGTTGTTCAAGTTTTCTCACTAAATTTTACGTGTACGGGTTGGCAGTTTACAAACAATGCTGAAAACTCAGGATAACTCATTCCTTCCCTTTAATCCCTGCACGCATAACAGATATTCCGTAGAATGGAAAGAAAAAGAAAATTGATGCATGAGTTGTCTACAATACACTGTAAATAATATACACTATAGTAATTAATATAACTTTGTAAGAGAGTTCATCATATACTTAAAACTCCTTATTTGTTGACATCCGACGCCTAACCCTATAATTCTGGCATCCTGTCCTCTACTGATCTGCTAACTGGTAAGGTCATATATATGCAACAGATCAAACTAAGGGTAGCTGCAATATAAGACCACTCTACAAAGAGATAATTTCTTCCACTAATTCATCCATCAATATTCGTTCAATGTCTCTACCTACAGTCCCGAGGTGATCTCCGTACTTGAACCATTGCATTCCACCTAAGATGGTCGCATCCATCACAGTTTCTATTGACGACTTTTCGGGCCTCTTTAATAAATTACTCAGCTCAGTTTTTAGCCCATCTTTCCACCATTGGGGGCTAGCATTCCTCAGAAACGGCTTCAACCAACGATCCACGTCCAAATACTGGGAAAAGATTTGTGTGATTCCAGCATTTATGCGATCAAACAGCAATTTTCTCTCAGATCTCAAACATGATGTCCAAACACCATACTTTTTCTCCAGATTCGTAAAAACCCTGGGACCGATAGGACAATCTGGAGAATGCCATGTTTCTAGAAACATGTCACGGTCAATTTCATTGAGCCCCGAGTAAGTCAACGCATCTAACAAGTAAGAGGACTCCCAGTCCTCTCCAATACAACAATGTCCCTTACCATCATCCAGCGTAGTGGATTGCTCCTCACATTCATCACTGGAGATGAGCATAGAACCTTCATCATAACCTTCAGATTCCTGCTTAAGAAGCTGAAGTTGCATCCTCAAGCCTGGAAATTAACAAGCATTCCAAAAGTGTCAAATCATTACAAGAAAAGTAATAAACTGTTGAAAAATGCAAGACCTTTCCATAATAATGCGGTGCGTAAATTAGCTTTATTAATTGTGTTCTCTCTCGAGCATTTAACATCAAACTCCCATGCACTGTAAATGCTCCCAAAGTAGGAACTGATAAGGTGCATGATCATTTAGAAATGCCATACTACTGTGGCAGAATAGTACACACAAAATTCAAACAACGTAGTTCTCAGCACATTCTCCCTTAAAAAATGTCCTGATTTAAATAACAGGAGTAAAGGATCTAGAGACTGCTGCTGCTTAGAATAATTTAAGAGTGTTCACTCATGATGTTCAACTAATAACTTACTGTAAAAGCCCACAGCGATAGTGATAGTTAAATCAATCTCTCTTATCCCTAAGTTATAAAGGCTAATTACGAGGATATAGGAGAATCAACAAGAGAACTTCAAATAGGTATTCCTTTTAACTTTTCTTTATTTGCTTAAATATTTGTAGAAATTTCTTTTTGAAGGGAATGTCTGGAGATTAATTATCATGATCAAGTTGGTGAAAGTTTTCTAACAGTGAGGAAACCCACTAGAGTAAAAAAGGAGAGGGTAGCGCTCAAATGAGGTCAAACCCATGACATGCAGTGAGAAGGTGAGTGACAAAACCACTGTGCCAGTTCCGAAAGTTTGACAAGAAGCTAATTAGATTATTTATAATTTTGGTTGAGAAAATTTCCATTCATCAAATAGAGCCAAAGACTCGGTATACTCAACAATCTGTCCATAGTTTCAATACTTCTTGCATTGAGAACTTGTAAAGTACCAGTCAGTCGTTGCAGTTTCAAAGCGCAATTTTCATCTTTGGGCCATTTGAAAACAACCTTTGTGCTTCACCAATCACCATAGGGGCAAGGTTGGGCATATGCCCTTACCCCACCGTAGACAAGAGCCTTCAAGGCATTGGGATAATAATCCTATTTGCTGAATAAACTTGAATGCACGTTTTCATAGTCTCAGTGGGACATCCTACAATGTCTATATGGCAGTCCTCTTGAACACGGCTCTAAATTAACTCTACAGAGTATAGATTAAAGAGACATAGGGAAAGTCTACACTCTACGGGATGAGAGTTACCATCATCGAGCACTACATGACTACATACTACAGCTCAAATGCAGCTATTTTATCCAATAAACTCATAAGTTGCAACTGCAAGTTGCAAGTGACGTTCAGCGGAAATAATGCTCACAAGCCTCAACAACATAAGAAACATAAGATGCATTAGGAGAAAAAGGGTGTTTAAGGATTGAAGTCATTGAACAGCACAAGGAGAATAAAATTCAGAAAACAAAGGTGTTACTTTACCATGAAGTTCCGCACTGACTCTCTCGAAGCACTCTGAATCAGATGAAATTTCTTCAACAAAAGGTGGTTCCAAAACTGAGACAGGACTCGGTTGCTCAGACTCCTTGCTGCTTTCTGGAGATTCTGGTTTAGTAGAGAATTGCAAAAAAGATGAACTTTCAACATCACAACTGCTTGTTGGTTCCTGTGATATCACGTCATACAACCAGTCAGCCATAGAGAGTTTCAGCAACGAAATGAATTTACAAATGTAGTCATACTAACTTAATCAGGACATAAATAGACTGGAAAAGTAACCACTGCTTTCTATTAAATTGACAATGTTGCCTTTGTCACCAGAATGTCTATAGAAAGTTTAAAATGGAAAATGGTCACATCAATTGGAAACATTCACAATTCTACTGCACTTCATACCAAACATTTCCCTGTAAATTGGTTTGTACGGTGCCACATCAAAAGGTTTTGTTAACATATAAGCCTCAATCAGCTAATAAATTCCAAATGTTTCCAATTCATTCCGACGAAAGTTATTGGAATCCCATTAAAACTATCTGCTCCCTAAGCGCAAAGTGTAGTACCAATCTTCACACCCTTGTCATCAGTGGCTTTTAGATCACTCAAATATTCTTCATCCATTTCCACTTCTAGTATCAACCAGCAATCGATTCCCAGCAACACTAAATCCCAACTTAAGTCTCTTTACTATCTCCTTAAGACTTCCCGCTCTGGTGACCTCCTTCACAGACATTATAGGTCATACATAACCAAAACACATATCTGGACTCTGACAACTCTCAACTCCTCTTCTGTTCCTTATGTCAAGGTATTTAAAATTTCTCCTTAACGTCAACACAATCGATCTGAAGATCTAAAGCAATTTCATGGCTGTAGGCCTGTAGCAATTAAGATCTCGAAAAGATAAATGATCAGATGCCCCACAACATATGAGTGACCTATAAATCGTCCAGACCCAGCAAATAAGCATACCGCTTATAAGTGCTCCCCCAGACCACAATGTATTATCTCATTTTCCATTTTGGATAAAACAAAATAACTTTCAAAATTATGGAGCTCCCTTAACATGAGTCTTCATTTGAAACTGCCATATGCAGGCAATAGAAGTTAAAATAAGTTTAAACTATCTTTTAAATCTCAAAAAATTCAAATCACCAGGTTTTTGAACAAGTGTATACTATCTAGAGCTTTTCGTCCAGGCCCATGCAACATTTGTTAGTGGATGGAAGGAGTACCATATGTCCATATGTCTCATGATATCCATTAATCCCAAGAACCTTGGAGATGTCAAGTTTTCCTAGTGGCAGAGATAATGTTCATGACGAAAAGACTAAGTCACTTCAGATCCTAAATGGATATTTTACGATATGAGCAAAGCTCCTATAGATGTCACAAGTGTGGAGGCTTCTAATAGATTAATACAGCCATACAGGTATCAAATAGCTATAATATATGGAAATCTAGTATAGCAGCCGTTGTATCAGCCATTATTAGCCTATTGGAAATATGGATTATAATGTCAGACCAGTCAGATCAAGTCAATCTTACTTCCTATACTAATTGTCACATGAATATTTACAGAGTTATAGCCATATTAATCAATAGCTTCTGCACATTAGAAGGGGGAGTAGCCATTAATAAGGAGATTGACATGGTACAAAAACTTTGAAGGAAAAGTTATCTATTAGATTGCTGAGCCTGTTATCCAAGATGGCATTAGGGAAGAAAAAAGTGCAAGTTTTTACTCTAATTTTGGGAAACTCATTCAAAATTTACCTGACAGTAGTCCTATAAATCATAATATTCCCCGATACAGAAAGAGGACCAAAATCACCAAAGAATAATAAAGAGTCACACATGAAACGTGTCATAAATTTAAGCAAGGCAAAAATTAAGTAGCCGTAAAGAACAAACCTGTTGTACAGATGATTCATCGCACATAAAGCGATCATGAGGATGAGGTAATACACTGGATGGTGTCCTTGTTGCAGGAACTAGTTCATCAAGGTAACTCACAGATTCCCTCACATGTCTATGCTCTGAATCAACCACATCATCAAGGGGTACAGGTTCTCTTGATGCCATCTCAATAATCACAGATTTTACATCAGGTGAATCTTGTTCCTCGTTCCTATTTGTTACCATATTCACACTGGACGAGACTTCTTGTATATCATTAATAATTTCAACACAAGTAGACAGACACTCCTTGTTCCTGGATGTCATACTTCCAGAAAGAGATCTCACATGTCTTTCAGAATCTCTCTTAAAAGCTCGACTTTTGCCACTATCCATGCTTCTGGAGCGTACCAGAAACCTTTCGGCAGTAATTGCTTCATGCCTTGTGCTGGATTTAGGACTTCCAAGGCGACTCGAAGAAGCTGACGTGGACATAAACTTTGGGGAGTTCCAAACACCACCATCCTTCCAGCCATCCCGGCTGCTTATACCAGAAGGGGTTGTTGACTCCGTCGTGACACCATCCCTCCGGGATCTGCAAAGACGCTCATCACGTGCTGCTGCATAGTCAGGGATGCGTGGCCTCACATCCACATCTGGAATAGCGAGCATTTCAGCAAGAGTGTTGCCCTTGACTGGTGAACCAGTCTCTTGAGACCTGTGAGTCATATTCCATCTTCTGGAGAGTCTCTTTTTGGCCTCCCTATTGATAGATGACTCTATGTGAGGTGAACGTGAAGCTTTGTTACAAGTACCCCTGTTGAATGAAGTTGTAGAACCTGGCATAGTAACTTCAGATTCATATGAAGAATCATTTTCTGAAATATCACCTGAACTTTCGTCAGCAGAATATCCTTTATATGCAGATGATGACACATGGAAGGAATCAGCTCCTAATCTATGTTTCATTCGACGGGTCACCTCCCTGGCTAACTCTCTAGATTCTCGAGATTTTGTGCCAAAATGTTCAGATTTATCATGTTTGATTTTTCTGCCCATCTTCTCAGATCTAAGTTGCATAATGTTCGAGTAACCATATTGCAACTCACTATCAGATGCAAGATCACATGAAGGAGTTGAGGATGAGAAGGATCTACCAGTGTCGCGAGCTTTACCCAAATTCGGCTTCAAAACCACAATCCTAGTCGCACTAAAAGTCACATCCTCCTCTGCTTCTGCTGAGAGGTGCATTGTACGTGAATCTACATTGTGTCTATGGTATAAATTGCATTGACAGTTATCACGATGTGTACGGGACTGACTAATATCAATCTTCCGAGAAGCTTCACCACCTGAATGATTCCCTATGACATCAACATTGCATTTCAAAGTGTTTGAAGACTTCACACCATGAACACACCCAGAATGAGATTCCTGAGCACCATGCAAATGGTGAAGATGCTTTGTGAACAAAGAATTAGGTTCCTGGAGAAACTTGAGCAAAAGATCTTTATTAGAATCAAGCACCTCAAGTGCATCATGAAACTCCTTGGAATGCCGAAGCTTTTCATCAGTAGAAAAACGCTTGACATCGATAAATTTCTGCCTCACAAATGCGACTTCATCTTCGTCACTGAGATTCCTATAGGAAGGTGCACGAGATATGGTGCTCCCAGTTTCCGAATTTGACCTCTCCGAAACTTCATACACATCTTTACACTTTTGTTGCCCCTTCCCATGCTTCCTATGTGATCCACTGTCATTTCCTTTGACACTCTTTCCTAATCCATCCGAATTACATTTCTTTTGATAACTATCAGAAACCCTCTTATGCTGCTTGCTAGAATTATGTTGTGCCGGCAACCAATCAAGACCCATCAAATTCGCAATTACACTAGGCGACCGCCTTCCCGATTCACTATCTTTTCTCATCTCATCCGCCAATAATTTCTTCATCGTTGTACCAACTGCCAACCTCGACGACACACTCTAATACAACAAAAACGACACAACAAAAATCATCAACAACAAGACAACGAAAAAAGTCGAAAACCCTCAAATCTTTTCAGCAACAAAAAACCAGAACAAAACAATGTACCAGCAGGTTCTCCTCCACACAGCCGGACGAGCTCAAATCCGATACCGACAACGGTGACGACAGTTTAGGCAAGTCGTTAGGCCTTCTACCTCTCTGGTTCCCTGTCCAATTAAAGACCCTACTAATTTGGTAAAGCTCAAACAAGCAGAAATGATAAAAACGGAAAGAAATTTCATCATAATCAAATATCATGAGAGATAGAAAAAATAACACAAAGTTAATTATGTAATGCAGCAACCAACAACATGATTAATTATGATTACCCAAAAAAAATGGAAACAAAATCATGGTGTTACTTTCCTGTTAACCCCACTCAAATAATAAAGTAATTAACCAGAAATTACGCTATTATCATTTTTAGATACCGACATTAATGATAATGGTAACAAAATAATAGTTACAACATTAACATGCAAGGCGATATATTAGGGAGGAGAGAGAGAGAGAGATGTGACCTTGATTATGATTATGATTATGATAAACAATGGTGGAAACCCTAGGACATTTAGGCTTTTTTCTTACTCGAAATAACTCCATCTTCTGACATTTAATCTAGAAAAAACCCTAGGAATAAAATTGATTTGGGGGAGGATTTCAAATTTGAAAAATAGTGAAAGAAAGGAAGGGGGGTAAAAGGAGGGTGGAAAGAAAGACGGAGGAAGGTAGAAGATAGAGTGTGGGAGTGTGTGAGGGAGAGCATTGATGGCGGCCTTTTTTTTAGCTCTTTACTCCACTCTTTTCTTCTTTCTTTGTTTTTTCTCTGTTCTTTTTTTTTTTTTTTTTTTGTATTTCAAAAATAGGTACAATGAAAAACATGATCTCGATAATACTCCTTTCGATTATCTGGAATTGCAGTTGAGGATTTGTTTGGTATCTAATGTGTTCTGAATCGTCATTAAAAATTCAAGATTTGAAATGTAGAAAATAAAGGTTTTCAATTTTTAGTCGTGACTTGTGGTATTTAACTTGTTTTGGTATATGGAGTCAAATGAGTGTGGCCATAGATTAGCTAAATGGACGGTGTGTCTGTATGTGTCTAATAAAACTAGTCTGGAGTCGGTGGACTCATGCCCGATGTGGCTGTCAAATGTACTCGTAGCAGAGTTGATATCTGCCGTTTCCATTTAGTAATGCAACACTGTTTGACCTTTCAAAGAAAATAATCAATTTTAATTGTAATCTATATAATCATATTAATAGGCTAACATGACTAATCCACGTGGCATGACATTGTTGATTTCGCATAGTTATTGTCATCTGCAAATGTCTACGTGTCGTACTATATATAAATATATGAATTAAATATATTAAAACTAATGAAAATAGTTTAATTATAAATATAATTAATAGAATACATTTATCAACTTATTTATTTGAATTATATAATAAAGAATTTTTCATCTTCGACAATACATCTAAATTTTTTTAATTGAATTCTATGGTTAGTTTGAAAGTTTTTTTTATTGATGATAATCAATGTAGTGACTTTTGGTCGTTGGTTAATTTTCCAAGTTTTTTGTAACATACTAATTCGACATATACTATATATATTTTGGACTTTGGCTTGGCTTAGAATACAAAAAAAAAAATGTGTTTCATCGTTTTTTTTAAACTGTCAAAATAATGATAACTTTGGTCGAGACGAAAAGTGGTGTAGGATAGGGATTCTCATATGCAACAGTGTAGGGGGGTGTTAGTGTGTTAGTTCATATTAATTTTATATACCCATTACCATTGTTTGTAATCCCATATTATTAGGTTCCAAATAATTATATCATATCGCACTATAACTATTCTAATGGATCAAAATTGATCGATTTAGTCATTTATGGCTGAGAAGGGCCAAGCTGGTTGTGCCAGGGAAGCCGAGGGCCGGGAAGGGTGAAAGCCGAAAGGCTATTGCTGCAAGGTTAATTTCAACGAGATGGATATAGAAACAATAAGACAAAGGTAAGAATAATCTGTGAACGATGGTCATCAAAACAAGATTAGATTCAAGGAAAGATAGTTTGGAAGGGTTGAATTTCGCGGTTGGGATTGTAACCAACGTTCTTACCCTTTCTAGTAAAATCACAAGATCAACACAGTGCATAGAACGGTATCTCCTTGAACACACAACCTAAAACCATCAACAACACACAATTACCAACCATCACTTCTAATAGCACAAAAGACATCACTAGAATACCCAAACGATCTCCAAATTACACCAAATTCTCACAGCACTTTCCCAATCATACCAATAACATAATCCCGTCATCAAATCATCAAAACATTCATAATAACACTCAATTTAGGGTAAAATCAGATCTGGACAGAATGTATTTTTCACCTTAAAAACATCTTAGAACATCCCCAAATTAAAACCACATGCTTAACAAATCATAATAATCAACCCCTTCAAATACCACACAATTCTATCCATAAAATCATCATTAAATCATTACTACCCAATCATAAGAGCCCTAATTCACAAACTCAATAATTCATGCATCATAAACACAATTAATCACAACTATAAACCCAAACATAATTAATCACCATCAAATTCATGCTTAAACTTCAATTAACATGAATATACAAAAAGCCCTAATCTGAAAATTATGAGAATTGGGTAAAGAAACATACAACTCCCAATGTAAAATCAAGAGAGAGGGCAAGAGGTGAGTGGCGGTGTGCGGCGGTGGCGAAGGGCGGCGGTGGCGAAGGGCGGCGTTCGGCGGCCTCGGGAAGGGCCGCGCGCTCTTTCTCCTTCTTCTTCTCTTCTCTCGGCTTCTCCTTCTCTCTTCTCTTCTCTGGGCGACGGTTAGAGTGAGGGAGAGGGTTTGGGGTTTCTTTTTATTTATAGTTTTAGGATACGGGTTTTAGTAAGACGGGTTTCGGTAATTTACTAGTCGCATTACGTAATTAGAAAACTAACCCAAATTAGGAAAGTAACTCCAATTTTCCCAAAATAGAATTTAGAAATCCTCAAAATGATTATTTTCCCACAAACTTCAATAATTAAAAGTCCCAAAAATACGGGGTGTTACAGTCTTCCCTCCTTAAAACAAATATTCGTCCCGAATCTTTAAACCCATCCTTAAAAAGTCACACTCACCACTAGAAACGTCGATCACAACATAAGAGTATGCTCAAAGCAAAATGACAACAAAAGTATGAATGAGGAAATGAGTTGAAACTCTGTAGTCGTGGTATGAAGAAATCAACCACACAGAAAGAAGAATCGGAAATCACTTGAAGCACAATAAGATATCAATCACATCACACAAGTAATTAAAAGCAAAGCGCGCGGGGTTCTCATCCCCCTTAAGACAAAAGTTCGTCCCGAACCGAATTACCTTAGGTAAACAAATGCGGGTACTTCTCACGCATAACCGATTCTACATCCCAAGTAGCTTCCTCAACATTATTGTTACACCACAACACCTTTACCATAGTCGTTTCTGTTCGTCTAGTTTTCCGTACTTTGGTGTCCAAAATTTTCAGTGGTGCTTCTTCATAGGTCATAGTTTCATCCAACTCAATACTTTCTGGGTTCAGAACATGCGACGGATTGCTGATGTAACGTCTGAGTTGGGAAACGTGGAAAACATTATGGACTTGATCGAGGTTTGCAGGCAAATCCAGCTCATATGCGACTTCCCCCACACGTTTAATCACCCTGTATGGTCCAATGAACTTAGGACTCAATTTCCCTTTCTTTCCAAACCTCATAACACCTTTGGTAGGTGACACTCGTAACAGCACCATGTCACCTTCAGCAAACTCTATATGATTGCGAGTCTTGTCAGCATAACTCTTTTGTCGATCCTGTGCAGCCTTGAGTCTCTCCTGAATCAATTTTACCTCAGTCATCTCCTCAATGTAGTCTAGACCCAAGACCACTGTTTCACTTATGTCATTCCAACAAATTGGACTCCTGCATTTTCTTCCATACAGAGCTTCGTATGGTGCCATCTTTATTGAGTCTTGGTAGCTGTTGTTGTAGGAAAACTCGACTAAATCCAGCTTGTCCTCCCATCTACCTTGGTATTGTAAGGCACAAGCTCTCAACATGTCTTCCAAGACCTGGTTTGTCCGTTCCGTTTGACCATCTGTCGCTGGGTGGAATGCAGTACTCATAAGAAGTTTTGTACCTAAAGCTTCTTGCAACTTCTTCCAAAATCGGGAGACAAAACGCGCATCACGATCAGACACAATCTCCTTTGGAGTACCGTGGAGTTTCAACACATTGTGTATGTATGCATCAGCCAACTGTTTCTTCTTCCATGTATCCTTCATGGGTATAAAGTGTGCGCATTTCGTCAATATGTCCACTATTACCCAAATCATATTGTTGCCTTTAGGCGTCCTAGGTAATCCAGCGATGAAATCCATGGATATGGAACTTCATTTCCACTCCGGCACTGGTAAGGGTTGTAGTTTGCCTTGAGGTCTCTTGTGTTCACTCTTAACCTTTTGGCAAACTAAACACCTAGAAACAAAGTCAGCCACATCCTTCTTCATTCCTGACAACAAAACACCTTCCTCAAATCTTGGTACATCTTATCTCCACCTAGGTGTACCGAGTATCTGCTGGCATGGGCTTCTGTCAAAATTTTGTCTCTCAATGTTCCATTATTAGGTACACAGATCTTGTCTTGGAATCGAATTACTCCATTTTCACCTCTTTTGAACAGTTCAGACTCCCTTGCCATCGTGTCTGTTATTACTTTGTCTGTCTCCTATAATCCTTTGATCTCCCCAAATAAGCCATTCTCAACCACGGTTGTTCCAAGTGTTACTCCTGGTTCTGTTAACTGAACTCCAAAGTTGAGAAATTCGTCCCTTAGTTTCTCTCTTTGAACCATTAATTGCATTGTATAACTTCCTGCTCAGTGCGTCAGCTACAACATTGGCTTTTCCTTCATGGTACTGTATCTCCATGTCGTAATCCTTTATCAACTCCAACCACCTCCTTTGTCGCATATTTAGCTCCTTCTGGGTGAATATGTACTTCAAACTCTTATGGTCGGAAAAGATTTTGAAAGTCACTCCGAACAAATAGTGTCTCCACAACTTCAATGCGAAAATTACAGCTGCTAGCTCCAAATCATGGGTCGGATAGTTTTCCTCATAACTTTTGAGTTGCCTAGACGCATAGGCGATTACTCTCCTGTTCTGCATTAGGACACATCCCAAGCCATTCTTTGAAGCGTCAGTGTACACCTCATATGGTATGTTTTCATCAGGTAGTGCTAACACTGGAGCTGTGGTTAACCGTTCCTTTAGAGTCTGAAAGGCTTTCTCACAACTCTCATCCCATTTATACTTTGTGGTTTTATTCATCAAAGTCGTCATTGGTTTAGCAATCTTTGAGAAATCCTTCACAAATCTGTAGTATCCTGCAAGTCCCGAAAAGCTCCTAATCTCAGACACATTCTTAGGGGCCGGCCAGTCCTTGACCGCCTTGATCTTAGCTGGATCCACTGCAACTCCGTCCTTAGATATCACATGTCCCAAAAATGCTACCTTATCCAGCCAAAATTCACACTTCGAGAACTTACCATAAAGTTTCTTTTCTCGCAAGATTTTCAAAACTGCCCTCAAATGTTCCTTATGCTCCTCCTCGTTCTTGGAGTAAATCAAAATATCATCAATAAACACGACCACAAACTTATCCAAGTAGGGTCGAAAGGTACGATTCATGAGGTCCATGAATACTGCTGGTGCATTGGTTAACCCAAAGGGCATCACTGTGAACTCATAGTGCCCATATCTAGTTGAAAATGCGGTCTTTGGTACATCCTCGTCAGCCACTTTCATTTGATAGTACCCAGACCTCAAATCAATCTTTGAGAACACACTTGCACCCTTTAGTTGATCAAATAAATCGTCAATTCTGGGTAAGGGGTATCTGTTCTTGATAGTCACATTATTTAGTTCCCTGTAATCGATACACAGTCTCATCGATCCATCCTTCTTTCTTACAAACAAGACAGGTGCTCCCCAAGGTGAAACACTTGGCCGTACATAACCCTTTTCCACCAGTTCGTCAAGCTGTTTCTTCAGTTCCTGCATTTCTACCGGTGCCATTCGGTAAGGCGACTTAGCAATAGGGCCTGTTCCTGGTACCAACTCAATCTTAAACTCCACCTCTCTCTTCGGAGGCATCCCTGGAATCTCCTCAGGAAAGACATCTGGATACTCGCTTACTACCTCGACATCTCCTAGTTCAGGATATTCCACGCGGGTATCCCGTACATGACATAAGAATAGGGGCTCACCCTTAGTTATTTGTTTCTTCAAATTCATGGCGGACACCAGTTTTATCCTTGGTCGCTTAGGGAGTACGCGATAGGTAACATGAGCATTCTTCTGTCCTCGAAGAGAAATTTTTCCTATCCAACAATCTATTCTTGCCTTGTATCGACCCATTCAATCCATTCCCAGTATCACATCAAAATTTGTTAGGGGAAAAACTATCAAGTCCGATTTAAACTCATGACCACAAATCACCACAGGCACATCTTTAAACTGACTCTTGCATATAACATTAGACCCATTAGGCATTGAAAACTCAAAATCCACTGCTGAACTATCACTAAGTCCACATTTCTCCACAATCTTATCTGCAATAAACGAGTGGGACGCACCACTATCAAACAAAACATTTGCAATTACTGAATTAACGGGAAATTTACCCGAGACGACATCGATGTTTTCAGCTTCCTCGACATTCATAACATACAGCTGCCCTGTAGCTTTCTTAGCTGTGGTGGCCACACTGACTGATCCTGCTTGCTTAGCTGGTGCTGCGGAGGCAGTTCCCTTAGTTGGTGCTGGGTTTCTGTAGGCGTTATTTGAACCAGCATAACCACTTGGAGCTTTGAAGTTTTGAGACTTGTTCGGGGCCAAAGACCCTCTTGCAGGCACTGCCGGCGGGTTCCCTCGCATTTTAGAGTAGCATTCCGTGACCTTGTGTCCCGGGTACCACAATGGAAGCAAGTGATCCTTTCTCCCGCGTAGGTCCTTCCTGCATGGTATTGCTGACATCTCCTACAGGGACCATTCTGGGTTGTACCCGAACTCTGAGCTCCATTTGCAGGAAAATTCTTAAATCATGTGTTTCCAGTCCCAGTTGACTGCGCCTTTCCCTTGAAGTTCCCAAAATTTCCTTTCTTGGGAGGGTTGTTCATCAGATCAAGAGGGCTCTCCTTTCTCTTCCCTCTAATTTCCGCACTCATTTTTTCCATATTCTGCTCTACCGTTGTAGCCTTTTCATAAACTTCCTTCACAGTGTGGAATCGTTTGGAGACGAACCATCCTTTAATGCTCCAAAGCAGTTTCTTTCTGAAGCTATTGGCTCTGGCAGACTCAGTTGGGGTCACGCTCTCAGCAAACCTGTTCAAGTCCTCGAACTTGTCATAAAATTCCTTAACATACATTCCCTCAGTCTGCTGTAAAGCCTCAAATTCAGCTACTTTCTGTTCTTTCAGATGCACCGGGAAGAAATTTGTTTCAATAAGATGTTTGAAAACTGCCTAATCCCTGTAATGTTCCACCACGGTTCCATCAGCTAGCTTCTCCTGTATTGGTTTGAAGAATGCGTCCTGAATCTGCATCCACCAGCGTCCAGCTACCTCTTTAAGGTAGAACACATCAACCTTAACCTTGCAATTATTGGGGCAGCCAACCGTTAAGAAGATCCTCTCCATATCTTCCAACCATTCCAATTCAAAAGCACACTGGGTTCTCCTTTCCCAGTGAAATTGTTAGGCCTCTTCTTCTGTACGGCATCTGACATCTTTGCCAACAGCATTTCATCATCGTTTCCTGCATATTATTATTCACTTGACTGTTTCCCCCGTTGTTGGCCATCTGAGCCATAACTTGAGCCATTGTATTCTGGTTTTGTACCAATTGGGCCAGAATAGCTGTCAAATCAGGAACGTTGTTTCGCACCATTGTCTATAAGGCATCAACATTCGAATCAGATGTAACCACTTCAATCAATTCCCAAATCATTTTATACATTTATAATCATAAATCAAGATATATCAATCAATAATCAAACGCATAAACGCAAAATCAGTAAATCATGTAAAGAATTCATTCCAGAATTATATATACATGATAATCAACATCCAGCTACTCGTCTCGTGCGAGTTTAACTTTTCAGAACTTTTCGGTTTTTTTTTTCTTTTTGGAACACGACCCGTGTTCACTGTAGCACGATTTGTGCCTACATCCGAAGCAACGGCCAGGTCAGAATTTCAATCACAACGTCAAACACAAGCAATAGACTTTAAATAGCACTTTAAAACACATCGACCTTTATTAATTAAGCATAATTCATAGTAGTATTGGAGTATGGTCCCCTCTTATGACTCATGCAACACATACTTGTCTGTAGGTTTCACATTACACATTATTTGACGTAAAAAGAAATGCAATAATAATAATATCCTAGCATATAGTCCCCCATTATTTTCGGGTTGTGACTTCAAGCATTTCTTTCATGGCTTCCTATTTTATTCGATCTTTCACCTTCCTGTTGAGCAGCCCCTTTACTAAAGGTTAGTGGCCTATGCTCGCTTCCATCCTCATCCTCTGTCTCCCTCATATTAGGTTCAGGGTTAGCTCTACGCAAGATAAATGGTCGTACACTCTTTCGAGCGATACGCCTGAATAATCCTCCTCCTCTCATAGACACGGGTGAATCGGGTGGGGAAGGTATGTAGTAGCGTTTTCCAGGCTTAATGTTCTTGCTAGCAAGGTGGGTAGCCAATACATTCCTCCTTCTCTCCTCCGCTTTATCCTTATAAATCTTATAGGGGTTTGGGTGAGGGTAGTTAGGGTGAATGGTGGCTTCCACCAAGTACTCAGGAAATTTCTCCAAATCATCTACCATGTTCCTGTAAAGCAAGTCTTCGTATTTCAATATGGCCTTCAGTTCTGCCACTGTCAGAGGCTCTCCTGAATCAGTTATCAGATACTTCAAGTCTCCAAAATGGCATGCGAAGTAAGTCATTCTCTCAAGGCGCTTGTGCACATGATCCCATCGTGCCTCGTTCCTCAGGTTAATCATGACCACAAACATTATCACTTTTTCATTCAAAGCCCAGTTATAGGTTTCCTTGGCCACTCCAAGTTTAGTTACCACTCTGTCAACAAAATGTGCAACGGGTTCTCCCCATCCTATAGGTATGTAAAACAGCCCTGGATTCATAGCTATTGAATCAGTCTTTGCCTCAATTGCGGGGTCTCCAATCACTCCATCAATCCCAAAAGCCCAAGCGAATCCAAGTGGGTCAGTAATCATCTGTCAAATCATCAAGGTTAGAGATCCCAAAAGAAATCACTAAATCAAATAGTTAGGCACTAATTGATACATAACATTTAGCAATCAACATGCGTATGAATGCACCCATCCCATTCCCAGTTTGAAAATCTCTTTAAAACAAGTTTTGAAATTTTTTTTGTAGACTCGACGATTCAGAACCAAGTGGCTCTGATACCAACTGTAACAACCTTAAATTTTGACTGAATTATAAACTGAAATAAATTTAGAATTGTCACGCCGCAATTGACTACCAAGTCAATTGTTAGGCTAGATATTCGATTGCAACACTAAATAGAAATATAACAACGGAAGTCTTAAACAATTGTCGAGTTACAATTCTTAAAACTAAACTCAAATTACACAATCCAAATGAAATCAAACTTAAATAATGTTTATAAAAATCCCTAGCATGCAGACGACTCTTCAACCAAGCATCCACATCATCAAGACCTGTCAACTACGCCATCGAGAATGACGTAGGCCCCAGAACATGGTAGGGAACGAACCAGAAAAAAGAACGTCAGCATACAGGCTGAGTAAGAAACACAAAAGAACAAGAAGACAAAAGATATGCGCCTTCAGGCGCGTAGCTAACAAATAACGGACAACCGTTACATCATCAAACTATTACATCAGCCATCATAGCGATACAAGATTCAACAATCATATTACGCTCATTTTATTAAGGCTGAGTTCCTACCCCACAGCCTCAACAATCTCGATACGATGCGAGCTAGAGTACCATAAACAACCCCTAATGACTCAGAGTGTGCACACCCCTCTCTAGAGGGCCAGTAGGATGCGAAGCCTCTAGGAGGAAGCCAATTAGGAACTCGGTAGCTAACCGACCACAGACTCCCTCTATACAAAGGTACAGAGGTGACCGACCCAAGCCGTGTCACCTTACTCTAGGTGGTAACCAACAACATCATCTTGAATCACAATCATTAGCATTAGTGTACACTTTCACGCGCGCAAATCATATCTTAAAATCATTATTACAAGTATTAAACATAAAAATCAATATTATCGAGTCAAGAGAAGCAACAACGCACACTCGGCCGAGGAAAAGCCGAGTGGCTGAGAAGGGCCGAGCCGGTTGTGCCACGGAAGCCGAGGGCCGGGAAGGGCGAAAGCCGAAAGGCTATTGCTGCAAGGTTAATTTCAACGAGATGGATATAGAAACAATAAGACAAAGGTAAGAATAATCTGTGAACAATGGTCATCAAAACAAGATTAGATTCAAGGAAAGATAGTTTGGAAGGGTTGGATTTCGCGGTTGGGATTGTAACCAACGTTCTTACCCTTTCTAGTAAAATCACAAGATCAACACAGTGCTTAGAACGGTATCTCCTTGAACACACAACCTAAAACCATCAACAACACACAATTACCAACCATCACTTCTAATAGCACAAAAGACATCACTAGAATACCCAAACGATCTCCAAATTACACCAAATTCGCACAGCACTTTCCAAATCATACCAATAACATAATCTCGTCATCAAATAATCAAAACATTCATAATAACACTCAATTTAGGGTAAAATCAGATCTGGACAGAATGTATTTTTCACCTTAAAAACATCTTAGAACATCCCCAAATTAAAACCACATGCTTAACAAGTCATAATAATAATCAACCCCTCCAAATACCACACAATTCTAACCATAAAATCATCATTAAATCATTACTACCCAATCATAAGAGCCCTAATTCACAAACTCAATAATTCATGCATCATAAACACAATTAATCACAACTATAAACCCAAACATAATTAATCACCATCAAATTCATGCTTAAACTTCAATTAACATGAATATACAAAAAGCCCTAATCTGAAAATTATGAGAATTGGGTAAAGAAACATACAACTCCCAATGTAAAATCAAGAGAGATGACAAGAGGTGAGTGGCGGTGGCGAAGGGCGGCGATCGGCGGCCTCGGGAAGGGCCGCGCGCTCTTTCTCCTTCTTCTTCTCTTCTCTCGGCTTCTCCTTCTCTCTTCTCTTCTCTGGGCGACGGTTAGAGTGAGGGAGAGGGTTTGGGGTTTCTTTTTATTTATAGTTTTAGGATACGGGTTTTAGTAAGACGGGTTTCGTTAATTTACTAGTCGAATTACCTAATTAGAAAACTAACCCAAATTAGGAAAGGAACTCCAATTTTCCCAAAATAGAATTTAGAAATCCTCAAAATGATTATTTTCCCACAAACTTCAATAATTAAAAGTCCCAAAAACACGGGGTGTTACATATTAGAATAAGTCGGAAACTACATGAGTATTCTGAAAATATCCTTTTAAGATTTAGAATTGTTATATAATTATTGTAGTTGATTTAGGGGTCGATTATTTGGCCTGATCAACAATGATTGGACCAAGTTCAGTTAGGGTATGTATTCTATCAGGTAAAGTTCGGGTCATTAAAGGAGAGTTTTTGTAATACACGAATTAGTTTTGTCCAAATAAGATTAGAACGAAAAAAATAGTAATAAACATTGACGATCAATTGAAATTAAGGTATCTCACATATATCCTTTAAATTTAACGAAGGAAAAGAGGTATAGAAGAGATGTATAACATTCCCGTGATTGTCAGGGGTGCAAAAACTAGTATAGTAAATGATTTAGCTAGCTTTAATGAAACAAAAGTTTGATAATTTATCACAAAATTAATAGAACTATCTAATATTGAAATATAACTTTATCATATATTAGTAGATCACTTCGTATTAATATGAGGATTTGAATCCGACACAATCACCAAACAGGTTGAGTTTCTAACCAGTAGGCCAGCCTTGATCCTTACATCGTATTATTTTGTACTTATAAGTTATAACATGAAATAATGGATTTTATTTTTATTTTTTATAAGACTACTAAAACATTAGATACATTTTGGTCGAGATTTAACCAAAACTAGGGATCATTTCCTTAGAGCAAAACTTGAAATTAATTATAAAACGATGTTCAATTATACCACTAGCTAAATCCCTAGCCCATAAATACTCAAATCCCCCCGCTGTTCTTCAACAGCCAGCTGCTCCTTTTCTTAAAAATAGTCTTCCTTCCCTTCCTTGGTCCAAGCCTGTGCTCTTTACTGATACGTCATTCGTTGAAGGGGAACAAATCGACGGGGTTAGCGAGTTGTGTCATGGATTGTAATGGTAGATGGAATACAGGGTTGGTTGCCCATGCTTGGGGGCAGATGCTACGTTAGCCGAAGCCCTTGCAGTTCTCATGGGTTTGATGTGGATGAAAGACCAAAATAGATGTGATTTTACTCTCTTTAGCGATTGTGAGCTGGTAGTCCATGGGATTGGGAACACTGACCACCCCATGGATAGATTATCTAACGTCTATTTGAAATGCAGAGAGCTCCAGATGGAATTTTGTGCAGATGTATGGGTTGTCAACAGGAGGCACAATGTGGTGACAGATCATGTGGCGAGGGAAGCGAGAACGATTCTTCTACCGACATTTTTGCGGACTATTGAAGACCTCGAACAAGTGGAAGTCGACATTTCAGGAATTGCGGGTCTAAGAAATTTCTTTGATGACGAACTTAATTGTTTGTCTTATTTGGAGGATGTAATAGACACTAACTAATTCTTGTATTCTCGTCTTTGTACAAAAAAAATTATAAAACAATGTGTAAAACTTGAAATTATTCTTGACAATTGCTACAATAAAACAACCTTTCCGAGTAAGTTCAATTGAGTGTCTTTGTTTTTGGAATCTTTCTTTTGTTACCGTAATGTATGGTAGGGTAATAGGGTTGTGTTAGATTGAGAAATATTCAAATCCCGAAATCCGACAAGTACTCAAATACTGAGATTGAGACTGTGTCCGCAGAACTCGTACCGGCCGATTGTACATCCATAACACGTGTCCTTACACGGATGCATACAGTGACTATTTTTGTTTTCCATTTTTTTTATGTTGGTAGGTGACTATTTCTGGTTTTGTTTGCTTCCCTAGGTGCTATGACATCAATCACAGCGTTTTTTACTCCGAGGCAAGATCTAAGCGGATGCTGTACTTGGTATCTTTATCGAGTGTCGACTGTCCATGCATGCATTGGTAATTTAGTGTCGTAGTATAGGCGTATAAGTATAAGTGCGAAGCTAGTCTCGTAAGATTGACGTAATTCCCTTATAAAAATATTGCTTTCCATATTTTCAAGTCAATTTGAATTTTGAGTTCGATAATTTAACTCAATAACAAAACTAACTATCCAATCCACGCAATAAGATTTCAATATCAATTAGTGAACACGTTGTTTCAAATTAAGCCAACTGTAGCAATGTCGAAACCTTGGGTTGTTTACTTTACGTTGTCACCTTGACTAGTTTAAGGTACTCCGGATATTAATTTGCAATAGTTTAAGGTATTTAAATTTGTACTTGCACTCACCCAAAAATTTGTGATCTGTGTCACAATTTACGTGGTGTAGATTTCAACTATCACCTTTTGATGTTTTCTTGAGAACATTTAATCCATTCTATGGTTAACTTAAAGGATGAGGACTTGCACGACAGTGGTTTTTTAGGTTTTAACAAATCAGTAAGGAGTATTTATATTGTCTATAGTTTACAAGCCTGTTACACGAGTCTAGACAATTAGATGCGCAAAGCATGAACGACAAAGAAGAAATGTTGCACCTTTCAGCAATTACATTTCCAACAGCACTGATACAAACATGATATACATAGTACAGACTTGAAACAGATTTTGCTGAAAGATGAAAAACCAACCACGCTGCGTTAAATTCATTAGAAATGTAATCCTACTTATAACTAGATTGCGTATTCTTCACCTTTTTCGGCTTTCCTCTCTCCGGTTTCATATTGGTTGCAGTTATAAGTTTATAATTTGAAGGTGGCATTTCACTGAATTTTCCAAACCATCCCTCGTAGAAATTCCAGAGTTCGAACCTGATATTTGGACGAACAAGAAAACACGTCTGATCAGCTATTTACAAGGGAAAAAGAAGACAAATGTCATATTCACAAATGATCAGGTACTAACCAATATGCTAAAAATTGATATGGCTCATACTTCCGATACATCTCTTCAACAACATTTTGAACTTTCTGGATGGTGGTTGTTTTTGCATGAACCTGAAGCACGATACAAGACAAAGGAGAGTAGGATTATCGATTGACCCTATCACACATTTCGTAAAATCACAAGAAAGGGAGACCTACTTGCTTCAAATGCCGGATAGTTTCAGAATCACTTGGAATAACATTGTAAAACCCCATGCACATTAGCACATTGCCACGAGTGAAAGGGCCATAGCCTTCAATTTCTCTGAGCTTCTCTTCAACTTTTTCATAATTAAACAGGCTGGTTTCATCACAGAGCTCCTCAAGCTGGTTCAGCTGAACTCTGCCTTCTAGTACACCACGAGCAAGTTTCAATATGCGACCGGCTCTGTAGCCAAGACCACAGCGTTTTGCCAGAATTTTCTCATCAACGGAAGCAATCTCCTCTGGGCTAGGAAAATTGCCCATCATTTTCGTGGCAAAAGGCTCAGGATTTGTATTTATAGGAACAGGGAGAATAGTAGGCTCATTCACTTTTTCACTTCCCAACAAAGAGACAGAAGTTGTATTAGAACTATCCTGGAGTTCAGTTCCACTATCAGTTCCAAAATATTTTCCTGCCTTTGAATCACCTATGGAGTCTTGTATTCTGTCTGCGGGTGCAGTAGAACTTAAAGCTGTTTCCGCTTTGCGTTTCCTCCGTAATTCTTTTGTTGTTGGTGTTGCAGGAGTGAAAGTTTCAGGTCCATTGGCAACAACTTTGGAATTTTCATCATGAAGTCCATTTACTAAAATATCAGAGTAAGGCTGAGACTGCTGCAGTTGAAGCTGAAGGTCGCAGAGAGCTTTAGCCATGCTCAGCGTCCTCGGCCACCTACAAGATGCAGCTATGATATGAATTGTGTCACATGCTAGTACATGGCATCCTTCATATATGCGATTTTCAAGCCAAGAACAAAATAGTGAAATCAATAACATAAGTATCAAAAGTATGCAAATTCAGAACTAGGTATTGATAAAAGCAAGTCCACAGTATCCGTGAGCTAGGGGTAGTTTTATAACCTTGAAAAGATAAATGCAAAAGCAAAATACTTGTTTAGAATGCACAAAATGGTGTCCTTTTTTTTTTGGGGTAGTGAGTGATCTCATAAGCTTTTTCAAAACTAACCAGCACATAGCAACAATTAGTACATACTGCAAATTTACCACACCCAATAATGAGGGGGGCCTACAAAAACAACAACATTAGCCCCGTGCCTCAAAAGCTCCAGCCTAGGGGGATCAGATGTATGCAGCCTTAACCTCGTGTTGAAAACATTGAAAGGCTGTTTCTGCGAGATCCAAGATGAAAGTTGTGTCTAAAACTGGATCAACTTACTGCTGCTTCAATATATGAGGCGCAGACAGTTTACTTTAGTGAGGCATAAACTTATATCAACTTGCAAACACCAGGTTTATGTACTTTCACCAAGTACAGTGAAGGAAAGAGCTCCCTTTCAGGCTTTTCCCATGAAAGCAATGGGATCTTGGTATAACCGCCCAAGTAAACTCATGGAAATTACATTTCACAAAAATTCCAAAGAGTCGGAATCTCAATTTTCAATTTACTGGACTCTGACAGGTCATACTATCATGAATATAGATGAGGCAATCCTTTCATGGTACAAGGATCTATATTCGTGTGTGGTATTGTTCACACAAATCAAGACGGGTTCTCAGAAAATATTTGCAAATTCGGAATCCATGTCACCAAATTTTTTTTCTCAGCCGTAGTTTCGTGCTGTGTTGTGACATTTCTGTTTCTGCATTTGGTTCTCAGAGCAGTAATATAAAATTTATAAATAACACTGTGATTACAATCAGCCTTAGGAAATTCCAAAACATCTTGCCTATAATAGACATAGTAGCTTAACATGGCTTAGTAACAGATCCACAAGCATAGCAGATAACCCAACAATTTTAAGGTGCATTCATTCTCCACAAATTAATCTAAAATGTATGAAGCCCAGGCACTTCAGAGTCCAGACCAAACAAAACTCCTACACAAATAACGAATGAGATGTTTGTACATAGTACTAGTAGCTGGTCTATCTTCTCAACATAGCCATAACCCATAGTACGTGTTCATGTTATTTCCGTCATTTCATGCAAAAAACGCCCATATCAGCGTATTGTTTTTCTGTATCAAAAGAAAACAAGGTACAAGCTTGAGACTTCTTTTTTTTTTGCCCTTTCTTTTTCTTTTTCAGTTTTTACAAGTAAGAGCTAGTCAAATTGTCAAAGGCGTCCTCATGCAAGATTGCAGGTGCTTATATTGACCTACGAATGCATTATAGACAAACAATATTTACTGAAGCTGATAGCTAGGAATTATAATAGTTAGGAGCATTAAGCTAGCTCCTCTTCTGTCCCTCTCTTCCATGGTTGCACTTCCAACCCCTTCCCACCTTTGCTTTCAACTCGTATATATTTAGTCTTGGAACATAATGTGGAAATTCCTATGTTAAATTAAATCAGCCTTCCTTAAAGTGCTGATGTAAGTGGCACTAATTACCTATGTTACTCTGACACTCCTTTGACTTCAGACATTGGAACTCCTTTAAAATGAAACTCGAACCAAAATGCACGAGTAACATACCATTAACAAGGGTTTCTCAGACGCATTATGAAATCTATATCCGATGCGCGGAGAATTAGCTGGTTTTCTTGCAGTGTTTATCCATGTACTTCCATTGTATTTGACGAAGGGGATTAACAGTCCATGGAAACAACAAAAAGCGGAGTTTCAGGTAGCAATAACTCTCAGCCATTTTTTCTTAATCCACGACTATAGTAGCTACACACAGCTGAAGACAGAATAATGGGGGAAGTGATTAGCACTAATGCACTATGTTTTACTGATGGATTTCACCTGCACTTGATGCAGGTTTAACCTACCAAGACCAATTTAATATTTTAACTGTAACTAAAGACTCTCAAAACAACAATTTCAAGGTGCTAGCGAGTATTTGCCACTAAAAGGTAGTATTTGCTTAATTAAATAGACGGATGCATACAAAGAAATATTGGAATACTACCATTTATCTGCCTGCTACGATTTCCTGAACCGTAACTGCAACTGTTTTGCCACCTTAAATCCATTTTACGCATCAAATTCCTTTTACTGATGATCAACCCCGAATAATTGATAGGTGGGAATGTGGGATGTATCAATAAAGTTTGTAATAACATTGCAGTAGACTTCCTACCGTAAAACAATAATTTTGTCCCAATCCCGAATTCAAGAGCACTAACTGTTCAGTAAGACATTAAGACGACGGAGATATTAATCTCATGCAAGATTGTGATCCTACCTTCAGCTCGAGTTATCTCATATGACAAGCGGGATTTCTAAACTGACACTACTTGAACATGCTTCCCGATGATAACTGGTGTCTGCTTCCTTAAATGCACTATGTACACATATTATGCACCATCATAACTAACAATCAAGACCTTATATATCAGCCCCACGCAATTCACTCACAAAGCGCCAATGTCTAAATGATTTGGGGTCCGCTAACATAAAACATCATAAGGAATCGTTATTAGCTAGGGTCGTACCCAATCGAATTTAAGATAATAAAAATTAACAAACGCAAAGAAAACATGAAAGTGCAACAAAGGAAATAAACAAGAGTGAGAAAAAACAAAAGTAGGAACATACTGGCAGTTGCAGAAGAGTATGGCCTTGACCATATCTTCAAACAGAGTAGGGGACCGGAACACCCTACCAAACCCTTTCTCTTTCGCCTCGGCGTGCAACTCCTGAAATTCCTTCACCTTCCGCTCCTCCGCCTCGGACAACCGCAGCATCCTCCGAACCTGAGCCTCCACCGCCACCCGCTCCGCCGCAGAGAGGGCGGCCCTGCCATGGACTCTGACCAGGAGGGATGGCTCGCCGGGGGAGTGGGATACACGAACCACGACGGAGGAGGCGGAGGAAGCGAGGCGGAACGGGCGGAGGAGGGTCTTCGTTAGTGGGTCCCATGTGTTGGGGGCCATGAGGAAGAGGCCGTGGGTGCATACGGCGGATTCTAGGGTGGTGAACGTTGAGAAGCTGTCTCCGATTGGTATTTCCAAGTCGTAGAATGGCATTTTCCTTCAGTAGCAGTTTACGTTGCAACACTTTTGTAGCCAGCATTATTACTCGAGGCTCCGCCGAGAACGGAATGAAAAGGGTCGGATTGAGAAATTTGGCAATTAGCCAATTAGCTGGGTCTAATTTTCGATCAAGAAGTTCATTTCATATCACGACGGGTCTCATTGGGTAACTATTGAGTCGAGTTCTAATAGGTTTTGTCCGGTCTCTAGTTAGATCGTTATAGGTTCAACTTACAAATGGTAACCTAATCATGTACGGAGTAACATTTTGGCTAACACGGAATACTTTTTTGTTTTGTTTTGTTTTTGGCAATAATTAGTGAAATTACATTGTCGTTCAGTTAAAACTATCAATTTCTCTACAAAATTGGCTGGATTATAACTAAACCTAGTTATTGACAGGTTATCAAAGAGGTCAAGTCATTAATGGGTCACTACTTGGTCATTTCTGGTCTAGTCGAGCCGGTTTGGTTCAAATTGGACATTGTCGAGTTGTATTTGGTATCGGATAAGTTGGTTTGGTTGATCACCATCGTAGGTCATGTCGGATCGGGTTTTCGGGTTCACGAGACGGGTTAGCTTTGTACACGACATATTAAGATTGAGTATACAAACAATAGACTTCCAATTAACCCTAGTAAAAATCGGCTCGTGATTTATCTGGACCTTCAATTTCACGAGAAATGCTATCCCCAGCACATGTTGGGCACAACATGAGGGAAAAGTGAAGAAAGGATGGGCCACAGATACTCAAATTTCACAATACAAGGAGTACAAGTACAACCACTCTAGTGAGCTTCTTCAGAACTTGAAGAATAATTTGAGCCTTTGAGGGCCATAAAGAAGGATGGGAAGGCCATAGATAGAATTTAGAACAATGATGGGAAGGCCATAGATAGAATTTAGAACAATGTAAATGTAGGCGTAGAATATTTGTGCTTCTGAATTTCTGATATTTTCTTGTATTCCTCTTACAATGTACAATGTTACACATATATACAACAATCGGCTTTTGCTCATTGTCTTTACGGATTGAATACACAGAAGTGTCGCTTTTCCAATTATCCAACTAAAAATCGCCTCGCAGGTACTATGGATTTTTCTAAGCAGTGGAGTATAACCAATCTAATGAGCAAATGTACTTTATCCATTATATTCCAAAGCTAAATTGTAGTGATCTTTGAGTGATGTGTAATACACAATAACTTGGGCCAGTTTTTGTGCAAAAGTTTCTGATCTTGGATAATTTCGGAACATACCCTCTCAACCAAAGGTTACCATATTGTTCCTCATGGTACTGACATCTCCTACAAATCCTCAGTTTTCATAAGATTGAAACTAACTCTGACAAGTCAGGGTTACCTTGGATTCGAGGGTAACCTAGCTAGCTAGCTTTGTAGTACTTTCCGCTTATTTGTGCAAACAAAATATATATATAACAGCTTACAACAAATGTTACATATTTGTATGTTTTTACAGATTCTGTCGTTGAACGTCACTCCTTGTAAGGGGAACATTCATGCTGTGCTGCAAAAGAGAATCATCGGCATAGGGATGATATGTTTTTCCTACACCTGCTCCTTCATAACTCTGTGAAACCGATGCAGAATCAGCATTTGGGTTCATTCCTGCTAGTTTTACAATGCTCTCGATTTCTTTCACCACCTCTCCCATTGTAGGCCTATCAAGACCTGAATCTTCAACACATTTCATGGCAAGATTCACAAAATTCTCAAAACCGACCAGCTTAGTAGTAGACGAAGCAAGCACGGGGTCTATGACTTCATGGAGATCATATAAGTCCTTTGTGCTGTCCATTGATGCCTTCACTACTTTCACTATATACTGTCCTTGTTGTATCGGCCTTCTTGCTGTTACCAATTCTAGCAGCACCACCCCGAAGCTGAAGACATCGCTTTTCTCAGTCAATTGATTCGTCATAAAATATTCAGGGTCCAGGTATCCCTACATCAGAATCATCAAGTACTGTCAGTGCAGACAAAACTAAATGAAGTCAGTAGTCAAGGTGAAATCTCAAGTGAAGCAGAAAAGAAAATTATCAGAACTAGGCTTTTCTTATGAAGAAACCCAAGAGGGTCTTGAAATTTAGTACAAACCATCGTTCCTTTAACTTGGGTAGTCACATAACCCTTCTCAGAATCACCAAAAAGCCTGGAAAGGCCAAAGTCAGCAACTTTTGCAATTAAGCGGTCATCAAGAAGAATGTTGTTTGTCTTGATGTCTCTGTGTATTATTGGTGGATCAGCAAGCTCATGCAGATATTGCAAACCCCGAGCTGAGCCTAGCGCTACCATTAGTCTTCTTATCCAGTCTAATTGAATCCCTGACGTTCCTGCATGGACTGTTTATATTAGATGACAAACAAGGTGTTCCAAACATTCTAGGCATGAAAAAAAAAGAGAGAAAAAAAAAAGTTGCTAATTCAGAAGCAAGTACACTCTCATGCACTTGCAGACCACTGATCCTGTTGAGTGTCATACTCATACTGAAGACTCAGAGAGTCTCGATATCTAAACGGAGGGTAAGGAGAAATCGATTTACCTGAAAGACTCTCCATCAGTGTACCATTTGGAATATATTCATATACCAGCATCTGTTCTCCTTGATCGTAACAGAACCCTACGAGCTTCACGAGGTTTTTATGATGAACCCTTGATAAAAGCTCTATCTCGTTTTTGAACTCCCGACTACCTTGCAGAGACCCTGCCTGAGACCTTTTGATAGCTACAATTAGCCCATCTTCTAGAATCCCCTTGTAAACCTGCAGATGATTAATAACCAATACTGAGCTTAGAAACTGTAAACTCTCAGCACTGCATTTAATAAAATCAATGCAGGATAGATAGGACCGCAAGTAACCTTCCCATAACCACCAGCTCCAATGTTGTTATGTTCGGAGAAGTAGTTGGTACATCTCTGCAACTCCTCAAATGAGAAAAACCTCGCTCCTTTTAGCTCGGGAATGTCTCCATAAGCTCCTTGTGAGTCCCAAGAATCTGGAAATTCGGAACAACACTCTTAGTCACTGCATCAAACTGTGATACTACTAGATATAATCACCTATATTAATGAAGCATTGTTGATTACCAAATGGATTGGCCTGTTTGGTTGCCTGTTCAGCTTGCTTCTTTTGAAGATACGCATAGCCTCCCGCAAATATTAAAAGCAGTAGAAGCATGCAGCTTCCTACAACAGCACCAATAATGGCCCCTGTATGACTGTTTTGTTTCCCTGGAAATACAGAAAATCGCAGAGAGAGCAAGATTAAAAAGAAAGAAGAAGGCATAATAAAACATGAAGAAATGTCATTACTATTAGACACTTGCCTCCAAAGCGTGTATAACTATCTGCAAGAAACACATAGGGTTCAAAGGCATTTGATGGCTTGTATGTCTGGTTGCTGAGCACAAACCCAAGAGAGAAGATCCCTGTCCGATTAAATTCATCTTGTCCAGCAGGAAAGATCTCGAGGTGCATAGTAAGATAGCCAAATGAATCCGTGGAAGCACTACTTATTGAGACTGCATCCACAGGGAGCGTCATATTCACTAAACTCTGCAGTAAAGACTGCTGTAGTTGTGTGAAGTAGACTGGATTTCCCAACGCTGAGAAGGACGGAGCTCTTAGGATCAAAGTTCCAGTGTAGGGATATGCACATTTGCAGTTAGGGCTGGAAGTCTGGCCGGAGGAACAACGAGGAGGAACGCAAAATACAGGGGTTAAATAAGAGGAAGACGAACCAAGCTCCTGCTTATTGTTGCAGGATGAAGAAGTTGCCACAGCATTCTTACAGAATGGGTTGTCACCAAGCCTGCAGAAAAGGGGCATTTTGCTTAGTGCAGTTGAGCAGAGATAAACAATGCTTTACATACATAATTCATACATATATATTACAAAAATACTATCCCACACTGTCAAAGGCTCCCCATTATGGGGAGCTAAAGGGTTTGGGAGGGGGGGGGGGGGGTGGGGGGAGGGGGTTATGCATGCAGCCTCACTCTTGTGTCTGAAAACACAATGAGACTGTTTGCTAACATAAATACATAATATATACTACTAAACTCGCTCTAAACTGCAATTTACAAGGTTGCTCACATCATATATACGATTAAACTATGATACTTACAACAGGGTGAAATTGTATCCTGGATCCACTGTAAGGCCACTGATGGAATTGTTCTGCAAATCAATGAGTTGCAATTGGCGGCTGTAATCATTGCCAACATCTAGAGTCTCGTTAAGATGATTGCTCCTCAACATCCTATCAAAATTAACAGAATGTTTCTTTAGCCATACAGGTAAAGCACATTTGTCATGATTCAATAAGTAGCAATGAATTATTTTCCAGAGTAGAGCACCTACACAGTCTGTAACTGAGGGTTCCTGAAGAATTTTGCCGGTAGCATTCCTTCAAGTCCTGTTTGTTCCATCATTCTGATGAAACTAAGTTAGTATATAATCTTAACGAGATAAGGACAGTCATAGACCCACCTAAAACAGTAGATGACACTATGACAGATAGTGTGGGAAAGTATGATGACAGAGATTCGCATTCCTGTGGTATTCAAGATACCGCAATAACAGACCTAGACGCCACAATCAAGTAACTTAGACACAAAGGTTTATATTCTTGAAAAGTAATCCAAATGGTTTTAGACCAGGGGTCCAGACTGCCAGTATAGAAGGCCTGGTTGAGCCACCCAGGCAAAAAAAGTCCCTTCTTATGAAGATGCTCAAACCCACACTTACTCAAATTCAAGTCCATACAGATTTAAGTACAAAACCCAGGTGTGAATAAAGAGTGACTGAAACAGGAAAATAAGGGGGTATGTGAGGACTCATACAAGACAGAACCAGAGGATTGTAGAAAGAGAGCAGGAGAAAGAGCATACACAGTTGTTAGAGCTTGTAAGGTCGTGAACCACTGTGGAACATCTGTTGCTGCGAAACTGTTGTTGCTCATGTCCCTGGAAAACACAGGACACTTAATGATAAATAAGGCATTCAAAACACAATTGAGATCATTTTCTCTAGGAAAAGATCTTGTATAATTACCAAGAGAGAATTGTACTAGTAATCAAAATCTCTAAGTTAGTCGCAGAGTTAAGACAAACATATAGGGTACGAATGATTCATGGTTCTACTGAGCCATGTTGACATAGAAACTCTGAAATTAGATCCCCAAACTCAAGACCCAATATGGTGTGTCAGCGCTTGTAAACTAGTAAACATTCTAAAACAGTTCCTGGTATTCAGTCAGAATATGTAAACCAATATAATTACACATGTTCTTCTAATTAACATTTATATTTGACACTTAAAAGAACATGCTACCAATCAACAGAGTGTAGATGCATCCTACCGATTAACCAGGGACATCAACAATTCAACACTGCTATGAATTGACAGTATAATCGTTTGTGGGTGCAAAGTTTAAAGTGAGGCAAGCAGTCAGGTTCAGAAAGCATTATAATTGTTGAAGTATGAGACTTCTTGCCATTATTAGTTACTAGAATGCTACAGATTATTCTAGAGAAGTAATATCTTGATATGTCCTAGGAAGATGAAAGGGTGAGCAATAATCACCTAGATTTAATAAGTGTCTTATGGAGTTCTAGCTCTAGAATAATCTGATCTACTCTATAAATACATTTCTGTAAAATCAGTTCAATGAATCAAATAAAAAGAACTAAACATTTCTTTTTTATCAACAACTCAATTTTTTGCATATCTCTACTACTCCCATAAACACACACCAACAATAATTATGTTGATTCATATAGATGCATAAGCGAACTCATATGTCAAACGATGGGTGCAAAAAAGGTACATTGTTATTCAGTCCTGATGTTTCGGATAAGCAAATACTTCTGTTTGTACTTACACGTAGTTCAGGTTGTCCATTCCCACTAGATCAGGCACAAGGCCACTGAGTGCATTGTTGGACAGTACTCTGAAATGATCAACATATAAAATAGACTGTAAGAAACAAAGCTTTCAAAGAACAATAATGAGTTGCTTATGACCAAAGATTTCCTCATAAATCATAATGGACTTACAGCTCATTGAGACTAGTAAGGTTGTTGAGATTTGATGGAAGAGGCCCTCTGAGTAAATTCCTATCAAGGCGACTGAAATATAACTTATGTTAGTATAATGAAACATCAGAATTTAGATGGAACCTGGATTATGGAATACTTACACAGCTTCTAATGTCTGGACAAGACCTAGAGTTGAAGGAATGCTGCCAGTAAGTTTATTGTTGTCGAAAAGCCTGAAAATTAGAAAACAAAGCATTAGTTTAAGCATCTGATAATCAGATACGTTGTTTTTTTGACACTTATTATTGTCTGTAGTGTTGTGGACTGAGCCATCGGCTCCACAATTAGTATGATACTCCGTGCGGGCTTGCCACTTGGCCCAAAGCGGACAGTATCATACTAATGTGGAGCCGGTGGCTTGGCAGTCTACAATGTAGTTTAAGCATTGTAGGCAGAAACTCCAAGCAGGGCAGGCATGAATGAACAGAAGCAGTACATCAAACATATCTCTAAAGAAACGAATGCAGCTTCCTATTGTGTCTCTTGTAAATCCTCATGCGCTTCAAGAATCATATGGGAGACCTTTACAGTTCCAAGCAAGAGACTACCAGTAACTAAGCTATATAATCATAGAGATGCTACTTCTGTGTTGGTGTTCATGAACTAGTTAGTTCAACTTTGTTCATTCCTGCATAACTCCATCCGTCTTTATCAGAAGATATGACATGCTTTAGGTTCCGCGTTTAATTGGATGTGGTTCATCAGAAAACCTCTACTTTAAGTTTTCCTAACCTTGCAATTTGTACTCCATTATAAGGTTTGTATGTCCTTGTAACAAAAAGTATACATTGCTTGCACTTACACATGTATCAGTGTCATGTCAGAGCTAAAAAGCGCAGGCGGTATTGTCCCAGATAGTTGGTTCATTCCAAAGTGACTGCAGAATTAAGAGTAGTTAGATAATTCTATGACAGTTGAACGTCATAAAATTTAGACATAGGATAGATGAATAGCACGTACAAATGCTTTGTATTAACTAACAAATCAAGACCGGGTTTGTTTCCATTGGAAACAGGAATGCTTCCAGTAAGCTGATTATCTGATAGATCCAGCCAATACAGTTTATTTAAGTTTCCGATGGAAGCTGGCACTTCTCCAATGAAGTTGTTTGAGTTGAGTGATCTGTAAACCACAAAGATTTAGTAATCAGGTATTAGTAATAATACAAAGGAAGCTGCAGCAGCCAAAAAGGCTTAGAAATAGCAGAGTTAGCAGACCAACTATAAAAATGAGAGATCTACTTTCAGACTCTCTACAAAGAAATTTGAAGAAACAACTTAGTTTGAGCAATCTTCTTACAGGTATACAAGCTGCTGCAGTGATCCTACTGACTCAGGAATTCTCCCAGAAAAACCACAGCCAACAAGGATTCTTGCACAGTCAAAAGATTAAATAGTAAATATATCGTTAGAAAAAAGTAATGGGAGTATACAATGATGAAGATGCAGGAGTTTAGTTGAAATGTCTTGGAGAATCAAAGTTTCTTACAAGCTTGTCAGCTCAGAAAGTTGTCCAATATTTGTAGGAAGCGAACCTGTAAGCCCTTTATTGTAGGATAGATCACTGCATAAATTAGACAACCACTAAGGTTAAGCATGACAAGGAAACTAATCTGACATTATTCCATATTTAACTGAAGGTAATCATCTAGAAGACAAGTAGCATATGCACTGCTAGGCTACACCATGATCTCTTTACCAGCTGAAGCATATTCCAGAACCATAAAATCTAATGAAAGGCTAAGGGGTTATGCAAACTTACAGGATTTGCAGTTGCGATAAAGATGCAATATCTCCTGTCAGCTGACCTGTCATACCCATACTCGCTAATGTTCTGAGAGACGATAAAAAGTATGTTAATTAATGTCCATGTTTAAAATATTGTACATTGATTGCATTTGAGGATGGCTGCCAGAACTTACATGGTAATAATGCGAGTATTATTGCAGGTAATTCCTTCCCATCCATTGCCACAAGGATCAGCACCACTCCAGCTCTGAGGTAAATTCTTCCAACCCGTTGTGAGGGAGTTTAAAGCAGCATCTGTGTTGATTATAGATCAAATTATTTATTTGAAATTGAGTTCTGATGTCTCTCTCTCCCTATGCCCTTCTCTGTTTCTCATACATTATACTATCGGGGGAACGGAATAATCAAGATAAGTTTAGTATATTACAGAAAACTGAAACTAGCTGATAACTTAGTGGATTAAAGATCAGATATTCCTAGCATCAAGAAGCAAGAGAGTTGCATCAATGTTTCTATTTCACAGTAAAATATTGCAATCCATTTATCAGGCTAAAGTTTCTGGCACAGACTCTCGTAGTCGAGAAGCAATCAAGAAATCTGACAAAATTAAAGGTTCATAAAATATTGAATGAGATAAGAACTGAGCTACTTACAATCTTGACTGTACGTCTGTGCTGCTGCATACCAAGTGTGCATGCTGATGAGTGCAAGACATAGCGCAATTCTTAAGCCCATCATTTCCCAAACAAGAGCATTCAATTCCAACTTTTACTCGAACTCGCTGCTATAAACAGACGCAACACCTCAGATTTGCTTCACTTTGTTTCCAACAATTACTTAACTATCTCTACTCTCTACGAAAACCATCAAGTAAAAACAGAAAGGGTGGCTGCAGCTCTCTAATATGAACGTTTATAAAACGCTTGTAATTCGCCCCCTCCTGCAATGAGCTAACGAAAGAGTCTCTGGTGGGTTACAACTTACAACAAATACCTCTGACAACGCCTGCAGAAGCGATATATTACAGCACCAGCAAGACTAGGTCTACAACTGCTCTTTGTAACTTTTCCTCAAATAGAAAGTGTAAACAAAAAGATACGTGCAAATGCAGCCTTTCTTAATTTGCCAAGGTCAACCTCAAGATGGTTCCTTCTAAAATGTAAACTAAGAACTGGCTTACGCATAGTACAGGTATGGAACAACAGGAAATATCTTATCAATTATGATTGCTTTTACAAAGAATAACAACATACTCGGTTGAACATTTAATAATTTGGGACCCCAAACTTTGATTTTTCTTCTATTTTTTGAGTAAAGTGGCTATACATTAACGTGTAAACTGCACTTTGTAGAGAAAATTGCATCATCTCTGTTGAAAATTGACTGTTGTTGGTCATCCTAGTTATAAAAAAAATAAAATAACAAAAGACTCACTTAGTATAGATAATGACAAATTCAAAAGTTTTAAGGCACTAAATTATGAAATAAATTATAATCAACAAGGTAGGTACTCAACTGCTACGCAGATGGAGCCTCTGCTGGAATTCTGAAACTTTCAACTAAGGCTGCTTTCTTGCACCCTGCAGGGTTTCTATCGCCACGTCGTCTCAGACTGCGTCTCATCCTATGTATGTCTGATATAAAAAGGAATGCGAGAACAGCAATGATATAGACGGATTACTAAAAACGATCTTACCAGTTACGCTAGTTAGTCTATAATGTATTCTTAGCCATGCATCTAAAAGTATTGTATTTTTGTATTGAGGATTAATCTTCGTCCTCAAAGAAAATCCATTATATATACAGTTCAAAAATTTAGTCCAACTGAGCAAAACATTTACACAATGAAGGAGCAGAGAAAAGAGAATGTAATAGGTTACAAAATTGGTAAGAAAAAATGAAAGCATTTACATTCTATACAACTTCCTTTTTCAGCATTTGCCAAAACAAGTTTTCTTCAACCGGCTTCATACAGAGTACAACCCAGATACTGTTAACGAGGCTCAGCCCTGGTAAGTGGTGTGCTCCCACTATGGCTGAGAAGAGACTCGTCAGTGTAGGGGTGTCGGAAACCTTCACCACTCGCACCTTCGTAAGTCCCTGAAACTTGTGCAGATTCAGCATTCGGATTCATGCCAGCCAGCTTCAAAATGTTCTCAATTTCTTTTACCAACTCGCCCATTGTAGGCCTATCGGCACCTGCATCTTCCACACACGTCAATGCCAAGTCCACGAATTTTTCAAGACCAACCAGCTGAGCTGTGGTTGTGAGAAGAATTGGATCGATTAGATCGTGAAGGTTATATAAGTCCTTGGTCCTGTCAATTGTTGTTCTGATCTCCTTTACTATGTATTTTCCTCCTTGTATCGGCATTCTTGCTGTTACCATTTCTAGCATGACCACCCCAAAGCTAAATACGTCACTTTTCTCTGTCACTTGGTTTGTCATAAAATACTCAGGATCCAGGTAACCCTACAGCATGAAAGAAACTCACGTCAATAAATAATCATATACAAATATGTCATTTCTATTCAATTTAATTCAGTTCAATTCATGAAAGTTTATGTGAAAGAAACAGTGAGTCCTCATCTGACACTGTCACTCGTATGTAAGCAATAAAAACATTATACAAGCGAAAATATAATGTGAAACTAAAGTGTTTCCAAATGTACGAAAAAGCTGAATCATGATAAATATATGCAATCTGAAAAAGAGTACGGACAAATTAAGCCAGGGGAATTTGACACAAAAAATAGACCAAGTATCAAAGCCCTTGCACACAGTATGTTGTTGACCACTATCTACACATCAAGTGAGATGAGATTTAAGCTACAGAAAGTGATCATTTTAACACACCGATTACTAATCAATCGGGCTACAACGACATTCATGGTAGCGATGATAACTGATAAGCATACAGAGTGAAAGAGATATTAAAAAGAATATCACTGACATTTCCCTGCGAGAGATTTCAGTGATTTCAGAACTCACCATTGTTCCCTTGACTTGGGTAGTAATATGGCCCTTCTGATCAGTGTCACCAAAAAGCTTGGAGAGACCAAAGTCAGCCACTTTTGCAATCAGACGTTCATCAAGAAGTATGTTAGTTGACTTGATATCCCTGTGTATAATTGGTGGATCGGCAAGCTCATGCAGGTACTGCAAACCCCGAGCTGCCCCAAGCGTTATCATCATTCTTCTTATCCAGTCTAACCGAATTCCAGACGTCCCTGCACCATTCATACATCATGAGTAACAATACAATTACGGTGACAGTCAAATGACAGAGTAAATTAAAACCATATGAAAAAAAAAAAGAGTTAAGGGTCCATTCAACAATATTGCTAGTCTTCTTCTTCTTCACAAAAAAAAAAAAAAAAAAAAAAAAAAAAAAAAAAAAAAAAAACAATAGTGCTACTCCTTCAAACCATATGAAATCCCAAACACTTCAAATACTAGGATACGAGATAACCTTATAAAGGTATTCATAAAAATCTTTTGAATTAAAATTAACTTCAAACCTCTTGGCAGAAAGACCTACCATTAAGACTCTCCATTACAGTGCCGTTCGAGATATATTCATAAACCAGCATCTGTTCCCCTTGATCAAAGCAGAATCCAAGGAGTTTCACAAGATTCTTATGATGAACTCTTGACAAAAGTTCTATCTCATTTTTAAACTCTCGACTGCCCTGCATGGATCCCATCTGAGACCTTTTGATAGCAACAATCTGCCTATCAGGGAGCATACCTTTGTAAACCTGCAAGCAAAGAACACTTGTTCAAATTAAGCCTGAAAAACGCAGATATTCCACATTCTAAGTGTTTTATACCATTGTAACTGATACACAATGTTGACGTTCTTTAGTTTTTACTCTTACAGTAAGTTTATTAGTGGTCTTCAATTTTCGTCTTCATCAGAGAAAAGAAGTAGAAGGGGAGCCTTGGCGCACCGGTATAGGTGTTGCTGTGTGATCGATAGGTCACGGGTTCAAGTCCTGGGAACAGCCTCTTGTCCAAAAAGTGACAAGGGAAGGCTTTCCCTCTATACACCCTTGTGGTGGGACCTTCCCTGGACCCTCGCTTTGTGGGGACGCCAATGTGACGGGACTGCCCTTTTTTTATCAGAGAAAAGAAGTAGGATGATCTTAGGAGGGGAGAGAGATAGAGACAAAGGGAAGACCATGGTCTTCCTTGAACTTTGGTGAACACCAATGTGCTCCCATGGCTGTCCCATTGTGTCTGTATCTCTTCTCTTCTAAGACCTCCTTACTTTTTCCCTCTCTTGAAGACGAAGAAACATTGATCACCTAAATTTGGCCTTAAGTTTCTAGTTCACTAAGCTTGAAAACTTGTTAACCTAGCATCTGCTAAAGAAGGCGAGCAACCAGAAAGAGTAACATAGAGAATATTGTGACACATCTATGACATTGCTACAAGGCTAAACAACTCATGAGGAAAGGAAACTATATGCAATTTCCATGTACTTCATGGGGACTTGCGACCAATATGCATATGCCAAGAGTTGAGTGCTAAGAAAAAAAAAGAACGGCTAAGGACCAGGAGGAATAACAAAATAGTGTGCTGTATTAATGGGAAAATGGCAATTTGCAACCTTCCCGTAACCTCCGGCTCCAATGTTGTTGTCTTCTGTGAAATTGCTGGTACATCTCTGCAGCTCTTCAAATGAGAAAAATCTGGCTCCTTTCAGCTGAGGAATGTCGCCAGCATTTTGCTGTGTATCCCAGGATACTGCAGATCACAACAAAGGATCAGCAGCCGTTACATATTTCCAATTGATAACTACTCCCAAGAGTACATTGAATTTACTAATTACCAAAAGGATTAGACTGCAGCTTGGCATTTGTTGCTCTCTTCTTTTGACGATATGCGTAGCCTCCAGCACATATCAATAATAACAGAACGCAGACTCCTACAACTACACCAACAATGACACCAGTATTGGATCCTTTGCTATTTCCTGCAGATACAGTGATGACAGAGTGAGATGCATAATATGGAAAACTAACTGCACAACAGATGACACCAGAATGCATCTTGAAAAACGACAGTCAAGTCACATGTAAAACTCACCTGAACCTCCGCCATATATGTAGGTATCAGCCATGAAGACATAGGGACCAAACACTTTTTCAGGCTTGTATGTCTGGTTGCTAAGTACAAATCCAAGAGATAAAACTCCTGTTTTATTAAAAAAGGCTTGACCTGCTGGAAAGATGGCCAGTTGCATATTAAGGGAACCAGTTGCATCCACATTGACATCACTCAGCGAGATGGAATCCACGGGAAGCTTAAGGCTAATAAAACTTTTTAGAAGAGAGCGTTGAAGATTTTCGAAGTAGATTGAATTCCCAATGGCTGAGAAGGAAGGAGCTCTGAATGTCCATGTTCCAGTGTAAGGAGAGCCACATTTACAAGTAGGGCTGGATGTTTCATGAGAGGCACATTTGGGAGCATTACAAAATACTGGCGTTGAATATGAGGAATCAAGAGTCGGTTGATTGTTACAATAAGGGGAATTTACCCCAGAATTGTCACAAAATTGATTATCAGCTAATCTGCATGAGGTGAAATTAGTACAACCAAGAGAAGTGAGAATCACAGAGCGACAATGCCATGCTAGCATAAAATTCAACATCTGAGATTCCAAAATCACATTGAGATACAGAAACTAGAAAAAGAATGAGTCAGTTAGGAGCTTACATCAGTGTAAAATTGTACTTTTTTGACACTGTAAGTGCAGCGATGGTATTGTTTTGCAAATCAACGAGCTGCAGTTGACTGCTGTAGGCGTTGCCGAAGTCTAAAGTGCCATTAAGTCGATTGCTCTTCATAACTCTGTGAAATGCAGAGGTAGCAACATCACTATCAAGCAATGCGGTTCATATGTGACTCATTCCTCACATAAAAATCAGTTCACTCGATTAGTACGTACACTGTTTGTAGTTGAGAGATGCTGAAGAATTCGACAGGAAGCTGTCCTTCAAGTCCTGTCCGTTCCATCATACTACAAGGGACACAAGCAAATTGCCATTACTAAACATGCACACAGTTTAGAAAGGTCCTAACACATTGGAATTTAGAGATAAAATACACCAGAGAGTGCACAATAGAATAGTTCATCTGAAAGGTCTTAGGCATATTGGTGCTAGTTGATGTTGATCTGGCCAAAGGATGCTTCCAGTTATTGCTATCATGTTCATTCGTTAATCGGTCATGTTGCTCATTCAGAAAAATTATGGTTTAATAAATGACGTGCATGAGCATGACATAAAAATACATGCACTAAGACGATTATAGTCCAATACAATGACGGATGGTATTCTGATAAACCTAAATGACAAAACGCCACCAACTCTCCTCTCCACCCACCCCTCCTTTTTGAGTGACACTACCGAAGAACTAGTAGTAAAATTTGTAGCCCGATGAAGACTACCAATAGCAACACTTGCATAGTATGACTACTGAGCTAGTAGGTCTTACGGGCCAACCACTTGAAACTAACTTCGGCTACAGAAGTGTGATTGAGCAAAAGATTGCATTTTAAAAGCTGTATAGCACTCAAGAGAAGTTTAAACTCAAACATGTACGCACACCTGGATAGTATGAAATTTCTGGTGGATTGTCAGGGTCATAAAAAATTTGAATGAGATAAGGAGCAGAGGTTGGGGAAAAGGGCATACACAGTTGTCAGGGACGGTAAAGTTGTAAGCCATTGGGGAACATCGGTGGCTGCAAAACTATTGTTGCTCATGTCCCTGCAAATCAATGAAATAGTTAAAGCATCAATAGTAATTAGTAGGACAGGAACATCAAATTAAATAGAAATGCATCCATCACAATCAGATCAGAGGCTAATATAGGAATCTCAGAGGAACTTCATGAAAACACAAGGCACATAATTAAAGAGCTAGATTTATTGATACTCTTAAGACTTCAATTGATGTGGACATAGTTACGAGAGAACATAAAGGAGCCAACTATAAAGAATGAAAACTAAAGAGTTCATATGCTAGTTGGTGATGTCAGGGTTTTCGTACATGCGATGAGATTTCTCAGGAAATTTGCTAAAACCGTGCACAATGATAAGTTACTCTTTGATGAAGATGTAAGGTTTGAAGAAGAACAAGTTCCAGATACAATGACTAAATTGTCAGATGAAGTACAAAATAATGGGAGAGAGACAGTACATAATTCCACTTACACATAGTTAAGCACATTCATGCCAGTAAGATCAGGTACAGGGCCACTAAAGGCATTGTGTGACAGCATGCTGAAATAACAGAACACAACAATGTTATGAGCACAATGTAACAACTTCCAAAGATTATAAAGAGGGTAAAAAGAGATATTAGAGGATGGTAAAAGAGCTGGTGAATTCCAAATATCTGTACTTGTACAAAACTAAAGACTGCCAAAGTTCAAGTAATTTGTAAAATCGTGCTTACAGCTCGTTAACATTAGTAAGATTGTTGAGGTTGGATGGAAGATCCCCGCTCAATGAATTCCTGTCAAAGCGACTGAAGAAAAAATATTAGCGATGTGAAGCTTAAAAATTGGACCAAAACCCAACTCAAGTGACACTCACACTGCCTCCAGTGTCTGGACAAGACCTAACGTCGAGGGTATGCTCCCAGTGAGATTATTATTATCAAAAAGCCTGGGAAAAAAAACATATTTATCAGCGCAAAATTAGATTTTTTTGAGAATGTAAGAAAATTAAATTTAAGCAAAACAGACAACTTGAATTAGCATACTCAAAAAACAGAATTAGCATACTCAAGTCCAAATTTTTTAGAGGAGAGCAAAAGGAAGCAAAAAGGCAGATGTATTAACACGGAAACAGTAAAATGAGTACGCTGTATGGGAATGCTCTCTTCCTATGTATGGAATGATTCAGTTAGATAAGATGTCTAGAATCTAGGAATAATCATGTCTAGTTAGAACTTGAGTCTCAGACCAAGAATGCATCGCAAGAGAAACTACTAAATCAAGGATTTCACAAGCGTATATATCATCTATTCATAATATTGAAAAATGCATGCTTCTTACGAGTATAATACACAGGAGACTGAGCTATGTGACATTATAGATGGTGTCAAACACTTGAGACTACCAAACTTTCCTAGTTTGGCAGGTCAACTGTCACGTCAGAGTTAACATCTTGTGCTCGGTTCGAGTCCATTCCACCAGAACCCAATCTTTACCGGAGGATTGACAGAATGCAGACTCCTAAACTGCTAAGCCGAGTCCATTACAACTACTTTTTCTGAAACTCTTTATCTTGTACATGATTAACTTAAGCGTGCAGGGAATCAGGGTTTTTATTTGTTAAATTTTAATGCAGTTTCCCACTGGCCACTGGAAGTAGAAGAAGTTCATAAACTGGCATCTGTATCCAACACAGTCAGTATCTTTTTTTGAGAGATCAATATACGACCAACTCCAGACACAAAATTTAAGCACAACAGATCTCAGGGGCATAAGGCAGAACTTACACATGAATTAGAGTCATGTCAGATCTAAAGAGAGCAGGTGGGATTATCCCAGAGAGATGATTTATTCCAAAGTGACTGAAAAGATTAACGGGAGTCAGAAGTCGTTTGATCAAATGTAAAATAAAGAGAAAAGCTTATCGTAATACAAGGTACGAACAAACTTACAAGTGTTTAGTATTAACTAGTAAATCAAGACCAGGTGTAGTTCCCTGAGAAACAGGAATGCTCCCACTGAGCTTATTATCAGCGAGATCTAGCCAATAAAGCTTATTCAAGTTACCAATTGAAGCTGGCACTTTTCCAGTAAACTTGTTTGAGTTCAGAGATCTGCAAGGTACTAAAAATTAGGAAAGTATTGGTGTGTAGAAGTCTTATACAACGAAGCCTGAATGAAAGAGAGGTTAGTGAGATATAATTCAGAGACACTGCAATGATGCAATGGCATTGAAAGCAGCAGAACTATACAAAAGTCTCTTACAAGTATACAAGCTCCTGCAGTGATCCAATAGAATCTGGAATTATCCCGGAGAAACCACAGCCAAGAAGAATTCTTGCATATGCAAAATAAAGATACAAGTAGAAAGTGTTACTTTTCATAATGGAACAGCAAGGAAGTCATGAATGCCAAAGTCTGGATAAAGAACAAGGTTCTTACAAGCTCGTTAGTTTTGATAGTTTGCCAATATTTGGAGGAAGGGAACCTGTCAGTCCAGTGTTGTAGGACAAATCCCTGCATACATCAGGTAGAAAAGATTAGCATAATACCAACGCCAGAAAAATGACCAATAAAGTCACGTGCTAACTAGATGGTCGACTGAATCTAAATGCACATTCAACTCCAATCTCGATATACAATTGGCTATGTGGGAAATTTGCTGAAACTCGTGCACACTTTCAAAGTAACAGGTATTATAAGGAAATTGACGAAAACTTACAGAATTTGCAGGTCAGATAAAGACACAAGGTCTCCAGACAGTTGACCTGTTAAGCCTACACTTGATAACGTTCTGAAACACAAGAGGTTGTATTAGAACTTCGCATCTGCACAAGACTGGTGTGTTTGAGAAAACAGAAACTTACATTGTTATGATGCGAGAATTCTTGCAGGTGATTCCTTCCCAATTACTTCCACAAGGGTCTCCACCAGTCCAGGTATCTGGTAAATTTTTCCAGTCCTTGGTTAAGGCTGTAAGAGCAGCATCTGTGCGGATATAATGTGCTTTCAGTTATTGGGGACCAAGTCGCTCAAAATTTACCGACGTATTTCAGATATGAAAAATTTAGTGCCACCATCAGAGCAAATGATAGCAGAAAGCATTCTAATGTATTGGGGGTTACGACACAGGATTCCTCTCGAAACAAGATAGACCACTATTTCAAGATCCTAGAGACATAAGAAAGGTAATGAGACCATGAATAGCAAAAAAAGAAAAAGGCGAAACTAATTGAATTTATTGTGCCTATCCAAAGGACTCACCATTTTTGACAAAAAGATTCTTAGATAATTAACTCAGATAGCAAATCTCCTGCACATTGCTAACACAAATTCTGACAGCAAGAGATGCTTTACACGATTTATAAACTGAAAAAGATCTTTTGAAGCAACAAATGTCACTTTTATGATATTTTCACTGCATGAACTTCTGTCTACTATCTCTCTTATATGAGAAAGCAATCAACTAATATCATAAGAAGTTGGGAAACATCAAACTCGAGTTACTAAAAACAAATTTTCTTTCCAAATGGACAACTGATGCACAAGTATGATACAGGAAACTAAACAATTCATAAAAATCAACATAAGCACATTGTCTTACAATCTTGATTGTCTGTCTGTGCTGCCACATCTCCACCATTGATACAAATGAATGCAAGTAATAGCACAAACCCGAGAATCCTTCTCCCACTACAAAAAACCCTCATTTTTTTCCCCTACAACTGTAAATACTTTCAATGAACAGCTTCAAACCCACCAAAAACACTAATCTTAATTCTCAAAAGCAGATTTGCATCATCATCTAGCACAACCCTTGAAGAACAGCACAAAAAGACGAAACCTTCTCGTAAAGGTTTTGGTCGCAGATAAGTAATGCAAACAAATTCCGCAACAAGCTTCCTTTTTTACAATGCTCTCTCAGTGACTAATTCTTTTCCAACTTCATTTTAAAAGAATTAACCCTCAGTAACACAAGATTATGTGCAACGAACTAAGTCTAATACTTCCAACATAGCATTCTCCCTTCTATTCCAACTTGTTATAAACAAATACACTGTCAACTTGACAAGGTCAACCATGAATGATATAACAGCTCACGTTTTATCTTCTCACATCAAAATTAGCAGCCTTATTTTGAAAATAAAATAAAAATTAATGATAAATCTAATTAATCCATAATTACACAGAGAAGATCAAATTAATAATGAACATCCTCTTTAATCAAAAGAACTGAGCTTTTGTGATTAATCAGTGTGAAAAGGTGATAATAAACCAAAAAACAATTGCATAAACATGATCATGTAAACACGTAATCTACATGGGATTTGAGTATTTGACCGTTGAAAATTTACAAGTGTAGACCCGAATTCCAGTTGATATTAAACTAAGCTGGTGAGTTGGCTTGATAGTTGCAGGATGAATAATTTAATGTGAGTGAATAATACAGAGGAGGTAGGGTATGTACCTCAACTACAAAGGGCAGTCCTCCAACTTGATGCCGCAGCCATTAATCATCTTTTTTTTCTTCTGATGGATCAGTCTTTGATTGCCTTCTGCCAGCACTGCGAGACAAATATCAACACCCGCCAACTTGCCACTTGAATTCTGGGTCTTCCCATGTTTTCAATCCAATTGTAAATCGTGATACGAAATACTATACTACTTTCAAACTAAGAGGGTCGTTTGATTGTAAGAATACAAGATGGGATGAGATTATTATTTCCACTAACCCAAATTCTCATGTGGCAAGGTAAGATGGGAAACGTTTGCAAGTAAATGGTGGGATATAATGAATGGGACAGGAAAATGAAACACGTGATCTGCACTGTAAACGTATCACTAACATCTCGAAGCCCTGGCTAATGTCTATGACCGTGTCTATGACCACGGGTATAGATCATTATGTTTCAATATTTTCATCCATGTTAAAGAGTTTTTTGCGAAACCCTACCTTTAAAAGCCCCGTTTTTGCGAAATCCTACATTTTATAATATTTTTTGCGACAGACTACCTTAAATTAAAAAAAGTTTGCAAAACGCTACCTTGTTGGTCTTTTCCGTTAGATTTAACATCAACTCCTCTTTGACCATTAATTGACTTCATTTACCTCCATCTCCCATATTCTATTATACCCAAGAATCTACTCTAAAAAAAATTAAAAACATTACCAATTATTTAAAAGAAAAAATTAAAATGGGTTTTGTGAATCTTTCCTCATTCTTCCTTGTATTTTCTTACATGGTCAAATATTTGGGTATTTTTTGGTTAATTTGACGAAGTGGAAAATCTTGGGGTAGGTTTTTAATTAAGTGTGGAGGTAAATTAATCTAGTTGAGCATATAATTGCGAATTTTTAATTGATAATTGGGACATTTGGGTATAAATGGAGATAGGAGATGAAGTTAAATGAAGTCAACTAACGGTCAAAGAGAAGTTGGTGTTAAATCTAACGGAAAAGGCCAATAAGATAGTGTTTTGCAAACTTTTTTTAATTTAAGGTAGTTTCTCGCAAAAAATATTATAAAATGTAGGGTTTCGCAAAACCGTGACTTTTAAAGGTAGGGTTTCACAAAAAACCCCATGTTAAACGAGTAGATTAGACAATTTTGAAATGGGAAAAGGTTGAACAAACACCAAAACAATTTCAGAAAGTATGCCTGAATTCCAATTGAATTAACAGGTTGATTCTCTTCCTGAAAGTCCCCTTCTTCCGACCTGACGAATTTTTTAAAGTTTCCTTTTCTAAGAATCCATGCCGATGGTTTACTTTCAAGCTTAGGGACTTTCCATTTTTTAAGTAGCTCTTCTGATGATAATGTTAAGTCTTGAATGTAACAGAGTGGACAAGTAAGATCAAAATCGTAGACAAGAATCATTTTATAAGGGGAATCTGATCGAGCAAATTTTGTACTGCATTACTGCATTAGTAGGAACCCCTCCTAAGGACTATTCTCTTCCAACTGTGTTTTACACAAATTCCTCCCTAAGCTAACATAGCCCAAAAGAAACATAGAATCATGGCCGTGGTTTTCGGATGAAACAGCACGGTGTAGAACTGTAGATCAATAATTGTTCAATCAACCGCTCGAGCCTCTTAATAATCCATGCCACCCATACCACCCATGGGTGGAGCTGCATCCTTCTCATCTTTGGGTGCCTCGACCACGACAGCTTCAGTTGTTGTCATCAAGGATGACACACTATAGATGAAAGGCAAAAAAAAGGGCACATTTTAATCACTCTGTAAATCTCCGAGTTGCACAATTACAGTGATTAAGGACCATGAACACATCATAAAGTACCCACTAAAATTACCTGGCAGCATCAGCCAAAGCTGTTCGAATAACCTTCAGCGGATCAATAATCCCGGATTTCACCATATTTACGTATTCGCCTGCTCAATTGACAAACAGATCAGTAAAAAGACAACAGATATCCATCCAAGGCTAATGTTTAAACCTAAAGCTGCATGACAATAGCTTGTACCTTTAGCAGCATCGTAACCAAGATCATGGTCATCCTGCTCCAGTAGTTTGCCAACAATGAGAGCTCCCTCAACTCCAGCATTCGAAGCAATGGTGTAAACAGGGGTCTGAAAAAATAATCATCATTCAGATCATTATTAGCTACTAGGCAAAGAGAGACACAACACATAATACTCAGATATAATCCAGAAAACAAACTATCCCGTAGATAGGTTGATCAAAACCTACTTTAAGGGCAGCTTGAATGATCTGCACTCCAATCTTCTGATCATAGTTGGCTGTCTGGAGCTTCTCGAGTTCTTTAGAGGCGTAAAGGAGAGCTACACCACCACCAGGCACAATGCCTTCAGCAACTGCAGCTTTAGTGGCATTTAGGGCATCAGTCACTCTATCCTTCTTCTCACCAACTTCAGCTTCACTGGCTCCTCCGATCTAATCATAGGAACCAAGTAAATATTATTAACCAGATCTCTTAGAGAGCTTTTGACAGTTCGACATGAACAAAAACCAAAGAAACAAACAGTGGAACAAACCTTCAAAACAGCAACTCCCCCAGAAAGCTTAGCTAATCTTTCCTCCAACTTCTCCTTGTCATAATCTGATGTACTTAGTTCGATCCCGGATCTAATCTGTTTTTACACATACACAGCAGATATTTCAGTATTTAACTGGCACATCACATTGAAAGCAAAGGTACTTTAACCATGTTAAACCCACCTGTTCACATCTTTCCTCGATGGATTCGGTGTTACCCGCGCCATCAAGAATGACAGTGTCATCCTTTGAGATAGTTATCTGCAAGACACCAACATTTAGGTCATCTGACATGGCTATTCAGAATACCACATCCGCAGAAACTAAAAGCCGGTGTACAACACGAAGCGGTGACAGAAGCTCTGTGGACTACTTGATTCCGGCACCCACCATCACAACAGTGTTTTGTTTAACCTAATTTGAGGGCCTTATCATGACATAGTTTTTATTCCATACAACAACAACAACCAAGCCTTATTCCCAAAGTGATTTGGGGTCGACTAACATGAATCGTCGTCAACCGTCTTGTGTACGCCATAAATTTCAAAAACATTGTAAACAATTTAGGAATATCAAAACACTTTCAAAAGGAGTTTTAGAAAGTCATCAAAATAAATAAAAATAGTTTCTATTCCATAATCTAGGATATATTCAGAAAGTAATGTGGGTCATGGTAGCAATACAACAAACCAAGGGACAGTCACCAGGTTGAAGATTTGGCTTCACAATGCTCCTTATCTAAGGATGCAAAAAAAAAAAAAAAAAAAAAAAAAAAGAAAAAGAAACTTACCTTCTTGCATGAACCAAGCATATCAAGATCAACTTTTTCCATGTTCATGCCAAGTTCCTCAGTAATGACCTGCACATGATAGATCATATCACTATGTCAGTATTTGTCAAGGATTCCATCTTGGCGCAAGACCTGAATTAAGGGGGGGACTCACTTGTCCACCAGTAAGAGTTGCAAGGTCCTGCAAATTGGCTTTCCTATTCTCTCCAAAGCCAGGAGCTTTAACAGCACAAACCTGTCAGAAGTGACGAAAACATGGGTAAGCGATGACCTAGAATTGGAAGTAGCACAGTATGATAGTCTTTCCAAAATTCCAAGTTAGAAATATGAAAACCTTAAGGCCAGCCCGGATCTTGTTCAAAATAAGAGTTGCCAAGGCCTCACTGTCAACATCTTCTGCAACAATCAACAAAGGTTTTTGCCTCTGCAAAAACAAAAATCAGTGAATACTTGTACTTTAATAAACTCGCAGAATTAATGAACAGGAGAAATAAAGATCCAATAACAATTTTCATACCTTCAAAGCCAACTCTAGAGCTTTCACAATGGCAGTTACACTGGTAATTTTCTTTTCGTGGATCAAAATGAGTGGTTCATCCAATTCCTGAGAGCATCAGGCAACCAATCAAGACATTGAATCCACATATACGTCTCATGAAATGATTTCAAACTCAGGGAAGTATATGCTTACACATTTCTGGGTTTTCGGGTTGGTGATGAAGTAGGGAGATATGTAGCCCCTGTCCAGCTTCATGCCCTCGACAACTTCCAGCTCATTGTACAATGTTTTCCCATCCTACAAAAGAGACACAGTTAGAATCATGACTCATTTCTACGGAACTCAACTGTCAACCAGAATGCTGTTCAAAGAATCAATTCCCATGTTCTTCAATTTTAGTTCAGTTCTCGTAATTGGTTAGGAAAGCACCACAGGAAAACGGCATACCTGGATCGTGATAACACCTTCTTTGCCAACCTTCTCCATAGCCTTAGCAATTAGCTCACCGATTTCCCTGTCACCGTTTGCTGAGATAGTACCAACCTAACATCACAAAAGGAACAATTATTAATCCAAAGCACACAAAATTGCGTATTGTGTACTGCAACAAGCTCACCAGAGAAATGTATCACAAACCTGAGCAATCTCCTCTGAGGTGCTGATCATCCTTGCTCTACTCTTCAGGTAGTTTACGACAGCATCCACTGCCATTGTCATACCTCGTCTAAGGTCCATTGCATTCATTCCAACTCCAACAGACCTTACCCCCTCGATCAATATAGCTCTAGTAAGAACTGTGGCACATGTGGTACCTATAATCGCGATAAAAATTGGTTGAGGCTGATTGGAGAGAACTCAGACAACAACTACTTGTCTGACTCGAAATAACGCATACAAAATCCTAAATTGAAAAAACAATGCAATAAACTCACCATCTCCAGCAACATCATTGGTGGAATTGGCAACTTGTTTCACAAGGCTGGCACCTAAGTTCTTATACCTATCCTTAAACTCGATACTCTTGGCGACAGTGACACCGTCTTTTGTAACTTTGGGTGCACCAAAACTTTGCTCAATTACCACATTTCGCCCCTATTAACCACCCAAAACACAACACCATCAATTCAAACCCATCTAACATACATGTCACAAAAGAGTAGCAAAACCGCACCAAATCCTACAAACATCACTGTGATCAAACCAGAAAATTTTCTACAAACTAAAGGGTATCCCACCAAATCATACCTTAGTTACAAAAATAACAATCAAATTATCAAAACGATTCATATGAGAAAAAAATTAATTAAGTGGGTAGGAGGGAAAAAGAAGCGTACCCTAGGGCCCATAGTGACTTTAACGGCATCAGCGAGCTCTTCAATACCTCGCAACATGGATTTACGAGCGTCTTCGCCGAACCTGACTTCTTTAGCTGCATAATTTCTGCTCCAATTCAAGTTTGATACCTACAAAATGCGATCAAACAATATAAGATACATTTGTGATGGTCTATGATCGGAATATAAAAAAATAAAAAATAAAAAAAAAAAACAAATTGTGAATGGGGCTTACAGAGCGGGGGATGCTGCGAGCGCGGGCAGCGAGACTGGCGGCTGCACGAAACATGGCGGCGGAGAGAACAGACGACGACGGAAGGAGAAAGAAAGATGAGGGATGTCTGTGTGTGTGTGTACTGTGTAGTGGAGAAGAAGAAAGGTCGAAGAATGGAGAAAGATTTTTAAAGAGTCTGGGGTTTAGGGTTTTACACGCAGGTGGGGGTGCATTTTAGAGGCTTCTAGAGAAATCTTTACTGTTCTACTCTAATTAGAGTTGCCATACCAAGCAACTAACAATCTAACATGGAACCGGAACCTTGAGTTCCGTGTATAACCGGTCTCACTGCAACGTCTGGCATGGTGCGGGTCAAACCAGACCGTGTGGAACGTTTTTCGCTCCAACTTTGTCATTTTTTTCCAATTATAGTCTTTCACTCTCCTACTCTCTCTAGGTTCTCTAACACATTCTCTCCCAAATGAACATGCTAAAATATGATTGGTAGGGTACACGGAGTGGGATGGGAAAATGGGACAGGTGATCCGCACTGCCAAGTGCCGACCTTTAACCATGAGAGGCTTGCTATCAAAAAGCTGATAACCCCCATCAAAATCTTATTTTTCTGCTTAATTGATTTGAATCTGGCTACTATTGCCTAGTAACATTGTTATGTTATGAAGTCCTTTTTTAGAGCAAATGCACCGTAAAAAATGATTCAACATTATACCATTGGGAGGGGTTAGAGTCTTGAACATAGCAAATAAAAGCAGATATCATATTGTTAACCTTCATCCATATCATTTGAAGTGAGTTGAACAACAGTCTTTCTGCATTCATGTCTTCCTTTTGAGCTTTAAAGACACCTTTGAATGACGAGTCATGTAGCAGGTTAGGGCTAGGATTAATGAGAAATGTTGAACCTCTTGTGATTTTGATATTTAACAAACAAATGTATTTAACCATATTATTGGCAAACAAATGAAATAATTTTGTGTGATGCCAACAACAACAACAACAAAAGCAAAATTAGTAGATAATATCCTAAATATAACATAATTTCGGTTGGAGCATCCGCATGCCTAAAAAATCACATGCAACTTTAATTTGAATGATAAACCAATTTGTATCATCAAAAATTAATTAAGTTACTAATTAACCAAATTAAAGCCCAAAATTAACATGCAACTTGGTATCACATGAAAGTTATATAGCCTCTAATTGGACTCCTCTAATTAGTACTTAACTAGTTTTTGTACCCGTGAACATCACGGGTCGAACGGAATTTCTTTTTTCCATTTTATTGTTTGTATATATTATTCATTTGATTGTTTATATGTCCCATTACGATGTTTTACGTTTTGGTGTAAAGTTGTTTAGGTGACCTTTTGTTGTTCTTTGCACAATAATAGTGCACATTAACTTGAAACATTTGTTTTTTTTTCTGTAGCTTTGAATTTATTGGATGTGCTCCCAGACTTTGATATTGAACGACATATCAGACACGACTGGAGCTTCTTCAACCTTCGATTAACACATGGTGACCTCATATGTGAAGAATAGTAGAACCAATTTAGTCCCCAAGTGATAGGAAACTATTTAATATGTTTCATTTTCATTACAATGACAGTGTAAAAGGTAGCAAGGACAATATTGCTTGTTCGAAATGTGATGTTGTAACATCTTTAGGAACGAAGTCTTTATTAAAGTAAAACTTGATATGTTGTTTGGAGAAGTGGTAAAAAAAGGAAAAATAAAAAAACTTATAACTTGATGTGGTTGTTTTTTGTTTGCCGCTCATCTTCCTTGCTTGATTTTATTCATGTGCGTGTTACTCAATATTCACGGTGTTGTCAACTGGTTCCTTTATTGTAGTCCTGCAAATTAAACACAAATTAGTGACGGTAGTTTTGAAATAAATCAGTAGAAGTTGTGAGGGTTTGATAAATAATTACTGACCCTTCAACTTTTTTCCGTTTGCTATTTTTCCCGAGAGCTTCAGATTCTTCATTTCCTTCTTCGTCGAGTGTTATAACTCGCTTTGTGTGTCCACTTGATTCCTGTAATTGTTAAATGTTACATATTAGTTTTGTGTAACCTCTTCATGTACGCCTTTATATGAGTTGTTGTGATCTTATATGCCATACCCCTTTCTCCAATATTCGTTGTAGGTGATCGGCTTCCAAGGCATAATTTGGTTCATATGTCTTTTGACCTTTTAGCTCCCTTTCATTTCCAAATGTGTTGGTACCAACCTTCACTTTGAATGCGAACTGTTTCCCTATGCTCCGTTGGAGTATGTTTAGAACTTCCTCTTTTCCGTTGTCCTGAAAGTGGTATAAATCAGTATATTTGTCATGTACCAATTCCTTTTTGGGTGTGTTTTTTTTATATTTACCTTTTGGTATATTTCGAGCATCAATTTTATGGGTCTTCCGATGACCTTCTCAGCCTCCTTGTCGAAGAGCACGAGTGTTGCTTCTCCAGTTGGATCAGATATTGTCATTATCAGTCGATACCTATTTAGACATGTATATGGTGTTATTTTTCAGTAATCTATTTTGGTACAGAGTATTCTTTAAGCCATTGCGGTTACCTTTGCATAGGGTATCTTACAGTCTGCTCGCATCCGGTACATGTGCCTCGATATCCAATCCCTTCTTGCATGGTCCACAAGATAGGTAACGCCAATCTTTATTAGTGTGCATCTCCGTTATTGTTCCCATACAAGTGAATGTCTCATTCTGTGTCATGTGTATGTGTAGTTAGTGGTTTCATACTTTGTTCTAGTATATTGCCATAGTTGTTTGGGGAGCAAATTTGTTTACCTTGTCCAGAACCTGCATATTAAGAAGCTCTCTGATCGTTTTTCTATCCTTGAACATCGCCTCCTCCTGTGTTTGTTGAGGCTTTGGCTGAATTCATGCTATTGTTGGTTGCGTTTCCCTGTCATAAAGGTGTGAGTAGGACATATGTATCAACCTGATCGAGTAAGCATATGTGAGGTTAGAATGAGGTATGCTTACCTATTTCTGAAGATCTCAGCTTCTGGTAGTGGGAGATTGAAGTACATCTTTGTTCCGTTTGTTGAGTTGAGCTTGTATTCACCTATATTATTCATGTCATTGTGTGTTGAATTATCCATGTGTGTCTTGTGTTATAACGACAATAGTGACAACTTATTTGTAATATGGTCTTACCTTCATATTTGGTGACCTTTGTAGATGTTACTACCACCACTTGTGTGGGTCTTTGGTCTTCAATTACAGCAGTGTCAACTAAAGCTGAGCTTTGTCCCCATAGGGTGATGTCCACCTTCAGTCCACTATAAATTGACATCTCATCAGTTATATAGTAGAGTGAATTTATCATTTTTGCTGAACCTTTTACCCTCCCCGGGAGAATTATATAACAATTCCCATATTGTAAAGCATTATCATATATTTCCCGATTCCCATCTTACCTAGAACTGTCAGGCTGTTTGTTTTCTGTCACTCTCTGCCATAACCCACTATAAGTTTTCCCTTTACCAAAACAGCAATATGTGGGAAGGTATTACCTTTCATCTTCAATATGTATCCGCCTCATTTTTGTTTGGCCATTTTTAGTTGGAATCTCCACCTCTTCTTGTACTCCAGTTAGAAGTCCAATGACATCTGTGAAATGTTAATGTCATTAATGGTTTGTATTTTGTAAGAAAGTACATGCATTTGAACAAACTGTAGTGTGGTATGTCGTTGATCAGCTCACCGATTAGAACATCAATTTTGTTATAACGTTCTTCGATTTTTGTCAAAGGGAAGAATTCGAACTTGTGAGCATGTATTTCTTTGGTTTCCGCTTCCTCTATCACAGAAGTGAATGAGTTGAACGTCAGGATGTTGTTGTTGTTGATAGGTCTGTGGTTCCCATTGTTGATCCCAATGTCAAAATGTTTGAGACTATATATCTTCCCTTCTTGTAGTTTGTCCTTGTAATCCCGCATATGTTGCCTCTTTATCGTTGCGTGTATTTGATTTCCCTGTTTTCACCATCATTGTAAGATTTTGTTTTAAATTGTCTTGTTATATATATTGATTGTCAGTTCTTTACCTCGGAATCCAGCAGGAGCATGTCTAGGGAGTTTGGGATTGCAGTAGCGTTGTAATCAACTTCCCAAATTCTTGTTGCTCGGGCCACAATCTCGTATTGATTTTTTGATTTGGTGAGTTGTCCAATGTTGACCTTTTTGGGTGTGAGAATTCTGGTCATGTTGCTCATTTTGTGTACCTGTATCAGAAGACGTATTTCATAGTTAGCTCTTTTTGTAAGTAAGACTTATAGAGAGTATGTGTTGTGTTTTTTTGTGAAGTGTTTTGATCTTGTGATGCTTAGTGTGATTACCTTTTTGTTGCAGTGGTTGCTGTTTTTTTTCCTTTTTGTGATTCCGGTCTGAACTTTTATCCTATTTATATTTTCACTTTAGGTTACTGTTACGGGTTTGTGGGCAGAAGAATAGGCTTGATATTGTAAAGTGTAGTTAAAGTTGTGAATTATGTGTTTTTGGTGATAGTAATTTGTGTTTAAAGTTCATTACTCATTATAGTCTTTATTGGTTTTGGCTGTTACGAAACTTTTTTATTCCTGTCCAATTATGGTATGTTTTGCCTTTTGGTTTTTTGGTATGCTGGTTTTCATTGCTTTGTTTATTTATAGTTTCTTCTAACCTATTCATTTTTCATAACTGGTTTATTATATGTAAGTCTTTTTGTGTACTCATTTTTTTTTTAATTTACTATTTGTTTTTTTATTTGCTGTGAATAATTTACTATATAATGCTGAGTTTGGTTCCTATGGATTCCATTGACTTGGTTTTCGTCTCTTGTTTTTTTTTTTTTTTAAATTTTGGTGTACGACTATTTTAGCTATTCACAATGGCCTTGAATTTCAAGAGAGGTGAGAAAGTGGAAGTCATGTTTGATGAACTTGGTTTTCTCGGTTCTTTCTTTGTGGGTACTATCTCGTTTGTTTTGAACAGTGATTGGCTATATGTGAAGTTTGATGAATTGCTTCCTGAGAATGGTATCTTCCCTCTAAGGGAAATGATTCGTGTTTCAGATGTGCGGCCCATTCCTCCTCAAATTAACAGTAGGAACTTTTTCAACGGGGACTTGGTGGAAGTTATAGTGGATGATGGTTGGTGGCTTGGAAGGCTTGTCGGTTTTGGTGAAGTTGAAGGATTATATGAAGTTGATTTTGAAATGTACGATGAAACATCTTATCATTTCTGTGATGAGATTCGCCTTCATCAAGTTTGGGAGGGAGATAAGTGGGTCATAATAATTGAGTAGGTTACCATAGTTGTTTTAGAGATGTTTATGTTTTGTGGTTTTTTTTTCCATCAGTTTTGGGTTGCTTTTGTTGGAGTAGTTGTCCTCCGACAATAATGCGTTAACTAATTAAATCTAATTAGGAATAAACCTGGGATATATTATATATATTAAGTCAGTTGATTAACGTAAATCGATAACGGTTGGCTGGCTAGAGTTTGACGTTATTGTCGTTTAACGGCGGTAATCAACTGATCCCTCTCGGTCACACCGGTAAAGATAGTTTCTCCAAATGATATTATATTTGTATTTAATAAAATATAATATAAACCCTAATATATCAGTTAAAAAGTTAACTGATTATGTCAGATATTGTTTGTTTGTGTGAATTGTCAATATAGACAATTAACTAATTAAATTACAAATAGTTGTAATTTAGCTAAAATGATGTAATTAGTAATTATTATATAGTGATATAATAATTAACAAACACTTAAAGAAATAAGTGTACAAATTATACCCAAATTGTAACATAAGATGTTAAAGGGTGTATTTAGTAAGGGCAAAATAGTCATTTTCCCACCACACTATATATAATGTGTTTTATGGTTAAAACATATAGAATACATCATTTTTTCATTCACAAATTGATTTTAGAGGGAGAGAAAGAGAAATTTTCCATTTTTCTCTCTAAAATTCAGCCAACTTCAAACACCATTTAGATCAAGTTTTCTTCATTGCATGTCAATGAAAACTTGATCAAAACACTTATCTAAACCTAGAATAACATTAGCTAAAGTGTTAGCTAATTTTATTTTGGTTTTAGGGATAAAAATCTCATAAAAACTAGTCTTTTAGTGAGAGCTTCTTTGGTGGATCAAGAGAGGAGGTTTCCTAACTTGGAAACTCAAGATTAAGGAGGAGGATCCCCATAAATTAGCAGCTCAAGATCCTTTATTTGAAGGAAGGTCAAAATTCCTCTTGATTAAGGTATAAAAACATGTTTTATTACCTTATTTATGCTTTAATCTTACATGCAACTAAAGATCTTAGCTAAACTTAATTAGGGGTAATTAAGTACTAATTAGAGGAGTCTAATTAAGAGCTAAATAACTTTCATGTGGTATCAGAGCATCGGTTTAAGTTGCATGTTAATTTTAAGCTTTAATTAGGTTAATTGGTAACTTAATTAGTTTTTAATGATATAAATTGGTTTTATCATATAAACTAAAGTTGCATGTGATTTTTTGGGCATATGGATGCTCCAACCGAAATTATGGTATTTTAGGAATTTATTTGCTAATTTTGCTTATTTTTGGTTGTTTTTACAAGATTTATGCTATTTTCTAATTAATTGGTAATTAGATTAACATGCATGTTGATTTTGTTAATTGAAGAAATATATAATTTTTCCAGAATTATAATGAGTATAATTTCCAGAAATTATTTTATAATTTTATTGGCCATTTGTTATTAATTAGTAATAATATAAATGGTGGAAAATTTATTTCTTCAGAGAAAACCAAAATAATTTTGCATATTTTTGTCCTTAATTAGCTACTGGTTGTGAGCTTAAATCACATAATGATATAATTTCTAAATTTTTTTTCATAATTAGTTATGATTTATTTAGATATTTTTTCGGGTTTATTATGTCTTTTTGGACAAATAGTTAGCAAATATAATCAAATTAAACTAATTAATTCAATTTTAGTGGAGACTAAATATTGAAAAACTAATTTGTTGGTGGTTAGTTTAAACTTAAAAGGTGTTTTAGGTGTTGATTATTGATTCTAATAAGTTAGAATCGGAAATTCCCAAATTTACCGGGTTGCTTGTACTGTAAAGTTGGAAATCTGATTTTCGATCTTATTTGCATGATTCTAAGTATAGTATGGCCATAAAGTGCTATAGTATCGGTACTGTACCGAAATGTAAGGACGGTATCCGATTGGTTTGTAATAATTGCGATCTCGTATCGCCGGTTTGTAATATTATTTATTATTCTTATTTTTCAAAAAATGTATAATAGGATAGTCCATATGTACATTTGTTTATATTGAAGACCGGCGCTTTTCACGGAGCCAATGGTTGGCGGATCGAGACCGAATTGAAGACGGAGCCTTTGAAGCTTTTGAAGCCTAGTTTAGGTTTAATTGCTTTCATTAGGTTCTAGTTTTATGGCCATACTAGGACTTGGATTTATTTGATGCATGTTGGGTTTAATTTTTGCACAATTATAACCAAATGTAATCCCACATTGTCATATTCATTATCTGCGACTCGCTAGAATTAGTTCACTTAAAAGCGATAGATAAAATATGACAAGATCTCTCACTAAAATGTAAAATCGAGATTTAGTCCTTCCACAATTCACACCTATGCAACCCTTGTTCATTAGGGGCACGCTCGCCCTAGCGGGGTGTTTCCTTTTTACCTTGGGGGAGTAGGTTAATAAAGAGTTATTACGAGTGAATTTTGGTTTAATCTTGACGTGATTTGCAATACAAGTCTTGCAATACGGGACTAAATGATTGATTTAGTTGAAATCGATCAACCGAGAGTTCTAAGTGTAGAATCAATCATGAGTTGGTTCACCGAAATTACATAAATTTAGGATGTATCGCCCTTCGCGTGCCTAGATTTATATAAGATCGGATCTCGGAATCATTTATATAATTTAGAGAGATCATTATATAAATGCCTAAATTCACAAATAATTATTTTAATGTGAATTTGATGATGAGTTTAATCGATTGTTTTTCCCACGTTGTAGTTTAAAATTCGAAAATGGCTCAAACGTCCAATTCAGTAATATCCAAAGACTCATGGCTTCGTAATTTTATGGAAAAGAATGAACTAAAGGAGGATGGAAGCAATTTCACTGATTGGGAGTTAAACCTGCGATTAGCCCTTCAATCTGATAGAAAACGTATACGAACCCCCGATTCCCGCTCCAGGTCCTGACGCCACCCCTGAAATTATACAAATGTATGAAGAGTACAAGCATGAATCTGACCAGATTAAAAATGTATTGATTTTTGCTATGCACCCGCGTTTAAAGAGACGCATGATTGATTTCAGTGCGTATCAAATATTCGCTCGGCTCACAACTAGTTTCTCGCAAAAGCCGCGAATACTTCAATACGAAGCAACTTCGAGTTTCTTTGAGATTAAACTCTCAAAGGGCCAACTAGTTGGTCCTCATATTCTCAAATTTATTGAGAATGTTGAAACTCTTGAAATGTTAGGTTGCCCAATTTCTGAAGATTTTGCGGTATACCGTCTGCTTAATTCTTTGCCTGCAACATTCGATCCTTTTAGGACGAATTACAACATGAAGGATTTAAAGAAAAATCTTCATGAATTGCATGCCATGCTTGTACAACATGAGAGGGATTTGGTGTCAAGTGGGAGCGCGAATAGAGATGTTTTATCCATGGCGGTAAAACAAAAGGGGAAGTTCAAGAAGGGTGCGGGGAAGGGTAAGAAACCCGCGCGTGGCAAAGGAAAAGGAAAAGTTGCTTCGGGCAACAATTCTATTGCTAAGAGAGGCGCGACTCCTGAACAGAAAAGCTTCCATTGTGGAAATTTCGGCTATTGGAAGCGAAATTGCCCACACTACCTGGAAGAGAAAAAGTCGAAACCAGGTACACGTCCCGGGTATTAGACACTGGATGTGGATCTCACCTTTGTAATCACTTGCAGGGGCTGACAAAGGCACGTCGGCTGGCAAAAGGTGAAGTTGACCTCCGTGTCGGGAATGGAGCTAAAGTAGCCGCCGTATCAGTAGGAACATATATTCTGTCACTGGCCTCAGGGCTAGAGTTGTATCTAAATAACTGCTATTTTGTACCAACTCTAAGTAAGAATATAATTTCGATTTCTGTTTTAGATGCTGAAGGTTTTGAATTGTCAATACGAAACAACTGTTGTACCTTCTCGTTTAATGATATGGTGTACGGAGCTGCCAAATCTATAAACGACATTTATGTTTTAGATTTGACAAAAGAAGTCTATCATGTAACAAACAATGATGAGTCAGATTGAGATTCCCGATTCATTCTGGGTTTTTGCTTTCCAAACTGCCACTTTCACACTCAATAGAGTCCCGACTAAATCAGCTCCGAAAACTCCATATGAGTTATGGAGAGGAAAAGTTCCAAACCTCTCATTTATCAAGATCTGGGGTTGTGATGCATATGTCAAAAACAAGACTGACAATAAGCTTGCACAAAGATCTGATAAATGTCTCTTTGTAGGTTATCCTGTACAAACTCGAGGATATTACTTCTACAATCGTCTAGAGAACAAAGTTTTTGTGTCTCGAGATGCTGTCTTTTTAGAAAACGAATTAATTTCTAAAAGACAAAGTGGGAGAAAATTTGAACTTAGTGAAGTTCAGGAGCCACAAATGCAAAATGAGGCTCAGGATGTTTTGCCAGAAGACAATCCTGAATCGTCTAACTCTGTGGTTCCATTTTCCACTCCTAGAAGGTCAGGCAGATCAAACCACCCACCAGATCGATACCTAGGTGTGATCGAGGATGGTGGTGATCACTTTTTGCTTCTAGAAAGCAATAAGCCTGCAACCTACAGAGCAGCCATGACTGGACCGAATTCTGCTAAATGGCAAGAGGCAATGAAATCCGAGATAGATTCCATGTACGAGAATCAAGTATGGGACTTGGTTAACTTGCCTGAAAGAACCAAGGTTCTTCAGTGCAAATTGATCTTTAAGATCAAGACCGGCATGGATGGAAATCAAGATATTTTCAAAGCTCGATTGGTAGCTAAAGGTTTCACGCAAGTTCATGGTTTAAACTATGACGAGACCTTTGCGCCAGTTGCAATGCTTAGATCTATTCAGATAATCTTAGCGATTGCTGCTTTTCATGATTATGAGATATGGCAGATGGACGTTAAAACCGCCTTCCTAAATGGGTTTCTGGAAGAGGAAGTGTATATGGCACAACCCGAGGGTTTTATTGATCCAAACAATCCTAAGAAAGTTTGCAAACTTAAGAGATCCATTTATGGTCTTAAGCAAGCATCTCGGAGTTGGAACCATCAGTTCAACCATGTGATTAAACAAAATGGTTTCACCCGAAGTGTCGAGGAACCTTGTTTATACATGAAATTTAGTGGGAGTAAAGTAACTCTCCTAATCCTATATGTGGATGACATATTACTCATTGGGAATGATATCCCAATGCTTAACTCCGTTACGGACTGGCTCGGGAAACATTTCCAGATGAAGGATTTAGGAGAAGCGCAACGCATCCTAGGTATTCGGATCTATAGAGATAGATCAAAAAGAATACTAGCGTTAAGTCAAGAAACTTATATTGATAAGATTCTTGACAGGTTCAATATGAAAGACTCTAAAAGAGGCTTTTTACCTATGGCAAGTGGGATAATGTTGAGTAAATCTCAATGTCCAACTGAACCTGAGGATATTGAACGCATGAAATCGAAACCTTACGCTTCTGCAATCGGTTCGATCATGTACGCTATGATGTGTACGCGTCTAGACGTGTCGTATGCTTTGAGTATGACAAGTTGTTACTAAGCCAATCCAGGCGAGAGCCACTGGATCCCGTTAAGAACGTCCTTAAATACCTAAGAAGGACTAAGGACACGTTCTTAGTTTTCGGAGGGGATGCTGAGCTTCGTGTAAAGGGTTATGGGGATGCTAGTTTCCAAACAGATCGAGATGATTCAAAATATCAATCAGGATATGTTTTCTTACTGAATGGTGGAGCTATATGCTGGAAGAGCACCAAGCAATCGGTGACTACGGATTCTACAACGGAGGCTGAGTATCTTGCAGCGTCAGAAGCTGCAAAAGAGGCAGTTTGGATCCGGCAGTTCCTGGAAGGGTTAAATATAGTCCCTACAGCAGCGGATCCTATTGCAGTCTAATGTGACAATAGTGGAGCAATAGTTCAGGCTAGAGAGCCTAAGTCTAGTGACAAATCTAGACATGTACTCAGGAAGTTCCATGTAATTAGAGACTTTGTGGAACGGGAAGATATATCGATTTGTGAGATTAGGACAGACGATAATATCGCTGATCCTTTAACCAAGCCGTTGTCACAGGCTAAACACAATAGTCATGTTGCCTCAATGAGTTTGAGGCGTATGCCTGACATGTGTTAGATTATATGATGTAAAATTAATAAGTGTATTAGTTTTTACATATATAATATATGAGTTCATCGTTTGAAGTTTTAATAAACTTTACTTTCAATTCAGTTTCAATGAAATGCTGAATTAATATATATACTTTGTTAATTCCTAATAGGTCGTGGAGACGATTTGAACCCTATTAAGTGTACAGGATTAAAAGTATATTTTGTCTCTAGTCATAAAATGAGGTGACGTCTCAATTGACTAGATTGTAAGTCGGTTGATGACTAGTTCAATAGTCATGGGTTCATGGAGATGAATAACCGATTACATAGACAGGCTGTAGAAGACACCCTGTCAGACATTTGACCAATTATAGAACCTTTGTGCCTGGTCGTGGCAAGGTAATCTATATTATTCCTATTAGTCGATTCTTTTGACCTGAGATTATTTGTCTGAGTTTATACAGTAGGTGGTGACTTTGATTTATGTCCTAAGTCGTGCCGTAAAAGGAGGCTAAAAGGGCATCTATTGGGTCATAACCGACTGTATGAAACAAAGAAAATAAGTCAAGAAGGGATTGTTCACCCGCGTCAGGGTATAATATCTTTAGGCCACTCGAGGAATTATGACTGGAAATGCGTGGCCACGCTCGGAAGAGATCTATGATAGATATTCCGGTCAGACATTCATAATCCAGATCGAGAAAACCACTTTTGATAAAGATCCAATGCAAGTTCGACCTGAAAGATACTTCGCATTGAGTGGGAGATATAACGGACAAGAGAATCGGTAACGCATGACTTGTCTCGGACAAGTGGGAGATTGTTGGAGTAGGTGTCCTCCGACAATAATGCGTTAACTAATTAAATATAATTAGGAATAAACCTGGGATATATTATATATATTAAGTCAGTTGATTAACGTAAATCGATAACGGTTGGCTAGCTAGAATTTGACGTTATTGTCGTTTAACGGCGGTAATCAACTGATCCCTCTCGGTCACACCGGTAAAGATAGTTTCTCCAAATGATATTATATTTGTATTTAATACAATATAATATAAACCCTAATATATCAGTTAAAGAGTTAACTGATTATGTCGGATATTGTTTGTTTGTGTGAATTGTCAATATAGACAATTAACTAATTAAATTACAAATAGTTGTAATTTAGCTAAAATGATGTAATTAGTAATTATTATATAGTGATATAATAATTAACAAACACTTAAAGAAATAAGTGTACAAATTATACCCAAATTGTAACATAAGATGTTAAAGGGTGTATTTAGTAAGGGCAAAATAGTCATTTTCCCACCACACTATATATAATGTGTTTTATGGTTAAAACATATAGAATACATCATTTTTTCATTCACAAATTGATTTTAGAGGGAGAGAAAGAGAAATTTTCCATTTTTCTCTCTAAAATTCAGCCAACTTCAAACACCATTTAGATCAAGTTTTCTTCATTGCATGTCAATGAAAACTTGATCAAAACACTTATCTAAACCTAGAATAACATTAGCTAAAGTGTTAGCTAATTTTATTTTGGTTTTAGGGTTAAAAATCTCATAAAAACTAGTCTTTTAGTGAGATTTTTGGAGAGCTTCTTTGGTGGATCAAGAGAGGAGGTTTCCAAACTTGGAAACTCAAGATTAAGGAGGAGGATCCCCATAAATTAGCAGCTCAAGATCCTTCATTTGAAAGAAGGTCAAAATTCCTCTTGATTAAGGTATAAAAACATGTTTTATTACCTTATTTATGCTTTAATCTTACATGCAACTAAAGATCTTAGCTAAACTTAATTAGGGGTAATTAAATACTAATTAGAGGAGTCTAATTAAGGGCTAAATAACTTTCAGCTTTTGTGTACCCCCAAGTGTTCCACTTAGTGTGTGTTTTGAAATAATACATCTGATACATGTTTGGCATGTGTGTTTTTTTGGTTTTGCCGCGACATGTATCTTTAGAGGGATTTAGTTTCTGTTAATATGTTAGTGTCTTCATATCTTTTACTTATTCTGACCTAAATCTATACACTATGAGGGCATTAATCTGGCATATGTAAGTAACTTGAACCATTAAGATAAGACTATAATGTAAATCTAAGGCTTTAAAATATTTAAAATTTCTAGTATAAAGTATGGAATCGTACTTGAGAGGGCGTGTGAAGTCTGTCATCCGGTAGAGGGTAATGATTTCCCTCCTGCATTTTTTTGATGGGACTAAGAGAACCTTGCATTTTAAGCAGAAAGCGTACCTAGCTTTAAGAACCTAAATGATTGTGAAGACTTCAAGAATCTTGTATCCTCTGTGAACAAAATGTGCCTGAAAATGATTAGCAGACATAAAGAGATACATGAGTCAATAGTACCAATAAAAGCCATGAAGACACTAGATACTTATTGGTGTCTGTAACGTGACCTCCTGTTTGAAGAAGCTTCATCAAATCATGGAAATGGCCACGGATTTCACCATAGACTTCGTTGAGTTTCTCTTTTACCCGACAAATCAGGAAAAAAAAAGTCATCGTAGTCGTCTCAATATCATTGTTTCAGCATAAGTCCATAACAATAATGCAATCTCCTCAATTGCATGACATTACCATAACAATATTCTGAAAAGACACACGTCTAAACTATGCATCATACAATACACATATTAATTCAGCAGCATATTCTAAGTTTCAGGCATTTCACCTGCACATATGACAATAATGCTATCAAATTCCAAGTCATATAGGCACAAACAGTGTACAAAGCATAGGAAGCATGGGCAGTTTTTGGAGTTTGCCACACATGACATAGAACAAAGTTCACTTTTTTTTTACTGTAAAAAGCAAGCATATAGTGTAAGTAATTCTTGATGGAATAAACTGTGAAAACTCAAACAGATTTATTTTTACGAACTTAAGAACGCTAAACATGAAATGTAAAATATTATTTAAGTTCAATATCTCAAACATCCTCAAATATCTCTTTGTAGACAACATTTTTTGTCTCATTTATTACTTCTTCTTCTGTTGATTTTGGAATCATTATCTTTAAGCCTTTACGGCTTCTAACTCGTGAGACTACTACATAAAGTTGGTCATGGCTGAAGACGGGTGCTGGTAAGTAGACTCCAACTTGATCAAATGTCTGTCCTTGACTCTTGTTGATTGTCATTGCAAAACAGCCCTTAACGGGGAACTGGCGTCGTTTTAAGGTGAAGGGCCAGGTTGTGTCTGACGATGACATCTCAATTCTTGGGATGTTGACCTTTTCACCAATGTTTAATCCTATTACAGTTCTGGCTTCAATGATACGCTTTTGAATTCGGGTCACTATGAGCCTTGTGCCGTTGCATAAGCCAGATGCTTGGTTTATGTTCCTGAGCAAGATTATCGGGAAGTCTACTTTTAGTCTGATCTCGTGATTAGGAATTCCTGGAAATTGCAGCTTGTTCAGGAATTCGGTTGGGTAGAGTTGAGCCATTTCTGTTGATTGCCTGCTTACCGGACACATACGATCAGCACTATAGCAGAAATGTTCTTCTCCTGGAATCAGGCCTAGCATGTAGTTATTTATCTCATCAACAATGTCATTTGTCGGAGCAAGAATGGCTCGTTGTTGTAGGTACGATGGGTTTGTGTAACTTTCCAGAAGGTTCGGGTAGAGTAGCATAACTATTGCTGAGATTGGGTCACCAGTGTATGTCATCAAAATGTCGGATGGGATTTGAATCCATGTTGGTTCATGCTCTCCTTGTTTTGCCATTGCAGGAATCTTTCCGTCTCCAATGTCGAGGACCCATTGTGTGAAATCTCTGATTTCCTGAGTCTCTGTTTCATTGTGACCTTGCACTACCCTCATATTTTTCTCAAGGCGAAATATGGTGCAATGTGGCCATATTTTTGAGCATTTGCTTATCGACGCATCTACAATATCTCTCCGACCTTTTTTAGGTACAACCGGAAGTATTTGCCTAAAATCTCCCCTAAGGATAATTGTTTTTCCGCCAAAGACCTTCTCCTTTGTTCGTGGATCATCCAGTTGCATAATATCTTGGAATGCGCGATCAACGGCCTCATAAGCATGTCTGTGGATCATTGGCACTTCATCCCAGATTATCAGGCTTGATCTCCGGATTAAATATGCCAAATCAGACTTCTAATCTATTTTGCAGCTAGAAGTTGCGTTCAATAGTATAGGAATGGCAAATCTCGAGTGTGCTGTACGGCCAGAGATTAGTAACACAGCTGCAATTCTAGATGATGCTACGGTGTAGACACCCTACTTTTGCACCCATTTTAGCGCCCGATGATAAAAACGGACAGTGGACACGCGTTGAAAGGTATCGTTTGCCAATGAGTTCGATGTATCAGTTTAGACCCGAATTACCACGTTTAGCCAAAAATAGCCTTTTTACCGATATTCGTGGCTTAAGTATCTAGTTTGGGCCAATGTGAGATAGCATTGATTAGGCTTAGAATCCTAGAATATTCTTTATAATGCTTGGGCCAAACCCCCGTTACTCATGAAATTCTTAATTTCTTAGCCCGCTGGTGCCAATCACCTATTGGCATTAGAGTTTGCTTTGAAATAGGATTTTGCTCTTTACGCATTGATTGTCGGCCAAGATATCCAGAACTTTCCATAAAGTTTCCTAATGCCATCTGGTCACTAGCATTCACAGACTACTCGTCCTAAAACTCCCACAAACTCCATCTGATTGGTACGATACATCACCAATAAAAGTTCTAATGCCACTAGAATGCCATTCACCTTGTACTATAAATAGTCCCCTCCGTAACCTTGTTTTCGCAGGTACAATAATGCACAGAAGGCACAAAACTCACATACAAAATTCCTACGATTAGTGTGTAAAAATAGCCGAGACACCCATGAACAAGCACATGAGTCTCGAATAATAATTCTCACACATATTCGTGCATCCTAGCTACAAAACTCTAACCTACATCTTCAACAACGAAGGTTGGGAAAAGATCAATAAACACCCTTATCACCATAAACACATCCACCTAACCTACGACCTCCAACGACCGTAGACTATCAAATCAAGACAAGACAATTAGGCTACGTGGCATACGATGATCAAGACTATACCTTGGGCTCATTGGCAAACGACACCGAGATCTGCGATATGACAACACAAGAACGTCCACCTGAGAGCCCCAATATTTTTCTCAAACGATTTTCGGTTATTTGCGTTATTGTTGATATTTGTGTTATTATCGTGATTATCGCGCACAAGAGGTATTATTTATTTCATGAATTATTATCATTTTTGAACGCTTATCGTAAGTTGGTCGGCATGTTAAACATGTAATTCAGATCTACTTTCTTTTCGCTTTGTCGAAGATATCAATTATGCATGCAAGTTCTTCAAAGCTAATGTCTCCTGTTCTACGTGGCTACGGTGTAGAAAAGTTAGGTCTATAATAATCAATTGCATTAAAGTGCGTTATAGCATGTTACTGCATGGTGATAAGCTCGCGTAACTCATGTTAATTTTGTTTGCCTGGGTTGAATATTTAGCGTGCTTTGATGTGCCAATGTGATTAATTGCATATACTACATATCTCGTCGCATGATTGATCTTATCGCTCGCATGCTAATTGTACGTGCTTTCGTTGTTAATTACTATTTTTATATTTAATTTGGATCAATTAGTAGAGACCATCAACTCGATGAGTGAGTTAGGTGCCTAACACCTTCCTAACTCGTAACCTTGCATCGAACCCCCAGTCTAGGTTCGTGGGGTACCTATAAAAAAACCCGCTGGCGACTCCGTGTCATTCACACCTCTTTTCGGGAGAGCGGATCGGCAACCCGCCGGTACGGCATCTTACAGTGGCGACTCCGCTGGGGACTAATTGCAAAGCTCGAAAATTGATCCGTCTTAAATATTTAATGCGTAATTAACATTGCATATTTCATATAGTTTGCATGCCGCGTTAGTACGTTGCGCCCTAGGACAAAGCCAATTGAACTCGGAAGAAGGACTATTGCTCATCGGACCAACTTGGTTTATGCGATGAAAATATGGTCTACTTCCACCCCGTGACGCTTATACTAGTCAACTCGGCATTTAGTATAAAATGGACGAACTCATTAGCACGGTCTGACGTACCGAAACCTAATGAAATTTGTCCTAGTCGTGGGTATCACTTACCTTTCGAACTACCACATTTAGCTTAAGCCAATTACGTGCGTTATGGTTATTATATACGTGCATTATTGCATGCTTTGTCAGTTAAAGCTAATTCATTGCTACGTGCCTTTTATTTTGACCAAAACATTAATCCGCGCATGTACGTACGTGTCCTAGATAATAAGTGTCCGTGTGTTTCAAATCTCTATGCCTAACTTTGACTCGGATAGTTTTCCTGAATACCATAGTAGTCTGCATGCTTGTGCGTTAAGGACTCTAGGCCACCTTTTCTTATACTCCATGTGTCCTTGATTAGGAATATTAGCAACTTCAAAAATCTTAACTTTCCTAATCCTAGTGTTTTTAGGAGTCTCAACTTTTCCTAAATCCTACGAACTCCATACTTCCGTGTACAGTTTGTCACGTTTTCAACTTCTTGCTTAATGCAACATCGACAAGTTTCTAGCATTATAGGATTCCCTTAGTTGTGTGTCTACCTTTGTGTCAAAATTCATTCACCCCGTCATGTCATCCTAGGATCATAGTGAGGAAACCATAGGATGGTCGGACCACTTTCGACACCTCCCTTAGATCAATTCAAAAGAGTGTCACAAACAATTTGGAAATTAAGTACCTCAAAGACGATTTTTACCGTATACATGAGTTTAAAATTAATAAGTGTCATGAATTACGTCAAAAAATTAGCCTCCAAACAAGATTAGATTGAAATTACGCTACTCTAATACTTGTGGAGTAAGAAGTTCAAACCAACGAAGGCCCAAAATTCGTGTGTGCCAAATTCAGTAGCCAATGCCATCGAAATGCCAATCCAAGAAGAAAATCATGCATTCCTACGTAATCCCAGTAGCCCAAGTGGGAGAAAGCTCACCTCCTAATGCTATTAAGATGCCAGAGAAGGAAAAAGCTCACAAAAATTCAAGAGTTCACACATGACCAATTTACGTAGGCCAAATTCTACCAAACCTCTAGCATTTGTGATGATCAAGTTGCAAGTATTTGGTACAATTTATATACACCACGGTATTTGGAAATACCCATGACAATGATAAAAAAGGCACACCGAATATCGAACAACAAAAACGGCCAGAAAACTCTATCATCATTATAGCAATTGTACCTATGTATGAACAGTTGTACCCAAACTTAGAAATTATCACTCCTAGTGAGTCTAACTAGCAATAACGATGTTCTAAGAGTCGAGGGACGTTTATGAGACTATGATTTCCATGTACCCTCTATCTTTTGATTTGCCTATTTCGCACATTTCACATGATATTGCAATGAACAAAATTTACTAATAAAGCAATGAAAAAAACAAGAAGAAAGGACTTCAAAAAAAATTCATATTGGACTAAGTAAAGGAATAAAAGGATTAATCGTCCTTTTCAGCCTTATCAAAGGCATCTTTTATTTATATGATTCGTCTCCATTCAATGAACTCACAATGCAAATTCTTGGAACCAACAACAAGTCAACAAGTAGAGTGTAGTTTAATTTTTGTGACGAGGATCCTGTAAACTCATTTTCTATACCTATTCCGAGTCTAACGTAGGATACCCACTCCCTACCACTCACTTGAGCATTTTTCGATCAATCAATAAGTTTTCCATGCATTCCTTGAGAGACTCATTCGACACATTTAAATTATTCAACCAAGCTTAACGATCCAAAATTAGGCTATCCTATTCTATGATTTTCAAATTACATACATGACTCTCCAAAGCATGCATGTGAAATTTGACACGGCTAACAATTTTCAAAATCCATCTCATATAATGGTCAATTTCTAAGGTTCTCAATTCACGATTTCGGTAACATGAAAATAGGACGCCTTTTTTTTAAATTTTTTTCAGGCAAATTAGTCATGGCGCCTGAAAGAGGCACACATTTGTGAACACCTAAAGAGACGCAATTGTGCAATTCTTCTACGTCATTAAACATCATTGTTGCCAACCCCAAAATCAATTGTGGTTCACAATTCTTATAGCACGTCATTCTATTAGCTATTTTGAATCAAACCATGAGAATTTGAGAGACTTTTTTTCAGCTACGTTATGCTTGCACCATCACAATCAAGCGAAAGTCAAACTTTTACTAGCCATATCAGGAACAATTTTGATTCTTAAACCCTTTTCACTGAGCCATACCCATGACCCTTAGAGTTAGACTTGGAAGTTTGAACCCTCTACTATTCTCAACTCACCTCGATCCACATTTTATCAAACTCTAATCACAATCCCTACGATCAAGGAACCATACCCTTTCAATACCCAATGATTTTCACCTTTATGTTACGACTCACAAGCCATGTCAAACCAATCTGACCAACATCTAGCCTTATCATGTATATCCATATAACTTCACAATTGTTCACAAGCTAAAATTCAAGCACCTTCAAGCCTTTTCACTTCACAATGCCTTCTTTCAAAACCTTGCCTACCCTTACCTAGGATACTCGTTGCAAAAATTGAGTCATAATCTACTTTGTTGTACGTTGTTCATGGTTCCATAGTTGTGCGTTCGGATCTGAGTCATTTGATACATTCTATCCAAAGCAACAAAGATTAAAATCTGGAGATATCAACCTGATGTACCTCTAAATGATGTCATGTATGTATTCCATATAAGGGCCTGTTTTCAAAAATATTCATTACGAGAGTCGGGGGCTTCTCTTTTCAAATTACAATGTCAAAATCATCATTCAAAAGATGTTCTTTTTAGATGAACTAAACATGTAAGTCCCGAGATATAACTCTACATACGAGGCAAATCTTGGACCTACTTCAATCCTCTGAGCGTCATGTATGCATGAGAAAATTATTGGCCCATCAATTAGTCAAAATGAACACTAATGCTAAACACTCATTAGCAATTGCATGCATTCTACGAGTATAATCTATCATATATCCAATTGAATGTTTTTTTGACATTATCACGCTTTGCTAATTCCCTTGAAACAAGAACAAATGTAAGACACTCTCTATCATTTCCACCCCTTGTGTTTAAAGTCTTTACACGAATAGCGAGATCATGCACACGGACACCGAACACTCTTTGGCTCTGTAAGTTTTACTCACTTTTCGACACTATTGACTTCTTTAGGTCCAATTTGACAGTGAAGTCCTCACATTGCTATACAAGGAAAAATTGAAATTGAAATTTCTAAATAACAAAGGTAGATGAGTTCATTGCAATTAAAATTGGCAGACGCAGTCCTTAGTCTTACTTATCTTTTGAAGCTTACTCATTAGGCATTTCTTGATCCAAAGACGGAGCCAAATCATTTTCAGCTAGACTCTTGAACATCGTTCTAGCTACGCTCATGCTAGTGAGTCAATTTTGTAATCAACTCAAGCTATTCCCCATGATTCAAGACCTTCTTTGGTACCATCAAGTGAAACAATGTCCTTCGAAGCCACTTATGTAGGCCTTTCACCTTTGTCGTTAGCAAATTCGAGACACCACTTCACTTGAAACGTTGAGTTACTTCTAGAACATATGTGGTGAAACAAATTAAGCATATAAGGAAACTGAGACCCATCACCGCAAAGTTGGCATTCAGTGTACTGCAATATACAACTTCTTTTCCAAATTCAAAACATTGGAACGTTTAGAGTGTCTCTACTCAATTCAATTCCTCTAGTACACCAAGTCTCTTTCTTAGGGGGTAGAGAACACACATGTCCTTAGTCCACCATATTTTGTCCTCGCTACCTTGAGCGGTAAATTCCCTAGGGCACGTACGTACTGACTTGTTTGTCCTTGAGTGTTTTGCTTACATGTTTCTACGTGTGAAATAGGCTTTAATTTTGCATTTTTTTGGTCATCATACGCATGGTTATCCATCGATTTACTTGCTTTCCACATGAGCCATAATATGATACAATTGAGAGTTACGACAAGCAAAAAACATGCTCATTTCAAGCAAAAAAATGTACGTCCGTTCAATATAAGCAACCACCATTGAGAGCAATCCTCAAAATGGAAATTAGCATCCCCACAAGTAACATACACTTGTCGAGTTCAAAAGAAATAGAAAACTACAACCCGAAGTCCGATCCCAACACTCGGGGGCTAGCAATGCTATGATATCGTGTAATTCCCAAGAATGGCATTGGTAATGAAAATGCAGAATTAAGCGCACCAATTGCAATACTATAAATCAAGCTCAGCAACCATCAAGCTATAAATTCAACAGTCGTTAGACTATAAACTTCAGCAGTCACCAGACTATAAAATCAACCTCAGCAGTCGACAGACTATAAATCGCAACAACTTCTCTCGGATGACAACTGCGCCCATCCAGAACATACAAGTTATCTAATTGCACGATGAATGTCTTGAATGACTACTTCGCCCATTCAAGATATCACTCTACAACACTTACATTTTGATCGCTTACTACGCCCGATCGAAATGGCTACGGTTAAATCTATTGCAATTCTGTGTGGCTTAGAGGAACGTTCTTTGTCATTATTTTGTTTTTTCAAACCTTTGACTTTCGTCTACTCAGAGACTCAGTCAAAGCGGGGACTTCTGTAGACACCCTACTTTTGCACCCATTTTAGCGCCCGACGATGAAAACGGACAGTGGACACGCGTTGAAAGGTATCGTTTGCCGATGAGTTCGATGTACCAGTTAAGACCCGAATTACCACGTTTACCCAAAAATAGCCTTTTTACCGATATTCGTGGCTTAAGTGTCTAGTTTGGGCCAATGTGAGATAGCATTGATTGGGCTTAGAATCCTAGAATATTCTTTATAATGCTTGGGTCAAACCCCCGTTACTCATGAAATGCTTAATTACTTAGCCCGCTGGTGCCAGTCACCTATTGGCATTAGAGTTTGCTTCGAAATAGGATTTTTCTCTTTACGCATTGATTGTCGGCCAACATATCCAGAACTTTCCATAAAGTTTCCTAATGCCATCTGGTCACTAGCATTCACAGATTACTCATCCTAAAACTCCCACAAACTCCCTCTGATTGGTACGATTACATCACCAATAAAAGTCCTAATGCCACTAGAATGCCATTCACCTTGTACTATAAATAGTCCCCTCCGTAACCTTATTTTCTCAGGTACAATAATGCACAGAAGGCACAAAACTCACATACAAAATTCCTACGATTAGTGTGTAAAAATAGCCGAGACACCCATGAACAAGCACATGAGTCTCGAATAATAATTCTCACACATATTCGTGCATCCTAGCTACAAAACTCTAACCTACATCTTCAACAACGAAGGTTGGGAAAAGATCAATAAACACCCTTATCACCATAAACACATCCACCTAACCTACGACCTCCAACGACCGTAGACTATCAAATCAAGACTAGACAATTAGGCTACGTGGCATACGATGATCAAGACTATACCTTGGGCTCATTGGCAAACGACACCGAGATCTGCGATATGACAACAAAAGAACGTCCACCTGAGGGCCCCAATATTTTTCTCAAACGATTTTCGGTTATTTGCGTTATTGTTGATATTTGTGTTATTATCGTGATTATCGCGCACAAGAGGTATTATTTATTTCATGAATTCTTATCATTTTTGAACGCTTATCGTAAGTTGGTCGGCATGTTAAACATGTAATTCAGATCTACTTTCTTTTCGCTTTGTCGAAGATATCAATTATGCATGCAAGTTCTTCAAAGCTAATGTCTCCTGTTCTACGTGGCTACAATGTAGAAAAGTGCGTTATAGCATGTTACTGCATGGTGATAAGCTCGCGTAACCCCTGTTAATTTTGTTTGCCTGGGTTGAATATTTAGCGTGCTTTGATATGCCAATGTGATTAATTGCATATACTACATATCTCGTCGCATGATTTATCTTATCGCTCGCATGCTAATTGTACGTGCTTTTGTTGTTAATTACTATTTTTATATTTAATTTGGATCAATTAGTAGAGACCATCAACTTGATGGGCGAGTTAGGTGCCTAACACCTTCCTAACTCGTAACCTTGCATCGAACCCCCAGTCTAGGTTCGTGGGGTACCTATAAAAAAACCCGCTGGCGACTCCGTGTCATTCACACCTCTTTTCGGGAGAGCGGATCGGCAACCCGCCGGTTTGGCATCTCACATACGGCTAGTACTATGTCTCCTTTGGAGCGTAGATGGCAGGTAATAGTTCTCCACAAGTAAGTCTTTCCAGGACCTCCGCTTCCGTAGACAAAAAAAAGTCTTCCACTCTTTTTCTCTACCGCCTCTAACACGTTTTCGAATACCTTGCGTTGTTCCTCATTTAAGCAGAGCAGAAGTTGGTTTGCCTTATTCGATATTGATTCACGATCGTAGTTCTGTTCCTCCATCAGTAGTCGGTTGCCTGAGTCGTGTAGCAATGCTTGATGGGGTGTAGGGATGTCGCTGTAATCTGTGAGGCTGCGGCTACTTCTGTTAAGTATCATTTCTAACTCGTAAAGGGTGTAATTCTTAACCTGCTCATCATCCAAAATTATGTCTTGGACCCCAAGGAGTTTTCTTTGTCGATAAAGTATATCATCTGATAGTTCCCTATAGAAAGCCTATCACAACACCTTTGGATCTGTTACATGACAGAACATTAGAATCGTCGCGAACAATTGTCTAAGTTGTCGTGGACTACACCACTCATTGGCTACTCTTAACACCTCATGCCATTCATTATCTCCGTCTAGGAGGCCACGAGCCTGACATGCAGCCTTATAGGTCCCATAGACCACTTTGTCTACAGTTCTAAGGTCTTCAAAACATGTTGCGCCTTTCACTATATTCAACAGTAGTCGTAGGTAATACTTCTCACCAGACGATGGGTGTGCGAAATATATTCTCCCAATTTTGGTTCCCCTCTCTCTGCGTTTCCAACATTTTTTTGTGGATTGCCACACCCATTTTGTTGGAAATTCTGCATATAGCAGGTCTCGTGCATCTTTGTGGTTTTTGTTTCTAGCCATCCATTCAGTAAGTGTTGTCTTTGTCGCACTTACATCGGCAAGAATATCATCAAGGGCGTCTTTATCTTTGTTTGGCGCCTGCCATTGTTCAAGTTTGGCTTTTGAAATCCCAATCTTGTTAAGGACATCATCAAGGTTTTCGTTGTCCTCAAACATAATCTCTTGTTTTCCTTCTAAGTGAAACCCAAGTCTCTCAACTGCTGGTTCCTTATATTGAATTTCAAAACCAAACATTCTCCAACTTGATTCCGAAGCTGATACATATCTGCATTTAAGATACATTTGAATCTCATCTATGATTCTCTCCCCTGTTTTTGGATCAATATTAACCTCTTGTAACATTGCCAATGCCATATCTGGTCCTTTGCTCATGTATTTGAACACATACTTGAGCGACCGCATCTTGTTGCACCATTCAATGTTTATTTGTGACTGGTACTTCACCAATAAATCAATGTTGTGTGGGACCAAAGAGCGGTTGTCAATAACATGTCCGTTTTTAGTGGCAGTTCTTCCATCGTCACTTCTCCGATACTCCGGATATCCGTCTTCACTGATTGTGGTGTGTGGATTGAATCGTTTTGGGTAGTGTTTTGTACACATGCCGTCTGCCATACACTGTGCCGACACGTCCATCTCACCACAAGGTCCATGCACCATGAATTGCATGACAGCATCGAAACCAACAGGATCAGAATCTTTGTCGGGTATCTCCGCGCTTATTATTTTGTCAATGTCATCATGGGTTGTGTGCTTGTCTTCTGGGTCCAGAAAGAGGAGTATATGGGCATGAGGTAAGCCTCTTTTCTGGAATTCAATAGTGTAAATCGCTGCAATATAAACTTTTAGCATTAGTGTTCTATACTCGTTAAAAAATTGTAAGGATATGACATACGATAATAAGGTTACATTGTCATTACTTGCGCGTGTCCTTCCAAAGAAACCTCTGCGGGTTAAATCTTGCATTAGCTCCTCAAGCTTTATTTTAAAAACTCGAGAAACAATTTCTGGACGTCCATCTGGTTTCTGGCCAGTACTTGCCTTTAAGAATTCCTTTATTTCGGGCCAGTTTTTGTTACACGTAAACGTTATAAACAAATCAGGTGGCCCAGCCCATCCACAGATTGCTAGGCCGTCTTGGTAGTTTTGAAATAAGTTTCTGGCAGACCCGGGAAATGATGCGCTGGCCTACAGATGCTGGACTGGTTTCTCCTCGGGCCACCGCATCAGTGAGTCCTGAAAGCACTTCTTTTCTTAAATCCTTCTGATTGCGGTACATCCACTCCAACCTTGTTTCTTGGACAGATGTAAATGCATCCACCAAATATTGTTGTCGTAGTTTTCCACAAAGGAGAAGTGCCAATGCATCTATGATATTACCATTCTCACGGCGTTCTTGTATGCGATATGCATAGAATTCTCTCATTGTTACAGTTTTGCGTACCCTTGTTGTACTTTCGAAGTCATTGTGCTTGATGTCAGTCATCAAGCCGTCCTCCCCAAACGGAAATATAAGTGGGTATTGCATTGCCATGAAACTCGGGTGCAATTCGGAAATCCTCTTCAACCCACAACCACGCTCTTCAATAATTACATCTCTTTCTCCTTTCTGATTTTCCGTTCCAGGGACAATGAGTGCTGCTAGATCATCCCTTGTTGGGGTGTTAAATTGACGGGCATCTTTGCCACGTGAACCAACCAAGCATATTCGAACAGGGTTCAGCTGTAAGGGATCAAACCGCTCTCTTGCCATTTTCAATACTTTTGCGAGCTCATTGTGTTCATACATCATTTTCTGAAGGCCCTCAACAATCTCTGAATCAAGTGTAGTAGTTGCATCTCCGGAGAGAGAGTGAATTCTGTTGGCGACCTCATTCTCGGTATCATAGAAGTATAGTTGAGTGAAACGTGGTTGTTTACCTTCTGGTGGCAGGAGCGACCCCAATTTATGCCATTTAATCGAAAACTATAAGAGCCTTTCCTATTATTTATAGTCTTATCAACTTTGCCTCCTATTGAAGTGAAAGCAAATATAGAGTTATATGACCTTATTTGATCTCTGAATTTCCTTGATCGTGAACCACCGTTTGGATTTAGGAGTTCTTTGAGGTATTCTGGTGGGTCTGAGAGAAAAGGAAGCTTCACCTTTCCTTTTTGGCAACATAGACTAAATTGGTAGCTTTCATTTTTCTTGCGAGGGCCAACACTTTCCTCTTTCCACATCGTAGCTTTACAGTGTGGACACTTTTCCGTTGGAGGGCCAAAATTCCAAGGTTGAAGAAACTTCCCTGCAGAAGTTAAGTGTTATAGTGAAATTACAAAAATACTATTTGTACACTGCAAAATAAAGTATAGCTCTGGTATTTAGCGTGGCAAGATTACGATCAATTCATTGGACTTATGTTGTGGAGTATTTTCTGGTTGGGTTTGGTGCCTCCCTTTTTTATTACTATAGCACAAATCTGTAACATAGCATTGAAACTTGGGATTACACTACTAAAATCTCCAAGAACAGGGATAATACATATGGAAAAAGAGGGAAAGTAGTGTATGAAGTACTGGTGTGGAGTAAACATCTGACCTTGGGTGTTCGTTGTTGGATTTTCCTTAATCTGTGTCTGATTGACAGCAACTCGTCGTCTTCCTTCTACGTAGACCGTAACTTTCATCCTCACTTTCATTTTGACATTTCCTCTGTGTAGTTGTGGCTCTGGATGAGCTTCCATCCATATGGGGGATCTCGTGCCTTCCCGCTAATGAACAATCGGTAGTCAATATGCCTAACTCATTTGGTCGGACTCGTCTCATTTTGTCTCTTTTTTCACCCAGAATTAACCTCCTGCGTAGGCGGTTTTGCCTTGCATCATTTTTGTGATCAATGTGGCGGATCGGAATGTAGAAAGGCATAACCTAATAGCCTTTCCAATATTCCGCCTGTCTCTCCTTTGAGCCAAAATAAACCTCCTCAATTGGCGGTTTTGCTTTGCTATTCTAGCCCTTTCATTGTTCTCCATCTCTGTAGATAAACCAAGTAATATCCCTTAACTATAGAGCATTCATGATGACTTGTAAACTGAATTGTAATATAACTAAAATTACACTTACAAATCCGCAGGTCTTGTTCCATACAAAAAACGGAATCCACAGTGGTATTTCTAGATTTTGATCCTAGATGTTCCAGAGAATTAGTGTACATAACATCATGTAGTTTTGTTAATAGATTATGATATATTTGTGGATATATTTCATGATTTGTAGTTTTGGTGTTACTTGAAATGGCCATTGAAGCGTAAATATAATAGAAAATAAGAGACAACATATATTATTCCAAACAAACATATTAAGAACTTCGATAATCTTTGTTCATTTCTCTCAGATATATATGGGGGTTTATCAGATGAAGGAAAACAAAAGCAGTTTATCCTGAAATTGACAATACATGGCTAAAAGTTGGATATCTAATATTAAACCGAGTTTTATGGCAGAATGCTATTTTATGAGTCACAGCTCAAAATTGCATTTTCTGGATGACACAAGGTACTACTTGTTTCTCAATTTGATATCCTCTAATTCCGCTCGCAACTTTTGGTTTTCTAGACAAACTTCGACAAAATGTTGTTTCAAACTGTTGCCCATCATCTCCTCGTGCATTTTCGCAATAACGGCTATTCTTCTTTTCTTACGCTCTTTACGACAGTCTTCTAAATTGTAATCAAGAACTTCAAAAGAGTGAAATTCTTTGAGCTTTTCTATAGCAAAGATGACTGCTGTTTGTGTAGCGAACTTTAAATCTGTCCTGCTTTTCCCCTTTATTTTAAACCTTGATCCATCCTTTTCTGTTCTTATCCTTACAAATGTTGTGTACCTTTTGTTGCTCTTATTGAAGTGTTGTTGGTATAGTGGTTCTGGTAAGCTCAAACCAGTCAATATAGTGGCTAACTAGGAAGCACGGACACGCCTGTCTAGTGCCGTGTCTGTGTCCGACACCGTGTCGGACACCGACACGCGTCGGACACGGTACGACACGTGTCCGACACACCCAAAAACCGTGTCCGGTTTTTTTATTTAATTTTAGGACACAGACACGGTTTTTTTTAATTGGACACGAACCGGACACCGACCAGACACCCGACACGACACAAAACTACGTCGTTTTGGCAAGTGTTTTTTTTTAAAAAAAACTATTTTTTCTCTCTCCTATTCTAATTACACTAGCCGATAGGTCAAATACGTGTCTTACGTCTTTGTCTCTTTTGGTTTCCCATCTTCTTGCTCCGGCTGACTCTTGCACCTTCGATCGACGCCGCCTCAGGAGACCTCCTCCGACTGACGTCCACCAGCGGCCCATCGCTACAGCCCAACCTGCACCCGACCGCACTAGCGCTTCTTCTACCTACCCGCGAACAGTACGTGTAATTGAAAAAATATGCATTCAAAATACATATTAATTTTTGTTTTTTGCCGTGTCCGTGTCCGCTATTTTTCAAAGTGCCATGTCACGTATCCGTGTTGGTGTCCGTGTCCGTGTCCGAGTCCGTATCGGTGCTACCTAGGTGGCTAATAGTGTCGTGAAACAAATGGGAAATTCTTTCCGCTTCTGGTCCATGATCTACAATCACATTTGAAGAAAGTGGTTATGTTATATAGCTTAAGCAATATGGTTTTAAATGTGTTGTGTGTATAAATTTTCAAAAATAATGGATAGGAGTTGTTGTCGTCATGTCTTATTAGTTTAGCACCCGCCAATGATGTTGTCATGTCTTACGTTTACAGGAAAAGTAAAATCATTTACCATAGTAATCTTTTATGATAGTTTGCTCTCAGTTTAAATTCAAAGTAACATAAATCATCTTAAGTATTTGACCATGCCTAGCACAGATTTTTGGTTTGATGCTGCAAGTCTGGTAAACAAAAAATTGCATTCATAATAAAGCATCAAGTGATCGTGGTTCATATAAAAACATACCAGGAGGTAGAATCAATATTCTCCGTGTTCTTCCAATGTTTTGTAGCACGATTGGCTTGTAGTTGATGTACAGTAGCCTGAAGAAAAAAAGAACTCCCAAGGAATGAAATAAATTAAAGAAAAAATCAGTGCTCGTATTTGAAAAAACAAAACAATTGTAAGGTTATGACCATGACACAATAAAGTTTTGTTAAATATTGACGAAGATGGTGAATGAGTACTTAGAATATTCAATGTTTGCAAATTCACGGATTTCGGGCTTATAAAGACAGGGGAGGACATGAAAGGTCAGTATGAACAGTTATGTGTATAAATGTAACAATAATTTTTGAACAATGGCATGCTTAATGAGTTATTCATTGTGAAATAAATGAGCAGTTCAAGGGTTTGTGTTTTATAGGAGTTATCTTACATATGTTACACAACAAAGAATGCAGATGAAACAATTTCGGCTTATGGGGCTAACCTGACCACACGCAAAGGTAAAGCTGAGGAAAATAAAGCTTCACAATGTCGCCCATCAAACTTAGTACATATCGAATACATTATCAGCTGCTCCGTTAGTCCTTATCATGTGTATCTTTTGCATAAATAAAGAAAAAAAAAAAAAACTAAAAATCATATTATTCATAAGAACCGGGCATCCAATTTGGAGTTACTGATTAAGCTATTAGTTTCATCTACAACTTCAAGTTAACCAAAGAACTACTGCGATACATAAGGGACCCCATAGATTCTTCTGAACATCACTTTGATTCATGAGGAGGAGTCAGACCCTGAACCCGATTCCACAGGGATTATGGAGCACAGATGGAATCGGGTTTATAAGACTGAAAGTTGCTACCAAACATTATGGATAGGTACATGACAACACTCTTAGGTGAAAGTTGCTTTTGGTCACTTCCTGGTCCTCTTTATCATGGACCAATAGCACCCTAAGAGTGTTGTCATCTAAAAAGTCCTTAATAAAGTTCACCTTATCATACGCACTGCTAATAAAAGTCGTAACCAGGTGTTAAAGCTAAAATTGAGAAGAAAGGCTAATTTAGCACTCTTTAGTACTCTTCTAAGCTTTAGTTGTTCTGCCAATAGTAAAACACTACGCCTCGCAAATATGACCCATATCAAATGTAGTAAACCACTACTTCTCGTCAATTACAATGATAGTAAAACTTGAAGAAGTGACCACATCATATATAGATGTAACAGCACAATCAAAATCTAGGAAGAACATCAAATAGCTGAACTAACTCTAGAATATATACTCATATATATGCGATAAGTAGTGGATATGAAAGTGAGTCTATGAAAATATTCACAATTGGCTTAATCCAAGGGCAATTAGCGGGAAAAAAAACAATGTAACTGGTTTATGTAGCCTATAAAGAAGAAGAATTGCTTAATAAGTACCTATAATGAGAACTAAAAGACCACATATCTGACATATGAGACCACTAATGAAATTTGCCATTTACGTATTCTAACAAAAGGCTGAGAAACCAAACACACTACTAAGATTGCAAACTGCAAATCATGCAGAATAAAAACCAATTTTATCCTCGCCTATTGTTTAATATGGTAGATATTGCATACGATAAGCAGCCAATCTAAGTACAGTTACTCACAAACCAAAGCCATCTAACATTGATAACGCATAAAGAGTAAAAAACATAGAAGAGAATAAAAATTTCAAAATGATTAAATCCTCCAAATCTACTACTATCATATGGACTTTACTGAAGATGATTTCAAGTCCAAAATGATCAAGAAAATCTGAATTTTAAAAAGGAGGAGGTACAGGCTGAAATACAAATGAATTTAGCCACGACATGTGCACTTAGTAATCCCTAAAAGCATATGAAAAAATTAGTAGTCAAACTTCTACTTAACAGGCAATGCACCCTTGCTAAATTTGAACCAAAAACTTGTAAATTATGGTTCAAAGCAACAAATAAAAGAGACAACACGTACAAACCTCCATTCGGATATATGCTAAATTAAAGTTCGTCCCCAATAGTATCAAATATATGAAACCCTTGCAGTAACCTTTCTTTAGGAATATTTAGTCATCTCAAAGAACTAAAACTTTGCGAAAAGAAAAATAAGCAGTCTGCAGCCAACCAATCCTTCATAAATTTTGTATGGTTTTTAGTTATCTCATTTATGTGTTCCATTTTGATTTCTCTAATAGATTTTAGTTGATTAGACTTACTCTTATACTCTTTAAATTAAACTTCAATCGACATACCTTACGAAATAGGATTTCGATGGCCGAGTGGAGAGGACGTGGTGGTTTGCGCGAGGTTGCAGGTTAGTCGTAGGCGTCCTGTTGAAGACGTCGCCAACATGCCGCCACTGCAAAGGCCCACCCATCACCACCGCAAAGGACGACCCATCACCACCGCAAAGGCTGACCCGATCACCACCGTCTAAATTTCTGTCGGAGGAGAAGACACGGTATATGACGCAATTCATAATCAATTCAACAAAACCCATATCTTCAATTTGTTTAATTCGATCTCTTTCCCAACTCAATTCAATTCCTTCTTCTTCAGCTTCAGCTCCAAGCTTTCCATTTTTGTTTGGGTCAAATCTTCTTCATTCGATCGACCCCTTCTTTGTCTTGCTGAACCGTCGTAATCAGTTCAGGTTTCTGAGGTTCAAATCGTATCATTTTTTTTTGGTTTTAACTTTGATTAATTTTTTTACCCCTTTTTTGTTTGTTTGTTTTAATTTGATAATTTTTATGATGTTGTTCTTGAAAAGACAGAGTACATGACGTGGGGATCAATTGAGGAAAGAAGGGAGATTTCAATGTGACATGGGGGGCAGGTGGATTAGAAGTAGGTGGTTAGCTGGAGGAATTATTGACAAATAAGCTTATGTAGGTGCTAACAAATGCCAAGTGGATTTAGATAAAAAGTATTGCATGCCTTTTAATAGTTCTATATAGATTACTCCTAATTAATTTTAGGTAAGCATCTTGGTTGTATGTAAGATTAAAGCAATAAAAAGTGTATAAAACAAGTTTTTATAATGGTGATCTCCTCTTGTTCCTTAAGTATCCAAGTTAGGAAAACTCCTCTCTTGATCCACCAAATAAGCTCTCCAAAAATCTCACAAAAAAAAAGACTAGTTTTGAATGAGATTTTAGCCCTCAAATCTTATATAATTAGCCAACCAATTATCTTATGATATACTAGTCTTAGATTAGTGTTTTGATCAAGTTTTTATTGACATGTAAAGAAGAAAACTTGAGCTTGATGATGTTGGATGTTGACTGAATTTTGAGAAAAAATAGAGGTTTTTTCTTAATCAGTCAATACTATACCTTTAATAGGCTCATTTCCACGCTTACGTGGCAGCCTTTGAAAGCATCCATAGCCAAAATAATCCACGTGGCATGTTCAGGACGAATCCTATCAATTTCATGTCACGTCATCAACCTATGTGTCACTCTAGATTAATTTTGACCTTTGAGTTGCCTTCTCAAACATTTGAAAACATTCCAACTTCTTCTAAATTAAATTTCATTATTCAAATCATAATTCCCCATCATCATTATTCATCCTTGGCTGTTAAACTTTGTGTCTCTTGGTTATTCGCTTACCAATTTGTCAGTTACATGTTAGTTTAAGGGACTATATATACCTTGGATATTTGTTTAATTCCAGTGGGAAGATATGCATGATACACACATATATACTACATGTTGAAAGAGAGAAGTTGGGTTAGAAAATAATTAGATGTTAAAATAGTGGGGTATATAGATTGTTTTTCATACAACAATTTAAAGGGAATGTTAGCATCTCTTATTAGTTTTATGTATTAATCGTAGATAAATTTTATATCGTGTATGTGTTTGTACTCCAAATTATTGTTACCTCCAAGTTATATGGCGAATTTACCAAATGCCTATATTGTACTCTAAACATTTTATAATGCATCCTTATATATACTTTATGAGAAAGGATTCCATTAATTAGTTTAGAGGGGCGTGTCAGTTATAGTTAATCCCTTAAAGATATTGATGAAACTGAATACGGTGGTTATCATTAATATAATGTAGTCGCCCGTACCGTCGCGGTTGCATTTATCATGACGGTAAAGAATTACTTTAGGTTTAGAGTGAAAATAATAGATGATATATTAGGGGAACATATCATATTAACATCGTACCAAAGACGTTAATCATTCATGAAGCAACCAAATGACTTTTAAATTTTGCTTACATATTAGTGCTAATTCAAGAACAATTTCCAATCTTTCTATATACTATACTTTTAATTATCTAGCATTAACGTTCACGTACGAGTTTTGGGGGTTTGGCCGCGTGGAAAAGTCAGATGTCACTAGGAAATACTTTCACAACAATGTTATTATTATTGTTTTGGGCAGCCCATATAGAGGTTATGAGTCACTTCAACTTCTTACATCTCTTTAAAGTTCCATAAATTAATAATTATTTTTCACCATTATTCATAATAATAACGACCATAAATATGATTTCTCTTGGTTCTTCGTTTGCCAATTGTGTCGGTTACACCTAAATTCGAATCAATATATATATGTTATGACTTTGTTTGATTTTGGTGAGAAAAAAATCATTTCACGTATAATTAGTTCTACAAAGTAGATCTTTGGCCACATGAAAATATACAAGTATATATTTAGAGAGCCTATGTTTATGTATTTTTTCGTAGTAAGACTTTCGAATGTTTATATTTTACTATAAAAGTATAATGACAAGTTGCGAATCAATATTGTAATTGCAAATATTTTATATTGAACATCTTTTTTTTCAAGATATGATCATCTTGGTCATATTTATTTTCGATATTGTGATTACCAACTTTATTTCTATTTTACATATAATTAACATGTTAGTACAACTCTACAAATAAATTAAAAATGACCAGTGAAGTCACGGGGCCAAAAGCTAGTTTTCTCTTTAATTTTATGTTACGTGTGTGTATAAATGACGTGTTGTGTTTTTTATACCATAAAACACACTATATATAGTGGTGGCAAATTTACAATTTTACCCTTACTAATGATACCCTTAACATCCAATGAAACTGTAACACTACGGATTATGGAAACTGCTTTATGGAGTTGGTTTGTCCCATATTGGAAAACTATGGCTCATACTAGGGGTGAGCAAAAAAAGCGGGTACCCGGAACCGGACCAAGACCCGCTTAGGACCCGGTGTGTCTAGAACCAGACCTGTTGCAAACGGGTACGAGTACAGGTCTAAAAATTTAGGACCCGTTGGCAACGGGTCCCACAATTTTGGACCTGTTACACGCCTGGTACCCGTTAAACAACAGGTCTAAACGGGTACCCGTACCCGTACCCGTATGCAACGGGTCTAACGGGTCCAAGCATATACCCAAGACTTGAACTGAAACCCTACTTCGAGTTAGACTCGGACTTCAAGTCGTGCTGGCCTTTTTTCAAGCACAGCCTTACGCTTCGACTAAGATGTCAGGCCCAATATGTGCCAGCCATTACTTGGGTCCATGCTAAGATGGAAAAAGAGCCGACATAACTTTATGATACATAAGGCATCCAACTTGTTTTTATAACATGCTAGATAGCATCTCGTGCGAACATTTCGTGCTTCGCACGATTAGGTTGCATATTTAGGTGGGCGAAATTGGTTACTTTTTCTATCCCACACTCCTAGTATGCATTTGTTACGTTGTGCATATCATAGTCGTAAACAAAATTTTCATACTCCACTTATAATCATATAGAATAATAGAATATCGAGATACAAATGGGACGAATGGGTGGGATGATTTTTTTTTCGAAGTTAAACTGTGGTTTTTATTATTCAAATTATCCTAATGTGCATGCACTTATAGTGTGGGTAATTGGGTTATGCATGAACCTTGAGAATGGTAGTAGAATGACACATTCAAATCATCTTTGACATTTAGTAGTCTCTCTATCTCCCATGCATGCATGTTTCGAACTTAATTTAGCTTTGAGTTCATGCATATTCTAAATGGTGATTAGTATATGCACAATTTTCTAGAAATATTAATGTGTAATTTTGAGATGCCATACCGGCGGGTTGCCAATCCGCTCTCCCAAAAAAGAGATGTGAATTACACGGAGTCGCCAGTGGGATTTTTATAGGTACCCCACGAACCTAGACTGGGGTTCGATGCAAGGTTACGAGTTAGGAAGGTGTAAGGCACCTAACTCGCCCATCGAGTTGATGGTCTCTATTAATTGATCCGAATTAAATATAAAGTTGTAATTAACGACGGAAGCATGAACAAATAGGATGCGAGCAATAAGATGAATCATGCGACGAAATAATAATATGCGATCGATCACGTGAGCATGTAAAACAAGCGTACTTATGTGAACAAATTGCAATAATATCACAAGAAATTACGAGATCAACCAACCTATATTATACGTGCATATGAATCATGAAACTTGATTAACATAGAAAAATAGTACACATGTACGTAGCTTTTATTACTCATGTTTAAACATTATTCGACAAAAGCAAAGTTACGTACGTAACGAATAAAAGGCACGTGAGTTATAATATGCTTGAAATTATGTGCGCTATGTACGTAAAAACAGGCTAATTAAATCATGAACGAAAACCAGGCCAATTAATCAGATCAGATAAAACATGAGTAATATCATATTACTTACCGTAAAGTAGCATATTTAACGCCCAAAATCACCGAGTTAACAATAATAAAGCACATACTTTGGAAAACCGTTTTAAGAAAGATATTGGGGCCCTCAGGTGGACGTTCATGTGTTGTCATATCGCAGATCTCGATGTCATTTGCCAATGAATCCAAGGTATAGTCTCGACCCTCGTATTCCACGTAGCCTAGTTGTCTTGATAACATTGAATTGGATTGGATAGTCTACGGTCGTTGGACGTCGAAGGTTAGGTGTATGTGTTTATGGTGATACGGGTGTTTTGGGGTCTTTTCCCAATCTTCGTTGTTGAAGAGGTAGGTAGAGTGTTGTAGCTAGGATGCACGGGTATATGTGAGAAATATTGTTCGACACTCATGTGCTTGTTCATGGGTGTCTCGGCTATTTTTGCACACTAGTCGGAGAGGATTTGTATGTGTGTTTTTTGCATGCCAAAACAAGGCATTACGGAGGAGCTGAGGCTATTTATACTAGGAGGTGAATGGCATTCAACTAGCATTAGAACTCTCTTGGGTGACATGTTCGTACCAATCAGAGGAGTTTCTAAGAGTTTTAGTACGAGGTGTCTGTGAATGCTAGTGACAAGATGGCATTAGGAAATCTTACGGAAAGTTTGGATATCTTGGCCGACAATCAATGCGTAAACAGCAAAATTATATTTCGAAGCAAAGTCTAACGCCAATAGGTGACTGGCACCAGCGGGCTAAGTAAGTGAATTGCATTTGTAACAGGGGTTTGGTCCAAGCTAAATAAATAATCTTGTTGGATTTTAAGCCCAATCAATGCCAATCTTACATTGGCCCAAACTAGACACTTAAGCCACGACTATCGGTAAAAGGTTATTTTTGGCTAAACGTGGTAATTCGGGTCTAAATTGATATATCGAACTCATTGGCAAACGATACCTTTCAACGCGTGTCCACTGTCCGTTTTCATCATCGGGAGCTAAAATGGGTGCAAATGTAGTGTGTCTACAGGAGCCCCCGCTTTGACTGAATCTCTGAGTAGACGAAAGTCAAAGGTTTGAAAAATCATTTGCAACAAAATTATGACAAAGAACATTACTCTAAGTCACACATAGCATCACAAAAGATTTAATCGTAGCCATTTCGATTGGGCGCAGTAAGCGATCAAAATGTAAGTGTTGTAGATTGATATCTTGAATGGACGAAGTAGTCATTCAAGACATTCATCGTGCATTTGGATAAGTTGTGTGTTCTGGATGGGCGCAGTTGTCATCCGAGAGAAGTTGTTGCCGTTTATAGTCCGTCGACTGCTGAAGTTGATTTTATCGTGTATCGACTGCTGAACTTGAACTATAGTCCCACGACTGATAAACTTGAATTATAGTCTAGAGACTGTTGAACTTGATTTATAGTCCGATGACTGATGAATTTATAGCTTGATGGTTGTTGAGTTTGATGTTGCAATTCCAGTATCAAAGTCACAGTGGTAAATGAGATCAAGCATTGCTAGCCCCCGAGTGTAAGGATTTCGGGTAGTAGTTTGCTATTTCTTTTGAACTTGACAAGTGTATGTTACTCGTAGGGACGCAAGTTTCCATTTCGAGGATTGCTCTCCATGGTGGTTGCATATGTGACTCATGAGTATGTTTTGCTTGTCGTGCCTCTTAATTGTATCATATTATGGCTCATGTAGAATGCAAGTAAATCGATAGATAACCATGTGCATGAACATAATGCAAAATTAAATCATATTCCACACGTAGAAACATGCAAGCAAAACACTCAAAGACAAACAAGTCAGTACGTACGTGCCCTAAGGAAGATGAATTGAAGAGACATAACTCTGAAGGTTACAATGTTTTTACTTTGAAAAGAAGCTCGATATTGCAATACACTAGATGCCAATTTTGTGGTGATGGGTCTCAGTTCCCTTATATGGTTAATTTGTTCCACCACATATGCTCTACAAGTAACCCAAAGTTTTAAGTGAAGTGGTGTCTCGAAGTTGCTAAGGACAAAAGTGAAAGGTATACCGAAGTGGATTTGAAGAACATTGCTTCACTTGATAGTACCAAAGAAGATCTTGAATCGGGGAAATGCCTTGAGTTGATTACGAAATTGACCCACTAGCATGAGCGTAGCTATAACGATGTTCAAGAGTCTAGCTGAAAATGCTTTGCATGTGAAATGAACGACCCTCTGTCGTTGTTATTTAGAAATTTCAATTTTAATTTTTTCTTATGTAGCAATGTAGGACTTCGTTGTGAATTGGACCAAAAGAAGTCAATAGTGTCGAAAGCGAGTAAAACTTGCAGAACCCAGGATGTTTGGCGTCTGTGTGCATGATCTCGCTATTCGTGTAAATACTTTAAACGTAACGGGTGTAAATGATAGAGAATGTCTGGCATTTGTTCTTGCTTTGAGGGAATTGACAAATGTGTGATTATGCGTACCAACATTATTTAGTATGATCGAAAATTTTACTTGTACGCAGAATGCATGCAATTGCTAATGAGTGTGCGGCATTAGTGTTCACTTTGGCTAATTGATGGGCCAATGATTTTCTCATGCATACATGGCGCTCGGAGGACTAGTGGATCCAAGATTTGCCTTGTATGTAGAGTTATATTTCGGGACTTGCATGTTTAATTCATCTTAAAAGAAGAACGTCTTTTGAATTTTGTTCGTAATTTGAAAAGAGAAGCCCCCAAATCTCGAAATAAATATTTTTTAAAATTAGCCCTTATATGGAACACATGACATCATTTAGAGGCATTTGGTCTATATCTCCAGATTTTGATTTTCATTTGCTTCGGATAGAATGTACCCAATGATTCGAACTCACAATTGTGGAACATGAACAAAGAACAACAAAGTAGAAATGACTTGATTCTTGCAACGAGGACCCCAGGTAAGGGTAGGCAAGGTTTTTAAGGAAGGTTTTGTGAAATGAAAAGGCTTGTAGGTGCTTGATTTTGGCTTGTAAACATTTGTGAAGTTATATGGATATGCATGAAAAGGCTTAGATGCTGATCATATTGGTTTAACATGATGGCTTGTGAATTGTGTCACTTAGGTGAAAGCTATTAGGTATTGAAAGAGTATGTTTCCTTAATCTTAGAGATTGTGATTAGAGTTTGACAAAACGTGGGTCAAGGTGAATTGAGAATAATGAGGGTTCGATCTTCAAAGTCTAACTCTAAGGGTCACGACAAGGCTTAGTGAAAATGTTTAGGGATCAAAATGATTAATGATATGGCTAGTAAAAGTTTGACATTCGCTTGATTGTGATGGTGCAACTATAATGTAGCCGGAAAAAAAGTCTCTCAAATTCTCATGGCTTGATTCGAAATAACCAATACACTGACGAGCTATAAGAATGTGTGCACCATGATTGATTTTTGTATTGGCAACAATGATGTTTAATGACGTAGAAGAGTTGCACAAATGCGTCTCTTTTAGGTGTTCACAAATGCGTGCCTCTTTCAGGCGTCATGACTAATTTGCCTAAAAAAAGTTTTAAAAAAACAGGCGTACTATTTTCATGTTACCGAAATCGTGAACTGAGAGCCTTACAAATTGACCATTACATAAAAGTGGAATATGAAACAAATTGGTGACCATGTTGAATTTGACATGGCTTGGAGAGTCATGTATGTGATTTGAAATTTATGAAACATGATGGCCAAATTTTGCATCATAAAACTTTGTTGAATAATTTGAATGTGGCAAATAAGTCTCTCAAAGATTGCTTGGAAAACTTATTTATCGGCCGAAAATGTCAAGTGAGTTGTAGAGGGATGGTGTCCTATGTTAGACTTGAAATAGGTAAAGAAAAATGAGTTATTGGATTCTCGTCACAAAATTTAAATCACACTCTACTTGTTGACTTTTTGTTGGTTCCATTGAATTTGCATTATGAGTTCATTGAATGGAGACGAATCATATAGATAAAACATGCCTTTGATAAGGCTGAAAAGGACGATGAATCCTTTTATTCCTTCTTTTAGTCCAATATGAATTTTTTTGTGAAGTTCTTTCTCTTGCTTTTTCGTTGCTTTATACTTGTTCTATTAGTAAATTTTGTTCATTGCAATATCATTCGAAAGTGTGCGAAATAGGCAAATCAAGACAGAGGATACATGGAATTCATGGTCTTATTATTAGAAGGGCATAAACGTCCCTTGACTCTTAGAACTAAGAACATCGTTATTACTAGACTCACTAGACTCATGGTCTGATTGCTAAGTTTGGGTACAAACTCGTTGTATGAAGGTGCTTAGTTGATGTTTGTGGTTCGATATTTGGTGTGCTTTTTTTATCTTTTTTCAAGGTATTCCAAATACCGTGGTGAAGTTGGACGCGGATTTTGGCCTACGTAAACTAGTCATGAGTGAGTTTCCTTCACTAGCATCTTAATGGCATTATCATGCGAATTGCGACTTGTGTGAGCTCATGGCTCTACGTAAAGTGAACTTGCATCATCTACTGGCATTTGAATAGCATTGATATATGAATTATGGGCCCCGAATTCCTAGCCCTCTACGTGGTAGTACTATGCTCCTTTAGTTTTCTTCCCACTGGCACTTGAGTAGCATTAGTTGCAGTCTCGTCTTGTTGGGACTCTAAAATTTTATATCTTAATTCATGAAACTTATTAGTTTTAAGCCCATGTATACGGTGTAAAAATCGTCTTCGAGGTACTTAATTTCCAATCAAATTCTCTTCGATGCTCTTTTGAATTGATCTAAGGGAGGTGTCCAAAGTGGTATCTACCACGTTATGGTTTCATCACTATGATCTTAGGACGACATGACGGGGTGAATGAATTTTGACACAAAGGAGTACACACCAATTAAAGGAGTCCTATGACGCTAGAAATTTGTCGATGTTCGGATAAGAAAGGAGTCAGAAACGTGACAAATTCTACATAGAGTTACTGAGCACGTAGGATGTGAAAATTTTAGACTCCTAAAAATAGTGGGATGTGGTAATTTTAGACTCCTAAAAACACTAGGACCATGATTTTAGTAAAGATAATACTAATTAAAGATACATAGCTTTCTGCCTAATCGTAGGAATCAAAGGATATTTAGTTAATTGGACTCCTTAAACTACTAGAAAAGCAAAGTCTTTCCTAGATTAGGTAGATTTTGACACGTTATAAACCAAAGGGTTTGGAATCCTTATCCTAATTTTCTGAGGACACGTACGTACCACATGCAAAATTGGTTTTAGCAAAAGCATAACAATCATGTAGAAAGAAATTCATATTGGGCAATAATGCACGTACAAATTAAAATAGCAAAATACACGTAATTTGTCCTATGTTTGCTATATGGGGTAGGTAATAAGGTAAGTGATACCCACGACTAGGATAAATTTCATTAGGTTTCGGTACGTCAGACCGTGCTAATGAGTTCGTCCATTTTATACTAAAAGCCGAGTTGACTAGTATAAGCGTCACGGGATGAAAGTAGACCATATTTTCATCGCATAAACCAAGTTGGTCCGATGAGCAATTGTCCTTCTTCCGAGGTCAATTGGCTATATATGTACTATGGCGCAATGTACTAACGCGGCATGAAAACTATATGAAAAATGCAATGTTAATTACGCATTACATATTTAAGACAGATCAATTTTCGAGCTTTGCAATTAGTCCCCAGCGGAGTCGCCACTATGAGATGCCGTACCGGCGGGTTGCCGATCCGCTCTCCCGAAAAAGAGGTGTGAATTACACGGAGTCGCCAGCGGGATTTTTTATAGGTACCCCAAGAACCTAGACTGGGGTTCGATGCAAGGTTACGAGTTAGGAAGGTGTAAGGCACCTAACTCGCCCATCGAGTTGATGGTCTCTACTAATTGATCCGAATTAATATAAAAGTTGTAATTAACGACAAAAACACGTACAAATAAAATGCGAGCGATACGATAAATCATGCGATGAAATAATAATATGTGATCGATCACGTGAGCATGTAAAACAAGCGTACTTATGTGAACAAATTGCAATAATATCACAAGAAATTACGAGATCAACCAACCTATATTATACGTGCATATGAATCATGAAACTTGACTAACATAGAAAAATAGTAGACATGTACGTAGCTTTTATTACTCATGTTTAAGCATTATTCGACAAAAGCAAAGTTACGTACGTAACGAATAAAAGGCACGTGAGTTATAATATGCTTGAAATTATGTGAGCTATGTACGTAAAAACATGTTAATTAAATCATGAACGAAAACCAAGGCAATTGATCAGATCAGATAAAACATGAGTAATAGCATATTACTTACCGTAAATTAGCATATTTAACGCCCAAAATCACCGAGCTAACAATAATAAAGCACATACTTTGGAAAACTGTTTTAAGAAAGATATTGGGGCCCTCAGGTGGACGTTCATGTGTTGTCATATCGCAGATCTCGATGTCATTTGCCAATGAATCCAAGGTATAGTCTCGACTCTCGTATTCCACGTAGCCTAGTTGTCTTGATGACATTGAATTGGATTGGATAGTCTACGGTCGTTGGACGTCGTAGGTTAGGTGTATGTGTTTATGGTGATAAGGGTGTTTTGTGGTCTTTTCCCAATCTCCGTTGTTGAAGATGCAGGTAGAGTTTTGTAGCTAGAATGCACGAGTATGTGTGAGAAATATTGTTCGAGACTCATGTGCTTGTTCATGGGTGTCTCGGCTATTTTTGCACACTAGTCGGAGAGGGTTTGTATGTGTGGTTTTTTGCATGCCAAAACAAGGCATTATGGAGGAGGCTATTTATACTAGGAGGTGAATGACATTCTACTAGCATTAGAACTGTCTTGGGTGACATGTTCGTACCAATCAGAGGAGTTTCTAAGAGTTTAGGCACGAGGTGTGTGTGAATGCTAGTGACAAGATGGCATTAGGAAACCTTATGGAAAGTTCTGGATATCTTGGCCGACAATCAATGCGTAAAGAGCAAAATTTTATTTCGAAACAAAGTCTAACGCCAATAGGTGACTGGCACCAGCTGGCTAAGTAAGTGAATTGCATGAGTAACGGGGCTTTGGCCCAAACTAAATAAATAATCTTGTTGGATTTTAAGCCAAATCAATGCCAATCTTACATTGGCCCATACTAGACACTTAAGCCACGACTATCGGTAAAAAGGTTATTTTTGGCTAAACGTGGTAATTCGGGTCTAAACTGATACATCGAACTCATTGGCAAACGATACCTTTCAAAGCGTGTCCACTGTCCGTTTTCATCATCGGGCGCTAAAATGTGTGCAAATGTAGGGTGTCTACAGTAATGTGTGAACTCAACTTAGATTATTTGTACATTAGTTTACTTGGTTTATAAGCTATCAATCCACACTTGTCCAACCCAGTTTTATATAGAGATACAGAATTCTTTCCCACATCTTTTCCAGATTTCCGATGTGGGATGAAAAAGATTTCTCAATATTTTTTTTTGGTTTGTTAGTTGTAGTTGTCCAAAGTTGTTACTTATTTTGTACTAGTAATGTGCATAGTTTAATCATTCTTATTTAAGTTGTGTGTATATTATTTCATTAGCTACATTCGCATTAACATTGTATGTAAGGGAATAATGGATTATCATTAAGTTATGTAAGTAAATGTTAATGAATAATATATGTAGCCTGTTTGACATTGAGGGTCTTTTTTAGATTATGATGGAGTGTGGTGTGAAATCCTTGGGTGAGAATTATGACTATGACATAGTATAGTATTATCGTTGTCTTGATTGATCAATACTATCTCTAGATTAAATGTTATATTCTGTTAGATTATACGAGTGTCAACACAAATTATCTCTTATATTAGATGTGTGTATACTTATGCAAAAGTAAATTGGAAGCTGAGGTTGCGATTAAATGAGTAAGAATACAATCAATTTCAATCTACATATCAAATACAACTTATATGGAGTATTTAGGTAAAAATAAGCTTATCTACAACCTAGTGTTTACATGTTCCCAAATCCAAAATAACGTGACTTTTTATACGATATAGCTGGATTAATTTACGTAAATTGATGTTAATCAACATGTTTGTTGGAGATATGGTAATATCTATCTTAGGTATATGGGTTGTAATAGTATAAGGAATATTAGTGTTTGGTAAATTCTAGTTATGGTAGCATTCTATGTGTTTGGTAAATTCTAGTTATGGTAGAACTCTATGTCGTAGAGATTATCTCCGACTTATTCTCTAAGTTATCTCTTGTATAAATAAGGGTTCATCCCTAACCTCAATCAGGGGTCAAGACACATCAATTACATCAATATACGAATCTCTTTATGTCGTATTCTCTATCTCTCACATATTTCTTCATGGCAACAGAGCCTCTTTCCTGAGGACTCTTCAAATTTCGCTTCCGCTCCGCTGGTGGGTGATCTAATCAAGCCCACCGGCGGGATTTCTCATCAATTATAATGGTTTTTTTTAATTTCTCATCGATTATAATGAGTTTTTTTTTCTCTCAATTTCTTCTTTTGCCGTATGTCCACAGCTGCTACCATACTCTTACCTCTTATTGACAAATTTGTCATGCCGTTTGTCTTGTCTTACACGGCTTTTGTCATTATTCCAAACACAATATTTTCTCAATTGATCTTTCAATTTGATTGCCGTTTACATGATTTCTTCGTACGGCGTCCTTATTGTTCCCTAACCCAAAGCCTACCTAATCTCACCTTAATTAATCCCTTTTGTCAATTATCAATTCGTTATTGACCCCCCCTCGTATTGTTGCTGCCCCTAAATCTGGCTCTCGTCATCGCCGATTATTGTTCGCAGCCCTCTATAATCATCTTTCTCGTAGTCTTTTTTCTGTTGTTATTGATCAATTGTCCTTGGTTTGTGGTGCATTGCCGTCTTTATCGTCATGGTTATGTTATGCTAGAATCAATTCAATTATTGGTCAAGTTATCACCTTTTTCGTCGTCCTTACGTGGAGCATGTAACACGTTCTCAACTGTGTGGCTTTCCAGCCGAGTCCATCGAATATCACCGGCCCCTCACAAGCAAGTTGCAGTAGGCTTTCCCGGATCAACGACTCGTGTTTCGCCTGGTTGTTTTTCTTCTTTCGACGACAAGCTATCTTCAAGACGTTATTATTTTGAGTTCCAATCGCACCGTTCGTGTTACTAGTACTGCCGCTGCGATTGCGAGGGAGTGTTGGAGATATGGTAATATCTATCTTAGGAATATGGGTTAGTATAAGGAATATTAGTGTTTGGTAAATTCTAGTTATGGTAGAATTCTATGTGTTTGGTAAATTCTAGTTATGGTAGAACTCTATGTCGTAGAGATTATCTCCGACTTATTCTCTAAGTTATCTCTTGTATAAATAAGGGTTCATCCCTAACCTCAATCAGGGGTCAAGACACATCAATTACATCAATATACAAATCTCTTTATGTCGTATTCTCTATCTCTCACATATTTCTTCAATGTTTGATGAACAAAGTGATGAAAAATAATATATGTTGTTTAGTTTTGGGCTAAAAAGGGACTAGCGAACTCCCCATACGGATAACTATTTTCCTATATAAATGTGTGGCTTGGTTGTTAACATATGTTTACAACTATGATTTTTGGACTATCGAGTCATTAAAGTTTCACTAGTAAAACATAGAAGATAAGGTAGTATCATGACTGTGATTGTTGATCAGTATCACAAAAAAAAAAAAGTATGTTGATCAATGATTATTGATTACAAATGTACACCACTACTATACCACATAAAACTATTACGATGGAGATAACAAAATGAGTTATGGTATGTTCAAGTAAGGTTGCAAAAATAAAAGGATTGAGATTTGTATGCTGAACAAAAATTTGTAACAAAAAAAAACAAATGAACGAAATTTTGAAACAACAAAAATTAAAAGAAGTATTGTCCCACATCAACCAAAAAGGAGGATGTCGGCAATCTTGCACTATATAAATAGCATGGCTTTGAACCTCTATAAGTCTGTTGTACTGCTATAGTGTTATTGCCTATGGTTTGCCTTATAGGTCGTGCCTAAGTATGGGAAAATGGCTCGTGCCGTAGCTGCAAGCTGGCCATAAATTACTAAGCCTTATATAGCACATTCACTATTATATTAGTGAGGCCAAATTGCGCGGGTACCCGTTACCTGTTGTTGCCATTGACGGGTACGGGTCCGGTTCCCAATTTTTTGGACCCGTTAGTAACGAGTCCGGTTTCGGGTATTGAGTTTTAATACCCGTTGAAAACGAGTCCGACTCCGTTGATGCTCACTCCTAGCTCATATATATGATCAATTTAAAATAGATTCCTATCATCATACTAACAACAAGGACTTGACCTTTTAGAGCCCAAACCAGGATTTACGGGTTTAAGAGGTGGCTTCCCATTTTATTGGGTTGTGTTGCGACGGACGGTGGTTCGCGTTGTTACAGATGGTATTAGAGCAACCCTACGACCGCTTACTGATTATTGGGGCAAGGCCAAGGTCCGCCGTCTAGCGGGGGAGATCTTCGGCCTGTGACTATTGGTATGAATTGGTTGAGGCGCAACGGGGACGTTACGTTCTTTAAGTGGGAATTTTTGTAACACTAGGGATTATGGAAAATGGTTTATGGAGTTGGTTTGTCCCACATTGGAAAACTAAAGCTCATATGATCAGTTTATAATAGATTCCTACCATCATACAAACAACAAGACCTTCACTTATTAGAGCCCACGATAGGATATTCGGGTCTAAGGGGTGACTCCACATCTTATTGGGTTGTGTTGCGACGTATGATGGATCGGGTTGTTACTGTTACAGTTGGGTATAATTTGTACGCTTATCTATTTAAGTGTTACTGAACTATTATATCATTATATAATAATTACTAATACATCATATTAGCTCTAAATATAACTCTTAGCAATCTATACTTATCTATTAATTGTCTACCATTTGCGCCTACGTGGCAGCCTCCTAACAAAAATGCCTATGTGTACAAAAATAAGCCAGGTCACGGGTGAGTTGTCGGCTCTTAATTGTTCTAATTTGCACGTCAATCTCCACAAGTCTATCCATTTTCCCCCGGCATTCAATAAGTCAGTTCCCCTTCTTTCTCTTCTCTTGCTCCGTTCATCTCCTGAACTTCCAAAAGGCAGACTCTTTGTATATCTCCACCCCTCTCCATAGACTCCAATTAATGGCTCTCACTCAATGTCTGGCCCAACTGCATGATCAAAGGTTTCCCAAACGTCCTTGAGCATTTGTAATCCTCCATAAAGCTTTGTTCTCAAGGTTTTATCCTATCGCTTGAGCATTTGTTATCCTCTCACCTTTTTTCGTTCAATTCAATTGAATACATGTACAGTTCTCCATCGCGATTGATTGCAAAAAAAATTCGTGCAATTCTATTGAATACCAGTGTAGTTTCCGTTCGATTTTTTACATTCTTGAATATATTTGCTGAATTTTGATATGCAATTATTGTGTGATTAAAATTGATCTCTATTGACAGAGTCGGATGAGGCAATCGCGGAGATGCCGACCGGTTAATTAAAGATGAGAAACAACATGAATATCATGTCAATCCGATTTGATTTCCTGGGTATCAGGTTAGCCGCATTCAATTTGCATCAATTCAGTCGTATTCATATCATGAATACATCTTCTCAATGTTTTAGCAAATTGTTTAAATGGGTCAGATTGATGTTAGACACATACCAAAACACCAATTCTTCAGTCATAGATTCATTCGATTTCAATTACAAGATTAATGGATCAGAATTGTTGTTAGAAGCAATCGGAGGAGGAATTCGGTAGGGAGTTGAAGGAATTGGTTGGAGCTAGCTTCGTCGATTGAGTTGCGGCTGAAACTCCGAGAGGATGGTCGGGTAAACGTTAAAGCTTACCCGATATTCTTACCCGACCTTCGCGATTTGTGGTAAATCACTTCCTCTCATCAGTACTGATTTTGTGGTTCAAATTTTTTCGAACCTTTTCCCAACTTAAATCTTTTTGGTGTCCAACAGTAAGTTTTCCTGGCAACAAATTAAAAATTATATATAGTAGATTCATGAGTTTGTTTGCATTAATTTAAGAGTGCATCCACATATTTTTCTTTGTTTGGTTAACATTAATCATTATCAATTATCTCTGCATAGCATGAATATAGCTTTGGAAAGAATTTTTTGCAGACTTATCGGCCCATTTTAAAGGATTAGAGAATTTGGTGAGTCTTTCAATCATCTTATTTCTTGATTTTGAATTTTATTTTTTTCTATGGTTTTAGTTAACTTATTTCTTCTACTATATAACTGACGTTTTCATCTAGATGTATTTGATTTGTTAGTTCTTGCAGTGACTTAGGTTGAGTTTAATTTTGGTTTGATGTTCAACAGTTATGATTCCTGGCGGTGTATTCCAGTTTGGTATGCGCACAAAACTGCAGCAAGTGCTGATCTAAATCGCAAAGTGTGACTTTAGACGAGAGGTAAAATTTAAAACTCGACATTATTAATTTGCGAATTATTGAAGTTGTTAGAAATATTTCTTGGTGGGTTGATTTTGTGCATTAAGGATGAATTGGGAAGAAGGACAGTGATCTCTTGGTCAGTCGGCACTGATTTTTACACTTGGTTAGTAGGTATCGTACCCATCATTGGATTGTCAAGCATCTGTCCCTTCCATTGATTTGCCTTGGCTCTGTTCATTAAAGAATTTTGATTTGCTTGAGTTTTTTTTTTTTTTGTATGTTTTCAACAAAAGAAACTCAAGTTCGATAGTGTATGCTAACAGAATAAAGCCAATTTGTCCTGTATTAGAAATGGAAAAGAGCTAACAAGTATCGTTAGAACTTAGACGCTATCTTTGGCCATCTAATGTTCAAAGTATTATTTAATATGCTATGCTCTTATGTTTTTATTTACTCCAGTTTGACTCCAAGTGATTTGGGATCATAATAAAACTATGATTTGAGGCTAATGTTTTATTGTAAGAAGTCAAGAAAAGCACCTACGAGGCTACGGCTCGACCGAGGGCACCTTCAGTACACAAGCTTGCTATTACAATATTTGATCAGCTTGCTATTACAATGAAGAGAAACGGAGTTGAGGATGATACGATCAAACTCATGCTATTTGCGTTCTCTTTGAGGGATGGTGCGAAACGTTGGTTAAACTCACACCCTCCAAATACCTTGAACCCATGGCTCGACCTCACAAGAGCCTTCCTTGACAAGTACTTCCCTCCATCCAAAACCGCAAAAGTGAGGACGGAAATTCAAACTTTCCGACAAGACGAGATGGAGAGTTTGAGCGAAGCTTGGGATAGGTATAGGGATTTATTGAGAGCTTGCCCTCACCATGGGATACCGGATTGGATGACCACCCAAACTTTCTACAATACGCTTATGCCTCAAACAAAGGCTACGATGAATGCTAGTGCGGGTGGAGCATTCGATGAGTTGGGAGATGAAGCCGCCACGGCTTTGATCAAGAATGTAACAGCCCACATCCACCGTCTGTCGCAACACAACCTAATAAGATGGGTAGTCACCTCTTAGACCCGTAAATCCTCTCGTGGGCTCTAAAAGGTGAAGGCCTTGTCGGTAGTATGATGGTAGGAATATATTATAAACTAATCATATGAGCTTTAGTTTCCCAATGTGGGACAAATCAATTCCATAAACCACTTTCCATATTCCGTAGTATTACAAACTCCCCCACTTAGAGAACGCAACGTCCTCGTTGCGCCTCGGCCAAACCATATCAACATCAACATAGGTCCAAGATCTCCCCCACTAGACGGCTGGTCTGGGCCTCGCCCCAGCACCCATCACGCGGTCGCAGGGTTGCTCTGATACCATCTGTAACAGCCGATCCACCGTCCGTCGCAACACAACCCAATAAGATGGGTAGTCACCTCCTAGACCCGTAAATCCTCTCGTGGGCTCTAAAAGATGAAGGCCTTGTTGGTAGTATGATGGTAGGAATCTATTATAAACTAATCATATGAGGTTTAGTTTCCCAATGTGGGACAAATCAATTGCATAAACCACTTTCCATATTCCGTAGTGTTACAGAGAAGATGGCTAGGACCGACTCACATTGGGGCACTACGAGGACTCCTTCCAAGGTTGCTCAAGTGAAGTCCGACCCGGAGCTATACTCCCTCATCGGAGACCTTACGAAGAAGGTAGAGTCCCTTACTACCCCTTTTAGAGGTATTCATTATTTGCAAAATCCCCAACATGTCTCCCAATCCCCCATGAATGTGAGTGCCATGTCCTCTTATTGTGAGTCATGTGGTGGTATTGGTCATTCCTATGATATTTGTTCTTCTCAATCCATGAATTACGTGAATGTAAGTCCTAACATGAGTCAAGACATGAATGCCCTCCAATCCTACAACCCAAGGCCACAACACAATGCCTACTCAAATTCTTACAATCCGGAGTATAGAATTCATCCCAATCTTTCCTATCGGAGTCAAAATGTCGAAAATTCCCATCAATTAGCCTTGCCTCCACCCGGATTTGGCCAACAAAGACCCCCTTTTCAAGGCCACAATAACCAATTCAATCATGGTTCTTCAAATTCTCAAAGTGCCCAACCTTCTCAATTGACCAATATTGAAAACATGTTGAGTGGTCTCATTTCTAACCAAGTCAAAACCAATGAGAATGTCCAAGGCCAATTCCGACAATTAAACAATAGGTTTGACACTCTTCGCACAAAGCTTTAGAGACACAAGTTGCTAACCAAGCTTTAGCCAACCCCATGAGGCAAACCGAAGCATTCCCGGGTCAAACCTCAAACCCTAAAGACCCCCCCCCCCCACCATGTGAATGCCATCACTACAAGGAGTAGGTTAGCTTTGGAGGATCCCTACAAGGATCAAGGATCTTGAGGTCGGGGGTAGTCCGAATGTTGTTGTGAGTGAGAAAGAGTGTGAGGCTCCTTTGCCCCCCAAACTTGATGATGTTTTGCTTGAAAATGATGATGTGAAAGACGATAATGATTTTTCTAATGAGAAAACGATTGAGAATCCCACTAAATCGCCAAGTCGTACGTATGTGCCTCCCCTCCCCTTCCCCCAAAGAGCTAAAAAGGAACATGGAGATCAAAAATTTGGTAAATTTGTGGAGATGCTTAAGAAGTTAGAAATCTCTATTCCGTTCACCGAGATCATCACTCAAATGCCAACTTATGCTAAATTTTTAAAAGATGTGTTGACCAAAAAGAGAACTATTGGTGATAATGAGTTTGTGTCTTTGAAGGAAGAGTGTAGTGTCGTCTTGCTTAACAAAATGCCAACTAAACTCAAAGATCTCGGTAGCTTTTCTATTCCTTGCATGGTTGGTAATGTGCATATTGATCGTGTTTTGTGGGTGCTAGTGTGAGTCTCCTACCCCTTTCTATTGGCCGAAAACAAGGTCTTGGAGAGTTGATTCCCACTAGGATGACTCTCCAATTGGCGGATAGATCCATAAAGCATCCCGTTGTGATACTTGAGAATGTCCCGGTCAAGGTGGGCAAGTTCTACATTCCGGCCCATTTTGTTGTCCTAGACATGCCCGAAGACAACCATACCCCCATCATTTTAGGTAGGCCTTTTATGCCTACCGGATGAGTCTTGGTTGACGTTAAGAGTGGGAAATTGTGTAACACCCCGTGTTTTTGATACTTTAAATTATTGAGGTTTACCGAGAAATAATCATTTTAAGGTTTCTATATTCTATTTTTGGAGAATTAGAGTTTCTTTCCTAATTGGGTTAGTGTGGGAATCGGGTAATTCGATTAGTAATTTACCGAAACCCGTCTTTCTAAAACCCGTACCCTAAACTATAAATAAAAAGAAAAACCCAAACCCTTCCCTCACTTATTCCCGTCGCCAGAGAGAAGCAGGAGAAAAGGAGAGCACGAGAAAGAGAAAAGAAAAAGGGAAGACAAGAGAGAAGAAGAGGAGACGCGGCGCACGCATCCCGAGGCCGCCGCACGCCGCCGCCGACCACCCTAGCGCCACCACCGCACCTCTTTGCCCTCTCTCTTGGTTTTGTAACCAAGAGTTGTAAGTTTTAAACCCCTTTCTTATAGTTTTCAGATTAGGGTTTTTCTACTATTCATGTTAATTGAACTTTAAGCATGAATTTGGTGATGATTAATTATTGTTGGGTTTGTAGTTATAACTAGTTGTGTTTCGATGCATGAAATATTAAGGTTGAGAATTAGGGTTCTTATGATTGAAATTATAATGAATTGATGATGATTTTATGATTGGAATTGTATAGAACTTGGAGGGATTGATGGTTATGATGTGTTAACCATGTGGTTTTAGTTTGGGGATGTTCTAAGATGTTTTTAGGGTGAGAAAGACATTCTGTCCAGATCTAATCTTGTCTCAATTTGAGTATTATTATCGATGTTTTGATGGTTTAATAATGGGATTATGTTGTTGGTATGATTGGTAAGGTGCTGTGCGAATTTGGTATCGTTTGGAAATCGTTTGAGTATAGAAATCTGAATCTAGAGAGGCCTTGTTTGTGCTAGAAGTGTGTTGGTTGGTAATTAGTGGTTTGTTGTTGGTTTCTAGGTTGTGTGTTCAAGGAAGTACCGTTTTAAAGTCTTGAGTTGATCTTGTGATCTTGCTAGTAAGGTAAGAACGTTGGTTACAATCCCAACCGCGAAATCCAACCCTTCCAAACTATCATTCCTTGAATCTAATCTTGTTTTGATGACCATTGTTCACAGATTATTCTTACCTTTGTCTTATTGTTTCTATATCAATCTCGTTGAAATTAACCTTGCAGCAATAGCCTTTCGGCTTTCACCCTTCCCGGCCTCTCGGCTTCCGTGGCACAACCGGCTCGGCCCTTCTCGGCCACTCGGCTTTTCCTCGGTCGAGTGTGCGTTGTTGCTTCTCTAGTCTCGATAATACTGATTCTTATGTTTAATAATTGTAATAATGATTTTAAGATATGATTTGGGCGCATGAAAGTGTACACTGATACTAATGATTGTGAATGAAGATGATGTTGTTGGTTACCACCTAGAGTAAGGTGACACGGCTTGGGTCGGTCACCTCTGTACCTTTGTATAAAGGGAGTCTGTGGTCGGTTAGCTACCGGCTTCCTAATTGGCTTCCTCCTAGAGGCTTCGCATCCTACTGGTCCTCTAGAGAGGGGTGTGCACACTCTGAGTCATTAGGGGTTGTTTATGGTACTCTAGCTCGCATCGGTTCGAGATTGTGGTGGCTGTGGGGTACGAACCCAGCCTTAATAAAATGTACGTAATATGATTGTTGAATCTTGTATCGCTATGGTGACTGATGTAATAGTTTGATGATGTAACGGTTGCCCATTATTTGTTTGCTACGCCCTTCAGGCGCGTATCTTTTGTCTTCTTATTCTTTTGTGTTTCTTACTCAGCCTATATGCTGACGTCCTTTCTTCTGCTTCGTTCCCTACCATATTCTGGGGCCTACGTCATTGTCGATGGCGTAGTTGACAGGTCTTGATGATGTGGATGCTTGGTTTAAGAGTCGTCTGCATGCTGGGGATTTTTATAAACATTATTTAAGTTTGATTTCACTTGGATTGTGTAACTTGAGTTTAGTTTTGAGAATTGTAACTCGACAATTGTTTAAGACTTCCGCTGTTTCATTTTTATTTAGTATTGTAGTCGAATATCTAGCCTAGCAATTGACTTGGTAGTCAATTGCGGCGTGACAATTCTATACATTTCGTTGAGTAAATTTTAGGGTTGTTACAGTTGGTATCAGAGCGACTAGGTTCTGATTCGTCGAGTCTACAAAAAAAAATTTCAAAACTTGTTTTAAAGAGATTTTCAAACTGGGAATGGGATGGGTGCATTCATACGCATGTTGATTGCTAAATGTTATGTATCAATTAGTGCCTAACCATTTGATTTAGTGATTTCTTTTGGGATCTCTAACCTTGATGATTTGACAGATGATTACTGACCCACTTGGATTCGCTTGGGCTTTTGGGATTGATGGAGTGATTGGAGACCCAGCAATTGAGGCAAAGACTGATTCAATAGCTATGAATCCAGGGCTGTTTTACATACCTATAGGATGGGGAGAACCCGTTGCACATTTTGTTGACAGAGTGGTAACTAAACTTGGAGTGGGCAAGGAAACCTATAACTGGGCTTTGAATGAAGAAGTGATAATGTTTGTGGTCATGATTAACCTGAGGAATGAGGCACGATGGGATCATGTGCACAAGCGCCTTGAGAGAATGACTTACTTCGCATGCCATTTTGGAGACTTGAAGTATCTGATAACTGATTCAGGAGAGCCTTTGACAGTGGAAGAACTGAAGGCCATATTGAAATACGAAGACTTGCTTTACAGGAACATGGTAGATGATTTGGAGAAACTGCCTGAGTACTTGGTGGAAGCCACCATTCACCCTAACTACCCTCACCCAAACCCCTATAAGGTTTATAAGGATAAAGCTGAGGAAAGAAGGGGGAATGTTTTGGCTACTCACCTTGCCAGCAAGAACATAAAGCCTGGAAAACGCTACTACATACCTTCCCCACCCGAGTCACCTGTGTCTATTAGAGGAGGAGGTTTACTCAGGCGCACCGCTCGAAAGAGTGTGCGTCCATTTATCTTGCGTAGAGCTAACCCTGAACCTAATAGGAGGGAGACAGAGGATGAGGGTGGAAGCGAGCATAGGCCACTAACCTCTAGTGAAGGGGCTGCTCAACAGGAAGGTGAAGGCTCGAATGAAGTAGGAAGCCATGAATGAAATGCTTGAAGTCATAACTCGAAAATATTGGGGGACTATATGCTAGGATATTATTATTATTGCATTTGTTTTTAAGTCAAATAATGTGTAATGTGAAACCTATAGACAAGTATGTGTTGCATGAGTCATAAGAGGGGACCACACCCCAATACTACTACGAAGTATGCTTAATTAATAAAGGTCGATGTGTTTTAAAGTGCTATTTGTGGTCTATTGCTTGTGTTTGACGTTGTGATTGAAATTCTGACTCGGCCTTTTGCTTCTGATGTAGGCACGATTCATGCTACAGTGAACACAGGTCGTGTTCCGGAAAAAAAAAACGAAAACTTTTGAAAAGTTAAACTCCCACGAGACGAGTAGCTGGATGTTGATTATCATGTATATATAATTCTGGAATGAATTCTTTACATGATTTACTGATTTTGCGTTTATGCGTTTGATTATTGATTGGTATATCTTGATTTATGATTATAAATGTATAAAATGATTTGGGAATTGATTGAAGTGGTTACATCTGATTCGAATGTTGATGCCGTATAGACAATGGTGCGAAACAACGTTCCTGATTTGACAGCTATTCTGGCTCAATTGGTACAAAACCAGGATACAATGACTCAAGCTATGGCTCAGATGGCCAACAACGGGGGAAACGGTCAAGTGAATAATAATAATAATAATGCAGGAAACGATGATGAAATGTTGTTGGCAAAGATGTCACATGCCGTACAGAAGAAGAGGCCTAACAATTTCACTGGGAAAGGAGAACCCAGTGTGCTTTTGGACTGGTTGGAAGATATGGAGAGGATCTTCTTAACAGTTGGCTGCCCCAATAATTGCAAGGTTAAGGTTGTTGTGTTCTACCTTAAAGAGGTAGCTGGACGCTGGTGAATGAAGATTCAGGACGCATTCTTCAAACCAATACAGGAGAAGCTAGCTGATGGAACCGTGGTGGAACATTACAGGGATTGGGCAGTTTTCAAACATCTTATTGAAACAGAGTTCTTCCCGGAGCATCTGAAAGAACAAAAAGTAGCTGAATTTGAGGCTTTACAGCAGACTCAGGGAATGTCTGTTAAGGAATTTTATGACAAGTTCGAGGACATGAACAGGTTTGCTGAGAGCGTGACCCCAACTGAATCTGCCAGAGCCAATAGCTTCAGAAAGAAACTACTTTGGAGCATTAAAGGATGGTTCGTCTCCGAACGGTTCCACACTGTGAAAGAAGTTTATGAAAAGGCCACAACGGTAGAGCAGAATATGGAAACAATGAGTGCGGAAATTGGAGGGAAGAGAAAGGACAGCCCTCTTGATCTGATGAACAACCCTCCCAAGAAAGGAAATTTTGGGAACTTCAAGGGAAAGGCGCAGTCAACCGGGACTGAAAACACAGGATTTAAGAATTTCCCTGCAAATAGAGCTCAGAGTTCGGGTACCACCTAGAATGGTCCCTGTAGGAGATGTCAGCAATACCATGCAGGAAGGACCTGCACGGGAGAAAGGATCACTTGCTTCCATTGTGGTAAATCGGGACACAAGGTCACGGAATGCTACTCTAAAATGCGAGGGAACCCGCCGGCAGTGCCTTCAGGAGGGTCTGTGGCCCCGAGCAAATTTCAAAACTTCAGAGCTCCAAGTGGTTATGCTGGTTCAAATAACGCCTACAGAAACCCAGCACCAACTAAGGGAACTGCCTCCGCAGCACCAGCTAAGCAAGCAGGATCAGCCAGTGTGGCCACCACAGCTAAGAAAGCTACAGGGCAGTTGTATGTTATGAATGCCGAGGAAGCTGAAAACACCGATGTCGTCTCGGGTAAATTTCCTGTTAACTCAGTAATTGCAAATGTTTTGTTTGATAGTGGTGCGTCCCACTCGTTTATTGCAGATAAGATTGTGGAGAAATGTGGACTTAGTGATAGTTCAGCAGTGGATTTTGAGTTTTCAATGCCTAATGGGTCTAATGTTATAAGCAAGAGTCAGTTTAAAGATGTGCATGTGGTAATTTGTGGTCATGAGTTTAAATCGGACTTGATAGTTTTTCTCCTAACAAATTTTGATGTGATATTGGGAATGGATTGGATGGGTCGATACAAGGCAAGAATAGATTGTTGGATAGGAAAATTTTCTCTTCGAGGACAGAAGAATGCTCATGTTACCTATCGCGTACTCCCTAAGCGACCAAGGATAAAACTGGTGTCCGCCATGAATTTGAAGAAACAAATAACTATGGGTGAGCCTCTATTCTTATGTCATGTACGGGATACCCGCGTGGAATATCCTGAACTAGGAGATGTCGAGGTAGTAAGCGAGTATCTGATGTCTTTCCTGAGAAGATTCCAGGGATGCCTCCGAAGAGAGAGGTGGAGTTCAAGATTGAGTTGGTACCAGGAACAGGCCCTATTGCTAAGTCGCCTTACCGAATGGCACCGGTAGAGATGCAGGATCTGAAGAAACAGCTTGACGAACTGGTGGAAAAGGGCTATGTACGGCCAAGTGTTTCACCCTGGGGAGCACCTGTCTTGTTTGTAAGAAAGAAGGATGGATCGATGAGACTGTGTATCGATTACAGGGAACTAAATAATGTGACTATCAAGAACAGATACCCCTTACCCAGAATTGACGATTTATTTGATCAACTAAAGGGTGCAAGTGTGTTCTCAAAGATTGATTTGAGGTCTGGGTACTATCAATTGAAAGTGGCTGACGAGGATGTACCAAAGACTGCATTTTCAACTAGATATGGGCACTATGAGTTCACAGTAATGCCCTTTGGGTTAACCAATGCACCAGCAGTATTCATGGACCTCATGAATCGTACCTTTCGACCCTACTTGGATAAGTTTGTGGTCGTGTTTATTGATGATATTTTGATTTACTCCAAGAACGAGGAGGAACATAAGGAACATTTGAGGACAGTTTTGGAAATCTTGCGAGAAAAGAAACTTTATGGTAAGTTCTCGAAGTGTGAATTTTGGCTGGATAAGGTAGCATTTTTTGGGACATGTGATATCTAAGGACGGAGTTGCAGTGGATCCAGCTAAGATCAAGGCGGTCAAGGACTGGCCGGCCTCTAAGAATGTGTCTGAGATTAGGAGCTTTTTGGGACTTGCAGGATATTACAAGAGATTTGTGAAGGATTTCTCAAAGATTGCTAAACCAATGACGACTTTGATGAAGAAAACCACAAAGTATAAATGGGATGAGAGTTGTGAGAAAGCCTTTCAGACTCTAAAGGAACGGTTAACCACATCTCCAGTGTTAGCACTACCTGATGAAAACATACCATATGAGGTGTACACTGACGCTTCAAAGAATGGTTTGGGATGTGTCCTAATGCAGAAATGGAGAGTAATCGCCTATGCGTCTAGGCAACTCAAAAGTTATGAGGAAAACTATCCGACCCATGATTTGGAGCTAGCAGCTGTAATTTTCGCATTGAAGTTGTGGAGACACTATTTGTTCGGAGTGACTTTCAAAATCTTTTCCGACCATAAGAGTTTGAAGTAAATATTCACCCAGAAGGAGCTAAATATGCGACATAGGAGGTGGTTGGAGTTGATCAAGGATTACGACATGGAGATACTGTACCATGAAGGAAAAGCCAATGTTGTAGCTGACGCATTGAGCAGGAAGTCTCTACATACAGTGCAATTGATGGTTCAAAGAGAGAAACTAAGGAACGAATTTCTCAACTTTGGTGTTCAGTTAACAGAGCCAGGAGTAACACCTGGAACAACCGTGGTTGAGGATGGCTTATTTGGGGAGATCAAAGGATTACAGGAGACAGACAAAGTAATACCAGACAAGATGGCAAAGGAGCCTGAACTGGTCAAAAGAGGTGAAAATGGAGTAATTCGATTCCAAGACAGGATCTGTGTACCTAATAATGGAACATTGAGAAAAAAAAATTTGACAGAAGCCCATGCCAGCAGATACTCGGTACACCTAGGTGGAGATAAGATGTACCAAGATTTGAGGAAGGTGTTTTGTTGTCAGGAATGAAGAAGGAAGTGGCTGACTTTGTTTCTAGGTGTTTAGTTTGCCAAAAGGTTAAGAGTGAACACAAGAGACCTCAAGGCAAACTACAACCCTTACCAGTGCCGGAGTGGAAATGGAGTTCCATATCCATGGATTTCATTGCTGGATTACCTAGGACACCTAAAGGCAACAATATGATTTGGGTAATAGTGGACAGATTGACGAAATGCGTACACTTTATACCCATGAAGGACACATGGAAGAAGAAACAGTTGGCTGATGCCTACGTACACAATGTGTTGAAACTCCACGGTACTCCAAAGGAGATTGTGTCTGATCGTGATGCGCGTTTTGTCTCTCGATTCTTGGAAGAAGTTGCAAGAAGCTTTAGGTACAAAACTTCTTATGAGTACTGCGTTCCACCCAGCGACAGATGGTCAAACGGAACGGACAAACCAGGTCTTGGAAGACATGTTGAGAGCTTGTGCCTTACAATACCAAGGTGGATGGGAGGACAAGCTAGATTTAGTCGAGTTTTCCTACAACAACAGCTACCAAGCCTCAATAAAGATGGCACCATACGAAGCTCTGTATGGAAGAAAATGCAGGAGTCCAATTTGTTGGAATGATATAAGCGAAACGGTGGTCTTGGGTCTAGATTACATTGAGGAGATGACAGAACAGGTAAAACTGATTCAGGAGAGACTCAAGGCTGCACAGGATCGACAAAAGAGTTATGCTGACAAAACTCGCAGTCATATAGAATTTGCTGAAGGTGACATGGTGTTGTTAAGAGTGTCACCTACCAAAGGTGTTATGAGGTTTGGAAAGAAAGGGAAATTGAGTCCTAAGTTCATTGGACCATACAAGGTGACTAAACGTGTTGGGGAGGTCGCATATGAGCTGGATTTGCATGCGAACCTCGATAAGGTCCATAATGTCTTCCATGTTTCCCAACTCAGACGTTACATCATCGATCTGTCGCACGTTTTGAACCCAGAGACTATTGAGTTGGATGAAACTATGACCTATGAAGAGGCACCACTGAAAATCCTGGACACCAAAGTGCGAAAAACTAGACGAACAGAAACGACTATGGTAAAGGTGTTGTGGTGTAACAATAACGTTGAGGAAGCTACTTGGGAAGTAGAATCGGTTATGCGCGAGAAGTACCCTCATTTGTTTACTTAAGGTACTTCGGTTTGGGGCGAACCTTCGTTTTAAGGGGGATGAGAACCCCGCGCGCTTTACTTTCGATTATTTGTGTGATGTGATTGATATTTTGATTCATGTGATTCTGTAATTTCCGATTCTTCTTTCTGTGGTTGATTGTTCATACCACGACTACAGAGTTGTTTCCCATCTCTATCCTCATTCATACTCCTGTTGTTGTTTTGCCTTGAACATATTCTTATGTTCTTGTTCTATCACTTCGAATATCCTTGTTACCTTGTGACCGACATTTCTAGAGTGGGGTTTGACTTTTAAGGATGGGTTTAAAGATTCGGGACGAATCTTTGTTTTAAGGAGGGAAGACTGTAACACCCCGTGTTTTTGAGACTTTAAATTATTGAGGTTTACCGAGAAATAATCATTTTAAGGTTTCTATATTCTATTTTTGGAGAACTAGAGTTTCTTTCCTAATTGGGTTAGTGTGGGAATCGGGTAATTCGATTAGTAATTTACCGAAACCCGTCTTTCTAAAACCCGTACCCTAAACTATAAATAAAAAGAAAAACCCAAACCCTTCCCTCACTTATTCCCGTCGCCAGAGAGAAGCAGGAGAAGAGGAGAGCACGAGAAAGAGAAAAGAAAAAGGGAAGACAAGAGAGAAGAAGAGGAGACGCGGCGCACGCATCCCGAGGCCGCCGCACGCCGCCGCCGACCACCCTAGCGCCACCACCGCACCTCTTTGCCCTCTCTCTTGGTTTTGTAACCAAGAGTTGTAAGTTTTAAACCCCTTTCTTATAGTTATCAGATTAGGGCTTTTCTACTATTCATGTTAATTGAACTTTAAGCATGTATTTAGTGATGATTAACTATTGTTGGGTTTGTAGTTATAACTAGATGTGTTTCGATGCATGAAATATTAAGGTGGAGAATTAGGGTTCTTATGATTGAAATTATAATGAATTGATGATGATTTTATGATTGGAATTGTGTAGAATTTGGAGGGATTGATGGTTATGATGTGTTAACCATGTGGCTTTAGTTTGGGGATGTTCTAAGATGTTTTTAGGGTGAGAAAGACATTCTGTCCAGATCTGATCTTGTCTTAATTTGAGTATTATTATCGATGTTTTGATGGTTTAATAATGGGATTATGTTGTTGGTATGATTGGTAAGGTGCTGTGCGAATTTGGTATCGTTTGGAGATCGTTTGAGTATAGAAATCTGAATCTAGAGAGGTCGTGTTTGTGCTAGAAGTGTGTTGGTTGGTAATTAGTGGTTTGTTGTTGGTTTCTAGGTTGTGTGTTCAAGGAAGTACCGTTTTAAAGTCTTGAGTTGATCTTGTGATCTTGCTAGTAAGGTAAGAACGTTGGTTACAATCCCAACCGCGAAATCCAACCCTTCCAAACTATCTTTCCTTGAATCTAATCTTGTTTTGATGACCATTGTTCACAGATTATTCTTACCTTTGTCTTATTGTTTCTATATCAATCTCGTTGAAATTAATCTTTCAGCAATAGGCTTTCGGCTTTCACCCTTCCCGGCCTCTCGGCTTCCGTGGCACAACCGGCTCGGCCCTTCTCGGCTACTCGGCTTTTCCTCGGCTGAGTGTGCGTTGTTGCTTCTCTTGTCTCGATAATACTGATTCTTATGTTTAATATTTGTAATAGTGATTTTAAGATATGATTTGCGCGCGTGAAAGTGTACACTAATCCTAATGATTGTGATTGAAGATGATGTTGTTGGTTACCACCTAGAGTAAGGTGACACGGCTTGGGTCGGTCACCTCTGTACCTTTGTATAAAGGGAGTATGTGGTCGGTTAGCTACCGGCTTCCTAATTGGCTTCCTCCTAGAGGCTTCGCATCCTACTGGCCCTCTAGAGAGGGGTGTGCACACTTTGAGTCATTAGGGGTTGTTTATGGTACTCTAGGTCGCATCGGTTCAAGATTGTGGTGGCTGTGGGGTAGGAACCCAGCCTTAATAAAATGAACGTAGTATGATTGTTGAATCTTGTATCGCTATGATGACTGATGTAATAGTTTGATGATGTAACAGTTGTCTGTTATTTGTTAGCTACGCGCCTTCAGGCGCGTATCTTTTGTCTTCTTATTCTTTTGTGTTTCTTACTCAGCCTGTATGCTGATGTCATTTCTTCTGCTTCGTTCCCTACCATATTCTGGGGCCTACGTCATTCTCGATGGCGTAGTTGACAGGTCTTGATGATGTGGATGCTTGGTTGAAGAGTCGTCTGCATGCTGGGGATTTTTATAAACATTATTTAAGTTTGATTTCATTTGGATTTGTAATTTGAGTTTAGTTTTGAGAATTGTAACTCGAAAATTGTTCAATACTTCCGTTGTTTCATTTTTATTTAGTATTGTAGTCGAATATCTAGCCTAACAATTGACTTGGTAGTCAATTGCGGCGTGACAATTCTATATATTTCGTTGAGTATATTTTAGGGTTGTTACAAATTGTCTTTTAATGTTGGTGATGATAAGATCGTGTTTCACTTGCCTCATACATTGAAAAAGCCTATGCTAGAGAGTTTGTGTAGTATTGATGTGCTTGACAATGTGTCCAATGTGCTTGGAATGGTAGAAGAGGGTGATCTCTCTGATGTGCTAAGTGACAATGTACTTGATTGCAATGATAAATGTCATGATGTGTTGAATGATAAGCTTGGCTCACTTGAGAGGTTACATGAAGTTGCTACCTCAACCAATGAGGAAGAGCAACCTTGGAAGCCGGAGCTCAAATCCCTCCCCTTATCTCTTAAGTATGCTTTTCTTGATGATCAAGGGCGCTTTCCCGTGATTGTCAATGCTAGCCTAAGCGACTCTCAACTTCAAAAACTTCTTGATGAGCTCAAACTTCATAAGAGTGCTTTAGCCTATCGCATTAATGATCTTAAGGGGATTAGCCCTAGAGTTTTCATGCATCGTATCCTTCTTGAAGAGGGATACCGCCCTTCTATTGAGGCTCAACGTCGATTGAGTCCCAATATGAAGAAGGTGAGGCGAAGTGAGGTGATGAAACTACTTGATGCGGGCATCATCTACCCAATTTCCGACTCTAAGTGGGTGAGCCCGGTTCAAGTAGTACCTAAGAAGGGTGGGATGACGGTTGTACAGAAAGAGGATGGTACCCTTGTTTCTACTAGAACCGTCAGGGGTTGGAGAATGTGTATTGACTACCGTAAATTAAACTCCGCCACCCTTAAGTATCACTTCCCTCTACCTTTCATAAGCCAAATGTTAGAGAGTTTGGCCAATCATGATTTCTTTTGTTTTCTCGACGGTTATTCCGGATTCTTTCAAATCCATATCCACCCGGAAGACCAAGAGAAGACTACCTTTACTTGTCCCTATGGCACATTCGCCTATCGAAGGATGTCATTCGGACTTTGCAATGCACCGGGTACCTTCCAAAGGTGCATGATGGCCATTTTCTTCGATTTTATTGAGAAAACTATGGAAGTGTTTATGGATGATTTTAGTGTGTTTGGCACTTCATTTGATGATTGTTTGAAAAACTTGTCTTGTGTGCTCGAACGTTGTGAAGAACAACACTTGGTCCTTAATTGGGAAAAGTGTCACTTCATAGTGAATGAAGGTGTTGTTCGTGGCCACGTTATTTCTTCAAAGGGGATTGAAGTTGACAAGGCGAAAGTGGAGGCCATTAAGAAACTCCCACCTCCTACGAATGTGAGAGGTGTGAGAAGTTTCTTAGGCCATGCCGGTTTTTACCGGAGGTTTATAAAAGATTTTTCAAAAATCGCCAACGCTCTCACTTCTCTCCTTGTCAAAAATAACCCCTTTGTATTTGATGCTTCTTGTGTTGAAAGCTTTAATAGGTTGAAAGAAGCCCTTGTCTTCGCACCGATCATCCAAGCTCCGGATCGGAATTTGCCGTTTGAGATAATGTGTGATGCGAGCGACTATGCGGTTGGAGCGGTGTTTGGGCAAATGAAAGATAAGAAGCTTAATGTCGTTTACTATATAAGCAACACTTTGGATGGAGCCCAAACCAACTACACCACAACCGATAAGGAAATGCTCGCGGTGGTGTATGCTATTGAGAAATTTCGATCGTATTTGGTGGGCTCCAAGGTAATTGTGCATACCGATCATGCGGCATTGAAGTATCTTATGAGTAAGAAAGAGGCTAAACCAAGGCTTATAAGGTGGGTGTTTTTCCTTCAAGAGTTTGATATTGTGATTAAGGATAAAGTGGGAGCCGAGAATGTGGTGGCGGACCATTTGTCAAGACTTAGGATGGAGGAGAGGAGAGATAAGGATGATGGACTTCCAATTGATGATGATTTGAGAGATGATTCTCTCATGTCGTTGATTTCCAAAACACCATGCATGGTACGCCGATATCGTTAATTACTTTGTTTCCGATTTTATTCCAAGAGAATTTGATGCTCAAGAGAGAAAGAAGTTGAGGTATGAGGCGAGGAGGTATTATTGGGAGGAGCCCTATTTGTTTAGATTGTGTATGGATGGGATGTATAGGAGATGTGTCACAACCAAGGAGGCGTTGGACATAGTTGCTCAATGCCACTCACCCCCCTATGGTGGTCACTTAGCCACATCAAGAACAATTGCAAGAGTGTCACAATACGGCTTCTATTGGCCGAGTTTATGCAAGGATCTACAGATTATGTGGTGAGGTGTGACTCTTGCCAAAGGAGGGGAAATATTGAAAGAAGAGATGAAATGCCTCTCAATTGCATGTTGGAGGTAGAACTTTTTGATGTTTGGGGAGTTGATTACATGGGACCTTTCTCTTCATCCAATGGGAATAGGTATATCTTGGTGGCGGTTGATTATGTGTCCAAGTGGAATGAAGTATTGGCCTCACCTACCAATGATGCCAAGACCGTTGCAAAACTCTTCAAAAATATCATCTTCCCAAGATTTGGAGTCCCTAGAGTGGTGATTAGTGATGGTGGATCTCACTTCACCAAGAAGACGTTTGAGGCTACTTTGAGAAAGTATGGGGTGCACCACAAGATCGCTCTAGCATATCATCCTCAAACAAGCGCCTAAGTTGAGGTTAGTAATCGCCAAATCAAGTCCATTTTGGAGAGAGTGAACTCAAAGCGCAAGGATTGGTCATCTAAGCTTAATGACACGCTTTGGGCACTTCGCACGGCTTGCAAAACACCAATAGGGACCACTCCCTACAAATTGGTGTATGGAAAAGCGTGTCATCTCCCCGTGGAGTTAGAGCACAAAGCTTGGTGGTCGATTAAGGGAAATCAACTTCGATAGTGGTCTACCCGGTGAAAAATGACTACTCCAACTTCATGAGGTTGAGGAGTTGCGCCATGAGGCGTATGAAAGCTCCAAAATCTACAAGGAAAGGACTAAGAAGTGGCACGATGCCAAGATACTCCACAAGGAGTTCAAAGTCGACGATGAAGTCCTACTCTTTAATTCAAGGTTGAAGTTGCGTAAAGTTGAAATCAAGGTGGTCGGGTCCTTTTAAGGTGAAGAAAGTTTATCCTTATGGAGTCGTTGAAATTCAAGACAAAGATGGTGAACCGTTTAAAGTTAATGGTCAACAGCTCAAGATTTACATGCAAGGACACCCGGTTGGCTGTATTGAGACATTTCGCCTAGAGGAGTGCCTCTAAGAGGGTTCTCAATGAATTTCTAAAGACGGTCCGGCGGGCCCACATAAATCTGCGCTTCTCGGGAGGCATCCCGAGCCCACTTGTACGTATTGGTGTGTTTTAGATCTAGTGTAGTGATTCTTGAAATCTTGGGGTGGAAATTTGAAAAATCGAGAATAATTGTTGAGTTTGGCTTTTGGAAGTTGAAGAATCGGGGTATGGAGAGATGTGGAGACCCTTGGGATGACATGACGTAACAATTTGGGTATCGGGTGAAGATGGTGCTCAAAACGGAGCAAGGAAAAGAAGCAAACGAGGCAAATGCGCCATCCACTCGCCGAGTGGACGGCTGAGTGTTGAGCACGCAAGAGGCAGCTCGCCGAGCGCTTGTCCACTCGGCCGAGTGGAAGGCATTTTTCTGCTCTTTGGCTCATTTTGGGTGATTTATGCAAGGGCATTTCCGTGTTTTGCCTCCCTCATCAGAAAAACACCCCCCTTATCACCCTCATCTTCATCTCCTTCCTCTCACTTCCTCACCCAAACTCCATTAAAATTCAAACCCAACTCCATCCTCTACCTTCTCTCTTCATTTTCACCCACTTCCACTCATCAAATTCACTCAATTTTTATATCAAACTCATCCTCTCCACTCCTACATTCTCATACACCCAATTATTTTCCCCAAAAACTCAAAAAAAAAATCTCACCAAAATTTCTCTCTCCTCTGAAATAACCCCCTTACACTTATCATTTCAACACCAAATTTTAAGGGGAGGTTTGTAAGGTTTAAGGGAGTGTGTTTGAAATTTGGGAGCAAAATTCGAAGTTTCATATTTGAACTTCCGATTTTGCCCCTCAAATTGGTGACGGTTTGTTGGGGTTGATTTTGAAGAATTTGGGGCATTGGGAAAGGACTAGGAGGCTCTTAGAGGCACCAATTGGAGGAAGATCATCATCATGGCTCCTAAACGAACTAGAACCGCAACCAACGGTATGACTCCCTCTCCCTTTGAACATGAGTATGAAATTATTCGTTGCAATTCTTTTGCTCATAGTTCTAGGAAATACAATGTTGGTTTTGATGATAGAGATGAGTACAAGATATTCAAGAAATTGTTAGATAAATCTCATCTTAGTACTCGTTGGCCTTGTTCTAGCACACTAGAAACCATGGGGATTTTCGATGAATTAAAGGATATGTGCAATTATGTGGGAATGGGGAGAATTTTTGAGGCAACCGAAAAAACGTATGTTGGCATAACGTGTGAGTTCTTTACAACGTTTCGTCTTAACAGTGTTAACACTTGTGTCCAATTCCAACTATTAGGTGATCGTCACAAGATGACCCTAGAGACTTTCGGTCTTTGCCTTGGCCTAATTAGGAACCCCCAAGGTGCGGCTCACCGTTACCGCGCCCTTGTGCACATGGACGTGCGCTCCGATTTGTGGAGCCATATTTCACGCGAACCCGCGGGCTTTTTAAGTGGTAAAGCCAAGGGGGCGTTGGTGGGCAACCCCATAATCCGCTACTTCCTTTGCATTATTGCGAATTCCCTCCTACCCACGATTGAAACGGCAAATCGTGTGTCCACAAGTGCTATGAGTTTCCTCGGGGATTGTCTCTATCAATCGGAGTTGTCCCTTGACATTGCCCTAGTTGTCGCAAACTATTTTCATAACTTAGCGGCCAAGAACGGTGAGGGGTTTACCCAAATCGGTTGTGGTGGTCCCGTGATCATCATAGCCGTGACCATGGGCTTTGAGGAGTCTGATTTTGGTCATCCCCTGTGCGTAGACAAAATTTGGCTTGATCATCCTTACCTTAATAAGAATTTTTTACCTTTTAGAGAGGGTGAGGGTCGACAACCCTGTTACTTGGCCCACATTACTGACGACCATGCGGTACTTCTACCGCACCCCGAGTGGGTGAGCCTCTCTAACCGTGCCAATTGGAGCATGCCCCTACGGAATGGTGAGTATGTTAGAATTCACGGGGCTTGGGAGGTCATGTACTATAGGTGGTCCGATGATTTAATTGTTTTTGAAAAGGCGATCCAAGAGGATAATCGTAGTTGGACTTATAGGGGTAGCTTTAGATGTGTGCCGCGAGAGGGCCCCTCGCAAGCAATTAGAAACGAGGCCGGGCCGTCCCATGGAGGCGGGGCTTCCTCCTCTTCCCGTGACCCATTTAACTACACTAGACTCTCCGCCATGTTCTGAGAGTCCCTCAACCCCTTGGTTGACGCTAGTGGATTGGTCCAAGCTCTAATCGTCTCTTTAGCCGAAAATTTTGGAGCTTCTAGAATTAGGTCGGAGGAGAGGTACGTCGTGCATGACGCCCGACAATATGATAGGTGTCAACATTTGGAGGGTTATGTTAACTCACGGTGTACCAATATGGAAGACCGTTTCTATGCTAGACTCCAAGACTACCAAACCTACAATGATCACCGATACCAACAACTCCAAGACCACGAGACTAGCACGATTAGGGAGACCGAGAGTCATATCATCGATTATTTGGCACCCATGTATGCCAACTCTACCGGTTACTACCCTCTGGGGTATGATCCCTCCACCTCACACTTCCAGCCACCTCCGGATTTCGATCATCGGAAGCCCATCCACCACCCACCATATCCGGATCAAGCGACTCATTGGAACTATAAATATTATGATCCGGATCCCCAATACACCTTTGGAGACCGTCCCACCTAGTTTTTCATTGTCAACGAGGTCGTTGCCTAGGTTAGTGTGGGGAGGAGTTCTCCTTTGTGTCTTTGTGATTATGGTGTTGTGGCGTGGTTTTTTGTTGCGGTCGTTGTTACTTCACATTTTTGTTGTTGTTGTTGGTATTGCTTGTGGTAGTTTTGACTCATATTGCCATGTCTCGATTTGCTTTGGTAGGCTTGCTTATAAATGCATTTTTGCATCTTGAGATGTTTCTAGCCTAGGCCTTATTTCTCTTTGATGATGTTTGATCACATGTTGATGTTTGGTGATTGATGACGTGATTATGTGCTCATTAGATGATTATTTTGCATTCAAGATGCTTGCTACATGCTTCTATCCTCTTTGAGTCGAATCGTTTCCTCATTGGGGTATTCAATCCAAATTTTCCCTAAATCCAAATTTGCTCCTTCAAGAAATCCAAATTCTAAATCACTTGTATATATTCATTTGCTTTGTTTTCTAAAAAAAAAAATCCAAAAAAAATGCAAGGAAAATGTAAATAAGTTTTGTTTCCCCCCTACCAATTTAGAAATCTTTCTAGTCTTCAACTTTTTAGGAAATTATGGCACTTAGACAATCCTTCTTGCACCATTGCATTGTGAATAAGTGTTTTTCCCGCCTAATGTTTTGACTTTGAGGCTACTATTCCGATTAATTTATTTTTGTCAATTTTGTGCGTTGAATGCTTTGTGTGACTACTCTCCCAAGGTGACATTATTGTGCTTGATAGCGTCTTTCTTCCACAAACACCTAGAAGGAGGTGTGATCGCCCCTAACTTGGCACACCCCCGCCACCAATGAGGCTTTAATAAGCCGATTTGGTAATAAAATCCCCTTTCATTACGAAATTTCAAAGAAAATAGGTAAGACCCAATGCGGGTGGAGCCACCAAAAACTTGCATTAATCAAGAAAATCGACAAGACTTGTATAAGCCACAAAAAAATACCCCCATCCCTCAATAAAGTTGGGTAAGGGGTCTAACCAACACTTTAGATTCTCGAAAAAAAAAATTTCAAAAAAAAAAAGTTTTGCAAGGTAAAATCCCAAAAATTGATTTTCTTTGTTATCTAGTTTTGAAATGGGGACACCTTAGCCTCACAAAAAAATATTTGTTGAATAAACCACAAATCATCTACATATTTTCAACCTCTTTCTCCACAAAATTTTAGTTATCAAGCACAATTCTGGACGATCCTTAGCTCCTACACTTGTAGGAGTCGGGATTTGGGGTCCACAAGACTAAACGCACACTTGAGGACTTTCTCACCTCCCTCCATGCCTCTTTGTCAACGCGTTAGGGGGGGTTAACCCTTGTGAGCAATGCTTTAGTCGATTTGGTTGATTGTCTAGTGTATATAGTTGCCTTTTTAGTTGAGTTTTAGAATCATTTCTTTTGCGTTAGGGGAAGTCAAAAAACCTCCTAAGCTCCCATTTGGGCTAGGACGGTAGTCACTTTTGAGAGAAGTGACTTGTTTTGATCGGAATCAATCTACTTTGTGTATGTGTGCTTGAATGATATGATTGTTTTCCAAGTTTTCTCGCAAGACCCTTCTTGCCTCCCAAGGGGTGCCCATCCTCAATGATACCCCGGAGTGGGAGTTGAAGGGGCGCGGAGCACGCTAAAGCTCGATCGGCTATTATAGTAATAACATGCTTTTTAGGCTAGTTGTGTAGATATGTGTTTATTTGTTTAAAGGTAGTGTGGTATAGTTGTGGCTTGATTTTGGGCTCATTTCCCCCATTTTTTTTATTTGATTTGACTTACTCGAGCACGAGTAAGGGTTTAGTATGGGGGAGTTTTATGTATGGCTATTTTGTTCTCTTTTCCATGTAAATTATACACCCCGTCTCCTAAATCTTGATGTTCCTATAGCTAATTTCCCGCCATATTCATGAGTATGCTCACCTTGGCTCATTTCGGTGTTGTCTTGTAAATTCTTGTGTATTTTCTATTTTGGCACGAGAATCGGGTTTTGCGGTTTGTATTTGGCTTTTGTAGGTACCCCTACGGAGCAAGTTGGAGTGAAACCGAGTCATCAGAGGGTCAAGGAGCGGGAAAAGAGCCTTGGAGCGGGACCCAAAGCACAAAAGACGAGGGAAATAGAGCAAAAAGGGACGAAGATGCCATACACTCGGCGCTCCACTCGCCGAGTGAGCCGCCGAGTGTAGAGCACGCAGGTTCGCACCCGCCGAGCGAATGACCACTCGGCTGAGCGGAAGAGTCCACTCGCCAAGTGGATATATCAACTCGTCGAGTGGACGGCCGAGTGGATGCCCAGTTTTGCTTTTAAACACGTTTTCTCGTTTGTCTTTTTGCAACTATATAAGGTCACCTACCCTAATTGTGTAGCCACTTTTGATTTTTCTGATTTTTCTCTCTCTCCTAGTTTGAGCTTTGTTTTCTCCACCCTTATTTTTCTTTCATTTTTCATTGGGAATTTGTTCAAGATTTCCACAACAATTCTCAAGTTTTATGATTAATATAATTTAAGTCTTATATCATTCACCTCCTCTCTTGTCACTTTTATTTGGGTAACAAGTATTTCTCCCTTTTACTTATTGTCATTTATCTTGTTTTAATTATTGTTAACTCATGTTTATTATAAATTAATTAGATTTGTCTTACAAATTTGAATCTTTATATAATTCTCATGTTTAGTATCATGTTTAGGATCCCAATAATTGTGATTAGTGTTAATTTAATTATGTGTGAGTAGTTTTATTGTTAGGGGGTGTGGGAAATGTGACAAAGGTGGTACCTTTATGTGGGGAATTAGCTTATTGTTATGTAAATCATATGATTTGTGCCCAATTGCTACCCTTAGGATTTTGATTGCATGATTGCCTAGGATGTACACTTGGTTAGTTATATCTTCCACTAATTAGACCAACATAAGAGTTTTGAGGCCCAATTAAGCACAAGAAGGTAAGATTAATTGTTTAATTGCATGAGAATGGTTTAATCGATTAATTGGGAATTAGATTAAATACTTGAGAGGGTTTTAATCAATTGTTGTCCCTTATTTGGCATGAATCAATCTCATTTTTAATCCCCCTAATTAAATATTTCATCTTTGTTGCATGAACCCCACTTATACCCCTAACTCCCTAATTAAGAGGTTTTAATTCCAAAGTTTTCGACTTTAATTGCTTAATAGTCAATTAGTAGTATTCATTAGATAAGTTCTCTCACTTTAATTGGACTAGACTAAAATCCCAACCAAATTCGATAGACAATCATCCCCATCCTCGTGGATTCGCCCTAAAACTATATTAGGACAATTGGCCCGCTTAGACTAGTTGTAGGCGTGTCACCTACTCAACTAACCTTAACATGCATGTCTTCTTCGGATACTCCTCACAAATGCTTATCCTTCCCACTTTTCGCGCTCTTTTCGTAAGATCTGGCCGCCGCCTTGAATCGCCGCCGTCGATTAAAACCCTCACCGGCATCCTCTCTCATTTCCGCATCTACTGCCAACCTATCCTCGTACTTTTCGGAGGAGAAACGAGCGAAAGGTTAGGATAAGTGGAAATGAGGGAGCGGTGATGGTGGCGTCGGAGATTGGACGGTAGTGTGTTTTTCAATGGATGTGGCCAATGTTGTTAGCTGCGATTGAAGAGGTGGTTCAGCAGGAGTTGAAGGCGGAGCTAGGCGGGGCTATTTCGGGAAAAGAGAAATTTGAGGAGAGAGAAATGCGTGAGAGAGGTGGTGGAGATGCCGTGGGGGAGGGGGCTTCCGTTCGCCGGAGCACGGAGTACGTGGTGGTCGAGGTAGAACGGAACAAGGTGGTGGAGGATGCGGTTGGTGGTGGCTGCGTGGGTGGTCGGGGTAGTGGCGGGGGGAGGGGCTGGGTGGTGTGCGTGGGAGGAGATAGAAACCGGTACATTTTGATTATTTTTAAAAGAAAATTATTGGAGTTACGTGTTTAATTAAGAGTTATGAGTTTTGGTTAATGGAGTTATCGGAGTTATGTGTTTTAGTTAGAGGAGTTATTGGAGTTTCGTGTTTAATTAGTTGAGTTAAGTTGGAGTTACGTGTTTTAGATGATGGAGTTAAGTCGGAGTTACGTGTTCTAGGTAATGGAGTTAAGTCGGAGTTACGTGTTTTAGATAATGGAGTTAAGTCGGAGTTACGTGTTTTAGATGATGGAGTTATGTGTTTAAGTTGGTGGAGTTAAGTTGGAGTTACGTATTTTAGATAGTGGAGCTAAGTTGGAGCTACGTGTTTTAGATGATGGAGTTACGTGTTTTAGTTAGTGGAGTTATGTTAGCGTTACGAGAGTTAAGTTGAAGTTGATGTTGACGGAGTTTTGATATTTTAGTTTGTGGAGTTAAGCGTCTAGAGTTGCTGATTAGTTTGTGGAGTTAAGCCACTGGAGTTATGCAGTTTAGGTTATAGAGTTAACTGAAATCTGTGGCTGAGATTACTTCTGATTTCTGAATCAGTGGCTGAGATTACTTCTGATTTCCGAGAGAAATTATACTATATAGGGGTTTTATCCGGTTAGAAGTAAATTAAGGTCAGAAGTAATGTGAGCCACACATTTAATCCTAGATTAATGGTCAAGATTAAATCAAATAAACAAAAAAGAAAAACCCATTCCCCTTCATTTTTCTCTCTCCTCCCCCAACCCCCCCACCAACCCGAGACCACCACAGCCCCGCCGGTGGCCGTCGCCAACCACCACCAACACCGGCCCCGACCCCCCACCCATGATCGGCCGGTCACCCCGACCTCTACTCCGCCGTTCCCACAAGCCACCGCCCCTTCCTTCTCCCCCATTTCCTCCTTTTTCCACTTCGAAACTTGGGGGAGGCGACAAACGTCTTGGCAGGGGCGGCGAACGTCGGGAAGGGGCGGCGAATGTCGGGGAGGGGTGGAGGATCTTCGGGGAGGGGCGTCGGATCATCGGGGAGGTGCGGGATTCGGGTGGTTAGAAAAGAGTTTTAGGCGAGAGAATGGGTCGATTTGGGCTCGTGATTTGTCGATGGGGGCCGGGACCTTATGAGCTTCTATGTTAATAGGCTAGGAAGCACGGACACTCTGTGTCCTGTGTTGTGTCCGTTTACGACACGGATCGGACACGGCCAAAAACCGTGTCCGGTTTTTTTTATTTAATTTTAGGTAACATGCATGATTTATTTAATTGGATACGAAACGAACACCGACCAGACACAGTCCAGACACGTGACACGACACAAAACTACGTCGTTTTGATAAGTTTTTTTTTAATTAAAGTATTTTTTTCTCTCTTCTATTCTAATTACGCAAGTAGACAGTTCGACTACATGTCTTACTTCTATATATCTCATTCTGCTTCCCATCTTCCTACTCTGACCGACTCTTCCACCTTCGACCGGCGCTGTCTGAGTAGACCTCCTCCGATCGACGTCCACTAACGGCGCCACTGCTAAAGCCCCACCTACACGGCTGCACCCAGCAGCACCAGCCACACCTCTACGACTCTACCTACTCGTACACAGCACCCGTAATTGAAAAAAATTGCATTCAAAGTACGTAGTAGTTTTGGTTTTTTGCCGTGTCCGTATCCGCTAATTTTTAAAGTGTCGTGTCATGTATCTGTACCAGTGTCTGAGTCAGTGTCCGATTCCGTATCGGTGCTACCTACTCCCTCCATCCCAGCTCAAACGCCCCATGTAAAAATGACCCATATTGCGCAGGGTGTACACACTACTCGGTTAATCAAAGTTCCAAAAAAATTGCATGACAAATTAGAGAAAACTCTAATCTAATTCGCTATATAATTTTTTGACACTTTGATAAACAAATTAGTGCGTGCATCCATCTCAACATGGGGGTATTTTGGGTATGGGGCGTATGAGTTGGGACGGAGGGTGTAGTTAATAGGTTTAACCACGTCATGAAGACCACGTCTCGATCAATTTCTCAACTAGCCCAGAGCCGTAGATGAGCAAGGGCTAGCAGGGCTCTAGGAACAGGATCCCCAAATCTTAGGGGCCCAAACTTTCACGATTTGAAATATGTAAATATCATTCAATTCAACAATTTATCAATTTAGCTTCTGTAGCCCAGAATCCATACATGATACAACCATGGTTCGACACCCAGTTCCTACTATTTCTTCTGTTTTTTTTTATCTCTTTCTTTTTCCTCACGCAGATTCTACATGTTGTTTTCTTTTTACATTTTTCTTAGTTTTTTTTTTCTTCTTTCCTGACCCAAATTGTACATATTTCTATTGTTTTTTTTTTTCTTCTTTTCCAACATTTTGTAATTTTTTACTTAAATTCTAATTTGCGATTTGCTTATCCTACTTATTTGTAAGTGCTTAAAGTAGTGTACAGTTTTTGTACATAGCCCTCAAACACAGACGTAGATGTAAATATGTTAGGGCCCCAAAATTGTCGTGTAAATGTATTTGGCCCTGAGCCCTCAAAATCTCAAATGAACGCCACTGCCCTGAACTAGCCCCATCTGTGTAATTAAGGTTAAAGACTTGAATTAATCTACATATATAAAGGGGCGTCTCTAATAATGTGTGAAAGAAGGATTTCAACCGAAATATCAAGGTAATAACTTAAGTCAAAGGTTTTGTATACTTTATTACTACAAGTGATCTCAGTTTTTTGGAGTGATTGAGTGATTGACTGGTTCTTAAATATGGTTTCACTTTCAGCATGCAAGTTGGTGTTTTAATGTTAATCCAAGTAGTTGAACGTGCAGACAATTTTTCGATTGCCAGACATTGTGTACTCGTTGACAAATCTTGATTGGTTAATATCTTTATATTGATTGATTCATAGCTGTTGAACGTTTTTATATTAAAATTGTTTGATATTGTCAAATGCCAATCACTATTTTTTATATTAACGTGATTTTAGGATGCAATACTAAGTTGAATAGCAGTGTAAAAGGGGTGTCAAAGTTGATGCTGTAAGTTACTGCATGAAGTAGGGAGATTTTGGGGGGTTTTTTCAAGTTAATTGCGTCAATTTTGTTTCCTGGGAGAGTTAGCTGTATGATCAATGAGTCCAATGGTGGTAATTTATCTGATACTGTTATGCGCCCCGGTTTCTGTCGTAATGTCAGAGACAGATGCACAGGATGGTCAGTTTTATTATGCTTTACGGTTCTTTGTCTTTCTTTGTTGAGTTGAGATTAATATTTAGTCAGTGCTTGCTTTCTGTCATTATGATGCTGTGTTCAGAACTCTAATCCTTTAAAAATTTGGGTATCTAAAGGTTTACTGTCGTTGATTTGTGTTTTCTTTTTAAGCCAATATCTGTACAGCTGTACCTCAGTAGTACTCACTCTGTTACATGACTTACATTTTTTGGTTCGAAGTTCTATCACATATTCAAATGAAATGTAAAGAATTCAATGAAACGGAGGGAGTAGCTATTAGTAACGATTTTCTATTTCGTTTTATAAGTCATTTTTAAATTAGAAAAAAAATTCTTTCTTATGAACCTTGAGTGTCAGGGAATGAACTAATATGTGCATCAGGTGTGGTAGTTTGACACTAAAAGTAAGTTGAATGTCATGCAGTTGTTTCTTTAACTGCCCTGAAGCAATTGTGGGAAAATGTGCCGCCCTCGTGGAGTACATTTGGTGATCCTTGTGGCAACCACTGGGAAGGAATTCAGTGCAGTAGTACCAGGGTGATTTCTATGTAAGCATTTTCTCAAGTTAAGCCTAGAATCTCCATTTATATCTTATGAGTTGTACAATTCTCTGATCTGGTTCTGGAAACCTCTTGACCCAGAACTCTACCGAGCATGGGAATAACAGGCATACTGTCTGGTGACATCCAGGGACTGTCTGAATTACAAATACTGTATGTTTCTTACCTGTGCCTGACCTTGTCTGTTTTCCATAAACTGTGATAACCATATCCTTTTTCATTTTTATTCTGCACGGTCAACTGTCCCTAATAGCATCAATGTCGGGTAGCTGCTTCACTCACTATAAACTGTCATGGGACAGTTTTGGTATAGACCACTCTCTTACGAGAGCATAATAATCCCCGATGATGGATTATTTTTCTCTGTCAAATCCTGCCCTTAATTATCGACAAGCTTTTAAGTGAAGTTTCTTATAACATAAGAGGCAGCTGTGTCATTGATTTTAGTTGATGGAATAATCTTAGCGTTGTTCTGCATCTATTCATTAGCTCATTGTACTGATTAGGGTAAGCACATACATTTAGACCTCAGCAAACCGTTTCAGTTAAGTTGTGGTCACTATGTGAAAAGAGACAGCATCTATTAAGTTGCCTGAGACTAATATTCCCCCTTGCACACCTTAACCCTTAATCTGTTGGTTATTAACTTATATTTTTATGCATGGTCGACTGAACTTTTCCTCAACTTATTAATCATCATTGTTTGTTTTGTAGAGACCTGTCCTATAACAAGGGATTGTCTGGGTCTCTTCCTCCAGCAATCGGCAAATTAACTAAGCTAACTAGTCTGTAAGAACTATCAACTTATAATTGTACTGTCACACCATTACTTGAAGTTGGAATATTAAATATGCTCCAAGTTAACATCTCTCCTTGGTACTTTAGGATTCTGGTCGGCTGCAGTTTCAGTGGAGAGCTTCCTGATGCTGTTGGATCTTTGTCACAGCTGGTCTTCTTGTAAGAATTGTTTATCCTGGAAGATTGATCCGAAACTTTTATATCTTGTCTGTCATGAAACTATTTACTCCATAGACAATTGTAGTTGATTAACTTTCTTTTCCATGTTCCACGCTCCTGTTCTAGTGATATAACAAATCTCTGCCGGGGTATTTCGCAGATCCTTGAATTCCAATAGCTTCAGTGGGAGCATACCGAATTCCATAGGTAATCTGTCAAAGCTTTACTGGCTCGACCTCGCTGAGAACAAGTTTACTGGAACTATTCCTGTCTCCAACGGGACACGACCTGGTTTGGACATGCTACTTCACACCAAGCATTTGTATGTACAACATCCTTACTATTGATTTTTGGACTCTTGGCTTATCCCATTGCACTTAGACAGTGCATGTACTGCTCCTTTCTTGAGCCCTCAGAAGCAATAATTATTTTCTTTTGTGGTTCTCATCTTTGTTCTCGATTGTTTGATTCTTAGTCACTTCGGAAGGAACCAACTCTCTGGTGCAATCCCACCTCAGCTGTTCAACGGAAATATGAGTTTGATCCATTTGTAAGTACCAATCAAGATATTACTCGGACATAACTTACATCATAAACATACTCTTAGAGTTGTTGCATGCATGCCATCATATCAATTTCTGCGGAACAAACTTACTAAGTAGAGGTTTAAAATTTATCTTATCTACTAATATTATATTATTATCACTAAAAATCAATAATAATTTACAAGAAATTGGTGGGGAGCCGAGAGACGATCTGAGCCCCCACACCCTTTGCTATGGAAAAACCAATCCTAGTAAATATATGAGTTGCAGCCTGCGCACCGATATCCTGCGTTGTGATATCTTATTGTTTGTCAGAGTTGTGAATCTGGTTCATCGGTAGACAACATCAAGCAAATTTTCAATCTTTTTCGAATTTCTCTTTCTCTTCAGGAGGCTTTTGTAATGTGTGAGGTTGAGATTTTTTTGTCATATACTTCGGTCATTGCATTTCCATGTACCATTTGTTACAGGGACGCCATTGTATGAATCTCTGCAGAACAAGCTGATAAAATTTTGCTTCTGTTAATCAAAATTGTGATTCTGATTAGCAAAATCTTCGATCTTTTCCACCTTTCTTCTTTCTAACTAGGAGGCTTTTGTAATATATGTTGTTGAGATTGTCTCCTGTATACTTCTTTTAATGTATCTTATTATTTCTATTTGTGCCTTTCTCTGACTGTGCAGAAAGATAGGCCTCGAGGTGATGGTTTGATTAATTCATATGTAATATATACAACGATCATTCTTCAGCTTATCACCTTGTCACTAACCGTTGATAACAATGTTTTTTTCTCACAGGCTTTTGGATAATAATCAACTTACTGGCAGCGTCCCATCAACATTAGGCTTAGTGGAGGCATTGGAAGTTGTGTAAGTTCCTACGTCGTCATTTTTCCATTGGTTGTGTTAGTACAAGTGACTGATTGCTTAACATGGTTGCTTGTCAGACGACTTGACTGGAATTCATTGAGTGGGTCTCTTCCTTCAAGCATCAGCAATCTTACTAACGTCACTGATATGTAAGTCCACAACAAAAGTTAACTACTTGTGATATTATTTTCTGGGACACTATGCAAAGCTTTATATCTGGTGAGTTTAACAAAAAAGCTGACATTCTTGTTTTCTGTTTTCAGGCTTGTATCTAACAACCAACTGACTGGTTCGATACCTGATCTTACTGGCATGAACCTTCTTAATTACCTGTGAGTGTATGTACATATTGTACTTCAAAGTTGCTGAGCTTGAAGGTGTTATGTTTATGCCACTTTTATGCATGATCACAATTTACAACCTTGATTATTATGTCTGCAGGGACATGAGTAATAATAGCTTTGAACTCACAGATATTCCATCCTGGCTCACTGCATTGCCTTCTTTGACAACTTTGTATGCTTCTCTCTTAAGTCTTTAAATTCAGCATGTTGGTAAAACCATTCTTCAGTAGGACAGGGTGAGCTTCTAAGGTGACAACTTTCTACTTGGAACCTTATAAGCACCCATAAAAGCTTAAAAATCAGCCTGTCATGTCCAACGACTAACTCGAGTTTTTTGCACTTTACCAACATGCACTTTTCATCACCCATTCACCTCACCTTTTTCCCTTCAAATATGACTTCCATCATATAGTTGATGCTGATTTAAGTATTCAACTGACTTTTTTTTTTTTTTTTTAAACAAGTCTTTATCTGGCTATTACACACTTTTATATGATTCACAAGCTCTTGGTCAGATTTTGCACACTGGTATGAGATTACAGATTTAAGGATAAATGCTTTTTCAAAACTTGCAAGTTTTTCAAAACAACACAGCATAGCAATGTACAAGCGGTATAACAATTTAAACATCAGTGGCTTCAGTACCCATTGTACTGGCAGTCAATTTCTTGTTCTTGATATCTCATATTATTTTCTTTTAATCAGAATGATGGAAAGATCTCAACTTGAAGGCATTGTTCCGTCCGCATTATTCAACCTTCCTCAGTTACAATCAGTGTGAGTTTTCACCTAGTGTACTGAATGAGTCAGTCACTTATAATCTAATGAACAGTTTGAGAATGTTGTGATAGTTGTGTGATTCCTTCATAAGTAGAATGCCTTCCTACCATCTGCAATATATGACGTAGTCAAAGTTTATTTAAAATGGCGCCTTACTATTTCCTTGTGATAAAGAGTACTGAAGAAGAATAGACTCAGCGGGACTTTGGACCTTGGCCAAGTACACAGCTCACAACTTCAGCTTGTTGATTTGCAGAACAACAATATTTCTGGCTACACGCAAAGAAGTCAGGAGGATAAACTCCAACTAATGTAAACTTTGCAATTCATTTTTCTACTTCATATATACTAAAATATGCTGACTTACCTGCAGAAAGCTCGTTAGCGAAATTTTCGCTTTGACAATCTTCTCAGTTATCGCAGACATGTGTGACAATTTTGGCTTATATGTGTCTTTAATCATTGCAGACTCGTAGGGAATCCACTAGTTTGTGCAAACGACGTCATAGTACAGAGCTACTGCATCCTTCCTCAGCCTAATCCTTCCTATTCAACGCCACAAAAATGTGCTTTTGTTGCTTGTAATTCAAATGAAATTTCCAGCCCCAATTGCCAATGTGCTTATCCATATACTGGAACTCTTGTATTTAGAGCCCCTCAATTTTCAGACTTGCAAAACTTCACTTACTATGAAGCTTTGGAACAGAAATTAATGGCCACCTTTGACTCCCATAAAGTCCCTGTTGATTCTGTATCTGTCAGCAATATAAGCAGAGATTCATCAAATTACCTTAATATGAACTTAAAAATCTTCCCGCTCGGCCAAGTTCTGTTCAATAGAACTGCTGTTTTGACTATAGGATTCTTCCTTAGCAATCAGACTTTCAAGCCACCACCATTTTATGGGCCCTTTACTTTCAGTGCTAATGAATATTCATCATTTGCAGGTAACTCTGTGTTTCAGATCAACCTAAATAATGCGTCTAGTGAATTTTTGTTTGAGTTCTTGCTCTTCTTAAACCTTCTTTTTTTTCCAAATAGAGGAGCCGAGACTTGAATCAAGTAAGTTACCCAGCAGGGTGGTTATTATTGGATTTGCAGCAGGAGGTTCCGCTTTCCTGTTATTTCTTTTGTGTATCGGAGCTATCATTTGCTGCAGAAAGAGGAAGCCTAACATAACTGTGGAGCCAGCCAATGCATCAGGTAGTATAATGGTCGATGGCAGTATTGCACTCGGTTGCCCAATGTAAAATCAGTTTCACTACATTCTCTAAGTTTTGTAAGATTGTTCCTGAATATGCTTCTTCAACTTCCAAGGTTTTACACCATCTGCCTCTGGGATGTCACCGCGGAGCACACCCAGCACTTTACCACCTACAGGATCAAGGTTGTTTTCGTTTGAAGATATGAAAAAGATTACCAACAATTTCTCAGGCATCAATGCCATCGGGTCGGGGGCCTCTGGAAAGGTATACCTTTACCATGCTTTTGCTTTTGTTGTTTTCCCAAAAGAAAGGTCACCTGGCTTGTGCTACTCTCTTTGCTTATATTGTCTTTCCTCTTTTTTGTCTCTTTCTACCCTTTTATTTGTTTTGCCTCCTAGTAACTAGTCTCTATGAATTATGATTTAAAACTCAAGCCCTATTCAAACATAGAGAGGTTGCGCACGGATGACCCAAAATGAAATTTGCTTTGAGAATCGCACAGACTAACTGCTACGTCACAAACTAAGAAGCACAGACAGTTTCATGAGCCATTTTGCTTTATTCCATTATATCCCAAAAACCAAAGAATAATTAGTCTTTGGCTCCATTGGAAATGGAAAACTTTCTAATTTCTCATATAGATTTAATTAATTGAATCTGAAAGTATGGCCATTTGACTGTGGATGTGGCTACGTGTGTGTGCTAGATCCCTAATCATCAATGAATGTAAATAAAGGACCAGTATGGTGCATATATGGAATTGGATGGTCCATGTACACCTAGAACGCTTTAGAATTAGTGTAATCGTTATAAATTAAGACCTTGAGTTGAATGGAGTAAGTGCAGTACGCCAGTAGCCACAATCAAGAGTTGGTGTTGTGTGAGCTTTCTCAATCTAAAGTGCTTTGAGTGAGAGGGTGAACTTTGTATAGTGGAGCTATGTTGTGAAGAAGGATTGTCAAGTCCACTCTTGAGTTGTACTTTTGAGACTGTATGTATAGCGGAGCTATGTTGGGAGAAGGCTTATGATGAACCACTGACTGCTAATTTTTCAACACTTTCAAGTCGACAGGACCATAGCCTGTAATCTGAAAGCCCTAATATCTTGAAAGATGAAACCAATTTGAAAAGACAAACTTTGCTCTTAGGCTTGTTCATTGGCAATATGTAATTGCCCGTTGGGTGCTAAAACTTGCACCATACTTCAGTAATTTCGCCTCTGCTTGTGAGAGAGCTTCTCATGCAAAACTTCTACTCTAGTGTTGATACATGTACATCTTAGGGAATCGCATTTTAGATGATGCATTTTTCTGCCATGAGTGTGTATGTGTGACATTTCGATATACTACATTGAAGTAAACTTAAATATGTTTATATTCTGTCACTTATCTTTCCTCTTCTCCAATAATATTTCTTACTAGGTATATAGGGGAACCCTTCCAAATGGGCAACTTGTTGCTGTTAAAAGGGCTGAACAAGGGTCAATCCAGGGTGGCCTTGAGTTTAAAACTGAGATAGAGCTTCTATCAAGGCTTCATCATAAAAACCTAGTGAGTTTACTGGGTTTCTGTTCGGAGAAAGGAGAGCTTATACTTTTGTATGAGCTTGTGCCCAATGGTACGCTAAAAGAGTGTCTCTCAGGTATGATAACTGATGTTTCACCTTTTCACCCTACTGTATTTACTTTGAACATCTCTGCTTTTCATGCCATCAGCAAGCTGAGTTTCAGTAAGTATAATGAGGCTGTGTACTCGATAAAATATGTCACAAACAAGCTTTTGATTAGTGATTCATCATATTTCGTACGAAAGGAAACAAACTCAAAATAATTGAATTACTTATGTAGTGTGACTTTTGTGGATTCTAAGGGTAAGGGGATCTACACAGGCTGTAGTGATTAACTGTAGAAGTTTAACTCATTGGAGGGAATATCTTGAGAGAATGGTGCGATATTCCCTGATGGGTTCCTGTAGAGATTAGGTTTAAGAAAATTACAGACGCCATTCTACTTTGCAATTATAATGAAGACAGCTTCTTATCTTACTGGGGGGAAAAAAAAGACAGCTTTACTGAGAGCATTGCAGACAAAATTTTGTTCCAGGGAAATCACTTCTAATGTACGTTTTGGCTTACAAATGGCTTGTCGTTGTAGGGAACTCTTCCAGCTAGTTTGTGGTCATCCACCCAAATCTTTTTAGCTCCCTTAGTCTGCCTTCGTACACCTTTCCACCCCTACTGAGGATGTTTTATCTAAAAAGAGTCATCATGCGATGCATTTGAATCCCGTGCTCAATTTCTTCTTCTTAATATACCACTAAAATGCAAGTACAAATTTGGAATTAAGTTTGGGTTTTCAATAACCACTAAGGTAAATAATGCAAGTACAAATTTGGAATTAAGTTTGGGTTTTCAATAACCACTAAGGTAAATAATGCAAGTACAAATTTGGAATTAAGTTTGGGTTTTCAATAACCACTAAGGTAAATAATGCAAGTACAAATTTGGAATTAAGTTTGGGTTTTCAATAACCACTAAGGTAAATAATTAGGTGCCTGTAGTGATACATTTTGGAGAAGAAGAATGGTTTCCAATCGCACTGTCAATGAGATTTCTCTCAACTTCCTCATTGTTCCCTATGCATGATAAGTCACACTAAATTTCTACCTTTGCATCTATAACCAACCACCAGGACAGTAGCACCAATTCTTTGTAAACTCATCGTAAACAACTCATAACGACTGTATTTGGCATTTATCAGCACCCAACCCCCTTGAATAAAGTTCATGACAGTTTCAGCAAAGGTTCTGCTCAAAGGAGTAGATCACTTTGAGACGGCATTCCCTGAGAGGATTTTTCTTATAAAAGCATGCATCATCAGCATTTTGAAGGCCAAAACAAACTACCTGTACATCCCAAAAGCATGTCACTTCAGCCATTTGCGTGAAATTCCCAGATAATGCCAGATGTTTCTACAATAGAACTCTTAGTTCCGTCAAATAGAAATTATATGTGCTACTTAAATATATATCAGTCGGAAAGTGTTGCCAAGTGGTTAGCAAGATGAGTCTAATATCAATCTGTAGTCTGCAGTTAAGCAACGTTACCTCGTAGGCCCCTAACTATGGCTCCATTACTTTGTTGTTGTTGTTGCTAAAAGGGATGTGCTAGGGAAGTTTGGGTCTCTGTTTTTCACACTATTATACAGATTTTGCCGAAAATTTTCAGGAGAAAACTCTATGTGTGAACCTCACTTTACATTTAATTCAAGATGTCCATACTACTACTCAGGTTTTTGTTGTGCCCCGTCCACTGTTGTCATATGTGTGTCTTACCTTTATGCAGGAAAGTCAGGGATACATTTAGACTGGAGAAGGAGAATCAAGGTAGCCCTTGGTGCTGCTAGAGGTCTAGCGTATTTGCATGAACTTGCCAACCCACCAATCATACACAGGGACATCAAGTCTAACAACATTCTGCTTGATGAAAACTTGAATGCAAAAGTTTCTGATTTTGGTCTATCCAAACTTTTAACTGATGTTGGAAAAGGTCATATGACAACACAAGTGAAAGGAACTATGGTGAGTGTAAAATCCTACGAAAATCTTGTTTTATGATCTGAATTTTACTATGGGTATAGACATCATGAATTGACGACCTTGTCACGAGACATGTTTTGTCAATGCTTGAATGTTCCTGTTCTTGCAAGTGCCCTAAAATTTCGGAGAACTCATCACGGTGAGTGAGCTACTGATGGTTCTCATAGCCTTTCTGGAGAAAAAAGGATTTTATGTAGGATTTAATTTAGGTTCTTTAAAACAGATAAAACCTACCTATATTTAAGTTTAAATGTCTACATCACAAGATTTTTACTCTTTCAAGCTAATTAAAGAATTTTCTTGTTGTATGCCTGCAATTTATCTTAATCTGTGTTTGACAATTGAGATTAATTGTTTAGTTTCGTTTCAGTGTCTTCCCCTCCATAACCCCCCCCCCCCAAAAAAAAAAAAATTGAGATTAGATGTAGGAAGTTCGGACCACTAGGATAATACGATCAGTCTTCTAAAAATCAAATGCTGATTGCTGAGTACTAAAGCTAATCATGTCCTCAAAAACAGGACCACAGTAACAAAGTTGCATATGCATACTCTTAGAAGATTAACAATGAAACTGATAATAAAACTCCAATTAGCTGTTAAAAAAATTTTGAAACAAGAAAGAAGATGAAAGTTTTTAGTTAGTAACTGATGCTAACTGTGAAAAGGCTGATAAGCTGGCAATGTTATTTGATGCAGGGTTACTTGGACCCGGAGTATTACATGACCAACAAATTGAGCGAAAAGAGCGACGTGTACAGCTTTGGAGTCCTAATGCTTGAGCTCATTACTGGGAAGTCACCAATAGAGAGAGGGAGATACATTGTCAGAGAAGTGAGGAACATCATTGATAGAACAGAAGACTTATATGGCCTGCATGAACTCCTCGACGCAGGTATTGGTCTAGGCACAACGTTGAAAGGCTTTGAGAAATATGTCGATTTGTCACTGAGTTGTGTGGAAGAATTGGGGGATGATAGACCTGTCATGGGAGAAGTGGTGAAGCAGCTACAGGACATATTGGAGATGGCTGGATTGAATCCTTACACGGATTCAGCCACTAGCTCTGCAACATATGAACAGAGTCATTCCCGGCCACTCTATGGGGATGAGTCTCTCAACAGTCTCCGTGGAGCACTCCCACGTTGAGAAGTCAAGAAGCCCTTTTTCTCAACATTGAGTTCAAAGCCTCTCCGGTTTGAATTAGTTTGAACTAGCAAATTATTATCTCAGTAAACATAGTTAGTTGCTACTTTTTTTCTGTGAGTGAATTGCGTTAGCTCAATTCCGATATCTCTGCAATTATTTGGCAAAAATTTCTACATGATTGTGTTTTCATAGAGGCTTGAATGACTGAAGTTGTGTATATTTGGCCATTTGTCCACGGCTTTGTTTGGTTGGCTGGGGAGTAACCACACTTGTATATCCTCTGCATATGAGAAACTATGACTGAAGTGCCCGCCAACATTTGCACATAATTTTAATATGGGAAGGTGACTGTGTTATTTTATTTGGTGTGAAAGAATCTTCTCAACCAAAAGTTACGATTATGGTTGATGCCCATGATTCTATGTTCTCCTTTGTTAAAAATAGTAATCTAGAAAAATCTAGCATCAAGTAATATTATGTATGTAATTCTAGAGATATCTTATAGAAAAATCTAGGAATGGTTAGAACTTAGAACTAAGCTCTAGAATTATCTTGTAAAAAATCTAGAGCACTAACTAGAAAATTCCTAGGTAAAATCTACATGATATGTCGGTGCACTACTCCTATAAATATGGAGGATGTACATTCATTTGTAAGCAATCATAACAATAATCTATAACACATATCAAGTTTCTAAACCAATCTCTCCCAATCTCTCTCCCACTCTTAACACAATACACTACCAATCACATAACATACCCAAACCAAAATACTAACAGTGGTATCAGAGCCATTGTTAGCCAAGACCTCCAACTAAAAATCAAACATCCCAACAATCATTCCAAATCCCAAACAAACCTCACAAAATGACAATGGCCAATTACCCTCACGCTATGTTTGGGAACAAAGAATTGGAATTCAATTCCAGAATTCAATTCATTCAAAGCGTTTGGAAACTCCAAGAATTTGGAATTGAAATTCTCCCAATTCCAATTCAATTCCCAACAAGTACAAAATTCTCATTTCTAATTTCCATTGAAAAACATGTCATTTGAAATTCTTGACTCCTTTTCTCTCTCCTTTTCCCCCTCTCCACCCTCCTACCTCCTCTAGTGGCCACGTTAACTCCACCCCATCGTGACCTCCGCCTGCTCCGACCACCACCGCCACCGCCCGACAGCCGGCCGGCCATCCGCCACCCCAGCGCTTCTTTAAGCCTTATCGCCACCAAGTTTTCTCTCTCCTTTCCCCCACTGGTTCACCCTCTCTCCTCCCAACTACCACCTTCGCGCGGCCACACCTACACTATTAGTCCGATGATATCGATGATATGGTGGCGGTGGCGGTGGTGGTCTTGACGGAGAGGGAGGAGAGATATCGGGTGAAGGAAGGAAATGAAATGGGAGCATTGTTTTGGCTGAGTTGTGGGACATAGGAATAGCAGCAGCGGTGGCAGACCAACGACGGTGGCTATGGTGGTCCGGTGGGGGCGCCTGGGCGGGGGTGGTGGGATGAGGTAGGTGGTGCTTGGGGAGGGGGAGGGGGAGGGGTGGTTGTATTTATAAATTCAATTCCAAGGTTCCCCAAACACAAACTTGGAATTGGAATTGGAATTGAAATTTGGAATTGAAATCCAAGAATTCAATTTCTGGAATTGAATTCAAGTAAATGAAATGAATTCCGAATTCCCAAACGCTACCTCAAGTTAATTGGGTACCAACATTCAAAGGTGAAAGATATGACCTTTGGAGTATTCAAATGAAATCGATATTCATTTCACAAGGCCTTTGGGATTTAGTACAAAACGGGTACGATATGCCCAAAGATGTTGTCGAACAAGAGTCATGGAGTGATGCAAAGAAGACCCTCTATGCTGAAAATCAAAGAAAGGATCACTATGCCCTATCTTTGATTTATCGAGCTTTGGACGAGACAGTACTACCACGCGTAATGTCCGCTACAACAGCTACGGAGTCTTGGAAGATCCTGCAAAATTCTTACAAGGGCTCTGGAAAGGTAATCACTATCAAACTCCAAACTCTCTGGAAAGATTTTGAAAATTTATTAATGTCGGAAGATGAATCGATAGAGGCATTTTTTAACCGTGTCTCAAATATAATTAATCAAATTCGTTCTTGTGGGGACACGATTGAAGATGCCAAAATCATACCGAAAATATTAAGAAGTCTTCCGAGAAAATTTGAACATGTAATGGCTGCAATAGAAGAATCTAAAGATTTAAAAGAACTTTCTATAACCGAATTAATGAGCTCTCTTCAAGCACATGAAGAGAGAATGAAAAGATTTTTAGAACAGCCACTAGAACATGCTTTCCAGGCCAACTTAAAATTTAATGGTCACCACGGTAAAAATTCACAAAGAAAAAATGGTTCAAATAACCGTGGTAGGGGGAGAGGATCATATAATAATAATAATGGGAGCCGAGTAAACAATCAAAATGGGTCATATTGCAATCTATGCAAGAAAAATGGCCATGATACTAATGATTGTCGGTTTAAGTGCAAGAGGTGTAAAAGACACTCTTACTTTGAAAAAGATTGTTGGTTCCGACAAAAAGATGAGGCAAATTTCACCGAAAAAGATGAAAATGGAGGACAATTATTTTACTCTTGCCTAAACACTCATCACCAATCCACAGATATCGGGTATGTAGATAGTGGATGTTCTAACCATATGACTGGCAATAAAAATTCATTTGTCAGTCTAAATGAAAATATAAAATCACAAATTACTCTTGGCTATGGGAGGAGCCAAGATGTTGCAGGTAAAGGGACAATAGCCGTAAAAACCAAAGACGGCTCTTCTAAATATATTCAAGATGTTCTATATGTCCCTGGCCTAGCGCAAAATTTACTAAGTGTTGGGCAATTGATCCAAAAAGGATACTTGGTGAAATTTGATAACAACAAATGCCTCATCTATGAAAAGAAAAATGGCCAATTGATTGCATCCATACAAATGGCCCAAAATAAAATATTCTCATTAAGAATGGCCTCAGAGAAAGATATGGCTCTCAGTTCAATTGTGGATGAATCCACATTATGGCATCTCAGATTCGGGCATCTCAACTTTAACAGTTTGAAACTGTTAAAACAAAAAGAAATGGTGATTGGACTCCCTAGTATCAAAATTGAAAAGAAAATATGTGAGGGCTGTACATATGGCAAAATGCATAGATTGCCATTTAAATCATCAACTTGGAGAGCAAAAGCCCCATTGGAGTTAGTTCATGCAGATATTTGGGGACCGACAACAAACCCATCTATAGGTGAAAAAAAATATTTTCTCCTATTTGTTGATGATTATTCCCGCATGATGTGGGTTTGTTTTTTGAGGCAAAAATCAGAAGCCTTTAATTATTTTCAACAATTCAAAGCCCTCACGAAAAAACAAAGTGGGCATTCTCTAAAAAATTTAAGAACAGATCGTGGGGGAGAATTTACAAGTACAGAGTTTAATAATTTCTGCAAGACACGTGGTATTAAAAGAGAGTTGACCGTAAGGCGCACCCCTCAACAAAATGGTGTGGCCAAAAGGAAAAACAGAACAATTGCAGAAATGGCCCGTAGTATGATGCAAGGCAAAAATTTGCCTAAATATTTTTGGGCAGAAGCTGTACACATATCTATATATCTCCTCAATCGATCTCCCACGAAAGCAGTATGGGGTATGACACCCTATGAAGTTTGGCACAAAAGAAAGCCAATTGTCGAGCAACTCAGAATTTTCGGGTGCATCACTTATGCCCACATCCCGAAAGAAAACCGGGAAAAGTTAGATGAAAAGGGAGAAAAGTGCATATTCATTGGATATGATGATCAATCCAAAGGCTATCGCCTTTATGAGCCCGAATCCAAAAAGTTAATCATATCAAGAGATGTCATATTTGATGAATCGTCACAATGGAGGTGGAATGAAGAAGATCAACAAGATTCGCGTGATACAAACGACCTTCCATTAACCCAATCCGAAACAATTCAAAAAACCCAACCTACCACACAAGATTTATCTCCTCCATCATCACCTAGAACTCCAACCTCCACAAGACCACAAATAACTCCACAAACTCCTAACTCCACAAGATCACAAATATCTTCTCCTCAAATAAGCCACTTAAAACCACCAAGTCCTTCTACAACCCAACCAATTCAGCAATCAGTCCGAGAAAGGCGTCCTCCATTTTGGGTGAAGGATTATCATTGTGGTCAAGCAATCATGGCACTAATAGCAAGAGAACCACAAAATTTTCAAGAAGCAACACAAGACGAAAAATGGATTGAGGCCATGAACGAGGAGATCAAGATGATCGAGAAAAATCATACATGGGAGCTTGTGGACAAGCCACGAGATAAAGAGATCATTGGTTTGAAATGGGTATATAAAATCAAGTACAATGAAGATGGATCAATCCAAAAATACAAGGCACGACTTGTTGCCAAAGGATACTCACAGCAACCAGGCATCGACTTCAATGAGACATTTGCTCATGTTGTCCGCATGAAGACAACAAGTTCTCAGGATACACAGACAGTGATTGGGCCGGGAGTGTCGATGACCGAAAAAGTACAAGTGGATATGTCTTCCAACTTGGATCAAAGGTAATCTCATGGTCATCTAAGAAGCAAGCAACAGTCGCCTTATCATCAGCCGAGGCCGAATACGTAGCCGCCTCGAGCGCAGCATGCGAAGCAGTTTGGTTAAGAAGGATATTAGGCGATTTACATCAAAGTCCTACAGGTCCGACTACACTCTATTGTGATAACATGTCAGCTATTACAATGACAAAAAATCCTGTCTTCCACAGCCGAACGAAGCACATCGAGATACGACATCACTTCATCAGAGAGCTCGTGGAAAATCAAGAGATCGAATTACAATTCTGCAAGACGGGGAAGCAGCTAGCAGATATATTTACTAAGGCGATCCCGACCGAGAAGTTCATACAATTCAGAGAACAGCTCGGAGTACAAGATTTTTCAGATTAGGGGGAGTGTTAAAAATAGTAATCTAGAAAAATCTAGCATCAAGTAATATTATGTATGTAATTCTAGAGATATCTTATAGAAAAATCTAGGAATGGTTAGAACTTAGAACTAAGCTCTAGAATTATCTTGTAAAAAATCTAGAGCACTAACTAGAAAGTTCCTAGGTAAAATCTACATGATATGTCGGTGCACTATGATGATTTTGAGTGAGCAAGAGGATTGGGAAGCCATAAATGTAAACTTGAGAATGTGTTGTATATTTTCTGATTATCAAACAGATACACATAGAGCTTTATATATAATACCTAGACTAAGTCATGACAATGACATGACATGTAACAGACACATTCTATATTGGTGTATGACCATCTCCCAAGTTGCCAAAGGGAACTTGGGATTTAACTGATTTTGTGAGCACAACTTTGCTGATGTTGACAGTTGCTTGCTTCATGTTTTGTCCCCAATTGGTTTGTCTTGAGCTTTGCAATTTGTCCCCCAGATCATTAAAGCTTCCCTTTGTTCCTTCTTGATCATGTGATTGTTGAAGAGTGTTGCTATTGTATTGACTCTTTCTACACTGCCCCTCAAGCTGTGAATGAGGTGAAGATGAAACTCCCAGCTTGTGAAGGAGCTTAGCTTGTTGTTGTTCAGGAAGAATTTTAGTGAATACATCAGCAACCTGCTCTGTGGATGGCACATAGGAGGTTTTCAGGGTGCCCTGTTGGATCTTTTCTCTAACAAAGTGACAATCAACCTCTATGTGCTTTGTTCTCTCATGGTAAACAGGATTGGCTGCAATGGCTACGGCTGCCCGATTATCACACTTTAGATGCACAAGACCCTCTTGAGTAATCCCTTGATCTTTGAGTAGAGCACTGAGCCAGGTGACTTCACAGGCAGTTAATGACATGGCCCTGTCTTCTGCCTCAGCAGAAGACCTGGCTACCACTGACTGCTTCTTGGACTTCTATGAAATGGGAGATTGGCCTAAGAGAACACAAAACCCGGTGGTGGATCTTCTGGAGAAAGGGCATGAGGCCCAATCTGAGTCACAGTATGTTGTGAGTTGAACAGACTTAGACTTGGCAAAGAGAATGCCCTAACTAGGATTTAACCTCAGGTATCTTAGCACTCTCTTAGCTGCCTGCATGTGATCAGAGGTGGGAGCTTGCATAAATTGGCTTAGAAGTTGGACAGAGTAAGCAATATCAGGTCTAGAAAGAGTTAGGTATATCAATTTCCCAACAAGTCTTCTATAGATGTCAGGGTTTGGAAGTGGAGTGCCTTTGTTTACTTCCAGCTTTAGATGAGGACTAAGGGGAAGTTTGACAGGTCTTCCATGTTCCAACCCAAACTCTTTTAGCATATCCAAAGTATATTTGTGCTGAGAAACAAAGATACCTGATGTTGTGGAGTTTACTTCCAGACCCAAGAAGTAACTCAAGCTGCCCAAGTCCTTCATGTGAAATTCTTTGTTGAGAGACTTTTTCAGACTTGAGATTTCTTCCATATCATCACCAGTGATTACCATGTCGTCTACATACACCAACACAGCAGTCATAGAGGTTGTGGTGTGTTTAATGAACAGAGAATGATCATTAGAGGAGGCTTTGTACCCACATTGAGTGATAACACGAGATAGCCTAGTAAACCACTGTCTTGGGGCTTGTTTGAGACCATAGAGACTTTTGTTCAGCTTACAGGCCAATTTTCTTCCGTCAGTTGTCTCCCCCTGACCCCTTAGCATGTGATAGCCTTTAGGGATTGTCATATACACTGTCTCATGAAGTTCACCATGCAAAAATGCATTAGTTACATCCATTTGACAGGTATACCAACCTTTCATGGCTGCAACCGCTAGTAAGGCTCTCACAGTCGACATTTTTGCAACAGGAGAGAATGTCTCACCATAGTCAATGCCATATCTCTGGCCGCAACCTTGAATAACCAACCTTGCTTTATATCTATCAACACTTCCATCAGGGTTGTACTTGGTCTTAAACAACCACTTGCTTCCAATTGGTTTTCTTTCTTTAGGAAGCTCAGTCATTTCCCAGGTGTGAATCTTTTCAAGAGCTTGCAGCTCAGTCTTCATAGCTTCTATCCATTTTTCCTGCTTGATGGCTTCACTAAAGAGTACAGGATCACTGTGTTGTGTCATGGAAGCGACCATGTTGACAAAACCTTGAGAGACAAGAGCTTGAGCAAGATTAGCTATAGATTGAGGTGTAGATTTACCACTGACCACGAAGTCTTTCATCCACAGAGGTGTTTTTCTGTCTCTCACATATTTTCTTACTTGTAAGGATTGCTGTACTTGAGAGGTTTCTTCATGATCTTGATTCAGATCTGCAGGAGTGGTTCTTTCACTTTCATAGATACTCTGTGAGTTTTCTGACGCATGGGTAGGAGCTTCCTCATGGCCATCATCAACTAATGGTGAGTGAGTGTTGTCAAGCATGTCATGAGTCACAGTAAACTGAGGAGGACTCATGTCAGGGTGCATGATCTTTGGTTTTGTAGCTTGCTTGTAAGGAAAGACTGATTCACAGAACTTTACATCTCTGGAAACAAAGACCCTCTTGTTTTTGAGGTCATAGACAGTGTACCCCTTTTGGTTGAAAGGATATCCTATGAAGACACATGGGAGGCCTCTTGGCTGAAATTTGTCTTTGTCTCTACTTGGATTATATGCAAACACTAGGCATCCAAAGGTTCTCAATCCACTGTACTTAGGTTTTCTTCCAAATAACATTTCATAGGGTGTTTTGTGATGAAGGACAGATGAGGGTAATTTGTTAATTAGGTGCGCTGCAGTCATCACGCAATCAGCCCAGAAATTGAGGGGCATACCTGCTTGAAATCTCAGAGCCCTGCTTACCTCAAGCAGATGCCTGTGTTTTCTTTCGACAACTCCATTTTGTTGAGGCCTGTCAACAATGGAAGTTTGATGCCAGATCCCCTTTTCTGCCAAAAATTCGCCACATTCTCCTTCAATAAGTTCTTGAGCATTGTCAGACCTGACCCTTTTTATTTCCCTTTCAAATTGAGTCTTAGCAAACTGATAAAATCTAGGCATTATCCATGAGATGTCAGATTTGTTTCTCATTAAATATACCCAGGTAGGTCTTGTGTAATCATCAACAATGGTGAGAAAATACTTATGCTTGGTTCTACTTTCAACTCTGTAGGGTCCCCAGGTGTCTATATGTATGAGTTCAAAAGGGTGTTGAGCTGTGTTTTCTCTTACAGAGAAGGGTAGTTTTGTGAGCTTGGCCATGGGGCAGGTAACACAAATCACATTGGGTTTCGACTTGCAGGCATCAGATATGTCGGGTATGTGAGAAATTTTGTCATGAGAGGCATGCCCTAACCTGTTATGCCATAGATCATAAGAAGACTTGATTTTATTCATCTCAAAGGTTTCAGTACAAATTACATCAGGGGTGTCACACATGGTACCAAAAGCACTCTCTGATGTTTTATGAATGATGTGTACATCACCTGAGTTACAAGTGCCCTTAGACTTGACAGATTTGTCTAGAGCACTAACCAAACTTCTAACATTATCATCCAACTGATCTAAAGGCTTATTACACAAATAATAGATGCCCCTGTGCTCCTTCCCCACAGCTCTAATCCTCAAGCTCACAGAGTCCTGAACAACACACACATTCTTATAAAAGGTGGTAAAACACTCTTCATCCTTAGCAAGCTTTTGTACAACAACAATAACAACAACCAAGCCTTATTCCCAAAATGATTTGGGGTCGGCTAACATGAATCGTCATCTAGTAACCGTCTTGTGTACGCCATGAAATTCCAAAACGTTGTAAACCTTTTTGGAGTAATTAAATATTTTCAAAGGAAGTTTTATAAAGTCGTCAAAATAAATTCAAAAGATTTACAAAAAAAAAAAAAAGTTTTGGGAAAAGAGTTAGGGAAACCAAACAAATAAATCAAAGGAGTCGGATTAAGTCCGCCGCATGTATAGAGTCTCTCCACCTCGCCCTATCCAACACAATACTCTCTTCAAGCCCTAGGAAGCTCATATCACTTCTAATCACCCTCAAGCCTTAGCAAGCTTTTGTATGGACATTAAATTATGTCTGAAAGTGGGCACATACATTACATCCCTCAACGTAATACCATTTTTAAGGCTCACACTTCCACAGTGAGTGACACTGACCATTTTTCCATCAGGCAGTGTAATATTAAGTTGCTTACTTAAGGCATGAATATCACACAACTCATCAATATTAGAAATCATGTGATTAGAAGCACCTGTATCCATTATCCAATTTATGCTTCTAAATTTACTGTGAAAAGAGAGGAGTTCGAGTATGTTACCTGCGAAATCCATTTCCATTTCATCATCAGTGTTGGGAAGAGTCTTGGGATTCTTCTCGAAGTTTGTCATCAACCTCTTGAATTGTTGCTCAGTGAATGTTATGAGCGTGTCCTGCTCATTCTGATTACCAGTCTCACAGTTGATTTGAGCACTTGCTGCCATTCTGTCTGATTGATTGTTCCACGGCCTTTTTCCTTTGTAGATCCCCTTTCCTTTGTTGTTGTTGAAGCTGTTAGATCCAATCCCTGATTTGAAGTTTGGATTGTGTCTTGGATGCCCTACAGGAAATCCCACATTTTCCCAGCAAACTCAGCCTTATGCCCTTTTCTGTTGCACTTTGTGCAGATGGGGATGTCACCAGTAAATTTCCTTTGCTGTTGTTGTGCAAAGAAGGCCTGAGCATCATTTGTTGAGTTTCCTACAGCTGCAATCAGAGTTTTTCTCTGAATTTCTTCCTGTTGAAGCAGGGATACTACCTCATCAACTCTAGGAAGAGGACTCCTGAGAAGAATATTGCTTCTAGCACTGGCATAGTGAGGATCAAGGCCATTTAGGAATTTGAACAATCTCCTTTCTTCCTCCTTTTGCATCACAGCATCTAGGTATTTGGAGATTTCCACTGTCATTTCAGTGACTGATGGCCAATCTTCCAAAACTTCCAGAGTCTGCCACAAGGATTGAAGTTGAGTGTAGTACTCATTGATGCTCTTGCTTCCCTGTGTAACTTCTTGAACTTCTTGGAGAAGCTGGTACTTTCGAGCTCCATTGCTCATTCCATAAGTTCTCTTGAGATAGTCCCAGATGTCTTTGGCTTTTTCAGTGTACAACACAGCCTTTTTAACATCTTTGTCGATGTTTTGATGAAGCCAGCCCACTATGATACTGTTGCACCAATCCCACGCTGCTGCCTTAATAGGATCAGTTTTGGATCTCTGCACTTCTCCAGTGAGAAATCCCAATTTTCTCCTGGTAGCAAGGGCCAGCTCCATTTCTCTCTTCCACTGGTAATAGGTAGAGATATCTTTCAGCTTGGGATCGACAAGCAGACCTGCAGCAATGTCTGATGGGTGCAGGAACAGAGGGTCTGACAGATTCATCCCTTTGTATGAGATTGAGTAGTTGGAGTTAGCTCCATCACTGTTGGTTACTTCTCCTTCGATTTCTGACATCGGTACAGATGAAGGTTATGCGTAAAGATTTTAAAGTTTTGACAGCAGATCTTAGGATCAGTGTCAATGGAAGTTTGTTTAATAAAGGATTTTTGTTTGAGCAATACAGCCTCATGGCTCTGATACCATGATGATTTTGAGTGAGCAAGAGGATTGGGAAGCCATAAAAGTAAACTTGAGAATGTGTTGTATATTTTCTGATTATCAAACAGATACACAGAGAGCTTTATATATACTAGCTAGACTAAGTCATGACAATGACATGACATGTAACAGACACATTCTATATTGGTGTATGACCATCTCCCAAGTTGCCAAAGGGAACTTGGGATTTAACTGATTTTGTGAGCACAGCTTTGCTGATGTTGACAGTTGCTTGCTTCATGCTTGAATGCCAGTGTGCATCACTGTTGCTTAAAAGTCATAAGTCAATAGATATGTGTATGATTTGTCTGATGTTAGCATCACTTGACTGATTCTTCTAAGAGTTGTGCCTTCTGCAACAAGTTGGACTTTGTTGTCTTCCTATTAACCTTGAGAAGTAGACACTATTTAGTTGCCCCATTGTAGGGGCAACACCGCAACATAGTATTGTTGCCATTCATTTTGTGGAATTTTAGCGTAAGACGCGGAAAAGAAGAAGAATCAATGACAGTGACATTGCTGAGCTCTTACTATGACTTAATTTATCTGTATTCTCTGTTGTTTTCTTGCATTGTACTCCCATATGTGTAGTATAAAAATTCTTATGAGTGTCTGAAAAAATCCACTAACCTTTCGAAAACATAGTTTGCATGTTCAGTCGCTGGCAGCAGGATGAAGAGTCCCAACACTCGGATTGGCAGGCTCGGATCAATGACTCTGCAAGTAGAAGTTTTCCTGGCAGTAATACTTGGTTCAGTTTATATTGTGGCGTCGCAAACAAACAATCAAGACGGTCAGTTCAATGCTTGTCAGCTTGTGGCATAATATTAGCCATATGGTTGTCTATGCATTATTCATCCCTCATTTTTATACCTTTCTTCCTGAATTTAAGCAACCATTTTTAGTTTAAGTATGCATTTACTTGATTCCATTATGCAACGATGAATTTAGAGCCTCTCTAGTTTAATCAAGCATAACATGATAGGTCACACTCCCTTTTTATCAGACGTGGGAAGAGATAAGTTATCTTACATATGCATGGCTGCATTTCATATCTTGGGGGTATGTTTGCATAGTATATAGACCAACATTGAACAATCTCGGTCTTTTCGGATGCATGGGATATGGTGGATGGTTTGAGTTTAAGTTAATATCAATATGTTGTGCAGCCGCTGCCTTGAATTCTCTCAAGGCGAACTGGCAGAATGTGCCACCCACTTGGATTGATTTTGATCCCTGCAGCAACCATTGGGAAGGAATTGTATGCAGTGATTCCAGGGTTATTTCTATGTATGTAACACTTACTGCTAACCCTAGAACTTGGGTTTCTATTTGTACTATTTATTTGATCCTGAAAGCTGTTTGACGCAGATCTCTATCAGGCATGGGATTAAGCGGCTCGCTTTCAGGTGACATCCAAGAATTATCTGAACTACAAATTCTGTAGGTTTCATAAATTATATTTTCGTACTTCTTTATACCTTTATTATTTTCTTTAACAATCTCATGTAAGAATTATTCAGATGACAATTTGAACCTTCTAGTGCATTTTTCTTGCAATTTACAATCTACTTTTTTTCCTTCTTTTTGTAATGACTCTAGATCATATGCGAGCTGCTGGACCCTGCAGTATCATCTGACTTTATTTCTTGTTTCTGTGTAGAGACCTCTCCTATAACCAGGGCTTGACCGGACCTCTTCCGATAACAATTGGGAATTTATCGAAGCTGACAACCCTGTATGAACGATCTGTGTTTGAAAATTTGTTGGTTCCTTAAAAAATTCAATCTTTCACAATGCCAGCTTCTTTGCTTGATGTCTAGGATTCTGGTCGGCTGCAGTTTCAATGGTGAAATTCCTGACTCTATTGGATCTCTTTCTCAGCTGGTTTTCCTGTAAGAAGTCTGAGATTCTCTTACTTTACTTCTGAGTAGTTTGTTTTTATAATAAACTCTCTAATCTGACTCTTTTACCTTTGCTTCTCGGTTCATGTTCTTACATCATTCCAGAATATGTCATCTTCTGTGTTTTTCCTATCTGTTATGTTCCAAGAGTTTAATGGTGGCTCTCAAGTTTCATCAATATCTGTGATTTTATCTTCTGCAGATCGTTGAACTACAACAAATTCATTGGGAGCATTCCAAATTCCATTGGCAAACTCTCTAGGCTTTATATGCTAGATCTGACTGGCAACAAGCTTACTGGGTCGATACCAGCTGGTCTTGACATGCTGGTTAACACTAAACACTTGTATGTTACTTTTCCATCTATGCTTACCCTTCTCATAGTATATAAAACCTTTTACTAATCTTTCACAGCCATTTACAAAAATAATCTTTCACTGCTATAGCATTTTTCCGAGCTCTGAACTGCTACTAACATTTTGGAATTGCTCAAGTGCAGCCACTTTGGAATGAATCAACTATCTGGCCAGATTCCATTCCAGCTGTTTCATGAAAAAATGCAACTTATTCACGTGTAAGTGCAACTGAAGTGACCTGTGAAATATATGTTTCCTCGTCAACAAACTTTTTAAAATGCCCGAGTCTAGCATTTATACAAGGATGTTGCTCTATAGTACTGTTTTTACTGGTTTATTTGGTTGGATACTTAACTGGTGTGAGAGACATTTAATTGTTTTCCCGATTATTTACTGGCAATCCTACGAAGCTATGACCTATCACAATGTGTTTGCTCAACAGAATCTTCGACAACAATAAGCTTAGTGGCAGTATCCCAACAACACTAGGGCTTGTGAAAACATTGGAAGTGATGTGAGTATCCTCGTAATTTTTATACTTGTGGTAGTCTCATGTAGGAACTAACTGCTTAGGATACTCTTTTTAAGGTCTTATGGTTTTCCGTTTCTTTAATTTGGTTGTCAGAAAACTCGATCAGAATTCCTTGAGTGGGACTGTCCCTTCAAACATCAACAATCTTACCAGTGTTACTAATCTGTGAGAACTCAAGTATCCCTACTCTATTAAGTTTAGAAATTGGAGTATGGACTCTCTGCAGGGCCGGATATTCTAACTTTAATGTTTCTTGACAGGTACTTATCTAACAATGATCTGACTGGCCCTATGCCTGACCTGACTGGCATGAAATGCCTGAGTTACTTGTGAGTGTAGCAACAATTTGTATGTTACAGTTACCCTAGGTAGGATTGGGGGGTAGGATTTCTGTAGCCCGACATCCTATTTTGAGAATTGTTAGCATTGCTTCTTTTGCAGGGACATGAGCAACAATACTTTTGAACCTTCAGAAGTTCCATCATGGTTCTTGCCGTCTCTGACAACATTGTATGTTCTTCCTTTCACCCTTGTTTGGTCTTGGAGCACAAGCCAACCCTAGCCAAATTACATTGGACGTATTCTTGAATAAAACGGAAAAGTACTTCTTGATATGTTATTTTGAATTTCTGAGTTATTGTTTATTTTTCTAGAATGATGGAAGGGACACAAATTCAAGGCAAAATTCCAGCTACATTATTCAGCCTCCCTCAGTTAAAGACTGTGTGAGTATTAACTCAGACCTGGAGTTACGTTTATTATTAGCTTGATCTCAGTTATCTTTCATTAGTATTTCATTAGTCATAATGCTATGAACAGCCATATGTGTCACCTTACCGCGTTTCTGTACTTTCATGTGAATGAAGGAAACTGAAGAAGAACAACCTCAGTGACACTTTGGACCTGGGTGCAGAACACAGCCCGCAACTGAAGCTTGTTGATTTGCAAAACAACAATATCTCTGCTTACACTACTAGACCCGGTGACAAAAGTATTAAGATAGAGTAAGTTGTACAATTTTGCTTGCTTAGTGTATACAACTCCCCGTACTCACTTCTACCCTTAAGCTTCAATGTCAGTGCCTTAATGATGTTCTTTAATACTGCAGACTCTCTGGAAATCCATGGTGTTCAGACTCAACTGGAAGCTATTGCAACCCTCCTGAACAATCGTATATCACATATGCAACACCTCCGACCTGTGCTCCTGCTGTTTGCAATTCTAACAAGATATCCAGCCCTCACTGTTCTTGCGCCTACCCATACTTTGGAACTCTTGTATTCTTGTCCACTCAATTTTCAGACCTTCAAAATTCCACTCACTATGCGGCTTTGGAACAGACACTCCTGAGCAGCTTTAAGTCCAATCAAGCCCCAGTTGATTCTGTGTCACTCAGTAGTATTAGGAAAGATCCTTCAAACTACCTTAAAATGACCTTACAAATCTTCCCACTTAGTCAGGAACGATTCAATAGGACAGCGATTTATTCTATAGGTTTTATTCTTAGCAACCTCACTTTCACCCCTCCATCAGGTTATGGACCGTACTACTTCATTGGTGACCCCTATGCAATCTTTGCTGGTAATGCTACTCAGGATAAACTTGGGAACTAATTTTCGTCATTTCTATTCGAGTCTTCTCTTCTTATTATCCTTTGTGTTAGCTGACCTTTTTATTTCTACTTCAGAAGAACCTGGATCCAGTAAGACACTCACTATGACGGCTATTGTTGGAATTGCTCTGGGTGGCTCTGCATTTCTGCTGATATTATTGTATATAGGAGCTGTCACTTTTTGCCGTAAGAAGAGATCTACCAGAACTCCAGAACCAGCCAATCCTTCAGGTGATACAACCTCCTGATAAACCATTATACCATGTCTTGTTCGGTTTTTCGTTTAACCAATTTCCACCAATTATTGATACCTTCTAGGTTTTACGACATCTACATCCTGGATGGCTCCCGGAAGCAACACCAGCCCCCTAAAGTTGAAAAGCTCAAGGTCCTTCTCTTATATAGAGATATTAAGGCTCACCAATAATTTCTCAGAAGCCAACAAGATTGGATCAGGCTCTTATGGGAAGGTATATCATATACTACTAAATCATTCTGGAGGAGAGAAGCAGTAGACAGATTATACATATAGAGCATCTATTTGTATCATTCACTTAAAAAAAAAAAAAAAAAAAAAAAAAAAAAAAAAAACTAGTTAACCCGGCCCATCTATATATACGAAAAAGCTAATGTGCTCAAGTCACTTTGCTAAAAATACGGTTTTAAAATAAATAAATAAATGCAAATTGCTAGAGGTCTATATTATAGTGTAGACACAATTAATTTGTCTACAATGTAAAATTGAGCAAGTAGTAGTAAAATTGAGATCGGAGCAGTAAAATTCATCCTCGATTTAACCATCTTATCTGTAAAACATACGTGCCATTTCATCTAGCTGCTCCTATGTACCGGGAAAAAAAAAATGGAAACGCTGCATCTCACCCTTTGTCAGAATTCTTGGTGTTTCCAATGGCAACTCAAATATGCAAGCCATTAAGGTTATGATCATCATCTGTTATGTTGTATCTGTCCATCTTGAATTGCATAGGGTATAGACGTATAGTGGTATACCAGTATACCTGTAACTTGATTTTCTAAAAGTAGTACTCATGATTACTAGAAGCCATACTTCCCTGCCAGAACACCTTTATCATGTTTCCTCAGGTTTGCGATATTTGACAGGTTTACAGGGGAACCCTTGAAAACGGACAGTTAATTGCTGTTAAAAGAGCTGAACGAGAATCAGGGAAAGGTGCCCTTGAGTTCAAAGCTGAGGTGGAGCTTCTATCGAGAGTGCATCACAAAAATCTTGTTACCCTGTTGGGTTTCTGTTTGGAGAACGAGGAACTGATCCTAGTATATGAGTATATAGCAAATGGTACTCTGAATGAAAGTCTATCAGGTACTGATGCTTACTGGCAGTCTGGCACAAGGGCACTTTTCCTAGCTGTGTGCATGCATTATTATTTGTAACAACCAGATTTCTTCGAGGAGCGATGGCCCTTTATGCCAATGGCCCTTAACGCCACTCAAGTATGGTTTCAGGATTAGTTTGTTAATACTCAATGGATGGTGCAGTACAGTATCTGCAGAACTATATACTTTTGGGACTCTTAACAGTAGCCTGACATTCAGAGCTTACAGGTGATGATGAAAGGTAGTGACTCCCAATGTGTGTTTCTGTGCAGGAAAATCGGGAATAAGATTAGATTGGAGGAGGAGAGTCAAGGTGGTCCTTGGTGAGCAAGGGGCCTTGCTTACTTGCATGAACTTGCCAATCCTCCCATCGTTCACAGGGACATCAAATCAAACAACATTTTACTTGATGACAACCTGAATGCTAAAGTTTCTGATTTTGGGCTGTCCAGGCCTATGTTTGATGTCGGAAAAGGCCATATCGTTACTGAAGTGAAAGGCACAATGGTGCGCTTGACTTCTTTCTGGCTTCATAAATTTTTAATTTTACCTATATTCAAGTGTCCAATAATGGCCGCATCTGAGTCCGTGGTTTTGGTGTGTGCAGGGATACTTGGATCCTGAATATTACATGACTCAGGTGTTGAATGAAAAGAGTGACGTTTACAGTTTTGGAGTGTTGATGATCGAGATGATAACCGGTAGGCCACCTATTGATAAAGGGAGATATGTATTAAGACATGTGAGGGACATCATAGATAGAACACAAGACCTATATGGTCTCCATGAAATTATGGACTCAACCATTATGCAGGACACCGCCTTAGAAGGCTTTAAGAAATACATGGATCTGGCTCTAAGGTGTGTGGGAGACTCAAGAGCTGATCGGCCTGCCATGGGCGAGGTGGTAAAATATCTTGAGGATATAATGGAGATGGCTGGTGTGCATCCTCATAGCGATTCAGCAACCAGTTCGGCAACATTTGATCCACAGAATTTCCGCCAACTGTATGGGGACGAGTCCCTCTACAGTCATACTGGAGCATTACCCCGTTGAAGAGCTATCACTCATGCTTAATTCATTGTGAGCACCTATAAGTTTGTATACTTAATTCAGACATTCTGGCAGAATTTATGATGTAGACTGTAGCGAACATGCCTTTGTATACGAATCCTTGTATTTGAAGCTCCGCCACTGTACCACAGTTACCTTTATGAATCCTGACCTACACTGCAAATGTCACTGCTTGCTGTGGAATGTGAACTTTTTGGTCCATTCACTTTGCATGTTCCGTGATTCACTTGAATGCCCGTGCAGACGACTTTTGTTTGCAGAGCTTACCATGCCTGAGGCCGCAAAAGAACTCGACAAAAACATGTACGAGTCACTGCAGTAAAGCTTGATTTGAGTACTTTTGACTCAGTTATACAAACATCTTAAACAGACTTTCGATTCCAGAAAGACATACAGTGCTCATGTGTTGGCTCACAAGTCACAAGTCACAAGTCACAACTAACGAATCTAATCTTATAGTTCTTCATCTAACATTTATTGAAAAGTACAATCCTTCCAGTGATAAGAACTAAGCAAAAAAATGAATACAATACATGAAGTTTAAGAGAATGGAACTGCAAATCAAATAGTCCAAAACAGAAAACGTTGGTTTATTGCAATAGCACTATAGTAGTAATGAAGATTCATTAACTGCCAAACTGAGAGCAGCAACTGAAAGCATTTATCTTCAAACAGATAAAAATAACAGGGAACAGTATGCTTTTAAAGGACTGCAAACTGACCATCAGTGGATATAAAAGTTGGGGATCAATCATATTGTAAGCCAATCAGCCGCATGTGGATATTGACATCTTCCCTTTAGTTCCCATTGAACAGCCGTATATACCAAGCAGGGTGAAGGATGGCATGTTCTGCACAGCTTCAGGAATTGATTTGAAGTTTTTACAAAGAGTGACGTCCACAGATCGGAGAGAGGATAAACAGTCAATCCATTCTGGCAGAGCTTGGAAATTGTCACAGATTTAATGCTCAGTGTTTAAAGGGAGGACGAATACACCATCCCTTCTGGCAGATTCTCCAAGCTGTCTATATCAACTAAGGTTCCAGGAAACGAAGGTTTTGATCTCCGAGGCATGCCACGGTCGCTTACCTTAACATGTGTTGCTTGTTTCGGATGTTGTTACCCAAATTTCATGCCCTGCTACTTCTTGAGCAACATCGTGTATAAAGTCTTGCCAACCTCTACTTCAAGGAAGTTTGCTCGTGGATCCGGCTTTTCTCCAAATGCTGACGCCATGAATTTTTCATCAGACAAACCCTCCAACACATGTATATCACTATTTCCTATAGCTTTTCCAACATCATGTGAACGTGTAGTCACCATAATCTTACCTTCAGCAGCCCTTAACATCAAAAATGCTTTCATCTCCATCCACTTTACTTTGTTCTCATTCCACACATCGTCTACAACTAACAAGTATTTTATTCCCTTCTAGTTTTCGTCGCAAATTTTTTTTTTTTTTTTTGCACCTGCTCTAGTGACAAATCTTGATGCTCGGAGTCCGTGGCTAAGTCTAGATTCTTACAACGAATTGCTTTCTTGTCAAATTGGTTTTTGTCGTGATCAGCGACATAAACCCACCACACCTTTAAGGAAAACACTTGTTTCACCCGTTTGTCATCACAAACAAGTTGGGCAAGAGTGGTTTAACCAATCCCTCCGATTCCCACAACAGTAAGCAAACGAGGACTCTTGTCACTATTAAAATCTAGCAACTTATCATCAACTGCATAAAAATCAGCCTCCCTCCCAAAAACATTTGGCGCAATAACATAAGAACAAGTTTCATCTCTTCTAGTCCTAATAATACATTTACTGTCAACAGCCAACCCAAAATTGGTATGATCCCAACTGTGACAGGATTTTTCAGGAGAAAAGAAATGGCGTACCTTCTCAGCAAGAGTACATCCCTTGAGTTGCTGCTTCCGCTCAGCCACAGTGCAAAACTCATCCATCAGCATCATAAACGGCAGTCTTGAGCTTCTCAATATAGTCCCGTGCTGTGTGGGTAACTTCTTCAGAGACTGCGGCATCAAGTAGCACACTCTTGACAGTTTCCACAGTGCTTTTGACATCTAAAAAGTGGAGACTTATAGCCCAACGAGTAGCAGACCTCTTTGAGGATTGAACATTCAAACGCAGCAAAAAGTGTTTGAGCAGAGCACCGAAAACTGTTCAGATGACGGCCATTTCCTCAACAAAGAAGCAGGTTAGCACAAGAGGTATCAATACATTCAGATAGGCAACAATATGGCTTAACTGGTAATGCAGCAAACCTGCAATCGGTAAACCGCCAATTCATGTATTGATCAAGCCAACTTGCTGCCTATTAATGTATTAGTACAACGTTAATTCGAGTAGACTTGACATTGCTCCACTCCTTTCTTAATTGACTTGTTCATTTTAATACATTTTCTTCCCAAAGGATGATCTTTCAACAGAGTGTGGAAACGTCAGGTTAACAAAGAGATTAACTCACCAACAACCTTCACTTCGCTTAATACGGAGTATTAAAGTATCATGGTTATGTAATGATTTGAATGAGTTCTTGTTCAAATCATCATCAGTTAAACCTAATTACCTTTACCTCACAATTTTCAGTCAATGCAGCAAAGTTTAGCCCTAATTATCAACATTTAAAGATCTAATTGTAATAGCTAATTGCACCACCAATAGTAAACAACTAAGCCAAAAACAACTGAAGCAGAAATTCCAGATAAATTGAAATGACAAAATAATACTGTATTCATTTTCGAATGAGAATTTCCCAAGATGTAACATTCATATTCCAAAATAACCAGATAAGAGAGATAACGCCTAAATATTCCAAACGAACCACAAATTGATTGAGAAATCAATTCAATTAGACATCAGAAACCCTAAGAACAAGGCTAATTTCATAAAGACATAAACAACTAATAAGAAACTTAAGACCCGATTTACATAAAACGACGACAGAAACCCTAGAAAGAAGAGACGGACAAGATCAACCGCCGAAACCGTAGAGAGTTCTTCCTTGCCTCTTGAGAGCATAGACGACATCCATGGCAGTGACGGTCTTACGGCGAGCATGCTCTGTGTAAGTGACGGCGTCACGGATCACATTCTCGAGGAAGATCTTGAGAACGCCACGTGTCTCTTCATAGATGAGGCCGCTGATACGCTTCACACCACCACGACGAGCGAGACGGCGGATGGCAGGCTTGGTGATTCCCTGGATGTTGTCGCGGAGAACTTTCCTGTGACGCTTTGCGCCGCCCTTTCCCAAACCCTTGCCTCCCTTCCCACGCCCTGACATTTTTTCAAGAGATGGTGGTTGTGTTTCTGAATGACTGAATTTGGAGGAGAGAGAAAATGTTGAGTGGAGTGAGATGGAAGATTATTGCATTTCGTGGGTTTTATTTATATGGGAGGGAGGGTGTGTGAGGGTGGATTTTGTGTTTCTGAATGACTGAATTTGGAGGAGAGAGAAAATGTTGAGTGGAGTGAGATGGAAGATTATTGCATTTCGTGGGTTTTATTTATATGGGAGGGAGGGTGTGTGAGGGTGGATTTCAGCGGTTGGATTGATATTTTGATCGGACGATGTTGAGTAACGATCCGTGTGTTGGGTTTTGAGTGACTTTTGAGCGCTGATTTGGGAGGATGGATGGTTGAGATTGAATAAGGTTTTTATTTTGGATTGGGGATTTGGGGTTTCCCTCCTAAGCTTTTTTACTTTTGGCGTTCAAGCGTTTTTGAATTTTCGGTTGGAATTTTTGGCGAGACTGGTTACGCGCCACGGACCGGGAAAAAAAAAAAACAAATCATGGATTGGATTCTCTGGTTACCTGGCTCATTTTTACTCGGTAATTTTCGAATAGTTTCGAAAGTTTTTAAGTTGGCATTTGATTTTTGGGTTAATTCACGTGTTACCCTCGTGTTTTGCCTATTTGCACGTGGTACCCAATGTTTTGCAAATTTGTACAAAATACCCTCGAGTTTTGACTATTTACACACGATAACCTAAACTTAACCCTCCCATTAACACCGTCAATTGTTCTTTTTAAGAAAAATGTTAATTCACGTGGTACCCTCGTGTTTTGCCGATTTGCACGTGGTACCCAATGTTTAGCGAATTTTTTCCAAATATCGTCAAGATTTGAGTGTTTTTTCATAGTACCTTACCTTTAAAATTCCGTTAACACCATTAATTGGAGAAAAAAAAACCCTTTGATTTTCTCCTTCATCACCATCTATATCTTCCCCCCACCACTTTCATTATCACCATATTCATTATTCTCCACCACCGTCATTAACATCTTCATCCTTTTCCACAGCCACCATCATTTCCACCCATAATAAATACTATAACCACCATTTTTTCCTTCTCCACTGAGTTCAACTTTTAAACGGCGTTAACGAAATTTTGAAGGTAACGGTACCATGTAAACAAATCTCAAAGATATTTGATACAAATTTGTAACAGTGGATACCACGTACAAAACGGCAAAACACGAGGATACCACATGAATTAATCCTCCTTTAAAAAAAAAATTTGACGGTGTTAATAGGAGGATTAAGTTTAGGGTATCATGTGCAAACCGTCAAAACTCGAGGTTATTTCGTACAAATTTGCAAAACATTGGGTACCACGTGCAAATCGGCAAAACATGAGGGTACCACGTGAATTAACCCTTGATTTTTTAATAGATTAATTTGTACAAAATACTTTCGAGATTTGACTGTTTGCACATGATACTCTAAATTTACTGAACTTCTATTCGTCGCCCTAAAAAATGCTACTCGTCGCCCTTATTTCACCTCTCCTAATTAACGAGTAATGATTAGTACTAAGCTCTTGTAATTAACTGCTAATTAACTACCTCCAATCCTCTCCTCACTCCATTACTATGTACTATCTTTCTCCATTACTCCATCCAAATCCTATCATCCATATCTTTCCATTACTATTTTGCTACGATTAATCCCCCAAATCATATCATCTATACGATTTTTTTTATTTCTCCCCCAAATACCACCCAAAATTTTGATACGATTGAAACCCCCAAATACCCCAAATTTTGATACGATTTCTCCCCTAAATACCACCCCAAATTTTCAATCGATTTCTCCCCCAAATACCACCCCAAATTTTCAATCGATTTCTCCCCCAAATACCACCCCAAATTTTGCATAACATTTGTCTCCAAAATAGTACCCAATTTTTTATACGAATTCTGGGTCATACATCCCGAATTTTTGCATCGGTTTTTGCCCAGATAATTCCCCAATAATTTCCGTAAAATTCCCTTCAAATTCTATATTAATTGAAGTCAGCGGAGCAAATAATTGAAGATTGATTGGAGGATAAATCGTTGTGAATTCAGTAATTAAAGGACATTGAAGGTATGTTTAGATTTGTTGGGTTGTTTATTTGAAATGTTTTGTTTTTCAATTGACTGTATTTGGGTATGGATGATGTAAATAGATTAGGTAAAAATGGTATTTTTAGAATTGAATTTGATATTGGAAGATTGTTGTTTGAGGTCGACGTTTGGTGAAGTTCCAGGTAGTGTGAGCTAGTTTTCAACACGGCCAAACCATGGTGTGGTCCAGTTTTCAACACGGCCAAACCATGGTGTGGTCCAGTTGTCAACACGGCCGCACCATGGTGTGGTCCAGTTCTCAACACGGCCGCACCATGGTGTGGTCCAGTTCTCAACACGGCCGCACCATGGTGTAGCCTAGTTTTTGAACCTGGGTGTAGGATAGTTTAGTGAATTGATCTCTTTTAATTGAATTGAAATTGTGTTTGATTTCTATAGTTAGTTGGATTGTGTATTGAATGTTTGTTTTGTGGTTTCAATTGGTGAAGATGAGTGGTTCCGAAGGGAAGGAAATAGTGTTTCATGGACGCGGTCGTGGTAAGGTTAATGTTGTAGCTCGTGGTAATGGTGGTAATGGTGGTGATCCTGCAATGTGTAAGGAATTAGTAGTTAGAAATGCTGTCCAGGAATCGTATTCTCGGGTGATTAATGAAGTTCGTCCGCTGTATGAGGAATATAAACGAGATGGGCCATAGGAAAGGTGAGCGAAATTGGCCCAGTTAAGAAGAATAGTTGTCAAAGTAAATGTATGTGAAATTTTCAAACATTTCTTGATTCTATGTGCTCTCCCTCCATATTGATTGTAAACAAATAATTTGAATTCAGAAAGTTTATATTTTTGTAACTTGTTACTTAACTCGACTTTTATATGAAAGTTTGATTTCACGGTAAGCAAGTGAGATAACTTTACTTTGAACGTTTATTAAGTATTCGAACAAGAATATTTTTATTCCAATAAGCAGATTTTGATTCCAATAAGTAGATTTTGATTCCACCAAACAACAATTTGATTGACATAACATTTGACCGTGAAACAAAAACATTTAACTCGGCTAAATATTGTCACGGTAAGAAAGTTTGATAACTTAACTTATAACCTTTATTAAGTATTCGAACAAGAATATTTTGATTCCAATAAGCAGATTTTGATTCCACCAACAACAATTTGATTCACATAACATTAATTGATCATTATCGTAAAAAAGGTTAGTCATACAAGTTAATTGATCACATTATACTAACTATATTACTCGGGTTAGTCATATAATGTGAACTGATCATATATTCCTAACTAGATTACTCGGGTTAGTCATAGAAGGTCAATTGATCACAGATTCCAAACTAGATTACTCGGGTTAGTCATACAAGGTGAATTGATCACAGATTCCAAACTAGATTACTCGGGTTAGTCTTATAAGGTTAACTGATCACAGATTCCAAATTAGATTACTCGGGTTAGTCTTATAAGGTGAATTGATCACATATTCCAAACTAGATTACTCGGGTTAGTCATATAAGGTTAACTGATCACATTATCCTAACTAGATTACTCGGGTTAGTCGTACAAGGTCAATTAATCACATTATCCTAACTAGATTACTCGGGTTAGTCGTACAAGGTTAATTGATCACAGATTCCAAAGTAGATTACTCGGGTTAGTCATACAAGGTCAATTGATCACAGATTCCAAACTAGATTACTCGGGTTAGTCTTATAAGGTTAATTGATAACAGATTCCAAACTAGATTACTCGGGTTAGTCTTATAAGGTGAATTGATCACAGATTCCAAACTAGATTACTCGGGTTAGTCATATAAGGTTAACTGATCACATTATCCTAACTAGATTACTCGGGTTAGTCGTATAAGGTGAATTGATCACATTATCCTAACTATATTACTCGGGTTAGTCTTATAAGGTGAACTGATCACAGATTCCAAAGTAGATTACTCGGGTTAGTCGTATAAGGTGAATTGATCACATTATCCTAACTATATTACTCGGGTTAGTCTTATAAGGTGAACTGATCACAGATTCCAAAGTAGATTACTCGGGTTAGTCGTATAAGGTGAATTGATCACATTATCCTAACTATATTACTCGGGTTAGTCTTATAAGGTTAACTGATCACATTATCCTAACTAGATTACTCGGGTTAGTCGTATAAGGTGAATTGATCACATTATCCTAACTATATTACTCGGGTTAGTCTTATAAGGTTAACTGATCACATATCCTAACTAGATTACTCGGGTTAGTCGTATAAGGTGAATTTATCACATTATCCTAACTATATTACTCGGGTTAGTCTTATAAGGTTAACTGATCACAGATTTCAAAGTAGATTACTCGGGTTAGTCGTATAAGGTGAATTGATCATATTATCCTAACTATATTACTCGGGTTTGTCATATAAGGTTTAGATACAAATATGTCTATTCAAACAGAGTACATTGTGAATCACTATCCGTATTTGGGAATCGTTATTGCATGTCTATTCACCCTAGAAGTAATATATGTGAATTAGTAATAGCAGTTGTGAATAGTTTTTGCAACTTTATTATATTTTTAGTACGATCATAACGCAGAAACTTATAATCGTAAACTCATCCTAGTTTACGATTATACCCTTACGTGTTATCGATTTTGAAGTTATCCTAGTTTACGATATCGATTTTGAAGTTATCCTAGTTCACGTCGCATCCTCTGCTTCTCGTTGTGAAACTGCTTTGAATTGTGGCACCCGTGCTCTTTAGACTTGTTAATAATCATCTTGATATTTGCAACACGGACATTCGACGCCTCTAAAAGCCTTATCATCTCTCTATCCTTTTGCGTGAATGAAACCCGTTGGCTATGTCCTTCTCGGTAGAACTCAAGTGCGTGGTTATGTCAACCCTTGCCATCCATGACGTAGATATGCCAAGCGGAGTCCTCCATCTCTTGAACTCGCAAACGAAATCCACATGACACCTTACGGGTGGTAGTAACACGTTTCCTTTTGAGCGCTCCCACTGATGTAGCACATTGACTTCTTCCCTTGCCATTTTCACAACACAAGTAGTACCTCCATAGACCATCCCCACTCTTATTACTGTTCCTTTTTTTCGTATCTTTAACAAAAAAAAGCCTTTCCCCTTTGCTATTTCATTCGCCCACTTAAATGCATCAAGGAATGACAAGAACTTGTCGTTGGTCTGAAAAAAACCGCTATAATCCGTCTTATCTCCACCGTAACTGGGAACATTCACCTATATCAACAAATTGTGATTCATGTCAAAAAATTGTGATTAAGAAAACCAATTGTGATTCATGTGAAAAAATTGTGATTCAGAGAAACAAATGTGATTCAGACAAACGTATTTCGATTCATATCAATCAATTGTGATTCAGAGAAACAAATTATGATTTACAGAAACGATTTTCTTTTCATATCAACCAATTGTCATTCATGTCAAACAATTTTCGATTCATATCAACAAATTGCAATTCATATCAACATAGTGTCATTCAGATTAATGACTTCCGATTCAAATCAACAAGTTCTGTTTCATATCAACAAATTGTGATTCATATCAATAAATGTCAATTCATATCAATAAAATGTCATTCAAATAATGGAAATACGATTCATATCAACAAAATATGAAGTTCGATTCATATCAATAAAATGTGCTTCACTATACATTGTAATAGTTCAGATGAATTTTAAACAACAATTCATCATTATCAAATGTTTTGGATTCATATAGCTTAAAAAACATTCAGATGTATTATTTACGTCATAAAATGTGATCGTACAATATTCTAAGATATATCATACTTTAATAATAATGCTTATGAATTCAGCTTATTACGATTCATATAAACACATTGCTATTCAAAGCGAAAATTAACCATCCAAAACGTTGGCCCAGTTAGCAACACGGCTCCACCATGGTGAGGCCCAGTTCGCAACACGGCCAGACCATGGTAGAGTCTAGTTCTCAACACGGCCAGACCATGGTCGAGCCCAGTTTTCAACACGGCTACCATGGTCGAGCACACATTCAACGCGAATTTGTTCAATCTAATTATTCAAAGATTCAACAAACCATATATACGTACTACATATCAATATCTAGCAAAACAAAATTACGAAATCTAACAAATTCATATTACAAAATTTATCAAATGATACCAATACTAAACTAATTTAGCTAATGATTACTACAGCTTACTTGTATATTGGCCATTTCTCTTCTCTAAATAAGTGAGATCTTGAAAGCATGATTGAGGTGGGAGAGAACCAAGATTCGAGTCGGGTGGTTGATGATGAAGATTCCGGTGAAGAAGGGTGAATATTCTTCGGGTGAATCCATAATGAATATTCTTCGGATGCTCGGGTTGATTCGGTTGAAGATACAGATGCTCGGGTTGATGATTGATGAAGCTCGGTTTGATGATGATGAAGTTTTATGAGGTTGAACTTGATGGTGATGAAGTTTGATGAAGATGAACATTACTTAGGGTTTCATGAAGTTGAACATTAGTTTGATGAAGTTTGAGGAAGTTGATGAAGTTGATGAAGTTTGAGGAAATTTAGCATTACAATTACATAATGTTAGAATTTAGAATTAGAGAATGTTAGAATTTAGAAGCAATTAATTGTTAGGTGAATTAATGACAATGATTAGCATTAATGACAATGATTAGTAAAAAAAGCTAGGGCGACGAATAGCATGTTTCAGGGCGACGAATAGCAACTCTCTAAATTTAACCCTCCCATTAACACCGTCAACTTTTTTTTAAAAGATAGTTAATTCACGTGGTACCCTCGTATTTTGCAGATTTCCACAAGGTACCCAGTGTTACACATTTGTATCAAATATTCTCAAGATTTGTCTCATTTTGCATGGTACCCTTACCTTCAAAATTCTGTTAACGCCGTTTAAAAGTTGATGGAAAAAATTGTGGTTATGGTGTTTATTATGAGTGAAAATGATGGTCGTGGTGGAAAAGGATAAAGATGTTGATAACCAGTGGCGGAGCTTGGCTAAAAAAAAAAGAGTGGGCCAGGTTTCGAACTCATAATCTCTCAAATGTCAACAAGGAACTCAAGAGGGGCCAAACCGCTGGGACAAAACCTTTTGTGTGATTAGTATGTGCAAGAAAACAGCTATATTAAAAAATCTAGGGGGGGCCAGGCCCCGGGCCACGATGCCTAAGCTCCGCCTCTGTTGATGATGATGGTGGAGAAGAATGAATACAATGATGATAAAAGTGGTGAGGGGAAGATAGAGATGGTTACGAAGGACAAAATCAAGGGTTTTTTTTCCCCAATTAACGACGTTAACGGAATTTTAAAGGTAAGGGTATCATGTAAAAACAGTCAAATCTTGACGGCATTTGGTACAAATTTGCAAAACACTAGGTACCACGTGCAAATCGGCAATACACGAGGGTACCACGTGAATTAACCCTAATTAACAAAATACCCTCGAGATTCGACCGTTTGCACATGGTACCCTAAACTTAACCCTCTTATTAACACCGTCAACTTTTTTTTTTAAATGGTTAATTCACGTGGTACCCTTGTGTTTTGCCGATTTGCACATGGTACCCACTGTTATAAATTTGTATCAAATATCCTCAAGATTTGTCTCATTTTGCATGGTACCCTTACCTTCAAAATTCCGTTAACACCGTTTAAAAGTTGATTTCAATGGATAAGGAAAAAATGGTGGTTATGGTGTTTATTGTGGGTGGAAATGATGGTAGTGGTGGAAAACGATGAAGATGTTGATGACGGTGATGAAGAATATTGAATACTTTGATGATAAAGTGCTCGGGGGAAGATAGAGATGGTGATGAAGGACATAATCAAGGGGTTTTTTTTTTCCAATAAACGACGTTAATGAAATTTTAAAGATAACGGTACCATGTAAAAACAGTCAAATCTTGACGGTATTTGGTACAAATTTGTAAAACATTAGGTACCACGTGCAAATCAGCAAAACACGAGGATACCGCGTGAATTAACCCTTTTTTAAAAAAAAAGTTGATGGTGTTAATAAAAAGGCTAAGTTCAGGGTATCATGTGCAAATAGTCAATTCTCGAGGGTATTTTGTATGAATTTGCAAAACATTAGGTACCACGTGCATATCGGCAAAAAACGAGGGTATCACGTGAATTAATCCTTTTTTAAATTACTACTCCGTTTTGAAAGAGTTGTCCATTTATATTTAGCACATTTGTTAAGGACAACTAATAAAATACTTTTAGAGACTGTATGATATCGTTTTTGGTTTTCAGTTTCGATTTTTATACTTTTTTCCATTTTTTTTTTTGAACTTGAAAAAGTGATTTTTCAGTTGTCAATTTCTATTTGACTATTATAGGCAAATCCATTTAAATCTAATTTTGTACGAGATAATTTCTTTGACTAAATTTTATGATACAAAAAAATACTAAACACGAAAAACGGTTGTGATACCGAACGAGCCCTTAGCTATCATTTGGGTGGGCAATTTTAGATTTTGTTGGTAAAACTTAAAACTAATCCACTTTAGTTTAACTTTACCCCTCTTGATCCCACCACCTATACACCACTACCATGACCGCCCACAACCGCACTACCACCACTCATCATTCCAATTGTAGCATTCAAATAAGATCAATGAGTGGAAATCTGAATCATTTAAGGCGGTGTAACCAGCCCTACACAATAATCGTTCAATCAGTCATTTAAGGCGGTATAACCAGCGCTACATAATCCAACCAAGACAATCTAGACCTTAAGTGTGCACACCCCCTATCAAGTATTGCCAACCCAATATAGTAGTACTAGACGCGTACAAGCCCTCTTGAAGACCATGCGATGGGGTAATTATATGTGCTAGCAAAAGTAATATATGCGATCAATAATTTGCGGTCAGTAATATGTGCGACCAATTATTTGTTGTCAGTAATATATGTGATCATTAGAGCTTGTCGAGAATCCCATCACTCATTGTCTTAAACATCATTAAATCATAAATCAAAGTAGCTTTCATTCAATCAAACTATCAACCATTTCATAAGTAATATACGATCATTATAACTCTTCCAAGTACAATCATCCAATAACAATAACCAACCTTATATTCAACAGTTCTCCACCTAGCATGCAACTATGTTCTCGACCAACAACCAAATCACACATAGCACCAAATTTTGAAAGGTTTTATATAAGTCATGGAAGGGTTGAGCATGCTAGCTTGCCTTCTCAACACAAGCAACACAGAATTAGTCAAGATAGCACTTCTCGTTCACAAATTTGTCATCTACAATAGCACATCCAACAACCCAAATTCAATTTCCAATCTTAGTCAATCATCCAACTTATTCTTATAATTCAAACTTTATATCCTCAACCTACATACCAATTATAATCACGACAACTAAGGTTCTATTACACCAACTAATTTATAATTCACAATTAGAACACTAATAACATGAAAATTCCAAAAGACTCAAATAATCTTGTTAGAACAGAAAATAAACCTTCAAAATTATACTTACATTTACCCATATTAATCTCAATTAAACCAACTAAATACTTTATGTAAAAAACGGCCTAATTAACCTTAAATCCAAAAATTAGTAATTAATTTACGAAAAATCAGAAACTAATTACACAAATTAATATAATTTCGAAAATAAGCATAACATACTAATTTTGAGTTTTCAAAATAGATTTAAATTATAAAATCTAACTTCTATAATCAATTTCACTTATACAAAAGTATGAACAAATCCAACTCATTACTCCCAACCAAATTTTCGAAAACTCTAGGTTCATAAACCATCTAATGCAATCAATGATAACAAACTAACCATAAGAATATGTTAACACAAGACACACACACTTAAGCAATTCAAGACACATGTATGCAAGACACACCATAATTATGGTACTAATATATTTTGATAAAATCGGCAATAATATTCCTTAAAAATCGGCAATCTGGCAAGAATCAGTCATCCTAATCTTAATCTTAATATATTGGGCGTGTTCGGCGCAGCTTATTTTACCAGCTTTTAGATGTTTGACTTGGTAAAACATCTAATTTGATAATTTTGGAGTGTTCGGCGTTGCAACTGTTGGAGTAGCTTTTGGAGGTTATTGGAGCTTTTTCTAAATGTTACCCATAGTAACGTTTCACTAGACGATGGGTATTAACTTTCAAATTTACCCCTACAATAAATCCTAAAATTAAGGGATTTTCCTAATTATTCTCATGTAACTTAATTTCTCTCCTATTACATGATATTTTTACCGTTGAACACAATGATTATCAATATAAACCCTTCAAAATAAATTTTCATACTTCCATATTTTAAATCTGATTGAAAATAGAGACATACCTTAACGTTTTTTTCTTATTAAAACCTTGAGCTGCTCTTGAATTATGAAAGAATTATGAAAGAAAAAAACATAGTAGAAAGAATAATGAAAGAATTAACCTTTGCAAGAATTATGAAAGAAAAAAACATAGTAGAAAAAGGTACTTGCAGAGTTGCAGTAGAGGAGAGAATGCACTTGGAAAATTAGATGGTAGAAGATGGGTATGAGAACAAATGAAGCACGTGTTGGGTCTAGAGTGTACTTGTGGCCTTGTGGGTGGTACACTAATCCTTTCTCTTTTTGTTTATGTTTGCAAATTGATGGATCAAAGTAGTATGATATTGTAAATTAATTCTTTGCATTATGATGATTTTTTTATCATAAATTTATTTGATTCGTTGGCGAAATGATTCCGACCACAAGGATGTAAATATATTTGACAAATAATGATCTGTCCTTTTAAGTAATTTTGGTTATATAACAGCTAATTTTGCCGAATATGTCAAATAGATTTCAGCTACCACATCAAACAGCTCCAGCTAACAGCTACCAGCTGCTAAAAACGCTACAGCTACCGAAAACGCTACAACTACAGCTACATCTACTTTTACCGAACATACCCTATATTTATAAATGAAGCTTTTTTCATGGGCATTGAAGAGGTCTAGAGCCCTTCGAATTTTCTTTGAGCTTCTGGTGAATAAGGAATTAATTCATGTTATGGAATTATATTGTTATACCATATGTGAGTTTATGGTAATTTTTGTAAATTATGGAATTATATTACTATACCATATATGAGTTTATGATAATTTTGTAATTATGTATATATGAACTATTATGGAAATGTAGTTATCATAAGTAAGTTTATGGTAATTATGCATGTAAATAAGTCATATATTAGTTAAGGAAGTTTAGTTTATCATATGAAGTTTATCGGAAATGGTAATGTTTGTCTTATGGAAAACTACATGAATCTCACTCGAAGTATATATAAATTGACTCTTCTTTGGCTCTTTGCTCTCGAGGTTAATGTCCTCTCTTAAACTTCTATGCTTTACGTATGTTTCTATGATCTTTTAAATTGGTTTTCTTCAATTTTATGCATGTAATTGTTCAATGCTTTAAATTCCTCATCTTACATTATTAAAGTAGATAATGTCTAACTCATATCTTCTATACGTTTCCATGCAGGGAGTGTACGTTAAAGAATTGTTTAAAGAGAATTACTATCAAGCTAGCTCAAACCCAATGCATTAGTCCAACTTTGTAATACTAATAACGATAAATTCACTCATTAAAAAAGAATTGCAATCAACTAGAGAACCTTAACATGAGGTTATTTGCATGAAAATTGATTGTGTCTTGATTATTTAGATTATGAATGCTCTGGTATGAGCCTATATGATTAAGTTAAAAGTTGTTTGATCTGATTTGCACATTTCAGATGTCAAATAATCTAAATTAATTAGAAAATAACTGAAGTTAATTAGGTGAGTTATGTCTTAATGGAAGAAATTAATCTGTATGAGTAGGTCTCTTTGCAGTAAAACTTTTACTATCAGCCAAATGGAATTCTCTTAGGGTTTTGAAAAAGTTTATGCATAGTCCTAAAATATCTAATGTCTAAGGAATACAACTATAGCCATCATACAGTTTATGCATAGTCCTAAAATATATAATATTCGAAATATAAATATAATATATCTACTGTCCAAGGGATACAACTATAGCCATCATAATGAAAATGAAAATATTAAAGTGTGCAATATAATTATGACCTTAATTAAAGTTTGTTTAGCTATACCATAATGATTTCGGTAATGGATGGTGCGTATATACTATATAATATTTTTAATGTAGCTGTGCAACGCACGAACTTTAAACTAGTAATCATATAAAATCATGCATGGTAATTTAGGCGACAATAATGGCTCCAATGTACTGTATTCACGAAAAATGGCAAGAATTTTAACAAAAATTTCGCAATAATATATGCATCTATATTTATGAGATATAAAATGGCAAGAATATTAACAAAATTTTCGCAATAATATATACATCTATAATTTACGAAAAATGACAAGTATATTAAAGTTAAAATTGGCAAGAATATAAGTTTATATGCAGCTATAATTTACGAAAATATGGCAAGATTTATAACAAACAAATTGGCAAAAATCTTATACTGAATTATTCCGATCTCTAAAGCTTCCAAAAAAAAAAAAAATTAACGAACATTTTTCCATTACAATAATTTCAAAGTTTGACATCATTTAAATATGGTTGCACACTTACACGTTGGGGTTTGTGGTTTATGTAATATACCAAGTGATGTTCGTAACTAATTTAAATGTGTAGTTATTGCATTGTTATTTATTGCATGCCACTAAAAATATATACACTTTACGACCACAACAAAATGGATTTCTGAAGTTCATCACAATTTAAATACCCAATTAACATCAGTCAATAATTTTGACATGGGTCAGTGGAACTAATGACGTGGTTGTTCTCACAATAAAAATGTGGGGGCCATGAACTAAAAAATGAAAAAAAAAATATTAGGTATGGTCTCCACCACACTATTTTTAGGCTTAATTTCATTTATTTTTGCCATAATCATGTGTCTTATCGAATCTCTATACGGATCAAAACGAATTGTATATGAAGAGGGGGTGGTGTACAAAGATATTGTGTTTTGATAAAAAAAAATTAAAAGAGAAAATAGCGTACTTTGGGTCGTGTATGTATATTGAATCACAATTGAAATGTCCATATGCATAAAAATAGACATCACGAAAAAGAAAGTTAGATTAAGGGAAGATTGGAAAGAGTTGTTAAGTTCGAAATTAGAGTACATGCTGAAAAGTGACTTGGAGATTGATTTTAAATAGAGTAGTACAAAAAAATAAATTTTATGTACATGTTAAAACTTATAACAATAACCAACGAGTTGAGCAACCTTCTATATACCAACAATATAAGTTAACGTAAATCACTTAACTTTTAAGGCCCGAGATAAGATTAATAGGTCAAGATATAGACTCAAAAATTAGATTAGATTAATACTACAATCTAATGACTGTAATTTGTTATTTTTTCGCATTTACTATTTTGTAATGATAAACAAGCCGGCAAAGTAAAATATGGCCGGGTCAATAACGATTTTTATTAGCATTTTTTAATATATAGCACCGTACAAGTAGAATACAAAAAGAATAGACTTTTACACATCTAATTTACATGTACGTTACTACACAAGCATATGTATAAAGATGAAGAATTTGCGAGCATGATTCGCCTTCACAAAGGGGTGGCCCCCATGAAATAAAAAATGAAAAATCATTAAGGCTCTATTTGATTGGGATTAATAAAAGTAGTATTCAGATCAGTTCAGACCAGAAAAGTTCAAATTTCTATCAATGTATTTGGTTTATAATTGGATACTAATTCGTTGAAATTCAATAAAAAAATTCACCACATTTTAGATCAGATCAGATCAATTCGTAGCCATTCAAATCAGATCAGATTAGTTTAGAAAGATGCACTCCTATCAGACGGGGCCTAAGTGTGGTGGGTTGGTGCCTACTCCTCTATTGTGAGAAGAACCATCATGTATTTTATGTTCCCGGGAGCATGGTATAAACATTGAAAATAGACACCCCAATTTAACTTTGAGATTTGAATTTCACATAATTCAGTTGGCTTAATTATTGGTAATCACTATTTTTGTAATACATTATTTTAGATTCTAAGCTAGCATACTAAAACTCACCTTTTGAAATGCTATACGAAAACTAAGTTATGTAGACCCGTAATTGAGTCACGTCAAGTATGAACTCATGTCAACTAGAGATTGATTCAATAAAGGCTTTGGTTTGAATTTAAGGTGAACACATGTTAAATACGGGTCAAATTTGATCGACATGCTGGATCGAGTTTGAGGTTATATAATAAGTGGGTTAATACCGGTCACCAGTAAAAAAAATAAGGCGGGTTCATGACCAAGAAAATCAGCGATGTCAAATAAGATCAATTTTTTTTAGGTTTAATTTTGCGGGTCTTTTTTTTAAATCGTAATATGCATCTATTTGTTTGACAATAGTTAAAATAATAATAATAATAGCAGCAGGTTTGTGTTATATCCCCAAGTCCTACCTTAGTACTTCCATTTCTATCTTCCTCATTAATTCAAATTAAGCGTAAATAGAATTTCGAGTCATGACGAGAGGAAGCTTCCTGTCAAAGTAGTCCGTACATCCGCACCGACAACTTGATCATGGCAAAGGAAACCAGAGGAAGAGGACGACCCCGCAAAAAAAAAAAACCACCAGTAGACTCATCGGAATCTGAGCATAAGGTAGATACTAGCATCGAAGGAAATAATGAACTAGAGAAGGGAACGAAAGAAGATCACCATTCATCATCGTTGAACAAACTTCTTGAGGAAGCTTTTGCAAAGTCGGGTAAGATTCTGAATTCAAAGCATAATTCCTCAATTAGCTTGCATAATACTAAGATTCTGAGTGGTGAAGTTGTTGGAAATGAATCAATTGAGAAAACTGTTGAGAATCAGAGTAGTACGGAAAATTTGGGTGAGAAAAATGGGGAAAATCAGGATGATACCAAAAAAAGGGAAAATCAGGGAAAATCTTGGAGTAAGGTGGATAAGTCTAAACCCAGGAAAGGCATGAATTTGCACTATTATGAGGAGATTTTAGAAGCTGAGGAAATAATAATTGATATGGAGGACATTAAGGAGGAACTTGATTACTGGAACTGCACCTTGGTAGGCAATGTTATAGGAGCTAAGCCCACCATAAAAGGGACGAAGGAGTATGTTAGGAAAAATTGGCAACAATTTGAAGTTCCTGATGTCAAATATTTCAAAAGGGGGTGGTTTAGCTTCAGATTTCAAACTAAGAAGGAAATTGATAATGTGTTGAAGGGAGGACCATGGGGAATGGGGTCTAACACTCTGATATTGAAACAATGGGAGCCAGAGATTGCTCCGGAGTTGGAAAGAATTAGCATTGTCCCGGTCTGGGTCATGTTTACGGTGTTGGAACCCTGGTGTTGGTCGGAAAATGCCTTAAGCAAGATTGCCAGCAAGATGAGGAAACCACTATATGCAGATTATATGACAACTTATAAGGAGAAACTGCCATATGCTCGAGTAATGATAGAGATTGATGTGTCCAAAAAGCTGCCATCTGAAATTCTGACAAACACACCATACGCGGGAAAATAAATGCAATCAGTGATGCATGAGTGAGTTCCATTTTATTGCACAAGATGTAAGAAATTGGGACATGAGGTACAGAGCTGCAAACTGCATAAAACTGAGCAAATTAAGGAGAAGAAGGAGTATAGACCAGTGCAAAAAGTTATTGATACCAACTCTGAAAATGAGACACAAGCAGCTCCAGAAATTGGGGTAACTGAGGCCCATCAACAAGTTATTTTGGATGATGTAAATCACAGGGAGGTTGAGTCTCTAGGTGTTGTGACATCACACCAAAAAGCAAGAGTAATAAAACAAATGGGGAATTGAGGAGAATTGTTCCCCAATTAGTGACGAGGATCATGGTTTCTCCATCATGAGTAGGAAACAATCCAAAAGGAAGACAAAAATGCAGCATCAGATAATACCAATCAAGATAGGCAACAATTTTGAAAGCCTCGCAAACAATGGGAAATGTTTAGGCTGAGCATAATGGGGGAAATGGAAGACATTCTAGGGAATGCGGATCCACCAGATCCTCCCATCCAATGATTGTCTCCACATGAAACATAAGAGGGCTGAATGAAGCCCTCAAACAGCAGGAGGTCCGGGACCTCTTGCAAAGACAGAAAGGTGGATCTCATGGGAGTTTTGGAAACAAGGGTTAAGGAGAGGAAAGCTAGCAGCATTATAAGAAGAAAGTTTGCAAATTATAAGACTTATACAACTTATGACTACCATAGAAATGGTAGAATTTGGATCATGTGGAAAGCTCAGCAAATTAGGGTGACTGTCATGAACTCTCATGCTCAGTTTGTGCACTGCAAAGTGTTTCATATGACCACTAATAAGGAGTTCCAGGTTACTACTGTGTATGCCAGCAATGATGCAGAAGAAAGAAGGGAGTTATGGAGGGAGCTGATTTGCATAAACCCTGTGAATGAGCCTTGGCTAATTCTAGGTGACTTTAATGTAATCAGAGATGGAAGAGAGAAGCAGAGCTCTCATCCCCCTGTGATCGCAGACATGAATGATTTTAACGATTGTCTGAGCAGATGTGGGTTGGATGACATTAATGGTCAAGGATGCTACTTCACCTGGACTAACAATCAAGAGGGAAATGCCAGGAACTGGAGCAAATTGGATAGGGCATTAATTAATGCTAGATGGATTAAGGATGTTCCAAGGTCTTATGCAGATTTTTTACCCTCGGGAATTTAAGACCATTCCCCAGTTTTGGTACAAGTTATGGATCCTGTTAGAAGCAGAAGATGCTTTAAGTATCTTAATTGCTGGGATAGTCATGAGAACTACAAGAAAACAGTAGGAGATGCTTGGAGCATAAGAGCAAATGGTAGCCGGATGCAGAAACTTTTTCAAAAGCTCAAAAATGTTAAACAAGCTCTATCAGAATTAAACAAGAATAATTTCTCGAAGCTCACTGAGAGAGTGGAGGGTTGCAGGAAAAATCTCAGAATGAAACAAGAAAAACTTCAAGAGGGGATGACTGCATAACTCTATCAAGAAGTTAGTATGGCAAAAGAAAAATATCTGAAGCCAAAAAAGACTGAAATGAGCATGTTGAGCCAAAGTAAAGCACTTGAATGAGGGGGACTGTAGTTCCATATATTTTTATGCTAAGATAGCAGAAAGAAAGCACCGGAGCATGATTGGGAGGATCACTGATGCAAATGAGGATACTTATAAGGATCAAGATGGGATTATAGCAGCTTTTCTTGACTATTACAAGGGTCTCTTAGGGACGGATCACCCAGTTGATAATATTGATGGGAGAATTTTTGAAACTGGGCCAAAAGTCAATGATGAGGACAATGAAAAGCTTATGAGGGAAGTAACTAAGGAGGAAATCAAAAGAGCCATCTTTGACATTGATTAAACAAAAAGTCCAGGCCAAGATGGATTTTCAGTAGACTTTTTCAAAGAGAATTTGAGCATGATTAATGAGGATTTCACTCATGCAATAATGGAATTCTTCAATATAAAAATAATGCCAAAGCAAGATAATTGCACATTGATTACTTTGATTCCAAAGAAGGAAAATGCTGCTAGCTAGTGTCACAGATTTCAGACCAATCTCATGCTGTTCAACACTATACAAAATAGTGAGCAAGGTGTTGGCTAATAGATTTCAAGATATTCTTGCAAAGCTCATTGGGGAAGAACAAGCAACCTTCATCAAAGGAAGATGCATCTTTGATAACATTATTATGCTCTCACAAGCTTTAGTCAAGGGGTATAAGCAAAAAAATATTTCTCCAAGATGTTTAGTCAAGGTGGATATCAAAAAAGCTTTTGACTCCTTAAATTGGAAGTTTGTGAGAAGTATGCTCGAGGGGCTGAGATTTCCCAAGCTGTATGTTGACTGGATCATGGCCCTGCATCAGTAGCCCCTGGTTCTCTTTAAAAATTAATGGGAACTATGAGGGTTTCTTTGAAGGTAAATGTGGCCTAAGGCAGGGAGACCCCCTATCTCCATATATCTTCGTTTTAAGTATGTAGATTCTGTCAAGGCTCCTAAGACGAATGCCAGAGCAAGAGCACTTCTCAGTGCACCCCAAATGTGCAAAGTTAAGGCTTACTCACCTTACTTTCGCTGACGATTTGATGATTTACACCAGAGGTGACTTGCCATTTGTTAGAGTAGTGCTAAAATGTCTCAAAGAATTTGCAGGAATGTCTGGTCTGGTTGCAAACCCAACCAAAACTGATATATATTTTGGAGGAGTGAAAAACAAGGTTAAAGAGCTCATTCTGAGGGAATCAGGCTTCACAGAGGGAAATTTCCCTTTCCGATACCTTGGTATCCCAATGCATACCAGGAAACTGAGCTCAGAGGCATACCAAATGCTTATTAGAAAGCTGGAAAGTTCCATTAGGCATTGGGCAACACAATTTCCGTCCTATGCTGGGAAGATTCAGCTTATCAAATCAGTCATTTTCGGAGTAGACAACTTCTGGAGTGCAAGCCTGCTAATTCCAATTGGAGTCATGAAGAAAATAAAAAAAAACTGCAAAAGGTTCTTCTGGGGAAGCAGTGATGGAGAAAGAAAAATGGTTTACAAAAGCTAGGATAACTCTTGTGCACCAAGAGAGGAAGCATGTGTGGGTATAAAGGAGGTTTTAGCTTGGAACAAAGCTCTCTTGGCAAAGTGGATTTGGAGAATCTGTGAGAAGAAATAAGGCATATGGGAGCAATGGAACAGAGCCTATGTTATGAAAGGGGAAGCTGTTGGGAAACTCAGGTCTCTCATACAAATCCCGAGAGCTGGAAAGGCATAATGAAAGTCAGAGATGAAATAATGCAAAGATGTGATAATGCTGCAGACCCTGAGAAGCTGCTGAAATCTTGGGCAGTGGGAGGAAAGTTTCAAATCTCTATAGCTTATGAGTACTTTAGAGTAAAATACCCAAGGGGAAGTTGGTGTAAAGCAGTATGGGATACTGTGGTGGCTCCAAGACACAACCACATTGCCAATATGGCAGCTCAACATAGCCTTGCGACTGTAGATAACATGAGGAAAAGAGGCATGCCTTTGGTAAACAGGTGTACTTTATGCAAAGCAGAGGAGGAAACACATGAGCACCTGTTTTTCAAATGCAATTTCTCCACAAAAATCTGGCAGGCAATCAAAGACTCGGTAGGCATCAAAAGAAGGGTGTGGAACCTAAGAAGAGAACTAAACTGGATAAGCAGTAGAAGAAGGAAAATACACCGGACTACAAAATGGACAAAATGCTCGATAGGAGTCACAGTCTATGATTTGTTACGAAAGAAATGCGAGAATATTCAGAGAAGAGGAGCATATGGTCGATTGTATTGTCAATAGATTCAAATAGCTCACCTGTGTAAGAATCTATAATTGGTATGGGAACAATGTTCCGGAAAGTGTAATAGATAGCCTAGCTAAGCAAGGGTCTCTATAGTGAGAGGACGTTTAGTTTTTGTAAGATCTTTTATTTTTCCCCCTTTGAGGAAGAATAATATCAAATTTCTTACAAAAAAATCTTTAAAATAATATCACCATATTTGAGCCAAAAAAATAAAAATAGAGTTATTACCATTTTCATATAACAGCCCGTGCAAGAACTTGCATGGGTTGTTATATGATAAAAATTTCAAAACATGTTTGAATAATTAAAAAAAAGATAGGACACGAGTTATTTTTATGCCATTTTTTTATTATTTATTTCGATATGATCACGACATTTGATAATGTTACGATATGTTTTCTTTAAAATAATTCCAAATTCTGGTGTAGTTATCTAACTGAATCTCCATTTGTAACATCTTTTCGTTCGTTATATCATTCCCCGGTCAACAAGGTCGATTTGTCAACTGCATATCCTGTATACTCCAGTGTGTTGTACACTCAAACCTATTCTAAAGTCTAACTGTCAATACTGTGGTATATTTAACACAGCATTTTATGATCAACAACTACCCTGATGGAATCCGTACCCCTTTGTGTACGAGGTATTCCTACAATGGAGTCCATACTCACATCATTCCAAGGTTGTATTGGAACTGGTAGAGGTGTATATAGACCTTGATGGGATGTACTTTTCGCCTTTTGACAAGTACCACAACGACTAATAACATCATGTACATCACTCACCATCTTGGGCCAAAAGAAGTGTTCTTGAAGCACTTCTAATGTCTTGTTGATACCAAAGTGACCAGCCAATCCACCACCATGTGCTTCTCAAACTAGTAACTCTCTTGTCGAACACTTTGGAACACATAGCTTGTTACCTTTGAATAAGTAACCACCTTGGATAGAATAGACTCCACTAGCTTTGCCCCTACATTCTCGAATTATGTTAGCAAAATCACCATCATCCTTGTAATAATCTTGTAACAACTCAAATCCAAGAATCCTAGAACCAAAGACTGTAAGCAAAGACCATCTCCTAGAAAGAGCATCAGCAACTACATTGCTCTTCCCATCTTTATACCTTAAATTGAAGGTAAAAGATTGCAAAAACTCAACCCATTTAGCATGCCTAGTATTGAGTTTATGCTGGCCATGGATATACTTTAATGCTTCATGATCAGAATGCAGAACAAAGGGCTTAGGTCTAAGATAATGACTCCAATGATCAAGAGCTCGGACCAAGGCATAGAACTCTTTATCATACGTGGAATAATTCAATCTAGCACCTCCCAACTTCTCACTAAAATAAGCAAAATTGGACGCTTACCTTGCACAAGTACAGAACCAATTCCCGTCCCACAAGCATCACACTCAACTTCAAACACTTGACCAAAATCAGGTAAGGCAAGGATAGGAGCCTCACACATACGACTTTTGATCAACTCGAATGCCTCCTGAGCTGCCTTTGTCCAAAAAAACTCACCTTTCTTCATACACTCAGTGATTGGACTAGTAATTGCACTAAAATTCTTAATGAATCTTCTATAGTAGGAAGCTAGGCCATGAAAACTTCGAACTTCAGTTAAAGAAGTGGGCGTAGGCCATGACTTGATTGCTTCGACCTTAGACTGATCCATCGAAATTCCATCTCCTGAAACAACATAACCAAGAAAAGTAAAATTAGGTAGCATGAAATAGCACTTTTCCATCTTACCATACAGTTTCTGCTCCCTTAGCTCTCAAAGACTTGTCGGAGATGCTCTACATGCTCTTGGTGGTTCTTGCTATATATCAATATGTCATCAAGATACACAACCACGAATTTGCCTAGAAACGACTTGAGAACCTCATTCATTAGGCGCATAAAAGTACTAGGAGCATTACAAAGACCAAATGGCATTACCAACCATTCATACAACCCATGTTTAGTCTTAAAAGCTGTTTTCTATTCATCCCCTTCCCTGATTCGTACTTGATGGTATCCACTTCGCAAATCAATCTTCGAAAACACCTTAGATCCACACAACTCATCAAGCATGTCATCAAGACGTGGCATAGGAAACCTGTATTTGATAGTAATGTTATTAACTGCACGATTGTCAATACACATTCTCCATGTACCTTCTTTCTTTGGAACTAAAAGCACCGGTACTGCACACGGGCTGATACTTTCTCGCACATATATAACCCCTTTGAAGCAGTTCATCAATTTGACGTTGCATCTCTTTAGTCTCTTCGGGATTACTTCTATACGCAGGTTTGTTAGGCAGAGGAGCACCAAGAAGTAGATCAATTTGATGTTCAATGCCCCTAATAAGAGGTAAACCAGGTGGTACATCATCGGGAAACACATCTACGAACTCTTCTAACAAAGGCTTAATTTTAGGGTTAACAGCCTCTGTTTCAGCTTCAGTCACTTCCTTAATAGCACAAAAACTGGTTCTCCATCCTCAATTTCCTTGTTCATACATGCCTCATTCAGGGACAAAGTTTTAGGCATAGTATCATCTTGTTTTGATGTGAATGTACTAGGTGGAAGCGGAGTTAGAGCAATTTTCTTTCCTCCCTTATTGACAATATGCACATTCTTCCTACCATCATGCTTCACATATCTGTCAAATTGTCAAGGCCTACCCAATAACACATGACATACATCCATGGGAATAACATCACACACAATCTTATCCCTATACACATCACCAATTGAAAACGAGATAAGAGCCTGCTTTGTTACCTTCACCATGTTACCCTCCCTAAGCCATTGGAGCTTATACGGCTTTAGATGTTTGTGTGTGGGTATCTTTAGCTTCTCCACCATGGTACTAGCTGCTGCATTCGCACAACTACCACCATCAACAATAAGCTTGCAAATTTTACCTCCAACTGTGCAATTGGTGTGAAAAATATGCTCTATTTGTTGTTCCTCCTCTACAGGTGATACCTGAGAGTGTAGAACTCGTGTCATGACTAAACAAGGTCCTCCTGTATCCGGATTTGCTGTTATGATGTCCATGTCATCCTCTTCGTCTTCAACAATAACCTCTTCGTCCTCCTCCTCATCACATGCAGCAAATTCTTGAACCTCCCTAAGAGTTAAAGCTCTAGCATTCGGGCATTCAGATTGGAAGTGTCCATAGCCCTTACACTTAAAACATTGTTTCCTCGCCTTAGGGTCAATCTGAGCTACGTTCTTGCCTTTATCTTGCACAACCGGACCCTTGCTTCCACTACCCTTGTTTGCCTCAGCCGTAGGCTGCTCAAGTTTAGATTGAGTGAACCTAGAAGTACTAGAGTTATAAGTCTTGGACCTGATTGTACCCTTCTTCCTTTGTAGCTGTTTGTCACACTTTAAGGCCAATTTACAAGCTTCCTCAAAGTTAACAATAGGTTGTAAGTCTAACATGTCAGCTACGTCGGTTTCAAGGCCACTAATAAAACGAGCTATCTTCTGTTCTTCTCGTTCTTGCACATCACAAATCATACATAACTTCTCAAATTCTAAGATATAATCTTCAATAGATAAGTTACCTTGTTTGAGGATTGTCATACGTCTATACTTATCTTGTAAGTAATCTGATGGTACAAATCTCTTGGTAAGATGCTTCTTGAGTTTCTCCCAAGTCTTGATCTTCCCTTTTCCCTCTCTTACACGCCGGTTCTTAAGATTGTCATACCATAAATAAGCATACTTGTGAGTTTCAGAGTTGCTACCTTGAAGCTTTTTAGATCATCATAGCCCTTGTACTCAAAAATCCGTTCAGCAGCCCTAACCCAATCAAGGAATCCTTCGGGGTCTAACTTGCCATCAAACTCCGGAATATCCAGCTTGAGTCCTCGATCATCGTCTTACTTAGGTTTGGGTGGTGAAACTTCCTCCTCTTCTCCTTCAGATTCGAGGTTCTCCTTATGCAGGAGGGTTTTAGGCTTAGACTTGTCTACTCGTTGAAAGTATAGCATCTGAGCCATCATCCTCTGCAACTCTTCCATGCTTTCACTTAACTTATCAAGTCTCTCGTCAGCATTGTTGGAGTGTGTCTCATCCTCTCCCGCCATCTCAACGAATCACCCAAGACAAACACGCTAAGAAGCTTGTTTAACCTAGCTCTGAGGCCACTTGATGCGTATCTTTAACCAAAGAAACTCAGATTAGAGTTTTATGCAGCGGAATCAATGAAGTAACCAAGGATATGATCGAGCTCTTCTAGGCTACCAGCCACAAGACTCGAACTCAATGCTTAAGCATGAATCATTAGGCTACCAGCCACTAATCCTTGCCTAAAAATTGGGTGTTAAACAATCAATCTAACCTAGACTAATTGCAAAACAAATTGGTGAGAGAATACTCTCGTTTTCTGGGTTTTCTTAATAGAAATCAAAATATATCGTCTCCAAAACAAAGCTACGAAACAGACCTTATATAGGCTGTTTAGACTCCTAAAAACTACCTAAAACAACTTGGAAACCTTTAAGGAAAAGGCTCCTTTATTCATACGAAAACAAGTAAGGAAAACTAGACAAATTAGACTCTTTCCTAAACTCAAACTAGTAATTAAACAACAAATAGCAATAAGGAAAGCTACCAAATTCTAGGACACGCCTAAGTAACATGGTCATTTCATTTCTCCTGAATCCATGTTACCAAATTCATTTCACAAGGTCGGTGTTCAAAACCAATTAAGGTAAGGTGATTGCTGCTCGTTGTCTCCTCTTCTAATGTGATCTCTTGAGGCATCTCTGCTCCTGCATCATTTAGCCCAACTACGATAGTTAGGTAGCTTTAGTCTTAAAAAGTTTTTTCTGCTATTATTGGGTTTCGTTATAGTATTTAATTTGTCGTTTGTTAAAAAAAATATTTGGTTTAATATGGTCTACTCCCTCACTTGACATAAAACAAGATTATGACTTAATAATAGCGGATCGGATCACGGGTCATAAAAAAACATGTATTTTTTTTGAGGAAAAAAGCATGATCTACTAAGTTTTTTTAATAATTTTAATGCACATTGCCTATATTCAAATAATAAAAAATAAATAATATAAAAAATAGTCATCATTAATACGATGTATATTAATAAAAGCTAGTCATTTTTGGTCGAACAAAAAATCACGGGTCAAAAACTGGTAAGTTAACAAGGGATTGTGCCCTTTTTTAGTCACCGTATTTTAATATCGAAACTATAGTTATTTGCAAAATCAAATGAGAAGAACATATCGAATCAAAGAATTTTTTTTCGAAATAGGGCTCAAAAAATAAATATTGAACAAAATGGGTCGGATTGAAAAATGTTCAATCTTATGGGGTGCACGTCACCCCATTTCAAGTTTGGGACAAAACCACCAGTGCCCCTGGCGGTTTTAAGTGTCTTGAACAGTAGCTATGGGGTTGTAAGTGATATTTTGGCTAGGGTGAAACAGCCATGGGGGGTGGCGGTTTAAAATTTTTTTTTTTTTTTTTTTTTTTTTTGGATTGACATTATATTGGGGTGATATTTTGGCCAAGGGTGAAACCTCCATGGGGGGTGGCGGTTTCACTCGGCCAAAATATGGGTGAAACCTCCATGGGGAGTGACGATTTTACTCAAGTGAAACCGCCACCCCCCATGGCGGTTTCACCCTCGGCCAAAATATCACCCACTCGATTTAATTTGTATCTCATTTTTGTGAAGAAACCGCCATGGAGGGTGGCGATTTCTCTCCACTTAAAACCGCCAGGGGCACTGGCGGTTTTGTCCCGAACCTGAAATGGGGTGACGTGCACCCCATAAGATTGAACATTTTTCAATCCAACCCATTTTGTTTAATATTTACTTTTTGAGCTCTATTTCGAAAAAAAATTCCGAATCAAAAGGAGTATACATATGTATGACTTTAAATAACTAAATTGAGCCAATTATAATACTAAAAGCTAGATCCTAAACTAGATCATAAGCTATGAGCTTATGTTTTTTTTCTTATTTTCTCTTAGTCATGTGCTAGCGTGTCAGATAGGGCTTAACCTAAAAATGTGTTGGTCATAACGAGATAGGCCAATAAGGGTCGTGGATACGTTGGATCAAGTTCAGTTAATTTCCAGGTTGGCGATCGAATATTTTTATGGGTTTAATGTCGTGTATCCTATCTTATTTAAATCAAGACACATCGATTAAGTTGACTAATTATTATTATTATATTATTCTCATAATATAATTAGATAATATTCATAACAATGCTACATAACAACCAAAGAAGTATATTTTAGCCACTAAAGTGAAAAAGGTGGGATCTAAAAAACATCAAAGTAGTAATTGGTAATTATAAAACAGCAAAGTTGAAAAACACATTTTTATAACACACTTTAAATTACTTGGGTATTTATTAAACACTCAAACAAATTTAAAAAAAAAATGTTATTTTACCTCTTACATTTTTTTCTGATTGAAAAAAAAAACAAGAACTACCTAGCGACTCTGATAGACATTCTTCCCTCCTCTAGGGTTATAGTTGCTTGTTCATCTTTTTCTACAATTCTCCGTCATCGATTTTCTCTACGAAGGTTACGGTACAATCTAAAATATTCTTGTTAGTCGCTGGGTTCTACCATTATAATTTTGTAACATATTCTACCATTATACCTTTTCTTCTAACATGTTTTTATTCTATGTTTTGAACTTTACACTACCGTACCATCATGTTCGTAGATTTTATTTTCTTGACATTAGATCAATTATGTGAACTATAATATTTTTTTAGATGAATGAACTGAATTTTTATCTTGCCTATTGTAAAACACGTCTCATATTTCTTAGTTTCAGAAAGTCAAAAATATTTTATTTAATCTTTTTTTTTTTTTTTTTTTTGTAATTTGTTTGGGTGTTTAATAAATATCCAAGTAGTTTAAAGTATGTTAAAAAATTAAGTTATCGAATTTGGTGGTTTATAAGTACCGATTACAATTTTGATGTTTTTTAGATTTCACCCTTTTCACTTTGATGACTAAACAATATTTTTGACATAACAACCCGTGCAATATTGGCTAAAAAACTAGTTATCCTCCAAAATCATATCCCCACAGTCCCGCACCTCTCTTTCAAAAACGTTTGAAGTTTTCTTGTTGCATTTTCTACTTCTTCACCTTAAACAGTTGCTTGAGAGCAGGTTTGCCACTAAACCCAACGATTCTAGATGAGTAAGATAGTCATAACTCGAACTTAAAATTTAAATCTCATTCGCAATTTGTTGAAAATGACCATGAATAATCAATATTCATACTCCAACTCAAAATCAGACTAAACAACTAAAGCGTGATCGACATCCAGAATGTAGTATTTGTTTTGCTTCGGATACTTTTAGTCTTTAGACACTGGGGTAAAACAAGAACTACAATTGGATTAGTACACATATAATATACTACTACTTCGACCCACTATGATTCAAAAATTTCATCATACATATCTCCCGCACTCGCTCTTGCCTTTTCCAACGTTATACAATACGGAGTAAGTAATAATAATCATACACCACGATCAAGTGGAATACTTTGTGCTAGTTTTTTCAGATTTTCTATAATCATGACAAGTTTTGTGTTTAACCTATTCACAAAGAACTTGGGAAGCCATCCTGCTGGATCGAGCTGTTACGAAGCAACAAAAAAACAAATTAATACCAACTCTAATTAGAATAATTGCTTAATAATTCTATTCCAATTGATGCTGCTCAACATAATAATTCCTTGCTATGTTCAGTATCTTGTTCATGTATGCACGTCGATGGAAAAAAAAACATAAATTTCTATTAAACTCTGATCATAAAGGTATTATTTTGTCATAGACACCTTTAAGTAAAATACAAGGTTCCAAAAATACGTAATTTAACTTGAATTTACATTTTTTATATGCAAAATTATTAGCTTTCTTACATAGCCATAAGATTAGATTAAAATGTCGTAAACTACAAGCTTATGTGTATATGGATAACAGCTTTTGTATGATACCTTGATACTTTACTGAGTGACATACTGACATTCCCCTTTAGTTTGATCTTTATTTTTGGTTTAGTTGATCTTTTCAAGTTAAATGTTTGTACAAAAATATTGGTTTAGAGTTTTTAAAGAACACAAGAAAAGGGTGATGGAATAAGTAATGCAATATCTTGTAATACCTGAACAACATAGGTGACCATGCAAGAGTCATCCTCAAGCTTCTCCACAACCCATCCAGACTGCAACAGTAGGCCCCTGATGGCTTTGTTTTGCCTGGGGTACAACCCTGCAGCTATCTCTTTCGGAAGCGAAGCTACTGCAACTACCTGTGAAAAGGAGCAAACCGGTTGATCAACATATTTTCGATGATCAGTGATGCGTTTATTATGGAAAATATTGAATGTGGGTGGTTTACCAGGGTGCCATCGTCCATCATCTCACGTCGCTCATAGACAATGAATTCTCTGTTCTTAAACAGCGGCTTTGAAGCGTCTCCGAACCTTAGCCGAATTATGCTGAGATTCTCGCCAAGATCCTTGATGTATCTTGCCTCCTCTAGATCAGAGTCCCATTGCTGATCAATGAATCTCAAAAGCTTATCAGGCAAAGTAAAGCAGAAAACAAAACTTCCCCATTCACAGTAAAACTTGAACAAATCATGCTTCAGTATGATCAGCCTACTTCATTAACTCAATAGAATGTGAGACGGCCTTACCCAAAACTTCTTAATATTTAATGTTTAAAAATCGCAAAAAGGAGAACTAGAGGTTTTGGAAAGGTCAACGAGTTAGTTCAACTGCTACTAGAATAAACAGAGGATATACCTTTGCTGCATCAATGGCATTGGCCACAGAAATGAACTGCTCAGGAGAGACTGATCTGAGCACCCAACGGCTGCGAAAAATGTGAAGTGATCCTGAACGTCGTTTCGATATCTCCATGCCATCATCTAGAGAAAGAACCTTCCAACCATCATTCCCATTCCCGTTCCTGCTCGAGTCTGACGCAGCAAGGAGCTCTTGTATGCAATTCTCACTTGCATAATGTACATATCTTCTTAGGGAGTCTTCACTGATAGACCTACCAACAAGCCAGTAAAGCAAAATTCTTTAGCTTAATGATCAATATCGAAAATCATTACAAAACATGTTAAAAAAAGTTGCAAAAGCATGGAATTCAAGCAAGAGAAGTTACCATGATCTACTACAAGGTGCAGGGCTACTCATTGTCATTGATACAGTCTGAAATGGTGCACCCACAGTTTTGATCCCTTATTTCGTACATACGAAAGTTCAGCAAAGAAGGATGCATAAATACCCTGAAAGTAAGTGGGCTAAGTAATGGCAAGATTGCAAATGGTGGTGGGGTTGACGATTAGTTTTTGAGTGGCATTCAAAAGAATAGAATATTATTTTTTGAGGGTGGGCCGAAATCATTTGATGCACATGCAGATGCCAGGGAAGGGAGAAGAAGAATGAAGAAATTATAGAATAAATTCATACTGTACAGTGTATATTACAATAATCACTCACTTATTTTAGAGACGACTATTCTCGTATCTTTAACCTCCATATTACACGTCTTCTTGTGAAAAAAGTGCCAGTATATATATTACGAAAAACCGATTTACAAGAGTCCCGGTTATAAGAATTGACCCTGAATGTGGTAATAACTAATAACCTATCCAAGTCTTTCTCTTGACGCTAAAGAAAAATATTCCAACTTTAATTTGATGTAAAAAAGAGCTGAATAAGTGTGAAGATAGAAAAAAGATCAAAGCACATGGACTGTTGCTTAGTAGCAGAACAGAAAAAACAGAAAGAGAGAGTAGGACGAATAAATACTAAATCAGAGAATAAGAAAGCTTGAAACTGACATATTATATGAAAGTTTAGCCTATAATTTGCCTGTTTAAGAGGTGACAAATTACCCTACCTCAAAACTTTGACAAGGTCCCAAATCACGTGCCAAGAAAGATAAATCAAAGAAAACATGACAGCAAAAACTGGAGATCTAATCCCTTTGGAAGGCTCATAAGTTGGAGGAAGTAGTACTTTGTACTTTCCCATATCATCCTTAACCTTATTCTCTGCCCTTGATTGAACAACATGTGTTTTTGTACAGGAGAGATAAGGATTGTTAATACTGGTCTTTACTCTGATCCAAGATTTGGACCATCTGCAGCTCGGCATGCTCTAACAGGAATGCCATGTGAGAAGCTTTATATAGATCACAGTAAATGTTAGCGACTTTTACACTCCACAGAATTTATTTTCGCAGCTCCAATCCCATACGGGAGATCATAGCTATCAGTGCTCTTCCGAAAAGGCTGTGTAAACATTGGCTATTCAGTTCCTTACAGGGATCGAGCATTGTGGACACTAATCAGATAATGGAATTTATAGGCCAAGTTAATTCAGTTACTTAATGTGAACAGTACTCAGGTATTATGAGACAATTTTATTATACTTAAGGTGGGAGTACAGGAAGTAAGCAGGCAGTAAAGCAGAAAATAGAGGAACAGCAACGAAGAGTGTATTATTTTGATTGCCTGTTAGTTGAAGAAGAGCATATGCATTTCTGAAAGCATCTATGATTTTGGCTTTGGTTCGTCGAGGAACCCTTTGGCCTTCAAGCTCTCAACTGTCTCCTCTATCGCTTCTTCGAGAGGTGTGAACTCTAGGCCGAGTTTGATCAGTTTTTTAGCAGCGTCTTTGCAAGGTATCAGGCCAGGCTGGGTCTCCCCTGCAAACCTGAGATCACCAAACCAATTTAATTAATTACACGCAGCGATTGGGAGCCTGAAATGCTCAAACCTCAGGTTGGAGTTAAGGCGGAATTAGGAGGGCATTCAGGGAGCATACTACAGCCTACATAAATAGTAAATACAGAGAAAGCTTCTTCTGACAAGCCAGAAATTATATAACCAGATCCATTCTCTTTTTTTATGTAATGGCTGGTGCTCGCTTGCGCGTGCGTGAAACGACTAATTCGCTAAAATACAGAGCAAATAGTCAAACAGTGAAGAGGCTACTGCCAACAGTTTAATTAATCCATTTGACTCATTGCAAACAGCGGCCTCAATCTTTGGCACTAAATTGGAAACTAGGTGACTCTCGTCAGCTGAGGGGGGAGGGGTGAAAGAAAGATAACACAAGAACATGAGAGAAAAAAATACGGTGGAAAGTATACAGTATGGGCACGTAAGAAAAGTCATATAGCTAAAGTGCTCCAATTGCTTAAACAAGGTAATGGGGGTGTCAGGGGTCACACTTCAAAGGGATTTCACACAGTTTCAGAACACCCGTAGTACAGGTGAGCTAAATGCAGGGAGGCTCATACTAGTTAAATTTGTGCTGTTTACAATATTATTGGAGCAATATATTCATCCTCCCAAAGAAAATTATCAGCCAAGAATTTTCTTTGGGATTTGAGGGGTGGGGGGGGGGGAGATTTATCATAGAAGCCCTCTGGTGTCATGGGAAAAGATCTGCTCGCCAAAGGAGGACAGAGGTCTGGGTTTGAGAAATAGGGCAGATTGGAATAATTCCAGCATAGCGAAGTATGCTTGGTGGATTGGCTCAAATGCAGATCACCTCTGGATAAAGCGGATACATAGCATCTATATGAATGGCAAAAAGTAGGAAAAGTACTCACTTGGGTGGATACTAGCTGGTATAATTGGAAAATGCGTGTAAGATCAGAAAGAAACTGGAGAGTCTGATGCAACAATGCCTGGTGCAATCATCAGGAGCGGGATACAATATTACAATGTGAAAGAGGAACTTGGCTGCAGGATACTGGAACAAAGTGAAATAGGGTAAACTGATTTGGTGCAGGCAAGGCATTCCTAAACATAGCTTCATTGGATGTCTAAAGGTTGCAAGTAAAGGGGAGATTGTCAAGACTAGCCATTTGTAGTGATGCTACATGTGAACTATGTCAGGAAGAAGATGAAAGCCATGAAAATCTGTTCTTTAAGTTTCAATTCAGCTATAGGTACCTGATGATACTAAATAGGAGATTGAGAGCTCGAATCCCAGAGGCTAATGCTTAGATAAGTGCAGCTCTGTGAGATGGAACTGCAAAGGCAGGTATGGATGGCTGATATGCTTTGACAGGAATCAATGTAGATTAGAGGAGAAAGTGCCTTCCAGGATGGTATGCAAAGTGATGGAGGATATGAAACTCAGGCTAAAGAAATGTTTGAAAACTATCTCCAATGCAGATAGAGCCAGATTTGGATAGTAGATGAATAAGGGCTAACTTTTTGCCCTTTGTAGGTGCGTTTCACATTCATTGAACATGATTAATTTTTTACCCCACACCAGAAAAAAAAAAACCAGAAATAGAAGCCTTTGTCCCAAAAGGATTTGGGGTCGGTTAACCGGAATTGTCCTCTGAAATTGTGATATGTAGACAATACAAAGCTTAAGATAGGAAGCAACCAGTTCAAAAATAATGGAACATGTTTAACAAAAGTTTTGAAGTCAGACAGAGGAAAAAGAACAATCGAGCAGAAATATATAATAATAAAACAAGCGAAAGGATGTGAAATTTTACAAAAGTAATAAGCGAAAAGATTTTATAAAAGGGAAAACGTAGAAAAATAATCATTAGAATTCCATTTGCAAAAAAAAAAAAGAAAAAAGACTCAGGCGCTACGAGGTTCAGAATGTCTAGTGAGTCACCAAGTTGTTTCATACAGGAAAAACTAGAGCTTCAGAGCAGACTCACTAGCAACACTAAGCTTGTGGACATTGGACAGACCGTCTAGAATCGCATTTCGGCCAAGTTGCAGAATAGCATTTAAAATGAAGAGAGGATATTGACATCTCTCAAGCATGACAACATACATCTAATTCCTCGTTGAAATCTTTAATCTGCAGATGAGTCTGGACATATACCACATGATCTCATGCTTCCTGTCATTTCCCAAAGACCAGAACCAAAGCCCGGTAACAAGAGAAACCTCCCTTTCCTATCTCTTTCTTCTTTGATCTTTGTTACTCCATTATCAATTTGGACCTGACATCAAACTTCTCCTCTCATGTGTACGTCTTTACTGATTATGCTATTCAAGAGTGCCAATATTTATTTTATGAAAGCAAATTCTTTGCAATTCAATAGAGTCCATGGAACAGTCAGACAAAACAGAAAAGGTTCTACTGCAGGCCAGCACATCATTGTTATAGATGTTAAAGAACCAGCTATCCTGATCATAGCAATAAGAAAAAAAGAAAGAAAGATAACTATCCTAATCCGATGAATTTAGCTTAACCTACACATCTCTAACATATTTCATGAGTATCAAGACAATGGGTCAGTTATATACATAAATATTCTGATAGAACAATCTATTCAATTTGCTAGCCAAAGCACATAAATGATAAAATGAAGAAATTGTTTCGTCAAAAGAAAAATGTCCAATGTTAACTCATCAAGAAATTGGTGGCCATAAATAGTATATGAGAGAGACTAAACCTGTGAATCGGATATTCTGGGAAGAGTTCAGAGACTTTGGCCGCAAAATCACCAAACTGGTTGATACCATTAGTGCAAAGGTACCTTCCAGAAGCAGCAGGGGTCTCAAAGAGCAGGACTTGAGCCCTCGCAACATCCCTAACATGCACTGCCCCTAGCCAGTGATACTCTTGAGTCTCTTTCGACCCCTGAAGCAGCTGCTGCAATACAGCACAGCTCGCATTCAAGCCAGGCTGGAGGAGGGGCCCAAGACATGTAGCTGGGTTAATTGCAACCACATCTAAACCATGCTTTTGAGAAAAATCCCAGGCAGCCTTCTCGGCTAGTGTCTTAGAAACTGGATACCATTTCTGCAAATAATAAGTAATCGCTGATCAGCCACTCGGGATACATATCAGATAAAAAACCACCTGCTTCTAGAGAAAAAGACGGATTCACACAGAGCAAATGAATCCTTTAACTAGCACAGTCAGCCATGAATTATTTACTAATGGCCCCCTAAACCCGAGACGTAAATAGCACTAACATTGCAAAGCACAAAGATACACGATCATCTCTTCCCCTCAACCTTTCAATTATCCACCAGTCCTAATTCCGTACCCACATCAATTAGTTACAACTTACAACTATCATCCTTTATTTAGGACATAAGAGTACTCGAACTAAAGAGTCAAGATTCAAGATTACCATTTAGTTTGTTAGACATTCAAGTGTCATCCACCTACATTTTGCGAGTTCAGGCTAAGTTTCATTAACAAGCAAATTACATATATAAGCACCAAGATGTCGTCACTTAGAGTCTATTAAACTATAAATACATACAACTTCACAAAAAAAAAAAAAAACCGAAAAGAACCCCCTACAACTACAGCTATATTCCATCCTTCAATGCAATTTTTATACATGCTACGCATATAAGGAAGCATGTTGTCCCATATCACATAAAAGATAACTACTTTTGACCCGTACTACATCATTCTTCATAATCTCCAACCAAGCCATGACTACTTTTGTTTGTTGTAATATAGGGCAATGTTACACTGGTCACCGGACAACTCTCCAAAGTACCTAAGTCGGCTAGAAAAGCTCATAATTCATAAAGTCTCTTAGAACTCAATGATTTCGTATGCCCCAATAGAAAGATCCTTATTCAGTATAACAGTAAACACTCAAACGTCTAACTTTATATTCCAAATCATTAACCTCAACTCTAAAGGAACCACCTTCTTGTTTAATAATACACACAAAATTCTCCAGTATGTAACCTCCACCAAAACGAGAAATCGACAATGATCACACTATAGACCTATCTTTCCCTCGAAAGCATGTCCAATACTCCCTCCATTTTATTCAATTGTTTACGTTGGGCTTGGGTTCCCCCTTCCCTCTTAAAACCAAACTTGTTACCAACACGAAAAGTCCAATGTGACACGGACGTTGTCACAACGTCACCCTAGTGTTTTTGAACTATTGACATGACGTAAATGTTTTCTCACCAATACGCCAAAAATTTGTTACCGATAATTTGATAAACATAGCCACCCAGTCAAATGTGCTTAAACACCCCCAAACAATGATTTAAACACGTGTAAGGAGGATATAAATAAATAGTTAAACAGCAAAAAAGAAAAAGAAAAATGATGAACCTGGCGAGATCGGCAGTACTCAAGATCAGTCCAAGAGGAGTCATCGAAGGGCAAATGAGGAGGCCAGGCAGGGTTAGGAACAATCGCGGAAATGGAGGAGGTGATAACCACGCGCTTAACCCCGTGGATTCTGGAAGCTTCTAGAACATTGAGGGTACCTTGGACGGCGGGGTCCACGAGCTCGGACTGGGGGTCGGTGGGGTCCTCAAGAGAGCAAGGGGAGGCCACGTGAAAGACACCGTGGCAGCCCTGGACGGCACTGGAGACGGCGTCGTAGTCGAGGATGTCGGCCTCGAAGATTTTGACGGAGGGGGAGAGAGAGAGGATGTGGGAGGAGGGTGAGGAAGGGTAAATGGAGCAGTTGAGGGTGGAGTAATTGTTGGACTGTAAAAGCGTTTTTACCAGCCATGTTCCTATGAACCCGTTTGCTCCGGTTATGCATACGGATGGTTTTACAGTTACTGCTCTGGTGTTTGGGGTGGGTGATGACATGATCTAGCAATCAAAACTGGTTGTTTGATGAACAAAACTATTGTGACGTGAGTGGAGGCAACGAGATGTGTACAAATTTAAAAGCGTGTGTTTCACATACAATACATCAAAACTTGAAGGCAACACGTGAAATAACTCGTTGAAATGTTATTATATGACGTTGTGACCCGAGTAAAATTACAAAATCAGTTTAATATAGCAAAAGTTTTTCCTAATTTTAAATCAAAGATAAAGAAAAAAGTTGAGTTAATAGCTAAATTAGGACCTAAACTTTGCCATTTTTTTTATTTTAGGACCTCTAACTTTTAACAGCTCAATTCAGAACCTTAATCTAATTTTCCGTTAAATTCTAAACTCCGTTAGCTGACATGGCAGATGGCACAATAACAATGACAGTTAATGACCTTTTTAATGGGAGTTGCTATATGTCGCCCTAAAAAATGCTTTTCGTCGCCCGTATTTCGTATTTTTTTCCCTATATTCACAATTATGCCCTTCACTAATCTTGACATAGTTTTGCTAATTATTTTTTCCCTCCATAATTATCACCCCCCTTTTCTTCTACCCTCCTCCAAATAAATTTACTATCTGAATTATACATCTCTATCATCTCGAGTTCCCGAGCTCTACAAATTCCCGAACTACAATAACTCCATCATCTCGAGTTCTCGAGCTCTGCAAATTTACGAACTTCAATAACTCCATCATCTCGAGTTCCGAAGCTCTACAAATTCTCGACCTTCAATTACTCCATCATCTCGAGCTATGAAGTGACGTGTTGGAGAAGATTTGAAGAATGCAAAAATGAGTTCAATTGAGAACGTAAGTTATGTTGGAAATCTTGTAATTCAGTGTATTATTTGTAGAAAATTCCATCATTCATTGTATTATTTACAGCAAATTTCGATCACTTACGCCATGATTTTGAGCCTAGAAAAATGTTGGAAATCTTGTAATTCTAGTAATTTTCGAGCCCAGAAACACCCTTGGCCATGTAGCAAAGACGACTCGACCGTGTAACAAAGACGACTCGACCGTGTAAAAAAGACGGCCCGACCATGGTCGAGCCGTCTTTTCTACACGGCTCGACCATGGTGAGGCCGTCTTTTTCACACGACCGTGCATGGTAGAGGGCCACATTTGCTTAAGTAAACATTGAGTATCGTGCCCAAAAGTTGGCAGTAATATTCGTTATCTAATACATCATGTCGATGAATAATGTAGTTTCTGAATGAATAAATAGGCTTGTACAATGAATAAATGAATGATTGGGTGGAATGGGAGTCTGAATAAATGATTTTATTATTCAATGATCATATAAAGCAAAATATGTAGACCTCGACATTCTGACACTCTGAATGAATAATTGAACTTTTTATGAATATCATATGGACTATGCGTAAATAGTTAGTTTTAAATTTAGTTGATTTAATTGTTGAATTTAAATTAGATTTACAATATATTGATTTTATGTATATGTAACGTAGGTGAATAGACGGGATTACGGTGGAGATAAAATCAATTATAATCATTTGTTTGTGACGGACCAAAAATTCCCATCTTTCGACGAAGCTTTCGTTTGGGCGAACGAAATTGCAAAGTGCAAGGGTTTTTTCTTGGTAAAATCTTCGTGTTGGTACCACTTCGTGGTGGGCCATAGCCCTTAAAGGTAGTATACCTTGGTACTCATCAACCATAATTCCAATAACATCTTTTGAATCATAAACCAAACAATATATCAATGCCATAGTTCAATCCTATCCAATCAAGACATGATAATCAAGACAGTAAATCGTTCTCCACCTCACATGATACTAAGTTTTCATTCAACACACCAATCACTTAGCATATAATTTTGAAAATGTTTCTACAATTTTAAGAAAGGTTGACCATGCTAGCTTACCTTTTAATGCACACAAGAACACGATAGCACAACGGTCACTAGTACTCTTCGTCTACGAACTCAGGTTCTACAATTATACAATCAATAATTCCCAAATCAATACTAGTTTTATCCAATCATTCATCTAATACTTATGTAAATCTTATTCTATATGCAATGCTCATGACTTCTTAAATTTCTAATCCAAAAATCAACAATTAACCAACAATTTCAATTCTAATTCCATAGTTAGCTACTATTACTCAAATAACACACAATTTGTTTTGAAAATTCTCATAGGCTTAAAATTTCTCTTAAAACAGAATCTATTTCATAAAAACCAACCCTTAATTATTATGATTTATTTATAATTTATTAAATCAATCTATATTATGTTTTAATTATGAAAAACATGCTTAATTACACCAAAATTATACAAAAACGAATTAAATCAACTAAATTTTGAAAAATAGATTATAAATCTCTAAATTATCACCATGTCGAAATTTCAACCACCATAATTAAATTTAGCTAATTAACCTAATTTAGAAGCAATTAACCATAATTTCCCCCAATTTTACAATTTCCACAAAATTGAGCAAAACCCCAATTAAATCTCAAACCAAATTTAAGAACCCTAATTAACAGATTATAAACATACTAAAGTCATAATTTACGAAATCAACTGAACCAAATTCGAGTTATCAACCAATTAATCATAATTTCGTAATTAGTAAAAAGCAATTCAAAACAATAATCAAGATCAATTCTTTTTGCATAAAACCAATCCAAATCGATTACCCAATACTTATATTATATATTAGAGCTTATTAAGCACGATTTAGAGTAAGAAAAACGAATCAAAACTAACAATTACTAAGGAAAACAAAACAGGGGAAGAAGAAGAAGAAGGCTTTGCTCACGAATTTGAACGAGGAGAGAGGATGCGGTGGTCGGAAGAACGAGGAGCGGCGAGCAGGTGGGCAAAAAGAGAAGAGAGGGTGGCGGCGTGCGGGCGAAAGGACGAGCGAAGAAGAAGAGGCAGGGGAGGGCGCGACTCTGTTTTTATAGGGGAAGGCGGCGTGTTCTTTCCGGGTGGAGAGAGAAAAGGTCGGTTTGGGTTTTTGTTTTTTTTTTTCTTTTTCGTTTTTCTTATTTCTTTTTGGGTTGGGTTGGGGTATGAGTTAGTGTTTGGGCCAATGGTGTCGATTTGGGTTGATATTGGTCCATTGGCTATGACTGACCCGATTTAGGAATATAACCCAAAATTGAAATCCCGAGTTTAGAAATCATTTCCGAATTCATTTTGAAAACGACTCACAAATAACATTTTAATTTTTTTTTTCATTTAGATATTGTACTTAGTAAATCTAAAATATTAATATAAATTACTTTGAAATGTCGGGATATTACATCCTTCCCCCCTTAAGAGAACGCTTCGTCCCCGAAGCGCAAAGTAACTCACACAACCACGCAACACATACCAAAATCATATGATTCAAATGAATGAATGCAATGCATGCTTAAAGTAAAAGAACGAAGTTAGTATCACATTCTTCCCCCCTTAAAAGGGAGTTACGTCCTCGTAACTCTAGTTATACCTGGTCAAAGAGGTGGGGGTATTTTCGTTTCATGTCATCCTCGGCTTCCCAAGTAGCTTCTTTAGTTTGGTGGTTAGTCCATATCACTTTGACCAACTTGGTGACCTTGGTACGGGTGTTTCTAGTTTTTGTGTCTAAGATTTTCACTGGATGTTCCTCATATGTCAAAGATGGATCTAGTTCGACTTTTTCAGGTTCTAACACATGAGAAGGATGTGAAATGTATTTCTTAAGTTGTGACACATGGAAAACATTATGAACCCTATGAAGGTCTGAAGGAAGATCTAATCTATAGGCCACCTTTCCAATTTTCTCTAGAATATCATAAGGACCAATGAACTTAGGACTCAGTTTCCCTTTCTGACCAAATCTCACAACTCCTTTTGTTGGTGAAACTTTCAAGAATGCTTTTTCACCCACTTCAAATTCAACTGGACATCGTTTCTGATCTGCATATGACTTTTGTCGATCTTGTGCTGATTTCATTCTCTCCTATGTCAAACGAACTTGGTACATTGTATCCTCGATCAACTCTGGTCCTAGAACCACTGTCTCACTTATGTCGCTCCAACACAAGGGTGTCCTACATTTTCTACCATAAAGTGCTTCGTACGGTGCCATACCTATACTCGCATGGTAGCTATTATTGTAGGAGAATTCAATCAATGGCAATCTATCAATTCACGACCCTTGGTAGTCCATAGCACATGCTCGCAACATATCCTCTAAGGTCTGAATCGTGCGCTCAGTTTGACCGTCTGTGGCTAGGTGAAAAGCAGTGCTGAAGTTCAACTTAGTTCCTAAGGCTTTCTGAAATTCTTTCCAAAAATGAGCCAAGTAATTTGGATCTCTATCAAAAACAACCGTACTAGGTACACCATGATATCTGACAACGTTATTGATGTAAGCATGCGCCCTTTGCTCCATGTTCCAAGTGTCTTTCATAGGGATAAATCGAGCAGTCTTCGTTAACCTATCCACAACCACCCAAATCTGATTCATACCATTCTTTGTAACTGGCAATGCTGTCACGAAATCCATAGAATTTGAATCCCATTTCCAAGTCGGAACATCTAATGGTTGTACTAGTCCTCCCATTCTTTTGTGCTCAAATTTTACCTTCTGACAAGTAAGACACCTAGAAACGAATTCTGCAACCTCATTCTTCATCCTTGGCCACCAAAAGAACTTCTTCAAATCCTTATACAACTTATCACCCCCTGGGTGAACTGAATATGGAGTGTTATGTGCTTCAGTCATTAATCTCTCTTTCATCTCACCACATTTTTGAGGTATACACCATCTACCTTTGAATCTAATACTACCATCACCAAAAATCTGAAACTCATTAGTCAAGCCACTCTCAATCTTCTTCCTGATTCTCTCCAACTTGACATCACCAGGTTGTCCTTGACGAATCTCATCAAATATATCTGAAGTTGCAGTCATACTGAACAAATGGTTCTCAACAGCTCCATGTTCTACCACCTCTATATTCATCTTCTGAAACTCGACGCACAACTCATTAGGAACAACCCACATAGAGTTCAAGGTATGACTCGTTTTCCTACTCAAAGCATCTGCAACAACATTAACCTTCCCCTCATGATACTGAATCTCCAAATCATAATCCTTAATAAGTTCTAGCCATCTCCTTTGTCTCATGTTCAGTTCTTTCTGTGTGAAGATATACTTAAGGCTTTTGTGGTCAGTAAAGATCTTACAAGTCGTGCCGTACAAGTAATGTCTCAAAATTTTCAAAGCAAACACAACAACAGCTAATTCCAAGTCATGGGTGGGATAATTTTCTTCATGAGACTTTAGTTGTCTAGACGGATAAGCAATAACTTTCCCCTTCTGCATCAACACACAACCTAAACCCTTTTTTGATGCATCACTATACACCTCAAATCCCTCAGATTCTGACGGTAAGGTTAAAACAGGTGCCGTAGTCAACAAGTCCTTCAACTTCTGAAACGCCCCCTCACAATGGTTATCCCACTCATACTTTGTAGTCTTCTTCATTAAATTAGTGAGGGGTCTAGCAATGGTCGAGAAATCCTTCACAAACTTCCTATAGTAACCAGCCAAACCCAAGAAACTCCTAATATCAGTAACTGATTTAGGTGTAGGCCAATCTTTCACAACTTCAATCTTCCCTGGATCAACAGAAATCCCCTCACTACTAATGACATGTCCCAAGAAGGCTACTTATTAATCCAAAACTCACACTTAGATAATTTCGCGTACAACCTATGATCTCTCAATGTTTGCAAAACTAGTCTAAGATGTTTCTCATGTTCCTCCTTTCCCTTCGAATACACCAAAATGTCATCAATGAAAACCACAACAAAACGATCAAGATAAGTTCTGAAAATTCTATTCATCACATCCATGAACACAGCAGGAGCATTAGTCAATCCAAAAGGCATCACAGTGAACTCATAATGACCATAACGTGTCCGAAAAGCAGTTTTAGGGATATCTTGTTCAACAATCCTACGTTGATGATACCCAGACCGCAAGTCAATCTTGGAAAAAGTGTCAGCACCCCTCAATTGGTCAAACAAGTCATCTATTCTCGGCAATGGATACTTGTTCTTAATGGTCACATTATTCAGCTCTCGATAGTCGATACACAACCTTAACCTACCATCCTTCTTCTTTACAAACAAAACAAGAGCTCCCCATGGTGATACGCTCGGTCTTATGTATCCCTTCTCTATCAACTCTTGTAACTGATCATTCAGTTCCTTCATCTCAGCCGGGGCCATCCTATATGGTGCTTTGGAAATCGGTGCAGTTCCTGGCACTAAGTCAATTGTAAACTCTACTTTTCTATTAGGAGGCATTCCTGGTATCTCGTCTGGAAACACATCTGGAAACTCATTTACTACAACAATTTCATCAAGTCATTTCTCTTCCACACTCGTGTCCTGGATAAAACAGAGATATGCTAGGTGGCCCTTCCTAATTTTGGTGAAAATGGACATGACAGACACAATTTTGATAGGTGGTTTATGAACTACCCCCTATAAGAAATTCTTTGCCCCTTTGGTCCTCTCATACTCACTTTTTGTTCAAAGCAGTCAATTTTGGCCTTATACTTACCCAACCAATCCATTCCTAGGATGACATCTATGTTTAGAAGATCAAATTGGATAAGGTCTGCAAGTAGTTTGGTTCCCATTATTTCTACATCTACCCCCTCATAGATTTTATCACAAGTAACGACTTTACCAGATGGAACAACTATAGGTGTAGAAATTTGAGAACTAGGTTCAAGACAGAACTTATGAACAAATGAAGATGAAATGAAAGAATAAGAGGCTCCAGAATCAAATAAAACAAAAGCAGGAGTATTGTGAACTAGGAAAGTTCCGGTCACCACATTGGTCGCAGCATCAGCCTGGGCTCTATTCATGACAAAGATTTGACCTGGATTGCGCTAGTTGTTCCCTCCTTGAGCATTGGCATTAGCATTCCCACCAGCGTTTCCATTAGTATTCCTAGCAGCAGTCCCATTGTTGTTACCATTACCAGCTTGAGCATTGTTGTTGTTACCTTGGAATCTAGCATTGTTCCCTTGGTAGTTACCCCTGAATTGGTTCTATTTTTGGTTGTTACCTTGGTAGTTGGGACGAGTGTTGTTATTGTAGGTATTTTGATTGTTGTTTTGGTAAGTAGGACAAGGGTTGTTGTTGTATGAATTTTGGTTGAGGTTTTGGTTTCCCCTATTGTTTCCCACATTACCATTTCCCACTTGATTCTGAGGTTTAGACCTACACTCAAAAGCTCTGTGTCCCCTTTTCCCACAGCTATTACAAGTAATCAATCTTCCAGCACAATCAACTCCAGGGTGATCTCCATTGCACAACTTACAATGGTAGTGACACTCAAACTTCTTGTCCTGTCCACAGTTCTGGAAATTGTTCCCATTAAAGTTTCTGTTGAACCCTTGGTTACCCCCAAAGTTGTTTGGCTTTCCCCTCTTGTCATTCCCATGGTTGTGGTTCTTGCCAGTCTCAATTGGGTTGGATGTTTGGGGTTCAAACTTTCTTTTGCTGTATCGGTTTTCCTCTCTTAGCTCATGAATTCTCCATGCATTGGCTGCTTTCCCATAAGCCTCATGCACATCAGTAAAGGTCATCATTACCATGGTTTCTTGGAGGCTGTAGTCAAGTCCCTCAATGAATCTAGAGATCTTGGAGGCATCGTCAAGCAAAATAGTGGTTGCAAAGCGAGAAAGTTCAAGAAATTTGGCATAGTATTCACTCACACTTCCTCGGTTTTGTTTCAGGGCTAGGAATTCAGAGAGTTTTCTTTGCTTAACATGCTCAGAGTAAAATCTCTGTCTTAAGGTAGTCTTGAGGCTATCCCAATTGAAGTTTGGTTGAGCTTGGAGGGTTGCCCCAGCAGCTGACCACCAAATATCAGCTTCTCCCTTAAAGTAAAAGACAGCTCCGTCTACCTTTTGGTTTGCTGGACAGTTAATGGTGTTAAAGATTTTCTCCATGTCCCTAATCCAATTTTCAAGTTCAGTAGGATCCTCACGCCCATAGTAGAACTCAGGTTTCCTTTGGGAAATCTGCTTAGCCCAGTCAATCACAGGTGGTTGGTTATTGTTTTGCAGCAATTGGACCACATCAGCTGCAAATTAGTGATATCCATCGTTTTGTTGATTCATGTTTGTGTTAATTCTTCTTGTGTAGTAGCGTTGGAAGGGTTGCATATAACCTACACTAAGGAGTTACTTTTGGTTACATTCCCACCTTACTTAACAATTCCAAACTATAATACAAGTAGCAGGAAATAAACACATCGAGTAACTGATAATAAAAGTCATATCAATATCATTGATAAAGCTTAAAACATCCATAGGTAATAAAGCATATAAATCATCGACGCAGCGATGTCTAAACAATAGTCTAAGATGCTACTATAGAACACTTTTATTATAATTATTATTATGCTAGCCACTAATCCCACTACTAAGGGTAGGGTGGAAGGGCACTATCTATATTTTATGATGCTTCCTCTATGGTTGGGTCAACCACTTTTCCATCCTCTAGCCATTCCTTGTGTGCCTCTAAGAGTCTTGTAGCTAAAATCTCTGGAGTGATCAACCATCCACCTTGGTGGGTATACTTCTCTACATTGGGTAGTGCTCCTTTCTTGATAAGATCCCTATATTTTCCCTTGAGATACGCCCATGGTGGTCTATTTGGTAGAGTCCTTAGAATAAATCTGGCTTGAGCAGGAGGGTGAAAATAATAGTCATTCTTATACCTTCGCCCATAGTAGTCACAGTGATTAGCTACCCTTTGACAATATGTCACGATCTCTTCATCATTTCCCATCCTAAGTCTCAATGGGTTGTCAGCTTTAATCTCAGCTTTAGTTGGTGTCCTAATTAAGCAAACCATCCTATAAAATGTACACATTGATTTAGTAGCCATCCCAAATGAAACAATTACCAATGCAATTAACGACACATAATTGTATCAACTTTGTAATCCATATCATTTTCAACCTCCACCAATCTCTATTGTTAGCTATCTCAATACCACTAATGATGATGACATTCCAAACTTAGTTACAACACATTATCCAATCATAGACATATCATAGCATGCTTGTTTAGTTCACAACTTCACAATATAATCCATACTATTCTAAGCAAATAAGGTACTTTGGACCTTTCGAAGATTCCAGTGATCTCATACATATTATCCAAAATCATTCCAACATCCAAATTTTCACATTTGTTTACCAAAACTCGACAACCATATTTTGAATTCAATAAAAAACAACCATACATAAACTCATACGCACGCATTAAAAACAAGGAGAACTAAGTAAACATAGACAAATAGTCCCATCCCCCAACGGCTTGGTTCTTTTTAATTATTTTGATTAATTTGTTAATTTATTTCATTTCCTAATCTTATTAATTCATTTTTAAGTTTTTGACCTAACCTGGGCTCTGATACCAACTGTAACACCCCCAAATTTCCTTTCCTTTTTAAAAACATTTTTATCGCGAATCAAAATCTAAATTAAGGAAATTCAGAGGTGTCACTCCGCACTCAAGTCAAAGACCCGAATGCTAGGAGATTTCAAAAGCCAGAATAAGAATGTCTAGTGGTCTAAATAAATCTATTACAATCCAAATATTAAATTACAACAATCCGAAATTCAAAATACGAAGTATGAAATAGTCTAAGTATTGTCAATAGTTTATAGCTTAATGTCTAAGCTTTATTTGATTTAACTGATGTCTAGTGAATCGTCATCCCCGCAATGCATCAACTACTCCATACCTGTGGTGGATTTAAAACACAAAAACCACAGTTTGAAAAGTCAGTGAAATTGAGTAAGCTAACACCTCAACTCGTAAAAAACCAAAACTCTTACCTTGGTTTTGAAAAAGGTTTTAGTTTTATTTTCGAAAACCACACTTAGCATGTTATCACACAAACAAATCATAAGACAAACCAAGTCACCAAGATAGAAGTATCACAATAAACTTAGCAAGTGATTAACATTTCATCAACATAATCCAAATCATTCTTTTATGTCTTTTAAGGAGGACTTCATATCAAATTTATAAGTGGGATGAGCCGGTTTGTGGCCAACTCATCCAAACCATACCAATCATATATTTATAATTGGGTGAACCGGTTTTTACCGAATCACCAAACCATATCATTATATACGTGGGTGAGCCGATTCTTTGTCGACTCACCAAACCATATCATATAAGACTAATAGACCTTAAGTGTGCACACCCCCTATTAAGTATTGCTACCCCAATAGAGTAGTACTAGAGCCAAGCCCTCTTAAAAACCCATGTGGTGGGGCAATAAAGTGGAGTCCATGTGACTCAAACCAATAAAGTGGAGTCAATGTGACTCAAACCAAATCATCGTGTATCCTCATACTTTATTTATTTATTTTGTTTATAGTATCGATCATTTACACAAGCATATGTTTCAATAATCATAAAACCATTCAATTCAGCCATATCAATATCAATTGTACACTCATCAACCATAATTCCAATAACATCTTTTGAATCATAAACCAAACAATATATCAATGCCATAGTTCAATCCTATCCAATCAAGACATGATAATCAAGACAGTAAATCGTTCTCCACCTAACATGATGATACTAAGTTTTCATTCAACACACCAATACTTAGCATATAATTTTGAAAAGATTTCTACAAGTTTAAGAAAGGTTGAGCATGCTAGCTTACCTTTTAATGCACACAAGAACACGATAGCACAACGGTCACTAGTACTCTTCGTCTACGAACTCAGGGTCTACAATTATACAATCAATAATTCCCAAATCAATACTAGTCTTATCCAATCATTCATCTAATACTTATGTAAATCTTATTCTATATGCAATGCTCATGACTTCTTAAATTTCTAATCCAAAAATCAACAATTAACCAACAATTTCAATTCTAATTCCATAGTTAGCTACTATTACTCAAATAACACACAATTTGTTTTGAAAATTCTCATAGGCTTAAAATTTCTCTTAAAACAGAATCTATTTCATAAAAACCAACCCTTAATTATTATGATTTATTTAGAATTTATTAAATCAATCTATATTATGTTTTAATTACAAAAAACATGCTTAATTACACCAAAATTATACAAAAACGAATTAATTCAACTAAATTTCGAAAATCAGATTATAAATCTCTAAATTGTCACCATGTCGAAATTTCAACCACCATAATTAAATTTAGCTAATTAACCTAATTTAGAAGTAATTAACCATAATTTCCCCCAATTTTACAATTTCCACAAACTTGAGCAAAACCCCAATTAAATCTCAAACCAAATTTAAGAACCCTAATTAACAGATTATAAACATACTAAAGTCATAATTTACGAAATCAACTGAACCAAATTCGAGTTATCAACCAATTAATCATAATTTCGTAATTAGTAAAAAGCAATTCGAAACAATAATCAAGATCAATTCTTTTTGCATAAAACCAATCCAAATCGATTACCTAATACTTATAACATATATTAGAGCTTATTAAGCACGATTTAGAGTAAGAAAAACGAATCAAAACTAACAATTACTAAGGAAAACGAAAACAGGGGAAGAAGAAGAAGAAGGCTTTGCTCACGAATTTGAACGAGGAGAGAGGACGCGGTGGTCGGAAGAACGAGCAGCGTCGAGCAGGTGGGCAGAAAGAGAAGAGAGGGTGGCGGCGTGCGGGCGAAAGGACGAGCGAAGAAGAAGAGGCAGGGGAGGGCGCGACTCTGTTTTTATAGGGGAAGGCGGAGTGTTCTTTCCGCGTGGAGAGAGAAAGGGTCGGTTTGGGTTTTTGGTTTTTTTTGTTTTCCTTATTCTTATTTCTTTTTGGGTTGGGTTGGGGTATGAGTTAGTGTTTGGGCCAATGGTGTCGATTTGGGTTGATATTGGTCCATTGGCTATGACTGACCCGATCTAGGAATAGAACCCAAAATTGAAATCCTGAGTTTAGAAATCATTTCCGAACTCATTTTGAAAACGACTCACAAATAACATTTTAAAATTCTTTTTCATTTAGATAATGTACTTAGTAAATCTAAAATATTAATATAAATTACTTTGAAATTTCGGGATATTACAATCATCATATATGCACAATATTGGATACATGACGGAAGATGAGGCGACATTGTGTCGGCTATTCCCAACCACGCTAACATGAATTGCTCAGCGGTGGTTCGACAAGTTGCCGCCGGGAAGCATTCGTTCGTGGTCTGAATTGAAGAAGAAGTTCACCGGACACTTCGTCACAAGTAAAACAAGGAAGAAAACATCAATCCACTTGACAGCAGTAAAACAAGGAGATAATGAGTCCCTTGAAGACTATATCCAAGAGTTCCGTTCGACCGCCGCCAACCTGACTGACGAAATGGGGGTGAGCGCATTAGTACAGGGAATGGCCGAGGGGAAATGTAAGTACGATCTGGCGAAGCGCGAGGCCAAAACGCTTGAACAGGCGTACAAGCGAGCTGCCGCACACATCAATGCCTCCCTGGTAAACAGGTCAGGACACAAGGAAACCTCTACCTCTCGGGCCAAACTCCAAGATCGCCTCAGACCACCCGTCAGTCAGACTAAGAAGCCATACCGGTTCAATACTTCGCTCAGGACTGTGTTCATGGCGATCAAGGAGACGGACCTGTTAAGGCCTCCCCGACCCATGACACAGGACGATCGGAGGAACATGAGCCTATTCTGTGAATATCACATGGAAAATGGCCGTGGCACGGCGAGCTGCAAGGACCTCGAAGAGGTACTCGATAAGTTGGCAGATAACGGAATGTTGAACTGATACCTTAAACGCCTGAAAGGGCAAAGAGATAGATACCGACAAAACAACAATAACCAAAGTGGCCCTTGAGGTGGCGGCCAGGCAGGAAATGGCGCAAGGACTCGCAGCCCCCGGAGTGATCAACACCATATCAGGAGGCCTCGCGAGCGGGGGACCGAGTCATCGAGGACGCAAGTCCAGCATGAGACACTTTGTCAACTCGGTCGCCATGGCGCTCCCCGAGGTAGTGATTCCCAAGATGACAGTCCAACAATCGGACATTAAGAACGTCCGAACGCCTCATGATGATCCGGTGGTAATCACCATGCAGGTGGCTAACAAATTGGTGAGGAGATCGTTGGTGGATACGAGCTCATCTGTGGATATAATGACATTCGAATGCCTCCAAAAATTGAAGTACACGGCAAAGGACATCACTCCACTCCGGGAACCAATAGTTGCCTTCAGTGGACAGATGATCTACCCAATGGGAACGATCCGTCTTCCGGGAGCCGATATGAGGCGAGCCAATTTCGAGTTTGTGATCATTGACATACCATGCGCTTATAACATCGTTATTGGAAGACCATTGTTGAATGATATAGGGGGGCTAGTCTTTCCCTTGGGTCTGCTGATGTTGTACGTTACAGATGATGACCGAGCCGCGATAGTCCGAGCAGACCAAAAGATTGCTCGTGAATGCTATCACACTGGACTCAGGGCCTCCCATGGTAAACCCTAGCGAAGCACCAAGCGAGGAATCTCCCTCGAAGAAGAGAAAAATGGAGGCATGCCCAGCGAAGGCCGCAGGGGAAACTTTTTGTTTAGAAACAATTGATGCAAGACATGGCCTCGAAGGGCCTGCCCAACCATTCGAGGAGACTGAAGAAATTGCCCTGGAAGAAGAGCGAGCCGACCGAACCATTCGAGTGGGCAAGTCCCTCGAACCAAAGATTAAGGCCCCTCTTATGTCACTACTAAGAGAATTCAAAGATGTGTTTGCGTTTGTAGTACAGGAGATGCCGGGGCTCGACCCCTCGGTCATTACTCACAAGCTGAACGCTGACCCCTCTAAGAAACCGGTCCATCAGAAGCAACGTCATTTCGGGACGGAACGAGCAAATGCAATTAAGGAGGAAGTCGATCGATTTCTTGGGGCTCAATACATCGCAAAATGCACATACCCAGTTTGGCTATCTAATGTGGTGCTGGTGAAGAAGCTGACAAGCTAAGAAGTCGTTATTCCTAGTCAAATTACCACTAAATCAAGCTAACTAGCAAGGGTAAGTGGGTATCGTATCCACGAGGAAGAGGGGAAGCCCTAATATGCGATTCTAGTGCGGAAAAAATAAGAAATAAAAGAAATAGGAACAGTAAATGGGGGATTTTTGGTTTGAAAGTTGGATTAAAACGAAATAAACGAGATAACAAGATAATTAAAGCGACTCTCGGTGATAATCTCTTCTAACACCCTAATATAGTAAGTTTTACCTCTCTCTAATATTACCAATTCATTAACAATCCCGGTTTTAACCAATTACTCATCTTTTATGGGGAAGTTGAGCAACCGCTACCAAATTGCCCTCCTTTTAGTCCTAATTTGTCTAGTGACCACTCAAACAAATCTCAACCAAAGGCATGAAGAGCAAGGACTAATAAAAGATTGAGAACAACGCAAATTAGTATCTAATTAGCCGCAACCGCGACACTAATCAAATCTAATCTATTAGTTGCCTAATTAATTCCCCAATCATAAGTTAGTCATAACCATACACTAAACATGTGAAAGTTTCTTCCTTTAAGGTTAATAATCAATGACCATCAATTAAAAACCAAGCATATGAAGTACCCAATTCAATCCAATCAACCAATTAGATAAAACAAGGATAAATCATGCATTAAAGAACACAGAATTAATTATAATGAAAATAAAGGTAAAATAGAGAGAAAAATACTTACTAATACATAGGATGAAGAATTGATTACACCAAGAGTCTAGAAAGGGATTAGCCTTCCATACTAATTATTACAATAATATTGGAATTCATAATGAAAAGATAAGTTCTTCTTAAGTTTCTCTCTCTAGGATAAAAACTAGATCAAAAATAAATGGAAAGTGATAAGGTGATAATTACTAGGGAGGGGTTACATGCCCCTTTTATTAAAGATAAGTACAAAAACACTAGAAGACAAAATAGATATTTAGGCACAAATAAACCGTCAAAAGTCTCAAGGAAGCTTCCCGGAAGCTCCCTTTCTCGACTCGAGGAGGTCCTCGAGTCGAGCGAAGAAATCCTCGACTCGAGGGACACCCTCCTCGAGTCGAGGATCTTGTCCTTCCCAATACCCGTCCTGTTAATTCTCCTCGACTCGAAAGAGAAAATCCTCGAGTCGAGATTGCCGTTCTCGAGTCGAGAATAGTGATTCCCGAGTCGAGAAACTGTGCGGAGGGCAGTTTTCGAACGGGCATAACTCTCACCTCCGTACTTCATTTTGAGCTCATAATATATTATCGGAAAGCTAAGATCACGAACTTTCTTCTCCAATTGAAATTTCTACAAAAATATTATCATCATCTTTATACTTTGGATTTGACAAGTTTAGAGCAAGGAATAGAGAAGAATGATGGAAATTAATTAAAGAGGGTTTAAGGTCTAAACATATGGATTTGGTCATTGTCTCTCTACTCCCATTCTTCTTTAAAAGTACAAGACTCTCCGACTCCTCTAATGTGTTGTTCAAAGAAATATTAAAAGATATATCAACATTTAATTCATGAGTCAATGTGAGATCATCAAAAATTTCCAATGGTACAATCTCAAGATCAATGGACAAAGTCGGTACAATCAAAGAAGAAGAAGACTCATTGCAATCCACATAATTATCATCATCTTCACAAAAGACAAGCTCCTCTCTCAATTGAATAGCATCATGCTCACTCTTAAAAGAAGGAATGTGCGGGTCAAAAACTCCTTTAGACTCAAAATTGACAAAAATATTTTCATCCGCCTCCTTAAACTCATCATTGCTCATCAAATAAGAGGGTGGTGGAGCATTCACATCCACCTCAGAACATTGAAAGACCATGAATTTAAGGAAATCAAAACACTCATCAATTGGCATTTGTGAAAGTCTTTCATTACTCATATACAATGCCAAATTCCAAGTTTCATGATTCATACCCTTTTGACAATATCACATAGTTCAAAATCAGAATAAAATTGACCACGACAACCAAGGTAATCAATAAAAGTTTCTAATCTCGAAAAATACTCATGAAAGGGTTCATCATTAAATTGAGACCAATTGAAATCTTGGGTATCATGTAGAGAACTTTGAAACGGCTCCCGGATGTCTAAATCCGCAACTTGTGAACATTGATAAGCCATGACGTGCCAAAAATCCAAAATCTCACAAGGTTCCATGTCATAAAGTCTTCCATTACTCATATAATCGGCCAAATCTCGGGTTTCAAAGTTTAAACCATTCAAAATAATCCAATTTAAGTCCAACCCGGAGAAAACATTAGAAGTTTTATCAAGTTGCTCAAGTCGAGAAAGATAGATATGAAAAGGTTCATCATTCAATTGAGGAAAACAATAATTATCCATAAATCACAAATAAATAAATAAATAAATAAATAAAAGAAAAACAATAAATAAAATTAAAATATGTACAAAAAAAACAAGAACAAAAAAAATTGCCCTGGAAGAAGAGCGAGCCGACCGAACCATTCGAGTGGGCAAGTCCCTCGAACCAAAGATTAAGGCCCCTCTTGTATCACTACTAAGAGAATTCAAAGATGTGTTTGCGTTCGTAGTACAGGAGATGTCGTGGCTCGACCCCTCTGTCATTACTCACAAGCTGAACGCTGACCCCTCTAAGAAACCGGTCCATCAGAAGCAACGTCATTTCGGGACGGAACGAGCAAATGCAATTAAGGAGGAAGTCGATCGATTTCTTGGGGCTCAATACATCGAAAAATGCACATACCCAATTCGGCTATCTAATGTGGTGCTGGTGAAGAAGCTGACAAGCTAAGAAGTCGTTATTCCTAGTCAAATTACCACTAAATAAAGCTAACTAGCAAGGGTAAGTGGGTATCGTATCCACGAGGAAGAGGGGAAGTCCTAATATGCGATTCTAGTGCGGAAAAATAAGAAATAAAAGAAATAGGAACAATAAATGGGGGATTTTTGGTTTGAAAGTTGGATTAAAACGAAATAAACGAGATAACAAGATAGGTAAAGCGACTCTCGGTGATAATCTCTTCTAACACCCTAATATAGTAAGTTTTACCTCTCTCTAATATTACCAATTCATTAACAATCCCGGTTTTAACCAATTAATCCTCTTTTATGGGGAAGTTGAGCAACCGCTACCAAATTTCCCTCCTTTTAGTCCTAATTTGTCTAGTGACCACTCAAACAAATCACAACCAAAGGCATGAAGAGCAAGGACTAATAAAAGATTGAGAACAACCCAAATTAGTATCTAATTAGCCGCAACCGCGACACTAATAAAATCTAATCTATTAGTTGCCTAATTAATTCCCCAATCATAAGTTAGTCATAACCATACACTAAACATGTGAAAGTTTCTTCCTTTAAGGTTAATAATCAATGACCATCAATTAAAAACCAAGCATATGAAGTACCCAATTCAATCCAATCAACCAATTAGATAAAACAAGGATAAATCATGCATTAAAGATCAAGGAATTAATTATAATGAAAATAAAGGTAAAATAGAGAGAAAAATACTTACTAATACATATGATGAAGAATTGATTACACCAAGAGTCTAGAAGGGGATTAGCCTTCCATACTAATTATTACAATAATATTGGAATTAGAATGAAAAGATAAGTTCTTCTTAAGTTTCTCTCTCTAGGATAAAAACTAGATCAAAAATAAATTGAAAGTGATAAGGTGATAATTACTAGGGAGGGGTTACATGGCCCTTTTATTAAAGATAAGTACAAAAACACTAGAAGACAAAATAGATATTTAGGCACAAATAAACCGTCAAAAGTCTCAAGGAAGCTTCCCGGAAGCTCCCTTTCTCGACTCGAGGACCTCTCCTCGAGTCGAGCGAAGAAATCCTCGACTCGAGGGACACCCTCCTCGAGTCAAGGATCTTGTCCTTCCCAATACCCGTCCTGTTAATTCTCCTCGACTCGAAGGAGAAAATCCTCGAGTCGAGATTGCCGTTCTCGAGTCGAGAATAGTGATTCTCGAGTCAAGAAATTGTGCGCAGGGCAGTTTTCGAACGGGCATAACTCTCACCTCCGAACTTCATTTTGAGCTCATAATATATCATCGGAAAGCTAAGATCACGAACTTTCTTCTCCAATTGGAATTTCTACAAAAATATTATCTGGATAAAAAGTTATGATCAAATGAAGTTGGAGGTGATGGTGTGTGGTTCTCTAAAATCATCGGACGCTCACCAAAAAGGGTCTTGAGCCATAGAATCCTCGTAAAACCCACGTATAAACTCCAAAACTACTCCGAATGATGTGGTCCACGAATCACGATAAAACCATGCTCCAATACACCCCAAGACGCCTAAAATATGCGGATTAACACACTACCACTACGCCACATCAAACTCCCCCATGCTTAGACCATTACTCGTCCTCGAGTTATCCAATCCTCCACACTTGTCACATTGGTCTCTCTCAAAGTACGGGGTGAGTTCCAACAATCAAAACTCCTCCAAAACCAAGGTCCGCAAGCCAACAAAACACTCAACCGGTGCTAGCTAGAGTTGGAGTGGATGAAATGCTCGACACCCCAACTCCAACCATCTTATCCTCCCTTCTCACACATTCTAAGTTAGGGGAACTCACAAATCACACTTCCCCCAACTTGGCTCAACGACTTCCTCAAAGCCGTGCTCCCAATGACTTGAGCCCATGCAGGCTTCTTCTGGCCGACCATGCAGGCTGACGCGGCCGAACTGATCAAGCACTGCGATAAGTGCCAACGGTTCGGGCCGATCAGCAAGAGACCACCCACTCAGCTTAAGCCGATCTCCACCCCTCTCCCCTTTGCAAGGTGGGGCTTGGACATCGTCGGATAATTTCCGAAGAGTTTTTCCCACAAGAAGTTCATAATTGTGGTCGTTCACTACTTCACAAAGTGGGTCGAGGCCGAACCATTGGAGAGAATCACCGACCGAGATATCACCAACTTTATCTGGAGAAATATACTAACCAAGTTTGGGGTTCCGCGAATGTTCACCTTCGACAATGGGACCCAATTCGACAGTAGCTACTTCAAGGAGTATTGTGCCCAGTACGGAGTTGCAACTTGCTATACCTCGGTGGCCTACCCACAGTCGAATGGACAGGTCGAATCATCAAACAAGATAGTCTTGCACGGGTTGAGGAACATGGTTGAAGGGGCTAAAGGGAAATGGGTCGAGGAGCTGCCAGGAGTCCTTTGGGCCCTTCGAACCACGAGAAAACGAGCCACGAGGGAGACCCCTTTCCAGCCAGTATACGGTTCGGATGCTGTCCTACCAATTGAATGGGAAGCCAAATCTGTTCGCATCAGTACCTACGAGCCCGAGGATAACGAAGTTGAGTTGCAAGCTGCACTCGACCTTCTCCCCGAGCGCCGTGGAAATGCGCTTCTAAAAGGTGAAAAGCAAAAGCAACAGATGGCCAAGGCATTCAATCGAATGGTCCGCCCCAGGAAGCTAGAAGTAGGAGACATGGTTATAAGGAATGCCAAAGCCATGTAAAGAAGCTTCGGGGAGGAAAGTTGAAGGAAAAATGGGAAGGGCCATACCTGGTAGTCGAGCAGGTCAAGGAAGGAACGTTCCGACTCAGTACCTTGGATGTTGAAATGGTACAGAGGCCATGGAACCTCTACAACCTCAATAAGTACTATGCCTAGTTACAAATCCAACCAGCTTAAGTTTTAACTTTGTTGTACCAATCAAAGCTCGCAGTTGCGAGCCGTAGTCTGTAATGTTTTCAAACAGGTCTTGTGGCCACGAGCCATAGTATGTAATCTTTTTGCTTTAGTAATGAAAGGCTGAGGGCCGCAATGTTATGCAGTACTTAATGATGTTAAATCCCTTAACCCTACCCCCTCCCAAAGTCGACGAAGATGTCGACGAATCGAGCACGATGCAGATCAACATAGTTTCCTCCTTGAAAAAGGAGCCGAGTGCAATCACCCGAAAGGGGAGTCACTCGAAGCGTATAAGGGTACGCACAATGTTCACTTTCAAGTGAACGAGTGCAATCACCGAAATGGGAAGTCGCTTGAGGCGTACGATAGTACGCCTGACGCCCTCTTTAGAGGAGCGCAGAGTGCAATTGCCCAAGCGGGGAGCCACTCGAGGGATTTCCTCCAAGACAAGAGTCTTTAAATTGCCCTACTAAGGTCAAGGGCGTTGTTGCAAATAACAATCGCTCGGAGCGGGTTAGAAGTTTCCCCACCTTAGTAGCGACACGCGTTCCCAACTAGGGCTCGCGTCGAATAAAAGTTCAGACACGAACAAATTCGCGTACGAAGAATAAGTTCGTGTAGCTCATTAAAACTTTAACTTGGAAAAAGGGAGACCAATGGGAAGCCTCCCCTCGAATGGCTCCATCAACAGATGGGCTTCGACCAAGTACTTAACATCATCAACGCTCCTCGCAAGTATACCGCAACCCACGGTAGAACCGAGGCACCACGAGCAACAGCTAACAAAAAGCAACCCCCTTCAAGGGTTGGGAAGAATGTTACAAGTCCCTTCGAAAAAGCGGGATTGAGACAAAATACCAGTCGAGCCGATAGCATTCGAAATATCGCATCGAACAGTCATTCCTCGCGATGAGTCGAATAATTTCGAGGCAGCCGGTTGCGAAAACCCCTAACCCCGAATGTCATTCGCCTTGGGGGCAAGACTACCTACGGATGACTGAAAAAAGAGCTGTACAAATACGACGACAGTAAAAAAGCACTCGATAGTGCAACGCATTAATTAAAATAAATTAGTCGAAGCCAAACACCCTAAAAAATAGGCGGCTTCGACAGACACAGTCAAAAGACCAAACACCCCCGAAAAGGCGGCCAAACAAATATAAAATGTATTCTCTTACATGGCATATTGCCAGAATAACGACTACTGTTCTGTGGTGGTCGAAGGTTCCTCGGCTGGCTGGGTGAAATCGAAGGACGCAGGCAGATCATACATCTCTTTCTTCGCTCGTCCTTGTTTTCAGGCTGGATCAAGTCCGAATACAAAAGCCAGACAGGGTCATTTAGTAAAAGCATGTTCGGGACCCACGTCAGCTCCTTTGCCTCGCAATTGTGCGGGACCCACGTCAGCACCGATCCTCCAAGAGGTAAAGCCTCGGTACAGCATCGTGAAGCGTTCGACAGCTAGGGGATCGAAGCAAAACCTTTAGATGATCGCTCAACGGTGACCAATCAATGGTGGTCAGCCAGTAGAACATGCTTTTCCACTCCGGCCCTCGACCAGGCTTCGGAGGATGTGTCACGATTTGATATGTAGAAGGTTTGCCTCGAACGACGAAATTTTTAAACCCCCACTGATCGCCGGAAGCAGTGTGAAGGTAGCGAAAGAGGTTGATGGACAGTGGGATTCGAGCCGCCCGACACGACATGATAAAACCCGTGAGGGTGATATAAGCATTGACGGTAAGCTCAGAGGGGCATATACCGTAATGATTAAAAAGACGCGTCGCAAAATTACAGAAGGGCACGCGAAACCCATAAGCGAAGGCCTGCGCATACACCCCGAAGCAGTTCTCCGGAGGGTTCGAGCAGACTGTTCCCTCGGCCGGGACCATCAGAGTAAGCGGGTCGTAAATCTGGTTAGCCTCTTTGAACGCCCGAACCATCTCGGACGTTTGACTTTTGAGATCTTCGCCAACCCTCGACGATCACCACGGTGGTAAACATATTGGCATTAACCCGTACAGCAGCTCGAGGTGCCATCGAGTTGGGTGGTTCCTGCGAGGGGTGAACAACCGAGTTAGGATTGATATGAGATCATCGAGCCATCCTCGGATCTGTTGAACCCCCCGCCCACTCGCGAATTGTTTGTTTAGTCCTGGCCATCTGAAAGAAAAAAAAGAAAGGTAATTACGGACTCGCCTCGTGCGAACCGATACGTTTCGTTTCCTCCTTCGATGACGAATCTAAAAACCCAACACTCGATGGGCCGACTGAGAGTCGAAGAAATCGAAGGTTCGAAGCGAGAGAAGCGAGTGGGCCATATAGGTGGTCGCTCCCCCTCGCCGACCTCGAAACCAAGCGGGCCATCGGGTGTTACCTGGGTTCCCAATCCCAGCACACTCGGCCGGTATCTCTTTACCGCCGGAGTGGGACCAGCAACCCGGGATCGTCACCGGGTAAACGAAGAAGCGACAACGGCAATAACATGTAACCAAAAAGGTACAAAAAGTACAACAAAAGCGCACAAAAAATGACGAGAAAAGGGTAAGGGATCATACCGTGATCGGAGAAGAAACAGAAGACAAAAGCGGAGAAGAAACAACGCCGGAGAAAAGAAAACCGCAGCAGAAAAAGAGAGATTTAAGAGGAAAATGAGGAAAATGAGAAAATTGAGGAATATGAGAAAAATGAGGAAAATGAGGAAACCCTCCCCCATTTATAAGGGTGAGAGGGTGAGGGGTAAAAGCGTAAAAGCGTGACTTTTTACACAACTACCCATGCGCCGTCAGTCATCATTACGGCGCAAAAGACGAAAAGTTTTCGCGCCTTCCTGAGGTTACTTCAAACGGGAATCAAGGGACGGTTGGCGTAGAAAACTGTTCAAATTCTCGTCAACTCCCGAGATATTAATAATTGCAGAATTTCAATTTTGAAATTTTCGAAATTTTAATTCGTGATTTAAATTTAAAAACCTTGGGTAGGGGCTCGAACATTATTGATTCGAGTCATCACTCCCTCGACTAAGGGGTGAAATTTTTGAGCTCTCCCAAGCGAGGGATTGAGGACTCGAAAATGGTGAAATTTTCGAATCATTATGTAGACACCTGCATTTGTCCCTACCCAAATGCCCGATGATGAAAGGACACTATACTGTGAACTGCGTCTACCTGCTCTACTATGTGAACCACCATTGTCGTGAATTCGTTAGCATGCGTCTTCACCCAAAACAATGCCGAAAACAACCATTTTCTTCCCCTAATCCACCTGACCTAACTCAGGAATAACCCGCGTTCCTAAACCGCCAAATATCATCAAGAAAACATGTTCTTGTACATCATTTGCCCACCCAAATTCACATGTACAATACCCATGTCATAAAAAGGCCAGAAATGCATATTTGTATGGTGCGTCAAAGGGTCCAGGCGCACCACTATGTGCGCACATGGGCCTTGGTGCACCTGCGCGTGCGCCTTCCGCACCAGAGCCGCGCCTGACGCACCAATGGCCGCGCCTGACGCACCCTTGGCCGCGCCTGACGCACCTCAGCCGCGTCTAACGCACCCTTGGCCGCGCCTGACGCACCTCAGCTGCGTCTGACGCACCGACCTCCGCGTCAGACGCACCACCCCCGAGCCATGACGTTCCAAGCCCTAGGGTGGCCGGCCAGCATATTCTTGTACCCCAAAACCCTAACCTCCTATACACTATAAATACAACCCTCCTCCACCTCATTTAACAAACTTCACACACCATTTTTCACCCCGAATCTCTTCTCCTCTCTTTTCCATTCTCTCACACAAAACCCTAGCACAATCCCAAAACCCTAAGACACCCTTAAACTTTAGGACACCCCCAAACACAACACTACAAACACAACTCAAACAAAGCCCCTCTCAAACACCACGTTCGAAGAGCAACACATCGCTCCAAGAACAAATCTAACCTCCCACGACGCGTACTAAGGATCAACGCATCGATCTCGAAGCATAGTAGAGCAAGTAGGGGTATCTCGGACACACGTAAGTCCTGAGGACACCCCCTCTTTTCGAAACTTGTCTTTTTACATTTTCTGATCTTCTACCCCTTCTTTACGTGCACATTTTATTGCTTTCGACATAGATTTATATTTTGCCTAACCAAGATTTAGATCTAAAAGGAATTACATGAATCACGCCTAACACATATAGCGCAAAGCGCTTGGACAATTGGTAGCTAGGGACCGTTAATCAATCTTAACGACGTTGCGACCTAAGATCTAGTTTATGTGCTAAATAACCAACTTAGCTAATTTACTAGGTTGTATATAACTTGTAAATGATTGTAAACTTGCATGGCTTAACTTCTCGACGACTTGTAAACGATGATTCAACTAGTAGAGGCCGCTATACGCGGGCGGGGTTGGGTGTCTTATGGCTTCCCAACACGTACCGTCACCCCCGAACCCAGTCTTGCGGTCCGTAGACTGCATATTGGCGTAGGGTACAATGCGCATTTTGTTCCTTACGTCCCTCGGTTTTGTCCCTTTCGGTAAACGACTCGCAAACGTGTTTTGTACTCGGCATGACTCGCGTCTCCAAGCGTTTATGCTCAATGGATACAGACTCACCTAGCGTTTACGTAGTCCCTCGGTAAGAAGGAACAAGATCGCGTTGCATGGTTTCCAAACACCCCACAATTGTTTGGTGGCGACTCCTATCCTAGTGCAATCATCGCACGACTCGCGCGTCCGCCGGGATAGAGACCATCCGTGGAATCTACAGTGGCGACTCCGCTGGAGACTTATTGTTCAAAGTGGGTGAGACTCGAAGATTGGTTATCACGTTACATTTGTTGAGAAGTTTAACACCTTCATTTGCATGGACGCGACCCACGTCCTATAGGAACTTTTGTCCTTTCGGTACATTCATGTCTTTCTACCTTGTGTAGGACTGAATAATGGATGTACCCCCCACGTTCGCATCATCGACACTTCGTTTCCAATGAAACATTGTTTCTGGTGCAAGGATGTTATACTCTCGAGCATGAGCTGCCACAAATCGAGATATAGCTACCTATAACGTGGTACCCTAAGCCTAAACCTCAAAGCCTAAGCTCTAGTACATTTGCATGGTATATGTTCATTGCAACGTGCCTTTTTTGCTTCTTTTTGTTGCTTTTTGTGCCTTATTTGTACCATTTCAACCCCAAAACTTTGTCAAATCAAGTTTTAACCACACCAGTACTTTTCCCGTGCCCCACGTCACTTTTTGTGACGTTTCGTCGCGTGCGTCTCCCCCCTTGTGCGCACCAATACGTGCGTCACAAGCCCCGTGCGCACCACTCTCGTGCGTCTGCCCTTATGCGCGCACCATGCATTTGCCTTTGAATGGTGCAATTCTCATTCCTAGCCATGCCCCACTGCATGTTTCCCATTGTTTGAGTCATATTCAACACTTGCATACACTACCATGCACCTATGCACCTCGCACACACATGTTGCACCCACAAAATCGAGTCAGTCTCATTGCACTCCATGCTGCATTCTTGAATACCGCATTGCCGTGTCACGCATACACAACTATAGTATGCTGCATTGATCATACATACATACATACATACATACATACATACATACATACAGACATATATACGTACGTCATGTCTATAGAGTCGCGTTTTGCACCATAAATTTGCATATCATCTAGGTCCACCCCTAGTCATCTAAATCATGCATCATCCTAGTCCATACCATTCTTAGGACAAAACTGTCTCATGTAGGGTCAAGTTTGTACCTAACTACGAATTCATGCATCCTAGGAACCTGAACCATTGTATGCGTTTTTGCACTACGACTTGTATGATCACATGTATCCATGCATACATGCATCACAACCCATGCATCGAACCTACAAAAAAAAAAAAAAAAACAAGTTACGTCATGCATTATGTCAAACACATCATGTCTGTCTCATACGTCAATCCGTATCATCGATGCTATCCACCTAAGATATTTGAGGCCCACTCCTCGCTCTTTATTACACAAAAGTTCATATTTCTTTCGATAGGTCAATCCGTATCATCAACCCTAGCCACCTAGGATTTCCGAGGCCCACTCCTTGCTCTTTTTTACCCAAATATCCGCACCTTAGCGATACGTCAATCCGTATCAATGACCCTAGCTACTTATGATCTTCGAGGCCCACCCCTCACTATTTTTTGCCCAAAACTTGACAACTTAACGACACGTCAATCCGAATCATTCAATCCTAGCCACCTAGGATTTTTGAGGCCCACTCCTCACCTTTTTTTTCAACAATTCCGTACAACTTATGGAAATCTGAACCATATAAGTTGATCTTAGCCACCTAGTATCATCGAGGCCCACTCCTCGTTCAATTCACCACAGAATTTTTGCATCCCGTCCATACGCCTATCCGTATTCGTACACATCACACACATTGCACTTGTTTTGATCTTAGCCACCTAGCTAGGATCATCGAGGCCCACTGCTCACCTCCTTTCTTTCCGTCGTTGAAGCCCACTCTTCAGGACCGTTCGATCTCTACATACATAAGATCGTCAACACCTTGTCCAACTCGGTGACCTCGGCCCACATTTTCAAGCAATTGAATTGAAGCGCCAATGGTTTGAGGGACGACTACTACTTCTCTATGGATCCACAATCCACATCGAGATTGGTTGCACGTTCCTCTCGTCAATGTTAAGTTTTTTCCACAAGTTCTCGACATTACCAACCCGAATATCAAAGGGATAGCAAACTCCATGCACTATGTTTTGAACTCTAAAACTTACATTGCACGAAAGCTAAAGGCAATGAGGACACGCATCACTACAACGAGGCTACCATCAACGACATCAACAATGAACGTTCTTTCCGAACTACGTTTGGTTTAATTCCACGCGCTAGTGGATACGTAGGCAGTCTTTCGAGACACAACCACACGACAAAAGGTTTCATGCATGTTTTGTTTACCTCCTTTCCATGTCTAGCATAGATACCTCCAACCGATTGAAATTTCTCTCTTTCGCTGATGGAATAAATGAGCTTTTGGTTTACCATATTCTCATGAGAAACCAACGACGAATCCTAGTCTGTCTTATGATGCACGATTAATGACTGGAGGTAAAACTTTGTAACTACATAAATGACTTTGATCCCTAACGATTGAATCCATTTTCTTTGGTAGCCCGCAAAGCCTCCATGCTGATAGCCTTTTCATTTTTATCCTACATCTTCCTAGCCTGGGGAAAGGGTCTTGACTTGACCGAAACAGCAAGACTTAAAAAAGTGGAGCCACTAACAACAAATTTGGCTAACAAATGGCAAGAATTAAAAAAGTGGAGCCAAAATGAAATATGGCTAACAAAAAAAAAAAAAACAGCAAAACTTTTGAAATTGGAGCCAAACTCTAAAACAAATAACAACTGCCACGAACAAGTGAAAGCATCTCTCAATAGGGACAGAATTGAAAAGATCAAGCAAAATGTGTCTTTCAAACTGCTATCATGGTCAAGTTAGCACAATTAGGGGTAAAATGGGCCAGAGCCTTCATGCACATCCGTCATTTGTCACCCAAACCAGCTACAAAAGCACCGAAAAAAGTCCTCCTTGAGATCGTGCAAATCACGCCACCGCAATTTGTCGCTCTTCTAATCAAGAACTTGGCGTTTGTTGATTCACCGCGAGAGTTCTTCCGCACAACGGATAATAATCGCGAAGGTAAGACACTAGGAATTTTGAGGATCGCTCATCAAGCTCGCCATGCATGCATTCTCTGATTCTTTTCCCGTTGTGCTAAATGACATGGAAATCTGAACCCACGCTATTAACCTAACCCTTTGCAAATTTAGGCCGACACATAGGTCTAAATTTCCCTTTTCCAACCACATTACTAGCCATAACCCTTGGCCAGCCGCATCAAATATACCTCCAGAGTTTATATCCCTCTTGATCTAACATCAAGGATCAAGGCCCCATTGAGCCAGCCACAACTACCAAACTCCACATTCCAAATCCTTGGACTTTTCATTTCCCTTTCCCACGCATGAAATCTTTTGTCAACCCAAGACAAGAACGATCGTCATCACGAGCATCACGTCTGGTCCATTATGAAGCATCAAATATTTGCGCCACCACAAATACTAAGCCTTGAGCCATCTCAAGCATCTAGTCGTGTGTCTTTACATGCGTACATTTGTGCCAGCACAAATATAAACCCTTGCTCCGCAGCAAGCACGAAGATCATCCTCGAACAGCAGGAATATCACTATGTGCCGTCACCATAAGTTGGACAATCACAACTTTTACTCACCTTTTTCATCATTTTTAATTTTTTTTTTATTTTTTTCTTTTGGGGGAAACCTCAAATTTCTTCCACAAGACTTAACCATTTTCGTCCTTTTTTCTTTTAGGGGAGCCTCAAATTTCTTCCACGAAACTTACCATCTCTTTCTTCATTTTTTCCTTTTGGGGGAAGTCGGGGGTACCCCCCTGCATTTTTTCGCATTTTACATCTCCATGTACCTCGAGTCTAGGTTGCATATCATCATCGCATTGCATTTCATAACATTGCATTACATTGCGTCAGTTATACTTGCACACCACATGCACAACCATTTGCACTAGCACTATGCATCACTGGTATTCACGACATTATTTACATTCGCACACTACTTGCATAAACCTTAACTTGAGAACTACGCAACACTCGCCCACCCTCAGGGCCAGATGCAATCGCTTGCCACTACTACTCTATAAGCATTGGAACCGCGAGGTCAAAAGCACACATCTCTGTGCCACGACCTCCTTGCTCGCACAAGAGTGAGACAAATTACAACAACAATTTTCAACATGCATAATCAACTTGGCAAAGGTTCAAGCCACATACAATTGCTCTATGACCCCCCCACTCATGCAAACGTGGGGGCTCCTTTCGATAATGTCAATCCATCAAAGATCGAGCAAGATCACACACCTTCAAGTCATGTAACAGTCGCACCGACTTTAAACTTGAGCATCTAGCAAAACTCTATATTCAACACCAACGGACCTAACTCCATTACGATCAACCAACGTCAGACCCACTTTCGGCATCTCATGCGAAATACCATCAACAGCAGTGAATCTAACTCCACCACGATCAAGCAGCATCGGACCCACTTCCGATAAAGGCAAAAACAAGCACAACTAGCTAACAATCAGCGGTCGCACTGGCCTTAAACATTGACATAAACATCGGACCCACTTCCGACATTCAGAAGTCACTACAAGTACAAACAACAAGTTCCACAATGCTATCCAACGGTTGCACCGACCTTAAACATCTTGCACTGTCGCACCGACTATAAACACCAGGTATGTCCTCTAATTGGTTGGCGAACCTCTAAAAGCACATTGGCGGTCTAATGGACCTTAAACGACCCTCCACGTGCATTCGCAACCCGTTTGCACGATTTACATACTTTGACTTTCGCCTTGTCCAAGCCTCAGTCAAAGTGGGGGCTTCTGTAGACACCTGCATTTGTCCCTACCCAAATGCCCGATGATGAAAGGACACTATACTGTGAACTGCGTCTACTTGCTCTACTATGTGAACCACCATTGTCGTGAATCCGTTAGCAAATGCGTCTTCACCCAAAACAATGCCAAAAACAACCATTTTCTTCCCCTTATCCACCTGACCTAACTCAGAAATAACCCGCGTGCCTAAACCGCCAAATATCATCAAGAAAACATGTTCTTGAACATCATTTGCCCACCCAAATTCATATGTACAATACTCATGTCATAAGAAGGCCAGAAATGCAATTTTGTATGGTGCGTCAAGGGGTCCAGGCGCACCACTATGTGCGCACAGAGGCCTTGGCGCACCTGCGCCTGCGCCTTGCGCACCAATGGCCGCGCCTGACGCACCCTTGGCCGCGCCTGACGCACCCTTGGCCGCGCCTGACGCACCCTTGGCCGCGCCTGACGCACCTCAGCTGCGTCTGACGTACCGACCCCGGCGTTAGACGCACCACCCCCGCCCCATGACGCACCAAGCCCTAGGGTGGCCGGCCACCATATTCTTGTACCCAAAACCCTAACCTCCTATACACTATAAATACAACCCTTCTCCACCTCATTTAACAAACTTCACACACGATTTTTCACCCCGAATCTCTTCTCCTCTCTCTTCCATTCTCTCACACAAAAACCTAGCACAATCCCAAAACCCTAAGACACCCTTAAACTTTAGGACACCCCCAAACACAACACTACAAACACAACTCAAACAAAGCCCCTCTCAAACACCACGTTCGAAGAGCAACACATCGCTCCAAGAACAAATCTAGCCTCCCACTACGCGTACTAAGGATCAACGCATCGATCTCGAAGCATAGTAGAGCAAGTAGGGGTATCTCGGACACACGTAAGTCCTGAGGGCACCCCCTCTTTTCGAAACTTGTCTTTTTACATTTTCTGATCTTCTACCCCTTCTTTACGTGCACATTTTATTGCTTTCGACATAGATTTATATTTTGCCTAACCAAGATTTAGATCTAAAAGGAATTACATGAATCACGCCTAACACACATAGCGCAAAGCGCTTGGACAATTGGTAGCTAGGGACCGTTAATCAATCTTAACGACGTTGCGACCTAAGATCTAGTTTATGTGCTAAATAACCGACTTAGCTAATTTACTAGGTTGTATATAACTTGTAAATGATTGTAAACTTGCATGGCTTAACTTCTCGACGACTTGTAAACGATAATTCAAGTAGTAGAGGCCGCTATACGCGGGCGGGGTTGGGGGTCTTATGGCTTCCCAACACGTACCGTCACCCCCGAACCCAGTCTTGCGGTCCGTAGACTGCATATTGGCGTAGGGTACAATGCGCATTTTGTTCCTTACGTCCCTCGGTTTTGTCCCTTTCGGTAAACGACTCGCAAACGTGTTTTGTACTCGGCATGACTCGCGTCTCCAAGCTTTTATGCTCAATGGGTACAGACTCACCTAGCGTTTACCCCTCGGTAACAAGGAACAAGATCGCGTTGCATGGTTTCCAAACACCCCACAATTGTCTGGTGGCGACTCCTATCCTAGTGCAATCATCGCACGACTCACGCGTCCGCCGCGATAGAGACCATCCGTGGAATCTACACATTATTGATTCGAGTTATCACTCCCTCGATTAAGGGGTGAAATTTTCGAGCTCTCCCAAGCGAGGGATTGAGGACTCAAAAAGGGTGAAATTTTCGAATCATTATTGATTCGAGTCATCACTCCCTCGATTAAGGGGTGAAATTTTCGAGCTCTCCCAAGCGAGGGATTGAGGACTCGAAAAGGGTGAAATTTTCGAATCATTATTGATTCGAGTCATCACTCCCTCGATTAAGGGGTGAAATTTTCGAGCGCTCCCAAGCGAGGGATTGAGGACTCGAAAATGGTGAAATTTTCGAATCATTATTGATTCGAGTCATCACTCCCTCGATTAAGGGGTGAAATTTTCGAGTTCTCCCAAGCGAGGGATTGAAGAATCAAAAAGGGTGAAATTTTCGAATCATTATTGATTCGAGTCATCACTCCCTCGATTAAGGGGTGAAATTTTCGAGCTCTCCGAAGCGAGGGATTGTGGACTCGAGAAGGGTGAAATTTTCGAATCATTTTCGAGTCATCACCGCCACACAACGAAATTTTTGGAGCACCAATCGAACAAAGAAGAGCAGAAACCTCGAAAGGGTACGTTGCATCGCATGGCTTTACCAAGGTCCACAAAGTACACCTCGATAAAGGGCGGCCAGGGATCGTACCCTAGTCGCTGCTAACGAGTCCGCCCCCGTCGGCAACGAAGGGCGCGACCAGGCTTCGAGGGGCTCTGTTGGTACCACTTCGTGGTGGGCCATAGCCCTTAAAGGTAGTATACCATGGTAAAAGCCCATGTATGCAAGGAAACCTAAGTAAAGGCAGCCCTTGGATGGAAGGGGAATAAAGGGTCAAGATTGGGAAACCTAGGATTATTCCTAGGACTCCCATCATTTGGTATAAATACCCCCTTTATGACCCATCAAAATCAGGTTTTTCTGACATTCTTAGACATTCTTTATTTTTCCGATTATTCCCTAGACTTGCGCATTAAAGGCATCATTTGTCCTTTACTTGCCTTCTTTCCCCGAGCCATCTTATTGACTAGAGCATCGGAGGGGCGACGCCTGGTGAAAGCCAGACTCCCTTGTTTGCAGGTATTCGGCGAGGCGCCTCGATCAACTGTCCTTCGAAGAAACTCACGCCAACACTTCGTATAAAAGGAACAAATACACCGATGGTTTATGGAGGCAGTAACTACATTGCGAGAATGGCCCTAGCAAACGGAGTGGTAAGGTATCGGATGATAATCCGAGAAAGACTAGTACTCATAAGTTAGGTTTTACTTTTGCGCTTAAAGTTGTAGAGATGGAGGACTCGACTTGGCGATTATGTCTCATGGGCGACAAAAGGGGTTGTCATAACTATGGTTTGGAGGTGTACCTGGGGGGTCATCGACAGAGAGTTGCGTTCACCGATGAGGATAGAGCAACGATCCGGAAATTGGACGCCGCTAACGTTCGGGTGATGCATATGAAACAGATAATGAATGACTCCAAAGAGCATGGTTGCCACAACTCGAAACAGTTTCACAATGAGAAGCAAAAGATTAGACGTGAAGCTATGGGAGATATAGATGTCATCCAATATCTATTTCATCTTGCCGAAAAACACAACTACATTACGTTTTCTAAGAGCGATGTCGAAACCGGTGAGATGACGCATTGCTTCATGGCACATCCCACGCATGTTCTAATGTTGCAAGTGTACTATGAAGTCATATTAATCGATGCTACGTATAACACCAACAAGTACAAATTTCCTCTATTTGAGATTGTAGGTCTTAACCCCCGTGAACTCGAATTTCACTATAGCGCATTGTATGATGGTCGACGAAACATCTGAATCATACTCGTGGGTGTTAGATCAGTTGAAGAATTTGCTATCTGAATCAAGGGTGCCAACGTGTATCTGCACCGACAAGGAAGCGTCATTCATTAAGCCTATAGCGACTATATTTCCTCAATCGAGACATTTGTTGTGTAGCTGACATGTCGATAACAATGTTAGGGCAAAGGCGAAGTTCATATTTGGCATCGAGGCATTAGCGAACGCAATTGTGAACGACTCTTGGAAGAAGGTTGTGAAGGCTACGACATTGGCTAGGCTGCAATCAGTAGTACAAAACCTAATCTCAACATGGCGTAGGACTATTGTGTTTCGGGATTATATCAATTTGGAGTGAATTCCACATCTCGAGAAGTTTGCGTTTGCGCATTCGAACGACGTACGCCATTGCGGGAATGCTTGTTCGAGCCGTGTGGAAAGTGCTCATGCGGCGTTGAAGATATGGTTATCGACGTGTACGGGGTCTGTCGATTCTGTCTTTCGGAAAATTCACAGTCACCATTGTGCCCAAATTGGACAGATGAAGAGGTTGCTTGAAAATTCTCGTAACAAGGTTCGCTCAACCGGGCTTGGTCGTCCTTTTAGGTTATTGTCTTGTCCTATATCTCTATATGCCATTAGTTTGTTGGAAGAGTAGAAGAAGCGGTACGAGAGCCTCGGGTCGATTGTACTGGAAAATTGCGGTCTCGAACTCATAGCCTTCCGTGTGCTTGTATGATTAACAATGCAATCGAGGAGGGGTACGAGTTCTACCCGTACCATGTAGCTGAATTTTGGTCAAGGCTTATCTATCAACAAGGTTCGATAAACGATCATCCTCGTGATGCCCGCACAACAGAGCTAGATGAGTTTGAGATGTTGGTGAATTAGACCCGCAACGCACATCCTGCCACGGTACGAGCCCTAAACATTAGAATTAAGAGCCGCAAAGGAAAGAGAATCCAAGGGGTAGGCCTCGTAAAAAGAGCCCGAGGGCAGACCCGTCTTGGTTTGAACATGTTGCTCGTATGCCCGACCGCAATTCTGGTTCTAAGCAAAGCAAAAGTCGGAGCAGTCATAGGCAGTCTCAACCGAGGGCAAGCAATACAGGTGAAAAAATTTGTTCTTTGATTTTAGGGATATTTAATTTAATTGTTTTTGTTGAGTTCTGCAAATTAATTTACATAAATTAATTTTCTTCAGTTTTAAAACTGAATTTAGGTAAATTAATTTATTGAGTTTTAAAAATGTATTTTAAAAGATTTATAAATAAAATAGGTATTTCGTTTTTGAATAGATTTAAGTAAATGAATTTAGGTAAATTTCTTTTCAAGAGATTTTAATTAATTTAAGTAAATTAAATTAATTTCGATACACATAAAACTGGCAAAATAAAATTCGATAAATAATTATCGTAAATTGCTAAGTAAATTGTATTGTCGTACTTGTATGTAGTTCCCGTTGTTCCCGGAGCACCCTTGATGAGAAATTATTGCATTGATGTCGATGCCTTCCCATACAAGCGTCAACGCCCACCCGTAATATTTGATTACCTCATCGGGTGGTTCGATCCTAGAGGAGATGGGCATTGGGGTTTCCGGTGTATATCTCACGCCCTTCGTGGAGAGGATGATCATTTTATTCAAATGCGTGTAGCCCTCATCGACGAAATTGGGAAACCTATTTATAATGTGATTTACGGCGGAGCAGGATGAAAAGGTATTGCAACAAAGCGCATTCGTTGGGAAAACAATTGACCGTGCGGAATGCGAAACTGGATGCACTGCCCAAATGATGGATACAGTTTCTCTTCAATGCACAACTGGACAGTTGTGGTGTATTATTGTCGTTACGAAGGTGACGAGCTGGTTGAGCAATCGGGCTACACCATTTTACCGATGCGTACTCATGTTGGCCCATCCGAACCTGCTGGAATATTAGTTTTGTTGAACACGGGTGGCCATTGGATTCGTTTGTTTCTTAAAGAAACATTCCCAATGCCCCGTGTTGAACCTCAGTGGTCTTATTTGTGTGACCGTGATCTTATCTCGTGATGGGCAAATCTATATGGAGCACATCACGCCTTATGGGAGTCGATCATTAGGTGCTCGTAGTTATGTGATAAAACTCCATGTAATAGGGGTTGAATTTGGTGAATTATATGAAAAGGTCCTTTTTGATGTATTATAGTTGTCCATTGAGTGAGTTCTTGCATTTTGAATGACTCCTCGAATCATTTGAGTGAGTTGAGTGACTCCTCGGATTAGTAGTTGGCATTTGCGGTAAATTATTTATTTGCAATTCATTCCACACATGTCTATGGTATGTCGATATGGTGAGCAAATAAACCGGAAATCATGTATTGGAAAAGAGATGAAAATAGTACATGAGTTCTGGTAGTGTTGTGAGTAGTACACTACTAGTACTTACATACATGCCTAAGCCTAAGGCTGAGGCAGTGCTAATGCCTTGGTGCCTAGTACCATTGTCTTTTACATTTAACCGTCATTCACGCTATTAAGGTGTTCAGCCTCGTAGCGGTAGTTGCGATCACACGTCTAAACCTGATCTTAATTTACAAAGCATGATCAGGAAGTTCATGCCCACACAACCAAAATATAATGTAGTGTAGTTTGTTTGTTATAGTCATCCAACAGAAATAGATCAGATTATTTCATCCAACAGAAGTTGATGCACGTCCTCTTTTGCTGTTCTTCTTCTCCATTGCCTTAGTCCTAGCCAGCTCCATGAGATTGACCGCTGCCTCATTGTTCTCGTCACGACATAGTAGTGCTATGAACAGTGGCCGACACGACTTAAAGTAACATGAAACCTGCACAGATTGGATTACATTGATGAGTTGAATCGTGAAATATACAAAGTTGTTAGGCTGAGATTACAGCTTACTTATCGAACAATAGGCCGAAATCGGCATAAATTCGTTATGGTTGTTTTACTCTCACTCAAATAATACTACTATCCACCCAATCATACAATGGCACTATCAATTCATTATGAATAAGACGTGAGAAATCTGACACCCTCCATTATCAGCAGCAGCAACATGAATACCCAGCTAGTAAATTACACTACCACAACAATAACGCTTACGAAAATCTCAAAGACTAAAGTTGAAGTCAGCAAGCCTTCAGAATTATCTATATTCCTGACACATGAAACTATCAAATCTACCATTATCATCACGGACAGTTCGAAAATCTACAAACACAAGACCGATAAACTCTACAAACTGTTAATCCTATAAATCTACTCTTACGCATTTAAATCACACAACTAAAATAGAATTACACTAAAAGTAGATTACAACTACATGCTTCTGCTTTAGAATAGAGTTACATAATCAAAATTTCTCAAGCTTTATTGCCACCTCCTCATTGGTCTGCACATATGTATACAGAACCCACAAATTCGCTCATGATCAAGTTACATCCTAAGACTAACTCCTCATTCTCTTTCTGTCTGTCTTTGTAAGGTAGCAGAGGAGGCCAAATCCAGCTTTTATAGGATACGTACTACCTTGGGGTCAGATGAGGTTACATAATACTACCATACAACCCACAATAATGAGAAACAGTCATCCTTTAACATTTGTGTGAAAAATAAAACTGGATGCTTAATTAGCACATTCGATTAGTGGTGATTATAACACTACTCGACGAGTACTTGTGTTTCAACGTAGTTTCGAGTGTAAGTAGAGAACATGTAAGAGTAGTCGTACCTCGGCAGTACTTGGCACTCCTCTGTCCCATAGGTAAATGGCAAGAAGCATCATGATTCCGCAGCTACTTCTGGAACAAAGTACAAAACCATAAAATTTTAGACTTATATATGATTAAACAAGTGACCAAAGAAAGGAAATAAGGCAATGAATTGTTTTCTTACGTGTCACGCTGATCTGGAATGCGAGTCAAGTCCGTACGCCGGCTTCAACCATATCCCCATATCCAACTCCTCGAAGTGAAATTAGCAATGCCCCGAACAGGGAGATCTATGTGAGAGTACAATATGTCCCGGTTACATAAGGTAATACGATTATATGGTGATATATAAGAAAATGACATTATATTTTAGCATTTTTGCTCACCATTTGGCCTTTAATAACAGGGGTATGGTAGTCACTGTCCACTGCATGTATCGAGTCCAGCAAAGAAACAGTTTCTTCACCGGCATCAAAGACGTAACAAAACCAATGGGTCTCCCATAAAATAGGGAAGAAGAGCTGCAACACATTGTGAAATAATTGTGTAATGGTAAATTCTTTTGGTATTAATAATGTAGTTCAAGGAGTACAAGGGCCAAGATTTTTACCACTTTGCATACGTCCATGTCAAGATGAGCAGTAGACAATCGAAGCTTTGCAAATGACTCGTGGAACGTCACATGATTAGTGCTAGACACCATCTTGTCCTCTAAATTATACACAAATGCAAAAGCCTACATAATAAGTTAGTACAAATTAAGTACGAGTACAAATTAAGGACGTGCGCATAGGAATTGACCGGGTGGGGCTCCATTAGAGGAATTAGATTATATATGTGGAGATAATACTCTGCGTACCTTGTATATATAGTATATCGGATTAAACGGTTTACAAGTACACGTATATCGGAGTCAACGCTTATCTTTGCGTACCTTGTATATATAGTATTCGATCATCTTGAGTTGGGTGTCGGGTCAGCATGGGTGGGTTAATTAGTTAGTGAATATCATTCAGACTATATAGGTTACTAGAGGGAAATCATATTGTTTATTTTCAATAATGTGATTTAAATTTTATTTGTTTTTTTCGTTATAAATATTTTATGACCTAAATTGCTCCTAATGAACCGTCATCGGTCATGAGAGAGCTCATGAATTAACTTATCACTTTGCTCACATTGCTTATCAAAAGTTCGATAACATATAACTAATGTTATGACCTACGTACTTGCAATGTCAATCAATATTAAATTTGCAATGTCAATCAATATTATGAAAGCTAAATCAAAACACAACCATGTTCTGATGACCACCTTTTTTCATATTGATCCATTATCAGAGCACCATTTATTTAGTTCACAATTAAATGATCCAATGTCACAAATATTGATTCTGAATGGTTTTGGTTCAGTTACGACTAAACACAAAGCTTATGTCTCACTTTATTTCCTCCCTATCTAAATACCACATGTGAGAAGTTTCAATCATTTATTCATTCATCACAAAATGTCCTACATGAAAAACTCCATCTTCGGGAATACTTGTGGGTCATCATCATCATTCTCAACTGATACCAAATGCTATCACGGTTTGTTTGCTAAACATGATACCGTGAAAAAACCCACACATAATTTGGGGAGGAAATTCTATGGTTGTCCGAAGTACAAAGTAAGTTTAATTTCCATTGTTTATTAAGAAATTAAAGTATAAGGTTTTTGCTTTTGCAATAATTTTGGCAAACACTTTTTGGTTGTTGTTTTAGAAGGATAATTGTGATTTCTTCGTGTGGGAGGATGAATATTCAAACGAGATTAGCTCTTCCAGCAATATTCGAGCTAATAAGGTGAAAGGAGTGAAAGGAGTACATGAATTACTAGTACAAGTCCAACATTTGGAGGAACGCATCTCAAAGACTAAAATGAAAGCAAATAAGAAGGATGAAATCATTAGTTCTCTAACAAATGAAAACCAGATCCTGAGGACTCAAGTGGCGAATCATTCGAAAGGTGAATCGTACGCCATGGTTGCATTGGTGATTTCATTGGTCATAATTTGCGTTCTCTACCTGCAGAAGAATTAGTCATCTGATCGAATGAATGAATTTGGTCATAATTTGCGTTCTCTACCTGGAGAAGAATTAGTCATCTGAATGAATGAATTTGTAATAGACATTTTAGTTCTAAATTGAACTTCTTTAAACTTTATCTTTGTATTGATTGATAATGCATGTAATTTCAGTATTCTTAATCAAAAGTCGTTAGACTAAATGACGGTTTGTGTTTTGAAATGATCCTTCTACTCTTTTCATTCTCAATGAAAAAACAGGTTACTAAATGACCATATTGTCAATGTCAATGTATATGAGTACACGTTTTCAAAGTTAAGCGTCAACCTCAAATGTTGGACTTGTACATAAACGATACTAACTGAGGCCCAACCACACAAACAACACTCTCAACTCTTTATCCTTACACCCTAAAACAAAAAACATTCATTTATAAACAAATTATTTTTCCATCAAACTCATAGAGGTTAGTAAGTGACCACCAAACAATACAACTTTTGTTCTTGCCTAAACTTCTACACAATTTCCTTCGAGGTAATGTTTATGTCGATGTCCATGTTCATACATATATTCAACCGTGTTTATGTTACTCATCTTTGTTAGTAATGTTAATGTCCATGGTCCATATTCATATTTAGATGGAGAATATAGACATGATTGCTATATCGGATGTCTTAGTGGAAGGAGGTATTCAAGAAAATTTGTTGACTAAAGTTCTTAATTCTCGTAACCAATCCTTGCTTAGATCTCACCAACTTTCATGCATTGCGCGTTCTCGGTTCGACGGTGTCGAAAGAATTTATTATCACCCAGATTTTCCATTTGCTCATCCTTTTAAAATGAGTTATGTTCAGGGTTTCGTAAGGAAGCTTATTGTTTCATGTTTTACTTGTTTGACTTGTACACCATTGTTGTTAGCTTTCGCCTTGAACATTTGCATAAGACATTGGGTAGGTGCTTCGAATTACCACATGAGTATCGTTATATAAGAAAGTTCTTCGAATTGTTTGGTAGCATTCAGGAATGACAAGCTCAATGCATGGGTGTAATGAATGTGATGCGAATCGTACTTATGGGTTGATATTGTTAAGAAGACGGTTCCATGATGTTTTGGATGGTAGTGTTGCAAGGGTTTTCGAATGGTTGAACTTTTTTATTTCATTTGATTTGTATTATGAGTTTAGCAGAAACTTTAATTATACTCCAATGTATTCTAATCTCAAGTCACTCGTATTTGCTCATAATGGATATGATGTGAGCAAATACGTTGACATTATCAATGACGGTCGTAATACACCAGATTTGTACCCTACCTATTAACGAGATCAAGTGGACCACGCAGATGACCTGTTCACCGAGAGAGTTTGTATCCGTAGGAGACGTGGTTCTTCCCAGGAGCCTGACTTGGATTGGGAAGTGTACGTCGAACATGTCCTGCGGTGATTCAGACAGCAATGGATTTGGTGAACATGCAATTTGGCCACCTTGATCAACAGATTATGTTGGTTGCTTGGTTCGAGTGGTGGTGAGAGTGACTAGGGTTGTCTAATTTAATTCTAATTTGTAACTGCGTATTGTGAAAGTATGTGTGATAAGGTTGAAACGAAAATATTTTGTTCGAAATAAAATTATGTGTAATAAGTTCGAATCAAAAACATTGATCGCAATCAAAATGTGTGTAAGTAGTTGGAATCAAACAACAAACATCGGAATTAGATTGTCGATTCGTTCGAGTGATTAAGGATCATATATATGGTTTTTCGATTCACAAACAAAACCCAATAATCCCTGACTTTGAAATAACAAAGTAACAATAAGATGAACCGACAAATGGTGAAAATACAACACTTATTCTACGGTTTTCTACACGCCCTTGCTCATCGGTACTTTTTGACATGAATGACCGAGAGTTTACGCAATTGCTCCATGCTAATCCAAGTGACAGACACACCGGACGGTTCGAACTAGTTAACTCCGTCTCATTTCCTACTCTTATATGGTTATTCTTGTAAACAACATCAGCAACATGGTTCGTCGTAACCACGACTAAATTATATGTTGTTGCAATTTTTCTAAGAATGACGGACAACTTGAAAAACAAGCATGATCGTTTCAACATGTCACCTCCATTATGTTTGAATTCCGATGCAAATGGTGATGCAATTGAATCCACAACTATTACCTTTATGGGGAATAATGCTCTAGCTCGAACCTTCACCAACTTGTCCAAACTTTCGACAATGTTGAGTAGTTCCGCTGATGTTGTTAAGGACTTTGCAAATATGAAATCGAGGGGACTATGATCATCGCATTGGAGCCTTACGCGTGGAGAACCTTTCACCGAAGTAAATCCGCAAGCCATCTCATGTACACGCTTGCTTGGGAAGTATCCCTCCGTATGCAAATACATGGAACTTCCTTCTATACGTCCCAAATAAGTCGGTAATTGAGCCGCAAGCATAAGTTGTAAACACATTTGTGTGTTCCCAACTTTCACCAACTTATTCAGTTATCATCCCACACGGTATTCCACTACCAAAACAATCGTCTAATATTTGACAATTGAAAGTGCATTTAGAGGGACTTTTGGTGTTCCGTCTTCTAAACATAGTGTTGAGGGTGTAGGTATGAAATTTGAGTGAGGATCTAAAATTGCATTCTCCATTTTTCTACAAAAAGGGATGTGTCGAAGTGTGAGGAATGAGGTGAATTATATATCATTTAATAGATTTCAAAGGTAGTGTGTGTTAGGTACAACATTTATGATAAATAACTAAACAACAACCCTTGTATGTGAAATAATTCAAGTGAATCAAAATTCCGAATTCCGAATGAACAAATTGTGCAAGTCAATCAAAATATAAAACTGACATGTAAAAATGTGTAAGTCAATCAAAAATCCGAAAATCTTATTGTTGCTATGTCAATCAATTTTCTTAAAAACAAAGTCTTCTAAAACACAAACAAACAACTTCACACCATACATAGCAACTCCGCGCATCACACCAAGAACAAATACAAGGGTTTCTTACATACTCTGAGAATTAAAATAACTATAAACGTACGTCTACATAATTATCCTTGAAATTTAACAATACTTAATGTAATGGAAACAAACTTTCTAAGTCGAAGACGGTGGCTTATTCTCCTTGTCATGCATGGCCTCATACTTGATTTCCTCAATTAGCATGTCAAGTGTAATAGTCGACCTCTTCATCTTCTTCGAGATTTTTTTCTTGTTCAACAACGATCGCATCAATCTCTTCTTCGAGAGTCCAAATCTTCTCCATGCTCTCGTAAATCATTAATACAGATGAAGTCCGATATCCACCTAAATCAATTCTAACCTACATCAAAACATACGTTTTCTCAAACATTTACGATTATCACTTAACAATGTGTACGTATAAATAAATTACAAACAAAAATAATTGCAACGGAAATTCTAACCTTTGTTGACCCATATAGTTCACGTAGATGTGCAAGAAACACTCCAGTTCAACCCTTAATGCATGACTCTGATGGAGTATGGACGGGAGTATGGAAAATTCTACACTTACCACGGTTCGTCTTCGACTCGTCGTCGTGATCAAAAATTATGCTATTCCTGAACACCATAATTTCTTTTTTTCTTGCGTTTTAATATGCTTATTGTTTGTACCAGCTCATACAATTTATAGACTAAGACTAACATCACCTAACTTAACTAGCAATTAATAGTTTGGGTAGGTAATTTTAATAAATTTTAGGACAGGAGGTACAACTTTTTAAGCAAATTCATCGATGTCCTCATTTCGTCAAACATGGATGTCGTCGTTTTGATTTACCTTTGAAAATTGATTCACATTGCAAATATTATACTATACTTCGAATTCAGGTTGCATCTGGAAGCCGTTTTGATTTACCTTTCACATTATTCATTCAGATTACGAACATTTCATTCAGATTGCGAACATTATATTGCGAAAAACATCGTCTTTGTATACCACAAATGTGATGTGTACTCAATAAAAACAACCATCTGAATGATATTCTGTAGTCTAAACTAAATGTGTTATCTAAATGAAAATTATAAAACTACACCTAAATGTATACATCACCATCTCAATGAAAATTTGGGTGTTTCGAAATAGAACTATAAACAAACAAACAAACACATCTCTTATTAACATTTTTATTTGGGCCGACATACATAAGCAATCTTCCAATTGGGCCGCCGAACTGCATTGGGCTTGAAACAGAACATACTCAATTGAATGATAAGAACGAAGAAGCCTGCTCGACTCCATCACTTCGGGGCGACTTTGTTTGGACCATCTCGCTTGTACGCAACGTACAAAGGCCGGACATCTTCATTAATTATCCTCATATACTCATCAATATTGGTCGATCTTTCAGAAGGCGATGCCTCAAGTAGTGGACTTAGTCTTCGGATAATCTCCTTCGCTTGCTGCAAGTTAAATTACTCAAGCTAAAACCTACAATTCAAAAACAAACTATAATCGAATACAATGGGCTTGTATAAAAGTTTTACATTATTAGTAGCTTACCGAGTTAGAGTCATCGCATTTCTCTTTCCCTTTAGGCATCAACGAGGAGGATGTTGCGGCCGGGTTCACAATAACCGGGTGAGAGACATTAAGGTACCAACGAACGTAGCCGTCTTCCACGGAATGCATAGGCTCTGCCGCCTTTGAAATAGCATCTAACGACATCATATGACACTTTAGCCTACCCCACAAATCATCAAACAACTCCGGAAAACTTACCTCGTACCCTAGCCCAGACGATGGACGGTACACATTAATAGGGGGTGTGGGGGATTTGGGTATAACATGTACATACCCAAATTGTCTAAGGCTTCGAGTTGGATCGTAAGACTCACCAACATCCCCAAACAGAATAATCCCACTGAATAAGGAACGTGGCACCCATTTGCCAGGCCCCTTACCGTATGGAAGCCACATAACTTCAGTGAGTTTCAAATTATCCAAAACAAACCTGTTGTGCCTTAGGCGTTCACCACTTTGAAGGGTTAGGTACACCCCTAGTGTCCCACCGTAGTGAACGTGGCTCATCGTCCCCGACTGACCGACCCTCGCATCTAGTGGGTCGTAAAGTAGAGAAGTACTCGTAAACCCACGCTTGCAGTAGTGTAAGACAACTTGATATGTCCTTCGCATTAGCTCGCAATGCTATACCAAGCTGCCTGTACAAATATGCAAGCGTCCCAGCACCCCAAGCATACTTCTTAACTTGCTCATAATCCTTCAAAAAACAGTTCACCGCAGCCCGCACACGGTCTCCGCTTTTATCAACAAACAATGTTGAACCGAGCAAATAAAGCAAGTACCCCTGCACCTCAACCTCGCGATCACAACCCTTCCTCAACATACCCATCATATACTCCACGAGAACACCCCCAGACTTGTACCAAGGAGCCTTCCTCCCGCTGTCTCGATCAACAGGCTCTTTCAACTCATCAGGCATCCTACCAAGAAGGTCACACATGTCAACCTTGTATTGATCTGACGATGCATTGCCCCTAAGTACATCACCCTCAACAGGAATGCGAAGGATATAGTAAACATCATGCAAGAGTATGCTCATCTCTCCAAAAGGCATGTGGAAGGCTGCCATCGCTCAACAAAAGTTGATATCAAAGGAATGTCCGAATGGCGTATCATGCAACTTTGCAAGTGAGAAAAACCACAAGCAGACACCTTCTCCTTTGTAACCTTATGGAAACAGTCATAGTGACGAAGCATCTCTAGATGTCTCTCACGGGTGTAGCAATGAATAACACCGCGGTCTTTGCAAGTCTCATTCCAAATATGATGAGCAACATGACCCCCGAAGCCAGGGATCACATTCACTTGCATTGGACCTCCGGCGGCACTTTCACGTAGCACCTATGACATATCTCTATCCTTCATTTTTCTCTTCCTAGGTAATTCTAAAGAGTCTGATGATTTTTCACCTCTACTAAAACGACCACGAGCTCCCCGTGCAAGGTAAACACGAGAAGACGCAGTCGAAGAACCTCCTTCACCAATTGTACTTCTAATTTTGTCATTATCAAACTCATTCTCACCCTCACTTGACTCACTATATTCCTCCGACGACGTACCATCTTCCTCCTCAGCTACACGCCTACTAAACTTATGACCACCTAAATCCTTGGTCAATCCATGACCACGACCATTTCCGCGACCATTTCCTCCACCATTTCCTCGACCACCACCACGGCAACCAACACGACCACCAACTCCCCCACCAACACAAATATAAACATCGCCTACCATCTACAGCAATTCAAACAAATTCACTAAACAAAACACAAAATTCCAGTTTCCTAATCCTAAATAACTACACCTACCAATACCATCTACAACAATTCAAATTCTTCACTGCAGAAATCACCAATTTCTGATTTTCCTTTTCAAAACTAACATTCGCGATTTTGGGCACAATTATTACGCTTTTCCTATAACACCCATGAATTCAATTTCTCCAATTTTCGATATTCCTAATCAAAACACACAATTCACCAATTCACGATTTTGGGCACAATTTCTACACTCAATTCAAGTATCAATACTTTTCAAACTAATAATTGAAAACCTTGCCATATTATGAGTTTAAAAAACATACCTTTTCTGGGTAAGCTTCACAGATCTGGATTTCGATTTCTTGGATTGATTTGCTCAAATCGTCGAAATAAAAGTTATGAGCTCATATGAGTTAGGATTTACTCATTAATTGATGATATTTAATCAATTAAATCAGGAAAAGGATAACGAAATTGTATCCATCAGCAAAATTTTGGGATTTTTCGAGAAAATATGAGACGAACAAAATTTGGGAATTTTTAGGAAAAATATGAGACGAAAAATATACGAAGGAGAAAGAGAGTGGAGAAATGAGAGATGAGAAATGGAGAAGGAGAGTGAAGATATGCACAAGGAGAGTGAAGATATTCAGAAGAGGAGAGTACAGAAGGAGAGTGAAAGAGAAATGGGGGAACAGATAGGAGAAGAGTAGTAATGAACAGAGAGGAGAAGAGAGAAGAGTAATGAGGGAGGGTGAAAGACGGGGGTGTAACTAGTGAAGAGGATTAGTGAGAGCACAAGTGGAAAAATGGAAATACGGACGTCAAAATACGGGAGACAAAAAGCAATCGGATTTTTAATTTCATTTTGCTTGAAATCCCAAACACACAGCTTTTATCAAAGAAAAAAAAAACTAATTTCTCTCTTCTCTACCACCACCCATGACCGGCACTTAATACAAACAACCTGTCATGCTTACGGCAAAGCCTCCGTAATACGCATGGCACCACAATGACCTGTCCGGTTGTGGGTTTTTTTTAAGACCTCACGCTGAAATTTACCACTAATTTAACATTACTTGTTTGCTTTCCCTAAAATCAATCCAAACACCAATAAACCCCAGCCAGCCAAATCATGCGTGCAAAGTTGACCAAGACGACATGCAATTCCAGTCACGGCGAGGTCGGAGGTCACATGGTTGCCCTGTTCGAAGGGTCTTCAGATTCAATGATAATGGTAATGAAATTCTATGAAGTAATAAAATTGAAGGAACAAGAAATCAATAATCTTCGAACTTGGATTTTTAATTTGATATTTGCAAAATTGCAATCAATGTTTTTTGTTTAAAAATATTGAAATTAAAGAAGCAGAGATATCTCTCCGTTGCCACAACTGGGTCTTCTTCACTTTGGTGGGTAATATAATTTGCATCATGGTTATGAGGTTCTTAGATATGGGTATTTGGTGTTTTCATCGGTTTGTGTTTATGGTGGATTTTTTTTTTGAGGGAGTGTTTATGGTGGATTTATTGCAGCATCAAGGCAGTTTTAGAGAAGGAAATCAAATGTTCCTCTTTTAATGCAAACTTTGGGTCTATTTCCTAGTTTCAATCAGGAAGTTTAGGTCCTAATGGCCACATCCCTAGGCCGTTTGCAATTGTTAACGGAAAAGAAGGGAGGTCCTCAATTGACCTGTAAAAAGTTTCAGGTCCTGAAATAAATTAACAGGCAAAGTTCAGGTCCTAGTTTAGATATTAACTTGAAAAAAGTTCCATAATGTAAACTATAATAAGAGGTTAGTTTTGAAGAACAAGACAAAGATTCCAACGCGAAATGAGTCATATATATGGGTTACAAGTTACAACCAATCAACTATAGAATCATTTTTATTTATTCATGTTAATTGGATGTAAAACGAATGTTTAAACAATGCAACTTTCTACAAGAAACAAAATCTGGCCGGACCAGGTTGAGAGGTGGGTGCGGGGAGATGAAGAGGGGTGGTTAGAAGGTAGCCTAGAGAAGGTTGGGGTGCTAGCGTGGGCCGTATGGAACGCTAGAAACGAGGTGGTCCATGAGGGGGGGAAGCTGTTGAGGTGGGTATTATCGCGAATCGGGCGTTGAGTTTTTACCGCTCTTTTAATGAGGCGAGGGAGGCAAGGTATGACGGGAGGAGTGAGAGGGGGCCGACTGGAGGGGAGTCGATTTGGAGACCACCTTAGGAGGGATGGGTCAAGGTGAATGTGGATGGGGCGACACTAGGGGAGAGGAGTTCGGGTATGGGTGCAGTAGTGCAGGGGAGTGACGGCGAGATTACAAGGGCAGCGTGTAGGCAGGTTCAGGAGCGGTGGGAACCGGGTGTGGTGAAGCAAAAGCGGCGTTATTAGGATTGCAAATGGTCTGGCAACAAGGAAGTGGTGATGTGATCCTCGAGTCTGAGTGTTTGCAGCTCATCTCATCCCTAAAGTCGAGTTCCAATCGTTCGAATTATTTTGGTCTTATTGTTTTAGATATTCTGAGTTTTTCTCGTAGGTTTAATTTTTGTGTTTTTAGTCATGTTTGTAGAGATGGGAATAAGGCCGCTGACATCAAGATTGTCGTTAAATCTAGTCAAATTACCACAAAACTAACTAAGGTAGATACAGTAAGTGGGTTATCGAACACGAGAAAGAGGGGGAAATCTAATATGCGAATTCTATGCGGAAAAACTAAAACGAAATAAATAAAAACAATAAATGGGGGGTTTTTGGTTTGAAAGATGAGTAATTAAGAAATAACGATTTATCAAATTAACTAAAGCGACCCTCGGTGATAATCTATTCAAACACCCTAATATAGTAATTTTTACCTCTCTCTAATTATGCCATTCATAGATAATCTCGTTTTTCACCAATTAATCCTCTTTTGTGGGGAACTTGAGCAACCGCTACTAAATTCCCCTCCTTTAAGTCCTAAATTGCCTAGTGACCACTCAAACCATTCAAAACCAAGGGCATGAAGAGCATGGATTAATAAAAGATTAACAACAACCCAAATTAGCATCTAATTAGCCGCAACCGCGACACTAATCAAATCTAATCTATTAATTGCCTAATTAATTCACCAATCACAAGTTAGTCATAACCATACACTAAACATGTGAAAGTTGCTTCCTTTAGGGTCAATAATCAATAACCATCAATTAAAAACCAAGCATATGAAGTACCCAATTCAATCCAATTAACAAATTAGATAAAACAAGGATAAATCAAGCAATTGAAGAACAAGGAATTAATTGCTATGAAATTAAAGGCAAAATAGAGAGAAAAAAATCTTACTAATACATAGGATGAGAGAATTTGATTACACCAAGAGTCTAGAATGTGATTAGTCTTCCATACTAATTATTACAATAATATTTGAGAAGAAATTCATAATGAAAATACTAATTCTCCTTGAGTTTCTCCCTCTAAAATGAAAACTAGATCAAAAATAATATGAAAGGTGATAAGGTGATAATTCCTAAGGAGGGGTTACATGCCCCTTTTATTAAGGATAAGTACAAAAGAAAAACACTAAAAGACGAAAATAAACATTTCTTAACCAAAAAGAAATCGTCCAAAAGCCTCAAGAAATTTCCCGGAAACTAGGTTCCTCGACTCGAGGGAAGAGATCCCCAAGTCGAGTGACGGAATCCTCGAGTCGAGGGACACTCTCCTCGAGTCGAGCGAGGAAATCCTCGACTCGAGGCGCCTTCCTCTCGAGTCGAGGAACTTGAATTCCTCCTCATTTTGCTTCTCTTCTCCGTGGCTCGAGCTCTTGTGATTCTCATTCCTTCGTGGCTCGAGCACTTTTGATTATCATAGTGTACCCAAGCTAGCCTCTCTCGAACCCCGATCCGACTCCAACTCGATCCACGTTCCCTCCTAATTCACTCCAAAGGGTCTTGAGCGAATAAAAACCCGTAAAACCACCAAATAAGCTCCAAACAACTCCCAATCGTGTGGTTCATGAATCACGATAACACCATGCTAAAATAGACCCTAAGGCGCATAAATCACGCGGATTAGCACACTACTCTAACGCCACATCAGCCGCTCATTTGATGGCCCATTGGAAACCGGAGGATTACTCGACTAGAGTGTAAATGGACACCGGACCTAGTGATGTACTCGATATTGCTGCTTCGGATTTTATTGGCGGAGTTACATAAAGAAATTTTGGGGACCGTTTTTATTTAAAAAAAAAAAAGGTTAAACATGTAAATAAAAAATCTAAGTCATAAATTCGATTATTAAAACCATTGACCCGCTCTTTTTTTATTATGAATTTGAGCCATGAACCCGTTTTTTATGACCAGTGACCCATATTAATCCAAATCTATTTCGACCATATATTTTTTTTGGTAAAATCAGACCCAACCTGTGTACCCGTAATTGACATATTATAGTACATGATGATAGACTTTAAGTAGTACAAGCCTTGTAAGCACGGACACCTCTCCCAAGTGACGTCTCCGTGTCCAATACGGTGTCGGACATGAACACTAGGAGGACACGTGTCGGTTCGGTGTCCGGTTTATTCTTTTTAACTCAAACACAAAACCCGATTTCTTACACACAGGACACCGGCTGGAAACCTCTCGGACACCTCTAGGACACTAAAAACAAACATTAAGCAAGCATTTGGGCGAAATAAACATTCTTAATCTCGAATTACATAGCGTTTTCCTTAACATCTTCAGTGATCATGTGTGTAATTCCTTCATTTTGAAATTGTTTTAAGTTTAAAGTTATAAATTCTTATTGTTTTTCTTAAAAATATAATATTTAATTTATTTTAATATATTTATATTAAAAAATAATAGCGGGGTAAGTGTCCTACATTTTGAGATTGATGTGTCACCGTGTCCGCGTCCTCACGATGTCCGTGTCGGTGTCCGTACTCGTGCAACATAGGTACGTACAAGGTACCCCATTGACATATACTTAACCTTTGCCATGAAGTTTTTAGTGGGTTAGTTAATTGACTACCATTTGTCAATTTTCCCCACTTTGATAGACTATATATGACCGATAACAAGTCAAGGTCATTTGTGCTTTACGACTCAAGTCATAACCGATTTGCGTTAGCATACTGTATATATTTTGTCTTTAGTGATCTCCCGTAGTCTTCACTCTTCATAACATAGTGAATCAACAATAACATGAAAATTAAACAAGACTATACTTGACCATAACTAAGCTAGTGTTGGGAAATAAGACCAATCTCCCACGCGCAACGAAAGTAAACCAATCGACAATAACAAACAAAAGTAGAAAATACGCAAGCTAATAAGATGAGACACAGATTTTAGGGACTAAACGTAGGGCAAAACCCTCCAATTCCGGAGGTAAAACCCAGCAGCTGAACCGCTGAATTCCACTATATAAAATAGCACCAGTACAACCACCGTCTCGAATTACAACACCGAATTCGAAACACGCTACAAATTAGGAACAAAGATAAACTACCCCTAGCTTCCGAGTATAATTAATAATCACCAATTAACAATACTCCTAGAGATAAACCACACCTGAATAGATGTACTAACCGTTCCTGTATAGTAGACGAACCTTGTACTGAACCGAGATATTAATCTCAACCGCAAGAGTCGACTTGCGCCCGCAGCTACACTCCCACACCAAGACTTGAACCGTCTTGAACACCCGCTAATACTAGCCCGTGTATACCTCCGTGAGAGAAGGAGAAACCAAGCAAATACGTACGTAATATGCTTCTGCCGTAGCTCCGTAGAAACCGAGGAATTTGGATTCCTTTTTATACCACATGATTAGCCGCCTAATCATGTCCACTTTCCATAACATGTTGCACACAATTAAGGAAAGCAAAGTCTACGTGAGTTGGATCAATTGGGTTACGACCCAACAATTCTCCCCCTCCAACCCAAGGGTTAACATCGAGAAATCAACCATTGGCCTACCATAATTACCAGCTGCACACCCGAGTCCGGTCCTCATCCCGACTCACTACCACGGCCAATGCACCGTGTACAGCCGAACCAGTCAAAGGCGTCATTTGACTCCGGAGGGGGACCTCCTCCCCTCCACTCTACGACCAGCAGGAATTTTTCCGCCATTGCCCCCGTCTGCAACCTGGAAATAATTGTCGTCGCCTCTACCGCGAACGAAACACGTCGACCTATTTTCCGTTCCTAATCCTGTGAGGTCTTGATGGTAGAACTGTAACACCCCCAAATTTCCTTTCCTTTTTTAAAAACATTTTTATCGATATCAAAAAACACAAATGAGGAAATTCAGAGGTGTCACTCCGCACTCAAGTCAAAGACCCGAATGCTAGGAGATTTCAAAAGCCAGAATAAGAATGTCTAGTGGTCTAAATAAATCTATCACAATCCGAATATTAAATTACAACAATCCGAAATTCAAAATACGAAGTATGAAATAGTCTAAGTATTGTCAATAGTCTATAGCTTAATGTCTAAGCTTTATTTGATCTAACTGATGTCTAGTGAGTCGTCATCCCCGCAATGCATCAACTACTCAATACCTGTGGTGGATTTAAAACACAAAAACCACAGTTTGAAAAGTCAGTGAAATTGAGTAACCTAACACCTCAACTCGTAGAAAACCAAAAACCCTTACCTGGATTTTGGAAACATTTTAGTTTTATTTTCGAAAACACATTTAGCACATAAACATATCAACCAAATGAATTCAACGCAACATCCGAAGATCAAACTCCACAAAATTCACAATCATCAATCCAAGCTTAGTTAAATAAAGAATTCACTCCGAAGTTCCAATCCAATCCAACGTATTACTTCACAACTTCGTCAATTCATTATATCATATCAAACCAAAGACTTCTAGACCTTAAGTGTGCACACCCCTCATTAAGTATTTTAACCTTAATAGAGTAGTATTAGAGCCAAGCCCACTTAAAAACCGATGCGGTAAGGCTATAATTAGGAATCGATGCAATTCCGTCACAATAATTAGGAGCAACTCCGAGGCTCCGACACATTAGGGGCAACTCCGAGGCCCCGAAACAAAATCATTAGAAGCAACTCCGAGGCTCCGACACAATCATCATAACACCATAATTCGTCAAATCTCCATATCACCATCATAATCCACATTCACAATTGGAATCATTCATAAACCAATCTCAACCAATACCACATACAAATCCATATTACCTTTATTTCCATTGCAGTGACCATACATGTACAACATTATAATCATAACGAAAATTGAATCGTTCTCCACCTATCATGATACTAAGTTCTCATCCAAACACACCATTCACATATAGCACATAATTTTAAAAGAGTTTCTACAAGTTTAAGAAAGGTTGAGCATGCTAGCTTACCTTTTCAATGCACACAAGAACACGATAGTACAACGGTCACTAGTACCCTTCGTCTACGAACTCGAGGTCCACAATTACACAATCGATAATCCCAAATCAATACTAATCTTATCCAATCATTCATCTAATACCTATGTTGATTCTATTCTATGTGCAATGCTCATGACCACTTAAATTTCTAATCCCACAATCAACAATTAACCAACAATTACAATTCTAATTACATAGTTAGCTACTAATACTCAAATAATACTTAATTTGTTTTGAAAATTCTCAAAGACTTAAAACTTCTTTTAAAACAGAATCTAATTCATAAAAAAACTTTTAATTATTATGATCTATTTAGAATTTATTAAATCAATCTATATTATGTTTTAATTATGAAAAATATGCATAATTACACCAAAATTATACAAAAACGAATTAAATCAACTAAATTCGAAAATCAGATTATAAGTCTCTAAATTATCACCATGTCGAAATTTCAACCACCCTAATTAAATTTAGCTAATTAACCTAATTTAGAAGCAATTAAACATAATTTCCCCCAATTTTACAATTTTTTCAATCATGAACAAAACTCCAATAAATCTCAAAGATAAATTCAATACCCATGAGTGAGATATTATAAACGTGCTAGAATCATAATTCACGAACTAATTGAACTTAATTCGAATAATTACTCTAATTAAACCCAATTCGTAATTAGTGAAGAATCAACATAAACCATCATAAAAATCAAATCTTTATGCATAAAACTAGCCCTAATTGATTACCCAATACTTATAACATATATTAAAACTGATTAATCATGATTTAAAGCAACAAAAACGAATTGAAACTAATGATTTCTAAAGAAAACGAAAACAGGGGAAGAAGAAGAAGATGATATTGCTCACGAATTTGAACGAGAGGACGCGGTGGTCGGAGAATGGGTGCGGCGGCGAGCAGCTGGGCAGGAAGAGGAAGAGAGCAGCTGGGGGCGGGTGAAAGGGCGAGCGAAGAAGAAGAAGGGCAGGGGAGACGCTCTGTTTTATACATGGGAAATGGGGGGGTCGCGTGGAGAGAGAAGGGTCGGGTGAGGGGTTTTTTTTTTTTCTTTTTTTTCTGTTTTCCTTATTTTGTTGGGTTGGGTATGGTTTGGAGTTTGGGCCAATTAAATGTTAGTTCATTTTGGGTGTTGGTCCATTGGCTATAATCGATCCAAATTAGAAATAAAACCCAAATAGAAATTCCGATTTTAGAAATCATTTCCGAACTCATTTTGAAAACGACTCATAATTAACATTTTAAAATTATTTTTTCATTTAGATAATGTACTTAGTAAATCTAAAATATTATTATAAATTACTTTGAAATTTTGGTCCAGACGGTACAAACCACGATGCAACTCCCCCTTCAAGAGGACCTTTGAACCCTTAGTCACCTCTAACACTCCCCCATGAGCTTCGTAATCATAACCTTGGGAGTCCAACTGACTAAGTGAGATTAGATTCTTCCGCAACTTTGGAACATATGCTACCTTGTCCAAAGTATGCACCACTCCACTACTAGTTCTGATTTTCACCACCCCAAAACCCATGACATCAACTGTCGAGTTATTCGCCAAACTCAACTTCCTAGTCATACCTTCTTGGAGCTCATCAAAACAATCTTTCCGGGTGCAAACGTGACTAACACTAGCAGAATCTAACACCCAATCTTCCCTGGAAGAAGCATCGCACTCATCCGTGACCGCAAGTAAGTCACTAGGCATGAAAGAGGAGCCACCTGTCTCTTCACTCCTAACCAAGTTGGTGTCGCCCTTACCGTTACCCTTATTAGGACAATACCGCCTAATATGTCCAAGGTCACCACACTTGTAACACTGCACCTCATTGCCAGAGGTGTTCCTAGACCGAGACCTGCCATGATTCGACCTATCATCCCTGTTAGACGATCGAAAAGACAATAAAGATGTCTGCGCCTGATCCATCGTAATGGTATCCTTCCCGCACAGAATAGTATCCACATAATTATCATATGCTTCCGGGAGAGAGTTGAGAAGTAACAACGCCTTATCTTCCTCCTCAAGTTTCACCTCGATCTTTTTCAACTCATCGAACAGTCCATTGAACACATTCATGTGTCCAACCAGATTTTCATCCTCATCCATCCGCAACCGATATAACCCTCGCTTCAACAACAACTTGTTGGTCAAACTCTTCGACCTGTAGAGTTTCTCCAACTTATCCCATATCTCCGATGAAGAAACCTCATCAACTACACAATTGATGACTGAATCCGAGATGCACAACCTAATGGTGCTAGCACATTTTTCGCACACATCTTGCCAGTCGGCATCACTCATTGCCGTCGGCTTGCCCGTAACTCCTTTCAAGCCTTTCGATAAGCCAAGATGTACCAGGAGATCCTTCATCCTTCTTTGCCAAAGGGTGAAATTACTTTTACCGTCAAATTTTGTCACAGCAAACTAAGACCCCATGTTTGACATCCTTGCCGATTAAAAACCACGCCACCAGGTTGAGCCACCAAGTAGCTCTGATACCACTTGTTGGGAAATAAGACCAATCTCCCACGCGCAACGGAAGTAAACCAATCGACAATAACAAACAAAAATAGAAAATACGCAATTTGGATTCCTTTTTATACCACATGATTAGCCGCCTAATCATGTCCACTTACCATAACATGTTGCACACAATTAAGGAAAGCAAAGTCTACGTGGGTTGGATATCAATTGGGTTACGACCCAACAGCTAGTTGATCAAGAATAAACTAACACGACAACACGTCGACACCTCATATGGACATTAGTCTAGACTCTAGACCTAGAAAATGGAAGTTTGCATAGAGTCTATGCAAACTTGGAAAACGGGGTGGTAGAATTGGATTCCAGTTAACTTTGTTAATTTCCAATAGGATTAGTAACACTAAGGTTCAGTGAAGTCAACTCGTGTGGGGCAAAATTCGGGTTTGTAAATTACAAGTCTATTTAGGCTTGGATATTTTTATTGGGTTAATTCGAATTAGATGAAACGTTTAATGAATGTGTGGCCATAAAATCTGAAATTTACATATTTTATTAGTAGTTTAGTACTTTAATTGATTAGAGCTCTGATATTGTTACTCAGACCATTTTCGAATCAATGTGAGCATGCTATTTTGGGTTAGGTACTTAGGTGTATCTATGTTCGGGTTACTACCAGATCCGAAAGATTTCTTGTTAACACCCCGAACTCTTTTCAATTTTAATAGTAACATTTGGAGTAATTCACGTGCTACCCCCAAGGTTTACCGCTATGTACATGGTACCCCTGCTCAACAAGTTTGTACGATTGGCAATCCTCAAATTACTATCTTGTCTACATTGTACCCAAGTACAAACTCCGTTAGATTTTTCCTTTAAGTGATAATGTGTCGGTTAGTTGTTTGAAAATCACGAGTACTTAACTAAATTAATAATTAATTTCTATAATTATATTTTTAATAATAAAACTGCAAAATTCAATAAAGATTTAGAAAAAAATTAATCTATTTTTTATTATTAATTTTCTTAACGATTTTATTATACAAAACCTGATTTTTCTAGTGGAATCGGCTTAGCATTGCATTGCACGTGTAGAGGGGATATAACAAAAAAAGATAAATAGGGCATGTTGTGCAGTACTTCAGCAGTGTGGATCACCTGTTCCATTATCATAATCCACCCCATGTACCACACCAATTATGGAGGAGATAGGAAAATGGGATAGATGATCCACTGATCCGCACTGGTATTTCAAAGGGTTATCGTTTGCTGTGTGCAGAAAGAGTGTAAGAGTAACGCGTGAAAGGCCCAAAAGGGTAAGACGTGCATTTTCCGAAAAACATTTGAGTTTTTTATTTTATTTTTTTGTTGTCAGATTGAAAGCGTTGGACCTTGAATTGGCAGTTAACTCGAAACGTAACGGTGCTTATATTTTCCACTTATCCAGCTACTCAATCCACAACCCAAATAACTCCACATCATCCGATCATTCTCTGCTAGTCTGCTATCATCATTCCTGGGCAGCAACTAAAATTTTGCAAAGGGGATGGAAAGCTTCCTTTAGAAGCCAACGTGATTTTCTATACAATTTCAATGGAGTTTTTCTAAAAAGGGACAAATGAAAACAGCTTTTCGAATGATCACTGCGCCTTATGGTGTCGTTATTGTATCTGCAAAATCCAAGAAATCTCAACCTCAACCCTCCAAGGTTTTCTCAATTTTACCCTTGTTATTATGTTCCTTACCTATATAATTTTCTTCATTTTTTTATGTGTTTGTGTGATGATCAGATTACATATGTTTTATGTTTATTCTCTTGGACAATGAGCTTGCAATTAATCATGTTTTCCGCGTTTCTTTGGCTGTAGAAATGCTTTTTTTATTTCTTTCTGTGTTACAAAATTGACCAAGTAGCGTAAGTGAAACGATCAAACAATTAGTTAGAGTTGGCATTTAGTTGAAGTGGAGGAGTATTTCTGGCAATTTCAGTGAGCTGGTGGTTGTAGACTGTAACTTTAGTCGGTTATTGGGGAAAAATCAATATACTTCTATTGTCGAATTAGGATCGACTAGGATGAAAATGAAGTATTGGGTCGGACTCTTCTTTGGTGTCAAGGGGCAATGCGCCTGTACCTGTGACATGCCCCTTGACACGGCAATTATAAGGATATGGCATTCGTATGCCGTGAGCGTGGGCTGTGTCGATGAAGCTGTTCTCAAGTTGAAATTCAGGCCTTTTAATGGAGCTAGTGATCGTAGATGGCTAAAGGCTAAGAATGATTATTAATTTCGAAGAAGACTGAATTCAGCTGTTATCAGGATGTTTATATTGGCTTTGACTGAGTTGTCATTTCATGAAGCTTTGAGGGGATTTGGCTGTAGTAAACCGTAATTGTATTCAAATGGTTCCCTGAGGTAAACTGACTTAGTTAGGCACTTAGGCATCAGTGTTTTGTGGTCCTTGGTGTTTTACAGGAACTAATCGGAAAGGAATGCTTATTGGGTATGATGTAGCTATGTAGGGTTCAGCATGTCGAGTTACAATGTATGTGATTAGAGGTTTCCCTTAATTAAGATATGATGTTTGGAGTGAGGACTGAGAGGGGTGGTAGTCAGTGTTGTAAGATTGTATAATACTCTAATTATCGACTTGTCTATCATGGAAAACATTATGGGATTTTATAGTACATAAGATGAGCAAGTTCATCACCCCTAACCTAATGGCTAGTACAATGTACCTTGTAGGTACAAAGTACATAATAATGACATATTCCGTAATAAATTACGTTCACCACTATAGTCTATATTCATCCTCTATCAAGTGTACATATAAGAGCACTAGGCCTTTCACTTCCGAGTCTGCTACTTTATGTGCTGATACTGTGCAAGTTCTGATCATGTGTCAGTTTCTCTTCAAGTTTGGTGTGATTCTTGTGAATGTTGTCTGCAGTCAGTGGCATGTAACCCTTTATCATGAAAAGTGTTACGCTACCGGCTACCCTTGATGAAGCTTGTAGGTATCTGTTGTGAAAGACGAAGACATTTGTGGTTGTGGATCAGCTTATGATCATTGGACCAGGAGAAGAGGCTAGTCTAAGTTGTACAATAAGCTACAATTACAGCGAGGCCTATAACAGATGTAGTTACAACAGAACAACTTTTTAGCTCAGCACCATAACATATATCTAAAAACCTACGGCCCCGCATAGGTGATTTACAATTACATAAGGTAGCGTTTGGAAGCAATGATTTAAGATGAAGGTAATCGATTAATAATTTAAATTTGTCATTTGAGAGTGCATTATTCAATTACTGATCATTCGTCTGGGAAAGTATAGAAATTGCAAATGAGGGGGTTTGGGGGTGGTATTTGGTTTAAACATTGAAGATTTTGTTTCAAATTCTATGAATTTGACGCATCCAAATTCTCAAATTTTTAAGATTGCCAAACATGTGATTTGGGTAAAATTTGGATTTCTGAATGAACTCCTCATTCCCAAACACACTCTAAATATCTTCCTTATCTCTACACTTATATCTTTTGGCTGCTTTAGATTATGTGTAGAATGTACGTACTCTTATGTTTATTGGCATTGCAAAAGCTATGCTACGGATAATTCTTTTAAAATGTGCTGGGCTTTCTTTCTTATGGTCTCGCTCCTGTGTCCTGACTTTGAACCTAAGTCTGCAGCGAAAGACATCCCGTATATCCCAAGGCTTTTGTATTGATTTCAAACATTGGTTGCGGGTATCAAGGACATCGTGAATGTGTACTGCATGGAAATTCAGTGACTTCATCAAATCCATGTAAGACGGAACTAGTATAAGACGGGGGACTAGCTTGAGAAAACAAGAAGACTTTTCTATTACGATTGCAGTGTATAAAGGGTTATGCTCTTCGTCCGTTTCTCTTTTCTACAGGCGTAGATGAACTGATGAGGTCAATTAGGCGATATACCATAGTGTATTTGCTGATGTGTGTTGATTGATGAGATGAAAGGTGTGAGAGCAAGTTGGAATTGTGGAGACAGATGTCGGAGTCTCAGGGTCTCAGGCTGAGTGAGAGCTGTATGAGTATGTTCTGAGATGTTTTACATCTTCGAAAAGTCTGTAGTTCTGTACGTCCATTTCCGTTGGACCTAATGGTTTATTTTTTTGTCCCTTTTTAGCTTTGGGTTACGATGCCTTAAGTCAAATGGCTCTCGAAACCTTGTGCAATTTTTTTTTCTTTCTAGAAAAGCTTATGACCGCCTTCTTTTATGTTGAGGTGTTAGAGGCTACTTAGAAACATCTCTCTTATTGTAGGGGAACTGTTTGAGTATATTTGAGCCCCCTGACTGTGCTTGGATTGGGCCTTTTTGGAGGCACTGAGGTATGTGATGATGCCATGATGGTGATGATCAAAAGCTGAATCATGATCATAGTCATAGTTATACACTTTCTCCCTACCTGACTTGTTAGTCTTTGGTCACAGTCCTTTGCACTGCCCTTCTGTATATACTTATCCATATCATTCAGTGACATATAATTACGCAAAGAAGAAAATGATGAAGTGCAACAATTTTCAATCATCAAAGTTTAATATGATATAGAGTTCTAATCTTTCTAGTTTCTATGATATATGCTAAAGTAGATAAGGAGTTCCTCATTGCTTGGTTACCACCTCCCTTTCCTTGTTACTCCATGTCATTCATTACTGTCTTAAGTTTTCTCTTGTGCATTTTCTGCACGATTGTGTCGACTAAGAACCTTGAACCTTTGTGGATCTACTTATGATTATGTTTTCGTTATTTTTTGTGTTGTGTGTGTTTGTAATGATTTTCATCCCCTCGTAGGATTCAGATCAGCCTCCTCCTAGGATTACCACTAATGTTAAACAGAATCTGCAGTTTTTGAAGTTGTGGAAGGTGATTCTCTGTTCATAAATAATACCTAATTGATTACTCTTTATTGGCGCGACCTTAATCTTTTTTGTCCCAAGTCTTTGTTGTAGGAGTTCCAGAAAAGAAATTCCGGCACTCCCAAGCCAGCTACAAGCTACCGTCGAAAAAAAGTGGATAAGGACGATCTTCCTCCAGATACAGATCTGTATAAGGATCCAACTTTGTCTCTTTATTAGTAAGTAACTTACTTGGTTCCGAGTTGTGCAAATTTAGATACCCGTTATTATGCAGAGCCATTGGACTGAGTTATCATCTCTTAATTCTAATGCAGTACAAATCAGGAAGTTGACACTGCAGTTCCTGTCTTGCTTGTTGATGGTTATAATGTGTGCGGCTACTGGGTAAAGCTGAAGAAACATTTTATGGGTGGGCGGCTTGATATCGCCCGACAAAAGCTGATTGATGAACTTGTACAGTTCAGCTTGCTAAGAGGTCCGTGCTTTTCTTCTTAGTAATTAGCAAATTGATTTGTTTGAACTGTTGCACATCAATGTAACATTAACATAGGAGTGGCAATTTCAAGAAAGTGCACAAAGTTTGCTAATTAGTTGGGGATACAAAATGGCTCTGTTTACCTTGGAGTCTTTGATGGTATTGGATCTTAGAAATCCGTGGAACACAAATTGTTTTCTGCCTTCTCGTAAGCAGCAAAAGTTAAAAACCTATAAGTTGTTTTGATTTCTTTATTATGGGGCTATTCAGACAACTATCTGTTTGACACATTTTGAAAAACCTTACAGAAGTAAAGGTGGTGGTTGTTTTTGATGCAATGCTGTCTGGACTACCTACCCACAAAGAAACGTTTGCTGGGTATGTGCTTCTGATGCTAAATTGTTTGGCTATTCAGGTGTCAATTTGTTGTGGTTCTTTGACAGGTGGTAAAGCTTTGATTTCCATCACTTAATGAAGAATAACTGAAATCAACTTGAGCTAGTAAGCTTGAGCACCTGTCGTCCCTTTTTTCCTTGCCCCCGTGATTACAGATGACAATATCATTTTGGGAATAAGGCTTGGTTGTTGTTCTGTTCTTATTGTTGTTGTGGTTGTTATGTGTATTGGCGCTCTTTGTTACACCCTCCTCTACTCAGCTGTTTACAGACTTCACACATTCCTTTTTGAGCTGTTCCTATGAATTGATTGTGGTTTCAGGTTTAGTCAAGTTTGAACATACAAGATGACCATCTTGTCCTTCCATTTCCTTTGGGGCTGGAAATTTACCTCCTCCACATGGAGATAAAGAACACACTGACACTTTCATTGGCCTTTCGTTGGTCTTAATGCAAAAAAATGGACGAATAACTCATAATTCAATGGAACCGGAGAGCTTATAAAATAGAGGGCTGTAACTGAGAGATGAGTGATATGACGAACCCAGGTGCCACTTCTGTTTTCAATAGTGGCAACTGACAATGGGAGAGAATTGTGATACAATTATCTTCAATAGTAATCAGTAATGAAGAACTGTTTTTTGTCTAGCTCTCATGGTATCACGTATAACCCACCCCCCCCCCCCCCCCCCGAACAAAGGTGATAGCTTTACAGTGTTCTTGACTTTTTCATGTGTTGCTTCGTATACTTGCTATTGAACCAAGCTACTGTAGAATCTTTTATGAACCACTTTCTCCACATGTTCTTGGCTTCTAGATCAACAGATTTTTTTTGTGGTTTGCAAGTGGTTATTTGATTTCTCATCTGGTGGTGATCTTCTTTAGTGCCTCATAGTGGACAGTGAATGAAACGGAAGTTTAGTTAGGGAAGTGAGGAATGTGTGATGAATGTTAGGTCCACAGAAGGCAGTGAAGTAGCAGGCAGACTGGGTTAAAAGAAGTCAAATATGGTTTTAGTTGGTATTGGATGCAATCGTGAACAATTGCTTCTTTTCAACTTCTATTCATTGGACCATAAGATCAGAAGTGAAATTGGTTGCCATGCAACAATTGAAATTTCGAATCATGTATATAATGTTCCATATATATCCTAAAGGCTTTTTGTTGACCTTTTGAAGTACCTAGAAACAAGAAGGCCAGCTATGAAATTTGTAAAATGAAGTGTGTTGCTGAAATGAAAAAGACTGAAACATTGTGAAATAATCGTACATTGTAACTCTTAAAGTTCCCATTAGCTGCCCTTAAATTAATTTCCTTCAGTTGCTCGAGGATTGTGGATGACAGTCTCATTGTTATTGGCATCACTTGTTTAAGATGCTTTGGAAATGATACACCCCTTCAATTGTTCCATGTGTCATTGCATTCTCTTTCAGCTGTTTGGTGATAACCCCCTATTCTATTTCACACGATGCTAATGTCTAGAAACTTTCTAAGTTGACAAGTCATGAATTAGTTTCTTGAAAAGGCCCACACAACTTGAAAATGTCATTCTTTGTAAATTTGGGAGACAATCTACGTCTTTCAATGTTCTCAGAAGAAAGATTGATATCATTAATGGATTGGGTTGTTAAGGGACTTTTTAGTTTCATGTATCCTGTGCTTCTTGAGCTGGGAGTAACCGAGTACTAGTATCATTTTTTTTTCCTCTGACAAAAGTTCAGTGGAAGTATTCTTTCACCTTGCTTGTTTGTTGCTGTCTACCACCATTTCTATTGTTCTCCATGGTTGCATCCTCCTACTTCCATCTCCAATGTCAGAAGTCTATTTTGCGTGTCCTTGGCAATTTTCAATAATCAGCTTGTTTGTATTTCAGTGTGGACCTTGTCTTTTCTGGGGAATCTTGTGCAGATTCATGGATTGAAAAGGAGGTATAATTATTTTATTGTCTTTAAAGATCTTGTAAATAACTTGTTAGTGGACTAGTAATATTGACATCCATTGTTTCTCGCATTGAGGAAGGATGGTCAGTGTTTACCTGACTTAATTGTTCGTGTTTTTGGCTCAACTCGTGTCATAAGAACAGGTTGTGGCGTTGAGGGAGGATGGTTGCCCAAAGGTTTGGGTGGTGACATCTGATCATTGTCAGCAACATGCAGCTTATGGAGCGGTATGCATCCCGCTAAATGATGAGAAATGCTACTACTTCCATTTCTGAATAAATTTCAGTTTCCGCATTTTAAGATGTCTGTTTCACTTTTTGAAAGAAAGATGATGAAATTTGCTGTGCTTGAATTATTGTTTTTCCCTTGAAGTCAAGACCGCTTAGAAATCACTAAATACAATGCAAAACCAGTAGTCTGCTTGCTTCGCCCTGCGCAGGACCATGGATCATCTTGAATAGTCTCTGGAATAAATGCTTTACAACTTTAGAAAGATACTAGCTGGGTTATAGCAGCTCTTTCTAGTGCATTTCTCATGTCATATTCAGGGGGTTACATGAGCTTGGTTTCTAGTGCATTTCTCATATCAGATTCATACAAGTTGGCTGCCAAGCTTTCTATTTTTCGATCGTACAAGTTTACAACCCTTGTGATGAACTGATAACTTATTATGATCGAAGTTATGCCTTGTGTTTTTAGCTTAGGGAGCTAAGTTGAAATGACAAATGAAAATACAATCGGTATATGGTACCCTGGGGGTACGTAGCTTTAGGTACCCCCGGTTCAGGTGATATATAATGAGTGAAAGTTGAAAAACTAATGAGTAGAATTCGGGAAATAATTAGTGAAAGTTGGGAAATAATGATTGGAATAAAGTTGTATATAATGATTGAAAGTTTAGAAATAATGACTATAATGTTATATATAATGAGTGAAAATCGAAAGATTGAGTGAAAGTTGAGAAATAATGAGTAAAAATTATAAAATAATGAGTGAAAGTATATAATGAGTGAAATTGAGAAATAATTAGTGAAAATTGTAAAATAATGAGTGAAAGTATATAATGACTATAATGTGGGATATAATGAGTGAACAGTTAACCGGGGGGTACGTAGATCTAGGTACCCCTGGGGTACCTAATAATTTGTGATGAACCAATAAGTGATGTAATTGATCTAAACAATTTATAGGTCTAGTTATCGTCTCTCTATGCAGAATGAGGGTACATTGACCTGAAAATAAGCTAGTTTTGATGGGATGTCTAAGGAGAAGCTTAGGCAATCCAAAAAAGAGCAAAAAGTAACCAACTGAACTTGGCTAGGAAGTCAATCACCCCTTGTCATGTTAAGAGTAGGCCCTTAAGCAAGAAACCTAATTACCAAATGTTCTTCAAGAAGTTGTACATCTTAATTGTTGCGTCTTCAACTGTTGCCAATTTGTGCATTAGGCAAGACATAACTACCAATGCATTCACCTTCACCACCACCACAACAACAAAAAAAAAAAAAAATTCTAAATGAAAATAAAACAAATGCACTCAAACCATTGAACATGTCAGTTGCTGTCTTTAAAAATTGTTGTTGACTGCTGCTGACTGTCATACTTTGCCATAGGGAGCTTTTGTTTGGAGCAGCAAGGCACTGGTTACTGAGGTAAGCTATCAAAACAATTAGCTCCTTGATAATCCAAATCCTTAGCCTACACAGAGATCCACAACTTCTTCGTGTCTTCTTATATATCACACATACAATTGGCACTCTTGCCTCTGAACTTATCGTCTCACACCTGGGATCTTAACCCCGTAAGGAACTTGACCCTACCAAAATGTATTTGGAAAGTGTGTGGGCTAAACCGTTGGGGTTTGAAACCAGTCGAGGCTGTAAAGGAAGAAGGTGAGATGTGAAGGAGCATGGTCGCGTCATTAATCTGCTCATTGTTCAATTGCATCACTAAAGTTGTTTCCTGCTTCTTTATGCACCCTGGTTAGCATGTGTCATGTTAATTGCGTGTGATGTCTATGACAAATGACTTCTTGGTAGCATACAAATCTAGCGATTTAAATCAAGGCTGAGTACCATTCTCGTTTTGAACCATAGAAGTTGTGTGCAATACTTTTTTTCCCCATTTTGATGGGGAGGTGTGAGCACTTAAAGTATCATGTGTTTGATTGAAAATTTTTTGTTCTCAAAATAATCATTGCTATTATATGCTGCTCTGTAATTACTTGCAGATTAAGGCTTCAAAGAAGGAGATGGAGAGGATGCTTCAAGAGCAAAGGTGTGTTACTCGCATGTGTGATGTGGTTTACTAGCTCTAGTAATATAGCTTATGAAATAACTACAAATAATTTGATCTTTTCCCTCTACCTCTAGGGATCTTGATAATATAATATAGCTTTTCAGGCTATCCAGGCATACAATATCATGCAGGCTCGAAATAAGTCTGTCTAAATTGGAAATTTTACGTCTTTTTTTGTTTTTTCTCCTAAACCGCTGATGTGGTGTTATACTGTTATTTCTCTATCTGTTAAGTGGCTACACTGATGGTCTCATTCCGTGTTTTCTTGAATTCAGTGGATTGAAGGTATAAGAATGTTCAATATAAAAAGTTTTCAGACAGAAACAGTATACTTTTGGTGCTCAGATAAACATTTTCAACTAAACTTGTTTTGAGAATTTTATTAGAATACTTTTTTTGAAACAGCTTTGCTCAAATCGAAAGGCATTGCAGAGATGCTGTATACTAACAATATTACTATCACGTTATTTATGTGAAATTATAACTAACATTCCACATAATTCCGTGATCCGAGCCAAAAATTGTCTGGTGTAGAGATCATTCTCGTTGGGGCTGTGTATATGTCCTTGCAAGAGTACAGGTTATTATCTTTGCAAGTTTGCAGCTGATCTGGACTTGTTACATAGAATTGACATAAACTTCCTAAGACTATCGTGCATGACTCAAAAGTTCAATTTTATGAGTGTCTGTCTGTGATGCTCCAGAATACTTTTCGTCAGACTAAGCTAACATCAATTACAGTTGCTTTCGTCTTGCAAGATATCCTTTCGTGACTTCTACATCAACGTAAATTCAAAGACGATTTTGGCATTTTGCGTCTTGGAGATAATATTTTTTTCATTGGAAAGTATTGAATCATGGTGTTGAGGTGTTGTCACATGTCATGGTCTGATGTTGTCAGCTCCCATTATGGCTAAAAACATGCCTGCAATCTGCTGACTTCATCTCTCTCTCATATAATCAGTCCTTTTGATTATCTTTCAGCTGCAGAGTTGTGTGCTTCGCCACAATTGTTATTTGATTACTCTCGAGTTACCTTTACGTAGTAGCTCTTGTCATAAAGTTTCTCATTGATGATGAATTACCATATTCTGGTGCTGGGCAAATAGAGAGATCATTTAGGCCTTCTTGTGACCAGAGCTTCGCAATAACAGAACTGTCTTCCAGTTTATGTAATTATGACTTGTTACTTGTGTTCATTTTCAGATCAACTTCCATGCAAGGCAAATTGTTGAAGCACAATCTGGACGCAGAAGTTGTGGATGCTTTAAAAGACTTAAAGATGAAACTATCACAAAATGAATCCTAATAGCTGATTAACCTGTAAGTGTGCAAACTCTGAATCATTTTACTGTATCAGTTCTTTAGTAGACAATATTCTAAATTTCTTTGTGCGGAACTGTGCGGGTTTGAATCCGTCAGGTCGAGAAATACTTCATTTTTCCTCATATGAGTGAAGGACAACCTAGTGCCTTCATTCGCTAAAGCAAGCTCTAGATTCAGTCTTGCGATGATGCAATTTCAGCAATTCCCTGTAGATTCTGATCTCAGCAGAAACTAATCACTACAAGTCGTTACCTTTCACCTAATCACGTATCAGTCCTATTTGCTATGACATTATGCTGTTAAGCATAACTCTACTGTTTACTGTACGACACCTAAGCCGTATTTTTAAATTTATTCTATCTTCATCTCTTTTTAATTCTTCGTCAATTTTTTTTTTTTTTTTTTTTTTTTTTTTGAGGAATTTTGTCAAGTTAGTTATATGCATTCTACATGTTCAATTGTTATTCTGTTCCTCTTTTTAGCGTTAACTCGCAGTTTTCTCTGCTATTGGCGACAGCTGAAAGATCAGCTAAGAGTGTTTTTGCCCTGAACTCTGAAGTTATTGCATGCACTCAACAGAATGCAGATTACCATTTAGTGCCCCGCTTGCTGTGTACAGCAATCAGATGCAGGATATATATTATGTATCTTTGGCCATATGCTGGTTGACTGTGCACTTTGAACGAGGGTGTTTTCATCTCTGGGCATATCGTATGTTTGCTTAATTGTGCATTGGATTCGAAAAAGGTTCTCCGCAGGAGACCAGTGTTCCAGAAAGGTTCTAGTCCAACCTTTTGCTGTATCATCTATGCAATGCAATAGTTGACTTAAAATCAATCAAGTGGAACTCGTTAGTCGGTACAAACTTGACACAAATTCACTGTACATCTTCTTTGCAAGTACTGCTATGACCGTCAATCAAGTGGAACTTCCTTGTGACCCTTTGTTAGTTACGTTCACAGGATGGGAGGGGGAGGGGGCTCGAGCTGTGGGTTCGCACGAATAATAATACTCCCCCCTTCCCAGTTCAAACGCCCCATATTCCATTTTGGGACGTTCCACTTCAAACACCCAATTTATTTTGGGACATATTTCTCTCTCCTACTTTTATTAAATTATCACATAATCTCTCACACTATCTCTCATACTTTTATTAATCCTTACATTCTCTCTCCTCATTTTTCCTAATATTACTTCATTCAACTTATTATATCAATTTTTTTTATTCCACTACAAAAAAGGGTCGGGGCGTTTGAACTGAGACGGAGGGAGTAATTAGTTTTTTGCGCCCGTGACAATCACGGTACTGTTATACATTTCTTCTCTGCCTCTTTTCCTTGATTAAAGAAAGGGTTAATTCACGTGGTACCCCCGTGTTTTGACGATTTGCATGTGGTACCCAATGTTTTGCAAATTTGTACAAAATACCCTCGAGATTTGACTGTTTGCACACGGTACCCAAAACCTAACCCTCTCACTAACACCGTCAACTTTTGTTGTTAAAAAAAGAGGGTAAATTCACGTGGTACCCTCGTGTTTTGCCGATTTGCACGTGCTACCCAGTGTTACAAATTTGTACCAAATCTCCTGAATATTTGTTTGTTTTTACATGGTACCGTTACCTTTAAAATGTCGTTAACGCCGTTTAAAAGTTGGTTTCAATGGAGAAGGAAAAAATGGTGGTTATGGTGTTTATTATGGGTCGAAATGATGGTGGTTGTGGAAAAAGATGAAGATGTTGATGACGGTGGTGATGAAGATTGAATATGGTGATGATGAAAGTGGTGCGGGGGGGGGGGGGGATAGAGATGGTGATGAAGGAGAAAATCAAGGTTGGTTTTCTCCCAATTAACGGCGTTCACGGAATTTTAAAGGTAAGGGTAACATGTAAAAACAGTCAAATCTTAACGGTATTTGGTACAAATTTGCAAAATATTGAGTACCATGTGCAAATCAGTAGAACACGAGCGTACCACATGAATTAACCTCTTTGTAAAACAAAAAAGTTGACGATGTTAATAGGAGGGTTAACTTTAGGGTACCGTGTGCAAACATGTAAAAACAGTCAAATCTTAACGGTATTTGGTACAAATTTGCAAAATATTGAGTACCATGTGCAAATCAGTAAAACACGAGCGTACCACATGAATTAACCTCTTTGTAAAACAAAAAAGTTGACGATGTTAATAGGAGGGTTAACTTTAGGGTACCGTGTGCAAACAGTCAAATCTCGAGGGTATTTTGTACAAATTTGCAAAAGATTGGGTACCATGTGCAAATCGGCAAAGCACGAGGGTACCACGTGAATTAACCCTTAAAGAAAAGGATATGTATGGGATATCTTAATTTCAATTGGTCGTCAATGTTTATTACCAGCTTTTTTTACTGTAAGTTTATTTGGACATAAATAATTCGTATTATAATAATTTTCCTTTTAATGACCCGAACTTAACTTGACACAATATAGACCCTAACTGAACTTGGTCTGATCATTGTTGACCATGCCAAATTATCGAACCCTAAATCAATCACAATAATTATATAACATACTAATTCTTAAACGGATATTTTCATAATACGTTTCTGGTTTCCAACTTTTTCTAATATACCCCCAACGTTTCCACATTTCCAATCCAGAGGTTTGCGTTTCGGATTATTTTGAGGGTCTATCCTCACGACCATTATCACCGTCATTTTTTTTAACTTTCCCTTTTCTGCACCACTTTTTTCCCTACCAAAATTAATAGTTTTACTTAATGATTAGAAACTCGAGTTAACTTTCCCTTTTCTGCACCACCATCAATTATCGGACGGCTGTGGAGGGTGATCCGTGTGAGGGGTTAAGGAGGAGTGTGAGCCGTTGATTGGATTAAATTGAGAGTTGAGATTCGTTGTGACTTTTATTTAGTTGTGAACCGGACTAAGAGGTGTGTTTTTACTTGTTTGATCAAGGGTAAAACTTATCTATAACAAACTTATTATATATGACGGTTTACTTCAAGTTTATATTATATGTGTAATATAAAAATCAAATTCAGTATTCGCATATCGGTTGAGATTTTAGATTTAATATAAAATTGTGATAGTGTGATAGTGTGATAGTATAATATGGCTTAGATTACACATGAATACATCTAATTTCAATTACTATATACTCGTATAACTCTGTTGTGTAATCTTGTACATATAAGTTAGGTGCATTAGTGATTGAGTCAAGTTATAATGATTTCTATTCTAACTAATGAAGGTTGTGTAGTTGATTTAGTTGTTTAGAGTCGGGTAAAGATCAGACTATGTAGTATATAAGATTGAATGTGATATACGCTATACTATATAAGATTGAATGTGATATACGTTATAGTATATAAGTATAAAACACCAAATGTTGTTGTATTTGCATAATTTGCAAATAACTATAAATTTCTTGGATTATGTTCGATGGGTTTGTACTTTCTCGAAGTACGACCAAAAAATACTTGGTTCGTTTGCACTACTACGGGTACTTAAACCACCTACATAATTATAATACTAAGTTCAACGTTAATTCAACTCAACTCTAAACTATGACGCTTAAGTAGGCATATGATAAATTATGTCTTCTTTATTATGATAGAAGTTAACCTTCGATCAACCATTGCTTGATTCGCCTTCACTGGCACCACCATTGCTTGATTCACCGTCACCGGCACCGCTTAATTTAGGGTAATGTATGCCATGTGTGCGTAATAAGTGTCGAGCTTGAGTGCCGGTTCCGCCACCTTTTTTCCATAGAAATTCAAAAGTATTGTTATTAGCTTTGCATACTCGACAAACAAATTTGAAGTGTTTTGGTTCATCTTTGACGGGCAATTTGTCAAAGTGCAACCAAATATAACTTGTCATTTTTGGATTACTTTTTTTTAAGTAAATTTAAAACTTGAATACTTGAGAGTTGTAGAATTGTAGTAATTGAAGAAGAAATGTATGATAGAGTGATTGTGTGGAAATTGAAGTTGGATTTATTGGGTATTTGTAGAAAATTTAAGGGTAGGGATAAAATTAAAAACAAAACAAAAAACTGTCGTTACACAAACGGCTAGTTTTGGTTTTTAAACCCAAACTAACCGTTGGCTAGGGGCGGGCTAGGGCGGGCCGTTACTTGTGCAGGGCTTGACCGTTACTTGACCAGGGCTTGACTAGGGTTTTGACCAGGGCTTGGCCAAGGTTTTGACCGGATTTTTGAGCGGGTTTTGAGCGGGGCTAGTGGTTAAAAACTCGAGCACTAGCCCTGGCACTACCAAACCCGGGCTTTGCAGTGCCTGGGCCGGGTCGTGCCTTGACCAGGGGTTGACCGGGCCCGGGCTCCTAGTGCCCAATGGCCATCTCGAGTCATTACTACGTGATCCTCTGAAACATAAATAGTACGGTATAATGGCAAAAAAAGTACTTTTATGTAAAAAAGGGTTGTCCTGAAACCTAATAAAGAAGTCTCGTCATAATTTGATCATCTTGGACTTTTTTTTTGTGTGTGGCTGAAGACTGAAACCTCACCTTATGCCGTATCTTTGGGATCAATCCGATCTAATCTAACCTGAAGCAACTTGATGTGATCTGAAAAAATGACGTGATCATGTACGACGGATATACGAACGACTAGATAAAAGTATATACTGACAGGGCCGTTCCTGACAATTTGAGGGGCCTAGGGCGAAAGTTAAATTTTGGGCCCCTCAAGAATTAACAATGCCGAATTTTGAAAGTCTTTGAATGTAATTAAAATAGTAAGGTTTATAGATATATAACATAACTAGATGAAATCTCGTGCGTTGCACGGATTAATTAACAACATCCTACAGTACAAGCCATGGTTTTACTGTCATCATTATGAATTAGAACATGTATGGGTAAGCTGGTCATTCGCTAACAAAGCTCACACAACATAATTAAGGCTCATGGAGTCATAGATATATGTACAATGAAGAAAAGATTAATATTCGAAATTTAGTTTCAAATCTTACAACTTTATCCTGTAGCTTGTACAATAATTATCTACATGTTTATTACAATACTAACATTGTATGTGATTGATAATAAGCGTAATTGAGTCCATGTCGAAATCACAAAATGTAATACGAATACAAAAAGTAAGTAATGATCAAAAGGAAGCCATGCATTAAAATTACTGATTTTTTGTTTTCCAGAAATTGATTTTTTGCAAGTAGATTTAATGTTTGTTTTAACTCACCTCTTTAATCAACTTAATAATTATCCTATGATTAATTTTTATGTTCAAGTGTCATGATGATTATGTTGCTGGTAAGTCTTTCTACAATTGTACCATGACATCTGCAAAACTACACAATATAAAGTTACATATCCTATCATAAGTAAAACGATATATGAGGTATCCATTATTACTTTGGATTTGAGACCTAGCAAAATAGACAAAAAACACATTACATAAACCATAACTATAAATTGTCAATTAAAATGTTAATGACTTATCTATAAAAAAAAAAGTGTACACCTCTGATGATTTGCATTCGTTTACACAAGAGCTCGCAATCGCAACAACCACAAGATAATGATTAGATCAAAACAAAAATCAATACATTATACGCATGAATTAATAGGATGAAACTAGAGATAGGAGGTGGACAATTTTTTAGTGATTGATAGTAACGTATACGGAGTATAGACTATATACCAATTAGCAAGGCCAACTTGTAAGTAACTTGTCTGATGTCAAAAAGTTATCTATCATAAGTTATCTAAACATTCTAATACTAACATGTATCTTGGTCCTTATATCATGATCGGTTATTATTATGGTTTCCCTAAAAAAATATTTTACCATGGTAGCAAAGGAATGCATACCATAATTTAAGGTTAAACCATATAAACATGTATATATACTCATATTATCATTACCTAAACTTAGACGATTGCCAACTTGCAAAGATTATCTTTACTTAATGGCAAAAAATGTATTAACTTATATTATCTTTACCTTATTGAAAATATTACAAAGCTATTAGAAAATTCGAAACTCTCTAGACGCGTTGAATGACCACGGAAAAAGTTTCGTTTATATATATATATTAACATATTAAATTTAAAAAATGACTTTTACAAATATAGATTATTTAAGAAATTTGGATCTCCTAGCATTTTGAGAAGCAAAATCAGTGTAAAACCCAAATTCTTCAATCAATTTAAAAAACAAAACTATCAACGTGCCTACTGCCTAGTTTTTGGATGGTCAAACATCAATTTATATACCCATATTTCTAGATATCAGCACTTAACAATCAATTCAACAAAACCAACATCATTAATTTAGTATAGCAACTTATGAACTCAAGTAACAAAATTAAAGTTTATAACAAAACTTCATGAACTTAAACAATAATGTCCAACTTTTGAAGCATTATAAATTTATAATTAAGATTCATACTCCCTCCATTTCTTTTGATTCTTTACGTTTTGTTTGAATTCCTCTCACAGATTCTAACCAAACGTAAAGAATCAAAAGAAATGAAGGGAGTATGTGCAATTGGAATAAAAATTAATTAAGCAATTTTAGCAAGACTAGTCTGGCCTTGAGAATTAAACTGTTGCTCACGAATTACACGTTTCACACCGGAGATCAAAGGCAGAATTCACCCAATTTCTTGATCGAAAGCCGAATTCACTCGATGATTGCTACTATTACACTTCGAATTTGCATTCCGATTTCTTATTTTAGAGGTAAATTACTCTCTTTATTAAAGGTAAAGGAGGAGAAGTTAGGGTCTCCATCGAATGTAATGTGCCTTGAATAGTTGCTTGATTGTTTCTAAAAGAAAAAAAATTAGGAAAGATTGAGGGAGATCAGAGAAGATATCCAATTATATTTTTCTGAGATTTTGATGGTAAGTTGAGAATTATAATGGAAGGAGAATCAAAGAGGAATGTGTCGCGTTTGACCGACTGATAAACGTATTTTTTACTTTTGATAAACAAACTCAACGCAGGTTGATATTGGGCCCTTTCTTGACACGGGCCCAGGGCACCCACCCCTCCTGGCCCAAACTCAGGCACGGCCCTGTAAACTGATTTGATCTTAGTTGGTATCAAGGAATATTTTTTTTTTAAAGGGATATCAAGGAATCTAACGTATTAATTTATTACTTATTAGGTTGTAACATAAATGGTCGAGTCAGTTGCTTCAAACATTGATTGTCTTATGGAACCACAATGGTAAAAATACAAGGAAGAGCCACCATATTCAATAAGGCATCTCTATCTTGTGAGTCTCATTTTTAACGAATTACAATTCTCACGAACAATCTCACCTCTGAACTTGTTCTGAGCGATCCTACCAACAATTCCATACGATAATCGTACGATGCTACCCAAATCTTTTGCTAGTAACCCATTTGACTTGCTTCTTTTTGCATTTTCCTGTGAAAATAGAGTCACAGATATTCAGACATCTTCGTGTTCAATCAGACTAATGGGAGTTATGGTATACGCACATAACACATGAATGGACCCCACCAGCTAAGGCTATTTTCCATGGACATTAGGCTTATATTTGGCTCTTACGATTGGAACAATACGTTTCACATATTTTATCCTGATTAATTTTGAGTCAACTCTTCTAGGACGCATCCATCACGGGTTACTTGCCTCTTTCTTTAGCATGTTGCCAAATTAGCTCAAATACAAACGCATCGAATGGTTTTGTAATGTGTGTGAGTCTAAGTGATGTGATCACCAAGCAATTCGGATATCTGACTCATGAGAGAAAATAGTCAAGTTGAATACATTTTCAAGTATTGTTTCCGAAATCTGATGCACAAAATTTATTTTTATTAGACGTTTGAAGGTTTCTTGTGGCCTTTTCACTACGCCACAAATAGGAAATAACACCGGATTATATTACACCGGAAGGCTAAAAACCGGTGTTGGAAAAATATATAACACCGGTTTGCTGTCACCCGGTGTAATATGTAACATTTAACACCGGTTGTCGAAAAGCCGGTGTCTTATGTATTCCAAAAATAAATAAAAGATAAACAAAATTTTAAGTTGACCACGTAAGACACCGGGTATACCCAAAACCGGTGTCTTATGTTTTAAAAAAAATTCACTAAAAAAATCCTACATTAATTATTTTATCCGCCTCCAACTATCCACTTTAATAATAAAAAAATAAACCCATATACCTTGCATACGTCTCCACCCCCACATAAAATTCCCTATCTCTCTCCCTCCTCTCAAATAATTTTTAAAAAAATAACACTCTTTGGATTCTCCGTCGATTTCCCTCCTTTCATTCTCAAACTCTCAACCCTTCATTTTCTTTTCTCTCACAAACTCAAACTGCTTCTCTCTCTTTCTCCTTAGACCTTAGGTAAAAAAAATCGCTTGCTCATCTTCATCCCCTTAAAAACTGGATCTATCATACAAACTGAAGAATTTATATGGGATTGGCCTTGAATTTTGGTGATGAGATTAAGCATTATTTGATAATATCAACACCAAAATTCTAGATCGTATCCTGTTTTTGAAGATTTGTTGAGCACAAGATGAAGAACATGGGTAAACTCGTATTTTTATTGCTCCAGAAAATTTTGATGGTCGTTAATTGTTTAAATTTGTATTTTAGATCTCGTAGCTCTATTTGTTTATTTTTTTTAAGTGCTCGTTCGTTCGATTTTTAGTACTCATTCCTCTAAATATAAATTAGACATACACACTTTAATTCGTCTACTTTTTTAACATTTAATTTTAGATCTAAATACTCAATGAATCGTGAACTATGATGAACAAATGAGCTAGGAATTGGTCGTTTTAGCTAGTACTCTTATTTGATTGAATGTATTTTTGTTTTAATAGTTCTTGGTTGGATTGATAGTGGAATGCTTTGATTACAGACTTTGGCTTCAATGATTTTTTGGTGTATATGTCAATTCGTGAGTTTTCATTATCACCTTTTTGGTTTATTGTTTCAATTCCTTTACAGTTTTGTAATTGGGTCATGGTTGCGGCAGTTTCAAAATTAGGGTTTGGGTAATTAATTTGAGGAGGTATATTTATTTGTTTTTGATTTTTTTTTAATTTTTCAATGCACATACCACACCGGTTCTTTTTCCCAACCGGTGTCTTATATTGGGATAAGATACTAGACAATATGGACCTAAGACACCGATTGGTAAAATGGTTACTTTATTATATATTATGCCTAATATTATCATGTGATCCTATAAATCACAAGTAATGTGATTCTAACACAAATTAAAGCGATTATTAAAAACAATACAATGATCACGAATGACGTTAAAATGATAACTTTTTAACCAATTAAAGTGGTCTCACAATAATTACTGTGAGACCGTCTCATATGAGACTTTGCCTAGTTTAAAATGACCAGTTACACATATTTAGCAACAGTAGCAAGGAGCCAACAAAGTCGACAAAAAAGAGCACAACAAATCGTAAAAAAAGTTTAGCAAATGTAAAAGAAAACAAAAGTGGTATATACAAGTGAAGAGCTATTCGCCAAGAAAATTTGAGGAGTTGGTAATTTGTAACCAAAGAGAAAGTACATACTAGTATATTATTTTATTATTATCCATCCATTCCGTTCCTATGAAATTGAAATCCGCTTATAAAAAATGAGCAAATCATATTATGATTCTAAGAGAAACATGGTGGTCTTCCTCACAATATACGTGTAAAATTTGAATTAAACGACAAATTCATGTGGTGTCCATGAGTTATAGACTTTTGTGCGTGGTGTCCCTGCCTCGAAACCAATACATTATTTTGGTGTCCCTCTACGGCTGTACTAGGCAAAAGTCAGTATATGGTGCCCTTGGGGTCTTGCCCTTCCTTCAAATTTCAAAGCTTTAATTAACATATTACGATGACAAAATCATTTGAATATCGGAAATGATTTGAACAAAATTGAACTGATCACAAGTGGACCATTGAGATTGACCCTAACTAAATCACAAATCATCCAAAATCAAGCAAACTCAAAATGAACTCTTACCGATTATTCGTGGCTCGAATCCAAATAAAATTGACCTAAAATTTAATCTGATTCGAAATAGACCCGATCCAATTGAAGTTGATCCAGATCCGATTTATACACCCGTTAATCAGGTCTATCAAGACTCAAGAAGTCAAGAGCATGTAGCTTTTCGTCAAGTCTCATAGTCAAGGCATTTGACCTTTAACTTAATTGAGATTTGATTATGATTTTGGTCTTAGGACGAAGAGGAGAGAAATAGAGAAATAGAGAAATGCAGCTCTTTGACTTCTCTAAATAATTTTTGTAATTAAGTCAAAGTCAATTCTTTTAATATAGTCTTCTCCTTGTGTTGGGAATACTCGCCATGGTTTTGCACTATTATTGTTGTCCGTGTGCTTGTCTTGGATTTGTGGTAAAGTTAGTGGTCTTATGTGGTATTATATGTTCTTTTGTGTACATACGTTATGCTCAAATTGTACCACACTACCAGAAACTCCTATATCTAATTAGCTAATTGTTTGGACTGGCAGCTCATGCATGTTGGAAACTACTTTTAAACCAAATGAATTGTTCATTTATTGTAAAATAAAAATCAGTTCATATTTCTCTTCTCCATTTCAGTCTACCAATTCCACTTGATTTTAAGTCAAACCAGGTGTTGTATTTGGTACAAGTAGTCATGGCAAGTCAAATAAGCAAAACGAAACAGGAAATTGAAATCTCTTTGAATTGGAAAAAAAAATGTGTGTATATAATATAGATTTTGTCAATGGGTCATTGACCCTCAGCTTCTCCAGTTCTCTTTGGTTTTGCCAAACGTTTGATTTTACTAAACTCCGTTTATTTCCACACATTCTTTACTTAACCGAGGATACGATTGAATTTTAGAGTATGAACAAATCGCCGACCAATTCTATTGAAAGGCTACTAAACATGATGTGGGCAGCCAAAAAAGGACTTTGTACAGTTTGTAGTTTTTTTTTTTTTTTTTTTTTTGACAACGTCTAAATTACAGTAAAACCACAATAAAGTAAAAAAAAAAACAAAAATTACAACAAAAGAGACCTCCTAGCCGCTACTGCTAATCGGTGAGCCGCTGTCACCTTCGTCCTATCTACTTTCAAAATCGTACAATGGGTTAGCTGTTTACCCAATTTCCAAACAAGCTCCAAATGCCATTTGCATGAAACATCTACTGCAATCGAACCACGGACCATAGCGACCAAATTATACGAGTCTGACAAAACCAATACGGCTTGGAACCCGGAGTGAATACACCATCGTAAAGCCAAGGAAACTGCTTCAAATTCCGCATGTAGTGCTGAGCTTGCATAACCACGCACAATTTCCCTTCCAAAATAAGTACCACGATCTGCCGTATAAGCCACCCATCCAAAACCTGCTTTCTTCGTAGACGCATGCCAGGCTCCATCAACTACCAAGTGTATAACGTCGTGGGAAAACATTGGTTGCTGACCAATATGAGCAAGAAAGAAACCCGGAGGGCAATCAGGATTCCCTCCCGAACATGTCGAGCTTCCGGTTAAGAAGCGACTATGAGTATAAGTTAAACGAGACTTATGAAAATCAGAGTAAAACCTCCCACCAAGCGTCACAACAACAGTAGGATTTGGATCATACCCTCTAAAAATGACCTCATTGCGGTGAACCCAAACGGCCCAAAGAACAGACACAAAAACCCCAACCAAATAGAGCTCAGAGTCCAACTTTGCAAGGAAGGTAACAGTATCCATAACCGTACAGTTTGTAGTTGCTCCTTTGAATCTTCTGATTAAACATTCCTCGATGAAGACAAGAAAAAATCAGAAACAAACAAAAAACTACTTTAACAGCATTGATTGTCCTAGCTTTTCGTATTTAATTCCGCGTAATAGCTACATCAAGTGTTTATCTTGTTTAATTTCCCAAACAAAAGATCAAGACTAAAGGATGAGAAATTGGAGATAATTCCCGACCCATAAATGTTTTTTCTGTTATTATATGCAATTAGTTTAATTAGGCCCCATTTGATTGAAAATACTATCATACACCCAGGGGTATTACCCCCAGGCTGACGTCATCATTTTTAATAGTTTTTTTTTTGTTTGTTTTTCAGTTTGGCGGTAGAATTGGGTCAACATATGATAACTTCTTCCTATTCTTTAGCTATCTCTTGTTTTTCTTGTATTTTATTTTAACAATTTTTTTTTTTGTTTCTCGTCATTTTCTTCATACAGTATATCATCTTTATAGATTTCGTGCTCAACCACATAAGAGAACCAAAACCCATACTATCAATGTCTTCCCATTGCTTTTCTGATATGTCATTGAAAAACGTGAACAATATCGAAGGAGACATTTTTGAATCTAACTGGTCATATTGCTTTTTTTTCCATCATTTTACCCATTTGCTTAGATTTTGATGGTCTTTTCCTCTTTAACGACTTAGGGCGTTGTTCTTCGTGTTGTTGCAATCTATTTTGTGGCCTGTCATTGTTACTTTTTGACCTCCTTTCTCTTTCAAGATCGTGCGTCATTGTATTATTGGATTTTTTTCTGCATGCGGGAGAAAAAAATTGTTGATCATTATTAAAAAAAAAAAACTACTGAGCATTCTCATTAAACTAACAAGCATTCAAATTAAACAAATTAGCATTAACATCAATGATTAAACTATCTAGCGCATATTTAAAATTCCATAAGCATTAGTGTCAAATTAACGATCATTAAAATCAAAATTACGAGTATTATAGCAAAATGTAATGAGCATTAGAACTAAAGAAATAATCATACTAGTAAAACTATCGAACATTGTACTAAAACTATCGAGCATTTATATTAAATAAACGAGCATTAAAACTAACGAATATATTTAAATTCAATGAACATTCATATTAAATAAACGAGCATAGTACTAAAACTATGGAGCATAGTGCTAAAACTATCGAACACAGTGCTAAAACTATCGAGCATAGTTCTTAAAACTATCAAGCATTTATTTCAAACAGACGAGCATTCAAACTAAGGAATATATTTAAATTCAATGATCATTCATATTAAACTTAGGAGTGTAGTAGTAAAACTATTGAGCATAGTGTTAAAACTATCGAGCATATTGCTAAAACTATCGAGCATTTATATTAAACAGACGAGCATTCAAACTAACGAATATATTTAAATTTAATAAGCATTCATGTAAAACTTACGAGTATAGTAGTAAAACTATCGAGCATAGTGTTAGAACTATCGAGGATATTGTTAAAACTATCGAGCATTCATACTAAACAGACGAGAATTCAAACTAACGAATATATTTAAATTCAATGAGCATTCATACTAAACAGACGAGAATTCAAACTAACGAATATATTTAAATTCAATGAGCATTCATGTAAACCTTTCGAGTATAAATGATAAACTAATGAGTATTGTTATCAAACTATGGAGTTTGAGTATTAAACTAACGAGCATCTAGAACTAATTAGCAATTTAACACTAGATTATGAAAAAGGAGAATTAGATGTTTAAAGATTTACTCTATTGCGTAATAACAACTAAAATTAACAACTAAAAGCGGACTAAAATATAATTTCAATTCATATTAACAAAATAACCTTTGACAAGTTCAAAATTTGAGGTATTGATGAATTCTTTTCTTGCTTGATCTTGAATATTTATTACTAAAACTGCAAAACACAACTAAAAATTGGAAAATTAAAATCAACATACCTTTGATCAATGCTGGTTAATTAGAAGGATCCTGATAAGTTTTTGAATTGATTTGTTCTGTACAAGTAGGAGAAAGCTAGATATTAGGGTTAAATTAAAAAAATAAAAAAAAATAAAAAAGAGAAATACACGTTCTGTGAAACGTGAAATCAGTTTTTTTTTTTTGAAACAGTTTTTTTTTATTAATTTTTTTTAATAGTGTTGATGTCATCATCCGGGGGTACTAGCCCCGGGTATACACTATACCAACTGCCGTTTGATAGAACTGCATCTTTCTGAACTGATCTGATCTAAACTGAACGATTCTGATCTGAACTGAGTGATTATGATCTGATCAGATCTGAACTGATTGAGATTTGTGATTTCTGAACTGAATAAAATTTAACTACACATATCAATTTAACATATTCTTTAATAGTTTTACAATTATAAATATTATTATTATTATTATTATTATTATTATTAATTTTGTGTCATCAATTTCATGGTACACGTTGATGGTATCAACTAAAAATCAATAATAATTTACATTGATAATAATATAATAATAATAATAATAATAATAGTAATAATAATTACTATTATTATCATTATTATATCCTATTATTATCACGAAGAATCAATAACAATTCACAGGAATTTTGTGGGAAGACGAGATACAATCTGAGCCCCCACACATTTCTCTTTGGTAAAACCAATCCTAATAAAAATGTGAGTTGCATCATGCGCACTGATATCATGGGTCATGCAGAACTGATGGATCCACTTAGGTAGAGTAACAATCACTGACTTTTGTACTCATTATGGTAAAAGTCCATTCGAACTGCCCGGGTCGTAAACTCGTCCTAGTAAAATGTGAGTTGCAGCCTGCGCACTCTTTACTATGACCCTATGAGGTTTTTAAAGAGATACGGATGGAGTACATAATAGAATGATCCTTTTACCATCTTAGACATAATCTAAGTCACTATTTAATGTTCATCTCTAGTTCCGAAAAGTCGTCGTATGCACGTAAAATTTATGCGAGCGACTCGTCGGGTATTCAAGAGGTCCAAGGCAAGGTGGATAATGGTTTGTTGAACCCATCACGAAAAGCCTCCATGGATAAGTTACGAGATGAGATAACGCGGAGAATTTGGAGATCAATTCCAGGATACGTCGAGCACAAAGATGATACTCAACAAGAAGTTGGCACGGAACTAAATGATATCGAGATTGATATAAAACATGAGGATGATATGTAATGCGATAATTAACTCTATGGCAATCCACTAGATACTTCAATTTGTTTACTTTTTGACTAGTAATTTATGGTGAATTTTTTTAAATTATATTTTCTTGTTTAGTTTTAATTTTGTAACCTATAATCAACAAAAATAAAAGGATTAGTGTTAACAATGATATGTTCAATTATTTTCCGTGTCGACTAAAAATCAACAATAATAATGATATTATTTTGAAAACAACTTATTTGACTGAACTGAACCAAATTTCAATCATCTGATCTGATCCGATCTGATCTGAATAGTTCTGATCTGATCTAATCTGAATTCATCTGAGAATAAGTCCTATCAAACAGGGCATTAGTGCTCAAATGATGCCTGGAATAAGTTTCACGTTTTATTTCTTTGTAAACAATTTTTGTCAATAATTATGTTTATTTGTAAAACTTTGACCTGTATATAATGTGATTCATAAAAGAAATGTTTTTTTTTTCTGGCCAATAACTTGGAAAATAATGTACTCATATCAAAATATATACTAGTATTCGAAGGTGTTAAATTTGTGAATACTCTCTCCTTCAATTTATATAACTTCAACTTTTTATATAAGCATTGTCATTTTTTTAATTGTGTTTTGACTCTTTATTAATGGCTACATATGCTAATTAAAATTATGAATAAGGGCCTGTTTGGTGTCGTTTTCTGTTTTTTTTTTTTTAAAACCAAAGTCCTATTTTTGAAAACCAGAAAAAATGGTTTTTAGTTTTTAGTTGTCAGTTTTTATTTTTTGTATGACTTTATAGTTACAAATAATTTAAAGTTAATTTTTAACTCATTTAACTAAAAATTTTAGGCAAAAAAACCAAAAACTGAATACGGCAGTGATACTGAACAAGCCTTAAGCTTTTATAAGAGTATGTTGCGTCAAAATTTTAATGATATGAGTTTCATACGTACCTTTTCTTGATGTGCATTCGGCGAGGGGAGAAAATAGAAGTAGGTGGGTTGGGAGGAAATAGGACTAAGTGGGCATGGGTTTAACGAAATTAGAAGTGCTAGAATGTGGTTAGTGAAAAAGTTGAGAAAATGGTTGTATATAAACAAGTTGGAATGTTTGAGGGTATTTTGTGCAAGTCGAAAAGTTCAGGGATACATTAGAAAAAGTCGCAAAGTTCAGGGGTACCATGGATAATACACCTAATTTTAAAACGCGTAGCAAGTTCTATCCTTGCCGGTTAAACCACTTATTTCTTTTTTTTTTTTTACCAAAACCATAATGCAATAACTAAGCCTATTTCACAATGATTTGGGGTTGACAAGAATAAAGCGTCGTTTGTATGCAATGAAAATTTAAATGTAGAATACGGTACAAAAAATTTCAGGCATGAAAAAAGAATTAAAGAAAATGGGACATTATTAGAACAAAATTTAAGAAATAAATCGAGAAAATTAGGACGAAGACCATAAACACATACAGTATGGTTTTTATAAAATTCTATTCCTCATCATGAAAAGAATGCTATGGTCACTCTTCCAAGGAGAGTGATCATGGACACTCGAATTCTCATTAGTTGTAAGGTATGAATGTTTCAATTAATGCACTAAATAAATGATCTTTATTTTGCCCAAGGAGAGTGATCATATATATCATCACCCAATTTTAATATTAATGTGTATTGATAATTAATCAGATGATATCAATGCCTTTTTAGTGACTAGTGAGGTTGGAGCGCTCATCTTTGATATGCGTATGTGAACATTACTTTTCAAATGGATTGAAATCCACCGGATTTGAAAAATAACTCTAATTTTTTTCAAACAACCGAAAAATGAGCAAATATCAATACGTTGTCTATTAGGATTGGAACCATTGACCTCTCACTTACTTATTCATCACATTACCAGTGTGCTAACTATTACTTCATGCATATTTTTAAAACTCATACTATAAAAAAGAAAGAACCAGTCCAGATGAATGTCAATGATGGCATCAGAACCTACATTTAACAATTAAATAATCCGTCATCTAGCATAATTACAAAAAATTATGGTCGAAAATTTTGGCAAGAGATATGGCCGCATTTATATTATTTCCAAATATAAATCATTCAATCTTTTTTATTCTAGGTAATATATAAAAAGAATCTCATGACTAGTAATAATAAAGGTTGGGTCAGATTATGAATGGTCGTACTTATCGATGCGTGCTTCGCTACCGTTTGGGGGTGCCTTTATTCACCATGGATTACCCGTGCTTTGCTTGCTCGCGGGTCTTTGTGGGTGACATATTTGGGGATCATGCTGTTTCGTGTACAGGTGGCGTCAAGCATCGGCATAATGCTGTTCGTGACACGCTGGTTGACGTCTGTTATCGGTCAGGAATCTCAGTTGGAAGGGAGGTTGACATTGGAATGATTGGTGCTGATGGTCGACCTCTTCGTCCAGCGGACATGCTACTTTATTTTTGGGACAGAGAGCGCGACGTTTGCGTCAATTATAATGGGTCGTCGCCTTTCACTCATACGAGATTGACCGATTTCGAATCAGGTAAGGTGGTGCGGGAAGCGGCCGATCGTAAGCGTGCTAAGTATGAGTCTAGGTGCACTGCTTTGGGTTATGATGGATTCCTTCCCTTCTTTTTCTCTTCTTTGGGGGAGTTGGAGCCTAGAGTTGTTGCTATACTTAAGCGGATCCAACAGTTCTCCAGGACGCAGGATATTGGTGCGCAGGCTGCAACTCATATATTTACTGGGATTGGTTTTTCCATAGCAATGGGTGTGGCGCTCAGATCGTATCTTAGCTCCCCACCAATTTCTTGTAAATTATTATTGATTTTTAGTTATAATAAAAAAAAATAAAAAAAAATAAAAAAAATAAAGGTAAAAGAAAGCTAGCCGAAATTTTGGTATAATATATGGCTGAATTTTTAAAAATAGAATAAAAATCTTCTACTTCTTTCTTATGAAAAACGGCATTTAATTTTTCATGATTCGGAAACTAAAAGAATAAAAAGAAAATGGCATGTAGACCGTATACATACCCTAAATAAATTTAATTCCGGATAGAATATATTATGGATACGATTGTGTAGAAAGAAATTCAAAAAAATTATAACTGATAGGAAATAAGAAATTTTTTTTTTGAAAAAGTTCCATTCTGCACAGCGGCCCTTTTTGTGGTGAATATGAAAAAAAACAAATAAAAAAATTATAACGTACGGGTCGTGTTAAGGATTAGAAAAAAGTATAATAGCGAATATGAGGATTAACAAAAAAGTAGGATTGAGAAAATAGGAAGTGATAAAGATTAACAAAAAGCAAGAGTGATGTCCCAAAATATAAATGATAGTCGACATAACATTCGAGGCAATGACATTGATAGATACAAATCTCTTCCCACGCACATAATCTCCTTCAAAATGGAAACTTATGAAGCAATATCAACTTCACAACTCACTATTGAAGCAACACCACTTGAAGTTCAATAAACAATGCGGGGCTTTTGACAATAGACAGAAGATCGTCCAGACGAAATATACGACTACAATCAGCATCTTCAAATTCAGAGGTCGAGTAATTAAGTAAGTTCTCGGAATGGATACTCAAGGTGGGGAACGGCGAGGTGACACAAGCTAATGAAGGCGAGGAGACCCTAGAGATTTCAGATGACACGGGTTCATAAGCCTAATGTAAGACTACCTATTTTGTGATTTTCATACCTTATCACTTATAAATTCCTTTCTATATTTCTTAAATGCGAACATTTACCAATGTAATAATTTTATTTTGTCTCTATGAATCCAATTAGTTTTTTGTTAAATAAAAAATAACTCACCTCAAAAAATTAAATGTCACATATTCCTAGAATGAAGGAGTATATACATAGACATTTAAGAAACTCGTGCACGAGTTCATAAGCTAGTTTAATTTTGAAACCTAAAACAATCTTGTTGTTGTATGATAAATTCTGGACAACATTTACGATCCTGCAAATTTTGATTGTGTTATTATCTCTCCTGAAAAGTTACACTCGATCACCATACGACATCGAGCTAGGTAAGCTAGTGTCTTTTGACCCTTAGACCTCGTTTGATAGGGCTGTAATATCTTTTGATTATGATCTTATTTGATTGCTTCTAATCTAATCTGATCTTATTGATTACTCCTAATATAATCTAATTTAACTATATTTCGACGATTTATACAAACAAATAGACTAAATTCATTGATCGTTATTTGAACACTTCTGATCTATCTGATCTGATTTAAATGAATTTGATATGATCTTATCGGATTTAATTTGAACAATCTCGATCTGATTTGAACAATCGCGATCTGGTTTGAGTATTGCTTTTATGAAGTCTTATCAAATGGGGACTTAATGACTTAATAACTTAATAATAGTATTCCAATGCACGAAAGAGCCATCGAAATTTAACTTGAACTCGCCATGAGGGCTGCCAAGGTGCTTGACGATTTGACGTGCACGTCGCATGATTTGATCCTGTTCTTACAAGAGAGCTAGTGGCTGCGTGAGACGACGAAGTTGAAGCAGATTGTGGAGGGATTGGACATGTGGTAAGTATTCGTTAATATAAATGAAAATAGTGAGGAAATTGATAATATATCACACTGAGATAGTGGATAGCTTAAGGCATGTTTGGTATTGCAATAGAAAACCAAAGCCCTGTTTTTTTTTTTGAAAGAATTTAGGAATTTTATTCATCCATAAAGGGAATAAAATCGAGATCTTACAAAAATAGGAACCACTAGAAGCACCTAATTGGCACTTAAACTATCGACTATCTCGTCATTAACAACATTTTCTAGCCAACTATAAAGCCTAACACATACTAGATACTTGATACTAAAGACTATCACCTTACTATCTTGCTGAGAGTTTGCAAAAATCCTTCTCTCCAAATACAGTAGACAGTTGCTGCAATGCAACATTTCGCCCATTTGATTCTCCAATGCCTCTGATTCCGATGATTTGCCAGCCAATCAAGCTCATGTTTGAGCCTCCAACTCCTATTTTGCATCCCTAACCAAGTGAGAATGCTCTGCCAAATTTCAGCAGAGAAATCACTCTTAAAGAAGAGGTGACAGTGTGATTCTTCAGCTTTTTTGCAGAGTATACACCTATTGATGATAGGGAAAACCTCTTTTCTTGATATTATCAATGGTGGCTAACTTGTTTTTTTGGGGAACCACTTAATAAGACTTGTTGTGTTATGGTAGAACCACCTATTGGTGGATTCCGATTAAAGGCTACCGGATTTATCCTACGTGGCTTGTCAGAATGTTTGCGTGGCTGCTGACTCAATTTAAAAAAAATCATTTTGTCTCTCCTCTCTTAGATAAATCCCTATAGGTGAAACGTCTGCAAGTCTAATTTTTTTTTTAAATTCCGGCATTAAATATTGTAACTTTTGAAAAAGAAAAATATATCGATAATAGGAAAAATTGTGAGCAACCACCTTATAAAATACCACTTTTGACAAGAAGCACCTTATTAATTTGTTTGGATGCAGGACCACCTTACTTGTTACTTTCCATGTACTAGTCACACCTTACTCCATTGTTCGGCAAATTCATGGGGTTGACTGGTCTAATATGTGTTGACTTTGCTTAATTAGAACTAAACTAATGTAATTACGTGAATTAATCTTATTTATTTTATTTATTTAATTCATACAAAATTTACTAATTCATTTTCCCTAACTAAATTTGCCAAAAATCAAATTAGTTAGCCCTTAGCTAAAAAACTTAGAATTACATCCCTCCCCCCAACGGTTTTCCTCTATAAAAATAACCTCAAATGTCCCCTCCAAACACGATTCTCTCACCTCCAAAATGGCTTCCTTGCAATGACTGTTCTTTCCTCCAAAACAACGAGTCATAAGAGTTGGCTTGAACTGTATAGCAATGAAGAAAGTTATAACGTGGGTGGAAGTGTAAAAATGAGTGTGCAGAATTAGTTAATCTGATTTATTAAAATTTCCCATTTTTTTTCTTTTGCAAGGAAATTTGTTCTTTATTCATCCAAAAAGGGAATATAAAAAAGAACGACTTACAAAAGAACACCGGTAAACAAGTAAACTAACTTGTGGGGCTTTCGACCACCTCTTCTATTTTACAGTTTTTGATCAAAAAATAGATTCTAACACATACCACAAATTTGATCCTATCAACTATCCATTTTTTTGTGTGTTCTCCTCCCACGAAGATTCTCAAATTCCTCTTATACCATATGAAATAGATTGTGGCTGTCAATCCACAAACATCCCACTCATACCTCCAACTTATTCTCTTGGATTTCTGCTCTAAGCAATTGATGGATTTATTAAATTTTCTCATTTTAATTAAACTAAGCATTTTAGTTAATTGGAAACACTATTTTAGTTCGAAGTAATTTAATTAGAGCAAAAAAATATATTAATTAAACAAAGTCAACATAGATTCGGTTGGTCAACGCCTTTAATTGGCCGGCGTACAAATTAAGGTGTGACCAATAAAGTGAAAGTAACAAGTATGTCGAATCTTCACAAAACGGATTTGTCAAGGTGGTTTTTCACAAAAATGATAGTTTATAAGGTGGTTCCTCACAAATTTTCCTTACTAATATTAATTAGTTATACCATTAGCTACCCTTTTGGGCCTTGTGCGATTGGACTGCATTTTTCTGATTTGATTTGAATTGAACTGATCTGATTTGATTAGATTTGAATAAACTTGATTTGATTTGATCTGAACTGAATTAATTGATAAATTAACTGCAACAAGACGAATGAATAACTAGAAATAGACTAGATTCATTGATTGTTATTTGGATAATTTTGATTTGATTTGATTTGAATAAAACTGACCTGAATTGATTTGATTTGAAAACACTGTTGAATAAGTTGAATCGCACAGGGTCTTAGCCATCATCTACATTATTCACATCATCTATATGTCATTAGTGACGTCAATGCCACGTCAAACCTGTTATTAATGCCTAGAACAAAATTACACACTTAATTTTCAGCTAAAACATGACTAAAAAAACGAAAGAATAAACAAGCTTATTAATTTTTTAAATTTTTTATACTAATTTTGTATTCTACTAACACATTTTGGCTGGTTTTTGTCTTAATTCGATTAGGCGTACTGGTTGAGGTATATTTGAGCCAAAAGGATATGTGGGTCAAAACTTCGGATTAATATGTGTCATTGAACTAAAAACAGACTCATAACTAAAAATTAGCATGTTCATGACCAAAACATATGGGGTCAAGACTCACGAGTCCTAAAAATTGTATTTATGACTAATAAAAGGTTTTGACATGTCTCTTTTTTTTTTAATGCACATTCAAGAATTTCGAGTTTTTTTTTTTTAGTACTTTATTCGATTAATAAAGAAATGTAGTATACAAACGAGGTATTACCTAATCCCTCCAATTTAAAAAGATTCTCGTGTTTCCTTTATCAGTTTTGAGTTGGCGCGTTAGAGACTGTTTTTAGACCAAATGAAACTCATGTTTGCTTTAAAATCAAATAAACTTGGTAGATTGTAATGTAGAATGAAATAGTTACTCCTTTTTGCAGCAACTGAATGATTCATTTGGTCTAAAATATAGCTCCCAACATAGCTACTCAAAACTGAAAAAGTTTACAGGAAAATCTCTTTGGATCGGAGGAAAGTACATTATATAATAACAATGCTTATACCATGCTCCCAGGAGCACAAGGACCATGGTGGTCCTTCTCACGATGAAGGAGTAGGGATCACACTTAAAATAATTTAAAATCTATTTAAGTGTGGTTCCTACTCCTCCATTGTGAAAAATACCACCATGTTTCTTGTACTCCCGAAAGCATGGTAAAATTTGCGATATAATAATTGTACGGTACATAGACTAGTATTTACTACGGTTTATTTACAACTTGAAAGGAACATCTAGGTTGTCAAAACGATATGAAAAAAGAAGATGAAGAAAGTTTGATGGACCGCCAAAAGAGTCCAAACCACGAGAATTATTTGAGGGGAGCTGAGGTTAGAAAAAAATTGCACAACTAAGTAACTAACTACGTCATACATGGCCCCATGACAATGAAATCACGATCTTTCATTAGCTTGCACTAGTTTATGTAGCCGTGCAAAATTACAAGTGTAGTTATGAAATATAGGTGATTACTCATTTTTATATTACATTTTTTATTATTCGAATAAAGCATTAAAATTTTTGAAGGAATAGAAATTAATGATTGTACACTTAAAAAAACAATGGGAGACATGTCAAAATCTCTTTTTTTTACTTCAAAATTCGCTTGTAAAGACTCGTGACTCGATATTTTTTGCACGCAATGGTGTCGTGAACCGGTGTTTTATGACCAGTGGGCAGTGGCCCATATTATTCCTATTCCGTTTTGACCCACATATCTTTAGGTTGAATCTGACCCGACCAATAGACCTGCAATTTTTTTAGTATAAACCCGCTTTCTTAAGCCAGTCACCCACTATGTCCAATGTTATCACATACTAATCTGGCCCCATTTGGCACACATTTTTTTTCTACGTCATTATGACCCTTGACTCGCATTTTGGCTCTAGAGCCATTTTCTTTTAACCAGTCACCCGCTATGTTCAATGTTATGACTCACCCTGGTTAACACACATTTTTTTGTCAAACCTAACATGATACGTTAGCCAAATTTGACTCGTAATTAAGACAAAATGAAGTGAATTATACATACAATTAGTATAATAATCCATGTAGATAATGAAGCTTATATACTCTTTCTTTTTTCTTTAATAATTCGAATAAAGTGATAAAAAAAAAAATAATGGATGTACATTTAAAAAAAGTGTTACAATATTAGACATGTCAAAATCTGTTTCCGAGCCACCACTTCGATTTTTAAGACTCGTAACCCGCTATTTCCAATCACGAACACGATTTTTATAAGTCCTAACTCATATCGTTAATCGAATTGAAATTTACTTTCTCTAATAATTGATATTATTTCCTATATTTTAGCGTAAAACGTATTAAATGGGGTAGCTAGCCCTATTTCATTGTACATTAAACATGTTTGATTGAGTATCATCTTATAGAAGTTATGCTCGATTCAATGAAAACAATTTAATAAGTATAGAGAATTTATTTCATTACTTTACGTTTATGTACGTATTACAATTTATGACCCGTGATCCGCTATTTTTGGGTACCATTTTTTGTGAACTGTAATTCATATTAACCCCGAGTCCCCGACTACTTTTTAACACACTTTTTTTTTTTAACTTTAACCCCACCCGTTGACCCGTATCTTGAGTCAAAACGAAACAAAACCAAGATGTGTTGAAGTATATAGAAGTATCATAAAATTTAAAAAATTAAGTTTATGCTTCTTTTAAAAGAAAACGAAATCATCAATAGAATATTCATGTGGTAATACATACTGTAATTATAATTAATATTTTTTTTGATAATATCTTACTAACACATCTATTTGTAACATAATAAAATGTTTAATCCACATCAACAAATCGTGCACATATAACGTATTTAGGGAGGTCCTTAAATTAAGGATCGCAATCGTTGATTATTTATGGATTTTTTCTATAATAAATCAATCAAGTATCATTGAAAAATTATTCCTAAAACAATACTTTCGAAAATATTTCGAAACATATTTTCTAGTATATTGCGCTTATATATATTACTTCTTAAATTATGTTCATAAACTACTTGATTTTATATGATTAAGAAAATCTCGTCCAAACTTGTTTCCGAAATTATCTCATAAAACCTCAAATCCTTGATATATAACTTTGTTAATAAAAGAATTATAAAAAATCAGTTGTCTTGTTGTTTGAAGTGTTAAAATTGTTCAATTGGCTATTACTATATTTAAAGTTTAATACCCGTGCAAAATTGCACGGGCTGTCATATAATATAGGTGAAAATTTCTTTTTATACTCCAATCTTAGATCATAAAAGTGTTTTTATTAGCCTGATTAATAGGTGTGTATTAAACTTTAAAAAAGAGGAGCTCGATACACCCTACTAGAGCTGGACACGGGTCGGACCAGACCGTGCCTCGTGCCAGCACGGCGGGCCAAAGTCGTAGATTAGCACGGTCCCGGACACGGTTACCGTGCCACCGTACCGTGCCCGGACCATGCCAAATATTTGTAATCTCACTGTGGCACGGCGTTGGGCACGGTGGCACGGCGTGCTCGGGCCGTGTAATACCGTGCCAGGCCGGTCGGTCTAATGGACTTACAAAGCCAAAGAGAAAGCAAGCCCATCACAGTAGGCTGTGTAAGCAAGCCCACCTCCTAACAATTCCTTCAGATTAAGTCCTTTTTATAACCAAACATTTGCCCACATCTTCTTCTTCTAGTCGATGTGGGACAAACAATTCACACACTTTTTTTTTCCTTTTCAAAGACTGTTGTTAGCTTAATTTGTGATATTATGCTTTAATGTTAGGTAAGTATTTGTATTCTCTACTAGTATGTAGTTAGTTATTTAATAATGGAAGATCAAAGTACACTTATCTTGTGTGGAAAAAATAGATTGGCTAGTCAAGGTTATGAGTTTATGATTAAATGAGTATGAATACAGTCGACTTTTACATATATATATGTATTGGGTATTCGGGTGTAGTGGAACTAGGTTAACTCCAAATTATATCGAGTTCAAGAAACAAGAAGATATATATATATATATATATATATATATATATATATATATATATATATATATATATATATATATATATATATATATATATACCTGTCCTTAGGTGAGTACTGCGCACCTAATTATAGCCGTCAGATCCATTAAATTGGACGCTCCAGATTAAACCAGCTGTCCCTCCATTTAAAATCAAAATTAGTCTCATCGTCTGTCATTCTTTCCTCTCATTTTCAACCGCTTCCTTCCCTCTCCTCTCATTTCCTCTCATTTTCTCTCTCCTCTTTCACTTTCTCCGATACCTCGCCGCCTCCTTCGCCGCCGTCGCCATTGCCTCTTCGCCGTCGCTGTCCCCATCGCCTTTCCGCCGTCGTTGTCGCCTCCTCGTCATCCTCTCCACCGTCGCCTCCATCGCGTCTTTTATTATCTTCGATGTCGCCTTCTCGCACCTCTTCGCTGTCACCGCCGTCGATTTTCTTTCTCGCCGTCGCCACTCACCTATTTTGCGGCCGATCTTCATGTAATTTTACTTTATTTTTTAACCTGAAAATGATTTGATTATGCTAGGTTTTAATTTTATTTGTAGATCTGATGATTTGATTGAATGATTGTTCGAATTACAGGGACGACGGCGACTTATCTCTGCCGCCGCCGCGCTGCTGTCTCCTCTCGATCTAATTCTTTGTCCGTCACATCGTCGCTGCCACCGCCTCCTCCGTCGCGTCCGGTGCACGCGCTGCGAAGAAGTTATTCCGGCGAGATTTGATCGACATCAACGATGATCTCAGGTTAGTTTATCATCCTACCTTTTTAATTAACTCATCTTGTGCGGTTGCGGTTGTTGTTGTTGTTATCTGTGGAGGCGGTGGTGGCGGTCACTGGTTGTGGTGGCGGTGGCAGTGGGTGTCCATACAGTGACACGGGGTTGTGCATACAATGACACGAGGTTGTGCATACAATGACACGGGGTTGTACATAGAATGACATAGGGTTGTGCATAGAATGACACATGTTGTGGTTGTGGTTGTGGTTGTGGTTGTGGTTGCGGGTGCAAGTGCGAGTGCGAGTGTGGGTGCCATAGAATGACACGAGTTTGTCATTAGAATGACATGTGTTTGTCAATACAATGACACTATGCGCACTTCGGTGTTATCGGTGATGGTTTGCCCATAGAGTGACATGGGTTTGTCAATAGAATGACACGGGTTTGTCCATAGAATGACACAGGTTTGTCCATAGAATGACACTAGGACACGCGATGTTATTGTTCGGTTCATTGTATGAATTGTGGTTTTGATAGCTCATTTGGTAAAGCATTTGTGTACATACACGAATGTCGTAGGTTCAATTCCTACATGAGCTCTAAATTTTCATGTCACTCTATAGACTTTCTGTGTCATTGTATGTAAATGTCATTCTATGGATATTTTGTGTCATTATATGCGAGTGTCACTCTATGTGACACTGTGTGTCACTCTATGGCGGTGCGCAGTTCTCACGCGAGCAGGAGTTCGCACCTGATCTCGCCTGTATATATATATATATATATATATATGGGCACGATCCGGTAGGAAGTTATATATGGTGAGAAATGAGAAGTACTTATATTAGATTATCAATATCTGAGATTGGCACCTACAAAATCAATAACACATTTAAACAAAAGGCATTTATTCTTAAAAAATGTGCTTTTAATTCAACAAAAAAATACTTTTATTCTTATAAAATTTTATTATTACAAAATGTACTTCTAATTTAACAAAATGCACTTTATCGTTTTAGTTTTGTGAATTGTACTTCTAATTTAACAAAATGCACTTTGTCGTTTTAATTTTGTAAAATGCACTTCTAATTTAACAAATTGCACTTTGTCGTTTTAGTTTTGTAAAACGCACTTCCAATGTAACAAAATGCACTTTGTCGTTTTAATTTTGTAAAATGCACTTCCAATTTAACAAAATGCACTTTGTCGTTTTAGTTTTGTAAAATGCACTTCTAATGAAACAAAATGCACTTATTTTTATAAAATGCATTTCTAATTTAACCAAATGCACTTTCTCGTTTTAGTATTATAAAATGCACTTCTAATTTAACAAAATGCACTTTGTCGTTTTAGTTTTATAAAATGCACTTCTAATTTAACAAAATGCACTTTTTCGTTTTAGTTTTATAAAATGTACTTCTAATGAAACAAAATGCACTTTGTCGTTTTAGTATTATAAAATGCACTTCTAATCACACAAAATGCACTTTGTCTTATAAAATGCACTTCTAATTTAACAAAATGCACTTTCTCGTTATATTCTTATAAAATGCACTTCCAATTAAAAAAAAAAAGACACACTTCAAATTTTAACAAAATGAATTTAGTCGTTTTATTATTAACAAATTAAAATACACTTACATTTTTACAAATTGCGCTTTCAATATAACAAAATGCATTTAGTCGATTTTCAATAATAATAAAATGCATTTGTAGATGAAATAAAATGCATTTTGAATAAAATGCACATTGAATTAAGATAAAATGCATTTTAAATAAAATGCACTTGAATTAAATATAAAATGCATTTATTTAGTAAATTAACTAATTTTCTCTCTCCTCCTCCCCTCCCCCTCCCCAAACCCTACCACCACATAAACAACCCCAACCGCTACCACGACCGCCACTGACCATCGCACCAACCACCACCTAATCCCGCTCCACCTCCCCCACCGTGTTCACCGTCCTCCGGCGAGCCGAAGCCCCATCCTCTGCGACACATCCACCGCCTCTTCATCCCCCATTTTCCCTCTCATACGTTTTCTCTCCCCTCAAATCACTCCCCAAACCCTAACCACCACCGAAACAACCTCAGACGCCACCATGACCGCCTCTGACCACCACCGAAACAACCTCCGAGGGCACCCGAATCTCCTCCCTCGTCCAGCGAACCAAGTTGCGACCTCCACCACCAACTCTGCCATCACCGCCCCCTCATTTCCCCTCAATCAATCAATGAATTCATTTCGCAGCAACCACACGACGGCCAATCAATCAATCTCTCTCAATCAATCAAGACATCCTCGACTTCAGATTATGTGCGAAAACGAAAAGAAATTACCGGCGAGCGTGTAGATCGACGGCGTAGAGGTAGGGCGGCAGCGGCCAGATCTGACGAAAACAAGAGCGAAAATCGCGAATTAAATGATGATTTTCGCGATGGTGTACTGCTCAAATGAGGCCGATGATTAGCGCAAATTATCGGAGTCGGCCGCTTTTATCGTGCCGACGATAGCGGTGGTCGGAGTGCGACGCCGACGGTGGTGGTCCAAGGTGTACGACGGCGCGGCCAGATTTGAAGAAAACGCGTGTGAAATTAGAAGAGAAGAACTTGATTTTCGCGGCGGAGGAAAGGCGAGCGAAGGATGATGGTGGCCGACGAAGACTCGCCGTCTCGAGTGGAGTCGGCCGCTGCTATCGGCGCCGACAATGTCGGTGGTCGGAGTGTGACAGTGGCGGTTGCGTGGTGGTAGGGGGTAGGCCGTGGAGAGAGAAGGGGGAAAGAGAGGAGAGAGAAAGATGTGATTGAAATTAGTTTGGGTTTTTTTTTGGAAGACTGATATTAGTTTGGGTTAGATTTTTTCTTTTGTTTTAATAATTGATATGAACCATTAGATTTAGGTAGTATGGATGGATGAGATAACTTCCTACTTCTCACCATAAGAACACTTCTTATGGGAACATCATCCTATATATATATATATACAGGCGAGATCAGGTGCGAACTCCTGCTCGCGTGAGAACTGCGCACCGCCATAGAGTGACACAGAATGTCACATACAATAACACACGAGCGTATTATACGCAAAAATTAAAAAAAAAGAGATAGCAACCTTCCCTCTTCATTCCCGTCACTCTCTTCACTCACTTTCTCTCTCCTCTTCCTCTCATCTCCTCTTCTTTCTCTCTCTTCCAAAATCCCCAAAAAACTTACAAAAATTCATCAAATTTCTCAAATCTGGGTTTCGAATTTACATAGAATCACTGCCAGTTTAGATCAATGATGAAGAAAGCCTAAAATCAGGTTCTTGAATCGAGAAGATGATGGTAAAATCAGGCGAAATCGCGATCTCCATTTGTTCGATTCGATCGGATTTAGTAACGGCTATTGTGTAAAGATCGAGACGAGATAATGCATCACGAAATTTTGATTCAATTAATTTGCGTGCTGATGAAGTCAAAATTCTAGGTAAGTATTCTTTACATTTTGATCTTACTTTTTTCGATTTTATGTAATCTTTGCGGATTTTGATTTTGTTAATCTATATACGTGACCTATTTTGATTTTTGATTTGTTCATTCATTTGTTCTTGTTTGTTCGTGTGATTCTTGATTTTTGGATTTGTAATTTCATGGAAAGTACAATGACACCAACCTAACAGTATAATGACACTATGTTTCGAATATGAGTTGAACGATCTAATTTTAGTATTAAATTTGTAGTTTTGAGATTTTTAGATTTCGTGGAAAATACAATGACAATTACTGAAGAATAAAATGACACTAGGTTTAATTTTTTGTCTCATGTGTCACTGTATGGACAAACTTGTGTCATTGTATGGACAAACTTGTGTCACTGTATGGACAAACCTGTGTCACTCTAAGGGCAAACCTGTGTCACTCTATGGACAAACCATTCGATGTTACACGCAGGAAACTAATTGTGTCATCCTATGGACAAACGTGTGTCATTATATGTTAAAAGCAGGAAACTAGTTATGTCATTCTATGGTTGTGTCATTCTATGGTTGTGTCACTCTATCGACAAACTTGTGTCACTGTATGAACAAACGTGTGTCATTCTATGTTAAACGCAGGATACTAATTGTGTCATTCTATGGTTGTGTCACTCTATCGACAAACTTGTGTCACTCTATCCTTCTATGGTTGCTTGGTGACCTGATTTTGAGGAAGTAAGTTCCTCTCTGTCCTTCATGTTTTAATAAAATGACACTAGGTTTGAGATTAATTTTTTGGGTGATAACAGTCTGTGTCACTCTATGGACAAACGTGTGTCACTTGATGTACAAACTCGTGTCACTCTATGTACAAACGTGTGTCATTGTATGGTTGTGTAATTCTATGAACAATTGTGTGTCACTCTATGGACAACCCTGTGTCACTTTATGGCTGTGTCATTCTATGTCGGTGTCACTCTATGGAGGAACGTGTGTCACTCTATGAACAAACGTGTGAGGTTCTGAATTTAATCTATATTATGCTGATTGGTATGAATAGCAGCCTATTAGCTCAAATTGGTAGAGCATCATGCGGTTGCATGAATGGTGTGGGTTCAACTCCCACATATGCCATGTGTTAGAGCACTTGTCTGGATTTTTTTTGCAAGTTATTGTGTTGATCAAGTTCTTGCGATCCTGATCAAAGTAGTCACTTCTCCTACGTAGTAAATTGTGACTTTGTGCCTCGCTTTTATAAGATAGCTGCAAAAGCGACTACATCGTCTGCCATAACATCAGTGCTGCAATTCCTGTTGAATCTATATGGTCTCAAGGTGAAACACATCCTCATCTTTTCTTTCTATGTGCATGTGTTCTCGTTTGACTTCACGCTGCTATTGTACAGGCTTTCTTACTTGTGTTGTCTGAGATGGGAATGTTGTATTGAGCTAGTTATTGTGTTGGTGAAAATAGAAGGGTCCAAGCTAGGTTTGCTTTCCAAAAATTCATTCAAGAAGATCAACATATACATAATGTTTTTACACTTTATGGGGCTGGAGGACTAAATAAATGAGAGCTGAATGTAAAACAACAACAACAAACATCTTTAACCTCACGACAACATCTCTGTGCTCCTTCAGTGCTATCTGGACACATCGCAACGATACCATACATTCAATCTTGCTGCCATTCATACTCGGAAATTCATAAATGAAAACTTGAGCGTGCTCACCAATGCTTATCAAAAACAATGAGAACAAATTCTCTTCAAACTGTCAACCTTGTTCGAGGATCTACAATAGATTAAAAGATTTCTAGGAATTTCTAGCTGACGTGGGAGTTGAACCCACACCTCGTGCCTTGCACGATACTCTTCCTATTGAGCTAGCCATCTTTCAAAGAGAAAACAAAAGGCACGACGCTACTACTCACAATCTAGAAATCAGAGATCATAAAAGTATCTCCTCCACCACCCCAATTTGCTATATCTCCAACAATGCGACCACACCACAACAACCACAACTAAAACAACCACCACCACCACAACTACAACGACAATTACATGATATCTATGTCACAAGTAATGCTCAAAGAACTCTCACATGTAATCCACAGAAATGTGGACTATACATACAATACACAAGAGTGTCCATCCAGTGACACCGACTTGCCAAACAATATCAAAAGAGTGTCCATACAGTGACACCTTCATCCAATGACATAAGAGTGTCAATACAATGACACAAGAGTTTCAATACAATGACACAAGAGTGTCCATAAAATGACAACGACTATCCATACCACGACAACTAGTGTTCATCCAATGCACCGATTATCCATACAATGACATCGATTATCCATACTATCACAAATATAGCCCATAGAATGACAGCTTTTGCTTCTAGCAAAAAGTTCAATGTAGCACACATAAAACAAATTTACGCAGCAATGAAAGTTTCTTTAAGGCATTTCATCAAACACCTGCTACTCATTTCTAGCACTTTCTCAGCAAATTACTCAATCGTATTAAATAATCTGATTATTCAACCGAATCAAATAATCTGATTATTCAATCGAATCAAATAATCTGACAAAAATTCAATTCATATGTAATTCAATAATCGAAATCTGTAACAATTGAAATTAAAAGAATTAAAAGTTGAATCTGTAATTAAGGAGTGAAAAAGAGAATTTACCGTCGGATTTCGCGAATATGTCGGAATTCGCTGCCGTCGCCGGACTTTAGGAGAGAGAACAGATGCAAATGAAAGTGACAAGCCGCACCGAATCGCCGTCGTTATCGCACTCCTCTGAAGCAACAATTTTCTGGCGATGACGAAGAGGACCGCAACAGAAGTGCGTTGATTGACGGCGATGGACATATTTTATTTGAGTTGCAGGAGAGAGAAAATGTCGAACATATTTGAAGAAGGTGGCGAAGGCGCCGCCGAAGGGGAGTAGCGAGGAGAGAGACCGTAGCAGCGTGTACCAGACGCAACAAAGGTGGCGGTGATGGCGACGGAGGTGGCGGTTGCGGCGTCGACGCGAGGAAGTAGGTGAGATGAGAGCACAGGGGAGGAGAGAGAAGGTGTCGAGGAGATGGAGAGTTGGAGGAGAGAGAAATGAAAAAATTGGAAATGATGGGGAATTGGGGAAAGATTAGGAAACCAGTTTCTTTTCTAGTTGAAGACAGGTGGCTTAATTCGGAGCGTCGAAAATAATGAATCTGACGGCTATTATTTGGTGCGCAGTACTCACCTAAGGATGGGTACTCTTATGATCCTCACTCTATATTATATATATATATATATATAGGATTATTGGATTTATTGTTTACATGTCCTAATTTCAAATTACGCGACTTTCTTTACACATAAGTTGGATTGGATTATTGGACCATTTTACTCGATGTTAATAAGTATGGTGATGAATTGAGTGATGATATATAAACATTGAATTGTTGGCTAAAAGAAGACCAATGCACTACCATATGACACTTGGGTGTAAGGTAAAAGTTTGTAGGGAATAGAGATACATTTCAACACAATACGTTAAACATTTATGTGAGGTAGCTTAATTCGACAACATATATACATATACATTTGAATACAAGTCTACAACTACTCGTCAAGAAATTACAAACAATCAATTGTGCTGTTTAATAATGACCATAGAGAATTGGTACATGAGATGAGATCGACTTCCATAACACCATTAACTATGACTATAATTTACATATTTGTACCACTACTATATCTCTATATCACATAAATCACCAACTAATAACGTAGGGGTGACAAAATAGGTGATAAAATGCTTGCTTGTGAAAATGAGAGATGATGAGATATGATATTATGTGTATAATGAAAAAAAAAATTTGAAAAAAAAATGGAACTAAAATTTGTCCCACATCGACCAGAAACGGAAGATGTGGGCAAATCTTGCATTATAAAAACGTTCCAGCGGCTGACTTGAAAGTACACCAAGTTGGGCCTATCATCCCTGGCTTAGTGGGTCTTCAATGGCCGTGATTTACGCATTGGCTAATTGGGCCGTGTTGAACCATGGCTAATTGGGCCGTGTTGAAACATGGCCAAGTCACATAATACTGTTTTTTATTTTATTTGTCAAGCTTTCGGAACGTGCCTCGGGCCGGCTGAAAGCGGGCCTATAGCGGACCATGTCCGCCGTGCCACGGGCCGTGCCGTGCTTAGGCACGTTCATATACCCAAAAGCACAGCCATGGCACGACCTAAAGCCGCCGTGCCTCGGGCCGGGCTGGCACGGTGCTTAAGCGGGCCGTGACCGTGCCATTGCCGGACCGGACCGACGAACGGGCTGTAAGCGGGCAGCCGGCACGGCTGTCCAGCTCTACACCCTACTTTGGGTAATAAACATGTTTTTTTTATTACCAATCTCATATTGATGTGAACCCATTTCAAACCGATTTAACCATTCACTAATACAAAATTAAGACGGGTTAGACACATGACACGAAGAAGACATGTAAAGACAATTCACTAATACACGAAGTCATGATTTTGCTTTTTTTACAACCCGTGACCCGTTTCATTTTAATCAAAGTCCTGTTCTTATGACTGGTGAGGGAGTGACACACATGTGTGTGGGTTAATTTAACTCTACCCCAACATGTTAAGCCGTAATAATTAAGTTAAAAGATATAAAACAACATATGATTAGGTTATAAAGCAGCAGCAACAGCATATAATAGAGGCAGATTTTGGGAAAGACAAAGATTCTCCATCACCTCCAGCTGACATTGTTGATGAAATGGGTTTAAAAACAGTTATCATGAAAAGCAAGAAGCAAAGGAGCATTGAAAACCCAACAGGCCTGATTACTAACAGATTTGCAAAGCTCATTACTGAAGGAATAACAAAATCAAGGAATGAAGGAAAACTTGGCCTGAGGGAGGACTTGGTTGATCTAGGGGAGGGGAAGCCACCTGACATACCCCCCCATCAGATGAGAATTCTATCATGGAATGTCAGAGGGCTTAACCAAGCCCTCAAGCAGCAGGAGGTGAAGGACCTTCTGTGGAAGAATAAGGTAGAAGCAGCTGGTATTATAGAAACTAGGGTTAAAGAGAAGAATGCCAATAAGATTATGAGGAGTAGATTTAGTAGATACTCGCATATTAATAACTATAGTATGCATCCTAATGGTAGAATATGGGTTTTGTGGAACCCTCAAATCATAAAGTTTGAGGTTATAACTATTGAGGAGTAGATTATCCATGGGATTGATACAAATCTGATGTCAAACTCTTCTTTCTATCTCTCCATTGTATATGCTAGAAATGATAGTGTGGGAAGGAGAGAACTGTGGGATCAACTATGGATGCATAACACTGGTAATCCATGGATCGTAATGGGAAACTTTAATATTGTGAAGGATGGGAGTGAGAGGACTGGAAAGCTGCCTCCAAACATCCAAGATATGGCAGAGTTTACTGAACGTTTAGGGAAATGTAATTTGGAGGATATTCAAGGGCAAGGGAATTTCTTGACATGGACTAATAAGCAGGAAGGGGATGATAGGATGTGGGAGAAACTAGATAGGGCTCTGGGAAATGATAGGTGGCTCATGACCTACTCTGCATCATATGCAGATTATCTTCCTCCAGGGATATCTGACCACTCCCTTGTTATGGTCACAATAGCTGATGAGGAGAAGATAAAGAAAGGCTTTAAGTTCCTAAACTGCTGGATAGAGCACCCCCAATACAAATATGTGGTTCAAGAGGCATGGAACATCAAGGTAAAAGGATCAGCAATACATAGACTCTTTGAAAAGCTGAAAAGAGTGAAATATGCTTTGGGGAAGTTGAACAGGAGCTATTACTCAAATCTTCCTGAGAGAGTGAAAAAATGTAGGGAAAAGTTAGAGGAGATTCAGACACAGCTTGGGAATAACCCAATGGATTTGGCTCTTCAAGAAGCTGAGGATCAAGCTAAAGTTGAGTATTGTAGCATCAAAAAAGCACAACTAAGTATGCTTCAACAAAGAGCAAAGATAAGAGATATCAGCCATAATGACTGCAACTCCAAGTATTTTTATGCAAGGATTGCTATCAGAAAACATCAAAGTATTGTGGGGAAGATTGTAGATGCTAAAGGTAAGATCCACACTGATCAGGGTAATATTGCTCAAGCTTTCATTGAATACTATACAAGTTTGCTAGGGGAAGAGAAGTAGGTTTTAGAGGTTGACAGACACTTTATTTCCAGGAGTAGTAAAGTGTCTGAAGAGTGGAATGAATATCTCATAAGGGACATCACTGAAAAGGAAATCAGACATGCAGTTTTTTTTTATCCCGACAAAAGCCCTGGTCAGGATGGTTTCTCAGCTGGTTTCTTTCAATCAGCCTGGGATACAATTAAGCTGGATTTCTGCCAGGCTGTGGATCAATTCTTCAGAAAGAACAAGCTTCCAAAACAAGCTAATGTGACTATTATATCTCTTATCCCCAAAAAAGAGAATGCCTCAACAGTCACAGACTTTAGGCCAATTTCATGTTGCACAACTTTTTACAAAGTTATCAGCAAAATTTTGGCTAATCGACTGCAGAAAGTGCTTCCGGACTTAATAGGGAATGAGCAGACAGCTTTTGTCAGCAATAGATGCATCTTTGACAATATTTTGGTCTCTCAGGGTCTCATTAAAGGCTATGGAAGGAAAAAACATTTCTCAAAGATGCTTGGTAAAAGTGGATACTAAAAAGGCCTTTGACTCTTTAAACTGGAAATTTGTGGAGAATATGATGTAGACCATGAACTTTCAAGCCCACTTCATAAAATGGATTATGGGGTGTATTACTTCTACATGGTTCAGTCTGAAGATTAATGGTGCAACTAGGGGTTTTTTCAAGGGCATGAGTGGAATTAGACAAGGTGATCCACTATCACCTTATATATTTGTCTTGAGTATGGAAGTTCTCTCAAAGTACTTAAGGGAAATGCCAAATAAGCCGCAATTCTCATTCCACCCAAAGTGCTCAAGAATAAAGCTAACACACATGGTGTTTGCTGATGATCTGATGATTTACACTAGAGGGGATGTCCCCTCTGTCAAAGCTGCTAAGGAATGTTTAGATGCTTTTGCTGAAATCTCTGGCTTAGTAGCAAACCCAGCAAAAACTGATCTCTATTTTGGAGGGGTGAGCAATAGTATAAAGGAGCAAATTTTGAACTGCACTGGTTTCTCAGCGGTTCTCTACCCTTTTAGATACCTGGGTTTTCCTCTGAACCATGGGAGACTGATAGCGGATATGTATACCCCTTTGGTTAGCAGGATTATTAGTAGCATCAATCAATGGTCAGCTAATCTTCTATCTTATGCCGGGAAGGTGGAGTTGCTAAATGCAGTTATTTTTGGGATTGAAAACTATTGGAGCTCGGGGTTTATGCTGCCGAAGCACATTATTCAGTTGATCAATTAGAGAAGCAGAAATTACATGTGGAATATTGAAGATGGATGCAGGAAATTCACTTTCAAGAGCTGGATTAGTCTCTGTTCTCCAAAGTAAGAGGGGGGGCTGGGAATCAAAGAAGTGTTGGCCTGGAATAAGGCAATGATGGCTAGATGGATTTGGAATGTAGAAATGAAGCAAGAAGGTCTATGGCTGGACTGGACTCACGCTTATTCACTTAGTAATACCGATATTTGGACAGTCCAGGCAAAGGGGAGTGACTCAGAAAGCTAGAAAGGCACCCTTAAAATAAGGGATGAAATTAAGATGCAGTGCAGGGATGTGGAGACTGCTCGGAGCACTATAAGGGAGTAGACTAAGGATGGAAAATTCAGGGTGAAGGAAGCTTATGAGTTCTTCAGGATACATTATAGAAAGCAGAAATGGAGCAGGATCATCTGGAACAACACGAATCTTCCGAAGCATAGGTTTACTATAAATCTGGCAGCACAAAATTGTCTCCCTACAGTGGATAATTTGTGTAGAAGAGGTATGGTTATTGTTAATAGATGCTATCTCTGCAAAAATGGAATGGAAAATAGAGATCACATGTTCTTCACCTGTGGGTATACGAGAAAGATTTGGAGGTGTATCCTGGATTGGATGGGCCTCAATAGGGATGGATGGAGCCTCAAGCGTGAATTGTGGTGGAGCTTTAGAAGGAAAGGCAAGAAGCATTGGAAATTCAACTGGTTCTGTGCAAGCTTGGCCTCAGTGGTGTACATGGTGTGGATGGAGAGAAATAGAAGAGTGTTTAGAGGAAGAAAAACCAGAAAATTGGATTGCGAAACAAATTAAGGAAATCATTAGTATCAGAATGTTAGCAATTACTAAAGAATGTATACATAATGAAATAGTAGATTGTATTAGCGAAAACTATTAATTAGTTATCGCTCTAGTGGCTATCTTTTTTGTAAGTCCGTCTTTTTTCCCTTTTGTATGAATAAAGACTACCATTCTTACAAAAAAAAAACATATGATTAGAGTTATTAACTAATAATTTGTCATTTAGATCACAAAAAAAAAAATAGCATAGAACTCGAGTTAACACACTTATAATAATATTCCCCCATTAAAAGTTATTGTACAAAATAAAAGTTTTACTATAATGAATAGTTTTTTTCTATTTGTTATCACACGTGCATGGGCTGTTATAAGGTATTCTTAATCACTGTACTCTGTTAGACCTGTTAAAACTTAGAGTTTAATTAACCGAGTAACTCTTCTCAATCAAACTCGTTTTTGGTAACTAATGTCAATGATATATACGACTTGTGACCCCTAATGACTCGAACCTGTCTTTGCCCGTATATTTCTTTGTCTAATTTGACCAAGTCTCTTGACCGGGATTTGAGCCGTGTAAATTACCCGTATTTAATTTGACCTTAATCGAACTTGTATCAGTTCAGATCAAATCAGATCAAGTTTATTCAAATCAAATAATATCCGTTCAATTCAAATCAAATCAAATCAGATCATAAAAATGCAGTTTAATCGCACAAGGCCTAAGTTAAACAACATATATATGACTTATTTCCGAATTATTTTTTACCTTATTCCGAATACATAGCCCCTATAATTTCTGTAAATTAAAATATTTGATTTGATTTTTTTAAGGATGTGATTTCAATTAGTTGTGGTTTTTTTCATCTTTTAAATTGACTGATTATATCCCTAATTTATTACTCTCTTGTTTAGCACCGTTTTCATGGGGAAAAAACTTTGTTTGTATTTCTTTAATTTAAAGAATATTCTGTTTTGTGAATAATATCGAAATCTAAGGAAATTGCAATTTATCGTTTAAATTTTATTGCCTTAAAATCCGAAAAAAATTGCAATATATTGTTCATATTTACAACCTTAAGAAAAATATTTTATGGTCATAGAAAATTGTATCTTTTTTCCAAATATTTGATTTTATAGTATTTATTTTGGGAAGTTTATGATTTATCCCGTATAACTGTCACGCCCCAAAACGAATATTGGAACATAACAGACGGCTACCCACAAGAATAGGCTAAGCCTTTCTCATTCATCTATCGTTGATGGGCCAAAACAAATGCTACAAAGTATTGTATATCCGACAATCAAAATACAGGCGGCTATAATCGCCATCTAGCAGAATTACAAGGTTAAACTGGTACGGGTATCTCACTTAAATTCCCAATCCAAGCTAGTGGTGGTCACCTGAAAAATAGTTTATTATTGAAAGGGTGAGCTCAATAGCTCAGTAAAAGACAATCTCTAATTTAACCGGATCAAGCAGGTGCTAAAACAGTAAGACAGATAATAAATAATAATCATAATACAATAATTCTCAACAGAGGGTAGTAATAGTTCTGGTTAGTTCAGAATTTCTCAGTCAGTGCCAGTTTAATCCCTTGGCAGGGCCAGACGGATATCCTCAGTTCACAGTTACCCAGAACATTAACTAACCCACAATTTAAAAGCTGATTAGAAAATATTCAGAATTCACAAAACTTGATCCTCTTTCGAAAATAGGCATTTATAGAGTTTACGAAAAATAATAATATAAGCTAAATCAGAAGAAAGTCCCTTACCTGATTCCTGAATTGCCTTGAGGATCCTTCTGTGCGTTTGCTCGCTCTAAGTAATAAAAATCGCGTAAGTTATTATTTAAGATTACTTTATTATTCCGACTGTATAGTTGATTAGCTCGCTAATTTACTGTCCAAGGGTCCAACGACGTCCGAATTCTAAAAGTGGCGTTTATCTAGTCAAATTGTTAATCGTTCTTTAGCGGAAATTATTCACTCTAAGATTATTTTCACCACTGGGGTAATTCTGCCGGATTACTTTTTGATCATGGAGTTACTATTTACCATTAAGATATTTTACTCTTCGGTTAGTTGTTAATACGGTGACGTTCAAAAACTGGGGTAATTTTGCCGAGTTACTTGCACCGTAATAACTATTTGCCACAAGGTTAATCAATTATCGAAAACGTGTAAGAAAATATTGACGGCGTTGTCTAACGATAATAATTTTGTACTAGTTTAAGAATTATACCTTGGTTACGTTAAGTGACGACGACTTAATCCGATAGAACCTCGCTAATAAAATATCACTTTTTGCACCTACGTAACAACTACTTTTTTTGTAAATTATCTTTATGAAATCTTACAACACTCGTAACTCACTTTATATGTGGTGTGCTTATGGTCTGACCCACTTCAGTTTGTTGTAACACTTCAAGTGTTTGGTGTGTCGAAAAAACGATCGAAGGACGAATCTATTTATAGGCAGTCGAAACAGGCGATCGAACTAATAGCACCAAATTTCACAGAGTTTGCAACAGGTAGTACGCAGTAAGAGGATTGATTTCCCAAGGCTACCCTAAGAACTAGGGGAAAAGACAAGCTTGTGATTTGCTCCTTCCCCTTTGGTTTTGTCCACTTTGTTTGATTCCGACATTTTCACTTTTACGCAAAACCCAAATTTCATCTTATCCCTTTTGTCTCCTTTCCCTTGTCCCTACTACTATCCAACATCCTTCTACTATTCTTGTTTGCAGAAGTTTAATAGGAAAGGAGGGTCATTACAATAACATGGTGGAATATTGCAGAGCAAAAATGGATATATTTAAGGATAATTTTAATTCGTTCAGATTACATTATCATTTCCATTGATTTTATTTTAGAATAGGCACTTCTGTTACACATTTTTATGCAAATTATATTTTTGAAATTTGCTACTCAATATAATTACGAAGATTTCTTGCCTAAAACTTTGAAATGTTCACTTTTTACGAAGCTAATTAGTAAACGTGAGATGGAATTATTTTGTACTGTAATTCCAAATATAGAGCTCATGTAAAGTCCGTAAATTAAGAGATTTCATTTGATTTTATAAGGAAAGGATTTCAATTAGTTGTTACATTTTTTTCTTTGCGATTGACTAATTAATATCTTTAAGCGTTTATATAATTGATTAATACTATCATGTTTTAATTTAACACCTTTTTAAGGGGGGGAAATTATGTTTGTATTTTATTTTTGTAGAAATATTTTGTTTCGTGAATAATATGAAAATCCTAGGAAATTATAATATATTAATAAGATTTTATTGCCTTTAAATCCGGGAAATTTCAATGTTCATATTTTATAACCTTATATGAGATTTTATTGCCGTTGCAGTTCCCAAATTTTTGATTGTATAGTATTTATTTTGGGAACTTTTTGATTTATCCCATGTATGAAAGGTTGTAATATATTAAGAATATAAATTGATATGTTTTAAGATAATTTTAATTCGTTCAAATTATATTCTCATTTCCATTGATTTTATTTTAGGATAGTATCTTTTGTTACACATCTTTTATGGAAATTATATTTTTAATATTTGTTTTCAATATTACGGTATTTTCTTGCCTAAAATTTTGAAATGTTCACTTTTTACGTAGCTAATTTTTGGTTAAATATTTATTGTAATATTCTGATAAATCAACGAAAAATGAACTAACATATCATTTAATTAACTAATTATATAAAGTATAAACCGATGATATTGCCTTAAAAAATGTAATTTTCGTCCATGAATGTGCAATCAAGTATATTTGACACTTTTCGTCCATGAATGTTGCTGGGAAAAAAAACTCTAAAAAAGAGTACATTATCAAACATATATGAACCAGAAGATATTGTTGAAAAAAAGTCAAATGACAAATCCCATCTTGATAACCAAAACTTAGCAACATGCTCATGAGATTACAATTTCGACACAAACTAATAAAAAAAAATGGATACAAAAACATTAAAAGAAAATGAATTTAGTCATGGTACGTTGGTACATGAAAAGGTGTAGGATGCTATGAGAATGGATGTGTTGTGTTGTCCTTTTATATACTCCCTCCATTCAACTCCAATCTTCCTATTTACCATATTGGGGAATTCAAGTCCAATCTTCTTATTTCCTTATTTGGTAATAAGTTTCCCATATTACCTTCATCCATTCAACTTGCACATGAACATCAATCTATTTGGCCCACCAAATGGACAACAATACCCTCTCTTTTTCTATTGTTATATGTATTCCTAAAACTTTGTGCATTTTAGGTTAGGAAGATTAGACTTGAATGGAGGGAGTAGTAGGAAAGAAGTCTAAACTCACCAAAACCCTAGAAAAAAAAGTAAATCCTCATCAAGAATTAATTTTTTTTTTGTATTGTTATAAACGCTTTTGTTCAAATATGACATGATTATAAAGATTTGATTTTCTAATTGATTGTTTTTTCCGGTTATAATTAAAAAAATTATTTTATTTCCGAATCAAATTTAAATATTTGAAATTTTTTTGTAAACTGAAAGATTTGATGTTACATTTTAGGTATTAAATCAAATTTAAAAGATTTGATTCCGGTTTGTAAGATTCGATTATATATTTTTTTTGCCCGTTTTTTAAGGATAAATATATTTAGATCCAAATATGGCGCACGATTATATTTTCCAAAAATAATTATGGACAATATTATATTTGCTGCAGATTTAGTTATGGAAACTACTATTTATTCAGGAGATTTTATTGCCTAAATTAAGGAGTGTGACATCAACTATGACGTGACAATGATGTCACGGCTGATGTGGACGGCCTAAAATGCTTCTAAATCTACCGCTATTGTATTTAATTATTTATATATGATATTTTCCTGCCAACATAGCCCATGAGTTTCACTAAACCAATCACAGTGATAGGCAAAAAATAACCGATCACATATTGGTGGCAAAATCTGAGGCACTCATTTTGCTTTTCTGAATCTTGTGGCTTAGAAAATGTGCCCCTCATGTACACCTCTCTCTCTCTCCTCTCCATCTATACCACCCACCCACCACCATCATTTCGCCCCACACTCAACGGAGAAAGGATTCAGGGCCCCACTTCGTGGCGCCGCGTTACACCCTTTAATGGTTGACCAAACCCTTTCAAACACCCACTCTCCTTATGGTGTATTTTGGTCTTGTCGGTGGAAAGGTGGTTCGTCGGAGCTGGGAAGGTAGGTCGCCGGAGCTGGGCGCTGGTTTGGGTGGGGTTTTGGATATGTGCGCGTGGATCAAGGCTTGCGCAAGAGTTGCTTGGCTTTGGCTGGAAAATGGATAGTTTTGCCCGTGCGGACCCAATCACAGAGATTGGTTTATTAGTACTCCATAGCCCACCAGACCACCACCTTTCGAACTGAAGATGAAATATATAAAATGTTGGAAATAACGAATACTAATGAGTGTTAACTTTTGACTTCTGATTCGTGTTACTCTTTCATATTAAAATTAGAAAATTATAGAAAATTCGAATGACAAGTAACAAATTAAGACTACACATAAAGGGGATGTAACGGTTGTTTGTTTGTGGGATAAGAGGATGGGATGAGATAACTAAACCCAATAATCCACAATTTCCACGTTTGGTATGATGGATTAGAAATGATGCATATGAGCTATGGGTTTGTGCTAATAACAAGAAGTTCAAGACATCCATTATGTTCCTAATTCATATGGTCAACTTCCAGCTCATATTTCTTCTAAATAATTCATTGTTTCGTAGTAAAATTAATTGGATAATAAAGTTCATGATCTTAACGTTCCAAAAAGTGGTCATATGCCTAAATTGGTTAAGTAACGAAGGAGATATGTTTGTTTTAAGTTGAGTTGTTCAGTTTCTACGCCGGTACACGAGGATGACCGAATACTTTCCTTCTATATTATTAAAGGAGACTTTTTTAGAGGTCTTACAACGATCGGAGGTTTTTAGTAAGTTTTGGTAATTTTATATAATTAAAACTAATCCTACGTTTGTATAAACACTTTTTATGTAGAGCTGGCAACCTTGACTACTCGACCTGAGCGATCCGACCCGACTCACCCGAAAACACGACCTGATTGGACCTGAAATTGTCATCACCCGAACCCGACCCGATAACGACCCATGACCCGATACAACCCGATAATTCTCAGCTCGACAATGACCTGACCCGACCCGTAGTGACCCGTTATCCGACAATGACCCGACCCGTTTGATCACCCGATAATAATTAAGCTTAATAATGATCCAAATTAAAACAATTTAGTATGCATATTGATGATTTTAACTTATTAACTAAATAAATTCTCCTAATTATGCCAAAAAACCAAAAAATACTAACCAAAACTTGAAATGACGCGGATTAATAACCATTAGTAACTAAACCTGATTATGACCGACCCAAAACCGACCTGACACAAAATTTACCCGACATGACCCGAACCGAAAGCGACCCGAGTCAAAACCGACCCGACCCGAAAGTTCATCTCGACCCGCCAAGACCCGAACCCGATATGACCCGACCCGCCTCAACTCGACCCGCCCGATTGCCATCTCTATTTATATGTTGTAGTAGTATGATTAGTCACATTAACAATATGACTCTTTGTTGTACCAGATCTAGGACAAATTTGTACTAGGGGTTATTTTCTTTGACCACTAATTTTATTAATTTGAGGCGCAAGTTAGATAGTCATAGCTAATAAAAATATTATGGTTGATTGGTTTAATAACGTAATTTTTGAACCATTAACGACTTCTTCTTTTTAACCTCTTCGTCCTCCTTTTATTTGCATCCATCACCCTTACTACTTCAAATGCCATACCTCTGTACGCCCAATTTTTTCTCTTTTTTTTCTTAACCACTAGCGCTCTCTCGCCTGACTTACACATATGACAAATTTTTATCTAACATGTTAAGAAATGCATAGATAAATTAAAATTACAGATAATTTTAATTAATAAGTTGGTCAAGTTTACGAATCGTTGTGATCAAATTATTGAATATTGGTTACCTTTTTTTTTTTAGCTAAATTTAGGAAACTTACACCGGAGTACTTATTAGTTAAATGAATTATTTATGCAAAATATAATCATTGAGAAGGATTAAACACGGTAACTGGTAAGGGAAGGGGGAGGGTAATACATTTTTTAGTCGGGCAACAATGACGCTAGAAAGAGAAGTCAGATGGCAAATTGAAATTTGTTTCTGCCGAATTCCGATCATTTGTAGCGTTTCATAAACAAATGGAAAAGTAAGGCAGTGTTCCAACATAGTATTTTATTTTGTTACATCTAATAGAGATCTTTATTAAGTAACTTCAATTAAAAGTCACACTACCACTTGTGTAACACCCCATATTTTTGGGACCTTTAAATTATTAAAGTCGTCGGAAGAAATTCATTTTAAGAGTTAGGAGTTTCTATTTTGGGAATTTAGAGCCACTTTCCTTTTGGGTCACTTTCCTAATTAAAAATTAGCTAGCAAACTTAGCTAGCAAAATTACCTTTTTGCCCTTTCTAAACCCCTCCCCCACCTTACTATAAAAAAAAAAACACACTCATCACTCGTCCTCACCAGCCGCACGCAACAAAAGAAAGAAAAAAAAAAGAAGAAAGAGAAACAGAGGAAGCGAAGCAGAGGAAGTCGCGGGAACCCCCACCGCTCGCCCGCCAGTCGCCGCCCGTCACAACTGCCCACGCCGTCGCCTACTCCCCCACCGTCTCTCTCTCTCTCTCTCTCTCTTGATTTCAATCAAGAGTTGTAAGCCCTCAAACCTTGTTCAATTGATTTAATTTGGGTTTTCGATTTTGGGTCAAGTTGTTGAGTAGTGCTCGATTGGGTTATTTAATTTGATTTTTTTGGAGTTAATCGTGATTGTGATGAGTTTAATTCGTGAGTTTGATTTTCGAAATTTGGGGATTTTGTTCATAAGGTTTATGTTGAATTTGTGTTTGATTTTGTGTGTGGAATTGTTGATTTTTGGGTGGAGTGATTTGTTATGTATTGGGGACATTATGTTGTTGTTTTGGGATTGTTTTATGGTGATTTGAATGATGGAAAAACCCTACTGCCGATTCTGATTTTTGGGTGTTGTTGAGGTTATTTTGTTGATTAATTGATGGTAGTGTGTAATTAGTAAGTTGGGAAGAATATGATACTAAATTGGTGTGATTATTGGAAGTTTTGTTTGTCGAGTTCGTACCTTTTGTGGCTCTGTTGTAGTAGCTGATTGTTCTTATATGTTGGGTTTGTGATGGTGATCGTGTAGTAATTCAATCTCGTTACTTTGCGAAATTGTAGGGTTGTTACAACTTGCCTATGGTAAATCGGTTTTTTTCTGACGTGTCCCCATTGGCGCTCATGATAGAAGCTCATTTTCATGCTTAATTAAAAGAGATTCTCACATACAAAAATTAAATATAAATCTCATTGATTAATCGAGAAAATGATTACTTCAACAAAGAAAAAAAAATGACTTTTATCATATATGCCCAGTGGGCACATTAGAAGAACCAATTCTTGAGGGTACGAAAATCAAAATAAAAAGACGGTTTGAATTCCGAAAACAGTTATTCAATAGTAATGTGAATTTACAACTTTGAACGTAACATATGATGTAACAAAGTCATAATTAGTCGGATATCCAACTTTGCCATCCAACGCGAATATAGGAGTACGAATTTATCACCATTTATCACAGAAATCATAATTAAGAGACTCGTGCAACGCACGGGCTTTTATCCTAGTTTGCTATAATTCCCAAGCTACACACGTCTAAGGAAGTTCTTAGCAGATATAATTGTTATTATTTAGTTTTCAAATAATAAAGGAGCCTATGAGGTTTCCAAGTTGTTCTAGTAATAATTAGGCCAGGAAAGCAACCTAATTCAATCTAGTGAGTCGGAATTAAGGAAAGATCTATAATAGAACTTTACCTTATTCCATAGAGTCTATTAGTATAAATAGAGAGTCTTATTGTATTGTTTGGGATAGAGATTACACAGTTGAGTATTAATATCGGAGATCAGAGTCGAATGGAGTTTCCTTCGAATTCTTTTGTGGTTGTTGCGGACGACAAACTCATGCGTGAGTTCTAAATCCTTTGCAGATGATCGAATTAAAGGTTGCGGCTCTTTGAATTCGGCAGATTCAATTACTTACGGTCGGGTATTGGATCATATGTTTAGCTTGTTTTCTTTAGTTTCTTTCCATACAAACATAAAAACACAAAAATAGGTTCTTTTAGTTTTTAATTCCGCTGCAACACTCTTAATTAGTTTGTTAATTAGTTACTTTTGAGTTTAAAAATGTTACTTTTGATACTTGTAAATTATTAGTTAGTTTTGTAACTTAAAGATTAGTCACTTTTGGATTTAAAAATTACATTAACCTATTGAAATTAAGTGTAACTTTTAAAAATTGGAAAAAAAATGTTACTCTATACTTCGTAATTCGAATTTTTTTTCTATTGAAATTAAAAAGAATTACTTTTGAATAAAAAAAGGTATTTATCTTGAAATTAAAAAACGTTAATTTTGAATTTCAAAGCCTCGTGACTTTTGAAGTTAAAAAGTCTTAGTTACGAAATTACTAAGCAGTTCGTTTTAAATTTGAAAAAAAAAGGCACTTTTGAAATGAAATAACATTACTTTTAAAATATGAAAAAACGTTACTTTTGAAATTACAAAGAATTACTTTTGGGAAATGATAGTACGCAACTTTGAAATTAACTAGCATTAATTTTTAAAATTTGAAAAAAAAATTACTTTTGAAATTTAAAAGCATTAGTTTTGCGATTTGAAAATCAGTTGCTTTTGAAATTACAAACTACTAAAGTTAATGTTAACATTTGAAGATTTGATAGTCAGCAGGGGGGCTACTACCCCGGCTACTCCCCAGGTTCCCGAAAAATCAAAAGTAGATTAGTGAAAATTAGGTGAATCGTAGTTTTTGGGCCACCTCACTCAAGTCACTAGTACGTAGCGGCTCAACATGCGCAACTACAAGTGCCGCTTTATTATTAGTTTTATGGACATGAAGAAAAGAACATGAATAAAATTTGTAGCTAACGACTAATATCATGAACTATAATTAAAACCAAAATAATTAGCATGTTTCGCATTTAATTAGTTAGGAAATAGGAAGATGATGTTAGTAGTGGTGGCCGGAAAAATAACAACATAATATAGATACATAATACTCGTATATACTATGCTTAATGCAAACTACAGTCCAAAATATGTTACACTCAGCTCGGTCGTGAATTAGTCTCACTATGCCCTTGAATCGTATTCCGTATTATCTATAAGATAATAAGATGATGGTATTGTGTTGAATGTGTTGATCAATGATGATCCCTCGTAAGCTGGAAATCCGAACCGTGAATAAGATTGTGAGGAGACCAGAATGGGCGGCCTTAGCATGGGGTCCGCTCCGAGTCACTCTTGTGAGCCTGTCTGCTGTGCAGGTACATTCCAAAATCTTCTTTCTCAAACACACAAGAAGTGACAAATTAACTACAAAGTCAACCCATATTATAATATCATGCTTATCAATGAATTAGTAAGTGATGCTGGGTGATCGTCAGCTGTCTCTACATTTGCCAGAGAAATCAAGGCCAAATTGCACCTGGACTTTTGTCCCATTTTAGTTTAATTCCATTTCTGAGAAAATTACAGTACTCCTCAAGTCGTCAATCCTGCTTTATTCCTTAAAGTGGTCGTCTAGTACTCAACAAATTAAAATTCTGAGCAAAGTCATTTGAATTTGTAGGGGAAATAAAGGGGTCCGATTATACAAGTATTCCACAATATAATGCTTGAAGAAGAAGTTTCCAACAAAATGAGAGATGAAAAATAGAACCATTAATTCATTATGATAATCTTTTTAGTTTTTACCTTCCATCACGGTTTTTAAAATTCAAGCCAAAACATTCAAGAAAGTGAAAAATAAATAAAAAAATGAAGGGGCGCAACCCCGAAATTATGGAGTAAAAATTAGCATCGGCAAATTATACTATGGTCCCGGGATCATGAGTAGCATCATGGTCCTCACATCATTTTTGTGAGAACGAAGGACCACGATGCTCCTCATCATGATCCATGTATCATGGTATAATCACTGATCAACACCTACCACTAGACCTTGTAAAACTGTTGCATACATACCTGACATCCGACCCAAAATATGTGACTCGTAATTCGAGTTAGACCCAAATTAGAAAACCAAAAGTTGCATCGAAACCGAATTGAAACAATATATATTTGAATTCAAGTGACCCAAAGTTGAACCAAACCCGTATTAATCCAAACCCGACGTTGACCTAGAAATGAGAATGTTTGGCAAAATTAGATGAAAATAGTAGTTGATATATATAAAATTACACATAATTAAATGCATTATTTATTTTAAACTAGTTTTATTTTATGAAATCAATCAATGAGGGTAAATTAGGAGTAAAATTATGATAAGTAGCTTATATTTTAATAAGTTACATGGGGTAACTTATTAAATAAGTTAGCTTATTATATACTAGTATATAAGGTAGAGTGTTACCAAACCAACTTATTTGGTCAAAGAGCTTAAAACACTAGTTAAATAAGTTATTTTGGCCAAATAAGCTAACTTTTATTTACACTACAACAAATTTGACCTTCCCCAACGGAATCCTAGCAACAAATATTATGAGCATATATCAAACATAATATTTGGTGCACAATAAGGTAGCTTAGGCTATGTTTGGTAAAACTAGATGAAATAGTAGCTAAATGCGGAAGTAGTACCTAATAGCTGCAATAATAGCTTAAAGTTTTTAGCTGATAGTAATAGAGGTGTTTGGCAGAATTTCCTGATATAGGAACTGGTATATATAAAACTACATAAAATGCATTATTTATATTTAATCTGATTATAATTTAATAAATAAATGAGGGTAAATTAGGAATAAAACTATATTATGATAAGCTAGCTTATTTTTAATTAAGTTACATTGGGTAACTTCTTAAATAAGCTAGCTTATTATTTAAGCTAGTGGTATTACCAAACCAACTTATTTGGTCAAAGAGCTTAAAAAGCTATTCAAATAAGCTAATTTGGGCAAATAAGCGGTGGTAGGTGCCGCCGGGGAAGTTCACCAGTGGCGGTGGCCACGGTGCATGCGGTCATCGGTGGTGGTCGCTGACTAATTATGCGTGACCTGTTTTTATTTTCTAAATGCATAACTACTAATATAACTATAACTATATAAGCCTGAAACATCAAAATCAAAATAGATAGCATTATCATCTCAACTTCTATTCAAATTTTAAAGATAACAATAGTACATACTTTCTTTATCTTTCTTTAAACACCCATACATCAAACACACCCTCATTAAGTAGGATGTACACACTAATCAGTTCATTTTGCAAAAAAATTGCATGAGAATTTTGGTAAGAATCTTATCTAACTCGTTAGGTAAATTTTTTGGAATTTTGATCTGTTTTTTTGGAATTTTGATCAACAGATCGATTACTCTGTACAAACTCCTTCAACATGAGAATATATTGGGTATGCGGCATGTAAAAAAGAAAGATGGAGGGTGTATAATCTTATACTCCCTCCTACCCAAAGAGATTTTCCTGTTTCTGTTTGCAGTTTTAGTGTAAGTTTACTATTAGATTGGTGAAAATTAGGTGAATCGTAGTTTTTGGGCCACCCCACTCAAGTCACTAATACGTAGCTCAACATGCGCAGCTACATGTGCCGCTTTATTATTAGTTTTATGGACATGAAGGAAAGAACATAATTAAAATTTGTAGCTAACGACTAATAACATGAACTATAATTAAAACCAAAATAATTAGCATGTTTCGCTTTTAATTACTTAGGAAATAGGAAGATGATGTTAGTAGTGGTGGCCGGAAAAATAACAACATAATATAGATACATAATACTCGTATATACTATGCTTAATGCAAACTACAGTCCAAAATATGTTACACTCAGCTCGGTCGTGAATTAGTCTCACTATGCCCTTGAATCGTATTCCGTATTATCTATAAGATAATAAGATGATGGTATTGTGTTGAATGTGTTGATCAATGATGATCCCTCGTAAGCTGGAAATCCGAACCGTGAATAAGATTGTGAGGAGACCAGAATGGGCGGCCTTAGCATGGGGTCCGCTCCGAGTCACTCTTGTGAGCCTGTCTGCTGTGCAGGTACATTCCAAAATCTTCTTTCTCAAACACACAAGAAGTGACAAATTAACTACAAAGTCAACCCATATTATAATATCATGCTTATCAATGAATTAGTAAGTGATGCTGGGTGATCGTCAGCTGTCTCTACATTTGCCAGAGAAATCAAGGCCAAATTGCACCTGGACTTTTGTCCCATTTTAGTTTAATTCCATTTCTGAGAAAATTACAGTACTCCTCAAGTCGTCAATCCTGCTTTATTCCTTAAAGTGGTCGTCTAGTACTCAACAAATTAAAATTCTGAGCAAAGTCATTTGAATTTGTAGGGGAAATAAAGGGGTCCGGTTATACAAGTATTCCACAATATAATGCTTGAAGAAGAAGTTTTCCAACAAAATGAGAGATGAAAAATAGAACCATTAATTCATTATGATGATCTTTTTAGTTTTTACCTTCCATCACAGTTATTAAAATTCAAGCCAAAACATTCAAGAAAGTGAAAAAATAAATAAAAAAATGTAGTGGCGCAACCCCGAAATTATGGAGTAAAAATTAGCACCGGCAAATTATACTATGGTCCTGGGGTCATGAGTAGGATCATGGTCCTCACATCATTTTTGTGAGAACGAAGGACCACGATAATGCTCCTCATCATGATCCATGTATCATGGTATAATCAATGATCAACACCTACCACTAGACCTTGTAAAGCTGTTGCATACATACCTGACATCCGATCCAAAATATGTGACTCGTAATTCGAGTTAGACCCAAATTAGAAAACCAAAAGTTGCATCGAAACCGAATTGAAACCATATACATTTGAATTCAAGTGACCCAAAGTTGAACCAAACCCGACGTTGACCCAAAATTAGAAATGAGAATGTTTGGCAAAATTAGATGAAAATAGTAGTTGATATATATAAAATTACACATAATTAAATGCATTATTTATTTTAAACTAGTTTTATTTTATGAAATCAATCAATGAGGGTAAATTAGGAATAAAATTATGATGAGTAGCTTATATTTTAATAAGTTACATGGAGTAACTTATTAAAAAAGTTAGCTTATTATATACTAGTATATAAGGTAGAGTGTTACCAAACCAACTTATTTGGTCAAAGAGGTTAAAACACTAGTTAAATAAGTTATTTTGGGCAAATAAGCTAGCTTATTGACACTACAACAAATTTGACCTTCCCCAACGGAATCCTAGCAACAAATATTGTGAGCATATATCAAACATAATATTTGGTGCACAATAAGGTAGCTTAGGCTATGTTTGGTAAAACTAGATGAAATAGTAGCTAAATGCGGAAGTAGTAGCTAAAACCTAAAATAATAGCTGCAATAATTATAATTATATTATTAATAATGAAAAATCAAGTATAAATTACAAGAAGCTGCAATAATAGGTTAAAGTTTTTAGCTGATAGTAATAGAGGTGTTTGGCAGAATTTCCTGATATAGGAGCTCATATATATAAAACTACATAAAATGCATTATTTATTTTTAATCTCATTATAATTTAGTAAATTAATGAGGGTAAATTAGGAATAAAATTATATTATGATAAGCTAGCTGATTTTTATTTAAGTTACATGGGGTAACTTCTTAAATAAGCTAGCTTATTATTTAAGCTAGTGGTATTACCAAACCAAGTTATTTGGTCAAAGAGCTTAAAAAGCTATTCAAATAAGCTAATTTGGCCAAATAGCTTATTTAACTAATTTATACGCGGTGGTAGGTGCCGCCGGGGAAGTTCAGCAGTGGCGGTGGCCACGGTGCATGCGGTCATCGGTGGTGGTCGCTGACTAATTATGCGTGACCTGTTTATATTTTCTAAATGCATAACTACTAATATAACTATAACGTGTAGAGATCCTCTAGAGTTTTTTGTTGGTAGAGTTTGTAGAGTTTACTATTAATGGTAATAAAACAAAATAAGGTGGTTACTTCAATGCATAAATAAAAGATTAAATATTTAATTCTTTCCTTACTTGGTAAACTCTATCATATAGAGTTTGTTTTAAACTCCAGAGGATCTACGCTTAACTATAACTATATAAGCCTGAAACATCAAAATCAAAATAGATAACATTATCATCTCAACTTCTATTCAAATTTTAAAGATAACAATAGTACATACTTTCTTTATCTTTCTTTAAACACCCATACATCAAACACACCCTTATTAAGTAGGATGTACACACTAATCAGTTCACTTAGGTTCCAAAAAAATTGCATGAGAATTTTGGTAAGAATCTTATCTATCCCTAGTTAGGTAAATTTTTTGGAATTTTGATCTGTGTGTTTGGAATTTTGATCAACAGATCGATTACTCTGTACAAACTCCTTCAACATGAGAATATATTGGGTATGGGGCATGTAAAAAAGAAAGATGGAGGCTGTATAATTGTATATATAAAACTAGAGTTATACTCCTGTCATAAAATAGTCCGTGCAAATAGAGTGGGATGACTACGTACTGTTTAGGATCCTTTGGGCATCATGTCCTTGATTATGGGGATGGTGCCTCTAGTCCCTGGTCTAATGATACTTATTTTTTGAATTTTGTTACATCTGATAAGTTAGATGATAATTTGAAAAGAAGGATTATCAAACTTAGACCCCGTTTGATAGGACTGTATCTTGGTAAATTGATTTGAATGATTCTGAACCGATCTGATGTGGTCTGAATGAACTGATCTAAATGTGTTGAAATTTTGATTGAATTTCAATGAATTAATATCAATTATGGACCAAATACATTGATACAAATTTGAAAATTTATGATCTGATCTGGTCTGATTTAAATGACTCTAATCTGATTTGATCTGAATGATTATGAAATGATTTGAATAGCACTTTTAATAAGTCCTATCAAACGGGACCTTGATCCCTTTCTCGTGCGTATCTTACGTTTCAAAAAAAAAAAATCAGCCTGTAAATTTGCATGGGTAATAAAACTCGTATTGTCCTAAATCATATAGGAGTGTGTTTGGAAACAAAGATTTGATTCTCAAATCCAAATTTGACATAAATCACATGTTCGGGAACTCAATTTTGAAAATTTGGATTTGTGTCAAACCCTTTAGAATTTGTATCAAATCCAATTAGGCTAAAAACAAATTAAATGACACTTCAAGATATGTCATTTTGAAATTCCACCCTCCCCAAACAATTGAATTATATTTGAAATCTACATTTTCAAATGATGAAATTGAAATGATTACAAATTTTCAAATTCTTGTTTCCAAACGCTACCTAAGGTCATTGGGGCATAGGCGTGGTTACTGTGTACACCCGCCCGATCCATCTTTTTATCACCATCAACATAAAAGGATCTTTCGAAACACCAAGTTAACGTTGTTGTTGTATTTTACTTTTTTGTAAGAACTTCTCCCTCCGATTCAAATAGATTTTCCTGTTTTTTACAGTTTTGATGTATCATGTTGGGAGCTATTTTTAGACCAAATGAATCGTTAACTTGGTACAAAAATCAGTAAATATTTCATTTTACATTGCAATCTAGCAAGTCTACTTGATTTTAAGACAAACTAGAGTTTCAATTGGTATAGAAATAGTCTCTAACACACCAACTCAAAACTATAATAGAAGACATGAAAAATTCTTTAAATCGGAGGGAGTATACAATGTATATACAGTACAAAACTTGGAAATTGAAAGACCAGTTAAATAAAAAGACACTTTGAAAGAGAGGGAAAATCCAAAGGCAGGCCACCAAAGGATTGCAAGATGTGGCCAGCTTGTTGACCCCGCGAGATGTCATTTTCTTCATCTTAAAAACACACCCTTAAACGCATTACCCCTCTTGTGTATGTAGGCCCTTGATAGCTATGTAGATCTTTCTACTTCTTTACTATTACTCCGTATTATATTTCTTCCTCTCTCCTCGCTCTTTTTATTCCATCTCTTTTTCCTACTTTCTAGATTTACAATGAAATTTGGAACAAAATAATTTTGACTTTTTACTTGCTTGACTTCTTACAAATTTTCACCTCACAAAGTCACAACACATCTCCCATAATAGTACAATAACTTCAAGTATATAAATAAAAGCCTATTTTCCCTACTTCCCTTGAAATGAGGAAATTGAAAATATTTAGATAACACACTTGATGATAAACTAGCTCTTTTTCTCCTTTTTCATATTTTCTCTTCACTTGCCTTCATTTTATGGCAATTGCCACAACCATGAATCTCAACAACGTTGATATTAACACAAACACAAACACAAACACAAACACAAACACAAACACCAACACGAACCCCAACACCAGCAACGACAAGCAGCATCAAGAAGAGGATCATCAAGAAGATGACGAGCACGAGCATGACATGGTCATGCCCGGCTTTCGATTCCATCCTACTGAGGAAGAACTTGTAGAGTTCTACCTTCGCCGTAAGGTGGAGGGCAAGCGATTTAATGTTGAGCTCATCACTTTTCTTGATCTTTATCGCTATGACCCATGGGAGCTCCCTGGTACATATATTTATATTTCAAAATGCATACAGTTAACTACTTTTTTTTTTTTTTATTAACACACATAAATAAACCTTCAATTCAATTAATAGCATTATTACTATTATAATTATCCTATCCCCAAATAATTTAGTTCAAGTTGAGTGATGCTATTTACGAATTCATGAAATTTGTGATACATCTAAGTATATTCAATTAAATAGAAGCTAAGCTAACCTAATTATTCACTTGATCATTTTGTCATGATGATGACAAGTAGAATTAACTATTATTAACTTTATTCTTTTTCTTTTGTGATGAAGTACAATTGCGATAAAAAATTCATGCTAATTTGGCATCATGTATTGCAGCTTTGGCAGCGATAGGAGAGAAGGAGTGGTTCTTCTATGTGCCAAGAGACAGAAAGTACCGGAACGGTGACCGGCCTAACCGCGTCACAACTTCCGGGTACTGGAAGGCCACAGGAGCTGACCGGATGATCCGAGGGGAGACCTTCCGGCCAATCGGCCTTAAGAAAACCCTAGTCTTCTACTCCGGTAAGGCACCTAAGGGCATCCGTACAAGCTGGATCATGAATGAGTACCGACTTCCCCAACACGAAACTGAACGTTTGCAAAAGGTAAGATTTACAAAATCATTTCCCCCAAACAATAGTAATCAAAGCACGGAAACTCCTAGGTTCTGTATAGTCCACCCTTGTTGAAAGCTAGTAAATTATGATGATATCAGAGTACATGTTTTAGATATCATCCCTAACGTCACGTATTAATTAATTAAAGTTCATACCTAATAGTCTTGATTCAAAACTAAGGGAAAATGATGAAACCCTAATTTACTGTGGAGTTAAAAAGTGGAGAAATGTTTTTGCTTTTTAACTTTACATAAAAAGGGGAGGCAGCAGAAAAGGAGGAGCACGGATCCCAAGTAGTGTAAGAAAGTGTATTAAATGCGTACTGCAGTTTAGTACTGGGATTTTGTTGGGGTCACGCAAATGTTGTGAAAGACATGAATGAAAGCTTAAATTATCACAAGATTCTTCTGCTATGTTATCATTATTACTAATACTCTCATAGTACTACCCATTTTCTCCGAAATTTGGAAAAGTCTGAATTTTTAAATTAAAATGTACTTGAATAAAAACATCATAATGTCAAATTTAATCTTCATTAAATCACTAATTAATACAAACTTCTTTTTTTTTTTTTTTGGTGTGTGTTTTTGTTTGTACAGGCGGAGATCTCGTTGTGCAGGGTGTACAAGAGAGCCGGGGTAGAAGACCACCCATCAGTGCCACGAGGGCTGCCATCAAGGCCGTCTTCATCGTCTAGAGCGACCTCGTCATCATCAGATAGGAAGAACTACCACACTGCTTTCAGAGCGCAGTCGTCATTGCAACAACAACATCAGCAGAACCAGCAGCAGCAGCAGCAGCAGATGATGGAGAAGGTGAGTGAGACGGATGCGAGTAGCAGTACCGAAGTAGGGACTGCGCTCGGGTTGTCTCACCACAGCTCGTACACTGCAGTAAGTCCACTACCTCCTTCGCAACCAACTCCACCACCACAACCGAACATGGAGGTTGATAGAATGATGCACATGTTAAATCATCAACAAAATCTGAAGCAACAACCGCAAGAAAGTGGTGCAGGATCATTTTTAGGCGGCCGTAGTAGTTTACTCGGCCAATCCCCCATTTTTCTTGGGAATTCTTCTTCTGCTAATCATCATCATCATCAGCCGAGTTTGGAAGAAATACAAAGATTAGTCGAGTATCAACATGCTTATCTCAACCATCATCTTCATCACCAAAACCAGCAGCAGCAACAGCAGCAGCAACAACAACAACAACAACATCAACAACTCCAGTACGAAGCTCTTACAAGCAACCCAGCTTGCAGTAGTAGTAGCAGTGCTGCGAATTCTCAGTTTTTGTTCTCAAACTATCTCTTTTCATCGCCATCACAACAACAAACGGCCGCCCTCGTGAACAATGCTCCTCCTCCAGCTGCTGCTGCCACGGTGCTTCCTGAGCAGCACGTTGGTGGGTCTAGCAGCTTGCATCCTCCTGTAACTGTGGCCGCGGCACCAGCCGCGATGTGGGAATGGAATCCATTCCCGGAGACTAATAGAGATCACTTCAGTAACCTTTTCAAGTAACTTATTTTCGCTCCGATTCCCCTTTGCATTTTATTTCCAAATAGGGAAATGGAGATAAGATACACATTAGTTAGATACATTATTATTAGCTGGTTACTAAACGATGGACTGATTGCTTAATGCTTATTATCATGGTTACATTATGTTGTTCAAGTAGTAGTAGATGTTTAGCTACGTAGTTAATGTGAAGCAATCCAATATGCCGCATGTTGTTGTACTTTGGTACCTTTAGGTTCACTGGAATTAATATAATGCAATTTGATTTCCAGTTTGTTAATTGATTTGGTACCTGGTTTATATATGGATGGTGATTAGGGTTTGCCAACAAAATGGATATGTGATCAGCCTTCTGGTGAATTTGTAAGACAATCCTTTCCTACCGCTCAGTGCCGTACGTGCGTGTTTAATATGAGTAAGTATTGAATGCAAATTGCTAGAGGGGAAAGCGTTTGACACGATTAATTTGTTTACAATGTAAAATTGAGTTAGTAGTAAAGTTGAGATTATAGTAGTAAACTAATAATTTGTAATGAAAAATTAGGGTAATAAAATATACTGTGTTGGTAGTAAATTTATTTGTATGAGTACTACAAGTTTGATATTGTTGTAAAATTGTTGTCGATAGTAGACACTTTCAAGTGAAACTGTCTACAGTGTAAACCTCTAACATTAACCTGAATGAATAAGTTGTTATTGCAATCAGGGTTCGGGGGAGGAAAATTTTTGGGTATCGGATTTTGAACCGAGATTGGTTACAAACCGGTGTTTCTAGAGAGCCGGTTGATTGTGTAAAGGGGTTCTGTACATCTGTTCAGGTTCTTAAGGTTCTTAAATTTTAATGAAGAACTGGCCGTTCCTATTTGTAGAATTTTGGAATTGCTACCCGCTCGATTGAAAATTAAAGAATTTTGAATTTCGAATTTTCATGCACATTAGTGGCGGTTCTCGTTCCAGTTTCAATTTTTAGGAGGCGTTGTGTAACAATTTTTATTCTAGTTATACCTAGGTTTATTTGTTATTCGGTACTCTCTCTTTCTCATCCCAGGTGTAAATGTGCAATGGTGTACTGTCATTTGATTATAATCTCACATGCGAAATGCGTTTTTTTTTAGACTAATAATGTAATGTCATATGGTAGACTTTCTGTGGCCGAGGTACTTTAGGGCAACAAACAACATTATCCGACATAGTATGTCATAATTTATCGATATTGCATTGTAATAGAAGTTAGAGCCTTAGATGTGCAATAAAATAACCAAATTAAACCACGAGGATTAAAGTTATTGGTTAAGCTATTGTTTGATAAGAATTAATAAAAGTAGTATTCATACCAGTTCAAAGATATTCAAATCAGATCAAATAAGGATAAGAGTAATTCAAATCAGATGAGATTATATAAAAAATGTTCAAATAACTATTAATGTATTTGGTCTATATAATTGATACTAATTCGTTGAAATTCAATCAAATTTTCAATGACCAATTCTGATCAGATTAGCTCAGAATCATTCAGGTCAGATCAATTCAGAAATATGCAGTCCTATCAAATGGGGCATTATTAAGTAAATTATTAGTTTGTAGGGGTTGTTTGGAGTTCCAATAATATGTCCTCACCTCGTAAGATTATCTGCTACTCCGATCCCTCCTACCCAAAGAGTTCTCCCTTTTTTGTTTGGTCGTTTTGATTGGCCATGTGGAGAGATACTTCAAGATAGACTAAATAAAATGTCAATTTGCCTTAATTTTTAGTGGTGTTGGTAGAATGCATTGCAGAATAAAACGTGGACTGATTTTTACATTTTACAACAACCAAGTGAACAATTTATATGGTCTAAAAGTAACACCCAAGCAACATGGTATGTCAAAACAACCAAACAAAAGGTGGGAATAATTCTTTGGATAAGAGTTAGGAGGAAGTGTTACGTACCAGAAATATATCACACAAAAAAACACAATAATCTTGTGTTTTCTTAAGGCCGGCTGAGCTGGTTAAACGAAGCGAAATTAACTACAAATGTTCACACGGTTGGGTCTGTTGGTTCGGGATTTACTAACTAAATTACCGACAACGTAAATAAATAAATAGAATGAAAGAAGCACGCGTTTTCATCCAGTTTCTTTATCAATCGAACCAAGTTTGCCCTGATCATGTACATAGTAGTATAGTACTTACATATGCTAAGGCTGCCACCCTCAAATACACTAAAAAATAACGTATTAAATTTGCACCCTCTCTCCCTCTCCTCCCCTAAACAACCATCACACCCCATCAATGGTGTGGTGCGGCAGGTGAGGATTGCGATAATGAGCAGAGAGAGAAGAAATCTGCTGGGGTCCATTTGTACGTAAATGGGACATAACCTTTCGAAAGCGTTTCCGTTGGTAAAAGCCCATTTGATCTCCTTAATACCTTATTGTTTAAGAGGTATTGATAATCAGATCATGACTCAATGGAGTGCCAAGATTAAATAAAATAGCCTAGGATTATATTATGTCTAAGACTCTTTACCTTCCTTATAAATACCCCTTCATTTGTCAACAATATCAGGGTTCGTTTGGATACCCTCTATTTCCACAGGAATTTCATTTTCCTGTGAATTTGGTTTTAAATGAGTTGTTTGGATATCTCTTTTTATCCAAAGTGTGGGCATTGAAAAATTCTTGGGTATTTTTAATTCCTATCCACCATAAAAATTTAATTACCACCCCCCCCCTTGGTCATTCCAAATTCCTATGCTTTCAATTTCAGAAAATTACTCTTTTGCCCTCAAAATTTTAATATTCCCTTACATTTGTGTGGTTAACCACTAAAAAAAGTAAAAGGTAAAATAGTTATTTTTAATAATTAACATGAGAATTGAAGTAGTGTATCCAAACAACCCATGGAAAAAAATGCTAGGGAATCCTAAATTTCTACATGGTATCCAAACGCACTTAGACAAATTCCTACGAATTTACAAGAGAAATCTAATTCCTGTTAATTTATACTTCCCACGGTAATTTAATTCCCGCGCTATCCAAACGACACCTCAGATTCCGACACATATGTTCTTTTACATTTCTCTACTATATATTTATGTGTAACTATAATGTCACCCTCCTATTTCACTCCAATCACAGCATTGGAGGGGTGACGCCTGGTGAAAACTAGGCACCCTTGCTTACTATGTGTGCTGTAACTCCGAAAAAGGTCCTACATCTCTCGTACAAAGAATCCACACACTAACAATTTTAGGAAGGGGGTGGGTTAGATTTTCACTTAAAGTTACCGTATTTATTGAGAAATTAATGGTGTTACCATTCCGCCACTTATAGGGGTAGCAAGAAAAAATAAACATAACATTCTCGAAACCAAAGAGATAGAGTTGTACAAATTAAAGTGGCCGAAACCTCATAAATATTGTCGAAAATATTCTCTCTTACAGCTTGTTTGGTAGAAAGCAATTGAACGGAAAGAAATGGAAGGAAGAGAAAGGAACGTAAGGGTAAAGAAAGAAAGGGAACTACATTTTCCTTTGTTTGGTTTACATATTAGAAATTTGGAGGAATTGAAAGGAAAGTGATTTCTTTTACGTTATAATTTGTCTTTCCGTCTAATTCTGCCCGTTTTAAAAGAAAAGAAAATGAGAATTTAAGAACTATCATTTCTTTCCATCCTACCAAACCACATAGGTGACTATCTCAAAAAAAAAAAAATTTAAAAAAACGACATACGTGACTCCCCTAATACAAATTCGACCGAACTATGTGAGCTTATTCTTTGATTCTTAGCTTATTTTTGAATTCTAATGACATGGAAACGATCATATGTGTTAGGGTTGTCATAAAAGTAAACCAAATGCCCTTTCTAGCCACACTCATTCCACAACATTCACACATCTGAATCAAACTTGTAAACAGAACTGTGCATGCTTGTATTCTACTTCTGAGCTTATTTTTTGATTCTAAGCTTATTTTGGAATTCTAATGACTTGGAGACGATTATATGTGTTAGGGTTGTCATAAAAGTAAACCAAATGTCATTTCTAACCACACTCATTCCACAACATTCACACATTTGAATCAAACTTGTAAACAGAACTGCGCATGCTTGTATTCTACTTTTGAGCTTATTCTTTGATTCTAAGCTTATTTTTGAATTCTAATGACATGGAAACAATCATATGTGTTAGGGTTGTCATAAAAGTAAACCAAATGCCCTTTCTAGCCACACTCATTCCACAACATTCACACATCTGAATCAAACTTGTAAACAGAACTGTGCATGCTTGTATTCTACTTCTGAGCTTATTTTTTGATTCTAAGCTTATTTTGGAATTCTAATGACTTGGAGACGATTATATGTGTTAGGGTTGTCATAAAAGTAAACCAAATGTCATTTCTAACTACACTCATTCCACAACATTCACACATTTGAATCAAACTTGTAAACAGAACGGTGCATGCTTGTATTCTACTTTTAAGCTTATTCTTTGATTCTTAGCTTATTTTTGAATTCTAATGACATGGAAACGATCATATGTGTTAGGGTTGTCATAAAAGTAAACCAAATGCCCTTTCTAGCCACACTCATTCCACAACATTCACACATCTGAATCAAACTTGTAAACAGAACTGTGCATGCTTGTATTCTACTTCTGAGCTTATTTTTTGATTCTAAGCTTATTTTGGAATTCTAATGACTTGGAGACGATTATATGTGTTAGGGTTGTCATAAAAGTAAAACAAATGTCATTTCTAACCACACTCATTCCACAACATTCACACATTTGAATCAAACTTGTAAACAGAACTGTGCATGCTTGTATTCTACTTTTGAGCTTATTCTTTGATTCTAAGGTTATTTTTGAATTCTAATGACATGGAGACGATTATATGTGTTACGGTTGTCATAAAAGTAAACCAAATGTCATTTCAAACCCCACTCATTCCACAACATTCACACATTTGAATCAAACTTGTAAACAGAACTGTGCTTGCTTGTATTCTACTTTTGAGCTTATTCTTTGATTCTAAGCTTATTTTTGAATTCTAATGACTTGGAGACGATTATATGTGTTAGGGTTGTCATAAAAGTAAACCAAATGTCATTTCTAACCACACTCATTCCACAACATTCACACATTTGAATCAAACTTGTAAATAGAACTGTGCATGCTTGTATTCTAGTTTTGAGCTTATTCTTTGATTCTAAGCTTATTTTTGAATTCTAATGACATGGAGACGATTATATGTGTTAGGGTTGTCATAAAAGTAAACCAAATGTCATTTCTAACCACACCCATTCCACAACATTCACACATTGAATCAAACTTGTAAAACGAACTGTGCATACTGGTATTCTACTTTGGAGCTTATTCTTTGATTCTTAGCTTATTTTTGAATTCTAATGACATGGAAACGATCATATGTGTTAGGGTTGTCATAAAAGTAAACCAAATGCCCTTTCTAGCCACACTCATTCCACAACATTCACACATCTGAATCAAACTTGTAAACAGAACTATGGATGCTTGTATTCTACTTCTGAGCTTATTTTTTGATTCTAAGCTTATTTTGGAATTCTAATGACTTGGAGACGATTATATGTGTTAGGGTTGTCATAAAAGTAAACCAAATGTCATTTCTAACCACACTCATTCCACAACATTCACACATTTGAATCAAACTTGTAAACAGAACTGCGCATGCTTGTATTCTACTTTTGAGCTTATTCTTTGATTCTAAGCTTATTTTTGAATTCTAATGACATGGAAACGATCATATGTGTTAGGGTTGTCATAAAAGTAAACCAAATGCCCTTTCTAGCCACACTCATTCCACAACATTCACACATCTGAATCAAACTTGTAAACAGAACTGTGCATGCTTGTATTCTACTTCTGAGCTTATTTTTTGATTCTAAGCTTATTTTGGAATTCTAATGACTTGGAGACGATTATATGTGTTAGGGTTGTCATAAAAGTAAACCAAATGTCATTTCTAACTACACTCATTCCACAACATTCACACATTTGAATCAAACTTGTAAACAGAACGGTGCATGCTTGTATTCTACTTTTAAGCTTATTCTTTGATTCTTAGCTTATTTTTGAATTCTAATGACATGGAAACGATCATATGTGTTAGGGTTGTCATAAAAGTAAACCAAATGCCCTTTCTAGCCACACTCATTCCACAACATTCACACATCTGAATCAAACTTGTAAACAGAACTGTGCATGCTTGTATTCTACTTCTGAGCTTATTTTTTGATTCTAAGCTTATTTTGGAATTCTAATGACTTGGAGACGATTATATGTGTTAGGGTTGTCATAAAAGTAAAACAAATGTCATTTCTAACCACACTCATTCCACAACATTCACACATTTGAATCAAACTTGTAAACAGAACTGTGCATGCTTGTATTCTACTTTTGAGCTTATTCTTTGATTCTAAGGTTATTTTTGAATTCTAATGACATGGAGACGATTATATGTGTTACGGTTGTCATAAAAGTAAACCAAATGTCATTTCAAACCCCACTCATTCCACAACATTCACACATTTGAATCAAACTTGTAAACAGAACTGTGCTTGCTTGTATTCTACTTTTGAGCTTATTTTTTGATTCTAAGCTTATTTTTGAATTCTAATGACTTGGAGACGATTATATGTGTTAGGGTTGTCATAAAAGTAAACCAAATGTCATTTCTAACCACACTCATTCCACAACATTCACACATTTGAATCAAACTTGTAAACAGAACTGTGCATGCTTGTATTCTAGTTTTGAGCTTATTCTTTGATTCTAAGCTTATTTTTGAATTCTAATGACATGGAGACGATTATATGTGTTAGGGTTGTCATAAAAGTAAACCAAATGTCATTTCTAACCACACCCATTCCACAACATTCACACATTGAATCAAACTTGTAAAACGAACTGTGCATACTGGTATTCTACTTTTGAGCTTATTCTTTGATTCTAAGCTTATTTTTGAATTCTAATGACATGGAAACGATCATATGTGTTAGGGTTGTCATAAAAGTAAACCAAATGCCCTTTCTAGCCACACTCATTCCACAACATTCACACATCTGAATCAAACTTGTAAACAGAACTGTGCATGCTTGTATTCTACTTCTGAGCTTATTTTTTGATTCTAAGCTTATTTTGGAATTCTAATGACTTGGAGACGATTATATGTGTTAGGGTTGTCATAAAAGTAAACCAAATGTCATTTCTAACCACACTCATTCCACAACATTCACACATTTGAATCAAACTTGTAAACAGAACGGTGCATGCTTGTATTCTACTTTTGAGCTTATTCTTTGATTCTTAGCTTATTTTTGAATTCTAATGACATGGAAACGATCATATGTGTTAGGGTTGTCATAAAAGTAAACCAAATGCCCTTTCTAGCCACACTCATTCCACAACATTCACACATCTGAATCAAACTTGTAAACAGAACTGTGCATGCTTGTATTCTACTTCTGAGCTTATTTTTTGATTCTAAGCTTATTTTGGAATTATAATGACTTGGAGACGATTATATGTGTTAGGGTTGTCATAAAAGTAAACCAAATGTCATTTCTAACCACACTCATTCCACAACATTCACACATTTGAATCAAACTTGTAAACAGAACTACGCATGCTTGTATTCTACTTTTGAGCTTATTCTTTGATTCTAAGCTTATTTTTGAATTCTAATGACATGGAGACGATTATATGTGTTAGGGTTGTCATAAAAGTAAAACAAATGTCATTTCTAACCTCACTCATTCCACAACATTCTCACATTTGAATCAAACTTGTAAACAGAACTGTGCATGCTTGTATTCTAGTTTTGGGCTTATTCTTTGATTCTAAGCTTATTTTTGAATTCTAATGACATGGAGACGATTATATGTGTTAGGGTTGTCATAAAAGTAAACCAAATGCCATTTCTAGCCTCACTCATTCCACAACATTCACACATTGAATCAAACTTCTAAAACGAACTGTGCATGCTGGTACTCTACTTTTGAGCTTATTCTTTGATTCTAAGCTTATTTTTGAATTCTAATGACATGGAGACGATTATATGTGTTAGGATTGTCATAAAAGTAAACCAAATGTCATTTCAAACCCCCACTCATTCCACAACATTCACACATTTGAATCAAACTTGTAAACAGAACTGTGCTTGCTTGTATTCTACTTTTGAGCTTATTCTTTGATTCTAAGCTTATTTTTGAATTCTAATGACATGGAGACGATTATATGTGTTAGGGTTCTCATAAAAGTAAACCAAATGTCATTTCTAACCACACTCATTCCACAACGTTCACACATTTGAATCAAACTTGTAAACAGAACTGTGTATGCTGGTATTCTACTTTTGAGCTTATTCTTTGATTCTAAGCTTATTTTTGAATTCTAATGACATGGAAACGATCATATGTGTTAGGGTTGTCATAAAAGTAAACCAAATGCCATTTTTAGCCACACTCATTCCACAACATTCACACATTTGAATCAAACTTGTAAACAGAACTGTGCATGCTTGTATTCTACTTTTGAGCTTATTCTTTGATTCTAAGCTTATTTTTTAATTCTAATGACATGGAGACGATTATATGTGTTAGGGTTGTCATAAAAGTACACCAAATGTCATTTCAAACCACACTCATTCCACAACATTCCCACATTTGAATCAAACTTGTAAACAGAACTGTGCATGCTTGTATTCTACTTTTGAGCTTATTTTTTTATTCTAAGCTTATTTTTGAATTCTAATGACTTGGAGACGATTATATGTGTTAGGGTTGTCATAAAAGTAAACCAAATGTCATTTCTAACCACACTCATTCCACAACATTCACACATTTGAATCAAACTTGTAAACAGAACTGTGCATGCTTGTATTCTACTTTTGAGCTTATTCTTTGATTCTAAGCTTATTTTTGAATTCTAATGACATGGAAACGATCATATGTGTAAGGGTTCTCCTAAAAGTAAACCAAATGCCATTTCTAGCCACACTCATTCCACAACATTCACACATTTGAATCAAACTTGTAAACAGAACTGTGCATGGTTGTATTCTAGTTTTGATCTTATTTTTTTTATTCTAAGCTTATTTTTGAATTCTAATGACTTGGAGACGATTATATGTGTTAGGGTTGTCATAAAAGTAAACCAAATGTCATTTCTAACCACACTCATTCCACAACATTCACACATTTGAATCAAACTTGTAAATAGAACTGTGCATGCTTGTATTCTACTTTTGAACTTATTCTTTGATTCTAAGCTTATTTTTGAATTCTAATGACATGGAGACGATTATATGTGTTAGGGTTGTCATAAAAGTAAACCAAATGTCATTTCTAACCACACTCATTCCACAACATTCACACATTGAATCAAACTTGTAAAACCAACTGTGCATGCTGGTATTCTACTTTTGAGCTTATTCTTTGATTCTAAGCTTATTTTTGAATTCTAATGACATGGAAACGATCACATGTGTTAGGGTTGTCATAAAAGTAAACCAAATGCCCTTTCTAGCCACACTCATTCCACAACATTCACACATCTGAATCAAACTTGTAAACAGAACTGTGCATGCTTGTATTCTACTTCTGAGCTTATTTTTTGATTCTAAGCTTATTTTGGAATTCTAATGACTTGGAGACGATTACATGTGTTAGGGTTGTCATAAAAGTAAACCAAATGCCCTTTCTAGCCACACTCATTCCACAACATTCACACATCTGAATCAAACTTGTAAACAGAACTGTGCATGCTTGTATTCTACTTCTGAGCTTATTTTTTGATTCTAAGCTTATTTTGGAATTCTAATGACTTGGAGACGATTATATGTGTTAGGGTTGTCATAAAAGAAAACCAAATGTCATTTCTAACAACACTCATTCCACAACATTCACACATTTGAATCAAACTTGTAAACAGAACGGTGCATGCTTGTATTCTACTTTTGAGCTTATTCTTTGATTCTTAGCTTATTTTTGAATTCTAATGACATGGAAACGATCATATGTGTTAGGGTTGTCATAAAAGTAAACCAAATGCCCTTTCTAGCCACACTCATTCCACAACATTCACACATCTGAATCAAACTTGTAAACAGAACTGTGCATGCTTGTATTCTACTTCTGAGCTTATTTTTTGATTCTAAGCTTATTTTGGAATTCTAATGACTTGGAGACGATTATATGTGTTAGGGTTGTCATAAAAGTAAACCAAATGTCATTTCTAACCACACTCATTCCACAACATTCACACATTTGAATCAAACTTGTAAACAGAACTGTGCATGCTTGTATTCTACTTTTGAGCTTATTCTTTGATTCTAAGCTTATTTTTGAATTCTAATGACATGGAAACGATCATATGTGTAAGGGTTCTCCTAAAAGAAAACCAAATGCCATTTCTAGCCACACTCATTCCACAACATTCACACATTTGAATCAAACTTGTAAACAGAACTGTGCATGGTTGTATTCTAGTTTTGATCTTATTTTTTTTATTCTAAGCTTATTTTTGAATTCTAATGACTTGGAGACGATTATATGTGTTAGGGTTGTCATAAAAGTAAACCAAATGTCATTTCTAACCACACTCATTCCACAACATTCACACATTTGAATCAAACTTGTAAATAGAACTGTGCATGCTTGTATTCTACTTTTGAACTTATTCTTTGATTCTAAGCTTATTTTTGAATTCTAATGACATGGAGACGATTATATGTGTTAGGGTTGTCATAAAAGAAAACCAAATGTCATTTCTAACAACACTCATTCCACAACATTCACACATTTGAATCAAACTTGTAAACAGAACGGTGCATGCTTGTATTCTACTTTTGAGCTTATTCTTTGATTCTAAGCTTATTTTTTAATTCTAATGACATGGAGACGATTATATGTGTTAGGGTTGTCATAAAAGTACACCAAATGTCATTTCAAACCACACTCATTCCACAACATTCCCACATTTGAATCAAACTTGTAAACAGAACTGTGCATGCTTGTATTCTACTTTTGAGCTTATTTTTTTATTCTAAGCTTATTTTTGAATTCTAATGACTTGGAGACGATTATATGTGTTAGGGTTGTCATAAAAGTAAACCAAATGTCATTTCTAACCACACTCATTCCACAACATTCACACATTTGAATCAAACTTGTAAACAGAACTGTGCATGCTTGTATTCTACTTTTGAGCTTATTCTTTGATTCTAAGCTTATTTTTGAATTCTAATGACATGGAAACGATCATATGTGTAAGGGTTCTCCTAAAAGTAAACCAAATGCCATTTCTAGCCACACTCATTCCACAACATTCACACATTTGAATCAAACTTGTAAACAGAACTGTGCATGGTTGTATTCTAGTTTTGATCTTATTTTTTTTATTCTAAGCTTATTTTTGAATTCTAATGACTTGGAGACGATTATATGTGTTAGGGTTGTCATAAAAGTAAACCAAATGTCATTTCTAACCACACTCATTCCACAACATTCACACATTTGAATCAAACTTGTAAATAGAACTGTGCATGCTTGTATTCTACTTTTGAACTTATTCTTTGATTCTAAGCTTATTTTTGAATTCTAATGACATGGAGACGATTATATGTGTTAGGGTTGTCATAAAAGTAAACCAAATGTCATTTCTAACCACACTCATTCCACAACATTCACACATTGAATCAAACTTGTAAAACCAACTGTGCATGCTGGTATTCTACTTTTGAGCTTATTCTTTGATTCTAAGCTTATTTTTGAATTCTAATGACATGGAAACGATCACATGTGTTAGGGTTGTCATAAAAGTAAACCAAATGCCCTTTCTAGCCACACTCATTCCACAACATTCACACATCTGAATCAAACTTGTAAACAGAACTGTGCATGCTTGTATTCTACTTCTGAGCTTATTTTTTGATTCTAAGCTTATTTTGGAATTCTAATGACTTGGAGACGATTACATGTGTTAGGGTTGTCATAAAAGTAAACCAAATGCCCTTTCTAGCCACGCTCATTCCACAACATTCACACATCTGAATCAAACTTGTAAACAGAACTGTGCATGCTTGTATTCTACTTCTGAGCTTATTTTTTGATTCTAAGCTTATTTTGGAATTCTAATGACTTGGAGACGATTATATGTGTTAGGGTTGTCATAAAAGAAAACCAAATGTCATTTCTAACAACACTCATTCCACAACATTCACACATTTGAATCAAACTTGTAAACAGAACGGTGCATGCTTGTATTCTACTTTTGAGCTTATTCTTTGATTCTTAGCTTATTTTTGAATTCTAATGACATGGAAACGATCATATGTGTTAGGGTTGTCATAAAAGTAAACCAAATGCCCTTTCTAGCCACACTCATTCCACAACATTCACACATCTGAATCAAACTTGTAAACAGAACTGTGCATGCTTGTATTCTACTTCTGAGCTTATTTTTTGATTCTAAGCTTATTTTGGAATTCTAATGACTTGGAGACGATTATATGTGTTAGGGTTGTCATAAAAGTAAACCAAATGTCATTTCTAACCACACTCATTCCACAACATTCACACATTTGAATCAAACTTGTAAACAGAACTACGCATGCTTGTATTCTACTTTTGAGCTTATTCTTTGATTCTAAGCTTATTTTTGAATTCTAATGACATGGAGACGATTATATGTGTTAGGGTTGTCATAAAAGTAAAACAAATGTCATTTCTAACCACACTCATTCCACAACATTCACACATTTGAATCAAACTTGTAAACAGAACTGTGCATGCTTGTATTCTACTTTTGAGCTTATTCTTTGATTCTAAGCTTATTTTTGAATTCTAATGACATGGAGACGATTATATGTGTTAGGATTGTCATAAAAGTAAACCAAATGTCATTTAAAACCCCCACTCATTCCACAACATTCACACATTTGAATCAAACTTGTAAACAGAACTGTGCTTGCTTGTATTCTACTTTTGAGCTTATTCTTTGATTCTAAGCTTATTTTTGAATTCTAATGACATGGAGACGATTATATGTGTTAGGGTTCTCATAAAAGTAAACCAAATGTCATTTCTAACCACACTCATTCCACAACATTCACACATTGAATCAAACTTGTAAAACGAACTGTGCATGCTGGTATTCTACTTTTGAGCTTATTCTTTGATTCTAAGCTTATTTTTGAATTCTAATGACATGGAAACGATCACATGTGTTAGGGTTGTCATAAAAGTAAACCAAATGCCCTTTCTAGCCACACTCATTCCACAACATTCACACATTTGAATCAAACTTGTAAACAGAACTGTGCTTGCTTGTATTCTACTTTTGAGCTTATTCTTTGATTCTAAGCTTATTTTTGAATTCTAATGACATGGAGACGATTATATGTGTTAGGGTTCTCATAAAAGTAAACCAAATGTCATTTCTAACCACACTCATTCCACAACATTCACACATTTGAATCAAACTTTTAAACAGAACTGCGCATGCTTGTATTCTACTTTTGAGCTTATTCTTTGATTCTAAGCTTATTTTTGAATTCTAATGACATGGAGACGATTATATGTGTTAGGGTTGTCATAAAATTAAAACAAATGTCATTTCTAACCTCACTCATTCCACAACATTCTCACATTTGAATCAAACTTGTAAACAGAACTGTGCATGCTTGTATTCTACTCTTGAGCTTATTCTTTGATTCTAAGCTTATTTTTGAATTCTAATGACATGGAGACGATTATATGTGTTAGGATTGTCATAAAAGTAAACCAAATGTCATTTCAAACCCCCACTCATTCCACAACATTCACACATTTGAATCAAACTTGTAAACAGAACTGTGCTTGCTTGTATTCTACTTTTGAGCTTATTCTTTGATTCTAAGCTTATTTTTGAATTCTAATGACATGGAGACGATTATATGTGTTAGGGTTGTCATAAAAGTAAACCAAATGTCATTTCTAACCACACTCATTCCACAACATTCACACATTTGAATCAAACTTGTAAACAGAACTGTGCATGCTTGTATTCTACTTTTGAGCTTATTCTTTGATTCTTAGCTTATTTTTGAATTCTAATGACATGGAAACGATCATATGTGTTAGGGTTGTCATAAAAGTAAACCAAATGCCCTTTCTAGCCACACTCATTCCACAACATTCACACATCTGAATGAAACTTGTAAACAGAACTATGGATGCTTGTATTCTACTTCTGAGCTTATTTTTTGATTCTAAGCTTATTTTGGAATTCTAATGACTTGGAGACGATTATATATGTTAGGGTTGTCATAAAAGTAAACCAAATGTCATTTCTAACCACACTCATTCCACAACATTCACACATTTGAATCAAACTTGTAAACAGAACTGTGCATGCTTGTATTCTACTTCTGAGCTTATTTTTTGATTCTAAGCTTATTTTGGAATTCTAATGACTTGGAGACGATTATATGTGTTAGGGTTGTCATAAAAGTAAACCAAATGTCATTTCTAACTACACTCATTCCACAACATTCACACATTTGAATCAAACTTGTAAACAGAACGGTGCATGCTTGTATTCTACTTTTAAGCTTATTCTTTGATTCTAAGGTTATTTTTGAATTCTAATGACATGGAGACGATTATATGTGTTACGGTTGTCATAAAAGTAAACCAAATGTCATTTCAAACCCCACTCATTCCACAACATTCACACATTTGAATCAAACTTGTAAACAGAACTGTGCTTGCTTGTATTCTACTTTTGAGCTTATTTTTTGATTCTAAGCTTATTTTTGAATTCTAATGACTTGGAGACGATTATATGTGTTAGGGTTGTCATAAAAGTAAACCAAATGTCATTTCTAACCACACTCATTCCACAACATTCACACATTTGAATCAAACTTGTAAACAGAACTGTGCATGCTTGTATTCTAGTTTTGAGCTTATTCTTTGATTCTAAGCTTATTTTTGAATTCTAATGACATGGAGACGATTATATGTGTTAGGGTTGTCATAAAAGTAAACCAAATGTCATTTCTAACCACACCCATTCCACAACATTCACACATTGAATCAAACTTGTAAAACGAACTGTGCATACTGGTATTCTACTTTTGAGCTTATTCTTTGATTCTAAGCTTATTTTTGAATTCTAATGACATGGAAACGATCATATGTGTTAGGTTTGTCATAAAAGTAAACCAAATGCCCTTTCTAGCCACACTCATTCCACAACATTCACACATTTGAATCAAACTTGTAAACAGAACTGTGCATGCTTGTATTCTACTTCTGAGCTTATTTTTTGATTCTAAGCTTATTTTGGAATTCTAATGACTTGGAGACGATTATATGTGTTAGGGTTGTCATAAAAGTAAACCAAATGTCATTTCTAACCACACTCATTCCACAACATTCACACATTTGAATCAAACTTGTAAACAGAACGGTGCATGCTTGTATTCTACTTTTGAGCTTATTCTTTGATTCTTAGCTTATTTTTGAATTCTAATGACATAGAAACGATCATATGTGTTAGGGTTGTCATAAAAGTAAACCAAATGCCCTTTCTAGCCACACTCATTCCACAACATTCACACATCTGAATCAAACTTGTAAACAGAACTGTGCATGCTTGTATTCTACTTCTGAGCTTATTTTTTGATTCTAAGCTTATTTTGGAATTCTAATGACTTGGAGACGATTATATGTGTTAGGGTTGTCATAAAAGTAAACCAAATGTCATTTCTAACCACACTCATTCCACAACATTCACACATTTGAATCAAACTTGTAAACAGAACTACGCATGCTTGTATTCTACTTTTGCGCTTATTCTTTGATTCTAAGCTTATTTTTGAATTCTAATGACATGGAGACGATTATATGTGTTAGGGTTGTCATAAAAGTAAAACAAATGTCATTTCTAACCTCACTCATTCCACAACATTCTCACATTTGAATCAAACTTGTAAACAGAACTGTGCATGCTTGTATTCTACTCTTGAGCTTATTCTTTGATTCTAAGCTTATTTTTGAATTCTAATGACATGGAGACGATTATATGTGTTAGGATTGTCATAAAAGTAAACCAAATGTCATTTCAAACCCCCACTCATTCCACAACATTCACACATTTGAATCAAACTTGTAAACAGAACTGTGCTTGCTTGTATTCTACTTTTGAGCTTATTCTTTGATTCTAAGCTTATTTTTGAATTCTAATGACATGGAGACGATTATATGTGTTAGGGTTCTCATAAAAGTAAACCAAATGTCATTTCTAACCACACTCATTCCACAACGTTCACACATTTGAATCAAACTTGTAAACAGAACTGTGTATGCTGGTATTCTACTTTTGAGCTTATTCTTTGATTCTAAGCTTATTTTTGAATTCTAATGACATGGAAACGATCATATGTGTTAGGGTTGTCATAAAAGTAAACCAAATGCCATTTCTAGCCACACTCATTCCACAACATTCACACATTTGAATCAAACTTGTAAACAGAACTGTGCATGCTTGTATTCTACTTTTGAGCTTATTCTTTGATTCTAAGCTTATTTTTTAATTCTAATGACATGGAGACGATTATATGTGTTAGGGTTGTCATAAAAGTACACCTAATGTCATTTCAAACCACACTCATTCCACAACATTCCCACATTTGAATCAAACTTGTAAACAGAACTGTGCATGCTTGTATTCTACTTTTGAGCTTATTTTTTTATTCTAAGCTTATTTTTGAATTCTAATGACTTGGAGACGATTATATGTGTTAGGGTTGTCATAAAAGTAAACCAAATGTCATTTCTAACCACACTCATTCCACAACATTCACACATTTGAATCAAACTTGTAAACAGAACTGTGCATGCTTGTATTCTACTTTTGAGCTTATTCTTTGATTCTAAGCTTATTTTTGAATTCTAATGACATGGAAACGATCATATGTATAAGGGTTCTCCTAAAAGTAAACCAAATGCCATTTCTAGCCACACTCATTCCACAACATTCACACATTTGAATCAAACTTGTAAACAGAACTGTGCATGGTTGTATTCTAGTTTTGATCTTATTTTTTTTATTCTAAGCTTATTTTTGAATTCTAATGACTTGGAGACGATTGAATGTGTTAGGGTTGTCATAAAAGTAAACCAAATGTCATTTCTAACCACACTCATTCCACAACATTCACACATTTGAATCAAACTTGTAAACAGAACTGTGCATGCTTGTATTCTACTTTTGAACTTATTCTTTGATTCTAAGCTTATTTTTGAATTCTAATGACATGGAGACGATTATATGTGTTAGGGTTGTCATAAAAGTAAACCAAATGTCATTTCTAACCACACTCATTCCACAACATTCACACATTGAATCAAACTTGTAAAACGAACTGTGCATGCTGGTATTCTACTTTTGAGCTTATTCTTTGATTCTAAGCTTATTTTTGAATTCTAATGACATGGAAACGATCACATGTGTTAGGGTTGTCATAAAAGTAAACCAAATGCCCTTTCTAGCCACACTCATTCCACAACATTCACACATCTGAATCAAACTTGTAAACAGAACTGTGCATGCTTGTATTCTACTTCTGAGCTTATTTTTTGATTCTAAGCTTATTTTGGAATTCTAATGACTTGGAGACGATTATATGTGTTAGGGTTGTCATAAAAGTAAACCAAATGTCATTTCTAACCACACTCATTCCACAACATTCACACATTTGAATCAAACTTGTAAACAGAACGGTGCATGCTTGTATTCTACTTTTGAGCTTATTCTTTGATTCTTAGCTTATTTTTGAATTCTAATGACATAGAAACGATCATATGTGTTAGGGTTGTCATAAAAGTAAACCAAATGCCCTTTCTAGCCACACTCATTCCACAACATTCACACATCTGAATCAAACTTGTAAACAGAACTGTGCATGCTTGTATTCTACTTCTGAGCTTATTTTTTGATTCTAAGCTTATTTTGGAATTCTAATGACTTGGAGACGATTATATGTGTTAGGGTTGTCATAAAAGTAAACCAAATGTCATTTCTAACCACACTCATTCCACAACATTCACACATTTGAATCAAACTTGTAAACAGAACTACGCATGCTTGTATTCTACTTTTGCGCTTATTCTTTGATTCTAAGCTTATTTTTGAATTCTAATGACATGGAGACGATTATATGTGTTAGGGTTGTCATAAAAGTAAAACAAATGTCATTTCTAACCTCACTCATTCCACAACATTCTCACATTTGAATCAAACTTGTAAACAGAACTGTGCATGCTTGTATTCTACTCTTGAGCTTATTCTTTGATTCTAAGCTTATTTTTGAATTCTAATGACATGGAGACGATTATATGTGTTAGGATTGTCATAAAAGTAAACCAAATGTCATTTAAAACCCCCACTCATTCCACAACATTCACACATTTGAATCAAACTTGTAAACAGAACTGTGCTTGCTTGTATTCTACTTTTGAGCTTATTCTTTGATTCTAAGCTTATTTTTGAATTCTAATGACATGGAGACGATTATATGTGTTAGGGTTCTCATAAAAGTAAACCAAATGTCATTTCTAACCACACTCATTCCACAACGTTCACACATTTGAATCAAACTTGTAAACAGAACTGTGTATGCTGGTATTCTACTTTTGAGCTTATTCTTTGATTCTAAGCTTATTTTTGAATTCTAATGACATGGAAACGATCATATGTGTTAGGGTTGTCATAAAAGTAAACCAAATGCCATTTCTAGCCACACTCATTCCACAACATTCACACATTTGAATCAAACTTGTAAACAGAACTGTGCATGCTTGTATTCTACTTTTGAGCTTATTCTTTGATTCTAAGCTTATTTTTTAATTCTAATGACATGGAGACGATTATATGTGTTAGGGTTGTCATAAAAGTACACCTAATGTCATTTCAAACCACACTCATTCCACAACATTCCCACATTTGAATCAAACTTGTAAACAGAACTGTGCATGCTTGTATTCTACTTTTGAGCTTATTTTTTTATTCTAAGCTTATTTTTGAATTCTAATGACTTGGAGACGATTATATGTGTTAGGGTTGTCATAAAAGTAAACCAAATGTCATTTCTAACCACACTCATTCCACAACATTCACACATTTGAATCAAACTTGTAAACAGAACTGTGCATGCTTGTATTCTACTTTTGAGCTTATTCTTTGATTCTAAGCTTATTTTTGAATTCTAATGACATGGAAACGATCATATGTATAAGGGTTCTCCTAAAAGTAAACCAAATGCCATTTCTAGCCACACTCATTCCACAACATTCACACATTTGAATCAAACTTGTAAACAGAACTGTGCATGGTTGTATTCTAGTTTTGATCTTATTTTTTTTATTCTAAGCTTATTTTTGAATTCTAATGACTTGGAGACGATTGAATGTGTTAGGGTTGTCATAAAAGTAAACCAAATGTCATTTCTAACCACACTCATTCCACAACATTCACACATTTGAATCAAACTTGTAAACAGAACTGTGCATGCTTGTATTCTACTTTTGAACTTATTCTTTGATTCTAAGCTTATTTTTGAATTCTAATGACATGGAGACGATTATATGTGTTAGGGTTGTCATAAAAGTAAACCAAATGTCATTTCTAACCACACTCATTCCACAACATTCACACATTGAATCAAACTTGTAAAACGAACTGTGCATGCTGGTATTCTACTTTTGAGCTTATTCTTTGATTCTAAGCTTATTTTTGAATTCTAATGACATGGAAACGATCACATGTGTTAGGGTTGTCATAAAAGTAAACCAAATGCCCTTTCTAGCCACACTCATTCCACAACATTCACACATCTGAATCAAACTTGTAAACAGAACTGTGCATGCTTGTATTCTACTTCTGAGCTTATTTTTTGATTCTAAGCTTATTTTGGAATTCTAATGACTTGGAGACGATTACATGTGTTAGGGTTGTCATAAAAGTAAACCAAATGCCCTTTCTAGCCACACTCATTCCACAACATTCACACATCTGAATCAAACTTGTAAACAGAACTGTGCATGCTTGTATTCTACTTCTGAGCTTATTTTTTGATTCTAAGCTTATTTTGGAATTCTAATGACTTGGAGACGATTATATGTGTTAGGGTTGTCATAAAAGAAAACCAAATGTCATTTCTAACAACACTCATTCCACAACATTCACACATTTGAATCAAACTTGTAAACAGAACGGTGCATGCTTGTATTCTACTTTTGAGCTTATTCTTTGATTCTTAGCTTATTTTTGAATTCTAATGACATGGAAACGATCATATGTGTTAGGGTTGTCATAAAAGTAAACCAAATGCCCTTTCTAGCCACACTCATTCCACAACATTCACACATCTGAATCAAACTTGTAAACAGAACTGTGCATGCTTGTATTCTACTTCTGAGCTTATTTTTTGATTCTAAGCTTATTTTGGAATTCTAATGACTTGGAGACGATTATATGTGTTAGGGTTGTCATAAAAGTAAACCAAATGTCATTTCTAACCACACTCATTCCACAACATTCACACATTTGAATCAAACTTGTAAACAGAACTACGCATGCTTGTATTCTACTTTTGAGCTTATTCTTTGATTCTAAGCTTATTTTTGAATTCTAATGACATGGAGACGATTATATGTGTTAGGGTTGTCATAAAAGTAAAACAAATGTCATTTCTAACCACACTCATTCCACAACATTCACACATTTGAATCAAACTTGTAAACAGAACTGTGCATGCTTGTATTCTACTTTTGAGCTTATTCTTTGATTCTAAGCTTATTTTTGAATTCTAATGACATGGAGACGATTATATGTGTTAGGATTGTCATAAAAGTAAACCAAATGTCATTTAAAACCCCCACTCATTCCACAACATTCACACATTTGAATCAAACTTGTAAACAGAACTGTGCTTGCTTGTATTCTACTTTTGAGCTTATTCTTTGATTCTAAGCTTATTTTTGAATTCTAATGACATGGAGACGATTATATGTGTTAGGGTTCTCATAAAAGTAAACCAAATGTCATTTCTAACCACACTCATTCCACAACATTCACACATTGAATCAAACTTGTAAAACGAACTGTGCATGCTGGTATTCTACTTTTGAGCTTATTCTTTGATTCTAAGCTTATTTTTGAATTCTAATGACATGGAAACGATCACATGTGTTAGGGTTGTCATAAAAGTAAACCAAATGCCCTTTCTAGCCACACTCATTCCACAACATTCACACATTTGAATCAAACTTGTAAACAGAACTGTGCTTGCTTGTATTCTACTTTTGAGCTTATTCTTTGATTCTAAGCTTATTTTTGAATTCTAATGACATGGAGACGATTATATGTGTTAGGGTTGTCATAAAAGTAAACCAAATGTCATTTCTAACCACACTCATTCCACAACATTCACACATTGAATCAAACTTGTAAAACGAACTGTGCATGCTGGTATTCTACTTTTGGGCTTATTCTTTGATTCTTAGCTTATTTTTGAATTCTAATGACATGGAAACGATCACATGTGTTAGGGTTGTCATAAAAGTAAACCAAATGCCCTTTCTAGCCACACTCATTCCACAACATTCACACATCTGAATCAAACTTGTAAACAGAACTGTGCATGCTTGTATTCTACTTCTGAGCTTATTTTTTGATTCTAAGCTTATTTTGGAATTCTAATGACTTGGAGACGATTACATGTGTTAGGGTTGTCATAAAAGTAAACCAAATGCCCTTTCTAGCCACACTCATTCCACAACATTCACACATCTGAATCAAACTTGTAAACAGAACTGTGCATGCTTGTATTCTACTTCTGAGCTTATTTTTTGATTCTAAGCTTATTTTGGAATTCTAATGACTTGGAGACGATTATATGTGTTAGGGTTGTCATAAAAGAAAACCAAATGTCATTTCTAACAACACTCATTCCACAACATTCACACATTTGAATCAAACTTGTAAACAGAACGGTGCATGCTTGTATTCTACTTTTGAGCTTATTCTTTGATTCTTAGCTTATTTTTGAATTCTAATGACATGGAAACGATCATATGTGTTAGGGTTGTCATAAAAGTAAACCAAATGCCCTTTCTAGCCACACTCATTCCACAACATTCACACATCTGAATCAAACTTGTAAACAGAACTGTGCATGCTTGTATTCTACTTCTGAGCTTATTTTTTGATTCTAAGCTGATTTTGGAATTCTAATGACTTGGAGACGATTATATGTGTTAGGGTTGTCATAAAAGTAAACCAAATGTCATTTCTAACCACACTCATTCCACAACATTCACACATTTGAATCAAACTTGTAAACAGAGCTACGCATGCTTGTATTCTACTTTTGAGCTTATTCTTTGATTCTAAGCTTATTTTTGAATTCTAATGACATGGAGACGATTATATGTGTTAGGGTTGTCATAAAAGTAAAACAAATGTCATTTCTAACCACACTCATTCCACAACATTCACACATTTGAATCAAACTTGTAAACAGAACTGTGCATGCTTGTATTCTACTTTTGAGCTTATTCTTTGATTCTAAGCTTATTTTTTAATTCTAATGACATGGAGACGATTATATGTGTTAGGATTGTCATAAAAGTAAACCAAATGTCATTTAAAACCCCCACTCATTCCACAACATTCACACATTTGAATCAAACTTGTAAACAGAACTGTGCTTGCTTGTATTCTACTTTTGAGCTTATTCTTTGATTCTAAGCTTATTTTTGAATTCTAATGACATGGAGACGATTATATGTGTTAGGGTTCTCATAAAAGTAAACCAAATGTCATTTCTAACCACACTCATTCCACAACATTCACACATTGAATCAAACTTGTAAAACGAACTGTGCATGCTGGTATTCTACTTTTGAGCTTATTCTTTGATTCTAAGCTTATTTTTGAATTCTAATGACATGGAAACGATCACATGTGTTAGGGTTGTCATAAAAGTAAACCAAATGCCCTTTCTAGCCACACTCATTCCACAACATTCACACATTTGAATCAAACTTGTAAACAGAACTGTGCTTGCTTGTATTCTACTTTTGAGCTTATTCTTTGATTCTAAGCTTATTTTTGAATTCTAATGACATGGAGACGATTATATGTGTTAGGGTTGTCATAAAAGTAAACCAAATGTCATTTCTAACCACACTCATTCCACAACATTCACACATTTGAATCAAACTTTAAAACAGAACTGCGCATGCTTGTATTCTAGTTTTGGGCTTATTCTTTGATTCTAAGCTTATTTTTGAATTCTAATGACATGGAAACGATCATATGTGTTAGGGTTGTCATAAAAGTAAACCAAATGCCCTTTCTAGCCACACTCATTCCACAACATTCACACATCTGAATCAAACTTGTAAACAGAACTGTGCATGCTTGTATTCTACTTCTGAGCTTATTTTTTGATTCTAAGCTTATTTTGGAATTCTAATGACTTGGAGACGATTATATGTGTTAGGGTTGTCATAAAAGAAAACCAAATGTCATTTCTAACAACACTCATTCCACAACATTCACACATTTGAATCAAACTTGTAAACAGAACGGTGCATGCTTGTATTCTACTTTTGAGCTTATTCTTTGATTCTTAGCTTATTTTTGAATTCTAATGACATGGAAACGATCATATGTGTTAGGGTTGTCATAAAAGTAAACCAAATGCCCTTTCTAGCCACACTCATTCCACAACATTCACACATCTGAATCAAACTTGTAAACAGAACTGTGCATGCTTGTATTCTACTTCTGAGCTTATTTTTTGATTCTAAGCTGATTTTGGAATTCTAATGACTTGGAGACGATTATATGTGTTAGGGTTGTCATAAAAGTAAACCAAATGTCATTTCTAACCACACTCATTCTACAACATTCACACATTTGAATCAAACTTGTAAACAGAACTACGCATGCTTGTATTCTACTTTTGAGCTTATTCTTTGATTCTAAGCTTATTTTTGAATTCTAATGACATGGAGACGATTATATGTGTTAGGGTTGTCATAAAAGTAAAACAAATGTCATTTCTAACCACACTCATTCCACAACATTCACACATTTGAATCAAACTTGTAAACAGAACTGTGCATGCTTGTATTCTACTTTTGAGCTTATTCTTTGATTCTAAGCTTATTTTTTAATTCTAATGACATGGAGACGATTATATGTGTTAGGATTGTCATAAAAGTAAACCAAATGTCATTTAAAACCCCCACTCATTCCACAACATTCACACATTTGAATCAAACTTGTAAACAGAACTGTGCTTGCTTGTATTCTACTTTTGAGCTTATTCTTTGATTCTAAGCTTATTTTTGAATTCTAATGACATGGAGACGATTATATGTGTTAGGGTTCTCATAAAAGTAAACCAAATGTCATTTCTAACCACACTCATTCCACAACATTCACACATTGAATCAAACTTGTAAAACGAACTGTGCATGCTGGTATTCTACTTTTGAGCTTATTCTTTGATTCTAAGCTTATTTTTGAATTCTAATGACATGGAAACGATCACATGTGTTAGGGTTGTCATAAAAGTAAACCAAATGCCCTTTCTAGCCACACTCATTCCACAACATTCACACATTTGAATCAAACTTGTAAACAGAACTGTGCTTGCTTGTATTCTACTTTTGAGCTTATTCTTTGATTCTAAGCTTATTTTTGAATTCTAATGACATGGAGACGATTATATGTGTTAGGGTTGTCATAAAAGTAAACCAAATGTCATTTCTAACCACACTCATTCCACAACATTCACACATTTGAATCAAACTTTAAAACAGAACTGCGCATGCTTGTATTCTAGTTTTGGGCTTATTCTTTGATTCTAAGCTTATTTTTGAATTCTAATGACATGGAAACGATCATATGTGTTAGGGTTGTCATAAAAGTAAACCAAATGCCCTTTCTAGCCACACTCATTCCACAACATTCACACATCTGAATCAAACTTGTAAACAGAACTGTGCATGCTTGTATTCTACTTCTGAGCTTATTTTTTGATTCTAAGCTTATTTTGGAATTCTAATGACTTGGAGACGATTATATGTGTTAGGGTTGTCATAAAAGTAAACCAAATGTCATTTCTAGCCACACTCATTCCACAACATTCACACATTTGAATCAAACTTGTAAACAGAACTGTGCTTGCTTGTATTCTACTTTTGAGCTTATTCTTTGATTCTAAGCTTATTTTTGAATTCTAATGACATGGAGACGATTATATGTGTTAGGGTTCTCATAAAAGTAAACCAAATGTCATTTCTAACCACACTCATTCCACAACATTCACACATTGAATCAAACTTGTAAAACGAACTGTGCATGCTAGTATTCTACTTTTGAGCTTATTCTTTGATTCTAAGCTTATTTTCTAATTCTAATGACATGGAAACGATCACATGTGTTAGGGTTGTCATAAAAGTAAACCAAATGCCCTTTCTAGCCACACTCATTCCACAACATTCACACATCTGAATCAAACTTGTAAACAGAACTGTGCATGCTTGTATTCTACTTCTGAGCTTATTTTTTGATTCTAAGCTTATTTTGGAATTCTAATGACTTGGAGACGATTATATGTGTTAGGGTTGTCATAAAAGTAAACCAAATGTCATTTCTAACCCCACTCATTCCACAACATTCACACATTTGAATCAAACTTGTAAACAGAACTGCGCATGCTTGTATTCTACTTTTGAGCTTATTCTTTGATTCTAAGCTTATTTTTGAATTCTAATGACATGGAGACGATTATATGTGTTAGGGTTGTCATAAAAGTAAAACAAATGTCATTTCTAACCACACTCATTCCACAACATTCACACATTTGAATCAAACTTGTAAACAGAACTGTGCATGCTTGTATTCTACTTTTGAGCTTATTCTTTGATTCTAAGCTTATTTTTGAATTCTAATGACATGGAGACGATTATATGTGTTAGGGTTGTCATAAAAGTAAACCAAATGTCATTTCAAACCCCACTCATTCCACAACATTCACACATTGAATCAAACTTGTAAAACGAATTGTGCATGCTTGTATTCTACTTTTAAGCTTATTATTTGATTCTAAGCTAATTTTTGAATTCTAATGACATGGAAACGAACATTTGTCTTAGGGTTGTCATAAAAGTAAAGAAAATGTCATTTCCAACCACACTCATTCCACAACATTCACACATTTGAATCAAACTTTTAAACAGAACTGCGCATGCTTGTATTCTAGTTTTGGGCTTATTCTTTGATTCTAAGCTTATTTTTGAATTCTAATGACATGGAGACGATTATATGTGTTAGGGTTGTCATAAAAGTAAACCAAATGCCATTTCTAGCCTCACTCATTCCACAACATTCACACATTGAATCAAACTTGTAAAACGAACTGTGCATGCTGGTATTCTACTTTTGAGCTTATTCTTTGATTCTAAGCTTATTTTTGAATTCTAATGACATGGAAACGATCATATGTGTTAGGGTTCTCATAAAATTAAACCAAATGCCATTTCTAGCCACACTCATTCCACAACATTCACACATTTGAATCAAACTTGTAAACAGAACTGTGCATGCTTGTATTCTACTTTTGAGCTTATTTTTTGATTCTAAGCTTATTTTTGAATTCTAATGACTTGGAGACGATTATATGTGTTAGGGTTGTCATAAAAGTAAACCAAATGTCATTTCTAGCCACACTCATTCCACAACATTCACACATTTGAATCAAACTTGTAAACAGAACTGTGCTTGCTTGTATTCTACTTTTGAGCTTATTCTTTGATTCTAAGCTTATTTTTGAATTCTAATGACATGGAGACGATTATATGTGTTAGGGTTCTCATAAAAGTAAACCAAATGTCATTTCTAACCACACTCATTCCACAACATTCACACATTGAATGAAACTTGTAAAACGAACTGTGCATGCTAGTATTCTACTTTTGAGCTTATTCTTTGATTCTAAGCTTATTTTCTAATTCTAATGACATGGAAACGATCACATGTGTTAGGGTTGTCATAAAAGTAAACCAAATGCCCTTTCTAGCCACACTCATTCCACAACATTCACACATCTGAATCAAACTTGTAAACAGAACTGTGCATGCTTGTATTCTACTTCTGAGCTTATTTTTTGATTCTAAGCTTATTTTGGAATTCTAATGACTTGGAGACGATTATATGTGTTAGGGTTGTCATAAAAGTAAACCAAATGTCATTTCTAACCACACTCATTCCACAACATTCACACATTTGAATCAAACTTGTAAACAGAACTGCGCATGCTTGTATTCTACTTTTGAGCTTATTCTTTGATTCTAAGCTTATTTTTGAATTCTAATGACATGGAGACGATTATATGTGTTAGGGTTGTCATAAAAGTAAAACAAATGTCATTTCTAACCACACTCATTCCACAACATTCACACATTTGAATCAAACTTGTAAACAGAACTGTGCATGCTTGTATTCTACTTTTGAGCTTATTCTTTGATTCTAAGCTTATTTTTGAATTCTAATGACATGGAGACGATTATATGTGTTAGGGTTGTCATAAAAGTAAACCAAATGTCATTTCAAACCCCACTCATTCCACAACATTCACACATTGAATCAAACTTGTAAAACGAATTGTGCATGCTTGTATTCTACTTTTAAGCTTATTCTTTGATTCTAAGCTAATTTTTGAATTCTAATGACATGGAAACGAACATATGTCTTAGGGTTGTCATAAAAGTAAAACAAATGTCATTTCCAACCACACTCATTCCACAACATTCACACATTTGAATCAAACTTTTAAACAGAACTGCGCATGCTTGTATTCTAGTTTTGGGCTTATTCTTTGATTCTAAGCTTATTTTTGAATTCTAATGACATGGAGACGATTATATGTGTTAGGGTTGTCATAAAAGTAAACCAAATGCCATTTCTAGCCTCACTCATTCCACAACATTCACACATTGAATCAAACTTGTAAAACGAACTGTGCATGCTGGTATTCTACTTTTGAGCTTATTCTTTGATTCTAAGCTTATTTTTGAATTCTAATGACATGGAAACGATCATATGTGTTAGGGTTCTCATAAAATTAAACCAAATGCCATTTCTAGCCACACTCATTCCACAACATTCACACATTTGAATCAAACTTGTAAACAGAACTGTGCATGCTTGTATTCTACTTTTGAGCTTATTTTTTGATTCTAAGCTTATTTTTGAATTCTAATGACTTGGAGACGATTATATGTGTTAGGGTTGTCATAAAAGTAAACCAAATGTCATTTCTAACCACACTCATTCCACAACATTCACACATTTGAATCAAACTTGTAAACAGAACTGCGCATGCTTGTATTCTACTTTTGAGCTTATTCTTTGATTCTAAGCTTATTTTTGAATTCTAATGACATGGAGACGATTATATGTGTTAGGGTTGTCATAAAAGTAAAACAAATGTCATTTCTAACCACACTCATTCCACAACATTCACACATTTGAATCAAACTTGTAAACAGAACTGTGCATGCTTGTATTCTACTTTTGAGCTTATTCTTTGATTCTAAGCTTATTTTTGAATTCTAATGACATGGAGACGATTATATGTGTTAGGGTTGTCATAAAAGTAAACCAAATGTCATTTCAAACCCCACTCATTCCACAACATTCACACATTGAATCAAACTTGTAAAACGAATTGTGCATGCTTGTATTCTACTTTTAAGCTTATTCTTTGATTCTAAGCTAATTTTTGAATTCTAATGACATGGAAACGAACATATGTCTTAGGGTTGTCATAAAAGTAAAACAAATGTCATTTCCAACCACACTCATTCCACAACATTCACACATTTGAATCAAACTTTTAAACAGAACTGCGCATGCTTGTATTCTAGTTTTGGGCTTATTCTTTGATTCTAAGCTTATTTTTGAATTCTAATGACATGGAGACGATTATATGTGTTAGGGTTGTCATAAAAGTAAACCAAATGCCATTTCTAGCCTCACTCATTCCACAACATTCACACATTGAATCAAACTTGTAAAACGAACTGTGCATGCTGGTATTCTACTTTTGAGCTTATTCTTTGATTCTAAGCTTATTTTTGAATTCTAATGACATGGAAACGATCATATGTGTTAGGGTTCTCATAAAATTAAACCAAATGCCATTTCTAGCCACACTCATTCCACAACATTCACACATTTGAATCAAACTTGTAAACAGAACTGTGCATGCTTGTATTCTACTTTTGAGCTTATTTTTTGATTCTAAGCTTATTTTTGAATTCTAATGACTTGGAGACGATTATATGTGTTAGGGTTGTCATAAAAGTAAACCAAATGTCATTTCTAACCACACTCATTCCACAACATTCACACATTTGAATCAAACTTGTAAACAGAACTGTGCATGCTTGTATTCTACTTTTGAACTTATTCTTTGATTCTTAGCATATTTTTGAATTCTAATGGCATGGAAACGATCATATGTGTTAGGGTTGTCATAAAAGTAAACCAAATGCCATTTCTAGCCACACTCATTCCACAACATTCACACATTTGAATCAAACTTGTAAACAGAACTGTGCATGCTTGTATTCTACTTTTGAGCTTATTCTTTGATTCTAAGCTTATTTTTGAATTCTAATGACATGGAGACGATTATATGTGTTAGGGTTGTCATAAAAGTAAACCAAATGCCATTTCTAGCCTCACTCATTCCACAACATTCACACATCTGAATCAAACTTGTAAACAGAACTGTGAATGCTTGTATTCTACTTTTCAGCTTACTCTTTGATTCTAAGCTTATTTTTGAATTCTAATGACATGGAGACGATTATATGTGTTAGAGTTGTCATAAAAGTAAACCAAATGTCATTTCTAACCACACTCATTCCACAACATTCACACATTTGATTCAAACTTGTTAACAGAACTGTGCTTGCTTGTATTCTACTTTTGAGCTTATTCTTTGATTCTAAGCTTATTTTTGAATTCTAATGACATGGAGACGATTATATGTGTTAGGGTTGTCATAAAAGTAAACCAAATGTCATTTCTAACCACACTCATTCCACAACATTCACACATTTGAATCAAACTTGTAAACAGAACTGCGCATGCTTGTATTCTACTTTTGAGCTTATTCTTTGATTCTAAGCTTATTTTTGAATTCTAATGACATGGAAACGATCTTATGTGTTAGGGTTGTCATAAAAGTAAACCAAATGCCCTTTCTAGCCACACTCATTCCACAACATTCACACATTTGAATCAAACTTGTAAACAGAACTGTGCATGGTTGTATTCTAGTTTTGATCTTATTTTTTTTATTCTAAGCTTATTTTGAATTCTAATGACTTGGAGACGATTATATGTGTTAGGGTTGTCATAAAAGTAAACCAAATGTCATTTCTAACCACACTCATTCCACAACATTCACACATTTGAATCAAACTTGTAAACAGAACTGTGCATGCTTGCATTCTACTTTTGAGCTTATTCTTTGATTCTAAGCTTATTTTTGTATTCTAATGACTTGGAGACGATTATATGTGTTAGGGTTGTCATAAAAGTAAACCAAATGTCATTTCTAACCACACTCATTCCACAATATTCACACATTTGAATCAAACTTGTAAACAGAACTATGCATGCTTGTATTCTACTTTTGAGCTTATTCTTTGATTCTAAGCTTATTTTTGAATTCTAATGACATGGAAACGATCATATGTGTTAGGGTTGTCATAAAAGTAAACCAAATGTCATCTCTAACCACACTCATTCCACAACATTCACACATTTGATTCAAACTTGTAAACAGAACTGTGCTTGCTTGTATTCTACTTTTGAGCTTATTCTTTGATTCTAAGCTTATTTTTCAATTCTAATGACATGGAGACGATTATATGTGTTAGGGTTGTCATAAAATTAAACCAAATGTCATTTCTAACCACACTCATTCCACAACATTCACACATTTGAATCAAACTTGTAAACAGAACTGCGCATGCTTGTATTCTACTTTTGAGCTTATGCTTTGATTCTAAGCTTATTTTTGAATTCTAATGACATGGAGACGATTATATGTGTTAGGGTTGTCATAAAAGTAATCCAAATGTCATTTCTAACCACACTCATTCGACAACATTCACACATTTGAATCAAACTTGTAAAACGAACAGTGCATGCTTGTATTTTACTTTTGAACTTATTCTTTGATTCTACGCTTATTTTTGAATTCTAATGACATGGAGACGATTATATGTGTTAGGGTTGTCATAAAAGTAAACCAAATGTCATTTCTAGCCACACTCATTCGACAACATTCACACATTGAATCAAACTTGTAAAACGAACTGTGCATGCTTGTATTCTACTTTTAAGCTTATTCTTTGATTCTAAGGTAATTTTTGAATTCTAATGACATGGAAACGATCATATGTCTTAGGGTTGTCATAAAAGTAAACCAAATGCCATTTCTAGCCACACTCATTCCACAACATTCACACATTTGAATCAAACTTGTAAACAGAACTGTGCATGCTTGTATTCTACTTTTGAGCTTATTTTTTTATTTTAAGCTTATTTTTGAATTCTAATGACATCGAGACGATTATATGTGTTAGGGTTGTCATAAAAGTAAACCAAATGCCATTTCTAGCCACACTCATTCCACAACATTCACACATTGAATCAAACTTGTAAAACGAACTTTGCATGCTTGTATTCTACTTTTAAGCTTATTCTTTGATTCTAAGCTAATTTTTGAATTCTAATGACATGGAAACGATCATATGTCTTAGGGTTGTCATAAAAGTAAACCAAATGCCATTTCTAGCCACACTCATTCCACAACATTCACACATTTGAATCAAATTTGTAAACAGAACTGTGCATGCTTGTATTCTACTTTTGAGCTTATTTTTTTATTCTAAGCTTATTTTTGAATTCTAATGACATCGAGACGATTATATGTGTTAGGGTTGTCATAAAAGTAAACCAAATGCCATTTCTAGCCACACTCATTCCACAATATTCACATATTTGAATCAAACTTGTAAACAGAACTGTGCATGCTTGCATTCTACTTTTGAGCTTATTCTTTGATTCTAAGCTTATTTTTGAATTCTAATGACATGGAGACGATTATATGTGTTAGGGTTGTCATAAAAGTAAACCAAATGTCATTTCAAACCCCATTCATTCCACAACATTCACATATTTGAATCAAACTTGTAAACAGAACTGTGCATGCTTGTAATCTACTTTTGAGCTTATTTTTTTATTCTAAGCTTATTTTTGAATTCTAATGACATGGAGACGATTATATGTGTTAGGGTTGTCATAAAAGTAAACCAAATGTCATTTCTAACCACACTCATTCCCCAACATTCACACATTTGGATCAAACTTGTAAAACGAACAGTGCATGCTTGTATTCTACTTTTGAGCTTATTCTTTGATTCTACGCTTATTTTTGAATTCTAATGACATGGAGACGATTATATGTGTTAGGTTTGTTATAAAAGTAAACCAAATGTCATCTCTAACCACACTCATTCCACAACATTCACACATTTGAATCAAACTTGTAAAACGAACTGTGCATGCTTGTATTCTACTTTTTAGCTTATTCTTTGATTCTAAGCTAATTTTTGAATTCTAATGACATGGAAACGATCATATGTGTTAGGGTTGTCATAAAAGTAAACCAATTGTCATTTCTAACCACACTCATTCCACAACATTCACACATTTGAATCAAACTTGTAAAACGAACAGTGCATGCTTGTATTCTACTTTTGAGCTTATTCTTTGATTCTACGCTTATTTTTGAATTCTAATGACATGGAAACGATCTTATGTGTTAGGGTTGTCATAAAAGTAAACCAAATGCCATTTCTAGCCACACTCATTCCACAACATTCACATATTTGAATCAAACTTGTAAACAGAACTGTGCATGCTTGTATTCTACTTCGGAGCTTATTTTTTTATTCTAAGCTTATTTTGGAATTCTAATGACTTGGAGACGATTATATGTGTTAGGGTTGTCATAAAATTAAACCAAATGTCATTTCTAAACACACTCATTCCACAACATTCACACATTTGAATCAAACTTATAAACAGAACTGTGCATGCTTGTATTCTACTTTTGAGGTTATTCTTTGATTCTTAGCTTAATTTTGAATTCTAATGACATGGAAACGATCATATGTGTTAGGGTTGTCATAAAAGTAAACCAAATGCCATTTCTAGCCACACTCATTCCACAACATTCACATATTTGAATCAAATTTGTAAACAGAACTGTGCATGCTTGTATTCTACTTTTGAGCTTATTTTTTTACTCTAAGCTTATTTTTGAATTCTAATGACATGGAGACGATTATATGTGTTAGGGTTGTCATAAAAGTAAACCAAATGCCATTTCTAGCCACACTCATTCCACAACATTCACATATTTGAATCAAACTTGTAAAACGAACAGTGCATGCTTGTATTCTACTTTTGAGCTTATTTTTTGATTCTACGCTTATTTTTGAATTCTAATGACATGGAGACGATTATATGTGTTAGGGTTGTCATAAAAGTAAACCAAATGCCATTTCTAGCCACACTCATTCCACAACATTCACATATTTGAATCAAATTTGTAAACAGAACTGTACATGCTTGTATTCTACTTTTGAACTTATTTTTTCATTCTAAGCTTATTTTTGAATTCTAATGACATGGAGACGATTATATGTGTTAGGGTTGTCATAAAAGTAAACCAAATGTCATTTCTAACCACACTCATTCGACAACATTCACACATTGAATCAAACTTGTAAAACGAACTGTGCATGCTTGTATTCTACTTTTAAGCTTATTCTTTGATTCTAAGGTAATTTTTGAATTCTAATGACATGGAAACGATCATATGTCTTAGGGTTGTCATAAAAGTAAACCAAATGCCATTTCTAGCCACACTCATTCCACAACATTCACACATTTGAATCAAACTTGTAAACAGAACTGTGCATGCTTGTATTCTACTTTTGAGCTTATTTTTTTATTTTAAGCTTATTTTTGAATTCTAATGACATCGAGACGATTATATGTGTTAGGGTTGTCATAAAAGTAAACCAAATGCCATTTCTAGCCACACTCATTCCACAACATTCACATATTTGAATCAAATTTGTAAACAGAACTGTGCATGCTTGTATTCTACTTTTGAGCTTATTTTTTCATTCTAAGCTTATTTTTGAATTCTAATGACATGGAGACGATTATATGTGTTAGGGTTGTCATAAAAGTAAACCAAATGTCATTTCTAACCACACTCATTCCACAACATTCACACATTTGAATCAAACTTGTAAAACGAACTGTGCATGCTTGTATTCTACTTTTAAGCTTATTCTTTGATTCTAAGCTAATTTTTGAATTCTAATGACATGGAAACGATCATATGTCTTAGGGTTGTCATAAAATTAAACCAAATGCCATTTCTAGCCACACTCATTCCACAACATTCACACATGTGAATCAAATTTGTAAACAGAACTGTGCATGCTTGTATTCTAGTTTTGAGCTTATTTTTTTATTCTAAGCTTATTTTTGAATTCTAATGACATCGAGACGATTATATGTGTTAGGGTTGTCATAAAAGTAAACCAAATGCCATTTCTAGCCACACTCATTCCACAACATTCACATATTTGAATCAAACTTGTAAACAGAACTGTGCATGCTTGCATTCTACTTTTGAGCTTATTCTTTGATTCTAAGCTTATTTTTGAATTCTAATGACATGGAGACGATTATATGTGTTATGGTTGTCATAAAAGTAAACCAAATGTCATTTCAAACCCCATTCATTCCACAACATTCACATATTTGAATCAAACTTGTAAACAGAACTGTGCATGCTTGTATTCTACTTTTGAGCTTATTTTTTTATTCTAAGCTTATTTTTGAATTCTAATGACATGGAGACGATTATATGTGTTAGGGTTGTCATAAAAGTAAACCAAATGTCATTTCTAACCACACTCATTCCCCAACATTCACACATTTGGATCAAACTTGTAAAACGAACAGTGCATGCTTGTATTCTACTTTTGAGCTTATTCTTTGATTCTACGCTTATTTTTGAATTCTAATGACATGGAAACGATCATATGTGTTAGGGTTGTCATAAAAGTAAACCAAATGCCCTTTCTAGCCACACTCATTCCACAACATTCACACATCTGAATCAAACTTGTAAACAGAACTGTGCATGCTTGCATTCTACTTTTGAGCTTATTCTTTGATTCTAAGCTTATTTTTGAATTCTAATGACATGGAGACGATTATATGTGTTATGGTTGTCATAAAAGTAAACCAAATGCCATTTCTAGCCACACTCATTCCACAACATTCACATATTTGAATCAAACTTGTAAACAGAACTGTGCATGCTTGTATTCTACTTTTGAGCTTATTTTTTTATTCTAAGCTTATTTTTGAATTCTAATGACATGGAGACGATTATATGTGTTAGGGTTGTCATAAAAGTAAACCAAATGTCATTTCTAACCACACTCATTCCCCAACATTCACACATTTGGATCAAACTTGTAAAACGAACAGTGCATGCTTGTATTCTACTTTTGAGCTTATTCTTTGATTCTACGCTTATTTTTGAATTCTAATGACATGGAGACGATTATATGTGTTAGGTTTGTTATAAAAGTAAACCAAATGTCATCTCTAACCACACTCATTCCACAACATTCACACATTTGAATCAAACTTGTAAAACGAACTGTGCATGCTTGTATTCTACTTTTTAGCTTATTCTTTGATTCTAAGCTAATTTTTGAATTCTAATGACATGGAAACGATCATATGTGTTAGGGTTGTCATAAAAGTAAACCAATTGTCATTTCTAACCACAGTCATTCCACAACATTCACACATTTGAATCAAACTTGTAAAACGAACAGTGCATGCTTGTATTCTACTTTTGAGCTTATTCTTTGATTCTACGCTTATTTTTGAATTCTAATGACATGGAAACGATCTTATGTGTTAGGGTTGTCATAAAAGTAAACCAAATGCCATTTCTAGCCACACTCATTCCACAACATTCACATATTTGAATCAAACTTGTAAAAAGAACTGTGCATGCTTGTATTCTACTTCGGAGCTTATTTTTTTATTCTAAGCTTATTTTGGAATTCTAATGACTTGGAGACGATTATATGTGTTAGGGTTGTCATAAAATTAAACCAAATGTCATTTCTAAACACACTCATTCCACAACATTCACACATTTGAATCAAACTTATAAACAGAACTGTGCATGCTTGTATTCTACTTTTGAGGTTATTCTTTGATTCTTAGCTTAATTTTGAATTCTAATGACATGGAAACGATCATATGTGTTAGGGTTGTCATAAAAGTAAACCAAATGCCATTTCTAGCCACACTCATTCCACAACATTCACATATTTGAATCAAATTTGTAAACAGAACTGTGCATGCTTGTATTCTACTTTTGAGCTTATTTTTTTATTCTAAGCTTATTTTTGAATTCTAATGACATGGAGACGATTATATGTGTTAGGGTTGTCATAAAAGTAAACCAAATGCCATTTCTAGCCACACTCATTCCACAACATTCACATATTTGAATCAAACTTGTAAAACGAACAGTGCATGCTTGTATTCTACTTTTGAGCTTATTTTTTGATTCTACGCTTATTTTTGAATTCTAATGACATGGAGACGATTATATGTGTTAGGGTTGTTATAAAAGTAAACCAAATGTCATCTCTAACCACACTCATTCCACAACATTCACACATTTGAATCAAACTTGTAAAACGAACTGTGCATGCTTGTATTCTACTTTTTAGCTTATTCTTTGATTCTAAGCTAATTTTTGAATTCTAATGACATGGAAACGATCATATGTGTTAGGGTTGTCATAAAAGTAAACCAATTGTCATTTCTAACCACACTCATTCCACAACATTCACACATCTGAATCAAACTTGTAAACGGAACTGTGAATGCTTGTATTCTACTTTTGAGCTTATTCTTTGACTCTAAGCTTATTTTTGAATTCTAATGACATGGAGACGATTATATGTGTTAGGGTTGCCATAAAAGTAAACCAAATGCCATTTCTAGCCACACTCATTCCACAACATTCACACATTTGAATCAAACTTGTAAACAGAACTGTGCATGCTTGTATTCTAGTTTTGAGCTGATTTTTTTATTCTAAGCTTATTTTTGAATTCTTATAACATCGAGACGATTATATGTGTTAGGGTTGTCATAAAAGTAAACCAAATTCCATTTCTAGCCACACTCATTCCACAACATTCACATATTTGAATCAAACTTGTAAACAGAACTGTGCATGCTTGTATTCTACTTTTGAGCTTATTCTTTGATTCTAAGCTTATTTTTGAATTCTAATGACATGGAAACGATCATATGTGTTAGGGTTGTCATAAAAGTAAACCAAATGCCATTTCTAGCCACACTCATTCCACAACATTCACATATTTGAATCAAACTTGTAAACAGAACTGTGCATGCTTGTATTCTACTTTTGAGCTTATTTTTTGATTCTAAGCTTATTTTTGAATTCTAATGACATGGAGACAATTATATGTGTTAGGGTTGTCATAAAAGTAAACCAAATGTCATTTCTAACCACACTCATTCCACAACATTCACACATTTGAATCAAACTTGTAAAACGAACTGTGCATGCTTGTATTCTACTTTTAAGCTTATTCTTTGATTCTAAGCTAATTTTTGAATTCTAATGACATGGAAACGATCATATGTCTTAGGGTTGTCATAAAATTAAACCAAATGCCATTTCTAGCCACACTCATTCCACAACATTCACACATGTGAATCAAATTTGTAAACAGAACTGTGCATGCTTGTATTCTAGTTTTGAGCTTATTTTTTTATTCTAAGCTTATTTTTGAATTCTAATGACATCGAGACGATTATATGTGTTAGGGTTGTCATAAAAGTAAACCAAATGCCATTTCTAGCCACACTCATTCCACAACATTCACATATTTGAATCAAACTTGTAAACAGAACTGTGCATGCTTGCATTCTACTTTTGAGCTTATTCTTTGATTCTAAGCTTATTTTTGAATTCTAATGACATGGAGACGATTATATGTGTTATGGTTGTCATAAAAGTAAACCAAATGTCATTTCAAACCCCATTCATTCCACAACATTCACATATTTGAATCAAACTTGTAAACAGAACTGTGCATGCTTGTATTCTACTTTTGAGCTTATTTTTTTATTCTAAGCTTATTTTTGAATTCTAATGACATGGAGACGATTATATGTGTTAGGGTTGTCATAAAAGTAAACCAAATGTCATTTCTAACCACACTCATTCCCCAACATTCACACATTTGGATCAAACTTGTAAAACGAACAGTGCATGCTTGTATTCTACTTTTGAGCTTATTCTTTGATTCTACGCTTATTTTTGAATTCTAATGACATGGAAACGATCATATGTGTTAGGGTTGTCATAAAAGTAAACCAAATGCCCTTTCTAGCCACACTCATTCCACAACATTCACACATCTGAATCAAACTTGTAAACAGAACTGTGCATGCTTGCATTCTACTTTTGAGCTTATTCTTTGATTCTAAGCTTATTTTTGAATTCTAATGACATGGAGACGATTATATGTGTTATGGTTGTCATAAAAGTAAACCAAATGCCATTTCTAGCCACACTCATTCCACAACATTCACATATTTGAATCAAACTTGTAAACAGAACTGTGCATGCTTGTATTCTACTTTTGAGCTTATTTTTTTATTCTAAGCTTATTTTTGAATTCTAATGACATGGAGACGATTATATGTGTTAGGGTTGTCATAAAAGTAAACCAAATGTCATTTCTAACCACACTCATTCCCCAACATTCACACATTTGGATCAAACTTGTAAAACGAACAGTGCATGCTTGTATTCTACTTTTGAGCTTATTCTTTGATTCTACGCTTATTTTTGAATTCTAATGACATGGAGACGATTATATGTGTTAGGTTTGTTATAAAAGTAAACCAAATGTCATCTCTAACCACACTCATTCCACAACATTCACACATTTGAATCAAACTTGTAAAACGAACTGTGCATGCTTGTATTCTACTTTTTAGCTTATTCTTTGATTCTAAGCTAATTTTTGAATTCTAATGACATGGAAACGATCATATGTGTTAGGGTTGTCATAAAAGTAAACCAATTGTCATTTCTAACCACAGTCATTCCACAACATTCACACATTTGAATCAAACTTGTAAAACGAACAGTGCATGCTTGTATTCTACTTTTGAGCTTATTCTTTGATTCTACGCTTATTTTTGAATTCTAATGACATGGAAACGATCTTATGTGTTAGGGTTGTCATAAAAGTAAACCAAATGCCATTTCTAGCCACACTCATTCCACAACATTCACATATTTGAATCAAACTTGTAAAAAGAACTGTGCATGCTTGTATTCTACTTCGGAGCTTATTTTTTTATTCTAAGCTTATTTTGGAATTCTAATGACTTGGAGACGATTATATGTGTTAGGGTTGTCATAAAATTAAACCAAATGTCATTTCTAAACACACTCATTCCACAACATTCACACATTTGAATCAAACTTATAAACAGAACTGTGCATGCTTGTATTCTACTTTTGAGGTTATTCTTTGATTCTTAGCTTAATTTTGAATTCTAATGACATGGAAACGATCATATGTGTTAGGGTTGTCATAAAAGTAAACCAAATGCCATTTCTAGCCACACTCATTCCACAACATTCACATATTTGAATCAAATTTGTAAACAGAACTGTGCATGCTTGTATTCTACTTTTGAGCTTATTTTTTTATTCTAAGCTTATTTTTGAATTCTAATGACATGGAGACGATTATATGTGTTAGGGTTGTCATAAAAGTAAACCAAATGCCATTTCTAGCCACACTCATTCCACAACATTCACATATTTGAATCAAACTTGTAAAACGAACAGTGCATGCTTGTATTCTACTTTTGAGCTTATTTTTTGATTCTACGCTTATTTTTGAATTCTAATGACATGGAGACGATTATATGTGTTAGGGTTGTTATAAAAGTAAACCAAATGTCATCTCTAACCACACTCATTCCACAACATTCACACATTTGAATCAAACTTGTAAAACGAACTGTGCATGCTTGTATTCTACTTTTTAGCTTATTCTTTGATTCTAAGCTAATTTTTGAATTCTAATGACATGGAAACGATCATATGTGTTAGGGTTGTCATAAAAGTAAACCAATTGTCATTTCTAACCACACTCATTCCACAACATTCACACATCTGAATCAAACTTGTAAACGGAACTGTGAATGCTTGTATTCTACTTTTGAGCTTATTCTTTGACTCTAAGCTTATTTATGAATTCTAATGACATGGAGACGATTATATGTGTTAGGGTTGCCATAAAAGTAAACCAAATGCCATTTCTAGCCACACTCATTCCACAACATTCACACATTTGAATCAAACTTGTAAACAGAACTGTGCATGCTTGTATTCTAGTTTTGAGCTGATTTTTTTATTCTAAGCTTATTTTTGAATTCTTATAACATCGAGACGATTATATGTGTTAGGGTTGTCATAAAAGTAAACCAAATTCCATTTCTAGCCACACTCATTCCACAACATTCACATATTTGAATCAAACTTGTAAACAGAACTGTGCATGCTTGTATTCTACTTTTGAGCTTATTCTTTGATTCTAAGCTTATTTTTGAATTCTAATGACATGGAAACGATCATATGTGTTAGGGTTGTCATAAAAGTAAACCAAATGCCATTTCTAGCCACACTCATTCCACAACATTCACATATTTGAATCAAACTTGTAAACAGAACTGTGCATGCTTGTATTCTACTTTTGAGCTTATTTTTTGATTCTAAGCTTATTTTTGAATTCTAATGACATGGAGACAATTATATGTGTTAGGGTTGTCATAAAAGTAAACCAAATGTCATTTCTAACCACACTCATTCGACAACATTCACACATTTGAATCAAACTTGTAAAACGAACAGTGCATGCTTGTATTCTACTTTTGAGCTTATTCTTTGATTCTACGCTTATTTTTGAATTCTAATGACATGGAGACGATTATATGTGTTAGGGTTGTCATAAAAGTAAACCAAATGCCATTTCTAGCCACACTCATTCCACAACATTCACATATTTGAATCAAACTTGTAAACAGAACTGTGCATGCTTGTATTCTACTTTTGAGCTTATTCTTTGATTCTAAGCTTATTTTTGAATTCTAATGACATGGAAACGATCATATGTGTTAGGGTTGTCATAAAAGTAAACCAAATGCCATTTCTAGCCACACTCATTCCACAACATTCACACATTTGAATCAAACTTGTAAACAGAACTGTGCATGCTTGTATTCTAGTTTTGAGCTTATTTTTTTTATTCTAAGCTTATTTTTGAATTCTTATGACATCGAGACGATTATATGTGTTAGGGTTGTCATAAAAGTAAACCAAATGCCATTTCTAGCCACACTCATTCCACAACATTCACATATTTGAATCAAACTTGTAAACAGAACTGTGCATGCTTGTATTCTACTTTTGAGCTTATTCTTTGATTCTAAGCTTATTTTTGAATTCTAATGACATGGAAACGATCATATGTGTTAGGGTTGTCATAAAAGTAAACCAAATGCCATTTCTAGCCACACTCATTCCACAACATTCACATATTTGAATCAAACTTGTAAATAGAACTGTGCATGCTTGTATTCTACTTTTGAGCTTATTCTTTGATTCTAAGCTTATTTTTGAATTCTAATGACATGGAGACGATTATATGTGTTAGGGTTGTCATAAAAGTAAACTAAATGTCATTTCTAACCACACTCATTCGACAACATTCACACATTTGAATCAAACTTGTAAAACGAACAGTGCATGCTTGTATTCTACTTTTGAGCTTATTCTTTGATTCTACGCTTATTTTTGAATTCTAATGACATGGAGACGATTATATGTGTTTGGGTTGTCATAAAAGTAAACCAAATGCCATTTCTAGCCACACTCATTCCACAACATTCACACATTTGAATCAAACTTGTAAACAGAACTGTGCATGCTTGTATTCTACTTTTGAGCTTATTTTTTTATTTTAAGCTTATTTTTGAATTCTAATGACATCGAGACGATTATATGTGTTAGGGTTGTCATAAAAGTAAACCAAATGCCATTTCTAGCCACACTCATTCCACAACATTCACATATTTGAATCAAACTTGTAAACAGAACTGTGCATGCTTGTATTCTACTTTTGAGCTTATTCTTTGATTCTAAGCTTATTTTTGAATTCTAATGACATGGAAACGATCATATGTGTTAGGGTTGTCATAAAAGTAAACCAAATGCCATTTCTAGCCACACTCATTCCACAACATTCACACATTTGAATCAAACTTGTAAACAGAACTGTGCATGCTTGTATTCTTCTTTTGAGCTTATTTTTTGATTCTAAGCTTATTTTTGAATTCTAATGACATGGAGACGATTATATGTGTTAGGGTTGTCATAAAAGTAAACCAAATGTCATTTCTAACCACACTCATTCGACAACATTCACACATTGAATCAAACTTGTAAAACGAACTGTGCATGCTTGTATTCTACTTTTAAGCTTATTCTTTGATTCTAAGGTAATTTTTGAATTCTAATGACATGGAAACGATCATATGTCTTAGGGTTGTCATAAAAGTAAACCAAATGCCATTTCTAGCCACACTCATTCCACAACATTCACACATCTGAATCAAACTTGTAAACAGAACTGTGCATGCTTGTATTCTACTTTTGAGCTTATTTTTTTATTTTAAGCTTATTTTTGAATTCTAATGACATCGAGACGATTATATGTGTTAGGGTTGTCATAAAAGTAAACCAAATGCCATTTCTAGCCACACTCATTCCACAACATTCACATATTTGAATCAAACTTGTAAACAGAACTGTGCATGCTTGTATTCTACTTTTGAGCTTATTCTTTGATTCTAAGCTTATTTTTGAATTCTAATGACTTGGAGACGATTATATGTGTTAGGGTTGTCATAAAAGTAAACCAAATGTTATTTCTAACCACACTCATTCCACAACATTCACACATTTGAATCAAACTTGTAAAACGAACTGTGCATGCTTGTATTCTACTTTTTAGCTTATTCTTTGATTCTAAGCTAATTTTTGAATTCTAATGACATGGAAACGATCATATGTGTTAGGATTGTCATAAAAGTAAACCAATTGTCATTTCTAACCGCACTCATTCCACAACATTCACACATCTAAATCAAACTTGTAAACAGAACTGTGAATGCTTGTATTCTACTTTTGAGCTTATTCTTTGACTCTAAGCTTATTTTTGAATTCTAATGACATGGAGACGATTATATGTGTTAGGGTTGTCATAAAAGTAAACCAAATGTCATTTCAAACCCCACTCATTCCACAACATTCACACATTGAATCAAACTTGTAAAACGAACTGTGTATGCTTGTATTCTACTTTTAAGCTTATTCTTTGATTCTAAGCTAATTTTTGAATTCTAATGACATGGAGACGATCATATGTCTTAGGGTTGTCATAAAAGTAAACCAAATGTCATGTCAAACCCCACTCATTCCACAATATTCACACATTGAATCAAACTTGTAAAACGAACTGTGCATGCTTGTATTCTACTTTTGAGCTTATTCTTTGATTCTAAGCTTATTCTTTGATTCTAAGGTAATTCTTTGATTCTAAGGTAATTTTTGAATTCTAATGACATGGAAACGATCATATGTCTTAGGGTTGTCATAAAAGTAAACCAAATGCCATTTCTAGCCACACTCATTCCACAACATTCACACATCTGAATCAAACTTGTAAACAGAACTGTGCATGCTTGTATTCTACTTTTGAGCTTATTTTTTTATTTTAAGCTTATTTTTGAATTCTAATGACATCGAGACGATTATATGTGTTAGGGTTGTCATAAAAGTAAACCAAATGTCATTTCTAGCCACACTCATTCCACAACATTCACACATTTGAATCAAACTTGTAAACAGAACTGTGCATGCTTGCATTCTACTTTTGAGCTTATTTTTTGATTCTAAGCTTATTTTGGAATTCTAATGACTTGGAGACGATTATATGTGTTAGGGTTGTCATAAAAGTAAACCAAATGTCATTTCAAACCCCATTCATTCCACAACATTCACATATTTGAATCAAACTTGTAAACAGAACTGTGCATGCTTGTATTCTACTTTTGAGCTTATTTTTTTATTCTAAGCTTATTTTTGAATTCTAATGACATGGAGACGATTATATGTGTTAGGGTTGTCATAAAAGTAAACCAAATGTCATTTCTAACCACACTCATTCCCCAACATTCACACATTTGGATCAAACTTGTAAAACGAACAGTGCATGCTTGTATTCTACTTTTGAGCTTATTCTTTGATTCTACGCTTATTTTTGAATTCTAATGACATGGAGACGATTATATGTGTTAGGTTTGTTATAAAAGTAAACCAAATGTCATCTCTAACCACACTCATTCCACAACATTCACACATTTGAATCAAACTTGTAAAACGAACTGTGCATGCTTGTATTCTACTTTTTAGCTTATTCTTTGATTCTAAGCTAATTTTTGAATTCTAATGACATGGAAACGATCATATGTGATAGGGTTGTCATAAAAGTAAACCAATTGTCATTTCTAACCACACTCATTCCACAACATTCACACATTTGAATCAAACTTGTAAAACGAACAGTGCATGCTTGTATTCTACTTTTGAGCTTATTCTTTGATTCTACGCTTATTTTTGAATTCTAATGACATGGAAACGATCTTATGTGTTAGGGTTGTCATAAAAGTAAACCAAATGCCATTTCTAGCCACACTCATTCCACAACATTCACATATTTGAATCAAACTTGTAAACAGAACTGTGCATGCTTGTATTCTACTTTTGAGCTTATTCTTTGATTCTAAGCTTATTTTTGAATTCTAATGACATGGAAACGATCATATGTGTTAGGGTTGTCATAAAAGTAAACCAAATGCCATTTCTAGCCACACTCATTCCACAACATTCACATATTTGAATCAAACTTGTAAACAGAACTGTGCATGCTTGTATTCTACTTTTGAGCTTATTTTTTGATTCTAAGCTTATTTTTGAATTCTAATGACATGGAGACGATTATATGTGTTAGGGTTGTCATAAAAGTAAACCAAATGTCATTTCTAACCACACTCATTCGACAACATTCACACATTTGAATCAAACTTGTAAAACGAACAGTGCATGCTTGTATTCTACTTTTGAGCTTATTCTTTGATTCTACGCTTATTTTTGAATTCTAATGACATGGAGACGATTATATGTGTTAGGGTTGTCATAAAAGTAAACCAAATGCCATTTCTAGCCACACTCATTCCACAACATTCACACATTTGAATCAAACTTGTAAACAGAACTGTGCATGCTTGTATTCTACTTTTGAGCTTATTCTTTGATTCTAAGCTTATTTTTGAATTCTAATGACATGGAAACGATCATATGTGTTAGGGTTGTCATAAAAGTAAACCAAATGTCATTTCTAACCACACTCATTCTACAACATTCACACATTTGAATCAAACTTGTAAACAGAACTGTGCATGCTTGTATTCTACTTTTGAGCTTATTCTTTGATTCTAAGCTTATTTTTGAATTCTAATGACATGGAAACGATCATATGTGTTAGGGTTGTCATAAAAGTAAACCAAATGTCATTTGTAACCACACTCATTCCACAACATTCACACATTTGAATCAAACTTGTAAACAGAACTGTGTATGTTTGTATTCTACTTTTCAGCTTACTCTTTGATTCTAAGCTTATTTTTGAATTCTAATGACATGGAGACGATTATATGTGTTAGGGTTGTCATTAAAGTAAACCAAATGTCATTTCTAACCACACTCATTCCACAACATTCACACATTTGAATCAAACTTGTAAACAGAACTGTGTATGGTTGTATTCTACTTTTGAGCTTATTTTTTTATTCTAAGCTTATTTTTGAATTCTAATGACTTGGAGACGATTATATGTGTTAGGGTTGTCATAAAAGTAAACCAAATGTCATTTCTAACCACACTCATTCCACAACATTCACACATTTGAATCAAACTTATAAACAGAACTGTGCATGTTTGTATTCTACTTTTCAGCTTACTCTTTGATTCTAAGCTTATTTTTGAATTCTAATGACATGGAGACGATTATATGTGTTAGGGTTGTCATTAAAGTTAACCAAATCTCATTTCTAACCACACTCATTCCACAACATTCACACATTTGAATCAAACTTGTAAACAGAACTGTGTATGGTTGTATTCTACTTTTGAGCTTATTTTTTGATTCTAAGCTTATTTTTGAATTCTAATGACTTGGAGACGATTATATGTGTTAGGGTTGTCATAAAAGTAAACCAATTGTCATTTCTAACACTCATTCTACAACATTCACACATTTGAATCAAACTTGTAAACAGAACTGTGCATGTTTGTATTCTACTTTGCAGCTTACTCTTTGATTCTAAGCTTATTTTTGAATTCTAATGACATGGAGACGATTATATGTGTTAGGGTTGTCATTAAAGTAAACCAAATGTCATTTCTAACCACACTCATTCCACAACATTCACACATTTGAATCAAACTTGTAAACAGAACTGTGTATGGTTGTATTCTACTTTTGAGCTTATTTTTTGATTCTAAGCTTATTTTTGAATTCTAATGACTTGGAGACGATTATATGTGTTAGGGTTGTCATAAAAGTAAACCAAATGTCATTTCTAACCACACTTATTCCACAACATTCACACATTTGAATCAAACTTATAAACAGAACTGTGCATGCTTGTATTCTACTTTTGAGCTTATTCTTTGATTCTAAGCTTATTTTTCAATTCTAAAGACATGGAAACGATCATATGTGTTAGGCTTGTCATAAAAGTAAACCAAATGCCATTTCTACCCACACTCATTCCACAACATTCACATATTTGAATCAAACTTGTAAACAGAACTGTGTATGGTTGTATTCTACTTTTGAGCTTATTTTTTGATTCTAAGCTTATTTTTGAATTCTAATGACATGGAAACGATCATATGTGTTAGGGTTGTCATAAAAGTAAACCAAATGTTATTTCTAACCACACTCATTCAACAACATTCACACATTTGAATCAAACTTGTAAAGAGAACTGTGCATCGTTGTATTCTACTCTTGAGCTTATTTTTTTATTCTAAGCTTATTTTTGAATTCTAATGACTTGGAGACGATTATATGTGTTAGAGTTGTCATAAAAGTAAACCAAATGTCATGTCAAACCCCACTCATTCCACAATATTCACACATTGAATCAAACTTGTAAAACGAACTGTGCATGCTTGTATTCTACTTTTGAGCTTATTCTTTGATTCTAAGCTAATTTTTGAATTCTAATGACATGGAAACGATCATATGTGTTAGGGTTGTCATAAAAGTAAACCAAATGTCATTTCTAGCCACACTCATTCCACAACATTCACACATTTGAATCAAACTTGTAAACAGAACTGTGCATGCTTGTATTCTACTTTTGAGCTTATTTTTTGATTCTAAGCTTATTTTTGAATTCTAATAACTTGGAGACGATTATATGTGTTAGGGTTGTCATAAAAGTTAACCAAATGTCATTTCTAACCACACTCATTCTACAACATTCACACATTTGAATCAAACTTGTAAACAGAACTGTGCATGCTTGTATTCTACTTTTGAGCTTATTCTTTGATTCTAAGCTTATTTTTGAATTCTAATGACTTAGAGACGATTATATGTGTTAGGGTTGTCATAAAAGTAAACCAAATGTCATTTCAAAGCCCACTCATTCCACAACATTCACACATTGAATCAAACTTGTAAAACGAACTGTGCATGCTTGTATTCTACTTTTAAGCTTATTCTTTCATTCTAAGCTTATTTTTGAATTCTAATGACTTGGAGACGATTATATGTGTTAGGGTTGTCATAAAAGTAAACCAAATGTCATTTCTAACCACACTCATTCCACAACATTCACACATTTGAATCAAACTTATAAACAGAACTGTGCATGCTTGTATTCTACTTTTGAGCTTATTCTTTGATTCTAAGCTTATTTTTGAATTCTAATGACATGGAAACGATCATATGTGTTAGGGTTGTCATAAAAGTAAACCAAATGCCTTTTCTAGCCACACTCATTCCACAACATTCACACATTTGAATCAAACTGTAAACAGAACTGTGCATCGTTGTATTCTACTCTTGAGCTTATTTTTTGATTCTAAGCTTATTTTTGAATTCTAATGACTTGGAGACGATTATATGTGTTAGGGTTGTCATAAAAGTAAACCAAATGTCATTTCTAGCCACACTCATTCCACAACATTCACCAATTTGAATCAAACTTGTAAACAGAACTGTGTATGGTTGTATTCTACTTTTGAGCTTATTTTTTTATTCTAAGCTTATTTTTGAATTCTAATTACTTGGAGACGATCATATGTGTTAGGGTTGTCATAAAAGTAAACCAATTGTCATTTCTAACCACACTCATTCTACAACATTCACACATTTGAATCAAACTTGTAAACAGAACTGTGCATGTTTGTATTCTACTTTTCAGCTTACTCTTTGATTCTAAGCTTATTTTTGAATTCTAATGACATGGAGACGATTATATGTGTTAGGGTTGTCATTAAAGTAAACCAAATGTCATTTCTAACCACACTCATTCCACAACATTCACACATTTGAATCAAACTTGTAAACAGAACTGTGTATGGTTGTATTCTACTTTTGAGCTTATTTTTTGATTCTAAGCTTATTTTTGAATTCTAATGACTTGGAGACGATTATATGTGTTAGGGTTGTCATAAAAGTAAACCAAATGTCATTTCAAAGCCCACTCATTCCACAACATTCACACATTGAATCAAACTTATAAACAGAACTGTGCATGCTTGTATTCTACTTTTGAGCTTATTTTTTGATTCTAAGCTTATTTTTGAATTCTAATGACTTGGAGACGATTATATGTGTTAGGGTTGTCATAAAAGTAAACCAAATGTCATTTCTAACCACACTCATTCTACAACATTCACACATTTGAATCAAACTTGTAAACAGAACTGTGCATGCTTGTATTCTACTTTTCAGCTTACTCTTTGATTCTAAGCTTATTTTTGAATTCTAATGACATGGAGACGATTATATGTGTTAGGGTTGTCATAAAAGTAAACCAAATGTCATTTCTAACCACACTCATTCCACAACATTCACACATTTGAATCAAACTTGTAAACAGAACTGTCTATGGTTGTATTCTACTTTTGAGCTTATTTTTTGATTCTAAGCTTATTTTTGAATTCTAATGACTTGGAGACGATTATATGTGTTAGGGTTGTCATAAAAGTAAACCAAATGTCATTTCAAACCCCACTCATTCCACAACATTCACACATTGAATCAAACTTGTAAAACGAACTGTGCATGCTTGTATTCTACTTTTAAGCTTATTCTTTCATTCTAAGCTTATTTTTGAATTCTAATGACTTGGAGACGATTATATGTGTTAGGGTTGTCATAAAAGTAAACCAAATGTCATTTCTAACCACACTCATTCCACAACATTCACACATTAGAATCAAACTTATAAACAGAACTGTGCATGCTTGTATTCTACTTTTGAGCTTATTCTTTGATTCTAAGCTTATTTTTCAATTCTAATGACATGGAAACGATCATATGTGTTAGGGTTGTCATAAAAGTAAACCAAATGCCATTTCTAGCCACACTCATTCCACAACATTCACACATTTGAATCAAACTTATAAACAGAACTGTGAATGCTTGTATTCTACTTTTGAGCTTATTCTTTGATTCTAAGCTTATTTTTCAATTCTAATGACATGGAAACGATCATATGTGTTAGGGTTGTCATAAAAGTAAACCAAATGCCATTTCTAGCCACACTCATTCCACAACATTCACACATTTGAATCAAACTTGTAAATAGAACTGTGCATCGTTGTATTCTACTCTTGAGCTTATTTGTTGATTCTAAGCTTATTTTTGAATTCTAATGACTTGGAGACGATTATATGTGTTAGGGTTGTCATAAAAGTAAACCAAATGTTATTTCTAACCACACTCATTCCACAACATTTACACATTTGAATCAAACTTGTAAACAGAACTGTGCATGCTTGTATTCTACTTTTGAGCTTATTCTTTGATTCTAAGCTTATTTTTGAATTCTAATGACTTGGAGACGATTATATGTGTTAGGGTTGTCATAAAAGTAAAGCAAATGTCATTTCTAACCACACTCATTCCACAACATTCACACATTTGAATCAAACTTGTAAAACGAACAGTGCATGCTTGTATTCTACTTTTGAGCTGATTCTTTGATTCTAAGCTTATTTTTGAATTCTAATGACATGGAAACGATCATATGTGTTAGGGTTGTCATAAAAGTAAACCAAATGTTATTTCTAACCACACTCATTCCACAACATTCACACATTTGAATCAAACTTGTAAACAGAACTGTGCATGCTTGTATTCTACTTTTGAGCTTATTTTTTTATTCTAAGCTTATTTTTGAATTCTAATGACTTGGAGACGATTATATGTGTTAGGGTTGTCATAAAAGTAAACCAAATGTCATTTCTAACCACACTCATTCCACAACATTCACACATTTGAATCAAACTTGTAAACAGAACTGTGTATGGTTGTATTCTACTTTTGAGCTTATTTTTTGATTCTAAGCTTATTTTTGAATTCTAATGACATGGAAACGATCATATGTGTTAGGGTTGTTATAAAAGTAAACCAAATGCCATTTCTAGCCACACTCATTCCACAACATTCACACATTTGAATCAAACTTGTAAACAGTACTGTGCATCGTTGTATTCTACTCTTGAGCTTATTTTTTTATTCTAAGCTTATTTTTGAATTCTAATGACTTGGAGACGATTATATGTGTTAGAGTTGTCATAAAAGTAAACCAAATGCCATTTCTAGCCACACTCATTCCACAACATTCACACATTGAATCAAACTTGTAAAACGAACTGTGCATGCTTGTATTCTACTTTTGAGCTTATTCTTTGATTCTAAGCTAATTTTTGAATTCTAATGACATGGAAACGATCATATGTGTTAGGGTTGTCATAAAAGTAAACCAAATGTCATTTCTAGCCACACTCATTCCACAACATTCACACATTTGAATCAAACTTGTAAACAGAACTGTGCATGCTTGTATTCTACTTTTGAGCTTATTTTTTGATTCTAAGCTTATTTTTGAATTCTAATGACTTGGAGACGATTATATGTGTTAGGGTTGTCATAAAAGTAAACCAAATGTCATTTCTAACCACACTCATTCTACAACATTCACACATTTGAATCAAACTTGTAAACAGAACTGTGCATGCTTGTATTCTACTTTTCAGCTTACTCTTTGATTCTAAGCTTATTTTTGAATTCTAATGACATGGAGACGATTATATGTGTTAGGGTTGTCATAAAAGTAAACCAAATGTCATTTCTAACCACACTCATTCCACAACATTCACACATTTGAATCAAACTTGTAAACAGAACTGTCTATGGTTGTATTCTACTTTTGAGCTTATTTTTTGATTCTAAGCTTATTTTTGAATTCTAATGACTTGGAGACGATTATATGTGTTAGGGTTGTCATAAAAGTAAACCAAATGTCATTTCAAACCCCACTCATTCCACAACATTCACACATTGAATCAAACTTGTAAAACGAACTGTGCATGCTTGTATTCTACTTTTAAGCTTATTCTTTCATTCTAAGCTTATTTTTGAATTCTAATGACTTGGAGACGATTATATATGTTAGGGTTGTCATAAAAGTAAACCAAATGTCATTTCTAACCACACTCATTCCACAACATTCACACATTTGAATCAAACTTATAAACAGAACTGTGCATGCTTGTATTCTACTTTTGAGCTTATTCTTTGATTCTAAGCTTATTTTTGAATTCTAATGACATGGAAACGATCATATGTGTTAGGGTTGTCATAAAAGTAAACCAAATGCCATTTCTAGCCACACTCATTCCACAACATTCACACATTTGAATCAAACTTGTAAACAGAACTGTGCATCGTTGTATTCCACTCTTGAGCTTATTTTTTGATTCTAAGCTTATTTTTGAATTCTAATGACTTGGAGACGATTATATGTGTTAGGGTTGTCATAAAAGTAAACCAAATGTCATTTCTAGCCACACTCATTCCACAACATTCACCAATTTGAATCAAACTTGTAAACAGAACTGTGTATGGTTGTATTCTACTTTTGAGCTTATTCTTTCATTCTAAGCTTATTTTTGAATTCTAATGACTTGGAGACGATCATATGTGTTAGGGTTGTCATAAAAGTAAACCAATTGTCATTTCTAACCACACTCATTCTACAACATTCACACATTTGAATCAAACTTGTAAACAGAACTGTGCATGTTTGTATTCTACTTTTCAGCTTACTCTTTGATTCTAAGCTTATTTTTGAATTCTAATGACATGGAGACGATTATATGTGTTAGGGTTGTCATTAAAGTAAACCAAATGTCATTTCTAACCACACTCATTCCACAACATTCACACATTTGAATCAAACTTGTAAACAGAACTGTGTATGGTTGTATTCTACTTTTGAGCTTATTTTTTGATTCTAAGCTTATTTTTGAATTCTAATGACTTGGAGACGATTATATGTGTTAGGGTTGTCATAAAAGTAAACCAAATGTCATTTCAAACCCCACTCATTCCACAACATTCACACATTGAATCAAACTTGTAAAACGAACTGTGCATGCTTGTATTCTACTTTTAAGCTTATTCTTTGATTCTAAGCTTATTTTTGAATTCTAATGACTTGGAGACGATTATATGTTTTAGGGTTGTCATAAAAGTAAAGCAAATGTCATTTCTAACCACACTCATTCCACAACATTCACACATTTGAATCAAACTTATAAACAGAACTGTGCATGCTTGTATTCTACTTTTGAGCTTATTCTTTGATTCTAAGCTTATTTTTGAATTCTAATGACATGGAAACGATCATATGTGTTAGGGTTGTCATAAAAGTAAACCAAATGCCATTTCTAGCCACACTCATTCCACAACATTCACACATTTGAATCAAACTTGTAAACAGAACTGTGCAATGTTGTATTCTACTCTTGAGCTTATTTTTTGATTCTAAGCTTATTTTTGAATTCTAATGACATGGAAACGATCATATGTGTTAGGGTTGTTATAAAAGTAAACCAAATGCCATTTCTAGCCACACTCATTCCACAACATTCACACATTTGAATCAAACTTGTAAACAGTACTGTGCATCGTTGTATTCTACTCTTGAGCTTATTTTTTTATTCTAAGCTTATTTTTGAATTCTAATGACTTGGAGACGATTATATGTGTTAGAGTTGTCATAAAAGTAAACCAAATGCCATTTCTAGCCACACTCATTCCACAACATTCACACATTGAATCAAACTTGTAAAACGAACTGTGCATGCTTGTATTCTACTTTTGAGCTTATTCTTTAATTCTAAGCTAATTTTTGAATTCTAATGACATGGAAACGATCATATGTGTTAGGGTTGTCATAAAAGTAAACCAAATGTCATTTCTAGCCACACTCATTCCACAACATTCACACATTTGAATCAAACTTGTAAACAGAACTGTGCATGCTTGTATTCTACTTTTGAGCTTATTTTTTGATTCTAAGCTTATTTTTGAATTCTAATGACTTGGAGACGATTATATGTGTTAGGGTTGTCATAAAAGTAAACCAAATGTCATTTCTAACCACACTCATTCCACAACATTCACACATTTGAATCAAACTTATAAACAGAACTGTGCATGCTTGTATTCTACTTTTGAGGTTATTCTTTGATTCTAAGCTTATTTTTGAATTCTAATGACATGGAAACGATCATATGTGTTAGGGTTGTCATAAAAGTAAACCAAATGCCATTTCTAGCCACACTCATTCCACAACATTCACACATTTGAATCAAACTTGTAAACAGAACTGTGCAATGTTGTATTCTACTCTTGAGCTTATTTTTTGATTCTAAGCTTATTTTTGAATTCTAATGACTTGGAGACGATTATATGTGTTAGAGTTGTCAGAAAAGTAAACCAAATGTTATTTCTAGCCACACTCATTCCACAACATTCACACATTTGAATCAAACTTGTAAAAAGAACTGTGTATGGTTGTATTCTACTTTTGAGCTTATTTTTTTATTCTAAGCTTATTTTTGAATTCTAATGACTTGGAGACGATCATATGTGTTAGGGTTGTCATAAAAGTAAACCAATTGTCATTTCTAACCACACTCATTCTACAACATTCACACATTTGAATCAAACTTGTAAACAGAACTGTGCATGTTTGTATTCTACTTTTCAGCTTACTCTTTGATTCTAAGCTTATTTTTGAATTCTAATGACATGGAGACGATTATATGTGTTAGGGTTGTCATTAAAGTAAACCAAATGTCATTTCTAACCACACTCATTCCACAACATTCACACATTTGAATCAAACTTCTAAACAGAACTGTATATGGTTGTATTCTACTTTTGAGCTTATTTTTTGATTCTAAGCTTATTTTTGAATTCTAATGACTTGGAGACGATTATATGCGTTAGGGTTGTCATAAAAGTAAACCAAATATCATTTCAAACCCCACTCATTCCACAACATTCACACATTGAATCAAACTTGTAAAACGAACTGTGCATGCTTGTATTCTACTTTTAAGCTTATTCTTTGATTCTAAGCTTATTTTTGAATTCTAATGACATGGAAACGATCATATGTGTTAGGGTTGTCATAAAAGTAAACCAAATGCCATTTCTAGCCACACTCATTCCACAACATTCACACATTTGAATCAAACTTGTAAACAGAACTGTGCAATGTTGTATTCTACTCTTGAGCTTATTTTTTGATTCTAAGCTTATTTTTGAATTCTAATGACTTGGAGACGATTATATGTGTTAGAGTTGTCAGAAAAGTAAACCAAATGTTATTTCTAGCCACACTCATTCCACAACATTCACACATTTGAATCAAACTTGTAAAAAGAACTGTGTATGGTTGTATTCTACTTTTGAGCTTATTTTTTTATTCTAAGCTTATTTTTGAATTCTAATGATTTGGAGACGATCATATGTGTTAGGGTTGTCATAAAAGTAAACCAATTGTCATTTCTAACCACACTCATTCTACAACATTCACACATTTGAATCAAACTTGTAAACAGAACTGTGCATGTTTGTATTCTACTTTTCAGCTTACTCTTTGATTCTAAGCTTATTTTTGAATTCTAATGACATGGAGACGATTATATGTGTTAGGGTTGTCATTAAAGTAAACCAAATGTCATTTCTAACCACACTCATTCCACAACATTCACACATTTGAATCAAACTTGTAAACAGAACTGTGTATGGTTGTATTCTACTTTTGAGCTTATTTTTTGATTCTAAGCTTATTTTTGAATTCTAATGACTTGGAGACGATTATATGTGTTAGGGTTGTCATAAAAGTAAACCAAATGTCATTTCAAAGCCCACTCATTCCACAACATTCACACATTGAATCAAACTTGTAAAACGAACTGTGCATGCTTGTATTCTACTTTTGAGCTTATTTTTTGATTCTAAGCTTATTTTTGAATTCTAACAACTTGGAGACGATTATATGTGTTAGGGTTGTCATAAAAGTTAACCAAATGTCATTTCTAACCACACTCATTCTACAACATTCACACATTTGAATCAAACTTGTAAACAGAACTGTGCATGCTTGTATTCTACTTTTGAGCTTATTCTTTGATTCTAAGCTTATTTTTGAATTCTAATGACTTGGAGACGATTATATGTGTTAGGGTTGTCATAAAAGTAAACCAAATGTCATTTCTAACCACACTCATTCCACAACATTCACACATTTGAATCAAACTTATAAACAGAACTGTGCATGCTTGTATTCTACTTTTGAGCTTATTCTTTGATTCTAAGCTTATTTTTGAATTCTAATGACATGGAAACGATCATATGTGTTAGGGTTGTCATAAAAGTAAACCAAATGCCATTTCTAGCCACACTCATTCCACAACATTCACACATTTGAATCAAACTTGTAAACAGAACTGTGCATCGTGGTATTCTACTCTTGAGCTTATTTTTTGATTCTAAGCTTATTTTTGAATTCGAATGACTTGGAGACGATTATATGTGTTAGGGTTGTCATAAAAGTAAACCAAATGTTATTTCTAACCACACTCATTCCACAACATTCACACATTTGAATCAAACTTGTAAACAGAACTGTGCATGCTTGTATTCTACTTTTGAGCTTATTTTTTGATTCTAAGCTTATTTTTGAATTCTAATGACTTGGAGACGATTATATGTGTTAGGGTTGTCATAAAAGTAAACCAAATGTCATTTCTAACCACACTCATTCCACAACATTCACACATTTGAATCAAACTTATAAACAGAACTGTGCATGCTTGTATTCTACTTTTGAGGTTATTCTTTGATTCTAAGCTTATTTTTGAATTCTAATGACATGGAAACGATCATATGTGTTAGGGTTGTCATAAAAGTAAACCAAATGCCATTTCTAGCCACACTCATTCCACAACATTCACACATTTGAATCAAACTTGTAAACAGAACTGTGCATCGTTGTATACTACTCTTGAGCTTATTTTTTGATTCTAAGCTTATTTTTGAATTCTAATGACTTGGAGACGATTATATGTGTTAGGGTTGTCATAAAAGTAAACCAAATGTTATTTCTAACCACACTCATTCCACAACATTCACACATTTGAATCAAACTTGTAAACAGAACTGTGCATGCTTGTATTCTACTTTTGAGCTTATTTTTTGATTCTAAGCTATTTTTGAATTCTAATGACTTGGAGACCATTATATGTGTTAGGGTTGTCATAAAAGTAAACCAAATGTCATTTCTAACCACACTCATTCCATAACATTCACACATTTGAATCAAACTTGTAAACAGAACTGTGCATGCTTGTATTCTACTTTTGAGCTTATTCTTTGATTCTAAGCTTATTTTTGAATTCTAATGACTTGGAGACGATTATATGTGTTAGGGTTGTCATAAAAGTAAACCAAATGTCATTTCTAACCACACTCATTCCACAACATTCACACATTTGAATCAAACTTGTAAACAGAACTGTGCATGCTTGTATTCTACTTTTGAGCTTATTCTTTGATTCTAAGCTTATTTTTGAATTCTAATGACATGGAGACGATTATATGTGTTAGGGTTGTCATAAAAGTAAACCAAATGTCATTTCAAACCCCACTGATTCCACAACATTCACACATTGAATCAAACTTGTAAAACGAACTGTGCATGCTTGTATTCTACTTTTGAGCTTATTCTTTGATTCTAAGCTAATTTTTGAATTCTAATGACATGGAAACGATCATATGTGTTAGGGTTGTCATAAAAGTAAACCAAATGTCATTTCTAGCCACACTCATTCCACAACATTCACACATTTGAATCAAACTTGTAAACAGAACTGTGCATGCTTGTATTCTACTTTTGAGCTTATTTTTTGATTCTAAGCTTATTTTTGAATTCTAATGACTTGGAGACGATTATATGTGTTAGGGTTGTCATAAAAGAAAACCAAATGTCATTTCGAACCACACTCATTCTACAACATTCACACATTTGAATCAAACTTGTAAACAGAACTGTGCATGGTTGTATTCTACTTTTGAGCTTATTCTTTGATTCTAAGCTTATTTTTGAATTCTAATGACATGGAAACGATCATATGTGTTAGGGTTGTCATAAAAGTAAACCAAATGCCATTTCTAGCGAACACTCATTCCACAACCTTCACACATTTGAATCAAACTTGTAAACAGAACTGTGCATGGTTGTATTCTACTTTTGAGCTTATTTTTTGATTTTAAGCTTATTTTTGAATTCTAATGACTTGGAGACGATTATATGTGTTAGGGTTGTCATAAAAGTAAACCAAATGTCATTTCTAACCACACTCATTCCACAACATTCACACATTTGAATCAAACTTGTAAACAGAACTGTGTATGGTTGTATTCTACTTTTGAGCTTATTTTTTGATTCTAAGCTTATTTTTGAATTCTAATGACATGGAAACGATCATATGTGTTAGGGTTGTTATAAAAGTAAACCAAATGCCATTTCTAGCCACACTCATTCCACAACATTCACACATTTGAATCAAACTTGTAAACAGTACTGTGCATCGTTGTATTCTACTCTTGAGCTTATTTTTTTATTCTAAGCTTATTTTTGAATTCTAATGACTTGGAGACGATTATATGTGTTAGAGTTGTCATAAAAGTAAACCAAATGCCATTTCTAGCCACACTCATTCCACAACATTCACACATTGAATCAAACTTGTAAAACGAACTGTGCATGCTTGTATTCTACTTTTGAGCTTATTCTTTGATTCTAAGCTAATTTTTGAATTCTAATGACATGGAAACGATCATATGTGTTAGGGTTGTCATAAAAGTAAACCAAATGTCATTTCTAGCCACACTCATTCCACAACATTCACACATTTGAATCAAACTTGTAAACAGAACTGTGCATCGTTGTATTCTACTCTTGAGATTATTTTTTGATTCTAAGCTTATTTTTGAATTCTAATGACTTGGAGACGATTATATGTGTTAGGGTTGTCATAAAAGTAAACCAAATGTTATTTCTAACCACACTCATTCCACAACATTCACACATTTGAATCAAACTTGTAAACAGAACTGTGCATGCTTGTATTCTACTTTTGAGGTTATTCTTTGATTCTAAGCTTATTTTTGAATTCTAATGACATGGAAACGATCATATGTGTTAGGGTTGTCATAAAAGTAAACCAAATGTTATTTCTAACCACACTCATTCCACAACATTCACACATTTGAATCAAACTTGTAAACAGAACTGTGCATGCTTGTATTCTACTTTTGAGGTTATTCTTTGATTCTAAGCTTATTTTTGAATTCTAATGACATGGAAACGATCATATGTGTTAGGGTTGTCATAAAAGTAAACCAAATGCCATTTCTAGCCACACTCATTCCACAACATTCACACATTTGAATCAAACTTGTAAACAGAACTGTGCATCGTTGTATACTACTCTTGAGCTTATTTTTTGATTCTAAGCTTATTTTTGAATTCTAATGACTTGGAGACGATTATATGTGTTAGGGTTGTCATAAAAGTAAACCAAATGTTATTTCTAACCACACTCATTCCACAACATTCACACATTTGAATCAAACTTGTAAACAGAACTGTGCATGCTTGTATTCTACTTTTGAGCTTATTTTTTGATTCTAAGCTATTTTTGAATTCTAATGACTTGGAGACCATTATATGTGTTAGGGTTGTCATAAAAGTAAACCAAATGTCATTTCTAACCACACTCATTCCATAACATTCACACATTTGAATCAAACTTGTAAACAGAACTGTGCATGCTTGTATTCTACTTTTGAGCTTATTCTTTGATTCTAAGCTTATTTTTGAATTCTAATGACTTGGAGACGATTATATGTGTTAGGGTTGTCATAAAAGTAAACCAAATGTCATTTCTAACCACACTCATTCCACAACATTCACACATTTGAATCAAACTTGTAAACAGAACTGTGCATGCTTGTATTCTACTTTTGAGCTTATTCTTTGATTCTAAGCTTATTTTTGAATTCTAATGACATGGAGACGATTATATGTGTTAGGGTTGTCATAAAAGTAAACCAAATGTCATTTCAAACCCCACTGATTCCACAACATTCACACATTGAATCAAACTTGTAAAACGAACTGTGCATGCTTGTATTCTACTTTTGAGCTTATTCTTTGATTCTAAGCTAATTTTTGAATTCTAATGACATGGAAACGATCATATGTGTTAGGGTTGTCATAAAAGTAAACCAAATGTCATTTCTAGCCACACTCATTCCACAACATTCACACATTTGAATCAAACTTGTAAACAGAACTGTGCATGCTTGTATTCTACTTTTGAGCTTATTTTTTGATTCTAAGCTTATTTTTGAATTCTAATGACTTGGAGACGATTATATGTGTTAGGGTTGTCATAAAAGAAAACCAAATGTCATTTCGAACCACACTCATTCTACAACATTCACACATTTGAATCAAACTTGTAAACAGAACTGTGCATGGTTGTATTCTACTTTTGAGCTTATTCTTTGATTCTAAGCTTATTTTTGAATTCTAATGACATGGAAACGATCATATGTGTTAGGGTTGTCATAAAAGTAAACCAAATGCCATTTCTAGCGAACACTCATTCCACAACCTTCACACATTTGAATCAAACTTGTAAACAGAACTGTGCATGGTTGTATTCTACTTTTGAGCTTATTTTTTGATTTTAAGCTTATTTTTGAATTCTAATGACTTGGAGACGATTATATGTGTTAGGGTTGTCATAAAAGTAAACCAAATGTCATTTCTAACCACACTCATTCCACAACATTCACACATTTGAATCAAACTTGTAAACAGAACTGTGTATGGTTGTATTCTACTTTTGAGCTTATTTTTTGATTCTAAGCTTATTTTTGAATTCTAATGACATGGAAACGATCATATGTGTTAGGGTTGTTATAAAAGTAAACCAAATGCCATTTCTAGCCACACTCATTCCACAACATTCACACATTTGAATCAAACTTGTAAACAGTACTGTGCATCGTTGTATTCTACTCTTGAGCTTATTTTTTTATTCTAAGCTTATTTTTGAATTCTAATGACTTGGAGACGATTATATGTGTTAGAGTTGTCATAAAAGTAAACCAAATGCCATTTCTAGCCACACTCATTCCACAACATTCACACATTGAATCAAACTTGTAAAACGAACTGTGCATGCTTGTATTCTACTTTTGAGCTTATTCTTTGATTCTAAGCTAATTTTTGAATTCTAATGACATGGAAACGATCATATGTGTTAGGGTTGTCATAAAAGTAAACCAAATGTCATTTCTAGCCACACTCATTCCACAACATTCACACATTTGAATCAAACTTGTAAACAGAACTGTGCATCGTTGTATTCTACTCTTGAGATTATTTTTTGATTCTAAGCTTATTTTTGAATTCTAATGACTTGGAGACGATTATATGTGTTAGGGTTGTCATAAAAGTAAACCAAATGTTATTTCTAACCACACTCATTCCACAACATTCACACATTTGAATCAAACTTGTAAACAGAACTGTGCATGCTTGTATTCTACTTTTGAGGTTATTCTTTGATTCTAAGCTTATTTTTGAATTCTAATGACATGGAAACGATCATATGTGTTAGGGTTGTCATAAAAGTAAACCAAATGTCATTTCTAACCACACTCATTCCACAACATTCACACATTTGAATCAAAGTTATAAACAGAACTGTGCATGCTTGTATTCTACTTTTGAGGTTATTCTTTGATTCTAAGCTTATTTTTGAATTCTAATGACATGGAAACGATCATATGTGTTAGGGTTGTCACAAACGTAAACCAAATGCCATTTCTAGCCACGCTCATTCCACAACATTCACACATTTGAATCAAACTTGTAAACAGAACTGTGCATGCTTGTATTTTACTTTTGAGCTTATTTTTTGATTCTAAGCTTATTTTTGAATTCTAATGACTTGGAGACGATTATATGTGTTAGGGTTGTCATAAAAGTAAACCAAATGTCATTTCTAACCACACTCATTCCACAACATTCACACATTTGAATCAAACTTATAAACAGAACTGTGCATGCTTGTATTCTACTTTTGAGGTTATTCTTTGATTCTAAGCTTATTTTTGAATTCTAATGACATGGAAACGATCATATGTGTTAGGGTTGTCATAAAAGTAAACCAAATGCCATTTCTAGCCACACTCATTCCACAACATTCACACATTTGAATCAAACTTGTAAATAGAACTGTGCATCGTTGTATTCTACTCTTGAGCTTATTTTTTGATTCTAAGCTTATTTTTGAATTCTAATGACTTGGAGACGATTATATGTGTTAGGGTTGTCATAAAAGTAAACCAAATGTTATTTCTAACCACACTCATTCCACAACATTCACACATTTGAATCAAACTTGTAAACAGAACTGTGCATGCTTGTATTCTACTTTTGAGCTTATTTTTTGATTCTAAGCTTATTTTTGAATTCTAATGACTTGGAGACGATTATATGTGTTAGGGTTGTCATAAAAGTAAACCAAATGTCATTTCTAACCACACTCATTCCATAACATTCACACATTTGAATCAAACTTGTAAACAGAACTGTGCATGCTTGTATTCTACTTTTGAGCTTATTCTTTGATTCTAAGCTTATTTTTGAATTCTAATGACTTGGAGACGATTATATGTGTTAGGGTTGTCATAAAAGTAAACCAAATGTCATTTCTAACCACACTCATTCCACAACATTCACACATTTGAATCAAACTTGTAAACAGAACTGTGCATGCTTGTATTCTACTTTTGAGCTTATTCTTTGATTCTAAGCTTATTTTTGAATTCTAATGACATGGAGACGATTATATGTGTTAGGGTTCTCATAAAAGTAAACCAAATGTCATTTCAAACCCCACTCATTCCACAACATTCACACATTGAATCAAACTTGTAAAACGAACTGTGCATGCTTGTATTCTACTTTTGAGCTTATTCTTTGATTCTAAGCTAATTTTTGAATTCTAATGACATGGAAACGATCATATGTGTTAGGGTTGTCATAAAAGTAAACCAAATGTCATTTCTAGCCACACTCATTCCACAACATTCACACATTTGAATCAAACTTGTAAACAGAACTGAGCATGCTTGTATTCTACTTTTGAGCTTATTTTTTGATTCTAAGCTTATTTTTGAATTCTAATGACTTGGAGACGATTATATGTGTTAGGGTTGTCATAAAAGTAAACCAAATGTCATTTCTAACCACACTCATTCTACAACATTCACACATTTGAATCAAACTTGTAAACAGAACTGTGCATGCTTGTATTCTACTTTTGAGCTTATTCTTTGATTCTAAGCTTATTTTTGAATTCTAATGACATGGAAACGATCATATGTGTTAGGGTTGTCATAAAAGTAAACCAAATGCCATTTCTAGCGAACACTCATTCCACAACCTTCACACATTTGAATCAAACTTGTAAACAGAACTGTGCATGGTTGTATTCTACTTTTGAGCTTATTTTTTGATTCTAAGCTTATTTTTGAATTCTAATGACTTGGAGACGATTGTATGTGTTAGAGTTGTCATAAAAGTAAACCAAATGTTATTTCTAGCCACACTCATTCCACAACATTCACACATTTGAATCAAACTTGTAAACAGAACTGTGGATGTTTGTATTCTACTTTTCAGCTTACTCTTTGATTCTAAGCTTATTTTTGAATTCTAATGACATGGAGACGATTATATGTGTTAGGGTTGTCATAAAAGTAAACCAAATGTTATTTCTAACCACACTCATTCCACAACATTCACACATTTGAATCAAACTTGTAAACAGAACTGTGTATGGTTGTATTCTACTTTTGAGCTTATTTTTTGATTCTAAGCTTATTTTTGAATTCTAATGACTTGGAGACGATTATATGTGTTAGGGTTGTCATAAAAGTAAACCAAATGTCATTTCAAACCCCACTCATTCCACAACATTCACACATTGAATCAAACTTGTATAACGAACTGTGCATGCTTGTATTCTACTTTTAAGCTTATTCTTTCATTCTAAGCTTATTTTTGAATTCTAATGACTTGGAGACGATTATATGTGTTAGGGTTGTCATAAAAGTAAACCAAATGTCATTTCTAACCACACTCATTCCACAACATTCACACATTTGAATCAAACTTATAAACAGAACTGTGCATGCTTGTATTCTACTTTTGAGCTTATTCTTTGATTCTAAGCTTATTTTTGAATTCTAATGACATGGAAACGATCATATGTGTTAGGGTTGTCATAAAAGTAAACCAAATGCCATTTCTAGCGAACACTCATTCCACAACCTTCACACATTTGAATCAAACTTGTAAACAGAACTGTGCATGCTTGTATTCTACTTTTGAGGTTATTCTTTGATTCTAAGCTTATTTTTGAATTCTAATGACTTGGAGACGATTATATGTGTTAGAGTTGTCATAAAAGTAAACCAAATGTTATTTCTAGCCACACTCATTCCACAACATTCACACATTTGAATCAAACTTGTAAACAGAACTGTGGATGTTTGTATTCTACTTTTCAGCTTACTCTTTGATTCTAAGCTTATTTTTGAATTATAATGACATGGAGACGATTATATGTGTTAGGGTTGTCATAAAAGTAAACCAAATGTCATTTCTAACCACACTCATTCCACAACATTCACACATTTGAATCAAACTTGTAAACAGAACTGTGGATGTTTGTATTCTACTTTTCAGCTTACTCTTTGATTCTAAGCTTATTTTTGAATTATAATGACATGGAGACGATTATATGTGTTAGGGTTGTCATAAAAGTAAACCAAATGTCATTTCTAACCACACTCATTCCACAACATTCACACATTTGAATCAAACTTGTAAACAGAACTGTGTATGATTGTATTCTACTTTTGAGCTTATTTTTTGATTCTAAGCTTATTTTTGAATTCTAATGACTTGGAGACGATTATATGTGTTAGGGTTGTCATAAAAGTAAACCAAATGTCATTTGAAACCCCACTCATTCCACAACATTCACACATTGAATCAAACTTGTATAACGAACTGTGCATGCTTATATTCTACTTTTAAGCTTATTCTTTCATTCTAAGCTTATTTTTGAATTCTAATGACTTGGAGACGATTATATGTGTTAGGGTTGTCATAAAAGTAAACCAAATGTCATTTCTAACCACACTCATTCCACAACATTTACACATTTGAATCAAACTTATAAACAGAACTGTGCATGCTTGTATTCTACTTTTGAGCTTATTCTTTGATTCTAAGCTTATTTTTGAATTCTAATGACATGGAAACGATCATATGTGTTAGGGTTGTCATAAAAGTAAACCAAATGTCATTTCTAGCCACACTCATTCCACAACATTCACACATTTGAATCAAACTTGTAAACAGAACTGTGCATCGTTGTATTCTACTCTTGAGCTTATTTTTTGATTCTAAGCTTATTTTTGAATTCTAATGACTTGGAGACGATTATATGTGTTAGGGTTGTCATAAAAGTAAACCAAATGTTATTTCTAACCACACTCATTCCACAACATTCACACATTTGAATCAAACTTGTAAACAGAACTGTGCATGCTTGTATTCTACTTTTGAGGTTATTCTTTGATTCTAAGCTTATTTTTGAATTCTAATGACATGGAAACGATCATATGTGTTAGGGTTGTCATAAAAGTAAACCAAATGTCATTTCTAACCACACTCATTCCACAACATTCACACATTTGAATCAAAGTTATAAACAGAACTGTGCATGCTTGTATTCTACTTTTGAGGTTATTCTTTGATTCTAAGCTTATTTTTGAATTCTAATGACATGGAAACGATCATATGTGTTAGGGTTGTCATAAAAGTAAACCAAATGCCATTTCTAGCCACACTCATTCCACAACATTCACACATTTGAATCAAACTTGTAAACAGAACTGTGCATGCTTGTATTCTACTTTTGAGCTTATTTTTTGATTCTAAGCTTATTTTTGAATTCTAATGACTTGGAGACGATTATATGTGTTAGGGTTGTCATAAAAGTAAACCAAATGTCATTTCTAACCACACTCATTCCACAACATTCACACATTTGAATCAAACTTATAAACAGAACTGTGCATGCTTGTATTCTACTTTTGAGGTTATTCTTTGATTCTAAGCTTATTTTTGAATTCTAATGACATGGAAACGATCATATGTGTTAGGGTTGTCATAAAAGTAAACCAAATGCCATTTCTAGCCACACTCATTCCACAACATTCACACATTTGAATCAAACTTGGAAATAGAACTGTGCATCGTTGTATTCTACTCTTGAGCTTATTTTTTGATTCTAAGCTTATTTTTGAATTCTAATGACTTGGAGACGATTATATGTGTTAGGGTTGTCATAAAAGTAAACCAAATGTTATTTCTAACCACACTCATTCCACAACATTCACACATTTGAATCAAACTTGTAAACAGAACTGTGCATGCTTGTATTCTACTTTTGAGCTTATTTTTTGATTCTAAGCTTATTTTTGAATTCTAATGACTTGGAGACGATTATATGTGTTAGGGTTGTCATAAAAGTAAACCAAATGTCATTTCTAACCACACTCATTCCATAACATTCACACATTTGAATCAAACTTGTAAACAGAACTGTGCATGCTTGTATTCTACTTTTGAGCTTATTCTTTGATTCTAAGCTTATTTTTGAATTCTATTGACTTGGAGACGATTATATGTGTTAGGGTTGTCATAAAAGTAAACCAAATGTCATTTCTAACCACACTCATTCCACAACATTCACACATTTGAATCAAACTTGTAAACAGAACTGTGCATGCTTGTATTCTACTTTTGAGCTTATTCTTTGATTCTAAGCTTATTTTTGAATTCTAATGACATGGAGACGATTATATGTGTTAGGGTTGTCATAAAAGTAAACCAAATGTCATTTCAAACCCCACTCATTCCACAACATTCACACATTGAATCAAACTTGTAAAACGAACTGTGCATGCTTGTATTCTACTTTTGAGCTTATTCTTTGATTCTAAGCTAATTTTTGAATTCTAATGACATGGAAACGATCATATGTGTTAGGGTTGTCATAAAAGTAAACCAAATGTCATTTCTAGCCACACTCATTCCACAACATTCACACATTTGAATCAAACTTGTAAACAGAACTGAGCATGCTTGTATTCTACTTTTGAGCTTATTTTTTGATTCTAAGCTTATTTTTGAATTCTAATGACTTGGAGACGATTATATGTGTTAGGGTTGTCATAAAAGTAAACCAAATGTCATTTCTAACCACACTCATTCCACAACATTCACACATTTGAATCAAACTTGTAAACAGAACTGTGCATGCTTGTATTCTACTTTTGAGCTTCTTTTTTCATTCTAAGCTTATTTTTGAATTCTAATGACTTGGAGACGATTATATGTGTTAGGGTTGTCATAAAAGTAAACCAAATGTCATTTCTAACCACACTCATTCCACAACATTCACACATTTGAATCAAACTTGTAAACAGAACTGTGCATCGTTGTATTCTACTCTTGAGATTATTTTTTGATTCTAAGCTTATTTTTGAATTCTAATGACTTGGAGACGATTATATGTGTTAGGGTTGTCATAAAAGTAAACCAAATGTTATTTCTAACCACACTCATTCCACAACATTCACACATTTGAATCAAACTTGTAAACAGAACTGTGCATGCTTGTATTCTACTTTTGAGGTTATTCTTTGATTCTAAGCTTATTTTTGAATTCTAATGACATGGAAACGATCATATGTGTTAGGGTTGTCATAAAAGTAAACCAAATGTCATTTCTAACCACACTCATTCCACAACATTCACACATTTGAATCAAAGTTATAAACAGAACTGTGGATGCTTGTATTCTACTTTTGAGGTTATTCTTTGATTCTAAGCTTATTTTTGAATTCTAATGACATGGAAACGATCATATGTGTTAGGGTTGTCACAAACGTAAACCAAATGCCATTTCTAGCCACGCTCATTCCACAACATTCACACATTTGAATCAAACTTGTAAACAGAACTGTGCATGCTTGTATTCTACTTTTGAGCTTATTTTTTGATTCTAAGCTTATTTTTGAATTCTAATGACTTGGAGACGATTATATGTGTTAGGGTTGTCATAAAAGTAAACCAAATGTCATTTCTAACCACACTCATTCCACAACATTCACACATTTGAATCAAAGTTATAAACAGAACTGTGCATGCTTGTATTCTACTTTTGAGGTTATTCTTTGATTCTAAGCTTATTTTTGAATTCTAATGACATGGAAACGATCATATGTGTTAGGGTTGTCATAAAAGTAAACCAAATGCCATTTCTAGCCACACTCATTCCACAACATTCACACATTTGAATCAAACTTGTAAACAGAACTGTGCATGCTTGTATTCTACTTTTGAGCTTATTTTTTGATTCTAAGCTTATTTTTGAATTCTAATGACTTGGAGACGATTATATGTGTTAGGGTTGTCATAAAAGTAAACCAAATGTCATTTCTAACCACACTCATTCCACAACATTCACACATTTGAATCAAACTTATAAACAGAACTGTGCATGCTTGTATTCTACTTTTGAGGTTATTCTTTGATTCTAAGCTTATTTTTGAATTCTAATGACATGGAAACGATCATATGTGTTAGGGTTGTCATAAAAGTAAACCAAATGCCATTTCTAGCCACACTCATTCCACAACATTCACACATTTGAATCAAACTTGGAAATAGAACTGTGCATCGTTGTATTCTACTCTTGAGCTTATTTTTTGATTCTAAGCTTATTTTTGAATTCTAATGACTTGGAGACGATTATATGTGTTAGGGTTGTCATAAAAGTAAACCAAATGTTATTTCTAACCACACTCATTCCACAACATTCACACATTTGAATCAAACTTGTAAACAGAACTGTGCATGCTTGTATTCTACTTTTGAGCTTATTTTTTGATTCTAAGCTTATTTTTGAATTCTAATGACTTGGAGACGATTATATGTGTTAGGGTTGTCATAAAAGTAAACCAAATGTCATTTCTAACCACACTCATTCCATAACATTCACACATTTGAATCAAACTTGTAAACAGAACTGTGCATGCTTGTATTCTACTTTTGAGCTTATTCTTTGATTCTAAGCTTATTTTTGAATTCTATTGACTTGGAGACGATTATATGTGTTAGGGTTGTCATAAAAGTAAACCAAATGTCATTTCTAACCACACTCATTCCACAACATTCACACATTTGAATCAAACTTGTAAACAGAACTGTGCATGCTTGTATTCTACTTTTGAGCTTATTCTTTGATTCTAAGCTTATTTTTGAATTCTAATGACATGGAGACGATTATATGTGTTAGGGTTGTCATAAAAGTAAACCAAATGTCATTTCAAACCCCACTCATTCCACAACATTCACACATTGAATCAAACTTGTAAAACGAACTGTGCATGCTTGTATTCTACTTTTGAGCTTATTCTTTGATTCTAAGCTAATTTTTGAATTCTAATGACATGGAAACGATCATATGTGTTAGGGTTGTCATAAAAGTAAACCAAATGTCATTTCTAGCCACACTCATTCCACAACATTCACACATTTGAATCAAACTTGTAAACAGAACTGAGCATGCTTGTATTCTACTTTTGAGCTTATTTTTTGATTCTAAGCTTATTTTTGAATTCTAATGACTTGGAGACGATTATATGTGTTAGGGTTGTCATAAAAGTAAACCAAATGTCATTTCTAACCACACTCATTCCACAACATTCACACATTTGAATCAAACTTGTAAACAGAACTGTGCATGCTTGTATTCTACTTTTGAGCTTCTTTTTTCATTCTAAGCTTATTTTTGAATTCTAATGACTTGGAGACGATTATATGTGTTAGGGTTGTCATAAAAGTAAACCAAATGTCATTTCTAACCACACTCATTCCACAACATTCACACATTTGAATCAAACTTGTAAACAGAACTGTGCATCGTTGTATTCTACTCTTGAGATTATTTTTTGATTCTAAGCTTATTTTTGAATTCTAATGACTTGGAGACGATTATATGTGTTAGGGTTGTCATAAAAGTAAACCAAATGTTATTTCTAACCACACTCATTCCACAACATTCACACATTTGAATCAAACTTGTAAACAGAACTGTGCATGCTTGTATTCTACTTTTGAGGTTATTCTTTGATTCTAAGCTTATTTTTGAATTCTAATGACATGGAAACGATCATATGTGTTAGGGTTGTCATAAAAGTAAACCAAATGTCATTTCTAACCACACTCATTCCACAACATTCACACATTTGAATCAAAGTTATAAACAGAACTGTGCATGCTTGTATTCTACTTTTGAGGTTATTCTTTGATTCTAAGCTTATTTTTGAATTCTAATGACATGGAAACGATCATATGTGTTAGGGTTGTCACAAACGTAAACCAAATGCCATTTCTAGCCACGCTCATTCCACAACATTCACACATTTGAATCAAACTTGTAAACAGAACTGTGCATGCTTGTATTCTACTTTTGAGCTTATTTTTTGATTCTAAGCTTATTTTTGAATTCTAATGACTTGGAGACGATTATATGTGTTAGGGTTGTCATAAAAGTAAACCAAATGTCATTTCTAACCACACTCATTCCACAACATTCACACATTTGAATCAAACTTATAAACAGAACTGTGCATGCTTGTATTCTACTTTTGAGGTTATTCTTTGATTCTAAGCTTATTTTTGAATTCTAATGACATGGAAACGATCATATGTGTTAGGGTTGTCATAAAAGTAAACCAAATGCCATTTCTAGCCACACTCATTCCACAACATTCACACATTTGAATCAAACTTGTAAATAGAACTGTGCATCGTTGTATTCTACTCTTGAGCTTATTTTTTGATTCTAAGCTTATTTTTGAATTCTAATGACTTGGAGACGATTATATGTGTTAGGGTTGTCATAAAAGTAAACCAAATGTTATTTCTAACCACACTCATTCCACAACATTCACACATTTGAATCAAACTTGTAAACAGAACTGTGCATGCTTGTATTCTACTTTTGAGCTTATTTTTTGATTCTAAGCTTATTTTTGAATTCTAATGACTTGGAGACGATTATATGTGTTAGGGTTGTCATAAAAGTAAACCAAATGTCATTTCTAACCACACTCATTCCATAACATTCACACATTTGAATCAAACTTGTAAACAGAACTGTGCATGCTTGTATTCTACTTTTGAGCTTATTCTTTGATTCTAAGCTTATTTTTGAATTCTAATGACTTGGAGACGATTATATGTGTTAGGGTTGTCATAAAAGTAAACCAAATGTCATTTCTAACCACACTCATTCCACAACATTCACACATTTGAATCAAACTTGTAAACAGAACTGTGCATGCTTGTATTCTACTTTTGAGCTTATTCTTTGATTCTAAGCTTATTTTTGAATTCTAATGACATGGAGACGATTATATGTGTTAGGGTTCTCATAAAAGTAAACCAAATGTCATTTCAAACCCCACTCATTCCACAACATTCACACATTGAATCAAACTTGTAAAACGAACTGTGCATGCTTGTATTCTACTTTTGAGCTTATTCTTTGATTCTAAGCTAATTTTTGAATTCTAATGACATGGAAACGATCATATGTGTTAGGGTTGTCATAAAAGTAAACCAAATGTCATTTCTAGCCACACTCATTCCACAACATTCACACATTTGAATCAAACTTGTAAACAGAACTGAGCATGCTTGTATTCTACTTTTGAGCTTATTTTTTGATTCTAAGCTTATTTTTGAATTCTAATGACTTGGAGACGATTATATGTGTTAGGGTTGTCATAAAAGTAAACCAAATGTCATTTCTAACCACACTCATTCTTCAACATTCACACATTTGAATCAAACTTGTAAACAGAACTGTGCATGCTTGTATTCTACTTTTGAGCTTATTCTTTGATTCTAAGCTTATTTTTGAATTCTAATGACATGGAAACGATCATATGTGTTAGGGTTGTCATAAAAGTAAACCAAATGCCATTTCTAGCGAACACTCATTCCACAACCTTCACACATTTGAATCAAACTTGTAAACAGAACTGTGCATGGTTGTATTCTACTTTTGAGCTTATTTTTTGATTCTAAGCTTATTTTTGAATTCTAATGACTTGGAGACGATTGTATGTGTTAGAGTTGTCATAAAAGTAAACCAAATGTTATTTCTAGCCACACTCATTCCACAACATTCACACATTTGAATCAAACTTGTAAACAGAACTGTGGATGTTTGTATTCTACTTTTCAGCTTACTCTTTGATTCTAAGCTTATTTTTGAATTCTAATGACATGGAGACGATTATATGTGTTAGGGTTGTCATAAAAGTAAACCAAATGTTATTTCTAACCACACTCATTCCACAACATTCACACATTTGAATCAAACTTGTAAACAGAACTGTGTATGGTTGTATTCTACTTTTGAGCTTATTTTTTGATTCTAAGCTTATTTTTGAATTCTAATGACTTGGAGACGATTATATGTGTTAGGGTTGTCATAAAAGTAAACCAAATGTCATTTCAAACCCCACTCATTCCACAACATTCACACATTGAATCAAACTTGTATAACGAACTGTGCATGCTTGTATTCTACTTTTAAGCTTATTCTTTCATTCTAAGCTTATTTTTGAATTCTAATGACTTGGAGACGATTATATGTGTTAGGGTTGTCATAAAAGTAAACCAAATGTCATTTCTAACCACACTCATTCCACAACATTCACACATTTGAATCAAACTTATAAACAGAACTGTGCATGCTTGTATTCTACTTTTGAGCTTATTCTTTGATTCTAAGCTTATTTTTGAATTCTAATGACATGGAAACGATCATATGTGTTAGGGTTTTCATAAAAGTAAACCAAATGCCATTTCTAGCGAACACTCATTCCACAACCTTCACACATTTGAATCAAACTTGTAAACAGAACTGTGCATGCTTGTATTCTACTTTTGAGGTTATTCTTTGATTCTAAGCTTATTTTTGAATTCTAATGACTTGGAGACGATTATATGTGTTAGAGTTGTCATAAAAGTAAACCAAATGTTATTTCTAGCCACACTCATTCCACAACATTCACACATTTGAATCAAACTTGTAAACAGAACTGTGGATGTTTGTATTCTACTTTTCAGCTTACTCTTTGATTCTAAGCTTATTTTTGAATTATAATGACATGGAGACGATTATATGTGTTAGGGTTGTCATAAAAGTAAACCAAATGTCATTTCTAACCACACTCATTCCACAACATTCACACATTTGAATCAAACTTGTAAACAGAACTGTGGATGTTTGTATTCTACTTTTCAGCTTACTCTTTGATTCTAAGCTTATTTTTGAATTATAATGACATGGAGACGATTATATGTGTTAGGGTTGTCATAAAAGTAAACCAAATGTCATTTCTAACCACACTCATTCCACAACATTCACACATTTGAATCAAACTTGTAAACAGAACTGTGTATGATTGTATTCTACTTTTGAGCTTATTTTTTGATTCTAAGCTTATTTTTGAATTCTAATGACTTGGAGACGATTATATGTGTTAGGGTTGTCATAAAAGTAAACCAAATGTCATTTGAAACCCCACTCATTCCACAACATTCACACATTGAATCAAACTTGTATAACGAACTGTGCATGCTTATATTCTACTTTTAAGCTTATTCTTTCATTCTAAGCTTATTTTTGAATTCTAATGACTTGGAGACGATTATATGTGTTAGGGTTGTCATAAAAGTAAACCAAATGTCATTTCTAACCACACTCATTCCACAACATTTACACATTTGAATCAAACTTATAAACAGAACTGTGCATGCTTGTATTCTACTTTTGAGCTTATTCTTTGATTTTAAGCTTATTTTTGAATTCTAATGACATGGAAACGATCATATGTGTTAGGGTTGTCATAAAAGTAAACCAAATGTCATTTCTAGCCACACTCATTCCACAACATTCACACATTTGAATCAAACTTGTAAACAGAACTGTGCATCGTTGTATTCTACTCTTGAGCTTATTTTTTGATTCTAAGTTTATTTTTGAATTCTAATGACTTGGAGACGATTATATGTGTTAGGGTTGTCATAAAAGTAAACCAAATGTTATTTCTAACCACACTCATTCCACAACATTCACACATTTGAATCAAACTTGTAAACAGAACTGTGCATGCTTGTATTCTACTTTTGAGGTTATTCTTTGATTCTAAGCTTATTTTTGAATTCTAATGACATGGAAACGATCATATGTGTTAGGGTTGTCATAAAAGTAAACCAAATGTCATTTCTAACCACACTCATTCCACAACATTCACACATTTGAATCAAAGTTATAAACAGAACTGTGCATGCTTGTATTCTACTTTTGAGGTTATTCTTTGATTCTAAGCTTATTTTTGAATTCTAATGACATGGAAACGATCATATGTGTTAGGGTTGTCATAAAAGTAAACCAAATGCCATTTCTAGCCACACTCATTCCACAACATTCACACATTTGAATCAAACTTGTAAACAGAACTGTGCATGCTTGTATTCTACTTTTGAGCTTATTTTTTGATTCTAAGCTTATTTTTGAATTCTAATGACTTGGAGACGATTATATGTGTTAGGGTTGTCATAAAAGTAAACCAAATGTCATTTCTAACCACACTCATTCCACAACATTCACACATTTGAATCAAACTTATAAACAGAACTGTGCATGCTTGTATTCTACTTTTGAGGTTATTCTTTGATTCTAAGCTTATTTTTGAATTCTAATGACATGGAAACGATCATATGTGTTAGGGTTGTCATAAAAGTAAACCAAATGCCATTTCTAGCCACACTCATTCCACAACATTCACACATTTGAATCAAACTTGGAAATAGAACTGTGCATCGTTGTATTCTACTCTTGAGCTTATTTTTTGATTCTAAGCTTATTTTTGAATTCTAATGACTTGGAGACGATTATATGTGTTAGGGTTGTCATAAAAGTAAACCAAATGTTATTTCTAACCACACTCATTCCACAACATTCACACATTTGAATCAAACTTGTAAACAGAACTGTGCATGCTTGTATTCTACTTTTGAGCTTATTTTTTGATTCTAAGCTTATTTTTGAATTCTAATGACTTGGAGACGATTATATGTGTTAGGGTTGTCATAAAAGTAAACCAAATGTCATTTCTAACCACACTCATTCCATAACATTCACACATTTGAATCAAACTTGTAAACAGAACTGTGCATGCTTGTATTCTACTTTTGAGCTTATTCTTTGATTCTAAGCTTATTTTTGAATTCTATTGACTTGGAGACGATTATATGTGTTAGGGTTGTCATAAAAGTAAACCAAATGTCATTTCTAACCACACTCATTCCACAACATTCACACATTTGAATCAAACTTGTAAACAGAACTGTGCATGCTTGTATTCTACTTTTGAGCTTATTCTTTGATTCTAAGCTTATTTTTGAATTCTAATGACATGGAGACGATTATATGTGTTAGGGTTGTCATAAAAGTAAACCAACTGTCATTTCAAACCCCACTCATTCCACAACATTCACACATTGAATCAAACTTGTAAAACGAACTGTGCATGCTTGTATTCTACTTTTGAGCTTATTCTTTGATTCTAAGCTAATTTTTGAATTCTAATGACATGGAAACGATCATATGTGTTAGGGTTGTCATAAAAGTAAACCAAATGTCATTTCTAGCCACACTCATTCCACAACATTCACACATTTGAATCAAACTTGTAAACAGAACTGAGCATGCTTGTATTCTACTTTTGAGCGTATTTTTTGATTCTAAGCTTATTTTTGAATTCTAATGACTTGGAGACGATTATATGTGTTAGGGTTGTCATAAAAGTAAACCAAATGTTATTTCTAACCACACTCATTCCACAACATTCACACATTTGAATCAAACTTGTAAACAGAACTGTGCATGCTTGTATTCTACTTTTGAGCTTCTTTTTTCATTCTAAGCTTATTTTTGAATTCTAATGACTTGGAGACGATTATATGTGTTAGGGTTGTCATAAAAGTAAACCAAATGTCATTTCTAACCACACTCATTCCACAACATTCACACATTTGAATCAAACTTGTAAACAGAACTGTGCATCGTTGTATTCTACTCTTGAGCTTATTTTTTGATTCTAAGCTTATTTTTGAATTCTAATGACTTGGAGACGATTATATGTGTTAGGGTTGTCATAAAAGTAAACCAAATGTTATTTCTAACCACACTCATTCCACAACATTCACACATTTGAATCAAACTTGTAAACAGAACTGTGCATGCTTGTATTCTACTTTTGAGGTTATTCTTTGATTCTAAGCTTATTTTTGAATTCTAATGACATGGAAACGATCATATGTGTTAGGGTTGTCATAAAAGTAAACCAAATGTCATTTCTAACCACACTCATTCCACAACATTCACACATTTGAATCAAACTTATAAACAGAACTGTGCATGCTTGTATTCTACTTTTGAGCTTATTCTTTGATTCTAAGCTTATTTTTGAATTCTAATGACTTGGAGACGATTATATGTGTTAGGGTTGTCAGAAAAGTAAACCAAATGTCATTTCTAACCACACTCATTCCACAACATTCACACATTTGAATCAAACTTGTAAACAGAACTGTGCATGCTTGTACTCTACTTTTGAGCTTATTCTTTGATTCTAAGCTTATTTTTGAATTCTAATGACATGGAGACGATTATATGTGTTAGGGTTGTCATAAAAGTAAACCAAATGTCATTTCAAACCCCACTCATTCCACAACATTCACACATTGAATCAAACTTGTAAAACGAACTGTGCATGCTTGTATTCTACTTTTGAGCTTATTCTTTGATTCTAAGCTAATTTTTGAATTCTAATGACATGGAAACGATCATATGTGTTAGGGTTGTCATAAAAGTAAACCAAATGTCATTTCTAGCCACACTCATTCCACAACATTCACACATTTGAACCAAACTTGTAAACAGAACTGTGCATGCTTGTATTCTACTTTTGAGCTTATTTTTTGATTCTAAGCTTATTTTTGAATTCTAATGACTTGGAGACGATTATATGTGTTAGGGTTGTCATAAAAGTAAACCAAATGTCATTTCTAACCACACTAATTCTACAACATTCACAAATTTGAATCAAACTTGTAAACAGAACTGTGCATGCTTGTATTCTACTTTTGAGCTTATTCTTTGATTCTAAGCTTATTTTTGAATTCTAATGACATGGAAACGATCATATGTGTTAGGGTTGTCATAAAAGTAAACCAAATGCCATTTCTAGCCACACTCATTCCACAACATTCACACATTGAATCAAACTTGTAAAACGAACTGTGCATGCTTGTATTCTACTTTTGAGGTTATTCTTTGATTCTAAGCTTATTTTTGAATTCTAATGACATGGAAACGATCATATGTGTTAGGGTTGTCATAAAAGTAAACCAAATGCCATTTCTAGCCACACTCATTCCACAACATTCACACATTTGAATCAAACTTGTAAATAGAACTGTGCATCGTTGTATTCTACTCTTGAGCTTATTTTTTGATTCTAAGCTTATTTTTGAATTCTAATGACTTGGAGACGATTATATGTGTTAGGGTTGTCATAAAAGTAAACCAAATGTTATTTCTAACCACACTCATTCCACAACATTCACACATTTGAATCAAACTTGTAAACAGAACTGTGCATGCTTGTATTCTACTTTTGAGCTTATTTTTTGATTCTAAGCTTATTTTTGAATTCTAATGACTTGGAGACGATTATATGTGTTAGGGTTGTCATAAAAGTAAACCAAATGTCATTTCTAACCACACTCATTCCATAACATTCACACATTTGAATCAAACTTGTAAACAGAACTGTGCATGCTTGTATTCTACTTTTAAGCTTATTCTTTGATTCTAAGCTTATTTTTGAATTCTAATGACTTGGAGACGATTATATGTGTTAGGGTTGTCATAAAAGTAAACCAAATGTCATTTCTAACCACACTCATTCCACAACATTCACACATTTGAATCAAACTTGTAAACAGAACTGTGCATGCTTGTATTCTACTTTTGAGCTTATTCTTTGATTCTAAGCTTATTTTTGAATTCTAATGACATGGAGACGATTATATGTGTTAGGGTTGTCATAAAAGTAAACCAAATGTCATTTCAAACCCCACTCATTCCACAACATTCACACATTGAATCAAACTTGTAAAACGAACTGTGCATGCTTGTATTCTACTTTTGAGCTTATTCTTTGATTCTAAGCTAATTTTTGAATTCTAATGACATGGAAACGATCATATGTGTTAGGGTTGTCATAAAAGTAAACCAAATGTCATTTCTAGCCACACTCATTCCACAACATTCACACATTTGAATCAAACTTGTAAACAGAACTGAGCATGCTTGTATTCTACTTTTGAGCTTATTTTTTGATTCTAAGCTTATTTTTGAATTCTAATGACTTGGAGACGATTATATGTGTTAGGGTTGTCATAAAAGTAAACCAAATGTCATTTCTAACCACACTCATTCTACAACATTCACACATTTGAATCAAACTTGTAAACAGAACTGTGCATGCTTGTATTCTACTTTTGAGCTTATTCTTTGATTCTAAGCTTATTTTTGAATTCTAATGACATGGAAACGATCATATGTGTTAGGGTTGTCATAAAAGTAAACCAAATGCCATTTCTAGCGAACACTCATTCCACAACCTTCACACATTTGAATCAAACTTGTAAACAGAACTGTGCATGGTTGTATTCTACTTTTGAGCTTATTTTTTGATTCTAAGCTTATTTTTGAATTCTAATGACTTGGAGACGATTATATGTGTTAGGGTTGTCATAAAAGTAAACCAAATGTCATTTCTAACCACACTCATTCTACAACATTCACACATTTGAATCAAACTTGTAAACAGAACTGTGCATGCTTGTATTCTACTTTTGAGCTTATTCTTTGATTCTAAGCTTATTTTTGAATTCTAATGACATGGAAACGATCATATGTGTTAGGGTTGTCATAAAAGTAAACCAAATGCCATTTCTAGCGAACCCTCATTCCACAACCTTCACACATTTGAATCAAACTTGTAAACAGAACTGTGCATGGTTGTATTCTACTTTTGAGCTTATTTTTTGATTCTAAGCTTATTTTTGAATTCTAATGACTTGGAGACGATTATATGTGTTAGAGTTGTCATAAAAGTAAACCAAATGTTATTTCTAGCCACACTCATTCCACAACATTCACACATTTGAATCAAACTTGTAAACAGAACTGTGGATGTTTGTATTCTACTTTTCAGCTTACTCTTTGATTCTAAGCTTATTTTTGAATTCTAATGACATGGAGACGATTATATGTGTTAGGGTTGTCATAAAAGTAAACCAAATGTCATTTCTAACCACACTCATTCCACAACATTCACACATTTGAATCAAACTTGTAAACAGAACTGTGTATGGTTGTATTCTACTTTTGAGCTTATTTTTTGATTCTAAGCTTATTTTTGAATTCTAATGACTTGGAGACGATTATATGTGTTAGGGTTGTCATAAAAGTAAACCAAATGTCATTTCAAACCCCACTCATTCCACAACATTCACACATTGAATCAAACTTGTATAACGAACTGTGCATGCTTGTATTCTACTTTTAAGCTTATTCTTTCATTCTAAGCTTATTTTTGAATTCTAATGACTTGGAGACGATTATATGTGTTATGGTTGTCATAAAAGTAAACCAAATGTCATTTCTAACCACACTCATTCCACAACATTCACACATTTGAATCAAACTTATAAACAGAACTGTGCATGCTTGTATTCTACTTTTGAGCTTATTCTTTGTTTCTAAGCTTCTTTTTGAATTCTAATGACATGGAAACGATCATATGTGTTAGGGTTGTCATAAAAGTAAACCAAATGCCATTTCTAGCCACACTCATTCCACAACATTCACACATTTGAATCAAACTTGTAAACAGAACTGTGCATCGTTGTATTCTACTCTTGAGCTTATTTTTTGATTCTAAGCTTATTTTTGAATTCTAATGACTTGGAGACGATTATATGTGTTAGGGTTGTCATAAAAGTAAACCAAATGTTATTTCTAACCACACTCATTCCACAACATTCACACATTTGAATCAAACTTGTAAACAGAACTGTGCATGCTTGTATTCTACTTTTGAGGTTATTCTTTGATTCTAAGCTTATTTTTGAATTCTAATGACATGGAAATGATCATATGTGTTAGGGTTGTCATAAAAGTAAACCAAATGTCATTTCTAACCACACTCATTCCACAACATTCACACATTTGAATCAAACTTATAAACAGAACTGTGCATGCTTGTATTCTACTTTTGAGGTTATTCTTTGATTCTAAGCTTATTTTTGAATTCTAATGACATGGAAACGATCATATGTGTTAGGGTTGTCATAAAAGTAAACCAAATGCCATTTCTAGCCACACTCATTCCACAACATTCACACATTTGAATCAAACTTGTAAACAGAACTGTGCATCGTTGTATTCTACTCTTGAGCTTATTTTTTGATTCTAAGCTTATTTTTGAATTCTAATGACTTGGAGACGATTATATGTGTTAGGGTTGTCATAAAAGTAAACCAAATGTTATTTCTAACCACACTCATTCCACAACATTCACACATTTGAATCAAACTTGTAAACAGAACTCTGCATGCTTGTATTCTACTTTTGAGCTTATTCTTTGATTCTAAGCTTATTTTTGAATTCTAATGACTTGGAGACGATTATATGTGTTAGGGTTGTCATAAAAGTAAACCAAATGTCATTTCTAACCACACTCATTCCACAACATTCACACATTTGAATCAAACTTGTAAAACGAACTGTGCATGCTTGTATTCTACTTTTGAGCTTATTCTTTGATTCTAAGCTTATTTTTGAATTCTAATGACATGGAGACGATTATATGTGTTAGGGTTGTCATAAAAGTAAACCAAATGTCATTTCAAACCCCACTCATTCCACAACATTCAGACATTGAATCAAACTTGTAAAACGAACTGTGCATGCTTGTATTCTACTTTTGAGCTTATTCTTTGATTCTAAGCTAATTTTTGAATTCTAATGACATGGAAACGATCATATGTGTTAGGGTTGTCATAAAAGTAAACCAAATGTCATTTCTAGCCACACTCATTCCACAACATTCACACATTTGAACCAAACTTGTAAACAGAACTGTGCATGCTTGTATTCTACTTTTGAGCTTATTTTTTGATTCTAAGCTTATTTTTGAATTCTAATGACTTGGAGACGATTATATGTGTTAGGGTTGTCATAAAAGTAAACCAAATGTCATTTCTAACCACACTAATTCTACAACATTCACACATTTGAATCAAACTTGTAAACAGAACTGTGCATGCTTGTATTCTACTTTTGAGCTTATTCTTTGATTCTAAGCTTATTTTTGAATTCTAATGACATGGAAACGATCATATGTGTTAGGGTTGTCATAAAAGTAAACCAAATGCCATTTCTAGCCACACTCATTCCACAACATTCACACATTGAATCAAACTTGTAAAACGAACTGTGCATGCTTGTATTCTACTTTTGAGCTTATTCTTTGATTCTAAGCTAATTTTTGAATTCTAATGACATGGAAACGATCATATGTGTTAGGGTTGTCATAAAAGTAAACCAAATGTCATTTCTAGCCACACTCATTCCACAACATTCACACATTTGAATCAAACTTGTAAACAGAACTGTGCATCGTTGTATTCTACTCTTGAGCTTATTTTTGAATTCTAATGACTTGGAGACGATTATATGTGTTAGGGTTGTCATAAAAGTAAACCAAATGTCATTTCTAACCACACTAATTCTACAACATTCACACATTTGAATCAAACTTGTAAACAGAACTGTGCATGGTTGTATTCTACTTTTGAGCTTATTTTTTGATTCTAAGCTTATTTTTGAATTCTAATGACTTGGAGACGATTATATGTGTTAGAGTTGTCATAAAAGTAAACCAAATGTTATTTCTAGCATCACTCATTCCACAACATTCACACATTTGAATCAAACTTGTAAACAGAACTGTGTATGGTTGTATTCTACTTTTGAGCTTATTTTTTGATTCTAAGCTTATTTTTTAATTCTAATGACTTGGAGAAGATCATATGTGTTAGAGTTGTCATAAAACTAAACCAATTGTCATTTCTAACCACACTCATTCTACAACATTCACACATTTGAATCAAACTTGTAAACAGAACTGTGCATGTTTGTATTCTACTTTTCAGCTTACTCTTTGATTCTAAGCTTATTTTTGAATTCTAATGACATGGAGACGATTATATGTGTTAGGGTTGTCATAAAAGTAAACCAAATTTCATTTCTAACCACACTCATTCCACAACATTCACACATTTGAATCAAACTTGTAAACAGAACTGTGTATGGTTGTATTCTACTTTTGAGCTTATTTTTTGATTCTAAGCTTATTTTTGAATTCTAATGACTTGGAGACGATTATATGTGTTAGGGTTGTCATAAAAGTAAACCAAATGTCATTTCAAACCCCACTCATTCCACAACATTCACACATTGAATCAAACTTGTATAACGAACTGTGCATGTTTGTATTCTACTTTTAAGCTTATTCTTTCATTCTAAGCTTATTTTTGAATTCTAATGACTTGGAGACGATTATATGTGTTAGGGTTGTCATAAAAGTAAACCAAATGTCATTTCTAACCACACTCATTCCACAACATTCACACATTTGAATCAAACTTATAAACAGAACTGCGTATGCTTGTATTCTACTTTTGAGCTTATTCTTTGATTCTAAGCTTATTTTTGAATTCTAATGACATGGAAACGATCATATGTGTTAGGGTTGTCATAAAAGTAAACCAAATGCCATTTCTAGCCACACTCAGTCCACAACATTCACACATTTGAATCAAACTTGTAAACAGAACTGTGCATCGTTGTATTCTACTCTTGAGCTTATTTTTTTATTCTAAGCTTATTTTTGAATTCTAATGACTTGGAGACGATTATATGTGTTAGAGTTTTCATAAAAGTAAACCAAATGTTATTTCTAGCCACACTCCTTCCACAACATTCACACATTTGAATCAAACTTGTAAACAGAACTGTGCATGCTTGTATTCTACTTTTGAGCTTATTTTTTGATTCTAAGCTTATTTTTGAATTCTAATGACTTGGAGACGATTATATGTGTTAGCGTTGTCATAAAAGAAAACCAAATGTCATTTCTCACCATACTCATTCCACAACATTCACACATTTGAATCAAACTTGTAAAACGAACAGTGCATGCTGGTATTCTACTTTTGAGCTTATTCTTTGATTCTCAGCTTATTTTTGAATTCTAATGACATGGAGACGATTATATGTGTTAGGGTTGTCATAAAAGTAAACCAAATGTCATTTCTAACCACACTCATTCCACAACATTCACACATTTGAATCAAACTTGGAAAACGAACTGTGCATGCTTGTATTCTACTTCTGAGCTTATTTTTTGATTCTAAGCTTATTTTTGAATTCTAATGACATGGAAACGATCATATGTGTTAGGGTTGTCATAAAAGTAAACCAAATGCCCTTTCTAGCCACACTCATTCCACAACATTCACACATTGAATCAAACTTGTAAAACGAACTGTGCATGCTTGTATTCTACTTTTGAGCTTATTCTTTGATTCTAAGCTAATTTTTGAATTCTAATGACATGGAAACGATCATATGTGTTAGGGTTGTCATAAAAGTAAACCAAATGTCATTTCTAGCCACACTCATTCCACAACATTCACACATTTGAACCAAACTTGTAAACAGAACTGTGCATGCTTGTATTCTACTTTTGAGCTTATTTTTTGATTCTAAGCTTATTTTTGAATTCTAATGACTTGGAGACGATTATATGTGTTAGGGTTGTCATAAAAGTAAACCAAATGTCATTTCTAACCACACTAATTCTACAACATTCACACATTTGAATCAAACTTGTAAACAGAACTGTGCATGCTTGTATTCTACTTTTGAGCTTATTCTTTGATTCTAAGCTTATTTTTGAATTCTAATGACATGGAAACGATCATATGTGTTAGGGTTGTCATAAAAGTAAACCAAATGCCATTTCTAGCCACACTCATTCCACAACATTCACACATTGAATCAAACTTGTAAAACGAACTGTGCATGCTTGTATTCTACTTTTGAGCTTATTCTTTGATTCTAAGCTAATTTTTGAATTCTAATGACATGGAAACGATCATATGTGTTAGGGTTGTCATAAAAGTAAACCAAATGTCATTTCTAGCCACACTCATTCCACAACATTCACACATTTGAATCAAACTTGTAAACAGAACTGTGCATCGTTGTATTCTACTCTTGAGCTTATTTTTGAATTCTAATGACTTGGAGACGATTATATGTGTTAGGGTTGTCATAAAAGTAAACCAAATGTCATTTCTAACCACACTAATTCTACAACATTCACACATTTGAATCAAACTTGTAAACAGAACTGTGCATGGTTGTATTCTACTTTTGAGCTTATTTTTTGATTCTAAGCTTATTTTTGAATTCTAATGACTTGGAGACGATTATATGTGTTAGAGTTGTCATAAAAGTAAACCAAATGTTATTTCTAGCATCACTCATTCCACAACATTCACACATTTGAATCAAACTTGTAAACAGAACTGTGTATGGTTGTATTCTACTTTTGAGCTTATTTTTTGATTCTAAGCTTATTTTTTAATTCTAATGACTTGGAGAAGATCATATGTGTTAGAGTTGTCATAAAACTAAACCAATTGTCATTTCTAACCACACTCATTCTACAACATTCACACATTTGAATCAAACTTGTAAACAGAACTGTGCATGTTTGTATTCTACTTTTCAGCTTACTCTTTGATTCTAAGCTTATTTTTGAATTCTAATGACATGGAGACGATTATATGTGTTAGGGTTGTCATAAAAGTAAACCAAATTTCATTTCTAACCACACTCATTCCACAACATTCACACATTTGAATCAAACTTGTAAACAGAACTGTGTATGGTTGTATTCTACTTTTGAGCTTATTTTTTGATTCTAAGCTTATTTTTGAATTCTAATGACTTGGAGACGATTATATGTGTTAGGGTTGTCATAAAAGTAAACCAAATGTCATTTCAAACCCCACTCATTCCACAACATTCACACATTGAATCAAACTTGTATAACGAACTGTGCATGTTTGTATTCTACTTTTAAGCTTATTCTTTCATTCTAAGCTTATTTTTGAATTCTAATGACTTGGAGACGATTATATGTGTTAGGGTTGTCATAAAAGTAAACCAAATGTCATTTCTAACCACACTCATTCCACAACATTCACACATTTGAATCAAACTTATAAACAGAACTGCGTATGCTTGTATTCTACTTTTGAGCTTATTCTTTGATTCTAAGCTTATTTTTGAATTCTAATGACATGGAAACGATCATATGTGTTAGGGTTGTCATAAAAGTAAACCAAATGCCATTTCTAGCCACACTCAGTCCACAACATTCACACATTTGAATCAAACTTGTAAACAGAACTGTGCATCGTTGTATTCTACTCTTGAGCTTATTTTTTTATTCTAAGCTTATTTTTGAATTCTAATGACTTGGAGACGATTATATGTGTTAGAGTTGTCATAAAAGTAAACCAAATGTTATTTCTAGCCACACTCATTCCACAACATTCACACATTTGAATCAAACTTGTAAACAGAACTGTGCATGCTTGTATTCTACTTTTGAGCTTATTTTTTGATTCTAAGCTTATTTTTGAATTCTAATGACTTGGAGACGATTATATGTGTTAGCGTTGTCATAAAAGAAAACCAAATGTCATTTCTCACCATACTCATTCCACAACATTCACACATTTGAATCAAACTTGTAAAACGAACAGTGCATGCTGGTATTCTACTTTTGAGCTTATTCTTTGATTCTCAGCTTATTTTTGAATTCTAATGACATGGAGACGATTATATGTGTTAGGGTTGTCATAAAAGTAAACCAAATGTCATTTCTAACCACACTCATTCCACAACATTCACACATTTGAATCAAACTTGGAAAACGAACTGTGCATGCTTGTATTCTACTTCTGAGCTTATTTTTTGATTCTAAGCTTATTTTTGAATTCTAATGACATGGAAACGATCATATGTGTTAGGGTTGTCATAAAAGTAAACCAAATGCCCTTTCTAGCCACACTCATTCCACAACATTCACACATTGAATCAAACTTGTAAAACGAACTGTGCATGCTTGTATTCTACTTTTGAGCTTATTCTTTGATTCTAAGCTAATTTTTGAATTCTAATGACATGGAAACGATCATATGTGTTAGGGTTGTCATAAAAGTAAACCAAATGTCATTTCTAGCCACACTCATTCCACAACATTCACACATTTGAATCAAACTTGTAAACAGAACTGTGCATCGTTGTATTCTACTCTTGAGCTTATTTTTTGATTCTAAGCTTATTTTTGAATTCTAATGACTTGGAGACGATTATATGTGTTAGAGTTGTCAGAAAAGTAAACCAAATGTTATTTCGAGCCACACTCATTCCACAACATTCACACATTTGAATCAAACTTGTAAACAGAACTGTGTATGGTTGTATTCTACTTTTGAGCTTATTTTTTGATCCTAAGCTTATTTTTGAATTCTAATGACTTGGAGACGATTATATGTGTTAGGGTTGTCATAAAAGTACACCAATTGTCATTTCTAACCACACTCATTCTACAACATTCACACATTTGAATCAAACTTGTAAACAGAACTGTGCATGTTTGTATTCTACTTTTGAGCTTATTTTTTGATTCTAAGCTTATTTTTGAATTCTAATGACTTGGAGACGATTATATGTGTTAGAGTTGTCATAAAAGTAAACCAAATGTTATTTCTAGCATCACTCATTCCACAACATTCACACATTTGAATCAAACTTGTAAACAGAACTGTGTATGGTTGTATTCTACTTTTGAGCTTATTTTTTGATTCTAAGCTTATTTTTTAATTCTAATGACTTGGAGAAGATCATATGTGTTAGAGTTGTCATAAAACTAAACCAATTGTCATTTCTAACCACACTCATTCTACAACATTCACACATTTGAATCAAACTTGTAAACAGAACTGTGCATGTTTGTATTCTACTTTTCAGCTTACTCTTTGATTCTAAGCTTATTTTTGAATTCTAATGACATGGAGACGATTATATGTGTTAGGGTTGTCATAAAAGTAAACCAAATTTCATTTCTAACCACACTCATTCCACAACATTCACACATTTGAATCAAACTTGTAAACAGAACTGTGTATGGTTGTATTCTACTTTTGAGCTTATTTTTTGATTCTAAGCTTATTTTTGAATTCTAATGACTTGGAGACGATTATATGTGTTAGGGTTGTCATAAAAGTAAACCAAATGTCATTTCAAACCCCACTCATTCCACAACATTCACACATTGAATCAAACTTGTATAACGAACTGTGCATGTTTGTATTCTACTTTTAAGCTTATTCTTTCATTCTAAGCTTATTTTTGAATTCTAATGACTTGGAGACGATTATATGTGTTAGGGTTGTCATAAAAGTAAACCAAATGTCATTTCTAACCACACTCATTCCACAACATTCACACATTTGAATCAAACTTATAAACAGAACTGCGTATGCTTGTATTCTACTTTTGAGCTTATTCTTTGATTCTAAGCTTATTTTTGAATTCTAATGACATGGAAACGATCATATGTGTTAGGGTTGTCATAAAAGTAAACCAAATGCCATTTCTAGCCACACTCAGTCCACAACATTCACACATTTGAATCAAACTTGTAAACAGAACTGTGCATCGTTGTATTCTACTCTTGAGCTTATTTTTTTATTCTAAGCTTATTTTTGAATTCTAATGACTTGGAGACGATTATATGTGTTAGAGTTGTCATAAAAGTAAACCAAATGTTATTTCTAGCCACACTCATTCCACAACATTCACACATTTGAATCAAACTTGTAAACAGAACTGTGCATGCTTGTATTCTACTTTTGAGCTTATTTTTTGATTCTAAGCTTATTTTTGAATTCTAATGACTTGGAGACGATTATATGTGTTAGCGTTGTCATAAAAGAAAACCAAATGTCATTTCTCACCATACTCATTCCACAACATTCACACATTTGAATCAAACTTGTAAAACGAACAGTGCATGCTGGTATTCTACTTTTGAGCTTATTCTTTGATTCTCAGCTTATTTTTGAATTCTAATGACATGGAGACGATTATATGTGTTAGGGTTGTCATAAAAGTAAACCAAATGTCATTTCTAACCACACTCATTCCACAACATTCACACATTTGAATCAAACTTGGAAAACGAACTGTGCATGCTTGTATTCTACTTCTGAGCTTATTTTTTGATTCTAAGCTTATTTTTGAATTCTAATGACATGGAAACGATCATATGTGTTAGGGTTGTCATAAAAGTAAACCAAATGCCCTTTCTAGCCACACTCATTCCACAACATTCACACATTGAATCAAACTTGTAAAACGAACTGTGCATGCTTGTATTCTACTTTTGAGCTTATTCTTTGATTCTAAGCTAATTTTTGAATTCTAATGACATGGAAACGATCATATGTGTTAGGGTTGTCATAAAAGTAAACCAAATGTCATTTCTAGCCACACTCATTCCACAACATTCACACATTTGAATCAAACTTGTAAACAGAACTGTGCATCGTTGTATTCTACTCTTGAGCTTATTTTTTGATTCTAAGCTTATTTTTGAATTCTAATGACTTGGAGACGATTATATGTGTTAGAGTTGTCAGAAAAGTAAACCAAATGTTATTTCGAGCCACACTCATTCCACAACATTCACACATTTGAATCAAACTTGTAAACAGAACTGTGTATGGTTGTATTCTACTTTTGAGCTTATTTTTTGATCCTAAGCTTATTTTTGAATTCTAATGACTTGGAGACGATTATATGTGTTAGGGTTGTCATAAAAGTACACCAATAGTCATTTCTAACCACACTCATTCTACAACATTCACACATTTGAATCAAACTTGTAAACAGAACTGTGCATGTTTGTATTCTACTTTTCAGCTTACTCTTTGATTCTAAGCTTATTTTTGAATTCTAATGACATGGAGACGATTATATGTGTTAGGGTTGTCATTAAAGTAAACCAAATGTCATTTCTAACCACACTCATTCCACAACATTCACACATTTGAATCAAACTTGTAAACAGAACTGTGTATGGTTGTATTCTACTTTTGAGCTTATTTTTTGATCCTAAGCTTATTTTTGAATTCTAATGACTTGGAGACGATTATATGTGTTAGGGTTGTCATAAAAGTAAACCAAATGTCATTTCAAACCCCACTCATTCCACAACATTCACACATTGAATCAAACTTGTAAAACGAACTGTGCATGCTTGTATTCTACTTTTAAGCTTATTCTTTCATTCTAAGCTTATTTTTGAATTCTAATGACTTGGAGACGATTATATGTGTTAGGGTTGTCATAAAAGTAAACCAAATGTCATTTCTAACCACACTCATTCCACAACATTCACACATTTGAATCAAACTCATAAACAGAACTGTGCATGCTTGTATTCTACTTTTGAGCTTATTCTTTGATTCTAAGCTTATTTTTGAATTCTAATGACATGGAAACGATCATATGTGTTAGGGTTGTCATAAAAGTAAACCAAATGCCATTTCTAGCCACACTCAGTCCACAACATTCACACATTTGAATCAAACTTGTAAACAGAACTGTGCATCGTTGTATTCTACTCTTGAGCTTATTTTTTGATTCTAAGCTTATTTTTGAATTCTAATGACTTGGAGACGATTATATGTGTTAGAGTTGTCATAAAAGTAAACCAAATGTTATTTCTAGCCACACTCATTCCACAACATTCACACATTTGAATCAAACATGTAAACAGAACTGTGCATGCTTGTATTCTACTTTTGAGCTTATTTTTTGATTCTAAGCTTATTTTTGAATTCTAATGACTTGGAGACGATTATATGTGTTAGCGTTGTCATAAAAGAAAACCAAATGTCATTTCTAACCATACTCATTCCACAACATTCACACATTTGAATCAAACTTGTAAAACGAACAGTGCATGCTGGTATTCTACTTTTGAGCTTATTCTTTGATTCTCAGCTTATTTTTGAATTCTAATGACATGGAGACGATTATATGTGTCAGGGTTGTCATAAAAGTAAACCAAATGTCATTTCTAACCACACTCATTCCACAACATTCACACATTTGAATCAAACTTGGAAAACGAACTGTGCATGCTTGTATTCTACTTCTGAGCTTATTTTTTGATTCTAAGCTTATTTTTGAATTCTAATGACATGGAAACGATCATATGTGTTAGGGTTGTCATAAAAGTAAACCAAATGCCCTTTCTAGCCACAGTCATTCCACAACATTCACACATTGAATCAAACTTGTAAAACGAACTGTGCATGCTTGTATTCTACTTTTGAGCTTATTCTTTGATTCTAAGCTAATTTTTGAATTCTAATGACATGGAAACGATCATATGTGTTAGGGTTGTCATAAAAGTAAACCAAATGTCATTTCTAGCCACACTCATTCCACAACATTCACACATTTGAATCAAACTTGTAAACAGAACTGTGCATCGTTGTATTCTACTCTTGAGCTTATTTTTTGATTCTAAGCTTATTTTTGAATTCTAATGACTTGGAGACGATTATATGTGTTAGAGTTGTCAGAAAAGTAAACCAAATGTTATTTCTAGCCACACTCATTCCACAACATTCACACATTTGAATCAAACTTGTAAACAGAACTGTGTATGGTTGTATTCTACTTTTGAGCTTATTTTTTTATTCTAAGCTTATTTTTGAATTCTAATGACTTGGAGACGATCATATGTGTTAGGGTTGTCATAAAAGTACACCAATTGTCATTTCTAACCACACTCATTCTACAACATTCACACATTTGAATCAAACTTGTAAACAGAACTGTGCATGTTTGTATTCTACTTTTCAGCTTACTCTTTGATTCTAAGCTTATTTTTGAATTCTAATGACATGGAGACGATTATATGTGTTAGGGTTGTCATTAAAGTAAACCAAATGTCATTTCTAACCACACTCATTCCACAACATTCACACATTTGAATCAAACTTGTAAACAGAACTGTGCATGCTTGTATTCTACTTTTGAGCTTATTCTTTGATTCTAAGCTTATTTTGGAATTCTAATGACATGGAGACGATTATATGTGTTAGGGTTGTTATAAAAGTAAACCAAATGTCGTTTCTAACCACACTCATTCCACAACATTCACACATTGAATCATACTTGTAAACAGAACTCTGAATGCTTGTATTCTACTTTTGAGCTTATTCTTTGATTCTAGGCTTGTTTTTAAATTCTAATGACTTGGAGACGATTATATGTGTTAGGGTTGTCATAAAAGTAAACTAAATGTCATTTCTAACCACACTCATTCCACAACATTCACACATTTGAATCAAACTTGTAAAACGAACAGTGAATGCTTGTATTCTACTTTTCAGCTTACTCTTTGATTCTAAGCTTATTTTTGAATTCTAATGACATGGAGACGATTATATGTGTTAGGGTTGTCATAAAAGTAAACTAAATGTCATTTCTAACCACACTCATTCCACAACATTCACACATTTGAATCAAACTTGTAAAACGAACAGTGAATGCTTGTATTCTACTTTTCAGCTTACTCTTTGATTCTAAGCTTATTTTTGAATTCTAATGACATGGAGACGATTATATGTGTTAGGGTTGTCATAAAAGTAAACCAAATGTCATTTCTAACCACACTCATTCCACAACATTCACACATTTGAATCAAACTTGGAAAACGAACTGTGCATGCTTGTATTCTACTTCTCAGCTTATTTTTTGATTCTAAGCTTATTTTTGAATTCTAATGACATGGAAACGATCATATGTGTTAGGGTTGTCATAAAAGTAAACCAAATGCCCTTTCTAGCCACACTCATTCCACAACATTCACACATTGAATCAAACTTGTAAAACGAACTGTGCATGCTTGTATTCTACTTTTGAGCTTATTCTTTGATTCTAAGCTAATTTTTGAATTCTAATGACATGGAAACGATCATATGTGTTAGGGTTGTCATAAAAGTAAACCAAATGTCATTTCTAGCCACACTCATTCCACAACATTCACACATTTGAATCAAACTTGTAAACAGAACTGTGCATCGTTGTATTCTACTCTTGAGCTTATTTTTTGATTCTAAGCTTATTTTTGAATTCTAATGACTTGGAGACGATTATATGTGTTAGAGTTGTCAGAAAAGTAAACCAAATGTTATTTCGAGCCACACTCATTCCACAACATTCACACATTTGAATCAAACTTGTAAACAGAACTGTGTATGGTTGTATTCTACTTTTGAGCTTATTTTTTTATTCTAAGCTTATTTTTGAATTCTAATGACTTGGAGACGATCATATGTGTTAGGGTTGTCATAAAAGTACACCAATTGTCATTTCTAACCACACTCATTCTACAACATTCACACATTTGAATCAAACTTGTAAACATAACTATGCATGTTTGTATTCTACTTTTCAGCTTACTCTTTGATTCTAAGCTTATTTTTGAATTCTAATGACATGGAGACGATTATATGTGTTAGGGTTGTCATTAAAGTAAACCAAATGTCATTTCTAACCACACTCATTCCACAACATTCACACATTTGAATCAAACTTGTAAACAGAACTGTGCATGCTTGTATTCTACTTTTGAGCTTATTCTTTGATTCTAAGCTTATTTTGGAATTCTAATGACATGGAGACGATTATATGTGTTAGGGTTGTTATAAAAGTAAACCAAATGTCATTTCTAACCACACTCATTCCACAACATTCACACATTTGAATCAAACTTGTAAACAGAACTGTGCATGCTTGTATTCTACTTTTGAGCTTATTCTTTGATTCTAAGCTTATTTTGGAATTCTAATGACATGGAGACGATTATATGTGTTAGGGTTGTTATAAAAGTAAACCAAATGTCATTTCTAACCACACTCATTCCACAACATTCACACATTGAATCATACTTGTAAACAGAACTCTGAATGCTTGTATTCTACTTTTGAGCTTATTCTTTGATTCTAGGCTTGTTTTTAAATTCTAATGACTTGGAGACGATTATATATGTTAGGGTTGTCATAAAAGTAAACTAAATGTCATTTCTAACCACACTCATTCCACAACATTCACACATTTGAATCAAACTTGTAAAACGAACAGTGAATGCTTGTATTCTACTTTTCAGCTTACTCTTTGATTCTAAGCTTATTTTTGAATTCTAATGACATGGAGACGATTATATGTGTTAGGGTTGTCATTAAAGTAAACCAAATGTCATTTCTAACCACACTCATTCCACAACATTCACACATTTGAATCAAACTTGTAAACAGAACTGTGCATGCTTGTATTCTACTTTTGAGCTTATTCTTTGATTCTAAGCTTATTTTGGAATTCTAATGACATGGAGACGATTATATGTGTTAGGGTTGTTATAAAAGTAAACCAAATGTCATTTCTAACCACACTCATTCCACAACATTCACACATTTGAATCAAACTTGTAAACAGAACTGTGCATGCTTGTATTCTACTTTTGAGCTTATTCTTTGATTCTAAGCTTATTTTGGAATTCTAATGACATGGAGACGATTATATGTGTTAGGGTTGTTATAAAAGTAAACCAAATGTCATTTCTAACCACACTCATTCCACAACATTCACACATTGAATCATACTTGTAAACAGAACTCTGAATGCTTGTATTCTACTTTTGAGCTTATTCTTTGATTCTAGGCTTGTTTTTAAATTCTAATGACTTGGAGACGATTATATATGTTAGGGTTGTCATAAAAGTAAACTAAATGTCATTTCTAACCACACTCATTCCACAACATTCACACATTTGAATCAAACTTGTAAAACGAACAGTGAATGCTTGTATTCTACTTTTCAGCTTACTCTTTGATTCTAAGCTTATTTTTGAATTCTAATGACATGGAGACGATTATATGTGTTAGGGTTGTCATTAAAGTAAACCAAATGTCATTTCTAACCACACTCATTCCACAACATTCACACATTTGAATCAAACTTGTAAACAGAACTGTGCATGCTTGTATTCTACTTTTGAGCTTATTCTTTGATTCTAAGCTTATTTTGGAATTCTAATGACATGGAGACGATTATATGTGTTAGGGTTGTTATAAAAGTAAACCAAATGTCATTTCTAACCACACTCATTCCACAACATTCACACATTTGAATCAAACTTGTAAACAAAACTGTGCATGCTTGTATTCTACTTTTGAGCTTATTCTTTGATTCTAAGCTTATTTTGGAATTCTAATGACATGGAGACGATTATATGTGTTAGGGTTGTTATAAAAGTAAACCAAATGTCATTTCTAACCACACTCATTCCACAACATTCACACATTGAATCATACTTGTAAACAGAACTCTGAATGCTTGTATTCTACTTTTGAGCTTATTCTTTGATTCTAGGCTTGTTTTTAAATTCTAATGACTTGGAGACGATTATATATGTTAGGGTTGTCATAAAAGTAAACTAAATGTCATTTCTAACCACACTCATTCCACAACATTCACACATTTGAATCAAACTTGTAAAACGAACAGTGAATGCTTGTATTCTACTTTTCAGCTTACTCTTTGATTCTAAGCTTATTTTTGAATTCTAATGACATGGAGACGATTATATGTGTTAGGGTTGTCATAAAAGTAAACTAAATGTCATTTCTAACCACACTCATTCCACAACATTCACACATTTGAATCAAACTTGTAAAACGAACAGTGAATGCTTGTATTCTACTTTTCAGCTTACTCTTTGATTCTAAGCTTATTTTTGAATTCTAATGACATGGAGACGATTATATGTGTTAGGGTTGTCATAAAAGTAAACCAAATGTCATTTCTAACCACACTCATTCCACAACATTCACACATTTGAATCAAACTTGGAAAACGAACTGTGCATGCTTGTATTCTATTTCTCAGCTTATTTTTTGATTCTAAGCTTATTTTTGAATTCTAATGACATGGAAACGATCATATGTGTTAGGGTTGTCATAAAAGTAAACCAAATGCCCTTTCTAGCCACACTCATTCCACAAGATTCACACATTGAATCAAACTTGTAAAACGAACTGTGCATGCTTGTATTCTACTTTTGAGCTTATTCTTTGATTCTAAGCTTATTTTTGAATTCTAATGACCTGGAAACGATCATATGTGTTTGGGTTGTCAAAAAAGTAAACCTAATGTCATTTCTAGCCACACTCATTCCACAACATTCCCACATTTGAATCAAACTTGTAAACAGAACTGTGCATGCTTGTATTCTACTTTTGAGCTTATTTTTTTATTCTAAGCTTATTTTTGAATTCTAATGACTTGGAGACGATTATATGTGTTAGGGTTGTCATAAAAGTAAACCAAATGTCATTTCTAACCACACTCATTCCACAACATTCACACATTTGAATCAAACTTGTAAACATAACTGTGCATGCTTGTATTCTACTTTTGAGCTTATTCTTTGATTCTAAGCTTATTTTGGAATTCTAATGACATGGAGACGATTATATGTGTTAGGGTTGTCATAAAAGTAAACCAAATGTCATTTCAAACCACACTCATTCCACAACATTCACACATTTGAATCAAACTTGTAAAACGAACAGTGCATGCTTGTATTCTACTTTTGAGCTTATTCTTTGATTCTAAGCTTATTTTTGAATTCTAATGACCTGGAAACGATCATATGTGTTAGGGTTGTCAGAAAAGTAAACCAAATGCCCTTTCTAGCCACACTCATTCCACAAGATTCACACATTGAATCAAACTTGTAAAACGAACTGTGCATGCTTGTATTCTACTTTTGAGCTTATTCTTTGATTCTAAGCTAATTTTTGAATTCTAATGACATGGAAACGATCATATGTGTTAGGGTTGTCATAAAAGTAAACCAAATGTCATTTCTAGCCACACTCATTCCACAACATTCACACATTTGAATCAAACTTGTAAACAGAACTGTGCATCGTTGTATTCTACTCTTGAGCTTATTTTTTGATTCTAAGCTTATTTTTGAATTCTAATGACTTGGAGACGATTATATGTGTTAGAGTTGTCAGAAAAGTAAACCAAATGTTATTTCGAGCCACACTCATTCCACAACATTCACACATTTGAATCAAACTTGTAAACAGAACTGTGTATGGTTGTATTCTACTTTTGAGCTTATTTTTTTATTCTAAGCTTATTTTTGAATTCTAATGACTTGGAGACGATCATATGTGTTAGGGTTGTCATAAAAGTACACCAATTGTCATTTCTAACCACACTCATTCTACAACATTCACACATTTGAATCAAACTTGTAAACATAACTGTGCATGTTTGTATTCTACTTTTCAGCTTACTCTTTGATTCTAAGCTTATTTTTGAATTCTAATGACATGGAGACGATTATATGTGTTAGGGTTGTCATTAAAGTAAACCAAATGTCATTTCTAACCACACTCATTCCACAACATTCACACATTTGAATCAAACTTGTAAACAGAACTGTGCATGCTTGTATTCTACTTTTGAGCTTATTCTTTGATTCTAAGCTTATTTTGGAATTCTAATGACATGGAGACGATTATATGTGTTAGGGTTGTTATAAAAGTAAACCAAATGTCATTTCTAACCACACTCATTCCACAACATTCACACATTTGAATCAAACTTGTAAACAGAACTGTGCATGCTTGTATTCTACTTTTGAGCTTATTCTTTGATTCTAAGCTTATTTTTGAATTCTAATGACATGGAAACGATCATATGTGTTAGGGTTGTTATAAAAGTAAACCAAATGCCATTTCTAGCCACACTCATTCCACAACATTCACACATTTGAATCAAACTTGTAAACATAACTGTCCATGCTTGTATTCTACTTTTGAGCTTATTCTTTGATTCTAAGCTTATTTTGGAATTCTAATGACATGGAGACGATTATATGTGTTAGGGTTGTCATAAAAGTAAACCAAATGTCATTTCTAACCACACTCATTCCACAACATTCACACCTTTGAATCAAACTTGTAAATAGAACTGTGCATGCTTGTATTCTACTTTTGAGCTTATTCTTTGATTCTAAGCTTATTTTTGAATTCTAATGACATGGAGACGATTATATGTGTTAGGGTTGTCATAAAAGTAAACCAAATGTCATTTCAAACCCCACTCATTCCACAACATTCACACATTGAATCAAACTTGTAAAACGAACTCTGCATACTTGTATTCTACTTTTGAGCTTATTCTTTGATTCTAAGCTTATTTTGGAATTCTAATGACATGGAGACGATTATATGTGTTAGGGTTGTCATAAAAGTAAACCAAATGTCATTTCAAACCACACTCATTCCACAACATTCACACATTTGAATCAAACTTGTAAAACGAACAGTGCATGCTTGTATTCTACTTTTGAGCTTATTCTTTGATTCTAAGCTTATTTTTGAATTCTAATGACCTGGAAACGATCATATGTGTTTGGGTTGTCAAAAAAGTAAACCAAATGTCATTTCTAGCCACACTCATTCCACAACATTCCCACATTTGAATCAAACTTGTAAACAGAACTGTGCATGCTTGTATTCTACTTTTGAGCTTATTTTTTTATTCTAAGCTTATTTTTGAATTCTAATGACTTGGAGACGATTATATGTGTTAGGGTTGTCATAAAAGTAAACCAAATGTCATTTCTAACCACACTCATTCCACAACATTCACACATTTGAATCAAACTTGTAAACAGAATTGTGCATGCTTGTATTCTACTTTTGAGCTTATTCTTTGATTCTAAGCTAATTTTTGAATTCTAATGACATGGAAACGATCATATGTCTTAGGGTTGTCATAAAAGTAAACCAAATGCCATTTCTAGCCACACTCATTCCACAACATTCACACATTTGAATCAAACTTGTAAACAGAACAGTGCATGCTTGTATTCTACTTTTGAGGTTATTTTTTTATTCTAAGCTTATTTTTGAATTCTAATGACTTGGAGACGATTATATGTGTTAGGGTTGTCATAAAAGTAAACCAAATGTCATTTCTAACCACACTCATTCCACAACATTTACACATTTGAATCAAACTTGTAAAACGAACAGTGTATGCTTGTATTCTACTTTTGAGCTTATTCTTTGATTCTAAGCTTATTTTTGAATTCTAATGACATGGAAACGATCATATGTCTTAGGGTTGTCATACAAGTAAACCAACTGCCATTTCTAGCCACACTCATTCCACAACATTCACACATTTGAATCAAACTTGGAAAACGAACTGTGCATGCTTGTATTCTACTTTTGAGCTTATTCTTTGATTCTAAGCTTATTTTTTAATTCTAATGACATGGAGACGATTATATGTGTTAGGGTTGTCATAAAAGAAAACCAAATGTCATTTCTAGCCACACTCATTCCACAACATTCACACATTTGAATCAAACTTGTAAACAGAACTGTGCATGCTTGTATTCTACTTTTCAGCTTATTCTTTGATTCTAAGCTTATTTTTGAATTCTAATGACATGGAGACGATTATATGTGTTAGGGTTGTCATAAAAGTAAACCAAATGTCATTTCTAGCCACACTCATTCCACAACATTCCCACATTTGAATCAAACTTGTAAACAGAACTGTGCATGCTTGTATTCTACTTTTGAGCTTATTTTTTGATTCTAAGCTTATTTTTGAATTCTAATGACATGGAAACGATCATATGTCTTAGGGTTGTCATAAAAGTAAACCAAATGCCATTTCTAGCCACACTCATTCCACAACATTCACACATTTGAATCAAACTTGGAAAACGAACTGTGCATGCTTTTATTCTACTTTTGAGCTTATTCTTTGATTCTAAGCTTATTTTTTAATTCTAATGACATGGAGACGATTATATGTGTTAGGGTTGTCATAAAAGTAAACCAAATTTCATTTCTAACCACACTCATTCCACAACATTCACACATTTGAATCAAACTTGTAAACAGAATTGTGCTTGCTTGTATTCTACTTTTGAGCTTATTCTTTGATTCTAAGCTTATTTTTGAATTCTAATGACATGGAGACGATTATATGTGTTAGGGTTGTCATAAAAGTAAACCAAATGTCATTTCAAACCCCACTCATTCCACAACATTCACACATTGAATCAAACTTGTAAAACGAACTGTGCATGCTTGTATTCTACTTTTGAGCTTATTCTTTGATTCTAAGCTAATTTTTGAATTCTAATGACATGGAAACGATCATATGTCTTAGGGTTGTCATACAAGTAAACCAAATGCCATTTCTAGCCACACTCATTCCACAACATTCACACCTTTGAATCAAACTTGTAAACAGAACTGTGCATGCTTGTATTCTACTTTTGAGCTTATTCTTTGATTCTAAGCTTATTTTTGAATTCTAATGACATGGAGACGATTATATGTGTTAGGGTTGTCATAAAAGTAAACCAAATGTCATTTCAAACCCCACTCATTCCACAACATTCACACATTGAATCAAACTTGTAAAACGAACTCTGCATACTTGTATTCTACTTTTGAGCTTATTCTTTGATTCTAAGCTTATTTTGGAATTCTAATGACATGGAGACGATTATATGTGTTAGGGTTGTCATAAAAGTAAACCAAATGTCATTTCAAACCACACTCATTCCACAACATTCACACATTTGAATCAAACTTGTAAAACGAACAGTGCATGCTTGTATTCTACTTTTGAGCTTATTCTTTGATTCTAAGCTTATTTTTGAATTCTAATGACCTGGAAACGATCATATGTGTTTGGGTTGTCAAAAAAGTAAACCAAATGTCATTTCTAGCCACACTCATTCCACAACATTCCCACATTTGAATCAAACTTGTAAACAGAACTGTGCATGTTTGTATTCTACTTTTGAGCTTATTTTTTTATTCTAAGCTTATTTTTGAATTCTAATGACTTGGAGACGATTATATGTGTTAGGGTTGTCATAAAAGTAAACCAAATGTCATTTCTAACCACACTCATTCCACAACATTCACACATTTGAATCAAACTTGTAAACATAACTGTGCATGCTTGTATTCTACTTTTGAGCTTATTCTTTGATTCTAAGCTTATTTTGGAATTCTAATGACATGGAGACGATTATATGTGTTAGGGTTGTCATAAAAGTAAACCAAATGTCATTTCAAACCACACTCATTCCACAACATTCACACATTTGAATCAAACTTGTAAAACGAACAGTGCATGCTTGTATTCTACTTTTGAGCTTATTCTTTGATTCTAAGCTTATTTTTGAATTCTAATGACCTGGAAACGATCATATGTGTTAGGGTTGTCAGAAAAGTAAACCAAATGTCATTTCTAGCCACACTCATTCCACAACATTCCCACATTTGAATCAAACTTGTAAACAGAACTGTGCATGCTTGTATTCTACTTTTGAGCTTATTTTTTTATTCTAAGCTTATTTTTGAATTCTAATGACATGGAGACGATTATATGTGTTAGGGTTGTCATAAAAGTAAACCAAATGCCCTTTCTAGCCACACTCATTCCACAACATTTACACATTTGAATCAAACTTGTAAAACGAACAGTGTATGCTTGTATTCTACTTTTGAGCTTATTCTTTGATTCTAAGCTTATTTTTGAATTCTAATGACATGGAGACGATCATATGTCTTAGGGTTGTAATAAAAGTAAATCAAATGTCATTTCTAGCCACACTCATTCCACAACATTCACACATTTGAATCAAACTTGTAAAACGAACTGTGCATGCTTGTATTCTACTTTTGAGCTTATTTTTTGATTCTAAGCTTATTTTTTAATTCTAATGACATGGAGACGATTATATGTGTTAGGGTTGTCATAAAAGTAAACCAAATGTCATTTCTAACCACACTCATTCCACAACATTCACACATTTGAATCAAACTTGTAAACAGAATTGTGCATGCTTGTATTCTACTTTTGAGCTTATTCTTTGATTCTAAGCTTATTTTTGAATTCTAATGACATGGAGACGATTATATGTGTTAGGGTTGTCATAAAAGTAAACCAAATGTCATTTCTAGCCACACTCATTCCACAACATTCCCACATTTGAATCAAACTTGTAAACAGAACTGTGCATGCTTGTATTCTACTTTTGAGCTTATTTTTTGATTCTAAGCTTATTTTTGAATTCTAATGACATGGAAACAATCATATGTCTTAGGGTTGTCATAAAAGTAAACCAAATGCCATTTCTAGCCACACTCATTCCACAACATTCACACATTTGAATCAAACTTGGAAAACGAACTGTGCATGCTTGTATTCTACTTTTGAGCTTATTCTTTGATTCTAAGCTTATTTTTTAATTCTAATGACATGGAGACGATTATATGTGTTAGGGTTGTCATAAAAGTAAACCAAATGTCATTTCTAACCACACTCATTCCACAATATTCACACATTTGAATCAAACTTGTAAACAGAACTGTGCATGCTTGTATTCTACTTTTCAGCTTATTCTTTGATTCTAAGCTTATTTTGGAATTCTAATGACATGGAGACGATTATATGTGTTAGGGTTGTCATAAAAGTAAACCAAATGTCATTTCAAACCACACTCATTCCCCAACATTTACACATTGAATGAAACTTGTAAAACGAAATGTGCATGCTTGTATTCTACTTTTGCGCTTATTCTTTAATTCTAAGCTTATATTTGAATTCTAATGACTTTGAGACGATTATATGTGTTAGCGTTGTCAAAAAAGTAAACCAAATGTCATTTCTAACCACACTCATTCCACAACATTGACTCATTTGAATCAAACTTGTAAAACGAACAGTGCATGCTTGTATTCTACTTTTGAGATTATTCTTTGATTCTAAGCTTATTTTTGAATTCTAATGACATGGAGACGATTATATGTGTTAGGGTTGTCATAAAAGTAAACCAAATGTCATTTCTAACCACACTCATTCCACAACATTCACACATTTGAATCAAACTTGTAAACAGAACTGTGCATGGTTGTATTCTACTTTTGAGCTTATTCTTTAATTCTAAGCTTATATTTGAATTCTAATGACTTGGAGACGATTATATGTGTTAGCGTTGTCAAAAAAGTAAACCAAATGTCATTTCTAACCACACTCATTCCACAACATTGACTCATTTGAATCAAACTTGTAAAACAAACAGTGCATGCTTGTATTCTACTTTTGAGCTTATTTTTTTATTCTAAGCTTATTTTTGAATTCTAATGACATGGAAACGATCATATGTCTTAGGGTTGTCATAAAAGTAAACCAAATGCCATTTCTAGCCACACTCATTCCACAACATTCACACATTTGAATCAAACTTGGAAAACGAACTGTGCATGCTTGTATTCTACTTTTGAGCTTATTCTTTGATTCTAAGCTTATTTTTGAATTCTAATGACATGGAGACGATTATATGTGTTAGGGTTGTCATAAAAGTAAACCAAATGTCATTTGAAACCCCAGTCATTCCACAACATTCACACATTGAATCAAACTTGTAAAACGAACTGTGCATACTTGTATTCTACTTTTGAGCTTATTCTTTGATTCTAAGCTTATTTTTGAATTCTAATGACCTGGAAACGATCATATTTGTTAGGGTTGTCATAAAAGTAAACCAAATGTCATTTCTAGCCACACTCATTCCACAACATTCCTACATTTGAATCAAACTTGTAAACAGAACTGTGCATGCTTGTATTCTACTTTTGAGCTTATTTTTTTATTCTAAGCTTATTTTTGAATTTTAATGATATGGAAACGATCATATGTCTTAGGGTTGTCATAAAAGTAAACTAAATGCCATTTCTAGCCACACTCATTCCACAACATTCACACATTTGAATCAAACTTGGAAAACGAAATGTGCATGCTTGTAATCTACTTTTGAGCTTATTCTTTGATTCTAAGCTTATTTTTTAATTCTAATGACTTGGAGACGATTATATGTGTTAGGGTTGTCATAAAAGTAAACCAAATGTCATTTCTAACCACACTCATTGCACAACATTCACACATTTGAATCAGACTTGTAAACAGAATTGTGCATGCTTGTATTCTACTTTTGAGCTTATTCTTTGATTCTAAGCTTATTTTTGAATTTTAATGACATGGAGACGATTATATGTGTTAGGGTTGTCATAAAAGTAAACCAAATGTCATTTCTAGCCACACTCATTCCACAACATTCCCACATTTGAATCAAACTTGTAAACAGAACTGTGCATGCTTGTATTCTACTTTTGAGCTTATTTTTTGATTCTAAGCTTATTTTTGAATTCTAATGACATGGAAACGATCATATGTCTTAGGGTTGTCATAAAAGTAAACCAAATGCCATTTCTAGCCACATTCATTCCACAACATTCACACATTTGAATCAAACTTGCAAAACGAACTGTGCATGCTTTTATTCTACTTTTGAGCTTATTCTTTGATTCTAAGCTTATTTTTTAATTCTAATGACATGGAGACGATTATATGTGTTAGGGTTGTCATAAAAGTAAACCAAATGTCATTTCTAACCACACTCATTCCACAACATTCACACATTTGAATCAAACTTGTAAACAGAATTGTGCATGCTTGTATTCTACTTTTGAGCTTATTCTTTGATTCTAAGCTTATTTTTGAATTCTAATGACATGGAGACGATTATATGTGTTAGGGTTGTCATAAAAGTAAACCAAATGTCATTTCAAACCCCACTCATTCCACAACGTTCACACATTGAATAAAACTTGTAAAACGAACTGTGCATGCTTGTATTCTACTTTTGAGCTTATTCTTTGATTCTAAGCTAATTTTTGAATTCTAATGACATGGAAACGATCATATGTCTTAGGGTTGTCATAAAAGTAAACCAAATGCCATTTCTAGCCACACTCATTCCACAACATTCACACATTTGAATCAAACTTGTAAACAGAACAGTGCATGCTTGTATTCTACTTTTGAGGTTATTTTTTTATTCTAAGCTTATTTTTGAATTCTAATGACTTGGAGACGATTATATGTGTTAGGGTTGTCATAAAAGTAAACCAAATGTCATTTCTAACCACACTCATTCCACAACATTTACACATTTGAATCAAACTTGTAAAACGAACAGTGTATGCTTGTATTCTACTTTTGAGCTTATTCTTTGATTCTAAGCTTATTTTTGAATTCTAATGACATGGAAACGATCATATGTCTTAGGGTTGTCATACAAGTAAACCAACTGCCATTTCTAGCCACACTCATTCCACAACATTCACACATTTGAATCAAACTTGGAAAACGAACTGTGCATGCTTGTATTCTACTTTTGAGCTTATTCTTTGATTCTAAGCTTATTTTTTAATTCTAATGACATGGAGACGATTATATGTGTTAGGGTTGTCATAAAAGAAAACCAAATGTCATTTCTAACCACACTCATTCCACAACATTCACACATTTGAATCAAACTTGTAAACAGAACTGTGCATGCTTGTATTCTACTTTTCAGCTTATTCTTTGATTCTAAGCTTATTTTTGAATTCTAATGACCTGGAGACGATTATATGTGTTAGGGTTGTCATAAAAGTAAACCAAATGTCATTTCAAACCCCACTCATTCCACAACATTCACACATTGAATCAAACTTGTAAAACGAACTGTGCATGCTTGTATTCTACTTTTGAGCTTATTCTTTGATTCTAAGCTAATTTTTTAATTCTAATGACATGGAAACGATCATATGTCTTAGGGTTGTCATACAAGCAAACCAAATGCCATTTCTAGCCACACTCATTCCACAACATTCACACCTTTGAATCAAACTTGTAAACAGAACTGTGCATGCTTGTATTCTACTTTTGAGCTTATTCTTTGATTCTAAGCTTATTTTTGAATTCTAATGACATGGAGACGATTATATGTGTTAGGGTTGTCATAAAAGTAAACCAAATGTCATTTCAAACCCCACTCATTCCACAACATTCACACATTGAATCAAACTTGTAAAACGAACTCTGCATACTTGTATTCTACTTTTGAGCTTATTCTTTGATTCTAAGCTTATTTTGGAATTCTAATGACATGGAGACGATTATATGTGTTAGGGTTGTCATAAAAGTAAACCAAATGTCATTTCAAACCACACTCATTCCACAACATTCACACATTTGAATCAAACTTGTAAAACGAACAGTGCATGCTTGTATTCTACTTTTGAGCTTATTCTTTGATTCTAAGCTTATTTTTGAATTCTAATGACCTGGAAACGATCATATGTGTTTGGGTTGTCAAAAAAGTAAACCAAATGTCATTTCTAGCCACACTCATTCCACAACATTCCCACATTTGAATCAAACTTGTAAACAGAACTGTGCATGCTTGTATTCTACTTTTGAGCTTATTTTTTTATTCTAAGCTTATTTTTGAATTCTAATGACTTGGAGACGATTATATGTGTTAGGGTTGTCATAAAAGTAAACCAAATGTCATTTCTAACCACACTCATTCCACAACATTCACACATTTGAATCAAACTTGTAAACATAACTGTGCATGCTTGTATTCTACTTTTGAGCTTATTCTTTGATTCTAAGCTTATTTTGGAATTCTAATGACATGGAGACGATTATATGTGTTAGGGTTGTCATAAAAGTAAACCAAATGTCATTTCAAACCACACTCATTCCACAATATTCACACATTTGAATCAAACATGTAAACATAACTGTGCATGCTTGTATTCTACTTTTGAGCTTATTCTTTGATTCTAAGCTAATTTTTGAATTCTAATGACCTGGAAACGATCATATGTGTTAGGGTTGTCAGAAAAGTAAACCAAATGTCATTTCTAGCCACACTCATTCCACAACATTCCCACATTTGAATCAAACTTGTAAACAGAACTGTGCATGCTTGTATTCTACTTTTGAGCTTATTTTTTTATTCTAAGCTTATTTTTGAATTCTAATGACATGGACACGATTATATGTGTTAGGGTTGTCATAAAAGTAAACCAAATGCCCTTTCTAGCCACACTCATTCCACAACATTTACACATTTGAATCAAACTTGTAAAACGAACAGTGTATGCTTGTATTCTACTTTTGAGCTTATTCTTTGATTCTAAGCTTATTTTTGAATTCTAATGACATGGAGACGATCATATGTCTTAGGGTTGTAATAAAAGTAAATCAAATGTCATTTCTAGCCACACTCATTCCACAACATTCACACATTTGAATCAAACTTGTAAAACGAACTGTGCATGCTTGTATTCTACTTTTGAGCTTATTTTTTGATTCTAAGCTTATTTTTTAATTCTAATGACATGGAGACAATTATATGTGTTAGGGTTGTCATAAAAGTAAACCAAATGTCATTTCTAACCACACTCATTCCACAACATTCACACATTTGAATCAAACTTGTAAACAGAATTGTGCATGCTTGTATTCTACTTTTGAGCTTATTCTTTGATTCTAAGCTTATTTTTGAATTCTAATGACATGGAGACGATTATATGTGTTAGGGTTGTCATAAAAGTAAACCAAATGTCATTTCTAGCCACACTCATTCCACAACATTCCCACATTTGAATCAAACTTGTAAACAGAACTGTGCATGCTTGTATTCTACTTTTGAACTTATTTTTTTATTCTAAGCTTATTTTTGAATTCTAATGACATGGAAACAATCATATGTCTTAGGGTTTTCATAAAAGTAAACCAAATGCCATTTCTAGCCACACTCATTCCACAACATTCACACATTTGAATCAAACTTGGAAAACGAACTGTGCATGCTTGTATTCTACTTTTGAGCTTATTCTTTGATTCTAAGCTTATTTTTTAATTCTAATGACATGGAGACGATTATATGTGTTAGGGTTGTCATAAAAGTAAACCAAATGTCATTTCTAACCACACTCATTCCTCAACATTCACACATTTGAATCAAACTTGTAAACAGAACTGTGCATGCTTGTATTCTACTTTTCAGCTTATTCTTTGATTCTAAGCTTATTTTGGAATTCTAATGACATGGAGACGATTATATGTGTTAGGGTTGTCATAAAAGTAAACCAAATGTCATTTCAAACCACACTCATTCCACAACATTCACACATTTGAATCAAACTTGTAAAACGAACAGTGCATGCTTGTATTCTACTTTTGAGCTTATTCTTTGATTCTAAGCTTATTTTTGAATTCTAATGACCTGGAAACGATCATATGTGTTAGGGTTGTCAGAAAAGTAAACCAAATGTCATTTCTAGCCACACTCATTCCACAACATTCCCACATTTGAATCAAACTTGTAAACAGAACTGTGCATGCTTGTATTCTACTTTTGAGCTTATTTTTTTATTCTAAGCTTATTTTTGAATTCTAATGACATGGACACGATTATATGTGTTAGGGTTGTCATAAAAGTAAACCAAATGCCCTTTCTAGCCACACTCATTCCACAACATTTACACATTTGAATCAAACTTGTAAAACGAACAGTGTATGCTTGTATTCTACTTTTGAGCTTATTCTTTGATTCTAAGCTTATTTTTGAATTCTAATGACATGGAGACGATCATATGTCTTAGGGTTGTAATAAAAGTAAATCAAATGTCATTTCTAGCCACACTCATTCCACAACATTCCCACATTTGAATCAAACTTGTAAACAGAACTGTGCATGCTTGTATTCTACTTTTGAGCTTATTTTTTTATTCTAAGCTTATTTTTGAATTCTAATGACATGGACACGATTATATGTGTTAGGGTTGTCATAAAAGTAAACCAAATGCCCTTTCTAGCCACACTCATTCCACAACATTTACACATTTGAATCAAACTTGTAAAACGAACAGTGTATGCTTGTATTCTACTTTTGAGCTTATTCTTTGATTCTAAGCTTATTTTTGAATTCTAATGACATGGAGACGATCATATGTCTTAGGGTTGTAATAAAAGTAAATCAAATGTCATTTCTAGCCACACTCATTCCACAACATTCACACATTTGAATCAAACTTGTAAAACGAACTGTGCATGCTTGTATTCTACTTTTGAGCTTATTTTTTGATTCTAAGCTTATTTTTTAATTCTAATGACATGGAGACAATTATATGTGTTAGGGTTGTCATAAAAGTAAACCAAATGTCATTTCTAACCACACTCATTCCACAACATTCACACATTTGAATCAAACTTGTAAACAGAATTGTGCATGCTTGTATTCTACTTTTGAGCTTATTCTTTGATTCTAAGCTTATTTTTGAATTCTAATGACATGGAGACGATTATATGTGTTAGGGTTGTCATAAAAGTAAACCAAATGTCATTTCTAGCCACACTCATTCCACAACATTCCCACATTTGAATCAAACTTGTAAACAGAACTGTGCATGCTTGTATTCTACTTTTGAACTTATTTTTTTATTCTAAGCTTATTTTTGAATTCTAATGACATGGAAACAATCATATGTCTTAGGGTTTTCATAAAAGTAAACCAAATGCCATTTCTAGCCACACTCATTCCACAACATTCACACATTTGAATCAAACTTGGAAAACGAACTGTGCATGCTTGTATTCTACTTTTGAGCTTATTCTTTGATTCTAAGCTTATTTTTTAATTCTAATGACATGGAGACGATTATATGTGTTAGGGTTGTCATAAAAGTAAACCAAATGTCATTTCTAACCACACTCATTCCTCAACATTCACACATTTGAATCAAACTTGTAAACAGAACTGTGCATGCTTGTATTCTACTTTTCAGCTTATTCTTTGATTCTAAGCTTATTTTGGAATTCTAATGACATGGAGACGATTATATGTGTTAGGGTTGTCATAAAAGTAAACCAAATGTCATTTCAAACCACACTCATTCCACAACATTCACACATTTGAATCAAACTTGTAAAACGAACAGTGCATGCTTGTATTCTACTTTTGAGCTTATTCTTTGATTCTAAGCTTATTTTTGAATTCTAATGACCTGGAAACGATCATATGTGTTAGGGTTGTCAGAAAAGTAAACCAAATGTCATTTCTAGCCACACTCATTCCACAACATTCCCACATTTGAATCAAACTTGTAAACAGAACTGTGCATGCTTGTATTCTACTTTTGAGCTTATTTTTTTATTCTAAGCTTATTTTTGAATTCTAATGACATGGACACGATTATATGTGTTAGGGTTGTCATAAAAGTAAACCAAATGCCCTTTCTAGCCACACTCATTCCACAACATTTACACATTTGAATCAAACTTGTAAAACGAACAGTGTATGCTTGTATTCTACTTTTGAGCTTATTCTTTGATTCTAAGCTTATTTTTGAATTCTAATGACATGGAGACGATCATATGTCTTAGGGTTGTAATAAAAGTAAATCAAATGTCATTTCTAGCCACACTCATTCCACAACATTCACACATTTGAATCAAACTTGTAAAACGAACTGTGCATGCTTGTATTCTACTTTTGAGCTTATTTTTTGATTCTAAGCTTATTTTTTAATTCTAATGACATGGAGACGATTATATGTGTTAGGGTTGTCATAAAAGTAAACCAAATGTCATTTCTAACCACACTCATTCCACAACATTCACACATTTGAATCAAACTTGTAAACAGAATTGTGCATGCTTGTATTCTACTTTTGAGCTTATTCTTTGATTCTAAGCTTATTTTTGAATTCTAATGACATGGAGACGATTATATGTGTTAGGGTTGTCATAAAAGTAAACCAAATGTCATATCTAGCCACACTCATTCCACAACATTCCCACATTTGAATCAAACTTGTAAACAGAACTATGCATGCTTTTATTCTACTTTTGAGCTTATTTTTTGATTCTAAGCTTATTTTTGAATTCTAATGACATGGAAACAATCATATGTCTTAGGGTTGTCATAAAAGTAAACCAAATGCCATTTCTAGCCACACTCATTCCACAACATTCACACATTTGAATCAAACTTGGAAAACGAACTGTGCATGCTTGTATTCTACTTTTGAGCTTATTCTTTGATTCTAAGCTTATTTTTTAATTCTAATGACATGGAGACGATTATATGTGTTAGGGTTGTCATAAAAGTAAACCAAATGTCATTTCTAACCACACTCATTCCTCAACATTCACACATTTGAATCAAACTTGTAAACAGAACTGTGCATGCTTGTATTCTACTTTTCAGCTTATTCTTTGATTCTAAGCTTATTTTGGAATTCTAATGACAAGGAGACGATTATATGTGTTAGGGTTGTCATAAAAGTAAACCAAATGTCATATCTAGCCACACTCATTCCACAACATTCCCACATTTGAATCAAACTTGTAAACAGAACTATGCATGCTTGTATTCTACTTTTGAGCTTATTCTTTGATTCTAAGCTTATTTTTGAATTCTAATGACATGGCAACGATCATATGTGTTAGGGTTGTCATAAAAGTAAACCAAATGCCATTTCTAGCCACACTCATTCCACAACATTCACACATTTGAATCAAACTTGTAAATAGAACTGTGTATGCTTGTATTCTACTTTTGAGCTTATTCTTTGATTCTAAGCTTATTTTTGAATTCTAATGACTTGGAGACGATTCTATGTGTTAGGGTTGTCATAAAATTAAACCAAATGTCATTTCTAACCACACTCATTCCACAACATTCACACATTTGAATCAAACTTGTAAACAGAACTGTGCATGCTTGTATTCTACTTTTGAGCTTATTCTTTGATTCTAAGCTTATTTTTAAATTCTAATGACCTGGAAACGATCATATGTGTTAGGGTTGTCATAAAAGTACACCAAATGTCATTTCTAGCCACACTCATTCCACAACATTCCCACATTTGAATCAAACTTGTAAACAGAACTGTGCATGCTTGTATTCTACTTTTGAGCTTATTTTTTTATTCTAAGCTTATTTTTGAATTCTAATGACTTGGAGACGATTATATGTGTTAGGGTTGTCATAAAAGTAAACCAAATGTCATTTCTAACCACACTCATTCCTCAACATTCACACATTTGAATCAAACTTGTAAACAGAACTGTGCATGCTTGTATTCTACTTTTCAGCTTATTCTTTGATTCTAAGCTTATTTTGGAATTCTAATGACATGGAGACGATTATATGTGTTAGGGTTGTCATAAAAGTAAACCAAATGTCATTTCAAACCACACTCATTCCACAACATTCACACATTTGAATCAAACTTGTAAAACGAACAGTGCATGCTTGTATTCTACTTTTGAGCTTATTCTTTGATTCTAAGCTTATTTTTGAATTCTAATGACTTGGAGACGATTCTATGTGTTAGGGTTGTCATAAAATTAAACCAAATGTCATTTCTAACCACACTCATTCCACAACATTCACACATTTGAATCAAACTTGTAAACAGAACTGTGCATGCTTGTATTCTACTTTTGAGCTTATTTTTTGATTCTAAGCTTATTTTTGAATTCTAATGACCTGGAAACGATCATATGTGTTAGGGTTGTCAGAAAAGTAAACCAAATGTCATTTCTAGCCACCCTCATTCCACAACATTCCCACATTTGAATCAAACTTGTAAACATAACTGTCCATGCTTGTATTCTACTTTTGAGCTTATTCTTTGATTCTAAGCTTATTTTGGAATTCTAATGACATGGAGACGATTATATGTGTTAGGGTTGTCATAAAAGTAAACCAAATGTCATTTCTAACCACACTCATTCCACAACATTCACACATTTGAATCAAACTTGTAAACATAACTGTCCATGCTTGTATTCTGCTTTTGAGCTTATTCTTTGATTCTAAGCTTATTTTTGAATTCTAATGACATGGAAACGATCATATGTGTTAGGGTTGTCATAAAAGTAAACCAAATGCCATTTCTAGCCACACTCATTCCACAACATTCACACATTTGAATCAAACTTGTAAATAGAACTGTGTATGCTTGTATTCTACTTTTGAGCTTATTCTTTGATTCTAAGCTTATTTTTGAATTCTAATGACTTGGAGACGATTCTATGTGTTAGGGTTGTCATAAAATTAAACCAAATGTCATTTCTAACCACACTCATTCCACAACATTCACACATTTGAATCAAACTTGTAAACAGAACTGTGCATGCTTGTATTCTACTTTTGAGCTTATTCTTTGATTCTAAGCTTATTTTTAAATTCTAATGACATGGAGACGATTATATGTGTTAGGGTTGTCATAAAAGTACACCAAATGTCATTTCAAACCACACTCATTCCACAACATTCACACATTTGAATCAAACTTGTAAAACGAACAGTGCATGCTTGTATTCTACTTTTGAGCTTATTTTTTTATTCTAAGCTTATTTTTGAATTCTAATGACATGGAGACGATTATATGTGTTAGGGTTGTCATAAAAGTAAACCAAATGCCCCTTCTAGCCACACTCATTCCACAACATTTACACATTTGAATCAAACTTGTAAAACGAACAGTGTATGCTTGTATTCTACTTTTGAGCTTATTCTTTGATTCTAAGCTTATTTTTGAATTCTAATGACATGGAGACGATCATATGTCTTAGGGTTGTCATAAAAGTAAATCAAATGTCATTTCTAGCCACACTCATTCCACAACATTCACACATTTGAATCAAACTTGTAAAACGAACTGTGCATGCTTGTATTCTACTTTTGAGCTTATTTTTTGATTCTAAGCTTATTTTTTAATTCTAATGACATGGAGACGATTATATGTGTTAGGGTTGTCATAAAAGTAAACCAAATGTCATTTATAACCACACTCATTCCACAACATTGACACATTTGAATCAAACTTGTAAACAGAATTGTGCATGCTTGTATTCTACTTTTGAGCTTATTCTTTGCTTCTAAGCTTATTTTTGAATTCTAATGACATGGAGACGATTATATGTGTTAGGGTTGTCATAAAAGTAAACCAAATGTCATTTCTAGCCACACTCATTCCACAACATTCCCACATTTGAATCAAACTTGTAAACAGAACTGTGCATGCTTGTATTCTACTTTTGAGCTTATTTTTTGATTCTAAGCTTATTTTTGAATTCTAATGACATGGAAACGATCATATGTCTTAGGGTTGTCATAAAAGTAAACCAAATGCCATTTCTAGCCACACTCATTCCACAACATTCACACATTTGAATCAAACTTGGAAAACGAACTGTGCATGCTTGTATTCTACTTTTGAGCTTATTCTTTGATTCTAAGCTTATTTTTTAATTCTAATGACATGGAGACGATCATATGTGTTAGGGTTGTCATAAAAGTAAACCAAATGTCATTTATAACCACACTCATTCCACAACATTCACACATTTGAATCAAACTTGTAAACAGAATTGTGCATGCTTGTATTCTACTTTTGAGCTTATTCTTTGATTCTAAGCTTATTTTTGAATTCTAATGACATGGAGACGATTATATGTGTTAGGGTTGTCATAAAAGTAAACCAAATGTCATTTCTAGCCACACTCATTCCACAACATTCTCACATTTGAATCAAACTTGTAAACAGAACTGTGCATGCTTGTATTCTACTTTTGAGCTTATTTTTTTATTCTAAGCTTATTTTTGAATTCTAATGACATGGAAACGATCATATGTTTTAGGGTTGTCATAAAAGTAAACCAAATGCCATTTCTAGCCACACTCTTTCCACAACATTCACACATTTGAATCAAACTTGGAAAACGAACTGTGCATGCTTGTATTCTACTTTTGAGCTTATTCTTTGATTCTAAGCTTATTTTTTAATTCTAATGACATGGAGACGATTATATGTGTTAGGGTTGTCATAAAAGTAAACCAAATGTCATTTCTAACCACACTCATTCCACAACATTCACACATTTGAATCAAACTTGTAAACAGAACTGTGCATGCTTGTATTCTACTTTTCAGCTTATTCTTTGATTCTAAGCTTATTTTTGAATTCTAATGACCTGGAAACGATCATATGTGTTAGGGTTGTCAGAAAAGTAAACCAAATGTCATTTCTAGCCACCCTCATTCCACAACATTCCCACATTTGAATCAAACTTGTAAACATAACTGTCCATGCTTGTATTCTACTTTTGAGCTTATTCTTTGATTCTAAGCTTATTTTGGAATTCTAATGACATGGAGACGATTATATGTGTTAGGGTTGTCATAAAAGTAAACCAAATGTCATTTCTAACCACACTCATTCCACAACATTCACACATTTGAATCAAACTTGTAAACATAACTGTCCATGCTTGTATTCTGCTTTTGAGCTTATTCTTTGATTCTAAGCTTATTTTTGAATTCTAATGACATGGAAACGATCATATGTGTTAGGGTTGTCATAAGAGTAAACCAAATGCCATTTCTAGCCACACTCATTCCACAACATTCACACATTTGAATCAAACTTGTAAATAGAACTGTGTATGCTTGTATTCTACTTTTGAGCTTATTCTTTGATTCTAAGCTTATTTTTGAATTCTAATGACTTGGAGACGATTCTATGTGTTAGGGTTGTCATAAAATTAAACCAAATGTCATTTCTAACCACACTCATTCCACAACATTCACACATTTGAATCAAACTTGTAAACAGAACTGTGCATGCTTGTATTCTACTTTTGAGCTTATTCTTTGATTCTAAGCTTATTTTTAAATTCTAATGACATGGAGACGATTATATGTGTTAGGGTTGTCATAAAAGTACACCAAATGTCATTTCAAACCACACTCATTCCACAACATTCACACATTTGAATCAAACTTGTAAAACGAACAGTGCATGCTTGTATTCTACTTTTGAGCTTATTTTTTTATTCTAAGCTTATTTTTGAATTCTAATGACATGGAGACGATTATATGTGTTAGGGTTGTCATAAAAGTAAACCAAATGCCCCTTCTAGCCACACTCATTCCACAACATTTACACATTTGAATCAAACTTGTAAAACGAACAGTGTATGCTTGTATTCTACTTTTGAGCTTATTCTTTGATTCTAAGCTTATTTTTGAATTCTAATGACATGGAGACGATCATATGTCTTAGGGTTGTCATAAAAGTAAATCAAATGTCATTTCTAGCCACACTCATTCCACAACATTCACACATTTGAATCAAACTTGTAAAACGAACTGTGCATGCTTGTATTCTACTTTTGAGCTTATTTTTTGATTCTAAGCTTATTTTTTAATTCTAATGACATGGAGACGATTATATGTGTTAGGGTTGTCATAAAAGTAAACCAAATGTCATTTATAACCACACTCATTCCACAACATTGACACATTTGAATCAAACTTGTAAACAGAATTGTGCATGCTTGTATTCTACTTTTGAGCTTATTCTTTGCTTCTAAGCTTATTTTTGAATTCTAATGACATGGAGACGATTATATGTGTTAGGGTTGTCATAAAAGTAAACCAAATGTCATTTCTAGCCACACTCATTCCACAACATTCCCACATTTGAATCAAACTTGTAAACAGAACTGTGCATGCTTGTATTCTACTTTTGAGCTTATTTTTTGATTCTAAGCTTATTTTTGAATTCTAATGACATGGAAACGATCATATGTCTTAGGGTTGTCATAAAAGTAAACCAAATGCCATTTCTAGCCACACTCATTCCACAACATTCACACATTTGAATCAAACTTGGAAAACGAACTGTGCATGCTTGTATTCTACTTTTGAGCTTATTCTTTGATTCTAAGCTTATTTTTTAATTCTAATGACATGGAGACGATCATATGTGTTAGGGTTGTCATAAAAGTAAACCAAATGTCATTTATAACCACACTCATTCCACAACATTCACACATTTGAATCAAACTTGTAAACAGAATTGTGCATGCTTGTATTCTACTTTTGAGCTTATTCTTTGATTCTAAGCTTATTTTTGAATTCTAATGACATGGAGACGATTATATGTGTTAGGGTTGTCATAAAAGTAAACCAAATGTCATTTCTAGCCACACTCATTCCACAACATTCCCACATTTGAATCAAACTTGTAAACAGAACTGTGCATGCTTGTATTCTACTTTTGAGCTTATTTTTTTATTCTAAGCTTATTTTTGAATTCTAATGACATGGAAACGATCATATGTTTTAGGGTTGTCATAAAAGTAAACCAAATGCCATTTCTAGCCACACTCTTTCCACAACATTCACACATTTGAATCAAACTTGGAAAACGAACTGTGCATGCTTGTATTCTACTTTTGAGCTTATTCTTTGATTCTAAGCTTATTTTTTAATTCTAATGACATGGAGACGATTATATGTGTTAGGGTTGTCATAAAAGTAAACCAAATGTCATTTCTAACCACACTCATTCCACAACATTCACACATTTGAATCAAACTTGTAAACAGAACTGTGCATGCTTGTATTCTACTTTTCAGCTTATTCTTTGATTCTAAGCTTATTTTTGAATTCTAATGACATGGAAACGATCATATGTGTTAGGGTTGTCATAAAAGTAAACCAAATGCCATTTCTAGCCACACTCATTCCACAACATTCCCACATTTGAATCAAACTTGTAAACAGAACTGTGCATGCTTGTATTCTACTTTTGAGCTTATTTTTTGATTCTAAGCTTATTTTTGAATTCTAATGACATGGAAACGATCATATGTCTTAGGGTTGTCATAAAAGTAAACCAAATGCCATTTCTAGCCACACTCATTCCACAACATTCACACATTTGAATCAAACTTGTAAAACGAACAGTGCATGCTTGTATTTTACTTTTGAGCTTATTCTTTGATTCTAAGCTTATTTTTGAATTCTAATGACCTGGAAACGATCATATGTGTTAGGGTTGTCAAAAAAGTAAACCAAATGTCATTTCTAGCCACACTCATTCCACAACATTCCCACATTTGAATCAAACTTGTAAACAGAACTGTGCATGCTTGTATTCTACTTTTGAGCTTATTTTTTTATTCTAAGCTTATTTTTGAATTCTAATGACTTGGAGACGATTATATGTGTTAGGGTTGTCATAAAAGTAAACCAAATGTCATTTCTAACCACACTCATTCCACAACATTCACACATTTGAATCAAACTTGTAAACAGAACTGTGTATGCTTGTATTCTACTTTTGAGCTTATTTTTTGATTCTAAGCTTATTTTTGAATTCTAATGACTTGGAGACGATTCTATGTGTTAGGGTTGTCATAAAATTAAACCAAATGTCATTTCTAACCACACTCATTCCACAACATTCACACATTTGAATCAAACTTGTAAACAGAACTGTGCATGCTTGTATTCTACTTTTGAGCTTATTCTTTGATTCTAAGCTTATTTTTGAATTCTAATGACATGGAGACGATTATATGTGTTAGGGTTGTCATAAAAGTAAACCAAATGTCATTTCTAGCCACACTCATTCCACAACATTCCCACATTTGAATCAAACTTGTAAACAGAACTGTGCATGCTTGTATTCTACTTTTGAGCTTATTTTTTGATTCTAAGCTTATTTTTGAATTCTAATGACATGGAAACGATCATATGTCTTAGGGTTGTCATAAAAGTAAACCAAATGTCATTTCAAACCACACTCATTCCACAACATTCACACATTTGAATCAAACTTGGAAAACGAACTGTGCATGCTTGTATTCTACTTTTGAGCTTATTCTTTGATTCTAAGCTTATTTTTGAATTCTAATGACCTGGAAACGATCATATGTGTTAGGGTTGTCAAAAAAGTAAACCAAATGTCATTTCTAGCCACACTCATTCCACAACATTCCCACATTTGAATCAAACTTGTAAACAGAACTGTGCATGCTTGTATTCTACTTTTGAGCTTATTTTTTTATTCTAAGCTTATTTTTGAATTCTAATGACTTGGAGACGATTATATGTGTTAGGGTTGTCATAAAAGTAAACCAAATGTCATTTCTAACCACACTCATTCCACAACATTCACACATTTGAATCAAACTTGTAAACAGAACTGTGTATGCTTGTATTCTACTTTTGAGCTTATTCTTTGATTCTAAGCTTATTTTTGAATTCTAATGACTTGGAGACGATTCTATGTGTTAGGGTTGTCATAAAATTAAACCAAATGTCATTTCTAACCACACTCATTCCACAACATTCCCACATTTGAATCAAACTTGTAAACAGAACTGTGCATGCTTGTATTCTACTTTTGAGCTTATTTTTTGATTCTAAGCTTATTTTTGAATTCTAATGACATGGAAACGATCATATGTCTTAGGGTTGTCATAAAAGTAAACCAAATGCCATTTCTAGCCACACTCATTCCACAACATTCACACATTTGAATCAAACTTGGAAAACGAACTGTGCATGCTTGTATTCTACTTTTGAGCTTATTCTTTGATTCTAAGCTTATTTTTTAATTCTAATGACATGGAGACGATCATATGTGTTAGGGTTGTCATAAAAGTAAACCAAATGTCATTTATAACCACACTCATTCCACAACATTCACACTTTTGAATCAAACTTGTAAACAGAATTGTGCATGCTTGTATTCTACTTTTGAGCTTATTCTTTGATTCTAAGCTTATTTTTGAATTCTAATGACATGGAGACGATTATATGTGTTAGGGTTGTCATAAAAGTAAACCAAATGTCATTTCTAGCCACACTCATTCCACAACATTCCCACATTTGAATCAAACTTGTAAACAGAACTGTGCATGCTTGTATTCTACTTTTGAGCTTATTTTTTGATTCTAAGCTTATTTTTGAATTCTAATGACATGGAAACGATCATATGTCTTAGGGTTGTCATAAAAGTAAACCAAATGCCATTTCTAGCCACACTCATTCCACAACATTCACACATTTGAATCAAACTTGGAAAACGAACTGTGCATGCTTGTATTCTACTTTTGAGCTTATTCTTTGATTCTAAGCTTATTTTTTAATTCTAATGACATGGAGACGATTATATGTGTTAGGGTTGTCATAAAAGTAAACCAAATGTCATTTCTAACCACACTCATTCCACAACATTCACACATTTGAATCAAACTTGTAAACAGAACTGTGCATGCTTGTATTCTACTTTTCAGCTTATTCTTTGATTCTAAGCTTATTTTTGAATTCTAATGACACGGAAACGATCATATGTGTTAGGGTTGTCATAAAAGTAAACCAAATGCCATTTCTAGCCACACTCATTCCACAACATTCCCACATTTGAATCAAACTTGTAAACAGAACTGTGCATGCTTGTATTCTACTTTTGAGCTTATTTTTTGATTCTAAGCTTATTTTTGAATTCTAATGACATGGAAACGATCATATGTCTTAGGGTTGTCATAAAAGTAAACCAAATGCCATTTCTAGCCACACTCATTCCACAACATTCACACATTTGAATCAAACTTGGAAAACGAACTGTGCATGCTTGTATTCTACTTTTGAGCTTATTCTTTGATTCTAAGCTTATTTTTTAATTCTAATGACATGGAGACGATCATATGTGTTAGGGTTGTCATAAAAGTAAACCAAATGTCATTTCTAACCACACTCATTCCACAACATTCACACATTTGAATCAAACTTGTAAACAGAATTGTGCATGCTTGTATTCTACTTTTGAGCTTATTCTTTGATTCTAAGCTTATTTTTGAATTCTAATGACATGGAGACGATTATATGTGTTAGGGTTGTCATAAAAGTAAACCAAATGTCATTTCTAGCCACACTCATTCCACAACATTTCCACATTTGAATCAAACTTGTAAACAGAACTGTGCATGCTTGTATTCTACTTTTGAGCTTATTTTTTGATTCTAAGCTTATTTTTGAATTCTAATGACATGGAAACGATCATATGTCTTAGGGTTGTCATAAAAGTAAACCAAATGCCATTTCTAGCCACACTCTTTCCACAACATTCACACATTTGAATCAAACTTGGAAAACGAACTGTGCATGCTTGTATTCTACTTTTGAGCTTATTCTTTGATTCTAAGCTTATTTTTTAATTCTAATGACATGGAGACGATTATATGTGTTAGGGTTGTCATAAAAGTAAACCAAATGTCATTTCTAACCACACTCATTCCACAACATTCACACATTTGAATCAAACTTGTAAACAGAACTGTGCATGCTTGTATTCTACTTTTCAGCTTATTCTTTGATTCTAAGCTTATTTTTGAATTCTAATGACATGGAAACGATCATATGTGTTAGGGTTGTCATAAAAGTAAACCAAATGCCATTTCTAGCCACACTCATTCCACAACATTCCCACATTTGAATCAAACTTGTAAACAGAACTGTGCATGCTTGTATTCTACTTTTGAGCTTATTTTTTGATTCTAAGCTTATTTTTGAATTCTAATGACATGGAAACGATCATATGTCTTAGGGTTGTCATAAAAGTAAACCAAATGCCATTTCTAGCCACACTCATTCCACAACATTCACACATTTGAATCAAACTTGGAAAACGAACCGTGCATGCTTGTATTCTACTTTTGAGCTTATTCTTTGATTCTAAGCTTATTTTTTAATTCTAATGACATGGAGACGATCATATGTGTTAGGGTTGTCATAAAAGTAAACCAAATGTCATTTCTAACCACACTCATTCCACAACATTCACACATTTGAATCAAACTTGTAAACAGAACTGTGCATGCTTGTATTCTACTTTTCAGCTTATTCTTTGATTCTAAGCTTATTTTTGAATTCTAATGACATGGAAACGATCATATGTGTTAGGGTTGTTATAAAAGTAAACGAAATGCCATTTCTAGCCACACTCATTCCACAAAATTCACACATTTGAATCAAACTTGTAAACATAACTGTCCATGCTTGTATTCTACTTTTGAGCTTATTCTTTGATTCTAAGCTTATTTTGGAATTCTAATGACATGGAGACGATTATATGTGTTAGGGTTGTCATAAAAGTAAACCAAATGTCATTTCAAACCACACTCATTCCACAACATTCACACATTTGAATCAAACTTGTAAAACGAACAGTGCATGCTTGTATTCTACTTTTGAGCTTATTCTTTGATTCTAAGCTTATTTTTGAATTCTAATGACCTGGAAACGATCATATGTGTTAGGGTTGTCAAAAAAGTAAACCAAATGTCATTTCTAGCCACACTCATTCCACAACATTCCCACATTTGAATCAAACTTGTAAACAGAACTGTGCATGCTTGTATTCTACTTTTGAGCTTATTTTTTTATTCTAAGCTTATTTTTGAATTCTAATGACTTGGAGACGATTATATGTGTTAGGGTTGTCATAAAAGTAAACCAAATGTCATTTCTAACCACACTCATTCCACAACATTCACACATTTGAATCAAACTTGTAAACATAACTGTCCATGCTTGTATTCTACTTTTGAGCTTATTCTTTGATTCTAAGCTTATTTTTGAATTCTAATGACATGGAAACGATCATATGTGTTAGGGTTGTCATAAAAGTAAACCAAATGCCATTTCTAGCCACACTCATTCCACAACATTCACACATTTGAATCAAACTTGTAAACAGAACTGTGTATGCTTGTATTCTACTTTTGAGCTTATTTTTTGATTCTAAGCTTATTTTTGAATTCTAATGACTTGGAGACGATTCTATGTGTTAGGGTTGTCATAAAATTAAACCAAATGTCATTTCTAACCACACTCATTCCACAACATTCACACATTTGAATCAAACTTGTAAACAGAACTGTGCATGCTTGTATTCTACTTTTGAGCTTATTCTTTGATTCTAAGCTTATTTTTTAATTCTAATGACATGGAGACGATTATATGTGTTAGGGTTGTCATAAAAGTACACCAAATGTCATTTCAAACCACACTCATTCCACAACATTCACACATTTGAATCAAACTTGTAAAACGAACAGTACATGCTTGTATTCTACTTTTGAGCTTATTTTTTTATTCTAAGCTTATTTTTGAATTCTAATGACATGGAGACGATTATATGTGTTAGGGTTGTCATAAAAGTAAACCAAATGCCCTTTCTAGCCACACTCATTCCACAACATTTACACATTTGAATCAAACTTGTAAAACGAACAGTGTATGCATGTATTCTACTTTTGAGCTTATTCTTTGATTCTAAGCTTATTTTTGAATTCTAATGACATGGAGACGATCATATGTCTTAGGGTTGTCATAAAAGTAAATCAAATGTCATTTCTAGCCACACTCATTCCACAACATTCACACATTTGAATCAAACTTGTAAAACGAACTGTGCATGCTTGTATTCTACTTTTCAGCTTATTTTTTGATTCTAAGCTTATTTTTTAATTCTAAAGACATGGAGACGATTATATGTGTTAGGGTTGTCATAAAAGTAAACCAAATGTCATTTCTAACCACACACATTCCACAACATTCACACATTTGAATCAAACTTTTAAACAGAATTGTGCATGCTTGTATTGTACTTTTGAGCTTATTCTTTGATTCTAAGCTTATTTTTGAATTCTAATGACATGGAGACGATTATATGTGTTAGGGTTGTCATAAAAGTAAACCAAATGTCATTTTTAGCCACACTCATTCCACAACATTCCCACATTTGAATCAAACTTGTAAACAGGACTGTGCATGCTTGTATTCTACTTTTGAGCTTATTTTTTGATTCTAAGCTTATTTTTGAATTCTAATGACATGGAAACGATCATATGTCTTAGGGTTGTCATAAACGTAAACCAAATGCCATTTCTAGCCACACTCATTCCACAACATTCACACATTTGAATCAAACTTGGAAAACGAACTGTGCATGCTTGTATTCTACTTTTGAGCTTATTCTTTGATTCTAAGCTTATTTTTTAATTCTAATGACATGGAGACGATTATATGTGTTAGGGTTGTCATAAAAGTAAACCAAATGTCATTTCTAACCACACTCATTCCACAACATTCACACATTTGAATCAAACTTGTAAACAGAACTGTGCATGCTTGTATTCTACTTTTCAGCTTATTCTTTGATTCTAAGCTTATTTTTGAATTCTAATGACATGGAAACGATCATATGTGTTAGGGTTGTCATAAAAGTAAACCAAATGCCATTTATAGCCACACTCATTCCACAACATTCACACATTTGAATCAAACTTGTAAACATAACTGTCCATGCTTGTATTCTACTTTTGAGCTTATTCTTTGATTCTAAGCTTATTTTGGAATTCTAATGACATGGAGACGATTACATGTGTTAGGGTTGTCATAAAAATAAACCAAATGTCATTTCTAACCACACTCATTCCACAACATTCACACATTTGAATCAAACTTGTAAACAGAACTGTGCATGCTTGTATTCTACTTTTCAGCTTATTCTTTGATTCTAAGCTTATTTTTGAATTCTAATGACATGGAAACGATCATATGTGTTAGGGTTGTCATAAAAGTAAACCAAATGTCATTTCTAGCCACACTCATTCCACAACATTCACACATTTGAATCAAACTTGTAAACATAACTGTCCATGCTTGTATTCTACTTTTGAGCTTATTCTTTGATTCTAAGCTTATTTTGGAATTCTAATGACATGGAGACGATTATATGTGTTAGGGTTGTCATAAAAGTAAACCAAATGTCATTTCAAACCACACTCATTCCACAACATTCACACATTTGAATCAAACTTGTAAAACGAACAGTGCATGCTTGTATTCTACTTTTGAGCTTATTCTTTGATTCTAAGCTTATTTTTGAATTCTAATGACCTGGAAACGATCATATGTGTTAGGGTTGTCAAAAAAGTAAACCAAATGTCATTTCTAGCCACACTCATTCCACAACATTCCCACATTTGAATCAAACTTGTAAACAGAACTGTGCATGCTTGTATTCTACTTTTGAGCTTATTTTTTTATTCTAAGCTTATTTTTGAATTCTAATGACTTGGAGACGATTATATGTGTTAGGGTTGTCATAAAAGTAAACCAAATGTCATTTCTAACCACACTCATTCCACAACATTCACACATTTGAATCAAACTTGTAAACATAACTGTCCATGCTTGTATTCTACTTTTGAGCTTATTCTTTGATTCTAAGCTTATTTTTGAATTCTAATGACATGGAAACGATCATATGTGTTAGGGTTGTCATAAAAGTAAACCAAATGCCATTTCTAGCCACACTCATTCCACAACATTCACACATTTGAATCAAACTTGTAAACAGAACTGTGTATGCTTGTATTCTACTTTTGAGCTTATTTTTTGATTCTAAGCTTATTTTTGAATTCTAATGACTTGGAGACGATTCTATGTGTTAGGGTTGTCATAAAATTAAACCAAATGTCATTTCTAACCACACTCATTCCACAACATTCACACATTTGAATCAAACTTGTAAACAGAACTGTGCATGCTTGTATTCTACTTTTCAGCTTATTCTTTGATTCTAAGCTTATTTTTTAATTCTAAAGACATGGAGACGATTATATGTGTTAGGGTTGTCATAAAAGTACACCAAATGTCATTTCAAACCACACTCATTCCACAACATTCACACATTTGAATCAAACTTGTAAAACGAACTGTGCATGCTTGTATTCTACTTTTGAGCTTATTTTTTGATTCTAAGCTTATTTTTTAATTCTAAAGACATGGAGACGATTATATGTGTTAGGGTTGTCATAAAAGTAAACCAAATGTCATTTCTAACCACACACATTCCACAACATTCACACATTTGAATCAAACTTTTAAACAGAATTGTGCATGCTTGTATTGTACTTTTGAGCTTATTCTTTGATTCTAAGCTTATTTTTGAATTCTAATGACAGGGAGACGATTATATGTGTTAGGGTTGTCATAAAAGTAAACCAAATGTCATTTCTAGCCACACTCATTCCACAACATTCCCACATTTGAATCAAACTTGTAAACAGAACTGTGCATGCTTGTATTCTACTTTTGAGCTTATTTTTTGATTCTAAGCTTATTTTTGAATTCTAATGACATGGAAACGATCATATGTCTTAGGGTTGTCATAAAAGTAAACCAAATGCCATTTCTAGCCACACTCATTCCACAACATTCACACATTTGAATCAAACTTGGAAACAGAACTGTGCATGCTTGTATTTTACTTTTGAGCTTATTCTTTGATTCTAAGCTTATTTTTTAATTCTAATGACATGGAGACGATTATATGTGTTACGGTTGTCATAAAAGTACACCAAATGTCATTTCAAACCACACTCATTCCACAACATTCACACATTTGAATCAAACTTGTAAAACGAACAGTGCATGCTTGTATTCTACTTTTGAGCTTATTTTTTTATTCTAAGCTTATTTTTGAATTCTAATGACATGGAGACGATTATATGTGTTAGGGTTGTCATAAAAGTAAACCAAATGCCCTTTCTAGCCACACTCATTCCACAACATTTACACATTTGAATCAAACTTGTAAAACGAACAGTGTATGCTTGTATTCTACTTTTGAGCTTATTCTTTGATTCTAAGCTTATTTTTGAATTCTAATGACATGGAGACGATCATATGTCTTAGGGTTGTCATAAAAGTAAATCAAATGTCATTTCTAGCCACACTCATTCCACAACATTCACACATTTGAATCAAACTTGTAAAACGAACTGTGCATGCTTGTATTCTACTTTTGAGCTTATTTTTTGATTCTAAGCTTATTTTTGAATTCTAATGACTTGGAGACGATTCTATGTGTTAGGGTTGTCATAAAATTAAACCAAATGTCATTTCTAACCACACTCATTCCACAACATTCACACATTTGAATCAAACTTGTAAACAGAACTGTGCATGCTTGTATTCTACTTTTCAGCTTATTCTTTGATTCTAAGCTTATTTTTTAATTCTAAAGACATGGAAACGATCATATGTCTTAGGGTTGTCATAAAAGTAAACCAAATGCCATTTCTAGCCACACTCATTCCACAACATTCACACATTTGAATCAAACTTGTAAAACGAACTGTGCATGCTTGTATTCTACTTTTGAGCTTATTCTTTGATTCTAAGCTTATTTTGGAATTCTAATGACATGGAGACGATTGTATGGGTTAGGGTTGTCATAAAAATAAACCAAATGTCATTTCTAACCACACTCATTCCACAACATTCACACATTTGAATCAAACTTGTAAACAGAACTGTGCATGCTTGTATTCTACTTTTGAGCTTATTCTTTGATTCTAAGCTTATTTTTGAATTCTAATGACATGGAAACGATCATATGTGTTAGGGTTGTCATAAAAGTAAACCAAATGCCATTTCTAGCCACACTCATTCCACAACATTCACACATTTGAATCAAACTTGTAAACATAACTGTCCATGCTTGTATTCTACTTTTGAGCTTATTTTTTAATTCTAATGACATGGAGACGATTATATGTGTTAAGGTTGTCATAAAAGTAAACCAAATGTCATTTCTAACCACACTCATTCCACAACATTCACACATTTGAATCAAACTTGGAAAACGAACTGTGCATGCTTGTATTCTACTTTTGAGCTTATTCTTTGATTCTAAGCTTATTTTTTAATTCTAATGACATGGAGACGATTATATGTGTTAGGGTTGTCATAAAAGTAAACCAAATGTCATTTCTAGCCACACTCATTCCACAACATTCACACATTTGAATCAAACTTGTAAACAGAACTGTGCATGCTTGGATTCTACTTTTGAGCTTATTCTTTGATTCTAAGCTTATTTTGGAATTCTAATGACATGGAGACGATTATATGTGTTAGGGTTGTCATAAAAGTAAACCAAATGCCATTTCTAGCCACACTCATTCCACAACATTCACACATTTGAATCAAACTTGTAAACATAACTGTCCATGCTTGTATTCTACTTTTGAGCTTATTTTTTAATTCTAATGACATGGAGACGATTATATGTGTTAAGGTTGTCATAAAAGTAAACCAAATGTCATTTCTAACCACACTCATTCCTCAACATTCACACATTTGAATCAAACTTGTAAACAGAATTGTGCATGCTTGTATTCTACTTTTGAGCTTATTTTTTTATTCTAAGCTTATTTTTGAATTCTAATGACTTGGAGACGATTATATGTGTTAGGGTTGTCATAAAAGTAAACCAAATGTCATTTCTAACCACACTCATTCCACAACATTCACACATTTGAATCAAACTTGTAAACATAACTGTCCATGCTTGTATTCTACTTTTGAGCTTATTCTTTGACTCTAAGCTTATTTTTGAATTCTAATGACATGGAAACGATCATATGTGTTAGGGTTGTCATAAAAGTAAACCAAATGCCATTTCTAGCCACACTCATTCCACAACATTTACACATTTGAATCAAACTTGTAAACAGAACTGTGTATGCTTGTATTCTACTTTTGAGCTTATTTTTTTATTCTAAGCTTATTTTTGAATTCTAATGACTTGGAGACGATTCTATGTGTTAGGGTTGTCATAAAAGTAAATCAAATGTCATTTCTAGCACACTCATTCCACAACATTCACACATTTGAATCAAACTTGTAAAACGAACTGTGCATGCTTGTATTCTACTTTTGAGCTTATTTTTTGATTCTAAGCTTATTTTTTAATTCTAAAGACATGGAGACGATTATATGTGTTAGGGTTGTCATAAAAGTAAACCAAATGTCATTTCTAACCACACTCATTCCACAACATTCACACATTTGAATCAAACTTGTAAACAGAATTGTGCATGCTTGTATTGTATTTTTGAGCTTATTCTTTGATTCTAAGCTTATTTTTGAATTCTAATGACATGGAGACGATTATATGTGTTAGGGTTGTCATAAAAGTAAACCAAATGCCCTTTCTAGCCACACTCATTCCACAACATTTACACATTTGAATCAAACTTGTAAAACGAACAGTGTATGCTTGTATTCTACTTTTGAGCTTATTCTTTGATTCTAAGCTTATTTTTGAATTCTAATGACATGGAGACGATCATATGTCTTAGGGTTTTCATAAAAGTAAATCAAATGTCATTTCTAGCCACACTCATTCCACAACATTCACACATTTGAATCAAACTTGTAAAACGAACTGTGCATGCTTGTATTCTACTTTTGAGCTAATTTTTTGATTCTAAGCTTATTTTTTAATTCTAATGACATGGAGACGATTATATGTGTTACGGTTGTCATAAAAGTAAACCAAATGTCATTTCTAACCACACTCATTCCACAACATTCACACATTTGAATCAAACTTGTAAACAGAATTGTGCATGCTTGTATTCTACTTTTGAGCTTATTCTTTGATTCTAAGCTTATTTTTGAATTCTAATGACATGGAGACGATTATATGTGTTAGGGTTGTCATAAAAGTAAACCAAATGTCATTTCTAGCCACACTCATTCCACAACATTCCCACAATTGAATCAAACTTGTAAACAGAACTGTGCATGCTTGAATTCTACTTTTGAGCTTATTTTTTGATTCTAAGCTTATTTTTGAATTCTAATGACATGGAAACGATCATATGTCTTAGGGTTGTCATAAAAGTAAACCAAATGCCATTTCTAGCCACACTCATTCCACAACATTCACACATTTGAATCAAACTTGGAAAACGAACTGTGCATGCTTGTATTCTACTTTTGAGCTTATTCTTTGATTCTAAGCTTATTTTTTAATTCTAATGACATGGAGACGATTATATGTGTTAGGGTTGTCATAAAAGTAAACCAAATGTCATTTCTAACCACACTCATTCCACAACATTCACACATTTGAATCAAACTTGTAAACAGAACTGTGCATGCTTGTATTCTACTTTTCAGCTTATTCTTTGATTCTAAGCTTATTTTTGAATTCTAATGACATGGAAACGATCATATGTCTTAGGGTTGTCATAAAAGTAAACCAAATGCCATTTCTAGCCACACTCATTCCACAACATTCACACATTTGAATCAAACTTGTAAAACGAACTGTGCATGCTTGTATTCTACTTTTGAGCTTATTTTTTGATTCTAAGCTTATTTTTTAATTCTAAAGACATGGAGACGATTATATGTGTTAGGGTTGTCATAAAAGTAAACCAAATGTCATTTCTAACCACACTCATTCCACAACATTCACACATTTGAATCAAACTTGTAAACAGAATTGTGCATGCTTGTATTGTACTTTTGAGCTTATTCTTTGATTCTAAGCTTATTTTTGAATTCTAATGACATGGAGACGATTATATGTGTTAGGGTTGTCATAAAAGTAAACCAAATGCCCTTTCTAGCCACACTCATTCCACAACATTTACACATTTGAATCAAACTTGTAAAACGAACAGTGTATGCTTGTATTCTACTTTTGAGCTTATTCTTTGATTCTAAGCTTATTTTTGAATTCTAATGACATGGAGACGATCATATGTCTTAGGGTTTTCATAAAAGTAAATCAAATGTCATTTCTAGCCACACTCATTCCACAACATTCACACATTTGAATCAAACTTGTAAAACGAACTGTGCATGCTTGTATTCTACTTTTGAGCTAATTTTTTGATTCTAAGCTTATTTTTTAATTCTAATGACATGGAGACGATTATATGTGTTACGGTTGTCATAAAAGTAAACCAAATGTCATTTCTAACCACACTCATTCCACAACATTCACACATTTGAATCAAACTTGTAAACAGAATTGTGCATGCTTGTATTCTACTTTTGAGCTTATTCTTTGATTCTAAGCTTATTTTTGAATTCTAATGACATGGAGACGATTATATGTGTTAGGGTTGTCATAAAAGTAAACCAAATGTCATTTCTAGCCACACTCATTCCACAACATTCCCACATTTGAATCAAACTTGTAAACAGAACTGTGCATGCTTGAATTCTACTTTTGAGCTTATTTTTTGATTCTAAGCTTATTTTTGAATTCTAATGACATGGAAACGATCATATGTCTTAGGGTTGTCATAAAAGTAAACCAAATGCCATTTCTAGCCACACTCATTCCACAACATTCACACATTTGAATCAAACTTGGAAAACGAACTATGCATGCTTGTATTCTACTTTTGAGCTTATTCTTTGATTCTAAGCTTATTTTTTAATTCTAATGACATGGAGACGATTATATGTGTTAGGGTTGTCATAAAAGTAAACCAAATGTCATTTCTAACCACACTCATTCCACAACATTCACACATTTGAATCAAACTTGTAAACAGAACTGTGCATGCTTGTATTCTACTTTTCAGCTTATTCTTTGATTCTAAGCTTATTTTTGAATTCTAATGACATGGAAACGATCATATGTCTTAGGGTTGTCATAAAAGTAAACCAAATGCCATTTCTAGCCACACTCATTCCACAACATTCACACATTTGAATCAAACTTGTAAAACGAACTGTGCATGCTTGTATTCTACTTTTGAGCTTATTCTTTGATTCTAAGCTTATTTTGGAATTCTAATGACATGGAGACGATTGTATGGGTTAGGGTTGTCATAAAAATAAACCAAATGTCATTTCTAACCACACTCATTCCACAACATTCACACATTTGAATCAAACTTGTAAACAGAACTGTGCATGCTTGTATTCTACTTTTGAGCTTATTCTTTGATTCTAAGCTTATTTTTGAATTCTAATGACATGGAAACGATCATATGTGTTAGGGTTGTCATAAAAGTAAACCAAATGCCATTTCTAGCCACACTCATTCCACAACATTCACACATTTGAATCAAACTTGTAAACATAACTGTCCATGCTTGTATTCTACTTTTGAGCTTATTTTTTAATTCTAATGACATGGAGACGATTATATGTGTTAAGGTTGTCATAAAAGTAAACCAAATGTCATTTCTAACCACACTCATTCCACAACATTCACACATTTGAATCAAACTTGGAAAACGAACTGTGCATGCTTGTATTCTACTTTTGAGCTTATTCTTTGATTCTAAGCTTATTTTTTAATTCTAATGACATGGAGACGATTATATGTGTTAGGGTTGTCATAAAAGTAAACCAAATGTCATTTCTAGCCACACTCATTCCACAACATTCACACATTTGAATCAAACTTGTAAACAGAACTGTGCATGCTTGGATTCTACTTTTGAGCTTATTCTTTGATTCTAAGCTTATTTTGGAATTCTAATGACATGGAGACGATTATATGTGTTAGGGTTGTCATAAAAGTAAACCAAATGCCATTTCTAGCCACACTCATTCCACAACATTCACACATTTGAATCAAACTTGTAAACATAACTATCCATGCTTGTATTCTACTTTTGAGCTTATTTTTTAATTCTAATGACATGGAGACGATTATATGTGTTAAGGTTGTCATAAAAGTAAACCAAATGTCATTTCAAACCCCACTCATTCCACAAAATTCACACATTGAATCAAACTTGTAAAACGAACTCTGCATACTTGTATTCTACTTTTGAGCTTATTCTTTGATTCTAAGCTTATTTTTGAATTCTAATGACTTGGAGACGATTCTATGTGTTAGGGTTGTCATAAAATTAAACCAAATGTCATTTCTAACCACACTCATTCCACAACATTCCCACATTTGAATCAAACTTGTAAACAGAACTGTGCATGCTTGTATTCTACTTTTGAGCTTATTTTTTGATTCTAAGCTTATTTTTGAATTCTAATGACATGGAAACGATCATATGTCTTAGGGTTGTCATAAAAGTAAACCAAATGCCATTTCTAGCCACACTCATTCCACAACATTCACACATTTGAATCAAACTTGGAAAACGAACTGTGCATGCTTGTATTCTACTTTTGAGCTTATTCTTATATTCTAAGCTTATTTTTTAATTCTAATGACATGGAGACGATTATATGTGTTAGGGTTGTCATAAAAGTAAACCAAATGTCATTTCTAACCACACTCATTCCACAACATTCACACATTTGAATCAAACTTGTAAACAGAACTGTGCATGCTTGTATTCTACTTTTCAGCTTATTCTTTGATTCTAAGCTTATTTTTGAATTCTAATGACATGGAAACGATCATATGTGTTAGGGTTGTCATAAAAGTAAACCAAATGCCATTTCTAGCCACACTCATTCCACAACATTCACACATTTGAATCAAACTTGTAAACAGAACTGTGCATGCTTGTATTCTACTTTTGAGCTTATTTTTTGATTCTAAGCTTATTTTTGAATTCTAATGACATGGAGACGATTATATGTGTTAGGGTTGTCATAAAAGTAAACCAAATGTCATTTCAAACCCCACTCATTCCACAACATTCACACATTGAATCAAACTTGTAAAACGAACTCTGCATACTTGTATTCTACTTTTGAGCTTATTCTTTGATTCTAAGCTTATTTTTGAATTCTAATGACATGGAAACGATCATATGTCATAGGGTTGTCATAAAAGTAAACCAAATGCTATTTCTAGCCACACTCATTCCACAACATTCACACATTTGAATCAAACTTGTAAAACGAACAGTGCATGCTTGTATTCTACTTTTGAGCTTATTCTTTGATTCTAAGCTTATTTTTGAATTCTAATCACCTGGAAACGATCATATGTGTTAGGGTTGTCATAAAAGTAAACCAAATGCCATTTCTAGCCACACTCATTCCACAACATTCACACAATTGAATCAAACTTGTAAACAGAACTGTGCATGCTTGTATTCTACTTTTGAGCTTATTCTTTGATTCTAAGCTTATTTTTGAATTCTAATGACATGGAGACGATTATATGTGTTAGGGTTGTCATAAAAGTAAACCAAATGTCATTTCAAACCCCACTCATTCCACAACATTCACACATTAAATCAAACTTGTAAAACGAACTCTGCATACTTGTATTCTACTTTTGAGCTTATTCTTTGATTCTAAGCTTATTTTTGAATTCTAATGACATGGAAACGATCATATGTCATAGGGTTGTCATAAAAGTAAACCAAATGCTATTTCTAGCCACACTCATTCCACAACATTCACACATTTGAATCAAACTTGTAAAACGAACAGTGCATGCTTGTATTCTACTTTTGAGCTTATTCTTTGATTCTAAGCTTATTTTTGAATCCTAATCACCTGGAAACGATCATATGTGTTAGGGTTGTCATAAAAGTAAACCAAATTTCATTTCTAGCCACACTCATTCCACAACATTCCCACATTTGAATCAAACTTGTAAACAGAACTGTGCATGCTTGTATTCTACTTTTGAGCTTACTTTTTGATTCTAAGCTTATTTTTGAATTCTAATGACTTGGAGACGATTATATGTGTTAGGGTTGTCATAAAAGTAAACCAAATGTCATTTCTAACCACACTCATTCCACAACATTCACACATTTGAATCAAACTTGTAAACATAACTGTGCATGCTTGTATTCTACTTTTGAGCTTATTCTTTGATACTAAGCTTATTTTGGAATTCTAATGACATGGAGACGATTATATGTGTTAGGGTTGTCATAAAAGTAAACCAAATGTCATTTCAAACCACACTCATTCCACAACATTCACACATTTGAATCAAACTTGTAAAACGAACAGTGCATGCTTGTATTCTACTTTTGAGCTTATTCTTTGATTCTAAGCTTATTTTTGAATTCTAATGACCTGGAAACGATCATATGTGTTAGGGTTGTCAAAAAAGTAAACCAAATGTCATTTCTAGCCACACTCATTCCACAACATTCCCACATTTGAATCAAACTTGTAAACAGAACTGCGCATGCTTGTATTCTACTTTTGAGCTTATTTTTTTATTCTAAGCTTATTTTTGAATTCTAATGACTTGGAGACGATTATATGTGTTAGGGTTGTCATAAAAGTAAACCAAATGTCATTTCTAACCACACTCATTCCACAACATTCACACATTTGAATCAAACTTGTAAACATAACTGTCCATGCTTGTATTCTACTTTTGAGCTTATTCTTTGATTCTAAGCTTATTTTTGAATCCTAATCACCTGGAAACGATCATATGTGTTAGGGTTGTCATAAAAGTAAACCAAATTTCATTTCTAGCCACACTCATTCCACAACATTCCCACATTTGAATCAAACTTGTAAACAGAACTGTGCATGCTTGTATTCTACTTTTGAGCTTATTTTTTGATTCTAAGCTTATTTTTGAATTCTAATGACTTGGAGACGATTATATGTGTTAGGGTTGTCATAAAAGTAAACCAAATGTCATTTCTAACCACACTCATTCCACAACATTCACACATTTGAATCAAACTTGTAAACATAACTGTGCATGCTTGTATTCTACTTTTGAGCTTATTCTTTGATTCTAAGCTTATTTTTGAATTCTAATGACTTGGAGACGATTCTATGTGTTAGGGTTGTCATAAAATTAAACCAAATGTCATTTCTAACCACACTCATTCCACAACATTCCCACATTTGAATCAAACTTGTAAACAGAACTGTGCATGCTTGTATTCTACTTTTGAGCTTATTTTTTGATTCTAAGCTTATTTTTGAATTCTAATGACATGGAAACGATCATATGTCTTAGGGTTGTCATAAAAGTAAACCAAATGCCATTTCTAGCCACACTCATTCCACAACATTCACACATTTGAATCAAACTTGGAAAACGAACTGTGCATGCTTGTATTCTACTTTTGAGCTTATTCTTATATTCTAAGCTTATTTTTTAATTCTAATGACATGGAGACGATTATATGTGTTAGGGTTGTCATAAAAGTAAACCAAATGTCATTTCTAACCACACTCATTCCACAACATTCACACATTTGAATCAAACTTGTAAACAGAACTGTGCATGCTTGTATTCTACTTTTCAGCTTATTCTTTGATTCTAAGCTTATTTTTGAATTCTAATGACATGGAAACGATCATATGTGTTAGGGTTGTCATAAAAGTAAACCAAATGCCATTTCTAGCCACACTCATTCCACAACATTCACACATTTGAATCAAACTTGTAAACAGAACTGTGCATGCTTGTATTCTACTTTTGAGCTTATTTTTTGATTCTAAGCTTATTTTTGAATTCTAATGACATGGAGACGATTATATGTGTTAGGGTTGTCATAAAAGTAAACCAAATGTCATTTCAAACCCCACTCATTCCACAACATTCACACATTGAATCAAACTTGTAAAACGAACTCTGCATACTTGTATTCTACTTTTGAGCTTATTCTTTGATTCTAAGCTTATTTTTGAATTCTAATGACATGGAAACGATCATATGTCATAGGGTTGTCATAAAAGTAAACCAAATGCTATTTCTAGCCACACTCATTCCACAACATTCACACATTTGAATCAAACTTGTAAAACGAACAGTGCATGCTTGTATTCTACTTTTGAGCTTATTCTTTGATTCTAAGCTTATTTTTGAATCCTAATCACCTGGAAACGATCATATGTGTTAGGGTTGTCATAAAAGTAAACCAAATTTCATTTCTAGCCACACTCATTCCACAACATTCACACATTTGAATCAAACTTGTAAACAGAACTGTGTATGCGTGTATTCTACTTTTGAGCTTATTTTTTTATTCTAAGCTTATTTTTGAATTCTAATGACTTGGAGACCATTATATGTGTTAGGGTTGTCATAAAGTTAAACCAAATGTCATTTCTAACCACACTCATTCCACAACATTCACACATTTGAATCAAACTTGTAAACAGAACTGTGCATGCTTGTATTCTACTTTTGAGCTTATTCTTTGATTCTAAGCTTATTTTTTAATTCTAATGACAAGGAGAGAAATTTGTGTTAGGGTTGTCATAAAAGTACACCAAATGTCATTTCAAACCACACTCATTCCACAACATTCACACATTTGAATCAAACTTGTAAAACGAACAGTGCATGCTTGTATTCTACTTTTGAGCTTATTTTTTTATTCTAAGCTTATTTTTGAATTCTATTGACATGGAGACGATTATATGTGTTAGGGTTGTCATAAAAGTAAACCAAATTCCCTTTCTAGCCACACTCATTCCACAACATTTACACATTTGAATCAAACTTGTAAAACGAACAGTGTATGCTTGTATTCTACTTTTGAGCTTGTTCTTTGATTCTAAGCTTATTTTTGAATTCTAATGACATGGAGACGATCATATGTCTTAGGGTTGTCATAAAAGTAAATCTAATGTCATTTCTAGCCACACTCATTCCACAACATTCACACATTTGAATCAAACTTGTAAAACTAACTGTGCATGCTTGTATTCTACTTTTGAGCTTATTTTTTGATTCTAAGCTTATTTTTTAATTCTAATGACATGGAGACGATTATATGTGTTAGGGTTGTCATAAAAGTAAACCAAATGTCATTTCTAACCACACTTATTCCACAACATTCACACATTTGAATCAAACTTGTAAACAGAATTGTGCATGCTTGTATTCTACTTTTGAGCTTATTCTTTGATTCTAAGCTTATTTTTGAATTCTAATGACATGGAGACGATTATATGTGTTAGGGTTGTCATAAAAGTAAACCAAATGCCCTTTCTAGCCACACTCATTCCACAACATTCACACATCTGAATCAAACTTGTAAACAGAACTATGCATGCTTGTATTCTACTTCTGAGCCTATTTTTTTATTCTAAGCTTATTTTGGAATTCTAATGACTTGGAGACGATTATATGTGTTAGGGTTGTCATAAAAGTAAACCAAATGTCATTTCTAACCACACTCATTCCACAACATTCACACATTTGAATCAAACTTGTAAACAGAACAGTGCATGCTTGTATTCTACTTTTGAGCTTCTTTTTTGATTCTAAGCTTATTTTTGAATTCTAATGACTTGGAGACGATTATATGTGTTAGGGTTGTCATAAAAGTAAACCAAATGTCATTTCTAACCACACTTATTTTACAACATTCACACATTTGAATCAAACTTGTAAAACGAACAGTGCATGCTTGTATTCTACTTTTGAGCTTATTCTTTGATTCTAAGCTTATTTTTGAATTCTAATGACCTGGAAACGATCATATGTGTTAGGGTTGTCATAAAAGTAAACCAAATTTCATTTCTAGCCACACTCATTCCACAACATTCCCACATTTGAATCAAACTTGTAAACAGAATTGTGCATGCTTGTATTCTACTTTTGAGCTTATTTTTTTATTCTAAGCTTATTTTTGAATTCTAATGACTTGGAGACGATTATATGTGTTAGGGTTGTCATAAAAGTAAACCAAATGTCATTTCTAACCACACTCATTCCACAACATTTACACATTTGAATCAAACTTGTAAAACGAACAGTGTATGCTTGTATTCTACTTTTGAGCTTATTCTTTGATTCTAAGCTTATTTTTGAATTCTAATGACATGGAAACGATCATATGTCTTAGGGTTGTCATAAAAGTAAACCAACTGCCATTTCTAGCCACACTCATTCCACAACATTCACACATTTGAATCAAACTTGGAAAACGAACTGTGCATGCTTGTATTCTACTTTTGAGCTTATTCTTTGATTCTAAGCTTATTTTTTAATTCTAATGACATGGAGACGATTATATGTGTTAGGGTTGTCATAAAAGTAAACCAAATGTCATTTTTAACCACACTCATTCCACAACATTCCCACATTTGAATCAAACTTGTAAACAGAACTGTGCATGCTTGTATTCTACTTTTGAGCTTATTCTTTGATTCTAAGCTTATTTTTGAATTCTAATGACATGGAGACGATTATATGTGTTAGGGTTGTCATAAAAGTAAACCAAATGTTATTTCAAACCCCACTCATTCCACAACATTCACACATTGAATCAAACTTGTAAAACAAACTCTGCATACTTGTATTCTACTTTTGAGCTTATTCTTTGATTCTAAGCTTATTTTTGAATTCTAATGACATGGAAACGATCAAATGTCATAGGGTTGTCATAAAAGTAAACCAAATGCTATTTCTAGCCACACTCATTCCACAACATTCACACATTTGAATCAAACTTGTAAAACGAACAGTGCATGCTTGTATTCTACTTTTGAGCTTATTCTTTGATTCTAAGCTTATTTTTGAATTCTAATCACCTGGAAACGATCATATGTGTTAGGGTTGTCATAAAAGTAAACCAAATTTCATTTCTAGCCACACTCATTCCACAACATTCCCACATTTGAATCAAACTTGTAAACAGAACTGTGCATGCTTGTATTCTACTTTTGAGCTTATTTTTTGATTCTAAGCTTATTTTTGAATTCTAATGACTTGGAGACGATTATATGTGTTAGGGTTGTCATAAAAGTAAACCAAATGTCATTTCTAACCCCACTCATTCCACAACATTCACACATTGAATCAAACTTGTAAAACGAACTCTGCATACTTGTATTCTACTTTTGAGCTTATTCTTTGATTCTAAGCTTATTTTTGAATTCTAATGACATGGAAACGATCATATGTCATAGGGTTGTCATAAAAGTAAACCAAATGCTATTTCTAGCCACACTCATTCCACAACATTCACACATTTGAATCAAACTTGTAAAACGAACAGTGCATGCTTGTATTCTACTTTTGAGCTTATTCTTTGATTCTAAGCTTATTTTTGAATCCTAATCACCTGGAAACGATCATATGTGTTAGGGTTGTCATAAAAGTAAACCAAATTTCATTTCTAGCCACACTCATTCCACAACATTCACACATTTGAATCAAACTTGTAAACAGAACTGTGTATGCGTGTATTCTACTTTTGAGCTTATTTTTTTATTCTAAGCTTATTTTTGAATTCTAATGACTTGGAGACCATTATATGTGTTAGGGTTGTCATAAAGTTAAACCAAATGTCATTTCTAACCACACTCATTCCACAACATTCACACATTTGAATCAAACTTGTAAACAGAACTGTGCATGCTTGTATTCTACTTTTGAGCTTATTCTTTGATTCTAAGCTTATTTTTTAATTCTAATGACAAGGAGAGAAATTTGTGTTAGGGTTGTCATAAAAGTACACCAAATGTCATTTCAAACCACACTCATTCCACAACATTCACACATTTGAATCAAACTTGTAAAACGAACAGTGCATGCTTGTATTCTACTTTTGAGCTTATTTTTTTATTCTAAGCTTATTTTTGAATTCTATTGACATGGAGACGATTATATGTGTTAGGGTTGTCATAAAAGTAAACCAAATTCCCTTTCTAGCCACACTCATTCCACAACATTTACACATTTGAATCAAACTTGTAAAACGAACAGTGTATGCTTGTATTCTACTTTTGAGCTTGTTCTTTGATTCTAAGCTTATTTTTGAATTCTAATGACATGGAGACGATCATATGTCTTAGGGTTGTCATAAAAGTAAATCTAATGTCATTTCTAGCCACACTCATTCCACAACATTCACACATTTGAATCAAACTTGTAAAACTAACTGTGCATGCTTGTATTCTACTTTTGAGCTTATTTTTTGATTCTAAGCTTATTTTTTAATTCTAATGACATGGAGACGATTATATGTGTTAGGGTTGTCATAAAAGTAAACCAAATGTCATTTCTAACCACACTTATTCCACAACATTCACACATTTGAATCAAACTTGTAAACAGAATTGTGCATGCTTGTATTCTACTTTTGAGCTTATTCTTTGATTCTAAGCTTATTTTTGAATTCTAATGACATGGAGACGATTATATGTGTTAGGGTTGTCATAAAAGTAAACCAAATGCCCTTTCTAGCCACACTCATTCCACAACATTCACACATCTGAATCAAACTTGTAAACAGAACTATGCATGCTTGTATTCTACTTCTGAGCCTATTTTTTTATTCTAAGCTTATTTTGGAATTCTAATGACTTGGAGACGATTATATGTGTTAGGGTTGTCATAAAAGTAAACCAAATGTCATTTCTAACCACACTCATTCCACAACATTCACACATTTGAATCAAACTTGTAAACAGAACAGTGCATGCTTGTATTCTACTTTTGAGCTTCTTTTTTGATTCTAAGCTTATTTTTGAATTCTAATGACTTGGAGACGATTATATGTGTTAGGGTTGTCATAAAAGTAAACCAAATGTCATTTCTAACCACACTTATTTTACAACATTCACACATTTGAATCAAACTTGTAAAACGAACAGTGCATGCTTGTATTCTACTTTTGAGCTTATTCTTTGATTCTAAGCTTATTTTTGAATTCTAATGACCTGGAAACGATCATATGTGTTAGGGTTGTCATAAAAGTAAACCAAATTTCATTTCTAGCCACACTCATTCCACAACATTCCCACATTTGAATCAAACTTGTAAACAGAATTGTGCATGCTTGTATTCTACTTTTGAGCTTATTTTTTGATTCTAAGCTTATTTTTGAATTCTAATGACTTGGAGACGATTATATGTGTTAGGGTTGTCATAAAAGTAAACCAAATGTCATTTCTAACCACACTCATTCCACAACATTTACACATTTGAATCAAACTTGTAAAACGAACAGTGTATGCTTGTATTCTACTTTTGAGCTTATTCTTTGATTCTAAGCTTATTTTTGAATTCTAATGACATGGAAACGATCATATGTCTTAGGGTTGTCATAAAAGTAAACCAACTGCCATTTCTAGCCACACTCATTCCACAACATTCACACATTTGAATCAAACTTGGAAAACGAACTGTGCATGCTTGTATTCTACTTTTGAGCTTATTCTTTGATTCTAAGCTTATTTTTTAATTCTAATGACATGGAGACGATTATATGTGTTAGGGTTGTCATAAAAGTAAACCAAATGTCATTTTTAACCACACTCATTCCACAACATTCCCACATTTGAATCAAACTTGTAAACAGAACTGTGCATGCTTGTATTCTACTTTTGAGCTTATTCTTTGATTCTAAGCTTATTTTTGAATTCTAATGACATGGAGACGATTATATGTGTTAGGGTTGTCATAAAAGTAAACCAAATGTTATTTCAAACCCCACTCATTCCACAACATTCACACATTGAATCAAACTTGTAAAACAAACTCTGCATACTTGTATTCTACTTTTGAGCTTATTCTTTGATTCTAAGCTTATTTTTGAATTCTAATGACATGGAAACGATCAAATGTCATAGGGTTGTCATAAAAGTAAACCAAATGCTATTTCTAGCCACACTCATTCCACAACATTCACACATTTGAATCAAACTTGTAAAACGAACAGTGCATGCTTGTATTCTACTTTTGAGCTTATTCTTTGATTCTAAGCTTATTTTTGAATTCTAATCACCTGGAAACGATCATATGTGTTAGGGTTGTCATAAAAGTAAACCAAATTTCATTTCTAGCCACACTCATTCCACAACATTCCCACATTTGAATCAAACTTGTAAACAGAACTGTGCATGCTTGTATTCTACTTTTGAGCTTATTTTTTGATTCTAAGCTTATTTTTGAATTCTAATGACTTGGAGACGATTATATGTGTTAGGGTTGTCATAAAAGTAAACCAAATGTCATTTCTAACCACACTCATTCCACAACATTCACACATTTGAATCAAACTTGTAAACATAACTGTGCATGCTTGTATTCTACTTTTGAGCTTATTCTTTGATTCTAAGCTTATTTTTTAATTCTAATGACATGGAGACGATTATATGTGTTAGGGTTGTCATAAAAGTAAACCAAATGTCATTTCAAACCACACTCATTCCACAACATTCACACATTTGAATCAAACTTGTAAAACGAACGGTGCATGCTTGTATTCTACTTTTGAGCTTATTCTTTGATTCTAAGCTTATTTTTGAATTCTAATGACCTGGAAACGATCATATGTGTTAGGGTTGTCAAAAAAGTAAACCAAATGTCATTTCTAGCCACACTCATTCCACAACATTCCCACATTTGAATCAAACTTGTAAACAGAACTGTGCATGCTTGTATTCTACTTTTGAGCTTATTTTTTTATTCTAAGCTTATTTTTGAATTCTAATGACTTGGAGACGATTATATGTGTTAGGGTTGTCATAAAAGTAAACCAAATGTCATTTCTAACCACACTCATTCCACAACATTCACACATTTGAATCAAACTTGTAAACATAACTGTCCATGCTTGTATTCTACTTTTGAGCTTATTCTTTGATTCTAAGCTTATTTTTGAATTCTAATGACATGGAAACGATCATATGTGTTAGGGTTGTCATAAAAGTAAACCAAATGCCATTTCTAGCTACACTCATTCCACAACATTCACACATTTGAATCAAACTTGTAAACAGAACTGTGTATGCTTGTATTCTACTTTTGAGGTTATTTTTTTATTCTAAGCTTATTTTTGAATTCTAATGACTTGGAGACGATTATATGTGTTAGTATTGTCATAAAATTAAACCAAATGTCATTTCTAACCACACTCATTCCACAACATTCACACATTTGAATCAAACTTGTAAACAGAACTGTGCATGCTTGTATTCTACTTTTGAGCTTATTCTTTGATTCTAAGCTTATTTTTTAATTCTAATGACTTGGAGACCATTATATGTGTTAGGGTTGTCATAAAGTTAAACCAAATGTCATTTCTAACCACACTCATTCCACAACATTCACACATTTGAATCAAACTTGTAAACAGAACTGTGCATGCTTGTATTCTACTTTTGAGCTTATTCTTTGATTCTAAGCTTATTTTTTAATTCTAATGACATGGAGAGAAATTTGTGTTAGGGTTGTCATAAAAGTACACCAAATGTCATTTCAAACCACACTCATTCCACAACATTCACACATTTGAATCAAACTTGTAAAACGAACAGTGCATGCTTGTATTCTACTTTTGAGCTTATTTTTTTATTCTAAGCTTATTTTTGAATTCTAATGACATGGAGACGATTATATGTGTTAGGGTTGTCATAAAAGTAAACCAAATTCCCTTTCTAGCCACACTCATTCCACAACATTTACACATTTGAATCAAACTTGTAAAACGAACAGTGTATGCTTGTATTCTACTTTTGAGCTTGTTCTTTGATTCTAAGCTTATTTTTGAATTCTAATGACATGGAGACGATCATATGTCTTAGGGTTGTCATAAAAGTAAATCTAATGTCATTTCTAGCCACACTCATTCCACAACATTCACACATTTGAATCAAACTTGTAAAACTAACTGTGCATGCTTGTATTCTACTTTTGAGCTTATTTTTTGATTCTAAGCTTATTTTTTAATTCTAATGACATGGAGACGATTATATGTGTTAGGGTTGTCATAAAAGTAAACCAAATGTCATTTCTAACCACACTCATTCCACAACATTCACACATTTGAATCAAACTTGTAAACAGAACTGTGCATGCTTGTATTCTACTTTTGAGCTTATTCTTTGATTCTAAGCTTATTTTTGAATTCTAATGACATGGAGACGATTATATGTGTTAGGGTTGTCATAAAAGTAAACCAAATGCCCTTTCTAGCCACACTCATTCCACAACATTCACACATCTGAATCAAACTTGTAAACAGAACTATGCATGCTTGTATTCTACTTCTGAGCCTATTTTTTTATTCTAAGCTTATTTTGGAATTCTAATGACTTGGAGACGATTATATGTGTTAGGGTTGTCATAAAAGTAAACCAAATGTCATTTCTAACCACACTCATTCCACAACATTCACACATTTGAATCAAACTTGTAAACAGAACAGTGCATGCTTGTATTCTACTTTTGAGCTTCTTTTTTGATTCTAAGCTTATTTTTGAATTCTAATGACTTGGAGACGATTATATGTGTTAGGGTTGTCATAAAAGTAAACCAAATGTCATTTCTAACCACACTTATTCTACAACATTCACACATTTGAATCAAACTTGTAAAACGAACAGTGCATGCTTGTATTCTACTTTTGAGCTTATTCTTTGATTCTAAGCTTATTTTTGAATTCTAATGACCTGGAAACGATCATATGTGTTAGGGTTGTCATAAAAGTAAACCAAATTTCATTTCTAGCCACACTCATTCCACAACATTCTCACATTTGAATCAAACTTGTAAACAGAATTGTGCATGCTTGTATTCTACTTTTGAGCTTATTTTTTTATTCTAAGCATATTTTTGAATTCTAATGACTTGGAGACGATTATATGTGTTAGGGTTGTCATAAAAGTAAACCAAATGTCATTTCTAACCACACTCATTCCACAACATTTACACATTTGAATCAAACTTGTAAAACGAACAGTGTATGCTTGTATTCTACTTTTGAGCTTATTCTTTGATTCTAAGCTTATTTTTGAATTCTAATGACATGGAAACGATCATATGTCTTAGGGTTGTCATAAAAGTAAACCAACTGCCATTTCTAGCCACACTCATTCCACAACATTCACACATTTGAATCAAACTTGGAAAACGAACTGTGCATGCTTGTATTCTACTTTTGAGCTTATTCTTTGATTCTAAGCTTATTTTTTAATTCTAATGACATGGAGACGATTATATGTGTTAGGGTTGTCATAAAAGTAAACCAAATGTCATTTCTAACCACACTCATTCCACAACATTCACACATTTGAATCAAACTTGTAAACATAACTGTCCATGCTTGTATTCTACTTTTGAGCTTATTCTTTGATTCTAAGCTTATTTTTGAATTCTAATGACATGGAAACGATCATATGTGTTAGGGTTGTCATAAAAGTAAACCAAATGCCATTTCTAGCTACACTCATTCCACAACATTCACACATTTGAATCAAACTTGTAAACAGAACTGTGTATGCTTGTATTCTACTTTTGAGGTTATTTTTTTATTCTAAGCTTATTTTTGAATTCTAATGACTTGGAGACGATTATATGTGTTAGTATTGTTATAAAATTAAACCAAATGTCATTTCTAACCACACTCATTCCACAACATTCACACATTTGAATCAAACTTGTAAACAGAACTGTGCATGCTTGTATTCTACTTTTGAGCTTATTCTTTGATTCTAAGCTTATTTTTTAATTCTAATGACTTGGAGACCATTATATGTGTTAGGGTTGTCATAAAGTTAAACCAAATGTCATTTCTAACCACACTCATTCCACAACATTCACACATTTGAATCAAACTTGTAAACAGAACTGTGCATGCTTGTATTCTACTTTTGAGCTTATTCTTTGATTCTAAGATTATTTTTTAATTCTAATGACATGGAGAGAAATTTGTGTTAGGGTTGTCATAAAAGTACACCAAATGTCATTTCAAACCACACTCATTCCACAACATTCACACATTTGAATCAAACTTGTAAAACGAACAGTGCATGCTTGTATTCTACTTTTGAGCTTATTTTTTTATTCTAAGCTTATTTTTGAATTCTAATGACATGGAGACGATTATATGTGTTAGGGTTGTCATAAAAGTAAACCAAATTCCCTTTCTAGCCACACTCATTCCACAACATTTACACATTTGAATCAAACTTGTAAAACGAACAGTGTATGCTTGTATTCTACTTTTGAGCTTGTTCTTTGATTCTAAGCTTATTTTTGAATTCTAATGACATGGAGACGATCATATGTCTTAGGGTTGTCATAAAAGTAAATCTAATGTCATTTCTAGCCACACTCATTCCACAACATTCACACATTTGAATCAAACTTGTAAAACTAACTGTGCATGCTTGTATTCTACTTTTGAGCTTATTTTTTGATTCTAAGCTTATTTTTTAATTCTAATGACATGGAGACGATTATATGTGTTAGGGTTGTCATAAAAGTAAACCAAATGTCATTTCTAACCACACTCATTCCACAACATTCACACATTTGAATCAAACTTGTAAACAGAACTGTGCATGCTTGTATTCTACTTTTGAGCTTATTCTTTGATTCTAAGCTTATTTTTGAATTCTAATGACATGGAGACGATTATATGTGTTAGGGTTGTCATAAAAGTAAACCAAATGCCCTTTCTAGCCACACTCATTCCACAACATTCACACATCTGAATCAAACTTGTAAACAGAACTATGCATGCTTGTATTCTACTTCTGAGCCTATTTTTTTATTCTAAGCTTATTTTGGAATTCTAATGACTTGGAGACGATTATATGTGTTAGGGTTGTCATAAAAGTAAACCAAATGTCATTTCTAACCACACTCATTCCACAACATTCACACATTTGAATCAAACTTGTAAACAGAACAGTGCATGCTTGTATTCTACTTTTGAGCTTCTTTTTTGATTCTAAGCTTATTTTTGAATTCTAATGACTTGGAGACGATTATATGTGTTAGGGTTGTCATAAAAGTAAACCAAATGTCATTTCTAACCACACTTATTCTACAACATTCACACATTTGAATCAAACTTGTAAAACGAACAGTGCATGCTTGTATTCTACTTTTGAGCTTATTCTTTGATTCTAAGCTTATTTTTGAATTCTAATGACCTGGAAACGATCATATGTGTTAGGGTTGTCATAAAAGTAAACCAAATTTCATTTCTAGCCACACTCATTCCACAACATTCTCACATTTGAATCAAACTTGTAAACAGAATTGTGCATGCTTGTATTCTACTTTTGAGCTTATTTTTTTATTCTAAGCATATTTTTGAATTCTAATGACTTGGAGACGATTATATGTGTTAGGGTTGTCATAAAAGTAAACCAAATGTCATTTCTAACCACACTCATTCCACAACATTTACACATTTGAATCAAACTTGTAAAACGAACAGTGTATGCTTGTATTCTACTTTTGAGCTTATTCTTTGATTCTAAGCTTATTTTTGAATTCTAATGACATGGAAACGATCATATGTCTTAGGGTTGTCATAAAAGTAAACCAACTGCCATTTCTAGCCACACTCATTCCACAACATTCACACATTTGAATCAAACTTGGAAAACGAACTGTGCATGCTTGTATTCTACTTTTGAGCTTATTCTTTGATTCTAAGCTTATTTTTTAATTCTAATGACATGGAGACGATTATATGTGTTAGGGTTGTCATAAAAGTAAACCAAATGTTATTTCAAACCCCACTCATTCCACAACATTCACACATTGAATCAAACTTGTAAAACAAACTCTGCATACTTGTATTCTACTTTTGAGCTTATTCTTTGATTCTAAGCTTATTTTTGAATTCTAATGACATGGAAACGATCAAATGTCATAGGGTTGTCATAAAAGTAAACCAAATGCTATTTCTAGCCACACTCATTCCACAACATTCACACATTTGAATCAAACTTGTAAAACGAACAGTGCATGCTTGTATTCTACTTTTGAGCTTATTCTTTGATTCTAAGCTTATTTTTGAATTCTAATCACCTGGAAATGATCATATGTGTTAGGGTTGTCATAAAAGTAAACCAAATTTCATTTCTAGCCACACTCATTCCACAACATTCCCACATTTGAATCAAACTTGTAAACAGAACTGTGCATGCTTGTATTCTACTTTTGAGCTTATTTTTTGATTCTAAGCTTATTTTTGAATTCTAATGACTTGGAGACGATTATATGTGTTAGGGTTGTCATAAAAGTAAACCAAATGTCATTTCTAACCACACTCATTCCACAACATTCACACATTTGAATCAAACTTGTAAACATAACTGTGCATGCTTGTATTCTACTTTTGAGCTTATTCTTTGATTCTAAGCTTATTTTGGAATTCTAATGACATGGAGACGATTATATGTGTTAGGGTTGTCATAAAAGTAAACCAAATGTCATTTCAAACCACACTCATTCCACAACATTCACACATTTGAATCAAACTTGTAAAACGAACAGTGCATGCTTGTATTCTACTTTTGAGCTTATTCTTTGATTCTAAGCTTATTTTTGAATTCTAATGACCTGGAAACGATCATATGTGTTAGGGTTGTCATAAAAGTGAACCAAATTTCATTTCTAGCCACACTCATTCCACAACATTCCCACATTTGAATCAAACTTGTAAACAGAACTGTGCATGCTTGTATTCTAGTTTTGAGCTTATTTTTTTATTCTAAGCTTATTTTTGAATTCTAATGACTTGGAGACGATTATATGTGTTAGGGTTGTCATAAAAGTAAACCAAATGTCATTTCTAACCACACTCATTCCACAACATTCACACATTTGAATCAAACTTGTAAACAGAACTGTGCATGCTTGTATTCTACTTTTGAGCTTATTCTTTGATTCTAAGCTTATTTTTTAATTCTAATGACATGGAGACGATTATATGTGTTAGGGTTGTCATAAAAGTACACCAAATGTCATTTCAAACCACACTCATTCCACAACATTCACACATTTGAATCAAACTTGTAAAACGAACAGTGCATGCTTGTATTCTACTTTTGAGCTTATTTTTTTATTCTAAGCTTATTTTTGAATTCTAATGACATGGAGACGATTATATGTGTTAGGGTTGTCATAAAAGTAAACCAAATGCCCTTTCTAGCCACACTCATTCCACAACATTTACACATTTGAATCAAACTTGTAAAACGAACAGTGTATGCTTGTATTCTACTTTTGAGCTTATTCTTTGATTCTAAGCTTATTTTTGAATTCTAATGACATGGAGACGATCATATGTCTTAGGGTTGTCATAAAAGTAAATCAAATGTCATTTCTAGCCACACTCATTCCACAACATTCACACATTTGAATCAAACTTGTAAAACGAACTGTGCATGCTTGTATTCTACTTTTGAGCTTATTTTTTGATTCTAAGCTTATTTTTTAATTCTAATGACATGGAGACGATTATATGTGTTAGGTTTGTCATAACAGTAAACCAAATGTCATTTCTAACCACACTGATTCCACAACATTCACACATTTGAATCAAACTTGTAAACAGAACTGTGCATGCTTGTATTCTACTTTTGAGCTTATTCTTTGATTCTAAGCTTATTTTTGAATTCTAATGACATGGAGACGATTATATGTGTTAGGGTTGTCATAAAAGTAAACCAAATGTCATTTCTAACCACACTCATTCTACAACATTCACACATTTGAATCAAACTTGTAAAACGAACAGTGCATGCTTGTATTCTACTTTTGAGCTTATTCTTTGATTCTAAGCTTATTTTTGAATTCTAATGACCAGGAAACGATCATATGTGTTAGGGTTGTCATAAAAGTAAACCAAATTTCATTTCTAGCCACACTCATTCCACAACATTCCCACATTTGAATCAAACTTGTAAACAGAACTGTGCATGCTTGTATTCTACTTTTGAGCTTATTTTTTGATGCTAAGCTTATTTTTGAATTCTAATGACTTGGAGACGATTATATGTGTTAGGGTTGTCATAAACGTAAACCAAATGTCATTTCTAACCACACTCATTCCACAATATTCACACATTTGAATCAAACTTGTAAACATAACTGTGCATGCTTTTATTCTACTTTTGAGCTTATTCTTTGATTCTAAGCTTATTTTTGAATTCTAATGACATGGAGACGATTATATGTTTTAGGGTTGTCATAAAAGTAAACCAAATGTCATTTCAAACCACACTCATTCCACAACATTCACACATTTGAATCAAACTTGTAAAACGAACTGTGCATGCTTGTATTCTACTTTTGAGCTTATTCTTTGATTCTAAGCTTATTTTTGAATTCTAATGACCTGGAAACGATCATATGTGTTAGGGTTGTCATAAAAGTAAACCAAATGCCCTTTCTAGCCACACTCATTCCACAACATTCACACATTGAATCAAACTTGTAAACAGAACTCTGCATGCTTGTATTCTACTTTTGAGCTTATTCTTTGATTCTAGGCTTGTTTTTAAATTCTAATGACTTGGAGACGATTATATGTGTTAGGGTTGTCATAAAAGTAAACCAAATTTCATTTCTAACAACACTCATTCCACAACATTCACACATTTGAATCAAACTTGTAAAACGAACAGTGAATGCTTGTATTCTACTTTTCAGCTTACTCTTTGATTCTAAGCTTATTTTTGAATTCTAATGACATGGAGACGATTATATGTGTTAGGGTTGTCATAAAAGTAAACCAAATGTCATCTCTAACCACACTCATTCCACAACATTCACACATTTAAATCAAACTTGTAAAACGAACAGTGCATGCGTGTATTCTACTTTTGAGCTTATTCTTTGATTCTAAGCTTATTTTTGAATTCTAATGACTTGGAGACGATTATATGTGTTAGGGTTGTCATAAAAGTAAACCAAATGTCATTTCTAACCACACTCATTCCACAACATTCACACATTTGAATCAAACTTGTAAACAGAACTGTGCATGCTTGTATTCTACTTTTGAGCTTATTCTTTGATTCTAAGCTTATTTTTGAATTCTAATGACATGGAGACGATTATATGTGTTAGGGTTGTCATAAAAGTAAACCAAATGCCCTTTCTAGCCACACTCATTCCACAACATTCACACATCTGAATCAAACTTGTAAACAGAACTGTGCATGCTTGTATTCTACTTCTGAGCTTATTTTTTTATTCTAAGCTTATTTTGGAATTCTAATGACTTGGAGACGATTATATGTGTTAGGGTTGTCATAAAAGTAAACCAAATGTCATTTGAAACCCCACTCATTCCACAACATTCACACATTGAATCAAACTTGTAAAACGAACTGTGCATGCTGGTTTTCTTCTTTTGAGCTTATTCTTTGATTCTAAGCTTATTTTTGAATTCTAATGACATGGAAACGATCATATGTGTTAGGGTTGTCATAAAAGTAAACCAAATGCCCTTTCTAGCCACACTCATTCCACAACATTCACACATTGAATCAAACTTGTAAACAGAACTCTGCATGCTTGTATTCTACTTTTGAGCTTATTCTTTGATTCTAGGCTTGTTTTTAAATTCTAATGACTTAGAGACGATTATATGTGTTAGGGTTGTCATAAAAGTAAACCAAATGTCATTTCTAACCACACTCATTCCACAATATTCACACATTTGAATCAAACTTGTAAACATAACTGTGCATGCTTGTATTCTACTTTTGAGCTTATTCTTTGATTCTAAGCTTATTTTGGAATTCTAATGACATGGAGATGATTATATGTGTTAGGGTTGTCATAAAAGTAAACCAAATGTCATTACAAACCACACTCATTCCACAACATTCACACATTTGAATCAAACTTGTAAAACGAACAGTGCATGCTTGTATTCTACTTTTGAGCTTATTCTTTGATTCTAAGATTTTTTTGAATTCTAATGACATGGAGACGATTATATGTGTTAGGGTTGTCATAAAAGTAAACCAAATGTCATTTCTAACCACACTCATTCCACAACATTCACACATTTGAATCAAACTTGTAAACAGAACTGTGCATGCTTGTATTCTACTTTTGAGCTTATTCTTTGATTCTAAGCTTATTTTTGAATTCTAATGACATGGAGACGATTATATGTGTTAGGGTTGTCATAAAAGTAAACCAAATGCCCTTTCTAGCCACACTCATTCCACAACATTCACACATTTGAATCAAACTTGTAAAACGAACTGTGCATGCTTGTATTCTACTTTTGAGCTTATTCTTTGATTCAAAGCTTATTTTGGAATTCTAATGACATGGAGATGATTATATGTGTTAGGGTTGTCATAAAAGTAAACCAAATGTCATTTCAAACCACACTCATTCCACAACATTCACACATTTGAATCAAACTTGTAAAACGAACAGTGCATGCTTGTATTCTACTTTTGAGCTTATTCTTTGATTCTAAGCTTATTTTTGAATGCTAATGACCTGGAAACGATCATATGTGTTAGGGTTGTCAAAAAAGTAAACCAAATGTCATTTCTAGCCACACTCATTCCACAACATTCCCACATTTGAATCAAACTTGTAAACAGAACTGTGCATGCTTGTATTCTACTTTTGAGCTTATTTTTTATTCTAAGCTTATTTTTGAATTCTAATAACTTGGAGACGATTATATGTGTTAGGGTTGTCATAAAAGTAAACCAAATGTCATTTCTAACCACACTCATTCCACAACATTCACACATTTGAATCAAACTTGTAAACAGAACTGTCCATGCTTGTATTCTACTGTTGAGCTTATTCTTTGATTCTAAGCTTATTTTTGGATTCTAATGACATGGAAACGATCATATGTGTTAGGGTTGTCATAAAAGTAAACCAAATGCCATTTCTAGCCACACTCATTCCACAACATTCACACATTTGAATCAAACTTGTAAACAGAACTGTGCATGCTTGTATTCTACTTTTGAGCTTATTTTTTTATTCTAAGCTTATTTTTGAATTCTAATGACTTGGAGACGAGTATATGTGTTAGGGTTGTCATAAAATTAAACCAAATGTCATTTCTAACCACACTCATTCCACAACATTCACACATTTGAATCAAACTTGTAAACAGAACTGTGCATGCTTGTATTCTACTTTTGAGCTTATTCTTTGATTCTAAGCTTATTTTTTAATTCTAATGACATGGAGACGATTATATGTGTTAGGGTTGTCATAAAAGTACACCAAATGTCATTTCAAACCACACTCATTCCACAACATTCACACATTTGAATCAAACTTGTAAAACGAACAGTGCATGCTTGTATTCTACTTTTGAGCTTATTCTTTGATTCTAAGCTTATTTTTGAATTCTAATGACTTGGAGACGATTATATGTGTTAGGGTTGTCATAAAAGTAAACCAAATGTCATTTCTAACCACACTCATTCCACAACATTCACACATTTGAATCAAACTTGTAAACAGAACTGTGCATGCTTGTATTCTACTTTTGAGCTTATTCTTTGATTCTAAGCTTATTTTTGAATTCTAATGACATGGAGACGATTATATGTGTTAGGGTTGTCATAAAAGTAAACCAAATGCCCTTTCTAGCCACACTCATTCCACAACATTCACACATCTGAATCAAACTTGTAAACAGAACTGTGCATGCTTGTATTCTACTTCTGAGCTTGTTTTTTTATTCTAAGCTTATTTTGGAATTCTAATGACTTGGAGACGATTATATGTGTTAGGGTTGTCATAAAAGTAAACCAAATGTCATTTGAAACCCCACTCATTCCACAACATTCACACATTGAATCAAACTTGTAAAACGAACTGTGCATGCTGGTTTCTTCTTTTGAGCTTATTCTTTGATTCTAAGCTTATTTTTGAATTCTAATGACATGGAAACGATCATATGTGTTAGGGTTGTCATAAAAGTAAACCAAATGCCATTTCTAGCCACACTCATTCCACAACATTCACACATTTGAATCAAACTTGTAAACAGAACTGTGCATGCTTGTATTCTACTTTTGAGCTTATTCTTTGATTCTAAGCTTATTTTTGAATTCTAATGACATGGAGACGATTATATGTGTTAGGGTTGTCATAAAAGTAAACCAAATGTCATTTCTAACCACACTCGATCCACAACATTCACACATTTGAATGAAACTTGGAAAACGAACTGTGCATGCTTGTATTCTACTTTTGAGCTTATTCTTTGATTCTAAGCTTATTTATGAATTCTAATGACATGGAGACGATTATATGTGTTAGGGTTGTCATAAAAGTAAACCAAATGCCCTTTCTAGCCACACTCATTCCACAACATTTACACATTTGAATCAAACTTGTAAAACGAACAGTGTATGCTTGTATTCTACTTTTGAGCTTATTCTTTGATTCTAAGCTTATTTTTGAATTCTAATGACATGGAGACGATCATATGTCTTAGGGTTGTCATAAAAGTAAATCAAATGTCATTTCTAGCCACACTCATTCCACAACATTCACACATTTGAATCAAACTTGTAAAACGAACTGTGCATGCTTGTATTCTACTTTTGAGCTTATTTTTTGATTCTAAGCTTATTTTTCAATTCTAATGACATGGAGACGATTATATGTGTTAGGGTTGTCATAAAAGTAAACCAAATGTCATTTCTAACCACACTCATTCCACAACATTCACACATTTGAATCAAACTTGTAAACAGAACTGTGCATGCTTGTATTCTACTTTTGAGTTTATTCTTTGATTCTAATCTTATTTTTGAATTCCAATGACATGGAGACGATTATATGTGTTAGGGTTGTCATAAAAGTAAACCAAATGCCCTTTCTAGCCACACTCATTCCACAACATTCACACATCTGAATCAAACTTGTAAACAGAACTGTGCATGCTTGTATTCTACTTTTGAGCTTATTCTTTGATTCTAAGCTTATTTTTGAATTCTAATGACATGGAGACGATTATATGTGTTAGGGTTGTCATAAAAGTAAACCAAATGCCCTTTCTAGCCACACTCATTCCACAACATTCACACATCTGAATCAAACTTGTAAACAGAACTGTGCATGCTTGTATTCTACTTCTGAGCTTATTTTTTTATTCTAAGCTTATTTTCGAATTCTAATGACTTGGAGATGATTATATGTGTTAGGGTTGTCATAAAAGTAAACCAAATGTCATTTCAAACCACACTCATTCCACAACATTCACACATTTGAATCAAACTTGTAAAACGAACAGTGCATGCTTGTATTCTACTTTTGAGCTTATTCTTTGATTCTAAGCTTATTTTTGAATTCTAATGACCTGGAAACGATCATATGTGTTAGGGTTGTCATAAAAGTAAACCAAATTTCATTTCTAGCCACACTCATTCCACAACATTCCCACATTTGAATCAAACTTGTAAACAGAACTGTGCATGCTTGTATTCTACTTTTGAGCTTATTTTTTTATTCTAAGCTTATTTTTGAATTCTAATGACATGGAAACGATCATATGTGTTAGGGTTGTCATAAAAGTAAACCAAATGCCCTTTCTAGCCACACTCATTCCACAACATTCACACATTGAATCAAACTTGTAAACAGAACTCTGCATGCTTGTATTCTACTTTTGAGCTTATTCTTTGATTCTAGGCTTGTTTTTAAATTCTAATGACTTGGAGACGATTATATGTGTTAGGGTTGTCATAAAAGTAAACCAAATTTCATTTCTAACAACACTCATTCCACAACATTCACACATTTGAATCAAACTTGTAAAACGAACAGTGAATGCTTGTATTCTACTTTTCAGCTTACTCTTTGATTCTAAGCTTATTTTTGAATTCTAATGACATGGAGACGATTATATGTGTTAGGGTTGTCATAAAAGTAAACCAAATGTCATCCCTAACCACACTCATTCCACAACATTCACACATTTAAATCAAACTTGTAAAACGAACAGTGCATGCGTGTATTCTACTTTTGAGCTTATTCTTTGATTCTAAGCTTATTTTTGAATTCTAATGACATGGAGACGATTATATGTGTTAGGGTTGTCATAAAAGTAAACCAAATGTTATTTCTAACCACACTCATTCCACAACATTCACACATTTAAATCAAACTTGGAAAACGAACTGTGCATGCTTGTATTCTACTTTTGAGCTTATTCTTTGATTCTAAGCTTATTTTTGAATTCTAATGACATGGAGACGATTATATGTGTTAGGGTTGTCATAAAAGTAAACCAAATGTCATTTCTAACCACACTCAATCCACAACATTCACACATTTGAATGAAACTTGGAAAACGAACTGTGCATGCTTGTATTCTACTTTTGAGCTTATTATTTAATTCTATGCTTATTTTTGAATTCTAATGACTTGGAGACGATTATATGTGTTAGGGTTGTCATAAAAGTAAACCAAATGTCATTTCTAACCACACTCATTCCACAACATTCACACATTTGAATCAAACTTGTAAACAGAACTGTGCATGCTTGTATTCTACTTTTCAGCTTATTCTTTGATTCTAAGCTTATTTTTGAATTCTAATGACTTGGAGACGATCATATGTGTTAGGGTTGTCATAAAAGTAAACCAAATGTCATTTCTAACCACACTCATTCCACAACATTCACACATTTGAATCCAACTTGTAAACAGAACTGTGCATGCTTGTATTCTACTTTTGAGCTTATTCTTTGATTCTAAGCTTATTTTTGAATTCTAATGACATGGAGACGATCATATGTGTTAGGGTTGTCATAAAAGTAAACCAAATGTCATTTCTAGCCACACTCATTCCACAACATTCACACATCTGAATCAAACTTGCAAACAGAACTGTGCATGCTTGTATTCTACTTTTGAGCTTATTCTTTGATTCTAAGCTTATTTTTGAATTCTAATGACATGGAGACGATTATATGTGTTAGGGTTGTCATAAAAGTAAACCAAATGTCATCTCTAACCACACTCATTCCACAACATTCACACATTTAAATCAAACTTGTAAAACGAACAGTGCATGCGTGTATTCTACTTTTGAGCTTATTCTTTGATTCTAAGCTTATTTTTGAATTCTAATGACATGGAGACGATTATATGTGTTAGGGTTGTCATAAAAGTAAACCAAATGTCATTTCTAACCACACTCATTCCACAACATTCACACATTTAAATCAAACTTGGAAAACGAACTGTGCATGCTTGTATTCTACTTTTGAGCTTATTCTTTGATTCTAAGCTTATTTTTGAATTCTAATGACATGGAGACGATCATATGTGTTAGGGTTGTCATAAAAGTAAACCAAATGTCATTTCTAGCCACACTCATTCCACAACATTCACACATCTGAATCAAACTTGCAAACAGAACTGTGCATGCTTGTATTCTACTTTTGAGCTTATTCTTTGATTCTAAGCTTATTTTTGAATTCTAATGACATGGAGACGATTATATGTGTTAGGGTTGTCATAAAAGTAAACCAAACGTCATTTCTAGCCACACTCATTCCACAACATTCACACATTTGAATCAAACTTGTAAACAGAACTGTGCATGCTTGTATTCTACTTTTGAGCTTATTTTTTTATTCTAAGCTTATTTTTGAATTCTAATGACTTGGAGACGATTATATGTGTTAGGGTTGTCATAAAAGTAAACCAAATGTCATTTCTAACCACACTCATTCCACAATATTCACACATTTGAATCAAACTTGTAAACATAACTGTGCATGCTTGTATTCTACTTTTGAGCTTATTCTTTGATTCTAAGCTTATTTTGGAATTCTAATGACATGGAGACGATTATATGTGTGAGGGTTGTCATAAAAGTAAACCAAATGTCATCTCTAACCACACTCATTCCACAACATTCACACATTTAAATCAAACTTGTAAAACGAACAGTGCATGCTTGTATTCTACTTTTGAGCTTATTCTTTGATTCTAAGCTTATTTTTGAATTCTAATGACATGGAGACGATTATATGTGTTAGGGTTGTCATAAAAGTAAACCAAATGTCATTTCTAACCACACTCATTCCACAACATTCACACATTTAAATCAAACTTGGAAAACGAACTGTGCATGCTTGTATTCTACTTTTGAGCTTATTCTTTGATTCTAAGCTTATTTTTGAATTCTAATGACATGGAGACGATTATATGTGTTAGGGTTGTCATAAAAGTAAACCAAATGTCATTTCTAACCACACTCGATCCACAACATTCACACATTTGAATGAAACTTGGAAAACGAACTGTGCATGCTTGTATTCTACTTTTGAGCTTATTCTTTGATTCTAAGCTTATTTATGAATTCTAATGACATGGAGACGATTATATGTGTTAGGGTTGTCATAAAAGTAAACCAAATGTCATTTGAAACCCCACTCATTCCACAACATTCACACATTGAATCAAACTTGTAAAACGAACTGTGCATGCTGGTTTTCTTCTTTTGAGCTTATTCTTTGATTCTAAGCTTATTTTTGAATTCTAATGACATGGAAACGATCATATGTGTTAGGGTTGTCATAAAAGTAAACCAAATGTCATTTCTAACCACACTCATTCCACAATATTCACACATTTGAATCAAACTTGTAAACATAACTGTGCATGCTTGTATTCTACTTTTGAGCTTATTCTTTGATTCTAAGCTTATTTTGGAATTCTAATGACATGGAGATGATTATATGTGTTAGGGTTGTCATAAAAGTAAACCAAATGTCATTACAAACCACACTCATTCCACAACATTCACACATTTGAATCAAACTTGTAAAACGAACAGTGCATGCTTGTATTCTACTTTTGAGCTTATTCTTTGATTCTAAGCTTATTTTTGAATGCTAATGACCTGGAAACGATCATATGTGTTAGGGTTGTCAAAAAAGTAAACCAAATGTCATTTCTAGCCACACTCATTCCACAACATTCCCACATTTGAATCAAACTTGTAAACAGAACTGTGCATGCTTGTATTCTACTTTTGAGCTTATTTTTTATTCTAAGCTTATTTTTGAATTCTAATAACTTGGAGACGATTATATGTGTTAGGGTTGTCATAAAAGTACACCAAATGTCATTTCAAACCACACTCATTCCACAACATTCACACATTTGAATCAAACTTGTAAAACGAACAGTGCATGCTTGTATTCTACTTTTGAGCTTATTCTTTGATTCTAAGCTTATTTTTGAATGCTAATGACCTGGAAACGATCATATGTGTTAGGGTTGTCAAAAAAGTAAACCAAATGTCATTTCTAGCCACACTCATTCCACAACATTCCCACATTTGAATCAAACTTGTAAACAGAACTGTGCATGCTTGTATTCTACTTTTGAGCTTATTTTTTTATTCTAAGCTTATTTTTGAATTCTAATGACTTGGAGACGATTATATGTGTTAGGGTTGTCATAAAAGTAAACCAAATGTCATTTCTAACCACACTCATTCCACAATATTCACACATTTGAATCAAACTTGTAAACATAACTGTGCATGCTTGTATTCTACTTTTGAGCTTATTCTTTGATTCTAAGCTTATTTTGGAATTCTAATGACATGGAGACGATTATATGTGTGAGGGTTGTCATAAAAGTAAACCAAATGTCACCTCTAACCACACTCATTCCACAACATTCACACATTTAAATCAAACTTGTAAAACGAACAGTGCATGCTTGTATTCTACTTTTGAGCTTATTCTTTGATTCTAAGCTTATTTTTGAATTCTAATGACATGGAGACGATTATATGTGTTAGGGTTGTCATAAAAGTAAACCAAATGTCATTTCTAACCACACTCATTCCACAACATTCACACATTTGAATCAAACTTGTAAAACGAACAGTGCATGCTTGTATTCTACTTTTGAGCTTATTCTTTGATTCTAAGCTTATTTTTGAATTCTAATGACCTGGAAACGATCATATGTGTTAGTGTTGTCATAAAAGTAAACCAAATGTCATTTCTAGCCACACTCATTCCACGACATTCCCACATTTGAATCAAACTTGTAAAACGAACTGTGCATGCTTGTATTCTACTTTTGAGCTTATTTTTTTATTCTAAGCTTATTTTTTAATTCTAATGACATGGAGACGATTATATGTGTTAGGGTTGTCATAAAAGTAAACCAAATGTCATTTCTAACCACACTCATTCCACAACATTCACACATTTGAATCAAACTTGTAAACAGAACTGTGCATGCTTGTATTCTACTTTTGAGTTTATTCTTTGATTCTAATCTTATTTTTGAATTCCAATGACATGGAGACGATTATATGTGTTAGGGTTGTCATAAAAGTAAACCAAATGCCCTTTCTAGCCACACTCATTCCACAACATTCACACATCTGAATCAAACTAGTAAACAGAACTGTGCATGCTTGTATTCTACTTCTGAGCTTATTTTTTTATTCTAAGCTTATTTTGGAATTCTAATGACTTGGAGACGATTATATGTGTTACGGTTGTCATAAAAGTAAACCAAATGTCATTTCTAACCACACTCATTCCACAACATTCACACATTTGAATCAAACTTGTAAACAGAACAGTGCATGCTTGTATTCTACTTTTGAGCTTATTTTTTGATTCTAAGCTTATTTTTGAATTCTAATTACTTGGAGACGATTATATGTGTTAGGGTTGTCATAAAAGTAAACCAAATGTCATTTCTAACCACACTCATTCTACAACATTCACACATTTGAATCAAACTTGTAAAACGAACAGTGCATGCTTGTATTCTACTTTTGAGCTTATTCTTTGATTCTAAGCTTATTTTTGAATTCTAATGACCAGGAAACGATCATATGTGTTAGGGTTGTCATAAAAGTAAACCAAATTTCATTTCTAGCCACACTCATTCCACAACATTCCCACATTTGAATTAAACTTGTAAACATAACTGTGCATGCTTGTATTCTACTTTTGAGCTTATTCTTTGATTCTAAGCTTATTTTTGAATTCTAATGACATGGAAACGATCATATGTGTTAGGGTTGTCATAAAAGTAAACCAAATGCCATTTCTAGCCACACTCATTCCACAACATTCACACATTTGAATCAAACTTGAAAACAGAACTGTGCATGCTTGTATTCTACTTCTGAGCTTATTTTTTTATTCTAAGCTTATTTTGGAATTCTAATGACTTGGAGACGATTATATGTGTTAGGGTTGTCATAAAAGTAAACCAAATGTCATTTCTAACCACACTCATTCCACGACATTCCCACATTTGAATCAAACTTGTAAACATAACTGTGCATGCTTGTATTCTACTTTTGAGCTTATTTTTTGATTCTAAGCTTATTTTTGAATTCTAATGACTTAGAGACGATTATATGTGTTAGGGTTGTCATAAAAGTAAACCAAATGTCATTTCTAACCACACTCATTCCACAACATTTACACATTTGAATCAAACTTGTAAACATAACTGTGCATGCTTGTATTCTACTTTTGAGCTTATTCTTTGATTCTAAGCATATTTTTGAATTCTAATGACATGGAAACGATCATATGTGTTAAGGTTGTCATAAAAGTAAACCAAATGTCATTTCTAGCCACACTCATTCCACAACATTCACACATTTGAATCAAACTTGTAAAACGAACAGTGCATGCTTGTATTCTACTTTTGAGCTTATTCTTTGATTCTAAGCTTATTTTTGAATTCTAATGACATGGAGACGATTATATGTGTTAGGGTTGTCATAAAAGTAAACCAAATGTCATTTCTAACCACACTCATTCCACAGCATTCACACATTGAATCAAACTTGTAAAACGAACTGTGCATGCTGGTATTCTTCTTTTGAGCTTATTCTTTGATTCTAAGCTTATTTTTGAATTCTAATGACATGGAAACGATCATATGTGTTAGGGTTGTCATAAAAGTAAACCAAATGCCATTTCTAGCCACACTCATTCCACAATATTCACACATTTGAATCAAACTTGTAAAACGAAGAGTGCATGCTTGTATTCTAATTTTGAGCTTATTTTCTTGATTCTACGCTTATTTTGGAATTCTAATGACATGGAGACGATTATATGTGTTAGGGTTGTCATAAAAGTAAACCAAATGTCATTTCTAACCACACTCATTCCACAACATTCACACATTGAATCAAACTTGTAAACAGAACTCTGCATGCTTGTATTCTACTTTTGAGCTTATTCTTTGATTCTAGGCTTGTTTTTAAATTCTAATGACATGGAGACGATTATATGTGTTAGGGTTGTCATAAAAGTAAACCAAATGTCATTTCTAACAACTCTTATTCCACAATATTCACATACTTGAATCAAATATGTAAAACGAACTGTGAATGCTTGTATTATAGTTTTAAGTTTATTCTTCTATTCTAAGCTTATTTTTGAATTCTAATGACTTGGAGACGATTCTATGTGTTAGAGTTGTCATAAAAGTAAACCAAATGTCATTTCAAACCAAACTCATAGCACAACATTCACACATTTGAATCAAACTTGTAAAACGAACTACGCATGCTTGTATTCTACTTTTGAGCTTATTCTTTGATTCTAAGCTTATTTTGGAATTCTAATGACATGGAGACGATTATATGTGTTAAGGTTGTCATAAAAGTAAATCAAATGTCATTTCTAACCACACTCATTCCACAACATTCAGACATTTGAATCAAACTTGTAAATAGAATTGTGCATGCTTGTATTCTACTTTTGAGCTTATTCTTTGATTCTAAGCTTATTTTTGAAGTCTAATGACATGGAAACGATCATATGTGTTAGGGTTGTCATAAAAGTAAACCAAATGCCATTTCTAGCCACACTCATTCCACAACATTCACACATTTGAATCAAACTTGTAAAACGAAGAGTGCATGCTTGTATTCTAATTTTGAGCTTATTTTTTTGAATCTACGCTTATTTTTGAATTCTAATCACATGGAGACGATTATATGTGTTACGGTTGTCATAAAAGTAAATCAAATGTCATTTCTAACCACACTCATTCCACAACATTCACTCATTTGAATCAAACTTGTAAAACGAAGAGTGCATGCTTGTATTCAACTTTTGAGCTTATTCTTTGATTCTAAGCTTATTTTTGAATTCTAATGACATGGAGACGATTATATGTGTTAGGGTTGTCATAAAAGTAAACCAAATGTCATTTCTAACCACACTCATTGCACAACATTCACACATTGAATCAAACTTGTAAAACGAACTGTGCATGCTGGTATTCTTCTTTTGAGCTTATTCTTTGATTCTAAGCTTATTTTTGAATTCTAATGACATGGAAACGATCATATGTGTTAGGGTTGTCATAAAAGTAAACCAAATGCCATTTCTAGCCACACTCATTCCACAATATTCACACATTTGAATCAAACTTGTAAAACGAAGAGTGCATGCTTGTATTCTAATTTTGAGCTTATTTTCTTGATTCTACGCTTATTTTGGAATTCTAATGACATGGAGACGATTATATGTGTTAGGGTTGTCATAAAAGTAAACCAAATGTCATTTCTAACCACACTCATTCCACAACATTCACACATTGAATCAAACTTGTAAACAGAACTCTGCATGCTTGTATTCTACTTTTGAGCTTATTCTTTGATTCTAGGCTTGTTTTTAAATTCTAATGACATGGAGACGATTATATGTGTTAGGGTTGTCATAAAAGTAAACCAAATGTCATTTCTAACAACTCTTATTCCACAATATTCACATACTTGAATCAAATATGTAAAACGAACTGTGAATGCTTGTATTATAGTTTTAAGTTTATTCTTCTATTCTAAGCTTATTTTTGAATTCTAATGACTTGGAGACGATTCTATGTGTTAGAGTTGTCATAAAAGTAAACCAAATGTCATTTCAAACCAAACTCATAGCACAACATTCACACATTTGAATCAAACTTGTAAAACGAACTACGCATGCTTGTATTCTACTTTTGAGCTTATTCTTTGATTCTAAGCTTATTTTGGAATTCTAATGACATGGAGACGATTATATGTGTTAAGGTTGTCATAAAAGTAAATCAAATGTCATTTCTAACCACACTCATTCCACAACATTCAGACATTTGAATCAAACTTGTAAATAGAATTGTGCATGCTTGTATTCTACTTTTGAGCTTATTCTTTGATTCTAAGCTTATTTTTGAAGTCTAATGACATGGAAACGATCATATGTGTTAGGGTTGTCATAAAAGTAAACCAAATGCCATTTCTAGCCACACTCATTCCACAACATTCACACATTTGAATCAAACTTGTAAAACGAAGAGTGCATGCTTGTATTCTAATTTTGAGCTTATTTTTTTGAATCTACGCTTATTTTTGAATTCTAATCACATGGAGACGATTATATGTGTTACGGTTGTCATAAAAGTAAATCAAATGTCATTTCTAACCACACTCATTCCACAACATTCACTCATTTGAATCAAACTTGTAAAACGAAGAGTGCATGCTTGTATTCAACTTTTGAGCTTATTCTTTGATTCTAAGCTTATTTTTGAATTCTAATGACATGGAGACGATTATATGTGTTAGGGTTGTCATAAAAGTAAACCAAATGTCATTTCTAACCACACTCATTGCACAACATTCACACATTGAATCAAACTTGTAAAACGAACTGTGCATGCTGGTATTCTTCTTTTGAGCTTATTCTTTGATTCTAAGCTTATTTTTGAATTCTAATGACATGGAAACGATCATATGTGTTAGGGTTGTCATAAAAGTAAACCAAATGCCATTTCTAGCCACACTCATTCCACAATATTCACACATTTGAATCAAACTTGTAAAACGAAGAGTGCATGCTTGTATTCTAATTTTGAGCTTATTTTCTTGATTCTACGCTTATTTTGGAATTCTAATGACATGGAGACGATTATATGTGTTAGGGTTGTCATAAAAGTAAACCAAATGCCATTTCTAGCCACACTCATTCCACAATATTCACACATTTGAATCAAACTTGTAAAACGAAGAGTGCATGCTTGTATTCTAATTTTGAGCTTATTTTCTTGATTCTACGCTTATTTTGGAATTCTAATGACTTGGAGACGATTATATGTGTTAGGGTTGTCATAAAAGTAAACCAAATGTCATCTCTAACCACACTCATTCCACAACATTTACACATTGAATCAAACTTGTAAAACGAACTGTGCATGCTTGTATTCTACTTTTAAGCTTATTCTTTGATTCTAAGCTAATTTTTGAATTCTAATGACATGGAAACGAACATATGTCTTAGGGTTGTCATAAAAGTAAACCAAATGCCATTTCTAGCCACACTCATTCCACAATATTCACACATTTGAATCAAACTTGTAAAACGAAGAGTGCATGCTTGTATTCTAATTTTGAGCTTATTTTCTTGATTCTACGCTTATTTTTGAATTCTAATGACTTGGAGACGATTATATGTGTTAGGGTTGTCATAAAAGTAAACCAAATGTCATTTCTAACCACACTCATAGCACAACATTCACACATTTGAATCAAACTTGTAAAACGAACTACGCATGCTTGTATTCTACTTTTGAGCTTATTCTTTGATTCTAAGCTTATTTTGGAATTCTAATGACATGGAGACGATTATATGTGTTAGAGTTCTCATAAAAGTAAACCAAATGTCATTTCTAACAACTCTCATACCACAATATTCACATATTTGAATCAAATATGTAAAACGAACTGTGAATGCTTGTGTTATAATTTTAAGCTTATTCTTCGATGCTAAGCTTATTTTTGAATTCTAATGACATGGAGACGATTCTATGTGTTAGAGTTGTCATAAAAGTAAACCAAATGTCATTTCTAACCACACTCATAGCACAACATTCACACATTTGAATCAAACTTGTAAAACGAACTACGCATGCTTGTATTCTACTTTTGAGCTTATTCTTTGATTCTAAGCTTATTTTGGAATTCTAATGACATGGAGACGATTATATGTGTTAGGGTTGTCATAAAAGTAAACCAAATGTCATTTCTAACAACTCTCATTCCACAATATTCACATATTTGAATCAAACATGTAAAACGAACTGTGGATGCTTGTATTATAGTTTTAAGCTTATTCTTCGATTTTAAGCTTATTTTTGAATTCTAATGACATGGAGACGATTATATGTGTTAGAGTTGTCATAAATGTAAACCAAATGTCATATCTAACAACTCTCATTCCACAATATTCACATATTTGAATGAAATATGTAAAACGAACTGTGCATGCTTGTATTCTACTTCTCAGCTTATTTTTTGATTCTAAGCTTATTTTTGAATTCTAATGACATGGAAACGATCATATGTGTTAGGGTTGTCATAAAAGTAAACCAAATGTCATTTCTAACCACACTCATTCCACAACATTCACACATTTGAATCAAACTTGTAAACAAAACTGTGCATGCTTGTATTCTACTTTTGAGCTTATTCTTTGATTCTAAGCTTATTTTTGAATTCTAATGACTAGGAGACGATCATATGTGTTAGGGTTGTCACAAAAGTAAACCAAATGTCATTTCTAACCACCCTCATTCCGCAACATTCACACATTTGAATCAAACTTGTAAACAGAACTGTGCATGCTTGTATTCTACTTTTGAGCTTATTCTTTGATTCTAAGCTTATTTTTGAATTCTAATGACTTGGAGACGATCATATGTGTTAGGGTTATGATAAAAGTAAACCAAATGTCATTTCTAACCACACTCATTCCACAACATTCACACATTTGAATCAAACTTGTAAACAGAACTGTGCATGCTTGTATTCTACTTTTGAGCTTATTCTTTGATTCTAAGCTTATTTTTGAATTCTAATGACTAGGAGACGATCATATGTGTTAGGGTTGTCACAAAAGTAAACCAAATGTCATTTCTAACCACCCTTATTCCGCAACATTCACACATTTGAATCAAACTTGTAAATAGAACTGTGCATGCTTGTATTCTACTTTTGAGCTTATTCTTTTATTCAAAGCTTATTTTTGAATTCTAATGACTTGGAGACGATCATATGTGTTAGGGTTGTCATAAAAGTAAACCAAATGTCATTTCTAACCACACTCATTCCACAACATTTACACATTTGAATCAAACTTGTAAACAGAACTGTGCATGCTTGTATTCTACTTTTGAGCTTATTCTTTGATTCTAAGCTTATTTTTGAATTCTAATGACTTGGAGACGATTATATGTGTTAGGGTTGTCATAAAAGTAAACCAAATGTCATTTCTAACCACACTCATTCCACAACATTCACACATTTGAATCAAACTTGTAAAACGAACTACGCATGCTTGTATTCTACTTTTGAGCTTATTCTTTGATTCTAAGCTTATTTTGGAATTCTAATGACATGGAGACGATTATATGTGTTAGGGTTGTCATAAAATTAAACCAAATGTCATTTCTAACAACTCTCATTCTACAATATTCACATATTTGAATCAAACATGTAAAACGAACTGTGGATGCTTGTATTCTATTTTTAAGCTTATTCTTCGATTTTAAGCTTATTTTTGAATTCTAATGACATGGAGACGATTATATGTGTTAGAGTTGTCATAAAAGTAAACCAAATGTCATTTCTAACAACTCTCATACCACAATATTCACATATTTGAATCAAATATGTAAAACGAACTGTGAATGCTTGTGTTATAATTTTAAGCTTATTCTTCGATGCTAAGCTTATTTTTGAATTCTAATGACATGGAGACGATTCTATGTGTTAGAGTTGTCATAAAAGTAAACCAAATGTCATTTCTAACCACACTCATAGCACAACATTCACACATTTGAATCAAACTTGTAAAACGAACTACGCATGCTTGTATTCTACTTTTGAGCTTATTCTTTGATTCTAAGCTTATTTTGGAATTCTAATGACATGGAGACGATTATATGTGTTAGGGTTGTCATAAAAGTAAACCAAATGTCATTTCTAACAACTCTCATTCCACAATATTCACATATTTGAATCAAACATGTAAAACGAACTGTGGATGCTTGTATTCTAGTTTTAAGCTTATTCTTCGATTTTAAGCTTATTTTTGAATTCTAATGACATGGAGACGATTATATGTGTTAGAGTTGTCATAAAAGTAAACCAAATGTCATTTCTAACAACTCTCATTCCACAATATTCACATATTTGAATCAAACATGTAAAACGAACTGTCGATGCTTGTATTCTAGTTTTAAGCTTATTCTTCGATTTTAAGCTTATTTTGGAATTCTAATGACATGGAGACGATTATATGTGTTAGGATTGTCATAAAAGTAAACCAAATGTCATTTCTAACAACTCTCATTCCACAATATTCACATATTTGAATCAAACATGTAAAACGAACTGTGGATGCTTGTATTCTAGTTTTAAGCTTATTCTTCGATGTTAACCTTATTTTTGAATTCTAATGACTTGGAGACGATTATATGTGTTAGGGTTGTCATAAAAGTAAACCAAATGTCATTTCTAACCACACTCATAGCACAACATTCACACATTTGAATCAAACTTGTAAAACGAACTACGCATGCTTGTATTCTACTTTTGAGCTTATTCTTTGATTCTAAGCTTATTTTGGAATTCTAATGACATGGAGACGATTATATGTGTTAGAGTTGTCATAAAAGTAAACCAAATGTCATTTCTAACAACTCTCATACCACAATATTCACATATTTGAATCAAATATGTAAAACGAACTGTGAATGCTTGTGTTATAATTTTAAGCTTATTCTTCGATGCTAAGCTTATTTTTGAATTCTAATGACATGGAGACGATTCTATGTGTTAGAGTTGTCATAAAAGTAAACCAAATGTCATTTCTAACCACACTCATAGCACAACATTCACACATTTGAATCAAACTTGTAAAACGAACTACGCATGCTTGTATTCTACTTTTGAGCTTATTCTTTGATTCTAAGCTTATTTTGGAATTCTAATGACATGGAGACGATTATATGTGTTAGGGTTGTCATAAAAGTAAACCAAATGTCATTTCTAACAACTCTCATTCCACAATATTCACATATTTGAATCAAACATGTAAAACGAACTGTGGATGCTTGTATTATAGTTTTAAGCTTATTCTTCGATTTTAAGCTTATTTTTGAATTCTAATGACATGGAGACGATTATATGTGTTAGAGTTGTCATAAATGTAAACCAAATGTCATATCTAACAACTCTCATTCCACAATATTCACATATTTGAATGAAATATGTAAAACGAACTGTGCATGCTTGTATTCTACTTCTCAGCTTATTTTTTGATTCTAAGCTTATTTTTGAATTCTAATGACATGAAAACGATCATATGTGTTAGGGTTGTCATAAAAGTAAACCAAATGTCATTTCTAACCACACTCATTCCACAACATTCACACATTTGAATCAAACTTGTAAACAAAACTGTGCATGCTTGTATTCTACTTTTGAGCTTATTCTTTGATTCTAAGCTTATTTTTGAATTCTAATGACTAGGAGACGATCATATGTGTTAGGGTTGTCACAAAAGTAAACCAAATGTCATTTCTAACCACCCTCATTCCGCAACATTCACACATTTGAATCAAACTTGTAAACAGAACTGTGCATGCTTGTATTCTACTTTTGAGCTTATTCTTTGATTCTAAGCTTATTTTTGAATTCTAATGACTTGGAGACGATCATATGTGTTAGGGTTGTGATAAAAGTAAACCAAATGTCATTTCTAACCACACTCATTCCACAACATTCACACATTTGAATCAAACTTGTAAACAGAACTGTGCATGCTTGTATTCTACTTTTGAGCTTATTCTTTGATTCTAAGCTTATTTTTGAATTCTAATGACTAGGAGACGATCATATGTGTTAGGGTTGTCACAAAAGTAAACCAAATGTCATTTCTAACCACCCTTATTCCGCAACATTCACACATTTGAATCAAACTTGTAAATAGAACTGTGCATGCTTGTATTCTACTTTTGAGCTTATTCTTTTATTCAAAGCTTATTTTTGAATTCTAATGACTTGGAGACGATCATATGTGTTAGGGTTGTCATAAAAGTAAACCAAATGTCATTTCTAACCACACTCATTCCACAACATTTACACATTTGAATCAAACTTGTAAACAGAACTGTGCATGCTTGTATTCTACTTTTGAGCTTATTCTTTGATTCTAAGCTTATTTTTGAATTCTAATGACTTGGAGACGATTATATGTGTTAGGGTTGTCATAAAAGTAAACCAAATGTCATTTCTAACCACACTCATTCCACAACATTCACACATTTGAATCAAACTTGTAAAACGAACTACGCATGCTTGTATTCTACTTTTGAGCTTATTCTTTGATTCTAAGCTTATTTTGGAATTCTAATGACATGGAGACGATTATATGTGTTAGGGTTGTCATAAAATTAAACCAAATGTCATTTCTAACAACTCTCATTCTACAATATTCACATATTTGAATCAAACATGTAAAACGAACTGTGGATGCTTGTATTCTATTTTTAAGCTTATTCTTCGATTTTAAGCTTATTTTTGAATTCTAATGACATGGAGACGATTATATGTGTTAGAGTTGTCATAAAAGTAAACCAAATGTCATTTCTAACAACTCTCATACCACAATATTCACATATTTGAATCAAATATGTAAAACGAACTGTGAATGCTTGTGTTATAATTTTAAGCTTATTCTTCGATGCTAAGCTTATTTTTGAATTCTAATGACATGGAGACGATTCTATGTGTTAGAGTTGTCATAAAAGTAAACCAAATGTCATTTCTAACCACACTCATAGCACAACATTCACACATTTGAATCAAACTTGTAAAACGAACTACGCATGCTTGTATTCTACTTTTGAGCTTATTCTTTGATTCTAAGCTTATTTTGGAATTCTAATGACATGGAGACGATTATATGTGTTAGGGTTGTCATAAAAGTAAACCAAATGTCATTTCTAACAACTCTCATTCCACAATATTCACATATTTGAATCAAACATGTAAAACGAACTGTGGATGCTTGTATTCTAGTTTTAAGCTTATTCTTCGATTTTAAGCTTATTTTTGAATTCTAATGACATGGAGACGATTATATGTGTTAGAGTTGTCATAAAAGTAAACCAAATGTCATTTCTAACAACTCTCATTCCACAATATTCACATATTTGAATCAAACATGTAAAACGAACTGTCGATGCTTGTATTCTAGTTTTAAGCTTATTCTTCGATTTTAAGCTTATTTTGGAATTCTAATGACATGGAGACGATTATATGTGTTAGGATTGTCATAAAAGTAAACCAAATGTCATTACTAACAACTCTCATTCCACAATATTCACATATTTGAATCAAACATGTAAAACGAACTGTGGATGCTTGTATTCTAGTTTTAAGCTTATTCTTCGATGTTAACCTTATTTTTGAATTCTAATGACTTGGAGACGATTATATGTGTTAGGGTTGTCATAAAAGTAAACCAAATGTCATTTCTAACCACACTCATAGCACAACATTCACACATTTGAATCAAACTTGTAAAACGAACTACGCATGCTTGTATTCTACTTTTGAGCTTATTCTTTGATTCTAAGCTTATTTTGGAATTCTAATGACATGGAGACGATTATATGTGTTAGGGTTGTCATAAAAGTAAACGAAATGTCATTTCTAACCACACTCATAGCACAACATTCACACATTTGAATCAAACTTGTAAAACGAACTACGCATGCTTGTATTCTACTTTTGAGCTTATTCTTTGATTCTAAGCTTATTTTGGAATTCTAATGACATGGAGACGATTATATGTGTTAGGGTTGTCATAAAAGTAAACCAAATGTCATTTCTAACCACACTCATAGCACAACATTCACACATTTGAATCAAACTTGTAAAACGAACTACGCATGCTTGTATTCTACTTTTGAGCTTATTCTTCGATTTTAAGCTTATTTTTGAATTCTAATGACATGGAGACGATTATCTGTGTTAGAGTTGTCATAAAATTAAACCAAATGTCATTTCTAACAACTCTCATTCCACAATATTCACATATTTGAATCAAACATGTAAAACGAACTGTGGATGCTTGTATTCTATTTCTAAGCTTATGCTTCGATTTTAAGCTTATTTTTGAATTCTAATGACATGGAGACGATTATATGTGTTAGAGTTGTCATAAAAGTAAACCAAATGTCATTTCTAACCACACTCATAGCACAACATTCACACATTTGAATCAAACTTGTAAAACGAACTACGCATGCTTGTATTCTACTTTTGAGCTTATTTTTCGATTTTAAGCTTATTTTTGAATTCTAATGACATGGAGACGATTATATGTGTTAGAGTTGTCATAAAAGTAAACCAAATGTCATATCTAACAACTCTCATTCCACAATATTCACATATTTGAATCAAACATGTAAAACGAACTGTGGATGCTTGTATTCTATTTCTAAGTTTATGCTTCGATGCTAAGCTTATTTTTGAATTCTAATGACATGGAGACGATTCTATGTGTTAGAGTTGTCATAAAAGTAAACCAAATGTCATTTCTAACGACTCTCATTCCACAATATTCACATATTTGAATCAAACATGTAAAACGAACTGTGGATGCTTGTATTATAGTTTTAAGCTTATTCTTCGATTCTAAGCTTATTTTTGAATTCTAATGACATGGAGACGATTATATGTGTTAGGGTTGTCATAAAAGTAAACCAAATGTCATTTCTAAAAACTCTCATTCCACAATATTCACATATTTGAATCAAACATGTAAAACGAACTGTGGATGCTTGTATTCTAGTTTTAAGCTTATTCTTCGATTTTAAGCTTATTTTTGAATTCTAATGACATAGAGACTATTATATGTGTTAGAGTTGTCATAAAAGTAAACCAAATGTCATTTCTAACAACTATCATTCCACAATATTCACATATTTGAATCAAATATGTAAAACGAACAGTGAATGCTTGTATTATAGTTTTAAGCTTATTCTTCGATTCTAAGCTTATTTTTGAATTCTAATGACATGCAGACGATTCTATGTGTTAGATTTGTCATAAAAGTAAACCAAATGTCATTTCTAACCACACTCATAGCACAACATTCACACATTTGAATCAAACTTGTAACACGAACTACGCATGCTTGTATTCTACTTTTGAGCTTATTCTTTGATTCTAAGCTTATTTTGGAATTCTAATGACATGGAGACGATTATATGTGTTAGGGTTGTCATAAAAGTAAACCAAATGTCATTTCTAACCACACTTATAGCACAACATTCACACATTTGAATCAAACTTGTAAAACGAACTACGCATGCTTGTATTCTACTTTTGAGCTTATTCTTTGATTCTAAGCTTATTTTGGAATTCTAATGACATGGAGACGATTATATGTGTTAGGGTTGTCATAAAAGTAAACCAAATGTCATTTCTAACAACTCTCATTCCACAATATTCACATATTTGATTCAAACATGTAAAACGAACTGTGGATGCTTGTATTCTAGTTTTAAGCTTATTCTTCGATTTTAAGCTTATTTTTGAATTCTAATGACATAGAGACGATTATATGTGTTAGAGTTGTCATAAAAGTAAACCAAAGGTCATTTCTAACAACTCTCATTCCACAATATTCACATATTTGAATCAAACATGTAAAACGAACTGTCGATGCTTGTATTCTAGTTTTAAGCTTATTCTTCGATTTTAAGCTTATTTTGGAATTCTAATGACATGGAGACGATTGTATGTGTTAGGATTGTCATAAAAGTAAACCAAAGGTCATTTCTAACAACTCTCATTCCACAATATTCACATATTTGAATCAAACATGTAAAACGAACTGTGGATGCTTGTATTCTAGTTTTAAGCTTATTCTTCGATGTTAACCTTATTTTTGAATTCTAATGACTTGGAGACGATTATATGTGTTAGGGTTGTCATAAAAGTAAACCAAATGTCATTTCTAACCACACTCATAGCACAACATTCACACATTTGAATCAAACTTGTAAAACGAACTACGCATGCTTGTATTCTACTTTTGAGCTTATTCTTTGATTCTAAGCTTATTTTGGAATTCTAATGACATGGAGACGATTATATGTGTTAGGGTTGTCATAAAAGTAAACCAAATGTCATTTCTAACCACACTCATAGCACAACATTCACACATTTGAATCAAACTTGTAAAACGAACTACGCATGCTTGTATTCTACTTTTGAGCTTATTCTTTGATTCTAAGCTTATTTTGGAATTCTAATGACATGGAGACGATTATATGTGTTAGGGTTGTCATAAAAGTAAACCAAATGTCATTTCTAACAACTCTCATTCCACAATATTCACATATTTGAATCAAACATGTAAAACGAACTGTGGATGCTTGTATTCTAGTTTTAAGCTTATTCTTCGATTTTAAGCTTATTTTTGAATTCTAATGACTTGGAGACGATTATATGTGTTAGGGTTGTCATAAAAGTAAACGAAATGTCATTTCTAACCACACTCATAGCACAACATTCACACATTTGAATCAAACTTGTAAAACGAACTACGCATGCTTGTATTCTACTTTTGAGCTTATTCTTTGATTCTAAGCTTATTTTGGAATTCTAATGACATGGAGACGATTATATGTGTTAGGGTTGTCATAAAAGTAAACCAAATGCCATTTCTAACCACACTCATAGCACAACATTCACACATTTGAATCAAACTTGTAAAACGAACTACGCATGCTTGTATTCTACTTTTGAGCTTATTCTTTGATTCTAAGCTTATTTTGGAATTCTAATGACATGGAGACGATTATATGTGTTAGAATTGTCATAAAAGTAAACCAAATGTCATTTCTAAAAACTCTCATTCCACAATATTCACATATTTGAATCAAACATGTAAAACGAACTGTGGATGCTTGTATTCTAGTTTTAAGCTTATTCTTCGATTTTAAGCTTATTTTTGAATTCTAATGACATGGAGACGATTATATGTGTTAGAGTTGTCATAAAAGTAAACCAATTGTCATTTCTAACAACTCTCATTCCACAATATTCACATATTTGAATCAAATATGTAAAACGAACAGTGAATGCTTGTATTATAGTTTTAAGCTTATTCTTCGATTCTAAGCTTATTTTTGAATTCTAATGGCATGGAGACGATTCTATGTGTTAGAGTTGTCATAAAAGTAAACCAAATGTCATTTCTAACCACACTCATAGCACAACATTCACACATTTGAATCAAACTTGTAACACGAATTACGCATGCTTGTATTCTACTTTTGAGCTTATTCTTTGATTCTAAGCTTATTTTGGAATTCTAATGACTAGGAGACGATTATATGTGTTAGGGTTGTCATAAAAGTAAACCAAATCTCATTTCTAACCACACTCATAGCACAACATTCACACATTTGAATCAAACTTGTAAAACGAACTACGCATGCTTGTATTCTACTTTTGAGCTTATTCTTCGATTTTAAGCTTATTTTTGAATTCTAATGACATGGAGACGATTATATGTGTTAGAGTTGTCATAAAAGTAAACCAAATGTCATTTCTAACAACTCTCATTCCACAATATTCACATATTTGATTCAAACATGTAAAACGAACTGTGGATGCTTGTATTCTAGTTTTAAGCTTATTCTTCGATTTTAAGCTTATTTTTGAATTCTAATGACATAGAGACGATTATATGTGTTAGAGTTGTCATAAAAGTAAACCAAATGTCATTTCTAACAACTCTCATTCCGCAATATTCACATATTTGAATCAAACATGTAAAACGAACTGTGGATGCTTGTATTCTAGTTTTAAGCTTATTCTTCGATTTTAAGCTTATTTTTGAATTCTAATAACATGGAGATGATTACATGTGTTAGAGTTGTCATAAAAGTAAACCAAATGTCATTTCTAACAACTCTCATTCCACAATATTCACATATTTGAATCAAACATGTGAAACGAACTGTGGATGCTTGTATTCTAGTTTTAAGATTATTCTTCGATTTTAAGCTTATTTTTGAATTCTAATAACATGGAGATGATTACATGTGTTAGAGTTGTCATAAAAGTAAACCAAATGTCATTTCTAACAACTCTCATTCCACAATATTCACATATTTGAATCAAACATGTGAAACGAACTGTGGATGCTTGTATTCTATTTTTAAGCTTATTCTTCGATTTTAAGCTTATTTTTGAATTGTAATAACATGGAGATGATTACATGTGTTAGAGTTGTCATAAAAGTAAACCAAATGTCATTTCTAACAACTCTCATTCCACAATATTCACATATTTGAATCAAACATGTAAAACGAACTGTGGATGCTTGTATTCTATTTTTAAGCTTATTCTTCGATTTTAAGCTTATTTTTGAATTCTAATGACATGGAGACGATTATATGTGTTAGAGTTGTCATAAAAGTAAACCAAATGTCATTTCTAACCACACTCATAGCACAACATTCACACATTTGAATCAAACTTTTAAAACGAACTACGCATGCTTGTATTCTACTTTTGAACTTATTCTTTGATTCTAAGCTTATTTTTGAATTCTAATGACATGGAGACGATTCTATGTGTTAGAGTTGTCATAAAAGTAAACCAAATGTCAATTCTAACCACACTCATACCACAACATTCACACATTTGAATCAAACTTGTAAACGAACTACGCATGCTTGTATTCTACTTTTCAGCTTATTCTTTGATTCTAAGCTTATTTTGGAATTCTAATGACATGGAGACGATTATATGTGTTAGAGTTGTCATAAAAGTAAACCAAATGTCATTTCTAACAACTCTCATTCCACAATATTCACATATTTGAATCAAACATGTAAGCCGAACTGTGGATGCTTGTATTCTAGTTTTAAGCTTATTCTTCGATTTTAAGCTTATTTTTGAATTCTAATGACATGGAGACGATTATATGTGTTATAGTTGTCATAAAAGTAAACCAAATGTCATTTCTAACAACTCTCATTCCACAATATTCACATATTTGAATCAAACATGTAAAACGAACTGTGGATGCTTGTATTCTATTTTTAAGCTTATGCTTCGATTTTAAGCTTATTTTTGAATTCTAATGACATGGAGACGATTATATGTGTTAGAGTTGTCATAAAAGTAAACCAAATGTCATTTCTAACAACTCTCATTCCACAATATTCACATATTTGAATCAAACATGTAAAACGAACTGTGGATGCTTGTATTCTAGTTTTAAGCTTATTCTTCGATTTTAAGCTTATTTTTGAATTCTAATGACATGGAGACGATTATATGTGTTAGAGTTGTCATAAAAGTAAACCAAATGTCATTTCTAACAACTCTCATTCCACAATATTCACATATTTGAATCAAACATGTAAAACGAACAGTGAATGCTTGTATTATAGTTTTAAGCTTATTTCTTCGATTCTAAGCTTATTTTTGAATTCTAATGACATGGAGACGATTATATGTGTTAGAGTTGTCATAAAAGCAAACCAAATGTCATTTCTAACAACTCTCATTCCACAATATTCACATATTTGAATCAAATATGTAAAACGAACAGTGAATGCTTGTATTATAGTTTTAAGCTTATTCTTCGATTCTAAGCTTATTTTTGAATTCTAATGACATGGAGACGATTCTATGTGTTAGAGTTGTCATAAAAGTAAACCAAATGTCATTTCTAACCACACTCATAGCACAACATTCACACATTTGAATCAAACTTGTAAAACGAACTGTGGATGCTTGTATTCTAGTTTTAAACTTATTCTTCGATTTTAAGCTTATTTTTGAATTCTAATGACATCGAGACGATTATATGTGTTAGAGTTGTCATAAAAGTAAACCAAATGTCATTTCTAATAACTCTCATTCCACAATATTCACATATTTGAATCAAACATGTATAACGAACTGTGGATGCTTGTATTCTAGTTTTAAGCTTATTCTTCGATTTTAAGCTTATTTTTGAATTCTAATGACATGGACACGATTATATGTGTTAGGGTTGTCATAAAAGTAAACCAAATGTCATTTCTAAAAACTCTCATTCCACAATATTCACATATTTGAATCAAAGATGTAAAACGAACTGTGGATGCTTGTATTCTAGTTTTAAGCTTATTCTTCAATTTTAAGCTTATTTTTGAATTCTAATGACATGGAGACGATTATATGTGTTAGAGTTGTCATAAAAGTAAACCAAATGTCATTTCTAACAACTCTCATTCCACAATATTCACATATTTGAATCAAACATGTGAAACGAACTGTGGATGCTTGTATTTTAGTTTTAAGCTTATACTTTGATTCTAAGCTTATTTTTGAATTCTAATGACATGGAGACGATTATATGTGTTAGGTTTGTCATAAAAGTAAACCAAATGTCATTTCTAAAAACTCTCATTCCACAATATTCACATATTTGAATCAAATATGTAAAATGAACAGTGAATGCTTGTATTATAGTTTTAAGCTTATTCTTCGATTCTAAGCTTATTTTTGAATTCTAATGACATGGAGACGATTCTATGTGTTATAGTTGTCATAAAAGTAAACCAAATGTCATTTCTAACCACATTCACACCACAACATTCACACATTTGAATCAAACTTGAAAAACGAACTACGCATGCTTGTATTGTACTTTTGAGCTTATTCTTTGATTCTAAGCTTATTTTGGAATTCTAATGACATGGAGACGATTATATGTGTTAGGGTTGTCATAAAAGTAAACCAAATGTCATTTTTAACAACTCTTATTCCACAATATTCACATATTTGAATCAAACATGGAAAACGAACTGTGGATGCTTGTATTCTAGTTTTAAGCTTATTCTTCGATTTTAAGCTTATTTTTGAATTCTAATGACATGGAGACGATTATATGTGTTAGAGTTGTCATAAAAGTAAACCAAATGTCATTTCTAACAACTCTCATTCCACAATATTCACATATTTGAATCAAATATGTAAAACGAACTGTGAATGCTTGTATTATAGTTTTAAGCTTATTCTTCGATGCTAAGCTTATTTTTGAATTCTAATGACATGGAGACGATTCTATGTGTTAGAGTAGTCATAAAAGTAAACCAAATGTCATTTCTAACAACTCTCATTCCACAATATTCACATATTTGAATCAAACATGTAAAACGAACTGTGGATGCTTGTATTCTAGTTTTAAACTTATTATTCGATTTTAAGCTTATTTTTGAATTCTAATGACATGGAGACGATTATATGTGTTAGGTTTGTCATAAAAGTAAACCAAATGTCATTTCTAAAAACTCTCATTCCACAATATTCACATATTTGAATCAAAGATGTAAAACGAACTGTGGATGCTTGTATTCTAGTTTTAAGCTTATTCTTCAATTTTAAGCTTATTTTTGAATTCTAATGACATGGAGACGATTATATGTGTTAGAGTTGTCATAAAAGTAAACCAAATGTCATTTCTAACAACTCTCATTCCACAATATTCACATATTTGAATCAAACATGTAAAACGAACTGTGGATGCTTGTATTCTAGTTTTAAACTTATTCTTCGATTTTAAGCTTATTTTTGAATTCTAATGACATGGAGACGATTATATGTCTTAGAGTTGTCATAAAAGTAAACCAAATGTCATTTCTAACTACTCTCATTCCACAATATTCACATATTTGAATCAAATATGTAAAACGATCTGTGAATGCTTGTATTATAGTTTTAAGTTTATTCTTCGATTCTAAGCTTATTTTTGAATTCTAATGACATGGAGACGATTCTATGTGTTAGAGTTGTCATAAAAGTAAACCAAATGTCATTTCTAACCACACTCATACCACAACATTCACACATTTGAATCAAACTTGTAAAACGAACTACGCATGCTTGTATTCTACTTTTGAGCTTATTCTTTGATTCTATGCTTATTTTGGAATTCTAATGACATGGAGACGATTATATGTGTTAGGGTTGTCATAACAGTAAACCAAATGTCATTTCTAACAAATGTCATTCCACAATATTCACATATTTGAATCAAACATGTAAAACGAACTGTGGATGCTTGTATTCTAGTTTTAAGCTTATTCTTCGATTTTAAGCTTATTTTTGAATTCCAATGACATGGAGACGATTATATTTGTTAGAGTTGTCATAAAAGTAAACCAAATGTCATTTCTAACAACTCTCATTCCACAATATTCACATATTTGAATCAAACATGTAAAACGAACTGTGGATGCTTGTATTCTATTTTTAAGTTTATGCTTCGATTTTAAACTTATTTTTGAATTCTAATGACATGGAGACGATTATATGAGTTAGAGTTGTCATAAAAGTAAACCAAATGTAATGTCTAACAACTCTCATTCCACAATATTCACATATTTGAATCAAACATGTAAAACGAACTGTGGATGCTTGTATTCTATTTTTAAGTTTATGCTTCGATTTTAAACTTATTTTTGAATTCTAATGACATGGAGACGATTATATTTGTTAGAGTTGTCATAAAAGTAAACCAAATGTCATTTCTAACAACTCTCATTCCACAATATTCACATATTTGAATCAAACATGTAAAACGAACTGTGGATGCTTGTATTCTATTTTTAAGTTTATGCTTCGATTTTATGCTTATTTTTGAATTCTAATGACATGAAGAAGGTTATATGTGTTAGAGTTGTCATTAAAGTAAACAAAATGTCATTTCTAATAACTCTCATTCCACAATATTCACATATTTAAATCAAATATGTAAAACGAACAGTGAATGCTTGGATTATAGTTTTAAACTTATTCTTCGATTCTAAGCTTATTTTTGAATTCTAATGACATAGAGACGATTCTATGTGTTAGAGTTGTCATAAAAGTAAACCAAATGTCTTTTCTAACCACACTCATACCACAACATTCACACATTTGAATCAAACTTGTAAAACGAACTACGCATGCTTGTATTCAACTTTTGAGCTTATTCTTTGATTCTAAGTTTATTTTGGAATTCTAATGACATGGAGACGATTATATGTGTTAGGGTTGTCATAAAAGTAAACCAAATGTCGTTTCTAACAACTCTCATTCCACAATATTCACATATATGAATCAAACATGTATAACGAACTATGGATGCTTGTATTCTAGTTTTAAGGTTATTCTTCGATTCTAAGCTTATTTTTTAATTCTAATGACATGGAGACGATTATATGTGTTATAGTTGTCATAAAAGTAAACGAAATGTCATTTCTAACAACACTCATTCCACAACATTCACACATTTGAATCAAACTTGTAAACCGAACTACGCACGCTTGTGTTCTAGTTTTGAGCTTATTATTCAATTCTAAGCTTATTTTTGAATTCTAATGACATGGAGACGATTATATGTGTTAGGGTTGTCATAAAAGTAAACCAAATGTTCTTTCATACCACACTCATACCACAACATTCATACATTTGAATCAAACTTGTAAAACAAACTCTGCATGCCTGTATCCTAGTTTTACGCTTATTATTCGATTCTAAGCTTATTTTTGAAATCTAATGACATGGAGACGATTATATGTGTTTGAGTGGTCATAAAAGTAATCCAAATGTCATTTCTAACAACACTCATTCCACAACATTCACTCATTTGAATCAAATTGTAAAACAAACTGTGCATGCTTGTATCCTAGTTTTAAACTTATTATTCGATTCTAAGCTTATTTTTGAAATCTAATGACATGGAGACGATTATGTGTTTGAGTGGTCATATAAGTAATCCAAATATCATTTCTAACAACACTCATACCACAACATTCACACATTTGAATCAAACTTGTAAAACGAACTACGCATGCTTGTATTCTACTTTTGAGCTTATTCTTTGATTCTAAGCTTATTTTGGAATTCTAATGACATGGAGACGATTATATGTGTTAGGGTTGTCATAAAAGTAAACCAAATGTCATTTCTAACAACACTCATTCCACAACATTCACACATTTGAATCAAACTTGTAAACCGAACTACGCATGCTTGTGTTCTAGTTTTGAGCTTATTCTTCAATTCTAAGCTTATTTTTGAATTCTGATGACATGGAGACGATTATATGTGTTAGGGTTGTCATAAAAGTAAACCAAATGTACTTTCTTACCACACTCATACCACAACATTCATACATTTGAATCAAACTTGTAAAACAAACTGTGCATGCTTGTATCCTAGTTTTAAGCTTATTCTTCGATTCTAAGATTATTTTTGAATTCTAATGACATGGAGATGATTATATGTGTTAGGGTTGTCATAAAAGTAAACCAAATGTCATTTCTAACCACACTCATTCCACAACATTCACACATTTGAATCAAAGTTGTAAAACAAACTCTGCATGCTTGTATCCTAGTTTTAAGGTTATTATTCGATTCTAAGCTTATTTTTGAAATCTAATGACATGGAGACGATTATATGTGTTTGAGTGGTCATAAAAGTAATCCAAATGTCATTACTAACAACACTCATTCCACAACATTCACTCATTTGAATCAAACTTGTAAAACAAACGGTGCAGGCTTGTATCCTAGTTTTAAACTTATTATTCGATTCTAAGCTTATTTTTGAAATCTAACGACATGGAGACGATTATGTGATTGAGTGGTCATAAAAGTAATCCAAATGTCATTTCTAACAACACTCATTCCACAACATTCACACATTTGAATCAAACTTGTAAACCGAACTGCGCATGCTTGTATTCTAGTTTTGAGCTTATTTTTTGATTCTAAGCTTATTTTTGAATTCAAATGACATGGAGAGGATTATTTGTGTTAGGGTTGTTATAAAAGTAAACCAAATGTCATTTCTAACCACACTCATACCACAACATTCACACATTTGAATTAAACTTGTAAAACAAACTGTGCATGCTTGTATCCAAGTTTTAAGCTTATTCTTCGATTCTAAGCTTATTTTTAAATTCTAATGACATGGAGATGATTATATGTGTTATATTTGTCATAAAAGTAAACCAGATATAATTTCTAACCACACTCATACCACAACATTCACACATTTCAATCAAACTTGTAAAACAAACTGTGCATGCTTGTATCGTAGTTTTAAGCTTATTCTTCGATTCTAAGCTTATTTTTGAATTCTAATGACCTGGAGACGATTATATGTGTTGGGGTTGCCATAAAAGTAAACCAAATGTCATCTCTAACCACACTCATTCCATAATATTCACCCATTTGAATCAAACTTGTAAAACAAACTGTGCATGCTTGTATCCTAATTTTAAGCTTATTATTCGATTCTAAGCTTATTTTTGAAATCTAATGACATGGAGACGATTATATGTGTTTGAGTGGTCATAAAAGTAAACCAAATGTCATTTCTAACCACACTCATTCCACAATATTCACACATTTAAATCAAAGTTGTAAAACAAACTGTGCATGCTTGTATCCTAGTTTTAAGCTTATTATTCGATTCTAAGCTTATTTTTGAATTCAAATGACATGGAGTCGATTATATGTGTTTGAGGGGTCTTAAAAGTAATCCAAATGTCATTTCTAACAACACTCATTCCACAACATTCACACATTTGAATCAAACTTGTAAAACAAATTGTGCATGCTTGTATCCTAGTTTTAAGCTTATTATTCGATTCTAAGCTTATTTTTGAAATCTAATGACATGGAGACGATTATGTGTTTGAGTGGTCATAAAAGTAATCCAAATGTCATTTCTAACAACACTCATTCCACAACATTCACACATTTGAATCAAACTTGTAAACCGAACTGCGCATGCTTGTATTCTAGTTTTGAGCTTATTTTTGAATTCTAATGACATAGAGACGATTATATGTGTTAGGGTTGTCATAAAACTAAACCAAATGTCATTTCTAACAACTCTCATTCCACAATTCACATATTTGAATCAAACATGTAAAACGAACTGTGGATGCTTGTATTCTATTTTTAAGCTTATGCTTCGATTTTAAGCTTATTTTTGAATTCTAATGACATGGAGACGATTATATGTGTTAGAGTTGTCATAAAAGTAAACCAAATGTCATTTCTAATAACTCTCATTCCACAATATTCACATATTTGAATCAAACATGTAAAACGAACTGTGGATGCTTGTATTCTAGTTTTAAGCTTATTCTTCGATTTTAGCTTATTTTTGAATTCTAATGACATGGAGACGATTATATGTGTTAGGGTTGTCATAAAAGTAAACCAAATGTCATTTCTAAAAACTCTCATTCCACAATATTCACATATTTGAATCAAACATGTAAATTAAACTGTGGATGCTTGTATTCTAGTTTTAAGCTTATTCTTCGATTTTAAGCTTATTTTTGAATTCGAATGACATGGAGACGATTATATGTGATAGAGTTGTCATAAAAGTAAACCAAATGTCATTTCTAACAACTCTCATTCCACAATATTCACATATTTGAATCAAACATGTAAAACGAACTATGGATGCTTGTATTCTAGTTTTAAACTTATTCTTCGATTTTAAGCTTATTTTTGAATTCTAATGACATGGAGACGATTATATTTGTTATAGTTGTCATAAAAGTAAACCAAATGTCATTTCTAACAACTCTTATTCCACAATATTCACACATTTGAATCAAACATGTAAAACGAACTGTGGATGCTTGTATTCTATTTTTAAGTTTATGCTTCGATTTTAAACTTATTTTTGAATTCTAATGACATGGAGACGATTATATGAGTTAGAGTTGTCATAAAAGTAAACCAAATGTAATTTCTAACAACTCTCATTCCACAATATTCAGATATTTGAATCAAACATGTAAAACGAACTGTGGATGCCTGTATTCTAGTTTAAAGCTTATTCTTCTATTTTAAGCTTATTTTTGAATTCTAATGACATGAAGAAGATTATATGTGTTAGAGTTGTCATAAAAGTAAACCAAATGTCATTTCTAACAACTCTCATTCCACAATATTCACATATGTAAATCAAATATGTAAAACGAACAGTGAATGCTTGGATTATAGTTTTAAGCTTATTCTTCGATTCTAAGCTTATTTTTGAATTCTCATGACATGGAGACGATTCTATGTGTTAGAGTTGTCATAAAAGTAAACCAAATGTCATTTCTAACCACACTCATACCACAACATTCACACATTTGAATCAAACTTGTAAAACGAACCACGCATGCTTGTATTCAACTTTTGAGCCTATTCTTTGATTCTAAGCTTATTTTGGAATTCTAATGACATGGAGACGATTATATGTGTTAGGGTTGTCATAAAAGTAAACCAAATGTCGTTTCTAACAACTCTCATTCCACAATATTCACATATATGAATCAAACATGTAAAACGAACTATGGATGGTTGTATTCTAGTTTTAAGGTTATTCTTCGATTCTAAGCTTATTTTTTAATTCTAATGACATGGAGACGATTATATGTGTTATAGTTGTCATTAAAGTAAACCAAATGTCATTTCTAACAACACTCATTCCACAACATTCACACATTTGAATCAAACTTGTAAACCGAACTACGCATGCTTGTGTTCTAGTTTTGAGCTTATTCTTCAATTCTAAGCTTATTTTTGAATTCTAATGACATGGAGACGATTATATGTGTTAGAGTTGTCATAAAAGTCAACCAAATGTCATTTCTAACCACACTCATTCCACAACATTCACACATTTGAATCAAAGTTGTAAAACAAACTCTGCATGCTTGTATCCTAGTTTTAAGCTTATTATTCGATTCGAAACTTATTTTTGAAATCTAATGACATGGAGACGATTATATGTGTTTGAGTGGTCATAAAAGTAATCCAAATGTCATTTCTAACAACACTCATTCCACAATATTCACTAATTTGAATCAAACTTGTAAAACAAACTGTGCATGCTTGTATCCTAGTTTTAAACTTATTATTCGATTCTAAGCTTATTTTTGAAATCTAATGACATGGAGACGATTATGTGTTTGAGTGGTCATAAAAGTAATCCAAATGTCATTTCTAACAACACTCATTCCACAACATTCACACATTTGAATCAAACTTGTAAACCGAACTGCGCATGCTTGTATTCTAGTTTTGAGCTTATTCTTTGATTCTAAGCTTATTTTTGAATTCTAATGACATGGAGACGATTATATGTGTTAGGGTTGTCATAAAAGTAAACCAAATGTCGTTTCTAACAATTCTCATTCCACAATATTCACATATTTGAATCAAACATGTAAAACAAACAGTGGATGCTTGTATTCTAGTTTTAAGCTTATTCATTGATTCTAAGCTTATTTTTTAATTCTAATGACATGGAGATGATTATATGTGTTATAGTTGTCATAAAAGTAAACCAAATGTCATTTCTAACCACACTCATACCACAACATTCACACATTTGAATCAAACTTGTAAAACAAACTGTGCATGCTTCTATCCTAGTTTTAAGCTTATTCTTCGATTCTAAGCTTATTTTTGAACTCTAATGACATGGAGACGATTATATGTGTTAGAGTTGTCATAAAAGTAAACCAAATGTCATTTCTAACAACTCTCATTCCACAATATTCATATATTTGAATCAAACATGTAAAACGAACTGTGGATGCTTGTATTCTAGTTTTAAGCTTATTCTTCGATTTTAGCTTATTTTTGAATTCTAATGACATGGAGACGATTATATGTGTTAGGGTTGTCATAAAAGTAAACCAAATGTCATTTCTAAAAACTCTCATTCCACAATATTCACATATTTGAATCAAACATGTAAATTAAACTGTGGATGCTTGTATTCTAGTTTTAAGCTTATTCTTCGATTTTAAGCTTATTTTTGAATTCGAATGACATGGAGACGATTATATGTGATAGAGTTGTCATAAAAGTAAACCAAATGTCATTTCTAACAACTCTCATTCCACAATATTCACATATTTGAATCAAACATGTAAAACGAACTATGGATGCTTGTATTCTAGTTTTAAACTTATTCTTCGATTTTAAGCTTATTTTTGAATTCTAATGACATGGAGACGATTATATTTGTTAGAGTTGTCATAAAAGTAAACCAAATGTCATTTCTAACAACTCTCATTCCACAATATTCACACATTTGAATCAAACATGTAAAACGAACTGTGGATGCTTGTATTCTATTTTTAAGTTTATGCTTCGATTTTAAACTTATTTTTGAATTCTAATGACATGGAGACGATTATATGAGTTAGAGTTGTCATAAAAGTAAACCAAATGTAATTTCTAACAACTCTCATTCCACAATATTCAGATATTTGAATCAAACATGTAAAACGAACTGTGGATGCCTGTATTCTAGTTTAAAGCTTATTCTTCGATTTTAAGCTTATTTTTGAATTCTAATGACATGAAGAAGATTATATGTGTTAGAGTTGTCATAAAAGTAAACCAAATGTCATTTCTAATAACTCTCATTCCACAATATTCACATATTTAAATCAAATATGTAAAACGAACAGTGAATGCTTGGATTATAGTTTTAAGCTTATTCTTCGATTCTAAGCTTATTTTTGAATTCTCATGACATGGAGACGATTCTATGTGTTAGAGTTGTCATAAAAGTAAACCAAATGTCATTTCTAACCACACTCATACCACAACATTCACACATTTGAATCAAACTTGTAAAACGAACCACGCATGCTTGTATTCAACTTTTGAGCCTATTCTTTGATTCTAAGCTTATTTTGGAATTCTAATGACATGGAGACGATTATATGTGTTAGGGTTGTCATAAAAGTAAACCAAATGTCGTTTCTAACAACTCTCATTCCACAATATTCACATATATGAATCAAACATGTAAAACGAACTATGGATGGTTGTATTCTAGTTTTAAGGTTATTCTTCGATTCTAAGCTTATTTTTTAATTCTAATGACATGGAGACGATTATATGTGTTATAGTTGTCATTAAAGTAAACCAAATGTCATTTCTAACAACACTCATTCCACAACATTCACACATTTGAATCAAACTTGTAAACCGAACTACGCATGCTTGTGTTCTAGTTTTGAGTTTATTCTTCAATTCTAAGCTTATTTTTGAATTCTAATGACATGGAGACGATTATATGTGTTAGAGTTGTCATAAAAGTAAACCAAATGTCATTTCTAACCACACTCATTCCACAACATTCACACATTTGAATCAAAGTTGTAAAACAAACTCTGCATGCTTGTATACTAGTTTTAAGCTTATTATTCGATTCGAAACTTATTTTTGAAATCTAATGACATGGAGACGATTATATGTGTTTGAGTGGTCATAAAAGTAATCCAAATGTCATTTCTAACAACACTCATTCCACAATATTCACTAATTTGAATCAAACTTGTAAAACAAACTGTGCATGCTTGTATCCTAGTTTTAAACTTATTATTCGATTCTAAGCTTATTTTTGAAATCTAATGACATGGAGACGATTATGTGTTTGAGTGGTCATAAAAGTAATCCAAATGTCATTTCTAACAACACTCATTCCACAACATTCACACATTTGAATCAAACTTGTAAACCGAACTGCGCATGCTTGTATTCTAGTTTTGAGCTTATTCTTTGATTCTAAGCTTATTTTTGAATTCTAATGACATGGAGACGATTATATGTGTTAGGGTTGTCATAAAAGTAAACCAAATGTCGTTTCTAACAATTCTCATTCCACAATATTCACATATTTGAATCAAACATGTAAAACAAACAGTGGATGCTTGTATTCTAGTTTTAAGCTTATTCATTGATTCTAAGCTTATTTTTTAATTCTAATGACATGGAGATGATTATATGTGTTATAGTTGTCATAAAAGTAAACCAAATGTCATTTCTAACCACACTCATACCACAACATTCACACATTTGAATCAAACTTGTAAAACAAACTGTGCATGCTTGTATCCTAGTTTTAAGCTTATTCTTCGATTCTAAGCTTATTTTTGAACTCTAATGACATGGAGACGATTATATGTGTTAGAGTTGTCATAAAAGTAAACCAAATGTCATTTCTAACAACTCTCATTCCACAATATTCATATATTTGAATCAAACATGTAAAACGAACTGTGGAAGCTTGTATTCTAATTTTAAGCTTATTCTTCGATTTTAAGCTTATTTTTGAAATCTAATAACATGGAGACGATTATATGTGTTTGAGTTGTCATAGAATTAAACCAAATGTCATTTCTAACAACTCTCATTCCACAATATTCACATATATGAATCAAACATGTAAAACGAACTATGGATGCTTGTATTCTAGTTTTAAGGTTATTCTTCGATTCTAAGCTTATTTTTTAATTATAATGACATGGAGACGATTATATGTGTTATAGTTGTCATAAAAGTAAACCAAATGTCATTTCTAACAACACTCATTCCACAACATTCACACATTTGAATCAAACTTGTAAACCGAACTACGCATGCTTGTGTTCTAGTTTTGAGCTTATTCTTCAATTCTAAGCTTATTTTTGAATTCTAATGACATGGAGACGATTATATGTGTTAGGGTTGTCATAAAAGTAAACCAAATGTACTTTCTTACCACACTCATACCACAATATTCATACATTTGAATCAAACTTGTAAAACAAACTGTGTATGGTTGTATCCTAGTTTTAAGCTTATTCTTCGATTCTAAGATTATTTTTGAATTCTAATGACATGGAGACGATTATATGTGTTAGGGTTGTCATAAAAGTAAACCAAATGTCATTTCTAACCACACTCATTCCACAACATTCACACATTTGAATCAAAGTTGTAAAACAAACTCTGCATGCTTGCATCCTAGTTTTAAGCTTATTATTCGATTCTAAGCTTATTTTTGAAATCTAATGACATGGAGACGATTATATGTGTTTGAGTGGTCGTAAAAGTAATCAAAATGTCATTACTAACAACACTCATTCCACAACATTCACTCATTTGAATCAAACTTGTAAAACAAACTCTGCATGCTTGTATCCTAGTTTTAAACTTATTATTCGATTCTAAGCTTAGTTTTGAAATCTAATGTCATGGAGACGATTATCTTTGTTATAGTTGTCATAAAAGTAAACCAAATGTCATTTCTAACCACACTCATACCACAACATTCACACATTTGAATCAAACTTGTAAAACAAACTCTGCACGCTTGTATCCTAGTTTTAAGCTTATTCTTCGATTCTAAGCTTATTTTTGAATTCTAATGACATGGAGATGATTATAGGTGTTATATTTTTCATTAAATTAAACCAGGTGTCATTTGTAACCACACTCATTCCACAACATTCACACATTTGAATCAAACATGTAAAACGAACTGTGCATGCTTGTATTCTAGTTTTTAAGCTTATTCTTCGATTCTAAGCTTATTTTTGAATTCTAATGACATGGAGACGATTATATGTGTTAGGGTTGTCATAAAAGTAAACCAAATGTCATTTCTAACCACACTCATACCACAACATTCACACATTTGAATCAAACTTGTAAAACTAACTGTGAATGCTTGTATCCTAGTTTTAAGCTTATTTTTCAATTCTAAGTTTATTTTTGAATTCTAATGACATGGAGACGATTATATGTGTTAGAGTGGTCATAAAAGTAAACCAAATGTCATTTCTAACCACACTCATACCACAACATTCACACATTTGAAACAAACTTGTAAAACGAACTATGCATCCTTGTATTCTACTTTTAAGCTTATTCTTCGATTCTAAGCTTATTTATGAATTCTAATGACATGGAGACGATTATATGTGTTAGGGTTGTCATCAAAGTAGACAAAATATCATTTCTACCCACACTCATTCCACAACATTCACACATTTCAATCAAACTTGTAAAACGAACTGTGCATGCTTGTATTCTTCTTTTGAGCTTATTCTTCGATTCTAAGCTTTCTTTTGAATTCTAATGACATGGAGACGATTATATGTGTTAGAGTTGTCACAAAAGTAAACCAAATGTCATTTCTAACCACACTCATACCACAACATTCACACATTTGAATCAAACTTGTAAAACAATCTGTGCATGCTTGTATCCTAGTTTTAAGCTTAGTTTTCGATTCTAAGCTTATTTTTTAATTTTAATGACATGGAGACGATTATATGTGTTATAGTGGTCATAAAAGTAAACCAAATGCCATTTCTAACCACACTCATACCACAACATTCACACACTTGAATCAAACATGTAAAACGAAATGTGCATGCTTGTATTCTAGTTTTAAGGTTATTCTTCGATTCTAAGCTTATTTTTTAATTTTAATGACATGGAGACGATTATATGTGTTATAGTTGTCATAAAAGTAAACCAAATGTCATTTCTAACCACACTCATTCCACAACATTCACACATTTGAATCAAACATGTAAAACGAACTGTGCATGCTTGTATTCTAGTTTTAAGCTTATTCTTCGATTCTAAGCTTATTTTTAATTTCTAATCACATGGAGACGATTATATGTGTTAGAGTTGTCATAAAAGTAAACCAAATGTCATTTCTAACCACACTCATACCACAACATTCACACATTTGAATCAAACTTGTAAAACTAACTGTGAATGCTTGTATCCTAGTTTTAAGCTTATTTTTCAATTCTAAGTTTATTTTTGAATTCTAATGACATGGAGACGATTATATGTGTTAGAGTGGTCATAAAAGTAAACCAAATGTCATTTCGAACCACACTCATACCACAACATTCACACATTCGAATCAAACTTGTAAAACGAACTATGCATCCTTGTATTCTACTTTTGAGCTTATTCTTTGATTCTAAGCTTATTTATGAATTCTAATGAGATGGACACGATTATATGTGTTAGGGTTGTCATCAAAGTAGACCAAATATCATTTCTACCCAAACTCATTCCACAACATTCACACATTTGAATCAAACTTGTAAAACGAACTGTTCATACTTGTATTCTACTTTTGGCCTTATTCTTTGATTTTAAGCTTATTTACGAATTCTAAAGACATGGACACGATTATATGTGTTCGGGTTGTCATCAAAGTAGACCAAATATCATTTCTACCCACACTCATTCCACAACATTCACACATTTCAATCAAACTTGTAAAACGAACTGTGTATGCTTGTATTCTACTTTTGAGCTTATTATTTGATTCTAAGCTTTCTTTTGAATTCTAATGACATGGAGACGATTATATGTGTTAGGGTTGTCATAAAAGTAAACCAAATGTCATTTCTAACCACACTCATACCACAACATTCACACACTTGAATCAAACATGTAAAACGAAATGTGCATGCTTGTATTCTAGTTTTAAGCTTATTCTTCGATTCTAAGCTTATTTTTTAATTTTAATGACATGGAGACGATTATATGTGTTATAGTTGTCATAAAAGTAAACCAAATGTCATTTCTAACCACACTCATTCCACAACATTCACACATTTGAATCAAACTTGTAAAACAAACTTTGCATGCTTGTATCTTAGTTTTTAAGCTTATTCTTGGATTCTAAACTTATTTTTGAATTCTAATGACATGGAGATGATAATATGTGTTAGGGTTGTCATAAAAGTAAATAAAATGTCATTTCTAACCACACTCATACCACAACATTCACACATTTGAATCAAACTTGTAAAACAAACTGTGCATGCTTGTATCCTAGTTTTAAGCTTCTTCTTCAATTCTAAGTTTATTTTTGAATTCTAATGACATGGAGACGATTATATGGGTTAGAGTGGTCATAAAAGTAAACCAAATGTCATTTCTAACCACACTCATACCACAACATTCACACATTTGAATCAAACTTGTAAAACAAACTATGCATGCTTGTATTCTACTTTGGAGATTATTCTTTGATTCTAAGCTTATTTATTAATTCTAATGACATTGACGAGATTATATGTGTTAGGGTTGTCATCAAAGTAGACTAAATATCATTTCTACCCACACTCATTCCACAACATTCACACCTTTGAATCAAACTTGTAAAACGAACTATGCATGCTTGTATTCTACTTTTGAGCTTATTCTTTGATTCTATACTTATTTTTGATTTCTAATGACATGGAGACGATTATATGTGTTAGAGTTGTCATAAAAGTAAACCAAATGTCGTTTATAACCACACTCATTCCACAACATTCACACATTTGAATCAAACTTGTAAAACGAACTGTGCATGCTTGTATTCTAGTTTTAAGCTTATTCTTCGATTCTAAGCTTATTTTTGAATTCTAATGACATGGAGAGGATTATATGTGTTAGGGTTGTCATAAAAGTAAACCAAATGTCATTTCTAACCACACTCATTCCACAACATTCACACATTTGAATCAAACTTGTAAAACGAACTATGCATGCTTGTATTCTACTTTTGAGCTTATTCTTTGATTCTAAGCTTATTTTTGAATTCTAATGACATGGAGACGATTATATGTGTAAGGGTTGTCATCAAAGTATACCAAATATCATTTCTACCCAAACTCATTCCACAACATTCACACATTTGAATCAAACTTGTAAAACGAACTGTTCATGCTTGTATTCTACTTTTGAGCTTATTCTTTGATTTTAAGCTTATTTACGAATTCTAATGACATGGACACGATTATATGTGTTAGGGTTGTCATCAAAGTAAACCAAATATCATTTCTACCCACTCTCATTCCACAACATTCACACATTTGAATCAAACTTGTAAAACGAACTGTGCCTGCTTGTATTATACTTTTGAGCTTATTCTTCGATTCTAAGCTTTCTTTTGAACTCTAATGACATGGAGACGATTATATGTGTTAGAGTTGTCATAAAAGTAAACCAAATGTCATTTATAACAACACTCATACCACAACATTCACACATTTGAATCAAACTTGTAAAACGAACTATGCATGCTTGTATTCTACTTTAAGGCTTATTCTTTGATTCTAAGCTTATTTTTGAATTCTAATGACATGGAGACGATTATATGTGTTAGGGTTGTCATAAAAGTAAACCTAATATCATTTCTACCCACACTCATTCCACAACATTCACACATGTGAATCAAACATGTAAAACAAACTGTGCATGCTTCTATTCTAGTTTTAAGCTTATTCTTCGATTCTAAGCTTATTTTTTAATTTTAATGACATGGAGACGATTATATGTGTTATAGTTGTCATAAAAGTAAACCAAATGTCATTTCTAACCACACTCGTTCCACAACATTCACACATTTGAATCAAACATGTAAAACGAACTGTGCATGCTTGTATTCTAGTTTTAAGCTTATTCTTCGATTCTAAGCTTATTTTTAATTTCTAATCACATGGAGACGATTATATGTGTTAGAGTTGTCATAAAAGTAAACCAAATGTCATTTCTAACCACACTCATACCACAACATTCACACATTTGAATCAAACTTGTAAAACTAACTGTGAATGCTTGTATCCTAGTTTTAAGCTTATTTTTCAATTCTAAGTTTATTTTTGAATTCTAATGACATGGAGACGATTATATGTGTTAGAGTGGTCATAAAAGTAAACCAAATGTCATTTCGAACCACACTCATACCACAACATTCACACATTCGAATCAAACTTTTAAAACGAACTATGCATCCTTGTATTCTACTTTTGAGCTTATTCTTTGATTCTAAGCTTATTTATGAATTCTAATGACATGGACACGATTATATGTGTTAGGGTTGTCATCAAAGTAGACCAAATATCATTTCTACCCAAACTCATTCCACAACATTCACACATTTGAATCAAACTTGTAAAACGAACTGTTCATACTTGTATTCTACTTTTGGCCTTATTCTTTGATTTTAAGCTTATTTACGAATTCTAAAGACATGGACTCGATTATTGTGTTCGGGTTGTCATCAAAGTAGACCAAATATCATTTCTACCCACACTCATTCCACAATATTCACACATTTCAATCAAACTTGTAAAACTAACTGTGAATGCTTGTATCCTAGTTTTAAGCTTATTTTTCAATTCTAAGTTTATTTTTGAATTCTAATGACATGGAGACGATTATATGTGTTAGAGTGGTCATAAAAGTAAACCAAATGTCATTTCTAACCACACTCATACCACAACATTCACACATTTGAAACAAACTTGTAAAACGAACTATGCATCCTTGTATTCTACTTTTAAGCTTATTCTTCGATTCTAAGCTTATTTATGAATTCTAATGACATGGAGACGATTATATGTGTTAGGGTTGTCATCAAAGTAGACCAAATATCATTTCTACCCACACTCATTCCACAACATTCACACATTTCAATCAAACTTGTAAAACGAACTGTGCATGCTTGTATTCTTCTTTTGAGCTTATTCTTCGATTCTAAGCTTTCTTTTGAATTCTAATGACATGGAGACGATTATATGTGTTAGAGTTGTCACAAAAGTAAACCAAATGTCATTTCTAACCACACTCATACCACAACATTCACACATTTGAATCAAACTTGTAAAACAATCTGTGCATGCTTGTATCCTAGTTTTAAGCTTAGTTTTCGATTCTAAGCTTATTTTTTAATTTTAATGACATGGAGACGATTATATGTGTTATAGTGGTCATAAAAGTAAACCAAATGCCATTTCTAACCACACTCATACCACAACATTCACACACTTGAATCAAACATGTAAAACGAAATGTGCATGCTTGTATTCTAGTTTTAAGGTTATTCTTCGATTCTAAGCTTATTTTTTAATTTTAATGACATGGAGACGATTATATGTGTTATAGTTGTCATAAAAGTAAACCAAATGTCATTTCTAACCACACTCATTCCACAACATTCACACATTTGAATCAAACATGTAAAACGAACTGTGCATGCTTGTATTCTAGTTTTAAGCTTATTCTTCGATTCTAAGCTTATTTTTAATTTCTAATCACATGGAGACGATTATATGTGTTAGAGTTGTCATAAAAGTAAACCAAATGTCATTTCTAACCACACTCATACCACAACATTCACACATTTGAATCAAACTTGTAAAACTAACTGTGAATGCTTGTATCCTAGTTTTAAGCTTATTTTTCAATTCTAAGTTTATTTTTGAATTCTAATGACATGGAGACGATTATATGTGTTAGAGTGGTCATAAAAGTAAACCAAATGTCATTTCGAACCACACTCATACCACAACATTCACACATTCGAATCAAACTTGTAAAACGAACTATGCATCCTTGTATTCTACTTTTGAGCTTATTCTTTGATTCTAAGCTTATTTATGAATTCTAATGAGATGGACACGATTATATGTGTTAGGGTTGTCATCAAAGTAGACCAAATATCATTTCTACCCAAACTCATTCCACAACATTCACACATTTGAATCAAACTTGTAAAACGAACTGTTCATACTTGTATTCTACTTTTGGCCTTATTCTTTGATTTTAAGCTTATTTACGAATTCTAAAGACATGGACACGATTATATGTGTTCGGGTTGTCATCAAAGTAGACCAAATATCATTTCTACCCACACTCATTCCACAACATTCACACATTTCAATCAAACTTGTAAAACGAACTGTGTATGCTTGTATTCTACTTTTGAGCTTATTATTTGATTCTAAGCTTTCTTTTGAATTCTAATGACATGGAGACGATTATATGTGTTAGGGTTGTCATAAAAGTAAACCAAATGTCATTTCTAACCACACTCATACCACAACATTCACACACTTGAATCAAACATGTAAAACGAAATGTGCATGCTTGTATTCTAGTTTTAAGCTTATTCTTCGATTCTAAGCTTATTTTTTAATTTTAATGACATGGAGACGATTATATGTGTTATAGTTGTCATAAAAGTAAACCAAATGTCATTTCTAACCACACTCATTCCACAACATTCACACATTTGAATCAAACTTGTAAAACAAACTTTGCATGCTTGTATCTTAGTTTTTAAGCTTATTCTTGGATTCTAAACTTATTTTTGAATTCTAATGACATGGAGATGATAATATGTGTTAGGGTTGTCATAAAAGTAAATAAAATGTCATTTCTAACCACACTCATACCACAACATTCACACATTTGAATCAAACTTGTAAAACAAACTGTGCATGCTTGTATCCTAGTTTTAAGCTTCTTCTTCAATTCTAAGTTTATTTTTGAATTCTAATGACATGGAGACGATTATATGGGTTAGAGTGGTCATAAAAGTAAACCAAATGTCATTTCTAACCACACTCATACCACAACATTCACACATTTGAATCAAACTTGTAAAACAAACTATGCATGCTTGTATTCTACTTTGGAGATTATTCTTTGATTCTAAGCTTATTTATTAATTCTAATGACATTGACGAGATTATATGTGTTAGGGTTGTCATCAAAGTAGACTAAATATCATTTCTACCCACACTCATTCCACAACATTCACACCTTTGAATCAAACTTGTAAAACGAACTATGCATGCTTGTATTCTACTTTTGAGCTTATTCTTTGATTCTATACTTATTTTTGATTTCTAATGACATGGAGACGATTATATGTGTTAGAGTTGTCATAAAAGTAAACCAAATGTCGTTTATAACCACACTCATTCCACAACATTCACACATTTGAATCAAACTTGTAAAACGAACTGTGCATGCTTGTATTCTAGTTTTAAGCTTATTCTTCGATTCTAAGCTTATTTTTGAATTCTAATGACATGGAGAGGATTATATGTGTTAGGGTTGTCATAAAAGTAAACCAAATGTCATTTCTAACCACACTCATTCCACAACATTCACACATTTGAATCAAACTTGTAAAACGAACTATGCATGCTTGTATTCTACTTTTGAGCTTATTCTTTGATTCTAAGCTTATTTTTGAATTCTAATGACATGGAGACGATTATATGTGTAAGGGTTGTCATCAAAGTATACCAAATATCATTTCTACCCAAACTCATTCCACAACATTCACACATTTGAATCAAACTTGTAAAACGAACTGTTCATGCTTGTATTCTACTTTTGAGCTTATTCTTTGATTTTAAGCTTATTTACGAATTCTAATGACATGGACACGATTATATGTGTTAGGGTTGTCATCAAAGTAAACCAAATATCATTTCTACCCACTCTCATTCCACAACATTCACACATTTGAATCAAACTTGTAAAACGAACTGTGCCTGCTTGTATTATACTTTTGAGCTTATTCTTCGATTCTAAGCTTTCTTTTGAACTCTAATGACATGGAGACGATTATATGTGTTAGGGTTGTCATAAAAGTAAACCAAATGTCATTTATAACAACACTCATACCACAACATTCACACATTTGAATCAAACTTGTAAAACGAACTATGCATGCTTGTATTCTACTTTAAGGCTTATTCTTTGATTCTAAGCTTATTTTTGAATTCTAATGACATGGAGACGATTATATGTGTTAGGGTTGTCATAAAAGTAAACCTAATATCATTTCTACCCACACTCATTCCACAACATTCACACATGTGAATCAAACATGTAAAACAAACTGTGCATGCTTCTATTCTAGTTTTAAGCTTATTCTTCGATTCTAAGCTTATTTTTTAATTTTAATGACATGGAGACGATTATATGTGTTATAGTTGTCATAAAAGTAAACCAAATGTCATTTCTAACCACACTCGTTCCACAACATTCACACATTTGAATCAAACATGTAAAACGAACTGTGCATGCTTGTATTCTAGTTTTAAGCTTATTCTTCGATTCTAAGCTTATTTTTAATTTCTAATCACATGGAGACGATTATATGTGTTAGAGTTGTCATAAAAGTAAACCAAATGTCATTTCTAACCACACTCATACCACAACATTCACACATTTGAATCAAACTTGTAAAACTAACTGTGAATGCTTGTATCCTAGTTTTAAGCTTATTTTTCAATTCTAAGTTTATTTTTGAATTCTAATGACATGGAGACGATTATATGTGTTAGAGTGGTCATAAAAGTAAACCAAATGTCATTTCGAACCACACTCATACCACAACATTCACACATTCGAATCAAACTTTTAAAACGAACTATGCATCCTTGTATTCTACTTTTGAGCTTATTCTTTGATTCTAAGCTTATTTATGAATTCTAATGACATGGACACGATTATATGTGTTAGGGTTGTCATCAAAGTAGACCAAATATCATTTCTACCCAAACTCATTCCACAACATTCACACATTTGAATCAAACTTGTAAAACGAACTGTTCATACTTGTATTCTACTTTTGGCCTTATTCTTTGATTTTAAGCTTATTTACGAATTCTAAAGACATGGACTCGATTATTGTGTTCGGGTTGTCATCAAAGTAGACCAAATATCATTTCTACCCACACTCATTCCACAATATTCACACATTTCAATCAAACTTGTAAAACGAACTGTGTATGCTTGTATTCTACTTTTGAGCTTATTATTTGATTCTAAGCTTTCTTTTGAATTCTAATGACATGGAGACGATTATATGTGTTAGGGTTGTCATAAAAGTAAACCAAATGTCATTTCTAACCACACTCATACCACAACATTCACACACTTGAATCAAACATGTAAAACGAAATGTGCATGCTTGTATTCTAGTTTTAAGCTTATTCTTCGATTCTAAGCTTATTTTTTAATTTTAATGACATGGAGACGATTATATGTGTTATAGTTGTCATAAAAGTAAACCAAATGTCATTTCTAACCACACTCATTCCACAACATTCACACATTTGAATCAAACTTGTAAAACAAACTTTGCATGCTTGTATCCTAGTTTTTAAGCTTATTCTTGGATTCTAAACTTATTTTTGAATTCTAATGACATGGAGATGATAATATGTGTTAGAGTTGTCATAAAAGTAAATAAAATGTCATTTCTAACCACACTCATACCACAACATTCACACATTTGAATCAAACTTGTAAAACAAACTGTGCATGCTTGTATCCTAGTTTTAAGCTTATTCTTCAATTCTAAGTTTATTTTTGAATTCTAATGATATGGAGACGATTATATGTGTTAGAGTGGTCATAAAAGTAAACCAAATGTCATTTCTAACCACACTCATACCACAACATTCACACATTTGAATCAAACTTGTAAAACAAACTATGCATGCTTGTATTCTACTTTGGAGATTATTCTTTGATTCTAAGCTTATTTATTAATTCTAATGACATTGACGAGATTATATGTGTTAGGGTTGTCATCAAAGTAGACTAAATATCATTTCTACCCACACTCATTCCACAACATTCACACCTTTGAATCAAACTTATAAAACGAACTATGCATGCTTGTATTCTACTTTTGAGCTTATTCTTTGATTCTATACTTATTTTTGAATTCTAATGACATGGAGACGATTATATGTGTTAGAGTTGTCATAAAAGTAAACCAAATGTCATTTATAACCACACTCATTCCACAACATTCACACATTTGAATCAAACTTGTAAAACGAACTATGCATGCTTGTATTCTACTTTTGAGCTTATTCTTTGATTCTAAGCTTATTTTTGAATTCTAATGACATGGAGACGATTATATGTGTAAGGGTTGTCATCAAAGTATACCAAATATCATTTCTACCCAAACTCATTCCACAACATTCACACATTTGAATCAAACTTGTAAAACGAACTGTTCATGCTTCTATTCTACTTTTGAGCTTATTCTTTGATTTTAAGCTTATTTACGAATTCTAATGACATGGACACGATTATATGTGTTAGGGTTGTCATCAAAGTAGACCAAACATCATTTCTACCCACTCTCATTCCACAACATTCACACATTTGAATCAAACTTGTAAAACGAACTGTGCCTGCTTGTATTCTACTTTTGAGCTTATTCTTCGATTCTAAGCTTTCTTTTGAACTCTAATGACATGGAGACGATTATATGTGTTAGGGTTGTCATAAAAGTAAACCAAATGTCATTTATAACAACACTTATACCACAACATTCACACATTTGAATCAAACTTGTAAAACGAACTATGCATGCTTGTATTCTACTTTAAGGCTTATTCTTTGATTCTAAGCTTATTTTTGAATTCTAATGACATGGAGACGATTATATGTGTTAGGGTTGTCATAAAAGTAAACCTAATATCATTTCTACCCACACTCATTCCACAACATTCACACATGTGAATCAAACATGTAAAACAAACTGTGCATGCTTCTATTATAGTTTTAAGCTTATTCTTCGATTCTAAGCTTATTTTTGAATTCTAATGACATGGAGACGATTATATGTGTTAGAGTTGTCATAAAAGTAAACCAAATGTCATTTCTAACCACACTCATACCACAACATTCACACATTTGAATCAAACTTGTAAAACAAACCGTGCATGCTTTTATTCTACTTTTGAGCTTATTCTTTGATTCTAAGCTTATTTTTGAATTCTAATGACATGGAGACGATCATATGTCTTAGGGTTGTCATAATAGTAAATCAAATGGCATTTCTAGCCACACTCATTCCACAACATTCACACATTTGAATCAAACTTGTAAAACGAACTGTGCATGCTTGTATTCTACTTTTGAGCTTATTCTTTGATTCTAAGCATATTTTTGAATTCAAATGACATGGAGACGATTATATGTGTTAGAGTGGTCATAAAAGTAAACCAAATGTTATTTCTAACCACACTCATTCCACAACATTCACACATTTGAATCAAACTTGTAAAACAAACTATGCTTGCTTGTATCCTAGTTTTAAGCTTATTCTTTGATTCTAAGCTTATTTTTGAATTCTAATGACATGGAGACGATAATATGTGTTAGAGTTGTCATAAAAGTAAACCTAATATCATTTCTACCCACACTCATCCCAAAACATTCACACAATTGAATCAAACATGTAAAACAAACTGTGCATGCTTCTATTATAGTTTTAAGCTTATTCTTTGATTCTAAGCTTATTTTTGAATTCTAATGACATGGAGACGATCATATGTGTTAGGGTTGTCATAAAAGTAAACCAAATATCATTTCTAACCACACTCATTCCACAACATTCACACATTTGAATCAAACTTGTAAAACGAACTATGCATGGTTGTATTCTACTTTTGAGCTTATTCTTTGATTCTAAGCATATTTTTGAATTCAAATGACATGGAGACGATTATATGTGTTAGAGTGGTCATAAAAGTAAACCAAATGTTATTTCTAACCACACTCATTCCACAACATTCACACATTTGAATCAAACTTGTAAAACAAACTATGCTTGCTTGTATCCTAGTTTTAAGCTTATTCTTCGATTCTAAGCTTATTTTTGAATTCTAATGACATGGAGACGATTATATGTGTTAGGGTTGTCATAAAAGTAAACCAAATGCCCTTTCTAGCCACACTCATTCCACAACATTCCCACATTTGAATCAAACTTGTAAACAGAACAGTGTATGCTTGTATTCTACTTTTGAGCTTATTCTTTGATTCTAAGCTTATTTTTGAATTCTAATGACATGGAGACGATCATATGTCTTAGGGTTGTCATAATAGTAAATCAAATGTCATTTCTAGCCACACTCATTCCACAACATTCACACATTTGAATCAAACTTGTAAAACGAACTGTGCATGCTTGTATTCTACTTTTGAGCCTATTTTTTAATTCTAATGACATGGAGACGATTATATGTGTTAGGGTTGTCATAAAAGTAAACCAAATGTCATTTCTAACCACACTCATTCCACAACATTCACACATTTGAATCAAACTTGTAAAACAAACTATGCTTGCTTGTATCCTAGTTTTAAGCTTATTCTTCGATTCTAAGCTTATTTTTGAATTCTAATGACATGAAGACGATCATATGTGTTAGGGTTGTTATAAAAGTAAACCAAATATCATTTCTAACCACACTCATTCCACAACATTCACACATTTGAATCAAACTTGTAAAACGAACTATGCATGGTTGTATTCTACTTTTGAGCTTATTCTTTGATTCTAAGCTTTTTTATGAATTCTAATGACATGGAGATGATTATATGTGTTTGAGTGGTCATAAAAGTAATGCAAATGTCATTTCTAACAACACTAATTCCATAACGTTCAGACATTTGAATTAAATTTATAAAAAGAACTGTGCATGCTTGTATTTTACTTTTGAGCTTATTCTTTCATTCTAAGCTTATTTTTGAATTCTAATGACATGGAGACGATCATATGTGTTAGGGTTGTCAGAAAAGTAAACCAAATGTCATTTCTAACCACATTCATTCTACAACATTCACACATTTGAATCAAACATGTAAAACGAACTGCACAAGCTTGTATTCTAGTTTTGAGCTTATTCTTCGATTCTAAGCTTATTTTTGAATTCTAATGACATGGAGACGATTATATGTGTTGAGGGTGGCATCAAAGTAGACCAAATATCATTTCTAACCACACTCATTCCACAACATTCACACATTTGAATCAAACTTGTAAAACAAACGGTGCATGCTTGTATCCTAGTTTTAAGCTTATTATTCGATTCTAAGCTTATTTTTGAAATCTAATGACATGGAGACGATTATATGTGTTTGAGTTGTCTTAAAAGTAAAACAAATGTCATTTCTAACCACACTCATTCCACAACATTCACACATTTGAATCAAACATGTAAAACGAACTGTGCATGCTTGTATTCTAGTTTTAAGCTTATTCTTCGATTCTAAGTTTATTTTTGAATTCTAATGACATGGAGACGATTATATGTGATAGAGTGGTCATAAAAGTCAACCAGATGTCATTTCTAACCATACTCATTCCACAACATTCACACATTTGAATCAAACATGTAAAACGAACTGTGTATGCTTGTATTCTACTTTTGACCTTATTCTTCGATTCTAAGTTTATTTTTGAATTCTAATGACATGGAGACGATTATATGTGTTAGAGTTGTCATTAAACTATACCAAATGTCATTTCTAACCACACTCATACCACACAATTCACACCTTTGAATCAAACTTGTAAAACGAACTACGCAGGCTTGTATCCTAGTTTTAAGCTTATTTTTCGATTTTAAGCTTATTTTTAAAATCTAATGACATGGAGACGATTATATGTGTTAGGGTGGTCATAAAAGTAAACCAAATGTCATTTCTAACCACACTCATACCACAACATTCACACATTTGAATCAAACATGTAAAACGAACTGTGCATGCTTGTATTCTAGTTTTAAGCTTATTCTTCGATTTTAAGCTTATTTTTGAATTCTAATGACTTGAAGACGATTATATATGTTAGGGTTGTCACAAAAGTAAACCAAATGTCATTTCTAGCAACACTCATTCCAAAACATTCACACATTTGAATTAAACATGTAAAACGAACTGTGCATGCTTGTATTCTAGATTTAAGCTTATTCTTCGATTCTAATCTTCTTTTTGAACTCTAATGACATTGAGACGATCATATGTGTTAGGGTTGTCATAAAAGGAAACCAAATATCATTTCTAACAACACTCATTCCACAACATTCACACATTTAAATCAAACTTGTAAAACGAACTGCGCATGCTTGTATTCTAGTTTTGAGCTTATTCTTCGATTCTAAGCTTATTTTTGAATTCTAATAATATGGAGACGATTATATGTGATAGGGTTGTCATAAAAGTAAACCAAATGTCATTTCTAACCACACCCATTCCACAACATTCACACATTTGAATTAAACTTGTAAAACGAGTTGTGCATGCTTGTATTCTACTTCTGAGCTTATTATTTGATTCTAAGCTTATTTATGAATTCTAAGGACATGGACACGATTATGTGTTAGGGTTGTAATCAAAGTAGACCAAATATCATTTCTAACCACACTCATTCCACAACATTCACACATTTGAATCAAACTTGTAAAACGAACTATGCATGGTTGTATTCTACTTTTGAGCTTATTCTTTGATTCTAAGCTTTTTTATGAATTCTAATGACATGGAGATGATTATATGTGTTTGAGTGGTCATAAAAGTAATCCAAATGTCATTTCTAACAACACTAATTCCATAACGTTCAGACATTTGAATTAAATTTATAAAAAGAACTGTGCATGCTTGTATTTTACTTTTGAGCTGATTCTTTCATTATAAGCTTATTTTTGAATTCTAATGACATGGAGACGATCATATGTGTTAGGGTTGTCAGAAAAGTAAACCAAATGTCATTTCTAACCACATTCATTCTACAACATTCACACATTTGAATCAAACATGTAAAACGAACTGCGCAAGCTTGTATTCTAGTTTTGAGCTTATTCTTCGATTCTAAGCTTATTTTTGAATTCTAATGACATGGAGACGATTATATGTGTTGAGGGTGGCATCAAAGTAGACCAAATATCATTTCTAACCACACTCATTCCACAACATTCACACATTTGAATCAAACTTGTAAAACAAACGGTGCATGCTTGTATCCTAGTTTTAAGCTTATTATTCGATTCTAAGCTTATTTTTGAAATCTAATGACATGGAGACGATTATATGTGTCTGAGTTGTCTTAAAAGTAAAACAAATGTCATTTCTAACCACACTCATTCCACAACATTCACACATTTGAATCAAACATGTAAAACGAACTGTGCATGCTTGTATTCTAGTTTTAAGCTTATTCTTCGATTCTAAGTTTATTTTTGAATTCTAATGACATGGAGACGATTATATGTGATAGAGTGGTCATAAAAGTCAACCAGATGTCATTTCTAACCATACTCATTCCACAACATTCACACATTTGAATCAAACATGTAAAACGAACTGTGTATGCTTGTATTCTACTTTTGACCTTATGCTTCGATTCTAAGTTTATTTTTGAATTCTAATGACATGGAGACGATTATATGTGTTAGAGTTGTCATTAAACTATACCAAATGTCATTTCTAACCACACTCATACCACACAATTCACACCTTTGAATCAAACTTGTAAAACGAACTACGCAGGCTTGTATCCTAGTTTTAAGCTTATTTTTCGATTTTAAGCTTATTTTTAAAATCTAATGACATGGAGACGATTATATGTGTTAGGGTGGTCATAAAAGTAAACCAAATGTCATTTCTAACCACACTCATACCACAACATTCACACATTTGAATCAAACATGTAAAACGAACTGTGCATGCTTGTATTCTAGTTTTAAGCTTATTCTTCGATTTTAAGCTTATTTTTGAATTCTAATGACTTGAAGCCGATTATATATGTTAGGGTTGTCACAAAAGTAAACCAAATGTCATTTCTAGCAACACTCATTCCAAAACATTCACACATTTGAATTAAACATGTAAAACAAACTGTGCATGCTTGTATTTTAGATTTAAGCTTATTCTTCGATTCTAATCTTCTTTTTGAATTCTAATGACATTGAGACGATCATATGTGTTAGGGTTGTCATAAAAGGAAACCAAATATCATTTCTAACAACACTCATTCCACAACATTCACACATTTAAATCAAACTTGTAAAACGAACTGCGCATGCTTGTATTCTAGTTTTGAGCTTATTCTTCGATTCTAAGCTTATTTTTAAATTCTAATAATATGGAGACGATTATATGTGATAGGGTTGTCATAAAAGTAAACCAAATGTCATTTCTAACCACACCCATTCCACAACATTCACACATTTGAATTAAACTTGTAAAACGAGTTGTGCATGCTTGTATTCTACTTTTGAGCTTATTATTTGATTCTAAGCTTATTTATGAATTCTAAGGACATGGACACGATTATGTGTTAGGGTTGTAATCAAAGTAGACCAAATATCATTTCTAACCACACTCATTCCACAACATTCACACATTTGAATCAAACTTGTAAAACGAACTATGCATGGTTGTATTCTACTTTTGAGCTTATTCTTCGATTCTAAGCTTATTTTTGAATTCTAATGACATGGAGACGATTATATGTGTTGAGGGTGGCATCAAAGTAGACCAAATATCATTTCTAACCACACTCATTCCACAACATTCACACATTTGAATCAAACTTGTAAAACAAACGGTGCATGCTTGTATCCTAGTTTTAAGCTTATTATTCGATTCTAAGCTTATTTTTGAAATCTAATGACATGGAGACGATTATATGTGTCTGAGTTGTCTTAAAAGTAAAACAAATGTCATTTCTAACCACACTCATTCCACAACATTCACACATTTGAATCAAACATGTAAAACGAACTGTGCATGCTTGTATTCTAGTTTTAAGCTTATTCTTCGATTCTAAGTTTATTTTTGAATTCTAATGACATGGAGACGATTATATGTGATAGAGTGGTCATAAAAGTCAACCAGATGTCATTTCTAACCATACTCATTCCACAACATTCACACATTTGAATCAAACATGTAAAACGAACTGTGTATGCTTGTATTCTACTTTTGACCTTATTCTTCGATTCTAAGTTTATTTTTGAATTCTAATGACATGGAGACGATTATATGTGTTAGAGTTGTCATTAAACTATACCAAATGTCATTTCTAACCACACTCATACCACACAATTCACACCTTTGAATCAAACTTGTAAAACGAACTGCGCAGGCTTGTATCCTAGTTTTAAGCTTATTTTTCGATTTTAAGCTTATTTTTAAAATCTAATGACATGGAGACGATTATATGTGTTAGGGTGGTCATAAAAGTAAACCAAATGTCATTTCTAACCACACTCATACCACAACATTCACACATTTGAATCAAACATGTAAAACGAACTGTGCATGCTTGTATTCTAGTTTTAAGCTTATTCTTCGATTTTAAGCTTATTTTTGAATTCTAATGACTTGAAGACGATTATATATGTTAGGGTTGTCACAAAAGTAAACCAAATGTCATTTCTAGCAACACTCATTCCAAAACATTCACACATTTGAATTAAACATGTAAAACGAACTGTGCATGCTTGTATTCTAGTTTTAAGCTTATTATTCGATTCTAAGCTTATTTTTGAAATCTAATGACATGGAGACGATTATATGTGTTTGAGTTGTCTTAAAAGTAAAACAAATGTCCTTTCTAACAACACTCATTCCACAACATTCACACATTTGAATCAAACTTGTAAAACGAACTCTGCATGTTTGTATTCTACTTTTGAGCTTATTCTTTGATTCTAAGCTTATTTTTGAAGTTTAATGACATGTAGACGATCATATGTGTTAGGGTTGTCATAAAAGTAAACCAAATGTCATTTCTAACAACACTCATTCCACAAGATTCACACATTTGAATCAAACTTGTAAAACGAACTGTGCATGCATGTATTCTAGTTTTGAGCTTATTCTTCGATTCAAAGCTTATTTTTGAATTCTAATGACATGGAGACGATTATATGTATTAGGGTTGTCATAAAAGTAAACTAAATGTCATTTCTAACAACACTCATTCCACAACATTCACACATTTGAATCAAACTTGTAAAACGAACTCTGCATGTTTGTATTCTACTTTTGAGCTTATTCTTTGATTCTAAGCTTATTTTTGAATTTTAATGACATGGAGAAGATCATATGTGTTAGGGTTGTCATAAAAGTAAACCAAATGTCATTTCTAACCACACCCATTCCACAACATTAACACATTTCAATCAAACTTGTAAAACGAACTGTGCATGCTTGTATTCCACTTTTGACTTTATTCTTTGATTCTAAGCTTATTTTTAAATTTTAATGACATGGAGACGATCATATGTGTTAGGAATGTCATCAAAGTAGACCAAATATCATTTCTAACTACACTCGTTCCACAACATTCACACATTTGAATCAAACTTGTAGAATGAACTATGCATGCTTGTATTCTACTTTTGAGCTTATTATTTAATTCTAAGCTTATTTTTGAATTCTAATGACATGGAGACGATAATATGTGTTAGGGTTGTCATAAAAGTAAACCAAATGTCATTTCTAACAACACTCATTACACAACATTCACACATTTGAATAAAACTTGTAATACGAACTGTGCATGCTTGTATTCTAGTTTTAAGCTTATTCTTCGATTCTAAGCTTATTTTTAAAATCTAATGACATAGAGACGATTATATGTGTTAGGGTGGTCATAAAAGTAAACCAAATGTCATTTCTAACCACACCCATACCACACAATTTACACATTTGAATCAAAGTTGTAAAACGAACTGCGCAGGCTTGTATCCTAGTTTTAAGCTTATTTTTCGATTCTAAGCTTATTTTTAAAATCTAATGACATGGAGACGATTATATGTGTTAGGGTGGTCATAAAAGTAAACCAAATGTCATTTCTGACCACACTCATACCACAACATTCACACATTTGAATCAAACATGTAAAACGAACTATGCATGCTTGTATTCTAGTTTTAAGCTTATTCTTCGATTCTAAGCTTCTTTTTGAATTCTAATGACATTGAGACGATCATATGTGTTAGGGTTGTCATAAAAGGAAACCAAATATCATTTCTAACAACACTCATTCCACAACATTCACACATTTGAATCAAACTTGTAAAACGAACTGTGCATGCTTGTATTCTACTTTTGAGCTTATTCTTTGATTCAAAGCTTATTTTTGAATTCTAATGATAGGGACACCATTATATGTGTTAGGGTTGTCATAAAAGAAAACCAAATGTCATTTCTAACCACAGCCATTCCACAACATTCACACATTTTGAATCAAACTTGTAAAACGAACTGTGCATGCTTGTATTCTACTTTTGACCTTATTCTTTGATTCTAAGCTTATTTATGAATTCTAATGACATGGACATGATTATATGTGTTAGGAATGTCATCAAAGTAGACCAAATATCATTTCTAACCACACTCGTTCCACAACATTCACACATTTGAATCAAACTTGTAGAACGAACTGTGCATGCTTGTATTCTACTTTTGAGCTTATTATTTAATTCTAAGCTTATTTTTGAATTCTAATGACATGGAGACGATTATATGTGTTAGGGTTGTCATACAAGTAAACCAGATGTCATTTCTAACAACACTCATTCCACAACATTCACACATTTGAATCAAACTTATAAAACGAACTGTGCATGCTTGTATTCTAGTTTTAAGCTTATTCTTCGATTCTAAGTTTATTTTTGAATTCTAATGACATGGAGACGATTATATGTGTTAGAGTTGTCATAAACGTAAACCAAATGTCATTTCTAACCACACTCATACCACACCATTCACACATTTGAATCAAACTTGTAAAACGAACTGCGCATGCTTGTATCAAAGTTTTAAGCTTATTTTTCGATTCTAAGCTTATTTTCGAATTCTAATGACATAGAGACGATTATATGTGTTAGGGTGGTCGTAAAAATAAACCAAATGTCATTTCTGACCACACTCATACCACAACATTCACACATTTGAATCAAACATGTAAAACGAATTGTGCATGCTTGTATTCTAGTTTTAAACTTATTCTTCGATTCTAAGCTTATTGTTGAATTCTAATGACATGGAGACGATCATATGTGTTAGGGTTGTCATAAAAGGAAACCAAATGTCATTTCTAACAACACTCATTCCACAACATTTACACATTTGAATCAAACTTGTAAAACGAACTATGCATGCTTGTATTCTACTTTTGAGCTTATTCTTTGATTCTAAGCTGATTTTTGAATTCTAATGATAGGGAGACGATTATATGTGTTAGGGTTGTTATAAAAGTAAACCAAATGTCATTTCTAACCACACCGATTCCACAACATTCACACATTTCAACCAAACTTGTAAAACGAACTGTGCATGCTTGTATTCTACTTTTAAGCTTATTCTTTGATTCTAAGCTTATTTATGAATTCTAATGACATGGAAACGATTATATGTGTTAGGGTTATCATCAAAGTAGACCAAATATCATTTCTATCCACACTCGTTCCACAACATTCACACATTTGAATCAAACTTGTAAAACGAACTATGCATGCTTGTATTCTACTTTTGAGCTTATTATTTGATTCTAAACTTATTTTTGAATTCTAATAACATGGAGACGATTATAAGTGTTAGGGTTGTCATAAAATTAAATCAAATGTCATTTCTAAAAACAATTATTCCACAACCTTCACACATTTGAATCAAACTTGTAAAACGAACTGCGCATGCTTGTATTCTAGTTTTGAGCTTATTCTTCGATTCTAAGCTTATTTTTGAATCCTAATGACATAGAGACGATTATATGTGTTAGTGTTGTCATAAAAGTAAATCAATCGTCATTTCTAACAACACCCATGCCACAACATTCACAAATTGGAATCAAACTTGTAAAACGAACTGCGCATGCTTGTATTCTAGTTTTAAGCTTATTCTTTGGTTCTAAGCTTATTTTTGAATTCTAATGACATGGAGATGATTATATGTTTTAGGGTTGTCTTAAAAGCAAACCAAATGTCAATTTTAACCACACTCATTCCACGACATTCTTGCATTTGAATCAAACTTGTAAAACGAACTCTGCATGCTTGTATTCTATTTTTAAGCTTATTCTTGTAAAATAAGTTTAAAAGAAGAGAAGAATAAGCTTAAAAGAAAAGAAGAGAATTCCATGACATGCTTTAATTTGAATCAAACTTGTAAAATAAGCTTAAAAGAAGAGAAGAATCATGCAAAGTTCGTTTCACAAGTTTGAATTGAGTGTATGAATTACACGCAATGAGTGTAGTTAGAAATGACATTTTGTTTACTTATTTGACAATCCTAACATAGCAATCATCCTATTGAGTTTAGAATTTGAAAATAAGCTTAGAATTTGAATATAAGTTTAAAAGAAGAGTAGAATCATGCACAGTTCGTTACATGATGTGGCGTAGTGGTAGTGTGTTAATCCGCATGTTTTAGGCGTCTTGGGGTGTATTGGAGCATGGTTTTATCGTTATTCGTGGACCTCATCATTCAGAGTAGTTTTGGAGCTTATACGTGGGTTTTACGAGCATTCTATGGCTCAAGACCTTTTTTGGTGAGCGTCGGATGATTTTAGAGAACCACACACCATCACCTCTAACTTCATTTGAATATAAATTTTTATCCAGATAATATTTTGTAGAAATTCCAATTGGGGAAGAAAGTTCGTGATCATAGCTTTTCTATGATATATTATGAGGTTAAAATGAAGTTCGGAGGTGAGAGTTATGCCCGTTCGAAAACTGCCCTGCGCACAGTTTCTCGACTTGAGAATCACTATTCTTTACTCGAGAACGACAATCTCGACTCGGGGATTTTCTCCCTCGAGTCGAGGAGATTTAACAGGACGGATATTGGGAAGGACAAGATCCTCGACTCGAGGAGGGTGTCCCTCGAGTCGAGGATTTCTTCGCTGTCCTCGAGTCGAGAAAGGGAGCTTCCGGGAAGCTTCTTTGAGACTTTTGACAGTTTATTTGTGCTGTCTTCTAGTGTTTTTGTACTTATCTTTAATAAAAGGGGCATGTAACCCCTCCCTAGAAATTATCACCTTATCACTTTCATTATTCTTGATCTAGTTTTCATTTTAGGGAGAGAAACTCAAGGAGAATTAGTATTTTCATTATGAATTTCTTCTCAAATATTATTGTAATAATTAGTATGGGAGGCTAATGCCCCTCCTAGACTCTTGGTGTAATAAATTCTTCATCCTATGTATTAGTAAGTATTTTTCGGATAAGTATCCTCTAGAGTTTGTTTTTGGTAGAGTTTGTGGAGTTTACCCAAACTAGTAATAAGACAAAATGAAAGAAGTTTGAAAGACACCAATAAAAATGTTAAATAATTAAGTTTTATCTTTTTAGGTAAACTCTACCAAATAGAGTTCATTCTCAACTCTAGAGGATCCATACACGTATTTTTCTCTCTATTTTACCTTTATTTTCATCATAATTAATTCCTTGTTCTTTAATGCATGATTTATCCTTGTTTTATCTAATTGGTTGATTGGATTGAATTGGGTACTTCATATGCTTGGCTGATAATTGATGGTCATTGATTATTAGGGAAAAAGGAAGCAACTTTCACATGTTTAGTGTATGGTTATGACTAACTTGTGATTGGGGAATTAATTAGGCAACTAATAGATTAGATTTGATTAGTGTCGCGGTTGCGGCTAATTAGATACTAATTCGGGTTGTTCTCAATCTTTTATTAGTCCTTGCTCTTCATGCCTTTGGTTGTGATTTGTTTGAGTGGTCACTAGACAAATTAGGACTAAAAGGAGGGGAATTTGGTAGCGGTTGTTCAAATTCCCCATAAAAGAGGATTAATTGGTTAAAACCGGGATTGTTAATGAATTGGTAATATTGGAGAGAGGTAAAACTTACTATATTAGGGTGTTAGAAGAGATTGTCACCGAGAGTCGCTTTAATTATCTTTGTTATCTCGTTTATTTCGTTTTAATCCAACTTTCAAGCCAAAAATCCCCCATTTATTGTTCTTATTTGTTTTATTTCTTATTTTTCCGCACTAGAATCGCATATTAGGACTTCCCCTCTTCCTCGTGGATACGATACCCACTTACCCTTGCTAGTTAGCTTGATTTAGTGGTAATTTGACTAGGAATAACGATTTCTTAGCTTGTCAAATTTGGCGCCGCTGCCGGGGAGGAGGCGTTTTCAGTCTTTTTGCTATTTTTGTGTGGTTTTTGTTTTTAGTTATTTCTCTTTTATTTTTATTTTCATTTTCTTTTAAGTGTGTTTGAGGCTTGTTTTTATCTCTCCCTTGCGGTGTTTGGGCCACTAGCCTATGGTCCAAACCCGTGCTACTAATCCCGACTTGAGTTATTTTGAGATACATTGGGAGCTTGAAAGAAGTTTGAGGCAAAGGAAGAAGGTCTCACTAGAGCAAGCTAATCAAGTAGTTGTTGAGGAGGAAAGGAACTTGTTTGCCGGGTTTGATTTGTTTAGAGAAGACGGGTCTTACACCTCCGCGACCTCCGACTTCATTGACATTGGCACCATGAGTATTAGAGAGTTGACGGCCCCTGATTTGACTCAACAACCATCTTGTATAGTCTTCCCGGATGATGAGGCCACGGCTAGAATTGAAATTAAAGGTGCTCTATTACACCATTTACCCACCTTCTACGGACTTAGCACCGAGGATGCTAACAAGCATATCATGGGAGTACATTTGGTGTGTAGCAACATGAAGCCGGCCGGGGTTGACTTAGACACTTTCTTTCTCAAGGTATTCCCATTTTCCTTGAAAGATCGTGCTTTGAATTGGCTTTATACACTCCCCCACAATAGCATCACATCTTGGGAGTCGTTGAAAAGAGCATTCATCCACAAATACTTCCCAAATACCAAGGCCTCCGCTTTGAAGAAGGAAATATCGACAATCGAGCAAAGGGGAGAGTCATTGGCATCATATTGGGATTGGTTTCGTGAGTTGATTGCTAGTTGCCCCTACCACGGCTACAAAGAACAAGACTTGGTATTGTTCTTCTACCACGGGCTCGATGATCAAGATTATAGGCATGTGGTAGCGGCTAGCCAAGGAGGTTTGGATAAGATGACCCCGAGTGAGGCTTGGGATTTGCTTGAGGAGCTAGCAACTAATTCAAGAGATCCAGAATCTAAGAGATGTGTGCGGAAGGTGAATATAATAGAGACCCCCTCTAATGATTCGCAAGTTGGCGAGTTGACAAAGATGATGAAGGAGATCTTGAGGAATCAAGGTAGAAACTCGCCCCCCAAAGAATATGAGGAAGTTGATGCAATCAACGGTTTCCAAGGCAATCAAAGAAGGTTTGACGGTTTGCAGGACGGGAATAGAGGGTATAACCAAGGTGGTCAAGGCAACCGATTTGAGGGGAACCGGTTTCAAACTCAAGCGAACTCTAATGCTAGTGGGAGTCAAGGAAATCGAGGATATGGGGGTCATGGAGGAAGCAACAACTCTCAAGGAGGCATGTATCAAATGAAGCCTCACTCTAATGACCAAAATCAAGATCAAGTAGGCAATTACTCTCCATTGCAACTAGAGAACATGTTGAAATCTCTAACTCAAAATGTGACGACAATGTCTCAAAACATGACAAGTATGCAAGCCACCATGGTGCAAAATCAACAAGAGACAAAGGCTAGCATACAAAATCTTGAGAATCAAGTGAGTCAATTGTCGGTGGCGGTGAATCGTCTAGAATCAAGAGGGTCCGGCAAGTTCCCATCTCAAACGGAGGTCAATACTACCAAAAACGTGAGTTTCATTGGGCTAAGGAGTGGTAGGAGGCCACACGTTGAAATTGAAGATGGAAATCGAGAAATGGAGATGCTTGGAGAAGAGTATGAACATTGGGAAGAGTATGGAGATTCTTTGCAACAAGCCCCTCGCAAAGAAAGCGGATCTCGACTCGAGAAGAGAGCAAACCGAGTCGAGAATCATGATCCTCGAGTCGAGGAGGAGACCCCTCTAATCGAGGATTTACCCTATGAAAACAACTATTCTGATCTCCAGCCTCGACTCGAGGGTGACACTTCTCGAGTCGAGAAGCACAGCTCTCGAGTCGAGGCCCCTGCTTCTCGACTCGAGAACTCTGTTTTTCCTCCCCATTTGGTCGTTGATTCTTCTATAGTTCAATATTGGGATCATGAGGTTGATGTTCCATTTTCCGAGGCACTTAAGGACACTCGAAAGTACGCCCACAACTCCGACATGTACGCTCCTTTTCAAGAGTGCAAAGTGAATATACAATTCCTTGACTTCATGAAGAGTGTTCCGAAGGCGGGAAAGTTTGTGAAAGACATATGCACGGTTAAAAGGAAGCCGAAATCTAAGGATAAGAAGAAAGTGGTGATGAGCGAGCAAGTTTCGGCCGTTTTCCAACAACGGCGACCTATAAAGTGCGGTGATCCCGGTATGTTTACCGTTCCGGCAACCATAGGTAGCACCACTTTCCCTAAATCCATGCTAGATTTAGGTGCATCTATCAATGTTTTGCCATCATCATGTTATGATTCCATGAAATTCAGATCGATGCATGAAACCGATGTTGTGATTGAGCTAGCGGATCGTTCGAGTGTTTATCCTAGAGGAGTGTGAAAGACGTGCATGTTAAAATAGAAAATATTGTGTTTCCCGCGGATTTCTATGTTCTTGATATGAATCATCATAAGCATGACCCCCCTCTTCTTTTAGGACGTCCATTCATGAAAACCGCAAGAGTCAATATTGATATGCATAACGGTATCATTGCATTAGAGGCTAATGGTCCTAGGATAGAGCGACATGTCTATGAGTCCAATCATGATGTTGATGATGATAATTCGGTCCAATCTATTGCTACATGTGTTGTGAAAATCCCCAATCATGATCCCCCCGACCCTAAAATTGAAAATGTGAAGTGTATCTTCTTGAAATGCGTGAAACATGTGAAGTCTCATGTGAAAGTGGTGCATTCTACACTAACCAAGTCACCCCTAGTGTTTGGAAAGTCTTTGTTGTCGGTTTTGCAGGAATCGAGACCCAACAAAACTATTCCGATTGTTTCAAAGAAGAAAAAAGGAAAATTTGGAAAATATAGGGTTAAAGGCGTTGCTAGATGGAGGGTCAAGGGTGAAGCATCATGTTGTGGGTTGGATGAATTGAGATTTGACTATGGTTGATCGGTTAGAGTTTTGATGAGTCGAGCCAACGACGTTAAACAAAGGCGCTACTCGGGAGGCAATCCGAGCCATTTGTATATATGTGTGATATGGTGTGCTTTGGTACTTGGGAATCGGTTTGATTTTGAATGTCAAGCAAGAAAAGGTGAAAAAGAAGTTGGGTAAAGAAGATCTCTAGTCGAGATAAGAGGGTCTCGAGTAGAGGCCGTAGCAATGAATTTCCAGAAAATCGACTATCTCGACTCGAGAGGGGTTACCTCGAGTCGAGAACAACGATCTCGAGTCGAGACACACCTATCTCGACTCGAGAAGGTCATTTGTTTTCCAGTTTTTCCCGTATAAGCCCGACTCCTCCCTCCTTCGTCCTCATTGCTTTTCTTTCATTCCTCACACTCACTCTTCACCATTTTCGACCCACTCACAAAAAATCTTCATTTCTCCACCAAATCACACAAAATCATTCCCAAAATTCCAATTTCTTCACAAAAATCACTCCACAAACAACAAATCAACCCCAAAAACACTTATTTCATCAATTTCCACTCAAAAATTCCAATTTTTCTCAAGAACCCTTGAAATTAGGGGTTTTGTTTCTTGGAGCGTTTGGGTCGATTTCAAGGGTGGAAAAGCACCTAGGGGCAGTGGTAAGGCTATCACTAGCAATTTGGAGGATCATCTTTGCTCAAATTTTTCTTTTTGAGCCCATTTCGGCAAGAAAATTTCCCAAATTCGAAATTTACCATTGTTGGTGTTTTGGTTGTTCCTTGTTGGCTTTGTGGGAGTGTTTTGGTTTATTTGAGCATTATGAAGAATTGTTGTGCCTAGAAACAAGTTGGGTAGTGTTGAATTTGGATTTTGTAGTGTGCATTTGGTGATTGTGAGCCAAATTTTGGTTTGTGGTGAATTGGGGATTGTTGAGCATTGTTCTAGTTTTGTTGGTGATTGAATTTCTGATTGTTAACTCTTGTTAATGGGGAGGAACGACAAAGAGGCCGGGTCTTCAAAGAAAAAGTTGAAAAAGACCCCCGACCCTAAACATTATGATAAGCTCAACGTAGAGGGTTTAAGTAAGGAAGAGAAAGTGTTGTTTAACTCTCTAGTTGAGCGTGGTAAATTGTTTCCCACCAAATTCTTTGATATCCCTACTTTAGAGAGTCTCGGGTTTGCGGAATCAGTACGTTACCTTATGCCCAAGGGGGGCATGTTGGGGTTTCTTCCCAAGTGGGCCCCCACCTATGAGAGGTGGACGTACGAGTTTCTCGCTACTTTCACTCATGATGCCGAGAATGAGAGAGTTGCCTTCCGTTTGGGCAACGCTCCATGGGTATGGACGTATAGGGATTTTGAGGCATGTTTTGGTTGGGAGAGACAGACGGAGGAGTCCGGGGTGTATGTCTCTTTTGGAGGAGACGAGGTGGTTCCGCTTTGGAGGAAGCTCACTCGGGATTTGGTTTATCCGAGTGGCCCTAGGATTACTATGCTCCCTCACCCCGCCTTGCGACTTATCTATAGGGTGATAGGGATGTGCGTGTTCGGGCATGGTGATCCCAACCACGTGCAGCAGTTGGAGATGGGCGCTTTAGCTTCTTTCATTCCGGGTGAAAACGGGCTTCCCCCTTGGGCTCTACTATTTGTTGATGCGTGTGTAGCCATCCGCGGCACTCTTAACCGCTCCATAGGGTTGGGCGGTATGATTACTTTGATGGCTCGCAGTTGTGAGATTCCGGGGGTCGATGAGGAGGATGGATTGGATGACCTGCCCTTGATTAACACCGCCTTTCTCCGCGGGATCCGTTGGATCAACCCCATCAGGAACATGAGGGAATATGCCGGGCGGTATCACTGGACGTTGGGGACGGATCACCAGAATTACTTGTTGCTCCCCAACCCAGACCGCCTGAGGATAATGGATGGTCAAGGTGCAGAGGATTTATACGTAGAGGGGCAGGTTGTGCGCATTATACAGGATGCCGGAGGGGTTCGACGAGCGGAGATTGAGGAGTTGGAGGCCCGCCCGTGAGTTGAGTTTGGTGGCCCTGGCTTCGTTCCCCATGTGGCATTTCCCCCGGAGTTTGACGCTTGGAGAGGGGGCGTTGACCAGACTCTTGGTGGTTTTGGCCAGCAGATAGAGACGTACGGTCAGAGGTTAGACACCTACGGCCAGCAGATGGCCCAGCTGTTCGAGAGTTTTGGCCAGAGATTTGATGGAGTTGATCAGCAGATGAGGAGTTACGGGCAGCAGATGCAGGAGTTTGGTCGGAGGCTTGATGGGTTGGATCATAGGATGACCATTCATAATGCTCGATTTGAGAGAGTTATGATGTACTTAGAGGCCTCCCACCAGTACCACGTGACTGCTCACGCTCCTGGATATGTAACTCCTGATTTTACTGAGATTGATGAGCGTCTGCGCCAGCTTCGCCTCCACGGTCAGCAGTTCCCTCCTCAAGACCCCCCATATTGAGGTATACACCCCCCCTCCCTCTTTATGCTTTTCGTTTTTCACTCATATGCATGTATTAAGCATGGGGGAGGGGTGTTGTTCTTGCTTGTATATTTGTATCATATTGTCTAACCGATTTCCTAGTATTATCTGTTTTGTTTTTTTTTTGTGTTTTTTTCTTGTTTCGATCGTGACATCTGCCAGTCATTCGGAGAAGCCAAGGTATGAATATATCCCTCCCTACACCTTCTTCTCATCTCATTTCTAGCTGTGTTACTCCATCACCCTGTTTTGTCCCGTGTTTTATACCATCTCTCTTCATACTGACCCTTCCCGTTTGTTCCACATGCTTGCTTGTCCATAAATCTTTGCATTTGGCCCGAGACTCACGAAATATTCACAAAATGGCCTTCTTCCGATTTTTGGACAACTTTTGGTGTGGGGTCATTATGCTCCAACAAACACACGAGGGAGATGGGAGTTTGTAAGGTGATAGGAGGCGACGTATTTTGAAGAAGACGGGAGTTGTGAGGTGAGAGAGTGGCTCTTCTGCTGGTCTTTTGACCATGGGCCACTTGCTTTGACGGTTATTGAGGGAATGGAGCTATCACGAGGTATGTTTTCTTTTCCCTTAACTTCTCTTTCTCTCTCTCTCGATTCTACCCTCTACTCCCCCACCCGTTTCACTAACCGTTTCTATACCATCTCTCTTTGTGCCCCACCGCGTTTGTACCCCCCGTTATTCTTGTTCCACCCATCCCATTTTACCCATTAAACCAATAAAGTAGCCTTGTTTGGTTCATTTGGTTGGGTTGTTTTTGGATGGTTGGTTGTTATTGGAGGTGACGCATACTTCGTATCGTTCATGAGGGAGATGGAGTAGTGAGATGAGGGATGAACTCTTTTTCGAGGAAGATAGGGGAGTGAGGTAGAGAGGGTGTCTCTTGGCCTGAGAGCCCGTTATTTCTTCACTTGATGAGTTGAGACAGTTTCTATTGCACTAGTTGTATGGGATGGTTGCGGATGTTTTGTTGGCTCTCCCCCTCCCTAACTCGTAGTTGCCCAATCTTTCGGTTGGTTGTTGATGTCATTGTGGGAATGACGAGGTCCAAGCATGGGGGAGACGTTTGGCATAATTATGTAATTTTGTTTGGCAATCTGTCACTTTGTAATATAAGTGTGATTTTATTTTCCGTTTGCACAAAAAAAAAAAAATTGAGGTAATCCATGGCGGGTGACATAAGATGAGGAGTTTGGGGCGTAAAGGGTTAGGATCAATATGGGAGTTATAAGGAGGTTCGGTGTTAGGAATTGGTGGTCCGAGGTTAGAATCCTCTTGCGTTTCGATGATAGGGGCGCCGGTGGATTGATAAGAGGTGAGTCGTGCTCAAGTCATTGTGAGCACGGCTTTGAGGGAGCCGTTGACCCAAGTTGGGGGAAGTATGATTTGTGAGTTCCCCTAACTTAGAGTGTGTGAGAAGGAAGGATAAGATGGTTGGAGTTGGGGTGTCGAGCATTTCATCCACTCCAACTCTACCTAGCACCGGTTGAGTGTTTTGTTGGCTTGCGGACCTTGGTTTTGGAGGAGTCTTGATTGTTGGAACTCACCCCGTGCTTTGAGAGAGACCAAGGTGACAAGTGTGGAGGATTGGATAACTCGAGGACGAGTAATGGTCTAAGCATGGGGAAGTTTGATGTGGCGTAGTGGTAGTGTGTTAATCCGCATGTTTTAGGCGTCTTGGGGTGTATTGGAGCATGGTTTTATCGTGATTCGTGGACCACATCATTCAGAGTAGTTTTGGAGCTTATACGTGGGTTTTACGAGGATTCTATGGCTCAAGACCCTTTTTGGTGAGCGTCGGATGATTTTAGAGAACCACACACCATCACCTCCAACTTCATTTGATTATAGCTTTTTATCCAGATAATATTTTGTAGAAATTCCAATTGGGGAAGAAAGTTCGTGATCTTAGCTTTCCGATGATGTATTATCAGCTCAAAATGAAGTTCGGAGGTGAGAGTTATGCCCGTTCGAAAACTGCCCTGCGCACAGTTTCTCGACTCGAGAATCACTATTCCCGACTCGAGAACGACAATCTCGACTCGAGGATTTTCTCCCTTGAGTCGAGGAGAATTAACAGGACGGGTATTGGGAAGGACAAGATCCTCGACTCGAGGAGGGTGTCCCTCGAGTCGAGGATTTCTTCGCTGTCATCGAGTCGAGAAAGGGAGCTTCCGGGAAGCTTCTTTGAGACTTTTGACGGTTTATTTGTGCTGTCTTCTAGTGTTTTTGTACTTATCTTTAATAAAAGGGGCATGTAACCCCTCCCTACAAATTATCACCTTATCACTTTCATTATTCTTAATCTAGTTTTCATTTTAGGGAGAGAAACTCAAGGAGAATTAGTATTTTCATTATGAATTTCTTCTCAAATATTATTGTAATAATTAGTATGGGAGGCTAATCCCCCTCCTAGACTCTTGGTGTAGTCAATTCTTCATCCTATGTATTAGTAAGTATTTTTTTCTCTATTTTACCTTTATTTTCATTATAATTAATTCCTTGTTCTTTAATGCATGATTTATCCTTGTTTTATCTAATTGGTTGATTGGATTGAATTGGGTACTTCATATGCTTGGTTGATAATTGATGGTCATTGATTATTAGCCAAAAAGGAAGCAACTTTCACATGTTTAGTGTATGATTATGACTAACTTGTGATTGGGGAATTAATTAGGCAACTAATAGATTAGATTTGATTAGTGTCGCGGTTGCGGCTAATTAGATACTAATTTGGGTTGTTCTCAATCTTTTATTAGTCCTTGCTCTTCATGCCTTTGGTTGTGATTTGTTTGAGTGGTCACTAGACAAATTAGGACTAAAAGGAGGGGAATTTGGTGGCGGTTGCTCCAATTCCCCATAAAAGAGAATTAATTGGTAAAAACCGGGATTGTTAATGAATTGGTAATATTAGAGAGTGGTAAAACTTACTATATTAGGGTGTTAGAAAAGATTGTCACCGAGAGTCGCTTTAATTATCTTTGTTATCTCGTTTATTTTGTTTTAATCCAACTTTCAAGCCAAAAATCCCCCATTTATTGTTCTTATTTGTTTTATTTCTTATTTTTCCGCACTAGAATCGCATATTAGGACTTCCCCTCTTCCTCGTGGATACGATACCCACTTACCCTTGCTAGTTAGCTTGATTTAGTGATAATTTGACTAGGAATAACGACTTCTTAGCTTGAATGAATTAATTACACGCAATGATTGTAGTTAGAAATGACATTTGGTTTAATTATATGACAATCCTAACATACACAATCACAGTAGTTGTTTAGAATTGGAAAATAAGCTTAGAATTGGAAAATAACATTAGAATTCGAAAATAACCTTTAAAGAATAGTACAATCATGCACAGTTCGTTTCACAAGTTTGAATTGAATGTATGAACTACATGCAATGAGTGTGGTTAGAAATGGCATTTGGTTTACTTATATGACAATGCTAACATACACAATCATCGTAGTGTGTTTAGAATTCGAAAATAAGCTTAGAATTCGAAAATAAGCTTAAAAGAAGAGAAGAATCATGCAAAGTTTGTTTCACAAGATTGAATTGAGTATATGAATTACACGCAATGAGTGTAGTTAGAAATGACATTTGGTTTACTTATTTGACGATCCCAACATAGCAATCATCCTAGTGTGTTTAGAATTCGAAAATAAGCTTAGAATTCGAATTTATGCTTTAAAGAAGAGTAGAATCATGCACAGATCGGTACACAAGTTTGAATTAAATGTATGAATTACACGCACTGATTGTAGTTAGAAATGACATTTGGTGTAGTAATATGACAATCCTAACATACACAAATATAGTAGTGTGTTTAGAATTGGAAAATAAACTTAGAATTCGAAAATAACCTTAACAGAATAGTAGAATCATGCAAAGTTCTTTTCACAAGTTTGAATTGAGTGTATGAATTACACACAATGAGTGTAGTTAGAAATAACATTTGGTTTACTTATTTGACCATCCAAACATAGCAATCATCCTAGTGTGTTTAGAATTCGAAAATAAGCATAGAATTCGAATATTAGCTTAAAAGAATAGTAGAATCATGGACAGTTCGTTACACAAGTTTGAATTGAATGTATGAATTACACAGAATGATTGTAGTTAGAAATGACATTTGGTTTAGGTATATGACAATCCTAACATACACAATCATCGTAGTGTGTTTAACATTCGAAAATTAGCTTAGAAGTCGAAAATAAGCATAAAAGAAGAGTATAAACATACACAGTTCGTTTCACAGGTATGAATTGAATGTATGAATTACACGCAATGAGTGTGGTTAGAAATGAGATTTGGTTTACTTATATGACAATGCTAACATAAACAATCATCGTAGTGTGTTTAGAATTCGAAAATAAACTTAGAATTCGAAAATAAGCTTAAAAAAATAGTAGAATCATGCACAGTTCGTTTCACAAGTTTGAATTGAATGTATGAATTACACGGAATGTGGGTGGTTAGAAATGATATTTCGTTTACTTATATGACAATCCTAACATACACAATCATAGTAGTGTCTTTAGAATTGGAAAATAAGCTTAGAATTCGAAAATAAGCTTAGAAGAATAGTAGAATCATGCACAGTTCGTTTCACAAGTTTGAATTGAATTTATGAACTACACGCAATGAGTGTGGTTAGAAATGACATTTGGTTTACTTATATGACAATCCTAACATACAAAATCATCGTAGTGTGTTTAGAATTCGAAAATAAGCTTAAAAGAAGAGAAGAATCATGCAAAGTTCGTTTTACAAGTTGGAATTGAGAGCATGAATTACACGCAATGATTGTAGTTAGAAATGACAATTGGTGTAGTAATATGACAATCCTAACATTCACAAATACAGTAGTGTGTTTAGAATTGGAAAATAAGATTAGAATTCGAAAATCACCTTAACAGAATAGTAGAATCATGCAAAGTTCGTTTCACAAGTTTGAATTGAGTGTATGAATTACACACAATGACTGTAGTTAGAAATGACATTTGGTTTACTTATTTGACGATCCCAGCATAGCAATCATCCTAGTGTGTTTAGAATTCGAAAATAAGCTTAGAATTCGAATATATGCTTAAAAGAAGAGTAGAATCATGCACAGATCGGTACACAAGTTTGAATTAAATGTATGAATTACACGCAATGATTGTAGTTAGAAATGACATTTGGTTTAGTTATATAACAATCCTAACATACACAATCATAGTAGTGTGTTTAGAATTTGAAAATAAGCTTAGGATTCGAAAGTAACCTTTAAAGAATAGTAGAATCATGCATAGTTTGTTTCACAAGTTTGAATTGAATGTATGAACTACACGCAATGAGTGTGGTTAGAAATGACATTTGGTTTACTTATATGACAATGCTAACATACACAATCATCGTAGTGTGTTTAGAATTCGAAAATAAGCTTAAAAGAAGAGAAGAATCATGCAAAGTTTGTTTCACAAGATTGAATGGAGTGTATGAATTACACGCAATGAGTGTAGTTAGAAATGACATTTGGTTTACTTATTTGACGATCCCAACATAGCAATCATCCTAGTGTGTTTAGAATTCGAAAATAAGCTTAGAATTCGAATATATGCTTAAAAGAAGAGTAGAATCATGCAAAGTTTGTTTCACAAGATTGAATTGAGTATATGAATTACACGCAATGAGTGTAGTTAGAAATGACATTTGGTTTACTTATTTGACGATCCCAACATAGCAATCATCCTAGTGTGTTTAGAATTCGAAAATAAGCTTAGAATTCGAATATATGCTTTAAAGAAGAGTAGAATCATGCACAGATCGGTACACAAGTTTGAATTAAATGTATGAATTACACGCACAGATTGTAGTTAGAAATGACATTTGGTGTAGTAATATGACAATCCTAACATACACAAATATAGTAGTGTGTTTAGAATTGGAAAATAAGCTTAGAATTCGAAAATAACCTTAACAGAATAGTAGAATCATGCAAAGTTCTTTTCACAAGTTTGAATTGAGTGTATGAATTACACACAATGAGTGTAGTTAGAAATAACATTTGGTTTACTTATTTGACCATCCAAACATAGCAATCATCCTAGTGTGTTTAGAATTCGAAAATAAGCATAGAATTCGAATATTAGCTTAAAAGAATAGTAGAATCATGGACAGTTCGTTACACAAGTTTGAATTGAATGTATGAATTACACAGAATGATTGTAGTTAGAAATGACATTTGGTTTAGGTATATGACAATCCTAACATACACAATCATCGTAGTGTGTTTAACATTCGAAAATTAGCTTAGAAGTCGAAAATAAGCATAAAAGAAGAGTATAAACATACACAGTTCGTTTCACAGGTATGAATTGAATGTATGAATTACACGCAATGAGTGTGGTTAGAAATGAGATTTGGTTTACTTATATGACAATGCTAACATAAACAATCATCGTAGTGTGTTTAGAATTCGAAAATAAACTTAGAATTCGAAAATAAGCTTAAAAAAATAGTAGAATCATGCACAGTTCGTTTCACAAGTTTGAATTGAATGTATGAATTACACGGAATGTGGGTGGTTAGAAATGATATTTCGTTTACTTATATGACAATCCTAACATACACAATCATAGTAGTGTCTTTAGAATTGGAAAATAAGCTTAGAATTCGAAAATAAGCTTAGAAGAATAGTAGAATCATGCACAGTTCGTTTCACAAGTTTGAATTGAATTTATGAACTACACGCAATGAGTGTGGTTAGAAATGACATTTGGTTTACTTATATGACAATCCTAACATACAAAATCATCGTAGTGTGTTTAGAATTCGAAAATAAGCTTAAAAGAAGAGAAGAATCATGCAAAGTTCGTTTTACAAGTTGGAATTGAGAGCATGAATTACACGCAATGATTGTAGTTAGAAATGACAATTGGTGTAGTAATGTGACAATCCTAACATTCACAAATACAGTAGTGTGTTTAGAATTGGAAAATAAGATTAGAATTCGAAAATCACCTTAACAGAATAGTAGAATCATGCAAAGTTCGTTTCACAAGTTTGAATTGAGTGTATGAATTACACACAATGACTGTAGTTAGAAATGACATTTGGTTTACTTATTTGACGATCCCAGCATAGCAATCATCCTAGTGTGTTTAGAATTCGAAAATAAGCTTAGAATTCGAATATATGCTTAAAAGAAGAGTAGAATCATGCACAGATCGGTACACAAGTTTGAATTAAATGTATGAATTACACGCAATGATTGTAGTTAGAAATGACATTTGGTTTAGTTATATAACAATCCTAACATACACAATCATAGTAGTGTGTTTAGAATTTGAAAATAAGCTTAGGATTCGAAAGTAACCTTTAAAGAATAGTAGAATCATGCATAGTTTGTTTCACAAGTTTGAATTGAATGTATGAACTACACGCAATGAGTGTGGTTAGAAATGACATTTGGTTTACTTATATGACAATGCTAACATACACAATCATCGTAGTGTGTTTAGAATTCGAAAATAAGCTTAAAATTCGAAAATAAGCTTAAAAGAAGAGTAGAATCATGCACAGTTCGTTACACAAGTTTGAATTGAATGTATGAATTACACGCAATGATTGTAGTTAGAAATGACATTTGGTTTAGTTATATGACAATCCTAAATACACAATTATAGTAGTGTGTTTAGAATTGGAAAATAAACTTAAAATTCGAAAATAAACTTAACAGAATAGTAGAATCATGCAAAGTTCGTTTCACAAGTTTGAATTGAGTATATGAATTACACACAATGAGTGTAGTTAGAAATGACATTTGGTTTACTGATTTGACAATCCTAACATACACAATCATAGTAGTGTCTTTAGAATTGGAAAATAAGCTTAGAATTCGAAAATAACCTTAAAAGAATAGTAGAATCATGCACAGTTCGTTTCACAAGTTTGAATTGAATTTATGAACTACACGCAATGAGTGTGGTTAGAAATGACATTTCGTTTACTTATATGACAATCCTAACATACAAAATCATCGTAGTGTGTTTAGAATTCGAAAATAAGCTTAGAATTCGAAAATAAGCTTAAAAGAAGAGAAGAATCATGCAAAGTTCGTTTCACAAGTTGGAATTGAGAGCATGAATTACACGCAATGAGTGTAGTTAGAAATGACATTTGGTTTACTTATTTGACCATCCAAACATAGTAATCATGCTATTGTGTTTAGAATTGAATAATAAGCTTAAAATTCGAAAATTAGTTTAAAAGAAAAGAAGAATCATGCAAAGTTCGTTTCACAAATTGGAATTGAGAGCAGGAATTACACGCAATGATTGTAGTTAGAAATGACATTTGGTGTAGTAATATGACAATCCTAACATTCACAAATATAGTAGTGTGTTTAGAATTGGAAAATAAGATTAGAATTCGAAAATAACCTTAACAGAATAGTAGAATCATGCAAAGTTCGTTTCACAAGTTTGAATTGAGTGTATGAATTACACACAATGACTGTAGTTAGAAATGACATTTGGTTTACTTATTTGGCGATCCCAACATAGCAATCATCCTAGTGTGTTTAGAATTCGAAAATAAGCTTAGAATTCAAATATATGCTTAAAAGAAAAGTAGAATCATGCACAGATCGATACACAAGTTTGAATTAAATGTATGAATTACACGCAATGATTGTAGTTAGAACTGACATTTGTTTTGGTTATATAACAATCCTAACATACACAATCATAGTAGTGTGTTTAGAATTGGGAAATAAGCTTAGAATTCGAAAATAACCTTTAAAGAAAAGTAGAATCATGCATAGTTCGTTTCACAAGTTTGAAATGAATGTATGAACTACATGCAATGACTGTGGTTAGAAATGACATTTGGTTTACTTATATGACAATCCTAACATACACAATCATCGTAGTGTGTTTAGAATTCGAAAATAAGCTTAGAATTCGAAAATAAGCTTAAAAGAAGAGAAGAATCATGCAAAGTTTGTTTCACAAGATTTAATTGAGTGTATGAATTACACGCAATGAGTGTAGTTAGAAATGACATGTGGTTTTCTTATTTGACAATCCCAACATAACAATCATCCTAGTGTGTTTACAATTCGAAAATAAGCTTAGAATTCGAAAATAAATTTAAAAGAAGAGAAGAATCATGCAAAGTTCGTTTCAGAAGTTGCAAATGAATGTATGAATTACACGCAATGAGTGTAGTTAGAAATGACATTTGGTTTACTTATTTGACAATCCAAACATAGCAATCATGCTAGTGTGTTTAGAATTGGAAAATAAGCTTAGAATTCGAACATAAGCTTGAAAGAAGAGTAGAATCATGCACAGTTCGTTACACAAGTTTGAATTAAATGTATGAATTACACGCAATGATTGTAGTTAGAAATGACATTTGGTTTAGTTATATGACAATCCTAACATACACAATCATAATAGTGTGTTTAAAATTGCAAAATAAGCTTAGAATTCGAAAATAACCTTCAAAGAATAGTTGAATCATGCACAGTTCGTTTCACAAGTTTGAATTGAATGTATGAACTACCCGCAATGAGTGTGGTTAGAAATAACATTTGGTTTACTTATATGACAATCCTAACATACACAATCATCGTAGTGTGTTTAGAATTCGAAAATAAGCTTAGAATTCGAAAATCAACTTAAAAGAAGAGAAAATTCATGCAAAGTTCGTTCCACAAGATTGAATTGAGTTTATGAATTACACGCAATGATTGTAGTTAGAAATGATATTTGGTGTAGTAATATGACAATCCTAACATTCACAAATATAGTAGTGTGTTTAGAATTGGAAAATAAGATTAGAATTCGAAAATCACCTTAACAGAATAGTAGAATCATGCAAAGTTCGTTTCACAAGTTTGAATTGAGTGTATGAATTACACACAATGACTGTAGTTAGAAATGACATTTGGTTTACTTATTTGACGATCCCAGCATAGCAATCATCCTAGTGTGTTTAGAATTCGAAAATAAGCTTAGAATTCGAATATATGCTTAAAAGAAGAGTAGAATCATGCACAGATCGGTACACAAGTTTGAATTAAATTTATGAATTACACGCAATGATTGTAGTTAGAAATGACATTTGGTTTAGTTATATAACAATCCTAACATACACAATCATAGTAGTGTGTTTAGAATTTGAAAATAAGCTTAGGATTCGAAAGTAACCTTTAAAGAATAGTAGAATCATGCATAGTTTGTTTCACAAGTTTGAATTGAATGTATGAACTACACGCAATGAGTGTGGTTAGAAATGACATTTGGTTTACTTATATGACAATGCTAACATACACAATCATCGTAGTGTGTTTAGAATTCGAAAATAAGCTTAAAAGAAGAGAAGAATCATGCAAAGTTTGTTTCACAAGATTGAATGGAGTGTATGAATTACACGCAATGAGTGTAGTTAGAAATGACATTTGGTTTACTTATTTGACGATCCCAGCATAGCAATCATCCTAGTGTGTTTAGAATTCGAAAATAAGCTTAGAATTCGAATATATGCTTAAAAGAAGAGTAGAATCATGCACAGATCGGTACACAAGTTTGAATTAAATGTATGAATTACACGCAATGATTGTAGTTAGAAATGACATTTGGTTTAGTTATATAACAATCCTAACATACACAATCATAGTAGTGTGTTTAGAATTTGAAAATAAGCTTAGGATTCGAAAGTAACCTTTAAAGAATAGTAGAATCATGCATAGTTTGTTTCACAAGTTTGAATTGAATGTATGAACTACACGCAATGAGTGTGGTTAGAAATGACATTTGGTTTACTTATATGACAATGCTAACATACACAATCATCGTAGTGTGTTTAGAATTCGAAAATAAGCTTAAAAGAAGAGAAGAATCATGCAAAGTTTGTTTCACAAGATTGAATGGAGTGTATGAATTACACGCAATGAGTGTAGTTAGAAATGACATTTGGTTTACTTATTTGACGATCCCAACATAGCAATCATCCTAGTGTGTTTAGAATTCGAAAATAAGCTTAGAATTCGAATATATGCTTAAAAGAAGAGTAGAATCATGCACAGATCGGTACACAAGTTTGAATTAAATGTATGAATTACACGCAATGATTGTAGTTAGAAATGACATTTGGTGTAGTAATATGACAATCCTAACATACACAAATATAGTAGTGTGTTTAGAATTGGAAAATAAGCTTAGAATTCGAAAATAACCTTAACAAAATAGTAGAATCATGCAAAGTTCGTTTCACAAGTTTGAATTGAGTGTATGAATTACACACAATGAGTGTAGTGAGAAATGACATTTGGTTTACTTATTTGACCATCCAAACATAGCAATCATGCTAGTGTGTTTAGAATTGAAAAATAAGCTTAAAATTCGAAAATAAGCTTAAAAGAAGAGTAGAATCATGCACAGTTCGTTACACAAGTTTGAATTGAATGTATGAATTACACGCAATGATTGTAGTTAGAAATGACATTTGGTTTAGTTATATGACAATCCTAAATACACAATTATAGTAGTGTGTTTAGAATTGGAAAATAAACTTAAAATTCGAAAATAAACTTAACAGAATAGTAGAATCATGCAAAGTTCGTTTCACAAGTTTGAATTGAGTATATGAATTACACACAATGAGTGTAGTTAGAAATGACATTTGGTTTACTGATTTGACAATCCTAACATACACAATCATAGTAGTGTCTTTAGAATTGGAAAATAAGCTTAGAATTCGAAAATAACCTTAAAAGAATAGTAGAATCATGCACAGTTCGTTTCACAAGTTTGAATTGAATTTATGAACTACACGCAATGAGTGTGGTTAGAAATGACATTTCGTTTACTTATATGACAATCCTAACATACAAAATCATCGTAGTGTGTTTAGAATTCGAAAATAAGCTTAGAATTCGAAAATAAGCTTAAAAGAAGAGAAGAATCATGCAAAGTTCGTTTCACAAGTTGGAATTGAGAGCATGAATTACACGCAATGAGTGTAGTTAGAAATGACATTTGGTTTACTTATTTGACCATCCAAACATAGTAATCATGCTATTGTGTTTAGAATTGAATAATAAGCTTAAAATTCGAAAATTAGTTTAAAAGAAAAGAAGAATCATGCAAAGTTCGTTTCACAAATTGGAATTGAGAGCAGGAATTACACGCAATGATTGTAGTTAGAAATGACATTTGGTGTAGTAATATGACAATCCTAACATTCACAAATATAGTAGTGTGTTTAGAATTGGAAAATAAGATTAGAATTCGAAAATAACCTTAACAGAATAGTAGAATCATGCAAAGTTCGTTTCACAAGTTTGAATTGAGTGTATGAATTACACACAATGACTGTAGTTAGAAATGACATTTGGTTTACTTATTTGGCGATCCCAACATAGCAATCATCCTAGTGTGTTTAGAATTCGAAAATAAGCTTAGAATTCAAATATATGCTTAAAAGAAAAGTAGAATCATGCACAGATCGATACACAAGTTTGAATTAAATGTATGAATTACACGCAATGATTGTAGTTAGAACTGACATTTGTTTTGGTTATATAACAATCCTAACATACACAATCATAGTAGTGTGTTTAGAATTGGGAAATAAGCTTAGAATTCGAAAATAACCTTTAAAGAAAAGTAGAATCATGCATAGTTCGTTTCACAAGTTTGAAATGAATGTATGAACTACATGCAATGACTGTGGTTAGAAATGACATTTGGTTTACTTATATGACAATCCTAACATACACAATCATCGTAGTGTGTTTAGAATTCGAAAATAAGCTTAGAATTCGAAAATAAGCTTAAAAGAAGAGAAGAATCATGCAAAGTTTGTTTCACAAGATTTAATTGAGTGTATGAATTACACGCAATGAGTGTAGTTAGAAATGACATGTGGTTTTCTTATTTGACAATCCCAACATAACAATCATCCTAGTGTGTTTACAATTCGAAAATAAGCTTAGAATTCGAAAATAAATTTAAAAGAAGAGAAGAATCATGCAAAGTTCGTTTCAGAAGTTGCAAATGAATGTATGAATTACACGCAATGAGTGTAGTTAGAAATGACATTTGGTTTACTTATTTGACAATCCAAACATAGCAATCATGCTAGTGTGTTTAGAATTGGAAAATAAGCTTAGAATTCGAACATAAGCTTGAAAGAAGAGTAGAATCATGCACAGTTCGTTACACAAGTTTGAATTAAATGTATGAATTACACGCAATGATTGTAGTTAGAAATGACATTTGGTTTAGTTATATGACAATCCTAACATACACAATCATAATAGTGTGTTTAAAATTGCAAAATAAGCTTAGAATTCGAAAATAACCTTCAAAGAATAGTTGAATCATGCACAGTTCGTTTCACAAGTTTGAATTGAATGTATGAACTACCCGCAATGAGTGTGGTTAGAAATAACATTTGGTTTACTTATATGACAATCCTAACATACACAATCATCGTAGTGTGTTTAGAATTCGAAAATAAGCTTAGAATTCGAAAATCAACTTAAAAGAAGAGAAAATTCATGCAAAGTTCGTTCCACAAGATTGAATTGAGTTTATGAATTACACGCAATGATTGTAGTTAGAAATGATATTTGGTGTAGTAATATGACAATCCTAACATTCACAAATATAGTAGTGTGTTTAGAATTGGAAAATAAGATTAGAATTCGAAAATCACCTTAACAGAATAGTAGAATCATGCAAAGTTCGTTTCACAAGTTTGAATTGAGTGTATGAATTACACACAATGACTGTAGTTAGAAATGACATTTGGTTTACTTATTTGACGATCCCAGCATAGCAATCATCCTAGTGTGTTTAGAATTCGAAAATAAGCTTAGAATTCGAATATATGCTTAAAAGAAGAGTAGAATCATGCACAGATCGGTACACAAGTTTGAATTAAATTTATGAATTACACGCAATGATTGTAGTTAGAAATGACATTTGGTTTAGTTATATAACAATCCTAACATACACAATCATAGTAGTGTGTTTAGAATTTGAAAATAAGCTTAGGATTCGAAAGTAACCTTTAAAGAATAGTAGAATCATGCATAGTTTGTTTCACAAGTTTGAATTGAATGTATGAACTACACGAAATGAGTGTGGTTAGAAATGACATTTGGTTTACTTATATGACAATGCTAACATACACAATCATCGTAGTGTGTTTAGAATTTGAAAATAAGCTTAGGATTCGAAAGTAACCTTTAAAGAATAGTAGAATCATGCATAGTTTGTTTCACAAGTTTGAATTGAATGTATGAACTACACGCAATGAGTGTGGTTAGAAATGACATTTGGTTTACTTATATGACAATGCTAACATACACAATCATCGTAGTGTGTTTATAATTCGAAAATAAACTTAGAATTCGAAAATAAGCATAAAAGAAGAGTAGAATCATGCACAGTTCGTTACACAAGTTTGAATTGAATGTATGAATTACACGCAATGATTGTAGTAAGAAATGACAATTGGTTTACTTATATGACAATCCTAACATACACAATCATCGTAGTGTTTTTAGCATTCAAAAATTAGCTTAGAAGTCGAAAATAAGCATAAAAGAAGAGTATAAACATGCACAGTTCATTTCACAAGTATGAATTGAATGTATGAATTACACGCAATGAGTATGGTTCGAAATGACATTTGGTTTACTTATATGACAATGCTAACATACACAATCATCGTAGTGTGTTTAGAATTCGAAAATAAACTTAAAAGAAGAGACGAATCATGCAAAGTTCGTTTCACAAGTTGGAATTGAGAGCATGAATTACACGAAATGAGTGTAGTTAGAAATGACATTTGGTTTACTTATTTGACCATCCAAACATAGTAATCATGCTATTGTGTTTAGAATTGAATAATCGGCTTAAAATTCGAAAATTAGCTTAAAAGAAGAGAAGAATCATGCAAAGTTCGTTTTACAAGTTGGAATTGAGAGCATGAATTACACGCAATGATTGTAGTTAGAAATGACATTTGGTGTAGTAATATGACAATCCTAACATTCACAAATATAGTAGTGTGTTTAGAATTGGAAAATAAGATTAGAATTCGAAAATCACCTTAACAGAATAGTAGAATCATGCAAAGTTCGTTTCACAAGTTTGAATTGAGTGTATGAATTACACACAATGACTGTAGTTAGAAATGACATTTGGTTTACTTATTTGACGATCCCAGCATAGCAATCATCCTAGTGTGTTTAGAATTCGAAAATAAGCTTAGAATTCGAATATATGCTTAAAAGAAGAGTAGAATCATGCACAGATCGGTACACAAGTTTGAATTAAATTTATGAATTACACGCAATGATTGTAGTTAGAAATGACATTTGGTTTAGTTATATAACAATCCTAACATACACAATCATAGTAGTGTGTTTACAATTTGAAAATAAGCTTAGGATTCGAAAGTAACCTTTAAAGAATAGTAGAATCATGCATAGTTTGTTTCACAAGTTTGAATTGAATGTATGAATTACACGCAATGAGTGTAGTAAGAAATGACATTTGGTTTACTTATTTGACAATCCAAACATAGCAATCATCCTAGTGTGTTTAAAATTGGAAAATAAGCTTAGAATTCGAAAATAAGCTTAAAAGAAGAGTAGAATCATGGAAAGTTCGTTTCACAAGTTTGAATTGAATTTATGAACTACACGCAATGAGTGTGGTTAGAAATGACATTTGGTTTACTTATATGACAATCCTAACATACACAATCATCGTAGTGTGTTTAGAATTCGAAAATAAGCTTAGAATTCGAAAATAAGCTTAAAAGAAGAGAAAATTCATGCAAAGTTCGTTTCACAAGATTGAATTGAGTGTATGAATTACACGCAATGAGTGTAGTTAGAAATCCAATTTGGTTTACTTATTTGACAATCCCAACATAGCAATCATTTTAGTGTGTTTACAATTCGAAAATAAGTTTAGAATTCGAATATAAGCTTAAAAGAAGAGTAGAAACATGCACAGTTCGTTACACAAGTTTGAATTGAATGTATGAATTACACGCAATGATTGTAGTTAGAAATGACATTTGTTTTAGTTATATGACAATCCTAACATACACAATCATAGTAATGTGTTTAGAATTGGAAAATAAGCTTAGAATTCGAAAATAACCTTAAAAGAATAGTAGAATAATGCACAGTTCGTTTCAAAAGTTTGAAATGAATGTATGAGCTACACGCAATGAGTGTGGTTAGAAATGACATTTGGTTTACTTATATGACAATCCTAACATACACAATCATCGTAGTGTGTTTAGAATTCGAAAATAAGCTTAGAATTCGAAAATAAGCTTAAAAGAAGAGAAAACTCATGCAAAGTTCGTTTCACAAGATTGAATTGAGTGTATGAATTACAGGCAATGAGTGTAGTTAGAAATGACATTTGGTTTACTTATTTGACAATCCCAACATATCAATCATCCTAGTGTGTTTACAATTCGAAAATAAGCTTAGAATTCGAATTTAAGCTTAAAAGAAGAGTAGAATCATGCACATTTCGTTACACAAGTTTGAATTGAATGTATGAAATACACGCAATGATTGTAGTTCGAAATAACATTTGGTTTAGTTATTTGACAATCCAAACATAGCAATCATGCTAGTGTGTTTAGAATTAAAATAAGCTTAGAATTCGAAAATAAACTTAAAAGAAGAGTACAATCATGCACAGTTTGTTACACAAGTTTGAATTGAATCTATGAATTACACGCAATGAGTGTAGTTAGAAATGACATTTAGTTTAGTTGTATGACAATCCTAACATACACAATCAAAGTAGTGTGTTTAGAATTCGAAAATATGCTTAGAATTCGAAAATAACCTTAAAATAATGTAAAATCATGCACAGTGCGTTTCACAAGTTTAAATTGAATGTATGAACTACACGCAATGAGTGTGGTTAGAAATGACATTTGGTTTACTTATATGACAATCCTAACATACCCAATCATAGTAGTGTGTTTAGAATTGTAAAATAAGCTTAGAATTCGAATATAAGCTTAAAAGAAGAGTAGAATCATGCACATTTCGTTACACAAGTTTGAATTGAATGTATGAAATAAGTTAGAAATGACATTTGGTTTACTTATTTGACAATCCAAACATAGCAATCATCCTAGTGTGTTTAAAATTGGAAAATAAGCTTAGAATTCGAAAATAAGCTTAAAAGAAGAGTCGAATCATGCACAGTTCGTTACACAAGTTTGAATTCAATGTATGAATTACACGCAATGATTGTAGTTAGAAATGAAATTTCGTTTAGTTATATGACAATCCTAACATACCCAATCATAGTAGTGTGTTTAGAATTGGAAAATAAGCTTAGAATTCGAAAATAACCTTAAAAGAATAGAAGAACCATGGACAGTTCGTTTCACAAGTTTGAATTGAATTTATGAACTACACGCAATGAGTGTGGTTAGAAATGACATTTGGTTTACTTATATGACAATCCTAACATACACAATCATCGTAGTGTGTTTAGAATTCGAAAATAAGCTTAGAATTCAAAAATAAGCTTAAAAGAAGAGAAAATTCATGCAAAGTTCGTTTCACAAGATTGAATTGAGTGTATGAATTACACGCAATGAGTGTAGTTAGAAATGCAATTTGGTTTACTTATTTGACAATCCCAACATAGCAATCATTTTAGTGTGTTTACAATTCGAAAATAAGCTTAGAATTCGAATATAAGCTTAAAAGAAGAGTAGAAACATGCACAATTCGTTACACAAGTTTGAATTGAATGTATGAATTACACGCAATGATTGTAGTTAGAAATGACATTTGGTTTAGTTATATAACAATCCTAACATACACAATCATAGTAATGTGTTTAGAATTGGAAAATAAGCTTAGAATTCGAAAATAACCTTAAAAGAATAGTAGAATAATGCACAGTTCGTTTCAAAAGTTTGAATTGAATGTATGAACTACACGCAATGAGTGTGGTTAGAAATGACATTTGGTTTACTTATATGACAATCCTAACATACACAATTATAGTAGTGTGTTTAGAATTGTAAAATAAGCTTAGAATTCGTAAATAACCTTAAAAGAATAGTAGAGTCATGCACAGTTCGTTTCACAAGTTTGAATTGAATTTATGAACTACACGCAATGAGTGTGGTTAGAAATGACATTTGGTTTACTTATATGACAATCCTAACATATAAAATCATCGTAGTGTGTTTAGAATTCGAAAATAAGCTTAGAATTCGAAAATAAGCTTAAAAGAAGAGAAAATTCATGCAAAGTTCGTTTCACAAGATTGAATTGAGTGTATGAATTACAGGCAATTAGTGTAGTTAGAAATGACATTTGGTTTACTTATTTGACAATCCCAACATATCAATCATCTTAGTGTGTTTACAATTCGAAAATAAGCTTAGAATTCGAATATAAGCTTAAAAGAAGAGTAAAATCATGCACATTTCGTTACACAAGTTTGAATTGAATGTATGAAATACATGCAATGATTGTAGTTCGAAATAACATTTGGTTTAGTTATTTGAGAATCCAAACATAGCAATCATGCTAGTGTGTTTAGAATTGGAAAATAAGCTTAGAATTCGAAAATAAACTTAAAAGAAGAGTAGAATCATGCACAGTTTGTTACACAAGTTTGAATTGAATGTATGAATTACACGCAATGAGTGTATTTAGAAATGACATTTAGTTTAGTTATATGACAATCCTAACATACACAATCATAGTAGTGTGTTTAGGATTCGAAAATATGCTTAGAATTCGAAAATAACCTTAAAAGAATGTAGAATCATGCACAGTGCGTTTCACAAGTTTAAATTGAATGTATGAACTACACGCAATGAGTGTGGTTAGAAATGACATTTGGTTTACTTATATGACAATCCTAACATACACAATCATAGTACTGTGTTTAGAATTGTAAAATAAGCTTAGAATTCGAAAATAACCTTAAAAGAATAGTAGAGTCATGCACTGTTCGTTTCAAAAGTTTGAATTGAATGTATGAACTACACGCAATGAGTGTGGTTAGAAATGACATTTGGTTTACTTCTATGACAATCCTAACAAACACAATCATAGTAGTGTGTTTAGAATTCGAAAATAAGCTTAAAAGAAGAGAAAACTCATGCAAAGTTCGTTTCACAAGATTGAATTGAGTGTATGAATTACAGGCAATGAGTGTAGTTAGAAATGACATTTGGTTTACTTATTTGACAATCCCAACATATCAATCATCCTAGTGTGTTTACAATTCGAAAATAAGCTTAGAATTCGAATTTAAGCTTAAAAGAAGAGTAGAATCATGCACATTTCGTTTCACAAGTTTGAATTGAGTGTATGAATTACACGCAATGAGTGTAGTTAGAAATGACATTTGGTTTACTTATTTGACAATCCCAACATAGAAATCATCCTAGTGTGTTTAGAATTCAAAATAAGCTTAGAATTAGAATATAAGCTTAAAAGAAGAGTAGAATCATGCACAGTTCGTTACACAAGTTTGAATTGAATATATGAATTACACGCAATGATTGTAGTTAGAAATGAGATTTGGTTTAGTTATATGACAATCCTAACATATACAATCATCGTAGTTTGTTTAGCATTCGAAAATTAGCTTAGAAGTCGAAAATAAGCTTAAAAGAAGAGTATAAACATGCACAGTTCGTTTCACAAGTATGAATTGAATGTATGAATTACACGCAATGAGTGTGGTTAGAAATGACATTTGGTTTACATATATGACAATGCTAACATACACAATCATCGTAGTGTGTTTAGAATTCGAATATAAACTTAGAATTCGAAAATCGGCTTAAAAGAATAGTAGAATCATGCACAGTTCGTTTCACAAGTTTGAATTGAATGTATGAACTACAAGCAATAAGTGTGGTTATAAATTACAATTGGTTTAGTTATATGACAATACTAACATATACAATCATCGTAGTGTGTTTAGAATTCGAAAATAAGCTTAGAATTCGAAAATAAACATAAAAGAATAGTAGAATCATTTACAGTTCGTTTCACAAGTTTGAATTGAATATATGAACTACACGCAATGAGTGTGGTTCGAAATGACATTTGGTTTACTTATATTACAATCCTAACATACACAAGAATCGTAGTGTGTATAGAATTCGAAAATAAGTTTAAAATTCGAAAATAAGCTTAAAAGAAGGGTAGAATCATGCAAAGTTCCTTTCACAAGATTGAATTGAGTGTATGAATTACAAGCAGTGAGTGTAGTTAGAAATGACGTTTGGTTTACTTATTTGACAATCCGAACATACAAATCATCCTAGTGTGTTAGAATTCGAAAATAAGCTTAGAGTTCGAATATAAGCTTAGAAGAAGAGTTGAATCATGCACAATTCGTTTCACAAGATTGAATTGAGTGTATGAATTACACGCAATGAGTGTAGTTAGAAATGACATTTGGTTTACTTATTTGACAATCCCAACATAGAAATCATCCTAGTGTGTTTAGAATTCAAAATAAGCTTAGAATTAGAATATAAGCTTAAAAGAAGAGTAGAATCATGCAAAGTTCGTTACACAAGTTTGAATTGAATGTATGAATTACACGCAATGATTGTAGTTAAAAATGACATTTGGTTTAGTTATATGACAATCCTAACAAATACAATCATCGTAGTTTGTTTAGCATTCGAAAATTACCTTAGAAGTCGAAAATAAGGTTAAACGAAAACTATAAGCATGCACATTTCGTTTCACAAGTGTGAATTCATTGTATGAATTACACGCAATCAGTGTGGTTAGAAATGACATTTAGTTTAGTTATATGCCAATACTAACATATACAATCATCGTATTTAGAATTCGAAAATAAACTTAGAATTCGAAAATAAACTTAAAAGAAGAGTAGAATCATGCATAGTTCGTTTCACAAGTTTGAATTGAATGTATGAATTACACACAATGCGTGTGGTAAGAAATAACATTTGGTTAAGTTATATACCAATACTTACATACACAATCATCATAATGTGTTTAGAATTCGAAAATAAGATTAGAAGTAGAAAATAAGCTTAAAAGAAGAGTATAAGGATACACAGTTCGTGTCACAAGTTTGAATTGAATGTCTGAACTACACGCAATGAGTGTGGATAGAAATGATATTTGGTTTAGTTATATACCAATACTAACATACACAATCATCGTATTGTGTTTAGAATTCGAAAATATGATTAGAAGTAGAAAATAAGCTTAAAAGAAGAGTATAAGGATACACAGTTCATTTCACAAGTTTGAATTGAATGTTTGAATTACACGCAATGAGTGTGGTTAGTAATGACATTGGGTTTAGTTTTATGACAATCCTAACACACACAATTATAGTAGTGTGTTTAGAATTCGAAAATAAGTTTAGAATTCAAAAATAAGTTTAAGAGAATAGTAGAAGCATGCACAGTTCGTTTCACATGTTTGAATTGAATGTATGAACTACACACAATGAGTGTGGTTAGAAATGACATTTGGTTTACTTATATGACAATCCTAACATACACAATCATCGTAGTGGGTATAGAATTCAAAAAATAAACTTAGAAGTCGAAAATAAGGTTAAAAGAAGATTATAAGCATGCACATTTCGTTTCACAAGTTTGAATTTATTGTATGAATTACAAGCAATAAGTGTGGTTAGAAATGATATTTAGTTTAGTTATATGACAATACTAACATATACAATCATTGTGTTTAGAATTCGAAAATAAGTTTAGAATTCGAAAATAAACTTAAAAGAAGAGTAGAATCATGCACAGCTCGTTTCACAAGTTTGAATTGAATGTATGAATTACACACAATGATTGTGGTAAGAAATGACATTTCGTTTAGTTATATGACAATACAAACATACACAATCATAGAAGTATGTTTAAAATTCAAAAATAACCTTAAAAGAAGAGTATAAGCATGCACAGTTCATTTCACAAGTTTGAATTGAATGTTTGAACTACACGCAATGAGTGTGGTTAGAAATGACATTTAGTTTACTTATATAACAATCCTAACATACACAATCAGCGTAGTGTGTATAGAATTCGAAAAATAAACTTAGAGGTCGAAAATGAGGTTAAAAGAAGACTATAGGCATGCACATTTCGTTTTACAAGTTTGAATTCATTGCATGAATTACACGCAATAAGTGTGGTTAGAAATGACATTTAATTTAATTATATGACATCACTAACATATACAATCATCGTGTTTAGAATTCGAAAATAAGCTTAGAATTCGAAAATAAACTTAAAAGAAGAGTAGAATCATGCACAGTTTGTTTCACAAGTTTGAATTGAATGTATGAATTACACACAATGAGTGTGGTGAGAAATGACATTTGGTTAAGTTATATACCAATACTTACATACACAATCATCATAATGTGTTTAGAATTCGAAAATAAGATTAGAAGTAGAAAATAAGCTTAAAAGAAGAGTATAAGGATGCACAGTTCGTGTCACAAGTTTGAATTGAATGTCTGAACTACACACAATGAGTGTGGTTAGAACTGACATTTGGTTTAGTTATATGACAATACGAACATACACAATCATAGTAGTGTCTTTAGAATTCGAAAATTAGCTTAGAAGTCGAAAATAAGCTTAAAAGAAGAGTATAAGGATACACAGTTCATTTCACAAGTTTGAATTGAATGTATGAATTACACGCAATGAGTGTGGTTAGAAATGACATTTGGTTTAGTTATATACCAATAATAACATACACAATCATAGTAGTGTGTTTAGAATTCGAAAATTAGCTTAGAAGTCGAAAATAAGCTTAAAAGAAGAGTATAAGCATGCACAGTTCGTTTCACAATTTTGAACTACACGCAATGAGTGTGGTTACAAATGACATTTGGTTTACTTATATGACTATCCTAACATACACAATCATCGTAGTGTGTATATACAATTGGAAAAATAAACTTAGAGGTCGAAAATAAGGTTAAAAGAAGACTATAAGCATGCACATTTCGTTTTACAAGGTTGAATTCATTGTATGAATTACATGCAATAAGTGTGGTTAGAAATGACATTTAGTTTAGTTATATGGCAATACTAACATATACAACCATCGTGTTTAGAATTCGAAAATAAGCTTAGAATTCGAAAATAAGCTTTGAATTCGAAAATAAACTTAAAAGAAGAGTAGAATCATGCACAGTTCGTTTCACAAGGTTGAATTGAATGTATGAATTACACACAATGAGTGTGGTTAGAAATGACATTTGGTTTAGTTATATACCAATACTTACATACACAATCATCGTAGTGTGTTTAGAATTCGAAAATAAGATTCGAAGTAGAAAATAAGCTTCAAAGAAGAGTATAAGGATGCACAGTTCGTGTCACAAGTTTGAATTGAATGTCTGAACTACACGCAATGAGTGTGGTTAGAAATGATATTTGGTTTAGTTATATACCAATACTAACATACACAATCATCGTAGTGTGTTTAGAATTCGAAAATATGATTAGAAGTAGAAAATAAGCTTAAAAGAAGAGTATAAGGATACACAGTTCATTTCACAAGTTTGAATTGAATGTATGAATTACACGCAATGAGTGTGGTTAGAAATGACATTTGGTTTAGTTATATACCAATAATAACATACACAATCATAGTAGTGTGTTTAGAATTCGAAAATTAGCTTAGAAGTCGAAAATAAGCTTAAAAGAAGAGTATAAGCATGCACAGTTCGTTTCACAAGTTTGAACTACACGCAATGAGTGTGGTTACAAATGACATTTGGTTTACTTATATGACAATCCTAACATACACAATCATCGTAGTGTGTATATACAATTGGAAAAATAAACTTAGAGGTCGAAAATAAGGTTAAAAGAAGACTATAAGCATGCACATTTCGTTTTACAAGGTTGAATTCATTGTATGAATTACATGCAATAAGTGTGGTTAGAAATGACATTTAGTTTAGTTATATGGCAATACTAACATATACAACCATCGTGTTTAGAATTCGAAAATAAGCTTAGAATTCGAAAATAAGCTTAGAATTCGAAAATAAACTTAAAAGAAGAGTAGAATCATGCACAGTTCATTTCACAAGTTTGAATTGAATGTATGAATTACACACAATGAGTGTGGTTAGAAATGACATTTGGTTTAGTTATATACCAATAATTACATACACAATCATCGTAGTGTGTTTAGAATTCGAAAATAAGATTCGAAGTAGAAAATAAGCTTCAAAGAAGAGTATAAGGATGCACAGTTCGTGTCACAAGTTTGAATTGAATGTCTGAACTACACGCAATGAGTGTGGTTAGAATTGATATTTGGTTTAGTTATATACCAATACTAACATACACAATCATCGTAGTGTGTTTAGAATTCGAAAATATGATTAGAAGTAGAAAATAAGCTTAAAAGAAGAGTATAAGGATACACAGTTCATTTCACAAGTTTGAATTGAATGTATGAATTACACGCAATGAGTGTGGTTAGAAATGACATTTGGTTTAGTTATATACCAATAATAACATACACAATCATAGTAGTGTGTTTAGAATTCGAAAATTAGCTTAGAAGTCGAAAATAAGCTTAAAAGAAGAGTATAAGCATGCACAGTTCGTTTCACAAGTTTGAATTGAATGTATGAACTACACGCAATGAGTGTGGTTAGAAATGACATTTGGTTTGCTTATATGACAATGCTAACATACACAATCATCGTAGTGTGTATAGAATTCGAAAATCAAACTTAGAGGTCGAAAATAAGGTTAAAAGAAGACTATAGGCATGCACATTTCGTTTCACAAGTTTGAATTCATTGTATGAATTACACGCAATAAGTGTGGTTAGAAATGAAATTTAGTTTAGTTATATGCCAATACTAACATATACAATCATCGTGTTTAGAATTCGAAAATAAGCTTAGAATTCGAAAATAAACTTAAAAGAAGAGTAGAATCATGCACAGTTCGTTTCACAAGTTTGAATTGAATGTATGAATTACACACAATGAGTGTGGTTAGAAATGACATTTGGTTTAGTTATATGACAATACGAACATACACATAGTCATATGTGTACACTTGGGCCGACAAACAACACGGGTCAATCTGGCGTACTTTGACCTCACTCATGCGCATCTAAGGAAATTTCTCAAGATGTCACCTATCCTAAGACCACTCCCAGCAACCACGCCTAACTTAATTGGATGTAATCTAGTAATACATGTTTATGTCTTTTTAAGCAAAATTGCAAGTGTTAATTGTGAATCAACATTATGAAATTAATGGAAGCTCGTAGAAAATAAACTGATGGAGGGAAAGAGAAAAGCACATGCAATTGATTTGTTATACTATATAGTTGCGAATTAATTTCACGCCAACCTTGGGTTGTTTTTAATAGAGGAGAGAGAAGATATAAGAAGAAGGTGGCGAGCTGAGAGAAAGAAAACCAGGAAAGAAGAGAGAGAATGAGAAGGTAGGAAGATGACGGAGAAAGAATTATGTGCGACGTCGATCCATGAGAAACGATAGTGAATATGCCCAAATTAGCTCTCCGTGCAAAGCTTAAAAAACAGGGTCAATCTAGGTTGTTGGATCAAGTCAGATATATGGCCATATATTATTACTTTTAACTTTGGTATCACAATATCACCTTTTATTGAATAAGGTCATTTCCCAATATATATAGGTGTGAACACCCTCTCGCGTGAGAACTGCGCACGCCATAGAGTGACACATAGTGTCACGTAGAGTGACACCGCGAAATAACGCACTGAAGACGCGAAAAAAGAAGAAGACACGATGAGGGGTCAAAGCCCACTTTAGCCATAACACACCTTACTAAAAAAAACTTTCCCCACTTTCTCTCTCCTCACTTTCTTACTTTCCCAATCCTAAAACCTTAAAATCGTGATCTCCAACTTATTCGCTCTGATCAGATTCGTTAACAACAATCGATGGATATACAAGTTGCACCAATGGCGGCGCAAGCAGGTATGTAACTCCGATTCATGTTTTTTTTTTTTTACAAAATTTTGAATTTAATTTGAATGTCTAGATTTGAAAATTTGGGGAAAAAATGAAATTACTCGAGTTTACAAATAGAATAATTCGTTCGGTTTGATTTATGTTCTAGGTTGATTGTATGAATTATAAACAGTTGATTGTAAGAATTTTGAACTTGATTAAAAAGTTTTTAGATTTGTAATTTTGTGGAATATACAATGACATACAATCCAGTGAAAATATTATTTCGAATATTAGTTGGAGAATCTAAATTCATAATTAAATTTCTAGGTTTTAAGATTTTTTTTTAAACTTGGAAAATGCAACGATATTTCCTACACAATAAAATAAAATATGTACTAATTTTTACAATAAGTGAATGATTCATTTGATATATATAAAAGTAGCTCTCAACATTGCAACTCAATACTGCAAAAAAAATAAAAAAATCTCTGTATATTGGAGGAAATATTTACCATCTTGATGTCTCAAAAATGTTCATCAAACAAAAATTGCAAAAACATCATGGAAGATCCATTTGTCTACTTGTAGACTAAAAGAAATATTCATTTGTCGTAGAATCAATGGAGTTGGTAGAAAACAGTGGTTGGAAGATATCATTGCAAAAATTGCAAAAATTGAAGTTTCTTGGTTGATGCACATCTTTGAGATTCGACATCAGTGGTTACCAATTTACTTTAAGGATTTGCCAATGGGCTGCATTTTGAGAAGAACTCAAAGATGAGAGAGTTAAAACAACTTCTTTAAGAAGTGCCAAAGTGAATTTGGGAGGTTGGTAAAGTTTTGGATGAGGTATGAGAGTGCTATCGACCAACAAAAGTACGTGCTGAAAACTCTCACCAAGGCCAATTACATTTCCTTTCCTCAAACAATGAGTCCCTTACCTATACAGGTGTAGGGTTTTAGATGCTAAAATTGCGGAATTAGGAAAACGGTTTCCGTTCATCTAACCTAAGATCGCATATATAGATTAATAGGACCGATACAATTAATAATACCTCTTTATGCGTGAATTAGGTACTCATATTATAGGAGGAACAAGATCTCAAACGCGACCCCTCTACTCAGTCCACGCGAGTACCAAACCAGATTTCTCAAGCCTCGTCTGCTAGAACTCCGGGAGACAGTCTGGCGATTTGCTATTGAGGAGGCTGTATGTTTTTACGTGTGATTAAGTTAATTAGGTTTAGAGTCAATTACTCTGTGTTTGTTTTATCTTACGTAATACTGATCCCCTGTACATATATAGTCTTAGTATAGTTAATACATTAAATAACCTAATCACTCAGTAAAACTCTAAGCCCAATAATAACTAATAACCCATTAGATATTATCGTCTAGACCTGGTTCGAGACTGTAAGCGTGTGACCCTGCAGGACTCGGTAATAGTTAGAAGTCTGCTTAATTATTAAACCAACAGACCGTAGTTGGTTTCTAGCACAACACTACGACCACCTAATATTACTGAATATAATATCCTCGTGATATTATCAGAAATGATACTTGATCGAATGACACGATCCTTCAATCTCTCACTTGTGCTAGAGCAAGTGTGTCATATGAATTCCCTCATCTCTTAGTGTCTGATTTGAATCTATTGCGATATCATATATCCTTCATATTATCAACCAAATCGTTCCTTGAAATCTGAGTTTAATTGAAAGACGAATGATTAACATGTAATCCATTCGATCACGGCCATGCATTTTCGAGTTCCTACTCTTCAAGTGGCCTGGACACCATTCCTATCCCATACAAGGACTCTCCAATCTTGTACACCCATTACCCCCACTCAATTTTTAGCAGCCCCAATCATTGTGTTTATAGTCCCCTTTTACAACATGACGTTGAGCAAGATCAAAGACATACCAATCCTTTCATAGGAGAAATGATGCACTCATGTCTAAGGAATTTACCATAATAATCAATAAGAATTCCAAATTTAATTTACGGAATCGTACAGTGGGCCAGTCTAACATATGCTATCTAGTATATATCTGTTATGAAAAGGCAAAATAGTAATTGACTATTCATCACCTGCAACTAAAGCTGAAACTCTGTATGTGCAGGCAATAGTCATATCAGTCTACCATTACAGTGTATTAGCATGTCAAGCTTCCCCATTCCCCATTTCTATGTAAAGGATGAGGATGTACGCCGTATATGCCCATCCGTTGTATTACTATAAATAGTACCGATTAGTCGGGGAATAGAGATACAACAACTTCAAGAACATTTCATCTCCTACCTTATACCCAGTACCTCACAAATCTCACAACACGTTATCAGCACGAAAAAGCTCTATCTAAGGTAGTTATCAGAACCATAGTTCTCCAACTTTAAATTCTCCTATTAATTAGCCTCTCTTATTATTTAAAGTCATGGGTAGACACTCCAACGGTATTAATATAAATATAAGCCATCTCTCACTATCAAGTGTCTACATCATTGCGGACCGCAATAACTTACCATTATGTGGTACCGCACCTTCTCCAAACAATAAGTTACCGGCTCAAAATGGAAATCCGGAAATCCGCGAACACGCCGCGACTAACCGAACAGCCACCCCGACACCTACCCAAGCCCCCGTAGACCTCAATAATAATCCAGTCCCAGAGCAACCCGAAAATCGTCCCGCACTTTCCCTAATTATAGAAACAGGTAGAGATGGGGGGGAAGACCATGAAGTCAATCAACCTAGTGGAAAAAGACAAAGACCATTCTTCTGAAAAAAAAGGTTGACCATGGTGGTCAGTTACCCAACTGCGTTACCTTAACGAGCAAGTCACGCCACCTAATGAAGGGCAACGACAAGCTCATGGCCATAACATAATATATCGGACCAATTCTGGAAACATAACGAGTGCAGAAGCGTCCGTCTCAAATGGTCAGGCTCTGGAAATATTAGCCAATTTAGAATCGCCGCCTGAGATGGTACTCTGGAAACGCTAGTTATATCAGAATCGCCATTTACATGGCTACTTGAAAATAAAGTTCCACACTATTTGTACCTCGGTTTTATTTTATGAATGAATGGCAAATTTTCTTATGTTATTTATAAAATAAAATAAAATAAACATCCCGCTCAATCAAATTGTGAAAATTTGAAAAAAGGAGATAACAGGGTCTTACTATTTACAAAACCAATGCTAAAAGTAAAAGGAAAGAGTAAAAAAAAAATATAAGCACAAAAGAAGTTGGGCAAGAGTATATGGTAGTGTTTTGCAGATAGTTCGCGCATGAAATGCAGGTGTTTCCCGCAGCAACAACATAGGAACTGGAGTAGCCCCTATCCTTTAATGTTTGGAAATGACCAATTTCTTTTTGTTCTGCAACATTCATGTCACTTTTCCTGCATGACTATTTGTCTTCTTGCTAATCTCACATCACTTCACTCTTGAGTATTTAAATGCACTTCTACTTGTTTGTCACTTACTCACTCCAATTTCCCATGTTAGACCATTTAATTTTTTATTTATTTATTTGTTAGTTTTTTTTTTTTCCAGCATCCTAAGTGCAATTACTGCTCTTATTTTAAATAAAAAAAATGAAAAAGAAAAAGGGGAGGGAGTAAGTATTGTCTCTAAGAATCGTTGAACCCATGACCTCCAACTATGCAATACATGTCTACACCAATTGAGCTACCATTTCTTATTGCTATAGTTAGGACATGCTTTTACTTATTAACAAATTTCATGCCCTTTTCCTCTACGTATACGAGTCATGTACACCATAATACCATTTTTTTTAAACAAAATTAACACCCTAGATATTACCATATGTAGATATTTTTACCAAATAGTATTTGCATAGTACTTTTACAACTTATAAAAGAAGCTTTAACCCTTCCATTCTCTCGACCGCCTCCTTACCTCCTTCTCTATCATATAATTTTTATTTTCATCTCTCAAATCACATTCATACACAAATTTTTTTTGTATAATCATGCCTAGCCTTGCAAATCGCCACCAACAATCCGAGACCCCAAATATCCGAAATCACTTAGGCAGTTAAGAAACATATTTTATTAGGTAGCAATTTTAATATTAATTTTAGTCGGAATTATTATATTTCTTCTTCTACATTTCGCAAAATGTAAATGTTAATCACTAATATGATGATTAACTTATCGCTTAATCCATGGTACTAAATATTTTATAATTATGTTAACTGCATAAAACATACGAAAATGATGCAGTTCCTGTAATGGTTTATTTCAGCATTTGTTTTTATGCCTTAGTTGTTTTTCGAACCTGTGACCTCGACTTAGATCAGAAAGTCTTCGGACCACTACTGCTAGCATCCCAGTGTGATATTTTTCTAGTTTTTAAACGCATTATTATTGTATTTTTGTAGGTTTTTACATTTCTGACTATTTATAACCTTAAATGTGACCAGGAATGGCAAACATCACAAAAAGAGAATTTGATGTCTTGGACCTGTCTGGAGCCAACTATTTAGAGTAGAAAGATGACGCCCTAGCCCACCTCGAGGCCATGGGACTAGAATCTCTTCTTGGCCCCATGAGCATGACAAATACCCAAGAAAAGGCACGAGCACTCATTTTCCTAAGGCACAACAAATAAACTTAGAGGTCGAAAATAAGGTTAAAAGAAGACTATAAGCATGCAAATTTTGTTTCACAAGTATGAATTGAATGTATGAATTACACACAATGAGTGTGGTTAGTTATATGACAATACGAACATACACAATCATTGTAGTGTGTTTAAAATTCGAAAATTAGCTTAGAAGTCGAAAATAAGCTTAAAAGAAGAGTAGAAGGATGCATAGTTCGTTTCACAAGTTTGAATTGAATGTATGAACTACACGCAATGAGTGTGGTTAGAAATGACATTTGGTTTACTTATATGACAATCCTAAATACACACTCATTGTAGTGTGTTTAGAAATCGAAAATAAACTTAGAGGTCGAAAATAAGGTTAAAAGAAAAGTGTAAGCATGCAAATTATGTTTCACAAGTTTCAATTTAATGTATGAATTACTCGCAATAAGTGTGGTTAGAAATAACATTTGGTTTAGTTATATGACAATACTAACATATACAATCATCGTAGTGTGTTTAGAATTCAAAAATAAGCTTAAAAGAAGAGTATAAGCATGCACAGTTCGTGTCACAAGTTTGAATTGAATGTCTAAACTACACGCAATGAGTGTGGTTAGAAATGACATTTAGTTTACGTATATGACAATCCTAACATACACAATCATCGTAGTGTGTATAGAATTCGAAAAATAAACTTAGAGGTCGAAAATAAGGTTAAAAGAAGACTATAAGCATGCACAGTTCGTTTCACAAGTCTGAATTCATTGTATGAATTACACGCAATAAGTGTGGTTAGAAATGACAATTAGTTTAGTTATATGCCAATACTAACATATACAATCATAGTGTTTAGAATTCGAAAATAAACTTAAAAGAAGAGTAGAATCATGCACAGTTCGTTTCACAAGTTTGAATTGAATGTATGAATTACACACATTGAGTGTGGTGAGAAATGACATTTGGTTTATTTATATGAGAATCCTAACATACATAATTATAGTAGTGTGTTTAGAATTCGAAAATAAGTTTAGAATTCGAAAATAAGTTTAAAAGAATAGTAGAATCACACACAGTTCGTTTCACATGTTTGAATTGAATGTATGAACTACACACAATGAGTGTGGTTAGAAATGACATTTGGTTTACTTATATGACAATCCTAGCATACACAATCATTGTAGTGGGTATAGAATTCAAAAAATAAACTTAGAAGTCGAAAGTAAGGTTAAAAGAAGATTATAAACATGCACATTTCGTTTTACAAGTTTGAATTTATTGTATGAATTACACGCAATAAGTGCGGTAAGAAATGACATTTAGTTTAGTTATATGACAATACTAACATATACAATCATCGTGTTTAGAATTCGAAAATAAGCTTAGAATTCTAAAATAAACTTAAACGAAGAGTAGAATCATGCACAGTTCGTTTCACAAGTTTGAATTGAATGTATGAATTACACACAATGATTGTGGTAAGAAATGACATTTGGTTTAGTTATATGACAATACAAACATACATAATCATAGTAGTGTGTTTAAAATTCGAAAATTAGCTTAGAAGTCGAAAATAAGCTTGAAAGAAGAGTATAAGCATGCACAGTTCGTTTCACAAGTTTGAATTGAATGTATGAACTACACGGAATGAGTGTGGTTAGAAATGACATTTGGTTTACTTATATGACAATCCTTACATACACAATCATCGTAGAGTGTATAGAATTCGAAAAATAAACTTAGAGGTCGAAAATAAGGTTAAAAGAAGACTATAGGCATGCACATTTCGTTTCACAAGTTTGAATTCATTTTATGAATTACACGCAATAAGTGTGGTTAGAAATGACATTTAGTTTAGTTATATGACAATACTGACATATACAATCATCGTGTTTAGAATTCGAAAATAAGCTTAGAATTCAAAAATAAACTTAAAAGAAGAGTAGAATCATGCACAGTTCGTTTCACAAGTTTGAATTGAATGTATGAATTACACACAATGATTGTGATTAGAAATGACATTTGGTTTAGTTATATGACAATACGAACATACACAATCATGGTAGTGTGTTTAGAATTCGAAAATTAGTTTAGAATTGAAGTTGAAAATAAGCTTAAAAGAAGAGTATAAGGATGCACAGCTCGTGTCACAAGTTTGAATTGAATGTCTGAACTACACGCAATGAGTGTGGTTAGAAATGATATTTGGTTTAGTTATATACCAATACTAACATACACAATCATCGTAGTGTGTTTAGAATTCGAAAATATGATTAGAAGTAGAAAATAAGCTTAAAAGAAGAGTATAAGGATACACAGTTCATTTCACAAGTTTGAATTGAATGTCTGAACTACACGCAATGAGTGTGGTTAGAAATGACATTTGGTTTACTTATATGACAATGCTAAATACACACTCATTGTAGTGTGTTTAGAATTCGAAAATAGACTTAGAGGTCGAAAATAAGGTTAAAAGAAGAGTGTAAGCATGCAAATTATGTTTCACAAGTTTCAATTTAATGTATGAATTACTCGCAAAAAGTGTGGTTAGAAATAACATTTGGTTTAGTTATATGACAATACTAACATATACAATCATCGTAGTGTGTTTAGAATTCAAAAATTAGCTTAGAAGAAGAGTATAAGCATGCACAGTTCGTGTCACAAGTTTGAATTGAATGTGTAAACTATACGCAATGAGTGTGGTTAGAAATGACATTTGGCTTAGTTATATACCAATACTAACAGACACAATCATCGTAGTGTGTTTAGAATTCGAAAATAAGATTAGGAGTAGAATATAAGGTTAAAAGAAAAGTATAAGGATGCAGAAATCCATTCACAAGTTTGAAATGAATGTATGAATTACACGCAATGAGTGTGGTTACTAATGACATTTGGTTTAGTTATATGACAATCCTAACATACACAATTATAGTAGTGTGTTTAGAATTCGAAAATAAGTTTAGAATTCGAAAATAAGTTTAAAAGAATAGTAGAATCATGCACAGTTCGTTTCACATGTTTGAATTGAATGTACGAACTTCACACAATGAGTGTGGTTAGAAATGACATTTAGTTTACGTATATGACAATCCTAACATACACAATCATCGTAGTGTGTATAGAATTCGAAAAATAAACTTAGAGGTCGAAAATAAGGTTAAAAGAAGACTATAAGCATGCACAGTTCGTTTCACAAGTCTGAATTCATTGTATGAATTACACGCAATAAGTGTGGTTAGAAATGACATTTAGTTTAGTTATATGCCAATACTAACATATACAATCATAGTGTTTAGAATTCGAAAATAAACTTAAAAGAAGAGTAGAATCATGCACAGTTCGTTTCACAAGTTTGAATTGAATGTATGAATTACACACATTGAGTGTGGTGAGAAATGACATTTGGTTTAGTTATATGAGAATCCTAACATACACAATTATAGTAGTATGTTTAGAATTCGAAAATAAGTTTAGAATTCGAAGATAAGTTTAAAAGAATAGTAGAATCACACACAGTTCGTTTCACATGTTTGAATTGAATGTATGAACTACACACAATGAGTGTGGTTAGAAATGACATTTGGTTTACTTATATGACAATCCTAACATACACAATCATTGTAGTGGGTATAGAATTCAAAAAATAAACTTAGAAGTCGAAACTAAGGTTAAAAGAAGATTATAAACATGCACATTTCGTTTTACAAGTTTGAATTTATTGTATGAATTACACGCAATAAGTGCGGTTAGAAATGACATTTAGTTTAGTTATATGACAATACTAACATATACAATCATCGTGTTTAAAATTCGAAAATAAGCTTAGAATTCTAAAATAAACTTAAACGAAGAGTAGAATCATGCACAGTTCGTTTCACAAGTTTGAATTGAATGTATGAATTACACACAATGATTGTGGTAAGAAATGACATTTGGTTTAGTTATATGACAATACAAACATACATAATCATAGTAGTGTGTTTAAAATTCGAAAATTAGCTTAGAAGTCGAAAATAAGCTTAAAAGAAGAGTATAAGCATGCACAGTTCGTTTCACAAGTTTGAATTGAATGTATGAACTACACGGAATGAGTGTGGTTAGAAATGACATTTGGTTTACTTATATGGCAATCCTTACATACACAATCATCGTAGAGTGTATAGAATTCGAAAAATAAACTTAGAGGTCGAAAATAAGGTAAAAAGAAGACTATAGGCATGCACATTTCGTTTCACAAGTTTGAATTCATTTTATGAATTACACGCAATAAGTGTGGTTAGAAATGACATTTAGTTTAGTTATATGACAATACTGACATATACAATCATCGTGTTTAGAATTCGAAAATAAGCTTAGAATTCGAAAATAAACTTAAAAGAAGAGTAGAATCATGCACAGTTCGTTTCACAAGTTTGAATTGAATGTATGAATTACACACAATGATTGTGATTAGAAATGACATTTGGTTTAGTTATATGACAATACGAACATACACAATCATGGTAGTGTGTTTAGAATTCGAAAATTAGTTTAGAATTGAAGTTGAAAATAAGCTTAAAAGAAGAGTATAAGGATGCACAACTCGTGTCACAAGTTTGAATTGAATGTCTGAACTACACGCAATGAGTGTGGTTAGAAATGATATTTGGTTTTGTTATATACCAATACTAACATACACAATCATCGTAGTGTGTTTAGAATTCGAAAATATGATTAGAATTAGAAAATAAGCTTAAAAGAAGAGTATAAGGATACATAGTTCATTTCACAAGTTTGAATTGAATGTATGAACTACACGCAATGAGTGTGGTTAGAAATGACATTTGGTTTACTTATATGACAATCCTAAATACACACTCATTGTAGTGTGTTTAGAATTCGAAAATAAACTTAGAGGTCGAAAATAAGGTTAAAAGAAGAGTGTAAGCATGCAAATTATGTTTCACAAGTTTGAATTGAATGTATGAATTACTCGCAATAAGTGTGGTTAGAAATGACATTTGGTTTACTTATATGACAATCCTAAAATACACAATCATCGTAGAGTGTATAGAATTCCAAAAAGAAACTTAGAGGTCGAAAATAAGGTTAAAAGAAGACTATAGGGATGCACATTTCGTTTCACAAGTTTGAATTCATTGTATGAATTACACGCAATAAGTGTGGTTAGAAATGACATTTGGTTTAGTTATATGACAATACTAACATATACAATCATCGTAGTGTGTTTAGAATTCAAAAATAAGCTTAGAAGAAGAGTATAAGCATGCACAGTTCGTGTCACAAGTTTGAATTGAATGTTTAAACTATACGCAATGAGTGTGGTTAGAAATGACATTTGGCTTAGTTATATACCAATACTAACAGACACAATCATCGTAGTGTGTTTAGAATTCTAAAATAAGATTAGGAGTAGAATATAAGCTTAAAAGAAAAGTATAAGGATGCACAACTCCATTCACAAGTTCGAAATGAATGTATGAATTACACGCAATGAGTGTGGTTACTAATGACATTTGGTTTAGTTATATGACAATCCTAACATACACAATTATAGTAGTGTGTTTAGAATTCGAAAATAAGTTTAGAAATCGAAAATAAGTTTAAAAGAATAGTAGAATCATGCACAGTTCGTTTTACATGTTTGAATTGAATGTATGAACTTCACACAATGAGTGTGGTTAGAAAAGACATTTGGTTTACGTATATGACAATCCAAACATACACAATTATAATAGTTTGTTTAGAATTCGAAAATAAGCTTAGAATTCGAAAATAACATTAAAAGAATAGCAGAATCATGCACAGTTCGTTTCACAAGTTTGGAATGAATGTAGGAACTCCACGCAATGTGTGTGGTTAGAAATGACATTTGGTTTACTTATATGACAATACTAACATATACAATCAGCGTGTTTAGAATTCGAAAATAAACTTAAAAGAAGAGTAGAATCATGCACAGTTCGTTTCACAAGTTTGAATTGAATGTATGAATTACACACAATGATTGTGGTTAGAAATGACATTTTGTTTAGTTATATGACAATACAAACATACACAATCATAGTAGTGTGTTTAGAATTCGAAAATTAGCTTAGAAGTCGAAAATAAGCTTAAAAGAAGAGTATAAGCATGCACAGTTCGTTTCATAAGTTTGAATTGTATGTATGAACTACACGCAATGAGTGTGGTTAGAAATGACATTTAGTTTACGTATATGACAATCCTAACATACACAATCATCGTAGTGTGTATAGAATTCGAAAAATAAACTTAGAGGTCGAAAATAAGGTTAAAAGAAGACTATAAGCATGCACAGTTCGTTTCACAAGTCTGAATTCATTGTATGAATTACACGCAATAAGTGTGGTTAGAAATGACATTTAGTTTAGTTATATGCCAATACTAACATATACAATCATAGTGTTTAGAAGTCGAAAATAAGCTTAAAAGAAGAGTATAAGCATGCACAGTTCGTTTCACAAGTTTGAATTGAATGTATGAACTACACGGAATGAGTGTGGTTAGAAATGACATTTGGTTTACTTATATGACAATCCTTACATACACAATCATCGTAGAGTGTATAGAATTCGAAAAATAAACTTAGAGGTCGAAAATAAGGTTAAAAGAACACTATAGGCATGCACATTTCGTTTCACAAGTTTGAATTCATTTTATGAATTACACGCAATAAGTGCGGTTAGAAATGACATTTAGTTTAGTTATATGACAATACTAACATATACAATCATCGTGTTTAGAATTCGAAAATAAGCTTAGAATTCTAAAATAAACTTAAAAGAAGAGTAGAATCATGCACAGTTCGTTTCACAAGTTTGAATTGAATGTATGAATTACACACAATGATTGTGATTAGAAATGACATTTGGTTTAGTTATATGACAATACGAACATACACAATCATGGTAGTGTGTTTAGAATTCGAAAATTAGTTTAGAATTGAAGTTGAAAATAAGCTTAAAAGAAGAGTATAAGGATGCACACCTCGTGTCACAAGTTTGAATTGAATGTCTGAACTACACGCAATGAGTGTGGTTTGAAATGACATTTAGTTTACGTATATGACAATCCTAACATACACAATCATCGTAGTGTGTATAGAATTCGAAAAATAAACTTAGAGGTCGAAAATAAGGTTAAAAGAAGACTATAAGCATGCACAGTTCGTTTCACAAGTCTGAATTCATTGTATGAATTACACGCAATAAGTGTGGTTAGAAATGACATTTAGTTTAGTTATATGCCAATACTAACATATACAATCATAGTGTTTAGAATTCGAAGATAAACTTAAAAGAAGAGTAGAATCATGCACAGTTCGTTTCACAAGTTTGAATTGAATGTATGAATTACACACATTGAGTGTGGTGAGAAATGACATTTGGTTTAGTTATATGAGAATCCTAACATACACAATTATAGTAGTGTGTTTAGAAGTCGAAAATAAGTTTAGAATTCGAAAATAAGTTTAAAAGAATAGTAGAATCACACACAGTTCGTTTCACATGTTTGGATTGAATGTATGAACTACACACAATGAGTGTGGTTAGAAATGACATTTGGTTTAGTTATATGACAATCCTAACATACACAATCATTGTAGTGGGTATAGAATTCAAAAAATAAACTTAGGAAGTCGAAAGTAAGGTTAAAAGAAGATTATAAACATGCACATTTCGTTTTACAAGTTTGAATTTATTGTATGAATTACACGCAATAAGTGCGGTTAGAAATGAAATTTAGTTTAGTTATATGACAATATTAACATATACAATCATCGTGTTTAGAATTCGAAAATAAGCTTAGAATTCTAAAATAAACTTAAACGAAGAGTAGAATCATGCACAGTTCGTTTCACAAGTTTGAATTGAATGTATGAATTACACACAATGATTGTGGTAAGAAATGACATTTGGTTTAGTTATATGACAATACAAACATACATAATCATAGTAGTGTGTTTAAAATTCGAAAATTAGCTTAGAAGTCGAAAATAAGCTTAAAAGAAGAGTATAAGCATGCACAGTTTGTTTCACAAGCTTGAATTGAATGTATGAACTACACGGAATGAGTGTGGTTAGAAATGACATTTGGTTTACTTATATGACAATCCTTACATACACAATCATCGTAGAGTGTATAGAATTCGAAAAATAAACTTAGAGGTCGAAAATAAGGTTAAAAGAAGACTATAGGGATGCACATTTCGTTTCACAAGTTTGAATTCATTGTATGAATTACACGCAATAAGTGTGATTAGAAATGATATTTAGTTTTGTTATATGACAATATTGACATATACAATCATCGTGTTTAGAATTCGAAAATAAGCTTAGAATTCGAAAATAAACTTAAAAGAAGAGTAGAATCATGCACAGTTCGTTTCACAAGTTTGAATTGAATGTATGAATTTCACACAATGATTGTGGTTAGAAATGACATTTGGTTTAGTTATATGACAATACAAACATAGAAAATCATAGTAGTGTGTTTGGAAGTCGAAAATTAGCTTAGAAGTCGAAAATAAGCTTAAAAGAAGAGTATAAGCATGCACAGTTCGTTTCACAAGTTTGAATTGTAGGTATGAACTACACGCAATGAGTGTGGTTAGAAATGACATTTCATTTACTTATACGACAATCCTAACATACACAATCATCGTAGTGTGTATAGAATTCGAAAAATAAACTGAGAGGTCGAAAATAAGGTTAAAAGAAGACTATAAGCATGCACATTTCGTTTCAGAAGTTTGAATTCATTGTATGAATTACACGCAATAAGTGTGGTTAGAAATAACATTTAGTTTAGTTATATGACAATACTAACATATACAATCATCGTGTTTAGAATTCAAAAATAAGCTTAGAATTCGAAAATAAACTTAAACGAAGAGTAGAATCATGCACAGTTCGTTTCACAAATTTGAATTGAGTGGATGAATTACACACAATGATTGTGGTAAGAAATGGCATTTGGTTTATTTATATGACAATACAAACATACAGAATCACAACAGTGTGTTTAGAATTCTAAAATTAGCTTAGAAGTCGAAAATAAGCTTAAAAGAAGAGTATCACCATGCACAGTTCGTTTCACAAGTTTGAATTGAATGTATGACTACAGGCAATGAGTGTGGTTAGAAATGACATATGGTTTACTTAGATGACAATCCTAACATACACAATCATCGTAGTGTGTATAGAATTGGGAAAATAAACTTAGAGGTCTAAAATAAGGTTAAAAGAAAACTATAGCCATGCACATTTCGTTTCACAAGTTTGAATTCAGTGTATGAATAATACGCAATCAGTGTGGTTAGAAATGACATTTAGTTTAGTTATATGACAATACTAACATATACAATCATCGTGTTTAGAATTCAAAAATAAGCTTAGAATTCGAAAATAAACTTAAACGAAGAGTAGAATCATGCACAGTTCGTTTCACAAATTTGAATTGAGTGGATGAATTACACACAATGATTGTGGTAAGAAATGGCATTTGGTTTAGTTATATGACAATACAAACATACAGAATCACAACAGTGTGTTTAGAATTCTAAAATTAGCTTAGAAGTCGAAAATAAGCTTAAAAGAAGAGTATCACCATGCACAGTTCGTTTCACAAGTTTGAATTGAATGTATGACTACAGGCAATGAGTGTGGTTAGAAATGACATATGGTTTACTTAGATGACAATCCTAACATACACAATCATCGTAGTGTGTATAGAATTGGGAAAATAAACTTAGAGGTCTAAAATAAGGTTAAAAGAAAACTATAGCCATGCACATTTCGTTTCACAAGTTTGAATTCAGTGTATGAATAATACGCAATAAGTGTTGTTAGAAATGACATTTAGTTTAGTTATATGCCAATACTAACATATACAATGATCGTGTTTAGAATTCGAAATTAAGCTTAGAATTCGAAAATAAACTTAATAGAAGAGTAGAATCATGCACAGTTCGTTTCACAAGTTCGAATTGGAAGTATGAATTACACAAAATGAGTGTGGTAAGAACTGACATTGGGTTTAGTTATATGACAATACAAACATACACAATCATCGTAGTGTGTATAGAATTCGAAAAATAAAATTAGAGGTCGAAAATAAGGTTAAAAAAAGATTATAAGCATGCACATTTCGTTTCACAAGTTTGAATTCATTGAATGAATTACACGCAATAAGTGTGGTTAGAAATGACATTTAGTTTAGTTATATGCCAATACTAACATATACAATCACCGTGTTTAGAATTCGAAACTAAGCTTAGAATTCGAAAATAAACTTAAAAGAAGAGTAGAATCATGCACAGTTCGTTTCACAAGTTTGAATTGAATTTGTGAATTACACACAATGATTGTGGTTAGTAATGACATTTGGTTTAGTTATATGACAATAAAGACATACACAATCATAGTAGTGTGTTTAGAATTCGAAAATTAGCTTAGAAGTCGAAAATAAGCTTAAACGAAGAGTATAAGCATGCAGAGTTCGTTTCACAAGTTTGAATTAAATGTATGAATTACATGCAATGCTTGTGGTTAGAAATGAAATTTGGTTTACTTAAATGACATTCCTAACATACACAATCATCGTAGTGTGTGTAGAATTCCAAAAATAAACTTAGAGGTCGAAAATAAGGTTAAAAGAACAATATAAGCATGCACATTTCGTTTCACAAGTTTGAATTTATTGTATGAATTACACGCATTAAGTGTGGTTAGAAATGAAATTTAGTTTAGTTATATGACAATACTAACATATACAATCATCGTGTTTAGAATTCGAAAATAAGCATAGAATTCGAAAATAAACTTAAAAGAAGAGTAGAATCATGCAGAGTACGTTTCACAAGTTTGAATTGAATGTACAAATTACACACAATGATTGTGGTTAGAAATCACAATTGGTTTAGTTATATGACAATAAAAACATACGCAATCATAGTAGTGTCTTTTAGTATACGAAAGTTATCTTAGAAGTCGAAAATAAGCTTAAAAGAAGACTGTAAGCATGCACAGTTTGTTTCACATGTTTGAATTGAATGTATGAACTACACGCAATGAGTTTGGTTAGAAATGACATTTGGTTTACTTATATGACAACCCTAACAAACACTATCATCGTAGTGTGTATAAAATTCGAAAAATAAACTTAGAGGTCGAAAATAAGGTTAAAAGAAGACTATAAGCATGCACATTTCGTCTCACAAGTTTGAATTTATTGTATGAATTGCACGCAATAAGTGTGGTTAGAAATGACATTTAGTTTAGTTATATGACAATACTAACATATACAATCATCGTGTTTAGAATTCGAAAATAAGCATAGAATTCGAAAATAAACTTAAAAGAAGAGTAGAATCATGCAAAGTACGTTTCACAAGTTTGAATTGAATGTACGAATTACACACAATGATTGTGGTTAGAAATGACATTTGGTTTAGTTATATGACAATAAAAACATACACAATCATAGTAGTGTGTTTAGAATACGAAAATTAGCTTAGAAGTCGAAAATAAGCTTAAAAGAAGAGTATAAGCATGCACAGTTCGTTTCACATGTTTGTATTGAATGTATGAACTACACGCAATGAGTGTGGTTAGAAATGACATTTGGTTTACTTATATGACAATCCTAACAAACACAATCATCGTAGTGTGTATTAAATTCGAATAATAAACATAGAGGTCGAAAATAAGCTTAAAGGAAGACTATAAGCATGGACATTTCGTTTCACAAGTTTGAATTTATTGTATGAATTACACGCAATAAGTGTGGTTAGAAATAACATTTAGTTTAGTTATATGACAATACTAACATATACAATCATAGTGTTTAGAATTCGAAAATAAGCATAAAATTCGAAAATAAACTTAAAAGAAGAGTAGAATCATGCACAGTACGTTTCACAAGTTTGAATTGAATGTATGAATTACACACAATGATTGCGGTTAGAAATGACATTTGGTTTAGTTATATGACAATACAAACATACACAATCATAGAAGTGTGTTTAGAATACGAAAATTAGCTTAGAAGTCGAAAATAAGCTTAAAAGAAGAGTATAAGCATGCACAGTTCGTTTCACAAATTTGAATTGAATGTATGAACTACATACAATGAGTGTGGTTAGAAATGACATTTGGTTTACTTATATGACAATCCTAACATACACAATCATCGTAGTGTGTATAGAATTCGAAAAATAAACTTTGAGGTCGAAAATAAGGTTAAAAGAATATTATAGGCATGCACATTTCGTTTCACAAGTTTGAATTCATTGTATGAATTACACGCAATAAGTGTGGTTAGAAATGAAATTAAGTTTAGTTATATGACAATACTAACATATACAATCATCGTGTTTAGAATTCGAAAATAAGGTTAGAATTCGAAAATAAACTTAAAAGAAAAGTAGAATCATGCACAGTACGTTTCACAAGTTTGAATTGAATGTATGAATTACACACAATTATTGCGGTTAGAAATGACATTTTGTTTAGTTATATGACAATACAAACATACACAATCATAGAAGTGTGTTTAGATTACGAAAATTAGCTTAGTAGTCGAAAATAAGCTTAAAAGAAGAGTATAATCATGCACAGTTCGTTTCACAAGTTTGAATTGAATGTATGAACTACACGCAATGAGTGTGGTTAGCAATGACATTTGGTTTACTTATATGACAACCCTAAGAAACACAATCATCGTAGTGTGTATAGAATTCGAAAAATAAACTTAGAGGTCGAAAATAAGGTTAAAAGAAGACTAGAAGCATGTACATTTCATTTCACAAGTTTGAATTTATTGTATGAATTACACGCAATAAGTGTGGTTAGAAATGACATTTAGTTTAGTTATATGACAATACTAACATATACAATCATTGTGTTTAGAATTCGAAAATAAGGTTAGAATTCGAAAATAAGCTTAGAAGATGAGTAGAATCATGCACAGTTCGTTTTACAAGTTTGAATTGAATGTATGAATTACACACAATGATTGCGGTTACAAATGACATTTGGTTTAGTTATATGACAATACTAACATATACAATCATTGTGTTTAGAATACGAAAATTAGCTTAGAAGTCGAAAATAAGCTTAAAAGAAGAGTATAAGCATGCACAGTTCGTTTCACAAGTTTGAATTGAATATATGAACTACATGCAATGAGTGTGGTTAGAAATGACATTTGGTTTACTTATATGACAATCCTAACATACACAATCATCGTAGTGTGTATAGAATTCGAAAAATAAACTTTGAGGTCGAAAATAAGGTCAAAAACAGAGTATAAGCATGCACATTTCGTTTTACAAGTTCGAATTGAATGTATGAACTACACGCAATGAGTGTGGTTAGAAATGACATTTGGTTTACTTATATGACAATCCTAACATACACAATCATCGTAGTGTGTATAGAATTCGAAAAATAAACTTAGAGGTCGAAAATAAGGTTAAAAGAAGAATATAAGCATGCACATTTCGTTTCACAAGTTTGAATTCATTGTATGAACTACACGCAATAAGTGTGGTTAGAAATGACATTTAGTTTAGTTCTATGCCAATACTAACATATACAATTATTGTGTTTAGAATTCGAAAATAAGCTTAGAATTCGAAAATAAACTAAAAAGAAGAGTAGAATCATGCACAGTTCGTTTCACAAGTTTGAATTGAATGTATGAATTTCACACAATGATTGTGGTTAGAAATGACATTTGGTTTAGTTATATGACAACACAAACATAGAAAATCATAGTAGTGTGTTTGGAAGTCGAAAATTAGCTTAGAAGTCGAAAATAAGCTTAAAAGAAGAGTATAAGCATGCACAGTTCGTTTCACAAGTTTGAATTGTAGGTATGAACTACACGCAATGAGTGTGGTTAGAAATGACATTTCTTTTACTTATACGACAATCCTAACATACACAATCATCGTAGTGTGTATAGAATTCGAAAAATAAACTGAGAGGTCGAAAATAAGGTTAAAAGAAGACTATAAGCATGCACATTTCGTTTCAGAAGTTTGAATTCATTGTATGAATTACACGCAATAAGTGTGGTTAGAAATAACATTTAGTTTAGTTATATGACAATACTAACATATACAATCATCGTGTTTAGAATTCAAAAATAAGCTTAGAATTCGAAAATAAACTTAAACGAAGAGTAGAATCATGCACAGTTCGTTTCACAAATTTGAATTGAGTGGATGAATTACACACAATGATTGTGGTAAGAAATGGCATTTGGTTTAGTTATATGACAATACAAACATACACAATCACAACAGTGTGTTTAGAATTCTAAAATTAGCTTAGAAGTCGAAAATAAGCTTAAAAGAAGAGTATCACCATGCACAGTTCGTTTCACAAGTTTGAATTGAATGTATGACTACATGCAATGAGTATGGTTAGAAATGACATATGGTTTACTTAGATGACAATCCTAACATACACAATCATCGTAGTGTGTATAGAATTGGGAAAATAAACTTAGAGGTCTAAAATAAGGTTAAAAGAAAATTATAGCCATGCACATTTCGTTTCACAAGTTTGAATTCAGTGTATGAATAATACGCAATAAGTGTTGTTAGAAATGACATTTAGTTTAGTTATATGCCAATACTAACTTATACAATGATCGTGTTTAGAATTCGAAATTAAGCTTAGAATTCGAAAATAAACTTAATAGAAGAGTAGAATCATGCACAGTTCGTTTCACAAGTTCGAATTGGAAGTATGAATTACACAAAATGAGTGTGGTTAGAACTGACATTGGGTTTAGTTATATGACAATACAAACATACACAATCATCGTAGTGTGTATAGAATTCGAAAAATAAAATTAGAGGTCGAAAATAAGGTTAAAAAAAGATTATAAGCATGCACATTTCGTTTCACAAGTTTGAATTCATTGAATGAATTACACGCAATAAGTGTGGTTAGAAATGACATTTAGTTTAGTTATATGCCAATACTAACATATACAATCACCGTGTTTAGAATTCGAAACTAAGCTTAGAATTCGAAAATAAACTTAAAAGAAGAGTAGAATCATGCACAGTTCGTTTCACAAGTTTGAATTGAATTTGTGAATTACACACAATGATTGTGGTTAGTAATGACATTTGGTTTAGTTATATGACAATACAAACATACACAATCATAGTAGTGTGTTTAGAATTCGAAAATTAGCTTAGAAGTCGAAAATAAGCTTAAACGAAGAGTATAAGCATGCAGAGTTCGTTTCACAAGTTTGAATTAAATGTATGAATTACATGCAATGCGTGTGGTTAGAAATGACATTTGGTTTACTTAAATGACATTCCTAACATACACAATAATCGTAGTGTGTGTAGAATTCCAAAAATAAACTTAGAGGTCGAAAATAAGGTTAAAAGAAGACTATAAGCATGCACATTTCGTCTCACAAGTTTGAATTTATTGTATGAATTACACGCAATAAGTGTGGTTAGAAATGACATTTAGTTTAGTTATATGACAATACTAACATATACAATCATCGTGTTTAGAATTCGAAAATAAGCATAGAATTCGAAAATAAACTTAAAAGAAGAGTAGAATCATGCAGAGTACGTTTCACAAGTTTGAATTGAATGTACGAATTACACACAATGATTGTGGTTAGAAATGACATTTGGTTTAGTTATATGACAATAAAAACATACACAATCATAGTAGTGTGTTTAGAATACGAAAATTAGCTTAGAAGTCGAAAATAAGCTTAAAAGAAGAGTATAAGCATGCACAGTTCGTTTCACATGTTTGTATTGAATGTATGAACTACACGCAATGAGTGTGGTTAGAAATGACATTTGGTTTACTTATATGACAATCCTAACAAACACAATCATCGTAGTGTGTATTAAATTCGAATAATAAACATAGAGGTCGAAAATAAGCTTAAAGGAAGACTATAAGCATGGACATTTCGTTTCACAAGTTTGAATTTATTGTATGAATTACACGCAATAAGTGTGGTTAGAAATAACATTTAGTTTAGTTATATGACAATACTAACATATACAATCATAGTGTTTAGAATTCGAAAATAAGCATAAAATTCGAAAATAAACTTAAAAGAAGAGTAGAATCATGCACAGTACGTTTCACAAGTTTGAATTGAATGTATGAATTACACACAATGATTGCGGTTAGAAATGACATTTGGTTTAGTTATATGACAATACAAACATACACAATCATAGAAGTGTGTTTAGAATACGAAAATTAGCTTAGAAGTCGAAAATAAGCTTAAAAGAAGAGTATAAGCATGCACAGTTCGTTTCACAAATTTGAATTGAATGTATGAACTACATACAATGAGTGTGGTTAGAAATGACATTTGGTTTACTTATATGACAATCCTAACATACACAATCATCGTAGTGTGTATAGAATTCGAAAAATAAACTTTGAGGTCGAAAATAAGGTTAAAAGAATATTATAGGCACACACATTTCGTTTCACAAGTTTGAATTCATTGTATGAATTACACGCAATAAGTGTGGTTAGAAATGAAATTAAGTTTAGTTATATGACAATACTAACATATACAATCATCGTGTTTAGAATTCGAAAATAAGGTTAGAATTCGAAAATAAACTTAAAAGAAAAGTAGAATCATGCACAGTACGTTTCACAAGTTTGAATTGAATGTATGAATTACACACAATTATTGCGGTTAGAAATGACATTTTGTTTAGTTATATGACAATACAAACATACACAATCATAGAAGTGTGTTTAGATTACGAAAATTAGCTTAGTAGTCGAAAATAAGCTTAAAAGAAGAGTATAATCATGCACAGTTCGTTTCACAAGTTTGAATTGAATGTATGAACTACACGCAATGAGTGTGGTTAGCAATGACATTTGGTTTACTTATATGACAACCCTAAGAAACACAATCATCGTAGTGTGTATAGAATTCGAAAAATAAACTTAGAGGTCGAAAATAAGGTTAAAAGAAGACTAGAAGCATGTACATTTCATTTCACAAGTTTGAATTTATTGTATGAATTACACGCAATAAGTGTGGTTAGAAATGACATTTAGTTTAGTTATATGACAATACTAACATATACAATCATTGTGTTTAGAATTCGAAAATAAGGTTAGAATTCGAAAATAAGCTTAGAAGATGAGTAGAATCATGCACAGTTCGTTTTACAAGTTTGAATTGAATGTATGAATTACACACAATGATTGCGGTTACAAATGACATTTGGTTTAGTTATATGACAATACAAACATACACAATCATAGAAGTGTGTTTAGAATACGAAAATTAGCTTAGAAGTCGAAAATAAGCTTAAAAGAAGAGTATAAGCATGCACAGTTCGTTTCACAAGTTTGAATTGAATATATGAACTACATGCAATGAGTGTGGTTAGAAATGACATTTGGTTTACTTATATGACAATCCTAACATACACAATCATCGTAGTGTGTATAGAATTCGAAAAATAAACTTTGAGGTCGAAAATAAGGTCAAAAACAGAGTATAAGCATGCACATTTCGTTTTACAAGTTCGAATTGAATGTATGAACTACACGCAATGAGTGTGGTTAGAAATGACATTTGGTTTACTTATATGACAATCCTAACATACACAATCATCGTAGTGTGTATAGAATTCGAAAAATAAACTTAGAGGTCGAAAATAAGGTTAAAAGAAGAATAGAAGCATGCACATTTCGTTTCACAAGTTTGAATTCATTGTATGAACTACACGCAATAAGTGTGGTTAGAAATGACATTTAGTTTAGTTCTATGCCAATACTAACATATACAATTATTGTGTTTAGAATTCGAAAATAAGCTTAGAATTCGAAAATAAACTAAAAAGAAGAGTAGAATCATGCACAGTTCGTTTCACAAGTTTGAATTGAATGTATGAATTTCACACAATGATTGTAGTTAGAAATGACATTTGGTTTAGTTATATGACAACACAAACATAGAAAATCATAGTAGTGTGTTTGGAAGTCGAAAATTAGCTTAGAAGTCGAAAATAAGCTTAAAAGAAGAGTATAAGCATGCACAGTTCGTTTCACAAGTTTGAATTGTAGGTATGAACTACACGCAATGAGTGTGGTTAGAAATGACATTTCTTTTACTTATACGACAATCCTAACATACACAATCATCGTAGTGTGTATAGAATTCGAAAAATAAACTGAGAGGTCGACAATAAGGTTAAAAGAAGACTATAAGCATGCACATTTCGTTTCAGAAGTTTGAATTCATTGTATGAATTACACGCAATAAGTGTGGTTAGAAATAACATTTAGTTTAGTTATATGACAATACTAACATATACAATCATCGTGTTTAGAATTCAAAAATAAGCTTAGAATTCGAAAATAAACTTAAACGAAGAGTAGAATCATGCACAGTTCGTTTCACAAATTTGAATTGAGTGGATGAATTACACACAATGATTGTGGTAAGAAATGGCATTTGGTTTAGTTATATGACAATACAAACATACACAATCACAACAGTTTGTTTAGAATTCTAAAATTAGCTTAGAAGTCGAAAATAAGCTTAAAAGAAGAGTATCACCATGCACAGTTCGTTTCACAAGTTTGAATTGAATGTATGACTACATGCAATGAGTATGGTTAGAAATGACATATGGTTTACTTAGATGACAATCCTAACATACACAATCATCGTAGTGTGTATAGAATTGGGAAAATAAACTTAGAGGTCTAAAATAAGGTTAAAAGAAAATTATAGCCATGCACATTTCGTTTCACAAGTTTGAATTCAGTGTATGAATAATACGCAATAAGTGTTGTTAGAAATGACATTTAGTTTAGTTATATGCCAATACTAACTTATACAATGATCGTGTTTAGAATTCGAAATTAAGCTTAGAATTCGAAAATAAACTTAATAGAAGAGTAGAATCATGCACAGTTCGTTTCACAAGTTCGAATTGGAAGTATGAATTACACAAAATGAGTGTGGTTAGAACTGACATTGGGTTTAGTTATATGACAATACAAACATACACAATCATCGTAGTGTGTATAGAATTCGAAAAATAAAATTAGAGGTCGAAAATAAGGTTAAAAAAAGATTATAAGCATGCACATTTCGTTTCACAAGTTTGAATTCATTGAATGAATTACACGCAATAAGTGTGGTTAGAAATGACATTTAGTTTAGTTATATGCCAATACTAACATATACAATCACCGTGTTTAGAATTCGAAACTAAGCTTAGAATTCGAAAATAAACTTAAAAGAAGAGTAGAATCATGCACAGTTCGTTTCACAAGTTTGAATTGAATTTGTGAATTACACACAATGATTGTGGTTAGTAATGACATTTGGTTTAGTTATATGACAATACAAACATACACAATCATAGTAGTGTGTTTAGAATTCGAAAATTAGCTTAGAAGTCGAAAATAAGCTTAAACGAAGAGTATAAGCATGCAGAGTTCGTTTCACAAGTTTGAATTAAATGTATGAATTACATGCAATGCGTGTGGTTAGAAATGACATTTGGTTTACTTAAATGACATTCCTAACATACACAATAATCGTAGTGTGTGTAAAATTCCAAAAATAAACTTAGAGGTCGAAAATAAGGTTAAAAGAAGACTATAAGCATGCACATTTCGTCTCACAAGTTTGAATTTATTGTATGAATTACACGCAATAAGTGTGGTTAGAAATGACATTTAGTTTAGTTATATGACAATACTAACATATACAATCATCGTGTTTAGAATTCGAAAATAAGCATAGAATTCGAAAATAAACTTAAAAGAAGAGTAGAATCATGCAGAGTACGTTTCACAAGTTTGAATTGAATGTACGAATTACACACAATGATTGTGGTTAGAAATGACATTTGGTTTAGTTATATGACAATAAAAACATACACAATCATAGTAGTGTGTTTAGAATACGAAAATTAGCTTAGAAGTCGAAAATAAGCTTAAAAGAAGAGTATAAGCATGCACAGTTCGTTTCACATGTTTGTATTGAATGTATGAACTACACGCAATGAGTGTGGTTAGAAATGACATTTGGTTTACTTATATGACAATCCTAACAAACACAATCATCGTAGTGTGTATTAAATTCGAATAATAAACATAGAGGTCGAAAATAAGCTTAAAGGAAGACTATAAGCATGGACATTTCGTTTCACAAGTTTGAATTTATTGTATGAATTACACGCAATAAGTGTGGTTAGAAATAACATTTAGTTTAGTTATATGACAATACTAACATATACAATCATAGTGTTTAGAATTCGAAAATAAGCATAAAATTCGAAAATAAACTTAAAAGAAGAGTAGAATCATGCACAGTACGTTTCACAAGTTTGAATTGAATGTATGAATTACACACAATGATTGCGGTTAGAAATGACATTTGGTTTAGTTATATGACAATACAAACATACACAATCATAGAAGTGTGTTTAGAATACGAAAATTAGCTTAGAAGTCGAAAATAAGCTTAAAAGAAGAGTATAAGCATGCACAGTTCGTTTCACAAATTTGAATTGAATGTATGAACTACATACAATGAGTGTGGTTAGAAATGACATTTGGTTTACTTATATGACAATCCTAACATACACAATCATCGTAGTGTGTATAGAATTCGAAAAATAAACTTTGAGGTCGAAAATAAGGTTAAAAGAATATTATAGGCATGCACATTTCGTTTCACAAGTTTGAATTCATTGTATGAATTACACGCAATAAGTGTGGTTAGAAATGAAATTAAGTTTAGTTATATGACAATACTAACATATACAATCATCGTGTTTAGAATTCGAAAATAAGGTTAGAATTCGAAAATAAACTTAAAAGAAAAGTAGAATCATGCACAGTACGTTTCACAAGTTTGAATTGAATGTATGAATTACACACAATGATTGCGGTTAGAAATGACATTTGGTTTAGTTATATGACAATACAAACATACACAATCATAGAAGTGTGTTTAGAATACGAAAATTAGCTTAGTAGTCGAAAATAAGCTTAAAACAAGAGTATAATCATGCACAGTTCGTTTCACAAGTTTGAATTGAATGTATGAACTACACGCAATGAGTGTGGTTAGCAATGACATTTGGTTTACTTATATGACAACCCTAAGAAACACAATCATCGTAGTGTGTATAGAATTCGAAAAATAAACTTAGAGGTCGAAAATAAGGTTAAAAGAAGACTAGAAGCATGTACATTTCATTTCACAAGTTTGAATTTATTGTATGAATTACACGCAATAAGTGTGGTTAGAAATGACATTTAGTTTAGTTATATGACAATACTAACATATACAATCATTGTGTTTAGAATTCGAAAATAAGGTTAGAATTCGAAAATAAGCTTAGAAGATGAGTAGAATCATGCACAGTTCGTTTTACAAGTTTGAATTGAATGTATGAATTACACACAATGATTGCGGTTACAAATGACATTTGGTTTAGTTATATGACAATACAAACATACACAATCATAGAAGTGTGTTTAGAATACGAAAATTAGCTTAGAAGTCGAAAATAAGCTTAAAAGAAGAGTATAAGCATGCACAGTTCGTTTCACAAGTTTGAATTGAATATATGAACTACATGCAATGAGTGTGGTTAGAAATGACATTTGGTTTACTTATATGACAATCCTAACATACACAATCATCGTAGTGTGTATAGAATTCGAAAAATAAACTTTGAGGTCGAAAATAAGGTCAAAAACAGAGTATAAGCATGCACATTTCGTTTTACAAGTTCGAATTGAATGTATGAACTACACGCAATGAGTGTGGTTAGAAATGACATTTGGTTTACTTATATGACAATCCTAACATACACAATCATCGTAGTGTGTATAGAATTCGAAAAATAAACTTAGAGGTCGAAAATAAGGTTAAAAGAAGAATATAAGCATGCACATTTCGTTTCACAAGTTTGAATTCATTGTATGAACTACACGCAATAAGTGTGGTTAGAAATGACATTTAGTTTAGTTCTATGCCAATACTAACATATACAATTATTGTGTTTAGAATTCGAAAATAAGCTTAGAATTCGAAAATAAACTAAAAAGAAGAGTAGAATCATGCACAGTTCGTTTCACAAGTTTGAATTGAATGTATGAATTTCACACAATGATTGTGGTTAGAAATGACATTTGGTTTAGTTATATGACAACACAAACATAGAAAATCATAGTAGTGTGTTTGGAAGTCGAAAATTAGCTTAGAAGTCGAAAATAAGCTTAAAAGAAGAGTATAAGCATGCACAGTTCGTTTCACAAGTTTGAATTGTAGGTATGAACTACACGCAATGAGTGTGGTTAGAAATGACATTTCTTTTACTTATACGACAATCCTAACATACACAATCATCGTAGTGTGTATAGAATTCGAAAAATAAACTGAGAGGTCGAAAATAAGGTTAAAAGAAGACTATAAGCATGCACATTTCGTTTCAGAAGTTTGAATTCATTGTATGAATTACACGCAATAAGTGTGGTTAGAAATAACATTTAGTTTAGTTATATGACAATACTAACATATACAATCATCGTGTTTAGAATTCAAAAATAAGCTTAGAATTCGAAAATAAACTTAAACGAAGAGTAGAATCATGCACAGTTCGTTTCACAAATTTGAATTGAGTGGATGAATTACACACAATGATTGTGGTAAGAAATGGCATTTGGTTTAGTTATATGACAATACAAACATACACAATCACAACAGTGTGTTTAGAATTCTAAAATTAGCTTAGAAGTCGAAAATAAGCTTAAAAGAAGAGTATCACCATGCACAGTTCGTTTCACAAGTTTGAATTGAATGTATGACTACATGCAATGAGTATGGTTAGAAATGACATATGGTTTACTTAGATGACAATCCTAACATACACAATCATCGTAGTGTGTATAGAATTGGGAAAATAAACTTAGAGGTCTAAAATAAGGTTAAAAGAAAATTATAGCCATGCACATTTCGTTTCACAAGTTTGAATTCAGTGTATGAATAATACGCAATAAGTGTTGTTAGAAATGACATTTAGTTTAGTTATATGCCAATACTAACTTATACAATGATCGTGTTTAGAATTCGAAATTAAGCTTAGAATTCGAAAATAAACTTAATAGAAGAGTAGAATCATGCACAGTTCGTTTCACAAGTTCGAATTGGAAGTATGAATTACACAAAATGAGTGTGGTTAGAACTGACATTGGGTTTAGTTATATGACAATACAAACATACACAATCATCGTAGTGTGTATAGAATTCGAAAAATAAAATTAGAGGTCGAAAATAAGGTTAAAAAAAGATTATAAGCATGCACATTTCGTTTCACAAGTTTGAATTCATTGAATGAATTACACGTAATAAGTGTGGTTAGAAATGACATTTAGTTTAGTTATATGCCAATACTAACATATACAATCACCGTGTTTAGAATTCGAAACTAAGCTTAGAATTCGAAAATAAACTTAAAAGAAGAGTAGAATCATGCACAGTTCGTTTCACAAGTTTGAATTGAATTTGTGAATTACACACAATGATTGTGGTTAGTAATGACATTTGGTTTAGTTATATGACAATACAAACATACACAATCATAGTAGTGTGTTTAGAATTCGAAAATTAGCTTAGAAGTCGAAAATAAGCTTAAACGAAGAGTATAAGCATGCAGAGTTCGTTTCACAAGTTTGAATTAAATGTATGAATTACATGCAATGCGTGTGGTTAGAAATGACATTTGGTTTACTTAAATGACATTCCTAACATACACAATAATCGTAGTGTGTGTAGAATTCCAAAAATAAACTTAGAGGTCGAAAATAAGGTTAAAAGAAGACTATAAGCATGCACATTTCGTCTCACAAGTTTGAATTTATTGTATGAATTACACGCAATAAGTGTGGTTAGAAATGACATTTAGTTTAGTTATATGACAATACTAACATATACAATCATCGTGTTTAGAATTCGAAAATAAGCATAGAATTCGAAAATAAACTTAAAAGAAGAGTAGAATCATGCAGAGTACGTTTCACAAGTTTGAATTGAATGTACGAATTACACACAATGATTGTGGTTAGAAATGACATTTGGTTTAGTTATATGACAATAAAAACATACACAATCATAGTAGTGTGTTTAGAATACGAAAATTAGCTTAGAAGTCGAAAATAAGCTTAAAAGAAGAGTATAAGCATGCACAGTTCGTTTCACATGTTTGTATTGAATGTATGAACTACACGCAATGAGTGTGGTTAGAAATGACATTTGATTTACTTATATGACAATCCTAACAAACACAATCATCGTAGTGTGTATTAAATTCGAATAATAAACATAGAGGTCGAAAATAAGCTTAAAGGAAGACTATAAGCATGGACATTTCGTTTCACAAGTTTGAATTTATTGTATGAATTACACGCAATAAGTGTGGTTAGAAATAACATTTAGTTTAGTTATATGACAATACTAACATATACAATCATAGTGTTTAGAATTCGAAAATAAGCATAAAATTCGAAAATAAACTTAAAAGAAGAGTAGAATCATGCACAGTACGTTTCACAAGTTTGAATTGAATGTATGAATTACACACAATGATTGCGGTTAGAAATGACATTTGGTTTAGTTATATGACAATACAAACATACACAATCATAGTAGTGTGTTTAGAATTCAAAAATTAGCTTAGAAGTCGAAAATAAGCTTAAAAGAAGAGTAGAAGCATACACAGTTCGTTTCACAAGTTTGAATTGAATGTATGAACTACACGCAATGAGTGTGGTTAGAAATGACATTTGGTTTACTTATTTGACAATCCTAACATACACAATCATCGTTGTGTGTATAGAATTCGAAAAATAAACTTAGAGGTCGAAAATAAGGTTAAAAGAAGACTATAAGCATGCACATTTCGTTTCACAAGTTTGAATTCATTGTATGAATTACACGCAATAAGTGTGGTTAGATATGTCATTTAGTTTAGTTATATGACAATACTAACATATACAATCATCGTGTTTAGAATTCGAAAATAAGGTTAGAATTCGAAAATAAACTTAAAAGAAGAGTAGAATCATGCAGAGTACGTTTCACAAGTTTGAATTGAATGTATGAATTACACACAATGATTGTGGTTAGAAATGACATTTGGTTTAGTTATATGACAATACAAACATACACAATCATAGTACTGTGTTTAGAATAAGAAAATTAGCTTAGAAGTCGAAAATAAGCTTAAAAGAAGAGTATAAGCATGCACAGTTCGTTTCACATGTTTGTATTGAATGTATGAACTACACGCAATGAGTGTGGTTAGAAATTACATTTGGTTTACTTATATGACAATCCTAAGAAACACAATCATCGTAGTGTGTATAGAATTCGAAAAATAAACTTTGAGGTCGAAAATAAGGTCAAAAACAGAGTATAAGCATGCACATTTCGTTTTACAAGTTCGAATTGAATGTATGAACTACACGCAATGAGTGTGGTTAGAAATGACATTTGGTTTACTTATATGACAACCCTAACAAATACAATCATCGTAGTGTGTATAGAATTCGAAAAATAAAGTTAGAGGTCGAAATTAAGCTTAAAAGAAGACTATAAGAATGCACATTTCGTTTCACAAGTTTGAATTTATTGTATGAATTACACGCAATAAGTGTGGTTAGAAATGACATTTATTTTAGGTATATGACAATACTAACATATACAATCATCGTGTTTAGAATTCGAAAATAAGCTTAAAATTCGAAAATAAACTTAAAAGAAGTGTAGAATCATGCACAGTACGTTTCACAAGTTTGAATTGAATGTATGAATTACACACAATGATTGTGGTTAGAAATGACATTTGGTTTAGTTATAAGACAATACAAACATACACAATCATAGTAGTGTGTTTAGAATTCGAAAATTAGCTTAAAAGTCGAAAATAAGCTTAAAAGAAGAGTATAAGCATGCACAGTTCGTTTCACAAGTTTGAATTGAATGTCTGAACAACACGCAATGAGTGTGGTTAAAAATGACATTTGGTTTACTTATATGACAACCCTAACAAACACAATCATCGTAGTGTTTATAGAATTCGAAAAATAAACTTAGAGGTCGAAAATAAGGTTAAAAGAAGACTATAAGCATGCACATTTCGTTTCACAAGTTTGAATTCATTGTATGAATTACACGCAATAAGTGTGGTTAGAAATGACATTTAGTTTACTTATATGACAATACTAACATATACAATCATCGTGTTTAGAATTCGAAAATAAGCATAAAATTCGAAAATAAACATAAAAGAAGAGTAGAATCATGCAGAGTACATTTCACAAGTTTGAATTGAATGTATGAATTACACACAATGATTGTGGTTAGAAATGACATTTAGTTTAGTTATATGACAATACTAACATATACAATCATTGTGTTTAGAATTCGAAAATAAGGTTAGAATTCGAAAATAAGCTTAGAAGATGAGTAGAATCATGCACAGTTCGTTTCACAAGTTGGAATTGAATGTATGAATTACACACAATGATTGCGGTTAGAAATGACATTTGGTTTAGTTATATGACAATACAAACATAAACAATCATAGAAGTGTGTTAAGAATACGAAAATTAGCTTAGAAGTCGAAAATAAGCTTAAAAGAAGAGTATAAGCATGCACAGTTCGTTTCACAAATTTGAATTGAATGTATGAACTACATGCAATGAGTGTGGTTAGAAATGACATTTGGTTTACTTATATGACAATCCTAACATACACAATCATCGTAGTGTGTATAGAATTCGAAAAATAAACTTTGAGGTCGAAAATAAGGTTAAAAGAATATTATAGGCATGCACATTTCGTTTCACAAGTTTGAATTCATTGTATGAATTACACGCAATAAGTGTGGTTAGAAATGAAATTAAGTTTAGTTATATGACAATACTAACATATACAATCATCGTGTTTAGAATTCGAAAATAAGGTTAGAATTCGAAAATAAACATAAAAGAAAAGTAGAATCATGCACAGTACATTTCACAAGTTTGAATTGAATGTATGAATTACACACAATTATTGCGGTTAGAAATGACATTTTGTTTAGTTATATGACAATACAAACATACACAATCATAGAAGTGTGTTTAGATTACGAAAATTAGCTTAGTAGTCGAAAATAAGCTTAAAAGAAGAGTATAATCATGCACAGTTCGTTTCACAAGTTTGAATTGAATGTATGAACTACACGCAATGAGTGTGGTTAGCAATGACATTTGGTTTACTTATATGACAACCCTAACAAATACAATCATCGTAGTGTGTATAGAATTCGAAAAATAAAGTTAGAGGTCGAAAATAAGGTTAAAAGAAGACTATAAGCATGTACATTTCATTTCACAAGTTTGAATTTATTGTATGAATTACACGCAATAAGTGTGGTTAGAAATGACATTTAGTTTAGTTATATGACAATACTAACATATACAATCATTGTGTTTAGAATTCGAAAATAAGGTTAGAATTCGAAAATAAGCTTAGAAGATGAGTAGAATCATGCACAGTTCGGTTTACAAGTTTGAATTGAATGTATGAATTACACACAATGATTGCGGTTAGAAATGACATTTGGTTTAGTTATATGACAATACAAACATACACAATCATAGAAGTGTGTTTAGAATACGAAAATTAGCTTAGAAGTCGAAAATAAGCTTAAAAGAAGAGTATAAGCATGCATAGTTCGTTTCACAAGTTTAAATTGAATGTATGAACTACATGCAATGAGTGTGGTTAGAAATGACATTTGGTTTACTTATATGACAATCCTAACATACACAATCATCGTAGTGTGTATAGAATTCGAAAAATAAACTTTGAGGTCGAAAATAAGGTCAAAAACAGAGTATAAGCATGCACATTTCGTTTTACAAGTTCGAATTGAATGTATGAACTACACGCAATGAGTGTGGTTAGAAATGACATTTGGTTTACTTATATGACAATCCTAACATACACAATCATCGTAGTGTGTACAGAATTCGAAAAATAAACTTTGAGGTCGAAAATAAGGTTAAAAGAAGATTATAAGCATGCACATTTCGTTTCACAAGTTTGAATTCATTGTATGAATTACACGTAATAAGTGTGGTTAGAAATGACATTTAGTTTAGTTATTTGACAATACTAACATATACAATCATCATGTTTAGAATTTGAAAATAAGCTTAGAATTCGAAATTAAAATTAAAAGAAGAGTAGAATCATGTAGAGTTCGTTTCAGAAGTTTGAATTGAATGTATGAATCACACACAATGAGTGTGGTTAGAAATGACATTTGGTTTAGTTATATGCCAATACTAACATATACAATCATCGTGTTTAGAATTCGAAAATAAGCTTAGAATTCGAAAATAAACTTAAAAGAAGAGTAGAATCATGCACAGTACGTTTCACAAGTTTGAATTGAATGTATGAATTACAGACAATTATTGCGGTTAGAAATGACATTTGGTTTAGGTATATGAAAATACAAACATACACAATCATAGAAGTGTGTTTAGAATACGAAAATTAGCTTAGAAGCCGAAAATAAGCTTAAAAGAAGAGTAGAAGCATGCACAGTTCGTTTCACAAGCTTGAATTGAATTTATGTACTACACGCAATGAGTGTGGTTAGCAATGACATTTGGTTTACTTATATGACAACCCTAACAAACACAATCATCGTAGTGTGTATAGAATTCGAAAAATTAACTTAGAGGTCGAAAATAAGGTTAAAAGAAGACTATAAGCATGGCCATTTCGTTTCACAAGTTTGAATTTATTGTATGAATTACACGCAATAAGTGTGGTTAAAAATGACATTTAGTTTAGTTATATGACAATACTAACATATACAATCATCGTGTTTAGAATTCGAAAATAAGGTTAGAATTCGAAAATAAGCTTAGAAGATGAGTAGAATCATGCACAGTTCGTTTTACAATTTTGAATTGAATGTATGAATTACACACAATGATTGCGGTTACAAATGACATTTGGTTTAGTTATATGACAATACAAACATACACAATCATAGAAGTGTGTTTAGAATACGAAAATTAGCTTAGAAGTCGAAAATAAGCTTAAAAGAAGAGTATAAGCATGCACAGTTCGTTTCACAAGTTTGAATTGAATATATGAACTACATGCAATGAGTGTGGTTAGAAATGACATTTGGTTTACTTATATGACAATCCTAACATACACAATCATCGTAGTGTGTATAGAATTCGAAAAATAAACTTTGAGGTCGAAAATAAGGTCAAAAACAGAGTATAAGCATGCACATTTCGTTTTACAAGTTCGAATTGAATGTATGAACTACACGCAATGAGTGTGGTTAGAAATGACATTTGGTTTACTTATATGACAATCCTAACATACACAATCATCGTAGTGTGTATAGAATTCGAAAAATAAACTTAGAGGTCGAAAATAAGGTTAAAAGAAGAATATAAGCATGCACATTTCGTTTCACAAGTTTGAATTCATTGTATGAACTACACGCAATAAGTGTGGTTAGAAATGACATTTAGTTTAGTTCTATGCCAATACTAACATATACAATTATTGTGTTTAGAATTCGAAAATAAGCTTAGAATTCGAAAATAAACTAAAAAGAAGAGTAGAATCATGCACAGTTCGTTTCACAAGTTTGAATTGAATGTATGAATTTCACACAATGATTGTGGTTAGAAATGACATTTGGTTTAGTTATATGACAACACAAACATAGAAAATCATAGTAGTGTGTTTGGAAGTCGAAAATTAGCTTAGAAGTCGAAAATAAGCTTAAAAGAAGAGTATAAGCATGCACAGTTCGTTTCACAAGTTTGAATTGTAGGTATGAACTACACGCAATGAGTGTGGTTAGAAATGACATTTCTTTTACTTATACGACAATCCTAACATACACAATCATCGTAGTGTGTATAGAATTCGAAAAATAAACTGAGAGGTCGAAAATAAGGTTAAAAGAAGACTATAAGCATGCACATTTCGTTTCAGAAGTTTGAATTCATTGTATGAATTACACGCAATAAGTGTGGTTAGAAATAACATTTAGTTTAGTTATATGACAATACTAACATATACAATCATCGTGTTTAGAATTCAAAAATAAGCTTAGAATTCGAAAATAAACTTAAACGAAGAGTAGAATCATGCACAGTTCGTTTCACAAATTTGAATTGAGTGGATGAATTACACACAATGATTGTGGTAAGAAATGGCATTTGGTTTAGTTATATGACAATACAAACATACACAATCACAACAGTGTGTTTAGAATTCTAAAATTAGCTTAGAAGTCGAAAATAAGCTTAAAAGAAGAGTATCACCATGCACAGTTCGTTTCACAAGTTTGAATTGAATGTATGACTACATGCAATGAGTATGGTTAGAAATGACATATGGTTTACTTAGATGACAATCCTAACATACACAATCATCGTAGTGTGTATAGAATTGGGAAAATAAACTTAGAGGTCTAAAATAAGGTTAAAAGAAAATTATAGCCATGCACATTTCGTTTCACAAGTTTGAATTCAGTGTATGAATAATACGCAATAAGTGTTGTTAGAAATGACATTTAGTTTAGTTATATGCCAATACTAACTTATACAATGATCGTGTTTAGAATTCGAAATTAAGCTTAGAATTCGAAAATAAACTTAATAGAAGAGTAGAATCATGCACAGTTCGTTTCACAAGTTCGAATTGGAAGTATGAATTACACAAAATGAGTGTGGTTAGAACTGACATTGGGTTTAGTTATATGACAATACAAACATACACAATCATCGTAGTGTGTATAGAATTCGAAAAATAAAATTAGAGGTCGAAAATAAGGTTAAAAAAAGATTATAAGCATGCACATTTCGTTTCACAAGTTTGAATTCATTGAATGAATTACACGTAATAAGTGTGGTTAGAAATGACATTTAGTTTAGTTATATGCCAATACTAACATATACAATCACCGTGTTTAGAATTCGAAACTAAGCTTAGAATTCGAAAATAAACTTAAAAGAAGAGTAGAATCATGCACAGTTCGTTTCACAAGTTTGAATTGAATTTGTGAATTACACACAATGATTGTGGTTAGTAATGACATTTGGTTTAGTTATATGACAATACAAACATACACAATCATAGTAGTGTGTTTAGAATTCGAAAATTAGCTTAGAAGTCGAAAATAAGCTTAAACGAAGAGTATAAGCATGCAGAGTTCGTTTCACAAGTTTGAATTAAATGTATGAATTACATGCAATGCGTGTGGTTAGAAATGACATTTGGTTTACTTAAATGACATTCCTAACATACACAATAATCGTAGTGTGTGTAGAATTCCAAAAATAAACTTAGAGGTCGAAAATAAGGTTAAAAGAAGACTATAAGCATGCACATTTCGTCTCACAAGTTTGAATTTATTGTATGAATTACACGCAATAAGTGTGGTTAGAAATGACATTTAGTTTAGTTATATGACAATACTAACATATACAATCATCGTGTTTAGAATTCGAAAATAAGCATAGAATTCGAAAATAAACTTAAAAGAAGAGTAGAATCATGCAGAGTACGTTTCACAAGTTTGAATTGAATGTACGAATTACACACAATGATTGTGGTTAGAAATGACATTTGGTTTAGTTATATGACAATAAAAACATACACAATCATAGTAGTGTGTTTAGAATACGAAAATTAGCTTAGAAGTCGAAAATAAGCTTAAAAGAAGAGTATAAGCATGCACAGTTCGTTTCACATGTTTGTATTGAATGTATGAACTACACGCAATGAGTGTGGTTAGAAATGACATTTGGTTTACTTATATGACAATCCTAACAAACACAATCATCGTAGTGTGTATTAAATTCGAATAATAAACATAGAGGTCGAAAATAAGCTTAAAGGAAGACTATAAGCATGGACATTTCGTTTCACAAGTTTGAATTTATTGTATGAATTACACGCAATAAGTGTGGTTAGAAATAACATTTAGTTTAGTTATATGACAATACTAACATATACAATCATAGTGTTTAGAATTCGAAAATAAGCATAAAATTCGAAAATAAACTTAAAAGAAGAGTAGAATCATGCACAGTACGTTTCACAAGTTTGAATTGAATGTATGAATTACACACAATGATTGCGGTTAGAAATGACATTTGGTTTAGTTATATGACAATACAAACATACACAATCATAGTAGTGTGTTTAGAATTCAAAAATTAGCTTAGAAGTCGAAAATAAGCTTAAAAGAAGAGTAGAAGCATACACAGTTCGTTTCACAAGTTTGAATTGAATGTATGAACTACACGCAATGAGTGTGGTTAGAAATGACATTTGGTTTACTTATTTGACAATCCTAACATACACAATCATCGTAGTGTGTATAGAATTCGAAAAATAAACTTAGAGGTCGAAAATAAGGTTAAAAGAAGACTATAAGCATGCACATTTCGTTTCACAAGTTTGAATTCATTGTATGAATTACACGCAATAAGTGTGGTTAGATATGACATTTAGTTTAGTTATATGACAATACTAACATATACAATCATCGTGTTTAGAATTCAAAAATAAGGTTAGAATTCGAAAATAAACTTAAAAGAAGAGTAGAATCATGCAGAGTACGTTTCACAAGTTTGAATTGAATGTATGAATTACACACAATGATTGTGGTTAGAAATGACATTTGGTTTAGTTATATGACAATACAAACATACACAATCATAGTACTGTGTTTAGAATAAGAAAATTAGCTTAGAAGTCGAAAATAAGCTTAAAAGAAGAGTATAAGCATGCACAGTTCGTTTCACATGTTTGTATTGAATGTATGAACTACACGCAATGAGTGTGGTTAGAAATTACATTTGGTTTACTTATATGACAATCCTAAGAAACACAATCATCGTAGTGTGTATAGAATTCGAAAAATAAACTTTGAGGTCGAAAATAAGGTCAAAAACAGAGTATAAGCATGCACATTTCGGTTTACAAGTTCGAATTGAATGTATGAACTACACGCAATGAGTGTGGTTAGAAATGACATTTGGTTTACTTATATGACAACCCTAACAAATACAATCATCGTAGTGTGTATAGAATTCGAAAAATAAAGTTAGAGGTCGAAATTAAGCTTAAAAGAAGACTATAAGAATGCACATTTCGTTTCACAAGTTTGAATTTATTGTATGAATTACACGCAATAAGTGTGGTTAGAAATGACATTTATTTTAGGTATATGACAATACTAACATATACAATCATCGTGTTTAGAATTCGAAAATAAGCTTAAAATTCGAAAATAAACTTAAAAGAAGTGTAGAATCATGCACAGTACGTTTCACAAGTTTGAATTGAATGTATGAATTACACACAATGATTGTGGTTAGAAATGACATTTGGTTTAGTTATAAGACAATACAAACATACACAATCATAGTAGTGTGTTTAGAATTCGAAAATTAGCTTAAAAGTCGAAAATAAGCTTAAAAGAAGAGTATAAGCATGCACAGTTCGTTTCACAAGTTTGAATTGAATGTCTGAACAACACGCAATGAGTGTGGTTAAAAATGACATTTGGTTTACTTATATGACAACCCTAACAAACACAATCATCGTAGTGTTTATAGAATTCGAAAAATAAACTTAGAGGTCGAAAATAAGGTTAAAAGAAGACTATAAGCATGCACATTTCGTTTCACAAGTTTGAATTCATTGTATGAATTACACGCAATAAGTGTGGTTAGAAATGACATTTAGTTTACTTATATGACAATACTAACATATACAATCATCGTGTTTAGAATTCGAAAATAAGCATAAAATTCGAAAATAAACATAAAAGAAGAGTAGAATAATGCAGAGTACATTTCACAAGTTTGAATTGAATGTATGAATTACACACAATGATTGTGGTTAGAAATGACATTTAGTTTAGTTATATGACAATACTAACATATACAATCATTGTGTTTAGAATTCGAAAATAAGGTTAGAATTCGAAAATAAGCTTAGAAGATGAGTAGAATCATGCACAGTTCGTTTCACAAGTTGGAATTGAATGTATGAATTACACACAATGATTGCGGTTAGAAATGACATTTGGTTTAGTTATATGACAATACAAACATACACAATCATAGAAGTGTGTTAAGAATACGAAAATTAGCTTAGAAGTCGAAAATAAGCTTAAAAGAAGAGTATAAGCATGCACAGTTCGTTTCACAAATTTGAATTGAATGTATGAACTACATGCAATGAGTGTGGTTAGAAATGACATTTGGTTTACTTATATGACAATCCTAACATACACAATCATCGTAGTGTGTATAGAATTCGAAAAATAAACTTTGAGGTCGAAAATAAGGTTAAAAGAATATTATAGGCATGCACATTTCGTTTCACAAGTTTGAATTCATTGTATGAATTACACGCAATAAGTGTGGTTAGAAATGAAATTAAGTTTAGTCATATGACAATACTAACATATACAATCATCGTGTTTAGAATTCGAAAATAAGGTTAGAATTCGAAAATAAACATAAAAGAAAAGTAGAATCATGCACAGTACATTTCACAAGTTTGAATTGAATGTATGAATTACACACAATTATTGCGGTTAGAAATGACATTTTGTTTAGTTATATGACAATACAAACATACACAATCATAGAAGTGTGTTTAGATTACGAAAATTAGCTTAGTAGTCGAAAATAAGCTTAAAAGAAGAGTATAATCATGCACAGTTCGTTTCACAAGTTTGAATTGAATGTATGAACTACACGCAATGAGTGTGGTTAGCAATGACATTTGGTTTACTTATATGACAACCCTAACAAATACAATCATCGTAGTGTGTATAGAATTCGAAAAATAAAGTTAGAGGTCGAAAATAAGGTTAAAAGAAGACTATAAGCATGTACATTTCATTTCACAAGTTTGAATTTATTGTATGAATTACACGCAATAAGTGTGGTTAGAAATGACATTTAGTTTAGTTATATGACAATACTAACATATACAATCATTGTGTTTAGAATTCGAAAATAAGGTTAGAATTCGAAAATAAGCTTAGAAGATGAGTAGAATCATGCACAGTTCGGTTTACAAGTTTGAATTGAATGTATGAATTACACACAATGATTGCGGTTAGAAATGACATTTGGTTTAGTTATATGACAATACAAACATACACAATCATAGAAGTGTGTTTAGAATACGAAAATTAGCTTAGAAGTCGAAAATAAGCTTAAAAGAAGAGTATAAGCATGCATAGTTCGTTTCACAAGTTTAAATTGAATGTATGAACTACATGCAATGAGTGTGGTTAGAAATGACATTTGGTTTACTTATATGACAATCCTAACATACACAATCATCGTAGTGTGTATAGAATTCGAAAAATAAACTTTGAGGTCGAAACTAAGGTCAAAAACAGAGTATAAGCATGCACATTTCGTTTTACAAGTTCGAATTGAATGTATGAACTACACGCAATGAGTGTGGTTAGAAATGACATTTGGTTTACTTATATGACAATCCTAACATACACAATCATCGTAGTGTGTACAGAATTCGAAAAATAAACTTTGAGGTCGAAAATAAGGTTAAAAGAAGATTATAAGCATGCACATTTCGTTTCACAAGTTTGAATTCATTGTATGAATTACACGTAATAAGTGTGGTTAGAAATGACATTTAGTTTAGTTATTTGACAATACTAACATATACAATCATCATGTTTAGAATTTGAAAATAAGCTTAGAATTCGAAATTAAAATTAAAAGAAGAGTAGAATCATGTAGAGTTCGTTTCAGAAGTTTGAATTGAATGTATGAATCACACACAATGAGTGTGGTTAGAAATGACATTTGGTTTAGTTATATGCCAATACTAACATATACAATCATCGTGTTTAGAATTCGAAAATAAGCTTAGAATTCGAAAATAAACTTAAAAGAAGAGTAGAATCATGCACAGTACGTTTCACAAGTTTGAATTGAATGTATGAATTACAGACAATTATTGCGGTTAGAAATGACATTTGGTTTAGGTATATGAAAATACAAACATACGCAATCATAGAAGTGTGTTTAGAATACGAAAATTAGCTTAGAAGCCGAAAATAAGCTTAAAAGAAGAGTAGAAGCATGCACAGTTCGTTTCACAAGCTTGAATTGAATTTATGTACTACACGCAATGAGTGTGGTTAGCAATGACATTTGGTTTACTTATATGACAACCCTAACAAACACAATCATCGTAGTGTGTATAGAATTCGAAAAATTAACTTAGAGGTCGAAAATAAGGTTAAAAGAAGACTATAAGCATGGCCATTTCGTTTCACAAGTTTGAATTTATTGTATGAATTACACGCAATAAGTGTGGTTAAAAATGACATTTAGTTTAGTTATATGACAATACTAACATATACAATCATCGTGTTTAGAATTCGAAAATAAGGTTAGAATTCGAAAATAAACTTAAAAGAAGAGTAGAATCATGCACAGTACATTTCACAAGTTTGAATTGAATGTATGAATTACACACAATGATTGCGGTTAGAAATGACATTTGGTTTAGTTATATGACAATACAAACATACACAATCATAGAAGTGTGTTTAGAATACGAAAATTAGCTTAGAAGTCGAAAATAAGCTTAAAAGAAGAGTATAAGCATGCACAGTTCGTTTCACAATTTTGAATTGAATGTATGAACTACACGCAATGAGTGTGGTTAGGAATGACATTTGGTTTACTTATATGACAACCCTAACAAACACAATCATCGTAGTGTTTATAGAATTCGAAAAATAAACTTAGAGGTCGAAAATAAGGTTAAAAGAAGACTATAAGCATGCACATTTCGTTTCACAAGTTTGAATTTATTGTATGAATTACACGCAATAAGTGTGGTTAGAAATGGCATTTAGGTTAGTTATATGACAATACTAACATATACAATCATCGTGTTTAGAATTCGAAAATAAGCTTAGAATTCGAAAATAAACTTAAAAGAAGAATAGAATCATGCACAGTACGTTTCACCAGTTTGAATTGAATGTATGAATTACACACAATGATTGTGGTTTGAAATGACATTGGGTTTAGTTATATGACAATACAGACATACACAATCATAGTAGTGTGTTTAGAATTCGAAAATTAGCTTAGAAGTCGAAAATAATCTTAAAAGAAGAGTATAAGCATACACAGTTCGTTTCACAAGTTTGAATTGAATGTATCAACTACACGCAATGAGTGTGGTTCGAAATGACATTTGGTTTACTTATATGACAATCCTAACTTACACAATCATCGTAATGTATAGAATTCGAAAAATTAACTTAGAGGTCGAAAATAAGGTTAAAAGAAGACTATCAGCATGGCCATTTCGTTTCACAAGTTTGAATTTATTCTATGAATTACACGCAATAAGTGTGGTTAGAAATGACATTTAGTTTACTTATATGACAATACTAACATATACAATCATCGTGTTTAGAATTCGAAAATAAGCTTAGAATTCGAAAATAAACTTAAAAGAAGAATAGAATCATGCACAGTACGTTTCACAAGTTTGAATTGAATGTATGAATTACACACAATTATTGCGGTTAGAAATGACATTTGGTTTAGTTATATGACAATACAAACATACACAATCATAGAAGTGTGTATAGAATTCGAAAAATAAACTTAGAGGTCGAAAATAAGGTTAAAAGAAAACTATAAGCATGCACATTTCGTTTCACAAGTTTGAATTGAATGTATGAATTACACACAATGAGTGTGGTTAGAAATGACATTTGGTTTCGTTATATGACAATACAAACATACACAATCATAGTAGTGTGTTTAGAATTCGAAAATTAGCTTAGAAGTTGAAAATACTCTTTAAAGAAGAGTATAAGCATGCACAGTTCGTTTCACAAGTTTAAATTGAATGTATGAACTACACGCAATGAGTGTGGTTAGAAATGACATTTGTTTTACTTATAAGACAATCCTAACATACAAAATCATCGTAGTGTGTGTAGAATTCGAAAAATAAACTTAGAGGTCGAAAATAAGGTTAAAAGAAGATTATAAGCATGCACATTTCGTTTCACAAGTTTGAATTCATTGTATGAATTACACCCAATAAGTGTGGTTAGAAATGAGATTTAGTTTAGTTATATGACAATACTAACATATACAATCATCATGTTTAGAATTCGAAGATAAGCTTAGAAGAAGAGTATTAGCATGCACAGTTTGTTTCACAAGTTTGAATTGAATATATGAACTACACGCAATGAGTGTGGTTAGAAATGACATTTGGTTTACTTTTCTGACAACACAAACATACACAATCATAGTAGTGTGTTTAGAATTCAAGAATTAGCTTAGAAGCCGAAAATAAGCTTAAAAGAAGAGTAGAAGCATGCATAGTTCGTTTCACAAGTTTGAATTGAATGTATGAACTACACGCAATGAGTGTGGTTAGAAATGACATTTGGTTTACTTATATGACAATACAGACATACACAATCATAGTAGTGTGTTTAGAATTCGAAAATTAGCTTAGAAGTCGAAAATAAGCTTAAAAGAAGAGTATAAGCATGCACAGTTCGTTTCTCAACTTTTAATTGAATGTATGAACTACACGCAATGAGTGTGGTTAGAAATGACATTTGGTTTACTTATATGGAAATCCTAACATACACAATCATCTTAGTGTGTATAGAATTCGAAAAATAAACTTAGAGGTCGAAAATAAGGTTAAAAGAAGACAATAAGCATGCCCATTTCGTTTCAGAAGTTGGAATTCATTGTATAAATTACACGCAATGAGTGTGGTTAGAAATGAAATTTGGTTTAGTTATATGACAATACGAACATACACAATCATAGTAGTGTGTTTAGAATTCGAAAATTAGCTTAGAAGTCGAAAATAAGCTTAAAAGAAGAGTATAAGCATGCACAGTTCGTTTCACAAGTTTAAATTGAATGTATGAACTACACGCAATGAGTGTGGTTAGAAATGACATTTGTTTTACTTATAAGACAATCCTAACATACAAAATCATCGTAGTGTGTGTAGAATTCGAAAAATAAACTTAGAGGTCGAAAATAAGGTTAAAAGAAGATTATAAGCATGCACATTTCGTTTCACAAGTTTGAATTCATTGTATGAATTACACCCAATAAGTGTGGTTAGAAATGAGATTTAGTTTAGTTATATGACAATACTAACATATACAATCATCATGTTTAGAATTCGAAGATAAGCTTAGAAGAAGAGTATTAGCATGCACAGTTTGTTTCACAAGTTTGAATTGAATATATGAACTACACGCAATGAGTGTGGTTAGAAATGACATTTGGTTTACTTTTCTGACAACACAAACATACACAATCATAGTAGTGTGTTTAGAATTCAAGAATTAGCTTAGAAGCCGAAAATAAGCTTAAAAGAAGAGTAGAAGCATGCATAGTTCGTTTCACAAGTTTGAATTGAATGTATGAACTACACGCAATGAGTGTGGTTAGAAATGACATTTGGTTTACTTATATGACAATACAGACATACACAATCATAGTAGTGTGTTTAGAATTCGAAAATTAGCTTAGAAGTCGAAAATAAGCTTAAAAGAAGAGTATAAGCATGCACAGTTCGTTTCTCAACTTTTAATTGAATGTATGAACTACACGCAATGAGTGTGGTTAGAAATGACATTTGGTTTACTTATATGGAAATCCTAACATACACAATCATCGTAGTGTGTATAGAATTCGAAAAATAAACTTAGAGGTCGAAAATAAGGTTAAAAGAAGACAATAAGCATGCCCATTTCGTTTCAGAAGTTGGAATTCATTGTATAAATTACACGCAATGAGTGTGGTTAGAAATGAAATTTGGTTTAGTTATATGACAATACGAACATACACAATCATAGTAGTGTGTTTAGAATTCGAAAATTAGCTTAGAAGTCGAAAATAAGCTTAAAAGAAGAGTATAAGCATGCACAGTTCGTTTCACAAGTTTGAATTGAATGTATGAACTACACGCAATGAGTGTGGTTAGCAATGACATTTGGTTTACTTATATGAGAACCCTAACAAACTCAATCATCGTAGTGTGTATAGAATTAGAAAAATAATCTTAGAGGTCGAAAATAAGGTTAAAAGAAGACTCTAAGCATGCACATTTCGTTTCACAAGTTTAAATTTATTGTACGAATTACACGCAATAAGTGTCGTTAGAAATGACATTTAGTTTAGTTATATGACAATACTAACATATACAATCATCATGTTTAGAATTCGAAAATAAGATTAGAAATCGAAAATAAACTTAAAAGAAGAGTAGAATCATGCACAGTTCGTTTGACAAGTTTGAATTGAATGTATGAATTACACACAATGAGTGTGGTTAGAAATGACATTTGGTTTAGTTATATGACAATACGAACATACACAATCATAGTAGTGTGTTTAGAATTCGAAAATTAGCTTAGAAGTCGAAAATAAGCTTAAAAGAAGAGTATAAGCATGCACAGTTCGTTTCACAAGTTTGAATTGAATGTATGAACTACACGCAACGAGTGTGGTTAGCAATGACATTTGGGTTACTTATATGAGAACCCTAACAAACTCAATCATCGTAGTGTGTATAGAATTCGAAAAATAATCTTAGAGGTCGAAAATAAGGTTAAAAGAAGACTATAAGCATGCACATTTCGTTTCACAAGTTTGAATTTATTGTATGAATTACACGCAATAAGTGTGGTTAGAAATGACATTTAGGTTAGTTATATGACAATACTAACATATACAATCATCATGTTTAGAATTCGAAAATAAGATTAGAAATCGAAAATAAACTTAAAAGAAGAGTAGAATCATGCACAGTTCGTTTGACAAATTTGAATTGAATGTATGAATTACACACAATGAGTGTGGTTAGAAATGACATTTGGTTTAGTTATATGACAATACGAACATACACAATCATAGTAGTGTGTTTAGAATTCGAAAATTATCTTAGAAGTCGAAAATAAGCTTAAAAGAAGACTATAAGCATGCACAGTTCGTTTCACAAGTTTGAACTACACGCAATGAGTGTGGTTAGAAATGACATTTGGTTTACTTATATGACAATCCTAACATACACAATCATCGTAGTGTGTATAGAAGTCGAAAAATAAACTTTGAGGTCGAAAAGAAGGTTAAAAAAAGAATATAAGCATGCACATTTCGTTTACAAGTTTGAATTCATTGTATGAATTACACGCAATAAGTGTGGTTATATATGACATTTAGTTTGATTATATGGCAATCCTAACATACACAATCATCGTGTATAGAATTAGAAAAATAAACTTAGAGGTCGAAAATAAGGTTAAAAGAAGACTAGAATCATGCACAGTTAGCTTCACAAGTTTGAATTCATTGTATGAATTACACGCAATAACTGTGGTTAGAAATGACATTTAGTTTAGTTATATGACAATACGAACATACACAATCATAGTAGTGTGTTTAGAATTCGAAAATTAGCTTAGAAGTTGAAAATAATCTTTAAAGAAGAGTATAAGCATGCACAGTTCGTTTCACAAGTTTAAATTGAATGTATGAACTACACGCAATGAGTGTGGTTAGAAATGACATTTAGTTTACTTATAAGACAATCCTAACATACAAAATCATCGTAGTGTGTGTAGAATTCGAAAAATAAACTTAGAGGTCGAAAACAAGGTTAAAAGAAGATTATAAGCATGCACATTTCGTTTCACAAGTTTGAATTCATTGTATGAATTACACCCAATAAGTGTGGTTAGAAATGAGATTTAGTTTAGTTATATGACAATACTAACATATACAATCATCATGTTTAGAATTCGAAAATAAGCTTAGAAGAAGAGTATAAGCATGCACAGTATGTTTCCCAAGTTTGAATTGAATGTATGAACTACACGCAATGAGTGTGGTTAGAAATGACATTTGGTTTACATATATGACAACACAAACATACACAATCATAGTAGTGTGTTTAGAATTCAAGCATTAGCTTAGAAGTCGAAAATAAGCTTAAAAGAAGAGTAGAAGCATGCATAGTTCGTTTCACAAGTTTGAATTGAATGTATGAACTACACGCAATGAGTGTGGTTAGAAATGACATTTGGTTTACTTATATGACAATACAGACATACACAATCATAGTAGTGTGTTTAGAATTCGAAAATTAGCTTAGAAGTCGAAAATAAGCTTAAAAGAAGAGTATAAGCATGCACAGTTCGTTTCTCAACTTTTAATTGAATGTATGAACTACACGCAATGAGTGTGGTTAGAAATGACATTTGGTTTACTTATATGGAAATCCTAACATACACAATCATCATAGTGTGTATAGAATTCGAAAAATAAACTTAGAGGTCGAAAATAAGGTTAAAAGAAGACTATAAGCATGCCCATTTCGTTTCAGAAGTTGGAATTCATTGTATAAATTACACGCAATGAGTGTGGTTAGAAATGACATTTGGTTTAGTTATATGACAATACGAACATACACAATCATAGTAGTGTGTTTAGAATTCGAAAATTAGCTTAGAAGTCGAAAATAAGCTTAAAAGAAAAGTATAAGCATGCACAGTTCGTTTCACAAGTTTGAATTGAATGTATGAACTACACGCAATGAGTGTGGTTAGCAATGACATTTGGGTTACTTATATGAGAACCCTAACAAACTCAATCATCGTAGTGTGTATAGAATTCGAAAAATAAACTTAGAGGTCGTAAATAAGGTTAAAAGAAGACTATAAGCATGCACATTTCGTTTCACAAGTTTAAATTTATTGTACGAATTACACGCAATAAGTGTCGTTAGAAATGACATTTAGTTTAGTTATATGACAATACTAACATATACAATCATCGTGTTTAGAATTCGAAAATAAGCTTAGAAGAGGAGTAGAATCATGCACAGTTAGCTTCACAAGTTTGAATTCATTGTATGAATTACACGCAATAAGTGTGGTTAGAAATGACATTTAGTTTAGTTATATGACAATACGAACATACACAATCATAGTAGTGTGTTTAGAATTCGAAAATTAGCTTAGAAGTTGAAAATAATCTTAAAAGAAGAGTATAAGCATGCACAGTTCGTTTCACAAGTTTAAATTGAATGTATGAACTACACGCAATGAGTGTGGTTAGAAATGACATTTGGTTTACTTATAAGACAATCCTAACATACAAAATCATCGTAGTGTGTGTAGAATTCGAAAAATAAACTTAGAGGTCGAAAATAAGGTTAAAAGAAGATTATAAGCATGCACATTTCGTTTCACAAGTTTGAATTCATTGTATGAATTACACGCAATAAGTGTGGTTATAAATGACATTTAGTTTGATTATATGGCAATCCTAACATACACAATCATCGTGTATAGAATTAGAAAAATAAACTTAGAGGTCGAAAATAAGGTTAAAAGAAGACTAGAATCATGCACAGTTAGCTTCACAAGTTTGAATTCATTGTATGAATTACACGCAATAAGTGTGGTTAGAAATGACATTTAGTTTAGTTATATGACAATACGAACATACACAATCATAGTAGTGTGTTTAGAATTCGAAAATTAGCTTAGAAGTTGAAAATAATCTTAAAAGAAGAGTATAAGCATCCACAGTTCGTTTCACAAGTTTAAATTGAATGTATGAACTACACGCAATGAGTGTGGTTAGAAATGACATTTGGTTTACTTATAAGACAATCCTAACATACAAAATCATCGTAGTGTGTGTAGAATTCGAAAAATAAACTTAGAGGTCGAAAATAAGCTTAAAAGAAGAGTATAAGCATGCACAGTTCGTTTCACAAGTTTGAATTGAATGTATGAACTACACGCAATGAGTGTGGTTAGCAATGACATTTGGTTTACTTATATGAGAACCCTAACAAACTCAATCATCGTAGTGTGTATAGAATTCGAAAAATAAACTTAGAGGTCGAAAATAAGGTTAAAAGAAGACTATAAGCATGCACATTTCGTTTACAAGTTTGAATTCATTGTATGAATTACACGCAATAAGTGTGGTTATATATGACATTTAGTTTGATTATATGGCAATCCTAACATACACAATCATCGTGTATAGAATTAGAAAAATAAACTTAGAGGTCGAAAATAAGGTTAAAAGAAGACTAGAATCATGCACAGTTAGCTTCACAAGTTTGAATTCATTGTATGAATTACACGCAATAACTGTGGTTAGAAATGACATTTAGTTTAGTTATATGACAATACGAACATACACAATCATAGTAGTGTGTTTAGAATTCGAAAATTAGCTTAGAAGTTGAAAATAATCTTTAAAGAAGAGTATAAGCATGCACAGTTCGTTTCACAAGTTTAAATTGAATGTATGAACTACACGCAATGAGTGTGGTTAGAAATGACATTTGGTTTACTTATAAGACAATCCTAACATACAAAATCATCGTAGTGTGTGTAGAATTCGAAAAATAAACTTAGAGGTCGAAAACAAGGTTAAAAGAAGATTATAAGCATGCACATTTCGTTTCACAAGTTTGAATTCATTGTATGAATTACACCCAATAAGTGTGGTTAGAAATGAGATTTAGTTTAGTTATATGACAATACTAACATATACAATCATCATGTTTAGAATTCGAAAATAAGCTTAGAAGAAGAGTATAAGCATGCACAGTATGTTTCCCAAGTTTGAATTGAATGTATGAACTACATTCAATGAGTGTGGTTAGAAATGACATTTGGTTTACATATATGACAACACAAACATACACAATCATAGTAGTGTGTTTAGAATTCAAGCATTAGCTTAGAAGTCGAAAATAAGCTTAAAAGAAGAGTATAAGCATGCACAGTTCGTTTCTCAACTTTTAATTGAATGTATGAACTACACGCAATGAGTGTGGTTAGAAATGACATTTGGTTTACTTATATGGAAATCCTAACATACACAATCATCATAGTGTGTATAGAATTCGAAAAATAAACTTAGAGGTCGAAAATAAGGTTAAAAGAAGACTATAAGCATGCCCATTTCGTTTCAGAAGTTGGAATTCATTTTATAAATTACACGCAATGAGTGTGGTTAGAAATGACATTTGGTTTAGTTATATGACAATACGAACATACACAATCATAGTAGTGTGTTTAGAATTCGAAAATTAGCTTAGAAGTCGAAAATAAGCTTAAAAGAAGAGTACAAGCATGCACAATTCGTTTCACAAGTTTGAATTGAATGTATGAAGTACACGCAATGAGTGTGGTTAGCAATGACATTTGGGTTACTTATATGAGAACCCTAACAAACTCAATCATCGTAGTGTGTATAGAATTCGAAAAATAAACTTAGAGGTCGTAAATAAGGTTAAAAGAAGACTATAAGCATGCACATTTCGTTTCACAAGTTTAAATTTATTGTACGAATTACACGCAATAAGTGTCGTTAGAAATGACATTTAGTTTAGTTATATGACAATACTAACATATACAATCATCATGTTTAGAATTCGAAAATAAGATTAGAAATCGAAAATAAACTTAAAAGAAGAGTAGAATCATGCACAGTTCGTTTGACAAGTTTGAATTAAATGTATGAATTACACACAATGAGTGTGCTTAGAAATGACATTTGGTTTAGTTATATGACAATACGAACATACACAATCATGGTAGTGTGTTTAGAATTCGAAAATTAGCTTAGAAGTTGAAAATAAGCTTAAAAGAAGACTATAAGCATGCACAGTTCGTTTCACAAGTTTGAAGTACACGCAATGAGTGTGGTTAGAAATGACATTTAGTTTATTTATATGACAATCCTAACATACACAATCATCGTAGTGTGTATAGAATTCGAAAAATAAACTTTGAGGTCGAAAATAAGGTTAAAAAAAGAATATAAGCATGCACATTTCGTTTTACAAGTTTGAATTCATTGTATGAATTACACGCAATAAGTGTGGTTATAAATGACATTTAGTTTGATTATATGGCAATCCTAACATACACAATCATCGTGTATAGAATTAGAAAAATAAACTTAGAGGTCGAAAATAAGGTTAAAAGAAGACTAGAATCATGCACAGTTAGCTTCACAAGTTTGAATTCATTGTATGAATTACACGCAATAAGTGTGGTTAGAAATGACATTTAGTTTAGTTATATGACAATACGAACATACACAATCATAGTAGTGTGTTTAGAATTCGAAAATTAGCTTAGAAGTTGAAAATAATCTTTAAAGAAGAGTATAAGCATGCACAGTTCGTTTCACAAGTTTAAATTGAATGTATGAACTACACGCAATGAGTGTGGTTAGAAATGACATTTGGTTTACTTATAAGACAATCCTAACATACAAAATCATCGTAGTGTGTGTAGAATTCGAAAAATAAACTTAGAGGTCGAAAATAAGGTTAAAAGAAGATTATAAGCATGCACATTTCGTTTCACAAGTTTGAATTCATTGTATGAATTACACGCAATAAGTGTGGTTATAAATGACATTTAGTTTGATTATATGGCAATCCTAACATACACAATCATCGTGTATAGAATTAGAAAAATAAACTTAGAGGTCGAAAATAAGGTTAAAAGAAGACTAGAATCATGCACAGTTAGCTTCACAAGTTTGAATTCATTGTATGAAATACACGCAATAAGTGTGGTTAGAAATGACATTTAGTTTAGTTATATGACAATACGAACATACACAATCATAGTAGTGTGTTTAGAATTCGAAAATTAGCTTAGAAGTTGAAAATAATCTTAAAAGAAGAGTATAAGCATCCACAGTTCGTTTCACAAGTTTAAATTGAATGTATGAACTACACGCAATGAGTGTGGTTAGAAATGACATTTGGTTTACTTATAAGACAATCCTAACATACAAAATCATCGTAGTGTGTGTAGAATTCGAAAAATAAACTTAGAGGTCGAAAATAAGGTTAAAAGAAGATTATAAGCATGCACATTTCGTTTCACAAGTTTGAATTCATTGTATGAATTACACCCAATAAGTGTGGTTAGAAATGAGATTTAGTTTACTTATATGGAAATCCTAACATACACAATCATCGTAGTGTGTATAGAATTCGAAAAATAAACTTAGAGGTCGAAAATAAGGTTAAAAGAAGACTATAAGCATGCCCATTTCGTTTCAGAAGTTGGAATTCATTGTATAAATTACACGCAATGAGTGTGGTTAGAAATGACATTTGGTTTAGTTATCTGACCATACGAACATACACAATCATAGTAGTGTGTTTAGAATTCGAAAATTAGCTTAGAAGTCGAAAATAAGCTTAAAAGAAGAGTATAAGCATGCACAGTTCGCTTGACAAGTTTGAATTGAATGTATGAACTACACGCAATGAGTGTGGTTAGCAATGACATTTGGTTTACTTATATGACAACCCTAGCAAACTCAATCATCCTAGTGTGTATAGAATTCGAAAAATAAACTTAGAGGTCGAAAATAAGGTTAAAAGAAGACTATAAGCATGCACATTTTGTTTCACAAGTTTAAATTTATTGTACGAATTACACGCAATAAGTGTGGTTAGAAATGACATTTAGTTTAGTTATATGACAATACTAACATATACAATCATCATGTTTAGAATTCGAAAATAAGATTAGAAATCGAAAATAAACTTAAAAGAAGTGTAGAATCATGCACAGTTCGTTTGACAAGTTTGAATTCATTGTACGAATTACACGCAATAAGTGTGGTTAGAAATGACATTTAGTTTAGTTATATGGAAATACTAACATATACAATCATCGTGTTTTGAATTTGAAAATAAGCTTAGAATTCGCAAATAAGCTTAAAAGAAGCGTATAAGCATGCACAGTTCGTTTCTCAACTTTTAATTGAATGTATGAACTACACGAAATGAGTGTGGTTAGAAATGACATTTGGTTTACTTATAAGACAATCCTAACATACACAATCATCGTAGTGTGTGTAGAATTCGAAAAATAAACTTAGAGGTTGAAAAAAAGGTTAAAAGAAGATTATAAGCATGCACATTTCGTTTCACAAGTTTGAATTCATTGTATGAATTACACGCCATAAGTGTGGTTAGAAATGACATTTAGTTTAGTTATATGACAATACTAACATATACAATCATCGTGTTTAGAATTCGAAAATAAGCTTAGAAGAAGAGTATAAGCATGCACAGTTTGTTTCACAAGTTTGAATTGAATGTATGAACTACACGCAATGAGTGTGGTTAGAAATGACATTTGGTTTACTTATATGACAACACAAACATACACAATCATAGTAGTGTGTTTAGAATTCAGGAATTAGCTTAGAAGTCGAAAATAAGCTTAAAAGACGAGTAGAAGCATGCATAGTTCATTTCACAAGTTTGAATTCATTGTATGAATTACACGCAATAAGTGTGGTTAGAAAGGACATTTAGTTTAGTTATTTGACAATACTAACATACACAATCATAGTAGTATGTTTAGAATTCGAAAATTAGCTTAGAAGTCGAAAATAAGCATAAAAGGAGAGTATAAGCATGCACAGTTCGTTTCACAAGTTTGAATTAAATGTATGAACTACACGCAATGAGTGTGGTTAGAAATGACATTTGGTTTACTTATATGACAGTCCTAACATACACAATCATCGTAGTGTGTATAGAATTCGAAAAATAAACTTAGAGGTCGAAAATAAAGTTAAAGGAAGATTATAAGCATGCAGATTTCGTTTTACAAGTTTGAATTCATTGTATGGATTACACGCAATAAGTGTGGTTAGAAATGATATTTAGTTTAGTTATATGGAAATACTAACATATACAATCATCGTGTTTTGAATTCGAAAATAAGCTTAGAATTCGAAAATAAACTTAAAAGAAGAGTAGAATCATCCACAGTTTGTTTCACAACTTTGAATTGAATGTATGAATTACACACAATGACTGTGGTTAGAAATGACATGTGGTTTAGTTATATGCCAATACGAACATACACAATCATAGTAGTGTGTTTAGAATTCGAAAATTCGCTTAGAAGTCGAAAATAAGCTTAAAAGAAGAGTATAAGCATGCACAGTTCGTTTCACAAGTTTGAATTGAATGTATGAACTACACGCAATGAGTGTGGTTAGAAATGACATTTGGTTTACTTATAAGACAATCCTAACATACACAATCATCGTAGTGTGTGTAGAATTCGAAAAATAAACTTAGAGGTCGAAAATAAGGTTAAAAGAAGATTATAAGCATGCACATTTCGTTTCACAAGTTTGAATTCATTGTACGAATTACACGCAATAAGTGTGGTTAGAAATGACATTTAGTTTAGTTATATGGAAATACTAACATATACAATCATCGTGTTTTGAATTTAAAAATAAGCTTAGAATTCGAAAATAAGCTTAAAAGAAGAGTATAAGCATGCACAGTTCGTTTCTCAACTTTTAATTGAATGTATGAACTACACGCACTGAGTGTGGTTAGAAATGACATTTGGTTTACTTATAAGACAATCCTAACATACACAATCATCGTAGTGTGTGAAGAATTCGAAAAATAAACTTAGAGGTCGAAAATAAGGTTAAAAGAAGATTATAAGCATGCACATTTCGTTTCACAAGTTTGAATTCATTGTATGAATTACACGCAATAAGTGTGGTTAGAAATGACATTTAGTTTAGTTATATGACAATACTAACATATACAATCATCGTGTTTAGAATTCGAAAATAAGCTTAGAAGAAGAGTATAAGCATGCACAGTTTGTTTCACCAGTTTGAATTGAATGTATGAACTACACGCAATGAGTGTGGTTAGAAATGACATTTGGTTTACTTATATGACAACACTAACATACACAATCATAGTAGTGTGTTTAGAATTCAAGAATTAGCTTAGAAGACGAAAATAAGCTTAAAAGACGAGTAGAAGCATGCATAGTTCGTTTCACAAGTTTGAATTGAATGTATGAACTATACGCAATGAGTGTGGTTAGAAATGACATTTGGTTTACTTATATGACAACCCTAACAAACACAATCATCGTAGTGTGTATAGAATTCGAAAAATAAACTTAGAGGTGGAAAATAAGGTTAAAAGAAGACTATAAGCATGCCCATTTCGTTTCAGAACTTGGAATTCATTGTATAAATTACACGCAATGAGTGTGGTTAGAAATGACATTTGGTTTAGTTATATGACAATCCGAACATACACAATCATAGTAGTGTATGAATTATAAGCATGCACATTTCGTTTCACAAGTTTGAATTTATTGTATGAATTACACGCAATAAGTGTGGTTAAAAATGAAATTTAGTTTAGTTATATGACAATACAAACATATACAATCATCGTGTTTAGAATTCGAAAATAAGCTTAGAAGAAGAGTAGAATCATGCACAGTTCGTTTCACAAGTTTGAATTGAATGTATGAATTACACGCAATAAGTGTGGTTAGAAATGACATTTAATTTAGTTATATGGAAATACTAACATATACAATCATCCTGTTTTGAATTCGAAAATAAGCTTAGAATTCGAAAATAAACTTAAAAGAAGAGTAGAATCATGCACAGTTTGTTTCACAAGTTTGAATTGAATGTATGAATTACACACAATGTCTGTGGTTAGAAATGACATTTGGTTTAGTTATATGACAACACTAACATACACAATCATAGTAGTGTGTTTAGAATTCAAGAATTAGCTTAGAAGTCGAAAATAAGCTTAAAAGAAGAGTATAAGCATGCACAGTTCGTTTCACAAGTTTGAATTGAATGTATGAACTACACGCAATGAGTGTGGTTAGAAATGACATTTTGTTTGCTTATACGACAATCCTAACATACACAATCATCGTAGTGTGTATAGAATTCAAAAAATAAACATAGAGGTCGAGAATAAGAATAAAAGAACACTATAAGCATGCACATTTCGTTTCACAAGTTTGAATTTATTGTATGAATTACACGCAATAAGTGTCGTGTTTAGAATTCGAAAATAAGCTTAGAAGAAGAGTAGAATCATGTACAGTTCGTTTCACAAGTTTGAATTGAATGTATGAATTACACACAATGAGAGTGGTTAGAAATGACATTTGTTTTAGTTCTATGACAATATAAACATACACAATCATAGTAGTGTGTTTAAAATTCAAGAATTAGCTTAGAAGTCGAAAATAAGCTTAAAAGAAGAGTATAAGCATGCACAGTTCGTTTCACAAATTTGAATTGAATGTATGAATTACACGCAATGAGTGTGGTTAGAAATGACATTTAGTTTAGTTATATGCCAATACTGACATATACAATCATCGTGTTTAGAGTTCGAAAATAAGCTTAGAATACGAAAATAAACTTAAAAGAAGAGTAGAATCATGCACAGTAAGTTTCACAAGTTTGAATTGAATGTATGAATTACACACAATAATTGTGATTAGAAATGACATTTGGTTTAGTTATATGACAATACAGACATACACAATCATAGTAGTTTGTTTAAAATTCAAGAATAAGCTTAGAAGTCGAAAATAAGCTTAAAAGAAGAGTATAAGCATCCACAGTTCGTTTCACAAGTTTGAATTGAATGTATGAACTACACGCAATGAGTAGGGTTAGAAATGACATTTGGTTTACTTATATGACAATCCTAACATACACAATCATTGTAGTGTGTATAGAATTCGAAAAATAAACTTAGTGGTCGAAAATAAAGTTAAAAGAAGACTATAAGCATGCACATTTCGTTTCACAAGTTTGAATTCATTGTATGAATTACACGCAATAAGTGTGGTTAGAAATGACATTTAGTTTAGTTATGTGGCAATACTAACATATACAATCATCGTGTTTCGAATTCGAAAATAAGCTTAGAATTCGAAAATAAACCTAAAAGAAGAGTAGAATCATGCGAAGTTTGTTTCACAAGTTTGAATTGAATGTATGAATTACACACAATGAGTGTGGTTAGAAATGACATTTGGTTTATTTATATGACAATACGAACATACACAATCATAGTAGTATGTTTAGAATTCGAAAATTAGCTTAGAAGTCGAAAATAAGCTTATAAGAAGAGTATAAGCATGCACAGTTCGTTTCACAAGTTTGAATTGAATGTATGAACTACACGCAATGAGTGTGGTAAGAAATGACATTTGGTTTGCTTCTATGACAATCCTAACATACACAATCATCGTAGTGTGTATAGAATTCAAAAAATAAACTTAGAGGTCGAAAATAAAGTTAAAAGAAGACTATAAGCATGCACATTTCGTTTCACAAGTTTGAATTCATTGTATGAATTACACGCAATAAGTGTGGTTAGAAATGACATTTAGTTTAGTTATATGGCAATACTAACATATACAATCATCGTGTTTCGAATTCGAAAATAAGCTTAGAATTCGAAAATAAACTTAAAAGAAGAGTAGAATCATGCAAAGTTTGTTTCAGAAGTTTGAATTGAATGTATGAATTACACACAATGAGTGTGGTTAGAAATGACATTTGGTTTATTTATATGACAATACGAACATAAAGAATCATAGTAGTGTGTTTAGAATTCGAAAATTAGCTTAGAAGTCGAAAATAAGCTTAAAAGAAGAGTATAAGCATGCACAGTTCGTTTCACAAGTTTGAATTGAATGTATGAACTACACGCAATGAGTGTGGTTAGAAATGACATTTGGTTTACTTATATGACAGTCCTAACATACACAATCATCGTAGTGTGTATAGAATTCGAAAAATAAACTAGGAGGTCGAAAATAAAGTGAAAAAAAGATTATAAGCATGCACATTTCGTTTTACAAGTTTGAATTCATTGTATGAATTACACGCAATAAGTGTGGTTAGAAATGACATTTAGTTTAGTTATATGGAAATACTAACATATACAATCATCGTGTTTTGAATTCGAAAATAAGCTTAGAATTCGAAAATAAACATAAAAGAAGAGTAGAATCATGCACACTTTGTTTCACAAGTTTGAATTGAATGTATGAATTACACACAATGACTGTGGTTAGAAATGATATTTGGTTTAGTTATATGACAATCCGAACATACACAATCATAGTAGTGTGTTTAGAATTCGAAAATTAGCTTAGAAGTCGAAAATAAGCTTAAAAGAAGAGTATAAGCATGCACAGTACGTTTCACAAGTTTGAATTGAATGTATGAACTACACGCAATGAGTGTGGTTAGAAATGATATTTTGTTTGCTTATATGACATTCCTAACATACACAATCATCGTAGTGTGTATAGAATTCAAAAAATAAACTTAGAGGTCGAAAATAAGAATAAAAGAACACTATAAGCATGCACATTTCGTTTCACAAGTTTGAATTTATTGTATGAATTACACGCAATAAGTGTCGTTAGAAATGAAATTTAGTTTAGTTATATGACAATACTAACATATACAATCATCGTGTTTAGAATTCGAAAATAAGCTTAGAAGAAGAGTAGAATCATGCAGAGTTCGTTTCACAAGTTTGAATTGAATGTATGAATTACACACAATGAGAGTGGTTAGACATGACATTTGGTTTAGTTCTATGACAATATAAACATACACAATCATAGTAGTGTGTTTAAAATTCAAGAATTAGCTTAGAAGTCGAAAATAAGCTTAAAAGAAGAGTATCAACATCCACAGTTCGTTTCACAAGTTTGAATTGAATGTATGAACTACACGCAATGAGTGTGGTTAGAAATGACATTTGGTTTACTTATATGACAATCCTAACATACACAATCATTGTAGTGTGTATAGAATTCGAAAAATAAACTTAGTGGTCGAAAATAAAGTTAAAAGAAGACTATAAGCATGCACATTTCGTTTCACAAGTTTGAATTCATTGTATGAATTGCACGCAATAGGTGTGGTTAGAAATGACATTTAGTTTAGTTATATGGCAATACTAACATATACAACCATCGTGTTTAGAATTCGAAAATAAGCTTAGAATTCGAAAATAAGCTTAGAAGCAGAGTAGAATCATGCACAGTTCGTTTCACAAGTTTGAATTGAATGTATGAATTACACACAATGAGAGTGGTTAGAAATGACATTTGGTTTAGTTCTATGACAATACAAACATACACAATCATAGTAGTGTGTTTAAAATTCAAGAATTAGCTTAGAAGTCGAAAATAAGCTTAAAAGAAGAGTATAAGCATGCACAGTTCGTTTCACAAGTTTGAATTTATTGTATGAATTACACACAATGACTGTGGTTAGAAATGACATTTGGTTTAGCTATATGACAATACGAACATACACAATCATAGTAGTGTGTTTAGAATTCGAAAATTAGCTTAGAAGTCGAAAATAAAATTAAATGAAGAGTATAAGCATGCACAGTTCGTTTCACAAGTTTGAATTGAATGTATCAACTACACGCAATGAGTGTGGTTAGAAATGACATTTGGTTTGCTTATATGACAATCCCAACATACACAATCATGGTAGTGTGTATAGAATTCGAAAAATAAACTTAGAGGTCGAAAATAAGAATAAAAGAAGACTATAAGCATGCACATTTCGTTTCACAACTTTGAATTTATTGTAAGAATTACACGCAATGAGTGTGGTTAGAAATGACATTTGGTTTATTTATATGACAATACGAACATACACAATCATAGTAGTGTGTTTAGAATTCAAAAATTAGCCTAGAAGTCGAAAATAAGCTTAAAAGAAGAGTATAAGCATGTCACAAGATTCAATTAAATGTATGAACTACACGCAATGAGTGTGGTTAGAAATGACATTTGGTTTAGTTATATGACAATCCTAACATACAACATCATCGTAGTGCGTATAGAATTCGAAAAATAAACTTAGAGGTCGAAAAAAAGAATAAAAGAAGACTATAAGCATACACATTTCGTTTCACAAGTTTGAATTTATTGTATGAATTACACGCAATAAGTGTGGTTAGAAATGACATTTAGTTTAGTTAAATGACAATACTAACATATACAATCATCGTGTTTAGAATTCGAAAATAAGCTTAGAAGAAGAGTAGAATCATGCACAGTTCGTTTCACAAGTTTGAATTGAATGTATGAATTACACACAATGAGAGTGGTTAGAAATGACATTTGGTTTAGTTCTATGACAATACAAACATACACAATCATAGTAGTGTGTTTAAAATTCAAGAACTAGCTTAGAAGTCGAAAATAAGCTTAAAAGAAGAGTATAAGCATGCACAGTTCGTTTCACAAGTTTGAAATGAATGTATGAACTACACGCAATGAGTGTGGTTAGAAATGACATTTGGTTTACTTATATGACAATCCTAACATACACAATCATCGTAGTGTGTATAGAATTCGAAAAATAAACTTACAGGTCGAAAATAAGAATAAAAGAAGATTATAAGCATGCACATTTCGTTTCACAACTTTGAATTTATTGTAAGAATTACACGCAAAGAGTGTGGTTAGAAATGACATTTGGTTTAGTTATATGACAATACGAACATACACAATCATAGTAGTGTGTTTAAAATTCAAGAATTAGCTTAGAAGTCGAAAATAAGCTTAAAAGAAGAGTATAAGCATGCACAGTTCGTTTCACAAGTTTGAATTTATTGTATGAATTACACACAATGACTGTGGTTAGAAATGACATTTGGTTTAGTTATATGACAATACGAACATACACAATCATAGTAGTGTGTTTAGAATTCGAAAATTAGCTTCGAAGTCGAAAATAAGCTTAAAAGAAGAGTATAAGCATGCACAGTTCGTTACACAAGTTTGAATTGAATGTATGAACTAGACGCAATGAGTGTGGTTAGAAATGACATTTGGTTTAGTTATATGACAATCCTAACATACAAAATCATCGTAGTGTCTATAGAATTCGAAAAATAAGCATAGAGGTCGAAAAAAAGAATAAAAGAAGACTATAAGCATGCACATTTCGTTTCACTTGTTTGAATTTATTGTATGAATTACACGCAATAAGTGTGGTTAGAAATGACATTTAGTTTAGTTATATGACAATACTAACATATACAATCATCGTGTTTAGAATTCGAAAATAAGCTTAGAAGCAGAGTAGAGTCATGCACAGTTCGTTTCACAAGTTTGAATTGAATGTATGAATTACACACAATGAGAGTGGTTAGAAATGACATTTGGTTTAGTTCTATGACAATACAGACATACACAATCATAGTAGTGTGTTTAAAATTCAAGAATTAGCTTAGAAGTCGAAAATAAGCTTAAAAGAAGAGTATAAGCATGCACAGTTCGTTTCACAAGTTTGAATTTATTGTATGAATTACACACAATGACTGTGGTTAGAAATGACATTTGGTTTAGTTATATGACAATACGAACATACACAATCATAGTAGTGTGTTTAGAATTCGAAAATTAGCTTAGAAGTCGAAAATAAGCTTAAAAGAAGAGTATAAGCATGCACAGTTCGTTTCACAAGTTTGAATTGAATGTATCAACTACACGCAATGAGTGTGGTTAGAAATGACATTTGGTTTGCTTATATGACAATCCCAACATACACAATCATCGTAGTGTGTATAGAATTCGAAAAATAAACTTAGAGGTCGAAAATAAGAATAAAAGAAGACTATAAGCATGCACATTTCGTTTCACAACTTTGAATTTATTGTAAGAATTACACGCAATGAGTGTGGTTAGAAATGACATTTGGTTTATTTATATGACAATACGAACATACACAATCATAGTAGTGTGTTTAGAATTCAAAAATTAGCCTAGTAGTCGAAAATAAGCTTAAAAGAAGAGTATAAGCATGTCACAAGATTCAATTAAATGTATGAACTACACGCAATGAGTGTGGTTAGAAATGACATTTGGTTTAGTTATATGACAATCCTAACATACAACATCATCGTAGTGTGTATAGAATTCGAAAAATAAACTTAGAGGTCGAAAAAAAGAATAAAAGAAGACTATAAGCATGCACATTTCGTTTCACTTGTTTGAATTTATTGTATGAATTACACGCAATAAGTGTGGTTAGAAATGACATTTAGTTTAGTTATATGACAATACTAACATATCCAATCATCGTGTTTAGAATTCGAAAATAAGCTTAGAAGCAGAGTAGAATCATGCACAGTTCGTTTCACAAGTTTGAATTGAATGTATGAATTACACACAATGAGAGTGGTTAGAAATGACATTTGGTTTAGTTCTATGACAATACAAACATACACAATCATAGTAGTGTGTTTAAAATTCAAGAATTAGCTTAGAAGTCGAAAATAAGCTTAAAAGAATAGTATAAGCATGCACAGTTCGTTTCACAAGTTTGAATTTATTGTATGAATTACACACAATGAATGTGGTTAGAAATGACATTTGGTTTAGTTATATGACAATACGAACATACACAATCATAGTAGTGTGTTTAGAATTCGAAAATTAGCTTAGAAGTCGAAAATAAGCTTAAAAGAAGAGCATAAGCATGCATAGTTCGTTTCACAAGTTTGAATTGAATGTATGAACTACACGCAATGAGTGTGGTTAGAAATGACATTTTGTTTGCTTATATTACAATCCTAACATACACAATCATCGTAGTGTGTATAGAATTCAAAAAATAAACTTAGAGGTCGAAAATAAGAATAAAAGAACACTATAAGCATGCACATTTCGTTTCACAAGTTTGAATTTATTGTTTGAATTACACGCAATAAGTGTGGTTAGAAATGACATTTAGTTTAGTTATATGAGAATACTAACATATACAATCATCGTGTTTAGAATACGAAAATAAGCTTAGAAGAAGAGTAAAATCATGCACAGTTGGTTTCACAAGTTTGAATTGAATGTATGAATTACACACAATGAGAGTGGTTAGAAATGACATTTGGTTTAGTTCTATGACAATAAAAACATACACAATCATAGTAGTGTGTTTAAAATTCAAGAACTAGCTTAGAAGTCGAAAATAAGCTTAAAAGAAGAGTATAAGCATGCACAGTTCGTTTCACAAGTTTGAATTGAATGTATGAACTACACGCAATGAGTGTGGTGAGAAATGACATTATGTTTACTTATATGACAATCCTAACATACACAATCATTGTAGTGTGTATAGAATTCGAAAAATAAACTTAGTGGTCGAAAATAAAGTTAAAACAAGACTATAAGCATGCACATTTCGTTTCACAAGTTTGAATTCATTGTATGAATTACACGCAATAAGTGTGGTTAGAAATGACATTTAGTTTATTTATATGGCAATACTAACATATACAATCATTGTGTTTAGAATTCGAAAATAAGCTTAGAATTCGAAAATAAACTTAAAAGAAGAGTAGAATCATGCACAGTTGGGTTCACAAGTTTGAATTGAATGTATGAATTACACACAGTGAGTGTGGTTAGAAATGACATTTGGTTTAGTTATATGACAATACGAACATACACAATCATAGTAGTGTGTTTAGAATTCGAAAATTAGCTTAGAAGTCGAAAATAAGGTTAAAAGAAGAGTATAAGCATGCACAGTTCGTTTCACAAGTTTGAATTGAATGTATGAACTACACGCAATGAGTGTGGTAAGAAATGACATTTGGTTTGCTTATATGACAATCCTAACATACACAATCATCGTAGTATGTATAGAATTCGAAAAATAAACTTAGAGGTCGAAAATAAAGTTAAAAGAAGACTATAAGCATGCACATTTCGTTTCACATGTTTGAATTCATTGTATGAATTGCACGCAATAAGTGTGGTTAGAAATGACATTTAGTTTAGTTATATGGCAATACTAACATATACAATCATCGTGTTTAGAATTCGAAAATATGCTTAGAATTCGAAAATAAACTTAAAAGAAGAGTAGAATCATGCACAGTTTGTTTCACAAGTTTGAATTTATTGTATGAATTACACACAATGAGTGTGGTTAGAAATGACATTTGGTTTATTTATATGACAATACGAACATGCACAATCATAGTAATGTGTTTAGAATTCGAAAATTAGCTTAGAAGTCGAAAATAAGCTTAAAAGAAGAGTATAAGCATGCACAGTTCGTTTCACAAGTTTGAATTGAATGTATGAACTACACGCAATGAGTGTGGTTAGAAATGACATTTGGTTTGCTTATATGACAATTCCAACATACACAATCATCGTACTGTGTATAGAATTCGAAAAATAAACTTAGAGGTCGAAAATAAGAATAAAAGAAGACTATAAGCATGCACATTTCGTTTCACAACTTTGAATTTATTGTATGAATTACACACAATGAGTGTGGTTAGAAATGACATTTGGTTTAGTTTTATGACAATACGAACATACACAATCATAGTAGTGTGTTTAGAATTCAAAAATTAGCCTAGAAGTCGAAAATAAGCTTAAAAGAAGAGTATAAGCATGTCACAAGATTGAATTAAATGTATGAACTACACGCAATGAGTGTGGTTAGAAATGACATTTGGTTTAGTTATATGACAATCCTAACATACAACATCATCGTAGTGTGTATAGAATTCGAAAAATAAACTTAAAGGTCGAAAAAAAGAATAAAAGAAGACTATAAGCATGCACATTTCGTTTCACAACTTTGAATTTATTGTATGAATTACACGCAATGAGTGTGGTTAGAAATGACATTTGGTTTATTTATATGACAATACGAACATACACAATCATAGTAGTGTGTTTAGAATTCAAAAATTAGCCTAGAAGTCGAAAATAAGCTTAAAAGAAGAGTATAAGCATGTCGCAAGATTGAATTAAATGTATGAACTACACGCAATGAGTGTGGTTAGAAATGACATTTGGTTTAGTTATATGACAATCCTAACATACAACATCATGGTAGTGTGTATAAAATTCGAAAAATAAACTTAGAGGTCGAAAAAAAGAATAAAAGAAGACTATAAGCATGCACATTTCGTTTCACTTGTTTGAATTTATTGTATGAATTACACGCAATAAGTGTGGTTAGAAATGACATTTAGTTTAGTTATATGACAATACTAACATATACAATCATCGTGTTTAGAATTCGAAAATAAGCTTAGAAGAGGAGTAGAATCATGCACAGTTCGTTTCACAAGTTTGAATTGAATGTATGAATTACACACAATGAGAGTGGTTAGAAATGACATTTGGTTTAGTTATATGACAATACAAACATACACATTCATAGTAGTGTGTTTAAAATTCCAGAATTAGCTTAGAAGTCGAAAATAAGCTTAAAAGAAGAGTATAAGCATGCACAGTTCGTTTCACAAGTTTGAATTTATTGTATGAATTACACACAATGACTGTGGTTAGAAATGACATTTGGTTTAGTTATATGACAATACGAACATACACAATCATAGTAGTGTGTTTAGAATTCGAAAATTAGCTTAGAAGTCGAAAATAAGCTTAAAAGAAGAGTATAAGCATGCACAGTTCGTTTCACAAGTTTGAATTGAATGTATGAACTACACGCAATGAGTGTGGTTAGAAATGACATTTGGTTTGCTTATATGACAATTCCAACATACACAATCATCGTACTGTGTATAGAATTCGAAAAATAAACTTAGAGGTCGAAAATAAGAATAAAAGAAGACTATAAGCATGCACATTTCGTTTCACAACTTTGAATTTATTGTATGAATTACACACAATGAGTGTGGTTAGAAATGACATTTGGTTTAGTTATATGACAATACGAACATACACAATCATAGTAGTGTGTTTAGAATTCAAAAATTAGCCTAGAAGTCGAAAATAAGCTTAAAAGAAGAGTATAAGCATGTCACAAGATTGAATTAAATGTATGAACTACACGCAATGAGTGTGGTTAGAAATGACATTTGGTTTAGTTATATGACAATCCTAACATACAACATCATCGTAGTGTGTATAGAATTCGAAAAATAAACTTAAAGGTCGAAAAAAAGAATAAAAGAAGACTATAAGCATGCACATTTCGTTTCACAACTTTGAATTTATTGTATGAATTACACGCAATGAGTGTGGTTAGAAATGACATTTGGTTTATTTATATGACAATACGAACATACACAATCATAGTAGTGTGTTTAGAATTCAAAAATTAGCCTAGAAGTCGAAAATAAGCTTAAAAGAAGAGTATAAGCATGTCGCAAGATTGAATTAAATGTATGAACTACACGCAATGAGTGTGGTTAGAAATGACATTTGGTTTAGTTATATGACAATCCTAACATACAACATCATGGTAGTGTGTATAAAATTCGAAAAATAAACTTAGAGGTCGAAAAAAAGAATAAAAGAAGACTATAAGCATGCACATTTCGTTTCACTTGTTTGAATTTATTGTATGAATTACACGCAATAAGTGTGGTTAGAAATGACATTTAGTTTAGTTATATGACAATACTAACATATACAATCATCGTGTTTAGAATTCGAAAATAAGCTTAGAAGAGGAGTAGAATCATGCACAGTTCGTTTCACAAGTTTGAATTGAATGTATGAATTACACACAATGAGAGTGGTTAGAAATGACATTTGGTTTAGTTATATGACAATACAAACATACACATTCATAGTAGTGTGTTTAAAATTCAAGAATTAGCTTAGAAGTCGAAAATAAGCTTAAAAGAAGAGTATAAGCATGCACAGTTCGTTTCACAAGTTTGAATTTATTGTATGAATTACACACAATGACTGTGGTTAGAAATGACATTTGGTTTAGTTATATGACAATACGAACATACACAATCATAGTAGTGTGTTTAGAATTCGAAAATTAGCTTAGAAGTCGAAAATAAGCTTAAAAGAAGAGTATAAGCATGCACAGTTCGTTTCACAAGTTTGAATTGAATGTATGCACTACACGCAATGAGTGTGGTTAGAAATGACATTTTGTTTGCTTATATGACAATCCTAACATACACAATCATCGTAGTGTGTATAGAATTCAAAAAATAAACTTAGAGGTCGAAAATAAGAATAAAAGAACACTATAAGCATGCACATTTCGTTTCACAAGTTTGAATTTATTGTTTGAATTACACGCAATAAGTGTGGTTAGAAATGACATTTAGTTTAGTTATATGAAAATACTAACATATACAATCATCGTGTTTAGAATACGAAAATAAGCTTAGAAGAAGAGTAGAAGCATGCACATTTCGTTTCACAACTTTGAATTTATTGTATGAATTACACGCAATGAGTGTGGTTAGAAATGACATTTGGTTTATTTATATGACAATACGAACATACACAATCATAGTAGTGTGTTTAGAATTCAAAAATTAGCCTAGAAGTCGAAAATAAGCTTAAAAGAAGAGTATAAGCATGTCGCAATATTGAATTAAATGTATGAACTACACGCAATGAGTGTGGTTAGAAATGACATTTGGTTTAGTTATATGACAATCCTAACATACAACATCATCGTAGTGTGCATAGAATTCGAAAAAATAAACTTAAAGGTCGAAAAAAAGAATAAAAGAAGACTATAAGCATGCACATTTCGTTTCACTTGTTTGAATTTATTGTATGAATTACACGCAATAAGTGTGGTTAGAAATGACATTTAGTTTAGTTATATGACAATACTAACATATACAATCATCGTGTTTAGAATTCGAAAATAAGCTTAGAAGAAGAGTAGAATCATGCACAGTTCTTTTCACAAGTTTGAATTGAATGTATGAATTCCACACAATGAGAGTGGTTAGAAATGACATTTGGTTTAGTCCCATAACAATAAAAACATACAGAATCATAGTAGTGTGTTTAAAATTCAAGAATTAGCTTAGAAGTCGAAAATAAGCTTAAAAGAAGAGTATAAGCATGCAAAGTTCGTTTCACAAGTTTGAATTGATTGTATGAACTACAAGCAATGAGTGTGGTTAGAAATGACATTTTGTTTGCTTATATGATAATCCTAACATACACAATCATCGTAGTGTGTATAAATCCAAAAAATAAACTTAGAGGTCGAAAATAAGAATAAAAGAACACTATAAGCATGCACAGTTCGTTTCACAAGTTTGAATTGAATGTATGAATTACACACAATGAGAGTGGTTAGAAATGATATTTGGTTTAGTTATATGACAATACAAACATACACAATCATAGTAGTGTGTTTAAAATTCAATAATTAGCGTAGAAGTCGAAAGTAAGCTTAAAAGCAGACTATAAGCATGCACAGTTCGTTTCACAAGTTTAAATTGAATGTATGAACTACACGCAATGAGTGTAGTTACAAATGACATTTGGTTTACTTATATGATAATCCTAACATTCACAATAATCGTAGTGTGTACAGAATTTGAAAAATAAAATTAGAGGTCGAAAATAAGCTTAATAGAAGACTATAAGCATGCACATTTCATTTCACAAGTTTGAATTCATTGTATGAATTACATGCAATAAGTGTGGTTAGAAATGACATTTTGTTTACTTATATGACAATCCTAACATACACAATCATCGTAGTGTGTATAGAATCCGAAAAATAAACTGAGAGGTCGAAAATAAGCTTAATAGAAGACTATAAGCATGCACATTTCGTTTCACAAGTTTGAATTCATTGTATGAATTACACGCAATAAGTGTGGTTAGAAATGACATTTAGTTTATTTATATGGCAATACTAACATATACAATCATCGTGTTTAGAATTCGAAAATAAGCTTAGAATTCGAAAATAAACTTAAAAGAAGAGTAGAATCATGCACAGTTGGGTTCACAAGTTTGAATTGAATGTATGAATTACACACAGTGAGTGTGGTTAGAAATGAGATTTGGTTTAGTTATATGACAATACGAACATACACAATCATAGTAGTGTGTTTAGAATTCGAAAATTAGCTTAGAAGTCGAAAATAAGGTTAAAAGAAGAGTATAAGCATGCACAGTTCGTTTCACAAGTTTGAATTGAATGTATGAACTACACGCAATGAGTGTGGTAAGAAATGACATTTGGTTTGCTTATATGACAATCCTAACATACACAATCATCGTAGTATGTATAGAATTCGAAAAATAAACTTAGAGGTCGAAAATAAAGTTAAAAGAAGACTATAAGCATGCACATTTCGTTTCACATGTTTGAATTCATTGTATGAATTGCACGCAATAAGTGTGGTTAGAAATGACATTTAGTTTAGTTATATGGCAATACTAACATATACAATCATCGTGTTTAGAATTCGAAAATATGTTTAGAATTCGAAAATAAACTTAAAAGAAGAGTGGAATCATGCACAGTTTGTTTCACAAGTTTGAATTGAATGTATGAATTACACACAATGAGTGTGGTTAGAAATGACATTTGGTTTGTTTATATGACAATACGAACATGCACAATCATAGTAATGTGTTTAGAATTCGAAAATTAGCTTAGAAGTCGAAAATAAGCTTAAAAGAAGAGTATAAGCATGCACAGTTCGTTTCACAAGTTTGAATTGAATGTATGAACTACACGCAATGAGTGTGGTTAGAAATGACATTTGGTTTGCTTATATGACAATTCCAACATACACAATCATCGTACTGTGTATAGAATTCGAAAAATAAACTTAGAAGTCGAAAATAAGAATAAAAGAAGACTATAAGCATGCACATTTCGTTTCACAACTTTGAATTTATTGTATGAATTACACACAATGAGTGTGGTTAGAAATGACATTTGGTTTAGTTATATGACAATACGAACATACACAATCATAGTAGTGTGTTTAGAATTCAAAAATTAGCCTAGAAGTCGAAAATAAGCTTAAAAGAAGAGTATAAGCATGTCACAAGATTGAATTAAATGTATGAACTACACGCAATGAGTGTGGTTAGAAATGACATTTGGTTTAGTTATATGACAATCCTAACATACAACATCATCGTAGTGTGTATAGAATTCGAAAAATAAACTTAAAGGTCGAAAAAAAGAATAAAAGAAGACTATAAGCATGCACATTTCGTTTCACAACTTTGAATTTATTGTATGAATTACACGCAATGAGTGTGGTTAGAAATGACATTTGGTTTATTTATATGACAATACGAACATACACAATCATAGTAGTGTGTTTAGAATTCAAAAATTAGCCTAGAAGTCGAAAATAAGCTTAAAAGAAGAGTATAAGCATGTCGCAAGATTGAATTAAATGTATGAACTACACGCAATGAGTGTGGTTAGAAATGACATTTGGTTTAGTTATATGACAATCCTAACATACAACATCATGGTAGTGTGTATAAAATTCGAAAAATAAACTTAGAGGTCGAAAAAAAGAATAAAAGAAGACTATAAGCATGCACATTTCGTTTCACTTGTTTGAATTTATTGTATGAATTACACGCAATAAGTGTGGTTAGAAAGGACATTTAGTTTAGTTATATGACAATACTAACATATACAATCATCGTGTTTAGAATTCGAAAATAAGCTTAGAAGAGGAGTAGAATCATGCACAGTTCGTTTCACAAGTTTGAATTGAATGTATGAATTACACACAATGAGAGTGGTTAGAAATGACATTTGGTTTAGTTATATGACAATACAAACATACACATTCATAGTAGTGTGTTTAAAATTCAAGAATTAGCTTAGAAGTCGAAAATAAGCTTAAAAGAAGAGTATAAGCATGCACAGTTCGTTTCACAAGTTTGAATTTATTGTATGAATTACACACAATGACTGTGGTTAGAAATGACATTTGGTTTAGTTATATGACAATACGAACATACACAATCATAGTAGTGTGTTTAGAATTCGAAAATTAGCTTAGAAGTCGAAAATAAGCTTAAAAGAAGAGTATAAGCATGCACAGTTCGTTTCACAAGTTTGAATTGAATGTATGCACTACACGCAATGAGTGTGGTTAGAAATGACATTTTGTTTGCTTATATGACAATCCTAACATACACAATCATCGTAGTGTGTATAGAATTCAAAAAATAAACTTAGAGGTCGAAAATAAGAATAAAAGAACACTATAAGCATGCACATTTCGTTTCACAAGTTTGAATTTATTGTTTGAATTACACGCAATAAGTGTGGTTAGAAATGACATTTAGTTTAGTTATATGAAAATACTAACATATACCATCATCGTGTTTAGAATACGAAAATAAGCTTAGAAGAAGAGTAGAAGCATGCACAGTTCGTTTCACAAGTTTGAATTGAATGTATGAACTACACGCAATGAGTGTCGTTAGAAATGACATTTGATTTGCTTATATGACAATTCCAACATACACAATCATTGTAGTGTGTATAGAATTCGAAAAATAAAATTAGAGGTCGAAAATAAGCTTAATAGAAGACTATAAGCATGCACATTTCATTTCACAAGTTTGAATTCATTGTATGAATTACACGCAATAAGTGTGGTTAGAAATGACATTTTGTTTACTTATATGACAATCCTAACATACACAATCATCGTAGTGTGTATAGAATCCGAAAAATAAACTGAGAGGTCGAAAATAAGCTTAATAGAAGACTATAAGCATGCACATTTCGTTTCACAAGTTTGAATTCATTGTATGAATTACACGCAATAAGTGTGGTTAGAAATGACATTTAGTTTAGTTATATGCCAATACTGACATATACAATCATCGTGTTTAGAATACGAAAATAAGTTTAGAATTCGAAAATAAACTTAAAAGAAGAGGAGAATCATGCACAGTAAGTTTCACAAGTTTGAATTGAATGTATGAATTACACACAATAATTGTGATTAGAAATGACATTTGGTTTAGTTATATGACAATACAGACATACACAATCATAGTAGTTTGTTTAAAATTCAAGAATTAGCTTAGAAGTCGAAAATAAGCTTAAAAGAAAAGTATAAGCATCCACAGTTCGTTTCACAAGTTTGAATTGAATGTATGAACTACACGCAATGAGTGTGGTTAGAAATAACATTTGGTTTACTTATATGACAATCCCAACATACACAATCATTGTAGTGTGTATAGAATTCGAAAAATAAACTTAGTGTTCGAAAATAAAGTTAAAAGAAGACTATAAGCATGCACATTTCGTTTCACAAGTTTGAATTCATTGTATGAATTACACGCAATAAGTGTGGTTAGAAATGACATTTAGTTTAGTTATATGGCAATACTAACATATACAATCATCGTGTTTACAATTCGAAAATAAGCTTAGAATTCGAAAATAAACTTAAAAGAAGAGTAGAATCATGCATAGTTCCTTTCACAAGTTTGAATTGAATGTTTGAATTACACGCAATGAGTTTGGTTAGAAATGACATTTAGTTTACTTATATGACATATCTAACATACATAATCATCCTAGTGTATTTAGAATTCGAAAATAAGCAAAGAAGTCATAAATAAGCTTTAAAGAAGAGTATAAACATGCACAGTTCGTTTCACAAGTTTGAATTGAATGTATAAACTACACGCACTGAGTGTGGTTAGAAATAACATTTGGTTTACTTATATGACAATCCTAAATACACAATCATCGTACTGTGTTTAGAATTCCAAAATAAACTTAGAATTCGAATAAGCTTAAAAGAATAGTAGAATCATGCACAGTTCGTTTCACAAGTTTGAATTGAATGTATGAACTATACGCTTAGTGTGGTTAGAAATGAAATTTGGTTTAGTTATATGACAATACGAACATAGACAATCATCGTAGTGTGTTTAGAATTCGAAAATAAGCTTAAAATAAGAGTATAAGCATGCACAGTTCATTTCACAAGTTTGAATTGAATGTCTGAACTACACGCAATGAGTGTGGTTAGAAATGACATTTGGTTTAGTTATATGACAATACGAACATACACAATCATAGTAGTGTGTTTAGAATTTGAAAAATAGCTTAGAAGTCGAAAATAAGCTTAAAAGAAGAGTATAAGCATGCACAGTTTGTTTCACAAGTTTGAATTGAATGTATGAGCTACACGCAATGAGTGTGGTTAGAAATGACATTTGGTTTACTTTTATGACAATCCTAAATACACAATCATCGTAGTGTGTTTAGAAGTGGAAAATAAACTTAGAGGTCGAAAATTAGGTTATAAGAAAAAGTGTAAGCATGCACATTTCTGTTCAGAATTTTGAATTGAATGTATGAATTACACACATTGAGTGTGGTTAGAAATAACATTTGATTTAGTTATATGACAGTATTAACATAAATAATCATCGTAGTGTGTTTAGAATTCGAAAATAAGCTTAGAATTCGAAAATAAACTTAAAAGAAGAGTAGAATCAGGCATACTTCGTTTCACAAGTTTGAATTGAATGTATGAATGACACGCAATGAGTGTGGTTAGAAATGACATTAGGTTTACTTATATGACAATTCTAACATACACTATCCTCCTAGTGTATTTAGAATTCGAAAATAAGCTAAGAAGTCGAAAATAAGCTTTAAAGAAGAATATAAACATGCACAGTTCGTTTCACAAGTTTGAATTGAATGTATAAACTACACGCACTGAGTGTGGTTAGAAATGACATTTGGTTTACTTATATGACAATCCTAAATACACAATCATCGTACTGTGTTTAGAATTCCAAAATAAACTTAGAATTCGAATAAGCTTAAAAGAATAGTAGAATCATGCACAGTTCGTTTCACAAGTTTGAATTGAATGTATGAACTACACGCCATTAGTGTGGTTAGAAATGACAGTTGGTTTAGTTATATGACTATACGAACATACACAATCATCGTAGTGTGTTTAGAATTCGAAAATAAGTTTAAAAGAAGATTATAAGCATGCACATTTCATTTCACAAGTTTGAATTGAATGTCTGAACTACATTCCATGAGTGTGGTTAGAAATGACATTGGATTTAGTTACATACCAATACTATCATACACAATCATTGTAGTGTGTTTAGAATTCGAAAATAAGATTAGAAGTCGAAAATAAGCTTAAAAGAAGAGTATTAGGATGCACAGTTCTTTTCACAAGTTTGAATTGAATGAATGAACTACACGCAATGAGTGTGGTTAGAAATGACATTTGGCTTACGTTTATGACATTGCTAACATACACAATCATCGTAATGTGTATAGAATTCGAAAATAAACTTAGAGTTCGAAAATAAGGTTAAAAGAAGAGTATAAGCATGCACATTTCGTTTCACAAATGTGAATTGAATGTATGAAGTACACGCAATGAGTGTGGTTAGAAATGACATTTGGTTTACTTATATGACAATCCTAACAACACAATCATCGTAGTGTGTGTAGAATTCGAAAATAAACTTAGAGGTCGAAAATAAGGTTTAAAGAACACTGTAAGCATGCACATTTCGTTTCACAAGTTTGAATTTAATGAATGAATTACACGCAATAAGTGTGGTTAGAAATAACATTTGGTTTAGTTATATGCCAATAATAACATAAACAATCATCGTAGTGTGTTTAGAATTAGAAAATTAGCTTAGAAATCGAGAATAAGCTTAAAAAAAGAGTATAAGGATGCACAGTTCGTTTCACAAGTTTGAATTGAATGTATAAACTACACGCAATGAGTGTGGTTAGAAACGACATCTTGTTTACTTATATGACAATCTTAACTACACAATCATCGTGGTGTGTTTAGAATTCCAAAATAAACTTAGAATTCGAAAATGTATGAACTACACGCCATTAGTGTATTTAGAAACGACATTTGGTTTAGTTATATGACAATACGAACATACACAATCATAGTAGTGTGTTTAGAATTTGAAAATTAGCTTAGAAGTCGAAAATAAGCTTAAAAGAAGAGTATAAGCATGGATAGTTCGTTTCACAAGTTTGAATTGAATGTATGAACTACACGCAATGAGTGTGGTTAGAAATGACATTTGGTTTACTTATATGACATCCTAAATACACAATCATCGTAGTGTGTTTAGAAGTGGAAAATAAACTTAGAGGTCGAAAATAAGGTTAAAAGAAGAGTGTAAACATGCACATTTCGTTTCACAAGTTTGAATTTAATGTATGAATTACACACAATAAGTGTGGTTAGAAATAACATTTGGTTTAGTTCTATGACAATACTAACATAAACAATCATCGCAGTGTGTTTAGAATTCGAAAATAAGCTTAGAATTCGAAAATAAACTTATATGACATTCCTAACATACACAATAATCGTAGTGTGTATAGAATTCAAAAATAAACTTAGAGGTCGAAAATAAGGTTAAAAGAAGAGTATAAGCATGCACATTTCGTTTCACAAGTTTGAATTGAATGTATGAACGACACGCAATGAGTGTGGTTAGAAATGACATTTGGCTTCCTTATATGACATTCCTAACATACACAATCATCGTAGTGTGTATAGAATTCGAAAATAAACTTAGAGGTCGAAAATAAGGTTCTGACAAGCTAAGAAGTCGTTATTCCTAGTCAAATTACCACTAAATCAAGCTAACTAGCAAGGGTAAGTGGGTATCGTATCCACGAGGAAGAGGGGAAGTCCTAATATGCGATTCTAGTGCGGAAAAATAAGAAATAAAAGAAATAAGAACAATAAATGGGGGATTTTTGGCTTGAAAGTTGGATTAAAACGAAATAAACGAGATAATAAAGATAATTAAAGCGACTCTCGGTGACAATCTTTTCTAACACCCTAATATAGTAACTTTTACCTCTCTCTAATATTACCAATTCATTAACAATGCCGGTTTTAACCAATTAATCCTCTTTTATGAGGAATTTGAGCAACCGCTACCAAATTCCCCTCCTTTTAGTCCTAATTTGTCTAGTGACGACTCAAACAAATCACAATCAAAGGCATGAAGAGCAAGGACTAATAAAAGATTGAGAACAACCCAAATTAGTATCTAATTAGTCGCAACCGCGACACTAATCAAATCTAATCTATTAGTTGCCTAATTAATCCCCAATCACAAGTTAGTCATAACCATACACTAAACATGTGAAAGTTGCTTCCTTTTTGGCTAATAATCAATGACCATCAATTATCAACCAAGCATATGAAGTACCCAATTCAATCCAATCAACCAATTAGATAAAACAAGGATAAGTCATGCATTAAAGAACAAGGAATTAATTATAATGAAAATAAAGGTAAAATAGAGAGAAAAATACTTACTAATACATATGATGAAGAATTAATTACACCAAGAGTCTAGGAGGGGCATTAGCCTCCCATACTAATTATTACAATAATATTTGAGAAGAAATTCATAATGAAAATACTAATTCTCCTTGACTTTCTCTCCCTAAAATGAAAACTAGATCAAGAATAATGAAAGTGATAAGGTGATAATAGTGATAATTTCTAAGGAGGGGTTACAAGCCCCTTTTATTAAAGCTAAGTACAAAAACACTAGAAGACAAAATAGATATTTAGGCACAAATAAACCGTCAAAAGTCTCAAGAAAGCTTCCCGGAAGCTCCCTTTCTCGACTCGAGAAGAGGGGTCCTCGAGTCGAGCGAAGAAATCCTCGACTCGAGGGACACCCTCCTCGAGTCGAGGATCTTGTCCTTCCCAATACCCGTCCTGTTAATTCTCCTCGACTCGAGGGAGAAAATCCTCGAGTCGAGATTGTCGTTCTCGAGTCAAGAATAGTGATTCTCGAGTCGAGAAACTGTGCGCAGGGCATTTTTTCGAACGGGCATAACTCTCACCTCCGAACTTCGTTTTGAGCTCATAATATATAATCGGAAAGCTAAGATCACGAACTTTCTTCTCCAATTAGAATTTCTACAAAATATTATCTGGATAAAAACTTATGATCAAATGAAGTTGGAGGTAATGGTGTGTGGTTCTCCAAAATCATCCGACGCTCACCAAAAAGGGTCTTGAGCCATAGAATCCTCGTAAAACCCACGTATAATCTCCAAAACTACTCCGAATGATGTGGTCCACGAATCACGATATAACCATGCTCCAATACACCCCAAGATGCCTAAAACATGCGGATTAACACAGTACCACTACGCCACATCAGGTTCAAAGAAGAGTATAAGCATGCACATTTCGTTTCACAAGTTTGAATTGAATGTATGAATTACACGCAATAAGTGTGGTTAGAATTAACATTTGAATTAGTTATATGACAATACTAACATAAATAATCATCGTAGTGTGTTTAGAATTAGAAATTTAGCTTAGAAGTCGAGAATAAGCTTAAAAGAATAGTATAAGCATGCACAGTTCGTTTCACAAGTTTGAATTGAATGTATAAACTACACGCAATGAGTGTGGTTAGAAATGACATTTGGTTTACTTATATGACATTCCTAACATACACAATCATCGTAGTGTGTATAGAATTCGAAAATAAACTTAGAGGTCGAAAATAAGGTTAAAAGAAGAGTATAAGCATGCACATTTTGTTTCATAAGTTTGAATTGTATGTATGAATTACACGCAATAAGTGTGGTTAGAAATAACATTTGGTTTAGTTATATGACAATACTAACATAAACAATCATCGTAGTGTGTTTAGAATTCGAAAATTAGCTTAGAAGTCGAAAAAAAGCTAAAAGAAGAGTATAAGGATGCACAGTTCGTTTCACAAGTTTGAATTGAATGTATGAACTACACGCAATGAGTGTGGTTAGAAATGACATTTGGTTTAGTTATATGACAATCCTAACATACACAATCATCGTAGTGTGTATAGAATTCAAAAAATAAACTTAGAGGTTGAAAATAAGGTTAAAAGAAGACTATAAGCATGCACATTTCGTTTCACAAGTTTGAATTCATTGAATGAATTACACGCAATGAGTGTGGTTAGGAATGACATTTAGTTTAGTTATATGGCAATACTAACATATACAATCATCGTGTATAGAATTCGAAAATAAGCTTAGAATTCGAAAATAAATTTAAAAGAAGAGTAGAATCATGCACAGTTCGTTTCACAAGTTTGAATTGAATGTATGAATTACACACAATGAGTGTGGCTAGAAATGACATTTGGTTTAGTTATATGACAATACGAATCTACACAATCATAGTAGTGTGTTTAGAATTCGGAAATTAGCTTAGAAGTCGAAAAAAAAGCTTAAAAGAAGAGTATAAGCATGCACAGTTCGTTTCACAAGTTTGAACTACTCGCAATGAGTGTGGTTAGAAATGACATTTGGTTTACTTATATGACAATCCTAACATACACAATCATCATAGTGTGTATAGCATTCGAAAAATAAACTTTGAGATCGAAAATAAGGTTAAAAGAAGACTATAAGCATGCACATTTCGTTTCACAAGTTTGAATTGAATGTATGAACTACACCCAATGAGTGTGGTTAGAAATGACATTTGGTTTACTTATATGACAATCCTAAATACACAATCATCGTAGTGTGTTTAGAAGTGGAAAATAAACTTAGAGATCGAAAATAAGGTTAAAAGAAGAGTGTAAGCATGCACATTTCGTTTCACAAGTTTGAATTTAATGTATGAATTACACACAATGAGTGTGGTCAAAAATAACATTTGGTTTAGTTCTATGACAATATTAACATAAACAATCATCGTAGTGAGTTTAGAATTCGAAAATAAGCTTAGAATTCGAAAATAAACTTAAAAGAAGAGTAGAATCATGCACAGTTCTTTTCACAAGTTTGAATTGAATGTATGAATTGCACACAATGAGTGTGGTTAGAAATAACATTTGGTTTAGTTCTATGACAATATTAACATAAACAATCATCGTAGTGTGTATAGAATTCGAAAAATAAACTTAGAGGTCGAAAATAAGGTTAAAAGAAGACTATGAGCATGTACATTTCGTTTTACAAGTTTGAATTCATTGTATGAATTACACGCAATAAGTGTGGTTAGAAATGACATTTAGTTTAGTTATATGGCAATACTAACATATACAATCATCGTGTTAAGAATTCAAAAATAAGCTTAGAATTCGAAAATAAACTTAAAAGAAGAGTAGAATCATGCACAGTTCGTTTCACAAGTTTGAATTGAATGTATAAATTACACACAATGAGTGTGGTTAGAGATGACATTTGGTTTAGTTATATGACAATACGAACATACACAATCATAGTAGTGTGTTTTGAATTCGAAAATTAGCTTAGAAGTCGAAAATGACCTTAAAAGAAGAGTATAAGCATGCACCGTTCATTTCACAAGTTTGAATTGAATGTATGAACTACACGCAATGAGTGTGGTTAGAAATGACATTTGGTTTACTTATATGACAATCTTAAATACACAATCATCGTAGTGTGTTTAGAATTCCAAAATAAACTTAGAATTCGATAATAAGCTGAAGAGAATTGTAGAATAATCATGCATAGTTCGTTTCACAAGTTTGAATTGAATGTATGAACTACACGCTATTAGTGTGGTTAGAAATGACATTTGGTTTAGTTATATGACAATACGAACATACACAATCATAGTAGTGTGTTTAGAATTCGAAAATTAGCTTAGAAGTCGAAAATAAGCTTAAAAGAAGAGTAGAATCATGCACAGTTCGTTTCACAAGTTTGAATTGAATGTATAAATTACACACAATGAGTGTGGTTAGAGATGACATTTGGTTTAGTTATATGACAATACGAACATACACAATCATAGTAGTGTGTTTTGAATTCGAAAATTAGCGTAGAAGTCGAAAATGACCTTAAAAGAAGAGTATAAGCATGCACCGTTCATTTCACAAGTTTGAATTGAATGTATGAACTACACGCAATGAGTGTGGTTAGAAATGACATTTGGTTTACTTATATGACAATCTTAAATACACAATCATCGTAGTGTGTTTAGAATTCCAAAATAAACTTAGAATTCGATAATAAGCTTAAGAGAATTGTAGAATAATCATGCATAGTTCGTTTCACAAGTTTGAATTGAATGTATGAACTACACGCTATTAGTGTGGTTAGAAATGACATTTGGTTTAGTTATATGACAATACAAACATACACAATCATAGTAGTGTGTTTAGAATTCGAAAATTAGCTTAGAAGTCGAAAATAAGCTTAAAAGAAGAGTAGAATCATGCACAGTTCGTTTCACAAGTTTGAATTGAATGTATAAATTACACACAATGAGTGTGGTTAGAGATGACATTTGTTTTAGTTATATGACAATACGAACATACACAATCATAGTAGTGTGTTTTGAATTCGAAAATTAGCTTAGAAGTCGAAAATGACCTTAAAAGAAGAGTATAAGCATGCACCGTTCATTTCACAAGTTTGAATTGAATGTATGAACTACACGCAATGAGTGTGGTTAGAAATGACATTTGGTTTACTTATATGACAATCTTAAATACACAATCATCGTAGTGTGTTTAGAATTCCAAAATAAACTTAGAATTCGATAATAAGCTTAAGAGAATTGTAGAATAATCATGCACGGTTCGTTTCACAAGTTTGAATTGAATGTATGAACTACACGCCATTAGTGTGGTTAGAAATGACATTTGGTTTAGTTATATGACAATACGAACATACACAATCATAGTAGTGTGTTTAGAATTCGAATATTAGCTTAGAAGTCGAAAATAAGCTAAAAAGAAGAGTATAAGCATGCACAGTTCGTTTCACAAGTTTGAATTGAATGTATGAACTCCACGCAATGAGTGTGGTTAGAAATGACATTTGGTTTACTTTTATGACAATCCTAAATACACAATCTTCGTAGTGTGTTTAGAAGTGGAAAATAAACTTAGATGTCGAAAATAAGGTTATAAAAAAAAGTGTAAGCATGCACATTTCGTTTCATAAGTTTGAATTGAATTTATGAATTACACACAATGAGTGTGGTTAGAAATAACATTTGGTTTAGTTATATGACAGTATTAACATAAACAATCATCGTAGTGTGTTTAGAATTCGAAAATAAGCTTAGAATTCGAAAATAAACTTAAAAGAAGAGTAGAATCATGCATAGTTCGTTTCACAAGTTTGAATTGGATATATGAATTACACGCAATGAGTGTGGTTAGAAATTACATTTGGTTTACTTATATGACATATCTAACATACACCATCATCCTAGTGTATTTAGAATTCGAAAATACGCTAAGAAGTCGAAAATAAGCTTTAAAGAAGAGTATAAACATGCACAGTTCGTTTCACAAGTTTGAATTGAATGTATAAACTACACGCACTGAGTGTGGTTAGAAATGACATTTGGTTTACTTATATGACAATCCTAAATACACAATCATCGTACTGTGTTTAGAATTCCAAAATAAACTTAGAATTCGAATAAGCTTAAATGAATAGTAGAATCATGCACAGTTCGTTTCACAAGTTTGAAGTGAATGTATGAACTATACGCCATTAGTGTGGTTAGAAATGACATTTGGTTTAGTTATATGACAATACGAACATAGACAATCATCGAAGTGTGTATAGAATTCGAAAATAAGCTTAAAAGAAGAGTATAAGCATGCACAGTTCATTTCACAAGTTTGAATTAAATGTGTGAACTACACGCAATGAGTGTGGTTAGAAATGACATTTGATTTAGTTACATACCAATACTAACATACACAATCATTGTAGTGTGTTTAGAATTGGAAAATAAGATTAGAACTCGAAAATAAGCTTTAAAGAAGAGTATTAGGATGCACAGTTCTTTTCACAAGTTTGAATTGAATGTATGAACGACACGCAATGAGTGTGGTTAGAAATGTCATTTGGCTTCCTTATATGACATTCCTAACATACACAATCATCGTAGTGTGTATAGAATTCGAAAATAAACTTAGAGGTCGAAAATAAGGTTCTGACAAGCTAAGAAGTCGTTATTCCTAGTCAAATTACCACTAAATCAAGCTAACTAGCAAGGGTAAGTGGGTATCGTATCCACGAGGAAGAGGGGAAGTCCTAATATGCGATTCTAGTGCGGAAAAAAAAGAAATAAAAGAAATAAGAACAATAAATGGGGGATATTTGGCTTGAAAGTTGAATTAAAACGAAATAAACGAGATAATTAAGATAATTAAAGCGACTCTCGGTGACAATCTCTTCTAACACCCTAATATAGTAACTTTTACCTCTCTCTAATATTACCAATTCATTAACAATCCCGGTTTTAACCAATTAATCCTCTTTTATGAGGAATTTGAGCACCCGCTACCAAATTTCCCGCCTTTTAGTCCTAATTTGTCTAGTGACGACTCAAACAAATCACAATCAAAGGCATGAAGAGCAAGGACTAATAAAAGATTGAGAACAACCCAAATTAGTATCTAATTAGCCGCAACCGCGACACTAATCAAATCTAATCTATTAGTTGCCTAATTAATCCCCAATCACAAGTTAGTCATAACCATACACTAAACATGTGAAAGTTGCTTCCTTTTTGGCTAATAATCAATGACCATCAATTATCATCCAAGCATATGAAGTACCCAATTCAATCCAATCAACCAATTAGATAAAACAAGGATAAATCATGCATTAAAGAACAAGGAATTAATTATAATGAAAATAAAGGTAAAATAGAGAGAAAAATACTTACTAATACATAGGATGAAGAATTAATTACACCAAGAGTCTAGGAGGGGCATTAGCCTCCCATACTAATTATTACAATAATATTTGAGAAGAAATTCATAATGAAAATACTAATTCTCCTTGACTTTCTCTCCCTAAAATGAAAACTAGATCAAGAATAATGAAAGTGATAAGGTGATAATGGTGATAATTTCTAAGGACGGGTTACAAGCCCCTTTTATTAAAGATAAATACAAAAACACTAGAAGACAAAATAGATATTTAGGCACAAATAAACCGTCAAAAGTCTCAAGGAAGCTTCCCGGAAGCTCCCTTTCTCGACTTGAGAAGAGGGGTCCTCGAGTCGAGCGAAGAAATCCTCGACTCGAGGGACACCCTCCTCGAGTCGAGGATCTTGTCCTTCCCAATACCCGTCCTGTTAATTCTCCTCGACTCGAGGGAGAAAATCCTCGAGTCGAGATTGTCGTTCTCGAGTCGAGAAACTGTGCGCAGGGCAGTTTTCGAACGGGCATAACTCTCACCTCCGAACTTCGTTTTGAGCTCATAATATATAATCGGAAAGCTAAGATCACGAAATTTCTTCTCCAATTAGAATTTCTATAAAATATTATCTGGCTAAAAAGTTATGATCAAATGAAGTTGGAGGTAATGGTGTGTGGTTCTCCAAAATCATCCGACGCTCACCAAAAAGGGTCTAGAGCCATAGAATCCTCGTAAAACCCACGTATAAGCTCCAAAACTACTCTGAATGATGTGGTCCATGAATCACGATATAACCATGCTCCAATACACCCCAAGACGCCTAAAACATGCGGATGAACACACTACCACTACGCCACATCAGGTTCAAAGAAGAGTATAAGCATGCACATTTCGTTTCACAAGTTTGAATTGAATGTATGAATTACACGCAATAAGTGTCGTTAGAATTTGAATTATTTATATGACAATACTAACATAAATAATCATCGTAGTGTGTTTAGCATTAGAAATTTAGCTTAGAAGTCGAGAATAAGCTTAAAAGAATAGTATAAGCATGCACAGGTCGTTTCACAAGTTTGAATTGAATGTATAAACTACACTCGATGACTGTGGTTAGAAATGACATTTGGTTTACTTATATGACATTCCTGACATACACAATCATCGTAGTGTGTATAGAATTCGAAAATAAACTTAGTGGTCGAAAATACGGTTAAAAGAAGATTATAAGCATCCACATTTCGTTTCACAAGTTTGAATTGAATGTATGAACTACACCCAATTAGTGTGGTTAGAAATGACATTTGGTTTACTTATATGACAATCCTAAATACACAATCATCGTAGTGTGTTTAGAAGTGGAAAATAAACTTAGAGATCGAAAATAAGGTTAAAAGAAGAGTGTAAGCATGCACATTTCGTTTCACAAGTTTGAATTTAATGTATGAATTACACACAATGAGTGTGGTCAGAAATAACATTTGGTTTAGTTCTATGACAATACTAACATAAACAATCATAGTAGTGTGTTTAGAATTCGAAAATAAGTTTAGAATTCGAAAATAAACTTATATGACATTCCTAACATACACAATAATCGTAGTGCGTATAGAATTCGAAAAAAAACTTAGAGGTCGAAAATAAGGTTAAAAGAAGAGTATAAGCATGCACATGTCGTTTCACAAGTTTGAATTGAATGTATGAACTACACGCAATGAGTGTGGTTAGAAATGACATTTGGTTTACTTATCTGACATTCCTAACATACACAATCATCGTAGTGTGTATAGAATTCGAAAATAAACTTAGAGGTCGAAAATAAAGTTCTGACAAGCTAAGAAGTCGTTATTCCTAGTCAAATTACCACTAAATCAAGCTAACTAGCAAGGGTAAGTGGGTATCGTATCCACGAGGAAGAGGGGAAGTCCTAATATGCGTTTCTAGTGCGGAAAAATAAGAAATAAAAGAAATAAGAACAATAAATGGGGGATTTTTGCCTTGAAAGTTGGATTAAAACGAAATAAACGAGATAACAAAGATAATTAAAGCGACTCTCGGTGACAATCTCTTCTAACACCCTAATATAGTAAGTTTTACCTCTCTCTAATATTACCAATTCATTAACAATCCCGGTTTTAACCAATTAATCCTCTTTTATGAGGAATTTGAGCAACCGCTACCAAATTCCCCGCCTTTTAGTCCTAATTTGTCTAGTGACGACTCAAACAAATCACAATCAAAGGCATGAAGAGCAAGGACTAATAAAAGATTGAGAACAACCCAAATTAGTATCTAATTAGCCGCAACCGCGACACTAATCAAATCTAATCTATTAGTTGCCTAATTAATCCCCAATCACAAGTTAGTCATAACCATACACTAAACATGTGAAAGTTGCTTCCTTTTTGGCTAATAATCAATGACCATCAATTATCAACCAAGCATATGAAGTACCCAATTCAATCATATCAACCAATTAGATAAAACAAGGATAAATCATGCATTAAAGAACAAGGAATTAATTATAATGAAAATAAAGGTAAAATAGAGAGAAAAATACTTACTAATACATAGGATGAAGAATTAATTACACCAAGAGTCTAGGAGGGGCATTAGCCTCCCATACTAATTATTACAATAATATTTGAGAAGAAATTCATAATGAAAATACTAATTCTCCTTGACTTTCTCTCCCTAAAATGAAAACTAGATCAAGAATAATGAAAGTGATAAGGTGATAATAGTGATAATTTCTAAGGAGGGGTTACAAGCCCCTTTTATTAAAGCTAAGTACAAAAACACTAGAAGACAAAATAGATATTTAGGCACAAATAAACCGTCAAAAGTCTCAAGAAAGCTTCCCGGAAGCTCCCTTTCTCGACTCGAGGAGAGGGGTCCTCGAGTCGAGCGAAGAAATCCTCGACTCGAGGGACACCCTCCTCGAGTCGAGGATCTTGTGCTTCCCAATACCCGTCCTGTTAATTCTCCTCGACTCGAGGGAGAAAATCCTCGAGTCGAGATTGCCGTTCTCGAGTCGAGAATAGTGATTCTCGAGTCGAGAAACTGTGCGCAGGGCAGTTTTCGAACGGGCATAACTCTCACCTCCGAACTTCGTTTTGAGCTCATAATATATAATCGGAAAGCTAAGATCACGAAATTTCTTCTCCAATTAGAATTTCTACAAAATATTATCTGGATAAAAAGTTATGATCAAATGAAGTTGGAGGTGATGGTGTGAGGTTCTCCAAAATCATACGACGCTCACCAAAAAGGGTCTTGAGCCATAGAATCCTCGTAAAACCCATGTATAAGCTCTAAAACTACTCCGAATGATGTGGTCCACGAATCACGCTAAAACCATACTCCAATACACCCCAAGACGCCTAAAACATGAGGATTAACACATTACCACTACGCCACATCAAGTTCAAAGAAGAGTATAAGCATGCACATTTCGTTTCACAAGTTTGAATTGAATGTATGAACTACACGTAATAAGTGTGGTTAAAATTAACATTTGGTTTCGTTATAATACTAACATAAACAATCATCGTAGTGTGTTTAGAATTCGAAAATTAGCTTAGAAGTCGAGAATAAGCTTAAAAGAAGAGTATAACCATGCACAGTTCGTTTCACAAGTTTGAATTGAATGTATGAACTACACACAATGAGTGTGGTTAGAAATGACATTTGGTTTACTAATATGACAATCCTAATATACACAATCATCGTAGTGTGTATAGAATTCAAAAAATAAACTTAGAGGTCGAAAATAAGGTTAAAAGAAGACTATAAGCATGCACATTTCGTTTCACAAGTTTGAATTCATTGTATGAATTACACGCAATAAGTGTGGTGAGAAATGACATTTAGTTTAGTTATATGGCAATACTAACATATACAATCATCGTGTTTAGAATTCGAAAATAAACTTAAAAGAAGAGTAGAATCATGCATAGTTCGTTTCACAAGTTTGAATTGAATGTATGAACTAGAAGCCATGAGTGTGGGTAGAAATGACATTTTGTTTAGTTATATGACAATATTAACATAAACAATCATCGTAGTGTGTTAAGAATTCGAAAATAAGCTTAGAATTCGAAAATAAACCTAAAAGAAGAGTAGAATCATGCATAGTTCGTTTCACAAGTTTGAATTGAATGTATGAACTGCACGCACTGAGTGTGGTTAGAAATGACATTTGGTTTACTTATATGACATTTCTAACATACAAAATTATCGTAGTGTGTATAGAATTCGAAAATAAACTTAGAGGTCGAAAATAAGGTTAAAAGAAGAGTGTAAGCTTGCACATTTCGTTTCACAAGTTTGAATTGAATGTATGAACTACACGCAATGAGTGTGGTTAGAAATGACATATGGTTTACTTATATGACAATCCTAAATACACAATCATCGTAGTGTGTTTAGAATCGGAAAATAAACTTAGCGGTCGAAAATAAGGTTAAAAGAAGAGTATAAGCATGCACATTTCGTTTCACAAGTTTGAATTGAATGTATGAACTACACGCAATGAGTGTGGTTAGAAATGATATTTGGTTTACTTATATGACAATCCTAAATAAACAATCATCGTAGTGTGTTTAGAATTCGAAAATAAACTTTCATGTCGAAAATAAGGTTAAAAGAAGAGTGTAAGCATGCACATTTCGTTTCTCAAGTTTGAATTTAATGAATGAATTACACGCAATAAATGTGGTTAGAAATAACATTTGGTTTAGTTATATGACAATACTAACATAATCAATCATCGTAGTGTGTTTAGAATTAGAAAATTAGCTTAGAAGTCGAGAATAAGCTTAAAAGAAGAGTATAAGCATGCACAGTTCGTTTCACAAGTTTGAATTGAATATATAAACTACACGCAATGAGTGTGGTTATAAATGACAATTGGTTTACTTATATGACAATCCTAAATACACAATCATCGTAGTGTGTTTAGAATTCCAAAATAAACTTAGAATTCGAAAATAAAGTTAAAAGAAGAGTATAAGCATGCACATTTCGTTTCACAAGTTTGAATTGAATGTATGAATTACACGCAATAAGTGTGGTGAGAAATGACATTTGGTTTAGTTATATGACAATACTAACATAAACAATCATCGTAGGGTGTTTAGAATTAGAAAATTAGCATAGAAGTCGAGAATAAGCTTAAAAGAATAGTATAAGCATGCACAGTTAGTTTCACAAGTTTGAATTTAATGTATAAACTACACGCAATGAGTGTGGTTAGAAATGACATTTGGTTTACTTATATGATAATCCTAAATAAACAATCATCGTAGTGTGATTAGAATTCCTAAATAAACTTAGAATTCGAAAATAAGCTTAAAAGAAAAGTATAAGCATGACCAGTTCGTTTCACAAGTTTGAATTGAATGTATGAACTACACGCAATGAGTGTAGTTATAAATGACATTTGGTTTACTTATATGACAATCCTAAATACACAATCATCGTAGTGTGTTTAGAATTGGAAAATAAACTTAGCGGTCGAAAATAAGGTTAAAAGAAGAGTATAAGCATGCACATTTCGTTTCACAAGTTTGAATTGAATGTATGAATTACACGCAATAAGTGTGGTTAGAAATAACATTTGGTTTAGTTATATGACAATCCTAAATACACAATCATCGTAGTGTGTTTAGAATTCCAAAATAAACTTAGAATTCGAAAATAAAGTTAAAAGAAGAGTATAAGCATGCACATTTCGTTTCACAAGTTTGAATTGAATGAATGAATTACACGCAATATGTTTGGTTAGAAATAACATTTGGTTTAGTTTTATGACAATACTAACATAAACAATCATCGTAGTGTGTTTAGAATTGGAAAATAAACTTAGCGGTCGAAAATAAGGTTAAAAGAAGAGTAAAAGCATACACAGTTCGTTTCACAAGTTTGAATTGAATGTATAAACTACACGCAGTGAGTGTGGTTAGAAATGACATTTGGTTTACTTATATTACATTTTTAACATACACAATCATCGTAGTGTGTATAGAATTTGAAAATAAACTTAGAGGTCGAAAATAAGGTTAAAAGAAGAGTATAATCATGCACATTTCGTTTCACAAGTTTGAATTGAATGAATGAATTACACGCAATATGTTTGGTTAGAAATAACATTTGGTTTAGTTATATGACAATACTAACATAAACAATCATCGTAGTGTGTTTAGAATTAGAAATTTAGCTTAGAAGTCGAGAATAAGCTTAAAAGAAGAGTATAAGCATGCACAGTTCGTTTCACAAGTTTGAATTGAATGTATAAACTACACGCAATGAGTGTGCTTAGAAATGACATTTGGTTTACTTATATGACATTCCTAACATACACAATCATCGTAGTGTGTATAGAATTCGAAAATAAACTTAGAGGTCAAAAATAAGGTTAAAAGAAGAATATAAGCATGCACATTTCGTTTCACAAGTTTGAATTGAATGTATAAACTACACGCAATGAGTGTGCTTAGAAATGACATTTGGTTTACTTATATGACATTCCTAACATACACAATCATCGTAGTGTGTATAGAATTCGAAAATAAACTTAGAGGTCGAAAATAAGGTTAAAAGAAGAGTATAAGCATGCACATCTCGTTTCACAAGTTTGAATTGAATGTATGCATTACACGCAATAAGTGTGGTTAGAAATAACATTTGGTTTAGTTATTTGACAATACTAAGATAAACAATCATCGTAGTGTGTTTAGAATTCGAAAATTAGCTTAGAAGTCGAGAATAAGCTAAAAGAAGAGTATAAGGATGCACTGTTCGTTTCACAAGTTTGAATTGAATGTATGAACTACACGCAATAAGTGTGGTTAGAAAGGACATTTGGTTTACTTATATGACAATCCTAACATACACAATCATCGTAGTGTGTATAGAATTCAAAAAATAAACTTAGAGGTCAAAAATAAGGTTAAAAGAAAAATATAAGCATGCACATTTCGTTTCACAAGTTTGAATTTATTGTATGAATTACATGCAATAAGTGTGGTTAGAAATGACATTTAGTTTAGTTATATGGCGATGCTAACATATAAAATCATCGTGTTTAGAATTTGAAAATAAGCTTTGAATTCGAAAATAAACTTATAAGAAGAGTACAATCATGCACAGTTCGTTTCACAAGTTTGAATTGAATGTATGAATTACACACATTGAGTGTGGCTAGAAATGACATTTGGTTTACTTATATGACATTCCTAACATACAAAATCATCGTAGCGTGTATAGAATTCGAAAATAAACTTAGAGGTCGAAAATAAGGTTAAAAGAAGAGTATAAGCATGCACATTTCGTTTCACAAGTTTGAATTGAATGTATGAACTACACGCAATGAGTGTGGTTAGAAATGACATTTGGTTTACTTATATGACATTGCTAACATACACAATCATCGTAGTGTGTTTAGAATTCGAAAATAAGCTTAGAATTCGAAAATAAAATTAAAAGAAAAGTAGAATCATGCACAGTTCGTTTCACAAGTTTGAATTGAATGTATTAATTACACACAATGAGTGTGGTTAGAAATGACATTTGGTTTACTTATATGACAAACCTAACATACACCATCATCGTAGTGTGTATAGAATTCGAAAATAAACTTAGAGGTCGAAAATAAGGTTAAAAGAAGAGTATAAGCATGCACATTTCGTTTCACAAGTTTGAATTTAATGTATGAACTACATGCCATTAGTATGGTTAGAAATGACATTTGGTTTAGTTTTATAAAAATACGAACATACACAATCATAGTAGTGTGTTTAGAATTCGAAAATTAGCTTAGAAAACGAAAATAAGCTTACAAGAAGAGTAGAATCATGAACAGTTCGTTACACAAGTTTGAATTGAATGTATGAATTACACGAAATGATTGTAGTTAGAAATGACATTTGGTTTAGTTAGATGACAATCCTAACATACAAAATCATAGTAGTGTGTTTGGAATTGCAAAATAAGCTTAGAATTCGAAAATAACCTTGAAAGAATAGTAGAATCATGCACAGTTCGTTTCACAAGTTTGAATTGAATGTATGAATTACACACAATGAGTGTGGCTAGAAATGACATTTGGTTTACTTATATGACATTCCTAACATACAAAATCATCGTAGTGTGTATAGAATTCGAAAATAAACTTAGAGGTCGAAAATAAGGTTAAAAGAAGAGTATAAGCATGCACATTTCGTTTCACAAGTTTGAATTGAATGTATGAACTACATGCAATGAGTGTGGCTAGAAATGACATTTGGTTTACTTATATGACAACCCTAAATACACAATTATCGTAGTGTGTTTAGAATTGGAAAATAAACTTAGAGGTCGAAATTAAGGTTAAAAGAAGAGTGTAAGCATGCACATTTCGTTTCACAAGTTTGAATTTAATGTATGAATTACACGCAATAAGTGTGGTTAGAAATAACATTTAGTTGGTTATATGACAATACTAACATAAACAATCATCGTAGTGTGTTTAGAATTCGAAAATAAGCTTAGAATTCGAAAATAAACTTAAAAGAAGAGTAGAATCATACATAGTTCGTTTCACAAGTTTGAATTGAATGTATGAACTACACGCAATGAGTGTGGTTAGAAATGACATTTGGTTTACTTATATGACAATCCTAACATACACAATCGTCGTAATGTGTTTAGAATTCCAAAATAAACTTAGAATTCGAAAATACGCTTAAAAGAATTGTAGAATCACGCACAGTTCATTTCACAAGTTTGAATTGAATGTATGAACTACACGCAATGAGTGTGGTTAGAAATGACATTTGGTTTGTTTATATGACATTCCTAACATACACAATCATCGTAGTGTGTTTAGAATTAAAAATAAAATTAGAATTCGAAAATAAGCTTAAGAAAATTGTAGAATCATGTACAATTCGTTTCACAAGTTTGAATTGAATGTATGAACTACACGCAATGAGTGTGGTTAGAAATGACATTTAGTTTACTTATATGACAATCCTAAAACACAACCATCGTAGTGTGTTTAGAATTCCAAAATAAACTTAGAATTCGAAAATAAGCTTAAGAGAATTGTAGAATCATGCACAGTTCGTTTGACAAGTTTGAATTGAATGTATAAACTACACGCCATTAGTGTGGTAAGAAATGACATTTGGCTTAGTTATATGACATTATGAACATACACAATCATAGTAGTGTGCTTAGAATTCGAAAATTACCTTAGAAGTCGAAAATAAGCTTAAATGAAGAGTATAAGCATGCATAGTTCGTTTCACAAGTTTGAATTGAATGTATGAATTACAGGCAATAAGTGTGGTGAGAAATGACATTTGGTTTAGTTATATAAAAATACTAAGATAAACAATCATCGTAGTGTGCTTAGAATTCGAAAATTAGCTTAGAAGTCGAGAATAAGCTTAGAAGTCGAGTATAAGGATGCACAGTTCGTTTCACAAGTTTGAATTGAATGTATGAACTACACGCAATAAGTGTGGTTAGAAAGGACATTTGGTTTACTTATATGACAATCCTAACATACACAATCATCGTAGTGTGTATAGAATTCAAAAAATAAACTTAGAGGTCGAAAATAAGGTTAAAAGAAGAATATAAGCATGCACATTTCGTTTCACAAGTTTGAATTTATTGTATGAATTACATGCAATAAGTGTGGTTAGAAATGACATTTAGTTTAGTTATATGGCAATACTAACATATACAATCATCGTGTTTAGAATTTGAAAATAAGCTTTGAATTCGAAAATAAACTTAAAAGAAGAGTACAATCATGCACAGTTCGTTTCACAAGTTTGAATTGAATGTATGAATTACACACAATGAGTGTGGCTAGAAATGACATTTGGTTTACTTATATGACATTCCTAACATACAAAATCATCGTAGTGTGTATAGAATTCGAAAATAAACTTAGAGGTCGAAAATAAGGTTAAAAGAAGAGTATAAGCATGCACATTTCGTTTCACAAGTTTGAATTGAATGTATGAACTACACGCAATGAGTGTGGTTAGAAATGACATTTGGTTTACTTATATGACATTGCTAACATACACAATCATCGTAGTGTGTTTAGAATTCGAAAATAAGCTTAGAATTCGAAAATAAAATTAAAAGAAAAGTAGAATCATGCAGAGTTCGTTTCACAAGTTTGAATTGAATGTATAAGTTACACGCAATAAGTGTGGTTAGAAATGACATTTGGTTTAGTTATATGACAATACTAACATATACAATCATTGTTTTTAGAATTCGAACATAAGCTTAGAATTTGAAAATAAACTTAAAAGAAGAATATAAACATGCACAGTTCGTTTCATAAGTTTGAATTGAATGTATGAATTATACAGAAAGAGTGTGGTTAGAAATGATATTTGGTTTAGTTATATGACAATACGACCATACACAATCATAGTATTGTGTTTAGAATTCGAAAATTAGCTTCGAATCGAGAATAAGCTTAAAAGAAGAGTAGAAGCATGCACAGTTTGTTTCACAAGTTTGAATTGAATGTATAAACTACACGCGATGAGTATGGTTAGAAATGACATTTGGTTTACTTATATGACAATCCTAAATACACAGTCATCATAGTGTGTTTTGAATTCGGAAATAAACTTAGAGGTCGAAAATAAGGTGAAAAGAAGAGTATAAGGATTCACATACACACAATGAGTGTGGTTAGAAATGGCATTTGGTTTACTTATATGACAAACCTAACATACACAATCATCGTAGTGTGTATAGAATTCGAAAATAAACTTAGAGGTCGAAAATAAGGTTAAAAGAAGAGTATAAGCATGCACATTTCGTTTCCCAACTTTTAATTTATTGTATGAATTACACGCAGTAAGTGTTGTTAAAAATGACATTTGGTTTAGTTATATGACAATTCTAACATATACAATCATCGGGTTTAGAATTCGAAAATAAGCTTAGAATTCGAAAATAAACTTAAAAGAAGAGTAGAATCATGCACAGTTTGTTTAACAAGTTTGAACTCAATGTATGAACTACACGTCATTAGTATAGTTAGAAATGACATCTGGTTTAGTTATATGACAATACGAACATACACAATCATCGTAGTGTGTTTAGAATTCGAAAATAAGCTTAAAAGAAGAGTATAAGCATGCACAGTTCGTTTCACAAGTTTGAATTGAATGTCTGAACTACACGCAATGAGTGTGGTTAGAAATGACATTTGGTTTAGTTATATACCAATACTAACATACACAATCATAGTAGTGTGTTTAGAATTCGAAAATAAGATTAGAAGTCGTAAATAAGCTTAAAAGAAGAGTATAAGGATGCACAGTTCCATTCACAAGTTTGAATTGAATGTATGAACTACACACAATAAGTGTGGTTAGTAATGACATTTGGTTTACTTATATGACAATTCTAACATACACTATTATACTAGTGGGTTTAGAATTCGAAAATAAGCTTAAAAGAATCGTAGAATCATGCACAGTTCGTTTCACAAGTTTGAATGGAATGTATGAACTACACGCAATGAGTGTGGTTAGAAATGACATTTGGTTTACTTATGTGACATTCCTAACATACACAATTATCGTAGTGTGTATAGAATTCAAAAATAAACTTAGAGGTCGAAAATAAGGTTAAAAGAAGAGTATAACCATCCACATTTCGTTTCACAACTTTGAATTTATTGTATGAATTACACGCAAAAAGTGTGGTTAGAAATGACATTTGGTTTAGTTATATGAGAATACTAACATATACAATCATTGTGTTTCGAATCCGAAAATAAGCTTAGAATTCGAAAATAAACTTAAAAGAAGAGTAAACCTGCACAGTTCGTTTCACAAGTTTGAATTGAATGTATGAATTACACACAAAGAGTGTGGTTAGAAATGACATTTGGTTTAGATATATGACAATACGACCATACACAATCATAGTAGTGTGTTTAGAATTCGAAAATTAGCTTCGAATCGAGAATAAGCTTAAAAGAAGAGTAGAAGCATGCAGAGTTTGTTTCACAAGTTTGAATTGAATGTATAAACTACACGCGATGAGTATGGTTAGAAATGACATTTGGTTTACTTATATGACAATCCTAAATACACAGTCATCATAGTGTGTTTTGAATTCGGAAATAAACTTAGAGGTCGAAAATAAGGTGAAAAGAAGAGTATAAGGATTCACATTTCGTTTCACAAGTTTGAATTTAATGTATGAATTACACGCAATAATTGTGGTTAGAAATGTCATTTGGTTTAGTTATATGACAATACTAACATATAGAATGATCGTGTTTAGAATTCGAAAATAAGCTTAGAATCCGAAAATAAACTTAAATGAAGGGTATAAACATGCACAGTTCGTTTCACAAGTTTGAATTGAATGTATGAATTACACACAAAGAGTGTGGTTAGATATGACATTTGGTTTAGATATATGACAATACGACCATACACAATCATAGTAGTGTGTTGAGAATTCGAAAATTTACTTAGAAGTCGAGAATAAGCTTAAAAGAAGAGTATAAAGTATGCACAGTTCGTTTCACAATTATGAATTGAATGTATAAACTACGCGCAATGAGTGTGGTTAGAAATGACATTTGGTTTACTTATATGACAATCCTAAATAGACAATCATCGTAGTGTGTTTAGAATACGAAAATAAACTTAGAGGTCGAAAATAAGGTTAAAAGAAGAGTATAAGCATGCACATTTCGTTTCACAGGTTTGAATTTAATGTATGAATTACACGCAATAAGTGTGGTTAGAAATGTCATTTGGTTTAGTTATATGACAATACAAACATATACAATGATAGTAGTGTGTTTAGAATTCGAAAATAAGCTTAGAATTCGAAAATAAACTTAAAAGAAGAGTAGATTCATGCACAGATCGTTTCACAAGTTTGAATTGAATGTATGAATTACACATAATGAGTGTGGTTAGAAATGACATTTGGTTTACTTATATGACAATCCTAACATACACAATCGTCGTAGTGTGTATTGAATACGAAAATAAACTTAGAGGTCGAAAATAAGGTTAAAAGATGAGTATAAGCATGCACATTTCGTTTCACAACTTTGAATTTATTGTATGAATTACACGCAATAATTGTGGTTAGAAATGACATTTGGTTTAGTTGTATGACATTCAAAAATAAGCTTAGAATTCGAAAATAAACTTAAAAGAAGAGTATAAGCATGCACAGTTCGTTTCACAAGTTTGAATTGAATGTCTGAACTACACGCAATGAGTGTGGTTAGAAATGACATTTGGTTTAGTTATATACCAATACTAACATACACAATCATAGTAGTGTGTTTAGAATTCGAAAATAAGATTAGAAGTCGTAAATAAGCTTAAAAGAAGAGTATAAGGATGCACAGTTCCATTCACAAGTTTGAATTGAATGTATGAACTACACACAATAAGTGTGGTTAGTAATGACATTTGGTTTACTTATATGACAATTCTAACATACACTGTTATACTAGTGGGTTTAGAATTCGAAAATAAGCTTAAAAGAATCGTAGAATTATGCACAGTTCGTTTCACAAGTTTGAATTGAATGTATGAACTACACGCAATGAGTGTGGTTAGAAATGACATTTGGTTTACTTATATGACATTCCTAACATACACAATTATCGTAGTGTGTATAGAATTCAAAAATAAACTTAGAGGTCGAAAATAAGGTTAAAAGAAGAGTATAACCATGCACATTTCGTTTCACAACTTTTAATTTATTGTATGAATTACACGCAAAAAGTGTGGTTAGAAATGACATTTGGTTTAGTAATATGAGAATACTAACATATACAATCATTGTGTTTCGAATCCGAAAATAAGCTTAGAATTCGAAAATAAACTTAAAAGAAGAGTAAACCTGCACAGTTCGTTTCACAAGTTTGAATTGAATGTATGAATTACACACAAAGAGTGTGGTTAGAAATGACATTTGGTTTAGATATATGACAATACGACCATACACAATCATAGTAGTGTGTTTAGAATTCGAAAATTAGCTTCGAATCGAGAATAAGCTTAAAAGAAGAGTATAAGCATGCACAGTTTGTTTCACAAGTTTGAATTGAATGTATAAACTACACGCGATGAGTATGGTTAGAAATGACATTTGGTTTACTTATATGACCATCCTAAATACACAGTCATCATAGTGTGTTTTGAATTCGAAAATAAACTTAGAGGTCGAAAATAAGGTGAAAAGAAGAGTATAAGCATTCACATTTCGTTTCACAAGTTTGAATTTTATGTATGAATTACACGCAATAATTGTGGTTAGAAATGTCATTTGGTTTAGTTATATGACAATACTAACATATAGAATGATCGTGTTTAGAATTCGAAAATAAGCTTAGAATTCGAAAATAAACTTAAAAGAAGGGTATAAACATGCACAGTTCGTTTCACAAGTTTGAATTGAATGTATGAATTACACACAAAGAGTGTGGTTAGATATGACATTTGGTTTAGATATATGACAATACGACCATACAAAATCATAGTAGTGTGTTGAGAATTCGAAAATTTGCTTAGAAGTCGAGAATAAGCTTAAAAGAAGAGTATAAAGTATGCACAGTTCGTTTCACAAGTTTGAATTGAATGTATAAACTACGCGCAATGAGTGTGGTTAGAAATGACATTTGGTTTACTTATATGACAATCCTAAATACACAGTCATCATAGTGTGTTTTGAATGCGAAAATAAACTTAGAGGTCGAAAATAAGGTGAAAAGAAGAGTATAAGCATTCACATTTCGTTTCACAAGTTTGAATTTTATGTATGAATTACACGCAATAATTGTGGTTAGAAATGTCATTTGGTTTAGTTATATGACAATACTAACATATAGAATGATCGTGTTTAGAATTCGAAAATAAGCTTAGAATCCGAAAATAAACTTAAAAGAAGGGTATAAACATGCACAGTTCGTTTCACAAGTTTGAATTGAATGTATGAATTACACACAAAGAGTGCGGTTAGATATGACATTTTGTTTAGATATATGACAATACGACCATACACAATCATAGTAGTGTGTTGAGAATTCGAAAATTTGCTTAGAAGTCGAGAATAAGCTTAAAAGAAGAGTATAAGCATGCACAGTTTGTTTCACAAGTTTGAATTGAATGTATAAACTACACGCGATGAGTATGGTTAGAAATGACATTTGGTTTACTTATATGACAATCCTAAATACACAGTCATCATAGTGTGTTTTGAATTCGGAAATAAACTTAGAGGTCGAAAATAAGGTGAAAAGAAGAGTATAAGGATTCACATTTCGTTTCACAAGTTTGAATTTAATGTATGAATTACACGCAATAATTGTGGTTAGAAATGTCATTTGGTTTAGTTATATGACGATACTAACATATAGAATGATCGTGTTTAGAATTCGAAAATAAGCTTAGAATCCGAAAATAAACTTAAATGAAGGGTATAAACATGCACAATTCGTTTCACAAGTTTGAATTGAATGTATGAATTACACACAAAGAGTGTGGTTAGATATGACATTTGGTTTAGATATATGACAATACGACCATACACAATCATAGTAGTGTGTTGAGAATTCGAAAATTTGCTTAGAAGTCGAGAATAAGCTTAAAAGAAGAGTATAAAGTATGCACAGTTCGTTTCACAAGTATGAATTGAATGTACAAACTACACGCAATGAGTGTGGTTAGAAATGACATTTGGTTTACTTATATGACAATCCTAAATAGACAATCATCGTAGTGTGTTTAGAATACGAAAATAAACTTAGAGGTCGAAAATAAGGTGAAAAGAAGAGTATAAGCATTCACATTTCGTTTCACAAGTTTGAATTTTATGTATGAATTACACGCAATAATTGTGGTTAGAAATGTCATTTGGTTTAGTTATATGACAATACTAACATATAGAATGATCGTGTTTAGAATTCGAAAATAAACTTAAAAGAAGGGTATAAACATGCACAGTTCGTTTCACAAGTTTGAATTGAATGTATGAATTACACACAAAGAGTGTGGTTAGATATGACATTTGGTTTAGATATATGACAATACGACCATACACAATCATAGAAGTGTGTTGAGAATTCGAAAATTTGCTTAGAAGTCGAGAATAAGCTTAAAAGAAGAGTATAAAGTATGCACAGTTCGTTTCACAAGTTTGAATTGAATGTATAAACTACGCGCAATGAGTGTGGTTAGAAATGATATTTGGTTTACTTATATGACAATCGTAAATACACAATCATCGTAGTGTGTTTAGAATACGAAAATAAACTTAGAGGTCGAAAATAAGGTTAAAAGAAGAGTATAAGCATGCACATTTCGTTTCACAAGTTTGAATTTAATGTATGAATTACACGCAATAAGTGTGGTTAGAAATGTCATTTTGTTTAGTTATATGACAATACAAACATATACAATGATAGTAGTGTGTTTAGAATTCGAAAATAAGCTTAGAATTCGAAAATAAACTTAAAAGAAGAGTAGATTCATGCACAGATCGTTTCACAAGTTTGAATTGAATGTATGAATTACACATAATGAGTGTGGTTAGAAATGACATTTGGTTTACTTATATGACAATCCTAACATACACAATCGTCGTAGTGTGTATTGAATACGAAAATAAACTTAGAGGTCGAAAATAAGGTTAAAAGATGAGTATAAGCATGCACATTTCGTTTCACAACTTTGAATTTATTGTATGAATTACACGCAATAATTGTGGTTAGAAATGACATTTGGTTTAGTTGTATGACATTCAAAAATAAGCTTAGAATTCGAAAATAAACTTAAAAGAAGAGTATAAGCATGCACAGTTCGTTTCACAAGTTTGAATTGAATGTCTGAACTACACGCAATGAGTGTGGTTAGAAATGACATTTGGTTTAGTTATATACCAATACTAACATACACAATCATAGTAGTGTGTTTAGAATTCGAAAATAAGATTAGAAGTCGTAAATAAGCTTAAAAGAAGAGTATAAGGATGCACAGTTCCATTCACAAGTTTGAATTGAATGTATGAACTACACACAATAAGTGTGGTTAGTAATGACATTTGGTTTACTTATATGACAATTCTAACATACACTGTTATACTAGTGGGTTTAGAATTCGAAAATAAGCTTAAAAGAATCGTAGAATCATGCACAGTTCGTTTCACAAGTTTGAATTGAATGTATGAACTACACGCAATGAGTGTGGTTAGAAATGACATTTGGTTTACTTATATGACATTCCTAACATACACAATTATCGTAGTGTGTATAGAATTCAAAAATAAACTTAGAGGTCGAAAATAAGGTTAAAAGAAGAGTATAACCATGCACATTTCGTTTTACAACTTTTAATTTATTGTATGAATTACACGCAAAAAGTGTGGTTAGAAATGACATTTGGTTTAGTAATATGAGAATACTAACATATACAATCATTGTGTTTCGAATCCGAAAATAAGCTTAGAATTCGAAAATAAACATAAAAGAAGAGTAAACCTGCACAGTTCGTTTCACAAGTTTGAATTGAATGTATGAATTACACACAAAGAGTGTGGTTAGAAATGACATTTGGTTTAGATATATGACAATACGACCATACACAATCATAGTAGTGTGTTTAGAATTCGAAAATTAGCTTCGAATCGAGAATAAGCTTAAAAGAAGAGTATAAGCATGCACAGTTTGTTTCACAAGTTTGAATGGAATGTATAAACTACACGCGATGAGTATGGTTAGAAATAACATTTGGTTTACTTATATGACCATCCTAAATACACAGTCATCATAGTGTGTTTTGAATTCGAAAATAAACTTAGAGGTCGAAAATAAGGTGAAAAGAAGAGTATAAGCATTCACATTTCGTTTCACAAGTTTGAATTTTATGTATGAATTACACGCAATAATTGTGGTTAGAAATGTCATTTGGTTTAGTTATATGACAATACTAACATATAGAATGATCGTGTTTAGAATTCGAAAATAAGCTTAGAATTCGAAAATAAACTTAAAAGAAGGGTATAAACATGCACAGTTCGTTTCACAAGTTTGAATTGAATGTATGAATTACACACAAAGAGTGTGGTTAGATATGACATTTGGTTTAGATATATGACAATACGACCATACACAATCATAGTAGTGTGTTGAGAATTCGAAAATTTGCTTAGAAGTCAAGAATAAGCTTAAAAGAAGAGTATAAAGTATGCACAGTTCGTTTCACAAGTTTGAATTGAATGTATAAACTACGCGCAATGAGTGTGGTTAGAAATGACATTTGGTTTACTTATATGACAATCCTAAATACACAGTCATCATAGTGTGTTTTGAATTCGAAAATAAACTTAGAGGTCGAAAATAAGGTGAAAAGAAGAGTATAAGCATTCACATTTCGTTTCACAAGTTTTAATTTTATGTATGAATTACACGCAATAATTGTGGTTAGAAATGTCATTTGGTTTAGTTATATGACAATACTAACATATAGAATGATCGTGTTTAGAATTCGAAAATAAACTTAAAAGAAGGGTATAAACATGCACAGTTCGTTTCACAAGTTTGAATTGAATGTATGAATTACACACAAAGAGTGTGGTTAGATATGACATTTGGTTTAGATATATGACAATACGACCATACACAATCATAGTAGTGTGTTGAGAATTCGAAAATTTGCTTAGAAGTCGAGAATAAGCTTAAAAGAAGAGTATAAAGTATGCACAGTTCGTTTCACAAGTTTGAATTGAATGTATAAACTACGCGCAATGAGTGTGGTTAGAAATGATATTTGGTTTACTTATATGACAATCGTAAATACACAATCATCGTAGTGTGTTTAGAATACGAAAATAAACTTAGAGGTCGAAAATAAGGTTAAAAGAAGAGTATAAGCATGCACATTTCGTTTCACAAGTTTGAATTTAATGTATAAATTACACGCAATAAGTGTGGTTAGAAATGTCATTTTGTTTAGTTATATGACAATACAAACATATACAATGATAGTAGTGTGTTTAGAATTCGAAAATAAGCTTAGAATTCGAAAATAAACTTAAAAGAAGAGTAGATTCATGCACAGATCGTTTCACAAGTTTGAATTGAATGTATGAATTACACATAATGAGTGTGGTTAGAAATGACATTTGGTTTACTTATATGACAATCCTAACATACACAATCGTCGTAGTGTGTATTGAATACGAAAATAAACTTTGAGGTCGAAAATAAGGTTAAAAGATGAGTATAAGCATGCACATTTCGTTTCACAACTTTGAATTTATTGTATGAATTACACGCAATAATTGTGGTTAGAAATGACATTTGGTTTAGTTGTATGACATTCAAAAATAAGCTTAGAATTCGAAAATAAACTTAAAAGAAGAGTAGAACCAATGATGTGGCGTAGGAATAGTGTACTAATCCGCGTGATTTAGATGCCTTAGGGTCTATTTTAGCATGGTGTTTTCGTGATTCGTAAACCACGTCATTGGGAGTTGTTTGGAGCTTATTTGGTGGTTTTACGGGATTTTCGTTTCGCTCAAGACCCTTTGGAGTGCTTTAGGAGGGAGTGTGGATCGAGTTGGAATCGGATCGAGGTTCGAGAGCTAGCTCGGGTGCACTACGCGGATCACACGAGATCGAGCCACGGAGGAAAGGAGAAGAAGATGAGGAATACGAATTCCTCGACTCGAGAGGTGCTTCCTCGAGTCGAGGATTTACACACTAGACTCGAGGAACATTACTCACTAGTCGAGAATCGTCTCTCTTGACTCGAGAACTCTCTCTCTCTCGAGTCGAGAATGCCTTCTCTCGACTCGAGGATTTCTCTCCTCGAGTCGAGAATGTTATTTCCCGGGAATCTCTTTGAGGCTTTTGACGGTTTCTTTTTGCTTAAGAAATATCTATTTTGTCTTCTAGTGTTTGGTACTTATCCTTCATAAAAGGGGCATGTAACCCCTCCCGAGGAATTATCACCCTTACCACCTTTCATATTATTTTTGCATCTAGTTTTCATTTTAGAGAGAAACTCAAGGAGAATTAGTATTTTTATTATGAATTTCTTCTTAAATATTATTGTAATAATTAGTATGGAAGGCTAATCACCTTCTAGACTCTTGGTGTAATCAAATTCTCTCATCCTATGTATTAGTAAGATTTTCTTCTCTCTATTTTGCCTTTAATTTCATAGTGATTAATTCCTTGTTCTTCAATTGCTTGATTTATCCTTGTTTTATCTAATTGGTTAATTGGATTGAATTGGGTACTTCATATGCTTGGTTGTTAATTGATGGTTATTGATTATTGACCCTAAAGGAAGCAACTTTCACATGTTTAGTGTATGGTTATGACTAACTTGTGATTGGGAAATTAATTAGGCAACTAATAGATTAGATTTGATTAGTGTCGCGGTTGCGGCTAATTAGATACTAATTTGGGTTGTTGTTAATCTTTTATTAATCCATGCTCTTCATGTCTTTGGTTTTGAATTGTTTGAGTGGTCACTAGGCAATTTAGGATTTAAAGGAGGGGAATTTGGTAGAGGTTGCTCAAATTCCCCATAAAAGAGGATTAATTGGTGAAAACCGATATTATCCAATGAATGACATAATTAGAGAGAGGTAAAAATTACTATATTAGAGTGTTTGAATAGATTATCACCGAGGGTCGCTTTAGTTAATTTGATAAATCGTTTATTTCTTAATTACTCATCTTTCAAACAAAAAAAAACCCCATTTATTGTTTTTACTTCTTTTGTTTATTTATTTTCCGCATAGAATTCGCATATTAGACTTCCCCCTCTTCCTCGTGTTCCATAACCCACTTACTCTATCTACTTTAGTTAGTTTTGTGGTAATTTGACTAGATTTAACGACAATCTTGCTGTCAAATTTGGCGCCGTTACCGGGGAAGAGGCGTTTTAGTCTTTTTGCTATTTTTTTTTTTGTGGATTTTATATATATTTGTTGTGTGTTTTTCCTTTTGTTATTTTTGTTATTTTCATTTTCTTTTGAGTGTTTTTGAGGCTTGTTTTATTTCTCCTTTGCGGCGTTTGGGCCACTAGCCTATGGCCCAAACCCGCACTACTAATCCCGATTTGAGTCGTTTTGAGATAGATTGGGAACCCAACAAGTGTTGTGGATCCTCACGGCAAAGATGTGTTTCCCCAATATGGTATCAGTGCATATCCTTCACTAAACGGAGTGTATGGGATACTGATGTAGCTAGGCTAGGCAATCTCAGGTTGAAGGAGTGGTTGGGGTGTGGCGGAATTCACGCCCTGGTGAAAACAACCGATGCTAAAAGCACGAAGACACTATCTGACCTTCCAAAGGTGAGATTTCTTGTTTGATTTGGTTCCACATCGTCAACGAGCCAGTTCTACCGAGCAAAAGATGAAGATGGTGTCAAACATAATGGAAGTGTTAAATGTACCTCTAACGGATGAGGTCGAGGGGGATGGTAGTTCTAGTTCTAAATTGGTGGAGTGTTTGTCCAAGACGGGGGGGTTGCTTCCACACCCGTTTTCAAGGCAATGCAACAATGGTTTGATGCATTCGTTTTTTGGGAGTCTCCCAATGAACGATTACTTTGTTGCAGCATTTGGACCAAATGGCGAGCTACTTCGTCTAGCCTTAGAGCGCACTTGGATAAATTGCGAGACCGCGGAATTTACCGTAGAGGATCTACGTAAGGATGTCAAATATGTGCTCAGCCGTGACGACGAGTGGTGTGAAGCATTGGAAGATTGACCATTGATTCTATTTAGAGATCAGTATGTAGTTGTAACACTATGGAATTTGGAAAGTGTTTTATGGAGTTGGTTTGTCCCACATTGGGAAAGGAAAGCTCATATGATTAATTTATAATATATTTCTCCTATCATACTAACAACAAGGCCTTCACCTTTTAGAGCCCACGAGAGGATTTACGGGCCTAAGGGGTGACTTCCCATCTTATTGGGTTGTGTTGCGACGTATGATGGATCGGGCTGTTACAGATGGTATCCGAGCAACCTTTTGACCGATTGCTAAGTTCTAGGGTTAGGCCCAGATCAACCGTTTAGCGGGGGAGATCTTTGGCCTGTGACTTGTATGGAATGGTTTAGGCGCAACGGGAATGTCGCGTTCTTTAAGTGGGGAAGTTTGTAACTGTAATGCCCCGAATTTCAGAGCAGATCCCTAAGAAATTAAGGGCTCATATGAGGTGCTTAAGAGGATTGACAGTGCTACGCTTACCAAAAAAGTTGACTTTCCTTTTAGGAAGCCCATGTGAAAAGAATTCCAAAGTTAAGCGTGCTTGATTGGGAGCAATTTTAGGATGGGTGACCTCCTGGGAAGTTTCCCAGGGTGCGCATGAGTGAGGTCAAAATGCGCCGGAAGGACCCGTTTTGGTCTATGAGGTCAGCCCACAGCCTGTCAAGCTGCCATAGGTGACTACTTTCGGTTCAGGCGATGAGCCGGGGTGTTACAAATGGTATCAGAGCAACCCTACGACCGCGTGTTGATCCTGTGGTCAGGAGAGCCCAGGTCAGCAACTTAGCGGGGGAAAGATCCTGGAGCTAGACTATGGCTGGCTGCCAGTTGCAACGACGACGTTGCTTTCTTATGAGGGGGTGAATGTAATACCCCAAATTTCAGAGGAGATCCCTAAGAAATTAAGGGCTCATATGATGTGCTTAAGAGGATTGACGGTGTTACTCATACCAACAAAGTTGACTTTCCTTTTAGGAAGCCCATGTGAAAAGAACTCCAAAGTTAAACGTGCTTGACTGGGAGCAATTTTAGGATGGGTGACCTCCTGGGAAGTTTCCTAGGGTGCGCATGAGTGAGGTCAAAATGCGCCGGAAGGACCCATGACTGGGAGCAATTTTAGGATGGGTGACCTCCTGGGAAGTTTCCAAGGGTGCGCATGAGTGAGGTCAAAATGCGCCGGAAGGACCTGTGTTGGTCTATAAGGTCAGCCCACAGCCTGGCAAGCTGCCATAGGTGACTACTTCTGGCTCAGGCGATGAGCCGGGGTGTTACAGTAACACTACGGAATTTGGAAAGTGGTTTATGGAGTTGGTTTGTCGCACATTGGGAAACTAAAGCTATATGATTAGTTTATAATAGATTCTTCTTATCATACTAACAACAAGGCATTCACCTTTTAGAGTCCACGAGAGGATTTACGGGTCTAAGGGGTGACTTCCCATCTTATTGAGTTGTGTTGCGACGTATGATGGATCGGGCTCTTACAGTAGTAGTGTACGCTAATCTTTTAAGCTCCTTGATGGAAATGTAAGAGAAAGTTTAAACTTTGAATTAAAATTATTATTATGCAGAACAATCTGCCAATTAAGTAGTGTGATTTTGTCAAAAGCCCAGGCTCAGTGGGTGTATGGATCGGGATCCATGATAAGATTTCTTGTGTTTTGTACTTGGTGTTACTAGAATTTGTTTGTTGTTTGATTTTGTGGATTAGTATAATATTTGGATCTTCGAATTTGTGATTTATTTTTCTTGTTAGTATGATTGAGAAATACTACTTTATCTAAATTTTTTCCAATTGTTTATGTGATTTTTCTTGTTAGAAGTTTTGCACATTGCCAAGGCTATAAAAAGTTGGTAACTTGAGGAGGGGGTATGATGGGCTGAGACATTAGCTCAAGCAAAATGTTGCATACATACAGTGAACCTGGTGAAACCTAATTTTTTGATGCCCTTGAAGACATTGATGTGCTTTTACATTCGGGTTCCGATGTTGATGAAGGTAATTATGTCTCTAGTAGTACTCAAATTTGATGTTTGGATAGAGAACCCAGAAAGTTATGAAGCTCGTCGTAGTAAATTCTTTAATAGGTTGGGGGTGGAATTGAACAAGAAATCCGGTGATGATTCTGAAGAAAGTAGTGATTTAGGAAGGAGCGAAGGGAGGGTTGATAATGAATGTAAAGCTGGGCCTAAAAGGTCGGGGTTTGGGTATGAATGTTTATCTAGTAAGTCTTCTATGTCACGTTTGTCTGGCGATGATTTGAGTTCTTTTGGAAATTCGAGTCTAAGAGCGCATTTTGCCGGGAGTGTAGAGAATATAGATGGATGAATGGAGCGCAATGTGGGTTTTTAGAGCAAATAATATGTTTCTAATGACTCTGATGATGCTCAACGGCCTGAGCGCAGCTCCAGTTTATCTTCCTTCATTGGAGAATTCTCACTCGTCAAAACAAGGATAAGAACTGTTCCTTGGGACCAACAAAGAGGGTGAAGAAATGGTGGGCTGAGTAGATTGTGGAATTTTACTTGTGTCGCAGAAAAAGAAGAGGAATCATGTAGAATTGGTTCATCTATGCATGCGATGAAAAGTCTGGGAAGCAGTCTAAGGAACCTTCGGCTCTTTACAATTGTCAAACCATCCAAACTCACAAAGAAGCAATCCTGACAACGAAATTCACTCCTTATGGGCAATTCCTGGCTAGTGCCAATGAACACAGAATTGTGCGTGTGTGGCAAGTGATGGAGGATGATAGGTCAAACGAGACAGACATCCCTGATCACAATGTATTAGCTCTTAGAATTGAAGCCAATCGGCACCGACAAAGAAAAGAACGCAATCTAAGGAAAAACAATTCACTCTGCTTGTATGGCCCTTCTTCCAAAGGTGTTCTTGTACTGGAGAAGCCGTTACAAGAATTTCAAGGGCACAATAACGAAATTTTGGATGTTTCATGGTCTCGGAGCAATGTAAGTCAATGGAAATTTAGTACTTCAACTTTTTTATATGTCTTGGAACAAGTCTAAATTTATGTCTTTCCTTGCAATGCAGTATCTCTTGTCATCATCGGTAGATAAAATTGTGTGGTTGTGGCGAGTAGGGAACATCCATTGCCTCCAAGTCTTTCCTTTTTCGACACCTGTTCTGAATGCTTGCAATTCATTTACTTATCATCTTTGCCTTTTTTTAATTGTGACGTAGTGGCATGTGTTGAGTTTAATCCAAAGGATGAAAACTATTTCGTTAGTGGATCAGTATATGGGAAAGTTCGAGTATGGGAAATTTCTCTTCGCAAAGTTGTATATTAGACTGAGATTAAAGATATTGTCACTGCTGTCTGCTATCGCTCTGATGGTTAGGTATGTCACCAAAATTACAAGCTTAACTGAGTATTTGAAACTGGATTTCGCCTCATATCTAAAATAAGTTTTAGTGAAAGTAACGCTCTGTTTCTTCTCCACGGGGGTATCATTGGGTCCATCACAGAAAATTGCCGATTCTATACTATATTAGGTACTAAATTTTGCTAGACATCTCACTTGTTGTCATAAATTCAAGTTTAGCTTATTAAGGCTGGGTTCCTACCCCACAGCCACCACAATCTCGAACCGATGCGAGTTAGAGTACCATAAACAACCCCTAATGACTCAGAGTGTGCACACCCCTCTCTAGAGGGCCATTAGGATGCGAAACCTCTAGGAGGAATCCAATTAGGAAGCCGGTAGCTAACCGACCACAGACTCCATTTATACAAAGGTACAGAGGTGACCGACCCAAGCCGTGTCACCTTACTCTAGGTGGTAACCAACAACATCATCTTCAATCACAATCATTAGCATTAGTGTACACTTTCACGCGCAAATCATATCTTAAAATCATTATTACAAATATTAAACATAAGAATCCATATTATCGAGGCAAGAGAAGCAACAACGCACACTCGGCCGAGGAAAGGCCGAGTGGCCGAGAAGGGCCGAGAGGCCGAGCCGGTTGTGCCACGGAAGCCGAGAGGCCGAGAAGGGTGAAAGCCGAAAGGCTATTGCTGCAAGGTTAATTTCAACGAGATTGATATAGAAACAATAAGACAAAGGTAAAAATAATCTGTGAACAATGGTCATCAAAACAAGATTAGATTCCAAGAAAGATAGTTTGGAAGGGTTGGATTTCGCGGTTGGGATTGTAACCAACGTTCTTACCTTACTAGCAAGATCACAAGATCAACTCTAGACTTTAAAACGGTACTTCCTTGAACACACAACCTAGAAACCAACAACAAACCACTAATTACCAACCAACACACTTCTAGCACAAACAAGGTCTCTCTATATTCAAATTTCTATACTCAAACGATCTCCAAACGATACCAAATTTGCACAGCACCTTACCAATCATACCAACAACATAATCCCATTATTAACCATCAAAACATCGATAATAATACTCAAATTAAGACAAGATCAGATCTGGACAGAATGTCTTTCTCACCCTAAAAACATTTTAGAACATCCCCAAACTAAAACCACATGCTTAACACATCATAACCATCAATCCCTCCAAATTCTACACAATTCCAATCATAAAATCATCATCAATTCATTATAATGTCAATCATAAGAACCCTAATCACAACCTTAATATTTCATGCATCAAAACACAACTAATTATAACTACAAACCCAACAATAGTTAATCATCACCAAATTCATGCTTTAAGTTCAATTAACATGAATAGTAGAAAAGCCCTAATCTAAAAACTATAAGAAAGGGGTTTAAAACTTACAACTCTTGGTTATAGAACCAAGAGAGAGGCAAAGAGGTGCGGTGGTGGCGCTAGGGTGGTCGGCGGCGGAGTGCGGCGGCCTCGGGATGCGTGTGCCGCGTCTCCTCTTCTTCTCTCTTCTCTTCCCTTTTTCTTTTCTCTTTCTCGTGCTCTCCTCTTCTCCTGCTTCTCTCTGGCGACGGGAATAAGTGAAAGAAGAATCGGAAATTACAGAATCACATGAATCAAAATATCAATCACATCACACAAATAATCGAAGGTAAAGCGCGCGGGGTTCTCACCCCCTTAAAACGAAGATTCGTCCCAAACCGAAGTACCTTATGCAAACAAATGAGTTTGTCTAAGCAAACATACTACGTGCTCCGTAAGTCTAAGTAGAGTTTGTCACGTCTTCCACTTGTCGCTTATCCCAACATCGACAAATTTCTAGCGTTATAGGATTCCTTTAGTTGTGTCCTCCTTTGTGTCAAAATTCGTTCACCATGTCATGTCGTTCTAGGGTCATAGTGAGGAAACCATAACTTGGTAAGAGGCCACTTTGGACACCTCTCTTAGATCAATTAAAGAATATTAAAGAAACCTAAAACACGAGTGCCAAGATTACGATTTTTACACCGTATACATGAGTTTAAAATTAATAAGTGTCATGAATTACGTCAAAAAAATTAGCCTCCAAATAAGATGAGATTGCAATTACGCTACTTCAATGCTTGTGGAGTAAGAAGATCAGATCAACGAGGGCCTAAAATTCGTGTGCCCCAAATTCAGTAGCCAATGCCATCGAAATGCCAATAAAAGAAGAAAATCATTCCTACGTAATCCCAGTATTCCACGTGGGAGAAAGCTCACTTCTTATCGCCATTCAAATGCTAGTAGAAAAAAAACTCACGCATGATCGACCTTGGTAGGTCAGAGTTCACCCAACTTTAAGCATACACGGTGATCAAATTCCAATTATTTGGTACGATATACATCACCATATTTGGAATACCCTATGACAATAAAAGGGCACACCAAATATCGAACCTCCAATACCGATTAAATACCTTCATACAACGAGTTTGCACCCAAACTTAGTGATTATCACTCCTAGTGAGTCTAGCTAGTAATAACGATGTTCTTAGTTTTAGAGTCAAGGGACGTTTATGCCCTTCTAATAATGAGACTATGATTTCCATTTATCCTCTCTCTTGATTTGCCTATTTCGCACACTTTCAAATGATATTGCAATGATAAAAATTTACCAATAGAATTAATACTGCAATGAAAAACAAGAAAAAAGGACTTCACGAAAAAATTCACATTGGACTAAGTAAAGAAATAAAAGGATTAATCGTCCTTTTCAGCCTCATCAAAGACGTCTTTTATCTATACGATTCGTCTCCATTCAATCAATAGAAAAGAAGAGAACTCACATTGCAAGTTCAATAGAACCAACAACAAGTCAACAAGTAGAGTGTGATTTAATTTTTGTAACGAGAATCCTCTAGAATTTTATAATTCGAAAAAAATTCAGAGGCAAAAAAAGTTTTCCTTTACCTATTCCAAGTCTAATGTAGGATACCCACTCCCTACTAGTCACTCGACCATTTTTCGATCAATCGATAAGTTTTCCAAGCATTCCTTGAGAGACTCATTTGACAGATTCAAACTATTCACAAGTTTTATGATCCAAAATTTGGCCATCCTGTTTCATAATTCTCACCCCACAAATACGACCTAAGCATGTCATATTTTAACATGGCAGGAAATTTTCAAGATCCACCTTATATAAGCATTCCACTTTTCAATGCTCTCAAATTCACGATTTCGGTAACATGAAAATAGGACGCCTGTTTTTTTAAACTTTTTTCAGGCAAATTAGTCATGGCGCCTGAAAGAGGCACACATTTGTGAGCACCCTAAAGAGACGCATTTTTGCAATTCTTCTACGTTATTAAACATCATTGTTGCCAACCCAGAAATCAATCGTGGTTCACAATTCTTGTAGCTTATCATTTTATTAGCTATTTTCAATCAAACCATGAGAATTTGAGAAACCTTTTTTCGGCTACGTTATGGTTGCACCATCCCAATCAAGCGCATGTCATAATTTTTACTAGCCATATTGTCAACAATTTTGACTCCAAGAACCTTTTCAAGTAGCCATGTCCGTAACCCATAGAGTTAGACTTGGAAGTTTGAACCTCTACTCTTATCAATTAACCTTGACTCACATTTTATCACACTCTAATCACAATCTCTACGATCAAGGAACCATATCCTTCCAATGCCCAATGCCTTTCACCTAAGTGCCACAATTCACAAGCCATGTTAAACCAATATGACCAGCATCTAGGCCTTATCATGTATATCCATATAACTTCCCAAATGTTCACAAGCCAAAATTCAAGCACCTTCAAGCCTTTTCACTTCACAAAACCTTCTTTCAAAACCCTGCCTACCCTTACCTAGGGTACTCATTGCAAGAATTGAGTCATAATCTACTTTGTTGTACATTGTTCATAGTTCCACGGTTGTGAGTTCGAATCTGAGTCATTTGATACATTCTATCTGAAACAAATGAAAATCAAATATGGAGATATAGATCAAATGTACCTCTAAATGATGTCATGTGTTCCGTACAAGGGGTCCTAATTTTCAAAAATACTCATTACAAGACTTGGGGGCTTCTCTTTTCAATTTACAAGTCATTATTCAAAGACGATATTCTTTTAAGATGAACTAAAAATGCCGGTCCCAAGACATAACTCTACATACAAGGCAAATCGCGGATCCACTAGTCCTCTGAGCGCCAAGTATGCAAGAGAATATCATTGGCCCATCAATTAGTCAAAGTGATCACTAATGTCGAACACTCATTAGCCATTGCATGCATTCTACGTACAAGTAAAAATTTTCGATCATACTAAATGTGTGTACGTATCATAGGGTGTTTGCTAATTCCCTCGAAGCAAGAACAAATGTCAGACACTCTCTATCATTTCCACCCCTTGCGTGTAAAGTCTTTACACGAATAGCGAGATCATGCACACGGACGCCGAACACTCTTTGGCTCTGCAAGTTTTACTCGTCTTTTCGACACTATTGACTTCTTTCGGTCCAATTCACAATGAAGTCCTACATTGCTACATAAGAAAAAAAATTGAAATTAAAAGGTAAATGAGTTCATTGCAATTAAAATTGGCAAACGCAGCTCTTAGTCTTGCTTATCTTTCGAAGCTTACTCGTTAGGCATTTCTTGATCCAAAGACAGAGGGTCGTTCAGTTCACATGCAATCAATTTTCAACTAGACTCTTGAACATCAATGTAGCTACGCTCATGCTAGTGGGTCAATTGGCAATCAACTTAAGCCCTCCGCGATTCAAGGCCTTCTTTGGTACCATCAAGTGAAGCAATGTCCTTCGAAACCAATTCGGTAGGCCTTTCACCTTTGTCGTAAGCAACTTCGAGACACCACTTCACTTGAAACTTTGAGTTACTTATAGAGTATATGTGGTGAAACAAATTAACCATATAAGGGAACTAAGAGCCGTCACCACAAAGTCGACATCCAGTGTACTGCAATATACAACTTCTTCTCCAAAGTCAAAACATTGTTACACTTAGAGTTATGTCTCTTCGATTCAGTTCCTCAAGAATCGCCGAGAGTACACACATCCTTAGTGCACTGCATTTTCATCTTCCTTAGGGCACGTCTGCCTGGGCATCTCACAGTGGCCCCCTAAGTTTAGTTCCTCTAGAATCACCAAGTCTTTTTCTTAGGGGGTAGAGCCCACATCTTTAGTGCACCACATTTTGTCCTCCTATCTTGAGCGGTCTTTTCCATCTTCCCTAGGACACGTACGTACTGACTTGTTTGTCCTTGAGTGTTTTGCTTGCATGTTTTTACATGGTTATCTATCTATCGATTTATTGCCATTTTACATGAGCCGTTATATCATACAATTGAAAGGCACGACAAGCAAAAAGCGTGCTCATTTCAAGCAAAAACAATGTACGTCCGTCATATATGCAACCACCATTGAGAGCAATCCTCGAAATGGAAATTTGCATCCCCACAAGTAACATGCGCTTGTGAAGTTTAAAAGAAAAGGCAAACTACAACCCGAAATCTGATCCTTCCACTCAGGGGCTAGCAATGCTTTGATCTCATATAATTTACAATTATGACATTGGTACTGGAATTGCAAAATTAAGCTCACCAGTTCCAATACTATATAATCAAGCTCAGCAACCATCAATCTTTATAAATCAAATTCAGCAGTCGCCAGACTATAAAATCAACCTCAGCAGTCGACGGACTATAAACGGCAACAACTACTTCTGGATGACAACTGCGCCCATCCAGATTACACAAGTTATCCAAATGCACGATGAATGTCTTGAATGACTACTTCGCCCATTCAAGGTATCAATCTAAAACACTTACATTTTGATCGCATGCTGCACCCGATTGAAATGGCTACGGTTAAATCTATTGCAATTCTATGTGGCTTAGAGTAATGTTCTTTGTCATGATTTTGTTGCAAATGATTTTTCAAACCTTTGACTTTCGTCTACTCAGAGACTCAGTCAAAGCGGGGGCTTCTGTAGACACCCTACATTTGCACCCATTTTAGCGCCCGTTGATGAAAACGGACAGTGGACACGCGTTGAACGGTATCGTTTGCCAATGAGTTTGATAGATTAGTTTAGACCCGAATTACCACGTTTAGCCAAAAATAGCGTTTTTACCGATAGTGTGGGTTAAGCGTCTAGTTTGGGCCTATGTAAGATTGGCATTGATTGGGCTTATACTTGTATAATATTCTTTATTTAGCTTGGGCCAAACCCCCGTTATTCATGTTTCTTACTTACTTAGCCCGTTGGTGCCAGTCACCTATTGGCATTAGACTTTGCTTCGAGATAGAATTCTCGTTCACCTACTGATTGTCGGCCAAGATATCCAGAACCTTCCATAAGGTTTCCTAATGCCATCTTGTCACTAGCATTCACAGACACCTCGTACTAAAACTCTTAGAAACTCCTTTGATTGGTTCGAACATGTCACCCAAGAGAGTTCTAATGCTACTAGAATGCAAGACCCTTCTAGTATAAATAGAGCCTCTGAATCTCTTATCTTCTTCATGCACAGAAGAGACATAACGCACAAAACCACAAATACAAACCTTATCTGATTAGTGTGTAAAAGTAGTCGAGACACCCATGAACAAGCACATGAGTCTCGAATAATATTTTCACACATATTTGTGCATCCTAGCTACAAACTCTGACCTACATCTTCAACAACGAAGGTTGGGAAAAGAGCACCATACCTATATCATCATACTCAAACACACAAACACAAACACGTACACACATACACCTAACCTACGACGTCCAACGACCATGGACTTTCAAATCAATACAAGACAACTAGGCTACGTGGGATACAAGGGTCAAGACTATACCTTGAATTCATTGGCAAACGACACTGAGATCTGCGATACAACAACACAAGAACGTCCACCTGAGGGTCCCAATATATTTATCATAACGGTTTTCAAGTCTATGTGTTTTTTAATTGCCGTGATTATTTGTTCCGAATAGCGAGGTTAGTGTGTTGATTTATGCGTGTCGCAAATTTCATAATATATGAGCAAGTCGTAGCAAATTATATATGCATGCACGTTAAGAACCTAGTTTTTATTAATCCAATACATGAGCATGATTCCTATAAGTTACGTGGCTACTCCTTGATAAGTTTTCATCATGATTCATATTTCTTATACTATTAATCAATTGGCATATGTCTTTGCATGCATGACGTTGGCATATTTAATTATCTGTGTATGACAAGTTTGTGATTGCAATGTCTTTGCATATTTATTTATCGTTTTGCATGCTAATTGTACGTGCTTTCGTCCTTAATTACAACTTTTATATTTAATTCGGATCAATTAGTAGAGACCATCAACTCGATGGGCGAGTTGGGGGCCTAACACCTTCATAACTCGTAACCTTGCATCGAACCCCCAGTCTAGGTTCGTGGGGTACCTATAAAAAATCCCGCTGGCGACTCCGTATAATTCACACCTCTTTTTGGGAGAGCGGATCGGCAACCCCCCGGTACGACATCTCACACTTGGTAGCTGTTGTTGTAGGAAAAGTCGACTAAATCCGGCGTGTCCTCCCATCCACCTTGGTATTGTAAGGCACAAGCTCTCAACATGTTTTCCAAGACCTGGTTTGTCCGCTCCGTTTGACCCTGTCGCTGGGTGGAACACAGTACTCATAAGAAGTTTTGTACCTAAAGGTTCTTGCAACTTCTTCCAGAATCGAGAGACAAAACGCGCATCACGATCAGACACAATCTCCTTTGGAGTACCGTGGAGTTTCAACACATTGTGTATGTAGGCATCAGCCAACTGTTTCTTCTTCCATGTGTCCTTCATGGGTATAAAGTATGCGCATTTCGTCAATCTGTCCACTATTACCCAAATCATATTGTTGCCTTTAGGCGTTCTAGGTAATCCAGCAATGAAATCCATGGATATGGAACTCCATTTCCACTCCGGCACTGGTAAGGGTTGTAGTTTGCCTTGAGGTCTCTTGTGTTCACTCTTAACCTTTTGGCAAACTAAACACCTAGAAACAAAGTTAGCCACTTCCTTATTCATTCCTGACCACCAAAACACCATCCTCAAATCTTGGTACATCTTATCTCCACCTGGGTGTACCGAGTATCTGCTGGCATGAGCTTCTGTCAAAATTTTGTCTCTCAATGTTCCATTATTAGGTACACAGATCTTGTCTTGGAATCGAATTACTCCATTTTCACCTCTTTTGAACAGTTCAAGCTCCTTTGCCATCTTGTCTGTTATTACTTTGTCTGTCTCCTGTAATCCTTTGATCTCCCCAAATAAGCCATTCTCAACCACGGTTGTTCCAGGTGTTACTCCTGGTTCTGTTAACTGAACTCCAAAGTTGAGAAATTCGTTCCTTAGTTTCTCTCTTTGAACCATCAATTGCACTGTATGTAGAGACTTCCTGCTCAGTGCATCAGCTACAACACTGGCTTTTCCTTCATGGTACTGTATCTCCATGTCGTAATCCTTGATCAACTCCAACCACCTCCTTTGTCGCGTATTTAGCTCCTTCTGGGTGAATATGTACTTCAAACTCTTATGGTCGGAAAAGATTTTGAAAGTTACTCCGAACAAATAGTGTCTCCACAACTTCAATGCGAAAATTACAGCTGCTAGCTCCAAATCATGGGTCGGATAGTTTTCCTCATAACTTTTGAGTTGCCTAGACGCATAGGCGATTACTCACCTGTTCTGCATTAGGACATATCCCAAACCATTCTTTGAAGCGTCAGTGTACACCTCATATCGTATGTTTTCATCAGGTAGTGCTAACACTGGAGCTGTGGTTAACCGATCCTTTAGAGTCTGAAAGGCTTTCTCACAACTCTCATCCCATTTATACTTTGTGGTTTTCTTCATCAAAGTCGTCACTGGTTTAGCAATCTTTGAGAAATCCTTCACAAATCTCCTGTAACATCCTACAAGTCCCAAAAGGCTCCTAATCTCAGACACATTCTTAGGGGCCGGCCAGTCGTTGACCGCCTTGATCTTAGCTGGATCCACTGCAACTCCGTCCTTAGATATCACATGTCCCAAAAATGCTACCTTATCCAGCCAAAATTCAGAACTTACCATAAAGTTTATTTTCTCGCAAGATTTCCAAAACTTTCCTCAAATGTTCCTTATGCTCCTCCTCGTTCTTGGAGTAAATCAAAATATCATCAATAAACACGACCACAAACTTATCCAAGTAGGGTCGAAAGGTACGATTCATGAGGTCCATGAATACTGTTGGTGCATTGGTTAACCCAAAGGGCATTACTGTGAACTCATAGTGCCATATCTAGTTGAAAATGCAGTCTTTGGTACATCCTCGTCAGCCACTTTCAATTGATAGTACCTAGAGCTCAAATCAATCTTTGAGAACACACTTGCACCCTTTAGTTGATAAAATAAATTGTCAATTCTGGGTAAGGGGTATCTGTTCTTGATAGTCACATTATTTAGTTCCCTGTAATCGATACACAGTCTCATCGATCCATCCTTCTTTCTTACAAACAAGACAGGTACTCCCCAGGGTGAAACACTTGGCCGTACATAGCCCTTTTCCACCAGTTCGTCAAGCTGTTTCTTCAGTTCCTGCATTTCTACCGGTGCCATTCGGTAAGGTGACTTAGCAATAGGGCCTGTTCCTGGTACCAACTCAATCTTGAATTCCACCTCTCTCTTCGGAGGCATCCCTGGAATCTCCTCAGGAAAGACATCAGGATACTCGCTTACTACCTCGACATCTCCTAGTTCAGGATATTCCACGCGGGTATCTCGTACATGACATAAGAATAGGGGCTCACCCTTAGTTATTTGTTTCTTCAAATTCATGGCGGACACCAGTTTTATCCTTGGTCGCTTAGGGAGTACGCGATAGGTAACATGAGCATTCTTCTGTCCTCGAAGAGAAATTTTTCCTATCCAACAATCTATTCTTGCCTTGTATCGACCCATCCATCCATTCCCAATATCACATCAAAATTTGTTAGGGGAAAAACTATCAAGTCCGATTTAAACTCATGACCACAAATCACCACATGCACATCTTTAAACTGCATATAACATTAGACCCATTAGGCATTGAAAACTCAAAATCCACTGCTGGACTATCATTAAGTCCACATTTCTCCACAATCTTATCTGCAATAAACGAGTGGGACGCACCACTATCAAACAAAACATTTGCAATTACTGAGTTAACAAGAAATTTACCCGAGACGACATCGGTGTTTTCAGCTTCCTCGGCATTCATAACATACAGCTGCCCTGTAGCTTTCTTAGCTGTGGTGGCCACACTGACTGATCCTGCTAGCTTAGCTGGTGGTGCGGAGGCAGTTCCCTTAGTTGGTGCTGGGTTTCTGTAGGCGTTATTTGAACCAGCATAACCACTTGGAGCTCTGAAGTTTTGAAACTTGTTCGGGACCACAGACCCTCCTGCAGGCACTGCCGGCGGGTTCCCTCGCATTTTAGAGTAGCATTCCGTGACCTTGTGTCCCGGTTTACCACAATGGAAGCAAGTGATCCTTTCTCCTGTGCAGGTCCTTCGTGCATGGTATTGCTGACATCTCCTACACGGACCATTCTGGGTTGTACCCGAACTCTGAGCTCTATTTGCAGGGAAATTCTTAAATCCTGTGTTTCCAGTCCCAGTTGACTGCGCCTTTCCCTTGAAGTTCCCAAAATTTCCTTTCTTGGGAGGGTTGTTCATCAGATCAAGAGGGTTCTCCTTTCTCTTCCCTCCAATTTCCGCACTCATTGTTTCTATATTCTGCTCTACCGTTGTGGCCTTTTCATAAACTTTCTTCACAGTGTGGAACCGTTCGGAGACGAACCATCCTTTAATGCTCCAAAGTAGTTTCTTTCTGAAGCTATTGGCTCTGGCAGATTCAGTTGGGGTCACGCTCTCAGCAAACCTGTTCAAGTCCTCGAACTTGACATAAATTCCTTAACAGACATTCCCTCAGTCTGCTGTAAAGCCTCAAATTCAGCTACTTTCTGTTCTTTCAGATGCTCCGGGAAGAACTCTGTTTCAATAAGATGTTTGAAAACTGCCCAATCCATGTAATGTTCCACCACGGTTCCATCAGCTAGGTTCTCCTGTATTGGTTTGAAGAATGCGTCCTGAATCTTCATCCACCAGCGTCCAGCTACCTCTTTAAGGAATAACACAACAACCTTAACCTTGCAATTATTGGGGCAGCCAACTGTTAAGAAGATCCTCTCCATATCTTCCAACCAGTCCAAAAGCACACTGGGTTCTCCTTTCCCAGTGAAATTGTTAGGCCTCTTCTTCTGTACGGCATCTGACATCTTTGCCAACAACATTTAATGCATCGTTTCCTGCATTATTATTATTATTCACTTGACCGTTTCCCCCGTTGTTGGCCATCTGAGCCATAGCTTGAGTCATTGTATCCTGGTTTTGTACCAATTGAGCCAGAATAGCTGTCAAATCAGGAACGTTGTTTTGCACCATTGTCTATAAGGCATCAACATTCGAATAAGATGTAACCACTTCAATCAATTCCCAAATCATTTTATACATTTATAATCATAAATCAAGATATATCAATCAATAATCAAACGCATAAACGCAAAATCAGTAAATCATGTAAAGAATTCATTCTAGAATTATATATACATGATAATCATTATTCAGCTACTCGTCTCGTGCGAGTTCATCTTTTCAGAACTTTTCGATTTTTTTTTTTTTCGGAACACGACCCGTGTTCACTATAGCACGAATCATGCCCACATCAGAAGCAAATGGCCGAGTCAGAATTTCAATCACAACGTCAAACACAAGCAATAGACCTCAAATAGCACTTTAAAACACATCGACCTTTATTAATTAAGCATACTTCATAGTAGTATTGGGGTATAGTCCCCTCTTATGACTCATGCAACACATACTTGTCTATAGGTTCACATTACACATTATTTGACGTAAAAAAAAAATGCAATAATAATAATATCCTAGCATATAGTCCCCCAATATTTCCGGGTTGTGATTTCAAGCATTTCTTTCATGGCTTCCTACTTCATTCGATCCTTCACTGATGTGGCGTAGTGGTAGTGTGTTAATCCGCAAGTTTTAGGGGTCTTGGGGTGTATTGGAGCATGGTTTTATCGTGATTCGTGGACCACATCATTCGGAGAAGTTTTGGAGCTTATACGTGGGTTTTACGAGGATTCTATGGCTCAAGACCCTTTTTGGTGAGCGTCGGATGATTTTAGAGAAACACACACCATCACCTCCAACTTCATTTGATCATAACTTTTTATCTAGATAATATTTTGTATAAATTCAAATTGGATAAGAAAGTTAGTGATCTTAGCTTTCCGATGATATATTATGAGCTCAAAATGAAGTTCGGAGGTGAGAGTTATGCCCGTTCGAAGATTGGCCTGCGCACAGTCCCTCGACTCGAGAATCACTTATCTCGACTCGATAAAGAAATATTTGTGTGGTTTTTGTACATATTTGTTTTTGTTGTTGTAATTTTTGTGTGTTTTTGTGTTGTTAAGTTTATGTTTGTATAGACTTTCACTTATGGTCTAGACCCATGTGATTTTTTCTTTCCATGTGTTTTTTGTACATATTTTTATTTTTATTTTTAATTTTTATTTTTAATTTTTTTTTCTTTTATTTTATTTATTTGTGATTTATGGATAATTACTACGTTCCTCAATTGAATGATGAACATTTTCATAAGTATTTTTCTCGACTAGACGAGATGTGTAACATTTGTCCTTTATTCTCCGATGGGGAAATAAACATGATTATTTTAGAGGGTATGAATTGTGAAACTCGTGAATTGGCTAAGTATATGAGTAATGGCAGACTCTATGATATGGATCTCTGTGAGATTTGGGATTTTTGGCGATTCATGGCATATCAATGTGCGCAGGATGAGGATTTAAAACTGCGTGAACTCTTACAAATAGCCATAGATCGATGCCAGAGTTGCAATAATGCAATGACAAAATTGAACAATGAGCCTCTCACTTCTTTTAAGACACAAAAGTCCCCTTTTGACATTGACATCAATTATTTCAAAATGCATGAAGTAGAGGAGTCTCAAGAAGTGGTTTTTGGTGTTCATGGGCACTCACAAAACTATGTAGATGATTCTTTGGTAATAGACACTGAAGTGAGTGTGCATGATTCTCCTTTGAGAGAGGATACTTTCTTGTATGATAATGATGATGATGATTGTGTGGATTCTAACGAGCTCTCTTCTTCTTTGATTATGCCTATATCGTCCATTGATCTTGAGACTGTCCCTTTGGAGGTTCTTGGTGGTCTCACCTTGACTCATACCTTAATTGATGATGATAAGCTTAATATTTCTTTGGACGAGAGATTAGAAGAGTCGAGAAGACTTGTTCTTTCAAAGGAGAATAGGAGTAGAGAGACAACAGATGAGCATTTTGAGACTTTCCTTCCTAAGGAAGAGTCTCTCATAACCCCTTCGACTAAATCCGTGCCCTTGATCCCTAAGCCCCCTTCGTTTAATTGTCATCATTCCTCTCTATTCCTTGGTCTAAGCTTGTCAAATCTAAAGCCTAAAGCTGATGACTTAGAAGACAATTATGAGCATAGAGGTCCGAAAAATCATTGTCTTCATGATTTTGCCTTTATTGTTTATGCATTGTTGTTTGCTAATGTTTTCTATTGTCACTCTTTTGAGATGTATTCCATATCATTCGACAAGCTTCTAAGAGCGTTGAATTGTTCCGCTCTTGATTTTTGGTGTGGGTAATTCTAGGGTGATTCCCTAGCATGAGTCGAGCCAACGACGTTAAACAAAGGCGCTACTTGGGAGGCAACCCAAGCTTATTGTTTTGTGTTGTTTGTTGATTTTTGGTGTGTTTTTAGCTCGTGACATTTGTCATACGATGGAGAAGTCAAGGTATACATTCTTCCCTTACACTTTCTACTCATCTCATTTCTAGCCGACTCACTCCATCACCATGTTTTATACCATCCCTCTTCATATTGACCCCTCCCGTTTGTTCCACATGTTTGTTTGTCCATAAACCATTGACATTTGGCCCGAAACTCACAAAATTTTCACAAAATGGCCTTCTACCGGTTTTTGGACAACTTTTGGTGTGGGGTCATCATGCTCCGACAAACACAAGAGGGAGATGGAAGTTTCGTAAGGTGATAGGAGGCGACATATTTTGAGGAAGACGAGAGTTGTGAGGTGAGAGAGTGACTCTTTTACCGGTCTTTTGACCATGAGCCATTTGCTCTGATTGTAATTGAGGGAAATGGAGCTATAACGAGGTATGTTTTCTTTTCCCTTAACTTTTCTCTCTCAATCTCGATTCTAACCTCTACTTCCCCACCCGTTTTACTAACTATTTCTATACCATCTCTCTTTGTGCCCCTCCGCGTTTGCTCCCCCCGTAATTCTTCTTCTACCCACCCCATTTTACCCCTTAAACCACTAAATAGCCTTGTTGTTTTATGTTGGTTAGGGTTGTTTTTTTTTTTTGGATGGTTGGTTGTTATAGGAGGAGGACGCGTTATCATTATTGTTCATGAGGGAGATGGAGTAGTGAGACGAGGGTGGACACTAATATTCGAGGAAGAATAGGGGAGTGAGATGGAGTGGGTGTCTCTTGACCCGAGAGCCCGTACTTCTTTGATTAGATGAGACGGTTTGTACTTCCATTAGTTCATTGTTGCCTATTTTCGTCGTTGTTGGTTTGTCATTGTGGGCAATGACGGGATTCAAGCATGGGGGAGACGCTTGGCATGATATTGTAATTCGGTTTGGCATTTGTCTCTTAGTTTGTAATATATGTGTGACGTTTTTTTTTTTCCGTTTGCAAAAAAAAAAAATGAAAAAAATGAGGTAATCCATGGCAGGCGACATAGGAAGAGGAATCGGGGCGTAACGGGTTAGGATCACTATGGGAGTTATAAGGAGGTTCGGTGTTAGGAATTGGTGGTCCTAGGTTAGAAATCCTCTTGCGTTTTGATGATAGGGGCGCCGGTGGATTGATAAGAGGTGAGTCGTGCTCGATAACTTCATTGTGAGCACGGCTTTGAGGGAGTCGTTGAGCCAAGCATGGGGGAAACGTTGTGTTAGTTCCCCCTAGCTTAGAGTGTGTGAGAAGGGAGGATAAGATGGTTAGAGTTGGGGTGTTGAGCATTTCATCCACTCTAATTCTAACTAGCACCTTTTTAGTGTTTTGATGTCTTGCGATTCTTTGTTTTGGAGGAGTTGATGGTTGTGATTCACCTCGTGCTACAAGAGAGACCAAGGTGACAAGTGTGGAGGATTGGATAACTCGAGGACGAGTAATGGTCTAAGCATGGGGGAGTTTGATGTGGCGTAGTGGTAGTGTGTTAATCCGCATGTTTTAGGCGTCTTGGGGTGTATTGGAGCATGGTTTTATCGTGATTCGTGGACCACATCATTTGGAGTAGTTTTGGAGCTTATACGTGGGTTTTACAAGGATTCTATGGCTCAAGACCCTTTTTGGTGAGCGTCGGATGATTTTAGAGAAACACACACCATCACCTCCAACTTCATTTGATCATAACCTTTTATCCAGATAATATTTTGTAGAAATTCCAATTGGAAAAGAAATTTCGTGATCTTAGCTTTCCGATGATATATTATGAGCTCAAAATGAAGTTCGGAGGTGAGAGTTATGCCCGTTCGAAGATTAGCCTGCGCACAGTCCCTCGATTCGAGAATCACTTATCTCGGCTCGAGAGTTTCTTCCCTCGAGTCGAGGAGATTTGACAGAACGGATGTTTAGAAGGACATGATTCTCGACTGGAGAGTGAGTGACCTCGAGTCGAGAAGTTCCTCGCTCGACTCGAGGATTTCTCTCCTCGAGTCGAGGAAGCTAGATTCCGGGAAGTTTCCCATGGGCTTTTCACGGTTTCTTTTTGCTTAAGAAATATCTAATTCGTCTTTTAGTGTCTTTGGTACTTATCCTTAGTAAAAGGGGCATGTAACCCCTCCTTAGGAATGATGACCATTATCACTTTTGATATTATTTTTGCATCTAGTTTTCATTTTAGAGAGAGAAGCTCAAGGAGAATTAGTATTTTCATTAAGAATTTATTCTCAAATATTATTGTAATAATTAGTATGGAAGGCTAATCACTTTCTAGACTCTTGGTGTAATCAAATTCTCTCACCCTATGTATTAGTAAGATTTTCTTCTCTCTATTTTGCCTTTAATTTCATAGTAATTAATTCCTTGTTTTTCAATTGCTTGATTTATCCTTGTTTTATCTAGTTGGTTAATTGGATTGAATTGGGTACTTCATATGCTTGGTTTTTAATTGATGGTTATTGATTATTGACCCTAAAGGAAGCAATTTTCACATGTTTAGTGTATGGTTATGACTAACTTGTGATTTGGGAATTAATTAGGCAACTAATAGATTAGATTTGATTAGTGTCGCGATTGCGGCTAATTACATAATAATTTGGGTTGTTGTTAATCTTTTATTAATCCATGCTCTTTATGCCTTTGGTTTTGAATTGTTTGAGTGGTCACTAGGCAGTTCAAGACTTAAAGGAGGGGAATTTGGTAGAGGTTGCTCAAATTCCCCACAAAAGAGGATTAATTGGTGAAAATCGAGATTATCTATGAATGGCATAATTAGAGAGAGGTAGAAATTACTATATTAGGGTGTTTGAATAGATTATCACTGAGGGTCGCCTTAGTAATCTTGATAAATCGTTTATTTCTCATTTAATCTTTCAAACCAAAAACCCCCCATTTAATTGCTTTATTTATTTCGTTTTAGTTTTTCCGCATAGAATTTGCATTTTAGACTTTCCCTCTTCCTGGTGGATACGATACCCACTTACCCTTGCTAATTTAGTAGGAATAGTGGTAATTTGACTAGATTTAACGACAATCTCGCTGTCATTCACCTTCCTGTTGAGCAGTCCCTTCACTAGAGGTTAGTGGCCTATGCTCGCTTCAGCCCTCATCCTTTGTCTCCCTCTTATTAGGTTCAGGGTTAGCTCTACGCAAGATAAATAGACGCACACCCTTACGAGCGGTACGCCTGAGTAAACCTCCTCCTCTAATAGACACAGGTGAGTCGGGTGGGGAAGGTATGTAGTAGCGTTTTCCAGGCTTTATGTTCTTGCTGGCAAGGTGAGTAGCCAAAACATTCCTCCTTCTTTCCTCAGCTTTATCCTTATAAACCTTATAGGGGTTTGGGTGAGGGTAGTTAGGGTGAATGGTGGCTTCCACCAAGTACTCAGGCAGTTTCTCCAAATCATCTACCATGTTCCTGTAAAGCAAGTCTTCGTATTTCAATATGGCCTTCAGCTCTTCCACTGTCAAAGGCTCTCCTGAATCAGTTATCAGATACTTCAAGTCTCCAAAATGGCATGTGAAGTAAGTCATTCTCTCAAGGCGCTTGTGCACATGATCCCTAATAGCGAGATTGTCGTTAAATCTAGTCAAATTACCACTAAATCAAGCTAACTAGCAAGGGTAAGTGGGTATCATATCCATGAGGAAGAGGGGAAGTCCTAATATGCGATTCTAGTGCGGAAAAATAAGAAATAAAAGAAATACGAACAATAAATGGGGGATTTTTGGTTTGAAAGTTGGATTAAAACGAAATAAACGAGATAACAAGTTAATTAAAGCGACTGTCGGTGATAATCTCTTCTAACACCCTAATATAGTAAGTTTTACCTCTCTCTAATATTACCAATTCATTAACAATCCCGGTTTTAACCAATTAATCCTCTTTTATGGGGAATTTGAGCAACCGCTACCAAATTCCCCTCCTTTTAGTCCTAATTTGTCTAGTGACCACTCAAACAAATCACAACCAAAGGCATGAAGAGCAAGGACTAATAAAAGATTGAGAACAACCCAAATTAGTATCTAATTAGCCGCAACCGCGACACTAATCAAATCTAATCTATTAGTTGCCTAATTAATTCCCCAATCACAAGTTAGTCATAACCATACACTAAACATGTGAAAGTTGCTTCCTTTTAGGCTAATAATCAATGACCATCAATTATCAATCAAGCATATGAAGTACCCAATTCAATCCAATCAACCAATTAGAGAAAATAAGGATATATCATGCATTAAAGAACAAGGAATTAATTATAATGAAATTAAAGGCAAAATAGAGAGAAAAATACTTACTAATACATAGGATGAAGAATTGATTACACCAAGAGTCTAGAAGGTAATAGCCTTCCATACTAATTATTACAAGAAGATTTGAGATGAAAAACATAATGAAAATATTAATTTTCCTTGAGCTTCTCTCTCTAAAATGAAAACTAGATAAGGTGATAATTACTAGGGAGGGGTTATATGCCCCTTTTATTAAAGATAAGTACAAAAACAGTAGAAAACAAAATAGATATTTAGGCACAAATAAACCGTCAAAAGTCTAAAGGAAGCTTCCCGGAAGCTCCCTTTCTCGACTCGAGGAGAGGGGTCCTCGAGTCGAGCGAAGAAATCCTCGACTCGAGGGACACCCTCCTCGAGTCGAGGATCTTGTCCTTCCCAGTACCCGTCCTGCTAATTCTCCTCGACTCGAGGGAGAAAATCCTCGAGTCGAGATTGTCGTTCTCGAGTCGGGAATAGTGATTCTCGAGTCGAGAAACTGTGCGCAGTGCAGTTTTCGAACGTGCATAACTCTCACCTCCGAACTTCATTTTGAGCTGATAATACATCATCGGAAAGCTAAGATCACGAACTTTCTTCTCCTATTAGAATTTCTACAAAATATTATTTGGATAAAAAGTTATGATCAAATGAAGTTGGAGGTGATGGTGTGTGGTTCTCTAAAATCATCTGACGCTCACCAAAAAGGGTCTTGAGCCATAGAATCCTCGTAAAACCCACGTATAAGCTCCAAAACTATTCCGAATGATGTGGTCCACGAATCACGATAAAACCATGCTCCAATACACCCCAAGACGGCTAAAACATGCGGATTATCACACTACTAATACGCCACATCAATCCCATCGTGCCTCATTCCCCAGGTTAATCATGACCACAAATATTATCACTTCTTCATTCAAAGCCCAGTTATAGGTTTCCTTGGCCACTCCAAGTTTAGTTACCACTCTGTCAACAAAATGTGCAACGGGTTCTCCCCATCCTATAGGTATGTAAACCAGCCTTGGATTCATAGCTATTGAATCAAACTTTGCCTCAATTGCTCGGTCTCCAATCACTCCATCAATCCCAAAAGCCCAAGCGAATCCAAGGGGGTCAGTAATCTTCTGTCAAATCATCAAGGTTAGAGATCCAAAAAGAAATCACTAAATCAAATGGTTAGGCACTAATTGATACATAACATTTAGCAATCAGCATGTGTATGAATGCACCTATCCCATTCCCAGTTTGAAAATCTCTTTAAAACAAGTTTTCAATTTTTTTTTTGTAGACTCGATGAATCAGAACTTGGCTCTGATACCAACTGTAACAACCCTAAAATTTACTCAATGAAATATATTGAATTGTCACGCTGCAATTGACTACCAAGTCAATTGCTAGGCTAGATATTTGACTACAATACTAAATAAAAATGAATTAGCGGAAGTCTTAAACAATTGTCGAGTTACAATTCTCAAAACTATACTCAAATTACACAATCCAAATGAAATCAAACTTAAATAATGTTTATAAAAATCCTCAGCATGCAGACGACTCTTCGACCAAGCATCCACATCATCAGGACCTGTCAACTACGCCATTGAGAATGACGTAGGCCCCAGAATATGGTAGGGAATGAACCAGAAGAAAGGACATCAGCATACAGGCTGAGTAAGAAACACAAAAGAATAAGAAGACAAAAGATACGCGCCTGAAGGCGCGTAGCTAAAAAATAACGGACAACCGTTACATCATCAAACTATTACATCAGTCAACATAGCGATACAAGATTCAACAATCATATTACGTTCATTTTATTAAGGCTGGGTTCCTACCCCACAACCACCACAATCTCGAACCGATGCGTGCTAGAGTACCATAAACAACCCCTAATGACTCATAGTGTGCACACCCCTCTCTAGAGGGCCAGTAGGATGCGAAGCCTCTAGGAGGAAGCCAATTAGGAAGCCGGTAGCTAACTGACCACAGACTCCCTTTATACAAAGGTAGAGAGGTGAGTCGGTGACTGACCCAAGCGGTGTCACCTTACTCTAGGTGGTAACCAACAGCATCATCTTCAATCACAATCATTAGCATTAGTGTACACTTTCACGCGCGCAAATCATATCTTAAAATCATTATTACAAATATTAAACATAAGAATCAATATTATCGAGACAAGAGAAGCACCAACGCACACTCGGCCGACGAAAGGCCGAGTGGCTGAGAAGGGCCGAGAGGCCGAGCCGGTTGTGCCACGGAAGCCGAGAGGCCGGGAAGGGTGAAAGCCGAAAGGCTATTGCTGCAAGGTTAATTTCAACGAGATTCATATAAAAACAATAAGACAAAGGTAAGAATAATCTGTGAACAATGGTCATCAAAACAAGATTAGATTCAAGGAAAGATAGTTTGGAAGGGTTGAATTTCGCGGTTGGGATTGTAACCAACGTTCTTACCTTAATAGCAAGATCGCAAGATCAACTCAAGACTTTAAAACGGTACTTCCTTGAACACACAACCTAGAAACCAACAACAAACCACTAATTACCAAACAACACACTTCTAGCACAAACAAGGCCTCTCTAGATTTAGATTTCTATACTCAAACGATCTCCAAACGATACCAAATTCGCACAGCACCTTACCAATCATACCTACAACATAATCCCATTATTAAATCATCAAAACATCGATAATAATACTCAAATTAAGACAAGATCAGATCTGGACAGAATGTCTTTCTCACCCTAAAAACATCTTAGAACATCCCCAAACTAAAACCACATGCTTAACACATCATAATCATCAATCCCTCCAAATTTTACACAATTCCAATCATAAAATCATCATCAATTCATTATAATTTCAATCATAAGAACCCTAATTCACAACCTGAATATTTCATGCATCGAAACACAACTAATTATAACTACAAACCCAACAATAGTTAATCATCACCAAATTCATGCTTAAAGTTCAATTAACATGAATAGTAGAAAAGCCCTAATCTGAAAACTATAAGAAAGGGGTTTAAAACTTACAACTCTTGGTTACAAAACCAAGAGAGAGGCAAAGAGGTGCGGTGGTGGCGCTAGGGTGGTCGGCGGCGGTGTGCGGCGGCGTGCGGCGGCCTCGGGATGCGTGCGCCGCGTCTTCTCTTCCCTTTTTCTTTTCTCTTTGTCGTGCTCTCATCTTCTCCTGCTTCTCTCTGGTGGCGGGAATAAGTGAGGGAAGGGTTTGATTTTTTCTTTTTATTTATAGTTTAGGGTACGGGTTTTAGAAAGACGGGTTTCGGTAAATTACTAATCGAATTACCTGATTCCCAAACTAACCCAATTAGGAAAGAAACTCTAATTCTCCAAAAATAGAATATAGAAACCTTAAAATGATTATTTCTCGGTAAACCTCAATAATTTAAAGTCTCAAAAACACGGGGTGTTACAATTCCACCCCGCAACTGATGGTCAGACGGAAAGGACAAATCAAACCTTGGAGGACATGTTGAGAGCATGTGCCCTATAGTACCAAGGAGGATGGGAGGACAAGTTGGACTTAATAGAGTTCTCCTACAACAACAGCTACCAAGCCTCGATAAAGATGGCTCCATACGAGGCTTTATATGGTAGGAAGTGTAGAACTCCAATCTGTTGGAACGACATAAGCGAAACAATGCTCTTGGGCCTAGACTACATCCAGGAGATGACTGCCCAGGTTAAACTGATTCTGGAAAGACTAAAGGCTGCACAGGACAGACAAAAGAGTTACGCTGACAAAACCCGTAGTCATATAGAGTTCAACGAAGGCGACATGGTGTTGCTACGAGTATCACCTACCAGGGGTGTAATGAGGTTTGGGAAGAAAGGGAAACTGAGCCCGAAATTCATTGGACCATACAAGGTGATCATAAGGATTGGAGAAGTCGCCTATGAGTTTGACCTACCTGCGAACCTCGAAAAGGTTCACAATGTGTTCCACGTTTTCTCAACTCCGACGTTACGTTAGTGATCAGTCTCATGTGTTGGTTCTTACCTTGCTCTTCCTCGTTGATTTTAGCATTCTTTATTTATGTTTTATGTGCGCTATGTCTCCGTTGCTTGATTGCGAATTGGTTCTTATCTCTTCATGTGCTCTGTCACAATTATTTCCGATTCTCATTCAAACCTTTGTCCATGCCTTGAGCATGTTTCCGTATACACTATCGTCTCAGAATCTGTTCTATCCTTGAGCTTGAACTTTTGAAGGATGAGTTAAAAGATTCGGGACGATTCTTTGTTTTAAAGGGGGAAGACTGTAACACCCCATATTTTTGGGTCATTTGAATTGTTTGATGTATCGAGAGAATTTAATTTTGAGGATATTAAATTCTATTTTTGGAAATTAGGGTATACCTCCCGTTTAGAGACACTTTTCTAATTGGGCAACTATTGGGCAAAATTACCAAAATACCCTTACTAAACCCTTCCTATTTTCTACAAAAAAATAAAATAAAAACCCAAACCCTTCCCCATCACTCCTCACGTCGACAAAAGAAGCAGAAGAAAAAAAAAAGAGAAAGAGAAAGACGTGAAAAAGAAGAGAAGAGAAAAGAGGAGAGGAGAAGAAGAAGGAGGGCCGCGTATCACCACCACCGCCTCTGTCAACCACCACCGCAGCCAGCCGCCGCCACCATCACCCTAGCCGATTCTCTCTCTTGATACTACATTTAAGAGTAGTATGTTCCTATACCCTCTTTCAAAATTTCTACTTAGGGCTTTCTTAATTTCATGTTAATTATAGTTTAAACATGATTGTGGTTGTGGAAGATGCTTTATTAGGTTATAAACATGCTTAATTGTGATTTTGATGGATGAATAATTAAGTGTGAAATTATGGCTTTTGAAATTAGCGTTCATATGTGTAAATTAGGGGTGATTTTATGGGTGGATTAATGTGTATTTTAGAGGAGATGCTTGCTTTGAGATGGGTAAATCATGGATTTAAATTGGGAACGTTTTATGGTGTATTGGTTTATGATTATGTATTCTGCCCACTTTTGATTTTTGCTTAACTTGGATGATTTTGATGTTGTTTTGGTAAGGTGTGGTGCGAATTTGGGGATGTTTGGAGGTTATTTGGCGGTTGATATGTGATGTTTAAGGGCTTATGGTAGAGCTGCCCCTATTTTGTGATTAAGTATTTTTAATCTTGTGTGGAAGTATGTGTGAGTATACCACATTATCAATTATTTGTGGTGCAAGTATCGATTAGTAGAGCGTTGAAGTAATTTGTTGTTTACCATTTGTGTTTACGGTGTGAGTTCGAGGAGTTTCCTTTCTAGCTTGATCACCCACACACTAACCGTAAGTAAGGTAAGAACATGATCGCAATTCCATCAACTAATAATCTCTTTGTTTGGCTCACTATTGCAAATGTCCTTCAAGCCTATGTCTAATTCATGCGCTCATTTTCTATTATCGTTTCATCACTCATGCCTACCTAATTTTATGAGCATGCTTCCGATTTCATTTGATACCTGTCGCCGGTCTGTTGACCTTCGGGGCAGCCCTCGGCTGCCTCGTGCCCGACCTCGGCCACTCGGCCCGTCGTCCGCATGCACCACTCGGCCTCTCGGTCGAGTGGCTCTTTGTGGTTTTGCTTTGACTCATTTTTGTTTCGTTTGTATATCAATTAAGATCGATTCAATTTGGATTATCAAATAATACACTTTCGAATAATCTATGTAAAACGGATGAAAGAAAATGAAATGTCACCACCTAGAGTACGATGGATTCGGCTCGACCGATCATCGATTGATATACCTCTGATCAAGGTACAGTAGGTCGGATTAGCTACCGACTTCCTAATAGTCTTCCTCCTAGATGGGAACTCGTCCTACCGGCCTATCTTGCGAGGGGTGTGCACACTCGGGATTGTTAGGGGCGATAATTACAACTCTAGCTCGAACTAAGTTCGTTAAGTGGGGCTTTGGGGTAGGACCCTGGCCGAAAAGTAAAAATATTATTGTGTACTCCCTCCGTTCGGCTATAAACTTCCTACTTTCTATTTAGGGGTGTTTATCTTTTAAACTTCCTACTTAGAATCTTTCCTTATTTGTACATATAAAGACCAAAACACCCTTACTTTTTTATTAAAAGTGCAAGTGGGACATACCACTATGTATAATTTTACATCAAGTGGACCCTAAAACCTATTCTTTATTATATTTTTCTTAAAAACTGTGTATCGGCCCTACGCGTTTTAAAGCCGAACGGAGGGAGTACTTTGAGCGGCGATGCTCATTCGTTATCAAACCGTGTATATATTGAGCGGCGATGCTCATTCGATATCTCGTTCTATTGTTGTTGATACTCTCTAATTATATCGCCAATCTGTTCTATTTAGCTACGTGCCTCAAGGCGCGTATCTTATTTGTTCTCCTTACGTTTAGTTTTCTTACTCAGCCTGTGCTGACGTTCTGTTTTCTGGTTTGTCCGTACCTTATTCTGGGGCCTATGTTATTCTTCGATGACATAGTTGATAGGATTTGATGACATGGATGCTTGCTTACGGAGTTGATCATGTTGGGGCTTTTCGAAAGACCTTATTTCATTTGATTGATGTATTTTGGATTTAAGTTTTGAAAATTCTAACTCGACAAATTTCAAGACTTCCGCTGTTTGATTTTCTCGTTGGTTTATTGTATTAAATTCTTAGCCTAGCAATTGACTCGATAGTCATTTGCGGCATAACAATTCTAATTTATTTCCAAGTTACTTTTAGCGAAATTTTAGGGTTGTTACAAAAAGTTAGATGGCAGTTTTAAGAGTTTCAGACTAGTCCCCTGCATCAGGATTTCACTAAAACTTAAACTGGTAATAAACCACATAATATTTTGATACAATTCCGAAACCATTGGTTAGTTGGGTCTCTTAGCTTTCCGAAATGGTATGGCACGGAAATAAGGGACTTCATTTGAGCCTTCTAAGAACCTCAACATTTTAAGTGCGCAAAAGTGAACTCAAGTGACATGCTCTCTTAGAGCGACATTTACCTTGATGTTGATCTTTTTTCATCTCTTTATAGTTTATCTTAATAGGTGAGGGAATGAGCTTCACAATTCACATGTTACATCACTACTTTAAGTCTTATATCTTGGAATGTCAAGGAAATGTCATACCCTTTTTAGAGACTTTTGCACTATTAATGTTTAACTTTCTCAAATCTTTGGAGCATTGTTGTTGGCAGAGCTTATAAATTTCTGAAATAGAGCTCAATTTCTGTGATACTGGCCATATCAGTCACATGGCGCTGTGATAATTTGAGGGTTTTCGTTAGTAAAACATGTTTATGTGGTTTTCAGTTATGCGGCAAAGAAGTTCTATTCTGGGAAATAATGCATCTTCTTTTGTGAAACTGTTAGAAAATATTTAAATATTAAAGTGGGGGTCTCCTTACGTTCATTGTCTTATGGACCACTAATGTAATACAAGGTAGTCAATTTAGTTGATAAGAATCAGGTGAACACATTATTTTGGTTGGCTTCTGCTTATCTGTTCTATTCTAGCTGATATAGTCATAGTAATCAAGCTAATCACTGATTACACATATTTTGCCTCCAGGCCCAGGAATGTACTATTTTCATTGTTGGTTCTAGCAACAACATTTTCTATTGTCTGGAAGGTACCTTGGTAAATCTCATTGTCCTAGATTCTGGTTTCTATAGTTTACGTGTGCACCAATTATTGACTGATGTAAGTTGTACTTGGCCAGGTTGGATCAAACTTGTCGCAAAGTGACCTACACAAATTCATTTTGGGTGAGGAGATAGTTTTAGCTTTCATTGCTCAAGCAAGTAAGCGATCTCTTTCTTGCTTTTTTCAGAACCAAGTGTTAAGCAGACATGTTGTGTCATGAAGAATGATGTAGTATCACTGTTCACTTCTAGGTTTGATGTTATTAGAGAGCCCCCAAAGGTCCCTCCCCAGTGCACCAAAGACAGTGGGACTTAGAACACGTTATCTCTATCTTTTTTTCCCCCTGCTAAAAAAAATAGTGATTTAAGGTGTCATGTACGTTGGGGTCATGAAGTGATTAACATTCAACTGATGCTATGTGATTTAAGTGAATTAAGGCGTCATGTACCTTTGAACACGAAATTGAGGAGACTCCACCGTGGCATGAGTACTTCGGCCATAGGCAACCTGTCACAAGGTACCGAGTCATTCAAACGTAATTTCAAGAAGAAAGTCTCTGATTTGTATTCTGTTAACAGAACCCTAGCTCAGATGTTAATGTTACATCCTTGTAGAATAATCCAACAAAACTAACAGCTACGTATGACGATTCCAGTTAGCCGACCCACATAGTTTTTACTAAGCTTTCGGTTGTTGTTGTCGTATTGTAATGTAGAATGCCACCACAGAGAAACCATAGGAAAGCAGCAGCTACTGATGAGCCCGTTACACGCAAATACGCTGGTAAAGGCTGAACAGGTGCTGGTGGAGGCAGGGACTGAGCTCCAGTCTGTTTGAATACCAGAGTAATGTTGGTCTTTTTGTAGACATGAGTACACTACTACAAAACGTACCATAGACGTCGGTTTTTTTTCATAATAGACGTCGGATATCGTTCCGACGTTAAGTTGGCCGACATCTATTGAAAACAAATAGACATGGGTTTTTAGTCTCATGTCGATCACTTTTATAGACATGGGATTTTTGTAAAAATCCGACGTCTATACTAATCTTATACATGGGATGTATATAAAAAACTCATGTCTATTCTTAGAACAGACGTCAGACTTTCTTGAAGTCCCATGTCTATTACTGACTATAGACATCATTGTTTTGAAAATCCCATGTCTATCATTACTATAGATATCAGACTTTGCTGAAAAACCGACATGTATGTTGGTTATATAGACGTGGGTTTGTACAAAAAAACCCATGTCTAAATATGCAATTTTTTTTTTGGTAGAACCTAAACCTAATTTTTACCAGGGCAATGTACATAAAGCCCACAAAAATACTTAAACCTGCTCAAAGAGAACCAAAGTTCATCCAAACAACCAAATTTCATTCCAATCTGTCTTCCAATTCCCCAACATAAGCATACATATGTCTTTCCAAAGCTAAAGATTCATGTACCACTACAAGTCTACAATACTATTAGTGTTGGGCCCCAACTGAGCTCATCAAACAAAGAACTTCAATATTGTTGTGCCCGATTTACGCCCAACTAAACATTACGATAATAGTTTGCCCATAAATCTCGAACCTCGTCAATTTCTTCTTGAGAGTATGGCGTTGTGTCTTGAAATTGCTAAAAATTTGTGCATTTAAAATGTGTTACAAAATGATATATCACCTCTTGTAACATATAGTATATTTAGTTGTAGGTCAAGGAATTTTATGTAAAATAGAGATATCTACCTCATGTATGGAGCGCGTATGGATAGAACGAGCAACGATTTCCAGCATGTATCTCATGACGTAATAGCCACATTCTGAAATCCTTAGCTAGCGAGCATACTAGAAAAGAAGAAAAACATGATGTTAGAATATAAGATACACAAGTAGAGATCCTTAGGGTCACACATGTTTACAACCAGAATCCAATCAAACAAATTTGTGAGAAAATGGCAAAACAGATGTTGCTCAACATAACTGAGTAAATTTTAAAGAATATGGGCTCAAGAGCATTAAGTGCACTCGGGGTTTCAAAACCTGTCTCGAGAAGCTCAAGAACATAATAAGTCTGATCAGAGATGTGCTATTGGGTTTGTAGGTATGACTTCGGATGTAGGCTATGCTCTATGGCCATAGAACAGTGGTCTCAGAAAGAGTTTAGGGTGTTAGAATATTGCCTTAGCCTCAGTAGCCTCCTTTTCTTATGGTAAATCTGTCTTCGCTGTGGTTTCCAGATACTGATGGCCAGTATGGAACTTGGATGCAGAGGAGAGGCAAGTGGAGAGCCATGCAATCCGTGGTTGGCTTGAATGGCTTTTAGGTGCTGTCTATGCTACCGATGACTTTTTTGATGAGTTTGCGACTGTGGCCTCACGAAGGCGGAACATAAGTGGTAGCAAACTGGCTGACGAGGTACACAAGTGCATGCTTTAAATACAAAAAACAAGGAACTTACATTAATTTGAATCCACTGTGGTGTTTTAGAGCTCTTCCTTTTACCCCCTCCATAGCCATATAATTTAACAGACCTATCCAAATATCCAAAGTATACTCACATAGATTGCAACAAAAGTAGAGTTCAAAAAGTAACGTTATAGAGAAACCCACGTATTTAGCCAGGTTTTAAATGTTGCTGGCTCAGGACCTCCTATTGGATCAAGCCAATATATGTAGTTATTGTCAACGATATCTACAACAGCCAGCATCCAATGTTTTCCGTATCATACATAGTCAAGAAAAAATGTTTTAAATGTTATAAATAATAACCTGATTTTGATTTAAAAAAAAAACCACTCTTAATTACTTATTCTATGATAAATTAAACAACAACACATATCCTTGCATCACACTAGCTACCTTTGACAACAACCGTTGAGAACCCGAATTTTTATCAAGAAGGGCTTTCAAACACCTGTTGGATCCAACAACTGACTCTTTTGTTTTTCTTTTACCACTGTCAATTTTCTTTGACTTGTTACTATCCACCCCTTGAGACTTTTGAACCGTACACAACTAATTCATAACCAAAGCAATCATTGGCTACTGATATGATTAAAGCTAAGCTTACGAAAAGAAAAAGGAAGGAAAGGGGGAACATGATTAATCATAATTCAAGCATATAAGTTTAAAGAAAACGTGCCATTAGTATGAGCAAGGTCATACAAGTTGTCAACACTAGATTGGTTTAAATCTCCTAGTTCAAATGATAACTCAAAAACCCATTACCACTGACTCCATTATGACCACAATGGTGCAATCTGACCAAATTTCAGTAACCCCAATCCCCTAAAGGAGACAAAACTTACTTCAAATACGCACCAATGTCCAACACACCAACACTATCACAATATCACATTTATATTACCAGTAATTAATCCAATGTTCCTGCCTACTTATTCAAAAATTGAAAGCATGAGGCTTATAGCCAAGCACTCAAACAACCCTCTTGTTGAATTTCGAAACAAAATTAGAAAATCACTCTAATCGAAATAATCCTCCTCCCACAATCTCGAGATGAAATTAAATTAACAAATTTCATGTGCAATAAACATGTCCCTGACCCCCCTCCCCCACTCTTCTTCAGAACCTCCGAGCAACTTGTACAACTTTTCCGAAATATTTCAATCAAATCATAGTCCTAAGAACAGTTACACAAAATCTAGTAGTACAAATTAAAAAAAAAAAGTTGAGTATTATGAAGATTGTGCCTAGGATTGTGCAAACGTAATACAAGTGTAACCAAAAAAAAAAAAAAAAAAAGACGTAATAGAGGAACACAAAGTTCGGCACTTTGATTAAGCATGTTGATTAGTCTATCTTTCTAAAGGTAAAATCCAGAAAGTAGATATCATTTTATCAATATAATTGGAAGTGAAATATCACAGCAGGTCAACTACATAACTTCAGACCATCACTTTGGAAATATCAGACAATATGAGTGTTTCTCTTCTTCCATTTATCTATATTTTATACTACTCTCCAGAAAAATTGAAATTTCACAAAAGTCAGATCAACAAAATTTACTCCATATAACTCATTAACCGGACAAATTTAATGCGTTTAAAGAACTGGAAGAAGTTCTGTTTACACAAAAAATTACCGTAGAAAACCAACCCAACATAAACGCCTAATTAAAAACCAAGAGAATTAAACTACAGTTAACTTAATTAATAATAATTCTACTATTATCATCATAACACTTTCTGTGTCCAAATCTAACAAACTTCTGCACATTCCATCTTGTGGTGGCTTTTGTGAGATTGAGGTTTTAGGGGGGGGGGGGGAAATCATTATTCAACACCCAGAAAATGATACCCAAATCATAATTATTAAATCCCAACAAAATCAGTATGTAAAACCTCAAAATCCTAATAATAATTAGGGCGAAGAGACCTGATTGGGAAACCCAAGAACGATGGGTTGTTGTCGTCGCCGTCTGAGTTGTCGTCAAGAAAGCTTGTCGTCGCTGAGCTTATCGTCGACAAACCGAAAAACGATGGGTAGTTGTCGTCGCCGTCCGAGTTGTTGTCGTCGACGAGAAAAAGCTAAGCTTGTCGTTGATGAGCTCTATGATAAGAAGAAAGTGTGTATTTGTTTGTTCTTTTATCTGAGATAAGGGATAAGAATATCAGACAAAGAGATAATGTTTCTCAAAAACAAGACAAAAAGAAGACATAGAAAAGGCCTACAGATTAAAAAAAAAACAAAAAAAAAACAAAAGACATGAGTTTTTAATAAAAGCTCATGTCTATATTCTTAGAATAGACATGGGTTTTTAAAAGACACCCGATGTTTATTATTAAATGTCGGTTTTGAAAAAAAACCCATGTCTATTCTTTACTCATTACAGTGTTTTCCTTAATAGACGTCGGTTTCAATATATCTCATGTCTATTAACCCATGTCTATAATAGATTTTGTAGTAGTGGTAGTGGAAATGGCTGGTTGTAATGTTGACTGAATGTTTTTGAGTGTGTAGCCTTCTGTTCACTATCTCTAATCATACCGTCTCCATCCGCTAGCTTGTCCATTTAGCATTTATGTGAGTTCACAATGTTATGTGATGTTAATAGTTGTTGTCATTCTTTAGAGGCTATTAGCTCAACCGTGGAAGAGGATGTGCATTTGCACAAAGACGTGGGTTCGAATCTCATATAGCTTATGGAAAAGAAATTGTTTTTGTATATAGTGAAGAGTTGAGTAATATGGCCTAGAGTTACAAAAAAAAAAATGGTAGATGGATAATTGGAAATTCCATCTACACAAAATTTTAGACAGGGTTAGTTGATCGTCTCTAAATTTGAGACGAAAATTTATTTATTCCATCTCTAATTTCAGATTTTGCACGAATATGAGTATCGATATACTTTTAGACATCTTAATTATATATTGTACATACCCTCTAAGATTATATTTCGGTTATACAACTTTCTATAATTCCTCAATATTTTTGTTGCCTTCATACTATGGTAGTGTGGTTAACTAGTGGCATGGAATTCTTTTATTTATCATGTTACATATATTGTTGGTTGATGAAGTTATATAGTCGTATAAGTTACATATGCTGTTTTACTTGTTTTGTTACATGTGTTGATGTGTTAATTCAAGCTTATTCTTCTATTAAGCTTAAATTTACTTCTAAGACATAAAAAGAGTTAGTTGACATTCATAAAAAAAAGTATCTAATGAATGATCAGTTCAATACATACTGTTTAGTAGAAAGACGGCTATTCCTTGCTCATTATCACACAATCACTTATTCAGAAACCTCGTGTGGGGCTAATAGGTTTCATTTCCCATCTCATGGAAAACCCTGTTTGGTCCGCTTAGCCTTATCCCTCTCTAGGGGTATTTTAGTGATAGATTCTTTAGGAACTACTAGACGATCCTTTTTGGTTAAATACCTACCCTAGAAACAATCACAATTTAGCAAGAATTATTTCTGTATTTTAAAAGCAACCCTTGGAGATTGACTTGCGCAATCTTTTAACGAGAGTTTGGCATTGTCGTGATAGTACGAGTGTGCTATTTGACTAGAACAATAGAAGAACATAATATTAACAAAATGCCAATTATTCACTACCTAAAACCTTTTCATCGGCGTCATACTTAGATAATCAAGTGGCCGTCAATAATTAGCTCTCGTAGAATAACATTGTGTTGTAAGCCACGCATTGGAAAATATAAGTTCGGATCGTATATATATAGGGTAATTGTTTTTTTTTCTTTTACATATACGGAGTATAGACTATTTGTATTATGTAGCTTACAACTTATGCTATCTTCATATCGGCTTATATGGTTTAGAAGTGTTATTATGTTGTCTCAATTAGTTTTAGAATTTTTGCCTAAATTATTATATATCTTGTCACCCATTGTCATTAACCATTAGCGTAGCTAAGTTGTAATCCTTTAGATGACCTAATTATCATATTTTGGCGAGTATCAGGCGTTGGTTGATTGGTCACGTCTTTCGAGAAGCTAATCGTGCAGCTGATTGGTTAGCTTCCTTTGGGCACTGTATCCTTAATCCTCAGGATGGTGCTCCTGTTTTATGTTTTATGTTTTACTGATCCTTATTTTCTGGATTTTCTTTCTTCTGGTAGGTTAGGTGATACCCTGGAGAGAAGGTCCCCTAATTTTATCATTTCTTGTACACTTACCTTTAAAAAAAAGTCAGCATTAGTAGACGTAACATAGCGTTTTCATTAAATTCAAAGGCTGATGTACTTATTTGGTAATCTATCTTTTCAGTAGCATTTGGATTAAAAGGTAGCCTTATTGTAGGAAAAAAAAAAGTGGGGTTCAAATCCCATATAGACATAATCCGTATAGCCTATGGAAAATAAAATAAAATTTTTACATACCCTCTAAGATCATAGTTCAGTTATACAACCTCGTATAATTCCCAAATGGTATTGTTGCCTTGTGTTGGGGTGAGTTCCATTTGGGATAGAGCGGGATCAACCATGGTTTCCTGCGCGCACAAACAAACGGTCAAGGGGGGCGCCCGGGTTTTACCCAGGGGACGCCCCTCCGACGCTCAAGTCAGGATGGGGTCGTCACAAAAATAAGATAGTATATAGAGTAGAGAGAGAATGTATATTGTGTGTAAAAGGTACCAAAGTCAGAAAAAGGCCCTTTGATCATGGCAAATAAGGGGGTATTTATAGGGAGTCCAAGGAATAACCAAGGTACCCCTAATCAATCCTGACCCTTCATTCAACCAAGATCTGATGGCTAGTACCCTCTGGGCCTTTAGAGTATCACATGGGCCTTTTCCAAGGAACACTTTCCCAAGGGTTGTGGCCCATTTACAAAATGTGTACCAACAGAGCCCCTCGGAGTCTGATCGCACTCGTCAATCACTGCACCTCGCTGCTCCTAGAGGGTGATCGGACTGCGCATCCCCCGACCGCCCTTTGCCATGGTTCATATAGTGGACCTTGGTAAAGCCATGTGGTGCTTAATAATTGCGAAAATCGCAGCTGAATGTCGCTTCTGAAATGGAGGCGAAAATTGCAGCCGAACATCTCCCCTGGAATCGGGTGCGATTTCGACTCGCCAATTAACCTTCGCCCCTGAAATTGAGGCGAAAGCGCAACCGAACATCGCCCCTGAACTGGGTGCGATTTCATCTTGTTGAAATAAACTTCGCCCCTGAAATTGAGGCGAAAGCGCAACCGAACATCGCCCCTGAACTGGGTGCGATTTTGACTTGTTGAAATAAACTTCGCCCCTGATATTGAGGCGAAAGCGCAACCGAACATCGCCCCTAAACTGGGTGCGATTTCGTCTTGTTGAAATAAACTTCGCCCCTGAAATTGAGGCAAAAGCGCAACCGATTGTTGCCCCTGAACTGGGTGCGATTTCGTCTTGTTGAAATAAACTTCGCCCCTGAAATTGAGGCGAAAGCGCAACCGAACATCGCCCCTGAACTGGGTGCGATTTCGACTTGTTGAAATAAACTTCGCCCCTGAAATTGTGGCGAATATCGCCCCTGGAATCGGGTGCGAATAATATTAATAATAACAGCCGACGTCGCAAACAAAATTCGCCCTTGGGTGCGAATAATAATAATAACAATAGCCGACTACGCAATCAAAATTCGCCCCTGGAGTTTGGTGCGAATAATAATAATAATAATCATAGCAGACGTCGCAATCAAAATTCGCCCCTGGAGTTGGCTGCGAATAATAATAATAATAACAATAGCCGACGTTGCAATCAAAAATCGCCCCTGGAGTTGGGTGCGAATAATAATAATAATAATAGCAGACGTCGCAATCAAAATTCGCCCCTGGAGTTGGGTGCGAATAATAATAATAGTAATAGCAGCCGACTTGCACGTCGGGTTTTCTTGTAATAATTTCCTTATAATGATAATATCATGTACCTGCAAGACAATAACAAACAATAACTCGTTATCTAGGTGCGCCCCTCGGGGTATTAGCCCAAGGGTGGAATATTATGGCTCAGCTCGTTTTTTGCGGGTTATTACAGCCCATCCTTAGTTCTAACTGAACTCGGATATTAACGAGGGTTGAGCCCGAGATGTCATTTTGAGCCGATGAAATTTCGACTCGACTATCTGGGCCCGGGGATCCGGGGGGTCTACGCCTCATATATACTCAGCATCGCAGTGCGACTGTCTTAAAATAGAATGCCCCCTGAATACTGAGCACGAGTACGTAAGCGAACGAATCCGAGCTGGAGACATGTTCGCCGAGGGCTACAACTGCGACCCTGCCTCTGGTTGCGGGCCGGGCGATCCAAGAATCCCTATCTTAACCTGCACTAGGTATATTTTGAAATTTGAATTGTCGTCAACCGCGCCCGAGTATTACTGATACTCGAGTGCCCATTGAAGTATGGGTGATCCGCAGCTGACCATCGGAGGCGGTGATATCCCTCCCCCGCAGTGGTTATTCACCGTCCGAGTGGTGATAGTCCATCTCGGCTTGGGTTTAGCTCACTGCAATTGATATCATCAAGACCGGCGAAGTGCAGCTTGGAATAAGACTACTCATCGAGACCGGCGAAGTGCGGCTCGGAAAGTGTTACTCATCGAGACTGGTGAAGTTCCATACCCCATGGAAAACCTCTCACCGATGCTCGGTCAAATTTGCTCCATGACTCTCTAACTAAAAATAAAGTAGATACTTTAAATTATTGGCGAAGCCCGAGGGAAGGGTCTTCGAAATCGAGGTCAAGAAACCCTTCCAAGTCGAGGCCGATAGTGAAGTTCTCGAAACCGAGGTTGAGAACTTCAACCGCATCGAGGCCGGTGCAATAGTCTGAAGCTCATCCTCAAGCCGAGCTATGCTCTGAGGTGAGGTCGATGATGAGCTTCTTCTGGAGCCGAGCTCTGCTCCCAGGCGAGGTACAGAGTGAGGTCCTCGCAACCGAGGTTGAGAACTTCCACCGCATCGAGTCCGGTGCAATAGTCTGAAGCTTATCCTCAAGCCGAGCTACGCTCCAGGAGAGGTCGATGATTAGCTTCTCCTCGATGGTGAATTTCTCAAGCCGAGGTCGAGAAACTTCAACCGCATCGAGGCCGATGCAATAGTCTGAAGCTCATCGTCAAGCTGAGCTATGCTCTGAGGCGAGGTCGATGATGAGCTTCTTCTCGAACCGAACTCTGCTCTCAGGCGAGGTAGAGAGTGAGGTCCTCGCAACCGGGGTTAAGGACCTCCTCCTTATAATGGCCGGTGGTGAATTTCTCAAGACCGAGGTCGAGAAATGTCACCGCATCGAGGCCGATGCAATAGTCTGAAGCTCATCCTCAAGCCGAGCAACGCTCCTAGGCGAGGTCGATGATGAGTTTCTCCTCGATGGTGAAGTTCTCAAGACCGTGGTCGAGAAACTTCAACAGCATCGAGGCCGATGCAATAGTCTGAAGCTCATCCTCAAGCCGAGCTATGCTCTAAGGCGAGGTCGATGATGAGCTTCTTCTCGAGCCGAGCTCTGCTCCCAGGCGAGGTAAAGAGTGAGGTCCTCGCAACCGAGGTTGAGGACCTCTTCTGTATCAAGGCCGATGGTGAAATTCTCGAAACCGAGGTTGAGAACTTCCACGGCATCGAGGCCGATGCAATAGTTTGATGCTCATCCTCAAGCCGAGCAACGCTCCGAGGCGAGGTCGATGATGAGCTTCTCGTCGATGGTGAAGTTCTCAAGACCGTGGTCGAGAAACTTCAACATCATCGAGGCCGATGCAATAGTCTGAAGCTCATCCTCAAGCCGAGCTATGCTCTAAGGCGAGGTCGATGATGAGCTTCTTCTCGAGCCGAGCTCCGCTCCCAGGCGAGGTAAAGAGTGAGGTCCTCGCAACCGAGGTTGAGGACCTCCTCTGTATCAAGGCCGATGGTGAAATTCTCGAAACCGAGGTTGAGAACTTCCACCGCATCGAGGCCGATGCAATAGTCTGAAGCTCATCCTCAAGCCGAGCTACGCTCCAGGCGAGGTCGATGATGAGCTTCTCCTCGATGGTGAAATTCTGAAGACCGAGGTCGAGAAATGTCACCGCGTCGAGGCCGATGCAATAGTCTGAAGCTCATCCTCAAGCCGAGCAACACTCCGAGGCGAGGTCGATGATGAGCTTCTCCTCGATGGTGAAGTTCTCAAGACCGAGGTCGAGAAACTTCAACCGCATCGAGGCCGATGCAAAAGTCTGAAGCTCATCCTCAAGCCGACCTATTCTCCGAAGGCGAGGTGGATGATGAGCTTCTCTTCGAGCCGAGTTGTGCTCCGAGGCGAGTTAGAGAGTGAGGTCCTCGCAACCAAGGTTAAGGACCTCCTCCGTATCATGGCCGGTGGTAAATTTCTCAAGACCGAGGTCGAGAAATGTCACCGCATCGAGGCCGATGCAATAGTCTGAAGCGCATCCTCAAGCCGAGCAACGCTCCGAGGTGAGGTCGATGATGAGCTTCTCCTCGATGGTGAAGTTCTCAAGACCGAGGTCGAGAAACTTCAACAGCATCGAGGCCGATGCAATAGTCTGAAGCTCATCCTCAAGCTGAGCTATAGCTCTAAGCGAGGTCGATGATGACCTTCTTCTCGAGCCGAGCTGTGCTCCAAGGCGAGGTAGATAATCAAGCCCCTCATGGCACGGAGGCCAAGGCCAGGGTCTTCAAACGATCGTTGCCCAAATAAAGGGGAATAGGTGCAACAACACATGCACAAATATAGAGTGAAGCTTGCCGACTCGACCAACATTGGTTGGTCATTTTTCAAGACCCGAAGATATAACTTTGGTTATACCATTTGTTGAATAGAATGATAATAATAATAATAATATTGGCTCAAATGAAGAGCTGGTGATTTGATAAGAAATAATCATTTGACACCTTGTAGATAAATAAGTCGAGCTTGTTTTTCCAAACATCCGCAAATGACGTAATATCGCCGCCAATATGAGTTTTGCCCATGATAATTTTGGCAAAGAATATAGAACTTCGCGGCATTAATCAATCATGCATCCCACCACCTTGCCGCCACTCTCGAGTTTGAATTGGAGTAAACCAACCGAGCTCGAGAGTACGAACGCATGCAATTGCAAAAATTTAATAATTGAAATGCACATAGTTCATGCTTTGCACTCAATAAGCCTTTCGGTTAACAATTTGATTATGACATGCGATAAATATTCTCGTCATGCAAATAATTAACATGCTTGCTAATTAGCCCATAAATTAAACTTTAAGTTTATCGGCGAAGATTGAAAGTGATACAAATCAAGTCTTTGCGGGGGCGCAAACATACTTTGAGAGCCATTTCTCACATTAGTAAACATCATCCGTCATACATATTTTAGCAATAAATATGTAACATGTTTTGCAATATATTAGCATATGAACATTTGGAGTGTCAAACGAAATTTAAATAATTTTGGAAAAATCAACCAACGTGCTTTTAAATACGCACATGTAACAATTTCATGCGATTGCCGCAGAATTTATCGTGAGCAATCGGACACTTAGTTTAGTTCTCAAAACATGGATCGGATAAAAAAGTTAACAACTTTATTATAATAGTGGGTAGGATAAAACATGGGAATTGCCATTTAGCTACAAATAATATCATTTTTCTAGAATAAAATGGCATGTTTTTAAAAAGTCAACAAGTCGGCCAACAATTACCATTTTGCATGCATGTTCTTGTTAAGTTAGCCAATAATATATCAAGTGCAACCCAATTGACTAGTAAACTAAGTAAGATGCATTAATTAAATGCAATTCAATAAGTCACACCACCGATGGGCGATGTCATGCAAAAGTAAAGTTGTAAACTGAAAAGTGAAATACTTATCTTATTGGTTTTTAGGTGTGCATTTGGCTCAAATAAAGAGCAAATAATCCGCACTCAGCTCAAATAAAGAACAAATAAAAATTTTCCTTCGACACAAGGTTTCCTCTATAAATTTACTCATCTTATTTGACTTGGTCTCAGTTCGTCCTAAGCTCAAATAAAGAGCACTAGCATGAGTAGCATCCTCTAGCATTCTCCTATCTGCTCAAATAAAAGGGAATAAAGGGTCTTCGCTGCGAAGTTGCTCAAATAAAGTGCGAACAACAACAAGCGCACACTACTACAAAACCGACTATAGACGTCACGTGATAGACATGGGATATTCATAGAACTGATGTCTATAAGGAGCCGGTGGCATTTTTGCAATTTTGGGCAAATAATAGACATGAGCCTTTTTCAAAAATCTCATGTCTAATTAATAGACATGGGATTTTTAAAAAAACCCATGTCTACTATCGGAATATAGACATCGGTTTTATTGGAAAACCCATGTCTATTTGTTTACAAAAAAATCTCAAAACCACAAACGTACATTTTGAGCCGACATTAAAATGAAATCCCATGTCTTTTGATCTTCAAATTTCTAACCCTAAAGTCCCTAACTTTTTTATCTTCCTTTATCATCCTATCTCATATACTTCTCCAAATCTTTCACCCTCTTTCATCTTCTTTTCTTATTCTCTCTCCTCATACTCATCCACGCATAGTTTCATCCTATTCAACACCTTCTCAACATTCGACTTGAATCTTTCGATTTATGCATTTCCCCAATTTTCAACATTTGGTACTTTTTTCCCTCTTTTCAATTCAATTCAGTTTCCCCAAATTAGGGTTTCATTCATCAAATTAAGTCTTTGTGAAGCCAAAATCAGAGTAATAGTAATTAGAAATTTCTGGGTTTTTATTTTAATTAAGAGGGGAAAAGGGGGGGAATGTCCAGGCCAATGTTGTTGGTGTTTTTGTTACTGGTGATGATAATTACTTCCCAATTTGAGTGGAGGCAACAATAAATTACAGATGTTAATGCTAATCGCGGTTTATCCCAGAAACAACTTCGTATTTCTAAGAGAGAAGAAGTTGTTAAAGAAAAGGTATCTTCTTTTTTACTTTTCATCTCAAGTTTTTCTAATTAACTGCTTGTTATTATGTTGTGTGTAATTTTTGTTGATGTTTTGGGTTTTTTTTTTTGCTGGTGTTTTGGGAAATTTAGATATGAATTGGTTTCATTTTGGTGAAAATTATTGAAAGTTGGTTTTTTGCTGCTTAGTATCTTCTATATGATGTTTTATAATTAATTGCTAGTAGTTGTGTTTAATTCTGTTAATGTTTTTCCCTTCCCAGATCTAGACCAGTGTTGCTTGAAGCAACATTAAAGAATGAAGACAACATTTTTAGTGAAGCCTTTTTTTTTCAGATGTGGACACTACTTTTCCAGATTCCTAGCTCTTCCCTTTTTTTTTTGGGAAAATTTTTGTTATGTTGTAATTTAAAATGTTTCATCTCTAAACAATAATTGTATAAATAAATTGGAGAATTTTCAATGAAAGTTACCTCTTTCATCTGCTCAATCTTTAATCCATGTAGCAATTGTTATTTACCCAAATATTATTTTGGGTATCAATTTTTTTTAAATATTTCGTTATTGAATACACATGGGATTTTTCGAAAAGGCCGATGTGTAAGGTTCGTATACACATGGGTTTTCCATAAAAATTCGATGTCCATATAGTGTATAGACATGGGTTTTCCATAAAAACCCGATGTCTATATAGTCTATAGACATGGGTTTTCCATAAAAATCCGATGTCTATATAGTGTATAGACATGACTTTTTTGGAAAAAACCCATGTCTATATTTTGAAGCACGTCGAACTAAACACCGACGTCTGTCCCATATGGATAGATGTCACTCAACTTAACGTCGAGAACAAAACCGATGTGTATGTGTTAAAAAGTCCGATGTCTATACGTCTTTTTGTAGTAGTGGCGCATCTGAAAAGACCGGGGTCGGAACCACTCGTGTTCGAACATAGGTAGAGCCCGTACTGCCGCCTAGTATTTGGGTCCGAGCTGCTGCCTTAGACGCGAGTCAGATCCGCGCACCCCGAGCGCGACCTGCGCACGGATCACCGCATCCGAATCGCCGCTTCGGGCGGGGGTCAACGTCGAGCGCCCACGTGTACGGGAAGAGGGCCGAGTCCACGGTGAACGCAGATCTGAACTGCGCCTCAACTTCAGGTTGAATCCGACCACCCCGAACGCGATTCGCTCACGGCGCACCGCACCTCGCACGTCTCATTCATGCGAGCGGCCGCCTTGGATGCTTGTCTGAGCGGCTGCTCTGGATACGAATACAAGTGATCGCTTCGAAGTTGCTTAAGTCTGATAGCCCGCTTTGAATCGAAGCCAGATCTTGGAACCCCACTTCGCGTGCGCTCGATCGCGAACTTCAAACGACCTTTGGTCTCGCCGCCGCCGCGAGCGAGGTCGGGTCCGAGCAGCTACGGTTGGGTTCGGCCTCCGCAGGTCGCACCGAGGGTCAGCTCTCGCATCTAATTTACCGCGAGCGCGGGTTGAGCCACCGCGTCGAACGAGGTCAGAACTCCCGCCTCCACTGCGAGCCCGTGATGCTGCCTCAAGCGAGGTCGGGCTCGGGTTGAATCGGGATCGAGTGCGGTCGCGATCGGACTGTCTCACCAGGCCCGACCACCCCTCTTGCGATTCGTGCACAACGCATCGCACCCCCGCACTCCGCGCGTCTGCCGCCTTGGGTGCGGGTCGGGTTTCACCCATCCGAATGCCGACTACATGAAATCATCAGAATCCGAGTCGGGCTGATGAAAGTCGCGAATTTGAGTTGTCGCTGCGAATTATTGGTCCTGTTTCGCCACCTCAAGAGCGGCTGCGATCAAACCTTCGCATTGAACGCAGACCGAATCCAGTTGCCGCTCTGACCCTCGTCGAGTCCGGGCAGCCATGGTCGGTTTCGCCCCTCCTTCTAGCGCCAGTAAACCGAGGCCGATGATTCACCTTCAACTGTCCTGCCGCCAGCGTGTGTTGACAACGCGTCAGGACGGGTCCGCGCCGCCGCGACGAGCGGGGTAAGTGACCTCTCCACAAATTTGAGTCGAGTCCAGCTCCCAATCCGATTCGTGTCTAGGTCAGGCCGACCTCTACTCCGGACAGCCAGACCGAGGTCGGGTCGAAGTGAGTCAGCGACCGCGGACCTCGCACACGAATGGGAAATAGCTCTCGGCTGCGGAATCCGGGACCGAACGGAACTTCTTCGATCAGAGACGGGTCCGACTATTACCTCGATCAAAAGTGGTGCGCACTCTGAGTGCGCATTCCGAAGAAATTAGTGTCGAATTGCCACCTAGGATACGATTCCGAGAAACCTCTTTGCACACGAGCATATCGAACTCAAGTATCACAGCGCACATCGCACCTGAGTTGCTTTTACCCAGCTCTCTGTTGCGGCGGTCGAGTCAGACGTTCTGAACCACTACCCGGAATCAAGGTGGGGTCTCAGGTGAGCCCGAGACTGCACCACCTCGCTCATGGGTTGGGTCAGAGCCCGCACTCGCGCACTCGAAAGCCTAATATTGGTATCTCCGCTCAAAGTAATAATTGATGCCCCCATGTAATAATTACATAGGATGTTAACTTTTGACATGTGGCCTACTAATTGATAAAAACTTAAAGTACTTTTTCGTAACTCATGCGCCCATCGCAACCAACATTTCGTACTACGCAGCCAACCTAAGTCGATCCTCGCAGTCTATCCCCACAGACGGCGCCAAATGTTGGGGTGAGTTCGATTTGCGATAGACCGGGATCAACCATGATTTCCTGCGCGCACAAACAAACGGTCAAGGGGGGCGCCCGGGTTTTACCCAGGCGACGCCCCTCCGACTCTCAAGTCAGGATGGGTCGTCACAAAAATAAAATAGTATGTAAAGTAGAGAGAGAATGTATATTGTGTGTAAAAGGTACCAAAGTCAGAAATAGGCCCCTTGATCATGGCAAATAAGGGGGTATTTATAGGGAGTCCAAGGAATAACCAAGGTACCCCTAATCAATTCTGACCCTTCATTCAACCAAGATCTGATGGCTAGTACCCTCTGGGCCTTGAGAGTATCACATAGGCCTTTTCCAAGGAACACTTTCCCAAGGGCTGTGGCCCATTTACAAAATGTGTACCAACACCTTGATACTTCGGTTGTGTGGCATGAAAATTGTTTTATTTATTATGTTACTTATATTTTTGGTTGATGAAGTTATATAAGTCACATATTTTGTTATACTTGTTCTGTTACATGTGTTGATGTCTTAATTCAACCTTATTCATTTCTCTTCTATTAAGCCTAAATTTATTATTAAAACATAAAAAGACTAATGCGCTCCCTAAATACAATCACAATTTAGCAAGAATTAACTTCCGCAATCTTTTAACGAGGGTTTGGCATTGTCGTAATAGTGTACTATTTAACTACAACAATAGAAGAACAGAATGTTAGCACATTCTAATCACTCATTCACTTTTCCTTAATAATTTTATGTCCGACGTTAGTTGTGATCACTACCTAAGACCTTTTCATGGGCCATCATTACTTAGATAATATAGTGGATGTCACTAATTAGCTCTCTCAAAAGAACATTGTCTTATAGCCACACATTGAAAAATATAAGTTCGAATCTTATATAGGCGTTTTTGTTTTGTTACAACTTACATATACAGAGGACTTGTATTATGTAGTTTATGCAACTTATATTATCTTCATATCAGCTTATATGTCTTCGAAGTACTATTATGTTGTCTAACTTAGTTTTACTAGGCATGTAATTTTTCATCATATATTTTGTCTTAGAGGCTATTAGCTCAAAACTGGTAGAGCAATGTGCATTTGCACAAAGTTATGGGTTCAAATCCCATATAGCCTAACTATGATGTCTATCGACAAAGTGTTAGACATATTCAGTCTATAAATGTCGTAGTGCTTGACCAATTGATCTAATAGGTTTTTGTTACTCGTATATTTAATACCAATGAAATCATATGTTATGATGAAGTTTAGGTAGGCCATAAAATAATAATAATGAAGGAAAAAAAAAAACCAACTACCTTGTGCGTACGTACTACTTTTGTACTCGTAAATGTAGTTATTTGAAGGAGGTAACTTATATTATCTTACTCTCGACTTATATGTCTTAGTTTATGTATTATATTATCAGATTTAAATATGTGATTTAGAAATATGTTTTGAGTTTGAACTTGGATCTTGAATACAAAGAACCATAGATCTTGTGAAAAGAGAAGAAAGAAAAATCAAATTAAAGTCAAACCAGCTTGATGATTGATGAACTCAAAATCGATAGTTCGAACATTGATGATTGATGAACTCATAATCGATAGCTCGAACTACAACAATTAACTAAGATTCGTTGGGTCGCTATTACATTGAGCACTAAATACAAAGTTACACATCACTATACTCAGCATGGTATAATTATATTATGCGCGATTTATCTTATTTTATTGATTAGTATTATTATATTGTCTTAAAAAGTTTATTAAAAACAAATAAGTTCTATTCTAGATCAGCGATATGCCAAAATTAGGTTTGTTTTGAGATGAAATTATACAATAATAGTCTTTAAATAAAGGCGGAATGTTGAAAATTTGTATCTCTACGAAATGTAAATGTAACACCCCAATCCATGGCTCTGATTCCATTTGTAACAGCCATGCAATACAACCGTAGCGCTCTCCCGGTTGAGCTTATAGGCTTTGGGCATCGGTCATCAACAAACTTTTTTTCATGTTCACCCTATTATCATACGGAGTATCATCTTACCATACACGATCAATCTACTATGTGATACAAAAACAAATTTCAAAAGACAATAATATACTGATTAAATGCAAAGAAGAGAGTGACTGAAGTTTCAGGAATAATGTTAACGATACTGCACTTCGACAATAGTAGAAATATAGAAATGATTTTACACATGACATATAGAGTCCAAAAATTATGAACTACACTGCTGGACTACGACAATGCACGGTAAACCTGCTTACCAGATGAACAATGTGAAACCGTCAGATTAAATTTAGTGATTGGAGTAAACTAAGAGATCGATGACAAATTGGAAGTTCACCAAGGTCAAGAGGAGAGATGACAGGAGTACCTGAAGGTTGAGCTTCACGAAAGGTACCTACATATGTACCTGAAACTTTTGCAACAACGAAAGCTTTAATTTGTGATACCGTAAGTCTGTAACCCAAAATTTTATTCAGTGAGGAACAAGCATTAATGCAGCCACAAAATGCCTCCCAAGGACTGCAACTCATGATCTCTCTACTATATGATTCATGCCTCAGAAGAACAAAGCAGCATGAGCGAGAGAATTTATGAAAAATACAACTACACAAGTAGGTGTACCAAATTTGACTAAAGTTCAACTTTTTCAGAGGGGGGGACCTGGTAAGCCAATAAATTACCTATTACAGGAAACAAAACATGGCTCGTTAGGTAGACCAACAAACAGGAACACCCCCAACACAGACCAAGACCAACACATAGTTGCGCCAACAAACAAAATGAAGCTTTTAGTTCTTTGTGTGTCCTATGAATACATCCATGGTTCTTTTCATCTGATACACACTATTGGCTACAAGTCGACAAGATACTTCAGAGTAACATCCAATACCTGAAAACAGAAATGGTAGCTCTGTCCATCCTTTAGGAAAACATTGATCAAAAGTTCAAAATCATGGTTGGAGCATGATCAAATATCCAAATTAAAGAATTGAACATAAAGACAAACTTCAAAGGAAACAAGAGGATTAAGCCTGACTAGCAAAGGCGAGAACCATAGACACTAAGCAGTGCAACACCTATCACTAACTGAAAGTTACAGAGGCAGCAAAACAAACACCAAGTTTCAGTTTCCAACAACATACACTGTCCCCACTCCCCAATGATTCATGCCAATAACCCCAAAAGCCAATTGATATGCATAAGGTTTTATCGGGGTTCCTATAGGTAGTTAGCGAGGCCTAGGCAGCTAACTTAAAATCTAAGATCAACAGCTGCATGTTCCTAAATTTGATTAGAAACTAAAATCAGTATCATCTTATCACTAGAATGACCCTATGGAGCAAGAATCTAAAAACGAATAAGCATGGTGACTATCATAAGGAATTCGCAAATACATGCTAATCTCAAAGGCAATACAACATGAAATTATCATTTTACAGTAGATATCTAGCATAGTATCGACCAAAAAGGCATCTTATGTTAGGAAATAGGACCTGCCTTGTCAATATGTTTATAAGCAACTAGTAAAGTGCTTCCGAATGCATAAAATCATGTGAAAGACCAATTCATTACCAGTTTCACACACAAAGTTCACGACATTCAGTTAAAACAGAAACATTCATGAGTAAGGACAAAAGCAATAAGATGAGGTGAAATTTAACCCGAAACCTAACAACCCCCGTGTGTCTCAAAATTCAACTGCCCATCTTAAATTGCTCACATTACAACAAAATCGTACATCAGAAAATAGTGTTTAAAATCTGCCACAAGTTTCTACAGAAAATAACAATTGAAATTCACAACTTCACAAGGTGATTACAAAAGGAACATTATTTGCTTATTGTAGCTACTAAAATTGTAGCTGCTAAAATGACGTACAATTATGAAACTCAAAGTCTGCTTCATACATTTGCTTTTATGCCAACCAGAAGTGACATCTTAAACACAGTGAGTAGAGATGTAAAGAGGATAGAAACTAGCTAACTCTAGACAAATTATCAACTTTAAACTTGAAACACTCACTGGTTATAAGTTACATAATGTGCTTCAAACAAACAAACGCATGTGGGCTAATACAAGGCGATAAGCACAATACTTGGAAGTTGCCAGCTTCACAAAGGAAATTGGTGAGAACACAAAATCAAAGCACATGAGACTATGAGAGCCCATCTTAGACCATATGCGCAGAACATTGAACAATAAAAGACAAGACAAATAAATAAAAAATATCCATGGCAGAACTCACCATGTCGCTCACCTTCGTATTAGCTGAAATCTTGTCAAAAGAAGGTACACTTGTCATTACAGAGCCAGTTTGACATCAATACTAATAAATAGGAAGTTTGTCTTTACGTAGCAAAGTGGTGTTTCTTGTAATATACTCCGTATAACAAAGCATCTGGCCATGTCTTAACTTGTAATCTTGTATAGTCATATTCTAATATTTCAATTAAAAACTCAATAAGGTAAATGTACCAAGATTGAAGTAGAGAGTTTTTCTCTCTCAACCCCCTTTTTTTTTGTGACAGTAGAAAATTTTATGAGGTAATCACCAACATCATAATTCTATTTTGCAATAACATATTTAGTTCTTAAAAAAACACGACCATCTATCTTAGCGACAAAATTCAAGAGAAACAACATAAGATATTATTCTCAACACCTAGTCTGTACCCAGGAGGTGCATATCAGACAAGCCATGAACATAATTCTAAACAATCACGTTCGTAAACTTTGATTACAAAGCTGGATTCGAACAAATGCTAGTAATTTGAAAGTGAACAAATCACAAACCTAACCTTTCCAAACTATACTAAGAAGTCGAACATACATAAGAGTGCAATTCAACATACGAGTACCTTTCCCCATCAAATTAATTAGCCTATCCTACCCATATATATAAATCCCTAATACTACCAACAAAAAAACCCTTTCTATACTTTAATAAGCCTAGTAAAATTAATAGGTCTAGAATCATTGAATCCCAATCACAAACCATAATTAACAATCCCCAAATAAAAAACCCTAATCAACATTCCCCAAATCAAAAACCCTAATTAAGAATCTCCAAATCGAAACCCTAATTAACAATCCGCAAAAAATAGCATGTAAACATGAGCATTAAAACATGAGGATGATCGAATCTCAACAAACAATTATAAATACAGATCATGTGAGAAATAAAAAAAAATTGATTTAACTTACATGAATCGGAGAATCACTCCATTAACCTTCCTTCTGTGGATAGCAGTAAGATTGATTGATTGAGGTTATAGAAATGATCGATTATGATGGAAAATTTTAGGAAAAAAATTTCCGATGGAGTGAGTAACTTAGTATTGAGAATGAGAGAGGGAGAGTGAAGGAAAGAGAGAATAAGTTAGCAGAGAAAGAGAGGGACGGGAAGAAGGGAGGGGGTTTGGGTGAGAAATTTGACAACTTTATTTGCTTAGAAGCCATTCCTCCCTTCATTTGCAGGTTTTCCTTGTTTTTGCTCCGATACCCCTCAAGTTCCTTGTGTTATGCGTGCTGCGCGGAGGAAGAGCGGAGCACAGTGCTCCCTCTATCAGTTCTCTCTTAAAAAGGGATCATTGTCTGTCATAACAGGCAACAAAAATGCGGGCAATGATTCTTGCCACTCTCACTAAACCTCTTGTTTCTCCCCTACATCCCTTCATTTCATCACATCTTAAATACAAGGTAAGCTCTAACATTGGCACTTCTATTCTTCTTTCTAATTATAGTAGTTTCCCAGTTTGGTAAGTTTGAGTTTCATATGGTATGATGTAACAGAGCATTGGTAGAAAATGGTGTGTGCTGAATCCACCAAAGTGCACTCTTGGTGAAACCCAAGACACTGAAAGGTCTCGAGATGTGGAGAAGGAGCCCATTTTGTTGGCGCCTCGCCCGTGGCCAGAGTTGGACGTTTCAGCATGCAATTGGTGTGCCGGAATTGGAGGGTTGGGGTTTGTTGAAACTGGTTACTTGACTTATCTTAAGCTCTCTGGTTCTCAACCTTTTTGCCCTATTTCTGGTGGGTCTTGCTCTGATGTGCTCACCAGTGATTATGCTGTTGTTTTAGGTAACTTCTTATTCACTTCTCTTTTCTAGCATTTGTTATTGTTTTTTGGGTTTAATTTGTGAACCATTATCCAATTGCCCATTCTACTATTTGAAGCCTATTGGATGGAAGTGTTTCGTTTGTTTGGGAGGAGGGGGGAGGGACGGGGGGCTGTCTGATATGTCTAAACTATTTGATATGACCCATATGAGTGATGTCGATATGTCTAATCTTGGTTTACGTAGATTTAAGAAGAAGCTTTCGAGTTGGTTACGGACTACAAATGTGTAATTCATGATTGCTACTTGCAATTTGCGGCCGTAGTTTGCCTATATTGCAATGGTTAGGCAGCCAAGGAAAGGAAAGGAAATGCAACGGAAATGAAATGAGTTTTGGAATTGGTTTAGGTAGCGTTTGGAAACAAGAATTTTGAAATTTGAATTCTAGAATTTGAGAATGTGAAATTCAAATATAAATCCAATGTTTGGGAGAGGGTGGGATTTCAAAAGGAGGGCCATTGGGGTGTCATTTGTTTTGCACTAGAAAGAATTTCAATCAAATTTTAAAGGATTTGATACAAATCCAAATTCTCAAATTCTTAAGTTCCCAAACATGGGATTTATCGAAACACTCTCTTACATGGATTGGCAATTGTGTGATGATGTTTAATCACATTACGAAAAGACCATTTGAGTTGGGGAGGTTGGTTTGTTCATACAGATATAGCTCTTGCGTTTCACTTTCCAATTGTCCGCGTTACATTATATAGTACTCTTCACAGGTAAAATTATGGTGTATGTGTTTTAGTCTGACCCAGTTCAATTCAAACCGTATGACTCAAACTACTCGAACCTAGAATGTTGATGAGTCCCGCTTCTACTGTCTTTCAATTGTTTCAAGAGATTGCCGATGTTTCCTTGCCCTGAGCTGCTATTACTTTGCATGAGTGCTTAGGTTACAACTTACAACTCAAACCTAATATTATAGATCAGTTCATGTTAGTTTGGTTTAAACTAGTGCAGTTCACTTCACTAATGTAAGCTAAAAAAAATAAGGTAAGTAACGCGTGTAAACCTTACCGAAGTAAAGAGCTTTGCTCACAGATAGGTTGTTGTCAACCGAACAAACAAAATTGAATGACTTAAATTTGATGAATCCACGTGAAATCATATATGCTATATCCTAATATCCATACGTAACAGTGATAATACTACATTTTAAGGCATGTACCAACATAAAAAACTTAGGTCGGCTATCAATGAGCTTGCTCTAAAATTGTGCTATTCTTACTCTTCTAGGATTTCTACTTTCTAGTATTGCTTTATGTGTCACTGGCACACTTCAATATTAACATTTCCAGTTTGACAACTTTGGCAATAATTAAACAATAATTAAAAAAAAAAAGTATAGGATTCTGCCATATGCAGTTACTTACTAGACCATCCCAAAGAATAGAAGTTTTGTTAGCTTTGTTAGTTTCTCTGGTAAACTAGATTTTCAAGCTTTTAGAAATGCCTCTGAGTGAAGTGGGTTCTTTGAAATGTTCTGCTCTTCTTGTTCCCCACCTTCATGAAAGTATTCAGGTGTTCTTGCCCTTGCCTGCCCAAGCTGCCTGTATGTTCTGCTCTAGTGAATTAAATTGTTATAATTTTTGCTTAGAATCATTAGTCAGGAAATTCATTTAATATTAAGTCTTTGAAAGAGGATTCGATGATCACCATTTTGCATTTGTCAGGTGTCCCTCTTCCATTGATACACATGGCTGCATATGGGCTTGTCTTTCTTCTTGGTTTGAATTTAGGAGGATGGAAATTGCATGTCACTCTAAATCAAACTGACGGCCGTCGACTTCTTCTTTCTCTCACTAGTTCCATGGCAGTCGCCAGTGCTTACTTTCTGTACATCCTTAGTGTTAGATTTGGCGGAGTTTCATCCTGCCCATATTACTTGGGTTCTGCTATTTTGTCATTCAGCTTGTTCTTCATTATTGTGAAGGTTCTGTTTCTTTTGTACTATATACTTGTTTCAAAGTTTAAAGTACTACTGTTGTTGCATTTCATCTTCTTCTTGTCTAACTCAAGACCTGGTTTTTTGGATCTGTACTGCAGGAATTTGAGCTGCAGGAGTTAAAAAGAGTTGTGACTTTACCATTATTTACGGCAGCCATCGTGCTTAGCGTATTAATCGCCGAATATGGTTCTTTGACCCCAAACTCTCCCAGGTAAGTTGGTAAAAACTTAAAATCCTTTTTAAAAACCTCTTTTGTTTTGTCAATCACTGATTCAGTATGTCTTTGTATCTCGTTAGTCGTTATGATTGCTAACTTTACTAGAATATGAGAAAGAGACAAATTGACATGCTATGAGATAAGAGAGCAAATGTACTTAACATTTGCAACTAAATGAATGTAATCATACTACACAAGGGGTAAATATACAGAGGTTTGTTTTTGCTACAGGTTGTTCTTTCTTTATGTCAAGTTTCTCTATCGGTGTGCTAACCACTTCCATGTAACACTGGTGCCAATCTCTCCTTCCTATCTCATCTTCCGCCATTCAAATTGACTCGTCCTCAAGTGAGCAGCCACATTAGGGACACCATGGTTAGGTATCGAGCTTCAAATGTAATGGTTGGTCCCCAGTTGCTTTGAGCTCTTCGCCCCTTTCCACTGAACCAAATAGTGCACCTGTTCAAATTTTGACATGTGCCAGTTCTTTTATCCAAGATCACTGCCGGTTTCTTCACCACACATGGACCTAAGACACTCTTCCACAGACCTATGAACAACTTCTGTATCAGTTTGGGAATAGTAGGCCATAGACAATTTGAACTCTGTTTCATCTAAAGAGAAGATAGCCTTCATCAAGAATATTGGGTCCGTATCACTTACAACTTTGTATATATTCCCATCTGTCTTTCATGAGTTCCAAAGCTACTTACTTATACTACTTGAGGTCCGTAATTTTCGAGTATCAGCTGATCAAGTCGGGAACAGTCACCTAGCTAAAATGGAACTTTATACTGACTGCTGGCTTAAACTACATTTTTGTTTCTAAGGAGAGATGCTACATTAGGCAGCTAACATTAAGCTCGAATACGTATACATAAGGGTGTTGAACGCCAACTTGATAAACTGGAATTTTGGATATGTAAAACCTGTAACCAAGCAACCAATCTAATGAGTCTGTAGCCACTGTTAACGAGCTTGTAGGACCGACTTACTCCTACTTCAGATTTGGCTTCCTTGATTAACTAAGCAGCCAATTTATTGATCTTGATCTGAGCTGCAGTCTGTATGCCTGCATCATGGTCAATGTGATTCTGAGGTCATCTCGAAACAGTTTCTCTCATTCCTCGCTTAGATAATGTTGCTATAGAGCCTTAAATTGAAATTTGTTGCATCCTGACTAATTTTGATGTTACTCGGTGTTTCTTGGGGTAGATTTTTTATACAAATCCTCAGCATAAGGACGGTAGTTTTTAACGATCTCAGTGGTGGTTCAGCATTTTCCATGTCTAGAACTTGCTAAAAGACCTTGTGACCATGCTTAGTATATCCTTGAGGGGAAAGGAGATAGTTTTGGGCATGCCAACAGAATAGATCAGATATGTGTCAAAAGTCATTCTATGATCACCGACTGGATCAGAGGATTAGAGCTCTTGTAATATTATGTTAATCATGAGAAACATGGTCATAGAAAAGGTGCCTTGTTGTATAGAACGTGATGTGATTCTCTTCTATGTAAATGTTCTGCAAAGAATATTTCTCCTCTGCTTGTAACTCTACACTCAATTTTATCCCTCAATGACTGTTACCTTATCTAATGTAAGCATGTTAATAATGGCTGTGTTCGAATTCTTGTGAAGTGTGTGCTCTTTCGTCACGAGATTTGAACCCTGTCTTCTAATTCTTGTGATGTGTTTGTTTGCTTAAAAATAGATCTGGAGCCTTGGAATTTCCATATTATACAACGGATATTACTACAGAGTAAACTCCGTTTTCAATCTCTCTTGCTAAACATCTCCGTTCAATTGGGGCAAAAATGTATGGTGCATTTTGGTGTACGCACTGTCATGAACAAAAAGAGGTAACCACTTAAACTTAATTGAAAAAAGGTGGCGTGGAGTTTAAAATGAGAGTGTTGAGCATATACACATACATTTCATTTTTAGTTTTTTTTTTTTTTTTTTTTTTTTTTAGGTCTTCATTTGTAATTGTTGAAACTCTACAATTATGACTATGGAAAATCCAAGCTCACAATTTAAAATAATGGTTACTCTTTCGAATTACTATATTTGACATGCAAATTGGCAATATGGTGATGCTTAAGTGTGCTAATATTGCACAGTGCGCTGAAAAGTTACTAGAAATAATCGTAAACCAATTTACTTATTGTGTGTTGAAATATCTTCTGCGTCGGGTATTATTTATTATAAAAAAAAAAAAAGATGAAGCAATAAGATTGGCTACCTGCATGTTATCCCCAGTGGGGCGGCTGGCATTCTTCATAAGAGTATTCATTAGGTGGATCAAAACTCCTGTTACTGTCTTAGGCTACTACAATAATTTCACATCACAATAGCTTCTTGCCGAAAAAAGCGATAAGTAGTACTACCCTAGTAGAATTCCCAGACAAGTTTTAAGTGCTTCGTGTAGTCGGTCTATAATCATGTTGTCAGATGGAGAAAACTGAAATAGTAATTTAGAGACAAAGGAGTACTTTTTGTAGCTAAGCTTTAGCGGGATTCTCTCTCTGAGGTCTATGGTAGGACTAGGGCTGAGCATTGGTCCAAGTCTGGACCGCACCGAATTTAAAAAAAGTTGTCAACCAAGAACCGGATTGGTTCAAAGGGTGAAACCTCATTCTGGTTGATCAAGGATTGGACCGAAAAACCAAATGGTCTGGTTAGATCTATCTTCTGGTCCGGACCAAATCTTGCTCACCCTAGCTAGGGCGGTGACCCAAAGCTGTACAATCTCTAAAACTCAAACATGTTCTGCATCTTTTCTTGATGTCTGTTTCTCCCCGATCTCAGCTTCTGTAAAACCATTGTAAAGAGCGATGGTGGATAGTTTTCTTTGGATTATACATAATCATATTTGTCTTTTCCTTTAAACTTTTAGATGTTTGGTCGTGAGGCTGCCCAATTATTAGATTATGTGGAATGCTTCCCGGATGGAGTTAAAAAAGGAACTTTGATGATCCCTTCTTGTGCTAACACTGGTATTGAAGGATTTCCGACATGGGTTATTAACGATGAGGTGAGTCCAATATGCCTGCATGTTTTACCTCTATGCTTGGCCTATATTGAGATTTTGGTTCCCTTCTCTAACCGAGGATTTCCTTAGATTTCCATTTTGGCTATTTGTGCTAACTTCCGGTTGTCATGTTGCTAATGTCACGTACACTGCAATCTTTACAATTAAGGAGCATATGGATTCTTCCATCTTTTATAATAATTTTTGAAAGTTTGAACACAGCCGAGACACTATTTTGCAGGTTTTGAGTGGTGAAAAAACAGTTGAAGAGCTTGCAATATTATCGGACTTCCCAGGCGATGTAGTTGTTCAACCTAATTAGGTGGACACTGTTCAAAAGATTCTAGATTTGTTGTTAGGACTTAGAAGTCTTCATTTTTCTGTTATACAACTACACCTACAAAATTATACAGATAAGATTGTACATCTTAGTTTTAGATACGTATCAGTAGATTGGGGTATTACTATGCTCATATAATAGTTTTTCTTGTACAAAAATGTACGCTCAAATATTGTACGAAACTGTAGGATTAACATGTGTATCGATTTCTGAAGTATGATGGACTTTGGTATGTGTTAATCACACCCGTTCAAGACCTTCTAAACATTCAGGCATACTCGAAATTTGAACTGATATAGTGACTCGAGGGCACAGGAGCTTCGAGTTAGTAGAAATGTGGCCAAGTGGATTGATAAGTGATTTCAATTGGTGTTGAAACTTCAGGTTTTGACCAGTGTTCCTCAATCCTGACATATCACACTATCAGAGAATGTACATATATGTCTTCATTTTGGGTGTCAGATACCTCAAGCAATACGATTCTTCCACTGGAACAACTATGAACTAGAAAATATTTGTTTTGTTCTCCAGTTACTAGAGGTATCAGCAACGAAACATGTGCTCAGTCCCGCAAAGCCGCAGGCTATATGTCTCGGAGGTCTCTTGGCAGCGGCTCCAGGTGCAACAACAACAAGCACATGTTTGACTTTGGGGAGTGATATGTTTTAGTGAATGCAGCGTCTGAATTCCAGCGGAACCAAGAAGGAGGGACTATTAAGAAACCAAGCTCAGAACTTCGACATTGGTTTTTTTTTTTTTTTGACAAAGGGTACATCAAGGGCAAGGAGAAATGTACTGAAAACGAAAATAGCATACAACGAAACTGAAAGTAAAAACTACTTAGTCAAGGACTGGCGCTTGGAACGGCATTACATCCCCACGATTGCATGCTTTGGCGATGTCGTTTGCTTGCGCTACCTCCAGATTAGTAAACATTTATATGTTTCGATGCAACAACAAGATGTCCTCGAGTTCCTTTGAAGAAGATATTGCAGCATTGGAGATTCCTTGCTAAGTACGAAATGTCTTCCAATAACCATAATACATGAGCAAACTAATCACAAAGATTTAGAAGAAATCTGAATCTAGCAATGTGGACTAGTCTACCTAAATGTGTATAAGATGCCGACTCGGGAAGCAACTACTTTTTGCAAAGTGTTGCCCGGCAGGCATGCTTGAACCATTTCGAGAATTGTGAAGTGTTTGTCACGACTCATGCTCCTCTACTAGTTGTTACTCCTAAAATTATCTTCAGAAGTTCCAATGGTCTACTGGCAAATTCTGTTCCAGAATCTTATGCCCAGTGCCCTCCCTGTCCTGGTTTCGAAATACACCTTCATGTTTAAGAATTTCATAATAACCCCGTCAAAAAAAAAAAAAAGAATTTCATAATAACACTTACCAGGCAGCTTCTCTTTTACTTTGGAAATATTTTTGACAGTTACACACAATACTCATTTAGTCACGTAGTCTCACGTATCTAGCATATACAGGTCTGAATCTTTTGAACCAACAATCCAAAATTACTCCACAGTCATCCATTGCAAAATAGAATGAAGATTGCCTTCAAACACGAAAAATGAAAATACAATGGAGAAATGAGTAAACCGATAAGGAGACTGTATTTCACCATCAGGCAAATTTACAGGCAGGCAACTCGAAAGATGTCCTTTACACTACAATGAATCTATTGAACTATCAACAACTCATAATGGCATATACACAGGTACAAATGTTTTCTACACTATCCACAGCATAGGGGATACACTAAATATCCATTATATGACCACCATCTCTTTCAGAGTTGGCGATGTCGACTCTCAGTCACACATCTTTGTGCTAAGTAGTTCATCTTAAGAGGGCAATCGCCAATCCAGATAAATCATAATCAAATCACCACAAAAATTACAATTACATTTGTTTTATGGACGAGGGGAGGTATTTCAAGGCAATAGGGCCACAGCGGTGAGGAGCTTAATGTAAAGGATTTGCTAAGAGCAATGGCCTCCATACGAAAAAGAAACACCTTCCTTTTCTTCTTCTTATCTTTTGTGTATCCCTTTTTAATAATCAAGTGCAGCAGCACAGGTACTCAAATCATGTATAAGATCACGCTTGTTTGACCTCCACCCCAAATGAGTGTTGTATCAATTTGTGGAAACAACAACATGATGCATCAAGGTGATCTCATTGAATCTTGCCGTCTGAGGGGTATACCCTCAGGGTCCTCAAATCCATTTTCTGATTCGTGCTTACTCATTTTAATTGGCAGAGAACTAGACAAACCTGAAATGTAGTTCATAATTCAGAAAAATACCACAAAAAGTGCGTAACGAGCAACTGGAAAGTTGTAGAAGCCGCAAGGCATCAACTGATGAGAGGAGCGTGGCTAAGTGGGTAGTACAAACATATATTTCAAACACCAAACACCAAGTACAACTATTTAAGCAGGGCAACAACTATCATCATAAAGTTCACTAGAGATACGATTCATCTGACAAACCCACTTAGACATACAGATCAGAAGCAAAGGGAAGAGATCAACCCTTTTTAAAATCCTTTATCAAACTAGCTGTGACTAAAAGTGGAAAGTAGAGATTCAAACCACAGAGACCGAGCTAAAGAAAATTGGCAATGATGAAGAAAGTTTGACAAAAAGTCGAGAGATAAAATAATAAACTGATTGAGAAAAAAAAATGACAGATTCGAAAACAGGGGAAAAAATGAAAATCAGACACAAGGAAAAGAATTTGAGAATCGAAAGAACCAGAAAAAGACGCAAAGACATAAACAAAGTCAACCACCTCTAGCGTTCCTTGTGAGGAAAAAAAAATCACTTTCAATGGTCACAACCATAGGCAATTCAACCACCTCCAGCGTCTCCTTATGAGGAAAAAAAATCTCACTTTCAATGGTCACAACCATAGGCAATTCACACCCCCCCCCCCCCTTCCTTTACAATCTTATAACTTCTGCTCTCCTTCTTGATGGTCACAAGTCACAACCATAGGAAATTCTAAATTTCTACCTCATGTTATATCAATGGTTCAACTTCAGTTTTTACCCCAACCACCTAATTCCTTAATTGATCCTTTCTTACATGTCAAAAACACATCCACCTTAGCACACACATGCCTGCCACATCCATTTAATATTTTAAGATCAGACCTAATTGTTGTGTGATAGAATTAGCAGCAGACTATTGCTTAAAAGCAGTTAAAATCAAGAGGTTTCATCAAGAGATGTCCCGAAAAGCATACCGTCAGATAAGTCTTTAGTTTTGTGAAGAATAAAGGTTCCCGATAGAATTGTCACAAAACCACACATTTCGGTCACTATTTGTGTAGGATTTTGCATGTCCCAATCCTGCAAGTAACATGGCGATCTAAATTATTTTTGAAGATGAATAAGCAGCCATAAGTAACAAAGTACACTGGCTACACCGACATACTTTAGCCATCAAATTTTCAGTTTTTACTAGTAAGTTAATCTCCAGGGACCAATGAACCAAAGAAAACCAAAACGACAAATTGAACATCAAACCTTATCTCATCAACAGATGGCCAATTTTCAAAATAACAATAACATCTAAATTGATACTAGGATACTTGTTGTAGAGCTGTGAGGAACACTATTTAAAGTATGTAGAAGCTGCAGGTCAGACACTTGTTTCTTTTTGTCTCTTTTTCTTTTGAGTGGATGGTCACACACTTGTTAAGCTCACTATCCTGCTTCAAATCTACACCCTGTTCATATTTGAACTTCTCTATGATAGAGGAAGCTAATATAATTCATCATCAGGTAAAGAAAAGATTTCCAGTTGCTAAATAGAATGAAACTCACAAGCATAAATAGTACCTTAAACATGATCACGCTGGCCAATATTGTAAATGAAGTGAACATGACATAGTAAATTGGAGAAACAACAGCTGTGTTGAATGTGTCAAGAGCCTGCAAGGCAGTAAAAGAATACGAGAAACATGAATCATTAACACATACCAAAACAAAACAAAGAACACAATATTCGAGACACAACATGCATTTGCATATTAAACAGTGAAAGAATACAATAGGTATGCACAAATCAAGTATTAGAGAGTTTTGCTAGTAGTTTTTCCACAGGTAAAGGCAACTTCCGTGAAAAATAGGTGACAAGCCGTCACTTTCTAAGCATAACATTCTCCAAATTGAAGTTCCATGAGGAAGCTTTCCCATCCATTTTTGGGAGACAGATTTTGAACATATAGGACGATTGACTTTAAATGGTGGAACTTAGTTCAAACCTACAATGACATTTGAAATTACAATATGTCCCATGGGCTGAAGATATTTCTAATCAACTTCACGTAAACATATGTTCGGCAATGCTAAAACAATGGATTTGAATGACTAGTACCAAAAAGAGAAACCACAGCAGTAAAAAACAGATTTAACCATACTGCTCAACTGGTTTTCATTACTTCTATTTTTTTTAGGGGGGGGGGGAGGACAATCCATCTGCATGTTTTTACCTTATTCAAGTAATTCATTTGGGTAACAACGCAAGCAGCTACAATCATGTTAAAAGCCCATGTTTGAGGGTATATCAGTTGATTCATTCCTGAGAGTGTCAGCTTCAAAGCGATCCCTAGGGCTTTCACACTCATAACCTGTTGTCAAAAGGATGTGTTCAGATAACTTCCTTTACACTAAAGGAAAGTAACTCCATGACTCGTATAACATACACATACCGATAACGAGCCCACTAATGAACAAACTCCAATATAAACCATAATATGAGTTTGACCATATTCCGGAACAACATGAAATATGAGCACAAACACAGCAGTCATGATCAGAGCTGCATAGAAGAGAAAACCTGCAAAAAGGAAGCATGCACATGAGTTCAAGTCTTCTGTATGCATGCGAGTTTTTCTTTACGTTAGAAAATGCCAAGTTCAATGCTGCATGCAAGCCACTATACCAGGTTCAGTAGCTAGGTTCCAAACATCAATAAGAGATTCAATCTCACGCTCTGGAGGTGTATGTAGGACAATTGTAGTTGAGCCAACAACACATAAAACACAACCAAGCATTCTAAAAATGTGCACCTTCTCCTCAGTATTGCCCACCAGATTAATTAGCAGTCAAGACAAGGCCAAGAAGAACACTAAGACATTTGATCAACTTCATCAATGCATTGTACATAAACTTACCTGATGATGATGCTTAATGCTCCAAGAGGAGTGACCAAAATGGCAGGTGAAAATGCATATGCAGCAAAGTTAGCAATTTCTCCAACAATCACTGTCAACAGAAACGGCCTTTAGATACCCTAGTTGAATACATGAGAGCTGAAAGCCGTATAACATAAATGATTAAATTCAGATACCTACTCATAAAGAAAAGCTACAATATAATAGTGAAATCAAAGATGTTTTCATCAATTACAGAAAGTACACTATCTTGCCTTCAAGCTAAGTCACAACTTCACTCCCTAGGAATATAGTATCATCAAAAAGGAATAACATATCATGCTCACACTATCCAAAAGGCTCACTTGACACATGCCTTAAAGGCCATAGATAGAGAGAGACCTTTTTTTTTAGACCCAATTCGAGCCCTGTAGGGCCACATAGGGCAACAAAACTCTCCAAATGATTTTTTATCATTGGTGCATTTCCAGTGCGCTTGTATTTAACAATACACAAAACAACCCAAGTGGATGTCCAATGTAATGGAACTCCACCACCATGCATACAAGGGCATGTGACTACCAAGTACCACCTAAAAACGCTCAAGTTTAATGCCGCACACAACCCACAACACAGATTCAGTAGTGGGAATGTAGAAATCAAGAAACCAATTGACAACTCATGTAGGAAAATTGAACAAAAGCATCAAGGCATATTGTTCCACAAAGGTATAATCTGCTATCTACTCACACTAGACTTTCACTTATCAACTAAGCGGTACAAGACTTCAAGTGTAGGCTGTCATAAGTAATTTTGGGACTAAGGCTTTGTAGCCTTTGTTAATGTACTAAAAAGATGAAAAGAAAAATAAACAGAAATAAATCACGATCCTAAGAAATTCAAGTAACTCCTCAGGAAATTCAACACCTAATATACATTTTCCAAGGTTAATTAGATTTGCTAAGATTCAAATCTGGGAAAATGATAGTAACTGATAATCTGAGATACTCCCTCCTACCCAAATGATCTCCCCCTTTCATTTTGTTGTTTTGACAAATCATGTTGGTGGTTATTTATAGACTAAATGAAAAACTCGATTGTCATAAAATCAAGTGGGTTTGGTAGAATTGAATGAAAAATAAAAAGATGTATTAATTTTTACAACAAGTGATTAAGTCATTTGGTCTAGAAGTAGCCCCCAACAGCGCCAGACGAAATAGTCGAATGAAAGGGGGAGATCATAGTGGGTAGGAGGGAGTATAAAAGAGCGCTCTCATGTCCCAGAGGCTCACTTGCAAGTTGCAATACAGCCAAAGCACTGTCCTACGATATTTCCTTAGTTTATGTCATCATTCTATCGTATGGGTCCTTTTCCGTTACATCTCTAATCTTAGCATGCTAAGGCTAGCCTTTTTTGTAAGCTCATAAAAGGTCACACACACACACACAAAAATTCGGAAGAAAGAACACTCCTATCTCAAAGTAATCTTTACATACCAAAGTCAGCAGTTTTTTGGCTCACAATTATCACTGTCAACATGACCAATACCCACACCATTATCTAAACTTAGCTGGTCCATAACCCCCCCACTCATTGACAACTCTAACCTCACTTCCTCTCCTTGGATCTCCACCACACGTTTCTTTCCTATCGCACAGTTTTGTCTCATCCTCCATCAGGCAGCTGGTGTTGATAACCCTCCCTAGCACAGCAGCAAAATTCCTTTTTCCTGCTAGCTGCTTCCCCAGACATCAAGCACTTGTCTCTCTCTCTCCTACTTCCCCAAACGGTGACCCATCAATTTCTTCTCTCTTTCTGATATTCATCGCCTTTCTCTTCAAACCCCGTACCCAAAAATGGGAACAAAAGCCGGCAAATATCTAAGATGAGTGAGGTGAAGGAGGCAGCCAATGATGAAGCTGACCCACTCCCCTTCCTTTATCTCTTTCTTCTTCAACCTTTTGTTCCCTCACCTCCACACCATCAGGTCTAGATCTTGGTGAGTGCAAAGTGGAAAGGAGAGAGGAGAGAAGGTCCGAGCGGCGTCAAGGGGAGAGAAATCCAGGAGAAGGGAGGTTGGTGGAGATCTGGGAGTTTAGTGATTGTGGTGGGTGATTATGGTATGGTTTTTAGGTGCGATTGTGGCAGGGTTATGGGTGATGGTCGTGTGATTATGGTGCTATGTTGCCGCCATGGACAGAGGAGGAAGTGGTGGCAGCAGCAGGACTAGTGGTGGTGTTGGTGGTAGTTTGGTAGTTACAATAGTGTCCGTTGTTAGGTTGTCGATTGCCGAGTCTTAAGTAAATGGTTCAAGGGTCAGTGGATCATGATGTGTGTACAGTCACTTGTCTCATCATTGTAAATATTTCTCATCTTGCTTTATTGTGGTGCCCAAACCTTGTGGGTAGCAGGAAACCAGACTTATTCATACTAATTACTGCTAAAGACGAGAGTACATAACTTACATTTTACAGTTTCCGGTCAAAATGCTGGTAATAACTAACATGGGCCCAAACTCATTTGAGTAAAGACTATTTTGAAAGCTTCAAACCAAAACAAAGCTTCAAGAACTCTAATTCACTTACTTGTAATCATGCCTATCCACCACAGTGGCTCATATAAATAAGAACAGCCTCCAACTCTTGCACAAAGTAGCCAACTGGTTAATTTAGAAGCAACTTCAACAAATTATCGATGATTAGAATATGAATGGACATCAATAGTATGCATGAAAAATACAAAGCAACACTGCAATATATACAATAGGTTCGTTAATGATAGATGTTTCAGTATTATATAAATATGAATGATGTACATCTCGTCAAAAATAAATGAAGGCTAGTACACAATGATTTAATTTTCAGGAAGGGGAAAAATAATTGCACGCCTATGTTTGTAAATAAGTGTAATGCGAAGATTGTTTTCTACAATGAAGATGTTTCTTAATCGAACAAGGATAAGAAAAGTAGAAAACATATCCGAAGTAAGACTTTGAGCCTATTGCTGAACAAAATGTCTAAGGAAGAGCTCAAGAAAAAGAAAAAAAAAAATTGATTCAAATATATAGGTAGTTCACCAGTCTGAAAATTGTCAAGAACAACAATTGGCCATGATGCAACCCAATTAACTAGAGACGTAAAGACACTCTTATGAGTAAGAAGAACGGCACCCAGATGCATCTTCTAACAGACCCCTTAGAACGAGGATATAAAACCAGAAAAGGTAATACATGATCGTCAGTAATCAGCACGGATCCAACACTCCGAAGGTAATCTAACTGATTCTAGTGACTCAGATGGAAAGAATTATCTCAACAGCATAAAAATTATAACGGGTTACTGATAGTGTGCTTGGCAATATCTAGTTCTACCCTAAACAATATGAAAATTATTTGCTGACATCAATCTACGATCGGTTCTATTCTCCAAGAGACCTCAAATTCCAGGAAGCCATTCAGTTTACACTACCTTGACAAGAGCCTATCACACCCTGAAAGCTTTACATAGTCTTGCAACACAAAAAGGTTGGAGGGGATGACTGCAAGTGTAGGACAAGATGCGTTCTAGGAGTCAGACATGCTAGGTTACCAAAAATTCATGTGCGTGAGATGGAGTTCCGTAATTCCATGTAATGTCCTACGCTGGTGTGTAACCAAGACAGAAGACTGAGAACCATCACTTCGAACAAGACAACCCTTGAACAACACCTACCTTACCGTGAAATAAATAAGGTAAGTTGTAGATCCCCATTTTCCACAGTTAGCCTCAATTTTAAGTATATCCAAACATTTTTTCCAATGGTGCCAAAGACTAATTGTTCTTTGGATTTTAGGATATAATGGAATAAAGCAAAATGGCTCATACACGATTATTGAATATGAGAAGGGAAAGGTCCTAGAGGTGCCCAACCGGTGTTCTTTATGTAAGAAACCGGTTTTGTATCCGAGTTAAAAAGAATAAACCGGACACCGGACCGACTGTGCCCGACGCGTGTCCTCCCGGTGTCCTTCTGGTGTCCGTGTCCAACACCGTATTGGACACTGACACGCCAGTTAGGAGAGGTGTCGGTGCTTGAAAGCTTGACACTGTCATATGGATTCTGCACAACGCATTGAGACATTTCCTAGCCAGACTTGATTCCATGCCACCCTTAACAATTCAGTTAAAAGGTGGGCGCGATGACAGCCAGGATAGGATTTTATAAAGTGTGCCACTGTCAAAGCTGAAAACAGCAAGCACAGGTTAACTTTTGTCCTGGAAAATGACTTTTATAGAATTTTTCTTGAGAACAATTATTTTGCCCCAAATCTGTGTTGACGTACCTTGTTAAGATAGCTTCTAAATGTCAGTTGGACAACAATTATCCTTGGCTTGTCTGTTCCCTCGACAACCAATTGGACAACAGCTTTTATCAAGGTTTCTTGAATCTGCAGAAACTCGGGAAAATTCTCTCCCATCCTTCTGAGAACACCTTTCCAAACAAATACAGTTCTACAATCAGAACACTATGAACAGTACGTCAATTAACCAACATCTTGCCATACACGGATATGCAGTTTATAAAGACTATTCCAAGGACAGTGGGCAGACATTGAGTTTCCGTTTGCTTGAAAAGGTAAGCTAGCATTCTCAATCTTTCTTAAACTTGTAGAAACCTTTAAAAATTATGTGCTACATGTGAACGGAGTGATTGGATGGAAACTTAGTATCATGCAAGGTGGAGAACGATTTAATTTCCTTTATGATCATTACGTTGTAATTGTGTGGTTTATTGCAATGGAAATATAAGATTGAATTTATGTGTGATATTCGTTGTGTTTGATTTATGAATGGTTGGAATTGTGAATGTGAATTATGAAAGTGGTGTGGAGATTTGATGGAGAATGGTGGTGTAATTATTGTGTCGGAGCCTAGGAGTTTCTCCTAATGATTGTGGGGCCTCGGAGTTGCCCCTAATTTTTGTGTCGGAGCCTCGGAGTTGCTCCTAATTATTGTGAAGAAATCACATGGATTCTTAATTATAGCTCCACTGCATCGGTTCTTAAGAGGGCTTGGCTCTGGTACTACTCTATTAGGTTAAAAATACTTAATAGGGGGTGTGCACACTTAAGGTCTAGTTGTCTTGGATTATGGATTATGGATTATGAATTGTGGATTGTGGATTATAGATTATAACTTATAACTTCTGACTCGTGATCAATGATTGTTCGATGAATATGTATTATTCAATGTTTCTTATATAATTGGTAAGTGATAAATTGGATTATGGATTGTGAAATGTTTCTTATACCATTGATAAGCAAAGAATTGAAGTGTGGATTGTGTAATGTTTCTTATGCTAGTGGAAGTGATGAATTGAATATATTGTGGAATATGAAATTGGATTGTTGGTTTGGAATTATTACTGGATGATTGATATGATTATGTGCTAAATGTGTTTTCGAAAAATAAAAACTAAAACGTTTTCAAAACCAAGGTAAGAGTTTTGGTTTTCTACGAGTTGAGGTGTTAGCTTACTCAATTTCACTGGCTTTTTCAACTGTGATTTTTGTGTTTTAAATACACCACAGGTATGGAGTAGATGATGCATTGCGGGAACGACGACTCACTAGATATTAGTTGGATTAAACGAATTTAGACTTCCGGTTGTTAGACAATTGTAATTTTAAGTGTTGGATGTAGTAGACTATTTCATACTTCGGATTTTGGATTATTGTAATTTAATTATTGGATTTTAATAGACTTATTTAGACCATTAGACGTTTATACTCTGGTTTTGAAATCTCCTTGCATTCGAGTCTTTGACTTGAGTGCGCGGAGTGACACCTCTGAATTTCCTTATTTGTGTTTTGGTTTGCCATAAAATGTTTTTAAAAAGGAAAGGAAATTTGGGGGTGTTACAATATATACTAGGCAAGCTATAATAAGCTGCTTAAGTCTTGATTGACAAGTTTAAACATTGTTCTTCGTCATATTGAAATTTTGGATGCAAATTCAACATAATAATTTTTTGTAGTAACCTCATAATTTCAGTAAAAAAAAATTAATAAATTGACAAGATGTCTTTTTTAAATTGACACACATTATTATTTTATTTTAAAAATAACTTCTTTTAATTAAAACGCTTTATCAATGCCTTTGATGATGGTATGATATCACCTATATTTTTGTTAAGAACATGTTTATCGCAATCAACGATTTTTTTTTCTTTTAGAGAAATACTAACAGTTAATTATTATAATAAATATATATACCTATTATATGATACAACGACATGGGACAAAAATAACCTAGCCGCGTATATTATGCCAAAATACTGTAATCTTACTTATTGGACGATTTGGGACAATATCCAATCATGACAAAAAAGAAGAGTACTAAAAAAAATTCATCCCACATTTTCAAATCATGACCAAGAGAAATATATAATTCTTGGCCATTGATATTGCCAGAGCTCATTTGGACTGCTCCATGTCACTATGTTTCAAGCGCGCGTGCTAATTCCTCTACTAAAAAATTATCCCACGTTGTGAACCATGACCAAGTGAAATTAATGTGTGGAGTAATAATTTTTTTTTAATAACACAAGAACTAATCCGGTTAGGATTACAATATCGAGTAGAATTAATCTATCATCTTCTGATGCGACGATGCGGGACAAAATCAAAATAACCTAACCTATAGTGTGTCAAAGTATTATAATCTTACTTCTTGGACGATGTGAGACAATCTCTAATCTTGGCAGAAAGAGAAAAGTACTGAAAAATCGTCCCACATTGTTTAATCATGATAAGTGGAATATATAATTTCTCTACTAAAACATTATCCCTCGTTGTCAAACCATGACCAAATGAAATATATGTATGGACTAATAATTTTTTTTTAAGAACACAAGAACTAATCCCGCTAGGATTGCAATACCGAGTAGAATTAAACTATTTTATTCTCATGCAATGTTGTGGGACAAAAATAATCTAACCTATAGTGTGCCAAAATACGGTAATCTTACTTAGCTTCTTGAACAATGTGCGAGAATCTCTAATCTTGGCAAAAAAAATGAGTACTAAAAAATCGTCCCACATTATTGAAACATGACCAAGTGGAATATATAATATCTCTAATAAAAAATCGTACATTATGATTTTTATTAAAGAAGTGGATAAACAGTCGAAATGATTGAAACAATAGATCAAACTAATAATTTGTTTTGTACCAAAAAAAAAAAAAAACTAATAATTTGTCAAAGATTCACAATTAAATCAAAAAATATAAACATAACACTATTTGAAGTTCCATTGTATATTTTATTCCTACTTGGAATAATATAGAGTATAAGCCACATAAAATAAAGCATATGCGTGAAGGTAATCAAGTCTAACAATCCCCTAAGAATTTTTGTTCTATATGCTACTATAGATAAATTGTAGAAGCAGATTAGGAGACGGAAAACAACACCGGTACATATGAGCCAAGTTCATCATTCATGTGTGTTTTTCTTTTCATCATAGTAGTAGTCAAATTTATATTTTGATTAATTTTTTAGACAATAGTGCAGTTATATATATATATATATATATATATATATATATATATATATATATATATATATATATATATAAACTCTTCAATGGTCATTCACAATCGTACTAGGCTTAATTAGCATTCAGATGTTATCTAACGTGATAAGATGTAAGATTTAAAAAATTAAGATACATGTGGTCTTTGTGAGAGCGTATGTTAAAGTTCTATTTTTACATACAAATTTCTATTCACTTTTTTTTTGGCGTTGTAGGAGAGTATAGTAGAGTAGTTTAAATAAGTGTAGAGAGAGATGATTACTCTTTTTATTCTATTTCAAGTATCTATATTGCTTGAGTTAGTAAAATATGAGCTATTTTCCATACAAATCCTACTTTAGTATCTATAAGGCATTGAGAAAGTTTCCTCGTAATCAGTTAAGTAAGAATCCCTATACTTATTACGTAACCCACAAGTGTTTCGATATTGCTTGAGTTAGTAAAATATGAGTTAAGTAAGAATCCCTATACTTATTACAAGACCATTTGTCGACTAAAATAAAATATGTAACACAAATTGAGATTCAACAAGTTAAGAGTTACACAAACCAGATGAGTAATTTGATATAAATTATTTATTGTTTCAAAATATGTTTAACTTAACAAGGTATAGTAACAAGTTTGTTGTTCTATTTATCAATTGATATTATCAAATAAATCTAAAATAACAGTCACAATATTGAATTAAGTTTAACCCGATAGTATATGCAACGAACGGGCATTCATCTAGAATTGTTGATATATTATTTATTAATCTAACAACAATAGACTATTATTTGCCACTTTAAACTCACTTGACACGAATTACTACATGTATCAATTGGTGATCAACAATTACCGTACAACCTTATCAATCTTCATATCAAAAAATGAATTTGATATTTATCAAAATTTAGAACTCGTGCAACGCACGAGCTTCCAAACTAGTACTATCATATTTTGATGGTAAAAACTTAAACTTTAGAAAGTTGAACTACATGAATACATGTAACAATACTTTATATATGTCTTTCTCTAGTTAAAATGCTCTCTTTGGTAAACTCAATGTATATATGTTGGAAATGATATTGTAAAATAGGGTACCGTATATATAGTAACTCGAAGTAGATTTAACTGATACAATTAGCAAACGAAAAGCTAAGAGACATCATGTTAAATGTTGCTATTAAGCTGAATAATGGTGTGATTAATAATGATTAATTTAGGAACTTTAATAAGATTAATGTATAAGAAGTTGAAATGATTCATAACGTCAAAGTGAGCAATTTAGAAGATTAAATTTCCACCGCCGTAATAAGTCCCCTGATGAAGCTATGACACGTGGCTTTTTTCTTCTCCAACTACAATAGAATTTTGCCACGTGACTGGGATGGTTAGACAATTAAAGTTCTAGTATAAATATGATAATTTATTACCATATGTTAATCAATAATTGTATTTAATACTATTTTTATGTTTTATTCAAGGGTTAATTCACGTGGTGCCTTCGTGTTTTGCAGATTTGCACGTGGTACCCTCGTGTATTGTAGATTTGCACGTGGTACCCAATGTTTTGCAAATTTGTACAAAATACCCTCGAGATTTGACTTTTTGCACACGGTACCCAAAACTTAATCCTCTCATTAACACCGTTAACTTTTTTTTTAAAACATAGGGTAATTCACGTGGTACCCTCGTGTTTTGCCGATTTGCACGTGGTACCCAGTGTTACAAGTTTGTACCAAATCTCCTGAAGATTTGACTGTTTTTACATGATACCCTTACCTTTAAAATTTTGTTAACGACGTCTAAAAGTTGATTTTAATGGAGAAGGAAAAAATGGTGGTTATGGTGTTTATTATGTGTGGAAATGATGGTGGTGCAGTGGTGGAAAAGGAAGAAAATATTGATGACGGTGGTGGGGAAGATTGAATATGGTGATGAATGAGAAAATCAAGGTTGCTTTTTCCCGATTTACGGCGTTTACGGAATTTTAAAGGTAAGGGTAAAAACAGTCATATCTTGACGGTATTTGGTACAAATTTGCAAAACATTGGGTACCACATGCAAATTGCTAAAACACGAGGGTACCACGTGAATTAACTCTCTTTTTAAAAAAAAAAAAAAAGGTGACGGTGTTAATGGAAGGGTTAAGTTTAGGGTACCGTGTGCAAACAGTAAAATATCGAGGGTATTTTGTATAATTTTGCAAAACATTTGATACCACATGCAAATCGGCAAAACACAAGGGTACCACGTGAATTAACCCTTTATTCAATTAATGTATGTCAAGTGTCCTTTTATGATATACTTGGTTTCAGGTTTTAATATAAAGTGTTAGATTAGATACTAGTCCCCTACATTATTATGATCCAATGGCCTATTACTAGTGCGCGTTAACAATGTGAAACAGTTCAAAACTTATTTCATCACACAAACCGATATATCTTCCCTCTCTCTTCCCCTATACTAAACCATCAAATCACAACTTTACTTTCTCTTAAACTCTCTCTCTTCCGACTGATAATTGGCGGTTTTATTGAGGTTGGGCGTCTTCCTTCATCTCATCAAACATTATTATTGAAGCAAAGTTCCTTTCATCTTCTCTACGAATATCCAAATCAATCAAACCTATTTTCGACGAGGTTAGTCAAACCATTGTAAGTTAATTGTTAAAAAGCAACATGAATCTAATGTTATGTACATGTTTTTTACTTGTATTCTTAAGCATATGATATGCCATAAGATTGGTTCTTATATGTATTTGTTGTTTTAAAAATTAGGGTTTTGAATATATAAAATAGTATTAGTAATATAATCTTCGGTCATGACTGGATGTATTGAACTTGATAGATAATTTTCAGAGTAATCTGTCATTTGCATAATATGTTTCTTCATTCATATTGAATACTTGTTAATTATGTTAGAATTGGTATGAAATGGTGGGTGGCCGAGTATTGTTCAATTTGAATTTGATTTTGATATTGCTATTCATTTGATGTAAACCCACTTCTCACTTATTCGAGAATTGGATTGGGATTTTTTATGCATCGTACCCGTTCATACCATCATGCCGTATAAAATTTCTAAAGAGAAGCAAAAGAAAAAGGCAGGGCAATCAAGTAATTCTGATCCATCTCTGACTTGCCCTGAAAACGCTCAAACTGAAAGGCAAAGGAAGACACAGTGTTCGGATGGTAGTACCGATGCCGATGTCGCAAGTCCAAAGACAAAAAGCCGTGGAAAGGCAAAAGTATCTGACAATACAGGGGATGAAAAGGGTGGAAACAAAAAAACAAGAAAGATAGCAATCAAAATTAATTGGAGGATTGACAGATTTACAATATTTGTTGCTTAGCTATGGACGGACCGTCGTGCTCTGTTGACAAGAATGGGCCTTGGAGATTTCCTTGAGATGCGGATTACAAGTATTAATAAGCGCTTTGTAATGTCTTTGTACCAAAAGTTTGATCCGGCTACCTAGGGTGTTTGAAGACGGATACCGCTTGCGCCTTAGGCCTAATCATGTAAGATGGATACTCGGGTTGTCCCGTTCCAACATGTGTGAAGGAGTTACCACCTGATGAGCAAGAAACCTACTACGCCATAAAGACTGCATTTAACTATGACGGAGGATTCAACCACGTTGTGCTTGAGAATTTTATGATGCAAGACAGTATCTCTGATGTCGAGTTTCGCCGAACATTTTTACTTTATACTTTGGGTTCTATTCTATGCCCTACCGTGAGTGCTTTGATTTCTCATGCGGTTCTTCCCGCAGCAATTTACTGTTCAAAGTCATTTGAGGAATTTGGTTGGTCTCAATATGTTTTCGATTGGCTAATGAATGTTGCAACCCGTTACAAAGAAAAAGTCATCAAAAACCCTTATACAAGGGTTGGGGGATGTGCGTTGGTATTTTTGGTATGATTTTCTCATTCTTTCACGCCCATTACATGTTTCTTGATTATCTTTACAAAACGTATTCTTAATTTGTAGCCTAATTCCGTGTCTTAGATACTTTACTTGGACCGAAAACCACTGCCGAATAGCATCAATTGGTACCAAATTCCAAGATTCCTGGCGTGGAAGTAACATCTAATAGACGCGGCCGTATAAACTAATACGAAATCAGCCGAAATTGAAGATTCAATAGAGTATGTGAAGATAAAGGTAATTTCGTAGTAATATACGATTTTCACTACAATTCACTTCTTTCATAAATGAAAATAATTAAACATTTTCAAATGTGTGTTTCAGTTTGTTCATGCTATTTCCTATGGGCGTTGCCACCCGATAGAAGGAGTTGACCTTGCGTTCACTACTCATGGTATTGACAACAGCCTATTGTTGTCATCTACACCATGGCAGGAAGCTTCATTCGATGTTTCGCACGTTGGAATGAACGATGAAGATGATGGACAACGAAAGAGGGTCATCATTGTTCAGACTTTGATAGGTAAGAACGCCCCTAAACGAAAGAGGGATGCAGATGGTAATTTCATTGATGTGGTTGTCCGACGACCTTATTAAGGCAAGGAGGCAGACTAAGAAGCGGTGTCAAGAGGGTGGACAATCATCGGTGGTGATGCAAGATGACGACCAACAACAACAGTCTATCCCATCCACAACACTGCAATAGGAACTAAACATTTAAATCGCAAAAACAACCGGTTTCAGTTACTGGGAAGACCTCTCTTAATCCTCCCTTTAACGAAAATGATGATGGACTAACCTAGAACTTAGGGAACACCTGAGGGAGATAAATAGCTCGTTAATGGATCCTTTTCCCAATCATTCGAATGATGTGTTTTATTATAATGGTAATATTCGCAGATGTTGACAATACTATTGCTAATGAATCGCTAACTTTGTCTCATGTTTTGGAGAATGTGCATGAGGTACCCACTGATGCGACCATTCATGGTGAACCTGCCTCACACAATTGTAACGCTTCAACATCAAAGGGGACTAACTCTTCTCTGCCTATCAGCTCTATGGAGAATGAGACGGACCAAAATAGTCTTGCTACGAATGCACCACCACACAAACAATTGGGGAATCCTCTTCTTGAGCCAGTCCAAGAGAGTGAAGTACATTCTCCACCAGTAGCTAAGAGTGGAGTTCCTGAGCAAGGGGAGCACAATCAATCTTCCCCGAAGCCGACTACGCCACTTCCGATGGAGTTTGGTACGTCTGAATCATCCACTCATGATTGCGAAATGATGGAGTTCGTCAACCACTACTACTCCACCACGACCCAAAGAATTACTCAATCCTGTTCCTCAGCTAGTCGATGACAGTCGAGTACGTTCTCCACCGGTACCTGAGACTGGAGATCATGAGCCCTGAAGCAACCTTCACCGCAGCCGACTACGCCAATTCCAAATGACTCTGCTACGTCTAACCCATCCTTTAATGATGTCGAAATGATGGAGTTCGTCAACCACTTTAGCCATAAAAGAAGACCAAGGACTACGAACAGGTTTTTGCTTGATGAAAAGGAGGTCAACCCGTGGAAGCCTGCGAGAGAAGCACAAGATGTAATTGATTACAATTACTCATATCCGCATCACATAACCAAGAAAAGGTATCCAGCTCACTCGTGTCCAAATTTATACTCACGACTAAGACCCAACACATAGTGTGCATGAGCAAGAGCTCAACTTACTCAACAACAAACCAGGGCAACCAGCTTTAGGAGAGCGTATCAGTGTCTGTAAGATGCAGTAAGTAGGTAAACCTATGCTAATGACACTGTGCTCATCTCTACCAGATTTAGAATCTTCAATGTCTTTCACAGAAATGAGGCCGGCAAAGACCAGTGACTCTCCATGGTGATGACACTCCTTGAATATACTATCCAGAAGCTATAAAGATTACATACATAAGAACATTAACCATGTTCGCAATGACCAATAAAATAGTTCAGACATTTTTTCAAACTTCTAATGAATTACCTTTGATGGCTTTAATTCAACTATAGGAGATTTTTTGGAAAGAGGCGGGCCTCGAGGAATAAGGTGCACGGTTTTGAGTTTGCAATGATGCATTTGTCCTCCTATAAGAAGGTTTGTTCACCAGAAAGTACACGTTACACCACATTAATTAAAATGACAAACTGACATAAATTTCAAGCGGAAAAAAAGAAAAAAAGAAACAATTCTCTAAACAACACAACAACTCAATAGTTGATGAGCTAGGAATATTATTTATAATATACCTAGGAAAACAAGAACCTTCAGTCATGTCAACGATGTCATTGATGTACTCGTCGAAAATTGCCAGTGTAGTAACAAGATAATGAAGCCCCATCAACAGGGAAGAATCCTGCACTCAGAAATAAATCAGCATTCGCAAAGCTAGCAGGAAAAAATCAGATATACCCACAGAATGCAGAAGAAACTTGGATGGCATCTGACCATGATACGACGATTTCCATGGACAAAAAAAAAACATTCAGTTAAAACTTAAAAGATATCTCAACTTGAGTGTCACATAGAATTTCGAAACTTTCAATCCCAGCAATCTTTCAATTACCATTATAGATGAAAGAACAACAATTGACATATCTTGACTATTATTTGAGTTCAAAACTAAACAGAACGATAATAGATAAAAACCACAAAACACAAGCATTAACTTTATCTCTTTTTCTACCAAGACTTGAAGCAACTGACATGCTCAAGTGCCGCAGCCATTTTTCACGTGCAAATGATATGTTTCTGAAACCAACAAATTAAGAGTTGAATTTCCCCACTTGTGAGTTTATGATGGCGCTTTTAAACAGAAAATCACTCTTGGCCACATTGACTGTACGTAGAAAAATCCACAACATACCAAGAAACAGGAGCAGGCCTTCTACTGAGGTGCGTAACACACCAGAGTTTTTGACCTCCCCAGAAACTGCAATTAATCTTTCTTCGACACCAAAGACAACAGCAAATGGTCACACACTTCACGAGTGAGTTCTTTCATCACTCTTGCCAAGGGACACAAGAAATTTGAGCCAATTATCACCAACGAAGGCAATCCCACAATTCAAGTAATTTTCAAAACATTTCGTACATAAAAAGAAGAGAAATTATTAACTTGAGTTCTATAGATAGACTGAAGATAAAGTTAAGTGCAAGATACTATCCTAAACAGAGACAGTTCACAATTAAAACCATCATCTAAGTGGGCACCTTGAAAAAACCTTTCGACCTCTTTACGATATACCAACACAAAGGTTTCCTTACGATGTACCTCAGATTATAGTAGATCTTAGGTTCAATTTTGAAAGAAAATAATGTCATTGACCAGTGGTCATGACCTCCCAACTCGCAACTATTATAGCAAAGGAAACACATTTCTCATCTAGGAATCTTAAGGTCTTTACTCTTGAGTAACAGAGACATTCTGCCTTTTCAGAAAAGGGACAAGACCAGTAATTGATTTGTCTTGGCCCGTTAAGTCAAGAACTGTAAGTTCAATATTTTTATACTATGTCAGAGAAGGCAAGGGAATGACGCATCAAAGCGGACACAATGACGTGTGACGTGTGCTTAAGACCCATCAAGCAAGCTTGAGTCGCATGTCATGAGTGCTTGACAAATTCCCTTGACTGTAACCCTGAGTATGGCGTGTTTATAAACCACTAAGAATACTAATTAATGGTTCTTATTATTATTGTTCCCTAATTTGGAATATGGTCCTCGGACCACAGTTCCATTGCATGTGCTTTAAAGTATAGTGCATCCATCTTATCATTATGTCTCATGGATCTAATTTGAATAAGGTATGGATCTTATTATTATTTTATGCATAAATACTTGGCGAATCCTGTAATGTAATATGAAATTTAGTTCAAAATTAAGACTCATGAAGTGTGTCCTAAATATCCATAGAATTCTCCCTTATAACAACGACGTGGAGCACCATGCTCTGTGTGGTGACTGTGGTCTGTGGAGCACAACATAAGCACTCATCTATGTTGTCTAAAGAAACCAGTTAAGGGGTGTTGCGTGTATAACATACCCTTATCTAGCTTTGCGTCCTTAAGGGGTGTCAAGGATTTTTCTATTACGATTCTGCAACATATTGGATGAACCTAAAATATACTATAGGTTTCAAAGGATTCCATGTCGTCCACTTTTGTATCTTTCTTTTGATCATTAATACAGTTTCTCTTAACAAGAAGAAACATAGCCTTATCTAAAGAAACATAGCCTTATCTAAACAAGGCCCTTTTCTCCCATAGATTCCTCTCACAAATTAAGGGTAAGATTATTTGATTTGTTAGAAACCTATACTTGTATTCATCGTAGTCGAAAGGTCATGCTACGAAATTTGAGCTTGGTTTCAATCCTTTTACAAATTGCTTATTCATATAAACCCCAAACAAAAAGTGTTTTTTTTTATTGTTTTAGTTGAATTTAGCTACATATAGCAGCATTAAATACTGTCACAAGTTATAAAATACACAAGAGCTGAACAATAAGATCCTAACATTTAAAGCCCACATCTCTGATACTAAAGTTTGATGTATCAATTACCAACCAATGGATGCTTGTTTGAAAACGACTTACAATTAGAGAAATATCAGGGGGAATCGGATGTTTGTTTAGAAAAAACTTACAATTAGAGAACAAATCAGGTGGACATGCAAGATCTAAAATACGTGTAATTTACCGCTTCGTATTGTAAGCAAAATATTACCATAGAGCCCTCGCCTTCTCTTGAATATCTTTTTTTTTTTTTTTGGAAAAGTTTACACTTTTATTCTTCCATTACGGGGATGAAGAACAAAAGGTACAAACAATCCAAAGGATAGCGATGTGCTACCCCGAGAAAACCACTACCTATAACCTTAGTTACTAGGAATAGCACTACTAAATCGAACTATAGCTCTAGTACAAACGTTATATTTTATACAAAGAGCAATTTGCTGTAAATTCCTCTCAACTCCTCTAAAAATCTGCATATTTCTCTCCTTCCACAACTCGTAAACTGTACACGTGAATGCACAGCGTAGAAGGTGATGTTTACCCAGCTTTCCTCTGATTTTATGCGTAAACCAATTCAACTCATAGTTGATTCCACCTGCTCTTCTTTTGTACCCAAGCCAATCCAGAACATTTCTCCAAACCTGCTGTGAGTAGCAGCATTTAAAGAAGAGATGCTCGCATGATTCTTCCCTTTTCTTGCACAGAATGCACCAATTTGGCATGCATATGCCCTTCCTTTTCAGATTATCTACTGTAGGTAAGCCATTTTGAGCAGCTAAAACAGCTATCACTGAGTTCTTTGGAATACAGCAGCTGTCCCAGATGACTTTCTCCCATTTCACAGCCTCCCGACAGTCTCTAAAGAAGTTATAGACTTCTCTGCTGCTTTTGAGCCCTAACCAATGTGCATTAACATCAGAGATGCTCAGCTGCATTCCCATTTTACTTCTAATTTCATCTCTGATTAGCAACAGACACCTTCAGGAAGCTGAGCAATCAGCCTGAGCTTGAATGTCCAAGAAACTACTCCTCTTCGGGTAGTATTCAGTTACCCAGCAGCCCCATATGCTAATATCCTTCATCTGAATTCTCCTTATCCACTTTGAGAAAAGAGCTTTGTTCCATCTTAACACTTCTTTTATTCCAAGCCCTCCCTCTTTCTGTGGTGTACAAAGCAAACTCCATTTTATGCAAGTTAGTCTTCCCTTCTGTTCAGTTACTCCCCAAAAGAATCTCCTGCATAATCTACAAATCTGCTTTAGAACTGTCTTAGGAAGCAGCAAAACAGAACCCCAGAATGTTTGGAGACCCAAAATTACTGAGTTAATCAGTTGGAGTTTTCCAGTATATGACATAAAGCTGTTGGCCCAATGCATCAGTTTTGCTTTGATTTTGTCAAGCAAGGGGTAATACATTGCAGCTTTAAGTCGGGATGAATGCAGAGGAATTCCAAGGTATTTGAAAGGAAAATTTCCAACAACATAGCCTGATCCCTCTGTGATTGTCTTGATAACCTCTGATCTAACCCCTCCCAGGTAGATATTAGTTTTCATAGCATTTGCAGCTAGCCCTGACTGCATTTCAAACTTCTTTAGGGTATTTGAAACAGCTTGGACTGATCTCTTATCACCTCTGGAGAAAATTAGAAGGTCATCAGCAAAGTGTAAGTGGTTTATGCTGATCTTGTTACACTTTGGGTGCTGGCTGAAGTTTTTGGAATGAATTAGCCTCCTTAGCATCCTAGAAAGCCCCTCTATACATATTACAAAGAGGTAAGGAGACAATGGGTCTCCCTGCCTCAACCCTCTCTTAGCAGCAAAGAATCCCATTTGAGAGCCATTGATATTCAGAGAAAAATGAGCAGTCCTCAAACAGGCCATAACCCAATTCACAAACTTTGCAGAGAAATTAATGTTAAGCAGCAGATTCTCCAAAAAGCTCCAAGAAACTGAATCAAAAGCTTTTTTGATGTCAACTTTTGTGGTTGCTCTAGGAGAGACCTCATTTCTATCATATTTCCTTACCAACTCTTGTGAAAGCAGAATATTATCAAATATGGTTCTACCAGGGACAAAAGCAGATTGATCCTTGCCAATTACTGTTTCCAAAACAGGCTGAATCCTGCTGACCAGCATCTTGCTGATTATTTTGTAGATAGTGTTACAGCATGAGATTGGTCTATAGTCAGCCACTGAGTAGGGAGTGGCTTTTTTTGGAATAAGAGTAATCAGGGTTGTGTTAATTTGCTTGAGTAATTTCCCAGTCCTGAAAAACTCCAATATAGCATCAGTAATATCATCCCCAATTATGCTCTAAGCTTTCTTATAGAATGCTGCTGTGTAACCATCAGGTCCTGGGCTTTTGAGATCATTAATTGATTTCAGAGCTGCCTCAACATCTTTCTTTTCAAATGGCATCACCATGCTTCTGTTATTATCCTCTGAGATGCTGCTGCCCTTAACCAACTCAGTATCATGAGCAGTCCCTAGCAACTGTTTGTAGTAATCAAGAAAAGCAGTACAGACCCCCTCCTGTGATGTGTGGAGCACATCATTCATATCATGAATACTCCCCAGGTAAGCTAGAGCCTTCCTCTCATTTACTTTTGCATAAAAGTAGTTAGTGCTGGCATCATTCATTTGAATATCTCGAATTTTTGCTCTTTGATAAATGAAGCAAATCTCCATTTTCTCCAACTTAATCAAATCATCTTTAAGCTTCTTTACCCTATGCAGGTTTTGAGGCATAAGATGAAGGTCTTTCTGAGCCTTGATAAGCTTTTCTCTACTCTCATTTATCCTTTTGGTGATGTTAGAATAGTGGCTCTTATGAAAAGCTTTGAATTCTTTTCTAAGAGCTTTCTGCTTCATAACCACCATGAACATTTTTGTCCCATAGAAGTTCTGAGACCATGCCTGCACCACTAAATTCTCAAATGTGTCATCATTGCACCAAGCATTAAGAAATTTGAAAGATTTTGGCATGTCCCTGACACCAAGTTGAATGTCTACAAGTATTGGGGAATGATCCGACAGTCCAGGCTGCAGAAAGGAAGCAGCAGCTCTGATGTTGTTTGCTAGCCAGGCAGGGTTAACAAGAGCCCTGTCAAGTTTAGCCCACACAGCATCAGTCCCTTCCTGCAAGTTATGCCAGGTATATTGGCATCCAGTACTAGGTAGATCCATTAACCCAGCATTATAAAGACACTCATAAAAGCTTTATTCAGAGCACCTTTGCTCAGCTTTTCACTTCCATCCCTTACAACATTGAAATCCCCCATTAAAATCCAAGAATCACTTCCTCTTTGAGATTCACAGCTGATAAAATCCCACATTGCCTTCCTATCCTCCCCACTGTTGTAAACATACACCATAGTAGCCCTGCAAACAAACTGTGACTTTAGGCATCTTACCCTGCAGTGAATATACTGAGGATTTGATTCCAGAGTAGTCACATTTACAGTCTGACCATTCCATAATAACCAAATTCTCCCATTGTAGTGCTGGGAGTAGTTATGACTGGTATTATACCTTCTAGACTTCCTTTGTAAAATACTAATCCCTTTCTTCTCTTTAACTCTAGTTTCAAGCAGCCCCAGAAGATCAATTTTGTTAATTTGCAAGTAGTGTAGGACCTCCCGCTGCTTGTGAGGCTTATTACAGCCTCTAATGTTCCATGAAGACAGAATCATTAGGCTGAAAGACCCCCTCCAGGGTCTTCCCCATCCTCAATCACACATTGCTCCATTAACTCCAATTTCCCCATTTTTGTCAGATTCACAAGAATAAGGTCATATTCAGAGTCCTGAAGAGCAGTTAATCTATTCTCGGCAAAAGCTAATTTCTTAGCTAATGAGAGCTTTGCTTTCTTACTTAACACTGGAGTAAATCCATCCTTATCAGCCCTACTCTTGGATCCCAATTTTGCACAAACTTCACACCTGACTGGTGAGCTTGCAACAACCATCTCCTCCACAGTGGATGTACCTGCATTAGTGTCCACTTCAGGCTCATCTTTTCCTCCTCCAACATCTACCACTGTCTTAGTCTGTTTTGGGACATAGTTAGGTTTAGGGTTAGTAACCTTTGACTGGGTGGCATCCTTCTTCAGGTTCCTGCACCTCTGTGTCATATGACCCAATTTGTTGCAGCATGAGCAATAACATGGTACCCATTCATATTTGATATTCTGCACTGATTCTCCATAAGGAGTTTTGACTGTGATAGTATTGGGCAGCTCCTCTGCAACATCTACTTCAATGAGCACTCTAGCAAATGCAAGCTTAGCTTTGAGTCTAGTTCTCAAATCCGCAAACAGAGGCTTACCCACATAGCTCGCAACTTTGCTCAGAGCTTTTTGTGACCAAAAATGAGGTTCCAAGTCTGGGAAGAGCACCCAAACAGGCACCTTAGATGTGGTCTCCATTTCTGTGCTAAAATTCGGGGTCCAGACCTTCAGAATGAAAGCATGCTCTCGATAATATCATGGCCCTTCTCTTAACACTTCCTCCATATCATCTTTTGAGCTGAATTTCATATAAAACCACCCCTTTTTGTAGTATTGGATTAGAGGTTGTTTAACAAAATTCCACCTTTTCTGTGCACAATCAATTAGATTTTTCTCATTTAGTTTTCCTCCTATAACATGCCCAACTAGAGTGTTTGCCCAATAATCCAATTCTTCTACAAAGTCTTCTAGATCAATAGTCACAGCAATATCATCAATAGGCACATAATCAAGCTGCATTCCAGTTTGTTTAGACAATTTATCTTTCACACCATCTCGATTCTTATCCTTAACAGGGTTAGCAGCCCCTGTCTTAGGAGAATCTTTCTGCTCTTTATCAGGTGTAGAGTTTACCTGATTTCCCTGCAAATTACCTGTGACAGCATTCAGATAATCTGCTATTGTTGATTTCGTTGACGGAAACCACACCTCCTCATGATTCGCCGGCTCTGTAGCTTGCGGTTGTTCCTGGGTATGAGAATTCTCTGCCGATAGAGCACCATTTTTGGGGAAAATGGTGCCAGCAGAATTGGGTTGATGAGTTGAAGAGATTACTGTATTTTTATTTCTACTTCGTCTAGTGTTTGCCATAGAATCAAGCTAGAGTAAACATGAAGCTTTCTTTAGCTTGGAGAAGAAGCATTCTATTTCTCCCTGATTCTCCTCTTGAATATCTTTAGTAAAGCCCAAAAGTTGAAAAGGCAACTACGGAGTAATTCATAGCAGCTTGAGCTTGAGTTTAATGCAAACTAGAACAGCCAAATGAGCACTGAATTAAATATGCAGTAATGTTCTGAGAATTCACCTGATATGAAACAACCCCAGCATAAGCACCCAGGAAAACGCTAGAAACCATCGAACCTAATACTGCCCCAACAACATCTAACGGCCATAAGAGAATAGCAAAACCTGCAAAAGGGACGATGAAATGGTAGACACGCGAGACTCAAAATCTCGTGCGCATATAGTCTCCAGAAATGGGCCCTCACGACCAATCAAGTCCTGTAGCAGACGCCACCACCCCTTAAGAAGCATGTACGGACTTTTGAATATGGCAAGAAGTGAGATCACTGGAACATCAATCAATAGACCAAGAACTCCAGCCACTATGGCTGCAGGAAGATAAAGTAGTCTGTAATATGTTGACAACATTGGTTAAAAACCATAGGCAATATAAGTCAAATTGCTATTAGCATTCTATAAATGATATGATTTCTCTCTGCAAGCTTTGTTTCGAGTTAGGAACATAATACACTACCCAAATTAATGAAGGCAAAGTTATGTCGGTCCGAAAAACCATTTCCCAACCAGAATCAGCATGATACGAAGAAGACCAGTAACAACTAGTCATCCTGAGACAATCAAACCATATACTTAGAAAGAATCATTTCTTTACAACTAGTTGTTGGCCCGCGCGCTAGGCGCGCGGTCCCCCAACATGTGGCGTCAATGGGCAAATTTCCATGGACGTTTTTCTTTTTGCAAAGTCATACGAAATAAGAACATAGTATATAAACCGAACCTTGTAGCTGGCGTGTAACAAGATGGTAGTTGTTTGGAATGCTTAAAATAATGCTTTCTTTTACATATATTGCTGATGCTCAACAAAAAGAAAACATAAGGGAAGTCATGTACAGGTTACAAGAATAATCTTTGATTCTTTTTTCGTTAAGGTGAACATGCGGTCAAATATGTAAAAAGGTTCATATAATCGAATATATAAACATCGACCATATAGCTACAAAACATATTGTAGTGGTCTATTTGACAATGACAACAACAATATGCGTAGTTGCATACATATAAAAATCTTGGGCCATTTGGGATTTGAACCCAAGACTATGTGCAAGATTGCACATTTGTCTACCAGTGAGCAACATATAGCCTATAAGAAATAGTCGAATGCAATAACTTGACTCATAATTTAAACAAAGGTAGAAGGGAAAGGAGTAGTCAAATCAGAAGAGTGTTAAGCATCCATCTTTGAAAAGCTGTGAAGTTTATCGGCTCAACCACACAGTAAAAAATCTGCGCATAGACAGCTAGCAATAGAAGGAAAAAAATGTGATTTTAGACCGGTAACAAAGCTTCAAGATAGAAAGCGAAAAAATCTGCCACACGTCAAATATTAGTACCTAAACATGAGCACCACTATCTGGAAGAAGTTCAGATTAGCAGCAATTAGTTTGGCCAAAAAGCATTCATCTCTCAAAGCTGATATTGTTAATCTCTGATATCAAAATCGAGAAGCAAAACTTTCTAAGAAAAAGAAAAGTTCAACTTATTTCCAGGAATTAGACAATGAAAATAGAAAACAATAGGCCACACCTTTGCTACCTAAAAACATTAGCCAAAAAAAGGCACCGAGTTTATGAGTTATACGATGCGCACTACGTTCGCCTAAAACCCAACATGAGGTGTCAATGGGTAAGATTTAATAGACGTCTTTTCTTTACAAACTCATATAAACGAAAACGATAGCATATGTACATATGAGTGCTGCCATTGCATGACCAAGACGTTGAAAATAAGAACATAGCATATAAACTTAATATATGTTTGCTCTATCGCCGATATACTCCTGCAAGCTCATCACAAATTACTTCTGTGATATCGCCACTACGAGAAAAAAACAACCTTCACAGATGTAGGGGCTAGAGGGCAGAATGGCCTCCCTCCCTCTAGACACTATCGACATCATATTTCCACCCCCCCCCCCCTTCCCCTTCCCCCCCCCCCCCCTAAATATTGTTATTTTCCTCTCCCCTACGTCCGTCCCAATAAATGCCTATTTTCTGTTGTTCCCCTTATTCTTTGACTATACCTATCTTATCTTCCAGCTAATAACCTTATCCCTTCAAAGAGTACTCAAACTAATGTAGGTCTGGACAACACATCTTACATTAGCACGAAAAATTGCAGATTAATAGATGCATCTCACCTGATGTGTAACAAAAATCTGACATGTCTCGACATGTTTTCATCATGATTTAATTGCCCAACAAAATCAAACATCAACTGCTAATTAACAAATTGACCTAATCAAAACTCAATTAAGGTATTAACTATTGAACGCCCCAACAAAATGGTACAACTAAAACGACAAAACAATTTAATTCATTAAAGTAGAGACCTGAGATCGTTTCTTCTTGCGCTTTTAATGCGAGCCAATCCCCATAACGTATACCTTAGCCTGCTCATTGGAAAAACACACAAAAAGACACCGTAGCTATTAAATCCAAAATACACCAACAACTAATGGAAAACATAGGAATAGTTAATTAGGTAAAAAGTCGATTTTCATTGTATCATTAGGGCCCAAAGAGAACAATAATATTGAATGAAAAGCAAAACTGCCATTAGATCAAAATGGTGAGAAATATAAGAAAAAAATCAGGCCAAGAATGCGAAAGTGTGAGATCAAGCCAACCAAAAGCGAGTAAACTACGAAGCGGAACTAAAAAAAGGAATTTCAGAAAACAGCACAACTTTAGGATTCAATCAATGAAACAAGGAAGACCAACTCCAAACATCAACCAATCTAACCCAAAGGATTGATCCATCGTTAGCAACAAAACCAATGGCCAATTAGAAATTTCCAATTAAAAGAAATCAAAGTGATTAATGAACCCCGAGCGATTAAGTGAAACAAATTAACCCACATCACAAATAATTGAAATGAGATGACAGAAATGATGATATGAAACAAGAACGAATTGAGTTAGATTTTGCAGAGGAAATACCGACATCCTTCATAAATTTGTCAATGTCACGTCAACTAATGATATTGACAAGGAATCAAATCATAATTCGTACCTCGTGTAACAAATCCAAGCTCTTCTTACTTGCCAAATCGTACCCCTCAAGCAAGGCTAGCTACCAAATGTGGTGGCTATTGCACAAATTCAACAAGGCAACGAGAAGAAAGAAGAAGGCCTAGGAAGTAAAATCCTATAATTGATCTCGCGGGACAACTGTGACAAATGCGCACCGTCATCTGACTCAGGGTGAAGGAGTAGCTGCAGCACAAGACAACCAAATTTCAGAAAAGATAAGATACACAGCCATGTACAAAGGCAAAACCAAAATGACATTAGTTAAAATATTTAGTACCTTGTTTCCTGATTAAAGGTGGCAGGAACTCAAACAAAGCAGATGTCCAGGGAGAAAGCTGGGACGAAGTATTATCAATAGATACACCTTCACGGTGAAGGGCATGAATTTCCTGCAGAGTTTGGCAAAAACAATGAGAGAAAAAAACATGACAAACAGAAATGAAGAAGCATCAGAACTGAGATAGCATCAACTGATAAAGCAACATAATCTCTCTTTTCGTTTAATATCTAGACAAGGAGCAGGCTTTTGGAGGATAAGATGCAAACAGGTAAAAACTTCACCAACATTGTCCTAACCAAGACCAATCGATGCAAAGAACATAAAATTGGCTAAGGCTTGTATTAGTATAAGTGAAAGTCAATGCATCAGGTAAACATTGGTATTTGAGAAAAGTTTCAGTTGAACACCGCTTGAGTAAAAACATGAAGATTGACAAAAGAAAATCACATATCTAGTTTCATCTTAATTGGAATCCCTGGTAAACTAAAATTTCACAGAAGCTTAACTTCGAAGATATTGAACTACATCCAAAAGTTTACACAGGGCAAATTACTTCTTTAAGCAGAGAAAGACATCACTCCAATCTAACCAAAGACAAATGCATAAAGTAACCTTTTTTGCTAGAGTAATCATATTCAAGGCATCAAAATCAGTTTACAGGGAACCAAAAGAATTCATATTGATGGAGGAGGCGCCTCTATGCACTTACAGAAAGAAAACAGGAAGGGATAACTTCAAGCACCTACATATCAGCCTGTGACCTCCATGGAAATAGGAAAAGCCTTTTACTCTAATTAATTACATGATGGAACTGGAATATTATTGCAACTTAATAACGGTCTACAAATACACGAAATTTATATCCAAACCCCCATATCAGTTTGAACAGCTTTTTACTCAATTGGCTCTCATTCAAGTCATCAAGAATAATTGAACGACCAAGAAAAGGTTACATTAATTCATTTAAAGCTCTTTTGAAGAACGAAAAACCTTCGGCCCCTCCCCCCCCCCCCCCCACACAAAGAATAAAAAAAGAACACTACTAAGGACATTCCCATAGAATGTTACTTCAAATATCTATCGCTACAGCCCAACTTTGGCTGCCACTGACACCAACAAAGCCAACCCCCCTCCCCCCATTCAAAATAAGGGAGCAAAGAGCAGATCAAAGGAGAGTAAAACAAGGAGCTGAACCCAAGGAATTTGCAACATCACGCACCCGTATAACTCAAATAAGAGGAAAACCACTTGATTTTCAAGAATACTGTTTCAGGCATACATTTCACACAAGTCTGTTTATAGATGAATACAAATCAGAGTTATGCTCTCTAAAGGGAAAATGAAGAAAACCCTGGATGTGCAAGCAAATGCAGATTAAAACAGCCTCTGAAATTGAAGTTCTAATTTCAATATTCAAATTTCAAAATGCAAACTGGTTTACAGGACAGCATTAGGAAAGATTGAAATAGCATGCAACGTTAAGACGAGAACTATCAGCGATCACACATCGACCAAACAGAAAACGATATATAAAAATAAAAAGTGTTAGATCAAGAGAGCTAAACACAAACGTGGACATGAATTATCAGTGAGCATGGCATCACAACAACTAATCATATGCGAGTATATTTCAACAACTGAAAGTTTAAATACAAAAAACCACATACAGAAGATTGTTGGTTGCAATTGTGTATCTAAATTTTAATCCAACACCATGATTCATATCAATAACTCAAACCAAGTTGAACGAAAACATGACCAAATGACCACTTGAATCAGATCCCAATAGCCACTTGAATCAACCAATTCTCAACAAACTTATATCTATGGACTCTGGATAAGTAGTCAAAGCATAACAGAAGGTGTAACCTCTTACTCAGAAGCTCCCCTTCCAAAATTGTCTGAGTCCTTTGTTTTGGAGGCGATCTGAATTCGGGCCTGTGTTCAACCAAAAAGAGCAAGTACCATGCAATATTAACACCAACATGACTAAATTAACAGATTAGTACTTTCTTTGCTCTCTTCTTTCTCTTGCAGGAATGATGGCCGATTAACTATTAACAGTGAATGAAGCCCAAAGTAGAGACTCCGTTAAACTTCTACGATTAATTTTTGCTTTGACGACTTTTAAACCTACAGACAGACTCTAATCAATCAATAATCATTCATCAATGTCTTCTGGTTTAAAAACTTTATCCATTCATATTCCATAGCACCAAAGCATTCTCCAAAATGCTCGAGAGCCTAACAAGGACTCTGAAAAGTCATCGTCAGTTACCAGGTCAATCAAAATACCAGAATCAAAATATTCTATTCTATAAATGATTGTATATGCTGACCTTGACTTAGAATGAGTGTATTGGACCCGCGTGTCAAAGCAGTCATACTCATACATTTGGATGATCATATCAGGAAAAAAAATGACAGGGTGTAGTGTACACCTTTCAGAAGGACAAGCTTCAAGGTTTCAATCTCTTGTCTTTCTAGATAAACAGGGATTCGTATGAGTATAATATCATAAATTCAACAAAAGCAAATTCAGAAATTATATAATGGCACTCATGAGCAAATCATCTTGTGTTGCTACTTTGCTACTTGACCCTAGGCCAAATCAAACCTCCGATTCAGTACAGACCCCCCCCCCTAAAAAAAAGAAACACCCTCTTTAAGGCAAAAATTTCACCAATAACTCAACCAAAGATTGATCCGATTAGCCTCTTACTCAAGAATCTATTGAAATAAAGAAAAAGAACGACTTACAATATGAATGAAGAGGTTACTGCATTGTGGAGGGCTTAACAACCCTAGAAATGAAATCAAGAATAAAAATCAAAATAAAAAATGTGAGCTCAGGGAGCTAATGCCAAAGCCAAACCAACAATCACAGTTCTATCACATATATTCCCTTTTTTTTATGTTACAATCAAAACAAATAATGAAGTAACTGATTAAAAGGGAGGAATAGAAAGTATATTTTCGAAGCCAAAACTGATTAAAAGGGGGGAACATAAACAACAAAAGAGGATCGATCAGATATCAAATTACACAAAAAGGCTTGTTAAAACACACCAGATCGGATCCTAGATGAACGAATCACATCCAAAAACGTGGGCTCCCCTTCACTAAACGTACGAAATCCCCCCAAACCTAATGTAACACACCAGATGAAATCCTAATGTCACAAACCCCCAAAATCCCTATAACGAAGAATTCTCATGCCCAATAAAAAGGTGAAATCAGAATATAAGATAAGCTACATACCTCTTTAATGTGGGCATCAAACTTCTTGGGGAGCTCATCGATCTGCCAACCAATGGAAATCCTAGTGTTTCTCGCTAGTGTTTGTACGTTTCAAGGTATAAAAAAACCCTGACAAAATCAAAATGGGCTGAAAAAGTCAGAAATAAACAAAATTGAGATTATGTTTAACAAAATCAACAAAACCACGATTCAGAAAAATCAGAACTCCACAAAACTCAAAAACAAAAAATCCTTGGAGGAAAAAAAACGCCTAATTAACCAATTTAAATTATAAATAACCCTAAATTAACAGCTCAAATCATCAAAATTCGAAAAATTAAAAACAAGAAATGAATTAACTCATAAGATAGGGTAAACAGTGCTAAAAACAAATTAAAATCAATCTAATTAATCTACAATGAAAAACATCACAAACATCAAACTAAAATCGAAAACTCTGAGTAACCTTGAGTAACATGAGGAACCGATCGAACTTACCCGGAGGACCAGAAATGCAAGGAGGAGAGAGGATCACGAGCTTTCATCTCCAGCAATGACCATCGGTCCGCCCTGTCGGCATAAAAAACGAACAAAAATAAGCAAATCGGAGATGAAACCCAAACCAAGGCAACCACAAATCGGAGATGAAAAAAGCCAGCAAGGACGAATCACGAAATCGCATAAAATCAGCTTTACAACAACCAAGATCCCCGTAATAATCGATAAACCAAGCACCCAAAACGCGACGGCACGAGATAAATCAAACAAAATCAAACCCTATTACAAGGTGGAGCTCAAAAGCAAGTCGGAAAAAAAAAAACCAAAAAATCGCAGGGAAAGAAGCTAAAAAAAAGGCTTACCTGGGGGCGAGATACAACAAGACAAAGCGCCAAAACAGGATGAGAGAAGAGGAATAAGACCGGATGTTGTGAGCTGATGGAGGAGCTGATGGAGGAGCGGAGAGATCAAGAAGAAGAGTGAATGAAGAGTGATGGAGAGTGTGTGAGCTGGTAGGCCAAGAAGGAGAATGAGTGATGGAGAAAGCTTGTACGTAGCTTTGTCCAACAACGGCCCAGTTTCAGAAAGCAGCGAGGCTAGCTCACAGCCGTCAGATGAGGTATGTCTGTGGCCCTGCACATCAACGGGCGAGATTCCAGCTCAAAACGCGCCAAGCCCACAGCCGTCAGATGTTGTACTGTTCCAATGAACAGTTAACTTGCTTTAGCTATTTTTAGAAGGTGTATAGATGAAATAGCATAGATTGTTCTCTGAAGATTACCCAAAGAGTACATTCAATAAAAATTCATTAAATCATTAAGCTAATACAAACCTTATCTCACAATAGTTTGCATCTGGAGAACCATGCTGTCCCAAGTCATCCATAATTGAGAAGTATGAATGGAAACAAACATCTCTGAAATCCCGAATTACAGTAAAGCAACCCAGAATAGTACTCCAAGTTCCATCCTAAAAATAAGGTGCAGCATTAAAGATTGAAATTATACGAAATCCAATCAGATAAAAGGTGCTACCAATAAAACAGCGTAAATTTCTTCACCTCTTCCTCTGTTGTTGATCAATTCAGGCGATAGATAAATAAGCATTACATACAGAGATAGAATGATAGAATTCATTCATCTTTCCTTGCCCAACAGCATCAAATGTAGCAAATACTGGCGATAGAAAGCCATATTCTGCACCCCCTATGATGCTTGGAATAATGCTGACCACCAGCCAGAGTATCAACAGAATAAAAATTGAAGCGCAGAGCACGAGCTTTAATACAGGTCCTACTTGTTTTGTTCTAGCATGAAAGAATAAAGAATGTTAAAAAAGATTCAAAAAATACAAATAATAGAAGTTAGCTTCCACGGAAGTGAGGCCAGCAGCAAGGTAATTAATTTTATGTTTTGTGTTAGAAAAGGACCTTACAACACAACAAAAGGTCCAACAGAAGTGAGCTGGCCAAAGGCCCAAGATAATTGCAGAGTTCCCTACTGCCATGAGTAAGCATACCAAAGGGCACAATAAAAATCCTGCAAGAAAAAGTTTTAACGCTAGTATGGACAACTAACAATGAGCTACAAACAACTTCCTATTTTCAGAGATGACAGAAATAACTTCAAACTTCTCCAATTTCCCAGCTTGTAAATACTGAACTTCATGAACTGAACACACTTTCTAAACATCAGTCACGGACATGCAACAAAGCAAGCAAGACAACGTTCTTAGTAAAAGAACCTTCACTACACGAAAGCCAAAGCTTAAAGGATGTCGTAACAATTACAATGTAAAAAACTATGAATCAGGATTCATATAAGTAAGGTAGACGAAGGTTGCAAAAGAGAGTGAGAGGTAGGAGAGGCAAATGATTTGTCAAATAAAGGTCGTTTCATGAGTCTTAAGGATTTAAGCTATTCGCCAATTCATTTAAAGCAAGTTGGGTAAAATCTCTGATGCAATCCCCGAGCATTTTATGTTCAAGACGAGCAAAGTCCATAAGGAATGACAACATGCCAATCAAGAATATTCATGGGTCATTTTAAAGCTCAATACATGCATTTCAATGGCAAAGAAAGAAGATAAGGGCGATGCACCAACAAATAGATGTCCCTTGATGTTCTCAAAGTTAATTGAAGTCCATCTTAGGCATGAAAGGAACCTAAGGCAGTCATTTTAGAAAGAATGTCGAAAACAGTGCGGAAAGTTTTATCTTTGCACAGTTAATTTTGTGACGGTTCTTTGATCAAGAAAATGAAGGTCATTTTCATGGAGTTGGAATTACCAGAAAATAATCTGTGGATTGGTAGCAGTTTATTTTTTAGTACAGAAGTGCTTCACAGGACTGGCCTGGAATTCCAGCTACTGTCCTATAACTTGGAGGGCTTATAACTTCTGGTACAGATATCTGTATGATGCAGGTGTAGACACTCGTAACTTTTGATTTGCATTCTCGCTTGAAACCTAGCATGATCCTAAGGTAATCGTTGTCGAACCTGATTACATTATCAGCCTAATGACCTTGTTTTGACCTAATATTAATCAGGTTAAATTTAGGATGGGGAATGCTTTGATATTGCATCCCTAAGTTCAGGATAATTATATAAGCTGATTTTTGTTTTAATGATAATCAGTATTTAAATGATGTTATTAGTATTGTAATGTCAGAGGGGAAGCTTTTTGTAACTAATGTAATTAAAGACTGGCTTTTATGTAGGATTTTAGGGCTAGAAATAGCATGTGCTTATTTTTCTATATTAGAAGACTTCTCCAAGCAGCAACTAAAATACGTGGAGAGGAGGAGAAGACTTAGCACCAAGGGAATTTGCAATTGGATTGAGAATGCCAGCTGCCCGACATCAGCATGCTTGCAACAGCTCACACCTCCCAATCTTTTCTTTGTTATTCTTATTATTCCCTAGAATTTTATCTGATATTTTGTCAGGCAAAGCCACCTGCTTGCCTAGCTCTTCGAGGCTATTTATAGCCCTTCCTTGTAACTCAGTAAGACAAGTTGAATTTTTGAGTAGATACAAGTGAGAGTGAATCTTATTTCTGGTGCGAGAAGCATCATCGTCCAATTTCTGTGAGCGTGTGATAACTCAGAGAGAGAGGACATAATCAATAAGGGAATTCAATCTGGGTGAGTATCCTAGGGTGAATTTTCGAAATCTTGACTGAAAAGCTGAGAGAATCGCTCTTCATTCAAGTCCATATCTGTTCTAGTTCCGTCTTTTCTGCTCTGTTTTAATTGTCAAGCAAGAACCCAAATTCTCGTTTGTTTTTCAGGCCAATTTCCGCAAGTTATTTCTCAAATAAATCCCATATCCTCAAAAACAACAATAATCCCAATATCCATCAATAATTCAGTTACCCAGTTAGAGTAAATCTTCCTGAATTTTCTGTGATTAAACTCGCCTATTCAAGTGATTTGGTAGTGCATCAATGTTATTCCTAATTTCTCAGGAAATTCAACTCATCAGGGTCATGTCATTCCTAATTTCTCCGAAAACACTTTTTGACTGATCAATTGAATTTTTAACAAAAAAAAGAAAAAAAAATCCCTAAAAAATCAAGAAATCATCAATTTTATTTTACACTGACGAAGAACAAAATAGCAAACATTCACAACTTGAATAGTACAATTAAAGATTAATTGACCAATTGTAATCGTAGTAATTCAATCTTCTGACAAATACATGTCCGTGCAAGAAAATTCATGAACACTCATCTCTTAGCAGTAAATACATATACTCATCTTTATCTATGAGAAGTGAAGAAGAAGCCAGGAATAAAAAAATAAAAAATAAAAAAAAAAAGAGAGAAAGAGAGTGAAGAGGAGAACCTTTGATAGTGCCGGGAAGCAGAAGACCGAGAAAGAAGGATAGAAAGCGAAGAAACTGCAAAACAGAAGAACAGATACCAATTGGAGGCTCCATTTAATTTCAGGCGCAGATCTGATGATATCAATTCCTGCGCTAAACAGTAGTTAGAAGAAGAAGATTGAGATTTGGCATTTGCAGAGGAAAAGTAAGATGAATGATTGGAATAAAGGGGTAATTGTGATTCTTCAGTTGCCATTTTCAGTGACTAGTGGAAAAGCGGTTGAGAAAAAATGAATGAGTGGTTGGATAACTGCCGGGTTGAGGAATAAAAAAAAAAAAAGACGACAGACCAAACAAATTTCTGTCTGTCAGAGTGTCAATCACAACTCACAAGACTCGTAAGGTACAGTAATGCCAAATCAATCACTGTGATTAGAATAGGCTTTGATGAATCCTAGCCGTTCATCTTAACCAATCAGCTCACCTCATTCTCTTCTCCCTTATTCAGTATTCTCTCTCCTCCCAACTTAGCCACCACGCACCACCACCACATCCACCCACACAACCGGAAAAGTGGGTTAGGGTCCCACTTTCCGGTGCCGCGTTACCGGCGCCGGGAAGTGGGACCCTACCCCACTTTTTCGGCCACCTTAAGGATATCACACCCCAAACGGGTTAACCACACCCATTCAAACACCCACTCTCCTTAGGGTGTCTTTTGGTGTTTGCCGGCGAAGCCGGCGGTGGGACGCCGGCGAGAAGGTGGTCGCCGGACGTGGGGGCTGGGTTGGGTGGGATCCCGGTGGTGGCTCGTGAAGAGGAGAGAGGGAGGAGGGTGTCGGGATTTGGGGAAATGGTTAGATGAAGAGGAAAAGATAGGAAATGGCCATTTTACCCCTGGTGATTACAGTTCCTACTCTAATCAGCGTGATTGGCCTAGACAACATGTACCACACCTCAAAGGGGTTGACCACACCCATTCAAACACCCACTCTCCTTAGAGTTCCTACTCTAATCACCTTGATTGGCCTAGACAACCGGCGTAAGGTACATGAATGATAAAACAATCACGGTGATTAGAATGAGGTATTCTAATCACCGTGGTGGCATACACGCGCGTACAGAGGAAGGGTATTTCATACTCATGATCCTTACTTTATACCCGTATGGTGGGATTGTATAATGTAAAGAAACCAATTTATTTTCCTTGAATTTGCCTCCTTTCAATTTATTCCCCATGTATTTGTTTCTTTTTAATTATTTACAGGAGAGAGAAAATACACTTTCCCTTGCTGCTGCCTCAGTTAATTGAAGCGAGAGAGAGATAAAATATCTGGGGACCTTCATCCTTCATCCTCCACATCCTCCATCCTCTTAATCCAAAAAAAGGCGTGAAACAAATATTGGATTATCATTATACAGTTAGATCATTGCGAGAAAGATTGTTTGGAGCTAAAGTTCATTAGAGGCATCAATATTTTCATCTCGTAAACCATGGATGAGGTATGTAATTCAGAATTTTTTGTTGTTTATATGTTATTAAGAATTGATGTCGTGGATGTAGATGTTGAAATAGGGTTTTTATGTAGTTGTAATGGGTTGTATAAATAGGTTTGGAGGATTAGAAATTGGTTTAAGGGATTTGGAATTGAATAGTACTACTATGTGTGAGAGTTGATTGTATTTTCGGTTTGAGAATTTGGAATTGAATGGTAGTATTATTTATGGGTTTGAGGATTAGAAATTGCATTTGTGGGATTCGAATAAGACAGTAGTACTATGTGTTAGAATTGATTGTATTATTGGTTTGAGAATTTCGAATTGAATGGTAGTATTATGTGTGGGTTTGAGGATTAGAAATTGGTTTGAAGGATTCTAATGAATAGTGCTACTATGTGTGAGAGTTAATTGTATTATTGGTTGATTTGAGAATTTCGAATTGAATGGTAGTATTATGTGTGAGTTTGCGAGCTGAATTTATTTAGTATTATCAATGGTGTATCTGATACATTCACTGGTATACGTTAGATATAAAATGGTATTAAGGAATAGTAGTTGTATAGATAGTAACATATGTGTCCCGAATGTTTAATTCCACAGGTTGATTTGAATGATGTTGTTTGCGATAGTTATATGAGTGAAGACTATGACGTAGAAAGTGAATTAGGAAAAGAGATAGAGGTACAAGAGGTTGTAGAACAGGTCGTAGAACATGGACTTGAAGGGGAATTAGAGGCCATCTCACTAGGCAACGATGGGGAGGGTGTAGTGCACACCCCTAAACGTTTGTTTTCTACCTCAAAAAATGAGATTGAACCACTTCATGTAGGCATGGTTTTTGAGAAGTGGGAAGATATAGACAAACTATATCATGCATATGGTAAGCAAGAGGGATTTGGTGCCTCAAGCCGGTAAATCTAAATGTGATAAGTTGACTCGTATCACATGGAAATGTGAGTGTGTCGGTGCACCATTTTGTAAGAGAGGTAGTAAAGTATTGTGCCCAGAGGTTGATGGTTTACCTGATCTTGTGCTGCATTCTAAACGACAAAAGGGGGCAATTTCGAAAAAGATTGGTTGCACGGCATTGGTGTATGCTGCAGTTGATAAGGATGGTTTGTGGGTTGTTAGAAAGGTTGAGCATAAACACAAGAACCATAATCCCACACCTAGCAAAAGAAAATATATAAGTCATGCCGTGAGATGCCAGCACATGTTAAGAGAGGTTTAGTTTATGGTGATAAAGCAGGCATGTCGGTACCCCAAATGATTAATCAACAGTGTGTGGAAAGGAATGGACGGGATAATTTTGAACCCACTTTGAAGGATTTTTATAATGTAGGTTGAGATTGAAAGACGGTGATGCTAATGCAATGATGGAGTACTTTAATAAAATGCACAAGGACAATCCGAAATTTTTTCATTGTATTAGGCATGATAAGAATGGTGTTTTGCAAGATGTTTTTTGGGTAGATGCGCGTTGTAGAGCTGCATTTGAAGAGTTCGGAGATGTTATTTGTTTTTATACAACATATCTAGTAAACAGGTATGACTTGCCCTTTGCGAATTTTGTTGGTGTTAACCATCATGGTCAAACAATATTACTAGGTTGTGACCTAATAAGCCATGAAACTTCGGAGACATTTGAATGGCTTTTCTCTACTTGGTTATTTGCAATGGGCGGCAAGGCCGCAAAGGGTATACTTACTGATCAAGCGGCTGCAATTCGTAATGGTGTTGCGGCTGCGTTGCCTGAAACTAGACATCGTTGGTGTATTTGGCATATTACAAAGAAAGTTAGGCTGAACCTTAGGTATTTGAATGAAGCTAAGTATTGTGTTTTCTCGCCCAAGATTAAAAGTGTGATATATGATTCATTTACTGGTGATGAATTTGAGAAGAGGTGGGCCGAAGTTTTGGGTGAATTCAATTTGCAAGACGATGAATGATTAAGTGGACTGTTTTCTGAGAGGGAGATGTGGGTTCCTACCTACACAAAGCATATATTTTGGGCCGGTATGAGATCCACCCAGAGGGTGGAGAGCATTAACAGTTTCTTTGATCAGTGGCTGACCAAACACACTTCGCCATATGAGTTTGTTGAGAAGTATTGTGAGGCAATGGAGAGTAGGGCTGATCGTGAGAAAAAGGCTGATGTTGACTGTGATAGGATGGCAAGGTCTTTGCTTAGCATTTTTGTCGTTGAAAAGGCGTTCTTCAAAGTTTACACTTTGGGGAGGTTACAACTTGTGCAGAACGAGTGTGATCATGTAATGTATTGTGAAGAGGAGGAGAGGAAACAGGTTTCTGATTTAGAGGTGGAGTTTCGGATATCGGACAAAGTTTGGGTTCATAGTGAAGGCATGCGTGAATCAGTACCTACTCACGCCGAGCGTGATTATTGGGTTCGGTACAATACTTTGACCCATGATGTTTCATGTGCTTGCAAGTTGTTTGAGTGTAGCGGCATCCTTTGTAGACATATTGTAAAGGTTTATCAGCGGAATCATGTAGATGTAGTTCCTGAGAAATATATATTGAGAAGATGGCGTAAGGACATTCTTAGGAAACATACTCTCGTGAAAGTTGCATATCATGATCCAACAAAGACTGAAGAAGTTGCAAGGTATGATAGAATGCATGTGTCTTTTGAAGCAATTGCTTGCAAAGCAATGGTTAGTGAAGAAGGTGAATCAGTTGTTATGTCTGGCATACAGGACATAGCTCTTACACTTGCCAAAGTATTGGGTAAAACAGTTGTTAGTCGTGTTGCTGGTAATTTTGACAATGGTGGTGATAACAGGTATGATGTGGATATGTTAGGCGAAGATCAGTCAATTCAGAACAATGTGATGGGTCTGGGCCTAATCGACACACAGGGTAGTGTAGCGGTTGGCAGTAACACAACTGGAACCCCAAATGAATATGGTTCAGCAACTCCACGTTCAACAACTCCCGGGTCAGCTACTCCTCGGTCAGTCACTCTTCGGCCAGCAACTCCTCTCACATTGTCGTTGAACCTGGTTGATCCTCCCACAAGGGCAAAGAAAGATGGGAGAACAAGGGGGAAGAGGTTCAAGTCCCTAGAGGAACGGGTGTGTGGTGTCAACAAGCGTACGCGTAGCAATAATAAATCATGTGAAATGAGAAAAAGTGGACAGGTGCATTCATTAGATTTTAACCTCCTGTGTGTATTATTCGAAAAACTACTTTGTATGTTCATTAATGATTTAAGTTTTGTAATTGGTAGGCACCATATGAAGGCTCTTCTAGAAGGTTAGCGTTTTCTATTCCTGGTGTTCCTCCACAAAGCGCCTACAATGGACTCGTAAACCATGCGCAGGTAAATTAGAATAATGCCGTCAATGTTGAAAATATTTTTCGTAAGCGTGGATTATGTTTTCATTTATTTGTGTTACTCATTGCAGGTTCAAAGAGATGTTTGCGGCAAATCAGAATCTGCCACTGTCACAGTTGCATCCCGGCAACTGTTTGAATTTCAACGGCCAAGATGAGCCTGTACGAAGGCCTGACATGTACTTCACAAATTTGTTGGGGGGAAACTCAGTGTTAAGAGGGGGGCTTCCGTTTTCGCGATTAAGTGGACAACCACCATCCTCTTCACAAGATATATGATATCGTTTTTGGTGTGTTTATGTTTGTCAAACTACTATATTACTCGGGATATCATTTAATTGAGTGTGTATTTTATTTGAAGAACAGTTTTGATTGTGATATTAAGATGGATGTTATTTTTATCAATATGATTCTCAAACTTTGAGTAACAAAAGTATTGGTGAAATAATATATGTCGTCACAACTATCATTTCGACTATTGTTTTGACTTATAGTATATATAATCTTACTAATGGTGTATGACTTTGGTGGATTAGTATATGTCGCCAGAAGTATCACTTTGAATATAGTTTTGCCAAATAGTATATATCATTTTAGTAATGGTAAACCCTGAACCCTAAACCCTAGTAACCCTAAACCCTATTAACCCTAAAAACCCTAAACCCTATTAACCCTAAACTCTATTAACCCAAAACTCTATTAACCCAAAAAAATATCTGTAATAATCATCACGAGACAGTCTACCAATTATTTAGTGTGAGTCGATTTCAGTATGTTTGTTATATATTATTATTCACTTCAAGTATATGTTATTACTATACGGTGGAAATATCGAAATAGACATTAATGCTTTGTCTATGTTTTTCGAGAATGGGTAAGTAGAGTTGTTCAAAATAGACTTATATACATATTTATTACGTAATGAATATGTGTTGTTGGGACATCTATCACGCAATACAATGCTATGTATATATGGCAGTTATATCTATTGGACATCAATAAATAACGAATAATCGTAACATCTATTCGTCATGTCATGAATGTTATTTATAAATGGTATATATGTGTCTGAAATGGTATATAAGGTTCCCCTAATAGTATTATACGTAGCACGAAGTCACATTTTTATGCATTGAATGTTCATATTTTTGTGTGTTTCGGACAGTGAGTCGTTGTTGACTGCATGCATGCATTGACTGGGCTTGCTATTAATGATGATGTGTTGTTGGCAACGTTTATTATGAGCAATTAATTCATTTTGCATGATACTAGATTATGAATTGATGTAGTGTGTGTTACAATTTCCTTGTCACGTAATCTTTTGCTTTGGCTTGGCTCCCTACGTTTAATCCCCTTATTAATTCCCCACTTAATTTCCCACTTAAATTTTACATCTTGTCAAGTAGTTATGAGTATTGAGAGATTTGCAAGGCCACCGTATCATAGAGATTTGTATGAATACACGGTGTCGGATAAGTTTGAGGCCCTAGGTTATAGTTATTTGAAATCCGCTTTGGAGGAGGAGTGGGAATTTAGGGTAACACAAATGCCAATTTAATGGCTAGCTGCATTGAGATTGGCATTGATCCCCCTACAATGCGAGCTAAAAATGAAAGACGGAGTACTCTCCGTGAATTGCGTCTCGCAGTTAACATGATTCGTTTAGAGAACCATGTCATGGGTTGCAATATTAGTGCTTCTAAGTCTAATGTAAGTTGTATAAGCCTTACTATGTGTACAAATAATCTAATTCTATTTCCTTCTCGTATGTTACACTTGGCTGAAAGTACATGAAAATGGCGTCTTAATGGTTCGTCAAGTAAATGGGAGGACTTGTATAATCGTAAGGTATGTCGTGGTACAATAAACGCTCACGTGTATAGTGAGTACATTTTTCGTAACAGGGAGAGACAATTATTAAGACGTAGTTGCGTGAAGTTGGTATGTCAATGCCTCATTCAACGTTAGCAGATAATGAAGATGTCCCATACACTATACGTACAGATCAAATTCGGATTCAAGTTAATTCAATGCTACTTCGTAGAGCAAGATTTTCGATGATGAGGGCATGCAAGGAATTCATAGAGGACAACGGATGGATCATCATAGTAACATAATGTATTACCCAACATATATGTCTGACTGATAACTCCGACGAATCTGATTGACTGAAATACTCAATTTGTCTTTGTTAACGTTTATTATTCTATGATTTCGAGTGTTGTATTTAATTCATGGTTTTAATCGTAAGAGTAGATGTGTAACTTTTTTAAAAATTGGTTTTAATTGGTTTTATTAAGTATCATGTAATAAGTAGTTATTAATCATCATGAAATGATTAATAATTTAATTTTTTAAATTTGGTTTTTATTACATTAAAGTGATGAAATTAAATTAAAGTGAAAAAAAAATTATTGTAAGAAGACCCCCTTTCTCTTTCCTCCCCTCTCGTCAATCCTCTTTCTCGTCTTTCTCTTTCCTCTGTCGCCGGCGACCCCATTTCTTCTCCCTCTTTGAAAACTCACTCAAACACATCTCCTCACTCCTCCCTCAATCCCCATCATCTGCGAAAAACACCTCTGCCAAAAGCCCATCTTGATTCGCGGCGATTCCATCAGCACTTCGAAATCCACCTCGTTTGTGATTCATCACCACCAACTCGAATCACCTCCCTTTCATCTCCTGTCAGCGAAATATGTAAGAGTCTGATTTATTTTTGTACATGAATATGTGTTGCATGTTGAATTTATACATGATTAGTATTGAAATTTTGTATGTTAATTAGGAAAATGAATTTTGTATTGTGAAAGTGTGTTTCCTTTGTAATGCCATTTTATTTATTTTTAAAATAAGCCATTGGATTTATTTTAGGGTTGGTTAGAACCGAAATTATAGGATTTGTTAGTCTGTTTTCGTAAGATTTAGGGTTGTTCGAGTGACTTAGTTGTTGGTAATTGTTCGAAATGGGGTGAGGTGAGGTGGGGTGTTTATTTAATTTTTCAAATTTAACTCCATTAATTTCAACCTCCGTAGGATAGCTAGCTCACTTGAGGTTTACGTTACTGATTATGAGAAACTGATTTTGGTTTGATTTCCTTTTGGTTTGAATTCGTTGCGTTTTTTTGTTTGGTATCCTTTTGGTTTGATTTCCTTGATTGTGTGTGATAAGAATTGTGCAATTCAGCGGAAATATATACCATTGAGCGGAACTATATACAATTGCGAAAAATCATATACTATTGAATGGAACTATATACAATTGAATTGAACATATACAATTCACTGGAACTATATTCAATTGAGAAGAATCATATACTATTGAGATCAACTATATACAATTGAGAGGAACTATGTACAATTCTGATGATCTATAGATACAATTATTGTAAGATATATCTATGTGAAGAGGAATTCGCATATCGCTTAATCATAGTAGGAGAACGAGCTATATCGCTTTATCCTTTGGAAATAATGAATGATTAAGGATGACCAAATTTGCTATTAAGTGTATTAGTGTATGCCAAATTCAAACTTGAAACCAATAATAATGGATCAATTATATCAAACACACTGATGTTTTGGATCACTATGGTGGTTTTTCAACGATTTGTTTTCGATTCATATTTTGTGCAATGCAATGCATGTGTATCTAATTGCGTAATTATTTTTTTATCACATATAGCACGATGAGAGGGAGAGGCAGAGGCAGAGGCAGAGGGAGGACGACGACAGAGGTAGAGGCAGAGGCAGAGGCAAAGGTTAGTGAAGAGTGTGTGAAATCACTCGGGGATGAGGTCCGTGAGTCCCACAGAGTATTGTCTTATCGTGATGAAAAATATGGAGTGAAGGTGAGTATTTCCTATATAAGCAATTAAATTTTCTTGAATTCATTTCATTTACGTGTAAGGGTTGTGTAATTTAATTATCAACTACATTGGTGTGATTATAATTCTTGGTGTGATTATAATTCGAGATGATTGTTTAATTTGCAGCAATCGATAGTTAATTGTAGACTTGAAACCTTTGGTCGTGTAACGAGTCATTTCAATGGTCGAAAGAAGGCTATTGTTAGAGATATGAGTTTCGGTTCGTTGCTCTCTTTTGCGGATGGTTGGGTTTTACCCCGCAGATTTTTTGTTATTGGCTAATGGCGTGGTTTGATGCGGAGAACGCCAAATTGGTTTGTGTGGAAGATTCCGAGTTTAGATTGTCAAACACTCAGGTTCAGTGTGTTTTAGGGCTACCCGTTGGTCCAAAAGTCGTTCCCACAAAATTCAGTGAAGGAAGTTCTATGTCGAAGAAGGTGGAAAGCTTGGTTTCACGGTTCGGAGTACATGAATGTAAAGACACCAGCATTACCATTCGGCCAGAAAAATTAGAGGAAGTGTTGTTGAGTGAAGTTCCAATTTGTAGCCAAGAGGAGATATCGGAGTTCAAAACTGCGTTTCTGACTTATGCCCTCCTAACAATCCTTTGCCCGTCAACAAGTCCGTATTTGAGTACGGATATGTACTATGCTGCCACCCTCGATAATGTGACAACTAAATACGATTGGTGTGGTCTTGTCTTTGACCAGTTGATCAATTATGGCAGAAAGGTGCAGCGTAAATTTGCCGAACATGGAGCATATTCGGGATGTGGTGGATGTGTTATACTCTTGGCGGTAAGTGTTTAGTGGTCGTAACATTGCGTTTTTGGTATCCTATATTAGTGACTGAAATGATCAATTTAATTAGTGGTTATTATTTTTTAAAATGATCAATTTAATTAGTCAATTAGATGTTCATTTTCATATCTTAGGATCGCGGTCTGTGTGTGGGGGGAGGGGATTGAGTAGAGAAGTTGGTATTCTCGAAATGAGCTGATTAGTTAGTGTTGGATATATGTAGTGAGCTGGTTAGGGAGTCAGAATTGGGTGGGAGGTTGGTGGTAATGTTAATATATGCCTCTCGCTTCTTTGGTCAGATGGATATCCTTCATTATTGACAACTACTTTGATATTGAATCTAATAATCTCTCGCTTCTTTGGTCAGTTGGTCTGGTCCTTGGTTTCATTATCGTTCTTTGGTCCTTGGTATTGAATCTAGTAATATACACTTATCTTTTATTCTAACTTATCTGTAGATACTCTATGTTGATCGCTTAAACAATCCGCCCGTAAGATGGGGGCATTTCCCTCGAGTTGAATCTTGGACCTTGCAATCGCTTAATGCTGCTATCGCCAAAGATGCACTCGAGAGAGGAGGAGACTTCGGTGCAACCGGGGTAACATCACCAACCCTTTGTTTAACTTAATGCAATTGAGATAAACTATATACATTTCAATTCAACTATATAAATTTTAAATGGATTATATACTATTCAAATTAACTATATACAATTGAGTTGAACTATATACAATTTAATTTGATTACATACAATTGAGTTAAACTATATACAATTGAGCGAAATATATACTTGATATGAATTCATTATAATAACACTTTTTTAATTGTAGATGATTGATGTTGCATATGGCGAACCACACCCTATGGAGCCGAGAGACCGACTACCCCCAGGACATTGTGGGAGTACTAGCGCAGCGGTATCGAACGAGGTAAGTTTCGAAATATTTGTTTTTCACATTGGGTTGTTAGCTGCATTGACGAAGCCAATGAAGGGCTAAGGTGGCGACTGGGCCACTGCAAATATTGAGACAGCCCTTATCACCTTTTGGGCTATATTGAAATTTAATTATTGGCCCATTGCAATTCACCTACAAATCTGACCTAGTTTTTGACCACTATTATAGTATCACATAGACGGGTTTTGTACTTCGTATCACTAGTTTCTTTTTCGTATCATAAAGTAAGTTGTGTTTAGCATAGGTTGACGTGTTAGTAAGTAGTACTTAGTATACGTTTGGTAGGCAATTGTCGTGGGTTGCACCAAATTAATTCAGTACTTATCCTAAAACTATGTAGTAGGGCAAGCAAGTTCGTATCCACAGGGAATTAGTTAATGTCTGAGTATGTAACGTCGATTGGGTAACCAATTAGGGGGGGGGGGTTTGATTGAAAGTTGATTAACTAAGCAACTAATAAACAAACAAGTCGAATTCAATTAAAGAGAAGTCTTGGTTTATGTTTCACTCCACCAACAATTATCAATTGATCATCGATATTCACCTAATTCAATCCTGTGAGCAAATCGTTGCGAAATCGAAATTCCTATTCTTCCTTTAGTAATTAACTCGAACGAATCAGCGTATCAAAGTTAATTCTAACTATTAATCAACCTAGAACACGCGCCTAGATATATTTCAATAGAAGCAATAAGATCTAGAAGAATTTCAACGAAGATAATCAATTCAAACACACGCGGCTTAAATTGAATATAAATCAATTCTCTCTACAACAATCTAACGTTGAATTGGCAATCAATTAGAAAGATGCAGTTGCTACGAATTTAGCGATAGAAACATACAAGTACTATACTAGTAGCGCTCCTAGCAAGAACAAGTATAAATCATGCGATATTAGGACAAGAGAATTGAAATTGCTCACAAAGGAATTGAATAGATGATAATCTCACAATCTGACGATAAATGACGGTTTCAATTCACAATAACCAAGATGGAGGAATTAGTTCTCCATAGAGTTCTTCAATAATCCCCAAAATAAGTCTTGAGTTGCAAATTTATGAAAATAAACGTACAAACTAGGTATTAATAGTGTCTAACAATAATATACGGAAAATATAGAAATACGGAAAGTAGCTCTTGACGCCAAACGCGAACCGCGCTGGGAAACCCGCGGACCGCGCCTTGCTTTCCGCGGACCGCCCAGCTCTCTGGTCCCGTCTTCAAACTCGCATAACTTCATCTCCAATTGGTTTCAACGCTAACTTCCAAATATTTTGAGAGATATGAAGCTCTAAAGTTTGCCTTGCATAACCGGATCGAATTTCAGCATTCTTGAGATTTCAAATGGTCATAATAACCACTAATTCTTGTATCAAACACAAATCACACCAAATAACATAATTAGCAGTCAAACGATACAAAAATCAACGTTAAACACCTCAAAAACCCGACTTTAACCACAACGAAATAGCGCACATCAACGTTTTACATTATATGCCCGGTTTTAATTCTATCTTCGTACCATTTGTTAGGTGATTCGTGAGTTGAATAAGATTGTGAAGCGATATGTTCAACCGAAACAAAAACATGTGATTGCCTCGTCTGAACTTAAGGGTTCAAGAGTCGTTAGTATTGCGGACCAAATGTGCACAACTTCATCTTATACCACCTCTTGATTTGGCAACAACCGTTGTAGGTAATAAACCACATGCACTAAATATGATTAGATTTGAAAATCACATAATGACATGCAAAATTCATAATAGTGATGTACGTGCTTCTATGGTACACGCAATAGCAATAAACTACGGAAATTTATTGTCTGCAACGCCTATATCTTTCAATGTAGAGAGTATTAGAGGTAAACGTTGGATGTTGGAGGCTTCAAAGCAAAAATGGTAAGACATTATCAAGTGGTGGGGCGAGGATGCAGTGTCCGCGGCTGCAAATGAGTACGATTATCGTATTAGGGAATGGGAGGTCATTGCAATGCATTTACGAAATCTATCGGCGCCAATCCCATTTAGTCGGCCAAAAAAGCTTATAGAACAACGCTCTATAGTTGGAGAAGAAGAGATACCATTATGCCAAATAGTTGATCATTTGAGAATTGAAATTAATTGTATGCTCTTAAGAAGAGCACGTTATGCTCTTGTTAATGTGTATAAACAATTTGTTGAAAACATAGGATTCACATGGGAGGGAGAGATGGTTACAAATCCTTATTATTATGATGCTTATATGTCTGATGAGTATATATCAGATGAATCAGATGTGGAATAGGGTTTGGATAATGTACGGAAATCATTAATGTCGTATTTTCAATAATCTTCTAATACCACCTGTGTGTATTGCTTAAATTATAGTATCTCAATGCATTAAATATGTCGTTAAAAATCATATTATGTTAAGAATGATGGTGTTAATCAATATTATAAAATGACTTAGACCATCCTATCTATATACTATCATTGTAATAATATGTACCACGTAAGCGTGTTATATACAACCAAGAATAAAAATAAAGTTCCATTACACTAACAATGGTATCTTTGCCCACGTGAATGGTATATATATAAGTTATATTTGTATATAAGTTACATTTGTATAAGTAATTCCTCTACGAACCTAGAAAGGGACACTCATTTGTATTTAAATACCGTGTGGGTAACAACTTCAAATCACACACATTTTCATAGCACAGAATTACATAGCACACCAAAATGTCAAACACACAATTTGAACTCCCTGAAGCACCTGAACTTATAACTCACTTACAATATCCTTCATACCGTAGCCATGAGTATAACCTAAATTCCGCAACCTACTATTACCTCAACAAAACAACTGCCAACTATGTTCGAATCACCCATGAGAAGTTAAGGGATATCATGGTGGACATAAAATACAATGGGGTGGAATGGAAAACTATTTCAATGGTGTTGCAAGGAAGTCGCGAAATGGTACCAGGCCATCTGCCACACTTAATGGACATATATGGTATGAAAAAATGTTTTTTTTGTCTTCTTGGAATGGCCTTTTTATAATTTACAACAAAAATCATGGGTTTACCTGTTTCCAACGGCATTGAAGCATTTGGTTGACCCTCTTCCGGTGTTCAATTTTGAACAAGCTACATATGCTTTACGCGACCAAGCAAAGATTGTTTTGGGTAGTTATTCAGACGGTTTTCAAGTGTTAATATCTTCATCACTAAGTCATGCAATTCGTATTGTAGTGTGTTCAAACATCATAAATGACCCATTTAGCATATCTAACTATATAATTAAATTATCTCTTGCAACTCATAAGCCACACAATGCTGGTCCTATTCATATTGGTACTCCTATCATATGTTGGAATGCTCGCGGTGTTAGTAGACCGTCATTCCGGAAAAACATGAGACGTATTCTTCTTCTCTATGATCCAAAACTAATAATAGTTACAGAAGCACGAACAAGTTATATAAATTGTCGTAAGATCATGCTATCATTCCCGGATTTGCGTTGGGAATTGGTTGGAGAAGAGGGATGCAAGAATGGTGTGTTGTTCATGTGGTGTCCAAAAGTTTTGGAGTTCAAAGGTGCGGCAACCGATGGCCTTCCGACCTACGTAACGATGTTGGTAATATTTTATTCTTGTATTAAATTTTGATCTTCTCACTTGAATGTTTCAAATTTTAATCACTTGAATGTTTCAAAGTTTATTCCTTTCTTATTAGGGAACAAAGCATCTGTTGGCAAGGCGTCGTTTATTTACACAATGATGTATGGAGTTTCCCGTTGCCAAGGCATGACAATATGGATCAATTAAGTAGTAGGCATGTTTACAAGTAATGGTGTATGTTCGATAAGTCACAAGAACTATCGATTTGTGAAATATTCACTGTTTTCTTTTCCCCTTAAAAAAAATTTAGATTTACTAGTTTGTATATATAACGGCTCAATGGAATATGACGAGTTCGGAATAGTATATAATGAGAAACGAATGGTATATAACGAGATGTTGATGGTATACCAATGATACAGGGAAAATAAAGCATGCACAAGGGAGTCAAAATTTAGATGAACCTACTTAAAATAGTAACAATTCGGCACATCACATCATGCCTTAAGTTTTAAATGATGCATTGTAAAAACCGAACAACCTTCGTCAAACAAATTCACGCTCCATACTCATCAAACAAGTGAGTGTACGTTAAGTAAAAACAATCACATGGCGATACATCATTGTGAGTCAACGCTACGTATAAGTTTTTTCAATGGAGCCGAGCATTCATTCGCGTCGCCCATTATATCTTCATATAGAACCATCTTGTACAAATCTTTGAGTCTCAAGTTCTGCAACAACAAGTACACTACATAAGTACTCATGATTAAGTTTTGTGTGAATGGTGTGAGAGATTACACAAAAACATAAACAAAGTTAACAAGCATACCATGGTGCTAGATTTTGTGAAACGATTAGCACATTGTTTGATGCATAACAAGCCCCGACGCTTTCCTAGTAAATTAACAATATCGGTTCATCATAAAGTATTGAAGATAATAATTTAACACTTACATACTCATATATTCGGATTACTTACTCCTCATAACCATGATTAATAGAGAGTACCCTAACAGGCCATGTAGTGATGTTCCCAATTTGCTAGCTAGCATCCAATAGCTTGAGTGAAATATCAATTGCGTTCAACTATATAAAAGTGAATTAGTGTGATTGCGTTGAACTATCACTCAAACATAAATTCACCATAAAATCACCATACTCACCAACTTGTTCACTACAAAATCGTTAGGTGATAAATGAGAATCAATGATCCATACGAACTTGTCTCTAACCGCAATTGCCAAACACCACCACATGCAATCTCGATACACGGGAACAAAGATCTATGACATAATACAACTTTGTGAGTCTACCAGTCTTATGACATCATTTCATTTATAACTACACTTACCGTGCAAATATGGGTCCATGATTTGAAGGGATAGTTTAGTAGGAAATGTTTGCCAATGTCAGATCGCATCTTCTCGGGGATTCCCTCTCCTACCTGCAAGGATATAGCAATCTACAACGATTGAAGTGAGGACATTCAGTAGATAATCAAATTAACTAACTTATAATATGTAAGCATATAAGATTAAGTGTACCGCAAAATCAGGAGGAACCATGTATCTAGTAGATTCAGGCTTGAAATCTTTAGTCCACCTCTTGTAGTACAAATTGCATGCAAATTCAACATATTATGACAAATATGATGTAAGTAAGTTTCACTGAAGTTAACAAAAACAAATGAATTATAAAGTTTTATGATATATACGAGGACTTACCAGTTTTGGCATGTGTAAGAGCGGGTCAGAAATACAAAATTTACAATCTACCACTGACAATTTAAAATCACCACACTTTGCCAATATAAAGGCTGAATCCTCTAAGCTGCAAATAACACATCGTGTTACTAACAAAATATAAAAAACTTAAACAATGATGTTCAATGCCCAATTTACTCTAGTATCAGTATCGATTACGCACCTCTTATTACATACAAACTCATGAAGCAAATACATATCCCGTGGTCGATGATTGGGATCGCTCTGGTACTTCAAACTGGGTGCTAGCGGTCTCCGTGGCTTACTTCCGTGACTACGAATACGGACATTTTCAAGTCCTACATCCTCCTCCGTCTCAGAAGATTCACCAGAATCAGAAACATTGCCATCTTTATCATCTGAGACATTATGATTACACACTTCACCGATATCCTGGGACGGACCAAAATCGCAGCTCTTAGCTAAATTGGCAACATTTTGACTACTATTGAAAATAGGGATACTATAATTCAAAGGACTAAGGTGAAGAGGAAAACCATAGTGCACCCTTTGTTCACTCTCCTCACTGGCCATTGTCTGGTCACTACCCCTCACACCTGTGCCCATACTAAGAACATCACTTCCGGGATCTCCACTTGCAACATCACTACCATTAGCATTACCACCAGTACCAACATTCTCATTCACAATACTCATCAAGATTTTGGCATTCAAAGTCTCCTCTCTATCGTTATCCTCTATCTCCATCTCCTTCTCCTGTCTTTCAAGCTCCTGTCTTTCCTTCTCCTCTCTCTCCTTCTCCTTCTCCTCCTCTCTCTCATTCTCTTCTTTTTCTTTCTCCTTCTCCTTCTCCTTCTCCTTCTTTTCTCTTTCTCTCTCCTTCTCCTTCTCCTTCTCCTTCTCTTCTCTTTCTTTCTTTAACCCGCGCAACTCTTGAACAGAACGCATGCACGTACGCCGTCTTTTCCGTCTCGGCAGCTTACCATCATCGTCATCATCAGACAAGTCTGATACTTTATCTGAAGTCCCCACAACTGTGCGCTTCACAAGCCTACGAATCTTACGAAACACCTGCCATATATTGCAAATAAATATATTACAACCGACATCTCCCTCCGACGACCAACATCACACAAGAATGAACCTACAAAACTACTACAGTTTACCTCTTTAGCTACTGCTCGTGGACTTGAAGTAACATTTTCTGGAATGGTGTCCCTAGGTTCCAAAGGATGATGTTCTCTATACGCAACATCAATCATCTGTGGAAACAAACTAACACTAACAAATCCACATATTGACTCAGGTTATTTTTTATAAATGAATGATTATAACATATTACCCCTATTTTGCCAAAATCTCCACCAATTTCATGTTTGTCTTTTGCAATAGCAGAATTAAACGCAGTGAACGTCCAACCTTCCACACGAGGGAAATGACCCCATCTCATGGGTGAAATGTTCAAACGCTCAACATATAAAATCTGCAAATTAGAACAATAACAACTTTAGACATCATATATAAGAATCATATATATCATAATGTTGTTTTTTTTATATATGTCATCTCCTTTAATAATCTCACACAATCACCGCAAGGAATAACACACAACCGCCGCAATCGGAAGCAAAACCATATTCATCAAATTTATCCTTAAAACTCTTACCATAGGAAATCAACTCACAACATGAGAGAACACCAATCATACTTTTCAGCCACACAACCAAGAGTGGCAGCAGGATACAAGTGCTGGGAAAGTTTGGCAGCAGTTGATGGACATAGTATCATAAGCAAAGAGTACGTTGAGAAGGCTGTTTTGAACCCCTCTATCTCTTCTACACTAGAAATGTCTATATCACTTGACAACACTTCATTTAACTTCTCTTCACATATAGCTAGGTTCTTCTGACTTGACACATGCTCTCCAAATCTTGATAACAAACGTCCAACCTTCTTATCCAATGCAGACCCTTTAGGGCACTTCATCGGAACAATCTTAGGACCATCAGGTAGCCCTAAAACCCATTTAACTTGTGTTGAAGACAAAGGGAACTCCGTACCGTCTACATCTGCACAAATAATTTTGCTATGATATGCATAAAGCCTAATCATTAACCAGTAGCAAAACATGCGTGGCAGCATCCAATCCTTGCGAAATTCCAGTAACGACCCAAAACCCATCTCCCTTACAAAAACCCTTTTCTTTGTACTTAAGGCTGACATCACGCGACCAAATGTTTCAAGCCTACAGTTCACATTTGGTTGCTGCAAATCAATTACAATGCACATAAGCCAATTTCGACAATGGTATCTAAATAACACAATGGTATCAATATTTAATCCAGTGGTGTATATATATAACACAATGGTATATAAGTTATTCTAAATGGTATAAAGTATTATAATTTCACATTCTTACCTTAGCTCCGTATTTTTCATCTCGAGTTAACATCACTTTACGCATCTCCTTAACAACATCCCCAACTGACTTCGTACAAGCCTGTGCAGGAGGTGTACATCTACTTCGACCTTCACGATTTTCCTAATTTAAACAAACAAATTCGATTCAACTATGAACTTATCAATGATTACACCATCACTCAATCGGGCACTATCAAAAAAACGAACGAACAAGAATGTGTGACCATCTCTTATCTTCTCTAAAACAACTTTCACAATTAAATCTCTTTCAAAGCTCATTCATGGCAAAATAATTTCAATTTTAGGTCACGTATTAGAAACAATTCAAACCAATTTACAACTCAAATCCAAAGCCCTTATTTTCGAGCTAATTAACAACTCCAATTCAATATGATTTTTTTCGAGCTCCACCTCCAATCCAAAACACTTCACATCATTAGAGCTAATTTACAGCTCAATTAATAATCTTTTTTTCGCCCTATTTTTCAACCCCAATCCCAAAACCCTTATTTCAAGTTAAGCTAATTTACACCCATACATACACCAAACTAACTACATGTTCTTCGCGTCACAACTAAATTCGATAATTTCAATTGTATTATCAACATGAAAATGTTATTTAAGAACAAAAAATAGCTTATAAACCCAACTAAAACTTACCTTTCGAACCATGATTCAGTAGCAATCTGGAAACCAACGACATAAACGACGTACTGCAACCGATCTGGAGTAATTGAGGAAGGTGATTTCGGTGAAGAGGTGGAGAGAGAAGATGATTTGAGTGTGTGAGTATAAGAGCCGTGGAGAGAGAAATTTAGGGAAGGAAAATAAAATGTATTGTATAAATGTATTTAGTAGGGAAAGTATTCATGTATTCCATAATTTAAGTTAAGTATTCTATTATTTACTTAATGTATTGAAGGTGTATTGAATAAAAATGCCAACGTATTGCAAGGTAGCAAAATACACAAGCCCCCCTCCCAATAAGCAAAACGGCGTAGCATTAGCCGTGGATTAGAATTGTCATTCTAATCACGGTGATTGGTGTAGACGGCCAGAGTAAGGTACTAGAAATGATCAATTAATCATACCTGCAAGCAACGAATATTGTTGGTGTAAGATTCAAATTAATCAATCCAATCATCAATCTACATTTACCTTTAAACACATTTTGATTTGAGTTTTTTGAGGGAGTAGGGTTATTCGTCGCCCTTAATTTGCCGAGATCACCCAACTTTTAGTAGAGTTTATTGAAAGTACCGCAACACAAAATAACCAAGATTTTTAAAAGTGAAATAATTACCTGGTATCACTGCCGTTTTCATTTTTTGGTTTTTTTTGTGTAAAATATTTGGTTAAATAAGTGGTTGTTTGGTTGCCTTTTTAAAACACCGGAATTCTAAATTCCCATGAATTACATATTATTCAGGTTGTTTGGTTGCCCATATTTAACAAAAATGGTGGAATTGGAAATTCCATGGGAAAATGAAATTCTCACATAATGGTGAAATTTGCTTACCAACTCCCCCCCTCGTTAATTCTGACCCCCATCATCTTTTTTCAAAAATTACAAATTTGCCCCCAAATAATTACACAGACACTATTATTAAGGGATAAAGTAGTAATTAAAAATTAAAAAATAAGGGAATTGGATAGGTGCAACCAAACAAGATGTTGGAATTTAATTCATGGGAAATCCAAATTCCTTGATGTCTACCAAACAACTTTAAACGAAATCACATGAATTCTACACGGGAACTAAATTCATGGGATATATAATTTCCTGTAGGAATTAAATTACTACATGAACCAAACGACCACTTGCAAAGACAAATTTTAATTGTATGTTTTTATAATAGACATATTGGAAATGAAAACTGAAAACCACTTTTTCTGTTTTTAAAAAACGGGACTTTGGCTTAAAAAACAAAAACTGAAAACTGAAAACAGAAACGATACCAAACAGGCCTAGTTAACGTTTTAATTTTTTTTTTTTGAAATGTATACTTGGTTAATTATTACGAGTATTGTTATGCGGGTTAGGTAAAACTTGAAGCAAAAAAAACTAACTCCTGAATAAGAGGAGAAAAAAGATGAAGAAAATGGAGAGACATGAGTATATGACTGATGACGGATAATGAAAATAATATAAAATGAATTATGATAATTGAATTTTAAAAATATAACTTTGGAGAGAGAGGGGGGTAGGTCATTGGAGGGCCGGGGATCGAGGAGAGGGGAGATTGATCGGAGGATAAAAGTCGTCGGAGATGGTCGTAATTCGTCAGTAGTGGCGGAACTCATTGATGGTGACTACGCTAGTTGGTGGTGTGACTTGAGGTTGTCGGAAGGATGAGTTTTCTTGGTGGGAGGAGAGGGGGGGGGGGTTGAAGTTGTGTGCTGAAATTTTGGGATTGGTTCTTAAGAATGGAGTAATAGTGATATCATAGGAGTTTGATTTTGAGAATAAAAGTTACCCAAACTATAGAAAGAAAAGAAATAGGCAACGCTTTAGGGGAGTAGGGATCCTCTGTCCCATTCTTGTATGCCACTCCCTGTACCACTCCAATCAAATCCTTAGAATTCAATTAAATTATAAGTTTAAATGATCTTTTAATTGTTGGAAAGTAGATTTGCAAGGTTGTGATTGGAAGGGTACATAGAGTGGTACAAAAAGTGGGACAGAGAATTAGGGACATCCAAAGACGGAAACTGACAAATCTTTTGGGACCGAGTGAGTAGATTAATACTACTATTTTCTTGCAAGCAACTAAAGTTTAATTTGAATCAGTTTTACAATTAAATATAATAATAGGTGTACAACGAACGCGGTTCAACAATTAGTTGATCCAAAATGGTGGAGATGAAGATGAATCTAAACTTCAAAAGAGTTGGATTGCTCAAACGCCTCGACTCAATAAACTTGTTGATCCAAAATTCCATATAGACCCATCCAGAACATTCATTGGTTTTGAGGAGAAAAAAAACATCTAATTATTACAGCTCTTTGAGCCCAAGCCAAGCATTGATAAAGGGCAATTTAGTTGCACCCAAATTTTCAACGTTGATCTTCACAAGTGCCACTTCAGGAAAACTCTTAAATTATCGATCAAGCAATCGCTCGAAGTATAACACGACAACTAAGTCTTGAGAGAAAGAGCACTATTGTCAGCAAAGAAAGAACAAAAGCACAATCCTATTACATCTATTCCTTAAAAGATGACGTCCTTCAGTTTTACAATCCGATCCAGTGCCTGTTCGAATTCTTCATCTTGTAGAGCAATTGTGAATCGACAGTAACCTGGGATTCCTGTCCAGGAACCACTGTTGAGACATATGCCAGTGGTTTTTAAGATGGTTTCGCGGATTGTAGAATCTGCTACCTTGATTTCTGGAGGAGCAGAACCTTCAAGTTTAACTCGTTTACCAAGATATCCAGATGGTCTTGCAACCATTGAGACACCACCACAGGATGGAAGTACTTCCCACCCACACTTCTGAAGTGTCTGTTCGAAGGATAAGAAAGCCAAATGAGATGATTATTCAGCAAATACATATATAGCCTCTTACATCAGATAACAACGCAAATACATAAAAATTGATCTGGTTAAGCTGACTAGCTCAGATGAAGATGAGCTGAAGAATAGCACCCACGTATTCCAAAAGTGATAACTCTAAGGTGGTTACCTCCCAGGGCAATTATAACTTTATAAGCAGCCATTTATTAACCATGCGTTATTTTAAATTTATTTTCGAAAAAATTGAAACAGGAAACTTAGTAATCTTCTAAAATCAGAAAAAAAAAAAATTATAATGGTTTGGGTAAAAACTGCAAGGCAACAGAATGAATGTGGTAAAAATAGTACTGTAATGACTAAGGAACTTTGTTCTTTCACTGAGAGGCCAAAAAGAATTGACACAGCCTTACGGAAAAACACCATCAGAAAATCATTACCCCCTAACTACGGTCCAACAAATCAAAACCAAAAGAGATTGAGCAAAAATAGAAGAATCCAACCTTCTGATAGAGCCGACAAGCTATAAGCAACGTATAATTAAGGAATCATAAATTTACTGTAGTTTTATTACCTTTTTTCCCTTGCTCACTCTTAAGCCAAGCAATTAAGAACAATAGCAGAGTAACAAACAGTTACAGACGCAGGTGAAATGGGTATGAAAGTCTGTAAGTATGTATTGAGAAGATCAATATTACGGAGTACTATCACTGAAGTTTGATTTTGGGCGACCACAAAGAGGACAGAGGTTGTACTTAACAGTGCTGATCTGAATGGATAATTCAATCATGGATTGCATTTCCTTTTAGGAGCACTTTGGAAGGACAAAGTGGGTTGCTGGAGTTTGCTATTGTTTTCCCCTTTTACATGTTATGATTTACTTCGTAGATTAAGATTGATTTTTTTTTTTGGATCAGACTTCTATTACATTCTAAATACAACAATCATTCACCGTCTTTTATGTCTTCTTTGTGATCCAAACGAGAAGTTATGTCGAATCCTTTTTCTATGGAGCAATAAACAAAATGAAAAAAGCAAATTATCAGCATAGTTTGGCTCTAATAAGTAGTAACCATGCAAGAATTTTTGGTTAAACAAACTGGATGCATTTCCTACAGACCCAAAATTGAGTCAGGAGAGCATCATATCTATGTTCACTTGATGCATACTTCCAATATACTACACAAGAAATGGAGGCAAGATAGGTATATCATTGACAGGACTCTCAACCATTAGCTTAGGCTTTTGGTTGAGATACTTCTTTCACATGGTATAGAGACTCATTGACAAACAGGTGCGAAGTTCAAATCCTTGAAGCCCTTCTCTCTGAGGTGGACTACAGAGCACAAAGTATAGGCGGGTTTCTGATTTTTCACGCTTCAAGCCCAAACGGTGTTCATGTGAGGGTGGCGTGTTAAGGTATAAAGATCATTGACTGGCACAACCATCAGCTTAGGCTTTTGGATGAACTAGTTTTTTTTGCACAAGGAAATGATCAAGTTTGCAACACTAACCCACAAATGCGAATTTATCCTAAGACAGCCAGCAATGAAGAAAGACAAAAAGCAGAAAAATTTATTCCAACCTAAACTTTTGCGCTACTTTACTGAGGTAGACAGCCACAGTTTCCCAGTTGAGAAATTCGGAATTTATATGGTTTGTGTAGACAGATGTTATGCAATACTTAATGAGAGGAAAATGTACAAGAGCATGTCTGAGCAGCACACATGGATGCTGCAAAGAGAACAAATCAAGTTAGCAATCATTACCTCTCTTAAGCGTTGTGATCTGCTCCGAAGTATCCCTTTATGATCTGCAACAAATTCAGATACGGCACTGGCTTGTTGCTCAGCCTGAGCCAACAATTTCTTCATTGCATATCTCGTAGTAATGTGAGGTGGGCTTAGACCAGCAAATCCATTCGAGGTCTGAGAAAATGGAGACTGATCCACAACCAGAAACCCAAATGCCAACCCTCCTGTAAGCAACCCCAAAGATAAACCTCCAAGCAGAGAGACAGAAAAACTTGACTTTGCAGAAGAATGGAGGTTTGCTATAGTGGGCTCCAAATTCCAGGCATTCCAATTCGCCATGTCATACTCGAGTCCTGAGAAGGATGTGTCAATCAAGACGCTTGCCCCATATCTGGCACAGAGGGATAAAATCTCCTCCATCTCTGTATTGCTGTACAGCAACCCAGTTGGGTTGATTGTAGGACCCGAAATGTACACCCATGGCTTCTTAACAGACTCCAGTACTGTATTAAGTACATCATCAGTTATTTTAAAACCAGTGTCAGCTTTAGTAGGGATGGTCACAATGTTAGCCTTCATAAATTTGGCAGCAGCAATATAATTCCCATTACAGCCAGCAGGAAAGCAAAATGTGCCTCCTTCTTGTATACAGCAAAGCAGTAGCTTGTTAAAAAGACCCAAAGAGTAGTCTGAGTATAGGAATTCTGTGCTGCTATTAGTTGGGAAACCATAACTGGTCTTGATGAATTGCCTTATGCTGCTTGTCACATCAGTCTCAGACTCAGACAGATTCTGTCTAGCGAAACTTTCAAATATAGCAGCTTTCACAGGTAAAGGCAATGGCAAGAAGCTTTGATCAATATCCATGTGAATCAGAGAAGACTGGCTGTCTGCTTCATCTATCGATAACTCTGCGTCATTGAAGACTGAAATAGCAGAGCTTGCAAACCCAATCATCTTAGCAGATTCTTCCTTTTCACATTGTCTCTGTAAGACATGCATCAACTCAACATAATAAGTAAAGTCATACAGTAATCCTGACAAATTATTACTCAACATACAGCTGAAACAGTTAAACAAAAATACCAGTATTGTTTTCGTTTACAGTATACATTTTCAAGCATAAGTCCTTCAATAACTTGATTCAATATGTTGATTAGCACCACATAAGCTCTCTCTCTCTAAAAAAACTCCTTTCTCTCTCCTCTTGTATTTCTCCTTGTTTCCTCGGCCTGCCTTGGCTCTCAGGCCGGGAATGACTTTTCTTTGGTCATTTCCGGCTTGTTTTCGTCCATTTTAATGCTTTTTAGTTGTATCTTTCTCCTTCTTCGTTGTTTGATATATAATCCCTATCCTTTAGGGAGTTTTTCTATCCCGTCAAGGGGATCTTTTGCTTCTCAACTTGTGAGAGGTGGTGTGTTGTGTGGTTTGGTTGATCTAGTTCCTACTAGCTTCAATCTCTTCACTTGGTGTTCTCTGTTTGGATCTGACCGTTTTCGGGATGGTAGATGGAGGACTTACTCCTCTCTTGGTTTGTCCATGGCGGTCGAATATATGCTGTTCTTCTGCCTCAAAGCCAACCACTCAGATTCACTTCCGGGAATGACGCATTGGAGCTCCTTCGATCTTCGCTGCTCCATCAACTTATACATCAAGACGGTTATAGCACATCTCGAAGTGTTTTTCTCCGCCGTAAATGATGTGAGAACATCCAAAAGTTATCTCGGATTTCGATCCGTAAACAAGGAGCCTTACCTGACCCGTTGTTTATTTAACTGTCTTGGTTGTATTTTTTGTTGTAGTACCGTAGATCGTGCTTATTGTAAGTGCCGTTTGGCTATTTATCAATGAGATTTTAACATTCCCGTCAAAAAAAAAACTTGATTCAATATGTTAGTCATAGTCAATTTACGCACAGAGAAGCATGAGGAGAAGATAACTAACTATTCATATCCAGTTGTATTACTCAGAGTGTAAGCAAGCATATATAGTTAGAAGTTGCTTAGAACTAATCAACTGTCAGTGGCTACTGACTATCCAGTACTTCTGTCACAGGTTGGTAATAGTTATTGACTTAAACAAACGTTGACAGCTTTGATAAGAAGATCATAGAGGTAAATTGATCAAAAGCAAAGGCAAAATCTTTCTTAAAACTTGGCTGAAACAAAGGCAAGAGTTGCAACTTCCATACCTTGGCAAGTGGATGTCGATCAGCTAGCTGAAAGGAAAGTAGCTCATTGAATAGACAGCCATAATAGTTCTGACTAATTAATGCAGTGTTTCCTTCAAGAAGTTCCACGGTCCTAGCAAGAGCCTGGAATATGGTCTCATCTTCTGAAACCACAAAAGCTACTTCAAGATCCTTATAAACCTGCAAAGGTTTTAAAAAAAAATTTAATTTAAGAGCCTTCAGAAATGACTAAAAAAAAAAACTAATTGACCAAAGGACAATGTACTCAACGGTGGTAACAACCTGTCATTCTGTAGGTAAAGTAACACTCACCTGATTCTTTAGAAGACCACATACAATGGTAGCATGTGAAGGGAGTGAATTCCCTGCTAGATATTTTAGTACCCCTATGGAACTAGGCAAGCTCGATAATTCGAAGTGGTCTGATATGTCCAACAAAAGACGAGCGCCAATTTTGCTCGTAACATCCAATAGATTCTCAAAGGCAGCACTTGTAACAGCTTCAAAACTAGCAAGGCCGGTAACCACAACCTGAGGCTTAAGATTCTTAATCAGCTCAACCATCAAATCTGATTGACGTGGAGCCTCTATGACAGTAACTACATCTTCTGAAGTGTTATGGACATCACTGTTCTGCAATACATAAACAAATTAGGTACATAATCGTGTTTACAATTGAAAGCAGCCCTTACTCCTTATAGACACTCATTTCACGAGAAATAAAAAGAACTGTCAAAAGGGACAAAAACGGAACAAAGTGAACAACACAAAAGAAGTATGAGCAGCATTGTTTAAGGAAGAAGTTACAACACTCGCCAAACTACTTGTTCAAAAATTAGTAAAGCTGGCAAACATCGTAAACGCACAACAAGAAATAGACACCACAGCCACCTACTCTGTTGAAAGTATAATCATCGGCAGATACGCTATTGCTATTTGATTACTGATATCATGAGCCCAGACCCCTAGGAAGTTTAACAGTGGTCGGAGGATGTATTGTTTCAAACCGTCACTAGGAAGACGTAATCTAACGAAGAATGTGACACCCCAGTGCAAGTCTGTCAATGATAGACAAGGTCCCATGTAGGTTCATTCACTCGGTTCTTATAATTTCCTCTTGAGGCCATTTCCTGTTTACGCCAATTCACTTGGCTCACAACGGACCGCTGCCCTCTCTCTTACTTAAAATTTGCCTTACCCCATAATGATGCAAGTGCAACAAGCTCAGTAGTCGTTGCGATCAGACGTTCGGAGCCAAGATTTGTGTAAGGATGAGCAATGACTAAAGAACTCCATAATTACCTAATGAGTGATGATACTCTAAGAGAGAGATTTAATTGCTTAATTTGGTGAGTCATAGGGAGCTAAAATTTAAGTCCATATCCTTGTTTTTACTGTTTCACAAAATCGAAAATCAAAAAAAAAAAAAAAAGTCATCAGATTTTATCTCTGGCTAGATGGTGTGTAGCATCACATAAAAACATTTCCTAAAACATACCGCCAATTAGCGAACTAGGTATATGAAGTATATTGTCCACAACTAGGTAAAGTAACACACAGAAAAGGTTTTGCTTTAGTGCTTCAGTTTTTACAGCTTCCTTCACTAAAGCTTATGGGTGGGTTTTTTCTTTTTGTGCTGGCAAGTCTGATATTTATGTGTCTAATGTTCCTGATCAAGTACTGTTGCTCCACATAATAGCAGTTTCAGGTTGTCACTTGACCGGACGGATCTCTTCCTTAGTACTTTGGTCTTCCAATTTTCTCCAAGAAACTTTGTGTCTTAGAATATTTTAGTGGAATGGGTGGTTCAGCAAATTATAAGTTCAGGCTCAAGGAAGTTTGTTCAATTTTCATTCTTCATTCGGATTGGGTAAACATATTCTAAAGCATTTTTGGTTTCTTCCTTTCTTTTTTTTTTTTTTGGAGAAGTCGAAAACTGTTTCGGTTAAGGTTATGGCAGTGTGCAGAAACTATCTGAGATGGTGGGAAATATTTGCCTGACATTAGGTTTGCAGGCCCAAAATGCAGATAGCTTGGGCGTTGAGCATTGTGCCCAGCAAAACATTACTTATGGGCAAGAATGTTTGGTGGATTTAAAAGGAAGTTGATAAGTTGTGGATTAAAAGGGTTGATCATGTTTATTTGAAGGGTCGCGCTTGAGCTTGTACCACCCCCCCCCCCCCCTTCTGGACACAATCTTCCATTGGAGGATAATATGCAAGATCCAAGGTTTATCTTAAGCAGCGTATTAAAGCCAGAAAGGGCTTAATTCTGATCATTGTTATTCAACTGCTGCAGGGTACGAGTGGCTTCAAGTTTCCTGCACTAGCCTGGTCTAAAGCTTAAGTGTAGCCATGTAATTCCCTACACTGCCTCCATCTATAGGTTGCTATGCTCCATAAACTTCAACTCAAGGAAAGGTTATAAACTTTAGTACTTGTCTAGTTGATAGGGACTTCTTCTGTCCGAGTCACCTCCATGCTTCTTCAGTGTGACATAGCTGCAGAGTCCTCAAGCCTGATCTGTTGCAGATCCGGTTTCCTAATTAAAAAGTCATTCAATGGTGTAGTAAGAGAAATCTGGAGAAAACTTTTATAAACAAGTCACTTGTGCAGTGATTTGTGCCCTTATGGCCTAGTGTCTTAACTCAAAGGCTTAATGTTAGGACTTAGAAGCATGATCAATTTTGCTTCAGCTAAAATCAGCCATGCCAGGCTAAGTGAGTTAATCTGACATACGGCCATGTTGACTTGCACCTTGGTCAGATTGATTACGAGCCAATAAAGAGAGGATCACTAGAATGTATTCGGCCTCCATCCACACGAGTTGAACACATTTCCAACCATACAAGGGCAGGACTCCCTGATGAGAATACTGAGGCATCAATTAATCAAATTCTGATTCAAGGCTCAAACATCTTAGCATCAGTTCAAGAACAATTGCCGGCAGGGCCTTGTCAGTCTTTAACCTTGATTTCGAGCTAAAAGAGTTTAAGGGAAATATGTCCATCTTAGGTGATATTTTGGAGCCTGGTCAATTGAAGCATTTTTACCCTAGGTGAAGATGTCAGAAAATCAGTGGAAGGACAGTAAAATCAGGATCAGGTAAGCTCAGGTAAATATTGGTGTGCTTTTTACTAGTTGCTTAAATCATTTGAAATTACTGATATTTTGAAGATACATTAGTAAATATTGGAAATTTCCTTAAGTAAGTAAAGATAGTATAAGAAAGCTTAGGGTCGAGGGAATGCTCTCATTGGTGCAAAACAGCAGCAGCTTCAGAGGCAGCAGCTCTTTAGCTAAGGACCCTTGCTTTTATCTGTTTTCTATCTTATTTTCTCGTAAACAGCAGCTGTGCTGTCGTCCACTCCTCTCGTCCCTTTTTGACACTCTCTGGCTATAGAAGTTCACTTGAATTATATGCAAGTTTCCTACTTTGTTCAATATCTAAATTTATCTATCTAAGTGTCTAGAGAGCTTAGATTTGCGAGACTTTCAGTACTAATCTTCTTGAATGTGTTCAGGGAGTTTAGTTCTTCTCTTGTTGTGTTCAATTGTTTATGAAATCCAACTTGGGAGGTGAATCATTTCTCTATTCAACTTCAAGATCATTGAAGGAGATTCAGATCATATCAGTCCTGTTCTTTGATCATCAAAACATTTCCTAAATTCTCATGGCTGTCATTAGCTTATCTACCCTCTATATTCAACTCACATAATTCTTCTGATTGACTGTTAAGTTAAAATTCGTTTTACCACTGAGTGTAGCTTACATCACTCCCCTCTTTGTTGGTCATCTAAAAGATCATCTCAAGGGGCTTAATAAACATAGCATAAACACACACACACACACACACACACACACAAAAAAAAAAAAAAAAAAAAGAAAAGAGAGAAAATCATATACATAGCAGTTGCAGGAATGAGGCAATGAAAGCATCCTATAGCTTGACTCCACAATTCAATTGAAACCTACCCTTCTTAGCATTCCCCTCAACATCCTCCTCTGACACACTCTGATGCACAGAATATCGAAGAAAAAAAAAACCTAGAATCTTTCGAGTCTATAATCCCATTAATGTATATATGAAATAGATACATGTGAAGAAAACAATAACACGCTGTATAAAGAGAACCATTTCATACCTCTATTGCCAAAGACGTCATCCACTTCTTAGGCAGGTGCTTAGTCAGATGCTCATCCACAATGGCAAGTTTTGGCGAGAACAGCCTTAAAGCATTCTCAATCGCAGCAGCCCTTGAAGGGAATATGACAACATTCTATTAAGAAACAGAGAAAAGCATACATAAGCATTGATACTGTAATGACACATAACAGTAACTGGAATGGCCCAATGACATGACAAAAATCAGTATCATGGATATAAAGAGTATATAACATTAATAGCCCCTCAAGCTTCAGAGGCACGCAGTGCAATCAAGGTAAAAAAATGCATCGGCTTTATAAAAAAAATTTTTATTCGAATAGTATGTATTATTAGAAACGGTCCTTTTATACAGGAAATCATAACTACCGTTAGACAACCAATCAAACAGAAAAATCTGAATAAAGACGTATCAACTATCAAAGTTATTGTGCGTACATGAAGAACCAAAAACTTCAATTTTCGTTTCTATTTAAGGAGAGGGGGACGTTTGTAAACATGTCGATGAGACGATGGGATATGAAGAATATGATGGTTTTACCAGCTGGCATCAGGCCATTTGGTAGTTACCTTGGAAGTGAGAGGAACGTGATGATATGTCCTCATGAAGCTTGCTATTAGATCCCGAAAACGTCTGCTCCCAGCTGGCAGTTCAAATGGGTGGAATGACTTTTCTTGGTGGACGCTCGCAAGATAAGCTAGGAAAGGAATCTTTTCATCCGCTACAGCATCATCCTCAAAGAATAAGTCCAGAGAATTGCTGATATCCTTGAAGTCATCTCTAAGAAACTCAAAAATCTTCTTGACCTGTCAATACATGTTCAACTACTTTAATCTGGATATCGTTTTATATGCTGAAATACTATCATACAAAAGATGCTTCATGTGAAGCAAAACACAATCGAAAAGGCTTTCACCTGATTAGGCAAACGAAGCTGACAACTATAAACTGATATAGAGTGAGAGATACAGCCACCAGCATTCCCATATGCCCAAGCTGTACGAGCACATATAGGTCGATCTCCTGTGAGCCCCATGAAGAATTCAAAACGGTGCGGACTGTTTTTTTCAATCTCAACTAATGCTGAAATATCCGTATCAGTTGCCTGTAAATCACAGGTCAATACAAATTAATTGCTCAAGTAATTATGTTCAATATGCAATGAATTATTTTGTTACTCACCTGGACAATTTTTGTTTGCCAAATTTTGTTAACATGGAAACCACGACGTTCAAACAACCGTTTACAAACAGCTTGTCCTGGACGGCCTCCCATATTAAAAATCATAATCCCAGTAGGTTTAATCACAGATATTCCCTCTTCAACTGCTCTTGCTATTAAACCCAAGCCAAACTGATCTTCAACGAAACCCTAGATTCACAAACAATGGAATTGGAGAGGTGTCACCCAGCTGATATAAGACAAGTTATCTTCAATGATTAAAGAATGAACAAGTTCTATACACATTGAAATCAAAAGTCAGCTACTGAAAGGATATGCCAGTACAAGGTGGAAGTATACACAAAAGGTTCGTAACCTCAGTGCTGCCATGGAAAATAACCAAGAAGATATCTAAAAACACAATAGTTTTCTGATTCGCTTCTAGACCCTATTGAAAAATAATCCATCAATAGAACGGGGAGATAATACATATACGGAGGATCAGGAGCCCTACTGATGTTAAATCGAAAATATTTCTGTAGCGATCACAAATTACAACATTGAAAGAATACCCACAGACTTTTTCCCACGAATAGGGGTAAACCGCCAAAGAGATGTAAGAAAATTAACTGTCCACCACATAATTCTCCCACCAGAGTTTCGCTCCTTGCTAATACAAACTCAATGTTTAGGTTCATTCCATTTTTTAGGTTTATTCTACATTTCACACAAAGAAACGCAACAAACTAATGCATATACCAAATAGAATGACATACGAGTGGGAAAATCAGCTAATACAAATTTAATTTCAAACGTGCACAAATCCACAAAATACTGAAACACTTGAAGGATACACTACCCAGTTTATGTAAAAAATCTCTAACCTATAAGCAATTTGCACAATTGTATAATGCGGCCAAATTAACTGTGAAGATCATACAACTAAGCGTTAAATACCTGTGTAACATATTCATTGATGGAAAAGAGCGCATTCAAACATTTATGAAGCAAATCACTAACAGCTCAAGAACAGCAATGTAATATCAAACTTCTCTGACCTGAAGTGCGCAATAGTTACTAAGGGAATGCAGGAAATCCTCGCTTGCATTTTCAGTGATCATCTTGGTCATTGCATCTGGATTAGGGTTAAGAATCTGCAAGCACCATGACATAATAGAGGTTATTCCAGCAATCCAGCTAGATTGAAAATAAATATAAAAATGGCTACAATTAATGTGATGGAGAAAAGAAAGGTCACAAATTTAAAAGTGAAGAATTCTTTCAAACCTGTGGTATGCAGCCAACAATTCTTTCGAGAATTATGTTGTTTTCTTTACAGTAAGAAAGGAGGTCCGATTCATGAAACTCAACTCTATCCAGTAGAGTTTTCTTCTCTTCATCATAGATGGGTTGTCCATCATCATCCAACGCATTCAAGTAAAGGTTAATCCAGGAAATCTTCACTGCTCTGGGATTAATGTCAAGGCCATACACCTACAAAAGAATTGCCAAAAAAAACTTAGCAAATGTCTCACCAATTAAAACAAAATTTTAAATATCTCTTCCACAGATAGAAGAAAGCGGGCTTTGGAGTTCTTGCAAAACAATAAATGAGACAGTGAGAATCCCAATCAGAAATAAGAGCACTCTGAAAATCGTGACATAAAGTAATGCAAACCTTCGATGGTGACCATTTCTCAGCAATGGCAATGGTTATCCATCCATTTCCACAACCAAGCTCCGCCATTATCTTATCCTTATAGATAGATTCAGGATGCCTATTCAATCCTTCATAAAATGTGAACGACCAATGTTCTGGCATAAAAATGCTAGGAATTACCAGCATGGTCAGCTTCTTTCTCTGCTGGAAGCCTGATAATTCAAAACAACATCTCAGACAACAGGGTGCATTGAAGATTAGACAGACACAGAAACTGGCACTTTAGCCCCACATCTTCAACAGAGGTTGGCATGAAGCTCGAGATATAAGCTCTCAGAGTTAGCACGACAAAAATCATCAGCATAGTTACCAAGACCCACGTAAACTTTTAAGTCATTCCAGCAAATAATACTCAATTTCTGAACTTGGATCTTCTCCTGGTATAAATCCAACCACTAAGAAGCTAAACATGTATCGAGTATAGCCTGAACAATCATCAAGCAATCATTCCTATCAAAAAGTTACAGTAGACGAAGACTAAACCGTCAACAAAACAAGTAAAAGGCATCATTAGTTCACACACACTGAGCCATACTTTTACTTGTGCTCAAGTTCATCTCGACGACAGTGGTAGCAGCGCACTACAGTCTACAGCTAATCGAACACATTTGACGAATCAAAATCATCAACGATCCACCAAAGAGGCCTTCAAAGTATACACAACAATATAATACAGAAGCAATCATCTGATTTAAAACATCACGACCGCGATTTTATCAAGAAGCTCGGATAGTTTGTAAGACTATATCAATGAAACAAAAATACAATCATATCATTTTCAACTGTATAATATTCCTCGTCACAATTTTGTTATCACATAAAGTACCAAACACATGTAGAATACCAAAAATTAATCGCCACAGCTAATAATACATCAAAGAGCATATCTAACTCAAACTACGCCATAAATAAAATCATCAGACGCTGAGAATCTCAACATAAAAATCATATCGCGAATACTATAGTACATGTACAGATGTCAACTGGCTCAGCGGGTAAGGTTTACCGTGACGCTTTTGGTGCATCAAAATATCAATTCATATCCATATAATCAAAAAGTACATAAACATAGAGAGTGGAAATGAATGAGAGAGGAGACCTTGGGATTGGAAATGTTGCAATTGGACGTCATGGATACGGAAATGGTAAGTGGAGAAACAGTGATCGGGATCAATGTTGGAAGATTCAAGATGTTTCTGGACATGGGTCAGGAACACCCGCGCTCCGACACGCGTCGTCGTATCTTCAAGCTTTTCGAGGACACTTCTCAGCGCGCTGTACGCTGCGTCGCCTGACTCGGAGCATTTCTTCAAGAACTCTTCCACGGTGAATTCCATTTTAGGAAAATTGATCAAGAAGATTGAAAGAGAATAAAAGGGGCAAAAAGAAAAAAAGAAAAAAAGTAATCCTGCGTCACACTTCCCAAGAGTTTTGGGGAAATCGTTTTGTGCAAGGGTGGACAGGAGTGTTGCGAGTGGAAGAGTGGAGAGGTAGACGAGATTGTTTGATTTTTATAATAGAAGAAAGGACGGGTTTGGTGGCGTGGTGACGAAGAGAAAAGCGAATGTTTGTTTATTCGTACCTCACTTCTTCATCATTTCATATATTCCAGCTTTATTTAATTTTTTCTTTTCCAAAGGGAAGTTAGTGATAAAGTACAATGATGCAGCTCCCATAAACTTCTAGCAACTCACAAAATCACATTTTGGTAACCTACTATTGGAATTGAGTTCTAAAATTGAAGGCAGGGGGGAAGGCAGAAATTTTAGTCTGCGGGTGCCGCCTAAGACATACAATACTCCGTATCCAAAAATAAATTAGAATAATATAATATTATTACGTAATATTTTGCACTTTTCTTGTAAAAAGAGATGAATAGACGAAAACAAAAGGAAAATATGAAGAAAAAACAGATATTAAAGATAAAAAAACGAGTTAAATGCAAAAAAAAAGAAAAAAACGAGTTGATTAAAAAATGCAAAAAAAATGAATGGTAGGCACACTAGAATAGTAAACTGTAAGTGAATTCAGAATACTGAAACAATAAAAAAAGGCAAGAGCAAGGAGTACGATTCGAACTCGAGACGTAGAGGCCCAATTGAATGTTTGTTCCCAAGTGACACAAACACTGGGCTACAATGAAAGTCATGATAATATAGCAAGCTTAACAGTATATGAACAAAACTCGTAGGTGTCAGTACTTAAAATATAAAGGGCCGCCGTGGTAGGTTGCAGGTGCCAGGCCCCCGCCACACCACCACTGGCTCCGCCCCTGATTGAAGGGTCTGTTTGGTATTGTTTTCTGTTTTCTGTTTTCTGTTTTTTTGAAAACCAAAGTCCCGTTTTTGAAACTAGAAAAAGTGGTTTGCAGTTGACAGTTTTCATATTCTGTATGACTATTATAGAAAAATACAGTTTAAATTAATTTTTGCAACTTATTTAGCTAAATTTTTTACGCAAAAAAAACCAAAATCTGAAAATGGCAGTGATACCGAACGGGCCCGAAATGATTCAATATGTTTGGGAACTCGTAGAAATTGAAATTATAATTGATTTAATTTCCACCAAATTTCAATTATGAATAAAACTTTAATTTCAAATCTTCTCAATTGGCATTATAAATTCCATACTTTTCTTATCTATGTCACCTCTCTCTCATCCTATCTACACCCCACCCATTTATTTTCTCTCTCCTCCTTTCACCCACCTCTATTCAGCCACCTTCGCCCACAGTGACAGTCGTCGACCGACGCCATGTGTCCCGTCACAACATGCCTTGATCGCCGCCGTTTTCCTCGACGATCGCCTCCGAGTGCCACGTTAGCCATCCCCATGTTTGCTTCTTTTTCCTTCCTTCCATACTACCTCCATGTGTCAAGTTATGTCGTCTCCACCACCTCTAACCAGCCGCCCATAATCGCTGCCAACCACGAACTGGTACACCGATCTATCTCTCATCATTTTCCCAACCCCTAGCTTTCTCTATCCTTAAATCTCGATATTCCACCACAGTCACGTTCACTCTTTCTCTTTATCGTGACCTTCATTATTTTGGTGGAAACATTATTATGGTGAGTCGTGGGCATTGGACCAACGGTGCCCACGGTGACAGACCAACGGCGGAGGTGACGGTGGTCCGGTGAGGGCGCTTGGGCGGGGACGGGGGTGGGGGCGGGAGGAGTGGCAGGTAGTGCTTGGAGAGGGGAAGGGTTGTATATATGAATTCAACTCCAAGGTTACCCAAACACAATCTTGGAATTGAAATCCAAAAATTCAATTTCTAGAATTAAATTCCATCAGATGAAATGAATTTCGAGTTCTCAATCGCTACCTCAAAAAAATCACATGATTCACATTATTGAGTTCTTAATCATGGCCATTAGGGGCATCGGCCCATAATCACATTTATCGTCTTACACGTTACTCCCTTTGTCTATTTTAAACATCATATCGGTATTTGTAATGAAATTGAAAGAGTTCCAATGTGGGATGTTATAAAATTAAAATTGAGGTGTTTGAAATTGGACTAAGGGAGCGAACGTGCTTCACAATTCGAGCTGGGGATTGATTTACTCAAAAAATGCGGCATTGTCTCTATTCCGAGGAAACAAAACCTACGTTGCTCACTATTCTTCCCCGAAAAAAATCACCTTCTCGGATTTGTTCACTGCGTCTACTAGACAAGCTACAATCTCTGTATGTAATACTAAGCCTCCTACTCTTAGTGGTGGGGATAGCTCTGTTTCAATTCCCAGCAATGGAGGTCCTGGAAATGTTGTGGAAAAGCCAATTGTGAAAAATTCTTATAAGAAAACTTTTGAGAGTAAGGCTGTATGAACTTGGAGTTTATCCCAGCTCATGATACTACTGTATCTATTGATCTTGAGGATATTGAGAAAGAATTGAAATTCTGGGAGAATACTTTGGTGGGTCATGTAATAGGGGCCAAACCAACTGAGAAAAATCTTGAGGAATTTGCCAAAAAACATTGGAACTTTGCAGCTAGGCCATTGATTCAATACTTCAAAAGGGGATGGTTTTTCTTAAAATTTGGGGAAAAATCTGACATGGAGGAAGTATTGAAAGGAGGGTCATGGTACTATGGAGATTGTGCTTTCATTCTCAAACAATGGACGCCCAATTTCAGCAAGGAAATAGATTGTATCACTAAGGTACCAGTGTGGGTGCTCTTCCCTGATTTGGAGCCTCACTTCTGGTCACAAAAAGCTCTCAGTAAGATCGTCAGCACAATCGGAAAACCCCTCTTTGCTGATGTCAGGACTACTCTTAAGGCTAAATTGGGATTCGCTAGAGTTCTTATTGAGGTTGATGTAGCTGAGATTCTACCTGACATAGTGTCCATTAGCACCCCGTTTGGTGAAAGTGTGCAATCTGTCAACAATATGAGAAATTCTTCATTCAAAGACGGATATTGTAATTCCGTCTCTAAGTTAGAGATGGAAAAATTATGTTTCGTCTCAAATGTTCATCAGAGACGGATTTTCTAGTAACGTCTCTAATTAGAGATGAACCTTACTAAGCCGTCTCAAATTTGAGACGAATATGCAATTCATCTCTAAATAGAGATGGTCTATTATTAACCGTCTCTAAATTTAGAGACGAAATCATACATCCGTATCTAATTGAGACTCTTTGTTTTTGTAAGGTCATATTACTCATATACTCTCGTTTCCTCCCTCCTCTCTTATCTCTCATCTTTTTATTCTCCTCTTTTCCATCTCTCTTTTACAGTATAATTACTCTATCCCTCTCCCCTAACCCAATCTCATCTCCGGTCAAACCCGAATCTCACTTTTCCGTCAAATTCATCAAACCCCCTTTTTTCTATCTTCTTCTTCTCTCACATCTCAAATCCCTATTTCTCTCTTCCCCGTTTCTGATCTAACGAGAAAATCGAAGAACAACAACAATCAGGAAGAGAAGATTAAGGTACTAGCTAATTTTGATTAACAACAACCTGAGATTTTGATTTCTATTTCGAATTCGAATCAATCATCGCATAGTTGCCGTCGCATAAGGTTTTAGCTTCTCTTCTCCGGTTTCCGTTTCATTTGTACATGTTTCTAGGGTTTTGATTTTATTTTCTGGGTTTCTTCGTTTCATTTGTATAATTTGTAATTTGTAATTTGTAATTTGTAAGTTGTAATTAAAGGGTTCTAATTTTGTTTTTTTTTTCTGGGTTTTCGTTGTTTGAAGGTTTGGGAGGGGTGTGAAGCACAAGCCAGTGACTCTCATCAAGACGTTTCACAAATTAAACGCCATCTTCGTGGCTGTAAGATTTCCTTCTGTTTCACTCAATTTTTGTAGGATGTCTGATCCGAATGTTAAGTGTAATTCTGTTTTTTTTTTTTTTAGATTTGAGATTTAAGTGTTGATTGAGACTTCTATTTAATTTCATGTGTTTATTGTTTGGTCACATTAGATTATTGGGTTTTTGATGACATAAAATCCCATTGCTACAATTGTTACTGATGTATATACCACCATAAGAAATAACTTATTGACTACTAGTAATTCTATGATTAGTTGTTCTTTTGCAAAATTGGTTGTGTTGAAGAGATCTATTGTTCCCCTACTTTCTATAGTTGAAACGATGCCTTCTATAGTTCTTCAAAAATGTGTGTTCATTTGGAATTTATTTGTTAAGTGTGGATTGGAATGGTTTATTTGTTTTTCAACCGTGTTCGGTGTTTGTTTTGTGTACTAGTTCTTATATTGATTTTTAGTATCATGTGAATTATTGTTGATTGTGGTAGATTTGAAGTTGGTGCAAATGCCCTCCCACAATCAAAAACTTCTTGGTTAGTGAACCACATAGACCATAAAGGAAGTTAAGGACTACGTACAAGAAGAAAAATAATGAGAAGTGGGAGTAAATAGATAAAGAAGGAACAGAAAAAAAAAAGAAAAAAAAAAGACAAGTAAAAAAGTGTTGTGACGTTAACCTTATCATTGTAGTGCTTGTGTCCTACTTCTTTAGAATTAATTTTGTAGAAGTTCTAATTTAAGTGGCATTGTTATCTTTACATTGCAGCCATTCAATTGACAATTTTGTGCAAAAATCTCTTACAATGGTTGAATTTGTGTTCATAGCTTTGCTGTCCCATAGGAGTTTATATGGCCTAGTTTGTTCTAGAATAGAAAAGTTCTTAAACCTTTAGGCTTTTAGCACAACCATATCTACTTAACTTCCATTTTTTTTTCCACGGTCATTTCATTCACCTATTCTTCATACTATTTCTAGCAAAGCATTGTTAAAGTCCCAGGTCTAAACTTTCACTTTGGTTTGTTTTTTTCATGAACTTGAAAATTGTTTGTATGGTTTTCTTATTTGTAGTATATAAATAATCTTCTTGGCAGATTTTACGTGTGTGAGAAATATGTTATATTTGCTTCTATAGAGGGCACTCTTGTCCTCAACAAATGAAAAGAAACTTAAAGGTAGAGGATTAACAACTTTCTGTTTATTTTTATATGAGTGTAAGGAAAGGAAAAGAGGATATATCTCTCGCACGACAACGAAAAGTGTTGTTCTGTGTGGTATGTATACGAGTATTATGTAATTCTTAATTCATAGCAGTGAGGTATGGTAGAAACACTTAAAAATGTATAGAGATACCCGAACTAGAATGTCACTCTAATGTTTTGCATAATTTCCTTCTCAATCTTATGTTTGGTGATCTTCTAGGTTGCTTCCATTAACAACTTCCACGATTTTGTGTTGACTGCATTGCCCATTGCGATAGTCAAATCTTTGTTTTTTATGGCTGATTACTCCTTGTGAACATCATGTCTAGATTTTTGCACATAGGTTTTGCCAGCAAGAAAAGAATGGATATATCCTATCCCCGATCATTCATGAATTACTATAATTCTTTCTTCTGGTTAGTCATGTTGCCCAAAACTTATATCTCTCTTATGAGGCTATTAGCTCAAGGTGGAAGAGCATATGTGTAACACTACGGAATATGGAAAGTGGATTATGGAGTTGGTTTGTCCCACATTGGGAAACTAAGGCTCATATGATTAGTTTATAATAGAAGTGGGGAGTTTGTAACACTACGGAATATGGAAAGTGGATTATGGAGTTGGTTTGTCCCACATTGGGAAACTAAGGCTCATATGATCAGGTTATAATAGATTCCTACCATCTTACTACCAACAAGGCCTTCACCTTTTAGAGCCCACGAGAGGATATTCGGGCCTAATGGGTGGCTTCCCATCTTATTGGGCTGTGTTGCGACGGACGGTGGTTCGTGCTATTACAATATGCATTAGCATAAAGATGTGGGTTCGAATCCCATATAGCCTAATATGTAATATGAATTAAATTTAAGGGAAAAAAGGGCTAATACGTAAAATTTAAACTACTAGTTTGAGATGGATCTTCGGAAATTTCGTCTCTAATTTGAGACGGAAAATTATTAATTCCATCTCTAATTTGAGACGGAATTTGAAATCCGTCTCAAATATATTAGAGACGGATCCTAAATCCGTCTCTAATAAATTTGAGACGAGCCTTTTAGAGACGAATAATATTCCGTCTCAAATCCGTCTCTAAATGCAGTTTGACGGATTTCCTTCACAAATTTCCGTCTCTATTTAGCTTATTTCTTGTAGTGCAAATACGAATGGGTCCCTTATTATTGCAAACACTGTCAAAAACTGGGTCACATGCAGCAGAGATGTGGATCATTGAGAAAGGATGCTGCAAAGAAGATTCCACAGAAAGCTACTTATATTCCAAAGGTAGTTGAAGTGGAAAAGGAACCAGTTCACCAGGAGACTGAGCATACTCCTCCTCCTGTAGTTAGCCCTAGTGCTTTTAAGACCATTAGACTATCTACAAAAGACAAGGATGGATTTACACCAGTTGTGGGAAGGAAAACAAAGAAGTCTTTGGCTAAACAACTTGAATTTGTGGAAAACAGGTTCAAAGCTCTCAGTGAAAATGAATTTGATCTCATCCCAGTGTTTATGGAAAAGGAGACAAAGATCGATTTAATGGCTTAGGGTGTGATAGATAGTGGTGTGGACCCTGGGGGAAGCCCTTCATCTGTATGATTATCTCAACTTGGAATATAAGAGGCTGTAATCAGCCTTTTAAACAGCAGGAAGTCCTGTATAACCTAAAAATAAATAAGGTCGATCTCTTAGGCATGTTGGAAACTAGGGTTAAGGAGAGGAGGGGGGTTATGATTCTGGAGAGGAAGTTCAAGCACTATAGTACTGCTCATAATTACAAGCAGCACTATAATGGCCGAGTTTGGCTTATCTAGAATAGTTATAGTTGCTCAGTCAAACTAATTCACTCTGGAGCTCAGTATATGTCACGCCCCAAAACGAATATTGGAACATAAAGACGGCTACCCACAAGAGTAGGCTAAGCCTTTCTCATTCATCTATCGTTGATGGGCCAAAACAAATGCTCCAAAGTATTGTACATCCGACAATCAAAATACAGGCAGCTATAATCGCCATCTAGCAGAATTACAAGGTTAAACTGGTACGGGTAATCTCACTCAAATCCCCACTCCAAGCTAGTGACGGTCACCTGAAAAGAGTTTATTATTGAAAGGGTGAGCTCGACAGCTCAGTAAAAGACAGTCTCTAATTTAACCGGATCAAGAAGTGCTAAAACAGTAAAACAGATAATAATAATAATAATAATATCATAAAAGTATGATAGTCTCAATAGAGGGTAGTAATAGTTCTGGTTAGTTCAAAAGTTCTTAGTCAGTGCCAGTTTAATCCCTTGGCAGGGCCAGACGGATATCCTCAGTTCACAGTTAGCCAGAACATATAACTAGCCACAATTCAAAAGTAGTTTAGAAAATATTCATATTTCACAGTACTTGATCCTCTTTCAAAAATAAGCATTAGAGTATACGAAAAATAATACTATAAGCTAAATCAGAAAAAGTCCCTTACTTGACATTCGAACCGCCGCAATATTTCTTCTGCGTGTTCTCTCGTTCTAAGTAATAAGTGCAGAGTAAGTTATTTATTTAAGATCACTTGTTATTCTAATTATGTTATCGACTAAGTTTAAGAGTTAACTGTCCAATAGTCCAAATAATGTCCAATGTCCAAGTGATACCTAAAATGGGTCTATGTCTCTTATTTGATCCAGTTATTATTTTGATCAGAGTAGTATATCTAGTGGTAGGTATTCACTCTATGGTTATTTCACCGATGGGGTATTTCCGCCTGGTTACTTCTTACCATCGAGTTACTATCTCCACCACATATACCTCAACAATTAATCTTGAGTTAGTTGTTACCAACGGTGATGTTCACAAACTGGGGTATCTCCGTCGAGTTACTTACACCGTATATAACTACTCGCCACAAGATTAATTATTGGAAAACGTGTATAATGATAACGGCGTTATTTAAAGATATTAATTCAAAAAAAATAGTTTAAGTAACATACCTTACTCGAGTTAAGTTGTAGTAACTAATTTGGCAGAACCTTGATAATAATGGACTAATCCTCTTGCGAGAATACGATTAATTATTTCGTAGTTTATATTTGTGAAACTTTACAAAACTCTTAACTCATTTAAAATTCTCATTATCTTCCACTTGAGTAATTGTTGCTTTGTCAATTTTTGATGAAAAAGCTTGCTATTTATAGAGAGAATTGTCCATGAAAGAACAATACTTCATCTTATGGTAATCCTCAATTCAAGGGATTTCAAGGAGATAAAATAAAACTAAATAGTGCAAGGATAAGTAAAATACTATTTGTTTCCTATAATTACATATTAATCCAAACTTAACCCTATGCAAATCTTGAGGCAAAAGCAAACATACAAAGAACCCTGAATTGTCCAAATCGAACTCATAGTATTGCATAGTTCCATCTTGTTTTTCTATATTGATAATTATTGACATTACTATTAGTAGTGATAGTAATACTATTGACATTAATACTATTGAAGGAAATAGTAATACTATTGGCAATAATACTATTTAAGGGAATAGTAATACTTTTGGCAATAATACTATTTAAGGAAATAGTAATACTATTGGTAATAATACTATTTAAGGAAATAGTAATACTTTTGGCAATAACATTAATACTATATGTAATAATAGTGTACTCATGGAAATAATATTAAGACTTACAAAAACGGTTCATTACAGTATATCCAATGTCGAATTACTTGTCTGAAAACTCAGTTTGAGTGTCTGGTTACTATTGTGTATGGGTTTAACAAGGGTGTGGAGAGAGCTGAGCTATGGGACTTTATTGTACAGGAAGCCCACTTTATTCAGGAACCTTGGTTAATGATGGGAGACTTCAATGTGGTCCTTGACACCAGTGAAAAACTCAGCAAGGGGGCATTAAACAAGAAAGACATGGAGGATTTTATTGACTATACTAGGAAGGCATGCTTTACTCACCTCCCAGGTACTGGTTGTCATTATACTTGGACAAATCTTCAAGAGGGAATGGATACTGTTTGGGCCAAGCTGGTTAGAGCCTTAGCAAATAAGTACTGGTGTGACTGTAAAATCAGAGCATCTGCTTATTTTCATCAGTCGGGGTTATCTGATCATTCTCTTGTCTCAGTGGAGATTGACTTAGGTTGTAATGACATCAGGAAGCTAAGCCATTTAGATTCCTTAATCATTGGTGTGAAGACGATGATTTTATTAATCTAATCAGAAACACCTGGATGACCAAGATTAAAGGGACTAGAATGTTTCAGCTGATGGAAAAAATATGGGTTGAAGAAATTCCACAGAGAGAAGTACTCCTCTATTTCTAAGCGGGTGGGTAATTGTAGATGTGTCCTTAATCAGCTCCATGTTGCTGCTCAAGGTAAAATGTTGAGTGCTGATGGCATTGCTCACTTGAAAAAACAAAAAAAAATTGCCTCGAATTACTGGAACGAGCAGAGCTATGCTTCTACTACCAAAGAGCTAAGATTAAAGATGTCTCCCTGAATGATGCAAGTACTAAGTACTTTCATGCTAAGGTGATGGAGAATATAACTCTCTCTTATATTGGTAAACTCAAGGATTGCCATGGAAAGTTATGCACTAAACCTGAGGATGTAAATAATGCCTTTTTGAGTTACTATAGAGAGCTCCTTAGCACAAAATCACAAGCTGAAGCTTTTGATAGTTCTCTTCATATTGGAAATATGTTGAATAATGAACATCAGGCTAGCCTGATTGCTGATTTCACTGTGGATGATGTGAAAAAGGCTTTCTTCTCTATTGATGAGATGAAAAGTCCTGGCCCTGATGGTTTCACCTCGGCATTCTTTAAGAAAACTTAGGATATTGTTGGTAAGGATGTCTCTATGGTTGTGCTCGATTTCTTTGAGAAAGTAAACTCCTAAAGCAAGTGAACTATATGGTCATTGCCTTAATTCCAAAGAAACAGATCCCCGATTCAGTCATAGATTTCAGGCCCATTTCTTGTTGTAACACAATTTATATAGTCATCAGCAAAATGATGGTGACTAGGCTTCAACCTTTGCTGGATGACATTATTGGCCCTGAGCAATCTGCCTTCATCAAGAACAGGAATATATTTGACAACATTCTGTTATGATAGGAAAAATGCCTCTTCCAGGGCCACAATCAAAGTTGAGGTGAGGAAGGTTTTTGATTCTGTTTCTTGGGACTTCCTAAATCAGCTGCTGATCTGCTTTAACTTTCCTCAAAAGTTTGTTAGTTGGATTATGACATGCCTTGAATCTGCTTATTTCACCCTCAACATTAATGGAGCACAGGTGGGGTATTTTGCTGCTCATAAGGGACTAAGGCAGGGAGACCCTCTCTCTCCCTACCTTTTTGTCATATGTATGGAAGGGCTTTCTAGGCCGCTTAGGAGGCTTATCCATAGCAAGAACTACTCTCAGCACCCAAAATGCAACAAGATTGGGCTCAACCATTTGTTATTTGCTGATGACCTGCTCATCTTTGCAAAGGGAGAGCTCAAATCAATAAAGGAGGTGGCTAATACTCTGAAAAAGTTTGAATTGCAATCAGATTTGTTTGTCAATCCTTTAAAGACTAATATCTATTTGGGAGGCATTAAGGATCAGGTCAGGGAGAAAATAATTCACTCGACGGGCTATGTCATTGGTCACTTCCCATTCAGATATTTGGGAGTTCCTCTTCACTCCTCTAGGCTGACTGCAGCCATGTATGCTCTTCTCATTGATAAGATTAGAGGGAAATTGAATCATTGGGCCAATCTTCACATCTCCTATGCGGGGAAATTGCAGTTGATTAACTCAGTAATTTTGGGTTTGTTTTTGGGGTTCAGTCTTGCTTCTCCCTAAAGCAGTACTGAAAAAAATCAGCAGAATTTGCAGAGAATACTTCTGGGGGATTAGTGAAGCTAAAGGGAAATTCACTTTTATCAGCTGGAAGCAAATTTATATGGAAAGGAGAGAGGGTGTGCTTGGTATAAAAGAAGTCTTGAGTTGGAACAAAACCCTCTACTCAAAATGGCTGATAAAAACGATGCACTGCCCTAACAATATCTAGACTAAGTGGGTTAATGCTTACTATGTTAAGAACATGCAAATGTGGGTCATGGACTCACCAACTGACTGCTCTAATAGTTGGAGATGTATCTTGAAACTCAGGGATGAGATAATTGGGATAGCCGGGAGCAGATTAGATGCGGAGAAAACTGTAGAGGATTGGAGTAGGGACTGCTGTCAGGGGAAAAGAATTTACAAATTCTTCAACAGCGGCAATGGGGTTGTGAGCTGGTCCAAAACCATTTGGAATCAATTCAATAGGCCCAAGAGCATAATCATTTCATTCCTGGCAATCAGAAATGCTTTGCCAACTGTTGATAACCTAAAAAAAAAAAGAGGCTGGTGCATCCCCAACAGGTGCAGCCTTTGCCAATGTCAAGAGGAGAGCATCAACCATCTTTACTTTGGATGTGAATTCTCTAGCCAGATTTGGAACTCGATTCTTATCTGGCTTGGATACTCAGCTAGGACCTGGAGCCTGAAGCACGAATTAAATTGGTTCAAGCACAATTTAAAAGCAAGCTTGCAAAACATAATATGCTGAGAGCAGCTTTCACAGGGACTGTATGAAATCTGGATGGAAAGGAATAGCAGAATCTTCAAGGATAAACCTCGTTTCTTAGATCAAATTGTTTTTAGGATTAAGTTCTATGTCTGTCTTAGAGTTCGTGATCAAATGTAAGTATCTTTGCTTTGCAAGGATAGTGGTTAGCTAGGTGAGCTCATTGCTCTTCCTTTGGATGGAATTGTATTTGTAACTTCTTCTTGATTAATACAAATGCTAAACTCTTTCCAAAAAAAAAAAGAATATGTTTGCTTAATGATGATATACAAAATAATTTCGTTTCCTATGTTCGCTCGCCACTTTTCAAGTCGCCTTAAGCTGGTTCGAAGTGACCACATTAGTGAGATTAATTACCTTAACTCGTACTTTATCAAACATGGAAATTTTGGCAGTCCTTTTCTGGATCAACTATCTTTAATGAAGAAAGATCAACTGACATCCTTTCTTTTCACTAATTTTGAAATCCTCTTTCAGCCATCTTGTGTTGTACAACGCCGTAGAACGATATCGTCGAGCAAAAGTGCTATCACATGCTGAATGTGTCTTGTCACTCGTGCAAGGTGATTTATTGGTCTCTTTTTAAGGGGGGTTGATTGTGCATTGGCTGCCGCGCATGTCACTCCTCGATCGTCCTGAGTAATCGTATGTACCCTTATGAGATACATCTTGGCTGATTATGCCACAAGCCGTTATATTACCCCTATATACAAAGAGGTAAATTCTTCGAAAATTTTGCTTAGCCTTGCTAGTGCCAAGATAATCATTCTCGAAACTAGTTTTTATTCCCGTGAACTCACAGGTGTTTTTTTTGCTTCTTTTTAAACGAAAACTATAGTCATTACCTTTATGACTAAAACTTAGTAAAGCGTTTTGAAACATCACGGGTGGTGGATATATTAACCAATATAGGTAGTAACACTCTATAACATATTTCTAAGTAAATCATTTGTATTTATAATCACCCTATATATTCTTTCTCCCGCAATGCCTAGCTAAAGTGCTCAAGTGAACAACTCTAAATTTTTGTGCAAAGTGTTTTTTTTCTTTTCTTTTAAAAAACTTAAATAAAAAATAAAGTAAATACTTCCATTTCCAATGGAGCCAAAGACTACTTATTCTTTGGTTTATGGATATGATGAAATAAAGCAAAATGACTTATAAAATTGTCTGTGCTTCTTATTTTGTGAAGTAATAGTCAGTCGGTGCGATTCTCGACGCACTTCTTTCATTTTGGGTCATCCGTGCGCAGCCTCTCTATGTTTCAATAGGGGAAGCCTTGCGTGCATTCGACCCCCCCTACCCCGCCTTATGTCGGGAGATTTTGAGGCACTGGGGTTAAAAATGTTGTTTGTATGCTTCTAGCTCAAGTTTTTGACAAACCAAAGGTTAAGAGAAACAATTTAAATTTTTTGCTAAAAAAGACCTCTGAACTTACCTTGGAATTTAAAGTATAAAAGTGTCATGGTATAAAAAAATTAAAAGTCTCCATATGAATATGAAGATGAATGTATTTCGATTCAATAAATGTTTGTCTATCCTAAAGATGAGGCCCACACATATAACTTGAAAATTTCTACTCGACAACAATAACAACGCGACACATAATTCTTGTTTCATCAACGTCTTAAGCGGATTTTGATATGACCATATTCGATTCAAACAGATGTGTCAAATCAAATTTGTTGGATGAATTTGTAATAATTGATGTGTTTGGTGCCCTTACAATATTGAAAGCTGAAAACTAAAAATATTCAAAGTAAAATATACTCGGCAATTACAAAATTATAAATATACACAACCAAGATGATCAAATTGCATGATAGTAGTTCAGATACTTTATAGCTATATTAATTATAGCAAATTGAAATCAATTTATAATCATACAGTAAAACATAGATATTCGAAGATTTTACTACGATAGACACATATAACAAATACTCATTCTAAAACCTCTATAAATCTTTCTATAAATCTTTGTATGAGTAAATCACTAAATAACATTTCTATATCTCTCTCGCAAACAAAATTTCTCCCTTGTGGCCAACTCATTTTATATGTATGAAATGAAATGAAATTTTATTCACATCAATATCTATCAAATTACGAAGATATATATATAGTACCTTGAATTCAAATGTAACTTACGAATTGGCAAATCAATAGCCAAAAGACACTATGTTTAATACATGTTTAATATTAATATTGAATGAAAGGCTTTCCAAGTACCCACAAATTTTAATGCAAATAACTCCTGTCATGAGGAAGACGAAAGGTCATAAGACAAGTTTTAATTGTTAAGCCCACACATTAAAGGGATTGATTAGGTGGTGGAAATAGAATGAAATTGCATAACGGGATGACACGTATGATATGACGTGGAATTTTTTGGATGTGGATGATTTCAAAAGCTGCCACATAGGCGTGAAAAGTAGTCTATTAGCTTAGACAAACTGGGCTAAACCAAATAACCAGTGTTTTAAAAATCGGATCGGATCGGCCGGTTCAACCGGGAACCGGTCAGTGGTCCGGTCCAATTGGGTCGTAAAACCGGGGATGGTCAAAACCGGGTAGACTTCCAAAATCGGTTAAGAACCGGACCGGACCGGCCGGTTCAACCCGATTTTGTTCGGGTTTGACCAGTTTGGGGTTATTTTTGTTATCTATTTTAATATTTTTTTGCAAAATTTTAATTATTTTATATTTTAATTATTATGATGTCATCCGGTTTTTTGATCCGGTTGAACCGGTCGAACCCTTTGACCCATCGAACCCCCAAAACTACCGGTTCGACTTCCGGTTCGGTTTTTAAAACATTGCAATTGACATTATTTCAGCTAAAAAGTGACCCAAACTAAAACCATATACCTGACCCAACAACATTTTCAGTCACCCCCTACACATAAAACACACCCACAACATTCCGCGAAGAGACCAAAGAGATCTGAGTGGAGGGAGAAAAGAAAGAAGAAGAGAGAGAAAATGGGGAAGGCATTGGGAACAACAGGAGAGTTCTTCAGGAGAAGGGATGAGTGGAGGAAGCATCCGATGTTATCCAATCAGTTCCGCCACGCTCTTCCTGGTTTTGGCATTGGTATCGGCGCTTTCTGCGTTTATCTAATCGGCGAAACCGTCTACAACAAGTTTTACTCTCCTCCTCCTCCTTCTTCTTCTTCTCATCATTAATTCCTTATCATAACCCACCTGGGTTTAGGTATTTTTCTTCCCAAATCCCTTCTCTTTTAATTATCTTTTCTATATGTTGACGGGAATACTCCCGTGTTTCTGTTGGCCCCGATTTGCTGGATTTTTTTTTGCTTGTAATTCGGATATGTTGATGTTGGATAGGTGTACACTTTCTGGAAATGCCTGATTACTTGTTAGACTGCGGTGGTTTTTGTTTGGGGGACTTTCAAATGCGGTTTCCCTAATTTTTTTTTCTTATAATAATTTTTAAATGGAATTTGCGTGATCTGCTAATATGTGGATTGATAAAGGGAACTGGGCACGTTATTTATTAGGGCATGGGAAATGAGCATTACTTTGGGGTTTTGATTCTAAATCTTTGCTTGTGTCGAATTTTTGTTACTGTCAGCTTCAGCTGAGTTGGTACTTGAGACAAGTGTGCGTCTGTTCTCTTGTGAGCCGTAACAATGTGAAGGTAGATCATGTTTCGGGGTCCTCTGTGGGTAATATGATGCTGGGGATTTTCGAAGATCTTGAGTTGACTATCCTGCATAGTTTCTAGGGAGGTGGTGTGAAATCCGTCATTCTAAACTTAACAAGGCAATGATGAGAGACGGAGGATGGGGGGGGGGGGAATACTTGTATAACTATTTGAGGGCATTATCCTACCTTTCTGTTGTATCATCTTTGCAAGTTGTGGACACTTGTATAAATATATGGCGGTGAGTTTATAATCATTCAACTGCTAAAATGTAGCTCCAGACAAAAATGTCAAGGTGTCATTTCAAGAGGTGGAGCCCTTTTAGTGCTTTGTTTAGATGCCAGTATTGGAGGAAATACGAGTGGAGAAGGGAAGGAGAGGAGACTGAGCTTCACTTCCGTTTTTATTCTTTCCAACAATGGAGGGAGTGGGTCTATCTCAGAGAGAGAAAGAACCCCTACCTATATTCTCTTACATTTTCTCATCTCAACTTCTACAAGAGTGTCTGGATCCTAGGTTTTTCTACTCCCTCCTTTCCTTCCAAATTTTCTTAGTGTCCTAGGCTTCAAATCATCTAGGTTTTCGCCCTCTCATATTATAGAAAGTACTCTTACCTTTGATGGATATGGAGAGGGTCGTGACAAATGTTTTTAAAGTAAGACCTCAAATTCAGTTCCTTGCAAGACTTTGACCTGTAACTCTTATTCTTTTTGTCGTTGTTCAACTTCTGTGTGCTGTTGCTTCATGTTCTTCATTACAAACTGAAGTATCTTAGCAAGTTCTTCGACTATCAGAATAATTTTCAAGCTTTCAATAATGACCATTGAAATACTAAAGAGAAACACTACTTCACAGGGCTCTTTATAGGATTCAATATGCCGAATGGCCTTATTTTTTAAGTTTTGGGGTTTGACATCAACTATATCTAACTTGATGTTCCTTCTCACTTTGATTTTTTCTTTAGCGCCATATGCTACTGCATTTTTATTTGTTTCTGTACATAGAGAAAGAGCACAATTGCCTAGGAGGGAGAGAGAGAAAGTGATTAAAGAAGGTGTTAAGGATAAGGGTGGGGCTAATTAAGTGTTAATTTTTCTTCTCTCTCTTCCCATGCTCTTCTTTCTCCGCCCTTGCTCATCTCTTTCACTACCCCTTTAGATAGCGTTTGGAAATTCATAATCATTTCAATTCTCTATCATTTGAGAACATGGAATTCAAACATAAATCCAATGTTTGGGAAAACTCACATTTGAATTTTAGAATTTGAGGTTTGAAAAGAGAGAGGGTGTAGGATTTCAAAAATAGGGGTTTTGGGTTACACATGTCAAAAACTGACCCGACCACAAAAACCGCCCAGACCCGACCCGGAAATAACCTGTTTTTCTCAACCCCGACCCGAAAACGACCCGAACTCGAAAATGACCCAAAATCCAGGAGACCCAAACCCGGTCGACATGTTGGGTCAAATTAATAATGCAAAATATATATCATATTAATAAAAATAAAAATAAAAAATATTAATTAAATATTAATAATTGATTAATTGAAGCCATATAAGACACAAATATAATTAAATTATTATTATTATTATTATTATTATTATTATTATTATTATTATTATATAATATACTACATCAAATACTTTGAAATAGTAAAAACATAATGGCAAAGTCTTATACGAGACGGTCTCACGATAATTTATTGTGAGACGGATTTAGTTGTTTAAAAAAGTGAACCGTTTAACATTCATTGTAACCATTATATTGCTTTTAGTGATCTTGTTAGTTTACGATTTAACCACATAAATTGTGATTTAAAAGGGTCACAAAGTATAAAATTAGGCATAATTTATGAAATAACTCATTTACTCATTTTATATGGGGCATTCTAATCTTACAATAAATTAAAACAATCACTAAAAAAAGTAGGGTTAATTCACGTGGTACCCCGTGTTTTGCCGATTTGCACGTGGTACCCAATGTTTTGCAAAATTGTACAAAATACCCTTGAGATTTGATTGTTTGCTCACAGTACCCAAAACTTAACCCTCTCATTAACACCGTCAACTTTTGTTTTTGAAAAAAGAGGGTTAATTCACGTGGTACCCTCGTGTTTAGTCAATTTGCACGTGGTACCCAGTGTTACAAATCTGTACCAAATCTCCTGAATATTTGACTGTTTTTACATGGTATCCTTACCTTTAAAATTCCATTAATGCCGTTTAAAAGTTGGTTTCAAATGGAGAAGGAAAAAATGGTGGTTATGGAGTTTATTATGAGTGGAAATGATGGTGGTGGTGGAAAATGATGAAGATGTTGATGACGGTGGTGGAAAATATTCAATATGGTGACCATGAAAGTGGTGGGGGGAAGATAGAGATGGTGATGAAAGAGAAAATCAAGGTTGTTTTTTCCCAATTAACGGCGTTCGCAGAATTTCAAAGGTAAGGGTAACATGTAAAAATAGTCAAATATTGACGGTATTTGGTACAAAAATGCAAAACATTGGGTACTACGTGCAAATCGGCAAAACACAAGGGTACCACGTGAATTAACCTTATTTTTTTTTAAAAAAGTTGACGGTGTTAATGGGAGAGTTAAGTTTAGGTAACATTGAAATCTCGAGGGTATTTTCTACAAATTTGCAAAACATTGGGTACCGCGTGCAAATCGGCAAAACACGAGGGTACCACGTGAATTAACCCTATAATCGTTACTAAAAATGTAAAAGAGATCACTATTTATATAAATAAAAGTGGCCTCACAATAACTTAGTGTGAGACCGTCTCATACAAGACTTACTCATAATATTTTAATGATAAAAATTACTGAGAATAAAAGGTGCGTGCATGTATTTTTGACTCGTTGTTCAACCCGACCCAAACCATATTAACCCGCGTATAATCGAACCGTCTTTGACCCGACCCGAAGTTACCCGAACCCGAACTCTGTCTGCCCCACCCGTTTGACAGGTCTAGTTTTGGGGTGTCATTTCAAAAAATTTGATACAAATCCAAATTGACAAATTCTGGAATCCCCAAACATAGGATTTCTATCAAATTTGGATTTGAGAATGAAATCTATGTCCCGAACGCACTCTTACTTTCTTCTTCCACCATTGTCATAATGATAAAAAAAATATCAGAGGAAACTAAGGTAGAATAAGGACTATTCTTGACTGCTTTTACCTGTATTTTCTCCATATATACCCATCTTTAAGATGATCAACTTCACTCTTTGTTATGACTGCAAACCTTGGTTCCCTTTGCTTCTAGCGGATGTTAAGAGTCAGTGGAGAGAGAAACATTTATTTATTTATTTAATGGAGAATCAGAGGAGTTAGAGAGTGAAAGTTGGAGATGATTTGGAGGAGGGAGAGCATCAGATCGAGTATTAGAGGAGATGAACGATTAGCCAGATCGAGATTTAAAGGGGAGAGAAACTAGGGTTTGTGAGTTTGAGAGGAGAGAGAACTTGTTTCAGATGAGGATGAAGAACAAGGAGAATGATTTATGCTTTTGCTGTACGTATGGTTTGATTTAGAAGCTATTTCTAACTGTAAGCCTATCTCTATCCTTCAAGGTTTCATATTCTACTCGAAAGCTTTCAATTGACTTTCTATCCTAAAATTATCTTCAGCACCTATTCTCTATACGTTTCTTGGATTCAGAATTTCGTATTTCTGTTGATCCCACCCTGAAAGTGTTCTGGCTGTTAATTTGATAATCATATTTCTGCTAAAGTGAAGCTCCAGACTTAAAATTCTCCATTGTGATGTCAAAAAATGCTGTCTTCTTAGCCTCAGAAGCCCGTATCTTGTAGGCGCCCCTTCAAAAGCCTAACCTCTCACTTTAATTATAGTACTCATCCTACAGTGGAATATGGGACTTCCTTTTGATGTTTGGGGGGGGGGGTGTCCAATGTGTTGGTATTTGAGAAACGCGTATCGATGTTTAAATTGGAAAATCACGTTACCTAAACTTTTAATTTTTACCCCTTGTTTAGATTGGTAGAATGAAAGAATGGGAAAAAGAGAGAGAGAGTTCCAACCTTTCTTGTTTGGTAACAATTTAGTGGGGGAAGGGAATTTGAAGAAAGGATTGGTGGGAAACCATTTCTCCTCCAACCTTTATGAACAACTCCTACCGAAGCTATGGACAGTAGGAAGGATAGCGTTCTTTTGTCTGTTTTGAGTCCCATTGTTACGAAATCTCTTCTTCTGAAAGGAAAAAAAAGAACAATTAGAAGAAAACAAATCCCCCCTTCTCCCCTTTTCTTTGTGCCAATTTCTCCCTTCTCTCTCTTTTAAACAACAACCCACTTATGGAGGTAAGGGGGGTTGGATGGATGAACCCTTCTCTCTCTTTAAATATCAAAAAAAAAAAATGTTTATCTTATACCTGACTACCTGAGGCACTCAATATCACCATCTGGGATTAGCTGCTGATAATTTTCACAGCTAGGATGAAAACTTTTACAGGGGTGCAACTTATCTGCTTGCATGATTCTCTCTCTGCTTATGCTGTGTTTCTCTTTTGCTATTTTTTACATGTTCTCAACGCAGACCAAGTATCTAAGCCCGTTTAACCCTCGAAATGATGTTTCAAGCTGCCTCGATTACCCTTCTAGCGCGGCAATGAAGTAATTACTTACAACGGGCCCATTAGATTAATTTTTTTTTTAAAGCCCCTACTTCTTGAGCTCATGGGTCTAATGTTGGCTTTATTTAGCTCTTAGAACCATGAAAAGGATTTAGGTGTTTATGCTCCTATACTGGATGCCTCCCACATAAACACATAATAGCAAAACACAAAGATTACTACGTTACATCGTTACCTGAACTGCTGCTATTAGTTTCTGCTGCTGTGTATACTATGTAGTCACTGTTGCTTGCGCTCTCATGGTTAAGGTGTAAAGCATTAAAGTAAGTGTTGCTTAAGCTCTTGACTGACCTCCACAGTCGAAATGACTGTTAATTGTTACACTTTATACTTAAAACTTTCTTGAAGTGCACAGGTTACAGTTTTGATATGCCCATTTATTCTCTCCATCTTTACCACCTAATGTGCTTACATAGTTTTCTTGATATTGCAGATTGAAGTGTGGTTAGACGTCAAAGCTGAACTTGTATGGTCCTGATTTCTGCTGTTAAATAAGCCCTTGCTTGCTATGGGAGTTCCACCTGTTTGAAGCCATGTTTGAATACTTGTAGTTCAGACTTGTGTCTTTTGTTTTTAAACAGTGTCTCCGACATCTTTATATCTTTACTGTAATACTCCTTGAAGCCTTCTTCAAATTCTTTTGTTCCTCGCGCCAACATTCCCACCCCCCTATTTAGAGGCTCTATGATATGTTCGTTGAACATCACGAAGGTTTGTGCAGTAGAACTAAAGAACCTGCCGATCTGGTGCTATTATACGCTTAACAACGTGCTATTATACGCCTAACAACGGGTGTACTGTGTTTTCAAAAGCAGGGAGCCACATCGAGAAACATACTTGCCCCATTTTTTAGATGGATATACTTGCCCCATTAATATGCATACAACGGAGCACCGGTGCCCCCATTAACATCTCTCATAATGTGTTATGCGCTGTTGAAAGCTAGATCCACATACGTATAAATGTTCCACATACGTATAAATGTATAATGCATAACTATGTCACTATCTAAATGACTAAATAAATTCCAGATCACGAATCAAATCCCCACCAATAGCTAATATTACTCGGGATTGGATATTCTATCAAATGCTGATAGCATGGAAAATATAGGTGTTTAAAGAATAGAAAATCATTGGTTCCTTGTACTCATTTGCTTTGCCAAGACTTAAATGTAAGAACATGTACGCAAAAACGTACCAGATCAGGTAATCCTTCTACCCAGGGTGACAGGTATATATCATGAGTCTGTAGGATGTTGAGACCCCATTTAGCCACCCAGTCAGCCGCTTGGTTAGATTCACGGAAAATATGTGAAATTGTGAAATGACGAAATTGGTGTAACAACTTAGTTGCATCCTGAATAAGAGTGTCCATGAGCCATGGACAACGGAATGTAGACAGTTGATGCGATTAAATTATCGCCTTCAATGTGCAGTTCTTCAATGTTGAGTCGATGGGCTGCAAAAAGACCATTATTGTTGTTTGTTGAACAACAAGGTGGTGCTTTTTTTTTTTGGTGTGAAAATATAAATTTTATTGCACAAAAACATAGAACAATACCGCCTAGCAGAATGTCTTACTCACAGAAAGTTACATCAGGTTTCTAAGTTCTAGCCATCTCCTGTCCTTAGCTGTACTATTTCTTACATACTCCGTATATTATGAGCATCGTGAAGGTTAGTGAAACTCTCCGACTTCAGTCCAGACCAATCAAGAGCATTTCCACAGGGTGACCTTAGAGGTATGAACCAAGACCTGTTATTATGTTGGACCTCAACAAAGATCCAAACTCAAATTAATATATGCGTCTGCGACGAAAACAAGGCTACAAAGTTAGAAGTTGTAAATACCATGATCTCAAAAGGGCCTTGTCCCTCTAAATAATCGTTGTACAAGTAGATACTGTTCTCATTTCACATTACCTGGCATAAAAATTCTAACTGAACAATGATACATATGCCCCTTTTACACTACCTAAAGGTTGAGTCTTGTATCCAGCAAGACATAAATTTCAGAAATAGTTCATCTCAATTATCAAATCAATATGACCGTCGTTCCGCTGTCGTATACTGTTGCCAAAAGATTACGTAGTACTGTATGTCTTTCAGATGGACTTTGCAATTGGAGGCAGAGATTTTAGAAGGGACCTAGAAGGCTTGCGCACAGTATGAGTAAGCAGGATCATAAGGCTCAAAAGTGTTAAAGCTCCAGCCTGATGAGCAGTGCCAAGTGAAACTGGAACATACGCCAGCAAAGTCGAGATCCCCAAAGTAACCTGCAAATATTTAAGTTTCGGTGGCATACAAGAAGCATCAGTCATCTAATCTGTAATAAAAATACACTCAAGTTCACAATAGTCTGCAAATAGACTCCAGGCATATAGGAATGAGTGCCATAAAAGTATAAGAATACCAATACCCACGCCAAGTTTCCTAATTCTAGAATATTCTATAATCTAGAATATTCCAAGATACAACCTAAATAATATCTATTATATTATTATCTATTAAAAAAATGATAATAAGTACCTGTAAATCAGCCATTCCAACCGTGCTGCCAATCAAGGATCTCACTGCAGGATGGATATCGAGCTTTCTAGCAGCCCACCACAAGCTGCAAATTGCTGCTAAGGTTGCGGATGCAAGGATACGATGATCCAGCTTCAAAATCACAGTCAGAGTATTAATTTGTTAGCCTAAGGACAAGTTAAATTACTATATCAAAGGGAAACGACAGTTCAATCAACGTATCCAGTTGTTCAAAACTTATGACACCCAATGAATGCATGCGGAGATGCCAGAGACAAGCAGAATAACATGACGTTACTTTGACAGCTGACTTCATCATGCTGGAGGAATTCTCATTTACAATTTTAAGCACTCAGCAACAAGATATTGTCTCAAAAGCTAGGATACGGGTTGAGAGTAAGAACACGTGTTTAACAATTCTATAAATAACCCACTGGCAGGTGTAGGGACGACATGCCCCATGGACACAGATATTCCAGTTCAGCATAAGGAAGGAAAGGAACTTGACCGAGTTACATTACAGGGATCTCTCCTGGGAAATAGCTACTTAACCAGTGGTTCTGCGATTAGACGATATAGTCTATGATAGGTTTCTCCGGAGCTTTTTTAAGGTAGCTCCCTTTCTTCTTTTTCTTTGTTATTGCTTTTTTTTTCCTCCAGATAGTAGCTCCCTTTCTAAGCATTGATGGTTACGCTGAAATTAAGTGTTCTAGTATTTAGAAGATGGCTTATGATGATCACTTGCAGATATATTGTCTTATTAAGCTCATTAAGTAATTCTGAAGATTGATGTCTACCACATAAGAACAGGTTTACATTGTTGGGATTCTGGCGACTCAAGAAGGTCCAGGTGGAAGAGAGAAGAGGTAGGCAGAATGGAAATTTACAAGTAGTCTTTGTAAGAACACAAGTAGCTGCACGAGAATAGAATATAATTGCTCCCAACCTCCCGTTGCCAGAGAGGTGATTCAAAATGATCAAGGCAAGGCCCCCTTCTGTAGCTGTATTTTCAAAGAAGTTCCTCAGAAGAGGTTTCATACTGAGAACATCGTCTGGAATCCAAGTATCACCCAGGAAAGGTATTAAAAGCACGGCCCTAGAAGAGGGAAAATTTTATCACAACGAACATACGTAAGTTCATAAAATAAAATAACATGACGAACAGAGAAAGTTTGTACCGCATCATTGCCAGCAACAAATGCTCCCGACACTGCAGTGAGACCAACAAGAAGACTCACAGGGATAGCGAGTCTCTTAAGTTTTGCAGCACCTTTAACCCAAGCTAGTGACTCAGTGGGTGGTTCAGGCATCACCACGGACAGAGCAGTCCAAAGAAGACCACAATAAATGGCAAAAGCCGAGGTAAGGTGTGCAGCAAGCCGGTACGGGCTCACCCTTGGCTCGGTGTATTCAGAGGCTGGCTCCTGAGAAAAAAAACAATGGGGGTGTTTGTCAGATGTAAGTACAAATTTGAGAACAAGGATTATGAAGACTTCTCTGTATCTTTCAGCACATTACCTCGAGACCACTTTTGATCATCCACCAGCCAATAAAACCCTGGCCGGCGCCAAGAGCAAAAAGACCTGATAGCCTCAGACCAAGACGTAGGGTGATATATCTCGTGCGTAAGAAATACGAAAACGGTAAAGCAAACATGATACCAACTCCCCTTCCCCACATGCGATGTGCATACTCCATCCAATATATAAACTTAAAATCTTCAAGACTCATCCCCTTGTTTATACTGCAGCAAACCCATAGTAGGAGCTAGTATTGGTCAAATTAATAACAAAAAGTACATACAACTCAAATCGGATAACACCAACATATGGATCCTGCTATGCCACCATCATTTTCTAGTAGCAAGAGGAAATACATAGTACTTAGAGCCATTAAAAGCTACACACGTGTGAAAGATGAAAATACTAAGTTTTCGAATCAGATTTTGCGTTGCATGCGTGGTGTGAAATATCTTTTAGCTGAACATTAGAAAGATCACTAATTTCACTAAATGAATGTCCAAAGAGTTATCGTCGATCAATTAAGAGAAACTAACCGCTTGTATTCAGGTGATTGCTTGTATTTCTCAAATTCACTTATCCACTCCTCCTGTGTTAAAGGAGGAAGGTTTCCGGTGAATTTCCAGTCAGTCATAGAGAGACCAGAACGGGTAAGTCTAGTGACACCGCCAAGTATAAACATACTAAACACCCATGCAGCAGATCCAAAAAGCCATATTCCAACCATCTTCTGCGCATGTGGCCCTGCAGTAACTAAAATTTTCAATCCTGCCTTCTCAGCCGGAATTGATGCTGATGTGCACATATTCCTCGTTGACTGTGTTTACAACCACTGGTATTTGAAACATAACAAGCATTAGAACTTGTGGTGACGTTAGCAGACAGACAAGTACACCTTGTAGATGATAAACTAGCTAAAGCCACAAAGTTAAAGTTATTACTTAATTACATAGAGAACCTCCGGGAATTTTCTCACAGATTAGAAGGTAGCAAAGTTCCTAAACTTTTTCTTCTGGGTACTTGGGGAGGCATTAAAAGACCATATTTAAGCATAAGAATTCTGACTACCTATATCAACAGTAGCACGAACAAATGATCACGATCCAACTGATCACGGACTTGGCAAAAGCCTGGCCAATTGTCTCACAAGGGCAAGATGCCATGAAAAAAAAAAAAAAAAACGAATCCAGATGGCTGAATTAAGCCAAATTAATGCTACTTTGAGAAAATAAGCAGCTTCATCATACAGAGAGAGCATATTCTAGGACAATGTACTATGCGCATCCCTTGGTCTTAGCTCACTTCCTAAACCAGTAACGCACTTACGGAATAGCAACGGCTAATCTCAAATGCTGCAAAACTAAATATTTCCTCAAAGCAATAGTCTTTTAAACCATTTTTGGGCAACCACGCATATCTATGTCTTAAAGGGACCGAAATTGAAAGTGATGAATCAGCCTCTCAAACATTCATCAAAGGTACTCTTCCTCTACTACCTCTATTGGCATATTTAACCAACATTAAAAACCGAGCAATTCTAAAATTGGCATTAATCATAAATCACTAGACCTCCTATGTCTAGTAATCACTCGAAATAACCACGCCGATGGCAATCTTATGGACATAATAACCCAAAAAAATTCAGATAAAATACATGAGAGAATTGCACAATGAAACATCTCATTCAATGAACTAACATAAATACATCTTAGCTAACCCCCAAATGGACCAACAAAACAATCTTCCTCATTTCTCAAATAAAAAAAAAAAGATCATATTTCATATCAAAAGTACATAAAATGTTTTACGTTTACCATAAACAACAGAAAAGAAAAGACATGGGAGTACCTACCTTTGGAAATGAACGGATGCCAAGAAAGAGGGCATTTCTGGCAGTAATGGAAGCAGAAAAAGCAAGAGTAGAGGATGAGGAAGTAAGATTGGAAGTTTGGTATGAGAAAGGTCTTATAGAGGTGGCGGTGGTGGTGAAGGATGATTTGGCATTGGTGTAGACTGAATTCAGAGAATTGTTCCTGCGAAGGAGCAATGCTGCTACTCTGTTCATCTTTCTCTCTCTCTTCTTTCCAATGGGGGTTTTTAGTGGCTTTAACAATGAACAACACTACAAAACTGCGGGGTTTTGTTTTATAATAATAATAAGGGTTTTTTTTGCGAAATCTTACCTTTAAAAGTTCCAAATTTGCGAAATCCTACCTTAAAAATAATAGTTGTAAAAGGCTACCTTAAAAGAAAAATAGCTTGCAAAAGACTACCTATCTACGTTTTTCGGTCTTAATTAACGATTGCCCCGCATCAACCGTTAGTTATTTTCTTAACAACACTTTCTTACCACACCTAACTGAAAAAATTCCTCAAATCAAACCTATTTTTTCGATTTCCCCCAAATTTCCCAAATCACTCTCAAATTAAGCCCAAATTTCACAAATTGCTTGCCTAATAATTCGAAAGAAAGTAATTAGATTACTTCTGGATTCATTTTGATTGAAAATTGTTGGATGCCATTGGATTAGATTGAAACAAATCGTTCGACATTGAGTTTGAACTTGTCAAAATCAGATTTGCAATTGCTCGGTATTACATACCTTAAGTATGAGTAAATTTTAACTAGGAGATGAAATTAGGTGTTGATTTGATGGTGTTAGAATAGGCGGCAAGGTAGCTACACATGGTTGTGCGCTGGGCGCACAAGCCGACGTGGTGTCTACGACAAAGAACGGTACAAGACTTGCTGAGCACCTGGGCTCATCGATTCCATCCGGCTGGGCCGATGGATGGTGCGTGCGTGGTTGCAGCCGTGATGTGGTGGTCGGACGTGATGGATGGCGGTGCGTGCGTGGTTGCAGGCGTGAAAGTGATTTGGGGAAATCTGGGAATTTGGGTGTGATTTGGGGTAATACTGGGAGATTGAGTTTGATTTGGGGGGAAGTTTTAATTGGGTAAGAAAATGTTGGATATTAAAAGAGTCAACTAACGGTCAATAGTAGAATGCTGTTAATTTTGACGGAAAAACGTAGATAGGTAGTCTTTTGCAAGATATTTTTCTTTTAAGGTAACCTTTTACAACTATTTTTTCTAAAGGTAGGAATTCGTAAATTTGGGACTTGTAAATATAGGGTTTCGCAAAAAACCCTAATAATAATGTTGATGATGATTACGGAGTATGATTTATGATTATGATGACCAAGGCGGGCAGGGGATGGAATTGTCAAGTGGAAATGATGCGGTGAAATACTGATGGTAAGGGTGTTTAGTCATTTTCCATATTCTTTTTTTTGTAGGGGAAATTTCCAAATCCTACCTTCCAGTTTTCTATCTTAGATCAATCGCAATGATAGTTCTTACCTCGAGTTCTTCAAATAAGAACTAAAAAAGAAAACGTTCATCCATTGAAGCAACGTCAAATTTCATTCCTATAAGAGCATCATTTACCATGAATGAAATTTTCATTCATTTATCACTCTCTTACTACTTTCTCTCTTATCCTCATGTTTTTAATCAAATTTTCATTCACCTCCTACTACCATGAATGAAATTTTCATTCATCCAATACCCCCACCACACTTTCTCTCTCCTACCAAACATTTAATTACTACATCTTTTTTACAATTAGTGTTAATAAAACATACTAAGAACTACTTAATCACGTTTAACTATAGTTAAACAAGATAATTACAATAATAATAAATTAGTGAAATTAAAATATTATGTTAAAGTATAACAAAATGGGCTTCTATTTATAAAGACTGAAAAATCTAAATTATTGATATTTTTTTAAATTTTTTTATAAAGTATTTCTAGAGTAATGGGTCTTGCAAGATTTAGAACCGGGGAATTTTTTTATTGGTCCAAGGGAGGATGGGGGCCACGTGGCGCCTTCTCATTGGCTGAAACACGTGGCCCTTTATCTGTTATTTTTTCTGTCAGTTTATGCAAAACGACGCGTTTTCATCGTCTAGCCATGGAAAAAAAAAAAGAGAAGGCTGAGATGGTGGGGGAAGTGGGCCCTAGTTGCTGCTCTACATCTCGCGTAGAATTTATTCATCGGATGAATGAATGAAATTTCATTGATTCATGAATGAAATTTTTAATTCCAACAAAGCAACTTTTTCATTCATTCATCAAATTTTTTTGATGAATGAAATTTTCATTCACCATAACAGATGCTCTAAGAACTGAGTTTGAAATATCGAACCCAGATTGTCAGCGTTCGAAATCCAGGAGGTGAAAAAGCAAAGAAGTCGCGTGACAATACTATGAATGGCGCGTGCTCAGCAAACGGCTAAAAAGTGATACGCATATTAACAAGTTTGATAGAGAACATGGGCCCACCTCTTGTTTTCTTTGTTTGTGCAGATCTTTATATCATCCAACGTACAAAACGGAAATCTCAAGGGAGATCGACGGCCAATAGTTCCGCACGTATTTTTTAAAGAAATTCAATCATCTGTTTTTGATTATTAGGGGTTATTTAAAAAAAATTAAGCAATATATGGTAGTTTCATTTAAGAACTAAGTCCCTGTGTGATTGGACTGCATTTTTCTGATCTGATATGATTTGATTTGAATTGAACTGATTTGAGTTGATTTGAATAAACTTGTTTTGATTTGATATGAACTGAATTAATTGATAAATTAACTGCAATTACTTTATCAATTCGTCTAATTGCAGTTAATTTATCAATTACTTCATTTCAAATCAAATCAAATCAAGTTTATTCAAATCGAATTAGTTCAATTCAAATCAAATCAGATCAGAAAAATGCAGTCCAATCGCACAGGGTCTTAATAACTAGAAATAGACTAAATTCATTGATTGTTATTTGGATAATTTTGATCTGATTTGATTAAACTGATCTGAATTGATTTGATTTGAATAAATCTGATCTGATTTGAAAACACTGTTGAATAAGTTGAATCGCACAGGGGCTAAGTAAAAAGTTCATCCTGGTCATTCAAGTTCTTAAACATTGAGATTGTAAAATAGTTTTCCACTGTTATTGCTCTTATATATCCAAAAAGATATTTTCCTACCTTATAAAGTGCTACTCGTATTTTTTTATCTAATTCCTACCAAAACACTATTCCGTCCAATTGACTCTCTATTTTCGGCTTTGACTTTCATATATATGACCTGCACGTGACTTAGTTTTCACCTCAATCTTACGCGTGATTCCTCTCATACTCGTATCAAGCCTCCATTTATAACACTTCTATGTCCTCTCCAAATCCAAGGCTCCTCTCCAAATCCTTTCTTCTCTAGCCCATAAAACATTCGTTTTCACCCCTCATCGTTATTACTGCATTACATGCGCTATTTAATAAAAATGGGGGAAATCGCAAAAAAATTGGAGGTAAATCACGAAAGATTGGAGGGAAATAAAAAGTCAATTGGCTGAAGAGAAATGCTAGCTGCAGTTGCCCAAGAGACTGCAAATTAACACTCTCTTATTTATTGGTTTATTTCTAATCCTTTAATTCAACCAAAAAGACAAAAATGTATATAATTTCACTACTACAAAAACGTGGATAGACATCAGTCAATAGACATCAAACTAATGGAAAACTGATGTGTATAGGGATCCAGTGGCAGTTTTGAAATTATGGCCAACTAATAGACATCAGTTTTTTCAACTAAACAGATGTGTAATAATAGACATCAGCTGTTCTAAAGGAAACTGACGTCTTTTGTTTGCAATAGACATCAGAGTTTTTGGAAATCTGATGTATATGTATTCGTACCTTTTTTTTTTTAATTCAGTGTGTTGCACGACCTAATAAAACGCTACCCTTCTAATTTTTTTTCTCTCTCCTGTTAGTTCCCAACTCTCTCAGCCTCCTTCCTCCTTCTTCATCACTGCTTCTTCGTTTTCTCTCTTTTTTTTTCTAACTTTTTTATTCCCAAATCACAAGATTTCTTGTCTCCCTCTCATCTCTTGTAACATGAACATCTCCCTTTTTCCTCTTCAAAAACCCTAGACTAAAGTTTAGTTTGTTCAACTTTTCTCCATTTGTGGCCTTAAGTTTCTGTGTTTCCCTCTTTTGGGGTTGAAATTTATAGATCTAGAACAACAATAGCCACCAACAAGATCAAGATTACAAGAGAAAAATATCACCAATTTGAAGGTATTTGTAGTCTTTTTTTTCCGTATTAATATTGTGCTTTGTGCATGTGACATTTGGTGGGTCTGTGGTGGTATCGGATTCATATTCGGTTATCCCAATCTCGTTGTTGGATAGTAACAGCAGCAGATCATGAAAACTCAAACTACTTTTTAGGGTTTTCATTCTCTCTCCTCTCCACCTCCTCCGCCGGCCACCACCGTATACCACCGGCGACTTCCGCTACTCCGCCGCTCAATCGCTCCACAGAAAAACTTCCCTCTCTCTCCTGATATTTCGTCAACTTTACATCCGAATTTGATCTAATTTCAAACCTAAATCAGGTATTTTTTGTTCGATTTAATTTTATTAATTTCACATGTATTGCTTTGTTTTTGGTCTAGGGTACAATCTCAGGTGAAATCGGAGTTTTTCGTCGAGCCTGATCTGGAACTCGAGATTTGTGTGTTGCTTTTAGTTTTTGATTTAATTAAAATCTCATATAAAGTTAGAGATTTGGAAGGTTTTTTCTGTTTGTTTCTTTGGAGGCTCTCCAGATCTGGAACAATATGCATATTAATTTTATACTAATCTCTAGTTTTGGTTTAATTTCAATACTTATAATTTTTGTTGTATATTTTGCTGATGTAAATTCAACATTTGTAGTTTTCGTTGTTCATATTCTCAATCTTGTAATTTGTACCAAACTGCACATCTTTTGTACGATGCAACAATTAATCAAGTTATCATCGTTTGATAAACGGTCCTTAATATTAATCTTCAATTCACGCCGTCATGTGTATATGACGGCATTGAGTATTTTTTTTTTTTGATATTTTTGGGGAGAATAGACGTCGGTTGTTGTAGCAAGCCTCACGTCTAAGCACGTAATAGACGTCAGACTTAAACCCGATGTCTATTCCTCTGAAATAGACGTCAGCCACATTAACGTCTACCGAGAAACCGACGTCTATGCCGTTAGAACACTGATGTCTATGCGCCGTTTTCTAGTAGTGTTTCATCTTATTTATAGGAAACAAAATATTCTCCTAAATAAATAAAAATATACTAAAAGGAATTTTGAGAGATTAGCGAGAGCGAGGAAAAAGAAAACGAGATTTATCAAAAGCTAAGCATAAATCATCGTAGTTGATCTTCTTTAAGGTGACAACTCTTGTGCTCTCCTTCTTATATGAATAGTTTATGACCTCTCTTTTATTTATCCTCTTACAAAATCCATAGGAATTAAGTGACAAATCAGTCCCTGAACTTTGCCTTGAGGGTGAAATTAGGGACCCGTAACTTTTGTTGTAAAAATTGGTCCCTCAGTTGAACGCCATTAGCGGAGTGCTGATGTAGGAGGCGAGGGGTCTGAACTCCGAACTTTGTTATTGCCTTATTGTTTTCTCTCTCCTCATTTTCATTGTCATTTCCGCACCATTCATCATAATCATCGTCTTCATCTTCATCTTTGCACCATCATCTTCTTCATCTCATCGCATCTCCGCACCATTGTCGGTCATCATCATCAGCCGACCCTCATCTTCATTCCCATCTCTCTTTCCTTCTTTCCCTATTTCATTTTCTCTCTCCTCAGTTTTCCCCCTTTTCAATTTTAAATTAAAATAATAAAATCACACCCAATAATTCCCCTTTTTTGTACAATTCAATACGATAGTTTTTGTGGGCTTTTAGAATTAGTCAATTTTCGGGGACATGGTGAGAAATTGAGGTGAGCTCTTTTGCTGGGAGTTTTAATGGGGTGGGGTTGATGAAAACCACCAACACAAGGATTGATTGGGGGTTTCATTTCTCCAGTATTCTAGATCAATGGTGAAGTTCTAGTGAATCTGGTTGATGTTGCAGCTGCAGCTAAAAAAAATTGAATTGAGGGTTCAATCAAAACTCTGGGTTTTCAATTGGGAAATCAATCGAAAATCTGGGTTTGTTAAGGCTGATAAAATTGAATTGAAATTCAATCGAAAATCTGATTTGTTCTTTATTCATGCTGAAAAAAGTGAATTGGGGTTCAATCGAAAATTTGGGTTTGTTCTTTACGGATGCTGAAAAAATTGAATCGGGGGTTCCATCGAAAATATGGGTTTTGAATTGGGAATTCAATAAAAAATCTAGGTTGTTTTTTTTCAAAGAAGTATTTTTTAGCCACCAAACTAGTAGGGGTGGGATTTAAAAACCACCAATGTTAAATTGAGATCTATTAAACACTAAAGCAACTCAAATATGTTTATAAACCACTTTAGCTACTCTTGGGATTTAAAAACCACCAAATATTATTGTCAAATAATTTTAAAATCAATTATATAAGCTTTAGTTGAAAATTTATTTTATGTAATGTTATTCTGGCTCAAAAAATCGATCGCTTCCTAAAAATTCATTGAGTGAATGATTGGTTGTATGCATCTACGATGAAAGACCTTTTTCGTTGATGGTATAACCTTCTAGTCCTCTACCGACCCACTACAAGAAATAAGCTAAATAGAGACGGGAATTTGTGAAGGAAATCCGTCTCAAATTGCTATTAGAGATGAATTAGAGACGGATTAGAATTCGTCTCTAAAAGGCTCGTCTCAAATTTATTAGAGAAGGAATGTAAAATCCGTCTCAAATTGAGACGGATTGTGAGATCCGTCTCTAATAATTTGAGACGGAATCGTAATATCCGTCTCTAATTAGAGATGGAATGAATAATTTTACGTCTCAAATTAGAGATGATACTTACGAATATCCGTCTCAGACTACAAGCTCGAATTTTTTTTTCAAGCCGTATTACATATATTAGTATCGTTCACTATATAAAATATCTTTTTTTTTTCCATAGACTATATGGGATTCGAACCCACATCTTTGTGCAAATGCACATGCTCTTCCACCTTGAGCTAATAGCCTCCGAGGAATCATAATCTCAATATATATACTTACAACCATGAAAGTATGAAGTATACACATGTGAAGCCCAAAAAATGAATAAGGTAGCACGATTCAAGTACATATGGAATATCAATGATAGACCATTGCCATATATAAGAATCAGCAAACTCCGAACTTATTACCTAGGGAGGAAACAAGCTAAATAGCCTATCACGGGATCAAGGGAAAACAAAATGAACCAAACAAGATATTAGATTACCTGATGCACGTCAATCCCTCGAATCATTGATGTTGTTGCTGCACATCAGGTCGAACGCAAGTTCCACAATTAACGCTCATTGTCAAAATGTGATACGAAAACTTAAAGAGTATGACAGATTGCAAACTGAACATTACATTTTCCCACTGAAGGAAGGATACATAGGCGATCCGCTATGTGTCTAATCACGTAGGCTATCAGCTACAACCGATATGATATGCCCTTGAATACAGGGGATATACATGAGGGATGGGGGTGGTCTTATGAAATGCTGAAAACAAATCAAAGTTCAGTGATGTACAAAACGATGTACAAAAATCGACCATAGCAGCAACTGTACACAGTAAACTTATCGTTCAAATCATCCAAATGCTAAAAAACTTCAATAGGAGAATGGAGATAAACTACTCTAGTTCAATAAGCAGCCCACACAAACACACTACAAAGGAAGAGAGCTACATTCAAAAGAATTGATGCCAATTCAGAAGCATTAACACATGACATAAAAAATAACTGTTTTGCCACTCTTAACAGGTCTAAGTTCCCGAGTTACCATTTCCTCTTTGGCCTTTATAACTTCCACAAATTTGGCAACCTGTGCATGAAGAAACAAAAAGAAAACAGATACATACCACATTCAAACAAGAACAATTGACTATGTGCAAAAGCTAGGGAGCCACACAGTCGACAATAACATCATCCTATAATATGATAAGACATGATTACCTATCAATTTACGTTGTGCAATTGTGGTAATATGGAATGGGCATACTGAGCTGATAATCGGACACCTTGCGATTTGCACTAGTAATTTTCAGAGAATAACTCAAACTACTCAGTATCTGTCACTAAGACAATAGAAGAAGGAAAGGTACATAGAATCATTGAATCTACATAAAACATGTAGGCATACATATATAAAAATAAAAGACAAGTTACAGTGTGCAGCATGACATATATGCAGTAGAATCCATTATTAGATAACCACCACCCCTGACTATCTATACAACAATGAAGTGTCAAACATACCATCTAAGATTACCAGAAAGCAAAGACTACTACTTAAATACCATCCCCTAGCCAAGCACCTCAAGATACAGAAGAAATTACAATTTCTGACCCTCCATATGTTGGTACCAAAGTCGTTCTAGGATCATTTTGGAACAATATATCCATCAGACAAATAACCTTTATATGGTGTTGACAACATCGACAACTTAAAGTCAATTTTGATTTAAGGAAAAAGAATAAACCAAACCCAAATGAATCACAAACCCCGTGCACGGAGAACTCTACTGCCAAGTTTCAAATTGTAACATCGGAACTGAACTAATAATTACCACCAAATCACACATCAGATTTCTCCTAAATAAACACATTCCCCACTGATTAATAATGAAGAGCACTACAATTTGATGCAGATTTGATGCCAACAAAAACCCAGTTTTCTCATGCCAACGAAAAAAAGGAGAGACAGAAATACCTTTTGCAGCCAATATCAATTATCCGGACGATGGATCTGAGACAAGATCTCCTCGTCGCTTTCCATGGTGAACTGAGATCGAAAACGAAGGAGAGAGAAAATTATTAGGGCTTTCTGATGATGAAAGAAGAGGAGATAGAAAAGGGGGAACCGTTGAGGATTAACGGAAAATTGAGATTGGGCTCTACCGGATATGACGTTGCTAGTAGAGAAGATACTCAGAGAGTGAGAGGTGGAAAGATGAAGTGAGGAGCAGAGAACGAACAAGAAAGAAGGAGTGAGAAAAAAAAGAGACTCTCGGGTTTTGAAAACAAAAGGATCTTTACTACTGAGTTGTCGTCTGAGAATACAAGTTAGATACAGATGTTTGATTCCGTGTCTAAATTTAGAGACGGATAATAACAGACCGTCTCTATTTAGAGATGAAATTGAAAATCCGTCTCAGATTTGAGACGGCATAATGAGGTCCGTCTCTAATTAGAGATGGTGTTATAACATCCGTCTCTGATGAAAATTTGAGACGAAAAATGATTTTCCATCTCTAATTTAGAGACGGATATACTAAATCCGTCTCTAAATAGAGAATTTCTTGTAGTGACCTCAAGAATAATGTCAATATGATAAGAGTTTCGTAGGAACGCTAATAGTTTGGTAGGCATGCTAATATTTTCGTTCATCTTGAAATTTGACAATATTGCATATAAACACTATGAGCTTAAGTTATTATGGGCTGACATGTACTAGAAATGTTTTACTTATTCATTTTCTGGGACAATATATAAAAAAATTCGTCTTATTATCCGTACAACCTTGATTGTAAATTTATAAATTCGCGCATAGTCATGAATAACATTTGATAAATAAGTTTTTCAACTAAAATCTTTTACAATGGCTATTAAAAGTTATTTCATAATATTTGGTGGTTTTTAATTCCCAAAATTAGTTGAAGTGGTCTATAAATACATTTTAGTAAATTTAGTGTTTAATATATCCCATTTTTGACACTAGTGGTTTTTAAATCCCACCCCTACTACTTTGGTGGCTAAAAGATACATCTTTGATTTTTTTATGCATGCTAAAAAATCTGCAATCTGTATTTTTTATTCTGGTAGTTGGGAAGGAAAGGAGGACATTCTGGCACCCAACACTTATCCAACGTCATACCTAACGAAATTGCTAACAGAAGTTATATGAGTTCTTTGTTTTTACAAGAAAATTCACGTGATGCAGGTCAAAGATGCTCAAAGCCATTCAAGTTTGAAAACCAATACTTGAGGACAAATCTTATTGAAGACATTCTGAAAACATCAGGTTTGCGCACTTAAATTCGAGAGCCTCTTTGAAGCCTCAAATAAAGTCCGGGATATTTGTGCCATACCTTTCTGGAAACCTAAGAGATTAAACTAAGTCATGGATTTGGAATTAACATCAAAAGATTTATAGAACAATTGCAGTTTAATTTTGAAACCGGACTAAATGCAGGCGTTCATCAGAATGGACAGATTATAGGTCTGAACTTTGAAGGCTTATATCTCCTTCGACAGATTATCAAATGGGGTGGAATTTGTGTCTAAATTGAAGTTCAAGAATTAATCTTTCCAATGACACCTTTTAGAGCTTCATATGATAAGTTTTGGTATGTCTGAAATACGTTGCAACGCTGGTACGTTTCTGAAATCCTCTGTTTTAGTGTAGCCGGGTTTGTGTTCGTTTGTTTAGATATGTGTGGCTCGAATTATGGGTAAATGAGTTCGACTAAATGGGAGGAAAGGCTCTTATCAAGTATAAATCAGTTTTAAAGCTAATCAAGCAGGTGATTAAGAAATAAGCAAGGAAATGAGGAAACCCTTAATGAAGGGTTTGCTATTTATCAGATTTGATGAGTCTCCAGTCCATGTGCTGCTTTTCTCCTTTCATATGCCACGTCCCATATTTCTGCAAGAGTAAGCAAACAAGCAGCTCTCCAACACAGCAATGAACAAATAAAATCAGCATCAAGTTGAAGCAAAGCAGCCCCAAAGGGAAGCAAAAATCAGGCGTGCAGCAGGTCTATGCAAATATAGTATTATTAGTTTAGATTTCCTATTTTGTATTTCTTTGTCAATTGGATTATCTTAGCTTATTTAAGTATCTTATCTATATTATTGTATTAGCTGTAAGCTTAGCACAGCTCTATAAATAGAGCATCCATACCATTGTAAAATACAGATTATATGAAATGAAAAACAAAAACTTTTAGATGAAAATTCTGTTTTTGGTTAAGTTCTTTGGGTGAGTTTATCTCTTAGAATTTAAGCATATGGTTAAGCTTGCTTAGGGGAGATTAACCTAAGTAATCTAAACCTAGTTCTTGGAGAGGAGTTTGAGAGAATCGACAATCCTCCAAGTCCATATCGTTTTATTTCAGTCCAAAAATCAGAAAATCATAAAAAGAACTTGTAGTTTGTAAGTTTGATCTTAGATGGTGTTTAGGAGTGCATCATCACGGGATTCAAATTTCACCCAACATACAAAGTTCGGGGACCAATTTAACACTTAACTCAATCTATTGTATTTGTGTGCTTTTAAGTTGAGCATTAGACGCAAGCAAACAGTAGCTTAATGATTGGACCCGTTACGAACTTTGTTCCAACAAGATTAGATACATTGCATCACTTTCAATTTTATATGGCCCAGACGTTGATGAGCAATAGCAATTTGGCTTTTGAGTTTGATGCTAGCTAATTCATCATGTTTCTTCTTTTTTCTCGCTTTCATAATTTCGAAGATTCCGTTGAATACATTTTTATTTAGTAGAATAATTTGGTTACTAAAAATATGATAACAATCATGACTTTAAAATTTTGTTTTTTCCTTAAATAAAAGGATTAACAGTCAACCAATACTCCCTCCGTTCGGCTTTAAACTTTCTACTTTCTATTTAAGAGTGTTCATCTTTAAACTTCATACTTGGAATCTTTCCTTATTTGTACATATAAATACCAAAACACCCTTATTTTTTTATTAAAAGTGCAAGTGGGACATACCCCTATGTGTAATTTTACACCAAGTGGACCCTAAAACTCATTCTTTATTCTACTTTTCTTAAAAACTGTGTTCCGACCCTACGCATTTTATAGCCGAACGGAGGGAGTAAAAGAAAAGAGTGTTAATTTGCAGTTTCTTGGGCCAATTGCAGCTAGCATTTCTCTTGGTTGAATTAGTGTTTTTGGTAGGAATTGGATAAACAAAGCGCTTTATAAAGTAGAAAATATATTTTTGGACAGATAAGGTAAGAAACTGGAGAATTATAAATATATAAGGTAGAATTTGGAAATTTATCGTTTTTTTTTAATTGATTTTCTGATAAACTTCTTATTTTATTTTATTTTCAGAGGCAGTCAAACAGTCAAGAGCAAGGAGAAGAAATGGAGTTGGTAGGAGTGAAGCATCATCATCATCATCATCATCTACCTTTATCATCGTGTCCTCAATTCTTGTCTTCCTCCAAATCCTTCGCATTTCATCTCTCTCTCTCTCCTCTTAACCTCCGCTTTCAACGCCAGAAATTCCCAAAGTTTGAGATAACCAAAAAATGGTCTGCTTTAAAAATCCACTCGTCTTCTTCAAATTCTGTCCAACCCATTCAGGTTAATTTTTGCTTCTCCCACTTACCTACTTTCATGGGTATTTTTCTTTTCATTTCATTTTGTTCTTTTAATGTTATGTTATGTATTTTTGCAGGGGGGTGTGTGTGTGAAGGAGAAAAGCGTGTCTGTCATCCTTCTTGCTGGTGGTCAGGGCAAGAGAATGGGCGTACGTTTCTGTGATTTTACTCTTGAATTTCTCTATTGGATTTTAGTACCCGCATGTCCAATTTATTTGAATGCGTGCAATTGAAATTTGAATGTTGATTGATAAGCGATCAATCTGTCCTTTTTTTCATGACATAGCATATGGTTGTTCACTTGTTCCGGTTTCAGTTAGGTCCACCCGAAAGCTATGCCACGTACGTCCATGGGCTTCTTTGGAGACATTCGGTTTATGATTTCGATGGTTAATATGATTTCGAGGGGAATTGATTTGTGGACATATACGATGTTGTAATAGCTTCTAGATTATGGTGTTCGTTCTGGTTTTGTTGGTTTTGATGTTGTTGTTGGTTGTACCAAGTCTCAAACACCTGACCTATGTTTGAAGGCAAATCACCTTTCGTTCTGGTTATGACGTAATTGTGTGCTGCGTCTGATAACTTTGGTGGGTTTTGGTGATTTTGTATAAGATGAACCAATTTGTGGAATTTCGATGTTGACTTGTGGGTTTCTCTTTAGAAATGTAAGTGACACCTTGTGGCGTAAAATCCTTCTGTCAAATTTCTATTGCTGGCCTTCTAGTTTAGTTCGTTTGTGTTTAAAGCCCAAGGCTCTGGGTTCTGAGTTGTAGGATAGAGTTGTTCAGGAGTGAGCAATAAATTGATAGGGAATGGAGGGTTTGGTATATTTGAATTACGTACCTCTTTTTTTTTTTTTCTCCGACGGGAAACTCTCCCTACTAACTTACTAAGTATTATAAACTAAATCAGTGGCAATTGTAGAAGAACTTTGTGGAGGGTGGTCATGAAGCCAGGGCTTTTCCTCAATTCCTCCTAGGTTTTGCGTTATTGCTGGCTTCATCGAGGATTCATTTTCTGTTGTAAAGGATGTTGTTAAGCTCTCTTCTGGAACTGCAGTGGAGCAAATTTATGCGATTTTAGTATGACAACAGTGTTTGCTTGTCATATTTTATTCAACCTAAATTGGTGGGGTGTTGGGCTCTCTTCTTTCAAATTGGCAACAAAGCTTGTACAGATGTTTCTTGCTTTGTTTTGAGTCAATAGGACTCTGACCTATCTATACAATAATCAAGATTTGTAAAATCAAGTCCCTGCTTGGTGGTATTAAGGTACATTTGTTTCATAATGGAACTCAGAGAGTATAGGCTGATACTCTTTTATTTTTGTATAGACAATCTGGAAGTTTCTCTTTCTTGAGTTAATGCAGCTTATACAATTTTGTTGCATCATCCAAAAAAAAAAAAAACTTTTTGTTGCTAAATTTTCTTTTTGGGACTTGCTGCAAATGTGCTAGGGTTTTACTCAAAACAGTATTACAAATCACTTGTGGTCTCAGCATTATATTACCTTTTCAACACCTTATCCTGGCAATCCGAATATGATAGATAAGAGCGCGCACACATGACATCGAGGCATCGATTTGCCTTTTAATATTAGATATCAGTCTGCATTTTCTTAGTTAGCTTCTGTTCGTATTAGATACTGACTTTGTAATGTTTGTTCAAACAGGCAAACATGCCAAAGCAGTACCTTCCTCTTCTGGATCAACCGATAGCATTGTATAGGTATTTTCGCAATACCTTCTCTAACATCTTATTTTCACCACGAGGGAATCAGAGCCTTCATATTGTATTTACAGAAAATAAGTTTTTAACACTTCAGAAGTCCATTATCACACGCAGTTTACCCTTCTTCTATGGTCATTCTCTATCTCTTGGTCTATCCCCTGGGAGTTGCTGTTGGGTGTGATGTAAATAGTCATTTTACCAGTGTGATGTAAACAGTCATTTTACCAGTGTGATAGTGAACTGATCCTTCGTGAACTATGTTGTTAATAAATTATTTTCTGTTAACACAATATGGAGCCTTAAAGGCTCTCTGCTCTAGTGAGGTAAGGAGGGGATGGATTTACAGTAATTCAACGAGTTCAAACAATTATTAGTAGTATCTAATGTTTCATTTATTCTGTTTTCAAATTACAAATATCTGATCTTTGATGAAGCTGAACTTGATTAAATGAAGTCAGTGTATGTAAGACGAGAAAGTACCTATGATGTGCCACTTTACCTTTGTGCATCAACAGTCTGTGTAATGAGTATTTTGTGCTTCCAAAGATTTGTTACTATTGCGAGTATCCTGCTGTAAGGAACTAAGGATAGTATGTGCGATTTAAAAGTATGGAGAACTGGTGTATAATTTAACTAATTTATGCCTCTCTTGCTGACGAAATTTTTTTCTAAGAGGGTTAAATTTTACTCTTCTTCTCTCCGGAAAAAAACACCTCGATATTTTTGTGGTTTCAACACATAAACAAACAAACAAACAACAATCAAGCCTTGGTATGAATCATCCTTTGGAGCCGCCTTTCGTAGGCAATAGAAAGTTAAGAGTAGGGAGCAAAACAACTAGTCCTTCCATCCCACTTCATACACCCCATATAAAAAAAAAACCCTATGGCCTTATTGAAGAGGGTGTACATACTACTCATTACATAATTTTTTTGGAACTTAAATTAAAAGATTAGTGTGTACACCCTCCTCAATACGTGGATACTTTGGGTTTGAGGTGTTTGAAGTCAGACGGAGGGAGTATATAAAAGTAGTGAAACACATTTAGAAAAGTTTTAGAATCACACAAAGGAAAAGGAAAAAGAACACAAAAAACTAGTTTGAAACTCTTTGAATACCTGATTTAGTTGTGTAAATGCATGTATAGAGACTTCTAGTACTTGTACTCCTAGAAAACTTCAGAATTTGTTTAACCCTATTCATAAGGACCTTATGTTGTGATGAGAGAGTAGTAGCCAAGAGAGAGTGTGAGGTTTCTCTGTCTAAGTTCCTTTGAGTGAGAGGGTGTACTCGGGTTCTTAGATAGGTAATTGTGTGAGGGCTGTCAAGTTTTGCTTAAACTCGTATTTGCGAGGCTACATGTATAGTATAGTTGTGTTGTGGAGTAGGCTAACGCCGAAGCACTGTAAAATCGTTCTGTTACCGTTTCCTCTTTGTTTTCTTGTGTGTGTTAACATTTAGCACTGATTTCCCAACAAAAGTAAATAAATAATTATAAACAAGCAAAAAGGGTGTGAACATCTTTATATAAGTTACGAAGAAAGGATTTTCCTGAAGGAAGAAGTAATAAACTCATTAGAAATTTGTTTGCACAAAAACCAAAGGAAAAGAAATTATAAATAATCAAACTCTATTCATCAGATGAATTCAGTCTCTCCACACTGCCTATCCAGCCCGATATTCTCTTCAGCCTTGTACACTCATATCACTTCTAATTGCATGTGGCAAATGGGTCATTCGGGTGTAGTCAATTCTAATTGAGTCGTTTCAGGGCAACTGTGTGTCATATTCGGATCCGATCGGGTCAGATTGGGTTTGGGTTCAACTTCGGAGTGGTGGATTCGAGTTCTTGCAGATACAAGTAGAATTATTCGGGTCAAGTTTGTTTGCCAGTCAAGTTCAAATTGGTGGATTCGGAAATTCAAATCGGGGCAACAGTCGGTGTGTGGTATTTGGGTTCATGTTTTACTTGGGTTCAATATTCCTCTTTGACACAAAAAGACTAAGGACCATGGAGGTTCATGTTTTTCTTTGTTCTGCTTGAGAACTTAGGACATTTGTTATTGGTATCTGATGTCTTGTTTTGTTAAACTTTAAGGTTTGTTAAGTCTTTCAGGAATATGTCTTCGATGTCTTATACAAGGTTGCAAATGTCCCACTCTTGGAACCTTACAAACCTAAACTTCTTTGAACTTCTTGATAAGGCAGACATCACTATTGGTGTCCTCGTTTTAGTAGAAGTTGTCCTTGTTACTTCAGTGTTCAAGTTTTGGGGAGTCAATTTAGAATTACATTATCTTTCCTTATAATTTATATATATCACAATATGGATAGACAAAAATAAGTTGATATAAGTATGTAAAAAATTAAATCGAGGCACTTTTAAATCAATTTGGGGAATCAGTTCGGGCTGCAATCATTTGGATCAAGTTGGTTTCGGATGAGGATCGGTTTGGGTCAATTCTGTTTGGGTTAATATGGGTTTGGATGGACTTCAGGTCCATTTAACTTTGGATGTATAACCATTCTGATTAAATTCGGTCGGATTTCTTAGTTTGGGTCGATTCGGATTATGGGTCTAGTATTTTGGGTTGAACGTTCAGGTCTGGGTCAATTTCTCAGGTCTACTTCTAATCACTCTCATCCTAGTCATTTTGGGTTTTCCTGTAAGCCGTATGATATTAGAACTTCCCCATGCTTCAACTCTTCTAACCAGCATGTCCATGGGCCTCCTCTTCACATGGCCACACCACATTAGATCTCTCTATCATTTTAACCTTAATGAATCCAACCCCACTGCATTTCTTAACAGATCCTTTCTTGTATGTCCACACATCCATCTTATCATGTGGATCTCCACCACATTCATCTTATCAACGTGACATTGTTTCAGGATTGAGCAATCAGGTCCATTAATAGGGCTGGCGTTATTGTCATGCGACAAAACTCTCCCTTCAATCTATGGGGCATGCCCTGTGGGCGCTCTTCCACTTTAACCAACCTGATTTGTTGCCTACCATTTTGTATTATGTAATAATGCCCATTTTACATTGGTGGCTTAAGATTTACATAGTGACACCTTACACCTAGGTGGGTTCCATCTCATTTCACTCCATATGTCCTTACTTTCAATAAGCTAGGCTTTTGGTTTTCCAAAAATTTATCGCTTTATCCAATTACAACAAAGAGAGTAAAGTATCTTGAACAAATTTATGAAATTATCTATCTTTCCTTTTTCCTTTTTTCTTTTTTTTTTCTTTTTTATTTTTTATTTTTCTTTTTTATTACGGATCATGTTTTAAACATAAAGGTAAGGCTTGTGTACATGTGACCCCCCCTATCTCTCCATAGGCAGGAGGGGTAATGTCGTTTTCATATCTATACTATTTTTTTTTTAATTTTTTTAATAGCTTTAGTCAAGTTTTTGAGTTATTATATAAAAGAATCAATTTCCTATCTGCTTCGTTGCCAAATCATCATATACCACCAAAGGTGACACATTTGAGCTTCTCTTTCAAACTCTTTAGCCCATCATAAAATTCTGTTACTTGACTTAAAGTTCAGAAAGTCGTTTCTGTTTTGTCTGCCCATATCAGTCATTCTTGTATGGTTGTCCTTGTATGTCTTTTATTCACACATTTTCTTTGCTGCAGTTTGTACACATTTTCTCGGATGGTTGAAGTCAAAGAAATTGTTGTTGTTTGTGATCCGTCATACAGAGATATTTTTGAAGGTCTGATCATTGAACCTTTTTGACTTATCTCGCTATTCCAGCTTGTATATGTGATAACAGAATAAGCTGAAGCAATAAACTCTGCTGTTCCTTTTGCCAGACACCAACGGGAAAATACATGTGGACCTTAAATTTACACAGCCTGGGAAGGAAAGACAAAACTCTGTCTATAATGGACTGCAGGTCCCAACTTTAATACATACTATCATTTTATTTATACGTTCAGTCGTCAGTATTGTTCGACAGTCTAAAGAAGTCAAGTTTAGATCCTGGACAATGCAACTTTATGCCATTGTGTTCCAAAGTATTATGAAATGGGAACCTTAGGGAATATGGGGAAGAAGTTCGTATTTAGTTTTTAAGAAAGGTCCTACTCTGTTTTTATCTTTTGATATCTGGTCACAGTAGCAATTTTTCAGATTTTGCTAATCTTATTTACGAAATCAAGGTTCCGAGTCTTGATTTGGATTGGTATTGGCTGTTTACAAGAAGTCTTGCTTACAATCGGCTGTTGTAAGTATGAAGTTTGAGTGCGTATCGAAATATACCCCCTTTTGCATAATGCTATTCCTTATTGAATAGTGCATCTGTTCAAAGCTGGGTAAAGGTTGCTGTGCCAATTGCTAGAAGACTTGTATAAATTTCTATAACTAATCTTAGAAGGGCTCAAGGAAAATTCTGGCTAGTATAATTTTCTGTCTTTCTTCTCATCACTCTATTGGCTGTCTTGAAATTTTATTTCTGATCATACTGGATAAATATGTGTTTATATTTCCATTTTCATTTTGGTCTATAACTTTATGTGCTTCTGGTATTGTGAAGTAATACTTAGGAGTCAGTCGGCTCAATGCAACTTTAATTATGCGTCATTTAGATAGCCCCTTTAATCCTTTCAAGATAGGGGCGCTGGGTACATGTTACGCGCCTTACCTCCCCATTGACGAGTGCCTATGGCACACTGGAGTATTGTTGTTGCAGTCTATTAGATAAACATGCCCTCCATGAATGGAAACAATGCAGTTGCCAAGTTATTCACACAAGGTAATCAAAAAGGTTGTTTTTGATGGAAGCTGATGGTTCAAATGGTCAAGGCCTTCCCAGATTTACTATGTGCAATAGGAAATGTGAGACAGACTCCTTGTTCTAGGACTGCACTTTCATGGCCTCTCTTTTAGTACCATTTCTTGGAAGATGCCATGACATGAGAAGGTCAAAATTTGGAAGAGGAAGTTTGGGAGCTATCAACGAGCTTGGTAAAGACAAGTCACGTGATCCCAGTGCTGTATGTTGTCCAAGAAGATTGAGGAGAGTTTGAATGCCACATTTCTGAACCTGGTTTCAGAAGTCTTTGGGTTAAGGATATCACATAGACGGTAGGGTTGATAAATATTACTTGTGCTTATAACATATATGCGAGGGCGCTGTCATCTAAGTTCAAGAGAGTTTTTTGTACACTGGTTACCCTTATCAATATGCTTTTGTTCCTGGCCGTGAATTGTTAGAAGCCATGACTATTGGTAACGAGTGTATTGTCTCGCTACAGAAGCCGAAAACACCGCGTCTCTTGTACAACCTTGGTATTGGGAATGCTTTTGATTGCATCGTGGAAACGTTTTGATGTCTATCCTTGATAGGATGGTCTTTCTTAGAGAAAGTGGGTGCAATTCTGTATATTTAGTACCTGTTTTTGAGGGCTTATTAAAGGAAAACCTGTCGATATTTAATAGCTTCTGGGATTTGCGTCAAGGTGACCCTCTTTTCCCTCTTCTCTTCTTGTTTTGCTGTCCCTCTGTATCCTAGTGAGCAAGGCTACAAAGATGGATTTTGTACTGAGCAATACTATTTTCAGCTTCTCTGTGGATAATACATGTATTTGAAAGCCTAACAAAAATATTTTGAGGTTTATGAAGTATGTTTAGGTCATCTTTGAAGCAATGTCTGACCTCAGGATTATGTTATGAGGCTGGCCATGTCAGAAGTGACAGCTTACTGGCTGTGTATATTTGATGTTCCACTTACCTCAAGAATGCTGTTTATTATTCTTTGTTTGCTATCCAATTGGGACTAATGCTGTTCCTCCTGTGCAGGCTATTGATTCCAGTGCAGAACTTGTCTGCATCCACGACTCTGCTAGACCTTTGGTTCTGTCTCAAGATATAGAAAAGGTGTGTTGTGTATTTTTTTTATATGTTTTTTTGTTCTAAGGTGATTGTTTTGTAGTTAATTAACTCTTGAGTGACAAAATTAATGTTTTGAGCAACTGAACCATCCTGTATTCCTGTACCATCCTGGATACTCCGTATATGATGTCTTCATTTAATTTGTACTCATTTTTTTCCCTGACTTTGCCTCTGTTTTCTCTTTATGTACTCAGACAAGAACAGGAGAATTTAGGTCTTAATACTTGAAGAATTCGGGATCAGCTAATAAGGACTCATAGTATTGAAAGTGGGATTCAGGGAAGAAAGAGAGAGAGAGAGAGAAGTAAGATACAAAGAGATCACACAAAATAGGAGAAGGAATAGGGAAAAAAGTACATTATATTAAAAATATTGGGTTGAATAGAACACAAAAGTGGAACTGTCCACATGATTGCCATCTCATCACTCAGCTACATCCAATGTCAAACTCTCATCAATCCGAAGTCCCATTTTACTCTCACTAAACCTCGGCCATTTCTTCTTAGATCTCCCTCTGAAAATCGCAACTCCCTTCATTTCCCAATCCTTCAATTCCTTTCATTGGTGCTTCACCCATTCTTCTTTGCACATCATGCCAAAGAAAGAATTCAAAGGAAATAAAAGAGAAAACACGAAGGCTTCATTGCACATGACCGAATCAAAACAAGCTTGTCTCTCAGATTTCATGTTCAGATCCTAATTTCCACATTCCATAAGCTCATTCCTTAGTTTTCTTCCTAGTATTGCATACTTATCTAACATAGCATACGCTTCTTGTTGGCGCTCATCTTTCGGTTGTGAGTTGGGACACTTTTTTTCCTCTACACTCGGCATACAACATTGGATGCCTGATCGTGTAAAACTCCACATGAAGGGAGATGTTGTTTTCATTTATTTACATAGAAAGAGATAATTAGAGTTTGGATGGCTGATTGTATAACAATTGATTAAGGTATAAAACTATCGTCGGGACCTCAACTATCAACTTAGCCATTTGGTTAAGTTGGTTCTTTCACATGGTATCAGAGCCTCATCAGTTGAAATACCTGTAACCCCCTCCACTTTCAAGCACACACATACACACTCATTTTCATGGCCAATTTTGTTTACTTATTTCAGTTCCCTTTTCAATGTTCAGCTTTGGGCAAGCTTTGGGCAAAAGATGGAATACCTTACTTTTCAGTTATGCCGCTTGATGAGAGTAGTTTCCTGTTTGAGATGTCAAATTGTCACTGATTTGAAATGTGAAGCATGATTGACATAACTTGTCATTGGTTCTTTTGGACTCATTGTCTTCCATTGATGTTACACAGTTATATCTAATTGTGTACATTTGCTGGGTATCTTTTATCTTGAATTACATGTGGTCTCTGGAATAATTACATTTTGCAATTTTGGCTGGTATGGCAGTACATGACTTTTCCTTGTACTTGTTATCATTGCTGCCTGTCCGAATGCTGCCTAGATATCCATACCTTATATTCATGTTTGATTATTTTCTGTAGGTTTTAAAAGATGCCTGGTTGCATGGAGCTGCTGTACTTGGTGTGCCTTCTAAAGCTACGATTAAGGAGGTAAATTACATCTCTTAGCTACGTGTAGGAGGGACTGGTGTAATGCTGCTGTTGTATTTCCAATCCCAATGGAGTTTCCTAATTGTTCACTATTATTTACCTGTGGAGTTCTACGGGTTAAATCCAAATGGTACATCAATATGTCTGTATTCTTATTTATTGTGATTTGTGAGGTACTACAATCAGTATGTTTTCATCAACGATCTATTAACCTAGGATAGGCTATGTACTTTTGACCCTCATTTACCTAGCCTAAGAGAGTCTCATACTGTTTTTTATGAATGATGTTTTGTTTTTTCCATTTGTCAAAACCATATATTTGCCCATAAACCTAAGCAGACTCAAGAAGGCCCAATATTTACATCTACCAATGTGGCCCAGCCCATCTTCAAGGAGCTGAATCCAACCATCTAACCATCTGGCAACGACAACCCAAATCATCGTGTTCATTAAGAGCGAGTTGTCCATCCATTTCTCTTAGGTATTGTAGAGCAGACATGACCGGTCTTGGATGAGGCCAAAATGTTGCGTTCTATCCCTTGGCTTCTCCTATGCATAGTCGTATAGGTGATGTGAATCAAACCCATTTAGTCCAATGATTAGCTTCATAGTTTTGCTCTAGCCAAAACAAAAGACGATTTCAAAGTTGTTTCCACACCCAACCTGCATCAGTAGTTTACGCTTAAGTCCGAAAGGTTTTTGGTCCTTAACTTGATCACTTAATCCACAAAGTGTCTTGTTCCTTGCAATACAAAAAATGTTTGCATATCATGGCAATGTTCGAAGCTTGGCAGTCCCCTAATCTGTAGTCCTACTTTCTTCCTTTGAACGAGAACCACATCCCAGACAATGGACGGACTTTGGTTCCTGTCTCTTTTCTTTGAGTGTACAGTTACCTTGAACTTTTTCTTTAGAATGCATTTCTATCATAGAAACAGAAGTGCAGAATAGTAGCGTCTTCAAAAGCATTGTAATGATTGATGTTAAGTTGATGCGGGAGCAAGTGATAAAGCGCTACTTAGTGCTAGTGATCATGAGGTTTTGTTAAGCACTAAAGCTATGGATTTTGGTGCTGGATATTAAAAAAGTACAACTTTTGTTAATTTGCTTAATTGGTCATCTTTTGCCGGTTCAAATGTTTGATGGGAGAAGTTATTAGAGAACATTATTGAAGACTCAAATTAAAGGCTAGTTATTGAGGTTTCCAGTCCTGAATTGGTTACGTCATAACTGTAATTTTACTCAACATATGGAACTGATTACAAAAGGAGGAGTAAGATTACTGTCTTATACAGTAATTAGTCATGTGTTATGAGTGGACAAGTAAAGAGGAAGTTATGGTCCAATAAGTGAAGATTGTCCAGTTTTGTTCGAATTTGCAAAGGTTCATTGGCAGCTACTTTAATGCATTAAAATTGTGTACGATCGGGCTGCCCTTTTTATTTTTTTTAAACTCCCCCTATACATTGCACAGGACCGTAATACTTCGTTGATAGTCTTGTACTTGTAAACAATGTATTTGGTATAACTCTCACTCTCTAGAAGTTCTCCTGGGCTAACTAGTGAACTTGGGAAAGGTTGCGTATGTCTTGGACCTCCTCGTATCTCACCTGAGAAGAATTTGTACAGATTGTTATCATTGCTGTAACTTGGTTGGTCATTTCCCAAAGGCTGCCCTAGTATTATTACAATTTATGATTTATTATCAATTTCTGGCAGCTGTATTGATGGACCCAGACACTTGCAACTGCGTGTTAAAGAATTTTGTATGATATTCTGCAGGCCAATAATGACCGCTTTGTTGTCAAAACTCTGGACAGGAAAATTCTTTGGGAAATGCAGACCCCTCAGGTATTCCTCTTTGATGCCTAAGAATGAATAGGTGGCAGCACAATTTTAAGTTTCACCAATTCAATACATTTGACGTATTTTTGGGATCTAGAATTCTCCTAATGATTCCTGTGCCATCCTCATCTTGAACTTTCAGGTTATTAAACCAGCGTTGCTCAAAGAAGGATTTGATCTTGTGAATAGGTACCTTAATTATTTTGATGTTTGGACAATGTGTTTTAGCATGCAAAGCTTGTGCTTTATTGCCTTCTGAAAGTTCTGTATCCATGCTTTACATCAAATCAAAGGACCTATGACACTTGAACCTGCTTGGAATCTCATTCTGTCGAAGTCTCTTAAGCATGACAAACTAGTGCTGAAAAGTAGTTGCTTCATTACACATGGTTTCAATCTCTCTTGTAGACGTCCAAATTTCACTCCCTATACCCATCCAATCGAGATAGCAAGCTTTTGATATGGTCTAGGTCCTAATGCTACCTCAATCTATTCTGTTCTTTCCTTTATAAATGTTCCAGTTAGTTCTGAGACCTATGCTCCGTGAATTATTAGAATCCCACTTATGAGTGGCACTAGAAATGATTTTGTGTGAATCATCTTCGTCATATATCCGAGTTTGAAGTGAAATTATTAGATTCTGAAATGCCCTTTACCTTTTCCTCGAAAAACCTTTTTAGTATTTATAGTTAACCTTTTGGTTATTCAGAGAACTTGCTCTCAGTGTGCCTTTGGAAGTACTAACTCTTCTTCTGCCATTTAAAAAACTTGCAGAAAAATGTTTGGTCTTGTTCGTAGAAGCAATATATGAAACATAATAATTATAATAATAATATATGAAACATCTTTCATGTAAAACAAAGCAGTATAATCCTTTGTCATGTCATCCTTGATCTGCCACTTAGTAAGCACAGACACTCCTCTGTAGTGGCAGATATATAATTTGGATTACTTGTATTCGACCATGCTTGAATTTATCTCGAGTCCTCTCTATTTTTGAGCTCGAATTGCAAGGATTTGACATTGAACTAATGCGCACTTAGAACTCCATATTGTTTCACTTTCTCTTTTTATTCCCCCCCCCCCTCGAACCACCTTTTCTTTTGGTAATATAAAATAAGATCCAAGGGATATGAAATTTGTGTGATGGGGGATCTACAAGAATATGAGTCTGAATTTTGAAAGAAATTGACATGTGTTATGTAGAGAGAATTATTATGAAAGAGCGCCAGTTCCCATACCTATTTTCAGAATTCTTCTGAACTTGAGTACAGTATGTGGTACAAAAAACTGTTTGTGCATGATCAGTGGAGATGCAAAGGATGTGCGTAGATCCTTTCCTTTAAATGTAAAAGAGTAATCTAATATTAATGTGTTAATTACCCCTTAAAATATTATAATGAGAGCAAAAAGTTGCCGGAATTTGAACAATTGACGGAAAAAAGGCAAGATTAAAGATTTTCCCACTCAGTTCAACCACACCACCAGATAACCGAAGAAGACACTTTCTAAACTTTGGTTTCAGAAGTCATCCTTCTTTCCCAGGCCATTTTTTATGGATGTTCAGGGTCAAATTTTTGTTGTTCCAAGGTCCATTCATTTCAACCAATGCTCTTACTGTGGAATCATAGTCCATTAGAGCGAAAGGGTGGTGTATGTCATCCCTTGTTGGGCTGATATATAAAGAGTGTAAGGTAAAGGAAGGAAAAATAATGGTTGGTTTCAAATGGCAATTTTCTACAAATTGTCATGCTTCATGTTGAAATTTTGTCGAAGTATGAACTCTATGCGTGGACCATGTTTTTGCTTTGCAAATCGCAATGCATGTGAAACTGTGAAAGGGGGTGAATCCACAATAAGAGAGAAGGGCATAATTTCCATTCGAAATTTTCAAACCCTGGGAGGATTTGGTGGCTTCACAAGGGAGAGTCTGGAAATTATGCCCTTCTCTCTTATTTTGCTGTCTACTCTCCCATTTTGCTGTCCTTTCCTCAATCGTATACATTTGTGTATCCGAATATCATTCTTTCATTTTCCATCTCTTATTGTTAGAGTATGTTCCTTTCTTTTCTCTCCACTCATTTACCCTCCAATACCCTCCCTTCTTTTCCCTCCCTCTTCACTCCAATTTTCTATTGGCTTATGTGGACGGATATGTTTAAGTATTTACTCCAAGGATGACCATTGTAGTAATCCGATGTGTAGCCCTTTTAAGAAATACTAGAGGACTGACTAATGACTATGCTAGAGATTAACTGATCAAGGATGGCTCGGTAAGGGACTATATTTTTCTGTTAGTTGGAACTGTACTTTACTAGTTGTCTGGTGGCCCTTCTTCACTAACTCCAGATTTCTTTTCAAAGTTTTGAAAGATTTTTTGCCGATATTTTGATCTGTTTACAGTTTTTAATTCACATAGCCTTGATGAAGAATATCTTTCTGCATTTAATTGAGAGAAGTTAAAGGGTTGTTCTTTTGCTATGTTCAGGAAAGGACTGGAGGTCACAGATGATGTGTCGATTGTGGAACATCTTAACCATCCAGTATACATCACAGAGGGCTCTTATACCAACATTAAGGTATGGAGAGCCCATTCCTCTTTACTTCAGTTCAGTAGATCAAAGATGATTGGTTTGGCTGTTGTTTAATGATTAGGAATTGATTGAATTGTAGAATAAGGTATTGGTATATTGGACAAAAAATTCATTCTGGCTCGTTTTCCCTCTTCCAGGTCACAACCCCGGACGATTTGATAGTTGCTGAAAGATTATTGAATCAAAACTCAAGCCACTAGGTACATTTTCCTCGGTTCACTTTTCATGCCATTTGTCAGAGCATACGAGTATCTCAGAAAACCATGGCAAACTAAGACCAACGAATCCTGCATGCCTTACTGAAGCTGCATTCTTCTGTAGTTGCGAAACGAGTAACTTTAGTTGTCAGAGTCAGATAGTATACTGGGCTCTTCCCCCTGCAAGAGAAAATAACAAAAATTTAAGTAGCAGTTGAAAGAATAGTGTGATAAAGTTGTAGTTATAGTAACAGTTATCTTATAGTGAATTATTGATACGCTGGTCATTTGGAGGATATCTGCCACGAAAAGATGCCTCGTGTATCATCTGTAGCACAGCTAAATAAACTAAAACTAGAAACTAGCAAGGATTTGAAATGAAAAGATAAGCTGATCATAGAACTCAGAAAAGGCTAGATTTTGTCAGAAACTAGAGACGATGTGATTGTGATGTGAATATCTGGTGCACCCATCCTTGTAGTCGTCTGTGAGATAATTAATTCATGTCTGTTAAACCATTTTCCTAAATAATCCTTTGCATTGTGGCGTTGGGCTGTAGAACACTTTTCTCTTGTTTGTGAATGATGAACATCCATCTATTCGAAACTTGACGAGTGTGTTTTCCAGACATGACCTTGGACAATGTAGCAGACAGAGCAACATTTCAAGTGCAAAGCTTCATACATCACAAATGGGTCGTTATTGATAGTGATTCATGACAGTCATTGGGGATTGACGAAATTGATTCTGGATCAGACACACCTGGGATGGCCCGATAACGCCTTGTGCACCGAGGAAAGTTCGTCTGACTTCGCTCAGATCAGCTCATCATTTTGTGGTATATGATATGCTAAGCAGAGGAGAATACAATCCAATAGAAGCGACGCTGGCAGCTTAGTCGTTTCCGTTCACCTCAGCTATTGGCTGCCCCTTCAAGAAAGCTAAGGTAGATGCTACAAAATTATTACAGTAAAACAATTATCTTAATATTAGTTAAATACTCCAATGTCTGCTGCTGCTGGCACTACAGACCACTTATTACTTGTGAGTTGTGGTCGATCAGAAAACTTTTTCTACCATTTTCTAATATTGAAATGATATCTTGAACACTATTCTACATTACATAATACTCCATATTGTAATAATATTATAAATCATACTTATGATTTTTAGATCTTCAACATGACGAGGCTACATTGTTATTTTTAGTTTCTTACATTTCTTTAGTTAAAAATTGGGCCTATTTTTCTTAACTTTATCCTTTTTTATTGTCTTAAATTACGGGTAAACAGGTGGGATCATGTTTAGGTAAATATTGGCCACGGACAAAATACGAGTCTTGACCTACTAAAAAAACGGATTGGATCAAATCGGATTGAGTTAGTACAATTTGGACACGTCTAATTATTACAGCAATAAAACCCCTACGCACTTCCAAAGGAGTCCGACATGTTGCTACTACTCATAAATACTGCAAAAAAAACATTGCAATACACCAACACTAGATCAACTATCAAAGTGGGAAAAAAACCGAAAGGATCAGGTTTAGGTAAATATTGGTCACGGGTTACAAAATACGAGTCTTGACCTACTAAAAAAACGGATTGGATCAAATCGGATTGAGTTAGTACAATTCGAACACGTCAAATTATTACAACAATAAAACCCCTACGCACTTCCAAAGGAGTCCGACATGTTGCTACTACTAATAAATACTAAAAAAACATTGCAATACACCAACACTAGATTTTGATAGTTGTGTACTATCAAAGTGGGAAAAACCCGAAAAAACTCAGATTGCAACATGGGCCTGAAATAATTATTTCGGCAAACGTCATAGTACTTTTTTGTTTTGTTTTGTGACAATCGAAATGTTATACTCAGTGTTATTACCCGATTCTATTATTTACGGAGTATTGTAAATGTTGTGTTAATGGGGAAAAATTACTAAAGATTCTGGCCAAACAAGGACAGAGAAGATTCTGATTGCCTTTGCTGTGATCGTTCATCACTGCATCACCTTCCTTTTTTTTTTTTTTTTTTGAGGTCATCCATCACCTTCCTTTCGGTGCTCCGGAATTGCAGGGCTAATAACCGTCACTCCAATTGTTCTCTTTATTACAGTCAAAACTTGCTTTTTTTTTTTTTTTTTTTCTTAAAAAGAGAAACAAAAGTAAAAATTTGAACAAAGTTATGACAAAATCATAATCAACCCTACATCTTTGTACCATGCAACACGCTCTTCCAAAAGTTATTTCACATTTTAACTGAAAAAATTGTAGCGCCAACATAGTTAAACCCTAGAGAGAGAGAGAGAAAAAAAAAAACTCAAAAAAAGTGTCTTTGGTCTTTTCATCAACCTCAATCATCACCATTTCTCATAAATTATTGCAAATCTGTCAGCATCACCATCCAAAAACAGTACTTGTCCTAATAATTCTAGAGCTTCATGTTCTACCATTTTATATAGTAGTAAATAATAGTGCTATCAATAATAACAACATACTCTAGTATAGAGTTAAAGCCATAGATCTGCATACCCATTACTTCACCATCTCTCCCACACTAACAAAACAAATCATCCCTTTTCTTTATTTTTTTGGGATGTTGTTCCATTATTAGAATTATTTGAGCTAAAGTCAAATAAATCATAAAGTGGGGCACTTTTTGATTGAGATGGGCAGTCTTTAATTCCAGTTTAAATGCTAATTCCCTTTCTGGGGGTACTTGAGAAATTTTCAAAAAAAAAAAAAAAAACCATTAAAGTTTGCATCTTTTTTTTTTTTTTTTTTTTTTTTTTAGTTTTCAAATGCAGATTTTGTAGGGGAGAGATATAGAGAAAACGCAGAAGAAGAAGGAGAAGATGTCAAGCAGAGTGTATGATGCAAGCAAGCTGCATTTGAAGAAAGAGTTGACACAAATAAGAAAAGCAGCAAGAGTGTTGCGTGATCCTGGTACTACTTCCTCTTGGAAATCTCCTTTAAGTTCATCTAGATCTGTGGCCCCCTCGTTTTTGATTAATAATAGTAATAATAATAATAATAATAGTAGTAACGATCACCACTATCACTATCATGCTGCTAATTATGATGACCCTTTACCAACTAGAAATGATGATTTAATTGGCAACAATGATAGTATAAATGTGAGGGGGTTGAAGGAAAAAGAGAAAGAACGGAGGGTATTTTTGTACAATTGGAGGAGTAATAAGTCTTGTAGTGAGAAGAGTTTGGGTAGGTTTGATTTGGATAGTAATGGTGTTGGGGTTAGTAATGTAAATGATGGATCTTCGATTGCGCGGAGTCTTGTTAGTGTTGGTGGTAGTGATGATAGTTTGAGTGAGGGAAGGAATGCGGCGGGTGGTGATTCCAAGAGTGATACTTGTATAGGGGATCATACTCGTCGAGGAAGTCACCCGCAACACCAACGGCGTTATTCTACCACGTTTAGATGTCGGGATACGGGGCTTGCCTCCATGGCGTCCCCTACCATGGTTAGGAGGGGTATTGGTAAGAAGAAGCTCAGGAAAAGTGGTGCTGGTGGTGGTACGGCTGCTGCACCTTCAGCTTCTGTTGTTTCAAAGCAACAGTTGCCGAAGCAGAAGAAGAAAGGGCAGCGTGTAATTGCTGATAGGAACTTGTTGAACTTGAAAAGGAGGTCTGGTTCTTTGGTTTTGAGTCAGGATGATTCTGTTAGCTTGGTGGACCATTCTGATGACACTGAGAGTTACTGTGTTTCTGAGGAGTTGCGTCATATTCAAGCAGAATCTCCTTTGCTTTCTAGGCTTAGACATAGGAATAGATTCTTGAGAGGTAGCCGAAAGGATGATTCCTCTAACCTCAGTACACCTGCCTTGTCAACGGGTTCTTTTAGCCGATTTGCCTTGGCTAACTGTAGAAATCCTAGTACTGTTGGATCATGGGATGGGACCTCTGCTTCTTGCAATGATGTGGATGGTGAGGAGGAAGATCCTTTAAATTTGCCTGGTCGTCATGGGTGTGGGATTCCTTGCTATTGGTCAAAGAAGTCGTTGAAACATAAGGGATCTTGTGGGAGTTGCTATTCTCCTTCATTATCAGATACTTTGAGGAGAACAGGAGGCCGGCTGCTTTGCGGTAGTCAAAAAGATCGTCATAAACGACACAGATCATTATCAAGTAAAAAGAAGCAGAATATCCTCTCTCAGATGGCTGAAGGTCGTCTTCCCTTGCTGGCTAATAGCTGTGATGGAGGAGATTCGTCATTGGCAACAGGTAATAGTGGTGAGGAGCTGTCAACAAATTTCGGAGAGCTCCATTTGGAGGGTTTAAGTCGGCTGGATGGTAGGAGGTGGCCATCTAGCTGTAGGAGTCAGGAAGGCTTGGACCTCATGGCCGCTGGCAAGGAGAGCGAAGAGGAGAGCTCACCTGAAAATATTAGGAGCTTAAGTCAGAGATACAGGCCTATTTTTTTCGATGAGTTGATTGGGCAAAATATTGTGGTTCAATCTCTTATGAATTCTGTATCAAGAGGGCGAGTTGCGGCTGTGTATCTTTTCCAAGGTCCCCGCGGGACTGGGAAAACATCTACTGCAAAAATCTTTGCCTCTGCTTTGAATTGTTTGGCTACGGAGGGTACAAAACCCTGTGGAATCTGTAGGGAATGCACAGATTTTATCTCCGGAAGGAGCAAAGATCTGTTAGAAGTGGATGGCACAAACAAGAAGGCTATTGATAGAGCAAGACATGTATTGAAAAGCTTGTCTATTGCACCCTCAACAGCTTTTTCACGCTACAAGATTTTGTTGATTGATGAATGCCACTTGCTGCCACCTAAGGCTTGGTTAGCTTTTCTCAAGTTTCTGGAAGAGCCATTGCAACGAGTCGTGTTCATATTCGTAACTACTGATCTCGAAAATGTGCCTCGTACTGTGCTCTCTCGTTGTCAGAAGTATCTGTTCAGCAAGATTAAAGAAAGTGATATTGTCAGCAGATTAAGTAAAATAGCGGCTGAAGAAAATCTTCATGTGGATTCCGATGCATTAGACATGATTGCACTGAATGCTGATGGTTCTCTTCGAGATGCAGAAACGATGTTAGACCAGTTGAGTTTATTTGGGAAAGCAATTACTACTACTCTTGTCAGTGAGCTTGTAAGTTCTCATTTTGTTGTCATTCAGACTATTTTCTTTATTTTATGTACTTTGGTTGTCTTTTTTACTCTACCAACTGACTTAATTTGCTGAGTGTGACCGTCTTATGAGTATGGTGTTAAAAGACACGATGCTGCTGTTAATTGTAACTTTGTTGTTTGTAGATAGAATCATATGATTATCTATGCATGCATGCAGCAAACTTAAGACCCTAGAAAAGAAGTCAAGCTTCAATGCATTATTAAAATTAATGCAGTGGCCATTGGTTGAATTTTGATCTTATGTTCAATATTGTTCTGTCTATCCTGGCTCTCACTGATTTTCTATTGACCTTCACCCCCTCCTCGATAACAAAATGATCGTAGAACTGTAGAAGAACCCTGTATAATAGAAGGATCTTATTGCTATTCTACAGCTTTTATGATACTTCCATATCATAAATGTTACTGTACATTTGACATGTTTTGAAACTTCGTGATTGATTGCTGCTCAAACTCCGGAGACACTTAATCTATGATGGAGTTCGTTGCTTCCACCGCAAACGTTCACTAACATTTATCCCTTTCTTATTATTTGCTATTTAAGTTTTCTCTACGACAGTTTTGATATGTACTAAAGATTTCTGATGTTTCTATTGTAAACCTTGATGCCCACTGTACATATGAAACTTCTTATGAGCCTCAATTGAGTACTCTTCCCATAATCTCAGTTTCCCATATAGCTTTCTGATGGATGTCCCAACGATTGTCACCTAAAGGTGATACCCTTTCTCTTGAATTGTGAACTTCATCAGTAAGAACTGTTTCAGGATCTAAGGTGTTGTATTACTTTAATCTAGAAAAGACGCTCCATACGGCCGATTTGGTTATTATAACCAGCATACACTTTTTCGTCAACTATATTAAGCGTCGATTCATGGTGCTCCTGTGTGGAATTTGAATTTGTCAACTATGAGAGTATGAGGGACTCTGGAAGTCAGTTGGGGTTCAGAGAGAGAGGTACAAAGTACGGTGTCTTAATTGAATTATATCATCGTGGTAGTAAGCCTTCCAAGTGCCATCATCCACACATGCAGTTTGATAGAGCCTTACGTTTTCATATAGTGTTAGCAATTGGGAAGAAGGGATAACACGAGGCAAGTTGATGTGAGCCAGAAAAGATCAAATTAGACAAAAGTTGCGCTTTGAGTAAAAAATACTCACAAGGGACCTCGAGAAGGCATGACTTTTTTGGGGATGGGTTCTTTCCTTTGCGTCCTTATGGGCAAGGGGTTAAGGCAAGTAGTGTTTGCAACATTATTCGGGGGACCTGTTTTCTGCTCTTATTCTTTGGAAGATTCCTCATTCTTCAATTTGATCATGAAAACACAACCTTTTCTTGTCTAAAAGAAACTCCCTCATTTGGCTAACCAGAAAAGAAAAAAAGGAAAAAAAGAGGAAACTTTACAGGATTACCTCTTCAAGTAGTTGTATGTTGCACACCAATTTTCATAATTTTCGGGTATCATAGTCTTGAGGTCGATCAATATTCAATACCCATTTTGTGAACATAAGCGTCCAAAGCATCAGAGTTCCATGAATTTTGTTCATTACATCATATGGAAGTCTAAGCATGTACACTTTAAATTTGCTAGAAGGATCAAACTTTAGAAACTCATCTTAATCTACTCACTAGAGTAGACATTCATGTAAATCATTCCAGAAATAAATATGTGCTTCTCATCAATAAGCGTTTCTGTGGCTTACTACCGCTGAGTGTGTAAATGAGGCTCAATCATCATCTGTCACTTTCAGAAGCTTGTGCAAAGTATACTAGCTTAAGTTTGGTGATATTTTGTGCCCTATGTTACTCAGACATGGCTGGAAGTGTCGGAGGTGAATACGTGTCGGGGTGTTTGACACGGCTATTTTACAAAAAAACTTGATTGTTTCTGCCTAAAAGTGAGTGTCTTGGTGTCGTGTCGTGTCGACTGTGTCGTGTCCGACACGCGACACAGCAGGTAAATGAAGTGTCGGAGTAACATAGTTTGTGCCAATATCTTAATGTTGGAGTTTTCATGTGACAGGTTGAAGACCTTGGAGTTATTCCGGATGACAAACTACTTGAACTCCTAGAATTGGCTATGTCTTCGAATACTGGAGAAACAGTGAAAAGAGCCAGGGAGTTGATGGATTCTGGAATTGATCCTCTCATTTTAATGTCTCAACTGGCCAGCCTTATAATGGACATAATTGCGGGGTCGTATCAACTTGCTGATGCCAAATGCAGCGATTCATCCTTGGGTGGTCGAAGTTGTAAGTACTATCTACCAAAGCTTGTGAACATTGTAGTTCAGTAATGCTCGCTTATGTTTGTTATTGATTTGGAGATTGTGCTTACTGCTTTTATTCTTACCTGGATGTGATATATGTTTGTGTGGTGAATATATGAAGCTTCAGCGGTTCTTTTAGAAGTTATGTACGGAGTAAGGGACATATCATCGTCCGAAATTCTGAACATTGAAAAAATATCTTGCTCCGATCTTTTGAAAAAAATTAATAATTCAAAGTTTCAAACTGGAGTGTATAACTATTTATAGCAGCTAATCTGAACTGTTTAAGTTTGCTATTTGTCACATAGCTAACATCAATAATCTCCTACCTCAGAACCTTATTAGCACCATCCCCCCCCTCCGCCCCCCGTTAGGCTCTTGACATTTATGCACAGGGACCAGCTGTCCCCACATCTAAACGCCTTTTCAAACCCATTTTCTCACAAGAAGTTCGGAAATAAATTCTATAAGAAAATTGTAAGAGGAGGTCTGTGGGAATCGCTGTTCCCTCACCTATTTTATTTATATGTTTCATCCTATTTTGTATGAACTAGGCATCTAACGGTGAAGCCATCTTCTGATTATTGTTCTAGGCGTTTCTCGGACTTGAAGTGCAGGTGTTAATAGTGGCTCTAAATTCATTAAAAGCTTATGTGTGTGGTGACTGTGTGTTATTTTTGATGATTCCAGAATCACACTGTTTCACGCTTTATTCATCTTCCTACAGCTTTAATTCCTGTTACTCCTAATTGTAATTACTTCTGCTAATTGTTGGGTCTATTTACAGTGTCAGATAGTGAGCTGGAGAAACTAAAACATGCATTGAAGCTTCTTTCTGAATCTGAAAAGCAGTTGAGAGTTTCTAGTGAGAGGTCAACATGGTTCACAGCCACATTATTACAGCTTGGTTCTGTTACTTCCCCAGAATTCACTTTATCTGGGAGTAGCAAGAAACAGAGCTCCAAAACCACCGAGGATGATCCATCTACTGCTTCTAGAGATGCTTCTGGGCGCAAACATACTTCTGATTATATGATGCGGAGATCAGCTTCTCCACCTCCATTTGCCACAGTTGGTAATAGTAACTCGATGTATTTAGAGGAACCATACATGCTCACTGGAGGTGGTAGTTCTGATATCAAGGCTGCACACAAACGTTCGTTAAATAGTGTAGATAGCACTGCATCACATGATGATTTTGTGGGTGGAAGTATGAATATGGCACAAGCAAACATGGAAGTCTTAGAAGAAATATGGTTACAGTGCATTGAGCGATGTCATTCAAAAACTCTAAGACAACTACTTCATGGTCATGGAAAGCTACTTTCCATAGCCGAAGTTGATGGTAAGTTCATGTTCTTTTATCTAATATAATCGTATCCCTTCTTCTAAGTTAAGATCCACTTTTTTATGATTCTGATATCATATTTTGTGTCTTTCTTATATTTTATATGGCTTGCTAATTGAGCTCCTCAACATGTATTATCTTCTATGTGAACTAGTAAAGCATATAAAGTTCTTGATTGGAACGGAGTACAACTTTTGTGGTTGTGGTATTCTATAAAACAACTTCTGCCTATATGATACTCCCTCGGTCCCACTTCAAACACCCCTTTGGGGTATTTGTAGTGTGATAAGAAAAATTCATATAGATAGTTGAGTGGTGGTAGTGTGAGAATGCTAGGAAAAATGAGAAGAGAATGTGAGGATTAATAAGTAAGAGAGATAATGTGAGAGAAGATGTGAAGATTAGCAAAAAGTCAGAGAGAGAAAAGATGCCCCAAAATTGATGGGGTGTTTGAGGTGGGACATCCAAATAAGAAAATTGGGGTATTTGAAGTGGGACGAGGGAGTATATTATATTAAAGTGAAGAGAGGATCAAGGTTGGCTTAATGGTTACGAAATTAACCAACATGGGGGTCATCCCGGGTTCAAATCCTCATATCCATATCCCAGCAACACTAGCTGATCCTTTGTACCAAAAATAAAGATGTGAAGATTGGCCTCTTACAAAGGGAGGGTAAAGCAGAAGCCTGAAATAAGCCCCATGAAAATTGGACCCCACGTAGCGTTAAAGGTTGTGAGAGAACTACTGTGCCGAACCATGATCGCTGTACAAACAACACTTAATGTCATTGCATATCACTTTTCTTGAATTAATTCAAAAGGGATGGTGTATTTTAAAACAGAAAACCGGAATGATTCAGCCTATTGAAAAGTTGAGGGACAAGTTACCATGACATTCATAGTAAGTAGTAAATCGTGGATTAGAATCACTCTTTATGGGTTATGGCTTTAACGTTGACCTTAAAACTTCAGATTTGCTCATGGCTGGGCTATACAGTGGTCACTCAATACAACATCATCACAAAGCCTTAGTCCAAAATGATCATACAGTGGTTACTCAATAAAAGCCTTAGTCCAGAATGGTTTGAAGTCGGGTAACATGAAGCGCCATGTGAAACATGGACACTCAGTAGTTTGGAACAAATTGCTTAATATAATTCTATTATTTGAAGATCAAGAAAAATGGCGGAATGAGACTAAAATACTAAATTTCCCTCAGTTATCTGACACTTTGAAATCATCCCAACCCCCACTCCCCCTTCCTACCCGCCTTTTTCAGCAACTGGCATACTGGCATACTGGCATACTGGCATATTTGACCAATGTATCATAGTCTCATACGAGTTCCTTACCCTGAGTTGCATCTGACCTAACCTTTTGCTTGTAGGTGCTCCAACTGTGTACATTGCATTTCGAAACGAAGATGTGAAGTCCAGAGCTGAACGTTTTCTGATTAGCATCACTAACTCAATCGAGATGGTTTTGAGACGAAGTGTTGAGGTCAGATTGATCCTGTTACCTGACAGTATGGCCTACATAGGTACTTCAGAATTAGTTGGTACACCGAATTCCTCAGGGCATGCACAAAAGAAAGCAGGTATTGCTGTTAATCTACCTGGGAGAGAAAGATTTTCTAATTCTGAGTCACATTTGGAGCTAGTTAATGTAGCTACAGGAAACATGAAGGACTCAAAGGGTAAGCCAAACGGAGGGTCAAAATCATCCTTGTTGGATGAGAGATCATCTAGCATTTTGGCGCAGTCGAGTGACAACACAAGCAATGTGAGGAGGCAAGAGATTCCAATGCAGAGAATAGAATCCATTATTCGCGAGCAAAGGCTGGAATCGGCTTGGTTGCAAGCTGCAGAGAGAAGCACACCGCGTTCAATGAGTCGTTTGCGTCCTGAGAAAAATCAGGTTTTGCCTCAAGATGGTGTGTACTGCCAAACTCAAGTTGAATCAACAAATCCTGTGGATTTGTCCTCCAACCATTGGGATGACGAACTGAACCATGAAATCAAGGCTTTGAAAGTTACTGACGGGAAGGATCTCCAGAAGAAGGACCAGAGTGGTAAAAGAAATGAACATCCTCCTATATCCCCTAGTTTACTGCATCAGAGTGGATTTGCCTCTAATCTTGGCAAGGAATACCAGTAAGCATTCTTCCCTTCACTGTTTCATTCTCTCTGTTTGATTCAACTCTGCAAATCTTCTTACTACCTTTCTGTTTTCTTGTACATGCTAATCATTAACATTAGACTTCATCACTTTTCTTTTTGGGTTTGTGATATATGTTTGATCAAACTTTCTCAATCACATTTATGAGCGATGTGTGAGGCTGTAATTCAGAGTAAACAATCTAATTCCTGCTAGACTTTTAATTGGAATCAACCAGCTGTTATTATCAAGAAGCGGGAAATGAGAAGGTTGACACACTTTTTCAAGCAGTTGGGTGTATTTTATCAGCTGACTGTTAGAATTGCGAGAAATGATTGTCTCACAGCATGGATTTTTACATTTATGTTACGGCTTCATAAAAACTGCTACCTCATGCTAACATACGACCAATCTTGGTATACAGGGGGTATGAATCTGGTCCAGGAACTGCTGGCTGTAACATGCTTTTCTGTTGGAACACCAGACATCCAAGAAAGGGAAAGGTAGTGTTGCATTTCTGACTTTCATTGGCCTTTGCCTGAAGCTGTTGCATCATCGCTTCTTTTTCATCTGGAGAGTACTTCCACTGAGTTGTAATTTATCTGTTTTACTATTCTAACAGGTTAAACAAGGTACGGCTGCTCAGCCACGCAAAGGCGGGCGGTTTCTGTGTTTTGGCGGATGTAGGAAATCAAGACTCAACAGACCAGAAAGATAGTTCTTTTTTTTTTTTTCCTTGAGGGAAAGCAGAAATATAGTTAATTATAAGCTATATTATTTCTGTATTTAATTTCCATTATTTGTTTCTCGTTTGGAGGGGGATAGGTAGGCGATGGAGAGTCACAAGAGCAGGTTTCTTGATTCCTAAACCATGCTTCTTGTTGCCTTGATTGATCATTTGCAATAAAGCAATCAAGTGATCGAAATGTCCAACTCTAATGTCTTTTTGCGTTATCTATATAATAATATTAATAGGCTAACAAAAAAGTTTCCAAAAGCCACGTGTCATCCTAAGAGCGATTTCTTTTAGTTTAATTCCACATTATCAACCTATGTGTCATCCTCAAAAAAGTTTTTGTTTAATAGTAATTGTTTATTATTTATTGTCTATATCTATATAATAGGCTAACAAAAAAGTTTCCCAAAGTCACATGTCATGCTAAGAGCGATTTCTTTTAGTTTAATTCCACATTATCAGCCTATGTGTCATTCCCAAATTAATTTTAATGAATATAATCTTTTGAGCTGCATTCTCCAATGTTGAAAACATTTCAACTTCTTCCTAATTAATTCTCATCAATTTCATCATTTATATGGTAATTCATCATCAACATTCATTCAACTAATGGCAATAAACTTTGTGTCTCTTGGCTATTTGCTCGCCAATTTATCAGTTACATGTTAGTTTGAGATACTATATATACCTTGATTATTTGTTTGATTTGGAGACAAAAATTTGCATGAAACAAAAATTTGACACGTTGAAAGAGAGAGCGGAGTTAGGCTAAAGAATTAGATATTAAAATAGTGGAGTATAGATTGTTACAACAATTTAGAGGAATGTTAGAATCTTTTAATAGTTTTATGTAATAATAATTGTTAGTCTCTATATAAGTGTTTGTGTTTGTACTCTCAAATTATTGTTACGTCCAATTATATATCGTAATTTTTTATATGGCTATATTGTACTAGAAGACTATATATAATGTAGTTTGATAGATTTGGTAATTGATATTTTAATTTTGCATTAGACTATGAAAATGTGATTTTACTAAAATGCATGCACACACCATATATCGATCATGGTTACATGAATCTTAGAATATGATTCGCTCCAAGGTTTAATGTTTTTGGATCAATTATCAGTGAAAGAGTAAAATATGTGTTGCGGTAAGTTTAGATTAAAAACGGGTCAAGCTAAGTCGCAGTCTTTTACGAAACATGTCAATTCATTTTGAAGTTTGGACTAAATTCGGAATGATAATAGGCAATCTGGTTAGGTCATGATGGGGTTTGTCATATTCGGTCACTTCATGGATAAGTTCAATCGAAATTGCTCAATTTTAGGTTTGCTCAATTATGATCGAATTATTATCGGATCTTTCAATATAATATCACATAATATTTCAAATTGATGTTCTATTTCAAAATCAATCTTTTAATAATTGGGATTGTAATGTGGTTAATTTGTTTCATTTAGACTCTGTTTGATAGGACTTTAAAAACAGTGTATTGAGATCAGTTCAGATGCATTGAAATTAGGTCAAATCCAATGGCTTCAAATCAGATAAGATCAGTTCAGAATTGTTGAAATAGTGATTAATGAATTTAGTCAAGTTTTGATATAAATGCGACGAAATTCAACAAATCCAGATTAGATTAGATAGTCATTCAAATCAAATCAAATCTGATCACTTGCAATCAAATCAGATTTGATCAAGTCCCAAAGATGTATCAACAGAGCGTAATAGGACTTAGGCTTAGTTTGGTATGACCTAATTAAAGGAGAATTTAGATCAGATCAAAGTCATTCGAATCAGATTAGATAAAATCAGAGTCATTCAAAAGAGATCAGACCAGAAATGTTCAAATAACGACCAATGAATCACTACTACAAAACTCATAATAGACATCGGACTTTAATTGACATAGACGTCAGATATCAAGTAGACGTTAAGTTGGGTGACATCTATTCCAGTTGAATAGACATCGGTTTTCATCACTTTAAGTCTGTCGTCTATTCATTTAATAGACATCGGTTTTTACAAAAATCTGACGTCTATTATACTAATAGACGTGAGTTTTCCTGAAAAAACTGATGTCTATTCACACAATACACATCAGATTTGTAGGAAAACCCATGTCTATTGAAACTTTTATACATCAGATATTGTAAAAGGCGGATGTCTATTCTCTTTGTCAATTCGAAAAAAAAAAATTACCCACGAATATTCCTCTGCCATTTTGGTAGACTAATAAAAGATGTAAACCAATCGGATCGAATCCTTGAAATACTTTTGATTTCACTAAATTTCTGTATAAAAGTACAACAGCTGTTGTATCTCATTACACATGGGAAACAAATGAAACAAAAAATTTCACCAAAGCTTACAAATGTGATTTATAAGAAGCAAGGATTGAACATATGCTTAGAGTCCTAAGGCATGATAGCTCATTTCAAGAGCTTTTTTGTATGATGACATGACGAGGGACTTCAACTCTTGAACTCCAAAAACGTACCTGCCATTAACCCCAACAACAAAGCAAATTTTTAGAAAAATTGTTGATCAGCTTACATTTATCATCAAATGAAAAAGAGCACATGGAAGGGATCATAAAGAACATGTAGAAAAGTGTAATTCAACCAGAAACAATTAGTATCACTCCAATCAAGGCCTATCCTATACATAATTGGTATGTCACATATGATATCCCTCCTGTTGCTGTATAATGTTATTCAAGTAAATCTCGAATCACCAGTCTTTTAAATGAAGAAAATCAGATGTACAGGATGTGAGCAGATGTACACTTACACTATTGTAAAAGGGAAGAAAGAAGAAGAGAAAATTCAAATGAAATGAATTGAATTGATTTCTACAGTGTGTGTGTTAGTGAGAGTGAGGGAGTGGGTATGATTCTTCATTGACTTCGGCAACAAATAAAAGAAACCCCTGAATTCAAAAATTAATTTCAAAGGGATTTCAATTATACTAATAGACGTGAGTTTTCCTGAAAAAACTGATGTCTATTCACACAATACACATCAGATTTGTAGGAAAACCCATGTCTATTGAAACTTTTATACATCAGATATTGTAAAAGGCGGATGTCTATTCTCTTTGTCAATTCGGAAAAAAAAATTACCCACGAATATTCCTCTGCCATTTTGGTAGACTAATAAAAGATGTAAACCAATCGGATCGAATCCTTGAAATACTTTTGATTTCACTAAATTTCTGTATAAAAGTACAACAGCTGTTGTATCTCATTACACATGAGAAACAAATGAAACAAAAAATTTCACCAAAGCTTACAAATGTGATTTATAAGAAGCAAGGATTGAACATATGCTTAGAGTCCTAAGGCATGATAGCTCATTTCAAGAGCTTTTTTGTATGATGACATGACGAGGGACTTCAACTCTTGAACTCCAAAAACGTACCTGCCATTAACCCCAACAACAAAGCAAATTTTTAGAAAAATTGTTGATCAGCTTACATTTATCATCAAATGAAAAAGAGCACATGGAAGGGATCATAAAGAACATGTAGAAAAGTGTAATTCAACCAGAAACAATTAGTATCACTCCAATCAAGGCCTATCCTATACATAATTGGTATGTCACATATGATATCCCTCCTGTTGCTGTATAATGTTATTCAAGTAAATCTCGAATCACCAGTCTTTTAAATGAAGAAAATCAGATGTACAGGATGTGAGCAGATGTACACTTACACTATTGTAAAAGGGAAGAAAGAAGAAGAGAAAATTCAAATGAAATGAATTGAATTGATTTCTACAGTGTGTGTGTTAGTGAGAGTGAGGGAGTGGGTATGATTCTTCATTGACTTCAGCAACAAATAAAAGAAACCCCTGAATTCAAAAATTAATTTCAAAGGGATTTCAATTATACTAATAGACGTGAGTTTTCCTGAAAAAACTGATGTCTATTCACACAATACACATCAGATTTGTAGGAAAACCCATGTCTATTGAAACTTTTATACATCAGATATTGTAAAAGGCGGATGTCTATTCTCTTTGTCAATTCGGAAAAAAAAAATTACCCACAAATATTCCTCTGCCATTTTGGTAGACTAATAAAAGATGTAAACCAATCGGATCGAATCCTTGAAATACTTTTGATTTCACTAAATTTCTGTATAAAAGTACAACAGCTGTTGTATCTCATTACACATGGGAAACAAATGAAACAAAAAATTTCACCAAAGCTTACAAATGTGATTTATAAGAAGCAAGGATTGAACATATGCTTAGAGTCCTAAGGCATGATAGCTCATTTCAAGAGCTTTTTTGTATGATGACATGACGAGGGACTTCAACTCTTGAACTCCAAAAACGTACCTGCCATTAACCCCAACAACAAAGCAAATTTTTAGAAAAATTGTTGATCAGCTTACATTTATCATCAAATGAAAAAGAGCACATGGAAGGGATCATAAAGAACATGTAGAAAAGTGTAATTCAACCAGAAACAATTAGTATCACTCCAATCAAGGCCTATCCTATACATAATTGGTATGTCACATATGATATCCCTCCTGTTGCTGTATAATGTTATTCAAGTAAATCTCGAATCACCAGTCTTTTAAATGAAGAAAATCAGATGTACAAGATGTGAGCAGATGTACACTTACACTATTGTAAAAGGGAAGAAAGAAGAAGAGAAAATTCAAATGAAATGAATTGAATTGATTTCTATAGTGTGTGTGTGAGTGAGAGTGAGGGAGTGGGTATGATTCTTCATTGACTTCAGCACCAAATAAAAGAAACCCCTGAATTCAAAAATTAATTTCAAAGGGATTTCAGCCTGAATCCGAGTTGTGAATCAGTACAATTTCAGCCTCAAAGTTTGCCCATTTTTCTGTTTTGTTCATTATGAAATTGTACAGTACACAATTTTAAAAATAGAGTAGAGAAAAAAGAAGAAATTTGTATCATACACAATGGACAAACCTCTCAACCTACATCAGCAAGTCATTTCATTTCATTTGAATCTTCTCTTCTTCTTTCTTCCCTTTTACAATAGTAGTCGCCGCCTTAGCTTCCTCCGCAAGATTAACGATCATCGAAAACGCACCTTCGCCTCTTTGCTTCACATCTTCCGACGCCATTTCTTTCACTTTCTCTCTCTCCACTCTCGATAAAACCCTAGAAATCGCAGACGATCGCCGCGAAATCAATCAAACAAAAATCAAATACAAAAAAGTACAAAAATACATAAGACATACCTTCATTATGGTCGAATCTCTAAGGTTTGTTGTTAACCCCGTGATTTCAGTTCGATTCATCAAGGATCTTGAAGTTGAGACAAAATTAAACCTTGAATGAATTAGATCGATTTTGGAAGGAAAGCAAATCAAATCAAAGATGAATTAAAAGTTTTTAAAGGGAAAAGGAAGATTCTACTATGAACATAAAATTAAACTAATTAATGGAGATGTATTAGGGATGGATGAGGAGAGATATGGAGGAAGTAGGTTGTATTTAGGAGTAAGTGAGATAGAGGAGAGAGAAAATGAGGGTAAGAGAGAAAGGAGGAGAGTAAGAGAGAGAGGAGAGTAAAAATTAAACTGGACAAACATCAAGGAAAAAAAAATCGAGATGCATACACATCAGATTTTCACTAAAGATGATGTGTATGTGATGACAATAGACATCAGTTTTTTGAGAAAACTGACGTCTATTAATAGACGTGAGCTTTTAGAAAAGGACTGATGTCTATTATTTCGCCTTAATTGCAGAAATGCCACCGGTTGACAATAGACATCATATTTCCGAAAGTATGACATCTATTTACTGATGTATATTATTCATTTTGTAGTAGTGTTAATTTAGTCCTTAATTGTTTCTAATGGGCTGAAATTCAATCAAAATTTCAAAACATTTAGATCATATTAAATCTTTTCAGAGTCATACAAATTAGATCAGATCAATATTATTCAAATCAGATCAGATTAGAACATAAAAATGTAGTTCTATCAAATGAGGCATTTCAGATAAGAACAGATGCATCAAATCAGATCAGATCAAATTAACTCAAATCAATTCAAATCAGACTATTCATATAATGGTCACTAAGTTTAGTCCATTTTTTACATTAACTCGTCCAAATTCAGTTAAATTTTCAATATATACATATAAGATCACATCAATTCAGAGTCATTCAAATTAAATGACCAAATCAGTTACATTCAAATTAAATCAGATCAGATTAGATCAGGTGGATGTAAACCTATCAAACAAGGCCTCAACCCTTGAAAGTCTTAAAATTTGGGCTTGGTCAACAGTGATCGAGGGAAATTTAATTAGGCGTCGCACTCGTTCAATCTAAATCTCATTTAAGAATCATCTCAGTACACTTAGAATTAATCAATTATAGGCTAGATTTAGATATTTTATTCAGTTTATTTGACAAAGATAAGGAACTCAAAGATGAAATACGAAATATTGTAACACTCAATTTCTTATGTGAGAACAATCTTAAAGGACAAACCGATAATCAATGGTAACAAATAAATGAATAATTGTAATTGAGGTGTCCCATGATTTTCTTTCTGTTTTAAATGAGGAAAATGAGCAATGACGAAATATAAAAACAGTCATGTGATTTCACGGGCGCAAAAACTAGTTCATATTAATTTAACAATTAGGCACCCTCATTAGCCATCAATAAGAATATTCATGTCATCAATGATGTCACGGATCACCTGTTGGAATGGTTTGTGGATTCCTAACAGATATAGTAGCTGACCCTCGTAAGAGAGCAATTACAACCCAAAAAGTTATAATTAAGTACCTGGCCATGAATTTGGAAACAGTCTATTTACCAAATTTTAATGCCTTAACTTCCATATAATCCACAACCAAATTGGTAATTGGTATATTTAATTAATCAATCAATATCAATATCAATATCAATCAATACATACTCCCTCCTACCCAAAGAGATTTTCCTCTTTGGGTAGGGCACAACAACCAACAAATAAATAAACAAATCTTAATTAATACTTAAGTAAATGTTTAATTAGACTAATAATATACTTACCTTATCATCACACTCCTCCCTACCCCTCGATCAACTGCTACCCACCACCAAACCCCACCACCATACCCCACCTGCAATCCACCGCCAAATCCCACCGGCGACACCCGTCTCTCCTGCCGATCCCTACCCCGTCGATTTTCCCATCCCTAGAAGATTCATCAGGCCTTCACGTACCAAACCCCATCGAATGTTTCGATTACAAAAATGATGGTGTTTGTGCGATGAAGATCGGAGGTCTAGAGCTTTGAATGACATTGAGGCTGCACAAACTGAAGAGTCCTCTTCTCGAAGACGAAGAACCAGCGGTCACCAGTAGTAATGCGAAGACCACCTAAGCAAGCCAGAGTCAAGGTGATAAACCAATCGATTTTCTGGGTCCGAAATTTCAATTAAATTGAGGATTTTGGGGAGGAGAGAGAAAGATGGTGACTTCTTTTCTGAGCATGTTCAATTTAAGAAAAACTGAATAATGGGTATGAATCAAAATTTAATCTTGACGGACCTTTGTTTATAATTTGAGGGTTTTTGAAGAGAGGAGAGAGAACTTGGGGAAAACAACAAAAGAAGATTGAATAAGGAGGAAGGAGATCGGCGATCATGAGATTTTACCATTTGTAGCAAAAATTGCAGGAGGAAGGGGATCGACGATTGGGGTTTAGGGTGGTTGAAGTTTTGGTCACCATTAGCAGAATGAGGGAGGGAGGTGGTGATTGAGGAGAGAGAATATTGTTGTAGGAATGATTAAGCCAAAACTGAAAATTAGTAAGGGTAAATTAGTCCACAAAATTTGTCAAAAAGGGCAAGTTTTGAAAGAGGAAAATTTTAGTGAATCGTCCCAAAGAGAAATACAGGAAGATATCTTTGGGTAGGAGGGAGTATATATACAGCTGACTATTTTCATGAGCCTACATTTTTTGCTTATTTTCTCGATTAATCAGAAAATTCTATTTATTTTTCTAGCTTTGTGGTTGAATCCATATATTTGGGGATTGTTAATTCTCTTATGAAGGAGTTTGATTATCAATCAATAATAATGTAGAAACCAATTGTGACATGGAATAAAGACTAATTTACTCCTAAACTTTCTATCTCCTACATTGTAATAGGTGGTACGTATAATAATTTTGTTAATCTAAGGTGAACTACAATACAACTTCTATATGACTATATATACACTTACTGACTTACATAATCAAGTTTTGGTTTTGTGGTGCCAAAAGCCACGTTCTTTATAGTTTATATATATTTATTCTTTGTGCAATTTCAATTCTGTTTCTTTGTGTATTGATTATGTTTTGTGCAAAAATTTCAGGTACCAACACGAAAATAGAGTAGTAGTACAGTTGAAAATCATACATCGCCATAATGAATCGATTGGTGAGTTAGTTGATGGTTAGTTTGCCAATCTACTATGAATTTTTGCTAATTGATCCTATTAACAAGCTAATTTGTGGCAAGAACACTATGATTTCTTTTTTTATCGCTAGCTAGCTACTACTCAAACTACTAAACGTATGGAATAATGTAGCAGGAATTATTTTTTCTACTAATTAAACTCCTAATAACATGCATAGGAGTAGAATAGTGTTCGATGCTAATGAAGGTACATACAACATGGCCTCCGTATGTGTGTATCTTATTTTGCCTTTGTGGAATATTTTTTTATTAGTTTCAGCGCATTTTTTTCCTAACGGAATGTTATAATATTTTTGTTCTAAGGTGAAGATTATTATCAATCTATCATGCAATGGATTATATATGTTATGGACAACTAGCAAGATAGCAAGTAACTACACCATATGAATTGCTCATCACAAGAATACAACACCAATTTTACCTCAATTGTTAGTTTATTAATTAATTTTAAAATAAAAAATTGAAAAGTTATATGTAGCATGATTCATATAGAACTCATGTATATCGTACAATTAAGATGGTTCGAACTTGATCAAATTATATGCATGCGTGACTCAACAAATAGATTGGAGTAGGAGTAGGAGGACTTGACTAGACTAGAGTAGGAGTAGGAGTCGTATGTAGCATTAGCAGTAATAGTAGGAGTATATAGTAGGAGTAAGAGTAAGAGTAGTAGGAGTATATAGTAGGAGTAAGAGTAAGAGTAGTAGGAGTATGTAGTAGGAGTATATAGTAGGAGTAAGAGTAAGAGTAGTAGGAGTAGTTGTTTTAGTAGTAGTAGAATTAGTAGCAATCGTCCAAAAAAACATTCCTACTGTACTAAAAATATGAAGAATTGTAAAAGTGGTGGTAGTAGTAGGAATAGTAGTAGAGTAGTAAAAGATTATTAGAACTTGGATCAAATTTCAATTACTACTTCAACACCAAATTACTACGGATAGAGAAAGTGGCACATTCATAATCATGTACATAGTGCTCATGAACTATTTACTCCAGATCTGTTATTACTTTCTTACTAGAAGTTGTTTGTCCAACATTGTAATACTATAATCATACAGCCTTACTTCACTATGAGTGAGTATATTTCAAATTGTTCATGTTCTTATAGACATGTATTTTTTTTTTGTGCTCGCTGTTAAAGCGAATTTCGTACTGAGACAAAATAAGGAAACAAAGTAATTTTTATTAGATATTAGAAATGTTGCGTGTACAATCTCTAATGTAATCCTCTGAATTCTACTACGCAGTAGGTGGTGCGCCGTACGATACACTACAATAGTAGCGTACGTGCTTTAGGTGGGGTGCGCGCGTCGTCCGTGTGCGTTGCTGTTGTTCTTGAGAGCGTCGCAGAGGACTTGTGTCTTTCTTGAATGTTTGACTTCGAGAGGGTCGCAGGGGACTTGAGTCTCTCTTGATTGCTTGATTTCAAGAGGGTCGCAGGGGACTTGAATCTCTCCTTGAACTTGGTTGTTTGAACTGATGTTCGTTGATCATTCGTTGACTTGCAGGCGGCAAAGGTGTGCTTGTTGACTGCGTGTAGATTAGCAGGCGGCACAGATGGGCTTGTTGACTGCGTGTTGATTTGTAGGCGGCACGGATGTGCTTGTTGACAGCGATTGGATGCGCAGGCGGCACAGATGTGCTAGTTGACTGCGTGTGGATGCACAGGCGGCACGGATGTGCTTGTTGACTGCGTGTTGATTCGCAGACGGCACGAATGTGCTTGTTGACTGCGTGTTGACGTGTTGATTCGCAGGTGGCACGGATGTGCTTGTTGACTGCGTGTGGATTCTCAGGCGGCACGGATGTGCTTGTAGAGAATTCCTCTGGGGGTTTCTTCTTTCTGATTCCTTTCCCCCAGAATGAATGAGGGGGACTTTATTTATATAGATTGAAAACCCTAATGTCAGGTGGGCTTGTAGTCACGGGCCTGTCTTTTTGGCCTTTATATGGATTTGGCCCAATTGCCTGTTTTATCCGGATCAGTATCCGTTTAACCCAAATTAGTAATTGGATCGATCTAGATATCATTTTGACGGGACAAATTAATCAGATCGAGCTAAAATTTGATATGAACTCTAAATAATTATTTTTATTTAATTTCGGCACATTAACGAATTTTTAGTGCCAACAAATTGCCCCCTTGGTACCTTGTCGCGTACACTGTACAAGTGTTTGACGAGGCGAGGTACCAACTCAGTTGATTTTGACTTGAAAGTCGATGAACACTTAACTCATCGTAGGATTGTTCACATACTTTTGTAATGTCATCCTGTCATTTGGCGACTTGGCGGATGACAATTTTGCCCCCAACGCTGTGGACATCATCCTGTCATTTGTCAACTTAGCGGATGGCACTGGCACAACTTACGTGTAACACCCCGTATATTTTGGGAATTTATTTATTTCGGGTGTTACTAATTTGGTTTATCTTGGGTCATTTTTTTCGTAAGCCGTTAAAATGATTGTCAGATTTTAAATGAGATTTTATTTGGTTTTCTACAAATTAAACTTATTAAAACAATTTAGGCTAAAATTAAATTATACTTCCTAATTTTCCGAATTACCTCTTTACCCTTGTTAGTTTACTAATAAAACCTTTGTTATTTAGCCCTTAAACCCTTTGTACGTATCACCACCGTCACGCATAACTTCTTCATCATCTTCGTCTTCTTCGCCGCGATACGCCGTCACCTTTCGATTGCTTACCGACTTCAATTTTCAGCCCGGTTTTGAACGAAACTAGTACTGTTGATCCCCTTTTTCTCTCCTCTACACAACGATATGAATTTGTCAAAGTTTTATTAAAATTGTTCCGACATCGTCGTTTCGTATTTTCCCGATTTAACTTTGGTTTAGGATGATTTTATTGCTTTTACTCCTAGATTATTGTTTATCATGGTTTTTAGAAAATTATAATCTATGTTATGAATAATTTGAGTTGGGTAAGTTGTGTAAGGGTTGTTTTTCGTGGGTTTTGATGGTGCTGATGTTGATTTCTGGAATTGGCTTTGTACTGTCATTGTGTTGTTGGTGTCGTGGTTGTTGATGTTGTTGTAAGTGTTGTTAGGCTGGCCGTGAGTACAGTTGTGCTTATTGACATTGCAATGACATCTAGTAGTAGTCTTACCGTGGTGTTGTAGACTTGCTGGGGGTATCGTTGTGCGCGGGTTCGAAGGTTGTAACCATGAGTTGCGATCGTAATTGTTAGTGGTGTTAATTGTTATTGTTGTCGGGGCTCAGTTCGACCAAGGATTCATGTGACAGAAGTAACCTAAGTCTTATAATAGTAATTGCTTGGGTTTAATGGTATTAAGTAAGTTAGGCGTTAAAGGGTTAACCTTGGTGAGAGTTATACTTGTTAATGACCTAAGAGTATTTTAGTTGTTTTAGATTATGCACAATAAGTCGTTTTATTGATTTTGAATATCATTTGGTACTATGTAGCTGGTGAGTTCGATTTGGTTGGGTTCAGTGATTTTTGAGAGTTTTAAAGGGGAAAGCTTAACGATTTACGGTAAGAACGCCAACCCTTGAGCTTGAGCATGTTTTATCGTCTTCTAATGTGATCAATTCTTGTCTCATTTATATTGACTTCTATACTATTTCTAATTGATTACAATATCTCTTGTTTGGTTGGGAATTGGCTATACATCAGATAAAATATCTAATCATGGTTTGAATATGGGTTGTGGTTAATGGGATTTCTTGTATACACTCTAGAGTAACGTGTTAACTCCTCCGGGGGTGCTCGTTTACAAATGATTTATTATACCTCTGATCAAAGTAACTCTTAACTGGATTAGCTACCAGTTACCTAATAAAACCTCCTCCTTGACCGGTTACATCCTACTGGCCCTCATGTGAGGGGTGTGCACACTCGGGTTCTCTTAGGGTGGTTTGGTTGGCCTCTAGAGTTGTTCCTGGTTTGGGGTAGGACCCTTACCAAAGATGGGTTACTGATGCGGAGTGCCCATTCCTGTATACTTTATTGTTCTCTTTGAACTTATAATATTATTCTTGGTGCATATCTCTTTCTAATCATGTTGGTTAATCCTTTGATTGTAAGCGTTGCTTGTTCAGCTACGTGCCTCAAAGGCGCGTATCTTATTTTCCCTTGTTTTGCCTTGAGTTCTTACTCAGCCAGTTTGCTGACGTTCTTTTGTTTGGGTTTGTCCCTACCCTATTCTGGGGCCTGTGTCATTTTCTGATGGCGCAGTTGACAGGTGTGTCTGATGGTGATTTGTTGAGCTTGAGGACGTCTGCATTCATGGGGCTTTTGTTTAGACGATCGTTGAACATTTACTATTTCATTTAGATTTTGGATTTGGATTTTGTAAACTTTGACTAAAGTCTTCCGCTGTCGTACTATTTTATTATTTACCTTTTGGATTTATTATTTTGGTTTTTGCCTTGCAATTAACTCAGGTAGTTAATTGTGGCATAATAATCCTAGGTTTTCATTATTTAATTGAGTCGAAAATTTAGGGTTGTTACATTACGTTACCCTTGTAATTTTGTAACCTTGACGGATAACGTAAAGTGAGGATTTAATTTGGTCGACGCCATTCTCGCAAAGAGAAATTGACTTCAAGATCCTCTTTGCCGTGGAGAGAGAGATTTTTTTTTTGGGTGTGGCTGCACCTAAGTAAAGAGTATACTTAAGCTGCCTACGTACTTGCAAAGTCATAGACGGTGTCAACTTGCAAGATCAAGCCAACGTAGTTCGTTACAGGGTACGCAGATTAAACTCTTGCGTCGCTGGAGTGTTTCTTTGGAGTTCACAGTTTAGACTCGTGTTTCCCTGGAGTATAATTTGGGGGTTCGCAGTTTAGACTCTTGCGTTGTCGGAGTTTGGTATGATGTCTTCAGTTTAGACTCTTGTTATGTAGGAGTATATTTAGTGTTGCGCAGTTTTGACTCTTGCGTTTCTGGAGTGTTGTTGTCTTTGTTTGTTGTGCAGTTTAGACTCTTGTGTTGCTGGAGTTTAACTTGTGATTCGCAGTTTAGACTCTTGCGTTGTAGGAGTGTAACTGGTGCTGCGCAGTTTTGGCTCTGGCATGGGGAGCGTTTTTGTTTCTTCATTTGTTGTGCAGTTTAGACTCTTGCATGGTAGGAGCACTTTGTCTAGCAGTTTAGGCTCTTGCAAAATGGAGCACTTTGTTTTGTTTTACAGGGGGAGAGCTTCATCTCTTCGCACATGCACCACTTCCTTGTTGGAGTGGTGTGGCGTGTTTTCCTTTCTGGCTTCCATGTTGTAGCATGTCGTCCCTCGAAACGCTGCTTCCCAGACATGTGTTTTCTTGAGAGTTTAAATGTTCCCCTTGTTATTTTGGAGAACTTCCAATCTTTACGCAGTATGTTATCTATGCACAGCGTATCGGCGTTATTTGACGTTTTAACTCCGTAAGGTGTGCAACTCTTGCGCAACGCATTTTTTGACGATTTCTTTCTCCAATACAAGTTATCCTTGTGTGGAGTGCCCCTTCCGCTGAGCATGCTGCTTTCATGTAACATGGTAGCTCCACAGGGTACGCCCGTCCTCAGTAGTTGGTTTCTGAAACGCTACTTGTTGTGTTGACGATACAAGTTTAGGGTCCAGGCAGCTATACTGTATCATACGCTTTTGCCCCCTTGCTGGGGTGTAGATTGAGTTTGCATCTCTACTACGAAGAGGTGAATTTTCTCTAGAGAGAGTTGTTGAGTCATACATCGTAGCTGTGGTAGTGTAGTTCGACTCCACGATATCGTCGTCATCCAACAATATTTTTCCATCGTCTTCGAGCTGCATGATGCGTTTCTTCAACGTATCGCATTTCTCGACAGGGTGGCTGACAAGCCTGTGATATTTACAGTAGTTGGGGTCGGCTGTTTTCCCAACCTCGTGAGGACGCTTTGGTGGAGGAAGCTCAATCAGTCCATGCTCTAGGAGTTTATCAAGCATTGCGGAAAGAACTGAGTCTGCGAAGGGATACGTCTTTTTATCAAACTTCTTCGAAGTAGGACGTGTCTTCGTATAGCTACCAACACTTGATGCTTTTCTGCTTTAATATTTTGGATGAGGAGAGCTACTTGGAGGTGTGTAAGAACCGATTGTCATAGCCTCCGTCGATTCCTCGGTGGATGTATATGAAGAAGTAACTCTCCTACGAGCATTGGCAAATGCAATCTCCATATCGTGAGCTCGAGTTGCAAGGTCTTGGAAATCGTTAGGTTTGTTTCCCTTTAAGTTGTACAACAGCTACATCCGCATACCGTTGATACACATCTCTACGGCGGAACTCTGACTTATTTTATCCTTGCATTCAAGACATAGCGCACGCCAACGGCTGATGTAGTCAAGAACAGGTTCATCATCCCACTGCAGGGTGTTTGTGAGTTCGCTCATACTAACAACGCGCCTAGCGTTGTAGAATCTGTCGAGAAACTCATCTTGCATTTGATCCCAACTGTCGATGGACTCAGGATCTAACTCAGTATACCAGTCAAAGGCGATACCTTTGAGGGACCTGACAAACTGCTTGACTAGCCGATCGCCTCGAGTTCCAGCATTGTTGCATGTCTCTACGAAATGTGCGATGTGCTGTCTTGGATTGCCCTTTCCGTCGAACTGCTGAAACTTGGGCGGCTGATAACCTGACGGCATCTTCAACTTGCCAATCCTCTGGGTATAAGGCTTGACGTAGCGAAAGCTATGCACATAGATTTCGCCTAGCTGATTCTTCACAGCGTCTGCTATCAGCAATTCACTACTACAAAAAGCTACATAGACATCGGACTTTTTTTATAATAGACGTCAGTTTTGAGCTAGACGTGGAGTTGAGTGACGTCTATTCTTAAGGGATAGACGTCAGTTTTTAGTCTGATATCCTTCACTTTTTTAGAAGTCAGTTTTTTTACAAAAAGCTGATGTCTATTTATGGAATAGACGTCAGTTTTTTGTCTATTTATGGAATAGACGTCAGTTTTTTTGGAAAACTCATGTCTATTGGGTTGTTTAGACATCCCACTTTACCTGAAATCCCACGTCTATTCTATAACTACAAATTAAAATAAAAATTACCAGACATGATCAACCATTTACGCAACCATATGTGAAATAAATTGAGGATGTAGCAAACTCTTGATACCCTACTTTCATTGAAAAATCTCAAATTGATAAATACAAATTGTGTGTTCTCTTTATGACAAAAGAGCAAATATAATTGTACATGAATTGATAAATAACACAAGATTTCTAGCAATAAACAAACCTTCTGGCCCTTCTTATTTTTTTTCCTTCATCAGCCTCCTCACTTTCGTCACTTTCAACATATGATATCTTTCGGGTTTACTTGCTTGATGTGCGAGCCTCACCTTCTTATTTTTTCCTTCATCAGCCACATCAAACAAAGTCTTACCGTAAAAAATTTGTGCATAAAATCGCGGTCAAGAACTTGCCACAGTACATAAACAGTTTGACAGTGAATTCCCTAAAACAAACTCAAAATCTCAAATGAAGAGCTCCATGCACAAACTTATAGTCAGCACATATAGAGTAATCAAGTTTGTGAAAAAACAACAAAATTTGGGTACGATAGATCATGACATGGCCAGACCGTGATTGATTTTTGATGATAACGTTAAGTACAACCATAAGCATTTAAAAAGTTTAGTTAGGAAAAAAAAAACACAAAACAAATTGAAACCATGTTCGCCTTTTCCATTTTAGAAGAGTAAGACAATGCGTTTATGCCTACTATATAGGCTATTAAACTAAACAAACACAAAATTCCATGAGTTGCAGTAAGAGCTCCAATCATTTCCAGTTACGGGAACTATCATCAGTATCAGTCATCACATTAGAAACATGCACCCCCTGTTACACTTCAGCAGGCTTGAGGTACAAGAGAAAAGACCGCTACATGTTCATTTTTTGTGATTCCAAGAGTTAAAAAGCACACAAAAAAAGACAAAAGACAAAAGAATATATCTATAAGGTATCCTAATAGCTTAATTGACATTTTGGATTACAAGGGAGAAGTGGAAGATGAATGGAGGTAAGGACAAACAAGGAGCTTCTATGATTGGCAACGCAACTGTGTTGGGAAGCAGTAAATAGCAAAATATACAGCTAGATGAGATATTTCGTTTTGATTCGTCTGGAGTCTGCCATAGACATAAAATAAACTGAAATTAGAAGAACCGAGGAGTGAGATTACCTTGTCGTTGATTTAGTGAACGTTGACGATTGGCCAATGGTGGATTATGTAGGCCACGAATGAGTTGTAGCTCATATAGATTATAGCCACGGGAATTTTAATTTTGCCACAACAAAATCTCAAGGTTGGTGGAAGAGATTGCCACGGGTATTGCCACAATACTAGCTTGTGGCCAGAGAGATGGTTGCCACGGGAATGTACTTCTTGCCACGTATACTTCCACGGCTAAAATTCGTGGCAAGACCAAACAATTATGCCACGGTACAGCTTTTCCCGTGGCAATTTACTAGCCACGGCCACTTGTGCCACGGGTAGATCTAAGTGGAAAGTCCGTGGCAAGATAGCTTAGCCACGGGAATTACACACTTGTGCCACGATTCTAAACATGGCACAAGTGATGATTTGTTTTAGTAACACAATACACCAATTAATAACCCACGCACAATTCTTACAACCAATACAACAACACAGTACAACAAAATTCCGACCTCACATCAATTTTTGAACGGAACGAACGATGACTAAAAACCGAAAATTACCATTTCCGGAGTGAATCTTTCGCCGCGGTTCCCATAGGCGCAATAACAATCTGAAGAAGGAACTTATCCTTGCATTGCATATCGGTCGGAGCTTCCTTTTGCGCTTGCATTGTTACTACCGAATCAAATCACACATACTAATCAAAATCGACTCATCGATAAAAAAACTAAACATCATCAAAATGAATTCGTAAAACCTAGATTTATCATCAAATTGCAATCGGAATCACACTAACCTACAATATCACATGTCGATCGCGGCGAAACGACGCCCGTATTCGGACGAACACAATATTTTTTCGGATTCGTAGTTTTGACCTAAATTCCCCAAAATCAATCAAATTCGACGGAAAATCGGAAAAATTGGGGGAAAATTAAGGTAAAAATGAGATGAAATTCATACCTTGAACGCGACAAAACTGTCGGTTTTGTTGGATAATTGAAGCGAACATGAGATCTGCTTCTTCAGCTCAACTAAAAATCAACAAAAATAAAATAAAAAAAATTGGGGGAAAATCAGAAAACCCTAGATTAACAAGAATTAAAATGAAATTGAAATGATTAAGAGAGAGATTAAGGGATAATTACAAGGGAATTTGAGCTCTAGAGGTTCGATGTTGAGAAGCTCGCCCGTGCTCATCTCGAAACAGTGATAATGGCGTCGAGAGATAGACGTGAAAATATGAGAGGAGAAAGAAAATGAGAGAGGAGAGAATGAAGTGTAACTGTGTAATGGATAAACGAGGGAGGAGAGGAGAAGATACATCTAAGGTTGGAAATTAAACTGGACAAACATAAAAAAAAAAAAAACAATATGCATATACATCAGATTTTTACAAAAGATGATGTGTATGTGATGACAATAGACATCAGTTTTTTCTCAAAAACTGACGTCTATTAATAGACGTTAGCTTTTATAGAAAAACTGATGTCTATTATTTCGCCTTAATTGCAAAAATGCCACCGGTTCATAATAGACATCATATTTCCGAAAGTATGACGTCTATTATAGATTTTGTAGTAGTGATTGCAGCTGACTTTGGGTGTAGGAACCTCCTTACTCTTGATGGTTTCATCATGTTTAGGCCCCTCATCATCAGCTTCTTCTTCTTCTTCTTCTTCGCTGTTATCTTCCTTTTCGGAGTTCCCAGGCTTCTTGGTCTCGCGAAGCGCATCTAAATTTTTTTCGAGGTCGTCAATTAGTTTGTTCTTTTCCTCATTTTCGAGTTTGAGCTTGTCGAGGAGACTCTGCAATTCCGCTAGCTGCTCTTCAACGGTCTTCGGTGTTACCGTCATGACAGACACGATGAGTGGTTTACACTTCTTCTCCATACTACTTGGTTTCGCCTCCTTGACTTTCTTACGCTGAGCATAACTAGAAGCGATCAAAGCAGTGGCAGCTGAAATTCTGCGAGGTCGCTTAGGAACCTCGGCAGCGCGCAGGCGAGCAGCGGCGTTAACAACGGCCTTCTTCGTCATCCTTCTTGTGCAGACACCGGTGGGTTTCGCTGTGGTAGCGCTGGGAGAACCCTGCGTCGTCCTGCTGGATGTTTTCATGGAAGAACGAGGGGTATGCTGTTCAGCAGACATTGTCGTTCCAGTGGGATTGATACGTACGTAGTAGGGATGAGAGGTAGAGATTTCACGTCGGGTTCACCAAATTTGTTAGCGCGAATTTCGTACTGAGACAAAATAAGGAAACAAAGTAATTTTTATTAGATACTAGAAATGTTGCGTGTACAATCTCTAATGTAATCCTCTGAATTCTACTATGCAGTAGGGGGTGCGCCGTACGATACACTACAATAGTAGCGTACGTTCTTTAGGGGGGGTGCACGCGTCGTCCGCGTGCGTTGCTGTTGTTTTTGAGAGGGTCGCAGAGGACTTGTTCTTTCTTGAATGTTTGACTTCGAGAGGGTCGCAGGGGACTCGAGTCTCTCTTGATTGCTTGATTTCAAGAGGGTCGCAGGGGACTTGAATCTCTCCTTGAACTTGGTTGTTTGAACTGATGTTCGTTGATCATTCGTTCACTTGCAGGCGGCACAGTTTGCTTGTTGATTGCGTGTAGATTAGCACGCGGCACGAATGTGCTTGTTGACTGCGTGTTGATTTGCAGGCGGCATGGATGTGCTTGTTGACTGCGTGTGGATGCGCAGGCGGCAAGGATGTGCTTGTTAACTGCGTGTGGATGCCCAGGCGGCACGGATGTGCTTGTTGACTGCGTGTTGATTCGCAGGCGGCACGAATGTGCTTGTTGACTGCATGTTGATTCGCAAGCGGCACGGATGTGCTTGTTGACTGCGTGTTGATTCGCAGGCGGCACGAATGTGCTTGTAGAGAATTCCTCTAGGGTTTTCTTCTTTCTGATTTCTCTCCCCCAGAATGAATGAGGGGACTCTATTTATATAGAGTGAAAACCCTAATGTCAGGTGGGCTTGTAGTCACGGGCCTGTCTTTTTGGCCTTTATGTGGACTTGGCCCAATTGCCTGTTTTATCCGGATCAGGATCCGTTTAACCCAAATTAGTAATTGGATCGATCTAGATATCATTTTGACGGGACAAATTAATCAGATCGAGCTAAAATTTGATATGAACTCTAAATAATTATTTTTATTTAATTTCGGCATATTAACGAATTTTTAGTGCCAACACTCGCAGTTGTGTAAGACATATAAATGTATGTTTGGCACAAGGACTCTTCGATATTTGGTTTATAACTTGAGATTAACCTTTTTGTGAATTGTGATCCTTCAACCATGTCTCACATATCTTTTTTGTTCATTGCTCCCAGATTATTAAAGAGAGTTTATGAGACAGAATTGCTAATTATATCTACGGGGCTAATCTATAAGCTCCACAAAAGTACTAATTAATTGCAATGGTGACTTGAACCGATACTGTATTTGTAGTGGAACAATTGGTGAAGAAATCTTTAAAGTCGGTGCAACAATATGATTGATCAATAAGCAGGCGCAAACGTGGAATGAAATAAGTTGGGTTTCGAATTACTTAACACAAGAGATGTAGCTTTACTTGCTGACTTATTTTTTTTTTTTTTATAAAACAACTAAGGTTTCGAGTGTTTAAGTTAGAAGTTTAGATCTCGAAACTCACAACCTCATACAATAAACTCATAATTATATATAAGACATTTTTTGGTCTGTAAATACCTTAAAAGTCTGGCATTTTTAAGATCATATATTGAGCCAAATTAGTTTTGAGTGTTTAGAGAGATATACTTGACGATTCTGAATTGTTCTAAGACATTACCGGAAAGTTTTATCTATTGTAATCCTATTGTTAATGAGATCATACATAAATTACACATTTAAAACACTAATCATAAACTGGAAAATTCGCAAAATATAAAGTAATGGTTAATCAATACAGAATATACAATAATAAATTTATATTTTTAACCGATGCAATGTGTTGATCGTTATCCTACTGAGAGTACACGAGGTAGTATTTAAAATTACTTTCATGATAGGAGTGTATATGTATGCTACCTCTATAATCCTTTTGTTATCACTAAATTATACAATACGTCTAACCGTATCCGTTTAATTTAAACAGTTTACCTACACCAATGTCTAATAATATACAAAATCTCAGCAAAGCACATTAACCTTCTATTCCTATGTAACCTACATATTTCAAAATACAAACTAATAAAAAAAAATAGGTCATTTAAACAAGTTTTTTATACCAATATATCTTTTTGGTGCCAGTTTAGATCAAATAATACTAATAAAAAAGTACATATTAAATCAAAAATATTAAATTTGAGTTTAAATCAATAGTTCGTGCAAAGTACGGGCATTCAACTAGTCAATATTATTATTTGAGCCTTTTTTTGAGCTTTTACAACGATCGAGTGATTTTAGAAAGTCCAGTTTCATATGGACTGTTGAACAATCCGTCTATGGTACCCCGGGGGTACCATTCTATCTGCACCCCTCGGCCCAATCTATGCAACAGATTGTTCTTAGTTGGGCCAGTTCAATCCAAGCAGCCCAATCAAATATAAAAAATATAAAACCCATAAGGAAACAAAAAAAATTGACATCTCACATTCTCTTTCCTCCCCTCTCCCACACCCACGATCCAACTCGTCCTCCCTCCCCCCTCGTCGCCGCCTTGACCGACCGCCACCCTAGGCCCCAGATACCCACCACCTGAGGCGCAACCCTCCGGCGACCACAACCCCCCATCCCCGCGGTAGCGATTTTCCCTCCTCCCCACATCATTTTCTTTTTTTACTCCATTTTCTCTCTCCTAGAATTTCTCCCTCTCCGACGACATGTTTGAGCGAAGGCCGGTGAGGCTCCGATCCGGCAAAAACTCGCCGGGGGCGGCGGTGGGGGACGTGGTGGTGGGTAAGGGAAGGGATAAGAGAGAAAGGGGAACGAGTGGAGAAAAGAAAAAAAGGAAAAAAAAAATTAATTTCAAATTAGTGATGATTATAGAACATTATTAATAACAATAGTTTTCTCTTGTAATAGGGTTGTGAAATTTAAGGGTATTAAAGTCATGACTTGCGGGGAAAACTTCCTCTCCAAGCTTCTTATGGCAAATACAAAAGGGAGCTTGAAATCCATGGCTACAACACGAGGGAGAGGACGACCGCGAAAAGAAAAAACACAGGAAGAATCATCGGATCAAGAGGAACAAGATGGTACCAAAATCATACAGAATGGTGAAGTACCCACGGACTCGGAAAATCGGCCACCGGTGTTGATCAACGATTTTCTGTAGCAAGCGATTTCGAAATCAGGTAAAATCACTCAAATCCTGACTCGACAAGTTAATCAGTATGAAATTGGGATGAATGTTGTTAAGGATAATTCAGATGTGAGTAGGCATGTAGCTACTGAAACCCCAAATAATGTGGAAAATATGGCTGGAGATGGGGGAATTAGGGATAAATCAGGGGAAACTAAGAAGGGGAATATACCAGCAGTTAAGACATGGACCAAAATCGCTAAACCTAAACCAAAAATGGGAATGTCATTGCAATACTTTGAGGAAAATGCTAATGCAGAGGAAATTGTGATTGAGAAGGAGGATGTTGAGGAGGAAATGAATTACTAGGCTTTTACTCTGATGGGGAATGTAATTGGAGCTAAACCACATTGAAGGACATGAAAGCATTTGTTGCGCAGCACTGGCACCATCTAGCTAATCCTAATGTAAAACACTTCAAAAAGAGGTGGTTTAGCTTCAGATTTTTTAACCAAGAAGATATGGAGTTGGTTTTAAAGGGCGGGCAATGGAAAATGTGAGGAAACACACTCATACTAAAGCAATGGGAACCTGGCTTTTCACAAGAGCTGGAGAGGATCACTCATGTGCCTGTATGGGTATTGTTTCCTGATCTAGAACCATGGTGTTGGTCTGGTAGTGCTCTAAGCAGAATTGCCAGCAAAATTGGGAAGCCATTGTTTGCAGACTACACTACAACCCAAAAGGAGAAACTGGCTTATGCGCGTGTTATGATTGAAGTGGATGTCTCTTCTGACCTGCCAAAAGAGATATTGATTTCAACACCATTTTGTGGGCAGCAATTACTTACTGTATAATATGAATGGGTGCCTTACTTCTGTAAAGAATGTAAGAAACTTGGACATTTGGAGAGTAGCTGCAAATTGAAGAAACAGACAGTAAAAAAACCTCCCAAGCAAATCTATAAACCTGTGGAAAAGGTCAAGGAGGTAAACAAGGAGGCTGAAGATGTTGCCCAGGCTGCAGACCTGTAGTAGCACCGGAACCTGCAGCAACAGATGCCTTGCAGCATGAGGAAATAGTGGATATTGGTCACTCTGATCCTGCAACTCCACTGCAAAAGGCTGACAGTAGTGCAGGCGGAGAATTCAGGGTGGTCAGCTGAAAACACTCAGCCAGGAAGAGTAATAATCAGATAGAATCTGTGAAGAATGGGAATAGATTTGCACAGCTGCAAATCCCAGGGATGCGGTCTGAGCTAGAGAGCATTGCTACTAATACAAGTCCCTGGCTAGTCATTGGAGACTATAATGTAATAAGGAATAAGGATGAAAAAATGGGCAGCCACCCACCAATTGTGACAGATATGGATGATTTGAATAAATGACTGAGCATGTGTGGATTGGATGACATCTCAGGGAAGGATTGTTTTTACACCTGGACAAATAATCAGGATGGGAATGATAGAAGTTGGAGTAAACTGGATAGAGCTGTCATTAATGCAGAGTGGTTAGGTAAAGTCCCAAATTCTTATGCTGATTACCTGGCTTCTGGTGTTTCTGATCACTCTATTGTGATAGTGAGAGTGTTTGAAGGAATACGAATTAGAAAGCCCTTTAGGTTTCTTAATTGCTGGACTGCACATGATGATTATCAGTCAATGGTAGATGAAGCCTGGAAAATGCAAGTAACTGGCTCTAGTATGCAAAGACTCTTCAGGAAACTGAAAAATGTGAAATACAAGCTCACTGAGCTGAATAAAAGGCACTTCTCATACCTCTCTAAGAGAGTGCAGGATTGCAAGGCAGCTCTACTGGAAAAGCAACAACAACTTCAGCAAAGTTTTGACCATAGTGCTTATGAAGAGGTAGAGAAAATTAAGCAAGGTATTTGAAATTTAAGCAGGCTGAACTGAGCATGCTGAGACAAAGAGCAAAGCTGCAACACTTGAAGGAATCAGACTGCAGCACAAAGTACTTTTATACGAAAATTGTTTCTTACAAAATAGAACATTATTAATAATTCTGGAACAAAAACTGATCATTAAAAATCAATCATTATGAAACAAAAACACATCATTATAGAACATATATTAATCATTATTGAACATAAATTAGCCTCTCATTCTCATATAAATTGATCATATAAACACAAATATGTCATTCTGGAACAAAAACTGATCATTATAGAACAAAAAAAATGTCATTCTGGAACAAAAATTGATCATTATAGAACATAAATACATCATTATAGAACAAAAACTGATCATTAAAAATCAATCATTATGACACAAAAACAAATCATTATAGATCATATATTAATCATTATAGAACATAAATTAGTCTCTCATTATCAAATATAAATTAATCATATACACATAAACTAGTCTCTCATTCTCGAATATAAATTGATCATAAAACATAAATATGTCATTCTAAAACAAAAACTGATCATTGTAGAACCAAAATATGTCATTCTGGAACAACAATTGCTCATTATAGAACACATATACATCATCATTAAACAAAAAGTGATCATTATAGAACATAAATTAATCATTATGAAACAAAAACAGATCATTAAAGAACATATATTAATAATTCTAGAACAAAAACTAATCATTATAAAACATATATACATCATTATAGAACAAAAACTGATCATTAAAAATCAATCATTATGAAACAAAAACATATCATTATAGAACATATATTAATCATTATAGAACATAAATTAGTCTCTCATTCTCAAATATAAATTGATCATACAAACATAAATATGTCATTCTAGAACAAAAAACTGATCATTCTATAACAAAAATATGTCATTTTGGAACAACAATTGATCATTATAGGACATAAATATGTCATTATAGAACAAAAACTGATCATTAAAAATCAATCATTATGAAAAAAAAACCAGATCATTATAGAACATAAATTAGTCTCTCATTCTCAAGTATAAATTGAAAGTTTAGCTAAGATATTAGTTGCATGTAAGATTAAAGCATAAATGGGGTAGTAAAACATGTTTTTATACCTTAATCAAGAGGAATTTTGACCTTCCTTCAAATGATTGATCTTGAGCTGCTAATTTATGGGGATCCTCCTCCTTAATCTTGAGTTTCCAAGTTAGGAAAGCTGCTCTCTTGATCCACCAAAGAAGCTCTCCAAAAATCTCACAAAATGGTTTAGTTTTGAGAGATTTTAACCCTAAAACCAAAATAAAATTAGCTAACACTTTAGCTAATGTTATTCTAGGTTTAGTAAAGTGTTTTGATCAAGTTTTCATTGACATGCAATGAAGAAAATTTGATCTTAAAAGAGTTGGAAGTAGGCTGATTTTTTTTTTAGAGAAATTAGAGGGTTTTCTCTCAGTTCTCTCTCTAAAACAAGTTTTGTGTATGTAAAAATGATGTGTTGTTATGTTTGACCATCAAACATTAATATATATACTAGTAGTAATTAAATTACCATTTTGCCCTTACTAATTATATCCCTTAACATCTTATGTTACAATTTGGGTATAATTTGTACACTTATTTCTTTAGGTGTTAGTTAATTATTATATCTCTATATAATAATTACAATTACATCATTTTAAGCTAAAATAACAACTCTTTGTAATTTAAAAAGCTAATTTTCAATTTTGACAATTTACACAAATAATCGTAATCTTATACGACTTGAATTCCAAACTCGTAAAACACCATTCGATATAATCAGTTAACTTTTTAACTGAAACATTAAGGTTTATATTATATTGTATATACAAATATAATATCCTTTGGAGAAACTATCTTTACCAGTGTGATCGAGAGGGATCAGTTGATTACCGCCTTCAAACGATAATAACGTCAAACTCTAGCTAGCCAATCGTTACCGATTTACGTTAATCAACTGAATTAGTATATAAAATATATCCCAGGTTTATTTCTAATTAGATTTAATTGGTCAACGCATTATTGTCGGAGGACATAAATCAAAGTCACCACCTACTGTATAAACTCAGACAAATAACCTTAGGTCGAAAGAATCGACTAATAGCAATAATATAGATTACCTTGGCACGACCAAGCACAAAGGTTCTATAATTGGACAAATGTCTGACAGGGTGTCTACTACATCCTGCCTATGCAATCGGTTATTCATCTCTATGAACCCATGACTATTGAACTCGTCATCAACCGACTTACAGTCTAGTCAATTGAGACGTCACCTCATTTTATGACTAGAGACAAAATATACTGTTAATCTTGTTCACTTAATAGGGTTCAAATCGTCTCCACGACTTATTAGGAATTAACAAGTATATATATATATATATATAGGAATTGTATCAGGTTAGAAGTAAAGTTATGTCAGAAGGTCAGAAGTAATCTCAGCCACACATCTCGATAATCCACTCCCTTCCCCATCCCTTATCGTCAGCCATCGCCGCCCAAAAGCCGTCCTCCACCCCTCGCCCTGCGCCACCGACCACACGCACCACCACCATCGCCGCAAATAGGAGGGTTTTGAGGAGATCGAAAAGTAAGTGAAGGGGATAATGGGGGAGATGGAAGGGGCTATGGTGGCGCGGAGGGGCGGCGGGGTAGTTGCGGGAGAGAACCAATCATGGTGGCTGGGTCTGGGCCGGTGATTGTGGTGGTTGGGGCCGGCATTCAACGGAGCAGAGGTGGCCGGGAGAGGTGGGAGGGGGGGTTGGGGAGGAGAGAGAAAAAGGAAGGGGAGTGGGTTTTTATTTTATTTTTTGTTTTTGTTTATTTGGTTTAATCTTGACCATTCATCTAGGTTAAATGTGTGGCTCAGATTACTTCTGACCTTCATACATAAATTTACTTCTGACCGGATGCAGCCCCTATATATATATAGGGGCACGTTCCGGTAGGAAGGTAAGAAGTACTTATATAGTATTATCAATATCTGAGATTGAAACTTACAAAACCAATAATACATCTAAACAAAAGGCATTATTATTATAAATTGTGCTTTTAATTCAACAAAACTCACTTACATTATTATAAGAGGCAATTTTAATTACAAAATATTTATTGTTATAAAATGCACTTCTACTTTAACAAAATGCACTTATTATTAGAAAATGCATTTCTAATTAAACAAAATGCACTTTTCTTATCAAATGCCCTTCAAATTTAATAATACACACTTTTCTTATAAAATGCACTTTTAATTTAACAAAATGCACTTATTTTTATAAAATTTACTTCAAATTTAACAAAATGCATTTTGTCGTTTTAGTTTTCTAAAATGCACTTCTAATCAAACAAAGTGCACTTGGTCTTATAAAATGCACTTTTAATTTAAGAAAATGCATTTATTTTTATAAAATGCACTTCTCATTTAACAAAATGCACTTTGCCGTTGTAGTTTTATAAAATGCACTTCTAATTTAACAAGATGCACTTATTCTTATAAAATGCACTTATAATTTAACAAAATGCACTTCAATTTAACAAGATGCACTTATTCTTATAAAATGCACTTCTAATTAAACAAAATGCACTTTTTCGTTTTGATTTCATAAAATACACTTCTAATTAAACAAAATGCATTTTGTCGTTTTATTATTTTTATAAAAATGCACTACGTAACAAAATGCACTTTCGTTTTACAAAAATGCAATTATACTTATAAGATGCATTTTAAATTAACAAAATGCATTTAAGATGATATTTAAATTTTGATAATAAAATGCATTTAATCTTAACCATCAGATTACTCAAATCTATGGCCCAAATTAAATCTACAAAAAAAAAGGAAAAAAATTATTGAAACCACTCATTTTCTCTCCTCCCCCCTCCCCCCTCCCCAAACCCCGACCACCAACACCCACCCAGCCGCCACCACAGGCAGCGCCGACGACACCATTCGACTCCACCGACGCCAGCGAATCTCAGGCGACCACCCACGACCTTCGTCCAGCGACACCAAGCCGTACAAAACGACTTTTCTCAGCCATTTTCCCCTCTTTCCTCTTCTCTCACTCGTTCAACCCTCCCAAACCGACACCCTAGCACAGCCTACACACCACAACCTTTCAATCGCAGCAACCACATCAGCCACCGTCGATGAAGACATCTCACCTATGTCGCCCCTCTCATTTCCCCTCACTCAATCAATCCATTCATTTCCACCACACTCGCCGGCGCGAGACGGGAATAGGTGCGGAAGTTAAAGAGGATACCGACGAGGGCCTAGATGACGGCGCGGAGGGGCATGGCGGTGGCCGGATCTCACGGAAGCGTGGGCGAAAAAAAGGAGAGAGAAGGCGGATTTTGCGGTGATGTGGTGATCGACGAAGGGCGATGATGGCCGTCGAAGACTCGCGGTGGTCGGTGGAGTCGGCTGGTGGCGGCAGACCCGGCTCTGGTGGTGGTGTGTGTACACCGGTGGTGGCGTGGTGGGGGGGTCGTGGGAGTGGAGAGAGAAGAGGAAAGGAGAGGACAGAGAAGAGGGGAGGGGATGAGAGAGAAAATATGAATGATATTGGGTTTGGGTTGATTTTAATTTTGTTTTAATATTTGATAGGAACCATTAAATTTAAGTTGGATGGATGGATGAGATAACTTCCTACTTCTCACCATAAGAACACTTCTTATGGAAACAACATCCTATACACACACACACACACACACACACACACATATAGGAATTAAATCAGGTCAGAAGTAAAGTTAGGTCAGAAGGTCAGAAGTAATCTGGAGCGTCCATCTTGATGATCTAACGGCTGAGGAGGCGCGCGAAATCCCCCTCCCCCAGCTAACTCCACTTCCTGTATATGCTAACTCTAGAGTCATAAGGGTATTTTTGTCAATCAAATTAAATTAGGGAGGGGAATACCCAAATTTCATTTTCATTCCCTTCATTTTGTTTCTCTCTCCTCTCTCCTCTCCTTCGTTTTCTCCGCTTTGTTTTCTCCGTTTTCTCTCTCCTCTCCTGCCAGTCGACGACGCCGGTAACTCCGTTTTTCTCGACGACGACGCAAATCTTCCAATCGACGACGAAAATCTTCAATCGACGACGCAATTTCGAAACCCTAGCTTTCGTTTTTTGTGACATTTGTTGATTAAATTTCGTTTATTTTTTGTTTCTATTCATATTTAATTGATTTCGTGCTTAGATCTAGGGTTTCGCCCGTGTTTTCGTCGATTAAATCCATATTTTTTGTTGATTTCGTGCGTAGATATAGGGTTTCGTCCGTTTTTTCGTCGATTAAATCCATATTTTTGTTGATTTTTGTCGCGTAGATCTGATAACTTATCGTCATGTTTAATCGAGTTTTTATCAATTAAATTAAATCGAGTTTTTTGGATTTAATTCAATGTTTGTTTGCAGTTATGCCGAAACGTACAGAAAAGCAGTCCGTAGACGATGATTGTTGTTCTAAAAAGCATTGCGTAGATGCGGATGTTGACGAGGATGACGAGGATATGACTGGTATTCCTCTTTTCTGATCTGTTGCTGTTTAAACTTAAAATGATTTATGTTTTTTTAAGGGATTTTGACTCGTTTTTGTTCATTTTCAGTGCCGGTAGAGACGCAGAATGCTGTTTCTTTGTCCGTGAATGACTCTCCTGATGTAAGGGAGACGACCGTGAATGTAGATGTAAATGGTGCAAATCTTAAAGTTCAACTTAACGTACCAAGGAAACGTGCTCCTAATAAACTATTAAAGAAGGACAAGAAAGAGTAAGACTCTAACTTCTGTAACTTCTGTAACTGTTGAAACTTCTTTGCGTTAGTACAATAACTTTTGATAACTCTAGTGACTTGTGATAACTAGTGTATTTTTGAAATCCTCTGCGTAACTTTGATTACTTTGATAAGTTTGATAACTCTAGATAACTTTAGATAACTAGTTACTTTTTTGAATTCTCCGTGATTAACTCAAATAACTTTAGATAACTTTAGTTAACTCTAGATAACTTTAGATAACTTTAGATAATTCTAATAACTTTTATGAATTCTCTGTGCGTAACTCAAATAACTTTAGATAACTTTAGATAACTCTAGCTAATGAGAAAGTGAAGTCTGTGTTGGGAACTAAGCGGCTTCTTTTGATGGAGGCGTTATATTAATCTAGAAAGCTATGGTATTAAAGTTAGAGTTAGGCATCATACTTCAAGTGTGAGATTATAAAGTTAGACTTTCAGTTATTGTCATTTATGTGGTATAGTGCTATAGAAACGGACATTGCAGCTAATAAAGTTAGGCATTTTAGGTTTTTTTTTTAGAAATTGTTTTATCTAGCTTTGTTTGGTTTGAAATTAATATGTCTGGTTCTCTGTTTCTAGGCAGAATTTGCTTCTTTTGCTGTAGATTTCTCTTGCACAGAGTTGGTCGTATAGTCCGAGTAGCCAGAATTGTGACTTGTTTGGTGTAGTTTGTGAAGAAGAATAGTTTGAAAGCCTGTGGTGAGTTTGTACATGTTAGAATCATATTTACCTTTTTGAAATCGCATCTGTTTTAATCAGCAATAACTGATGTGTTTCAGCCTACTATTGGATTTGGTTATGCATCCTACAATCCTTCTATCCTTTAGTTCATGAGGATGGGATCATGTATCTCTTTAATTTAACGGCTGATTTACATTTGACTTTGATCAGTGTGGAAATTTAAGAGAGTGGATCAGTGTGGTTCTTAGTGTCGTACATGGCAGACAATAGAGCTAGGTACTTTGGTCATTGGAGTTTGCAGTTTGCACATTAGTTGTTTCGCCCGTTTTAAGTTCATCTGTTTGTTTTTTCTAGTCCACAGTATTTCTAGCCTATTAGCTCAGTTGAAAGAGCATTGTGCCTCGCACAAAGACGTGGGTTTGAATCCCACATAGGCTTTGTTGTTGATAAATGCAAGAGATTTTTTTTTTTTTTCGCGAGATTCATATATTTTTTTTTTTGGGTACAACGAGATTCATATTTGTACATGTTCAAGATGCCTATCAGTCAGTGCTTCAAGCATGAACACAAAAAAAACATTTGGTTAAATAGGTACCTAGGAGATAGTCGGTGATATTTTAACTTGTTTCATAGTCTAGCTAGCTAGGATTCGAACCTACATCATCCGTGCGTTGCACAGTGCTTTGCCAGTTTAGCTAGTAGATTAAAACCGTCGTCTACCACTAATGACAGGCTCAATGTGTCTGTGTCTTCGCTATTACTGGCCACCTTGTCCCTTACTATTACTGATACTACCACTACTGTGAGCTCTAATTGCATCATTCAAAGGCTGAGAAGATGTAATTGTTGTTTCAGCTGGAACACAAAGCTCAGCAAGGAGCCTAATACAGGATTGCAACTGAAAAATTTGAAATTCAATGCCCACTTTTTACTATGTTATCAGTCTACGTAGGATTTGAACCTACACCATCCGCGCCATCACGGTGCTCTACCAATTGAGCTAGTAGACTAAATGCGGAATTATACGTTTGATGCTCAATTAGAAAACTCAACTCATAAGTGTCATAAGAAAATACTAAACTCGAAACAAGAAAACACCGACAGAAACACTCAAATTATCTACCAGGTGTAGGCATATTGAATACCTCTGATAACTTCTGTAACTCTAATAACTCTTAACATAACTCTACTAGATATACCCGTAACACTAATAACTCTTGTAACTCTAGTAACTCTAATCATAACTCTAATAACTCTTAACATAACTCTACTAGATATACCCGTAACTCTAATAACTCATGCAACTCTAATAACTCTTGTAATTCTAATCATAACTCTACGAGATATACCTGTAACTCTAATAACTCTAGTAACCCTAGTAACTCGTGTAACTCTAGTATCTCTTATCATAAATCTACTTTATATACCCGTAACTCTAATAACTCTTCACATAACTCCACAAAATATAACCGTAACTTTAATAACTCATGTAACTCTAATAACTCTTAACATAACTGTACTATAGTAACACCAATGCTTAACTCCAATAACTTCTTGTCTGGTAACTGTGTTAACTCCAATAACTCCAGTAACACGAACGCATAAGTACAACAACTATTGGACTAAACCCAAGTAAATCAAACACATAACTCTATCAACACAATAACAATAATGTGGCATAACGAAAATTCATCAAAAAAACGCACAAAAACTAATGACATTGATTGTTATAGAATCCATCACCTGATTCTATTGATACAAAAAATAAAGTCAAAATCAATGATTGTTAAACAAAAAATACCTGATGCCATTTGATTGAAGCTTCTTCAAGCTTCTTTTTGCGTTTGATTCGTTGTAAATTTGAAACCGTAGAATTGAATCTAAATTCTCACGATTTTTTGGTGCGATGCAAATTTGGGGAAATCGAATATGAAACCCTAGATTGGAACTCACGATTTTTGTGCGATGGAAATTTGGTGAAAATCGATTTTGCGGAAATTGATTTGATGATTTTTCGATCGATTCGAATTTGAACAATTTGGGGGAAATCGAACCCTAGATTCAAATTGAAACGATTTGGGGGAAATCAATGAATTCAATGAATTTCAGAGAAAATATGATCCAATGGATGAAATTCGTGTAATTTTATTTGGAATTTGCAGGTTAGATTTGTTCGAAATTGACAAAATTTGTGTGATTTGATTTGGGTAGAATGTTTGAGAACTGATTTTTTTTTTATTTGAAATGAGAGAGGGGGGGGGGGGGGGGAGAGTAGAGCAGTTAGAGAGAGAAAGCTCAAATTTGGAATGAAGCTTGAAATTCTGGTCCAACTCGACCCCCTCCCCTGCGCTGGATATTGTCCAAATGGCCCCCAGCTTTACAAACTCGCGCGCGTTCTCAGCAGTCCAGATGAAGCGATCTAACGGCCTATATTACTTCTGACCTTCTGACATATATTTACTTCTGACCGGATGCGGCCCCTATATATATATATATATATAGGGGCACGATCCAGTAGGAAGTTATATATGGTGAGAAGTAAGAAGTACTTATATTGTATTATCAATATCTGAGATTGACAATTACAAAATCAATAACACATTTAAACAAAAGGCATTTATTCTTAAAAAATGTGATTTTAATTCAACAAAAAAACACTTTTATTCTTATAAAATTTTATTATTACAAAATGCACTTCTAATTTAACAAAATGCACTTTGTCGTTTTAGGTTTGTGAAATAAACTTCTAGTTTAACAAAATGCACTTTGTCGTTTTAATTTTGTAAAATGCACTTCTAATTTAACAAATTGCACTTTGTCGTTTTAGTTTTGTAAAATGCACTTCCAATTTAACAAAATGCACTTTGTCGTTTTAATTTTGTCAAATGCACTTCTAATTTAACAAAATGCACTTATTCTTACAAAATGCACTTTTAATTTAACAAAATGCACTAATTCTTACAAAATGCACTTCTAATTTAACAAAATCTACTTTATCGTTTTAGTTTTTATAAAATGCACTTATTTTTATAAAATGCACTTCTAATTTAACAAAATGCACTTTGTCGTTTTACTTTTATAAAATACACTTTTAATTTAACAAAATGCACTTTGTCGTTTTAGTTTTGTAAAATGCACTTCCAATTTAACAAAATGCACTTTGTCGTTTTAATTTTGTCAATGCACTTCTAATTTAACAAAATGCACTTATTCTTACCAAATGCACTTTTAATTTAACAAAATGTACTTTATCGTTTTAGTTTTATAAAATGCACTTCTAATTTAACCAAATGCACTTTGTCGTTTTACTTTTATAAAATGCACTTTTAATTTAACAAAATGCATTTATTTTTATAAAATACACTTCCCATTTTACAAAATGCAATTTGTCGTTTTAGTTTTATAAAATGCACTTCTAATCAAACAAAACACACTTGGTCTTATAAAATGCACTTTCAATCCAACAAAATGCACTTCCAATTTATAAAAAAAATGCACTTCAAATTTTAACAAAATGCACTTAGTCGTTTTATTATTAACAAAATGCACTTAGATTTTTACAAAATGCATTATTTCTTTTTGGTTTTATGAAATTTACTTCTATTGATTTTGATAATAAAATGCACAAATCTGAACCATCAGATCACACTAATCTAAAGGCCAAAATTAAAACTCAAAAAAAAGGAAAAAATAAATAAAAATCAGTTATTTTCTCTCTCCTCCTCCCCTCCCCCTTCCCCAAACCCAATCCTGGCCACCACAGCACCACCACATAGCATACACCAGCCGCCACCACATATGTCACCTACCACCACCGGACTGACCACATTCACCTACGTCGTCCGGCGATCCCACGCCCCCAACGCGAGCGACACCATTTCCGCTTCTCACTTTCACACCATTCTCATTTCCCCTCACCCCAATCAATTCGTTCGATTTGCTACAACTCAACCACGGACATCGACGAAGAGTCGCCGGAGATCATCGTTCGACGAAGACTCGCCGGAGATCATCGTTCGACGAAGACTCGCCTAGATCTGGAAAAAAAGAGCGAAACGAGGGGAGTTGGTTGGTGGCCTAGATCGACGAACACTCGCCTACGATGATCGACGAACAGTCGACGTCGACGGTGCACTCGACTGCCGTCGTCGGAGCTAAGAACCACCGCGCATCACTTTGTGATGCTCGACGGAGGAACGTGGGAGGAGAACGCGACCAGATCTGGAAGAAATACGCGGAAGAGAGGGAGAAAGAAGGTGTCGTTTGCGGCGGAGGAAAGGCGAGCGAAGGAAGATGGTGGCCGACGAAGACTCGCCGTCTCGAGTGGAGTCGGCCGCTGCTATCGGCGCCGACGATGTTGGTGGTCGAAGTTTTGACAGTGGTGGTTGCGTGGTGGCAGGGGGTAAGCCGTGGAGAGAGAAGGAATGGGGAAGGAGAGGAGAGAGAAAATGTGATTGAAATTGGTTTGGGTTTTTTTTGGAAGACTGATATTGGTTTAAGATAGATTTTTTCTTTTGTTTTAATAATTGATATGGACCATTAGATTTAGGTAGGATGGATGGGTGAGATTACTTCCTACTTCTCACCATAAGAACACTTCTTATGGGAACAACTATATTATATATATACAGGCGAGATCAGGTGCGAACTCCTGCTCGCGTGAGAACTGCGCACCGCCATAGAGTGACACACAGTGTCACATAGAGTGACACTCGCATATAATGACACAAAATATCCATAGAATGACACTTACATATAATGACACAGAAAGTCTATAGAGTGACATGAAAATTTAGAGCTCATGTAGGAATTGAACCTACGACATTCGTGTATGTACAAAAATGCTTTACCAAATGAGCTATCAAAACCACAATTCATACAATGACACCGAACAATAACACCGCGTGTCCATAGTGTCACTCTATGGACAAACATGTGACATTCTATTGACAAACCTGTGTCATTCTATGGACAAACCACCAATAACACCGAAGTGCCCATAGTGTCATTCTATTAACAAACCCGTGTCATTCTATGGCACCCGCACCGGCAAGCACAACCACACAAGAGTTTTCATCCAATGACACCGACTACCCATACAATGACACACGAGTGTCCATACAGTGACACCATCATACAATGACACGAGAGTGTCCATACAGTGACACCATCATACAATGACACGAGAGTGTCCATACAATGACACGAGAGTGTGCATACAATTACACTAACTATACGTACAACGACACTACGACACGTAGTGTCAATACAATGACACCAATTATCCATACAATGACAGCGATTATCCATACAATAACAAACACCATCGGAACCGCCACAACCACCGCAACCGAACCCAACCACCACCACCACCGCACCCAACCACCACCACCGCAACCTCAATCAAATCACAAGATCTACAAATAAAAATCCTCAAAAATACAATTAGATCCAAAAAAAAAAAATCAAAATGAGCGAAACGAAACGAATCAAATTTCTCAATCGAAAATTCGTCGAAGTTATCCACGTAAATCGTAAAATCTTTAAACAAATCATCAAATCTACAAATAAATTGCCAAAAACAAATTAGAAGACCTAGATTTTGATCTAAACAGAAGAAAAATATGGTCTAATCAAATCGATTTGGTATAATCACATCGATTTTATGAACATCGAGAACATAAAATCCGAATGAAAAAAAATCGTAATAATTTGAATTCAAATCTGAATCGAATGACATAATAACAAACGAATCCATCATTCATCAAATTAAAGTCATTGAAATTTCCAGAACATGAAAAATGGAGGAATAACAGAATTGGTGAAACCCTAGGAGAGAGAAAATGAGAAAAAAACAGATCGAAATTCAAAAATCGATGAATTGAAATCGAGACACTTGGACCTCTCATATCAAATCACAATCAATTAAAACAATGAAGAAGGAATAAAACAGATCGAAATCACGAATAATCTGAGAAAATTGCACCAATAGATGAATTAATTGAAGAGGAAGGATGAATAACTAACCCGAGACCTCGCCGATGTCGATCACGTTGTCGGAGACTCGCCGAAAAAGCTTCTTCGAAACGACGGAAGCTTGCCGGAAAACCTAGTGTGTAGCGGCAACGAGAGAGAATAACGGAGGCGCCGATGGCAGGTGCGACGGCGAGAGAGTGAGAAGCCGCGAGATTGAAAGAGAGATGGAGGCGACGGTGGCGGCGAATGACTAGGGAGCAACTGAGGAGAGAGAAAATGAAGAGATAAAGTGGTGAGCTCGGAAATTTGGGAATTAGAAATGAGAAGAGAGAGAAACTGAGAGTGGGAGGAAGGGTTTTGTTTATTATCGCGAATTACTCAATTGCCCTTTATGATGTGTATGATCAGCTAACGGTCAAGATTGGGTGCGCAGTATTCACTTAAGGAGGGGTACTCTTATGATCCTCACTCTATATATATATAGGGGCATGATCCGGTAGGAAGTTATATATTGGTAAGAAGGTAAGAAGTACTTATATAGAATTATCAATATCTGAGATTGAAACTTACAAAACCAATAACATATCTAAACAAAAGACATTATTATTATAAATTGTGGTTTTAATTCAACAAAACTCACTTACATTATTATAAGAGGCAATTTTAATTACAAAATATTTATTGTTATAAAATGCACTTCTAGTTTAACAAAATGCACTTATTATTAGAAAATGCATCTCTAATTTAACAAAATACATTCTTCTTATCAAATGCCCTTCAAATTTAATAATATACACTTTTCTTATAAAATGCACTTTTAATTTAACAAAATGCACTTATTTTAATAAAATGCACTTCTAATTTAACAAAATGCACTTTGTCGTTTTAGTTTTATAAAATGCACTTCTAATCAAACAAAATACACTTCGCCTTATAAAACGCACTTTCAATTCAACAAAGTGCACTTATTCTTACTAAACGCACTTTCAATTTAACAAAATGCACTTGGTCTTATAAAATGCAGTTCTAACTTAACAAAATGCACTTTTAACTTAAATGCATTTCCGATTTAACAAAATGCACTTAGTCTTATTAAATCCAATCTAACAAAATGCATTTGGTCGATTTTCAATAATAATAAAATGCATTTTGAATAAAATGCACTTGTATTCAAATAAAATGCATTTCACAATAAAATGCACTAATCTTCTCTCTCCTCCTCCCCTCTCCCTCCCCTTCCCCATACCCGACCCTCCACCTGACGGCCACCCACGCTGCCACCCACAACCGCACCAACCACCACCTTATCCCGATCCACCCCCACCACCGTGTTCACCGTCCTCCGGCGAGCAGAAGCCCCATCCTCTGCGACACATCCACCGCCTCTTCATCCCCCAATTTCCCTCACTCATACGTTTTCTCTCTCCTCAAATTACTCCATTTCCGGCGCCCTACCACCACCTGCACCTCCTCCTAAACCGCCTCGGTAGCCACAGCCAACCACATCTGCCACAGCCGTCCAATCTCCGACGCCACCATCACTCATTTCGACTTCCTCACATTTCACTCGTTTTTTAGCCCTCAACGACGGTGAAAACACGAGGATATGATGAGAATAGGGGCGCAAATCAGAGGAGATGTCGGCGATGGTGTCGATCGACGGAGGAGATGAGCGGCGGCGACGAATCTCAAGATATGCGTGCGAAAATTGGGAAGGAGAAGGGGGTTTTCGCGGTCGAATGATGCGCGAAAGAGTTCGTTAATGATCGACAAAGACTCGCAATGGTCTGGGAAGACCAACGATGGCATCGAAATCGCCGGTGGTTGTTGCCGGTGTAGGCCATGGCGGTTCTCCGACAGCTGGGGGACGGGGAGAGGAGAGAGAGGAGGGAAGAGGAGGAAAGAGAAAATGAGTGATTTTGGGTTTTTTTTTAAAACTGATTGTGGGTTTGTTTGGGTAGGTTGATTTTTATTTTTGTTTTTTCTTTTGTTTTAATATTAAATATGAACCATTAGATTTAGGTTGTATGGATGGATGGATGAGATAACTTCCTACTTCTCACAATAAGAACACTTCTTATGGGAACAACATCTTATATATATATATATATATATATATATATAGAAATTGAATCAGGTCTGAAGTAGTCTTAAAGTCATAAGTCAGAAGTAATCTGAGCCACACATCTTGATACTCCACTAACTCTCATAACTTCAATTTTTCTATAACTCCAGTAACTATATCATATAACTACGATAACTTTACAACTCTAACTTAACAATATTAACTAAAATACGTAACTACAACTTAACTCCGATAACGACAACTTTAATAACTTCAATAACTAAAACACGTGTTTTAATATAACTCCAATAACTACAACACGTAACTATAATAACTCCAATAACTATAAAACACGTAACCCCGGTAACTTTAATAACTTCAATAACTAAAACAGATGTCTTAATATAATTCCATTAACTACAACACGTAACTATAATAACTCCAATAAATATAAAACACGTAAACCCGACTTAACTCCGATAACTTTGATAACTTAAATAACTCCAATAACTACACACACTAAAATACGTAACTTTAATAATAATAAAATTTAAAAAAAAAAATCAGAAAAATGAACCCCATTTTATTCTCTCTCTTCCTCCACCCTCCCGCAACCACCACCACGCACCTCCGTCATAACCAAGGTCATCTATCTTTGGTTAGAAATCATCACTCTGAACTAATAGTGTCCAAAACTAATTAAAAGTTCTTTGGAAGAAAATCAGTCACTCTCCTTGACCCCTTATATATCAAACCTCAACATACATCCTACATTCGAGTCTTCTTATAACTAACTATTCACTTTTACATACCCTACAATCACGGAATTTTTTTATTAGGGTTTGATTGATGTTCTTGAAGTTAAGGCTTGAAGTTGAAATTGGGGGTTTTGAGTTAAACGAGTTTGAGAACTTGATTAGTGTTGTTGTTGATATTATATGGTTTTAGTTATTATAATTATTGGACTAGAGCATTGACATATATCAGTTGTGGCTACGGTTGAATTACAAAGGTGATAAAATCAATTAATTTTGAGGTAGTTTGTGATGAATAAGATTGGTTTGCTATTAGATGTTGAATATGGGTTTGTATGGGAAAATTAATGTTAGTGGGAAGATTTAAAAGGGGATTTATATTGTTGTCTATATTTTTAAGGGTTTTTTGCGAAACCCTACCTTTAAAAGTCCCGATTTTGCGAAACGCTACCTTTTATAATAGTTTTGTGAAAGACTACCTTAAAAACAAAATTGTTTGCGAAAAACTACCTAATTGCGATTTCCGTTGATATTAACCACCTTGACGGTTTCTTTTTGCTTAAGAAATATCTATTTCGTCTTGTAGTGTCTTTTGTACTTATCTTTAATAAAAGGGGCATGAAACCCCTCCTTAGGATTATCACCTTTCATATTATTTTTCATCTAGTTTTCATTTTAGAGAGAGAAACTCAAGGAGAATTAGTATTTTTATTATGATTTCAATCTCAAATATTATTGTAATAATTAGTATGGAAGGCTAATCCCCTTCTAGATCCTTGGTGTAATCAAACTCTCTCATCCTATGTATTAGTAAGATTTTCTTCTCTCTAATTTGCCTTTAAATTCATGGTAATTAATTCCTTGTTCTTTAATGCATGATTTATCCTTGTTTTCTCAAATTGGTTGATTGGATTGAAATGGGTATTTCATATGCTTGGTTGATAATTGGTGGTCATTGATTATTAGTCTAAAAGGAAGCAACTTTCACATGTTTAGTGTATGGTTATGACTAACTTGTGATTGGGGAATTAATTAGGCAACTAATAGATTAGATTTGATTAGTGTCGCGGTTGCGGCTAATTAGATACTAATTTGGGTTGTTCTCTATCTTTTATTAGTCCTTGCTCTTCATGCCTTTGGTTGTGATTTGTTTGAGTGGTCACTAGACAAATTAGGACTTAAAGGAGAGGAATTTGGTAGCGGTTGCTCAAATTCCCCATAAAAGAGGATTAATTGGTTAAAATCGGGATTGTTAATGAATTGGTAATATTAGAGAGAGGTAAGACTTACTATACTAGGGTGTTAGAAAAGATTACTCGTGCAAAAATTGCACGTGGTGTTATAACACACTTGTATAGTTGATGGTGTTAATTGTGAACTATAGATATACAACTACTTACTAATACTATAAGTATCAGATGTTGTTACGTAAAACTTACCACAATAGTGAGTAGTGACAGTTAGGGTTTAGAATAGGTTTAAGTGTTTGACACACCCTAGTATACGGATATGTAGTGGACAAATCAATCGTTTTGGTCGGGCGATAATATAACCAACAAATTAAAGAGGTGTCACAGCTGGAGAATCAATTAGATAATTGCACCTGATGTTGGAATTTTTTTAGAGAAACACGTGGTAACATCATCAAATATCGTAAACATATTGAATTAAATAAAAAAGTTGGCATAAAAACAACCGCTGTCATAAATTTTGTTTGGCAATGGGTTCATATCTTAGTGTAGGCCCAATTTACCACTAATTTAGCATTTAGCTCAACTCTTTGTTAATGGAATAAATGTGTTATTGGAGTGTTGTGTTTGATTTCACATAGCCCACTAGAGGAAATGATCGAGAAGTTCATATTAGCCTTGACCCCTTCCTTTAAATCTTGTGATTTGGATAGTAACGTAAATGCATAGGATATTGGATGCCACTTTGGTAACTGGCTAGATTGGTGGGCTATGTGGCATGCAAGGGTCGAAACCGGAGATTGGGCTCGTTACCAAACACAACCGAGGCCTGTGAAACGCATCGCAAGTAAGTTTAGAGGGCCCTTAGTATAACGTTTAAACTTTGTCATAAAAATGGTTTCCTCCGAAAGTCCTTTGTTTTATTTGCTATATTAAGCATGCATGATTGATGTAGAAAATATGTTCTAGGCGTAGTTTTTATGTGTTTCATCAATATGGTTTGTTTTAAAAGGGATTTACTATTTTCAAATGGTAAACATGATTCATAATCATATTTCATGGTTTGGCCAAAACTTTTATTTGGCTTTGTTGATTTTATTGTGTATGTACGTTGATTGTGTTACTTAGGTTTCAATTTTCTCGCATGATTATTATTTCGTATGTGATGTGCTTTGTGACAGTGTAGTTAGTTAATTACTTTTTAATTATCACGGATCAAATAGTAGAGTTTGTCGACCACGACACTCGGTTTGGGTGTCTAACACCTTCCCAACCGTAACCTTGCACGAACCCATTCTAGGTTCGTGGGGTCCTAAAAAAGGAAATCTCGCCGGCGACTCCTGTTTAATAACAATTCATTTATGGAGGGCGAATTGGCCCAACGGCCTGTACGGTACCTCACACTCTAGGATTATTAGAGTGTGTATGTATGGGAGAGGAAAACTAGGTTAACTAGCGATAAAACTAGGCTTAATGGGCCTTCTAAATATGTCAAAATTGACCTAAGTCGATTTGACCACACAAAACCAAACAAGTGGCGTTTTAAGGCCTTAACTGGCCTAAGCGCTGCAAAGTAGCGCTAGGGTGTAGTCGGCGCAGGCATGCGCAGCTTCAGGAACTCGAGCATGGTGTTGCAACTGGTGCATGAGATCTTCAAAGTGGTTCCTAGGAACTCTCATTGCAGCGAGACGCCAATTTGGGCGTGCCTGGCCTTAGTGCTGGTTCCGTGCTCCGTTTCTACAATTTCAACTCCGGTATTGCTCATTCACTTGCATATAGGCTTCTACAGCCTTCTGTAGTCTTCCAAGGTAATGGAGTCCGCCATCTAAGATCCGACGAGATCAAAATCAAAGGCGTAGACTCCGAAGTTGAAAAATACTTGTATATTATCGTATTTTCCGCACAAAGTAACATTTAAGCAAACACAAGCATAAAGCTGTAGAAAAGACATGAAAATAAGGCCAAAAATTAAGATAATATATAATTAAACTATACCAAAATTCTAACACCCCCAAATTTCCTGTCACTTTTTAAAACACTTTTGAGAAAATTCAAGGCAGTACTCAGGAAATTTGAAGGTGCCACTCCGCATTTAAGTCGAAACTCAAATGCAACGAGAATCTGGATATCAGTCCAAACAATCTAAATGGTTTAAAGTGGCCAATTACATCCAAACTTAAAATTACAATAATCCAAACTCCAAATGAAATGAGAAATAATTAAATCTAACGAATTGTCTAGCAATTAAATTGTCTAGCTTTATTCATTAATCAGATATTAGAATACGAAGGTGGATCGCGCCCCAATAGTCAAGCATCACATCCCACCTGTGGTAGATTTAAAACACAAAAACCACAGTTGAAAAAGTCAGAAAATTGAGTAAGCTAACACCTCAACTTGGAAAAACCAAAACACTTACCTGGTTTTCGAAAACATTTAATTTTTCATTTGAAAACAACACTTAGCACATAATCAACTTCACAGTCTAAATCTCAGCATTCATCACTATAATATATATATATATATAGCACAAACCATTTCCAACAATCTTGCTGACCTAACTTTAATGAGTGGGAAACCATAATAATCCGTGAGGCGGTGTAACCAGCCTGCCATACAATCATAACTATTAAGGCGGTAAAACCAGCCTGCCATACATTCATAACTTTAAGGCGGTAGAACCAGCCTGCCAAGGTGGAGTAAGTCCGACCTACAACATACCAACCAAGACAATCTAGACCTTAAGTGTGCACACCCCCTATTGAGTGTTTCTAACCCAATAGAGTAGTCCTAGACGCCTACTAGCCCTCTTGAAAACCTATGCGGTGGGGCGAACATATGCTTAGAGTATAACAAAATTTGATAAACAAAGCTATTAGAGCTTACCAACAGTTCCAATCTTGTCTTTGTAAATACATTCAAACAAAACCAACCACAAACATTCTGCATAACCATAAGAATACATATAACAATCTTAACATGCCAACCAAGTAATATTCAAATTTGAGATAATAAGTTCTCCACCTAACAAGATATTATGTTTTCATCCAACATGCAATCCACACTTAGCACATACTTTTAAAAGGTTTCTACAATTTAGAGAAGGGTTAAGCATGCTAGCTTACCTTCACAAACTCAAGCACAAACAACACTACTCAGGGAAATAATCCTCGTTCACGAACTCCTCGTCTACAATAATATAAACACGAATCTAAATAAGTCACTAATTCATCTACCAATCATACTAACTTCTTAACTAGATATGCAATCATATATGCCATGTATGAATGCCATATATATATATATATATATGTATATACATATATATGTATATATGTATATACATATATATGTATATACATACATATATATATATATACATATATACATATATACATATATACATATATATATATATACAGGCGGGTTCAGATGAGTCCGCCTATTCTGGTGAGTCCGTGAGTCCTCATCTGAGCCGTCCGATGCAATCAGATAAACGGCCACGATAAATTAAAAAAACGTGACTAAAATGAAGAAGCAGGGGTCGAAACTCATCCTGCATTTCTTTCTGCTCTTTCTCTCTCTGCTGCTCTTTATCTCTCTTCTCTCTTTATTTCCAGTTTTTCCCCAAATCAAAACCTAGAAAAAACAATCGAATTTCACGAGGCAAATTAACAGCATTTTCGATCACGATAAACAGGCGCATTCGCAGCATTTTGCCAATTTTATGATCGCTCGAGAAAAGGTGGCGCGATTCAAGCTTAAATTAATCTGAATCAGGTCGGTTTCTTTTTATTTTGATTAATTCCCAAATTTGATCGTTTTTTAAGTTCTTTATTATTCCCAGTTTAGATTAGAATCTGAAATCACACAGTATTAGTTATTTAATCACACAAGTTCTTCCTTCTATTTCGATTTTTTATCATGTAGTTTGCAATCACACGGTATTGAATATTGAATCACACACTCTCCTTCCGATTTTGATTTTATTATTGAATTCGCAATCATACTATATTGAATTTTGATACCCACAGACTCGTTATTTACTGATTAGAGTCATAGAATAATAAGGTTACTTACTTTTATAGTTCATATATTCAAGCATTGAAGTACCGACATGTGTACTCAGCTCGTGTGATTGAGGCGTTTGTGACTTCAGAATGTTTAGAATCACAGTGGGTTCATTGTTGGTGTGTATCTTGTAAGTTAGTGTTTGTGATTCTATTCGTGAGTATGTGACTCTATTCGTTTGTGTGTGTGATTCTATTTGTTTGTGTGTGTGATTCTATTCGTGCGCGTGTATGTGTGATTCTATTCGTGAGTGCGTGTGTTCTATTTCTAATGTGTATGATTCTATTGGTTAGTGTGTGATTCTATTAGTTCGTAAGAGCGATTATTTTAGTGAGTGAGATTTCATTTGTGGATGATTCTATTGGTTAGTCTATGTGGAAGTTCTTTGATATCATTGTAATTTGGTAGTGTATGATTGTAATTGGTAGTGTGTGTGATTCTACTCGATAATGTGTGTGATTCTTTTTGCTAGTGTGTGTAATTGGGGTTTAAGCATCTGTCATCAACATTCCTTACAAATTCAAAGCAGCAGCAGCATGCTGCTGTGGAGCCCTTCATCGACATCAATCTGAAACTTACTCCCCGAGAAGCCTATTTCACTAAGAAAAGAAAGGTAGACATACAAGATGCCCTTGGAAAGATATGTGGAGAGTTGATATGTACATTTCCGCCTGGTATTCCCGTGATGATTCCTGGTGAAATGATAACATGGAAAGCATTAGAAATTCTTCTACAAGTTAAAGTTAGTGGTGCTAAAGTAACTGGAGCTTCTGATCCTGGCCTATCCTCGATATTAATATGTGATGGCTAAGCTGAGTTTTTATCATAAAAAAATAACATTTGATCCTCAAATAAAATATGATGTTTGAGCTAATTTGCTCCAACATTAATTAGCACTAAGAAATGGTGTTATATATCACTTGTCAAGCAAGAACACTTGCAGGAGTGAAGGTGTAAAACTTTACTAGGTACAATAAGATGCATACAAAAGACGTTCTTGTACTTCCTCCCTCAGTGCACCACCATTATCTCAAGTTCACAGTGAACTTTCTACATAATTAGACACGGGATTGGTACCATTATCCCATGTTACCCTCGAAATTTGACAGATTGCACATAGTACTCAAATTGGCAAGTTCGTGCATATGATACACATGAACTTACTACATTCTGCACATGGTACCCAAATAGTAACTTTTATTAGATTTTTCCGTCAAGTGATGATGTCTTGATTAGTTGTTAGGTAAATTAATTAATTATAGTTACTAATTAAGCTATATAATTTATTTTTCAATTTAGTAAAAAAACAAAAAAAATCAAAATTTCAAACTTTTAAAAGAAATCAAAAAAAGTATTTCATAAGCATAAAATCCAAAAAAATTGTTCTTTTTTTTCTTCATATTTCCTTAAAAAAAGTATTAATAATTTTTGCACATGGTACACTTTAAGTTACAACTTTGTGCAAACGGTACCCTTGGGATCACAACACTTTGCTCATGGTACCCCTAGAATTTTTTATTTTTTTAAAAACTTTTTTTTTTATAAATTTATTTATTCTATAAATTTAATTCACGTGGTGACCCTGGAACTTTGCCGAATTGCATGTGCTGACCCAAATTTTAACTTTGCGCACACGTTGACCCTGAACTATGCAATTTGTGCATGTGGTGACCCTGTTTTCAAATTTTTAGATTTGCCGTTATAGCACTGTTAGTATTAATGTTGAAAGCAACTATTATTTCTAATTAATTCATTTAATTAACATCTATCCATCTATCTTTCTATCTATATATTTTAATAAAGCCGTGCCAATAAGCTGATGTGGCACAACTTGTTAAATGATTGACATGTCAGCAGTCATTTAACACGCCAGTATGCTCAGTGGTAGATCAGCTGAAAATGTGTATTAGGATTTGAACCCCTGACCTCTCATTTACTTATTAATCACATTACCAATGTGCTAATCGTTACTTCATGATTATTTTTATACGCTCATACTATAAAAACGTTAGAAACAGTCCAAACGAATGTAGATGACCAAATTTTATTTTTGAAAATTTGGACGAATTATGGAACTAAATCTAATACTATATATTAAAACCTGAAACCAAGTATTTCTTAGGTTGACACTTAGCATACATTAATTGGATAGAGCATAAAAATAGTATTAAAATACAATTATGGATTAAAATATGGTAATAAATTATCATATTAGATAATGTATGTAAATAATAAATATGGTAATTTAGTTTATAACATGAGATATAAGAGATAATGTTATGGTGGTTGGCTAAATTATGGTAATAAATTAATTGGATAGAGGATACATTAGTTGGATAGATCATAAAATAGGGTCACCACTTGCATAAAGTGTATAGTTCAGGGTCATCGTGTGCGCAAAGTTAAAGCTTTGGTCACCATGTGCAATTTGGCAAAGTTAAGGGTCACCACGTGAATTTTCCGTTTTATTGATTTTTTTATTAAAATATTAATTTTATAATTTAATGAATGAATTACCTAACAACTAACCGATACATCATCACTTAGTGGAAAAGTCTAACATATATTATTACTAGGATGAAAGCCCGTGGGTTGCACGGTTTCTTAATAATGATTTTTATTAGACTTGTTAAAACTGAAATTTGTAATTTATGTTTGGATATAGATATTGTGTGGTAAAATCAGTATAACGCTATAAATTATAGCCGGGTAAGTCTGATAAATTACGTTTTCATAGTAATGATTAAGAAAATGTCTGGGAAAAAGATCCCCTTTTTTATTCTCATAATTTCTTTTCATTTGCGTCATTTTTTTCAAATTTGTATCCAATTCCCTTCAAAAGTTCTTTCCACATTCCTTGCGTCCATTAATCTCAAATATCGCAATAATTCTCATTTATTTGCTGTTTCTTATTCATAAACTGTAACAAAAATCTAGACTTGAAGCAACTTTCTTCAAAAATACAATTGCTGGTTTGTCAAAGTTTAGGAAGAACTATGAGTATGATAGTTTAAGCTCTTTTTTTTTTTAATAAATGAATGATAGTCTGAGTTAGACAGACATTATAGGTTATATTAGACAATTAAATTAAAATTATACAACCAATAGGTTGTTAGTGGTTAGCTATACTTTTGTAAGTCTCTTCGAAATGTTCTTTCGGATGATAAATATATCAACTAATTCTTTTGAAAAAACAAATAAAGAAAGAGAAGCAAAGCTTATACAATTATATTTATACCACCTATAGGCTAGATATTGGACACACATATTAAAAACTCATGCACGAAGTACGTAGGATTATAACGTATTTCGTTTAGTTCTAGTATGCTGAGTTATATGTGCACGTAGCTAGGATAAGTACTTAGTGTATGTCTTGCGTTTAGTAGTGTAATTGTGATTGAAAATACCTTCTATACTAACGCATATCGTACGCTAATCCTAACAAATGAAGAAGGCTAATTACAATCTAATACTAGATATTAACTAACAATGTAAGTTATATAGGGGTTCTAAATACTTTTTGAGATGAAAATCAAATTGGAACCATTTATTATCAAGAGACATGAAAATTGACAAATTCAAGATCATCATAAAGTTTGCAGATGAAACCCCACCAATCACATTTAGCAACCTTCACTTGGTGTTCAGATGAATATAGTTAACATTAACTCCTAAGTCCTAATTAGGATGTGTATTATTGTACTATAACAATTCTATGACATAGGAATTTGAAAACTACGTATTAGTAATATTATTAGTAGGATTTTCTAATATTTATTATTAGAAGATTATCTAATTAGAAGAGTTTCACATAAAAGTGATAACTAAATAATATTATAAAATTGTCAAAACTTTCTAATAACCTCCGGTGATTGTGAGAGCTCTAAAAAAGCCTCTTTTAATAGTATAGAAGGATTGAAAAACAATTACAAAGTAGTAAGTTCAGAGACATTATATGCACAAACTTTTCGAGTTGGGAACCATGTGGAATTGGTCAAATTTTGAAAATTACGTAAATTTTCTGTATTATTTTATACTCTGTATAGTTTTCTTATTTGTTAGTATTTAAAAAAAGAACAGTAAATAGAAGAAGATGAGTGTAGAGAGAGAAGCCCTCTATAAAAACCCTAATTCGATTAAAACATTCAGTTTCCCCCCTCTTTTCTACAATTAATTTGTGCATCTCCTCCTTCAAAGCCATAATTTCACTCTCTTCATCTCAATTAGCCCCTCCACCGCACCGATTTCACCCAATTTGAACCCGTAATTCAGTAGCGAACTACACTTACTCAAAAATTTCACCGAGTAAAGTTATTGAATTCGCAGTGTAAAAATCGAAAGAATTTACAGAGATAAAAATGGAAGGAATGTCGCTGAATACACCGAGAACGGTGGACGAAGTATTTAACGATTTCAAGGGACGTCGCGCTGGTTTGATCAAAGCTCTCACCGAAGGTTTGTTCTTATTTTCTCTCTCCTGAATTGTGCTCTGCTGCATATTTTTTTAGTTTCTAAATTTTGCCTTGTTTCAGTTTTGTTTGGTGCATAATAATATTTCGTAATTTTGTGTTCTTTTTTTTGTTTCAGACGTTGACAAATTTTATCAGCAATGCGACCCTGGTGAGTGTGTAATTTACTTTCAGCTTAGGCTGTATTTTGTTTTGTTATGCCTTTCTTTCGTTTTACGGGTCGTGCACCTTAAAATTGTGGTTTACTACGTTGCTACAGCGTTGTTTGATTAGCATGGAGGGAAAGAATTCTGTATAGTTTGGCAATTTAGTTATTTTCTGTCATCTGTACGAGTTGTATAGGGTAGTTTTGTCGAAATTTTTGTCTTGCTTTGTTAGGCTGATAAGCTGTATTATAGGTTTTCAGATATGGTAGATATTCTAATTCTGTATGGTTTACTGCAATTTGGTTGGATTTGGTGGTTTCTTACCCTGTTTGGTAATAATGGTTGTGTTTATGGTAATATTGTACGGACCATTATGGACTTATGGTAGTTTGTTGTTTTGTTCTTGCCTGGAGAAAATGTACAACTTAGGTTTTAAGAGTTCTACTCGCTGCTTGCAAATTTTTCATAACCGAATCAAGTCCTTTAGCTCTGCTTAAGTTTTCCTTATATGAATGAATTGTTTGAGCTTAGTGAGTATTTTGATGCCTTCTTAACGTCCGAGGGTCAGTACACTTGTCATTTTCATTTTACAGGATGCCTATTATTGCTGTACGGTCATCCTTGGCAGCGTGCCGGCTGTGTTTAGGATATACATAAGCTTTGTCTATTAAAGTTGTGGTTAGCTATGACAATGGTTTGTAGATATTTGTCACCTTGAAATTATGTGCCGGTTAGATTTGATTATAGCTGTATCATTGAAAGCTCAGGCAATTTTCAGATATGATCGCCGCGTGCAAGTGGACTAGAGGATTTACTGAAACTTGTTTCGTTTATCCTAGAATTACTTCAATGCTTGATAATTTTGTTTCTAGACTTACTTTATGTGGCTTCAGCTAGTTGCTAATTCATAAATAAAATGGTTGATGTTTTAAGTTTTAACTGGTTCTCAAATTATGCATATGTTTAAAACATGAAGAATTTCTGTGATAAAAACTTGTCTTGTGGTTGAAGCTAATTATAATTATTGAAAAATCTTCTGCTAGGTCTTAAACTTTGTTGATGATGTTGTATGTAGGAGGTTTAGCTTTTATGCTAATCAAATCCATATTGTCTGTCTATTTAATAGCTTAACGGTACTTGTTAAGTTACATTCGCAATTTAAAGAACCACAAAAAAGCTCAGTCAGGATAATGCATTATGTTGTATTTTCATCAAGGATTATTGGCTCAATTTTAATTTCATGTTCTTTCTTTGAGGAGGAGACTACTTTTTGGGGGAGGTGCTTTTTCTTTCGAGTAGACGAAAAAGATTTGCCTTGGCTTTTGAAGTTTAAAAGAATTGGCTTATAGAATATTTCTTGTTCTGTTTGTGAGGTGATTTTCTTTCCTTTGGAGGAGAATGAGTGTTTATAGAAGTTTATAATAACACTTATTGCTGTGGCTGAAAATTTGGATAAATTTCGCCGCATTGCTTAATGTTGACCTCAAGCGCACGTGGAAACAAAGTCTTTATATGTAAATATATTTGGGAAGACGTTTATGGCCATTATTCCAAATAACTCTTTCCTTCGGAATCTTCACAGTTTTGCTAGTTTCAGATTTTCTTTTTAATGAGTGTATTCATGATGCAATATTTTGGAGGAGGAACATTTGTTATGCTGATGCTTTTAATATAGCTTGATTGCATTACATTTACTTGACTGAAACTATAGGGTTATTGTTTCGAGTCCGGCTATTTGTCTAAGCTTATACTCCCTCCATTCAAGTCTAATCTTCCTAACCTAAAATGCACAAATTTTTAGGAATACATATAAAAATAGAAAAAGAGAGGGTATTACTGTCCATTTGGTGGGCCTAATAGATTGATGTTCATGTGCAAGTTGCATAGATGAGGGTAATATGGGAAACTTATTACCAAATAAGGAAATAAGAAGATTGGACTTGAATTCCCCAATATGGTAAATAGGAAGATTGGAGTTGAATGGAGGGAGTATATATATATATATATATAAGAGCAAGTAAAACAAAACAGTGGACCATACATCTTCTCTCACACTTTGGTGGTCCACTGCATTTGTCTTTTCTGCTCTTATATTTATATAAGCTTATACAAATAGACTTTTTCTATTGTTTCTGTTTCTTGAAGTTTTAGTTCGATCACTATGTTTTCAGGTGAACTTTATGAAGTATTATGGCTTACCTACTTTAATCTGCTTCTCTCTTTTCCACTTGTAAAGAACTCCCTTGACGAATCAGGGGGGAGGGTTCTGCAAACAACTTGATTCCTTTTATTTTTGGCTCGATATTGTATTTTGGAGGTTATATGCTTGTATTTCTTCTGGTCAGGCCACTGGATCTGGTCATCCAAGTTTTTAAGCTGAATTGGTTGGAGGAGCCCTTCGTGGTAATTTTGATTGCTAAACTTGCTTGTTCGGCAGTCATCCCTCCCCTTTTTATCTGTGGATCCATAACTTAGCCTTTTTGCTGGGATTATTTGGTCCATACATGCTTAACTTTGTTGTTCATTCTGACATAATATTGCGAGTATGCTTTTGTTAACTGAAGCTTTTTCCGTTTGATGTGCAGAGAAGGAAAATTTGTGTCTGTACGGGCTTCCAGGTGAGACCTGGGAGGTCAATTTGCCTGTGGAAGAAGTCCCCCCTGAGCTTCCTGAGCCTGCGTTAGGCATTAACTTTGCTAGGGATGGGATGCAGGAGAAGGACTGGCTGTCATTAGTTGCTGTTCATTGTGATTCGTGGCTACTTGCTGTAGCCTTTTACTTTGGCGCTCGCTTTGGTTTTAGCAAGAATGAAAGGTATTTTGTTCTTATATGTTCAGTTGTATAAATTGTATGTATGCCATTGTATGAATACCATGCTGTGAAAAGGGCTGTCCTTGTTGTGGCACATGCTTACTAATGTCGGTGAATTGTCACAAGTTTGTAGTCAGAGCTTCACTCGTCTTAAACTTTGATGTTACGATAAGGAAAACTTTGTGTTGGAAGTATATGATTTACTATGGAAAGGGTTTATGTTAAATGCTATGTAAGATGTGATTCACTTGCCTCTCCTACAAGTGTCTTTAGGAGTGGTCCCTTCTAATTAACTTTTGAAATCAGTCGTTTGATTCAATTGTACTAGGTGATATGAGTACATAACTGCATTGATTATAGTCTTCAAAGGGACTTTCTGCATCCCGCATATGTAGTCTATGTCAAGGCTTTCCATGCACAAAGATAGTTCATTATCCTTTGCTTGTGTTAACGTGTTTTAGTTACATTGTACACTGACCTACTTTTCAAGATGTGAATCTTTTCATTCACTTCTATGTAATGATTTAAATAAACAATTAGCTCAGGTTGTGTTACCCAGTAACTATTGCCGAGTCAACTATTTTGGATTCAATCAGCTCTGGAGGCTCAATTAATTAGGCGTACCTATAAATTTTGAGTGGTTCTTTTCTGCTTGTTGACTCCTTTGGTACCCTATGTTTTTCCAAACTATTATTAGCTTTACTCATGGACAATCTAAAATTCTCTGGCGTCATTGAAAAGGAATATCCTCGTCATAATTATCATCTCTTCCTTCAAGCCTAAGCTTCCCACTTTCCTTTTTGGTCCATTGACTCCCAAGCTCCCCATTGCTTTTATGGCAAAATTTATCCCCAAATTAGCCAACTAATTTGATCCCCCAATTATATTTTTGCATAGTTATCCTATCCTAACTGTGACTCCTCCTGTCCAACCACCCACACCCTTGAATCCTCTCGTCACTTCTCCCCCCCCCTCTAGCTGCTCTCACACTCCTCTCATTCCTTACCCACTGCCTCCACTTCCGAACAGCTGGCCAGAGTCAGACCACCCTTCGCTGACCAACGCAAGCCACACGTCATTTCTCTCTCATCATATCTAATTACTTTTGAAAATCTCACGTCACTAGATTTGCCCACTTTGATTCCTTTTCCTTGCGTTGATCTTGTCTCTCCCCTTCCCGGGAGAGATATTGGTGCAAATGTTTTAACTAGGTGTTAGTGGTGTTGGGTCAATGAGGTTCAGAAATTCAATGGTGGTCGTGAGTCTAACCGTGGAGGTAGTGGTGGATCTGACCGTGGCGGCGGTGGTCGGCTAAGGATGATAGCAGTGGGTCAAGAATGGGAGTAGTAATTAGTTAATACTGAGTAACTATGAGTTGATTGGTGTATCGCTCCAACTTTTTTTGTTTACCATTGTTTTTCTTAGATGCTGTGCCAAAGGGGTATATAGAGCTTGGTCTTGAAGGGAGGGAGTAGATTTGAGTTGCTAATTGACTGTTCTGTTTAGTCAGATAGCCTTTCTCGTCGAGTCTCCTTAACACACTTTTGTATTGAAACAGAGATGTGTTAGAATCTGAAATGGACGTCTGGTGGTGTATGAACATTTATGAATATACCCCTTTGGCACAGCATTTAAGAAAAACAATTGTACAGTTTTTGGGAAGTGCGAACATTGTAACTGTACAATGAAAAATATTGTTGGAAACTGCAGTATTTGTAATTTTTAGTTTTAAATTTTTATTTATAGTTGGTTACACATTCTTTGTGATTTACCTCTTTGGCACAGCATTTAAGAAAAACAATTGTACAGTTTTTGGGAAGTACGAACATTGTAACTGTACAATGAAAAATATTATTGGAAACTGCAGTACTTGTGATTTTTTATATTTTGATTTATAGTTGGTTACACCTTCTTCGTGGTTTGGGCTAAATTGAGATCTAAGTTTACATGAAAAGTAGTAATGGCTGGGCATACGAACTACTGTTTGGAGCAAGGGCTAATGGGGCTGTTGGATTTGGAGCAAGGCATTACTTAAGTGCTCTAATTGCAAAACTCATAATTTCAGCGATTTCATACCGATGCAGGAAAGGTTTTAACTGCTTGACAAAAACTTGGTTTGTGTTGATTAATATATCTTACAATTAGATCACAAGTCGGAATTATTTTTCTTTTGTAAGGGTTGGATTAGTTATAATAGTGTTAGAGTGGTACGTGCTGGATGGGCAACAGTTTTGAGACCATTTCCTTGACTGTTCTACTGTGCTGTCAGCCAGGTAAGGTCCTGATTAAAGTGTGAATGCTCTGTCTTGATGAGCTAACTCTAGTTTTACTGTTACTGTTGGATTGAGGATTTTTCATCTTTTCCTGCTTCTAGGTTTTTGCCTGTTGGATGGAGGATTTTATATATTAATATGACTCGCTTTGGTTTCTTTAATTGGTTTTTAATTTTCTTTTTTCCTCGTACCGCGAACTTTATATCTCTCTCAAACCTTTTCTTCCTAGTATTTGTTTAAATTTCACATCTTTTTCACTTGGTTTAAAACTCTTGTTTTCCTTTATTTTGACGGCGTTTTAAAACCCTTTTAAACGTGTTTCAATATTTTACCAAACTTGTTCACTATGATCCTTAACTTATATGGCACACACGAGACGGTTACTTGTGACGATTCATGTTAGCCATCCCCTAATCATTCTGGGAATAAGGCTTGGTTGTTGTGATTTCTGTTACTAGGATCAAACCAAGAGCAACAATCAGTTGACCCTTTTTCCCTAGCGCATACTAAAGCAGAGTAGACAGACTCAAGGCTTTGTGCAGAGCCTTAGAATCTGCAATTAGTTTATTTAATTAACCATTGGAGCCAAAGCACCTTAGGTTTGGCCACCTCAGCACCTTGTTTATTTGTCAGTCATCTCCTTGCTAATAGGTTGCTGGAATGTATGCATGGGGTTTTGTTTTTGTCAGAAACAACGTTAAATATGCGATGTTTTGCGGAAAATTTAAATTTGACTACATTTTTTTTTTTGAGAAAACAATACCTTTAAGAGATTTTTATTTGTAGAAGACTACGTTATAAGTGTGTCAGTCCGATTTTCGTCCAGCCTTTCACATTTTCGCTCTTGTCTTTCTGAATTTCTGATTTCCCTCCATCTCTCCTCTACTCTTGCCTCCAATCTTTAAACCTTTTTAAACCCAATTCCCCCAAATTAAGTGAAACCTTCACCTTATTAATCGTTAAATGGCAGCCGGTGCACATTGGGGTCCCTGCAGGGCCAGAGTCCGGGGAAGGGTCCCACCACAAGGGTGTGTAGGGGGCAAGCCTTCCCTTGTCATATTTTGGACAAGAGGCTGCTCCCAGGACTTGAACCCGTGATGTATCGATCACAAAGCAACACCTTAAACGGTGGGCCAAGGCCCCCCTTCGTCGATCACTATAGACCCAAAATTGGGTGTAATTATGTCAAGCACATATTCATCGTCTTCAACCGTTGTAATTGCTCTATTCTAGTTGCCTTGCAAAAGTCATGAACTTGCAACAATCTTTATGCTTGATATTGTCTTGTACAGTTGTACTACAATTTTAATTGAAAGGTGATTTTGATGAAATAAAGATCTTGAAGTTGACCGTTGAAATCTTCAGATGATCTGCGAGCCCTAGGTTTAGTTGGAGGTGATTCAAGAGTGTATGTTGTGGAACATTTGTTATCTATGTCAACCGTAAGCCTGTAAAAACCATGCTATGCACCCGACATTTTACTGTTGCTGCCATACCTTAAACTTGCTCCCCTTTATTATACTTTTGATAGAGATTTTGGGGGTTCTATGGTGGATATGGTGACTGGAGTGATCTCTTTTAGGGGTTTCTTATGCAATATGTTGTCTTTCTTTGTTGTTTGTTTTTTCTTGGTCACAAAAAGTTGTGACTTTTCTGTGTTCTAATCTGCTTTTAATTGGCTGATTTGGTTTTGCAATTCTTGGTATTGCTTATCTTGTCTGGTCACTGAATCTTCCATATGTTTTGCTGCCCATTAAAAAGTAGAGTAGAAAACATCAGATGGCAGTACAGTGCTGGCCTGTGTGTTTATTATGCACTTCCTCTGCTGCTAGGGTATCTGCAGTTCTGCACTGCCACATTCTATATCTTTTCTTTCCATATTACTGTATGTGATTACCATTTTTTTTTTGCTTCGCAGGCTAAGCTATCTTTTTCTTTATTTTTTACCTTAGTTAGAGCTAATATGCTGGAATGGTTTCAGGAAGAAGCTATTTCAGATGATAAATGATGTGCCCACTGTCTTCGAAGTTCTGACCGGAAATGTGAAGCAACCAAAGGACCATCCCAGTCTTCTTAACAGCGGCGGCAAAAATAAATCTGCTGGAAAGGTTGCAGTCTTACTTTATTTTGCGACATTTTAGCTTGCAATCCTTCAAATTTTACCTTTCTTTTTGTAATTTGTTGTACCAAGTCTTTCTTTTTGTTCCCATTTCCAGTCAAGATCGTCAGAGAACCACAGTAAAGTAGTGAGGATGCCTATACCACCTAAGGAAGAAGAGAGTGGCGAGGAAGACGAAGATGATGAACAGGCTGCAACCCTCTGTGGAGCGTGTGGGGACAACTATGCTGCTGATGAGTTCTGGATTTGCTGTGATGTCTGTGAGAAGTGGTTCCATGGTAAATGTGTAAAGGTCACACCTGCTAAAGCAGAGCATATCAAGCAATACAAATGCCCAGGGTGCAGTACCAAGAGATCTCGAGTTTGAAGGCACATGTTTGTGGTAGAAGGCGGTAAAACCTATGTTGGTTGCAGCAAGGTCAAATAGTCTTATATTTCTCGTTCCCAGTTAAAAACAGAAATGTCAGGAGCAATCCATTGAAAATTAGAAAAACATTAGAATGTTTCTGGAATGGTAATCGAGAACTTTCTTTGTTTACTTTGGTCTTCAAATTGTCAGGAACTGTTGATGTAATTGTGGATGCTGGCAAAGTTGAAATGCAGTAGAAGTGCAGTGTTACTTTTGCATTTTGTTACTTTATCATGTTTAGTCTATCATGGTCCGTCTCTAGAGCTGCATTGGCCAAAAGAACAGTGGAAGGTAGAAATTGCGGTCTCTCTACGTCTAAAGTAGACATAAATTGTCGAGATGGGAGCGGGAATTTGTTGTCCTATGATATGCTCAGGGAAGTCTATAAATAACGCCTGCATTCTGTAGTACCTATAGTTCAACTGAGTGATGGAATTTTTGATTTTCCGAGGTGAAGAAAACAAAAACAACCACGTAAAACCATCCATCAGAGCAGCTTTTTTCGGATCATACTGACATAAATCAGAAGGAAAAGACACTCTCGGAGTGAGCATCTATGAAGGGAAGTTCTGCACTGCACAAGCGACAGCATCAATAGTCTGGACGGCTACAACCTCGACGTTAGAGTAGAAAATCCATTATAGATTAATGACAGGCGCACTAGATGACTGGTACTGCTTGTGTAAAGAAAGGCAGTCTATGGACCAGGGGACACTTGAGAAAGACAGGGACACCTCAAGAAGAAGAGACAAGCTCAGCAGGAACTTTGTTGGAGGTAGAGTCAACCTCCGCAAATGCAAACAACTTGGGACAGCTCCCCAGTGGAAAACATGTGATGCAAATCTATATGGGGAAAGTCAAGTTACCTAGGGATCATTTTCCATATGCTGTTAGAACTATTATGGCAAATTGTCATTGTTTTTTGGAGGGGCAGGTGAGAAGTGGTCTTATGAGATCAATGTAATATATATAGAGATCAATGTATATGGCAGAAATCAAGTCAATACAAGCAATAACATTCAAAACCCATCAATATTGTCTATAACTCTCCTGCTATGACTTTCTCTACCTTCATTGCTCAAATTCTTCAGCTTGGCCGTGCCATGAATAGCACCTTCATCTGTTCGTCCATGATTCTTTAGATTGCGACATCTGAACATGAGCCATTTGGTTAATTGATACGCATTGGGTTGACTTAGCACGTCGAGTAGTGAATACTCCTTCACCATAGAAGATATATGAAAGCAGAGAGTATCCAAATTGGAATGTCCAGGGGGTTCCAATACCAGCAGCGCTTTTGAGCAGCAACTTGGCTAATTTCACCACAATTAGCCAGGGAACATCTGGGTTGAACATGTGGAGTTCTTCTATGAACAAATCCTCAAATGTTGTGACGAACAAATTTGAGTCGTTTATGTGCATAATGGTTAATTGCTTCTTCATCATCTTACCAATAGTCCTTGCAGGAGCATAGCCCATCCTTGAAGCAATGGAACCTGCTATTATCTCTAACAATTATCTCTCTTTTCGCCAACTTCGAGATCATCTTTATAGCAGTATGGCAGTCTGAACAAACCCTTAAGTTCTTCACCACTCTAATAACAGATCCAGGCTCAGTAACAAGGAGGGCAAAGCTGATAGCCAATTTCTCACTGTGGGCTCCTACCATTTCCTCTTTCTCTTCATCCTCAACATCTGTCAATGCGCAATCTTTGTCTGCCAAATACCCAGATTGTCTCATTTTCTTTCTTAGCTCTGATAGCAATTTGTATATATCCGCTGTTCTTTCATGTGATTTATCTCCTGCTATAAATTTATGCATTTTGCCACTATATTCAACCAAACTCCACCCTGTTGCTTTACTAACTCCCCTTTCTTGCATAGCTTTTCTAACCTTTTCAAGATCATTCCACCTACCTGACACAGCATACACATTAGATAGCAAAACGTAATTGCCGCAGTTGTTTGGTTCAAGCTCAAAAAGTTTGGTTGCAGCAAGTTCTGCAACTTCAACTTTTTTGTGAATACGGCTGGCATTTAGAAGGGAACCATAAACACCAGCATGGGGTTCCATAGGCATTTTCTGAATCAATGTCAGAGCTTCATCCAGTTGTCCTGCTCGGCCCAAAAGGTCGACCATGCAGGCGTAGTGATCAACTGATGGGTAATCAATTGATTCAAACAATTCACGACCAACTGCTAACAAACCTGCATGACTGCACGCAGTTAAGACGCCTATAAATGTCACACGATCTGGCTCGATGCCTTCTTCCTGCATCTTAGAAAAAAGTTCAATAGCTTCATTAGCCTGCCCGTGAGCTGCAAAGCCTGCAATCAAAGTGTTGTAAGAAACCACATCCCTCACATCCATTTGCTCAAAGATCCTGAATGCATCTTTCAGATTACCACATTTCGAGTACATGAATATCATGGAGTTGTATCCGGACAAGCTAAGCTGAGTCACTGCCTTGAGAAGGAAATTTACAACCTTGTTTCCTAATTCCAAAGCTCCGAGATGTCCACACGCTGACAGCACACTGACCATAGTAACCTCATCAGGTTTAGGGTGTCCAGTCTTATTCATATGTTCAAATAGTTCAATGGCCTGTGGAGATTGCCCATTTTGGGCATAACCAGCAATCATCGAGTTCCAAGAGATGATGTTTTTTCCAGGCATCATGTCAAATAGATTCCTCGCTGAAGTGAGATCTCCAACCCGAGCATATGCTGAGATCATAGCATTCCAAGCAGCCGAAATTTTCTGAACTCCTAAAGCATCAAAGACACTTTGAGCAGCCCTTAAGTTTCCACATTTTGCATACATATCTAGAAGTGCAGTCTGAATAAACGAGTTAACACAGACCTTTCTTCTGTCCAGCATCTCGACAAGGGATTGTGCGAGGCAAGAATCACCCCTTGAAGAACAAGCTGAAATGATGATGACCCATGTCCTCTCATCAGGGTGAACCCCAGCATTGAACATTACATCAAACAGTCTCAGCGCCTCTTCCTCGAACCCATTCTGTGCATAACCCGAAAGCATTGCATTCCAAGACACAACAGTTCTCTCCGGCATCCTATCAAAATACAATCTAGCACTCTCCAAATCCTTCACCCGCGAAAACCCAGTGACCATACAAGTCCAAGAAATCACATTCCTCTCAGGCATCACATCAAACAACTCGCGTGCAGAATCTCCCAACCCCCATCTCCAATACCCAGAAATCATAGAATTCCAATCTGCAACAACTCTCTCAGACATTTCATCGAACACTTCCCGTGCAACTTCAACCGGTCCATATTTCGCATAGTTATCCATGATCGCATTCCTAACTATACAATCACTGCTAAATCCCAGTTTAACAACATGGGCATGCAACGATAAACCATATCTCCCGGCGGATTTAATCAAGATTGGGTACACGAAAGCGTCGGGCGCAACCTCAGCTCGCCGCATTCGGGCGAAGAGAGAGAGGACTTCATCATGGGAATTCAAACGAGAGAAGTACTTGAGCATACAAGTATAAAGATAGACAGTTGGGCGTGCAAAAGAGTTGAAAATGTGGCGTGTGTAGGAAGCAGGAGAATTGAGACGAGTGCACTGTGTGATTAGCAGCGAAACCCAGAAGCTTGTTTCATGGAGAGAGTTGACAATTATCTGACAATGCAACTCTTTTACTTGTCTTTGGCTCCTCAAATTTCTAGCAATGTTGCTTAGATTCTTGTTCATTATCATTTGTGTTGGTCATTTCGCATTTTCGGGATCATAATGTCATTGTGCATTCAGCAACAACGGTCTCGCTTCGAGTGCAAGCTATCATTGTCTTTTCCGTAATGGGACTTTTGGATTTGAAGTTTTGAAGTTTTGAAATTTTGAACTATCATGCACAGTTCTGTTTACAAGTTTGATTCAAATGTGTGAATGTTGTGGAATGAGTGTGGTTAGAAATGACATTTGGTTTACTTTTATGACAACCCTAACACATATAATCGTTTCCATGTCATTAGAATTCAAAAATAAGCTTAAAATCAAAAAATAAGCTCAAAAGTAGAATACAAGCATGCACAGTTCTGTTTACAAGTTTGATTCAAATGTGTGAATGTTGTGGAATGAGTGTGGCTAGAAATGGCATTTGGTTTACTTTTATGACAACCCTAACACATATGATCGTTTCCATGTCATTAGAATTCAAAAATAAGCTTAGAATCAAAGAATAAGCTCAAAAGTAGAATACCAGCATGCACAGTTCGTTTTACAAGTTTGATTCAATGTGTGAATGTTGTGGAATGAGTGAGGCTAGAAATGGCATTTGGTTTACTTTTATGACAACCCTAACACATATAATCGTCTCCATGTCATTAGAATTCAAAAATAAGCTTAGAATCAAAGAATAAGCTCAAAAGTAGAATACAAGCATGCGCAGTTCTGCTTACAAGTTTGATTCAAATGTGTGAATGTTGTGGAATGAGTGTGGTTAGAAATGACATTTGGTTTACTTTTATGACAACCCTAACACATATAATCGTCTCCATGTCATTAGAATTCAAAAATAAGCTTAGAATCAAAGAATAAGCTCAAAAGCAGAATACAAGCATGCACAGTTCTGTTTACAAGTTTGATTCAAATGTGTGAATGTTGTGGAATGAGTGTGGCTAGAAATGGCATTTGGTTTACTTTTATGACAACCCTAACACATATGATCGTTTCCATGTCATTAGAATTCAAAAATAAGCTTAGAATCAAAGAATAAGCTCAAAAGTAGAATACAAGCATGCACAGTTCTGTTTACAAGTTTGATTCAGATGTGTGAATGTTGTGGAATGAGTGTGGTTAGAAATGACATTTGGTTTACTTTTATGACAACCCTAACACATTTAATCGTCTCCATGTCATTAGAATTCAAAAATAAACTTAGAATCAAAGAATAAGCTCAAAAGTAGAATACAAGCATGCGCAGTTCTGTTTACAAGTTTGATTCAAATGTGTGAATGTTGTGGAATGAGTGTGGTTAGAAATGACATTTGGTTTACTTTTATGACAACCCTAACACATATAATCGTCTCCAAGTCATTAGAATTCCAAAATAAGCTTAGAATCAAAAAATAAGCTCAGAAGTAGAATACAAGCATGCACAGTTCTGTTTACAAGTTTGATTCAAATGTGTGAATGTTGTGGAATGAGTGTGGTTAGAAATGACATTTGGTTTACTTTTATGACAACCCTAACACATATAATCGTCTCCAAGTCATTAGAATTCAAAAATAAGCTTAGAATCAAAAAATAAGCTCAAAAGTAGAATACAAGCATACAAGTTCTGTTTACAAGTTTGATTCAAATGTGTGAATGTTGTGGAATGAGTGTGGCTAGAAACGGAATTTGGTTTACTTTTATGACAACCCTAAGACATATGTTCGTTTCCATGTCATTAGAATTCAAAAATTAGCTTAGAATCAAAGAATAAGCTTAAAAGTAGAATACAAGCATGCACAGTTCGTTTTACAAGTTTGATTCAATGTGTGAATGTTGTGGAATGAGTGTTGTTTGAAATGACATTTGGTTTACTTTTATGACAACCCTAACACATATAATTGTCTCCATGTCATTAGAATTCAAAAATAAGCTTAGAATCAAAGAATAAGCTCAAAAGTAGAATACAAGCATGCATAGTTCTGTTTACAAGTTTGATTCAAATGTGTGAATGTTGTGGAATGAGTGTGGTTAGAAATGACATTTGGTTTACTTTTATGACAACCCTAACACATATAATCGTCTCCAAGTCATTAGAATTCAAAAATAAGCTTAGAATAAAAAAATAAGCTGAAAAGTAGAATACAAGCATGCACAGTTCTGTTTACAAGTTTGATTCAAATGTGTGAATGTTGTGGAATGAGTGTGGCTAGAAACGGCATTATGTTTACTTTTATGACAACCCTAAGACATATGTTCGTTTCCATGTCATTAGAATTCAAAAATTAGCTTAGAATCAAAGAATAAGCTTAAAAGTAGAATACAAGCATGCACAGTTCGTTTTACAAGTTTGATTCAATGTGTGAATGTTGTGGAATGAGTGGGCTTTGAAATGACATTTGGTTTGCTTTTATGACAACCCTAACACATATAATTGTCTCCATGTCATTAGAATTCAAAAATAAGTTTACAATCAAAGAATAAGCTCAAAAGTAGAATACAAGCATGCACTGTTCGTTTTACAAGTTTGATTCAAATGTGTGAATGTTGTGGAATGAGTGTGGTTAGAAATGACACTTGGTTTACTTTTATGACAACCCTAACACATATAATCGTTTCCAAGTCATTAGAATTCCAAAATAAGCTTAGAATCAAAAAATAAGCTCAAAAGTAGAATACAAGCATGCATAGTTCTATTTACAAGTTTGATTCAAATGTGTGAATGTTGTGGAATGAGTGTGGTTAGAAATGGCATTTGGTTTACTTTTACGACAACCCTAACACATATGATTGTTTCCATGTCATTAGAATTCAAAAATAAGCTTAGAATCAAAGAATAAGCTCAAAAGTAGAATACAAGCATGCACAGTTCTGTTTACAAGTTTGATTCAAATGTGTGAATGTTGTGGAATGAGTGTGTCTAGAAATGGCATTTGGTTTACTTTTATGACAACCCTAACACATATAATCGTCTCCATGTCATTAGAATTCAAAAATAAGCTTAGAATCAAAGAATAAGCTCAAAAGTAGAATACAAGCATGCGCAGTTCTGTTTATAAGTTTGATTCAAATGTGTGAATGTTGTGGAATGAGTGTGGTTAGAAATGACATTTGGTTAACTTTTATGACAACCCTAACACATATAATCGTCTCCATGTCATTAGAATTCAAAAATAAGCTTAGAATCAAAAAGTAAGCTGAAAAGTAGAATACAAGCATTCACTGTTCGTTTTACAAGTTTGATTCAAATGTGTGAATGTTGTAGAATGAGTGTGGTTTGAAATGACATTTGGTTTACTTTTATGACAACCCTAACACATATAATCGTCTCCAAGTGATTAGAATTCAAAAATAAGCTTAGAATCAAAGAATAAGCTCAAAAGTAGAATACGAGCATGCACAGTTCGTTTACAAGTTTGATTCAAATGTGTGAATGTTTTGCAATTAGTGTGGTTAGAAATGACATTTGGTTTACTTTTATGACAACCCTAACACATATAATCGTCTCCAAGTCATTAGAATTAAAAAATAAGCTCAAAAGTAGAATACAAGCATGCACAGTTCTGTTTACAAGTTTGATTCAAATGTGTGAATGTTGTAGAATGAGTGTGGCTAGAAATGGCATTTGGTTTACTTTTATGACAACCCTAACACATATGATCGTTTCCATGTCATTAGAATTCAAAAATAAGCTTAGAATCAAAGAATAAGCTTAAAAGTAGAATACAAGCATGCACAGTTCGTTTTACAAGTTTCATTCAATGTGTGAATGTTGTGGAATGAGTGGGGTTTGAAATGACATTTGGTTTACTTTTATGACAACCCTAACACATATAATCGTCTCCAAGTAATTAGAATTCAAAAATAAGCTTAGAATAAAAAAATAAGCTCAAAAGTAGAATACAAGCATGCACAGTTCTGTTTACAAGTTTGATTCAAATGTGTGAATGTTGTGGAATGAGTGTGGTTAGAAATGACATTTGGTTTACTTTTATGACAACCCTAACACATATAATCGTCTCCAAGTCATTAGAATTCAAAAATAAGTTTAGAATAAAAAAATAAGCTCAAAAGTAGAATACAAGCATGCACAGTTCTGTTTACAAGTTTGATTCAAATGTGTGAATGTTGTGGAATGAGTGTGGTTAGAAATGACATTTGGTTTACTTTTATGACAACCCTAACACATTTAATCGTCTCCATGTCATTAGAATTCAAAAATAAACTTAGAATCAAAGAATAAGCTCAAAAGTAGAATACAAGCATGCGCAGTTCTGTTTACAAGTTTGATTCAAATGTGTGAATGTTGTGGAATGAGTGTGGCTAGAAATGACATTTGGTTTACTTTTATGACAACCCTAACACATATGATCGTTTCCATGTCATTAGAATTCAAAAATAAGCTTAGAATCAAAGAATAAGCTCAAAAGTAGAATACAAGCATGCACAGTTATGTTTACAAGTTTGATTCAAATGTGTGAATGTTGTGGAATGAGTGTGGTTAGAAATGACATTTGGTTTACTTTTATGACAACCCTAACACATATAATCGTCTCCATGTCATTAGAATTCAAAAATAAGCTTAGAATCAAAGAATAAGCTCAAAAGTAGAATACAAGCATGCACAGTTCTGTTTACAAGTTTGATTCAATGTGTGAATGTTGTGGAATGAGTGGGGTATGAAATGACATTTGGTTTACTTTTATGACAACCCTAACACATATAATCGTCTCCATGTCATTAGAATTCAAAAATAAGCTTAGAATCAAAGAATAAGCTCAAAAGTATAATACAAGCATGCACAGTTCTGTTTACAAGTTTGATTCAGATGTGTGAATGTTGTGGAATGAGTGTGGTTAGAAATGACATTTGGTTTACTTTTATGACAACCCTAACACATTTAATCGTCTCCATGTCATTAGAATTCAAAAATAAACTTAGAATCAAAGAATAAGCTCAAAAGTAGAATACAAGCATGCGCAGTTCTGTTTACAAGTTTGATTCAAATGTGTGAATGTTGTGGAATGAGTGTGGTTAGAAATGACATTTGGTTTACTTTTATGACAACCCTAACACATATAATCGTCTCCAAGTCATTAGAATTCCAAAATAAGCTTAGAATCAAAAAATAAGCTCAGAAGTAGAATACAAGCATGCACAGTTCTGTTTACAAGTTTGATTCAAATGTGTGAATGTTGTGGAATGAGTGTGGTTAGAAATGACATTTGGTTTACTTTTATGACAACCCTAACACATATAATCGTCTCCAAGTCATTAGAATTCAAAAATAAGCTTAGAATCAAAAAATAAGCTCAAAAGTAGAATACAAGCATACAAGTTCTGTTTACAAGTTTGATTCAAATGTGTGAATGTTGTGGAATGAGTGTGGCTAGAAACGGAATTTGGTGTACTTTTATGACAACCCTAAGACATATGTTCGTTTCCATGTCATTAGAATTCAAAAATTAGCTTAGAATCAAAGAATAAGCTTAAAAGTAGAATACAAGCATGCATAGTTCGTTTTACAAGTTTGATTCAATGTGTGAATGTTGTGGAATGAGTGTTGTTTGAAATGACATTTGGTTTACTTTTATGACAACCCTAACACATATAATTTTCTCCATGTCATTAGAATTCAAAAATAAGCTTAGAATCAAAGAATAAGCTCAAAAGTAGAATACAAGCATGCACAGTTCTGTTTACAAGTTTGATTCAAATGTGTGAATGTTGTGGAATGAGTGTGGTTAGAAATGACATTTGGTTTACTTTTATGACAACCCTAACACATATAATCGTCTCCAAGTCATTAGAATTCAAAAATAAGCTTAGAATAAAAAAATAAGCTGAAAAGTAGAATACAAGCATGCACAGTTCTGTTTACAAGTTTGATTCAAATGTGTGAATGTTGTGGAATGAGTGTGGCTAGAAACGGCATTATGTTTACTTTTATGACAACCCTAAGACATATGTTCGTTTCCATGTCATTAGAATTCAAAAATTAGCTTAGAATCAAAGAATAAGCTTAAAAGTAGAATACAAGCATGCACAGTTCGTTTTACAAGTTTGATTCAATGTGTGAATGTTGTGGAATGATTGGGCTTTGAAATGACATTTGGTTTGCTTTTATGACAACCCTAACACATATAATTGTCTCCATGTCATTAGAATTCAAAAATAAGTTTACAATCAAAGAATAAGCTCAAAAGTAGAATACAAGCATGCAATGTTCGTTTTACAAGTTTGATTCAAATGTGTGAATGTTGTGGAATGAGTGTGGTTAGAAATGACACTTGGTTTACTTTTATGACAACCCTAACACATATAATCGTCTCCAAGTCATTAGAATTCCAAAATAAGCTTAGAATCAAAAAATAAGCTCAAAAGTAGAATACAAGCATGCACAGTTCTATTTACAAGTTTGATTCAAATGTGTGAATGTTGTGGAATGAGTGTGGTTAGAAATGGCATTTGGTTTACTTTTACGACAACCCTAACACATATGATTGTTTCCATGTCATTAGAATTCAAAAATAAGCTTAGAATCAAAGAATAAGCTCAAAAGTAGAATACAAGCATGCACAGTTCTGTTTACAAGTTTGATTCAAATGTGTGAATGTTGTGGAATGAGTGTGTCTAGAAATGGCATTTGGTTTACTTTTATGACAACCCTAACACATATAATCGTCTCCATGTCATTAGAATTCAAAAATAAGCTTAGAATCAAAGAATAAGCTCAAAAGTAGAATACAAGCATGCGCAGTTCTGTTTATAAGTTTGATTCAAATGTGTGAATGTTGTGGAATGAGTGTGGTTAGAAATGACATTTGGTTTACTTTTATGAAAACCCTAACACATATGATCGTTTCCATGTCATTAGAATTCAAAAATAAGCTTAGAATCAAACAATAAGCTCAAAAGTAGAACACAAGCATGCAGAGTTCTGTTTACAAGTTTGAATCAAATGTGTGAATGTTGTGGAATGAGTGTGGTTAGAGATGACATTTGGTTTACTTTTATGACAACCCTAACACATATAATCGTCTCCATGTCATTAGAATTCAAAAATAAGCTTAGAATGAAAAAAGAAGCTCAAAAGTAGAATACAAGCATGCACAGTTCTGTTTACAAGTTTGATTCAAATGTGTGAATGTTGTGGAATGAGTGTGGCTAGAAATGGCATTTGGTTTACATTTATGACAACCCTAACACATATAATCGTCTCCAAGTGATTAGAATTCAAAAATAAGCTTAGAATCAAAGAATAAGCTCAAAAGTAGAATACAAGCATGCACAGTTCGTTTACAAGTTTGATTCAAATGTGTGAATGTTTTGCAATTAGTGTGGTTAGAAATGACATTTGGTTTACTTTTATGACAACCCTAACACATATAATCGTCTCCAAGTCATTAGAATTAAAAAATAAGCTTAGATTCAAAACATAAGCTCAAAAGTAGAATACAAGCATGCACAGTTCTGTTTACAAGTTTGATTCAAATGTGTGAATGTTGTAGAATGAGTGTGGCTAGAAATGGCATTTGGTTTACTTTTATGACAACCCTAACACATATGATCGTTTCCATGTCATTAGAATTCAAAAATAAGCTTAGAATCAAAGAATAAGCTTAAAAGTAGAATACAAGCATGCACAGTTCGTTTTACAAGTTTCATTCAATGTGTGAATGTTGTGGAATGAGTGGGGTTTGAAATGACATTTGGTTTACTTTTATGACAACCCTAACACATATAATCGTCTCCATGTCATTAGAATTCAAAAATAAGCTTAGAATAAAAGAATAAGCTCAAAAGTAGAATACAAGCATGCACAGTTCTGTTTACAAGTTTGATTCAAATGTGTGAATGTTGTGGAATGAGTGTGGTTAGAAATGACATTTGGTTTACTTTTATGACAACCCTAACACATATAATCGTCTCCAAGTCATTAGAATTCAAAAATAAGCTTAGAATGAAAAAAGAAGCTCAAAAGTAGAATACAAGCATGCACAGTTCTGTTTACAAGTTTGATTCAAATGTGTGAATGTTGTGGAATGAGTGTGGCTAGAAATGACATTTGGTTTACTTTTATGACAACCCTAACACATATGATCGTTTCCATGTCATTAGAATTCAAAAATAAGCTTAGAATCAAAGAATAAGCTCAAAAGTAGAATACAAGCATGCACAGTTATGTTTACAAGTTTGATTCAAATGTGTGAATGTTGTGGAATGAGTGTGGTTAGAAATGACATTTGGTTTACTTTTATGACAACCCTAACACATATAATCGTCTCCATGTCATTAGAATTCAAAAATAAGCTTAGAATCAAAGAATAAGCTCAAAAGTAGAATACAAGCATGCACAGTTCTGTTTACAAGTTTGATTCAAATGTGTGAATGTTGTGCAATGAGTGTGGTTAGAAATGACATTTGGTTTACTTTTATGACAACCCTAACACATATAATCGTCTGCAAGTCATTAGAATTCAAAAATAAGCTTCGAATCAAAAAATAAGCTTAAAAGTAGAATACAAGCATGCACAGTTCTGTTTACAAGTTTGATTCAAATGTGTGAATGTTGTGGAATGAGTGTGGCTAGAAATGGCATTTGGTTTACTTTTATGACAACCCTCACACATATGATCGTTTCCATGTCATTAGAATTCAAAAATAAGGTTAGAATCAAAGAATAAGCTCAAAAGTAGAATACAAGCATGCACAGTTCTGTTTACAAGTTTGATTCAAATGTGTGAATGTTGTGCAATGAGTGTGGTTAGAAATGACATTTGGTTTACTTTTATGACAACCCTAACACATATAATCGTCTGCAAGTCATTAGAATTCAAAAATAAGCTTAGAATCAAAAAATAAGCTCAAAAGTAGAATACAAGCATACAAGTTCTGTTTACAAGTTTGATTCAAATGTGTGAATGTTGTGGAATGAGTGTGGCTAGAAACGGAATTTGGTTTACTTTTATGACAACCCTAAGACATATGTTCGTTTCCATGTCATTAGAATTCAAAAATTAGCTTAGAATCAAAGAATAAGCTTAAAAGTAGAATACAAGCATGCACAGTTCGTTTTACAAGTTTGATTCAATGTGTGAATGTTGTGGAATGAGTGGGCTTTGAAATGACATTTGGTTTGCTTTTATGACAACCCTAACACATATAATTGTCTCCATGTCATTAGAATTCAAAAATAAGTTTACAATCAAAGAATAAGCTCAAAAGTAGAATACAAGCATGCACTGTTCGTTTTACAAGTTTGATTCAAATGTGTGAATGTTGTGGAATGAGTGTGGTTAGAAATGACACTTGGTTTACTTTTATGACAACCCTAACACATATAATCGTCTCCAAGTCATTAGAATTCCAAAATAAGCTTAGAATAAAAAAATAAGCTCAAAAGTAGAATACAAGCATGCACAGTTCTATTTACAAGTTTGATTCAAATGTGTGAATGTTGTGGAATGAGTGTGGTTAGAAATGGCATTTGGTTTACTTTTACGACAACCCTAACACATATGATTGTTTCCATGTCATTAGAATTCAAAAATAAGCTTAGATTCAAAAAATAAGCTCAAAAGTAGAATACAAGCATGCACAGTTCTGTTTACAAGTTTGATTCAAATGTGTGAATGTTGTGGAATGAGTGTGTCTAGAAATGGCATTTGGTTTACTTTTATGACAACCCTAACACATATAATCGTCTCCATGTCATTAGAATTCAAAAATAAGCTTAGAATCAAAGAATAAGCTCAAAAGTAGAATACAAGCATGCGCAGTTCTGTTTATAAGTTTGATTCAAATGTGTGAATGTTGTGGAATGAGTGTGGTTAGAAATGACATTTGGTTTACTTTTATGACAACCCTAACACATATGATCGTTTCCATGTCATTAGAATTCAAAAATAAGCTTAGAATCAAACAATAAGCTCAAAAGTAGAACACAAGCATGTAGAGTTCTGTTTACAAGTTTGAATCAAATGTGTGAATGTTGTGGAATGAGTGTGGTTAGAGATGACATTTGGTTTACTTTTATGACAACCCTAACACATATAATCGTCTCCATGTCATTAGAATTCAAAAATAAGCTTAGAATCAAAGAGTAAGCTGAAAAGTAGAATACAAGCATTCATTGTTCGTTTTACAAGTTTGATTCAAATGTGTGAATGTTGTGGAATGAGTGTGGCTAGAAATGGCATTTGGTTTACTTTTATGACAACCCTAACACATATAATCGTCTCCATGTCATTAGAATTCAAAAATAAGCTTAGAATGAAAAAAGAAGCTCAAAAGTAGAATACAAGCATGCACAGTTCTGTTTACAAGTTTGATTCAAATGTGTGAATGTTGTGGAATGAGTGTGGCTAGAAATGGCATTTGGTTTACATTTATGACAACCCTAACACATATAATCGTCTCCAAGTGATTAGAATTCAAAAATAAGCTTAGAATCAAACAATAAGCTCAAAAGTAGAATACAAGCATGCACAGTTCTGTTTACAAGTTTGATTCAAATGTGTGAATGTTGTGCAATGAGTGTGGTTAGAAATGACATTTGGTTTACTTTTATTACAACCCTAACACATATAATCGTCTGCAAGTCATTAGAATTCAAAAATAAGCTTAGAATCAAAAAATAAGCTTAAAAGTAGAATACAAGCATGCACAGTTCTGTTTACAAGTTTGATTCAAATGTGTGAATGTTGTGGAATGAGTGTGGCTAGAAATGGCATTTGGTTTACTTTTATGACAACCCTCACACATATGATCGTTTCCATGTCATTAGAATTCAAAAATAAGGTTAGAATCAAAGAATAAGCTCAAAAGTAGAATACAAGCATGCACAGTTCTGTTTACAAGTTTGATTCAAATGTGTGAATGTTGTGGAATGAGTGTGGCTAGAAATGGCATTTGGTTTACTTTTATGACAACCCTCACACATATGATCGTTTCCATGTCATTAGAATTCAAAAATAAGCTTAGAATCAAACAATAAGCTCAAAAGTAGAACACAAGCATGTAGAGTTCTGTTTACAAGTTTGAATCAAATGTGTGAATGTTGTGGAATGAGTGTGGTTTGAAATGACATTTGGTTTACTTTTATGACAACCCTAACACATATAATCGTCTCCAAGTGATTAGAATTCAAAAATAAGCTTAGAATCAAAGAATAAGCTCAAAAGTAGAATACAAGCATGCACAGTTCGTTTACAAGTTTGATTCAAATGTGTGAATGTTTTGCAAATAGTGTGGTTAGAAATGACATTTGGTTTACTTTTATGACAACCCTAACACATATAATCGTCTCCAAGTCATTAGAATTAAAAAATAAGCTTAGATTCAAAAAATAAGCTCAAAAGTAGAATACAAGCATGCACAGTTCTGTTTACAAGTTTGATTCAAATGTGTGAATGTTGTAGAATGAGTGTGGCTAGAAATGGCATTTGGTTTACTTTTATGACAACCCTAACACATATGATCGTTTCCATGTCATTAGAATTCAAAAATAAGCTTAGAATCAAAGAATAAGCTTAAAAGTAGAATACAAGCATGCACAGTTCGTTTTACAAGTTTGATTCAATGTGTGAATGTTGTGGAATGAGTGTTGTTTGAAATGACATTTGGTTTACTTTTATGACAACCCTAACACATATAATTGTGTCCATGTCATTAGAATTCAAAAATAAGCTTAGAATCAAAGAATAAGCTCAAAAGTAGAATACAAGCATGCACAGTTCTGTTTACAAGTTTGATTCAAATGTGTGAATGTTGTGGAATGAGTGTGGTTAGAAATGACATTTGGTTTACTTTTATGACAACCCTAACACATTTAATCGTCTCCATGTCATTAGAATTCAAAAATAAACTTAGAATCAAAGAATAAGCTCAAAAGTAGAATACAAGCATGCGCAGTTCTGTTTACAAGTTTGATTCAAATGTGTGAATGTTGTGGAATGAGTGTGGTTAGAAATGACATTTGGTTTACTTTTATGACAACCCTAAGACATATGTTCGTTTCCATGTCATTAGAATTCAAAAATTAGCTTAGAATCAAAGAATAAGCTTAAAAGTAGAATACAAGCATGCACAGTTCGTTTTACAAGTTTGATTCAATGTGTGAATGTTGTGGAATGAGTGTTGTTTGAAATGACATTTGGTTTACTTTTATGACAACCCTAACACATATAATTGTCTCCATGTCATTAGAATTCAAAAATAAGCTTAGAATCAAAGAATAAGCTCAAAAGTAGAATACAAGCATGCACAGTTCTGTTTACAAGTTTGATTCAAATGTGTGAATGTTGTGGAATGAGTGTGGCTAGAAACGGCATTATGTTTACTTTTATGACAACCCTAAGACATATGTTCGTTTCCATGTCATTAGAATTCAAAAATTAGCTTAGAATCAAAGAATAAGCTTAAAAAAGGAATACAAGCATGCACAGTTCGTTTTAGAAGTTTGATTCAATGTGTGAATGTTGTGGACTGAGTGGGGTTTGAAATGACATTTGGTTTGCTTTTATGACAACCCTAACACATATAATCGTCTCCATGTCATTAGAATTCAAAAATAAGCTTAGAATCAAAGAATAAGCTCAAAAGTATAATACAAGCATGCACATTTCTGTTTACAAGTTTGATTCAAATGTGTGAATGTTGTGGAATGAGTGTGGTTAGAAATGACATTTGGTTTACTTTTATGACAACCCTAACACATATAATCGACTGCAAGTCATTAGAATTCAAAAATAAGCTTAGAATCAAAAAATAAGCTCAAAAGTAGAATACAAGCATGCACAGTTCTATTTACAAGTTTGATTCAAATGTGTGAATGTTGTGGAATGAGTGTGGCTAGAAATGGCATTTGGTTTACTTTTATGACAACCCTAACACATATGATCGTTTCCATGTCATTAGAATTCAAAAATAAGCTTAGAATCAAAGAATAAGCTCAAAAGTAGAATACAAGCATGCACAGTTCTGTTTACAAGTTTGATTCAAATGTGTGAATGTTGTGGAATGAGTGTGGCTAGAAATGGCAATTGGTTTACTTTTATGACAACCCTAACACATATAATTGTCTCCATGTCATTAGAATTCAAAAATAAGCTTAGAATCAAAGAATAAGCTCAAAAGTAGAATACAAGCATGCGCAGTTCTGTTTATAAGTTTGATTCAAATGTGTGAATGTTGTGGAATGAGTGTGGCTAGAAATGACATTTGGTTTACTTTTATGACAACCCTAACACATATGATCGTGTCCATGTCATTAGACTTCAAAAATAAGCTTAGAATCAAAGAATAAGCTCAAAAGTAGAATACAAGCATGCACAGTTCTGTTTACAAGTTTGAATCAAATGTGTGAATGTTGTGGAATGAGTGTGGTTAGAGATGACATTTGGTTTACTTTTATGACAACCCTAATACATATAATCGTCTCCATGTCATTAGAATTCAAAAATAAGCTTAGAATCAAAGAGTAAGCTGAAAAGTAGAATACAAGCATTCACTGTTCGTTTTACAAGTTTGATTCAAATGTGTGAATGTTGTAGAATGAGTGTGGTTTGAAATGACATTTGGTTTACTTTTATGACAACCCTTACACATATAATCGTCTCCAAGTGATTAGAATTCAAAAATAAGCTTAGAATCAAAGAATAAGCTCAAAAGTAGAATACAAGCATGCACAGATCGTTTACAAGTTTGATTCAAATGTGTGAATGTTTTGCAATTAGTGTGGTTAGAAATGACATTTGGTTTACTTTTATGACAACCCTAACACATATAATCGTCTCCAAGTCATTAGAATTAAAAAATAAGCTTAGAATAAAAAAATAAGCTCAAAAGTAGAATACAAGCATGCACAGTTCTGTTTACAAGTTTGATTCAAATGTGTGAATGTTGTAGAATGAGTGTGGCTAGAAATGGCATTTGGTTTACTTTTATGACAACCCTAACACATATGATCGTTTCCATGTCATTAGAATTCAAATATAAGCTTAGAATCAAAGAATAAGCTCAAAAGTAGAATACAAGCATGCACAGTTCGTTTTACAAGGTTCATTCAATGTGTGAATGTTGTGGAATGAGTGGGGTTTGAAATGACATTTGGTTTACTTTTATGACAACCCTAAAACATATAATCGTCTCCAAGTAATTAGAATTCAAAAATAAGCTTAGAATAAAAAAATAAGCTCAAAAGTAGAATACAAGCATGCACAGTTCTGTTTACAAGTTTGATTCAAATGTGTGAATGTTGTGGAATGAGTGTGGCTAGAAATGGCATTTGGTTTACTTTTATGACAACCCTAACACATATGATCGTTTCCATGTCATTAGAATTCAAAAATAAGCTTAGAATCAAAGAATAAGCTCAAAAGTAGAATACAAGCATGCACAGTTCTGTTTACAAGTTTGATTCAAATGTGTGAATGTTGTGGAATGAGTGTGGCTGGAAATGGCATTTGGTTTACTTTTATGACAACCCTAACACATATGATCGTTTCCATGTCATTAGAATTCAAAAATAGGCTTTGAATCAAAGAATAAGCTCAAAAGTAGAATACAAGCATGCACAGTTCTGTTTACAAGTTTGATTCAAATGTGTGAATGTTGTGGAATGAGTGTGGTTAGAAATGACATTTGGTTTACTTTTATGAAAACGCTAACACATATAATCGTCTCCATGTCATTAGAATTCAAAAATAAGCTTAGAATCAAAGAATAAGCTCAAAAGTAGAATACAAGCATGCACAGTTCTGTTTACAAGTTTGATTCAAATGTGTGAATGTTGTGTAATGAGTGTGGTTAGAAATGACATTTGGTTTACTTTTATGACAACCCTAACACATATAATCGTCTGCAAGTCATTAGAATTCAAAAATAAGCTTAGAATCAAAAAATAAGCTCAAAAGTAGAATACAAGCATGCACAGTTCTGTTTACAAGTTTGATTCAAATGTGTGAATGTTGTGGAATGAGTGTGGCTAAAAATGGCATTTGGTTTACTTTTATGACAACCCTAACACATATGATCGTTTCCATGTCATTAGAATTCAAAAATAAGCTTAGAATCAAAGAATAAGCTCAAAAGTAGAATACCAGCATGCACAGTCCGGTTTACAAGTTTGATTCAATGTGTGAATGTTGTGGAATGAGTGTGGTTAGAAATGACATTTGGTATACTTTTATGACAACCCTAACACATATAATCGTCTCCATGTCATTAGAATTCAAAAATAAGTTTACAATCAAAGAATAAGCTCAAAAGTAGAATACAAGCATGCACTGTTCGTTTTACATGTTTGATTCAAATGTGTGAATGTTGTGGAATGAGTGTGGTTAGAAATGACATTTGGTTTACTTTTATGACAACCCTAACACATGTAATCGTCTCCAAGTCATTAGAATTCAAAATTAAGCTTAGAATAAAAAAATAAGCTCAAAAGTAGAATACAAGCATGCACAGTTCTTATTACAAGTTTGATTCAAATGTGTGAATGTTGTGGAATGAGTGTGGCTAGAAACGGCATTTGGTTTACTTTTATGACAACCCTAAGACATATGTTCGTTTTCATGTCATTAGAATTCAAAAATTAGCTTAGAATCAAAGAATAAGCTTAAAAGTAGAATACAAGCATGCACAGTTCGTTTTACAAGTTTGATTCAATGTGTGAATGTTGTGGAATGAGTGGGGTTTGAAATGACATTTGGTTTACTTTTATGACAACCCTAACACATATAATCGTCTCCATGTCATTAGAATTCAAAAATAAGCTTAGAATCAAAGAATAAGCTCAAAAGTATAATACAAGCATGCACAGTTCTGTTTACAAGTTTGATTCAGATGTGTGAATGTTGTGGAATGAGTGTGGTTAGAAATGACATTTGGTTTACTTTTATGACAACCCTAACACATTTAATCGTCTCCATGTCATTAGAATTCAAAAATAAACTTAGAATCAAAGAATAAGCTCAAAAGTAGAATACAAGCATGCGCAGTTCTGTTTACAAGTTTGATTCAAATGTGTGAATGTTGTGGAATGAGTGTGGTTAGAAATGACATTTGGTTTACTTTTATGACAACCCTAACACATATAATCGTCTCCAAGTCATTAGAATTCCAAAATAAGCTTAGAATCAAAAAATAAGCTCAGAAGTAGAATACAAGCATCCACAGTTCTGTTTACAAGTTTGATTCAAATGTGTGAATGTTGTGGAATGAGTGTGGTTAGAAATGACATTTGGTTTACTTTTATGACAACCCTAACACATATAATCGTCTCCAAGTCATTAGAATTCAAAAATAAGCTTAGAATCAAAATATAAGCTCAAAAGTAGAATACAAGCATACAAGTTCTGTTTACAAGTTTGATTCAAATGTGTGAATGTTGTGTAATGAGTGTGGATAGAAACGGAATTTGGTTTACTTTTATGACAACCCTAAGACATATGTTCGTTTCCATGTCATTAGAATTCAAAAATTAGCTTAGAATCAAAGAATAAGCTTAAAAGTAGAATACAAGCATGCACAGTTCGTTTTACAAGTTTGATTCAATGTGTGAATGTTGTGGAATGAGTGTTGTTTGAAATGACATTTGGTTTACTTTTATGACAACCCTAACACATATAATTGTCTCCATGTCATTAGAATTCAAAAATAAGCTTAGAATCAAAGAATAAGCTCAAAAGTAGAATACAAGCATGCACAGTTCTGTTTACAAGTTTGATTCAAATGTGTGAATGTTGTGGAATGAGTGTGGTTAGAAATGACATTTGGTTTACTTTTATGACAACCCTAACACATATAATCGTCTCCAAGTCATTAGAATTCAAAAATAAGCTTAGAATAAAAAAATAAGCTGAAAAGTAGAATACAAGCATCCACAGTTCTGTTTACAAGTTTGATTCAAATGTGTGAATGTTGTGGAATGAGTGTGGCTAGAAACGGCATTATGTTTACTTTTATGACAACCCTAAGACATATGTTCGTTTCCATGTCATTAGAATTCAAAAATTAGCTTAGAATCAAAGAATAAGCTTAAAAGTAGAATACAAGCATGCACAGTTCGTTTTACAAGTTTGATTCAATGTGTGAATGTTGTGGAATGAGTGGGCTTTGAAATGACATTTGGTTTGCTTTTATGACAACCCTAACACATATAATTGTCTCCATGTCATTAGAATTCAAAAATAAGTTTACAATCAAAGAATAAGCTCAAAAGTAGAATACAAGCATGCACTGTTCGTTTTACAAGTTTGATTCAAATGTGTGAATGTTGTGGAATGAGTGTGGTTAGAAATGACACTTGGTTTACTTTTATGACAACCCTAACACATATAATCGTTTCCAAGTCATTAGAATTCCAAAATAAGCTTAGAATCAAAAAATAAGCTCAAAAGTAGAATACAAGCATGCACAGTTCTATTTACAAGTTTGATTCAAATGTGTGAATGTTGTGGAATGAGTGTGGTTAGAAATGGCATTTGGTTTACTTTTACGACAACCCTAACACATATGATTGTTTCCATGTCATTAGAATTCAAAAATAAGCTTAGAATCAAAGAATAAGCTCAAAAGTAGAATACAAGCATGCACAGTTCTGTTTACAAGTTTGATTCAAATGTGTGAATGTTGTGGAATGAGTGTGTCTAGAAATGGCATTTGGTTTACTTTTATGACAACCCTAACACATATAATCGTCTCCATGTCATTAGAATTCAAAAATAAGCTTAGAATCAAAGAATAAGCTCAAAAGTAGAATACAAGCATGCGCAGTTCTGTTTATAAGTTTGATTCAAATGTGTGAATGTTGTGGAATGAGTGTGGTTAGAAATGACATTTGGTTAACTTTTATGACAACCCTAACACATATAATCGTCTCCATGTCATTAGAATTCAAAAATAAGCTTAGAATCAAAAAGTAAGCTGAAAAGTAGAATACAAGCATTCACTGTTCGTTTTACAAGTTTGATTCAAATGTGTGAATGTTGTAGAATGAGTGTGGTTTGAAATGACATTTGGTTTACTTTTATGACAACCCTAACACATATAATCGTCTCCAAGTGATTAGAATTCAAAAATAAGCTTAGAATCAAAGAATAAGCTCAAAAGTAGAATACGAGCATGCACAGTTCGTTTACAAGTTTGATTCAAATGTGTGAATGTTTTGCAATTAGTGTGGTTAGAAATGACATTTGGTTTACTTTTATGACAACCCTAACACATATAATCGTCTCCAAGTCATTAGAATTAAAGAATAAGCTCAAAAGTAGAATACAAGCATGCACAGTTCTGTTTACAAGTTTGATTCAAATGTGTGAATGTTGTAGAATGAGTGTGGCTAGAAATGGCATTTGGTTTACTTTTATGACAACCCTAACACATATGATCGTTTCCATGTCATTAGAATTCAAAAATAAGCTTAGAATCAAAGAATAAGCTTAAAAGTAGAATACAAGCATGCACAGTTCGTTTTACAAGTTTCATTCAATGTGTGAATGTTGTGGAATGAGTGGGGTTTGAAATGACATTTGGTTTACTTTTATGACAACCCTAACACATATAATCGTCTCCAAGTAATTAGAATTCAAAAATAAGCTTAGAATAAAAGAATAAGCTCAAAAGTAGAATACAAGCATGCACAGTTCTGTTTACAAGTTTGATTCAAATGTGTGAATGTTGTGGAATGAGTGTGGTTAGAAATGACATTTGGTTTACTTTTATGACAACCCTAACACATATAATCGTCTCCAAGTCATTAGAATTCAAAAATAAGCTTAGAATAAAAAAATAAGCTCAAAAGCAGAATACAAGCATGCACAGTTCTGTTTACAAGTTTGATTCAAATGTGTGAATGTTGTGGAATGAGTGTGGTTAGAAATGACATTTGGTTTACTTTTATGACAACCCTAACACATTTAATCGTCTCCATGTCATTAGAATTCAAAAATAAACTTAGAATCAAAGAATAAGCTCAAAAGTAGAATACAAGCATGCGCAGTTCTGTTTACAAGTTTGATTCAAATGTGTGAATGTTGTGGAATGAGTGTGGCTAGAAATGACATTTGGTTTACTTTTATGACAACCCTAACACATATAATCGTCTGCAAGTCATTAGAATTCAAAAATAAGCTTAGAATCAAAAAATAAGCTCAAAAGTAGAATACAAGCATGCACAGTTCTGTTTACAAGTTTGATTCAAATGTGTGAATGTTGTGAAATGAGTGTGGCTAGAAATGGCATTTGGTTTACTTTTATGACAACCCTAACACATATGATCGTTTCCATGTCATTAGAATTCAAAAATAAGCTTAGAATCAAACAATAAGCTCAAAAGTAGAACACAAGCATGTAGAGTTCTGTTTACAAGTTTGAATCAAATGTGTGAATGTTGTGGAATGAGTGTGGTTAGAGATGACATTTGGTTTACTTTTATGACAACCCTAACACATATAATCGTCTCCATGTCATTAGAATTCAAAAATAAGCTTAGAATCAAAGAGTAAGCTGAAAAGTAGAATACAAGCATTCATTGTTCGTTTTACAAGTTTGATTCAAATGTGTGAATGTTGTGGAATGAGTGTGGCTAGAAATGGCATTTGGTTTACTTTTATGACAACCCTAACACATATAATCGTCTCCATGTCATTAGAATTCAAAAATAAGCTTAGAATGAAAAAAGAAGCTCAAAAGTAGAATACAAGCATGCACAGTTCTGTTTACATGTTTGATTCAAATGTGTGAATGTTGTGGAATGAGAGAGGCTAGAAATGGCATTTGGTTTACTTTTATGACAACCCTAACACATATAATCGTCTCCATGTCATTAGAATTCAAAAATAAGCTTAGAATCAAAGAATAAGCTCAAAAGTAGAATACAAGCATGCGCAGTTCTGTTTATAAGTTTGATTCAAATGTGTGAATGTTGTGCAATTAGTGTGGTTAGAAATGACATTTGGTTTACTTTTATGACAACCCTAACACATATAATCGTCTGCAAGTCATTAGAATTCAAAAATAAGCTTAGAATCAAAAAATAAGCTCAAAAGTAGAATACAAGCATGCACAGTTCTGTTTACAAGTTTGATTCAAATGTGTGAATGTTGTGAAATGAGTGTGGCTAGAAATGGCATTTGGTTTACTTTTATGACAACCCTAACACATATGATCGTTTCCATGTCATTAGAATTCAAAAATAAGCTTAGAATCAAACAATAAGCTCAAAAGTAGAACACAAGCATGTAGAGTTCTGTTTACAAGTTTGAATCAAATGTGTGAATGTTGTGGAATGAGTGTGGTTAGAGATGACATTTGGTTTACTTTTATGACAACCCTAACACATATAATCGTCTCCATGTCATTAGAATTCAAAAATAAGCTTAGAATCAAAGAGTAAGCTGAAAAGTAGAATACAAGCATTCATTGTTCGTTTTACAAGTTTGATTCAAATGTGTGAATGTTGTGGAATGAGTGTGGCTAGAAATGGCATTTGGTTTACTTTTATGACAACCCTAACACATATAATCGTCTCCATGTCATTAGAATTCAAAAATAAGCTTAGAATGAAAAAAGAAGCTCAAAAGTAGAATACAAGCATGCACAGTTCTGTTTACATGTTTGATTCAAATGTGTGAATGTTGTGGAATGAGAGAGGCTAGAAATGGCATTTGGTTTACTTTTATGACAACCCTAACACATATAATCGTTTCCATGTCATTAGAATTCAAAAATAAGCTTAGAATCAAACAATAAGCTCAAAAGTAGAACACAAGCATGCAGAGTTCTGTTTACAAGTTTGAATCAAATGTGTGAATGTTGTGGAATGAGTGTGGTTAGAGATGACATTTGGTTTACTTTTATGACAACCCTAACACATATAATCGTCTCCATGTCATTAGAATTCAAAAATAAGCTTAGAATGAAAAAAGAAGCTCAAAAGTAGAATACAAGCATGCACAGTTCTGTTTACAAGTTTGATTCAAATGTGTGAATGTTGTGGAATGAGTGTGGCTAGAAATGGCATTTGGTTTACATTTATGACAACCCTAACACATATAATCGTCTCCAAGTGATTAGAATTCAAAAATAAGCTTAGAATCAAAGAATAAGCTCAAAAGTAGAATACAAGCATGCACAGTTCGTTTACAAGTTTGATTCAAATGTGTGAATGTTTTGCAATTAGTGTGGTTAGAAATGACATTTGGTTTACTTTTATGACAACCCTAACACATATAATCGTCTCCAAGTCATTAGAATTAAAAAATAAGCTTAGATTCAAAAAATAAGCTCAAAAGTAGAATACAAGCATGCACAGTTCTGTTTACAAGTTTGATTCAAATGTGTGAATGTTGTAGAATGAGTGTGGCTATAAATGGCATTTGGTTTACTTTTATGACAACCCTAACACATATGATCGTTTCCATGTCATTAGAATTCAAAAATAAGCTTAGAATCAAAGAATAAGCTTAAAAGTAGAATACAAGCATGCACAGTTCGTTTACAAGTTTCATTCAATGTGTGAATGTTGTGGAATGAGTGGGGTTTGAAATGACATTTGGTTTACTTTTATGACAACCCTAACACATATAATCGTCTCCAAGTAATTAGAATTCAAAAATAAGCTTAGAATAAAAGAATAAGCTCAAAAGTAGAATACAAGCATGCACAGTTCTGTTTACAAGTTTGATTCAAATGTGTGAATGTTGTGGAATGAGTGTGGTTAGAAATGACATTTGGTTTACTTTTATGACAACCCTAACACATATAATCGTCTCCAAGTCATTAGAATTCAAAAATAAGCTTAGAATGAAAAAAGAAGCTCAAAAGTAGAATACAAGCATGCACAGTTCTGTTTACAAGTTTGATTCAAATGTGTGAATGTTGTGGAATGAGTGTGGCTAGAAATGACATTTGGTTTACTTTTATGACAACCCTAACACATATGATCGTTTCCATGTCATTAGAATTCAAAAATAAGCTTAGAATCAAAGAATAAGCTCAAAAGTAGAATACAAGCATGCACAGTTATGTTTACAAGTTTGATTCAAATGTGTGAATGTTGTGGAATGAGTGTGGTTAGAAATGACATTTGGTTTACTTTTATGACAACCCTAACACATATAATCGTCTCCATGTCATTAGAATTCAAAAATAAGCTTAGAATCAAAGAATAAGCTCAAAAGTAGAATACAAGCATGCACAGTTATGTTTACAAGTTTGATTCAAATGTGTGAATGTTGTGCAATGAGTGTGGTTAGAAATGACATTTGGTTTACTTTTATGACAACCCTAACACATATAATCGTCTGCAAGTCATTAGAATTCAAAAATAAGCTTAGAATAAAAAAATAAGCTTAAAAGTAGAATACAAGCATGCACAGTTCTGTTTACAAGTTTGATTCAAATGTGTGAATGTTGTGGAATGAGTGTGGCTAGAAATGGCATTTGGTTTACTTTTATGACAACCCTCACACATATGATCGTTTCCATGTCATTAGAATTCAAACATAAGGTTAGAATCAAAGAATAAGCTCAAAAGTAGAATACAAGCATGCACAGTTCTGTTTACAAGTTTGATTCAAATGTGTGAATGTTGTGCAATGAGTGTGGTTAGAAATGACATTTGGTTTACTTTTATGACAACCCTAACACATATAATCGTCTGCAAGTCATTAGAATTCAAAAATAAGCTTAGAATCAAAAAATAAGCTCAAAAGTAGAATACAAGCATGCACAGTTCTGTTTACAAGTTTGATTCAAATGTGTGAATGTTGTGAAATGAGTGTGGCTAGAAATGGCATTTGTTTTACTTTTATGACAACCCTAACACATATGATCGTTTCCATGTCATTAGAATTCAAAAATAAGCTTAGAATCAAACAATAAGCTCAAAAGTAGAACACAAGCATGTAGAGTTCTGTTTACAAGTTTGAATCAAATGTGTGAATGTTGTGGAATGAGTGTGGTTAGAGATGACATTTGGTTTACTTTTATGACAACCCTAACACATATAATCGTCTCCATGTCATTAGAATTAAAAAATAAGTTTAGAATCAAAGAGTAAGCTAAAAAGTAGAATACAAGCATTCACTGTTCGTTTTACAAGTTTGATTCAAATGTGTGAATGTTGTGGAATGAGTGTGGCTAGAAATGACATTTGGTTTACTTTTATGACAACCCTAACACATATAATCGTCTCCATGTCATTAGAATTCAAAAATAAGCTTAGAATGAAAAAAGAAGCTCAAAAGTAGAATACAAGCATGCACAGTTCTGTTTACATGTTTGATTCAAATGTGTGAATGTTGTGGAATGAGAGAGGCTAGAAATGGCATTTGGTTTACTTTTATGACAACCCTAACACATATAATCGTCTCCATGTCATTAGAATTCAAAAATAAGCTTAGAATCAAAGAATAAGCTCAAAAGTAGAATACAAGCATGCGCAGTTCTGTTTATAAGTTTGATTCAAATGTGTGAATGTTGTGGAATGAGTGTGGTTAGAAATGACATTTGGTTTACTTTTATGACAACCCTAACACATATGATCGTTTGCATGTCATTAGAATTCAAAAATAAGCTTAGAATCAAAGAATAAGCTCAAAAGTAGAATACAAGCATGCACAGTTCTGTTTACAAGTTTGATTCAAATGTGTGAATGTTGTGCAATGAGTGTGGTTAGAAATGACATTTGGTTTACTTTTATGACAACCCTAACACATATAATCGTCTGCAAGTCATTGGAATTCAAAAATAAGCTTAGAATAAAAAAATAAGCTTAAAAGTAGAATACAAGCATGCACAGTTGTGTTTACAAGTTTGATTCAAATGTGTGAATGTTGTGGAATGAGTGTGGCTAGAAATGGCATTTTGTTTACCTTTATGACAACCCTAACACATATGATCGTTTCCATGTCATTAGAATTCAAAAATAAGCTTAGAATCAAAGAATAAGCTCAAAAGTAGAATACAAGCATGCACAGTTCTGTTTACAAGTTTGATTCAAATGTGTGAATGTTGTGGAATGAGTGTGGTTAGAAATGACATTTGGTTTACTTTTATGACAACCCTAACACATATAATCGTCTCCATGTCATTAGAATTCAAAAATAAGCTTAGAATGAAAAAAGAAGCTCAAAACTAGAATACAAGCATGCACAGCTCTGTTTACAAGTTTGATTCAAATGTGTGAATGTTGTGGAATGAGTGTGGCTAGAAATGACATTTGGTTTACTTTTATGACAACCCTAACACATATGATCGTTTCCATGTCATTAGAATTCAAAAATAAGCTTAGAATCAAAGAATAAGCTCAAAAGTAGAATACAAGCATGCACAGTTATGTTTAAAAGTTTGATTCAAATGTGTGAATGTTGTTGAATGAGTGTGGTTAGAAATGACATTTGGTTTACTTTTATGACAACCCTAACACATATAATCGTCTCCATGTCATTAGAATTCAAAAATAAGCTTAGAATCAAAGAATAAGCTCAAAAGTAGAATACAAGCATGCACAGTTCTGTTTACAAGTTTGATTCAAATGTGTGAATGTTGTGGAATGAGTGTGGCTAGAAATGACATTTGGTTTACTTTTATGACAACCCTAACACATATGATCGTTTCCATGTCATTAGAATTCAAAAATAAGCTTAGAATCAAAGAATAAGCTCAAAAGTAGAATACAAGCATGCACTGTTCGTTTTACAAGTTTGATTCAAATGTGTGAATGTTGTGGAATGAGTGTGGTTAGAAATGACATTTGGTTTACTTTTATGACAACCCTAACACATATAATCGTCTCCAAGTCATTAGAATTCAAAAATAAGCTTAGAATGAAAAAAAGAAGCTCAAAAGTAGAATACAAGCATGCACAGTTCTGTTTACAAGTTTGATTCAAATGTGTGAATGTTGTGGAATGAGTGTGGCTAGAAATGACATTTGGTTTACTTTTATGACAACCCTAACACATATGATCGTTTCCATGTCATTAGAATTCAAAAATAAGCTTAGAATCAAAGAATAAGCTCAAAAGTAGAATACAAGCATGCACAGTTATGTTTACAAGTTTGATTCAAATGTGTGAATGTTGTGGAATGAGTGTGGTTAGAAATGACATTTGGTTTACTTTTATGACAACCCTAACACATATAATCGTCTCCATGTCATTAGAATTCAAAAATAAGCTTAGAATCAAAGAATAAGCTCAAAAGTAGAATACAAGCATGCACAGTTCTGTTTACAAGTTTGATTCAAATGTGTGAATGTTTTGCAATGAGTGTGGTTAGAAATGACATTTGGTTTACTTTTATGACAACCCTAACACATATAATCGTCTGCAAGTCATTAGAATTCAAAAATAAGCTTAGAATCAAAAAATAAGCTCAAAAGTAGAATACAAGCATGCACAGTTCTGTTTACAAGTTTGATTCAAATGTGTGAATGTTGTGGAATGAGTGTGGCTAGAAATGGCATTTGGTTTACTTTTATGACAACCCTAACACATATGATCGTTTCCATGTCATTAGAATTCAAAAATAAGCTTAGAATCAAAGAATAAGCTCAAAAGTAGAATACAAGCATGCACAGTTCTGTTTACAAGTTTGATTCAAATTGGTGAATGTTGTGGAATGAGTGTGGTTAGAAATGACATTTGGTTTACTTTTATGAATACCCTAACACATATAATCGTCTCCAAGTCATTAGAATTCAAAAATAAGCTTAGAATGAAAAAAGAAGCTCAAAAGTAGAATACAAGCATGCACAGTTCTGTTTACAAGTTTGATTCAAATGTGTGAATTATGTGGAATGAGTGTGGCTAGAAATGACATTTGGTTTACTTTTATGACAACCCTAACACATATGATCGTTTCCATGTCATTAGAATTCAAAAATAAGCTTAGAATCAAAGAATAAGCTCAAAAGTAGAATACAAGCATGCACAGTTATGTTTACAAGTTTGATTCAAATGTGTGAATGTTGTGGAATGAGTGTGGTTAGAAACGACATTTGATTTACTTTTATGACAACCCTAACACATATAATCGTCTCCATGTCATTAGAATTCAAAAATAAGCTTAGAATCAAAGAATAAGCTCAAAAGTAGAATACAAGCATGCACAGTTCTGTTTACAAGTTTGATTCAAATGTGTGAATGTTGTGCAATGAGTGTGGTTAGAAATGACATTTGGTTTACTTTTATGACAACCCTAACACATATAATCGTCTGCAAGTCATTAGAATTCAAAAATAAGCTTAGAATAAAAAAATAAGCTTAAAAGTAGAATACAAGCATGCACAGTTGTGTTTACAAGTTTGATTCAAATGTGTGAATGTTGTGGAATGAGTGTGGCTAGAAATGGCATTTGGTTTACTTTTATGACAACCCTAACACATATGATCGTTTCCATGTCATTAGAATTCAAAAATAAGCTTAGAATCAAAGAATAAGCTCAAAAGTAGAATACAAGCATGCACAGTTCTGTTTACAAGTTTGATTCAAATGTGTGAATGTTGTGGAATGAGTGTGATTAGAAATGACATTTGGTTTACTTTTATGACAACCCTAATACATATAATCGTCTCCATGTCATTAGAATTAAAAAATAAGTTTAGAATCAAAGAGTAAGCTAAAAAGTAGAATACAAGCATTCACTGTTCGTTTTACAAGTTTGATTCAAATGTGTGAATGTTGTAGAATGAGTGTGTTTGAAATGACATTTGGTTTACTTTTATGACAACCCTAACACATATAATCGTCTCCAAGTGATTAGAATTCAAAAATAAGCTTTGAATCAAAGAATAAGCTCAAAAGTAGAATACAAGCATGCACAGTTCTGTTTACAAGTTTGATTCAAATTGGTGAATGTTGTGGAATGAGTGTGGTTAGAAATGACATTTGGTTTACTTTTATGAATACCCTAACACATATAATCGTCTCCAAGTCATTAGAATTCAAAAATAAGCTTAGAATGAAAAAAGAAGCTCAAAAGTAGAACACAAGCATGCACAGTTCTGTTTACAAGTTTGATTCAAATGTGTGAATTATGTGGAATGAGTGTGGCTAGAAATGACATTTGGTTTACTTTTATGACAACCCTAACACATATGATTGTTTCCATGTCATTAGAATTCAAAAATAAGCTTAGAATCAAAGAATAAGCTCAAAAGTAGAATACAAGCATGCACAGTTATGTTTACAAGTTTGATTCAAATGTGTGAATGTTGTGGAATGAGTGTGGTTAGAAATGACATTTGATTTACTTTTATGACAACCCTAACACATATAATCGTCTCCATGTCATTAGAATTCAAAAATAAGCTTAGAATCAAAGAATAAGCTCAAAAGTAGAATACAAGCATGCACAGTTCTGTTTACAAGTTTGATTCAAATGTGTGAATGTTGTGCAATGAGTGTGGTTAGAAATGATATTTGGTTTACTTTTATGACAACCCTAACACATATAATCGTCTGCAAGTCATTAGAATTCAAAAATAAGCTTAGAATAAAAAAATAAGCTTAAAAGTAGAATACAAGCATGCACAGTTGTGTTTACAAGTTTGATTCAAATGTGTGAATTATGTGGAATGAGTGTGGCTAGAAATGACATTTGGTTTACTTTTATGACAACCCTAACACATATGATTGTTTCCATGTCATTAGAATTCAAAAATAAGCTTAGAATCAAAGAATAAGCTCAAAAGTAGAATACAAGCATGCACAGTTATGTTTACAAGTTTGATTCAAATGTGTGAATGTTGTGGAATGAGTGTGGTTAGAAATGACATTTGATTTACTTTTATGACAACCCTAACACATATAATCGTCTCCATGTCATTAGAATTCAAAAATAAGCTTAGAATCAAAGAATAAGCTCAAAAGTAGAATACAAGCATGCACAGTTCTGTTTACAAGTTTGATTCAAATGTGTGAATGTTGTGCAATGAGTGTGGTTAGAAATGACATTTGGTTTACTTTTATGACAACCCTAACACATATAATCGTCTGCAAGTCATTAGAATTCAAAAATAAGCTTAGAATAAAAAAATAAGCTTAAAAGTAGAATACAAGCATGCACAGTTCTGTTTACAAGTTTGATTCAAATGTGTGAATGTTGTGGAATGAGTGTGATTAGAAATGACATTTGGTTTACTTTTATGACAACCCTAATACATATAATCGTCTCCATGTCATTAGAATTAAAAAATAAGTTTAGAATCAAAGAGTAAGCTAAAAAGTAGAATACAAGCATTCACTGTTCGTTTTACAAGTTTGATTCAAATGTGTGAATGTTGTAGAATGAGTGTGTTTGAAATGACATTTGGTTTACTTTTATGACAACCCTAACACATATAATCGTCTCCAAGTGATTAGAATTCAAAAATAAGCTTTGAATCAAAGAATAAGCTCAAAAGTAGAATACAACCATGCACAGTTCTGTTTACAAGTTTGATTCAAATGTGTGAATGTTTTGCAATTAGTGTGGTTAGAAATGACATTTGGTTTACTTTTATGACAACCCTAACACATATAATCGTCTCCAAGTCATTAGAATTCAAAAATAAGCTTAGAATCAAAAAATAAGCTCAAAACTAGAATACAAGCATGCACAGTTCTGTTTACAAGTTTGATTCAAATGTGTGAATGTTGTGGAATGAGTGTGGCTAGAAATGGCATTTGGTTTACTTTTATGACAACCCTAACACATATGATCGTTTCCATGTCATTAGAATTCAAAAATAAGCTTAGAATCAAAGAATAAGCTCAAAACTAGAATACAAGCATGCACAGTTCTGTTTACAAGTTTGATTCAAATGTGTGAATGTTGTGCAATGAGTGTGGTTAGAAATGACATTTGGTTTACTTTTATGACAACCCTAACAAATATAATCGTCTGCAAGTCATTAGAATTCAAAAATAAGCTTAGAATAAAAAAATAAGCTCAAAAGTAGAATACAAGCATGCACAGTTCTGTTTACAAGTTTGATTCAAATGTGTGAATGTTGTGGAATGAGTGTGGCTAGAAATGGCATTTGGTTTACCTTTATGACAACCCTAACACATATGATCGTTTCCATGTCATTAGAATTCAAAAATAAGCTTAGAATCAAAGAATAAGCTCAAAAGTAGAATACAAGCATGCACAGTTCTGTTTACAAGTTTGATTCAAATGTGTGAATGTTGTGGAATGAGTGTGGTTAGAAATGACATTTGGTTTACTTTTATGACAACCCTAACACATATAATCGTCTCCATGTCATTAGAATTCAAAAATAAGCTTAGAATGAAAAAAGAAGCTCAAAACTAGAATACAAGCATGCACAGCTCTGTTTACAAGTTTGATTCAAATGTGTGAATGTTGTGGAATGAGTGTGGCTAGAAATGACATTTGGTTTACTTTTATGACAACCCTAACACATATGATCGTTTCCATGTCATTAGAATTCAAAAATAAGCTTAGAATCAAAGAATAAGCTCAAAAGTAGAATACAAGCATGCACAGTTATGTTTAAAAGTTTGATTCAAATGTGTGAATGTTGTGGAATGAGTGTGGTTAGAAATGACATTTGGTTTACTTTTATGACAACCCTAACACATATAATCGTCTCCATGTCATTAGAATTCAAAAATAAGCTTAGAATCAAAGAATAAGCTCAAAAGTAGAATACAAGCATGCACAGTTCTGTTTACAAGTTTGATTCAAATGTGTGAATGTTGTGCAATGAGTGTGGTTAGAAATGACATTTGGTTTACTTTTATGACAACCCTAACACATATAATCGTCTGCAAGTCATTAGAATTTAGAAATAAGCTTAGAATCAAAAAATAAGCTTAAAAGTAGAATACAAGCATGCACAGTTGTGTTTACAGTGATTCAAATGTGTGAATGTTGTGGAATGAGTGTGGTTAGAAATGACATTTGGTTTACTTTTATGACAACCCTAACACATATAATCGTCTCCATGTCATTAGAATTCAAAAATAAGCTTAGAATCAAAGAATAAGCTCAAAAGTAGAATACAAGCATGCACAGTTCTGTTTACAAGTTTGATTCAAATGTGTGAATGTTGTGGAATGAGTGTGGCTAGAAATGACATTTGGTTTACTTTTATGACAACCCTAACACATATGATCGTTTCCATGTCATTAGAATTCAAAAATAAGCTTAGAATCAAAGAATAAGCTCAAAAGTAGAATACAAGCATGCACTGTTCGTTTTACAAGTTTGATTCAAATGTGTGAATGTTGTGGAATGAGTGTGGTTAGAAATGACATTTGGTTTACTTTTATGACAACCCTAACACATATAATCGTCTCCAAGTCATTAGAATTCAAAAATAAGCTTAGAATGAAAAAAGAAGCTCAAAAGTAGAATACAAGCATGCACAGTTCTGTTTACAAGTTTGATTCAAATGTGTGAATGTTGTGGAATGAGTGTGGCTAGAAATGACATTTGGTTTACTTTTATGACAACCCTAACACATATGATCGTTTCCATGTCATTAGAATTCAAAAATAAGCTTAGAATCAAAGAATAAGCTCAAAAGTAGAATACAAGCATGCACAGTTATGTTTACAAGTTTGATTCAAATGTGTGAATGTTGTGGAATGAGTGTGGTTAGAAATGACATTTGGTTTACTTTTATGACAACCCTAACACATATAATCGTCTCCATGTCATTAGAATTCAAAAATAAGCTTAGAATCAAAAAATAAGCTCAAAAGTAGAATACAACCATGCACAGTTCTGTTTACAAGTTTGATTCAAATGTGTGAATGTTGTGCAATGAGTGTGGTTAAAAATGACATTTGGTTTACTTTTATGACAACCCTAACACATATAATCGTCTGCAAGTCATTAGAATTCAAAAATAAGCTTAGAATAAAAAAATAAGCTCAAAAGTAGAATACAAGCGTGCTGAGTTCTGTTTACAAGTTTGATTCAAATGTGTGAATGTTGTGGAATGAGGGTTGCTAGAAATGGCATTTGGTTTACTTTTATGACAACCCTAACACATATGATCGTTTCCATGTCATTAGAATTCAAAAATAAGCTTAGAATCAAAGAATAAGCACAAAAGTAGAATACAAGCATGCACAGTTCTGTTTACAAATTTGATTCAAATGTGTGAATGTTGTGGAATGAGTGTGGCTAGAAATGACATTTGGTTTACTTTTATGACAACCCTAACACATATGATCGTTTCCATGTCATTAGAATTCAAAAATAAGCTAAGAATCAAAGAATAAGCTCAAAAGTAAAATACAAGCATGCACAGTTATGTTTACAAGTTTGATTCAAATGTGTGAATGTTGTGCAATGAGTGTGGTTAGAAATGACATTTGGTTTACTTTTATGACAACCCTAACACATATAATCGTCTCCATGTCATTAGAATTAAAAAATAAGCTTAGAATCAAAGAATAAGCTCAAAAGTAGAATACAAGCATGCACAGTTCTGTTTACAAGTTTGATTCAAATGTGTGAATGTTGTGCAATGAGTGTGGTTAGAAATGACATTTGGTTTACTTTTATGACAACCCTAACACATATAATCGTCTGCAAGTCATTAGAATTCAAAAATAAGCTTAGAATAAAAAAATAAGCTTAAAAGTAGAATACAAGCATGCACAGTTGTGTTTACAAGTTTGATTCAAATGTGTGAATGTTGTGGAATGAGTGTGGCTAGAAATGGCATTGGGTTTACTTTTATGACAACCCTAACACATATGATCGTTTCCATGTCATTAGAATTCAAAAATAAGCTTAGAATCAAAGAATAAGCTCAAAAGTAGAATACAAGCATGCACAGTTCTGTTTACAAGTTTGATTCAAATGTGTGAATGTTGTGGAATGAGTGTGATTAGAAATGACATTTGGTTTACTTTTATGACAACCCTAACACATATAATCGTCTCCATGTCATTAGAATTAGAAAATAAGCTTAGAATCAAAGAATAAGCTCAAAAGTAGAATACAAGCATGCACAGTTCTGTTTACAAGTTTGATTCAAATGTGTGAATGTTGTGCAATGAGTGTGGTTAAAAATGACATTTGGTTTACTTTTATGACAACCCTAACACATATAATCGTCTGCAAGTCATTAGAATTCAAAAATAAGCTTAGAATCAAAAAATAAGCTCAAAAGTAGAATACAAGCGTGCATAGTTCTGTTTACAAGTTTGATTCAAATGTGTGAATGTTGTGGAATGAGTGTGGCTAGAAATGGCATTTGGTTTACTTTTATGACAACCCTAACACATATGATCGTTTCCATGTCATTAGAATTCAAAAAAAAGCTTAGAATCAAAGAATAAGCTCAAAAGTAGAATACAAGCATGCGCAGTTCTGTTTACAAGTTTGATTCAAATGTGTGAATGTTGTGGAATGAGTGTGGTTAGAAATGACATTTGGTTTACTTTTATGACAACCCTAACACATATAATCGTCTCCAAGTCATTAGAATTCAAAAATAAGCTTAGAATGAAAAAAGAAGCTCAAAAGTAGAATACAAGCATGCACAGTTCTGTTTACAAGTTTGATTCAAATGTGTGAATGTTGTGGAATGAGTGTGGCTAGAAATGACATTTAGTTTACTTTTATGACAACCCTAACACATATGATCGTTTCCATGTCATTAGAATTCAAAAATAAGCTTAGAATCAAAGAATAAGCTCAAAAGTAGAATACAAGCATGCACAGTTATGTTTACAAGTTTGATTCAAATGTGTGAATGTTGTGGAATGAGTGTGGTTAGAAATGACATTTGGTTTACTTTTATGACAACCCTAACACATATAATCGTCTCTATGTCATTAGAATTCAAAAATAAGCTTAGAATCAAAGAATAAGCTCAAAAGTAGAATACAAGCACGCACAGTTCTGTTTACAAGTTTGATTCAAATGTGTGAATGTTGTGCAATGAGTGTGGTTAGAAATGACATTTGGTTTACTTTTATGACAACCCTAACACATATAATCGTCTGCAAGTCATTAGAATTCAAAAATAAGCTTAGAATAAAAAAATAAGCTCAAAAGTAGAATACAAGCATGCGCAGTTCTGTTTACAAGTTTGTTTCAAATGTGTGAATGTTGTGGAATGAGTGTGGTTAGAAATGACATTTGGTTTACTTTTATGACAACCCTAACACATATAATCGTCTCCGAGTCATTAGAATTCAAAAATAAGCTTAGAATGAAAAAAGAAGCTCAAAAGTAGAATACAAGCATGCACAGTTCTGTTTACAAGTTTGATTCAAATGTGTGAATGTTGTGGAATGAGTGTGGCTAGAAATGACATTTGGTTTACTTTTCTGACAACCCTAACACATATGATCGTTTCCATGTCATTAGAATTCAAAAATACGCTTAGAATCAAAGAATAAGCTCAAAAGTAGAATACAAGCATGCACAGTTATGCTTACAAGTTTGATTCAAATGTGTGAATGTTGTGGAATGAGTGTGGTTAGAAATGACATTTGGTTTACTTTTATGACAACCCTAACAAATATAATCGTCTCCATGTCATTAGAATTCAAAGATAAGCTTAGAATCAAAAAATAAGCTCAAAAGTAGAATACAAGCATGCACAGTTCTGTTTACAAGTTTGATTCAAATGTGTGAATGTTGTGGAATGATAGTGGTTAGAAATGACATTTGGTTTACTTTTATGACAACCCTAACACATATAATCGTCTCCATGTCATTAGAATTCAAAAATAAGCTTAGAATCAAAAAATAAGCTCAAAAGTAGAATACAAGCATGCACAGTTCTGTTTACAAGTTTGATTCAAATGTGTGAATGTTGTGGAATGAGTGTGGTTAGAAATGACATTTGGTTTACTTTTATGACAACCATAACACATATAATTGTCTCCATGTCATTAGAATTCAAAAATAAGCTTAGAATCAAAGAATACGCTCAAAAGTAGAATACAAGCACGCACAGTTCTGTTTTACAAGTTTGATTCAAATGTGTGAATGTTGTGGAATGAGTGTGGTTAGAAATGGCATTGGGTTTAATTTTATGACAACCCTAACACATATGATCGTTTCCATGTCATTAGAATTCAAAAATAAGCTTAGAATCAAAGAATAAGCTCAAAAGTAGAATACCAGCATGCACAGTTCGTTTTACAAGTTTAATTCAATGTGTGAATGTTGTGGAATGAGAGAGGCTAGAAATGGCATTTGGTTTACTTTTATGACAACCCTAACACATATAATCGTCTCCATGTCAGTAGAATTCAAAAATAAGCTTAGAATCAAAGAATAAGCTCAAAAGTAGAATACAAGCATGCACAGTTCTGTTTAAAAGTTTGATTCAAATGTGTGAATGTTGTGGAATGAGTGTGGTTAGAAATGACATTTGGTTTACTTTTATGACAACCCTAACACATATGATCGTTTGCATGTCATTAGAATTCAAAAATAAGTTAGAATCAAAGAATAAGCTCAAAAGTAGAATACAAGCATGCACAGTTCTGTTTACAAGTTTGATTCAAATGTGTGAATGTTGTGGAATGAGTGTGGTTAGAAATGACATTTGGTTTACTTTTATGACAACCATAACACATATAATCGTCTCCATGTCATTAGAATTCAAAAATAAGCTTAGAATCAAAGAATAAGCTCAAAAGTAGAATACAAGCATGCACAGTTCTGTTTACAAGTTTGAATCAAATGTGTGAATGTTGTGGAATGAGTGTGGTTAGAGATGAAATTTGCTTTACTTTTATGACAACCCTAACACATATAATCGTCTGCAAGTCATTAGAATTCAAAAATAAGCTTAGAATCAAAGAGTAAGCTGAAAAGTAGAATACAAGCATTCATTGTTCGTTTTACAAGTTTGATTCAAATGTGTGAATGTTGTGGAATGAGTGTGGTTTGAAATGACATTTGGTTTACTTTTATGACAACCTTAACACATATAATCGTCTCCATGTCATTAGAATTCAAAAATCAGCTTAGAATCAAAGAATAAGCTCAAAAGTAGAATACAAGCATGCACAGTTCTATTTACAAGTTTGATTCAAATGTGTGAATGTTGTGGAATGAGTGTGGTTAGAAATGACATTTGGTTTACTTTTATGACAACCATAACACATATAATCGTCTCCATGTCATTAGAATTCAAAAATAAGCTTAGAATCAAAGAATAAGCTCAAAAGTAGAATACAAGCATGCACAGTTCTGTTTACAAGTTTGAATCAAATGTGTGAATGTTGTGGAATGAGTGTGGTTAGAGATGAAATTTGCTTTACTTTTATGACAACCCTAACACATATAATCCTCTCCGAGTCATTAGAATTCAAAAATAAGCTTAGAATGAAAAAAGAAGCTCAAAAGTAGAATACAAGCATGCACAGTTCTGTTTACAAGTTTGATTCAAATGTGTGAATGTTGTGGAATGAGTGTGGCTAGAAATGACATTTGGTTTACTTGTATGACAACCCTAACACATATGATCGTTTCCATGTCATTAGAATTCAAAAATAAGCTTAGAATCAAAGAATAAGCTCAAAAGTAGAATACAAGCATGCACAGTTCTGTTTACAAGTTTGATTCAAATGTGTGAATGTTGTGGAATGAGTGTGGCTAGAAATGACATTTGGTTTACTTTTCTGACAACCCTAACACATATGATCGTTTCCATGTCATTAGAATTCAAAAATACGCTTAGAATCAAAGAATAAGCTCAAAAGTAGAATACAAGCATGCACAGTTATGCTTACAAGTTTGATTCAAATGTGTGAATGTTGTGGAATGAGTGTGGTTAGAAATGACATTTGGTTTACTTTTATGACAACCCTAACAAATATAATCGTCTCCATGTCATTAGAATTCAAAGATAAGCTTAGAATCAAAAAATAAGCTCAAAAGTAGAATACAAGCATGCACAGTTCTGTTTACAAGTTTGATTCAAATGTGTGAATGTTGTGGAATGATAGTGGTTAGAAATGACATTTGGTTTACTTTTATGACAACCCTAACACATATAATCGTCTCCATGTCATTAGAATTCAAAAATAAGCTTAGAATCAAAAAATAAGCTCAAAAGTAGAATACAAGCATGCACAGTTCTGTTTACAAGTTTGATTCAAATGTGTGAATGTTGTGGAATGAGTGTGGTTAGAAATGACATTTGGTTTACTTTTATGACAACCATAACACATATAATTGTCTCCATGTCATTAGAATTCAAAAATAAGCTTAGAATCAAAGAATACGCTCAAAAGTAGAATACAAGCACGCACAGTTCTGTTTTACAAGTTTGATTCAAATGTGTGAATGTTGTGGAATGAGTGTGGTTAGAAATGGCATTGGGTTTAATTTTATGACAACCCTAACACATATGATCGTTTCCATGTCATTAGAATTCAAAAATAAGCTTAGAATCAAAGAATAAGCTCAAAAGTAGAATACCAGCATGCACAGTTCGTTTTACAAGTTTAATTCAATGTGTGAATGTTGTGGAATGAGAGAGGCTAGAAATGGCATTTGGTTTACTTTTATGACAACCCTAACACATATAATCGTCTCCATGTCAGTAGAATTCAAAAATAAGCTTAGAATCAAAGAATAAGCTCAAAAGTAGAATACAAGCATGCACAGTTCTGTTTAAAAGTTTGATTCAAATGTGTGAATGTTGTGGAATGAGTGTGGTTAGAAATGACATTTGGTTTACTTTTATGACAACCCTAACACATATGATCGTTTGCATGTCATTAGAATTCAAAAATAAGTTAGAATCAAAGAATAAGCTCAAAAGTAGAATACAAGCATGCACAGTTCTGTTTACAAGTTTGATTCAAATGTGTGAATGTTGTGGAATGAGTGTGGTTAGAAATGACATTTGGTTTACTTTTATGACAACCATAACACATATAATCGTCTCCATGTCATTAGAATTCAAAAATAAGCTTAGAATCAAAGAATAAGCTCAAAAGTAGAATACAAGCATGCACAGTTCTGTTTACAAGTTTGAATCAAATGTGTGAATGTTGTGGAATGAGTGTGGTTAGAGATGAAATTTGCTTTACTTTTATGACAACCCTAACACATATAATCGTCTGCAAGTCATTAGAATTCAAAAATAAGCTTAGAATCAAAGAGTAAGCTGAAAAGTAGAATACAAGCATTCATTGTTCGTTTTACAAGTTTGATTCAAATGTGTGAATGTTGTGGAATGAGTGTGGTTTGAAATGACATTTGGTTTACTTTTATGACAACCTTAACACATATAATCGTCTCCATGTCATTAGAATTCAAAAATCAGCTTAGAATCAAAGAATAAGCTCAAAAGTAGAATACAAGCATGCACAGTTCTATTTACAAGTTTGATTCAAATGTGTGAATGTTGTGGAATGAGTGTGGTTAGAAATGACATTTGGTTTACTTTTATGACAACCATAACACATATAATCGTCTCCATGTCATTAGAATTCAAAAATAAGCTTAGAATCAAAGAATAAGCTCAAAAGTAGAATACAAGCATGCACAGTTCTGTTTACAAGTTTGAATCAAATGTGTGAATGTTGTGGAATGAGTGTGGTTAGAGATGAAATTTGGTTTACTTTTATGACAACCCTAACACATATAATCCTCTCCGAGTCATTAGAATTCAAAAATAAGCTTAGAATGAAAAAAGAAGCTCAAAAGTAGAATACAAGCATGCACAGTTCTGTTTACAAGTTTGATTCAAATGTGTGAATGTTGTGGAATGAGTGTGGCTAGAAATGACATTTGGTTTACTTGTATGACAACCCTAACACATATGATCGTTTCCATGTCATTAGAATTCAAAAATAAGCTTAGAATCAAAGAATAAGCTCAAAAGTAGAATACAAGCATGCACAGTTATGTTTACAAGTTTGATTCAAATGTGTGAATGTTGTGGAATGAGTGTGGTTAGAAATGACATTTGGTTTACTTTTATGACAACCCTAACACATATAATCGTCTCTATGTCATTAGAATTCAAAAATAAGCTTAGAATCAAAGAATAAGCTCAAAAGTAGAATACAAGCACGCACAGTTCTGTTTACAAGTTTGATTCAAATGTGTGAATGTTGTGCAATGAGTGTGGTTAGAAATGACATTTGGTTTACTTTTATGACAACCCTAACACATATAATCGTCTGCAAGTCATTAGAATTCAAAAATAAGCTTAGAATAAAAAAATAAGCTCAAAAGTAGAATACAAGCATGCGCAGTTCTGTTTACAAGTTTGTTTCAAATGTGTGAATGTTGTGGAATGAGTGTGGTTAGAAATGACATTTGGTTTACTTTTATGACAACCCTAACACATATAATCGTCTCCGAGTCATTAGAATTCAAAAATAAGCTTAGAATGAAAAAAGAAGCTCAAAAGTAGAATACAAGCATGCACAGTTCTGTTTACAAGTTTGATTCAAATGTGTGAATGTTGTGGAATGAGTGTGGCTAGAAATGACATTTGGTTTACTTTTCTGACAACCCTAACACATATGATCGTTTCCATGTCATTAGAATTCAAAAATACGCTTAGAATCAAAGAATAAGCTCAAAAGTAGAATACAAGCATGCACAGTTATGCTTACAAGTTTGATTCAAATGTGTGAATGTTGTGGAATGAGTGTGGTTAGAAATGACATTTGGTTTACTTTTATGACAACCCTAACAAATATAATCGTCTCCATGTCATTAGAATTCAAAGATAAGCTTAGAATCAAAAAATAAGCTCAAAAGTAGAATACAAGCATGCACAGTTCTGTTTACAAGTTTGATTCAAATGTGTGAATGTTGTGGAATGATAGTGGTTAGAAATGACATTTGGTTTACTTTTATGACAACCCTAACACATATAATCGTCTCCATGTCATTAGAATTCAAAAATAAGCTTAGAATCAAAAAATAAGCTCAAAAGTAGAATACAAGCATGCACAGTTCTGTTTACAAGTTTGATTCAAATGTGTGAATGTTGTGGAATGAGTGTGGTTAGAAATGACATTTGGTTTACTTTTATGACAACCATAACACATATAATTGTCTCCATGTCATTAGAATTCAAAAATAAGCTTAGAATCAAAGAATACGCTCAAAAGTAGAATACAAGCACGCACAGTTCTGTTTTACAAGTTTGATTCAAATGTGTGAATGTTGTGGAATGAGTGTGGTTAGAAATGGCATTGGGTTTAATTTTATGACAACCCTAACACATATGATCGTTTCCATGTCATTAGAATTCAAAAATAAGCTTAGAATCAAAGAATAAGCTCAAAAGTAGAATACCAGCATGCACAGTTCGTTTTACAAGTTTAATTCAATGTGTGAATGTTGTGGAATGAGAGAGGCTAGAAATGGCATTTGGTTTACTTTTATGACAACCCTAACACATATAATCGTCTCCATGTCAGTAGAATTCAAAAATAAGCTTAGAATCAAAGAATAAGCTCAAAAGTAGAATACAAGCATGCACAGTTCTGTTTAAAAGTTTGATTCAAATGTGTGAATGTTGTGGAATGAGTGTGGTTAGAAATGACATTTGGTTTACTTTTATGACAACCCTAACACATATGATCGTTTGCATGTCATTAGAATTCAAAAATAAGTTAGAATCAAAGAATAAGCTCAAAAGTAGAATACAAGCATGCACAGTTCTGTTTACAAGTTTGATTCAAATGTGTGAATGTTGTGGAATGAGTGTGGTTAGAAATGACATTTGGTTTACTTTTATGACAACCATAACACATATAATCGTCTCCATGTCATTAGAATTCAAAAATAAGCTTAGAATCAAAGAATAAGCTCAAAAGTAGAATACAAGCATGCACAGTTCTGTTTACAAGTTTGAATCAAATGTGTGAATGTTGTGGAATGAGTGTGGTTAGAGATGAAATTTGCTTTACTTTTATGACAACCCTAACACATATAATCGTCTGCAAGTCATTAGAATTCAAAAATAAGCTTAGAATCAAAGAGTAAGCTGAAAAGTAGAATACAAGCATTCATTGTTCGTTTTACAAGTTTGATTCAAATGTGTGAATGTTGTGGAATGAGTGTGGTTTGAAATGACATTTGGTTTACTTTTATGACAACCTTAACACATATAATCGTCTCCATGTCATTAGAATTCAAAAATCAGCTTAGAATCAAAGAATAAGCTCAAAAGTAGAATACAAGCATGCACAGTTCTATTTACAAGTTTGATTCAAATGTGTGAATGTTGTGGAATGAGTGTGGTTAGAAATGACATTTGGTTTACTTTTATGACAACCATAACACATATAATCGTCTCCATGTCATTAGAATTCAAAAATAAGCTTAGAATCAAAGAATAAGCTCAAAAGTAGAATACAAGCATGCACAGTTCTGTTTACAAGTTTGAATCAAATGTGTGAATGTTGTGGAATGAGTGTGGTTAGAGATGAAATTTGCTTTACTTTTATGACAACCCTAACACATATAATCCTCTCCGAGTCATTAGAATTCAAAAATAAGCTTAGAATGAAAAAAGAAGCTCAAAAGTAGAATACAAGCATGCACAGTTCTGTTTACAAGTTTGATTCAAATGTGTGAATGTTGTGGAATGAGTGTGGCTAGAAATGACATTTGGTTTACTTGTATGACAACCCTAACACATATGATCGTTTCCATGTCATTAGAAATCAAAAATAAGCTTAGAATCAAAGAATAAGCTCAAAAGTAGAATACAAGCATGCACAGTTATGCTTACAAGTTTGATTCAAATGTGTGAATGTTGTGGAATGAGGGTTGCTAGAAATGACATTTGGTTTACTTTTATGACAACCCTAACACATATGATCGTCTCCATGTCATTAGAATTCAAAGATAAGCTTAGAATCAAAGAATAAGCTCAAAAGTAGAATACAAGCATGCACAGTTCTGTTTACAAGTTTGATTCAAATGTGTGAATGTTGTGGAATGATAGTGGTTAGAAATGACATTTGGTTTACTTTTATGACAACCCTAACACATATAATCGTCTCCATGTCATTAGAATTCAAAAATAAGCTTAGAATGAAAAAATAAGCTCAAAAGTAGAATACAAGCATGCACAGTTCTGTTTACAAGTTTGATTCAAATGTGTGAATGTTGTGGAATGAGTGTGGCTAGAAATGACATTTGGTTTACTTGTATGACAACCCTAACACATATGATCGTTTCCATGTCATTAGAATTCAAAAATAAGCTTAGAATCAAAGAATAAGCTCAAAAGTAGAATACAAGCATGCACAGTTATGCTTATAAGTTTGATTCAAATGTGTGAATGTTGTGGAATGAGTGTGGTTAGAAATGACATTTGGTTTACTTTTATGACAACCCTAACAAATATAATCGTCTCCATGTCATTAGAATTCAAAGATAAGCTTAGAATCAAAGAATAAGCTCAAAAGTAGAATACAAGCATGCACAGTTCTGTTTACAAGTTTGATTCAAATGTGTGAATGTTGTGGAATGATAGTGGTTAGAAATGACATTTGGTTTACTTTTATGACAACCCTAACACATATAATCGTCTCCATGTCATTAGAATTCAAAAATAAGCTTAGAATCAAAAAATAAGCTCAAAAGTAGAATACAAGTATGCACAGTTCTGTTTACAAGTTTGATTCAAATGTGTGAATGTTGTGGAATGAGTGTGGTTAGAAATGACATTTGGTTTACTTTTATGACAACCATAACACATATAATCGTCTCCATGTCATTAGAATTCAAAAATAAGCTTAGAATCAAAGAATACGCTCAAAAGTAGAATACAAGCACGCACAGTTCTGTTTTATAAGTTTGATTCAAATGTGTGAATGTTGTGGAATGAGTGTGGTTAGAAATGACATTTGGTTTACTTTTATGACAACCCTAACACATATAATCGTCTCCATGTCATTAGAATTCAAAAATAAGCTTAGAATCAAAGAATAAGCTCAAAAGTAGAATACCAGCATGCACAGTTCGTTTTACAAGTTTGATTCAATGTGTGAATGTTGTGGAATGAGAGAGGCTAGAAATGGCATTTGGTTTACTTTTATGACAACCCTAACACATATAATCGTCTCCATGTCATTAGAATTCAAAAATAAGCTTAGAATCAAAGAATAAGCTCAAAAGTAGAATACAAGCATGCACAGTTCTGTTTATAAGTTTGATTCAAATGTGTGAATGTTGTGGAATGAGTGTGGTTAGAAATGACATTTGGTTTACTTTTATGACAACCCTAACACATATGATCGTTTGCATGTCATTAGAATTCAAAAATAAGCTTAGAATCAAAGAATAAGCTCAAAAGTAGAATACAAGCATGCACAGTTCTGTTTACAAGTTTGATTCAAATGTGTGAATGTTGTGGAATGAGTGTGGTTAGAAATGACATTTGGTTTACTTTTATGACAACCATAACACATATAATCGTCTCCATGTCATTAGAATTCAAAAATAAGCTTAGAATCAAAGAATACGCTCAAAAGTAGAATACAAGCACGCACAGTTCTGTTTTACAAGTTTGAATCAAATGTGTGAATGTTGTGGAATGACTGTGGTTAGAGATGAAATTTGCTTTACTTTTATGACAACCCTAACACATATAATCGTCTGCAAGTCATTAGAATTCAAACTTAAGCTTAGAATCAAAGAGTAAGCTGAAAAGTAGAATACAAGCATTCATTGTTCGTTTTACAAGTTTGATTCAAATGTGTGAATGTTGTGGAATGAGTGTGGTTTGAAATGACATTTGGTTTACTTTTATGACAACCTTAACACATATAATCGTCTCCATGTCATTAGAATTCAAAAATCAGCTTAGAATCAAAGAATAAGCTCAAAAGTAGAATACAAGCATGCACAGTTCTGTTTACAAGTTTGATTCAAATGTGTGAATGTTGTGGAATGAGGGTTGCTAGAAATGGCATTTGGTTTACTTTTATGACAACCCTAACACATATGATCGTTTCCATGTCATTAGAATTCAAAAATAAGCTTAGAATCAAAGAATAAGCTCAAAAGTAGAATACGAGCATGCACAGTTCTGTTTACAAGTTTGATTCAAATGTGTGAATGTTGTGGAATGAGTGTGGTTAGAAATGACATTTGGTTTACTTTTATGACAACCCTAACACATATAATCGTCTCCGAGTCATTAGAATTCAAAAATAAGCTTAGAATGAAAAAAGAAGCTCAAAAGTAGAATACAAGCATGCACAGTTCTGTTTACAAGTTTGATTCAAATGTGTGAATGTTGTGGAATGAGTGTGGCTAGAAATGACATTTGGTTTACTTTTATGACAACCCTAACACATATGATCGTTTCCATGTCATTAGAATTCAAAAATAAGCTTAGAATCAAAGAATAAGCTCAAAAGTAGAATACAAGCATGCACAGTTATGCTTACAAGTTTGATTCAAATGTGTGAATGTTGTGGAATGAGTGTGGTTAGAAATAACATTTGGTTTACTTTTATGACAACCCTAACAAATATAATCGTCTCCATGTCATTAGAATTCAAAGATAAGCTTAGAATCAAAAAATAAGCTCAAAAGTAGAATACAAGCATGCACAGTTCTGTTTACAAGTTTGATTCAAATGTGTGAATGTTGTGGAATGATAGTGGTTAGAAATGACATTTGGTTTACTTTTATGACAACCCTAACACATATAATCGTCTCCATGTCATTAGAATTCAAAAATAAGCTTAGAATCAAAAAATAAGCTCAAAAGTAGAATAAAAGCATGCACAGTTCTGTTTACAAGTTTGATTCAAATGTGTGAATGTTGTGGAATGAGTGTGGTTAGAAATGACATTTGGTTTACTTTTATGACAACCATAACACATATAATCGTCTCCATGTCATTAGAATTCAAAAATAAGCTTAGAATCAAAGAATACGCTCAAAAGTAGAATACAAGCACGCACAGTTCTGTTTTACAAGTTTGATTCAAATGTGTGAATGTTGTGGAATGAGTGTGGTTAGAAATGGCATTTGGTTTAATTTTATGACAACCCTAACACATATGATCGTTTCCATGTCATTAGAATTCAAAAATAAGCTTAGAATCAAAGAATAAGCTCAAAAGTAGAATACCAGCATGCACAGTTCGTTTTACAAGTTTGATTCAATGTGTGAATGTTGTGGAATGAGAGAGGCTAGAAATGGCATTTGGTTTACTTTTATTACAACCCTAACACATATAATCGTCTCCATGTCATTAGAATTCAAAAATTAGCTTAGAATCAAAGAATAAGCTCAAAAGTAGAATACAAGCATGCACAGTTCTGTTTATAAGTTTGATTCAAATGTGTGAATGTTGTGGAATGAGTGTGATTAGAAATGACATTTGGTTTACTTTTATGACAACCCTAACACATATAATTGTCTCCATGTCATTAGAATTAGAAAATAAGCTTAGAATAAAAGAATAAGCTCAAAAGTAGAATACAAGCATGCACAGTTCTGTTTACAAGTTTGATTCAAATGTGTGAATGTTGTGCAATGAGTGTGGTTAAAAATGACATTTGGTTTACTTTTATGACAACCCTAACACATATAATCGTCTGCAAGTCATTAGAATTCAAAAATAAGCTTAGAATCAAAAAATAAGCTCAAAAGTAGAATACAAGCGTGCATAGTTCTGTTTACAAGTTTGATTCAAATGTGTGAATGTTGTGGAATGAGAGTGGCTAGAAATGGCATTTGGTTTACTTTTATGACAACCCTAACACATATGATCGTTTCCATGTCATTAGAATTCAAAAAAAAGCTTAGAATCAAAGAATAAGCTCAAAAGTAGAATACAAGCATGCGCAGTTCTGTTTACAAGTTTGATTCAAATGTGTGAATGTTGTGGAATGAGTGTGGTTAGAAATGACATTTGGTTTACTTTTATGACAACCCTAACACATATAATCGTCTCCAAGTCATTAGAATTCAAAAATAAGCTTAGAATGAAAAAAGAAGCTCAAAAGTAGAATACAAGCATGCATAGTTCTGTTTACAAGTTTGATTCAAATGTGTGAATGTTGTGGAATGAGTGTGGCTAGAAATGACATTTGGTTTACTTTTATGACAACCCTAACACATATGATCGTTTCCATGTCATAAGAATTCAAAAATAAGCTTAGAATCAAAGAATAAGCTCAAAAGTAGAATACAAGCATGCACAGTTATGTTTACAAGTTTGATTCAAATGTGTGAATGTTGTGGAATGAGTGTGGTTAGAAATGACATTTGGTTTACTTTTATGACAACCCTAACACATATAATCGTCTCCATGTCATTAGAATTCAAAAATAAGCTTAGAATCAAAGAATAAGCTCAAAAGTAGAATACAAGCACGCACAGTTCTGTTTACAAGTTTGATTCAAATGTGTGAATGTTGTGCAATGAGTGTGGTTAGAAATGACATTTGGTTTACTTTTATGACAACCCTAACACATATAATCGTCTGCAAGTCATTAGAATTCAAAAATAAGCTTAGAATAAAAAAATAAGCTCAAAAGTAGAATACAAGCATGCGCAGTTCTGTTTACAAGTTTGTTTCAAATGTGTGAATGTTGTGGAATGAGTGTGGTTAGAAATGACATTTGGTTTACTTTTATGACAACCCTAACACATATAATCGTCTCCGAGTCATTAGAATTCAAAAATAAGCTTAGAATGAAAAAAGAAGCTCAAAAGTAGAATACAAGCATGCACAGTTCTGTTTACAAGTTTGATTCAAATGTGTGAATGTTGTGGAATGAGTGTGGCTAGAAATGACATTTGGTTTACTTTTCTGACAACCCTAACACATATGATCGTTTCCATGTCATTAGAATTCAAAAATAAGCTTAGAATCAAAGAATAAGCTCAAAAGTAGAATACAAGCATGCACAGTTATGCTTACAAGTTTGATTCAAATGTGTGAATGTTGTGGAATGAGTGTGGTTAGAAATGACATTTGGTTTACTTTTATGACAACCCTAACAAATATAATCGTCTCCATGTCATTAGAATTCAAAGATAAGCTTAGAATCAAAGAATAAGCTCAAAAGTAGAATACAAGCATGCACAGTTCTGTTTACAAGTTTGATTCAAATGTGTGAATGTTGTGGAATGAGTGTGGTTAGAAATGACATTTGGTTTACTTTTATGACAACCCTAACACATATAATCCTCTCCGAGTCATTACAATTCAAAAATAAGCTTAGAATGAAAAAAGAAGCTCAAAAGTAGAATACAAGCATGCACAGTTCTGTTTACAAGTTTGATTCAAATGTGTGAATGTTGTGGAATGAGTGTGGCTAGAAATGACATTTGGTTTACTTGTATGACAACCCTAACACATATGATCGTTTCCATGTCATTAGAATTCAAAAATAAGCTTAGAATCAAAGAATAAGCTCAAAAGTAGAATACAAGCATGCACAGTTATGCTTACAAGTTTGATTCAAATGTGTGAATGTTGTGGAATGAGTGTGGTTAGAAATGACAATTGGTTTACTTTTATGACAACCCTAACAAATATAATCGTCTCCATGTCATTAGAATTCAAAGATAAGCTTAGAATCAAAAAATAAGCTCAAAAGTAGAATACAAGCATGCACAGTTCTGTTTACAAGTTTGATTCAAATGTGTGAATGTTGTGGAATGAGTGTGGTTAGAAATGACATTTGGTTTACTTTTATGACAACCATAACACATATAATCGTCTCCATGTCATTAGAATTCAAAAATAAGCTTAGAATCAAAGAATACGCTCAAAAGTAGAATACAAGCACGCACAGTTCTGTTTTACAAGTTTGATTCAAATGTGTGAATGTTGTGGAATGAGTGTGGTTAGAAATGACATTTGGTTTACTTTTATGACAACCCTAACACATATAATCGTCTCCATGTCATTAGAATTCAAAAATAAGCTTAGAATCAAAGAATAAGCTCAAAAGTAGAATACCAGCATGCACAGTTCGTTTTACAAGTTTGATTCAATGTGTGAATGTTGTGGAATGAGAGAGGCTAGAAATGGCATTTGGTTTACTTTTATGACAACCCTAACACATATAATCGTCTCCATGTCATTAGAATTCAAAAATAAGCTTAGAATCAAAGAATAAGCTCAAAAGTAGAATACAAGCATGCACAGTTCTGTTTATAAGTTTGATTCAAATGTGTGAATGTTGTGGAATGAGTGTGGTTAGAAATGACATTTGGTTTACTTTTATGACAACCCTAACACATATGATCGTTTGCATGTCATTAGAATTCAAAAATAAGCTTAGAATCAAAGAATAAGCTCAAAAGTAGAATACAAGCATGCACAGTTCTGTTTACAAGTTTGATTCAAATGTGTGAATGTTGTGGAATGAGTGTGGTTAGAAATGACATTTGGTTTACTTTTATGACAACCATAACACATATAATCGTCTCCATGTCATTAGAATTCAAAAATAAGCTTAGAATCAAAGAATAAGCTCAAAAGTAGAATACAAGCATGCACAGTTCTGTTTACAAGTTTGAATCAAATGTGTGAATGTTGTGGAATGAGTGTGGTTAGAGATGAAATTTGCTTTACTTTTATGACAACCCTAACACATATAATCGTCTGCAAGTCATTAGAATTCAAACTTAAGCTTAGAATCAAAGAGTAAGCTGAAAAGTAGAATACCAGCATTCATTGTTCGTTTTACAAGTTTGATTCAAATGTGTGAATGTTGTGGAATGAGTGTGGTTTGAAATGACATTTGGTTTACTTTTATGACAACCTTAACACATATAATCGTCTCCATGTCATTAGAATTCAAAAATCAGCTTAGAATCAAAGAATAAGCTCAAAAGTAGAATACAAGCATGCACAGTTCTGTTTACAAGTTTGATTCAAATGTGTGAATGTTGTGGAATGAGGGTTGCTAGAAATGGCATTTGGTTTACTTTTATGACAACCCTAACACATATGATCGTTTCCATGTCATTAGAATTCAAAAATAAGCTTAGAATCAAAGAATAAGCTCAAAAGTAGAATACGAGCATGCACAGTTCTGTTTACAAGTTTGATTCAAATGTGTGAATGTTGTGGAATGAGTGTGGTTAGAAATGACATTTGGTTTACTTTTATGACAACCCTAACACATATAATCGTCTCCGAGTCATTAGAATTCAAAAATAAGCTTAGAATGAAAAAAGAAGCTCAAAAGTAGAATACAAGCATGCACAGTTCTGTTTACAAGTTTGATTCAAATGTGTGAATGTTGTGGAATGAGTGTGGCTAGAAATGACATTTGGTTTACTTTTATGACAACCCTAACACATATGATCGTTTCCATGTCATTAGAATTCAAAAATAAGCTTAGAATCAAAGAATAAGCTCAAAAGTAGAATACAAGCATGCACAGTTATGCTTACAAGTTTGATTCAAATGTGTGAATGTTGTGGAATGAGTGTGGTTAGAAATGACATTTGGTTTACTTTTATGACAACCCTAACAAATATAATCGTCTCCATGTCATTAGAATTCAAAGATAAGCTTAGAATCAAAAAATAAGCTCAAAAGTAGAATACAAGCATGCACAGTTCTGTTTACAAGTTTGATTCAAATGTGTGAATGTTGTGGAATGATAGTGGTTAGAAATGACATTTGGTTTACTTTTATGACAACCCTAACACATATAATCGTTTCCATGTCATTAGAATTCAAAAATAAGCTTAGAATCAAAAAATAAGCTCAAAAGTAGAATACAAGCATGCACAGTTCTGTTTACAAGTTTGATTCAAATGTGTGAATGTTGTGGAATGAGTGTGGTTAGAAATGACATTTGGTTTACTTTTATGACAACCATAACACATATAATCGTCTCCATGTCATTAGAATTCAAAAATAAGCTTAGAATCAAAGAATACGCTCAAAAGTAGAATACAAGCACGCACAGTTCTGTTTTACAAGTTTGATTCAAATGTGTGAATGTTGTGGAATGAGTGTGGTTAGAAATGGCATTTGGTTTAATTTTATGACAACCCTAACACATATGATCGTTTCCATGTCATTAGAATTCAAAAATAAGCTTAGAATCAAAGAATAAGCTCAAAAGTAGAATACCAGCATGCACAGTTCGTTTTACAAGTTTGATTCAATGTGTGAATGTTGTGGAATGAGAGAGGCTAGAAATGGCATTTGGTTTACTTTTATGACAACCCTAACACATATAATCGTCTCCATGTCATTAGAATTCAAAAATAAGCTTAGAATCAAAGAATAAGCTCAAAAGTAGAATACAAGCATGCACAGTTCTGTTTATAAGTTTGATTCAAATGTGTGAATGTTGTGGAATGAGTGTGGTTAGAAATGACATTTGGTTTACTTTTATGACAACCCTAACACATATGATCGTTTGCATGTCATTAGAATTCAAAAATAAGCTTAGAATCAAAGAATAAGCTCAAAAGTAGAATACAAGCATGCACAGTTCTGTTTACAAGTTTGATTCAAATGTGTGAATGTTGTGGAATGAGTGTGGTTAGAAATGACATTTGGTTTAGTTTTATGACAACCATAACACATATAATCGTCTCCATGTCATTAGAATTCAAAAATAAGCTTAGAATCAAAGAATAAGCTCAAAAGTAGAATACAAGCATGCACAGTTCTGTTTACAAGTTTGAATCAAATGTGTGAATGTTGTGGAATGACTGTGGTTAGAGATGAAATTTGCTTTACTTTTATGACAACCCTAACACATATAATCGTCTGCAAGTCATTAGAATTCAAACTTAAGCTTAGAATCAAAGAGTAAGCTGAAAAGTAGAATACAAGCATTCATTGTTCGTTTTACAAGTTTGATTCAAATGTGTGAATGTTGTGCAATGAGTGTGGTTTGAAATGACATTTGGTTTACTTTTATGACAACCTTAACACATATAATCGTCTCCATGTCATTAGAATTCAAAAATCAGCTTAGAATCAAAGAATAAGCTCAAAAGTAGAATACAAGCATGCACAGTTCTGTTTACAAGTTTGATTCAAATGTGTGAATGTTGTGGAATGAGTGTGGTTAGAAATGACAATTGGTTTACTTTTATGACAACCCTAACAAATATAATCGTCTCCATGTCATTAGAATTCAAAGATAAGCTTAGAATCAAAAAATAAGCTCAAAAGTAGAATACAAGCATGCACAGTTCTGTTTACAAGTTTGATTCAAATGTGTGAATGTTGTGGAATGAGTGTGGTTAGAAATGACATTTGGTTTACTTTTATGACAACCATAACACATATAATCGTCTCCATGTCATTAGAATTCAAAAATAAGCTTAGAATCAAAGAATACGCTCAAAAGTAGAATACAAGCACGCACAGTTCTGTTTTACAAGTTTGATTCAAATGTGTGAATGTTGTGGAATGAGTGTGGTTAGAAATGACATTTGGTTTACTTTTATGACAACCCTAACACATATAATCGTCTCCATGTCATTAGAATTCAAAAATAAGCTTAGAATCAAAGAATAAGCTCAAAAGTAGAATACCAGCATGCACAGTTCGTTTTACAAGTTTGATTCAATGTGTGAATGTTGTGGAATGAGAGAGGCTAGAAATGGCATTTGGTTTACTTTTATGACAACCCTAACACATATAATCGTCTCCATGTCATTAGAATTCAAAAATAAGCTTAGAATCAAAGAATAAGCTCAAAAGTAGAATACAAGCATGCACAGTTCTGTTTATAAGTTTGATTCAAATGTGTGAATGTTGTGGAATGAGTGTGGTTAGAAATGACATTTGGTTTACTTTTATGACAACCCTAACACATATGATCGTTTGCATGTCATTAGAATTCAAAAATAAGCTTAGAATCAAAGAATAAGCTCAAAAGTAGAATACAAGCATGCACAGTTCTGTTTACAAGTTTGATTCAAATGTGTGAATGTTGTGGAATGAGTGTGGTTAGAAATGACATTTGGTTTACTTTTATGACAACCATAACACATATAATCGTCTCCATGTCATTAGAATTCAAAAATAAGCTTAGAATCAAAGAATAAGCTCAAAAGTAGAATACAAGCATGCACAGTTCTGTTTACAAGTTTGAATCAAATGTGTGAATGTTGTGGAATGAGTGTGGTTAGAGATGAAATTTGCTTTACTTTTATGACAACCCTAACACATATAATCGTCTGCAAGTCATTAGAATTCAAACTTAAGCTTAGAATCAAAGAGTAAGCTGAAAAGTAGAATACAAGCATTCATTGTTCGTTTTACAAGTTTGATTCAAATGTGTGAATGTTGTGGAATGAGTGTGGTTTGAAATGACATTTGGTTTACTTTTATGACAACCTTAACACATATAATCGTCTCCATGTCATTAGAATTCAAAAATAAGCTTAGAATCAAAGAATAAGCTCAAAAGTAGAATACAAGCATGCACAGTTCTGTTTACAAGTTTGAATCAAATGTGTGAATGTTGTGGAATGAGTGTGGTTAGAGATGAAATTTGCTTTACTTTTATGACAACCCTAACACATATAATCGTCTGCAAGTCATTAGAATTCAAACTTAAGCTTAGAATCAAAGAGTAAGCTGAAAAGTAGAATACCAGCATTCATTGTTCGTTTTACAAGTTTGATTCAAATGTGTTAATGTTGTGGAATGAGTGTGGTTTGAAATGACATTTGGTTTACTTTTATGACAACCTTAACACATATAATCGTCTCCATGTCATTAGAATTCAAAAATCAGCTTAGGATCAAAGAATAAGCTCAAAAGTAGAATACAAGCATGCACAGTTCTGTTTACAAGTTTGATTCAAATGTGTGAATGTTGTGGAATGAGGGTTGCTAGAAATGGCATTTGGTTTACTTTTATGACAACCCTAACACATATGATCGTTTCCATGTCATTAGAATTCAAAAATAAGCTTAGAATCAAAGAATAAGCTCAAAAGTAGAATACGAGCATGCACAGTTCTGTTTACAAGTTTGATTCAAATGTGTGAATGTTGTGGAATGAGTGTGGTTAGAAATGACATTTGGTTTACTTTTATGACAACCCTAACACATATAATCGTCTCCGAGTCATTAGAATTCAAAAATAAGCTTAGAATGAAAAAAGAAGCTCAAAAGTAGAATACAAGCATGCACAGTTCTGTTTACAAGTTTGATTCAAATGTGTGAATGTTGTGGAATGAGTGTGGCTAGAAATGACATTTGGTTTACTTGTATGACAACCCTAACACATATGATCGTTTCCATGTCATTAGAATTCAAAAATAAGCTTAGAATCAAAGAATAAGCTCAAAAGTAGAATACAAGCATGCACAGTTATGCTTACAAGTTTGATTCAAATGTGTGAATGTTGTGGAATGAGTGTGGTTAGAAATGACATTTGGTTTACTTTTATGACAACCCTAACAAATATAATCGTCTCCATGTCATTAGAATTCAAAGATAAGCTTAGAATCAAAAAATAAGCTCAAAAGTAGAATACAAGCATGCACAGTTCTGTTTACAAGTTTGATTCAAATGTGTGAATGTTGTGGAATGATAGTGGTTAGAAATGACATTTGGTTTACTTTTATGACAACCCTAACACATTAAATCGTTTCCATGTCATTAGAATTCAAAAATAAGCTTAGAATCAAAAAATAAGCTCAAAAGTAGAATACAAGCATGCACAGTTCTGTTTACAAGTTTGATTCAAATGTGTGAATGTTGTGGAATGAGTGTGGTTAGAAATGACATTTGGTTTACTTTTATGACAACCATAACACATATAATCGTCTCCATGTCATTAGAATTCAAAAATAAGCTTAGAATCAAAGAATACGCTCAAAAGTAGAATACAAGCACGCACAGTTCTGTTTTACAAGTTTGATTCAAATGTGTGAATGTTGTGGAATGAGTGTGGTTAGAAATGGCATTTGGTTTAATTTTATGACAACCCTAACACATATGATCGTTTCCATGTCATTAGAATTCAAAAATAAGCTTAGAATCAAAGAATAAGCTCAAAAGTAGAATACTAGCATGCACAGTTCGTTTTACAAGTTTGATTCAATGTGTGAATGTTGTGGAATGAGAGAGGCTAGAAATGGCATTTGGTTTACTTTTATGACAACCCTAACACATATAATCGTCTCCATGTCATTAGAATTCAAAAATAAGCTTAGAATCAAAGAATAAGCTCAAAAGTAGAATACAAGCATGCACAGTTCTGTTTATAAGTTTGATTCAAATGTGTGAATGTTGTGGAATGAGTGTGGTTAGAAATGACATTTGGTTTACTTTTATGACAACCCTAACACATATGATCGTTTGCATGTCATTAGAATTCAAAAATAAGCTTAGAATCAAAGAATAAGCTCAAAAGTAGAATACAAGCATGCACAGTTCTGTTTACAAGTTTGATTCAAATGTGTGAATGTTGTGGAATGAGTGTGGTTAGAAATGACATTTGGTTTAGTTTTATGACAACCATAACACATATAATCGTCTCCATGTCATTAGAATTCAAAAATAAGCTTAGAATCAAAGAATAAGCTCAAAAGTAGAATACAAGCATGCACAGTTCTGTTTACAAGTTTGAATCAAATGTGTGAATGTTGTGGAATGACTGTGGTTAGAGATGAAATTTGCTTTACTTTTATGACAACCCTAACACATATAATCGTCTGCAAGTCATTAGAATTCAAACTTAAGCTTAGAATCAAAGAGTAAGCTGAAAAGTAGAATACAAGCATTCATTGTTCGTTTTACAAGTTTGATTCAAATGTGTGAATGTTGTGCAATGAGTGTGGTTTGAAATGACATTTGGTTTACTTTTATGACAACCTTAACACATATAATCGTCTCCATGTCATTAGAATTCAAAAATCAGCTTAGAATCAAAGAATAAGCTCAAAAGTAGAATACAAGCATGCACAGTTCTGTTTACAAGTTTGATTCAAATGTGTGAATGTTGTGGAATGAGTGTGGTTAGAAATGACAATTGGTTTACTTTTATGACAACCCTAACAAATATAATCGTCTCCATGTCATTAGAATTCAAAGATAAGCTTAGAATCAAAAAATAAGCTCAAAAGTAGAATACAAGCATGCACAGTTCTGTTTACAAGTTTGATTCAAATGTGTGAATGTTGTGGAATGAGTGTGGTTAGAAATGACATTTGGTTTACTTTTATGACAACCATAACACATATAATCGTCTCCATGTCATTAGAATTCAAAAATAAGCTTAGAATCAAAGAATACGCTCAAAAGTAGAATACAAGCACGCACACTTCTGTTTTACAAGTTTGATTCAAATGTGTGAATGTTGTGGAATGAGTGTGGTTAGAAATGACATTTGGTTTACTTTTATGACAACCCTAACACATATAATCGTCTCCATGTCATTAGAATTCAAAAATAAGCTTAGAATCAAAGAATAAGCTCAAAAGTAGAATACCAGCATGCACAGTTCGTTTTACAAGTTTGATTCAATGTGTGAATGTTGTGGAATGAGAGAGGCTAGAAATGGCATTTGGTTTACTTTTATGACAACCCTAACACATATAATCGTCTCCATGTCATTAGAATTCAAAAATAAGCTTAGAATCAAAGAATAAGCTCAAAAGTAGAATACAAGCATGCACAGTTCTGTTTATAAGTTTGATTCAAATGTGTGAATGTTGTGGAATGAGTGTGGTTAGAAATGACATTTGGTTTACTTTTATGACAACCCTAACACATATGATCGTTTGCATGTCATTAGAATTCAAAAATAAGCTTAGAATCAAAGAATAAGCTCAAAAGTAGAATACAAGCATGCACAGTTCTGTTTACAAGTTTGATTCAAATGTGTGAATGTTGTGGAATGAGTGTGGTTAGAAATGACATTTGGTTTACTTTTATGACAACCATAACACATATAATCGTCTCCATGTCATTAGAATTCAAAAATAAGCTTAGAATCAAAGAATAAGCTCAAAAGTAGAATACAAGCATGCACAGTTCTGTTTACAAGTTTGAATCAAATGTGTGAATGTTGTGGAATGAGTGTGGTTAGAGATGAAATTTGCTTTACTTTTATGACAACCCTAACACATATAATCGTCTGCAAGTCATTAGAATTCAAACTTAAGCTTAGAATCAAAGAGTAAGCTGAAAAGTAGAATACAAGCATTCATTGTTCGTTTTACAAGTTTGATTCAAATGTGTGAATGTTGTGGAATGAGTGTGGTTTGAAATGACATTTGGTTTACTTTTATGACAACCTTAACACATATAATCGTCTCCATGTCATTAGAATTCAAAAATCAGCTTAGAATCAAAGAATAAGCTCAAAAGTAGAATACAAGCATGCACAGTTCTGTTTACAAGTTTGATTCAAATGTGTGAATGTTGTGGAATGAGGGTTGCTAGAAATGGCATTTGGTTTACTTTTATGACAACCCTAACACATATGATCGTTTCCATGTCATTAGAATTCAAAAATAAGCTTAGAATCAAAGAATAAGCTCAAAAGTAGAATACGAGCATGCACAGTTCTGTTTACAAGTTTGATTCAAATGTGTGAATGTTGTGGAATGAGTGTGGTTAGAAATGACATTTGGTTTACTTTTATGACAACCCTAACACATATAATCGTCTCCGAGTCATTAGAATTCAAAAATAAGCTTAGAATGAAAAAAGAAGCTCAAAAGTAGAATACAAGCATGCACAGTTCTGTTTACAAGTTTGATTCAAATGTGTGAATGTTGTGGAATGAGTGTGGCTAGAAATGACATTTGGTTTACTTTTATGACAACCCTAACACATATGATCGTTTCCATGTCATTAGAATTCAAAAATAAGCTTAGAATCAAAGAATAAGCTCAAAAGTAGAATACAAGCATGCACAGTTATGCTTACAAGTTTGATTCAAATGTGTGAATGTTGTGGAATGAGTGTGGTTAGAAATGACATTTGGTTTACTTTTATGACAACCCTAACAAATATAATCGTCTCCATGTCATTAGAATTCAAAGATAAGCTTAGAATCAAAAAATAAGCTCAAAAGTAGAATACAAGCATGCACAGTTCTGTTTACAAGTTTGATTCAAATGTGTGAATGTTGTGGAATGATAGTGGTTAGAAATGACATTTGGTTTACTTTTATGACAACCCTAACACATATAATCGTTTCCATGTCATTAGAATTCAAAAATAAGCTTAGAATCAAAAAATAAGCTCAAAAGTAGAATACAAGCATGCACAGTTCTGTTTACAAGTTTGATTCAAATGTGTGAATGTTGTGGAATGAGTGTGGTTAGAAATGACATTTGGTTTACTTTTATGACAACCATAACACATATAATCGTCTCCATGTCATTAGAATTCAAAAATAAGCTTAGAATCAAAGAATACGCTCAAAAGTAGAATACAAGCACGCACAGTTCTGTTTTACAAGTTTGATTCAAATGTGTGAATGTTGTGGAATGAGTGTGGTTAGAAATGGCATTTGGTTTAATTTTATGACAACCCTAACACATATGATCGTTTCCATGTCATTAGAATTCAAAAATAAGCTTAGAATCAAAGAATAAGCTCAAAAGTAGAATACCAGCATGCACAGTTCGTTTTACAAGTTTGATTCAATGTGTGAATGTTGTGGAATGAGAGAGGCTAGAAATGGCATTTGGTTTACTTTTATGACAACCCTAACACATATAATCGTCTCCATGTCATTAGAATTCAAAAATAAGCTTAGAATCAAAGAATAAGGTCAAAAGTAGAATACAAGCATGCACAGTTCTGTTTATAAGTTTGATTCAAATGTGTGAATGTTGTGGAATGAGTGTGGTTAGAAATGACATTTGGTTTACTTTTATGACAACCCTAACACATATGATCGTTTGCATGTCATTAGAATTCAAAAATAAGCTTAGAATCAAAGAATAAGCTCAAAAGTAGAATACAAGCATGCACAGTTCTGTTTACAAGTTTGATTCAAATGTGTGAATGTTGTGGAATGAGTGTGGTTAGAAATGACATTTGGTTTACTTTTATGACAACCATAACACATATAATCGTCTCCATGTCATTAGAATTCAAAAATAAGCTTAGAATCAAAGAATAAGCTCAAAAGTAGAATACAAGCATGCACAGTTCTGTTTACAAGTTTGAATCAAATGTGTGAATGTTGTGGAATGAGTGTGGTTAGAGATGAAATTTGCTTTACTTTTATGACAACCCTAACACATATAATCGTCTGCAAGTCATTAGAATTCAAACTTAAGCTTAGAATCAAAGAGTAAGCTGAAAAGTAGAATACAAGCATTCATTGTTCGTTTTACAAGTTTGATTCAAATGTGTGAATGTTGTGGAATGAGTGTGGTTTGAAATGACATTTGGTTTACTTTTATGACAACCTTAACACATATAATCGTCTCCATGTCATTAGAATTCAAAAATCAGCTTAGAATCAAAGAATAAGCTCAAAAGTAGAATACAAGCATGCACAGTTCTGTTTACAAGTTTGATTCAAATGTGTGAATGTTGTGGAATGAGGGTTGCTAGAAATGGCATTTGGTTTACTTTTATGACAACCCTAACACATATGATCGTTTCCATGTCATTAGAATTCAAAAATAAGCTTAGAATCAAAGAATAAGCTCAAAAGTAGAATACGAGCATGCACAGTTCTGTTTACAAGTTTGATTCAAATGTGTGAATGTTGTGGAATGAGTGTGGCTAGAAATGACATTTGGTTTACTTTTATGACAACCCTAACACATATGATCGTTTCCATGTCATTAGAATTCAAAAATAAGCTAAGAATGAAAAAAGAAGCTCAAAAGTAGAATACAAGCATGCACAGTTATGCTTACAAGTTTGATTCAAATGTGTGAATGTTGTGGAATGAGTGTGGTTAGAAATGACAATTGGTTTACTTTTATGACAACCCTAACACATATGATCGTCTCCATGTCATTAGAATTCAAAAATAAGCTTAGAATCAAAAAATAAGCTCAAAAATAGAATACAAGCATGCACAGTTATGCTTACAAGTTTGATTCAAATGTGTGAATGTTGTGGAATGAGTGTGGTTAGAAATGACAATTGGTTTACTTTTATGACATCCCTAACAAATATAATCGTCTCCATGTCATTAGAATTCAAAGATAAGCTTAGAATCAAAAAATAAGCTCAAAAATAGAATACAAGCATGCACAGTTCTGTTTTACAAGTTTGATTCAAATGTGTGAATGTTGTGGAATGAGTGTGGTTAGAAATGACATTTGGTTTACTTTTATGACATCCCTAACACATATAATCGTCTCCATGTCATTAGAATTCAAAAATAAGCTTAGAATCAAAAAATAAGCTCAAAAGTAGAATACAAGCATGCACAGTTCTGTTTACAAGTTTGATTCAAATGTGTGAATGTTGTGCAATGAGTGTGGTTAGAAATGACAATTGGTTTACTTTTATGACAACCTTAACACATATAATCGTCTCCATGTCATTAGAATTCAAAAATCAGCTTAGAATCAAAGAATAAGCTCAAAAGTAGAATACAAGCATGCACAGTTCTGTTTACAAGTTTGATTCAAATGTGTGAATGTTGTGGAATGAGGGTTGCTAGAAATGGCATTTGGTTTACTTTTATGACAACCCTAACACATATAATCGTTTCCATGTCATTAGAATTCAAAAATCAGCTTAGAATCAAAGAATAAGCTCAAAAGTAGAATACAAGCATGCACAGTTCTGTTTACAAGTTTGATTCAAATGTGTGAATGTTGTGGAATGAGTGTGGTTAGAAATGGCATTTGGTTTACTTTTATGACAACCCTAACACATATAATCGTCTCCATGTCATTAGAATTCAAAAATAAGCTTAGAATGAAAAAAGAAGCTCAAAAGTAGAATACAAGCATGCACAGTTCTGTTTACAAGTTTGATTCAAATGTGTGAATGTTGTGGAATGAGTGTGGTTAGAAATGACATTTGGTTTACTTTTATGACAACCCTAACACATATGATCGTTTGCATGTCATTAGAATTCAAAAATAAGCTTAGAATCAAAGAATAAGCTCAAAAGTAGAATACAAGCATGCACAGTTCTGTTTACAAGTTTGATTCAAATGTGTGAATGTTGTGGAATGAGTGTGGTTAGAAATGACATTTGGTTTACTTTTATGACAACCATAACACATATACTCGTCTCCATGTCATTAGAATTCAAAAATAAGCTTAGAATCAAAGAATAAGCTCAAAAGTAGAATACAAGCATGCACAGTTCTGTTTACAAGTTTGAATCAAATGTGTGAATGTTGTGGAATGAGTGTGGTTAGAGATGAAATTTGCTTTACTTTTATGACAACCCTAACACATATAATCGTCTGCAAGTCATTAGAATTCAAACTTTAGCTTAGAATCAAAGAGTAAGCTGAAAAGTAGAATACAAGCATTCATTGTTCGTTTTACAAGTTTGATTCAAATGTGTGAATGTTGTGGAATGAGTGTGGTTTGAAATGACATTTGGTTTACTTTTATGACAACCTTAACACATATAATCGTCTCCATGTCATTAGAATTCAAAAATCAGCTTAGAATCAAAGAATAAGCTCAAAAGTAGAATACAAGCATGCACAGTTCTGTTTACAAGTTTGATTCAAATGTGTGAATGTTGTGGAATGAGGGTTGCTAGAAATGGCATTTGGTTTACTTTTATGACAACCCTAACACATATGATCGTTTCCATGTCATTAGAATTCAAAAATAAGCTTAGAATCAAAGAATAAGCTCAAAAGTAGAATACAAGCATGCACAGTTCTGTTTACAAGTTTGATTCAAATGTGTGAATGTTGTGGAATGAGTGTGGTTAGAAATGACATTTGGTTTACTTTTATGACAACCCTAACACATATAATCGTCTCCGAGTCATTAGAATTCAAAAATAAGCTAAGAATGAAAAAAGAAGCTCAAAAGTAGAATACAAGCATGCACAGTTCTGTTTACAAGTTTGATTCAAATGTGTGAATGTTGTGGAATGAGTGTGGCTAGAAATGACATTTGGTTTACTTTTATGACAACCCTAACACATATGATCGTTTCCATGTCATTAGAATTCAAAAATAAGCTTAGAATCAAAGAATAAGCTCAAAAGTAGAATACAAGCATGCACAGTTATGCTTACAAGTTTGATTCAAATGTGTGAATGTTGTGGAATGAGTGTGGTTAGAAATGACAATTGGTTTACTTTTATGACAACCCTAACAAATATAATCGTCTCCATGTCATTAGAATTCAAAGATAAGCTTAGAATCAAAAAATAAGCTCAAAAATAGAATACAAGCATGCACAGTTCTGTTTACAAGTTTGATTCAAATGTGTGAATGTTGTGGAATGATAGTGGTTAGAAATGACATTTGGTTTACTTTTATGACATCCCTAACACATATAATCGTCTCCATGTCATTAGAATTCAAAAATAAGCTTAGAATCAAAAAATAAGCTCAAAAGTAGAATACAAGCATGCACAGTTCTGTTTACAAGTTTGATTCAAATGTGTGAATGTTGTGGAATGAGTGTGGTTAGAAATGACAATTGGTTTACTTTTATGACAACCCTAACAAATATAATCGTCTCCATGTCATTAGAATTCAAAGATAAGCTTAGAATCAAAAAATAAGCTCAAAAGTAGAATACAAGCATGCACAGTTCTGTTTACAAGTTTGATTCAAATGTGTGAATGTTGTGCAATGAGTGTGGTTTGAAATGACATTTGGTTTACTTTTATGACAACCTTAACACATATAATCGTCTCCATGTCATTAGAATTCAAAAATCAGCTTAGAATCAAAGAATAAGCTCAAAAGTAGAATACAAGCATGCACAGTTCTGTTTACAAGTTTGATTCAAATGTGTGAATGTTGTGGAATGAGGGTTGCTAGAAATGGCATTTGGTTTACTTTTATGACAACCCTAACACATATGATCGTTTCCATGTCATTAGAATTCAAAAATAAGCTTAGAATCAAAGAATAAGCTCAAAAGTAGAATACAAGCATGCACAGTTATGCTTACAAGTTTGATTCAAATGTGTGAATGTTGTGGAATGAGTGTGGTTAGAAATGACAATTGGTTTACTTTTATGACAACCCTAACACATATGATCGTCTCCATGTCATTAGAATTCAAAAATAAGCTTAGAATCAAAAAATAAGCTCAAAAGTAGAATACAAGCATGCACAGTTCTGTTTACAAGTTTGATTCAAATGTGTGAATGTTGTGGAATGAGTGTGGTTAGAAATGACAATTGGTTTACTTTTATGACAACCCTAACAAATATAATCGTCTCCATGTCATTAGAATTCAAAGATAAGCTTAGAATCAAAAAATAAGCTCAAAAGTAGAATACAAGCATGCACAGTTCTGTTTACAAGTTTGATTCAAATGTGTGAATGTTGTGCAATGAGTGTGGTTTGAAATGACATTTGGTTTACTTTTATGACAACCTTAACACATATAATCGTCTCCATGTCATTAGAATTCAAAAATCAGCTTAGAATCAAAGAATAAGCTCAAAAGTAGAATACAAGCATGCACAGTTCTGTTTACAAGTTTGATTCAAATGTGTGAATGTTGTGGAATGAGTGTGGTTAGAAATGACATTTGGTTTACTTTTATGACAACCCTAACACATATAATCGTCTCCAAGTCATTAGAATTCAAAAATAAGCTTAGAATCAAAGAATAAGCTCAAAAGTAGAATACAAGCATGCACAGTTATGCTTACAAGTTTGATTCAAATGTGTGAATGTTGTGGAATGAGTGTGGTTAGAAATGACATTTGGTTTACTTTTATGACAACCCTAACACATATGATCGTTTCCATGTCATTAGAATTCAAAAATAAGCTTAGAATCAAAGAATAAGCTCAAAAGTAGAATACAAGCATGCACAGTTATGCTTACAAGTTTGATTCAAATGTGTGAATGTTGTGGAATGAGTGTGGTTAGAAATGACATTTGGTTTACTTTTATGACAACCCTAACAAATATAATCGTCTCCATGTCATTAGAATTCAAAGATAAGCTTAGAATAAAAAAATAAGCTCAAAAGTAGAATACAAGCATGCACAGTTCTGTTTACAAGTTTGATTCAAATGTGTGAATGTTGTGGAATGATAGTGGTTAGAAATGACATTTGGTTTACTTTTATGACAACCCTAACACATATAATCGTCTCCATGTCATTAGAATTCAAAAATAAGCTTAGAATCAAAAAATAAGCTCAAAAGTAGAATACAAGCATACACAGTTCTGTTTACAAGTTTGATTCAAATGTGTGAATGTTGTGGAATGAGTGTGGCTAGAAATGACATTTGGTTTACTTGTATGACAACCCTAACACATATGATCGTTTCCATGTCATTAGAATTCAAAAATAAGCTTAGAATCAAAGAATAAGCTCAAAAGTAGAATACAAGCATGCACAGTTATGCTTACAAGTTTGATTCAAATGTGTGAATGTTGTGGAATGAGTGTGGTTAGAAATGACAATTGGTTTACTTTTATGACAACCCTAACAAATATAATCGTCTCCATGTCATTAGAATTCAAAGATAAGCTTAGAATCAAAAAATAAGCTCAAAAGTAGAATACAAGCATGCACAGTTCTGTTTACAAGTTTGATTCAAATGTGTGATTGTTGTGGAATGATAGTGGTTAGAAATGACATTTGGTTTACTTTTATGACAACCCTAACACATATAATCGTCTCCATGTCATTAGAATTCAAAAATAAGCTTAGAATCAAAAAATAAGCTCAAAAGTAGAATACAAGCATGCACAGTTCTGTTTACAAGTTTGATTCAAATGTGTGAATGTTGTGGAATGAGTGTGGTTAGAAATGACATTTGGTTTACTTTTATGACAACCATAACACATATAATCGTCTCCATGTCATTAGAATTCAAAAATAAGCTTAGAATCAAAGAATACGCTCAAAAGTAGAATACAAGCACGCACAGTTCTGTTTTACAAGTTTGATTCAAATGTGTGAATGTTGTGGAATGAGTGTGGTTAGAAATGACATTTGGTTTACTTTTATGACAACCCTAACACATATAATCGTCTCCATGTCATTAGAATTCAAAAATAAGGTAAGAATCAAAGAATAAGCTCAAAAGTAGAATACCAGCATGCACAGTTCGTTTTACAAGTTTGATTCAATGTGTGAATGTTGTGGAATGAGAGAGGCTAGAAATGGCATTTGGTTTACTTTTATGACAACCCTAACACATATAATCGTCTCCATGTCATTAGAATTCAAAAATAAGCTTAGAATCAAAGAATAAGCTCAAAAGTAGAATACAAGCATGCATAGTTCTGTTTATAAGTTTGATTCAAATGTGTGATTGTTGTGGAATGAGTGTGGTTAGAAATGACATTTGGTTTACTTTTATGACAACCCTAACACATATGATCGTTTGCATGTCATTAGAATTCAAAAATAAGCTTAGAATCAAAGAATAAGCTCAATAGTAGAATACAAGCATGCACAGTGCTGTTTACAAGTTTGATTCAAATGTGTGAATGTTGTGGAATGAGTGTGGCTAGAAATGACATTTGGTTTACTTTTATGACAACCCTAACACATATGATCGTTTCCATGTCATTAGAATTCAAAAATAAGCTTAGAATCAAAGAATAAGCTCAAAAGTAGAATACAAGCATGCACAGTTATGCTTACAAGTTTGATTCAAATGTGTGAATGTTGTGGAATGAGTGTGGTTAGAAATGACATTTGGTTTACTTTTATGACAACCCTAACACATATGATCGTCTCCATGTCATTAGAATTCAAAAATAAGCTTAGAATCAAAGAATAAGCTCAAAAGTAGAATACAAGCATGCACAGTTATGCTTACAAGTTTGATTCAAATGTGTGAATGTTGTGGAATGAGTGTGGTTAGAAATGACATTTGGTTTACTTTTATGACAACCCTAACAAATATAATCGTCTCCATGTCATTAGAATTCAAAGATAAGCTTAGAATAAAAAAATAAGCTCAAAAGTAGAATACAAGCATGCACAGTTCTGTTTACAAGTTTGATTCAAATGTGTGAATGTTGTGGAATGATAGTGGTTAGAAATGACATTTGGTTTACTTTTATGACAACCCTAACACATATAATCGTCTCCATGTCATTAGAATTCAAAAATAAGCTTAGAATCAAAAAATAAGCTCAAAAGTAGAATACAAGCATACACAGTTCTGTTTACAAGTTTGATTCAAATGTGTGAATGTTGTGGAATGAGTGTGGCTAGAAATGACATTTGGTTTACTTGTATGACAACCCTAACACATATGATCGTTTCCATGTCATTAGAATTCAAAAATAAGCTTAGAATCAAAGAATAAGCTCAAAAGTAGAATACAAGCATGCACAGTTATGCTTACAAGTTTGATTCAAATGTGTGAATGTTGTGGAATGAGTGTGGTTAGAAATGACAATTGGTTTACTTTTATGACAACCCTAACAAATATAATCGTCTCCATGTCATTAGAATTCAAAGATAAGCTTAGAATCAAAGAATACGCTCAAAAGTAGAATACAAGCACGCACAGTTCTGTTTACAAGTTTGATTCAAATGTGTGATTGTTGTGGAATGATAGTGGTTAGAAATGACATTTGGTTTACTTTTATGACAACCCTAACACATATAATCGTCTCCATGTCATTAGAATTCAAAAATAAGCTTAGAATAAAAAAATAAGCTCAAAAGTAGAATACCAGCATGCACAGTTCGTTTTACAAGTTTGATTCAATGTGTGAATGTTGTGGAATGAGAGAGGCTAGAAATGGCATTTGGTTTACTTTTATGACAACCCTAACACATATAATCGTCTCCATGTCATTAGAATTCAAAAATAAGCTTAGAATCAAAGAATAAGCTCAAAAGTAGAATACAAGCATGCATAGTTCTGTTTATAAGTTTGATTCAAATGTGTGATTGTTGTGGAATGAGTGTGGTTAGAAATGACATTTGGTTTACTTTTATGACAACCCTAACACATATGATCGTTTGCATGTCATTAGAATTCAAAAATAAGCTTAGAATCAAAGAATAAGCTCAATAGTAGAATACAAGCATGCACAGTGCTGTTTACAAGTTTGATTCAAATGTGTGAATGTTGTGGAATGAGTGTGGCTAGAAATGACATTTGGTTTACTTTTATGACAACCCTAACACATATGATCGTTTCCATGTCATTAGAATTCAAAAATAAGCTTAGAATCAAAGAATAAGCTCAAAAGTAGAATACAAGCATGCACAGTTATGCTTACAAGTTTGATTCAAATGTGTGAATGTTATGGAATGAGTGTGGTTAGAAATGACATTTGGTTTACTTTTATGACAACCCTAACACATATGATCGTTTCCATGTCATTAGAATTCAAAAATAAGCTTAGAATCAAAGAATAAGCTCAAAAGTAGAATACAAGCATGCACAGTTATGCTTACAAGTTTGATTCAAATGTGTGAATGTTGTGGAATGAGTGTGGCTAGAAATGACATTTGGTTTACTTTTATGACAACCCTAACACATATGATCGTTTCCATGTCATTAGAATTCAAAAATAAGCTTAGAATCAAAGAATAAGCTCAAAAGTAGAATACAAGCATGCACAGTTATGCTTACAAGTTTGATTCAAATGTGTGAATGTTGTGGAATGAGTGTGGTTAGAAATGACATTTGGTTTACTTTTATGACAACCCTAACACATATGATCGTTTCCATGTCATTAGAATTCAAAAATAAGCTTAGAATCAAAGAATAAGCTCAAAAGTAGAATACAAGCATGCACAGTTATGCTTACAAGTTTGATTCAAATGTGTGAATGTTGTGGAATGAGTGTGGTTAGAAATGACATTTGGTTTACTTTTATGACAACCCTAACAAATATAATCGTCTCCATGTCATTAGAATTCAAAGATAAGCTTAGAATAAAAAAATAAGCTCAAAAGTAGAATACAAGCATGCACAGTTCTGTTTACAAGTTTGATTCAAATGTGTGAATGTTGTGGAATGATAGTGGTTAGAAATGACATTTGGTTTACTTTTATGACAACCCTAACACATATAATCGTCTCCATGTCATTAGAATTCAAAAATAAGCTTAGAATCAAAAAATAAGCTCAAAAGTAGAATACAAGCATACACAGTTCTGTTTACAAGTTTGATTCAAATGTGTGAATGTTGTGGAATGAGTGTGGCTAGAAATGACATTTGGTTTACTTGTATGACAACCCTAACACATATGATCGTTTCCATGTCATTAGAATTCAAAAATAAGCTTAGAATCAAAGAATAAGCTCAAAAGTAGAATACAAGCATGCACAGTTATGCTTACAAGTTTGATTCAAATGTGTGAATGTTGTGGAATGAGTGTGGTTAGAAATGACAATTGGTTTACTTTTATGACAACCCTAACAAATATAATCGTCTCCATGTCATTAGAATTCAAAGATAAGCTTAGAATCAAAAAATAAGCTCAAAAGTAGAATACAAGCATGCACAGTTCTGTTTACAAGTTTGATTCAAATGTGTGATTGTTGTGGAATGATAGTGGTTAGAAATGACATTTGGTTTACTTTTATGACAACCCTAACACATATAATCGTCTCCATGTCATTAGAATTCAAAAATAAGCTTAGAATCAAAAAATAAGCTCAAAAGTAGAATACAAGCATGCACAGTTCTGTTTACAAGTTTGATTCAAATGTGTGAATGTTGTGGAATGAGTGTGGTTAGAAATGACATTTGGTTTACTTTTATGACAACCATAACACATATAATCGTCTCCATGTCATTAGAATTCAAAAATAAGCTTAGAATCAAAGAATACGCTCAAAAGTAGAATACAAGCACGCACAGTTCTGTTTTACAAGTTTGATTCAAATGTGTGAATGTTGTGGAATGAGTGTGGTTAGAAATGACATTTGGTTTACTTTTATGACAACCCTAACACATATAATCGTCTCCATGTCATTAGAATTCAAAAATAAGCTTAGAATCAAAGAATAAGCTCAAAAGTAGAATACCAGCATGCACAGTTCGTTTTACAAGTTTGATTCAATGTGTGAATGTTGTGGAATGAGAGAGGCTAGAAATGGCATTTGGTTTACTTTTATGACAACCCTAACACATATAATCGTCTCCATGTCATTAGAATTCAAAAATAAGCTTAGAATCAAAGAATAAGCTCAAAAGTAGAATACAAGCATGCATAGTTCTGTTTATAAGTTTGATTCAAATGTGTGATTGTTGTGGAATGAGTGTGGTTAGAAATGACATTTGGTTTACTTTTATGACAACCCTAACACATATGATCGTTTGCATGTCATTAGAATTCAAAAATAAGCTTAGAATCAAAGAATAAGCTCAATAGTAGAATACAAGCATGCACAGTGCTGTTTACAAGTTTGATTCAAATGTGTGAATGTTGTGGAATGAGTGTGGTTAGAAATGACATTTGGTTTACTTTTATGACAACCATAACACATGTAATCGTCTCCATGTCATTAGAATTCAAAAATAAGCTTAGAATCAAAGAATAAGCTCAAAAGTAGAATACAAGCATGCACAGTTCTGTTTACAAGTTTGAATCAAATGTATGAATGTTGTGGAATGAGTGTGGTTAGAGATGAAATTTGCTTTACTTTTATGACAACCCTAACACATATAATCGTCTGCAAGTCATTAGAATTCAAACTTAAGCTTAGAATCAAAGAGTAAGCTGAAAAGTAGAATACAAGCATTCATTGTTCGTTTTACAAGTTTGATTCAAATGTGTGAATGTTGTGGAATGAGTGTGGTTTGAAATGACATTTGGTTTACTTTTATGACAACCTTAACACATATAATCGTCTCCATGTCATTAGAATTCAAAAATCAGCTTAGAATCAAAGAATAAGCTCAAAAGTAGAATACAAGCATGCACAGTTATGTTTACAAGTTTGATTCAAATGTGTGAATGTTGTGGAATGAGGGTTGCTAGAAATGGCATTTGGTTTACTTTTATGACAACCCTAACACATATGATCGTTTCCATGTCATTAGAATTCAAAAATAAGCTTAGAATCAAAGAATAAGCTCAAAAGTAGAATACGAGCATGCACAGTTCTGTTTACAAGTTTGATTCAAATGTGTGAATGTTGTGGAATGAGTGTGGTTAGAAATGACATTTGGTTTACTTTTATGACAACCCTAACACATATAATCGTCTCCGAGTCATTAGAATTCAAAAATAAGCTTAGAATGAAAAAAGAGGCTCAAAAGTAGAATACAAGCATGCACAGTTCTGTTTACAAGTTTGATTCAAATGTGTGAATGTTGTGGAATGAGTGTGGCTAGAAATGACATTTGGTTTACTTTTATGACAACCCTAACACATATGATCGTTTCCATGTCATTAGAATTCAAAAATAAGCTTAGAATCAAAGAATAAGCTCAAAAGTAGAATACAAGCATGCACAGTTATGCTTACAAGTTTGATTCAAATGTGTGAATGTTGTGGAATGAGTGTGGTTAGAAATGACATTTGGTTTACTTTTATGACAACCCTAACAAATATAATCGTCTCCATGTCATTAGAATTCAAAGATAAGCTTAGAATCAAAAAATAAGCTCAAAAGTAGAATACAAGCATGCACAGTTCTGTTTACAAGTTTGATTCAAATGTGTGAATGTTGTAGAATGATAGTGGTTAGAAATGACATTTGGTTTACTTTTATGACAACCCTAACACATATAATCGTCTCCATGTCATTAGAATTCAAAAATAAGCTTAGAATAAAAAAATAAGCTCAAAAGTAGAATACAAGCATACACAGTTCTGTTTACAAGTTTGATTCAAATGTGTGAATGTTGTGGAATGAGTGTGGCTAGAAATGACATTTGGTTTACTTGTATGACAACCCTAACACATATGATCGTTTCCATGTCATTAGAATTCAAAAATAAGCTTAGAATCAAAGAATAAGCTCAAAAGTAGAATACAAGCATGCACAGTTATGCTTACAAGTTTGATTCAAATGTGTGAATGTTGTGGAATGAGTGTGGTTAGAAATGACAATTGGTTTACTTTTATGACAACCCTAACAAATATAATCGTCTCCATGTCATTAGAATTCAAAGATAAGCTTAAAATCAAAAAATAAGCTCAAAAGTAGAATACAAGCATACACAGTTCTGTTTACAAGTTTGATTCAAATGTGTGAATGTTGTGGAATGATAGTGGTTAGAAATGACATTTGGTTTACTTTTATGACAACCCTAACACATATAATCGTCTCCATGTCATTAGAATTCAAAAATAAGCTTAGAATAAAAAAATAAGCTCAAAAGTAGAATACAAGCATGCACAGTTCTGTTTACAAGTTTGATTCAAATGTGTGAATGTTGTGGAATGAGTGTGGTTAGAAATGACAATTGGTTTACTTTTATGACAACCCTAACAAATATAATCGTCTCCATGTCATTAGAATTCAAAGATAAGCTTAGAATCAAAAAATAAGCTCAAAAGTAGAATACAAGCATGCACAGTTCTGTTTACAAGTTTGATTCAAATGTGTGAATGTTGTGCAATGAGTGTGGTTTGAAATGACATTTGCTTTACTTTTATGACAACCTTAACACATATAATCGTCTCCATGTCATTAGAATTCAAAAATCAGCTTAGAATCAAAGAATAAGCTCAAAAGTAGAATACAAGCATGCACAGTTCTGTTTACAAGTTTGATTCAAATGTGTGAATGTTGTGGAATGAGGGTTGCTAGAAATGGCATTTGGTTTACTTTTATGACAACCCTAACACATATGATCGTTTCCATGTCATTAGAATTCAAAAATAAGCTTAGAATCAAAGAATAAGCTCAAAAGTAGAATACCAGCATGCACAGTTCTGTTTACAAGTTTGATTCAAATGTGTGAATGTTGTGGAATGAGTGTGGTTAGAAATGACATTTGGTTTACTTTTATGACAACCATAACACATATAATCGTCTCCATGTCATTAGAATTCAAAAATAAGCTTAGAATCAAAGAATAAGCTCAAAAGTAGAATACAAGCATGCACAGTTCTGTTTACAAGTTTGAATCAAATGTGTGAATGTTGTGGAATGAGTGTGGTTAGAGATGAAATTTGCTTTACTTTTATGACAACCCTAACACATATAATCGTCTGCAAGTCATTAGAATTCAAACTTAAGCTTAGAATCAAAGAGTAAGCTGAAAAGTAGAATACCAGCATTCATTGTTCGTTTTACAAGTTTGATTCAAATGTGTGAATGTTGTGGAATGAGTGTGGTTTGAAATGACATTTGGTTTACTTTTATGACAACCTTAACACATATAATCGTCTCCATGTCATTAGAATTCAAAAATCAGCTTAGAATCAAAGAATAAGCTCAAAAGTAGAATACAAGCATGCACAGTTCTGTTTACAAGTTTGATTCAAATGTGTGAATGTTGTGGAATGAGGGTTGCTAGAAATGGCATTTGGTTTACTTTTATGACAACCCTAACACATATGATCGTTTCCATGTCATTAGAATTCAAAAATAAGCTTAGAATCAAAGAATAAGCTCAAAAGTAGAATACGAGCATGCACAGTTCTGTTTACAAGTTTGATTCAAATGTGTGAATGTTGTGGAATGAGTGTGGTTAGAAATGACATTTGGTTTACTTTTATGACAACCCTAACACATATAATCGTCTCCGAGTCATTAGAATTCAAAAATAAGCTTAGAATGAAAAAAGAAGCTCAAAAGTAGAATACAAGCATGCACAGTTCTGTTTACAAGTTTGATTCAAATGTGTGAATGTTGTGGAATGAGTGAGGCTAGAAATGACATTTGGTTTACTTTTATGACAACCCTAACACATATGATCGTTTCCATGTCATTAGAATTCAAAAATAAGCTTAGAATCAAAGAATAAGCTCAAAAGTAGAATACAAGCATGCACAGTTATGCTTACAAGTTTGATTCAAATGTGTGAATGTTGTGGAATGAGTGTGGTTAGAAATGACATTTGGTTTACTTTTATGACAACCCTAACAAATATAATCGTCTCCATGTCATTAGAATTCAAAGATAAGCTTAGAATCAAAAAATAAGCTCAAAAGTAGAATACAAGCATGCACAGTTCTGTTTACAAGTTTGATTCAAATGTGTGAATGTTGTGGAATGATAGTGGTTAGAAATGACATTTGGTTTACTTTTATGACAACCCTAACACATATAATCGTTTCCATGTCATTAGAATTCAAAAATAAGCTTAGAATCAAAAAATAAGCTCAAAAGTAGAATACAAGCATGCACAGTTCTGTTTACAAGTTTGATTCAAATGTGTGAATGTTGTGGAATGAGTGTGGTTAGAAATGACATTTGGTTTACTTTTATGACAACCATAACACATATAATCGTCTCCATGTCATTAGAATTCAAAAATAAGCTTAGAATCAAAGAATACGCTCAAAAGTAGAATACAAGCACGCACAGTTCTGTTTTACAAGTTTGATTCAAATGTGTGAATGTTGTGGAATGAGTGTGGTTAGAAATGGCATTTGGTTTAATTTTATGACAACCCTAACACATATGATCGTTTCCATGTCATTAGAATTCAAAAATAAGCTTAGAATCAAAGAATAAGATCAAAAGTAGAATACCAGCATGCACAGTTCGTTTTACAAGTTTGATTCAATGTGTGAATGTTGTGGAATGAGAGAGGCTAGAAATGGCATTTGGTTTACTTTTATGACAACCCTAACACATATAATCGTCTCCATGTCATTAGAATTCAAAAATAAGCTTAGAATCAAAGAATAAGCTCAAAAGTAGAATACAAGCATGCACAGTTCTGTTTATAAGTTTGATTCAAATGTGTGAATGTTGTGGAATGAGTGTGGTTAGAAATGACATTTGGTTTACTTTTATGACAACCCTAACACATATGATCGTTTGCATGTCATTAGAATTCAAAAATAAGCTTAGAATCAAAGAATAAGCTCAAAAGTAGAATACAAGCATGCACAGTTCTGTTTACAAGTTTGATTCAAATGTGTGAATGTTGTGGAATGAGTGTGGTTAGAAATGACATTTGGTTTAGTTTTATGACAACCATAACACATATAATCGTCTCCATGTCATTAGAATTCAAAAATAAGCTTAGAATCAAAGAATAAGCTCAAAAGTAGAATACAAGCATGCACAGTTCTGTTTACAAGTTTGAATCAAATGTGTGAATGTTGTGGAATGACTGTGGTTAGAGATGAAATTTGCTTTACTTTTATGACAACCCTAACACATATAATCGTCTGCAAGTCATTAGAATTCAAACTTAAGCTTAGAATCAAAGAGTAAGCTGAAAAGTAGAATACAAGCATTCATTGTTCGTTTTACAAGTTGGATTCAAATGTGTGAATGTTGTGCAATGAGTGTGGTTTGAAATGACATTTGGTTTACTTTTATGACAACCTTAACACATATAATCGTCTCCATGTCATTAGAATTCAAAAATCAGCTTAGAATCAAAGAATAAGCTCAAAAGTAGAATACAAGCATGCACAGTTCTGTTTACAAGTTTGATTCAAATGTGTGAATGTTGTGGAATGAGTGTGGTTAGAAATGACAATTGGTTTACTTTTATGACAACCCTAACAAATATAATCGTCTCCATGTCATTAGAATTCAAAGATAAGCTTAGAATCAAAAAATAAGCTCAAAAGTAGAATACAAGCATGCACAGTTCTGTTTACAAGTTTGATTCAAATGTGTGAATGTTGTGGAATGAGTGTGGTTAGAAATGACATTTGGTTTACTTTTATGACAACCATAACACATATAATCGTCTCCATGTCATTAGAATTCAAAAATAAGCTTAGAATCAAAGAATACGCTCAAAAGTAGAATACAAGCACGCACAGTTCTGTTTTACAAGTTTGATTCAAATGTGTGAATGTTGTGGAATGAGTGTGGTTAGAAATGACATTTGGTTTACTTTTATGACAACCCTAACACATATAATCGTCTCCATGTCATTAGAATTCAAAAATAAGCTTAGAATCAAAGAATAAGCTCAAAAGTAGAATACCAGCATGCACAGTTCGTTTTACAAGTTTGATTCAATGTGTGAATGTTGTGGAATGAGAGAGGCTAGAAATGGCATTTGGTTTACTTTTATGACAACCCTAACACATATAATCGTCTCCATGTCATTAGAATTCAAAAATAAGCTTAGAATCAAAGAATAAGCTCAAAAGTAGAATACAAGCATGCACAGTTCTGTTTATAAGTTTGATTCAAATGTGTGAATGTTGTGGAATGAGTGTGGTTAGAAATGACATTTGGTTTACTTTTGTGACAACCCTAACACATATGATCGTTTGCATGTCATTAGAATTCAAAAATAAGCTTAGAATCAAAGAATAAGCTCAAAAGTAGAATACAAGCATGCACAGTTCTGTTTACAAGTTTGATTCAAATGTGTGAATGTTGTGGAATGAGTGTGGTTAGAAATGACATTTGGTTTACTTTTATGACAACCATAACACATATAATCGTCTCCATGTCATTAGAATTCAAAAATAAGCTTAGAATCAAAGAATAAGCTCAAAAGTAGAATACAAGCATGCACAGTTCTGTTTACAAGTTTGAATCAAATGTGTGAATGTTGTGGAATGAGTGTGGTTAGAGATGAAATTTGCTTTACTTTTATGACAACCCTAACACATATAATCGTCTGCAAGTCATTAGAATTCAAACTTAAGCTTAGAATCAAAGAGTAAGCTGAAAAGTAGAATACAAGCATTCATTGTTCGTTTTACAAGTTTGATTCAAATGTGTGAATGTTGTGGAATGAGTGTGGTTTGAAATGACATTTGGTTTACTTTTATGACAACCTTAACACATATAATCGTCTCCATGTCATTAGAATTCAAAAATCAGCTTAGAATCAAAGAATAAGCTCAAAAGTAGAATACAAGCATGCACAGTTCTGTTTACAAGTTTGATTCAAATGTGTGAATGTTGTGGAATGAGGGTTGCTAGAAATGGCATTTGGTTTACATTTATGACAACCCTAACACATATGATCGTTTCCATGTCATTAGAATTCAAAAATAAGCTTAGAATCAAAGAATAAGCTCAAAAGTAGAATACGAGCATGCACAGTTCTGTTTACAAGTTTGATTCAAATGTGTGAATGTTGTGGAATGAGTGTGGTTAGAAATGACATTTGGTTTACTTTTATGACAACCCTAACACATATAATCGTCTCCGAGTCATTAGAATTCAAAAATAAGCTTAGAATGAAAAAAGAAGCTCAAAAGTAGAATACAAGCATGCACAGTTCTGTTTACAAGTTTGATTCAAATGTGTGAATGTTGTGGAATGAGTGTGGCTAGAAATGACATTTGGTTTACTTTTATGACAACCCTAACACATATGATCGTTTCCATGTCATTAGAATTCAAAAATAAGCTTAGAATCAAAGAATAAGCTCAAAAGTAGAATACAAGCATGCACAGTTATGCTTACAAGTTTGATTCAAATGTGTGAATGTTGTGGAATGAGTGTGGCTAGAAATGACATTTGGTTTACTTTTATGACAACCCTAACACATATGATCGTTTCCATGTCATTAGAATTCAAAAATAAGCTTAGAATCAAAGAATAAGCTCAAAAGTAGAATACAAGCATGCACAGTTATGCTTACAAGTTTGATTCAAATGTGTGAATGTTGTGGAATGAGTGTGGTTAGAAATGACATTTGGTTTACTTTTATGACAACCCTAACAAATATAATCGTCTCCATGTCATTAGAATTCAAAGATAAGCTTAGAATCAAAAAATAAGCTCAAAAGTAGAATACAAGCATGCACAGTTCTGTTTACAAGTTTGATTCAAATGTGTGAATGTTGTGGAATGATAGTGGTTAGAAATGACATTTGGTTTACTTTAATGACAACCCTAACACATATAATCGTCTCCATGTCATTAGAATTCAAAAATAAGCTTAGAATCAAAAAATAAGCTCAAAAGTAGAATACAAGCATACACAGTTCTGTTTACAAGTTTGATTCAAATGTGTGAATGTTGTGGAATGAGTGTGGCTAGAAATGACATTTGGTTTACTTTTATGACAACCCTAACACATATGATCGTTTCCATGTCATTAGAATTCAAAAATAAGCTTAGAATCAAAGAATAAGCTCAAAAGTAGAATACAAGCATGCACAGTTATGCTTACAAGTTTGATTCAAATGTGTGAATGTTGTGGAATGAGTGTGGTTAGAAATGACAATTGGTTTACTTTTATGACAACCCTAACAAATATAATCGTCTCCATGTCATTAGAATTCAAAGATAAGCTTAGAATCAAAAAATAAGCTCAAAAGTAGAATACAAGCATGCACAGTTCTGTTTACAAGTTTGATTCAAATGTGTGATTGTTGTGGAATGATAGTGGTTAGAAATGACATTTGGTTTACTTTTATGACAACCCTAACACATATAATCGTCTCCATGTCATTAGAATTCAAAAATAAGCTTAGAATCAAAAAATAAGCTCAAAAGTAGAATACAAGCATGCACAGTTCTGTTTACAAGTTTGATTCAAATGTGTGAATGTTGTGGAATGAGTGTGGTTAGAAATGACATTTGGTTTACTTTTATGACAACCATAACACATATAATCGTCTCCATGTCATTAGAATTCAAAAATAAGCTTAGAATCAAAGAATACGCTCAAAAGTAGAATACAAGCACGCACAGTTCTGTTTTACAAGTTTGATTCAAATGTGTGAATGTTGTGGAATGAGTGTGGTTAGAAATGACATTTGGTTTACTTTTATGACAACCCTAACACATATAATCGTCTCCATGTCATTAGAATTCAAAAATAAGGTAAGAATCAAAGAATAAGCTCAAAAGTAGAATACCAGCATGCACAGTTCGTTTTACAAGTTTGATTCAATGTGTGAATGTTGTGGAATGAGAGAGGCTAGAAATGGCATTTGGTTTACTTTTATGACAACCCTAACACATATAATCGTCTCCATGTCATTAGAATTCAAAAATAAGCTTAGAATCAAAGAATAAGCTCAAAAGTAGAATACAAGCATGCATAGTTCTGTTTATAAGTTTGATTCAAATGTGTGAATGTTGTGGAATGAGTGTGGTTAGAAATGACATTTGGTTTACTTTTGTGACAACCCTAACACATATGATCGTTTGCATGTCATTAGAATTCAAAAATAAGCTTAGAATCAAAGAATAAGCTCAAAAGTAGAATACAAGCATGCACAGTGCTGTTTACAAGTTTGATTCAAATGTGTGAATGTTGTGGAATGAGTGTGGTTAGAAATGACATTTGGTTTACTTTTATGACAACCATAACACATATAATCGTCTCCATGTCATTAGAATTCAAAAATAAGCTTAGAATCAAAGAATAAGCTCAAAAGTAGAATACAAGCATGCACAGTTCTGTTTACAAGTTTGAATCAAATGTGTGAATGTTGTGGAATGAGTGTGGTTAGAGATGAAATTTGCTTTACTTTTATGACAACCCTAACACATATAATCGTCTGCAAGTCATTAGAATTCAAACTTAAGCTTAGAATCAAAGAGTGAGCTGAAAAGTAGAATACAAGCATTCATTGTTCGTTTTACAAGTTTGATTCAAATGTGTGAATGTTGTGGAATGAGTGTGGTTTGAAATGACATTTGGTTTACTTTTATGACAACCTTAACACATATAATCGTCTCCATGTCATTAGAATTCAAAAATCAGCTTAGAATCAAAGAATAAGCTCAAAAGTAGAATACAAGCATGCACAGTTCTGTTTACAAGTTTGATTCAAATGTGTGAATGTTGTGGAATGAGGGTTGCTAGAAATGGCATTTGGTTTACTTTTATGACAACCCTAACACATATGATCGTTTCCATGTCATTAGAATTCAAAAATAAGCTTAGAATCAAAGAATAAGCTCAAAAGTAGAATACGAGCATGCACAGTTCTGTTTACAAGTTTGATTCAAATGTGTGAATGTTGTGGAATGAGTGTGGTTAGAAATGACATTTGGTTTACTTTTATGACAACCCTAACACATATAATCGTCTCCGAGTCATTAGAATTCAAAAATAAGCTTAGAATGAAAAAAGAAGCTCAAAAGTAGAATACAAGCATACACAGTTCTGTTTACAAGTTTGATTCAAATGTGTGAATGTTGTGGAATGAGTGTGGCTAGAAATGACATTTGGTTTACTTGTATGACAACCCTAACACATATGATCGTTTCCATGTCATTAGAATTCAAAAATAAGCTTAGAATCAAAGAATAAGCTCAAAAGTAGAATACAAGCATGCACAGTTATGCTTACAAGTTTGATTCAAATGTGTGAATGTTGTGGAATGAGTGTGGTTAGAAATGACAATTGGTTTACTTTTATGACAACCCTAACAAATATAATCGTCTCCATGTCATTAGAATTCAAAGATAAGCTTAGAATCAAAAAATAAGCTCAAAAGTAGAATACAAGCATGCACAGTTCTGTTTACAAGTTTGATTCAAATGTGTGAATGTTGTGGAATGAGTGTGGCTAGAAATGACATTTGGTTTACTTTTATGACAACCCTAACACATATGATCGTTTCCATGTCATTAGAATTCAAAAATAAGCTTAGAATCAAAGAATAAGCTCAAAAGTAGAATACAAGCATGCACAGTTATGGTTACAAGTTTGATTCAAATGTGTGAATGTTGTGGAATGAGTGTGGCTAGAAATGACATTTGGTTTACTTTTATGACAACCCTAACACATATGATCGTTTCCATGTCATTAGAATTCAAAAATAAGCTTAGAATCAAAGAATAAGCTCAAAAGTAGAATACAAGCATGCACAGTTATGCTTACAAGTTTGATTCAAATGTGTGAATGTTGTGGAATGAGTGTGGTTAGAAATGACATTTGGTTTACTTTTATGACAACCCTAACACATATAATCGTCTCCATGTCATTAGAATTCAAAAATAAGCTTAGAATCAAAAAATAAGCTCAAAAGTAGAATACAAGCATGCACAGTTCTGTTTACAAGTTTGATTCAAATGTGTGAATGTTGTGGAATGAGTGTGGTTAGAAATGACATTTGGTTTACTTTTATGACAACCATAACACATATAATCGTCTCCATGTCATTAGAATTCAAAAATAAGCTTAGAATCAAAGAATACGCTCAAAAGTAGAATACAAGCACGCACAGTTCTGTTTTACAAGTTTGATTCAAATGTGTGAATGTTGTGGAATGAGTGTGGTTAGAAATGACATTTGGTTTACTTTTATGACAACCCTAACACATATAATCGTCTCCATGTCATTAGAATTCAAAAATAAGGTAAGAATCAAAGAATAAGCTCAAAAGTAGAATACCAGCATGCACAGTTCGTTTTACAAGTTTGATTCAATGTGTGAATGTTGTGGAATGAGAGAGGCTAGAAATGGCATTTGGTTTACTTTTATGACAACCCTAACACATATAATCGTCTCCATGTCATTAGAATTCAAAAATAAGCTTAGAATCAAAGAATAAGCTCAAAAGTAGAATACAAGCATGCATAGTTCTGTTTATAAGTTTGATTCAAATGTGTGAATGTTGTGGAATGAGTGTGGTTAGAAATGACATTTGGTTTACTTTTGTGACAACCCTAACACATATGATCGTTTGCATGTCATTAGAATTCAAAAATAAGCTTAGAATCAAAGAATAAGCTCAAAAGTAGAATACAAGCATGCACAGTGCTGTTTACAAGTTTGATTCAAATGTGTGAATGTTGTGGAATGAGTGTGGTTAGAAATGACATTTGGTTTACTTTTATGACAACCATAACACATATAATCGTCTCCATGTCATTAGAATTCAAAAATAAGCTTAGAATCAAAGAATAAGCTCAAAAGTAGAATACAAGCATGCACAGTTCTGTTTACAAGTTTGAATCAAATGTGTGAATGTTGTGGAATGAGTGTGGTTAGAGATGAAATTTGCTTTACTTTTATGACAACCCTAACACATATAATCGTCTGCAAGTCATTAGAATTCAAACTTAAGCTTAGAATCAAAGAGTGAGCTGAAAAGTAGAATACAAGCATTCATTGTTCGTTTTACAAGTTTGATTCAAATGTGTGAATGTTGTGGAATGAGTGTGGTTTGAAATGACATTTGGTTTACTTTTATGACAACCTTAACACATATAATCGTCTCCATGTCATTAGAATTCAAAAATCAGCTTAGAATCAAAGAATAAGCTCAAAAGTAGAATACAAGCATGCACAGTTCTGTTTACAAGTTTGATTCAAATGTGTGAATGTTGTGGAATGAGGGTTGCTAGAAATGGCATTTGGTTTACTTTTATGACAACCCTAACACATATGATCGTTTCCATGTCATTAGAATTCAAAAATAAGCTTAGAATCAAAGAATAAGCTCAAAAGTAGAATACGAGCATGCACAGTTCTGTTTACAAGTTTGATTCAAATGTGTGAATGTTGTGGAATGAGTGTGGTTAGAAATGACATTTGGTTTACTTTTATGACAACCCTAACACATATAATCGTCTCCGAGTCATTAGAATTCAAAAATAAGCTTAGAATGAAAAAAGAAGCTCAAAAGTAGAATACAAGCATACACAGTTCTGTTTACAAGTTTGATTCAAATGTGTGAATGTTGTGGAATGAGTGTGGCTAGAAATGACATTTGGTTTACTTGTATGACAACCCTAACACATATGATCGTTTCCATGTCATTAGAATTCAAAAATAAGCTTAGAATCAAAGAATAAGCTCAAAAGTAGAATACAAGCATGCACAGTTATGCTTACAAGTTTGATTCAAATGTGTGAATGTTGTGGAATGAGTGTGGTTAGAAATGACAATTGGTTTACTTTTATGACAACCCTAACAAATATAATCGTCTCCATGTCATTAGAATTCAAAGATAAGCTTAGAATCAAAAAATAAGCTCAAAAGTAGAATACAAGCATGCACAGTTCTGTTTACAAGTTTGATTCAAATGTGTGATTGTTGTGGAATGATAGTGGTTAGAAATGACATTTGGTTTACTTTTATGACAACCCTAACACATATAATCGTCTCCATGTCATTAGAATTCAAAAATAAGCTTAGAATCAAAAAATAAGCTCAAAAGTAGAATACAAGCATGCACAGTTCTGTTTACAAGTTTGATTCAAATGTGTGAATGTTGTGGAATGAGTGTGGTTAGAAATGACATTTGGTTTACTTTTATGACAACCATAACACATATAATCGTCTCCATGTCATTAGAATTCAAAAATAAGCTTAGAATCAAAGAATACGCTCAAAAGTAGAATACAAGCACGCACAGTTCTGTTTTACAAGTTTGATTCAAATGTGTGAATGTTGTGGAATGAGTGTGGTTAGAAATGACATTTGGTTTACTTTTATGACAACCCTAACACATATAATCGTCTCCATGGCATTAGAATTCAAAAATAAGGTAAGAATCAAAGAATAAGCTCAAAAGTAGAATACAAGCATGCACAGTTCTGTTTTACAAGTTTGATTCAATGTGTGAATGTTGTGGAATGAGAGAGGCTAGAAATGGCATTTGGTTTACTTTTATGACAACCCTAACACATATAATCGTCTCCATGTCATTAGAATTCAAAAATAAGCTTAGAATCAAAGAATAAGCTCAAAAGTAGAATACAAGCATGCATAGTTCTGTTTATAAGTTTGATTCAAATGTGTGAATGTTGTGGAATGAGTGTGGTTAGAAATGACATTTGGTTTACTTTTATGACAACCCTAACACATATGATCGTTTGCATGTCATTAGAATTCAAAAATAAGCTTAGAATCAAAAAATAAGCTCAAAAGTAGAATACAAGCATGCACAGTGCTGTTTACAAGTTTGATTCAAATGTGTGAATGTTGTGGAATGAGTGTGGTTAGAAATGACATTTGGTTTACTTTTATGACAACCATAACACATATAATCGTCTCCATGTCATTAGAATTCAAAAATAAGCTTAGAATCAAAGAATAAGCTCAAAAGTAGAATACAAGCATGCACAGTTCTGTTTACAAGTTTGAATCAAATGTGTGAATGTTGTGGAATGAGTGTGGTTAGAGATGAAATTTGCTTTACTTTTATGACAACCCTAACACATATAATCGTCTGCAAGTCATTAGAATTCAAACTTAAGCTTAGAATCAAAGAGTGAGCTGAAAAGTAGAATACAAGCATTCATTGTTCGTTTTACAAGTTTGATTCAAATGTGTGAATGTTGTGGAATGAGTGTGGTTTGAAATGACATTTGGTTCACTTTTATGACAACCTTAACACATATAATCGTCTCCATGTCATTAGAATTCAAAAATCAGCTTAGAATCAAAGAATAAGCTCAAAAGTAGAATACAAGCATGCACAGTTCTGTTTACAAGTTTGATTCAAATGTGTGAATGTTGTGGAATGAGGGTTGCTAGAAATGGCATTTGGTTTACTTTTATGACAACCCTAACACATATGATCGTTTCCATGTCATTAGAATTCAAAAATAAGCTTAGAATCAAAGAATAAGCTCAAAAGTAGAATACGAGCATGCACAGTTCTGTTTACAAGTTTGATTCAAATGTGTGAATGTTGTGGAATGAGTGTGGTTAGAAATGACATTTGGTTTACTTTTATGACAACCCTAACACATATGATCGTTTCCATGTCATTAGAATTCAAAAATAAGCTTAGAATCAAAGAATAAGCTCAAAAGTAGAATACCAGCATGCACAGTTCGTTTTACAAGTTTGATTCAATGTGTGAATGTTGTGGAATGAGAGAGGCTAGAAATGGCATTTGGTTTACTTTTATGACAACCCTAACACATATAATCGTCTCCATGTCATTAGAATTCAAAAATAAGCTTAGAATCAAAGAATAAGCTCAAAAGTAGAATACAAGCATGCACAGTTCTGTTTATAAGTTTGATTCAAATGTGTGAATGTTGTGGAATGAGTGTGGTTAGAAATGACATTTGGTTTACTTTTATGACAACCCTAACACATATGATCGTTTGCATGTCATTAGAATTCAAAAATAAGCTTAGAATCAAAGAATAAGCTCAAAAGTAGAATACAAGCATGCACAGTTCTGTTTACAAGTTTGATTCAAATGTGTGAATGTTGTGGAATGAGTGTGGTTAGAAATGACATTTGGTTTAGTTTTATGACAACCATAACACATATAATCGTCTCCATGTCATTAGAATTCAAAAATAAGCTTAGAATCAAAGAATAAGCTCAAAAGTAGAATACAAGCATGCACAGTTCTGTTTACAAGTTTGAATCAAATGTGTGAATGTTGTGGAATGACTGTGGTTAGAGATGAAATTTGCTTTACTTTTATGACAACCCTAACACATATAATCGTCTGCAAGTCATTAGAATTCAAACTTAAGCTTAGAATCAAAGAGTAAGCTGAAAAGTAGAATACAAGCATTCATTGTTCGTTTTACAAGTTTGATTCAAATGTGTGAATGTTGTGCAATGAGTGTGGTTTGAAATGACATTTGGTTTACTTTTATGACAACCTTAACACATATAATCGTCTCCATGTCATTAGAATTCAAAAATCAGCTTAGAATCAAAGAATAAGCTCAAAAGTAGAATACAAGCATGCACAGTTCTGTTTACAAGTTTGATTCAAATGTGTGAATGTTGTGGAATGAGTGTGGTTAGAAATGACAATTGGTTTACTTTTATGACAACCCTAACAAATATAATCGTCTCCATGTCATTAGAATTCAAAGATAAGCTTAGAATCAAAAAATAAGCTCAAAAGTAGAATACAAGCATGCACAGTTCTGTTTACAAGTTTGATTCAAATGTGTGAATGTTGTGGAATGAGTGTGGTTAGAAATGACATTTGGTTTACTTTTATGACAACCATAACACATATAATCGTCTCCATGTCATTAGAATTCAAAAATAAGCTTAGAATCAAAGAATACGCTCAAAAGTAGAATACAAGCACGCACAGTTCTGTTTTACAAGTTTGATTCAAATGTGTGAATGTTGTGGAATGAGTGTGGTTAGAAATGACATTTGGTTTACTTTTATGACAACCCTAACACATATAATCGTCTCCATGTCATTAGAATTCAAAAATAAGCTTAGAATCAAAGAATAAGCTCAAAAGTAGAATACCAGCATGCACAGTTCGTTTTACAAGTTTGATTCAATGTGTGAATGTTGTGGAATGAGAGAGGCTAGAAATGGCATTTGGTTTACTTTTATGACAACCCTAACACATATAATCGTCTCCATGTCATTAGAATTCAAAAATAAGCTTAGAATCAAAGAATAAGCTCAAAAGTAGAATACAAGCATGCACAGTTCTGTTTATAAGTTTGATTCAAATGTGTGAATGTTGTGGAATGAGTGTGGTTAGAAATGACATTTGGTTTACTTTTATGACAACCCTAACACATATGATCGTTTGCATGTCATTAGAATTCAAAAATAAGCTTAGAATCAAAGAATAAGCTCAAAAGTAGAATACAAGCATGCACAGTTCTGTTTACAAGTTTGATTCAAATGTGTGAATGTTGTGGAATGAGTGTGGTTAGAAATGACATTTGGTTTACTTTTATGACAACCATAACACATATAATCGTCTCCATGTCATTAGAATTCAAAAATAAGCTTAGAATCAAAGAATAAGCTCAAAAGTAGAATACAAGCATGCACAGTTCTGTTTACAAGTTTGAATCAAATGTGTGAATGTTGTGGAATGAGTGTGGTTAGAGATGAAATTTGCTTTACTTTTATGACAACCCTAACACATATAATCGTCTGCAAGTCATTAGAATTCAAACTTAAGCTTAGAATCAAAGAGTAAGCTGAAAAGTAGAATACAAGCATTCATTGTTCGTTTTACAAGTTTGATTCAAATGTGTGAATGTTGTGGAATGAGTGTGGTTTGAAATGACATTTGGTTTACTTTTATGACAACCTTAACACATATAATCGTCTCCATGTCATTAGAATTCAAAAATCAGCTTAGAATCAAAGAATAAGCTCAAAAGTAGAATACAAGCATGCACAGTTCTGTTTACAAGTTTGATTCAAATGTGTGAATGTTGTGGAATGAGGGTTGCTAGAAATGGCATTTGGTTTACATTTATGACAACCCTAACACATATGATCGTTTCCATGTCATTAGAATTCAAAAATAAGCTTAGAATCAAAGAATAAGCTCAAAAGTAGAATACGAGCATGCACAGTTCTGTTTACAAGTTTGATTCAAATGTGTGAATGTTGTGGAATGAGTGTGGTTAGAAATGACATTTGGTTTACTTTTATGACAACCCTAACACATATAATCGTCTCCGAGTCATTAGAATTCAAAAATAAGCTTAGAATGAAAAAAGAAGCTCAAAAGTAGAATACAAGCATGCACAGTTCTGTTTACAAGTTTGATTCAAATGTGTGAATGTTGTGGAATGAGTGTGGTTAGAAATGACAATTGGTTTACTTTTATGACAACCCTAACAAATATAATCGTCTCCATGTCATTAGAATTCAAAGATAAGCTTAGAATCAAAAAATAAGCTCAAAAGTAGAATACAAGCATGCACAGTTCTGTTTACAAGTTTGATTCAAATGTGTGAATGTTGTGGAATGAGTGTGGTTAGAAATGACATTTGGTTTACTTTTATGACAACCATAACACATATAATCGTCTCCATGTCATTAGAATTCAAAAATAAGCTTAGAATCAAAGAATACGCTCAAAAGTAGAATACAAGCACGCACAGTTCTGTTTTACAAGTTTGATTCAAATGTGTGAATGTTGTGGAATGAGTGTGGTTAGAAATGACATTTGGTTTACTTTTATGACAACCCTAACACATATAATCGTCTCCATGTCATTAGAATTCAAAAATAAGCTTAGAATCAAAGAATAAGCTCAAAAGTAGAATACCAGCATGCACAGTTCGTTTTACAAGTTTGATTCAATGTGTGAATGTTGTGGAATGAGAGAGGCTAGAAATGGCATTTGGTTTACTTTTATGACAACCCTAACACATATAATCGTCTCCATGTCATTAGAATTCAAAAATAAGCTTAGAATCAAAGAATAAGCTCAAAAGTAGAATACAAGCATGCACAGTTCTGTTTATAAGTTTGATTCAAATGTGTGAATGTTGTGGAATGAGTGTGGTTAGAAATGACATTTGGTTTACTTTTATGACAACCCTAACACATATGATCGTTTGCATGTCATTAGAATTCAAAAATAAGCTTAGAATCAAAGAATAAGCTCAAAAGTAGAATACAAGCATGCACAGTTCTGTTTACAAGTTTGATTCAAATGTGTGAATGTTGTGGAATGAGTGTGGTTAGAAATGACATTTGGTTTACTTTTATGACAACCATAACACATATAATCGTCTCCATGTCATTAGAATTCAAAAATAAGCTTAGAATCAAAGAATAAGCTCAAAAGTAGAATACAAGCATGCACAGTTCTGTTTACAAGTTTGAATCAAATGTGTGAATGTTGTGGAATGAGTGTGGTTAGAGATGAAATTTGCTTTACTTTTATGACAACCCTAACACATATAATCGTCTGCAAGTCATTAGAATTCAAACTTAAGCTTAGAATCAAAGAGTAAGCTGAAAAGTAGAATACAAGCATTCATTGTTCGTTTTACAAGTTTGATTCAAATGTGTGAATGTTGTGGAATGAGTGTGGTTTGAAATGACATTTGGTTTACTTTTATGACAACCTTAACACATATAATCGTCTCCATGTCATTAGAATTCAAAAATCAGCTTAGAATCAAAGAATAAGCTCAAAAGTAGAATACAAGCATGCACAGTTCTGTTTACAAGTTTGATTCAAATGTGTGAATGTTGTGGAATGAGGGTTGCTAGAAATGGCATTTGGTTTACATTTATGACAACCCTAACACATATGATCGTTTCCATGTCATTAGAATTCAAAAATAAGCTTAGAATCAAAGAATAAGCTCAAAAGTAGAATACGAGCATGCACAGTTCTGTTTACAAGTTTGATTCAAATGTGTGAATGTTGTGGAATGAGTGTGGTTAGAAATGACATTTGGTTTACTTTTATGACAACCCTAACACATATAATCGTCTCCGAGTCATTAGAATTCAAAAATAAGCTTAGAATGAAAAAAGAAGCTCAAAAGTAGAATACAAGCATGCACAGTTCTGTTTACAAGTTTGATTCAAATGTGTGAATGTTGTGGAATGAGTGTGGCTAGAAATGACATTTGGTTTACTTTTATGACAACCCTAACACATATGATCGTTTCCATGTCATTAGAATTCAAAAATAAGCTTAGAATCAAAGAATAAGCTCAAAAGTAGAATACAAGCATGCACAGTTATGCTTACAAGTTTGATTCAAATGTGTGAATGTTGTGGAATGAGTGTGGCTAGAAATGACATTTGGTTTACTTTTATGACAACCCTAACACATATGATCGTTTCCATGTCATTAGAATTCAAAAATAAGCTTAGAATCAAAGAATAAGCTCAAAAGTAGAATACAAGCATGCACAGTTATGCTTACAAGTTTGATTCAAATGTGTGAATGTTGTGGAATGAGTGTGGTTAGAAATGACATTTGGTTTACTTTTATGACAACCCTAACAAATATAATCGTCTCCATGTCATTAGAATTCAAAGATAAGCTTAGAATCAAAAAATAAGCTCAAAAGTAGAATACAAGCATGCACAGTTCTGTTTACAAGTTTGATTCAAATGTGTGAATGTTGTGGAATGATAGTGGTTAGAAATGACATTTGGTTTACTTTAATGACAACCCTAACACATATAATCGTCTCCATGTCATTAGAATTCAAAAATAAGCTTAGAATAAAAAAATAAGCTCAAAAGTAGAATACAAGCATACACAGTTCTGTTTACAAGTTTGATTCAAATGTGTGAATGTTGTGGAATGAGTGTGGCTAGAAATGACATTTGGTTTACTTGTATGACAACCCTAACACATATGATCGTTTCCATGTCATTAGAATTCAAAAATAAGCTTAGAATCAAAGAATAAGCTCAAAAGTAGAATACAAGCATGCACAGTTATGCTTACAAGTTTGATTCAAATGTGTGAATGTTGTGGAATGAGTGTGGTTAGAAATGACAATTGGTTTACTTTTATGACAACCCTAACAAATATAATCGTCTCCATGTCATTAGAATTCAAAGATAAGCTTAGAATCAAAAAATAAGCTCAAAAGTAGAATACAAGCATGCACAGTTCTGTTTACAAGTTTGATTCAAATGTGTGATTGTTGTGGAATGATAGTGGTTAGAAATGACATTTGGTTTACTTTTATGACAACCCTAACACATATAATCGTCTCCATGTCATTAGAATTCAAAAATAAGCTTAGAATCAAAAAATAAGCTCAAAAGTAGAATACAAGCATGCACAGTTCTGTTTACAAGTTTGATTCAAATGTGTGAATGTTGTGGAATGAGTGTGGTTAGAAATGACATTTGGTTTACTTTTATGACAACCATAACACATATAATCGTCTCCATGTCATTAGAATTCAAAAATAAGCTTAGAATCAAAGAATACGCTCAAAAGTAGAATACAAGCACGCACAGTTCTGTTTTACAAGTTTGATTCAAATGTGTGAATGTTGTGGAATGAGTGTGGTTAGAAATGACATTTGGTTTACTTTTATGACAACCCTAACACATATAATCGTCTCCATGTCATTAGAATTCAAAAATAAGGTAAGAATCAAAGAATAAGCTCAAAAGTAGAATACCAGCATGCACAGTTCGTTTTACAAGTTTGATTCAATGTGTGAATGTTGTGGAATGAGAGAGGCTAGAAATGGCATTTGGTTTACTTTTATGACAACCCTAACACATATAATCGTCTCCATGTCATTAGAATTCAAAAATAAGCTTAGAATCAAAGAATAAGCTCAAAAGTAGAATACAAGCATGCATAGTTCTGTTTATAAGTTTGATTCAAATGTGTGAATGTTGTGGAATGAGTGTGGTTAGAAATGACATTTGGTTTACTTTTATGACAACCCTAACACATATGATCGTTTGCATGTCATTAGAATTCAAAAATAAGCTTAGAATCAAAGAATAAGCTCAAAAGTAGAATACAAGCATGCACAGTGCTGTTTACAAGTTTGATTCAAATGTGTGAATGTTGTGGAATGAGTGTGGTTAGAAATGACATTTGGTTTACTTTTATGACAACCATAACACATATAATCGTCTCCATGTCATTAGAATTCAAAAATAAGCTTAGAATCAAAGAATAAGCTCAAAAGTAGAATACAAGCATGCACAGTTCTGTTTACAAGTTTGAATCAAATGTGTGAATGTTGTGGAATGAGTGTGGTTAGAGATGAAATTTGCTTTACTTTTATGACAACCCTAACACATATAATCGTCTGCAAGTCATTAGAATTCAAACTTAAGCTTAGAATCAAAGAGTGAGCTGAAAAGTAGAATACAAGCATTCATTGTTCGTTTTACAAGTTTTATTCAAATGTGTGAATGTTGTGGAATGAGTGTGGTTTGAAATGACATTTGGTTTACTTTTATGACAACCTTAACACATATAATCATCTCCATGTCATTAGAATTCAAAAATCAGCTTAGAATCAAAGAATAAGCTCAAAAGTAGAATACAAGCATGCACAGTTCTGTTTACAAGTTTGATTCAAATGTGTGAATGTTGTGGAATGAGGGTTGCTAGAAATGGCATTTGGTTTACTTTTATGACAACCCTAACACATATGATCGTTTCCATGTCATTAGAATTCAAAAATAAGCTTAGAATCAAAGAATAAGCTCAAAAGTAGAATACGAGCATGCACAGTTCTGTTTACAAGTTTGATTCAAATGTGTGAATGTTGTGGAATGAGTGTGGTTAGAAATGACATTTGGTTTACTTTTATGACAACCCTAACACATATAATCGTCTCCGAGTCATTAGAATTCAAAAATAAGCTTAGAATGAAAAAAGAAGCTCAAAAGTAGAATACAAGCATACACAGTTCTGTTTACAAGTTTGATTCAAATGTGTGAATGTTGTGGAATGAGTGTGGCTAGAAATGACATTTGGTTTACTTGTATGACAACCCTAACACATATGATCGTTTCCATGTCATTAGAATTCAAAAATAAGCTTAGAATCAAAGAATAAGCTCAAAAGTAGAATATAAGCATGCACAGTTATGCTTACAAGTTTGATTCAAATGTGTGAATGTTGTGGAATGAGTGTGGTTTGAAATGACATTTGGTTTACTTTTATGACAACCTTAACACATATAATCGTCTCCATGTCATTAGAATTCAAAAATCAGCTTAGAATCAAAGAATAAGCTCAAAAGTAGAATACAAGCATGCACAGTTCTGTTTACAAGTTTGATTCAAATGTGTGAATGTTGTGGAATGAGGGTTGCTAGAAATGGCATTTGGTTTACATTTATGACAACCCTAACACATATGATCGTTTCCATGTCATTAGAATTCAAAAATAAGCTTAGAATCAAAGAATAAGCTCAAAAGTAGAATACGAGCATGCACAGTTCTGTTTACAAGTTTGATTCAAATGTGTGAATGTTGTGGAATGAGTGTGGTTAGAAATGACATTTGGTTTACTTTTATGACAACCCTAACACATATAATCGTCTCCGAGTCATTAGAATTCAAAAATAAGCTTAGAATGAAAAAAGAAGCTCAAAAGTAGAATACAAGCATGCACAGTTCTGTTTACAAGTTTGATTCAAATGTGTGAATGTTGTGGAATGAGTGTGGCTAGAAATGACATTTGGTTTACTTTTATGACAACCCTAACACATATGATCGTTTCCATGTCATTAGAATTCAAAAATAAGCTTAGAATCAAAGAATAAGCTCAAAAGTAGAATACAAGCATGCACAGTTATGCTTACAAGTTTGATTCAAATGTGTGAATGTTGTGGAATGAGTGTGGCTAGAAATGACATTTGGTTTACTTTTATGACAACCCTAACACATATGATCGTTTCCATGTCATTAGAATTCAAAAATAAGCTTAGAATCAAAGAATAAGCTCAAAAGTAGAATACAAGCATGCACAGTTATGCTTACAAGTTTGATTCAAATGTGTGAATGTTGTGGAATGAGTGTGGTTAGAAATGACATTTGGTTTACTTTTATGACAACCCTAACAAATATAATCGTCTCCATGTCATTAGAATTCAAAGATAAGCTTAGAATCAAAAAATAAGCTCAAAAGTAGAATACAAGCATGCACAGTTCTGTTTACAAGTTTGATTCAAATGTGTGAATGTTGTGGAATGATAGTGGTTAGAAATGACATTTGGTTTACTTTAATGACAACCCTAACACATATAATCGTCTCCATGTCATTAGAATTCAAAAATAAGCTTAGAATCAAAAAATAAGCTCAAAAGTAGAATACAAGCATACACAGTTATGTTTACAAGTTTGATTCAAATGTGTGAATGTTGTGGAATGAGTGTGGCTAGAAATGACATTTGGTTTACTTGTATGACAACCCTAACACATATGATCGTTTCCATGTCATTAGAATTCAAAAATAAGCTTAGAATCAAAGAATAAGCTCAAAAGTAGAATACAAGCATGCACAGTTATGCTTACAAGTTTGATTCAAATGTGTGAATGTTGTGGAATGAGTGTGGTTAGAAATGACAATTGGTTTACTTTTATGACAACCCTAACAAATATAATCGTCTCCATGTCATTAGAATTCAAAGATAAGCTTAGAATCAAAAAATAAGCTCAAAAGTAGAATACAAGCATGCACAGTTCTGTTTACAAGTTTGATTCAAATGTGTGATTGTTGTGGAATGATAGTGGTTAGAAATGACATTTGGTTTACTTTTATGACAACCCTAACACATATAATCGTCTCCATGTCATTAGAATTCAAAAATAAGCTTAGAATCAAAAAATAAGCTCAAAAGTAGAATACAAGCATGCACAGTTCTGTTTACAAGTTTGATTCAAATGTGTGAATGTTGTGGAATGAGTGTGGTTAGAAATGACATTTGGTTTACTTTTATGACAACCATAACACATATAATCGTCTCCATGTCATTAGAATTCAAAAATAAGCTTAGAATCAAAGAATACGCTCAAAAGTAGAATACAAGCACGCACAGTTCTGTTTTACAAGTTTGATTCAAATGTGTGAATGTTGTGGAATGAGTGTGGTTAGAAATGACATTTGGTTTACTTTTATGACAACCCTAACACATATAATCGTCTCCATGTCATTAGAATTCAAAAATAAGGTAAGAATCAAAGAATAAGTTCAAAAGTAGAATACCAGCATGCACAGTTCGTTTTACAAGTTTGATTCAATGTGTGAATGTTGTGGAATGAGAGAGGCTAGAAATGGCATTTGGTTTACTTTTATGACAACCCTAACACATATAATCGTCTCCATGTCATTAGAATTCAAAAATAAGCTTAGAATCAAAGAATAAGCTCAAAAGTAGAATACAAGCATGCATAGTTCTGTTTATAAGTTTGATTCAAATGTGTGAATGTTGTGGAATGAGTGTGGTTAGAAATGACATTTGGTTTACTTTTATGACAACCCTAACACATATGATCGTTTGCATGTCATTAGAATTCAAAAATAAGCTTAGAATCAAAGAATAAGCTCAAAAGTAGAATACAAGCATGCACAGTGCTGTTTACAAGTTTGATTCAAATGTGTGAATGTTGTGGAATGAGTGTGGTTAGAAATGACATTTGGTTTACTTTTATGACAACCATAACACATATAATCGTCTCCATGTCATTAGAATTCAAAAATAAGCTTAGAATCAAAGAATAAGCTCAAAAGTAGAATACAAGCATGCACAGTTCTGTTTACAAGTTTGAATCAAATGTGTGAATGTTGTGGAATGAGTGTGGTTAGAGATGAAATTTGCTTTACTTTTATGACAACCCTAACACATATAATCGTCTGCAAGTCATTAGAATTCAAACTTAAGCTTAGAATCAAAGAGTGAGCTGAAAAGTAGAATACAAGCATTCATTGTTCGTTTTACAAGTTTGATTCAAATGTGTGAATGTTGTGGAATGAGTGTGGTTTGAAATGACATTTGGTTTACTTTTATGACAACCTTAACACATATAATCATCTCCATGTCATTAGAATTCAAAAATCAGCTTAGAATCAAAGAATAAGCTCAAAAGTAGAATACAAGCATGCACAGTTCTGTTTACAAGTTTGATTCAAATGTGTGAATGTTGTGGAATGAGGGTTGCTAGAAATGGCATTTGGTTTACTTTTATGACAACCCTAACACATATGATCGTTTCCATGTCATTAGAATTCAAAAATAAGCTTAGAATCAAAGAATAAGCTCAAAAGTAGAATACGAGCATGCACAGTTCTGTTTACAAGTTTGATTCAAATGTGTGAATGTTGTGGAATGAGTGTGGTTAGAAATGACATTTGGTTTACTTTTATGACAACCCTAACACATATAATCGTCTCCGAGTCATTAGAATTCAAAAATAAGCTTAGAATGAAAAAAGAAGCTCAAAAGTAGAATACAAGCATACACAGTTCTGTTTACAAGTTTGATTCAAATGTGTGAATGTTGTGGAATGAGTGTGGCTAGAAATGACATTTGGTTTACTTGTATGACAACCCTAACACATATGATCGTTTCCATGTCATTAGAATTCAAAAATAAGCTTAGAATCAAAGAATAAGCTCAAAAGTAGAATACAAGCATGCACAGTTATGCTTACAAGTTTGATTCAAATGTGTGAATGTTGTGGAATGAGTGTGGTTAGAAATGACAATTGGTTTACTTTTATGACAACCCTAACAAATATAATCGTCTCCATGTCATTAGAATTCAAAGATAAGCTTAGAATCAAAAAATAAGCTCAAAAGTAGAATACAAGCATGCACAGTTCTGTTTACAAGTTTGATTCAAATGTGTGATTGTTGTGGAATGATAGTGGTTAGAAATGACATTTGGTTTACTTTTATGACAACCCTAACACATATAATCGTCTCCATGTCATTAGAATTCAAAAATAAGCTTAGAATCAAAAAATAAGCTCAAAAGTAGAATACAAGCATGCACAGTTCTGTTTACAAGTTTGATTCAAATGTGTGAATGTTGTGGAATGAGTGTGGTTAGAAATGACATTTGGTTTACTTTTATGACAACCATAACACATATAATCGTCTCCATGTCATTAGAATTCAAAAATAAGCTTAGAATCAAAGAATACGCTCAAAAGTAGAATACAAGCACGCACAGTTCTGTTTTACAAGTTTGATTCAAATGTGTGAATGTTGTGGAATGAGTGTGGTTAGAAATGACATTTGGTTTACTTTTATGACAACCCTAACACATATAATCGTCTCCATGTCATTAGAATTCAAAAATAAGGTAAGAATCAAAGAATAAGCTCAAAAGTAGAATACCAGCATGCACAGTTCGTTTTACAAGTTTGATTCAATGTGTGAATGTTGTGGAATGAGAGAGGCTAGAAATGGCATTTGGTTTACTTTTATGACAACCCTAACACATATAATCGTCTCCATGTCATTAGAATTCAAAAATAAGCTTAGAATCAAAGAATAAGCTCAAAAGTAGAATACAAGCATGCATAGTTCTGTTTATAAGTTTGATTCAAATGTGTGAATGTTGTGGAATGAGTGTGGTTAGAAATGACATTTGGTTTACTTTTATGACAACCCTAACACATATGATCGTTTGCATGTCATTAGAATTCAAAAATAAGCTTAGAATCAAAGAATAAGCTCAAAAGTAGAATACAAGCATGCACAGTGCTGTTTACAAGTTTGATTCAAATGTGTGAATGTTGTGGAATGAGTGTGGTTAGAAATGACATTTGGTTTACTTTTATGACAACCATAACACATATAATCGTCTCCATGTCATTAGAATTCAAAAATAAGCTTAGAATCAAAGAATAAGCTCAAAAGTAGAATACAAGCATGCATAGTTCTGTTTACAAGTTTGAATCAAATGTGTGAATGTTGTGGAATGAGTGTGGTTAGAGATGAAATTTGCTTTACTTTTATGACAACCCTAACACATATAATCGTCTGCAAGTCATTAGAATTCAAACTTAAGCTTAGAATCAAAGAGTGAGCTGAAAAGTAGAATACAAGCATTCATTGTTCGTTTTACAAGTTTGATTCAAATGTGTGAATGTTGTGGAATGAGTGTGGTTTGAAATGACATTTGGTTTACTTTTATGACAACCTTAACACATATAATCATCTCCATGTCATTAGAATTCAAAAATCAGCTTAGAATCAAAGAATAAGCTCAAAAGTAGAATACAAGCATGCACAGTTCTGTTTACAAGTTTGATTCAAATGTGTGAATGTTGTGGAATGAGGGTTGCTAGAAATGGCATTTGGTTTACTTTTATGACAACCCTAACACATATGATCGTTTCCATGTCATTAGAATTCAAAAATAAGCTTAGAATCAAAGAATAAGCTCAAAAGTAGAATACGAGCATGCACAGTTCTGTTTACAAGTTTGATTCAAATGTGTGAATGTTGTGGAATGAGTGTGGTTAGAAATGACATTTGGTTTACTTTTATGACAACCCTAACACATATAATCGTCTCCGAGTCATTAGAATTCAAAAATAAGCTTAGAATGAAAAAAGAAGCTCAAAAGTAGAATACAAGCATACACAGTTCTGTTTACAAGTTTGATTCAAATGTGTGAATGTTGTGGAATGAGTGTGGCTAGAAATGACATTTGGTTTACTTGTATGACAACCCTAACACATATGATCGTTTCCATGTCATTAGAATTCAAAAATAAGCTTAGAATCAAAGAATAAGCTCAAAAGTAGAATACAAGCATGCACAGTTATGCTTACAAGTTTGATTCAAATGTGTGAATGTTGTGGAATGAGTGTGGTTAGAAATGACAATTGGTTTACTTTTATGACAACCCTAACAAATATAATCGTCTCCATGTCATTAGAATTCAAAGATAAGCTTAGAATCAAAAAATAAGCTCAAAAGTAGAATACAAGCATGCACAGTTCTGTTTACAAGTTTGATTCAAATGTGTGATTGTTGTGGAATGATAGTGGTTAGAAATGACATTTGGTTTACTTTTATGACAACCCTAACACATATAATCGTCTCCATGTCATTAGAATTCAAAAATAAGCTTAGAATCAAAAAATAAGCTCAAAAGTAGAATACAAGCATGCACAGTTCTGTTTACAAGTTTGATTCAAATGTGTGAATGTTGTGGAATGAGTGTGGTTAGAAATGACATTTGGTTTACTTTTATGACAACCATAACACATATAATCGTCTCCATGTCATTAGAATTCAAAAATAAGCTTAGAATCAAAGAATACGCTCAAAAGTAGAATACAAGCACGCACAGTTCTGTTTTACAAGTTTGATTCAAATGTGTGAATGTTGTGGAATGAGTGTGGTTAGAAATGACATTTGGTTTACTTTTATGACAACCCTAACACATATAATCGTCTCCATGTCATTAGAATTCAAAAATAAGGTAAGAATCAAAGAATAAGCTCAAAAGTAGAATACAAGCATGCACAGTTCTGTTTTACAAGTTTGATTCAATGTGTGAATGTTGTGGAATGAGAGAGGCTAGAAATGGCATTTGGTTTACTTTTATGACAACCCTAACACATATAATCGTCTCCATGTCATTAGAATTCAAAAATAAGCTTAGAATCAAAGAATAAGCTCAAAAGTAGAATACAAGCATGCACAGTTCTGTTTACAAGTTTGATTCAAATGTGTGATTGTTGTGGAATGATAGTGGTTAGAAATGACATTTGGTTTACTTTTATGACAACCCTAACACATATAATCGTCTCCATGTCATTAGAATTCAAAAATAAGCTTAGAATCAAAAAATAAGCTCAAAAGTAGAATACAAGCATGCACAGTTCTGTTTACAAGTTTGATTCAAATGTGTGAATGTTGTGGAATGAGTGTGGTTAGAAATGACATTTGGTTTACTTTTATGACAACCATAACACATATAATCGTCTCCATGTCATTAGAATTCAAAAATAAGCTTAGAATCAAAGAATACGCTCAAAAGTAGAATACAAGCACGCACAGTTCTGTTTTACAAGTTTGATTCAAATGTGTGAATGTTGTGGAATGAGTGTGGTTAGAAATGACATTTGGTTTACTTTTATGACAACCCTAACACATATAATCGTCTCCATGTCATTAGAATTCAAAAATAAGGTAAGAATCAAAGAATAAGCTCAAAAGTAGAATACAAGCATGCACAGTTCTGTTTTACAAGTTTGATTCAATGTGTGAATGTTGTGGAATGAGAGAGGCTAGAAATGGCATTTGGTTTACTTTTATGACAACCCTAACACATATAATCGTCTCCATGTCATTAGAATTCAAAAATAAGCTTAGAATCAAAGAATAAGCTCAAAAGTAGAATACAAGCATGCACAGTTATGCTTACAAGTTTGATTCAAATGTGTGAATGTTGTGGAATGAGTGTGGTTAGAAATGACATTTGGTTTACTTTTATGACAACCCTAACAAATATAATCGTCTCCATGTCATTAGAATTCAAAGATAAGCTTAGAATAAAAAAATAAGCTCAAAAGTAGAATACAAGCATGCACAGTTCTGTTTATAAGTTTGATTCAAATGTGTGAATGTTGTGGAATGAGTGTGGTTAGAAATGACATTTGGTTTACTTTTATGACAACCATAACACATATAATCGTCTCCATGTCATTAGAATTCAAAAATAAGCTTAGAATCAAAGAATACGCTCAAAAGTAGAATACAAGCACGCACAGTTCTGTTTTACAAGTTTGATTCAAATGTGTGAATGTTGTGGAATGAGTGTGGTTAGAAATGGCATTTGGTTTAATTTTATGACAACCCTAACACATATGATCGTTTCCATGTCATTAGAATTCAAAAATAAGCTTAGAATCAAAGAATAAGCTCAAAAGTAGAATACCAGCATGCACAGTTCGTTTTACAAGTTTGATTCAATGTGTGAATGTTGTGGAATGAGAGAGGCTAGAAATGGCATTTGGTTTACTTTTATGACAACCCTAACACATATAATCGTCTCCATGTCATTAGAATTCAAAAATAAGCTTAGAATCAAAGAATAAGCTCAAAAGTAGAATACAAGCATGCACAGTTCTGTTTATAAGTTTGATTCAAATGTGTGAATGTTGTGGAATGAGTGTGGTTAGAAATGACATTTGGTTTACTTTTATGACAACCCTAACACATATGATCGTTTGCATGTCATTAGAATTCAAAAATAAGCTTAGAATCAAAGAATAAGCTCAAAAGTAGAATACAAGCATGCACAGTTCTGTTTACAAGTTTGATTCAAATGTGTGAATGTTGTGGAATGAGTGTGGTTAGAAATGACATTTGGTTTAGTTTTATGACAACCATAACACATATAATCGTCTCCATGTCATTAGAATTCAAAAATAAGCTTAGAATCAAAGCATAAGCTCAAAAGTAGAATACAAGCATGCACAGTTCTGTTTACAAGTTTGAATCAAATGTGTGAATGTTGTGGAATGACTGTGGTTAGAGATGAAATTTGCTTTACTTTTATGACAACCCTAACACATATAATCGTCTGCAAGTCATTAGAATTCAAACTTAAGCTGAGAATCAAAGAGTAAGCTGAAAAGTAGAATACAAGCATTCATTGTTCGTTTTACAAGTTTGATTCAAATGTGTGAATGTTGTGCAATGAGTGTGGTTTGAAATGACATTTGGTTTACTTTTATGACAACCTTAACACATATAATCGTCTCCATGTCATTAGAATTCAAAAATCAGCTTAGAATCAAAGAATAAGCTCAAAAGTAGAATACAAGCATGCACAGTTCTGTTTACAAGTTTGATTCAAATGTGTGAATGTTGTGGAATGAGGGTTGCTAGAAATGGCATTTGGTTTACTTTTATGACAACCCTAACACATATGATCGTTTCCATGTCATTAGAATTCAAAAATAAGCTTAGAATCAAAGAATAAGCTCAAAAGTAGAATACAAGCATGCACAGTTCTGTTTACAAGTTTGATTCAAATGTGTGAATGTTGTGGAATGAGTGTGGTTAGAAATGACATTTGGTTTACTTTTATGACAACCCTAACACATATAATCGTCTCCAAGTCATTAGAATTCAAAAATAAGCTTAGAATGAAAAAAGAAGCTCAAAAGTAGAATACAAGCATGCACAGTTCTGTTTACAAGTTTGATTCAAATGTGTGAATGTTGTGGAATGAGTGTGGCTAGAAATGACATTTGGTTTACTTTTATGACAACCCTAACACATATGATCGTTTCCATGTCATTAGAATTCAAAAATAAGCTTAGAATCAAAGAATAAGCTCAAAAGTAGAATACAAGCATGCACAGTTATGCTTACAAGTTTGATTCAAATGTGTGAATGTTGTGGAATGAGTGTGGTTAGAAATGACATTTGGTTTACTTTTATGACAACCCTAACAAATATAATCGTCTCCATGTCATTAGAATTCAAAGATAAGCTTAGAATCAAAAAATATGCTCAAAAGTAGAATACAAGCATGCACAGTTCTGTTTACAAGTTTGATTCAAATGTGTGAATGTTGTGGAATGAGTGTGGTTAGAAATGGCATTTGGTTTAATTTTATGACAACCCTAACACATATGATCGTTTCCATGTCATTAGAATTCAAAAATAAGCTTAGAATCAAAGAATAAGCTCAAAAGTAGAATACCAGCATGCACAGTTCGTTTTACAAGTTTGATTCAATGTGTGAATGTTGTGGAATGAGAGAGGCTAGAAATGGCATTTGGTTTACTTTTATGACAACCCTAACACATATAATCGTCTCCATGTCATTAGAATTCAAAAATAAGCTTAGAATCAAAGAATAAGCTCAAAAGTAGAATACAAGCATGCACAGTTCTGTTTATAAGTTTGATTCAAATGTGTGAATGTTGTGGAATGAGTGTGGTTAGAAATGACATTTGGTTTACTTTTATGACAACCCTAACACATATGATCGTTTGCATGTCATTAGAATTCAAAAATAAGCTTAGAATCAAAGAATAAGCTCAAAAGTAGAATACAAGCATGCACAGTTCTGTTTACAAGTTTGATTCAAATGTGTGAATGTTGTGGAATGAGTGTGGTTAGAAATGACATTTGGTTTAGTTTTATGACAACCATAACACATATAATCGTCTCCATGTCATTAGAATTCAAAAATAAGCTTAGAATCAAAGCATAAGCTCAAAAGTAGAATACAAGCATGCACAGTTCTGTTTACAAGTTTGAATCAAATGTGTGAATGTTGTGGAATGACTGTGGTTAGAGATGAAATTTGCTTTACTTTTATGACAACCCTAACACATATAATCGTCTGCAAGTCATTAGAATTCAAACTTAAGCTGAGAATCAAAGAGTAAGCTGAAAAGTAGAATACAAGCATTCATTGTTCGTTTTACAAGTTTGATTCAAATGTGTGAATGTTGTGCAATGAGTGTGGTTTGAAATGACATTTGGTTTACTTTTATGACAACCTTAACACATATAATCGTCTCCATGTCATTAGAATTCAAAAATCAGCTTAGAATCAAAGAATAAGCTCAAAAGTAGAATACAAGCATGCACAGTTCTGTTTACAAGTTTGATTCAAATGTGTGAATGTTGTGGAATGAGGGTTGCTAGAAATGGCATTTGGTTTACTTTTATGACAACCCTAACACATATGATCGTTTCCATGTCATTAGAATTCAAAAATAAGCTTAGAATCAAAGAATAAGCTCAAAAGTAGAATACAAGCATGCACAGTTCTGTTTACAAGTTTGATTCAAATGTGTGAATGTTGTGGAATGAGTGTGGTTAGAAATGACATTTGGTTTACTTTTATGACAACCCTAACACATATAATCGTCTCCAAGTCATTAGAATTCAAAAATAAGCTTAGAATGAAAAAAGAAGCTCAAAAGTAGAATACAAGCATGCACAGTTCTGTTTACAAGTTTGATTCAAATGTGTGAATGTTGTGGAATGAGTGTGGCTAGAAATGACATTTGGTTTACTTTTATGACAACCCTAACACATATGATCGTTTCCATGTCATTAGAATTCAAAAATAAGCTTAGAATCAAAGAATAAGCTCAAAAGTAGAATACAAGCATGCACAGTTATGCTTACAAGTTTGATTCAAATGTGTGAATGTTGTGGAATGAGTGTGGTTAGAAATGACATTTGGTTTACTTTTATGACAACCCTAACAAATATAATCGTCTCCATGTCATTAGAATTCAAAGATAAGCTTAGAATCAAAAAATATGCTCAAAAGTAGAATACAAGCATGCACAGTTCTGTTTACAAGTTTGATTCAAATGTGTGAATGTTGTGGAATGATAGTGGTTAGAAATGACATTTGGTTTACTTTTATGACAACCCTAACACATATAATCGTCTCCATGTCATTAGAATTCAAAAATAAGCTTAGAATAAAAAAATAAGCTCAAAAGTAGAATACAAGCATGCACAGTTCTGTTTACAAGTTTGATTCAAATGTGTGAATGTTGTGGAATGAGTGTGGTTAGAAATGACATTTGGTTTACTTTTATGACAACCATAACACATATAATCGTCTCCATGTCATTAGAATTCAAAAATAAGCTTAGAATCAAAGAATACGCTCAAAAGTAGAATACAAGCACGCACAGTTCTGTTTTACAAGTTTGATTCAAATGTGTGAATGTTGTGGAATGAGTGTGGTTAGAAATGGCATTTGGTTTAATTTTATGACAACCCTAACACATATGATCGTTTCCATGTCATTAGAATTCAAAAATAAGCTTAGAATCAAAGAATAAGCTCAAAAGTAGAATACCAGCATGCACAGTTCGTTTTACAAGTTTGATTCAATGTGTGAATGTTGTGGAATGAGAGAGGCTAGAAATGGCATTTGGTTTACTTTTATGACAACCCTAACACATATAATCGTCTCCATGTCATTAGAATTCAAAAATAAGCTTAGAATCAAAGAATAAGCTCAAAAGTAGAATACAAGCATGCACAGTTCTGTTTATAAGTTTGATTCAAATGTGTGAATGTTGTGGAATGAGTGTGGTTAGAAATGACATTTGGTTTACTTTTATGACAACCCTAACACATATCATCGTTTGCATGTCATTAGAATTCAAAAATAAGCTTAGAATCAAAGAATAAGCTCAAAAGTAGAATACAAGCATGCACAGTTCTGTTTACAAGTTTGATTCAAATGTGTGAATGTTGTGGAATGAGTGTGGTTAGAAATGACATTTGGTTTACTTTTATGACAACCATAACACATATAATCGTCTCCATGTCATTAGAATTCAAAAATAAGCTTAGAATCAAAGAATAAGCTCAAAAGTAGAATACAAGCATGCACAGTTCTGTTTACAAGTTTGAATCAAATGTGTGAATGTTGTGGAATGACTGTGGTTAGAGATGAAATTTGCTTTACTTTTATGACAACCCTAACACATATAATCGTCTGCAAGTCATTAGAATTCAAACTTAAGCTTAGAATCAAAGAGTAAGCTGAAAAGTAGAATACAAGCATTCATTGTTCGTTTTACAAGTTTGATTCAAATGTGTGAATGTTGTGGAATGAGTGTGGTTTGAAATGACATTTGGTTTACTTTTATGACAACCTTAACACATATAATCGTCTCCATGTCATTAGAATTCAAAAATCAGCTTAGAATCAAAGAATAAGCTCAAAAGTAGAATACAAGCATGCACAGTTCTGTTTACAAGTTTGATTCAAATGTGTGAATGTTGTGGAATGAGGGTTGCTAGAAATGGCATTTGGTTTACTTTTATGACAACCCTAACACATATGATCGTTTCCATGTCATTAGAATTCAAAAATAAGCTTAGAATCAAAGAATAAGCTCAAAAGTAGAATACAAGCATGCACAGTTCTGTTTACAAGTTTGATTCAAATGTGTGAATGTTGTGGAATGAGTGTGGTTAGAAATGACATTTGGTTTACTTTTATGACAACCCTAACACATATAATCGTCTCCAAGTCATTAGAATTAAAAAATAAGCTTAGAATGAAAAAAGAAGCTCAAAAGTAGAATACAAGCATGCACAGTTCTGTTTACAAGTTTGATTCAAATGTGTGAATGTTGTGGAATGAGTGCGGCTAGAAATGACATTTGGTTTACTTTTATGACAACCCTAACACATATGATCGTTTCCATGTCATTAGAATTCAAAAATAAGCTTAGAATCAAAGAATAAGCTCAAAAGTAGAATACAAGCATGCACAGTTATGTTTACAAGTTTGATTCAAATGTGTGAATGTTGTGGAATGAGTGTGGTTAGAAATGACATTTGGTTTACTTTTATGACAACCCTAACACATATAATCGTCTCCATGTCATTAGAATTCAAAAATAAGCTTAGAATCAAAGAATAAGCTGAAAAGTAGAATACAAGCACGCACAGTTCTGTTTACAAGTTTGATTCAAATGTGTGAATGTTGTGCAATGAGTGTGGTTAGAAATGACATTTGGTTTACTTTTATGACAACCCTAACACATATAATCGTCTGCAAGTCATTAGAATTCAAAAATAAGCTTAGAATAAAAAAATAAGCTTAAAAGTAGAATACAAGCATGCACAGTTGTGTTTACAAGTTTGATTCAAATGTGTGAATGTTGTGGAATGAGTGTGGCTAGAAATGGCATTTGGTTTACTTTTATGACAACCCTAACACATATGATCGTTTCCATGTCATTAGAATTCAAAAATAAGTTTAGAATCAAAGAATAAGCTCAAAAGTAGAATACAAGCATGCACAGTTCTGTTTACAAGTTTGATTCAAATGTGTGTATGTTGTGGAATGAGTGTGATTAGAAATGACATTTGGTTTACTTTTATGACAACCCTAACACATATAATCGTCTCCATGTCATTAGAATTCAAAAATCAGCTTAGAATAAAAAAAAAAGCTCAAAAGTAGAATACAAGCGTGCACAGTTCTGTTTTACAAGTTTGATTCAAATGTGTGAATGTTGTGGAATGAGTGTGGTTAGAAATGGCATTTGGTTTAATTTTATGACAACCCTAACACATATGATCGTTTCCATGTCATTAGAATTCAAAAATAAGCTTAGAATCAAAGAATAAGCTCAAAAGTAGAATACAAGCATGCACAGTTTTGTTTACAAGTTTGAATCAAATGTGTGAATGTTGTGGAATGAGTGTGGTTAGAGATGAAATTTGCTTTACTTTTATGACAACCCTAACACCTATAATCGTCTGCAAGTCATTAGAATTCAAAAATAAGCTTAGAATCAAAGAGTAAGCGGAAAAGTAGAATACAAGCATTCATTGTTCGTTTTACAAGTTTGATTCAAATGTGTGAATGTTGTGGAATGAGTGTGGTTTGAAATGACATTTGGTTTACTTTTATGACAACCTTAACACATATAGTCGTCTCCATGTCATTAGAATTCAAAAATAAGCTTAGAATCAAAAAATAAGCTCAAAAGTAGAATACAAGCGTGCACAGTTCTGTTTACAAGTTTGATTCAAATGTGTGAATGTTGTGGAATGAGTGTGGCTAGATATGGCATTTGGTTTACTTTTATGACAACCCTAACACATAATCGTCTCCATGTCATTAGAATTCAAAAATAAGCTTAGAATCAAAGAATAAGCTCAAAAGTAGAATCCAAGCATGCACAGTTCTGTTTACAAGTTTGATTCAAATGTGTGAATGTTGTGGAATGAGTGTGGTTAGAAATGACATTTGGTTTACTTTTATGACAACCGTAACACATATAATCGTCTCCAAGTCATTAGAATTCAAAAATAAGCTTAGAATGAAAAAAGAAGCTCAAAAGTAGAATACAAGCATGCACAGTTCTGTTTACAAGTTTGATTCAAATGTGTGAATGTTGTGGAATGAGTGTGGCTAGAAATGACATTTGGTTTACTTTTATGACAACCCTAACACATATAATCGTCTCCATGTCATTAGAATTCAAAAATAAGATTAGAATCAAAGAATAAGCTCAAAAGTAGAATACAAGCATGCACAGTTATGTTTACAAGTTTGATTCAAATGTGTGAATGTTGTGCAATGAGTGTGGTTAGAAATGACATTTGGTTTACTTTTATGACAACCCTAACACATATAATCGTCTGCAAGTCATTAGAATTCAAAAATAAGCTTAGAATAAAAAAATAAGCTTAAAAGTAGAATACAAGCATGCACATTTGTGTTTACAAGTTTGATTCAAATGTGTGAATGTTGTGGAATGAGTGTGGCTAGAAATGGCATTTGGTTTACTTTTATGACAACCCTAACACATATGATCGTTTCCATGTCATTAGAATTCAAAAATAAGCTTAGAATCAAAGAATAAGCTCAAAAGTAGAATACAAGCATGCAAAGTTCTGTTTACAAGTTTGATTCAAATGTGTGAATGTTGTGGAATGAGTGTGATTAGAAATGACATTTGGTTTACTTTTATGACAACCCTAACACATATAATCGTCTCCAAGTCATTAGAATTCAAAAATAAGCTTAGAATCAAAGAATAAGCTCAAAAGTAGAATACAAGCATGCACAATTTTGTTTACAAGTTTGATTCAAATGTGTGAATGTTGTGGAATGAGTGTGATTAGAAATGACATTTGGTTTACTTTTATGACAACCCTAACACATATAATCGTCTCCATGTCATTAGAATTAAAAAATAAGCTAAGAATCAAAGAATAAGCTCAAAAGTAGAATACAAGCATGCACAGTTCTGTTTACAAGTTTGATTCAAATGTGTGAATGTTGTGCAATGAGTGTGGTTAAAAATGACATTTGGTTTACTTTTATGACAACCCTAACACATATAATCGTCTGCAAGTCATTAGAATTCAAAAATAAGCTTCGAATCAAAAAATAAGCTCAAAAGTAGAATACAAGCATGCACAGTTCTGTTTACAAGTTTGATTCAAATGTGTGAATGTTGTGGAATGAGTGTGGCTAGAAATGGCATTTGGTTTACTTTTATGACAACCCTAACACATATGATAGTTTCCATGTCATTAGAATTCAAAAATAAGCTTAGAATCAAAGAATAAGCTCAAAAGTAGAATACAAGCATGCGCAGTTCTGTTTACAAGTTTGATTCAAATGTGTGAATGTTGTGGAATGAGTGTGGTTAGAAATGACATTTGGTTTACTTTTATGACAACCCTAACACATATAATCGTCTCCATGTCATTAGAATTCAAAAATAAGCTTAGAATGAAAAAAGAAGCTCAAAAGTAGAATACAAGCATGCACAGTTCTGTTTACAAGTTTGATTCAAATGTGTGAATGTTGTGGAATGAGTGTGGCTAGAAATGGCATTTGGTTTACTTTTATGACAACCCTAACACATATAATCGTCTCCATGTCATTAGAATTTAAAAATAAGCTAAGAATCAAAGAATAAGCTCAAAAGTAGAATACAAGCATGCACAGTTCTGTTTACAAGTTTGATTCAAATGTGTGAATGTTGTGGAATGAGTGTGGTTAGAAATGACATTTGGTTTACTTTTATGACAACCCTAACACATATAATCGTCTCCATGTCATTAGAATTCAAAAATAAGCTTAGAATCAAAAAATAAGCTCAAAAGTAGAATACAACCATGCACAGTTCTGTTTACAAGTTTGATTCAAATGTGTGAATGTTGTGGAATGAGTGTGGCTAGAAATAGCATTTGGTTTAATTTTATGACAACCCTAACACATATGATCGTTTCCATGTCATTAGAATTCAAAAATAAGCTTAGAATCAAAGAATAAGCTCAAAAGTAGAATACAAGCATGCACAGTTGTGTTTACAAGTTTGATTCAAATGTGTGAATGTTGTGGAATGAGTGTGGCTAGAAATGACATTTGGTTTACTTTTATGACAACCCTAACACATATGATCTTTTCCATGTCATTAGAATTCAAAAATAAGCTTAGAATCAAAGAATAAGCTCAAAAGTAGAATACAAGCATGCACAGTTCTGTTTACAAGTTTGATTCAAATGTGTGAATGTTGTGGAATAAGTGTGATTAGAAATGACATTTGGTTTACTTTTATGACAACCCTAACACATATAATCGTCTCCATGTCATTAGAATTAAAAAATAAGCTTAGAATCAAAGAATAAGCTCAAAAGTAGAATACAAGCATGCACAGTTCTGTTTACAAGTTTGATTCAAATGTGTGAATGTTGTGCAATGAGTGTGGTTAAAAATGACATTTGGTTTACTTTTATGACAACCCTAACACATATAATCGTCTGCAAGTCATTAGAATTCAAAAATAAGCTTAGAATCAAAAAATAAGCTCAAAAGTAGAATACAAGCATGCACAGTTCTGTTTACAAGTTTGATTCAAATGTGTGAATGTTGTGGAATGAGTGTGGCTAGAAATGGCATTTGGTTTACTTTTATGACAATCCTAACACATATGATCGTTTCCATGTCATTAGAATTCAAAAATAAGCTTAGAATCAAAGAATAAGCTCAAAAGTAGAATACAAGCATGCGCAGTTCTGTTTACAAGTTTGATTCAAATGTGTGAATGTTGTGGAATGAGTGTGGTTAGAAATGACATTTGGTTTATTTTTATGACAACCCTAACACATATAATCGTCTGCAAGTCATTAGAATTCAAAAATAAGCTTAGAATCAAAGAATAAGCTCAAAAGTAGAATACAAGCATGCACAGTTCTGTTTACAAGTTTGAATCAAATGTGTGAATGTTGTGGAATGATTTTGGTTAGAGATGAAATTTCCTTTACTTTTATGACAACCCTAACACATATAATCGTCTGGAAGTCATTAGAATTCAAAAATAAGCTTAGAATCAAAGAGTAAGCTGAAAAGTAGAATACAAGCATTCATTGTTCGTTTTACAAGTTTGATTCAAATGTGTGAATGTTGTGGAATGAGTGTGGTTTGAAATGATATTTGGTTTACTTTTATGACAACCTTAACACATATAATCGTCTCCATGTCATTAGAATTCAAAAATAAGCTTAGAATCAAAGAATAAGCTCAAAAGTAGAATACAAGCATGCACAGTTCTGTTTACAAGTTTGATTCAAATGTGTGAATGTTGTGCAATGAGTGTGGTTAGAAATGACATTTGGTTTACTTTTATGACAACCCTAACACATATAATCGTCTGCAAGTCATTAGAATTCAAAAATAAGCTTAGAATCAAAAAATAAGCTCAAAAGTAGAATACAAGCATGCACAGTTCTGTTTACAAGTTTGATTCAAATGTGTGAATGTTGTGGAATGAGTGTGGTTAGAAATGACATTTGGTTTACTTTTATGACAACCCTAACAAATATAATCGTCTCCATGTCATTGGAATTCAAAAATAAGCTTAGAATCAAAGAATAAGCTCAAAAGTAGAATACAAGCATGCACAGTTCTGTTTACAAGTTTGATTCAAATGTGTGAATGTTGTGGAATGAGTGTGGTTAGAAATGACATTTGGTTTACTTTTATGACAACCCTAACACATATAATCGTCTCCAAGTCATTAGAATTCAAAAATAAGCTTAGAATGAAAAAAGAAGCTCAAAAGTAGAATACAAGCATGCACAGTTCTGTTTACAAGTTTGATTCAAATGTGTGAATGTTGTGGAATGAGTGTGGCTAGAAATGACATTTGGTTTACTTTTATGACAACCCTAACACATATGATCTTTTCCATGTCATTAGAATTCAAAAATAAGCTTAGAATCAAAGAATAAGCTCAAAAGTAGAATACACGCATGCACAGTTCTATTTACAAGTTTGATTCAAATGTGTGAATGTTGTGGAATGACTGTGATTAGAAATGACATTTGGTTTACTTTTATGACAACCCTAACACATATAATCGTCTCCATGTCATTAGAATTAAAAAATAAGCTTAGAATCAAAGAATAAGCTCAAAAGTAGAATACAAGCATGCACAGTTCTGTTTACAAGTTTGATTCAAATGTGTGAATGTTGTGCAATGAGTGTGGTTAAAAATGACATTTGGTTTACTTTTATGACAACCCTAACACATATAATCGTCTGCAAGTCATTAGAATTCAAAAATAAGCTTAGAATCAAAAAATAAGCTCAAAATTAGAATACAAGCATGCACAGTTCTGTTTACAAGTTTGATTCAAATGTGTGAATGTTGTGGAATGAGTGTGGCTAGAAATGGCATTTGGTTTACTTTTATGACAATCCTAACACATATGATCGTTTCCATGTCATTAGAATTCAAAAATAAGCTTAGAATCAAAGAATAAGCTCAAAAGTAGAATACAAGCATGCGCAGTTCTGTTTACAAGTTTGATTCAAATGTGTGAATGTTGTGGAATGAGTGTGGTTAGAAATGACATTTGGTTTATTTTTATGACAACCCTAACACATATAATCGTCTGCAAGTCATTAGAATTCAAAAATAAGCTTAGAATCAAAAAATAAGCTCAAAAGTAGAATACAAGCATGCACAGTTCTGTTTATAAGTTTGATTCAAATGTGTGAATGTTGTGGAATGAGTGTGGTTAGAAATGACATTTGGTTTACTTTTATGACAACCCTAACACATATGACCGTCTCCAAGTCATTAGAATTCAAAAATAAACTTAGAATCAAAGAATAAGCTCAAAAGTAGAATACAAGCATGCACAGTTCTGTTTACAAGTTTGATTCAAATGTGTGAATGTTGTGGAATGAGTGTGGTTAGAAATGACATTTGGTTTACTTTTATGACAACCCTAACACATATAATCGTCTCCAAGTCATTAGAATTCAAAAATAAGCTTCGAATGAAAAAAGAAGCTCAAAAGTAGAATACAAGCATGCACAGTTCTGTTTACAAGTTTGATTCAAATGTGTGAATGTTGTGGAATGAGTGTGGCTAGAAATGACATTTGGTTTACTTTTATGACAACCCTAACACATATGATCTTTTCCATGTCATTAGAATTCAAAAATAAGCTTAGAATCAAAGAATAAGCTCAAAAGTAGAATACACGCATGCACAGTTCTGTTTACAAGTTTGATTCAAATGTGTGAATGTTGTGGAATGAGTGTGATTAGAAATGACATTTGGTTTACTTTTATGACAACCCTAACACATATAATCGTCTCCATGTCATTAGAATTAAAAAATAAGCTTAGAATCAAAGAATAAGCTCAAAAGTAGAATACAAGCATGCACAGTTCTGTTTACAAGTTTGATTCAAATGTGTGAATGTTGTGGAATGAGTGTGGCTAGAAATGGCATTTGGTTTACTTTTATGACAACCCGAACACATATAATCGTCTCCATGTCATTAGAATTCAAAAATAAGCTAAGAATCAAAGAATAAGCTCAAAAGTAGAATACAAGCATACACAGTTCTGTTTACAAGTTTGATTCAAATGTGTGAATGTTGTGGAATGAGTGTGATTAGAAATGACATTTGGTTTACTTTTATGACAACCCTAACACATATAATCGTCTCCAAGTCATTAGAATTCAAAAATAAGCTTAGAATCAAAGAATAAGCTCAAAAGTAGAATACAAGCATGCACAATTTTGTTTACAAGTTTGATTCAAATGTGTGAATGTTGTGGAATGAGTGTGGTTAGAAATGACATTTGGTTTACTTTTATGACAACCCTAACACATATAATCGTCTCCATGTCATTAGAATTCAAAAATAAGCTTAGAATCAAAAAATAAGCTCAAAAGTAGAATACAACCATGCACAGTTCTGTTTACAAGTTTGATTCAAATGTGTGAATGTTGTGGAATGAGTGTGGCTAGAAATGGCATTTGGTTTAATTTTATGACAACCCTAACACATATGATCGTTTCCATGTCATTAGAATTCAAAAATAAGCTTAGAATCAAAGAAATAAGCTCAAAAGTAGAATACCAGCATGCACAGTTCGTTTTACAAGTTTGATTCAATGTGTGAATGTTGTGGAATGAGAGAGGCTAGAAATGGCATTTGGTTTACTTTTATGACAACCCTAACACATATAATCATCTCCATGTCATTAGAATTCAAAAATAAGCTTAGAATCAAAGAATAAGCTCAAAAGTAGAATACAAGCATGCACAGTTCTGTTTATAAGTTTGATTCAAATGTGTGAATGTTGTGGAATGAGTGTGGTTAGAAATGACATTTGGTTTACTTTTATGACAACCCTAACACATATGATCGTTTGCATGTCATTAGAATTCAAAAATAAGCTTAGAATCAAAAAATAAGCTCAAAAGTAGAATACAACCATGCACAATTTTGTTTACAAGTTTGATTCAAATGTGTGAATGTTGTGGAATGAGTGTGATTAGAAATGACATTTGGTTTACTTTTATGACAACCCTAACACATATAATCGTCTCCATGTCATTAGAATTAAAAAATAAGCTTAGAATCAAAGAATAAGCTCAAAAGTAGAATACAAGCATGCACAGTTCTGTTTACAAGTTTGATTCAAATGTGTGAATGTTGTGGAATGAGTGTGATTAGAAATGACATTTGGTTTACTTTTATGACAACCCTAACACATATAATCGTCTCCAAGTCATTAGAATTCAAAAATAAGCTTAGAATCAAAGAATAAGCTCAAAAGTAGAATACAAGCATGCACAATTTTGTTTACAAGTTTGATTCAAATGTGTGAATGTTGTGGAATGAGTGTGATTAGAAATGACATTTGGTTTACTTTTATGACAACCCTAACACATATAATCGTCTCCATGTCATTAGAATTAAAAAATAAGCTTAGAATCAAAGAATAAGCTCAAAAGTAGAATACAAGCATGCACAGTTCTGTTTACAAGTTTGATTCAAATGTGTGAATGTTGTGCAATGAGTGTGGTTAAAAATGACATTTGGTTTACTTTTATGACAACCCTAACACATATAATCGTCTGCAAGTCATTAGAATTCAAAAATAAGCTTAGAATCAAAAAATAAGCTCAAAAGTAGAATACAAGCATGCACAGTTCTGTTTACAAGTTTGATTCAAATGTGTGAATGTTGTGGAATGAGTGTGGCTAGAAATGGCATTTGGTTTACTTTTATGACAATCCTATCACATATGATAGTTTCCATGTCATTAGAATTCAAAAATAAGCTTAGAATCAAAGAATAAGCTCAAAAGTAGAATACAAGCATGCGCAGTTCTGTTTACAAGTTTGATTCAAATGTGTGAATGTTGTGGAATGAGTGTGGTTAGAAATGACATTTGGTTTACTTTTATGACAACCCTAACACATATAATCGTCTCCAAGTCATTAGAATTCAAAAATAAGCTTAGAATGAAAAAAGAAGCTCAAAAGTAGAATACAAGCATGCACAGTTCTGTTTACAAGTTTGATTCAAATGTGTGAATGTTGTGGAATGAGTGTGGCTAGAAATGGCATTTGGTTTACTTTTATGACAACCCTAACACATATGATCGTTTCCATGTCATTAGAATTCAAAAATAAGCTTAGAATCAAAGAATAAGCTCAAAAGTATAATACAAGCATGCACAGTTCTGTTTACAAGTTTGATTCAAATGTGTGAATGTTGTGGAATGAGTGTGATTAGAAATGACATTTGGTTTACTTTTATGACAACCCTAACACATATAATCGTCTCCAAGTCATTAGAATTCAAAAATAAGCTTAGAATCAAAGAATAAGCTCAAAAGTAGAATACAAGCATGCACAATTTTGTTTACAAGTTTGATTCAAATGTGTGAATGTTGTGGAATGAGTGTGATTAGAAATGACATTTGGTTTACTTTTATGACCACCCTAACACATATAATCGTCTCCATGTCATTAGAATTAAAAAATAAGCTTAGAATCAAAGAATAAGCTCAAAAGTAGAATACAAGCATGCACAGTTCTGTTTACAAGTTTGATTCAAATGTGTGAATGTTGTGCAATGAGTGTGGTTAAAAATAACATTTGGTTTACTTTTATGACAACCCTAACACATATAATCGTCTGCAAGTCATTAGAATTCAAAAATAAGCTTAGAATCAAAAAATAAGCTCAAAAGTAGAATACAAGCATGCACAGTTCTGTTTACAAGTTTGATTCAAATGTGTGAATGTTGTGGAATTAGTGTGGCTAGAAATGGCATTTGGTTTACTTTTATGACAATCCTATCACATATGATAGTTTCCATGTCATTAGAATTCAAAAATAAGCTTAGAATCAAAGAATAAGCTCAAAAGTAGAATACAAGCATGCGCAGTTCTGTTTACAAGTTTGATTCAAATGTGTGAATGTTGTGGAATGAGTGTGGTTAGAAATGACATTTGGTTTACTTTTATGACAACCCTAACACATATAATCGTCTCCAAGTCATTAGAATTCAAAAATAAGCTTAGAATGAAAAAAGAAGCTCAAAAGTAGAATACAAGCATGCACAGTTCTGTTTACAAGTTTGATTCAAATGTGTGAATGTTGTGGAATGAGTGTGGCTAGAAATGGCATTTGGTTTACTTTTATGACAACCCTAACACATATGATCGTTTCCATGTCATTAGAATTCAAAAATAAGCTTAGAATCAAAGAATAAGCTCAAAAGTAGAATACAAGCATGCACAGATCTGTTTACAAGTTTGATTCAAATGTGTGAATGTTATGGAATGAGTGTGATTAGAAATGACATTTGGTTTACTTTTATGACAACCCTAACACATATAATCGTCTCCAAGTCATTAGAATTCAAAAATAAGCTTAGAATCAAAGAATAAGCTCAAAAGTAGAATACAAGCATGCACAATTTTGTTTACAAGTTTGATTCAAATGTGTGAATGTTGTGGAATGAGTGTGATTAGAAATGACATTTGGTTTACTTTTATGACAACCCTAACACATATAATCGTCTCCATGTCATTAGAATTAAAAAATAAGCTTAGAATCAAAGAATAAGCTCAAAAGTAGAATACAAGCATGCACAGTTCTGTTTACAAGTTTGATTCAAATGTGTGAATGTTGTGCAATGAGTGTGGTTAAAAATGACATTTGGTTTACTTTTATGACAACCCTAACACATATAATCGTCTGCAAGTCATTAGAATTCAAAAATAAGCTTAGAATCAAAAAATAAGCTCAAAAGTAGAATACAAGCATGCACAGTTCTGTTTACAAGTTTGATTCAAATGTGTGAATGTTGTGGAATGAGTGTCGCTAGAAATGGCATTTGGTTTACTTTTATGACAATCCTAACACATATGATAGTTTCCATGTCATTAGAATTCAAAAATAAGCTTAGAATCAAAGAATAAGCTCAAAAGTAGAATACAAGCATGCGCAGTTCTGTTTACAAGTTTGATTCAAATGTGTGAATGTTGTGGAATGAGTGTGGTTAGAAATGACATTTGGTTTACTTTTATGACAACCCTAACACATATAATCGTCTCCAAGTCATTAGAATTCAAAAATAAGCTTAGAATGAAAAAAGAAGCTCAAAAGTAGAATACAAGCATGCACAGTTCTGTTTACAAGTTTGATTCAAATGTGTGAATGTTGTGGAATGAGTGTGGCTAGAAATGGCATTTGGTTTACTTTTATGACAACCCTAACACATATAATCGTCTCCATGTCATTAGAATTCAAAAATAAGCTAAGAATCAAAGAATAAGCTCAAAAGTAGAATACAAGCATGCACAGTTCTGTTTACAAGTTTGATTCAAATGTGTGAATGTTGTGGAATGAGTGTGGTTAGAAATGACATTTGGTTTACTTTTATGACAACCCTAACACATATAATCGTCTCCATGTCATTAGAATTCAAAAATAAGCTTAGAATCAAAAAATAAGCTCAAAAGTAGAATACAACCATGCACAGTTCTGTTTACAAGTTTGATTCAAATGTGTGAATGTTGTGGAATGAGTGTGGCTATAAATAGCATTTGGTTTAATTTTATGACAACCCTAACACATATGATCGTTTCCATGTCATTAGAATTCAAAAATAAGCTTAGAATCAAAGAATAAGCTCAAAAGTAGAATACCAGCATGCACAGTTCGTTTTACAAGTTTGATTCAATGTGTGAATGTTGTGGAATGAGAGAGGCTAGAAATGGCATTTGGTTTACTTTTATGACAACCCTAACACATATAATCGTCTCCATGTCATTAGAATTCAAAAATAAGCTTAGAATCAAAGAATAAGCTCAAAAGTAGAATACAAGCATGCACAGTTCTGTTTACAAGTTTGATTCAAATGTGTGAATGTTGTGGAATGAGTGTGATTAGAAATGACATTTGGTTTACTTTTATGACAACCCTAACACATATAATCGTCTCCAAGTCATTAGAATTCAAAAATAAGCTTAGAATCAAAGAAATAAGCTCAAAAGTAGAATACCAGCATGCACAGTTCGTTTTACAAGTTTGATTCAATGTGTGAATGTTGTGGAATGAGAGAGGCTAGAAATGGCATTTGGTTTACTTTTATGACAACCCTAACACATATAATCATCTCCATGTCATTAGAATTCAAAAATAAGCTTAGAATCAAAGAATAAGCTCAAAAGTAGAATACAAGCATGCACAGTTCTGTTTATAAGTTTGATTCAAATGTGTGAATGTTGTGGAATGAGTGTGGTTAGAAATGACATTTGGTTTACTTTTATGACAACCCTAACACATATAATCGTCTGCAAGTCATTAGAATTCAAAAATAAGCTTAGAATCAAAAAATAAGCTCAAAAGTAGAATACAAGCATGCACAGTTCTGTTTACAAGTTTGATTCAAATGTGTGAATGTTGTGGAATGAGTGTGGTTAGAAATGACATTTGGTTTACTTTTATGACAACCCTAACACATATAATCGTCTCCATGTCATTAGAATTCAAAAATAAGCTTAGAATCAAAAAATAAGCTCAAAAGTAGAATACAACCATGCACAGTTCTGTTTACAAGTTTGATTCAAATGTGTGAATGTTGTGGAATGAGTGTGGCTAGAAATGGCATTTGGTTTAATTTTATGACAACCCTAACACATATGATCGTTTCCATGTCATTAGAATTCAAAAATAAGCTTAGAATCAAAGAAATAAGCTCAAAAGTAGAATACCAGCATGCACAGTTCGTTTTACAAGTTTGATTCAATGTGTGAATGTTGTGGAATGAGAGAGGCTAGAAATGGCATTTGGTTTACTTTTATGACAACCCTAACACATATAATCATCTCCATGTCATTAGAATTCAAAAATAAGCTTAGAATCAAAGAATAAGCTCAAAAGTAGAATACAAGCATGCACAGTTCTGTTTACAAGTTTGATTCAAATGTGTGAATGTTGTGGAATGAGTGTGGTTAGAAATGACATTTGGTTTACTTTTATGACAACCCTAACACATATGATCGTTTGCATGTCATTAGAATTCAAAAATAAGCTTAGAATCAAAAAATAAGCTCAAAAGTAGAATACAACCATGCACAATTTTGTTTACAAGTTTGATTCAAATGTGTGAATATTGTGGAATGAGTGTGATTAGAAATGACATTTGGTTTACTTTTATGACAACCCTAACACATATAATCGTCTCCATGTCATTAGAATTAAAAAATAAGCTTAGAATCAAAGAATAAGCTCAAAAGTAGAATACAAGCATGCACAGTTCTGTTTACAAGTTTGATTCAAATGTGTGAATGTTGTGGAATGAGTGTGATTAGAAATGACATTTGGTTTACTTTTATGACAACCCTAACACATATAATCGTCTCCAAGTCATTAGAATTCAAAAATAAGCTTAGAATCAAAGAATAAGCTCAAAAGTAGAATACAAGCATGCGCAATTTTGTTTACAAGTTTGATTCAAATGTGTGAATGTTGTGGAATGAGTGTGATTAGAAATGACATTTGGTTTACTTTTATGACAACCCTAACACATATAATCGTCTCCATGTCATTAGAATTAAAAAATAAGCTTAGAATCAAAGAATAAGCTCAAAAGTAGAATACAAGCATGCACAGTTCTGTTTACAAGTTTGATTCAAATGTGTGAATGTTGTGGAATGAGTGTGGTTAGAAATGACATTTGGTTTACTTTTATGACAACCCTAACACATATAATCGTCTCCATGTCATTAGAATTCAAAAATAAGCTTAGAATCAAAAAATAAGCTCAAAAGTAGAATACAACCATGCACAGTTCTGTTTACAAGTTTGATTCAAATCTGTGAATGTTGTGGAATGAGTGTGGCTAGAAATGGCATTTGGTTTAATTTTATGACAACCCTAACACATATGATCGTTTCCATGTCATTAGAATTCAAAAATAAGCTTAGAATCAAAGAAATAAGCTCAAAAGTAGAATACCAGCATGCATAGTTCGTTTTACAAGTTTGATTCAATGTGTGAATGTTGTGGAATGAGAGAGGCTAGAAATGGCATTTGGTTTACTTTTATGACAACCCTAACACATATAATCATCTCCATGTCATTAGAATTCAAAAATAAGCTTAGAATCAAAGAATAAGCTCAAAAGTAGAATACAAGCATGCACAGTTCTGTTTACAAGTTTGATTCAAATGTGTGAATGTTGTGGAATGAGTGTGGTTAGAAATGACATTTGGTTTACTTTTATGACAACCCTAACACACATGATCGTTTGCATGTCATTAGAATTCAAAAATAAGCTTAGAATCAAAAACTAAGCTCAAAAGTAGAATACAACCATGCACAATTTTGTTTACAAGTTTGATTCAAATGTGTGAATGTTGTGGAATGAGTGTGATTAGAAATGACATTTGGTTTACTTTTATGACAACCCTAACACATATAATCGTCTCCATGTCATTAGAATTAAAAAATAAGCTTAGAATCAAAGAATAAGCTCAAAAGTAGAATACAACCATGCACAGTTCTGTTTACAAGTTTGATTCAAATCTGTGAATGTTGTGGAATGAGTGTGGCTAGAAATGGCATTTGGTTTAATTTTATGACAACCCTAACACATATGATCGTTTCCATGTCATTAGAATTCAAAAATAAGCTTAGAATCAAAGAATAAGCTCAAAAGTAGAATACAAGCATGTGCAGTTCTGTTTACAAGTTTGATTCAAATGTGTGAATGTTGTGGAATGAGTGTGGTTAGAAATGACATTTGGTTTACTTTTATGACAACCCTAACACATATAATCGTCTCCAAGTCATTAGAATTCAAAAATAAGCTTAGAATGAAAAAAGAAGCTCAAAAGTAGAATACAAGCATGCACAGTTCTGTTTACAAGTTTGATTCAAATGTGTGAATGTTGTGGAATGAGTGTGGTTAGAAATGACATTTGGTTTACTTTTATGACAACCCTAACACATATGATCGTTTGCATGTCATAAGAATTCAAAAATAAGCTTAGAATCAAAAACTAAGCTCAAAAGTAGAATACAACCATGCACAATTTTGTTTACAAGTTTGATTCAAATGTGTGAATGTTGTGGAATGAGTGTGATTAGAAATGACATTTGGTTTACTTTTATGACAACCCTAACACATATAATCGTCTCCATGTCATTAGAATTAAAAAATAAGCTTAGAATCAAAGAATAAGCTCAAAAGTAGAATACAAGCATGCACAGTTCTGTTTACAAGTTTGATTCAAATGTGTGAATGTTGTGGAATGAGTGTGATTAGAAATGACATTTGGTTTACTTTTATGACAACCCTAACACATATAATCGTCTCCAAGTCATTAGAATTCAAAAATAAGCTTAGAATCAAAGAATAAGCTCAAAAGTAGAATACAAGCATGCACAATTTTGTTTACAAGTTTGATTCAAATGTGTGAATGTTGTGGAATGAGTGTGATTAGAAATGACATTTGGTTTACTTTTATGACAACCCTAACACATATAATCGTCTCCATGTCATTAGAATTAAAAAATAAGCTTAGAATCAAAGAATAAGCTCAAAAGTAGAATACAAGCATGCACAGTTCTGTTTACAAGTTTGATTCAAATGTGTGAATGTTGTGCAATGAGTGTGGTTAAAAATGACATTTGGTTTACTTTTATGACAACCCTAACACATATAATCGTCTGCAAGTCATTAGAATTCAAAAATAAGCTTAGAATCAAAAAATAAGCTCAAAAGTAGAATACAAGCATGCACAGTTCTGTTTACAAGTTTGATTCAAATGTGTGAATGTTGTGGAATGAGTGTGGCTAGAAATGGCATTTGGTTTACTTTTATGACAATCCTAACACATATGATAGTTTCCATGTCATTAGAATTCAAAAATAAGCTTAGAATCAAAGAATAAGCTCAAAAGTAGAATACAAGCATGCACAGTTCTGTTTACAAGTTTGATTCAAATGTGTGAATGTTGTGGAATGAGTGTGGTTAGAAATGACATTTGGTTTACTTTTATGACAACCCTAACACATATAATCGTCTCCAAGTCATTAGAATGAAAAAATAAGCTTAGAATGAAAAAAGAAGCTCAAAAGTAGAATACAAGCATGCACAGTTCTGTTTACAAGTTTGATTCAAATGTGTGAATGTTGTGGAATGAGTGTGGCTAGAAATGGCATTTGGTTTACTTTTATGACAACCCTAACACATATAATCGTCTCCATGTCATTAGAATTCAAAAATAAGCTAAGAATCAAAGAATAAGCTCAAAAGTAGAATACAAGCATGCACAGTTCTGTTTACAAGTTTGATTCAAATGTGTGAATGTTGTGGAATGAGTGTGGTTAGAAATGACATTTGGTTTACTTTTATGACAACCCTAACACATATAATCGTCTCCAAGTCATTAGAATTCAAAAATAAGCTTAGAATAAAAAAAGAAGCTCAAAAGTAGAATACAAGCATGCACAGTTCTGTTTACAAGTTTGATTCAAATGTGTGAATGTTGTGGAATGAGTGTGGTTAGAAATGACATTTGGTTTACTTTTATGACAACCCTAACACATATAATCGTCTCCATGTCATTAGAATTCAAAAATAAGCTTAGAATCAAAAAATAAGCTCAAAAGTAGAATACAACCATGCACAGTTCTGTTTACAAGTTTGATTCAAATCTGTGAATGTTGTGGAATGAGTGTGGCTAGAAATGGCATTTGGTTTAATTTTATGACAACCCTAACACATATGATCGTTTCCATGTCATTAGAATTCAAAAATAAGCTTAGAATCAAAGAAATAAGCTCAAAAGTAGAATACCAGCATGCACAGTTCGTTTTACAAGTTTGATTCAATGTGTGAATGTTGTGGAATGAGAGAGGCTAGAAATGGCATTTGGTTTACTTTTATGACAAGCCTAACACATATAATCATCTCCATGTCATTAGAATTCAAAAATAAGCTTAGAATCAAAGAATAAGCTCAAAAGTAGAATACAAGCATGCACAGTTCTGTTTACAAGTTTGATTCAAATGTGTGAATGTTGTGGAATGAGTGTGGCTAGAAATGGCATTTGGTTTACTTTTATGACAACCCTAACACATATAATCGTCTCCATGTCATTAGAATTCAAAAATAAGCTTAGAATCAAAGAATAAGCTCAAAAGTAGAATACAAGCATGCACAGTTCTGTTTACAAGTTTGATTCAAATGTGTGAATGTTGTGGAATGAGTGTGATTAGAAATGACATTTGGTTTACTTTTATGACAACCCTAACACATATAATCGTCTCCAAGTCATTAGAATTCAAAAATAAGCTTAGAATCAAAGAAATAAGCTCAAAAGTAGAATACCAGCATGCACAGTTCGTTTTACAAGTTTGATTCAATGTGTGAATGTTGTGGAATGAGAGAGGCTAGAAATGGCATTTGGTTTACTTTTATGACAACCCTAACACATATAATCGTCTCCATGTCATTAGAATTTAAAAATAAGCTTAGAATCAAAGAATAAGCTCAAAAGTAGAATACAAGCATGCACAGTTCTGTTTACAAGTTTGATTCAAATGTGTGAATGTTGTGCAATGAGTGTGGTTAAAAATGACATTTGGTTTACTTTTATGACAACCCTAACACATATAATCATCTGCAAGTCATTAGAATTCAAAAATAAGCTTAGAATCAAAAAATAAGCTCAAAAGTAGAATACAAGCATGCACAGTTCTGTTTACAAGTTTGATTCAAATGTGTGAATGTTGTGGAATGAGTGTGGCTAGAAATGGCATTTGGTTTACTTTTATGACAATCCTATCACATATGATAGTTTCCATGTCATTAGAATTCAAAAATAAGCTTAGAATCAAAGAATAAGCTCAAAAGTAGAATACAAGCATGCGCAGTTCTGTTTACAAGTTTGATTCAAATGTGTGAATGTTGTGGAATGAGTGTGGTTAGAAATGACATTTGGTTTACTTTTATGACAACCCTAACACATATAATCGTCTCCAAGTCATTAGAATTCAAAAATAAGCTTAGAATGAAAAAAGAAGCTCAAAAGTAGAATACAAGCATGCACAGTTCTGTTTACAAGTTTGATTCAAATGTGTGAATGTTGTGGAATGAGTGTGGCTAGAAATGGCATTTGGTTTACTTTTATGACAACCCTAACACATATGATCGTTTCCATGTCATTAGAATTCAAAAATAAGCTTAGAATCAAAGAATAAGCTCAAAAGTAGAATACAAGCATGCACAGTTCTGTTTACAAGTTTGATTCAAATGTGTGAATGTTGTGGAATAAGTGTGATTAGAAATGACATTTGGTTTACTTTTATGACAACCCTAACACATATAATCGTCTCCAAGTCATTAGAATTCAAAAATAAGCTTAGAATCAAAGAATAAGCTCAAAAGTAGAATACAAGCATGCACAATTTTGTTTACAAGTTTGATTCAAATGTGTGAATGTTGTGGAATGAGTGTGATTAGAAATGACATTTGGTTTACTTTTATGACAACCCTAACACATATAATCGTCTCCATGTCATTAGAATTAAAAAATAAGCTTAGAATCAAAGAATAAGCTCAAAAGTAGAATACAAGCATGCACAGTTCTGTTTACAAGTTTGATTCAAATGTGTGAATGTTGTGCAATGAGTGTGGTTAAAAATGACATTTGGTTTACTTTTATGACAACCCTAACACATATAATCGTCTGCAAGTCATTAGAATTCAAAAATAAGCTTAGAATAAAAAAATAAGCTCAAAAGTAGAATACAAGCATGCACAGTTCTGTTCACAAGTTTGATTCAAATGTGTGAATGTTGTGGAATGAGTGTGGCTAGAAATGGCATTTGGTTTACTTTTATGACAATCCTAACACATATGATAGTTTCCATGTCATTAGAATTCAAAAATAAGCTTAGAATCAAAGAATAAGCTCAAAAGTAGAATACAAGCATGCGCAGTTCTGTTTACAAGTTTGATTCAAATGTGTGAATGTTGTGGAATGAGTGTGGTTAGAAATGACATTTGGTTTACTTTTATGACAACCCTAACACATATAATCGTCTCCAAGTCATTAGAATTCAAAAATAAGCTTAGAATGAAAAAAGAAGCTCAAAAGTAGAATACAAGCATGCACAGTTCTGTTTACAAGTTTGATTCAAATGTGTGAATGTTGTGGAATGAGTGTGGCTAGAAATGGCATTTGGTTTACTTTTATGACAACCCTAACACATATAATCGTCTCCATGTCATTAGAATTCAAAAATAAGCTAAGAATCAAAGAATAAGCTCAAAAGTAGAATACAAGCATGCACAGTTCTGTTTACAAGTTTGATTCAAATGTGTGAATGTTGTGGAATGAGTGTGGTTAGAAATGACATTTGGTTTACTTTTATGACAACCCTAACACATATAATCGTCTCCATGTCATTAGAATTCAAAAATAAGCTTAGAATCAAAAAATAAGCTCTAAAGTAGAATACAACCATTCACAGTTCTGTTTACAAGTTTGATTCAAATGTGTGAATGTTGTGGAATGAGTGTGGCTATAAATAGCATTTGGTTTAATTTTATGACAACCCTAACACATATGATCGTTTCCATGTCATTAGAATTCAAAAATAAGCTTAGAATCAAAGAATAAGCTCAAAAGTAGAATACCAGCATGCACAGTTCGTTTTACAAGTTTGATTCAATGTGTGAATGTTGTGGAATGAGAGAGGCTAGAAATGGCATTTGGTTTACTTTTATGACAACCCTAACACATATAATCGTCTCCATGTCATTAGAATTCAAAAATAAGCTTAGAATCAAAGAATAAGCTCAAAAGTAGAATACAAGCATGCACAGTTCTGTTTACAAGTTTGATTCAAATGTGTGAATGTTGTGGAATGAGTGTGATTAGAAATGACATTTGGTTTACTTTTATGACAACCCTAACACATATAATCGTCTCCAAGTCATTAGAATTCAAAAATAAGCTTAGAATCAAAGAAATAAGCTCAAAAGTAGAATACCAGCATGCACAGTTCGTTTTACAAGTTTGATTCAATGTGTGAATGTTGTGGAATGAGAGAGGCTAGAAATGGCATTTGGTTTACTTTTATGACAACCCTAACACATATAATCATCTCCATGTCATTAGAATTCAAAAATAAGCTTAGAATCAAAGAATAAGCTCAAAAGTAGAATACAAGCATGCACAGTTCTGTTTATAAGTTTGATTCAAATGTGTGAATGTTGTGGAATGAGTGTGGTTAGAAATGACATTTGGTTTACTTTTATGACAACCCTAACACATATAATCGTCTGCAAGTCATTAGAATTCAAAAATAAGCTTAGAATCAAAAAATAAGCTCAAAAGTAGAATACAAGCATCCACAGTTCTGTTTACAAGTTTGATTCAAATCTGTGAATGTTGTGGAATGAGTGTGGCTAGAAATGGCATTTGGTTTAATTTTATGACAACCCTAACACATATGATCGTTTCCATGTCATTAGAATTCAAAAATAAGCTTAGAATCAAAGAAATAAGCTCAAAAGTAGAATACCAGCATGCACAGTTCGTTTTACAAGTTTGATTCAATGTGTGAATGTTGTGGAATGAGAGAGGCTAGAAATGGCATTTGGTTTACTTTTATGACAACCCTAACACATATAATCATCTCCATGTCATTAGAATTCAAAAATAAGCTTAGAATCAAAGAATAAGCTCAAAAGTAGAATACAAGCATGCACAGTTCTGTTTACAAGTTTGATTCAAATGTGTGAATGTTGTGGAATGAGTGTGGTTAGAAATGACATTTGGTTTACTTTTATGACAACCCTAACACATATGATCGTTTGCATGTCATTAGAATTCAAAAATAAGCTTAGAATCAAAAAATAAGCTCAAAAGTAGAATACAACCATGCACAATTTTGTTTACAAGTTTGATTCAAATGTGTGAATGTTGTGGAATGAGTGTGATTAGAAATGACATTTGGTTTACTTTTATGACAACCCTAACACATATAATCGTCTCCATGTCATTAGAATTCAAAAATAAGCTTAGAATCAAAAAATAAGCTCAAAAGTAGAATACAACCATGCACAGTTCTGTTTACAAGTTTGATTCAAATCTGTGAATGTTGTGGAATGAGTGTGGCTAGAAATGGCATTTGGTTTAATTTTATGACAACCCTAACACATATGATCGTTTCCATGTCATTAGAATTCAAAAATAAGCTTAGAATCAAAGAAATAAGCTCAAAAGTAGAATACCAGCATGCACAGTTCGTTTTACAAGTTTGATTCAATGTGTGAATGTTGTGGAATGAGAGAGGCTAGAAATGGCATTTGGTTTACTTTTATGACAACCCTAACACATATAATCATCTCCATGTCATTAGAATTCAAAAATAAGCTTAGAATCAAAGAATAAGCTCAAAAGTAGAATACAAGCATGCACAGTTCTGTTTACAAGTTTGATTCAAATGTGTGAATGTTGTGGAATGAGTGTGGTTAGAAATGACATTTGGTTTACTTTTATGACAACCCTAACACATATGATCGTTTGCATGTCATTAGAATTCAAAAATAAGCTTAGAATCAAAAAATAAGCTCAAAAGTAGAATACAACCATGCACAATTTTGTTTACAAGTTTGATTCAAATGTGTGAATGTTGTGGAATGAGTGTGATTAGAAATGACATTTGGTTTACTTTTATGACAACCCTAACACATATAATCGTCTCCATGTCATTAGAATTAAAAAATAAGCTTAGAATTAAAGAATAAGCTCAAAAGTAGAATACAAGCATGCACAGTTCAGTTTACAAGTTTGATTCAAATGTGTGAATGTTGTGGAATGAGTGTGATTAGAAATGACATTTGGTTTACTTTTATGACAACCCTAACACATATAATCGTCTCCAAGTCATTAGAATTCAAAAATAAGCTTAGAATCAAAGAATAAGCTCAAAAGTAGAATACAAGCATGCACAATTTTGTTTACAAGTTTGATTCAAATGTGTGAATGTTGTGGAATGAGTGTGATTAGAAATGACATTTGGTTTACTTTTATGACAACCCTAACACATATAATCGTCTCCATGTCATTAGAATTAAAAAATAAGCTTAGAATCAAAGAATAAGCTCAAAAGTAGAATACAAGCATGCACAGTTCTGTTTACAAGTTTGATTCAAATGTGTGAATGTTGTGCAATGAGTGTGGTTAAAAATGACATTTGGTTTACTTTTATGACAACCCTAACACATATAATCGTCTGCAAGTCATTAGAATTCAAAAATAAGCTTAGAATCAAAAAATAAGCTCAAAAGTAGAATACAAGCATGCACAGTTCTGTTTACAAGTTTGATTCAAATGTGTGAATGTTGTGGAATGAGTGTGGCTAGAAATGACATTTGGTTTACTTTTATGACAACCCTAACACATATAATCGTCTCCATGTCATTAGAATTCAAAAATAAGCTTAGAATCAAAAAATAAGCTCAAAAGTAGAATACAACCATGCACAGTTCTGTTTACAAGTTTGATTCAAATCTGTGAATGTTGTGGAATGAGTGTGGCTAGAAATGGCATTTGGTTTAATTTTATGACAACCCTAACACATATGATCGTTTCCATGTCATTAGAATTCAAAAATAAGCTTAGAATCAAAGAAATAAGCTCAAAAGTAGAATACCAGCATGCACAGTTCGTTTTACAAGTTTGATTCAATGTGTGAATGTTGTGGAATGAGAGAGGCTAGAAATGGCATTTGGTTTACTTTTATGACAACCCTAACACATATAATCATCTCCATGTCATTAGAATTCAAAAATAAGCTTAGAATCAAAGAATAAGCTCAAAAGTAGAATACAAGCATGCACAGTTCTGTTTACAAGTTTGATTCAAATGTGTGAATGTTGTGGAATGAGTGTGGTTAGAAATGACATTTGGTTTACTTTTATGACAACCCTAACACATATGATCGTTTGCATGTCATTAGAATTCAAAAATAAGCTTAGAATCAAAAAATAAGCTCAAAAGTAGAATACAACCATGCACAATTTTGTTTACAAGTTTGATTCAAATGTGTGAATGTTGTGGAATGAGTGTGATTAGAAATGACATTTGGTTTACTTTTATGACAACCCTAACACATATAATCGTCTCCATGTCATTAGAATTAAAAAATAAGCTTAGAATCAAAGAATAAGCTCAAAAGTAGAATACAAGCATGCACAGTTCTGTTTACAAGTTTGATTCAAATGTGTGAATGTTGTGGAATGAGTGTGATTAGAAATGACATTTGGTTTACTTTTATGACAACCCTAACACATATAATCGTCTCCAAGTCATTAGAATTCAAAAATAAGCTTAGAATCAAAGAATAAGCTCAAAAGTAGAATACAAGCATGCACAATTTTGTTTACAAGTTTGATTCAAATGTGTGAATGTTGTGGAATGAGTGTGATTAGAAATGACATTTGGTTTACTTTTACGACAACCCTAACACATATAATCGTCTCCATGTCATTAGAATTAAAAAATAAGCTTAGAATCAAAGAATAAGCTCAAAAGTAGAATACAAGCATGCACAGTTCTGTTTACAAGTTTGATTCAAATGTGTGAATGTTGTGCAATGAGTGTGGTTAAAAATGACATTTGGTTTACTTTTATGACAACCCTAACACATATAATCGTCTGCAAGTCATTAGAATTCAAAAATAAGCTTAGAATCAAAAAATAAGCTCAAAAGTAGAATACAAGCATGCACAGTTCTGTTTACAAGTTTGATTCAAATGTGTGAATGTTGTGGAATGAGTGTGGCTAGAAATGGCATTTGGTTTACTTTTATGACAATCCTAACACATATGATAGTTTCCATGTCATTAGAATTCAAAAATAAGCTTAGAATCAAAGAATAAGCTCAAAAGTAGAATACAAGCATGCGCAGTTCTGTTTACAAGTTTGATTCAAATGTGTGAATGTTGTGGAATGAGTGTGGTTAGAAATGACATTTGGTTTACTTTTATGACAACCCTAACACATATAATCGTCTCCAAGTCATTAGAATTCAAAAATAAGCTTAGAATGAAAAAAGAAGCTCAAAAGTAGAATACAAGCATGCACAGTTCTGTTTACAAGTTTGATTCAAATGTGTGAATGTTGTGGAATGGGTGTGGCTAGAAATGGCATTTGGTTTACTTTTATGACAACCCTAACACATATAATCGTCTCCATGTCATTAGAATTCAAAAATAAGCTAAGAATCAAAGAATAAGCTCAAAAGTAGAATACAAGCATGCACAGTTCTGTTTACAAGTTTGATTCAAATGTGTGAATGTTGTGGAATGAGTGTGGTTAGAAATGACATTTGGTTTACTTTTATGACAACCCTAACACATATAATCGTCTCTATGTCATTAGAATTCAAAAATAAGCTTAGAATCAAAAAATAAGCTCAAAAGTAGAATACAACCATGCACAGTTCTGTTTACAAGTTTGATTCAAATGTGTGAATGTTGTGGAATGAGTGTGGCTAGAAATGGCATTTGGTTTAATTTTATGACAACCCTAACACATATGATCGTTTCCATGTCATTAGAATTCAAAAATAAGCTTAGAATCAAAGAATAAGCTCAAAAGTAGAATACCAGCATGCACAGTTCGTTTTACAAGTTTGATTCAATGTGTGAATGTTGTGGAATGAGAGAGGCTAGAAATGGCATTTGGTTTACTTTTATGACAACCCTAACACATATAATCGTCTCCATGTCATTAGAATTCAAAAATAAGCTTAGAATCAAAGAATAAGCTCAAAAGTAGAATACAAGCATGCACAGTTCTGTTTATAAGTTTGATTCAAATGTGTGAATGTTGTGGAATGAGTGTGGTTAGAAATGACATTTGGTTTACTTTTATGACAACCCTAACACATATGATCGTTTGCATGTCATTAGAATTCAAAAATAAGCTTAGAATCAAAGAATAAGCTCAAAAGTAGAATACAAGCATGCACAGTTCTGTTTACAAGTTTGATTCAAATGTGTGAATGTTGTGGAATGAGTGTGGTTAGAAATGACATTTGGTTTACTTTTATGACAACCATAACACATATAATCGTCTCCATGTCATTAGAATTCAAAAATAAGCTTAGAATCAAAGAATAAGCTCAAAAGTAGAATACAAGCATGCACAGTTCTGTTTACAAGTTTGAATCAAATGTGTGAATGTTGTAGAATGAGTTTGGTTAGAGATGAAATTTGCTTTACTTTTATGACAACCCTAACACATATAATCGTCTGCAAGTCATTAGAATTCAAAAATAAGCTTAGAATCAAAGAGTAAGCTGAAAAGTAGAATACAAGCTTTCATTGTTCGTTTTACAAGTTTGATTCAAATGTGTGAATGTTGTGGAATGAGTGTGGTTTGAAATGACATTTAGTTTACTTTTATGACAACCTTAACACATATAATCGTCTCCATGTCATTAGAATTCAAAAATAAGCTTAGAATCAAAGAATAAGCTCAAAAGTAGAATACAAGCATGCACAGTTCTGTTGACAAGTTTGATTCAAATGTGTGAATGTTGTGCAATGAGTGTGGTTAGAAATGACATTTGGTTTACTTTTATGACAACCATAACACATATAATCGTCTCCATGTCATTAGAATTCAAAAATAAGCTTAGAATAAAAAAATAAGCTCAAAAGTAGAATACAAGCATGCACAGTTCTGTTTACAAGTTTGATTCAAATGTGTGAATGTTGTGGAATGAGTGTGGTTAGAAATGACATTTGGTTTACTTTTATGACAACCCTAACACATATAATCGTCTCTATGTCATTAGAATTCAAAAATAAGCTTAGAATCAAAAAATAAGCTCAAAAGTAGAATACAAGCATGCACAGTTCTGTTTACAAGTTTGAATCAAATGTGTGAATGTTGTGGAATGAGTTTGGTTAGAGATGATATTTGCTTTACTTTTATGACAACCCTAACACATATAATCGTCTGCAAGTCATTAGAATTCAAAAATAAGCTTAGAATCAAAGAGTAAGCTGAAAAGTAGAATACAAGCTTTCATTGTTCGTTTTACAAGTTTGATTCAAATGTGTGAATGTTGTGGAATGAGTGTGGTTTGAAATGACATTTAGTTTACTTTTATGACAACCTTAACACATATAATCGTCTCCATGTCATTAGAATTCAAAAATAAGCTTAGAATCAAAGAATAAGCTCAAAAGTAGAATACAAGCATGCACAGTTCTGTTGACAAGTTTGATTCAAATGTGTGAATGTTGTGCAATGAGTGTGGTTAGAAATGACATTTGGTTTACTTTTATGACAACCCTAACAAATATAATCGTCTCCATGTCATTAGAATTCAAAAATAAGCTTAGAATCAAAGAATAAGCTCAAAAGTAGAATACAAGCATGCACAGTTCTGTTTACAAGTTTGATTCAAATGTGTGAATGTTGTGGAATGAGTGTGGCTAGAAATGACATTTGGTTTACTTTTATGACAACCCTAACACATATAATCGTCTCCATGTCATTAGAATTCAAAAATAAGATTAGAATCAAAGAATAAGCTCAAAAGTAGAATACAAGCATGCACAGTTATGTTTACAAGTTTGATTCAAATGTGTGAATGTTGTGGAATGAGTGTGATTAGAAATGACATTTGGTTTACTTTTATGACAACCCTAACACATATAATCGTCTCCATGTCATTAGAATTAAAAAATAAGCTTAGAATCAAAGAATAAGCTCAAAAGTAGAATACAAGCATGCACAGTTCTGTTTACAAGTTTGATTCAAATGTGTGAATGTTGTGGAATGAGTGTGGCTAGAAATGACATTTGGTTTACTTTTATGACAACCCTAACACATATAATCGTCTCCATGTCATTAGAATTCAAAAATAAGATTAGAATCAAAGAATAAGCTCAAAAGTAGAATACAAGCATGCAAAGTTATGTTTACAAGTTTGATTCAAATGTGTGAATGTTGTGCAATGAGTGTGGTTAGAAATGACATTTGGTTTACTTTTATGACAACCCTAACACATATAATCGTCTGCAAGTCATTAGAATTCAAAAATAAGCTTAGAATAAAAAAATAAGCTTAAAAGTAGAATACAAGCATGCACAGTTGTGTTTACAAGTTTGATTCAAATGTGTGAATGTTGTGGAATGAGTGTGGCTAGAAATGACATTTGGTTTACTTTTATGACAACCCTAACACATATGATCGTTTCCATGTCATTAGAATTCAAAAATAAGCTTAGAATCAAAAAATAAGCTCAAAAGTAGAATACAACCATGCACAGTTCTGTTTACAAGTTTGATTCAAATGTGTGAATGTTGTGGAATGAGTGTGGCTAGAAATGGCATTTGGTTTAATTTTATGACAACCCTAACACATATGATCGTTTCCATGTCATTAGAATTCAAAAATAAGCTTAGAATCAAAGAATAAGCTCAAAAGTAGAATACCAGCATGCACAGTTCGTTTTACAAGTTTGATTCAATGTGTGAATGTTGTGGAATGAGAGAGGCTAGAAATGGCATTTGGTTTACTTTTATGACAACCCTAACACATATAATCGTCTCCATGTCATTAGAATTCAAAAATAAGCTTAGAATCAAAGAATAAGCTCAAAAGTAGAATACAAGCATGCACAGTTCTGTTTATAAGTTTGATTCAAATGTGTGAATGTTGTGGAATGAGTGTGGTTAGAAATGACATTTGGTTTACTTTTATGACAACCCTAACACATATGATCGTTTGCATGTCATTAGAATTCAAAAATAAGCTTAGAATCAAAGAATAAGCTCAAAAGTAGAATACAAGCATGCACAGTTCTGTTTACAAGTTTGATTCAAATGTGTGAATGTTGTGGAATGAGTGTGGTTAGAAATGACATTTGGTTTACTTTTATGACAACCATAACACATATAATCGTCTCCATGTCATTAGAATTCAAAAATAAGCTTAGAATCAAAGAATAAGCTCAAAAGTAGAATACAAGCATGCACAGTTCTGTTTACAAGTTTGAATCAAATGTGTGAATGTTGTAGAATGAGTTTGGTTAGAGATGAAATTTGCTTTACTTTTATGACAACCCTAACACATATAATCGTCTGCAAGTCATTAGAATTCAAAAATAAGCTTAGAATCAAAGAGTAAGCTGAAAAGTAGAATACAAGCTTTCATTGTTCGTTTTACAAGTTTGATTCAAATGTGTGAATGTTGTGGAATGAGTGTGGTTTGAAATGACATTTAGTTTACTTTTATGACAACCTTAACACATATAATCGTCTCCATGTCATTAGAATTCAAAAATAAGCTTAGAATCAAAGAATAAGCTCAAAAGTAGAATACAAGCATGCACAGTTCTGTTGACAAGTTTGATTCAAATGTGTGAATGTTGTGCAATGAGTGTGGTTAGAAATGACATTTGGTTTACTTTTATGACAACCATAACACATATAATCGTCTCCATGTCATTAGAATTCAAAAATAAGCTTAGAATAAAAAAATAAGCTCAAAAGTAGAATACAAGCATGCACAGTTCTGTTTACAAGTTTGATTCAAATGTGTGAATGTTGTGGAATGAGTGTGGTTAGAAATGACATTTGGTTTACTTTTATGACAACCCTAACACATATAATCGTCTCTATGTCATTAGAATTCAAAAATAAGCTTAGAATCAAAAAATAAGCTCAAAAGTAGAATACAAGCATGCACAGTTCTGTTTACAAGTTTGAATCAAATGTGTGAATGTTGTGGAATGAGTTTGGTTAGAGATGATATTTGCTTTACTTTTATGACAACCCTAACACATATAATCGTCTGCAAGTCATTAGAATTCAAAAATAAGCTTAGAATCAAAGAGTAAGCTGAAAAGTAGAATACAAGCTTTCATTGTTCGTTTTACAAGTTTGATTCAAATGTGTGAATGTTGTGGAATGAGTGTGGTTTGAAATGACATTTAGTTTACTTTTATGACAACCTTAACACATATAATCGTCTCCATGTCATTAGAATTCAAAAATAAGCTTAGAATCAAAGAATAAGCTCAAAAGTAGAATACAAGCATGCACAGTTCTGTTGACAAGTTTGATTCAAATGTGTGAATGTTGTGCAATGAGTGTGGTTAGAAATGACATTTGGTTTACTTTTATGACAACCCTAACAAATATAATCGTCTCCATGTCATTAGAATTCAAAAATAAGCTTAGAATCAAAGAATAAGCTCAAAAGTAGAATACAAGCATGCACAGTTCTGTTTACAAGTTTGATTCAAATGTGTGAATGTTGTGGAATGAGTGTGGCTAGAAATGACATTTGGTTTACTTTTATGACAACCCTAACACATATAATCGTCTCCATGTCATTAGAATTCAAAAATAAGATTAGAATCAAAGAATAAGCTCAAAAGTAGAATACAAGCATGCACAGTTATGTTTACAAGTTTGATTCAAATGTGTGAATGTTGTGGAATGAGTGTGATTAGAAATGACATTTGGTTTACTTTTATGACAACCCTAACACATATAATCGTCTCCATGTCATTAGAATTAAAAAATAAGCTTAGAATCAAAGAATAAGCTCAAAAGTAGAATACAAGCATGCACAGTTCTGTTTACAAGTTTGATTCAAATGTGTGAATGTTGTGGAATGAGTGTGGCTAGAAATGACATTTGGTTTACATTTATGACAACCCTAACACATATAATCGTCTCCATGTCATTAGAATTCAAAAATAAGATTAGAATCAAAGAATAAGCTCAAAAGTAGAATACAAGCATGCAAAGTTATGTTTACAAGTTTGATTCAAATGTGTGAATGTTGTGCAATGAGTGTGGTTAGAAATGACATTTGGTTTACTTTTATGACAACCCTAACACATATAATCGTCTGCAAGTCATTAGAATTCAAAAATAAGCTTAGAATAAAAAAATAAGCTTAAAAGTAGAATACAAGCATGCACAGTTGTGTTTACAAGTTTGATTCAAATGTGTGAATGTTGTGGAATGAGTGTGGCTAGAAATGACATTTGGTTTACTTTTATGACAACCCTAACACATATGATCGTTTCCATGTCATTAGAATTCAAAAATAAGCTTAGAATCAAAAAATAAGCTCAAAAGTAGAATAGAAGCATGCAGAGTTCTGTTTACAAGTTTGATTCAAATGTGTGAATGTTGTGGAATGAGTGTGGTTAGAAATGACATTTGGTTTACTTTTATGACAACCATAACACATATAATCGTCTCCATGTCATTAGAATTCAAAAATAAGCTTAGAATCAAAGAATAAGCTCAAAAGTAGAATACAAGCATGCACAGTTCTGTTTACAAGTTTGAATCAAATGTGTGAATGTTGTGGAATGAGTTTGGTTAGAGATGATATTTGCTTTACTTTTATGACAACCCTAACACATATAATCGTCTGCAAGTCATTAGAATTCAAAAATAAGCTTAGAATCAAAGAGTAAGCTGAAAAGTAGAATACAAGCATTCATTGTTCGTTTTACAAGTTTGATTCAAATGTGTGAATGTTGTGGAATGAGTGTGGTTTGAAATGACATTTAGTTTACTTTTATGACAACCTTAACACATATAATCGTCTCCATGTCATTAGAATTCAAAAATAAGCTTAGAATCAAAGAATAAGCTCAAAAGTAGAATACAAGCATGCACAGTTCTGTTTACAAGTTTGATTCAAATGTGTGAATGTTGTGCAATGAGTGTGGTTAGAAATGACATTTGGTTTACTTTTATGACAACCCTAACAAATATAATCGTCTCCATGTCATTAGAATTCAAAAATAAGCTTAGAATCAAAGAATAAGCTCAAAAGTAGAATACAAGCATGCACAGTTCTGTTTACAAGTTTGATTCAAATGTGTGAATGTTGTGGAATGAGTGTGGCTAGAAATGACATTTGGTTTACTTTTATGACAACCCTAACACATATAATCGTCTCCATGTCATTAGAATTCAAAAATAAGATTAGAATCAAAGAATAAGCTCAAAAGTAGAATACAAGCATGCACAGTTATGTTTACAAGTTTGATTCAAATGTGTGAATGTTGTGGAATGAGTGTGATTAGAAATGACATTTGGTTTACTTTTATGACAACCCTAACACATATAATCGTCTCCATGTCATTAGAATTAAAAAATAAGCTTAGAATCAAAGAATAAGCTCAAAAGTAGAATACAAGCATGCACAGTTCTGTTTACAAGTTTGATTCAAATGTGTGAATGTTGTGGAATGAGTGTGGCTAGAAATGACATTTGGTTTACTTTTATGACAACCCCAACACATATAATCGTCTCCATGTCATTAGAATTCAAAAATAAGATTAGAATCAAAGAATAAGCTCAAAAGTAGAATACAAGCATGCACAGTTATGTTTACAAGTTTGATTCAAATGTGTGAATGTTGTGCAATGAGTGTGGTTAGAAATGACATTTGGTTTACTTTTATGACAACCCTAACACATATAATCGTCTGCAAGTCATTAGAATTCAAAAATAAGCTTAGAATAAAAAAATAAGCTTAAAAGTAGAATACAAGCATGCACAGTTCTGTTTACAAGTTTGATTCAAATGTGTGAATGTTGTGGAATGAGTGTGGCTAGAAATGACATTTGGTTTCCTTTTATGACAACCCTAACACATATAATCGTCTCCATGTCATTAGAATTCAAAAATAAGATTAGAATCAAAGAATAAGCTCAAAAGTAGAATACAAGCATGCACAGTTCTGTTTACAAGTTTGATTCAAATGTGTGAATGTTGTGCAATGAGTGTGGTTAAAAATGACATTTGGTTTACTTTTATGACAACCCTAACACATATAATCGTCTGCAAGTCATTAGAATTCAAAAATAAGCTTAGAATCAAAAAATAAGCTCAAAAGTAGAATACAAGCATGCACAGTTCTGTTTACAAGTTTGATTCAAATGTGTGAATGTTGTGGAATGAGTGTGGCTAGAAATGGCATTTGGTTTACTTTTATGACAATCCTAACACATATGATCGTTTCCATGTCATTAGAATTCAAAAATAAGCTTAGAATCAAAGAAATAAGCTCAAAAGTAGAATACCAGCATGCACAGTTCGTTTTACAAGTTTGATTCAATGTGTGAATGTTGTGGAATGAGAGAGGCTAGAAATGGCATTTGGTTTATTTTTATGACAACCCTAACACATATAATCGTCTGCAAGTCATTAGAATTCAAAAATAAGCTTAGAATCAAAAAATAAGCTCAAAAGTAGAATACAAGCATGCACAGTTCTGTTTACAAGTTTGATTCAAATGTGTGAATGTTGTGGAATGAGTGTGGCTAGAAATGGCATTTGGTTTACTTTTATGACAACCCTAACACATATAATCGTCTTCATGTCATTAGAATTCAAAAATAAGCTAAGAATCAAAGAATAAGCTCAAAAGTAGTATACAAGCATGCACAGTTCTGTTTACAAGTTTGATTCAAATGTGTGAATGTTGTGGAATGAGTGTGGCTAGAAATGGCATTTGGTTTACTTTTATGACAATCCTAACACATATGATCGTTTCCATGTCATTAGAATTCAAAAATAAGCTTAGAATCAAAGAAATAAGCTCAAAAGTAGAATACCAGCATGCACAGTTCGTTTTACAAGTTTGATTCAATGTGTGAATGTTGTGGAATGAGAGAGGCTAGAAATGGCATTTGGTTTATTTTTATGACAACCCTAACACATATAATCGTCTGCAAGTCATTAGAATTCAAAAATAAGCTTAGAATAAAAAAATAAGCTCAAAAGTAGAATACAAGCATGCACAGTTCTGTTTACAAGTTTGATTCAAATGTGTGAATGTTGTGGAATGAGTGTGGCTAGAAATGGCATTTGGTTTACTTTTATGACAACCCTAACACATATAATCGTCTCCATGTCATTAGAATTCAAAAATAAGCTTAGAATCAAAAAATAAGCTCAAAAGTAGAATACAACCATGCACAGTTCTGTTTACAAGTTTGATTCAAATGTGTGAATGTTGTGGAATGAGTGTGGCTAGAAATGGCATTTGGTTTAATTTTATGACAACCCTAACACATATGATCGTTTCCATGTCATTAGAATTCAAAAATAAGCTTAGAATCAAAGAAATAAGCTCAAAAGTAGAATACCAGCATGCACAGTTCGTTTTACAAGTTTGATTCAATGTGTGAATGTTGTGGAATGAGAGAGGCTAGAAATGGCATTTGGTTTACTTTTATGACAACCCTAACACATATAATCGTCTCCATGTCATTAGAATTCAAAAATAAGCTTAGAATCAAAGAATAAGCTCAAAAGTAGAATACAAGCATGCACAGTTCTGTTTATAAGTTTGATTCAAATGTGTGAATGTTGTGGAATGAGTGTGGTTAGAAATGACATTTGGTTTACTTTTATGACAACCCTAACACATATGATCGTTTGCATGTCATTAGAATTCAAAAATAAGCTTAGAATCAAAAAATAAGCTCAAAAGTAGAATACAACCATGCACAATTTTGTTTACAAGTTTGATTCAAATGTGTGAATGTTGTGGAATGAGTGTGATTAGAAATGACATTTGGTTTACTTTTATGACAACCCTAACACATATAATCGTCTCCATGTCATTAGAATTAAAAAATAAGCTTAGAATCAAAGAATAAGCTTAAAAGTAGAATACAAGCATGCACAGTTCTGTTTACAAGTTTGATTCAAATGTGTGAATGTTGTGCAATGAGTGTGGTTAGAAATGACATTTGGTTTACTTTTATGACAACCCTAACAAATATAATCGTCTCCATGTCATTAGAATTCAAAAATAAGCTTAGAATCAAAGAATAAGCTCAAAAGTAGAATACAAGCATGCACAGTTCTGTTTACAAGTTTGATTCAAATGTGTGAATGTTGTGGAATGAGTGTGGCTAGAAATGACATTTGGTTTACTTTTATGACAACCCTAACACATATAATCGTCTCCATGTCATTAGAATTCAAAAATAAACTTAGAATCAAAGAATAAGCTCAAAAGTAGAATACAAGCATGCACAGTTATGTTTACAAGTTTGATTCAAATGTGTGAATGTTGTGGAATGAGTGTGATTAGAAATGACATTTGGTTTACTTTTATGACAACCCTAACACATATAATCGTCTCCATGTCATTAGAATTAAAAAATAAGCTTAGAATCAAAGAATAAGCTCAAAAGTAGAATACAAGCATGCACAGTTCTGTTTACAAGTTTGATTCAAATGTGTGAATGTTGTGGAATGAGTGTGGCTAGAAATGACATTTGGTTTACTTTTATGACAACCCCAACACATATAATCGTCTCCATGTCATTAGAATTCAAAAATAAGATTAGAATCAAAGAATAAGCTCAAAAGTAGAATACAAGCATGCACAGTTATGTTTACAAGTTTGATTCAAATGTGTGAATGTTGTGCAATGAGTGTGGTTAGAAATGACATTTGGTTTACTTTTATGACAACCCTAACACATATAATCGTCTGCAAGTCATTAGAATTCAAAAATAAGCTTAGAATAAAAAAATAAGCTTAAAAGTAGAATACAAGCATGCACAGTTCTGTTTACAAGTTTGATTCAAATGTGTGAATGTTGTGGAATGAGTGTGGCTAGAAATGACATTTGGTTTCCTTTTATGACAACCCTAACACATATAATCGTCTCCATGTCATTAGAATTCAAAAATAAGATTAGAATCAAAGAATAAGCTCAAAAGTAGAATACAAGCATGCACAGTTCTGTTTACAAGTTTGATTCAAATGTGTGAATGTTGTGCAATGAGTGTGGTTAAAAATGACATTTGGTTTACTTTTATGACAACCCTAACACATATAATCGTCTGCAAGTCATTAGAATTCAAAAATAAGCTTAGAATCAAAAAATAAGCTCAAAAGTAGAATACAAGCATGCACAGTTCTGTTTACAAGTTTGATTCAAATGTGTGAATGTTGTGGAATGAGTGTGGCTAGAAATGGCATTTGGTTTACTTTTATGACAATCCTAACACATATGATCGTTTCCATGTCATTAGAATTCAAAAATAAGCTTAGAATCAAAGAAATAAGCTCAAAAGTAGAATACCAGCATGCACAGTTCGTTTTACAAGTTTGATTCAATGTGTGAATGTTGTGGAATGAGAGAGGCTAGAAATGGCATTTGGTTTATTTTTATGACAACCCTAACACATATAATCGTCTGCAAGTCATTAGAATTCAAAAATAAGCTTAGAATCAAAAAATAAGCTCAAAAGTAGAATACAAGCATGCACAGTTCTGTTTACAAGTTTGATTCAAATGTGTGAATGTTGTGGAATGAGTGTGGCTAGAAATGACATTTGGTTTACTTTTATGACAACCCCAACACATATAATCGTCTCCATGTCATTAGAATTCAAAAATAAGATTAGAATCAAAGAATAAGCTCAAAAGTAGAATACAAGCATGCACAGTTATGTTTACAAGTTTGATTCAAATGTGTGAATGTTGTGCAATGAGTGTGGTTAGAAATGACATTTGGTTTACTTTTATGACAACCCTAACACATATAATCGTCTGCAAGTCATTAGAATTCAAAAATAAGCTTAGAATAAAAAAATAAGCTTAAAAGTAGAATACAAGCATGCACAGTTCTGTTTACAAGTTTGATTCAAATGTGTGAATGTTGTGGAATGAGTGTGGCTAGAAATGACATTTGGTTTCCTTTTATGACAACCCTAACACATATAATCGTCTCCATGTCATTAGAATTCAAAAATAAGATTAGAATCAAAGAATAAGCTCAAAAGTAGAATACAAGCATGCACAGTTCTGTTTACAAGTTTGATTCAAATATGTGAATGTTGTGCAATGAGTGTGGTTAAAAATGACATTTGGTTTACTTTTATGACAACCCTAACACATATAATCGTCTGCAAGTCATTAGAATTCAAAAATAAGCTTAGAATCAAAAAATAAGCTCAAAAGTAGAATACAAGCATGCACAGTTCTGTTTACAAGTTTGATTCAAATGTGTGAATGTTGTGGAATGAGTGTGGCTAGAAATGGCATTTGGTTTACTTTTATGACAATCCTAACACATATGATCGTTTCCATGTCATTAGAATTCAAAAATAAGCTTAGAATCAAAGAAATAAGCTCAAAAGTAGAATACCAGCATGCACAGTTCGTTTTACAAGTTTGATTCAATGTGTGAATGTTGTGGAATGAGAGAGGCTAGAAATGGCATTTGGTTTATTTTTATGACAACCCTAACACATATAATCGTCTGCAAGTCATTAGAATTCAAAAATAAGCTTAGAATCAAAAAATAAGCTCAAAAGTAGAATACAAGCATGCACAGTTCTGTTTACAAGTTTGATTCAAATGTGTGAATGTTGTGGAATGAGTGTGGCTAGAAATGGCATTTGGTTTACTTTTATGACAACCCTAACACATATAATCGTCTTCATGTCATTAGAATTCAAAAATAAGCTAAGAATCAAAGAATAAGCTCAAAAGTAGAATACAAGCATGCACAGTTCTGTTTACAAGTTTGATTCAAATGTGTGAATGTTGTGGAATGAGTGTGGCTAGAAATGGCATTTGGTTTACTTTTATGACAACCCTAACACATATAATCGTCTCCATGTCATTAGAATTCAAAAATAAGCTTAGAATCAAAAAATAAGCTCAAAAGTAGAATACAACCATGCACAGTTCTGTTTACAAGTTTGATTCAAATGTGTGAATGTTGTGGAATGAGTGTGGCTAGAAATGGCATTTGGTTTAATTTTATGACAACCCTAACACATATGATCGTTTCCATGTCATTAGAATTCAAAAATAAGCTTAGAATCAAAGAAATAAGCTCAAAAGTAGAATACCAGCATGCACAGTTCGTTTTACAAGTTTGATTCAATGTGTGAATGTTGTGGAATGAGAGAGGCTAGAAATGGCATTTGGTTTACTTTTATGACAACCCTAACACATATAATCGTCTCCATGTCATTAGAATTCAAAAATAAGCTTAGAATCAAAGAATAAGCTCAAAAGTAGAATACAAGCATGCACAGTTCTGTTTATAAGTTTGATTCAAATGTGTGAATGTTGTGGAATGAGTGTGGTTAGAAATGACATTTGGTTTACTTTTATGACAACCCTAACACATATGATCGTTTGCATGTCATTAGAATTCAAAAATAAGCTTAGAATCAAAAAATAAGCTCAAAAGTAGAATACAACCATGCACAATTTTGTTTACAAGTTTGATTCAAATGTGTGAATGTTGTGGAATGAGTGTGATTAGAAATGACATTTGGTTTACTTTTATGACAACCCTAACACATATAATCGTCTCCATGTCATTAGAATTAAAAAATAAGCTTAGAATCAAAGAATAAGCTTAAAAGTAGAATACAAGCATGCACAGTTCTGTTTACAAGTTTGATTCAAATGTGTGAATGTTGTGCAATGAGTGTGGTTAGAAATGACATTTGGTTTACTTTTATGACAACCCTAACAAATATAATCGTCTCCATGTCATTAGAATTCAAAAATAAGCTTAGAATCAAAGAATAAGCTCAAAAGTAGAATACAAGCATGCACAGTTCTGTTTACAAGTTTGATTCAAATGTGTGAATGTTGTGGAATGAGTGTGGCTAGAAATGACATTTGGTTTACTTTTATGACAACCCTAACACATATAATCGTCTCCATGTCATTAGAATTCAAAAATAAGATTAGAATCAAAGAATAAGCTCAAAAGTAGAATACAAGCATGCACAGTTATGTTTACAAGTTTGATTCAAATGTGTGAATGTTGTGGAATGAGTGTGATTAGAAATGACATTTGGTTTACTTTTATGACAACCCTAACACATATAATCGTCTCCATGTCATTAGAATTAAAAAATAAGCTTAGAATCAAAGAATAAGCTCAAAAGTAGAATACAAGCATGCACAGTTCTGTTTACAAGTTTGATTCAAATGTGTGAATGTTGTGGAATGAGTGTGGCTAGAAATGACATTTGGTTTACTTTTATGACAACCCCAACACATATAATCGTCTCCATGTCATTAGAATTCAAAAATAAGATTAGAATCAAAGAATAAGCTCAAAAGTAGAATACAAGCATGCACAGTTATGTTTACAAGTTTGATTCAAATGTGTGAATGTTGTGCAATGAGTGTGGTTAGAAATGACATTTGGTTTACTTTTATGACAACCCTAACACATATAATCGTCTGCAAGTCATTAGAATTCAAAAATAAGCTTAGAATAAAAAAATAAGCTTAAAAGTAGAATACAAGCATGCACAGTTCTGTTTACAAGTTTGATTCAAATGTGTGAATGTTGTGGAATGAGTGTGGCTAGAAATGACATTTGGTTTCCTTTTATGACAACCCTAACACATATAATCGTCTCCATGTCATTAGAGTTCAAAAATAAGATTAGAATCAAAGAATAAGCTCAAAAGTAGAATACAAGCATGCACAGTTCTGTTTACAAGTTTGATTCAAATGTGTGAATGTTGTGCAATGAGTGTGGTTAAAAATGACATTTGGTTTACTTTTATGACAACCCTAACACATATAATCGTCTGCAAGTCATTAGAATTCAAAAATAAGCTTAGAATCAAAAAATAAGCTCAAAAGTAGAATACAAGCATGCACAGTTCTGTTTACAAGTTTGATTCAAATGTGTGAATGTTGTGGAATGAGTGTGGCTAGAAATGGCATTTGGTTTACTTTTATGACAATCCTAACACATATGATCGTTTCCATGTCATTAGAATTCAAAAATAAGCTTAGAATCAAAGAAATAAGCTCAAAAGTAGAATACCAGCATGCACAGTTCGTTTTACAAGTTTGATTCAATGTGTGAATGTTGTGGAATGAGAGAGGCTAGAAATGGCATTTGGTTTATTTTTATGACAACCCTAACACATATAATCGTCTGCAAGTCATTAGAATTCAAAAATAAGCTTAGAATCAAAAAATAAGCTCAAAAGTAGAATACAAGCATGCACAGTTCTGTTTACAAGTTTGATTCAAATGTGTGAATGTTGTGGAATGAGTGTGGCTAGAAATGACATTTGGTTTACTTTTATGACAACCCCAACACATATAATCGTCTCCATGTCATTAGAATTCAAAAATAAGATTAGAATCAAAGAATAAGCTCAAAAGTAGAATACAAGCATGCACAGTTATGTTTACAAGTTTGATTCAAATGTGTGAATGTTGTGCAATGAGTGTGGTTAGAAATGACATTTGGTTTACTTTTATGACAACCCTAACACATATAATCGTCTGCAAGTCATTAGAATTCAAAAATAAGCTTAGAATAAAAAAATAAGCTTAAAAGTAGAATACAAGCATGCACAGTTCTGTTTACAAGTTTGATTCAAATGTGTGAATGTTGTGGAATGAGTGTGGCTAGAAATGACATTTGGTTTCCTTTTATGACAACCCTAACACATATAATCGTCTCCATGTCATTAGAATTCAAAAATAAGATTAGAATCAAAGAATAAGCTCAAAAGTAGAATACAAGCATGCACAGTTCTGTTTACAAGTTTGATTCAAATATGTGAATGTTGTGCAATGAGTGTGGTTAAAAATGACATTTGGTTTACTTTTATGACAACCCTAACACATATAATCGTCTGCAAGTCATTAGAATTCAAAAATAAGCTTAGAATCAAAAAATAAGCTCAAAAGTAGAATACAAGCATGCACAGTTCTGTTTACAAGTTTGATTCAAATGTGTGAATGTTGTGGAATGAGTGTGGCTAGAAATGGCATTTGGTTTACTTTTATGACAATCCTAACACATATGATCGTTTCCATGTCATTAGAATTCAAAAATAAGCTTAGAATCAAAGAAATAAGCTCAAAAGTAGAATACCAGCATGCACAGTTCGTTTTACAAGTTTGATTCAATGTGTGAATGTTGTGGAATGAGAGAGGCTAGAAATGGCATTTGGTTTATTTTTATGACAACCCTAACACATATAATCGTCTGCAAGTCATTAGAATTCAAAAATAAGCTTAGAATCAAAAAATAAGCTCAAAAGTAGAATACAAGCATGCACAGTTCTGTTTACAAGTTTGATTCAAATGTGTGAATGTTGTGGAATGAGTGTGGCTAGAAATGACATTTGGTTTACTTTTATGACAACCCCAACACATATAATCGTCTCCATGTCATTAGAATTCAAAAATAAGATTAGAATCAAAGAATAAGCTCAAAAGTAGAATACAAGCATGCACAGTTATGTTTACAAGTTTGATTCAAATGTGTGAATGTTGTGCAATGAGTGTGGTTAGAAATGACATTTGGTTTACTTTTATGACAACCCTAACACATATAATCGTCTGCAAGTCATTAGAATTCAAAAATAAGCTTAGAATAAAAAAATAAGCTTAAAAGTAGAATACAAGCATGCACAGTTCTGTTTACAAGTTTGATTCAAATGTGTGAATGTTGTGGAATGAGTGTGGCTAGAAATGACATTTGGTTTCCTTTTATGACAACCCTAACACATATAATCGTCTCCATGTCATTAGAATTCAAAAATAAGATTAGAATCAAAGAATAAGCTCAAAAGTAGAATACAAGCATGCACAGTTCTGTTTACAAGTTTGATTCAAATGTGTGAATGTTGTGGAATGAGTGTGGCTAGAAATGGCATTTGGTTTACTTTTATGACAACCCTAACACATATAATCGTCTTCATGTCATTAGAATTCAAAAATAAGCTAAGAATCAAAGAATAAGCTCAAAAGTAGAATACAAGCATGCACAGTTCTGTTTACAAGTTTGATTCAAATGTGTGAATGTTGTGGAATGAGTGTGGCTAGAAATGGCATTTGGTTTACTTTTATGACAACCCTAACACATATAATCGTCTCCATGTCATTAGAATTCAAAAATAAGCTTAGAATCAAAAAATAAGATCAAAAGTAGAATACAACCATGCACAGTTCTGTTTACAAGTTTGATTCAAATGTGTGAATGTTGTGGAATGAGTGTGGCTAGAAATGGCATTTGGTTTAATTTTATGACAACCCTAACACATATGATCGTTTCCATGTCATTAGAATTCAAAAATAAGCTTAGAATCAAAGAAATAAGCTCAAAAGTAGAATACCAGCATGCACAGTTCGTTTTACAAGTTTGATTCAATGTGTGAATGTTGTGGAATGAGAGAGGCTAGAAATGGCATTTGGTTTACTTTTATGACAACCCTAACACATATAATCGTCTCCATGTCATTAGAATTCAAAAATAAGCTTAGAATCAAAGAATAAGCTCAAAAGTAGAATACAAGCATGCACAGTTCTGTTTATAAGTTTGATTCAAATGTGTGAATGTTGTGGAATGAGTGTGGTTAGAAATGACATTTGGTTTACTTTTATGACAACCCTAACACATATGATCGTTTGCATGTCATTAGAATTCAAAAATAAGCTTAGAATCAAAAAATAAGCTCAAAAGTAGAATACAACCATGCACAATTTTGTTTACAAGTTTGATTCAAATGTGTGAATGTTGTGGAATGAGTGTGATTAGAAATGACATTTGGTTTACTTTTATGACAACCCTAACACATATAATCGTCTCCATGTCATTAGAATTAAAAAATAAGCTTAGAATCAAAGAATAAGCTTAAAAGTAGAATACAAGCATGCACAGTTCTGTTTACAAGTTTGATTCAAATGTGTGAATGTTGTGCAATGAGTGTGGTTAGAAATGACATTTGGTTTACTTTTATGACAACCCTAACAAATATAATCGTCTCCATGTCATTAGAATTCAAAAATAAGCTTAGAATCAAAGAATAAGCTCAAAAGTAGAATACAAGCATGCACAGTTCTGTTTACAAGTTTGATTCAAATGTGTGAATGTTGTGGAATGAGTGTGGCTAGAAATGACATTTGGTTTACTTTTATGACAACCCTAACACATATAATCGTCTCCATGTCATTAGAATTCAAAAATAAGATTAGAATCAAAGAATAAGCTCAAAAGTAGAATACAAGCATGCACAGTTATGTTTACAAGTTTGATTCAAATGTGTGAATGTTGTGCAATGAGTGTGGTTAGAAATGACATTTGGTTTACTTTTATGACAACCCTAACAAATATAATCGTCTCCATGTCATTAGAATTCAAAAATAAGCTTAGAATCAAAGAATAAGCTCAAAAGTAGAATACAAGCATGCACAGTTCTGTTTACAAGTTTGATTCAAATGTGTGAATGTTGTGGAATGAGTGTGGCTAGAAATGACATTTGGTTTACTTTTATGACAACCCTAACACATATAATCGTCTCCATGTCATTAGAATTCAAAAATAAGATTAGAATCAAAGAATAAGCTCAAAAGTAGAATACAAGCATGCACAGTTATGTTTACAAGTTTGATTCAAATGTGTGAATGTTGTGGAATGAGTGTGATTAGAAATGACATTTGGTTTACTTTTATGACAACCCTAACACATATAATCGTCTCCATGTCATTAGAATTAAAAAATAAGCTTAGAATCAAAGAATAAGCTCAAAAGTAGAATACAAGCATGCACAGTTCTGTTTACAAGTTTGATTCAAATGTGTGAATGTTGTGGAATGAGTGTGGCTAGAAATGACATTTGGTTTACTTTTATGACAACCCCAACACATATAATCGTCTCCATGTCATTAGAATTCAAAAATAAGATTAGAATCAAAGAATAAGCTCAAAAGTAGAATACAAGCATGCACAGTTATGTTTACAAGTTTGATTCAAATGTGTGAATGTTGTGCAATGAGTGTGGTTAGAAATGACATTTCGTTTACTTTTATGACAACCCTAACACATATAATCGTCTGCAAGTCATTAGAATTCAAAAATAAGCTTAGAATAAAAAAATAAGCTTAAAAGTAGAATACAAGCATGCACAGTTCTGTTTACAAGTTTGATTCAAATGTGTGAATGTTGTGGAATGAGTGTGGCTAGAAATGACATTTGGTTTCCTTTTATGACAACCCTAACACATATAATCGTCTCCATGTCATTAGAATTCAAAAATAAGATTAGAATCAAAGAATAAGCTCAAAAGTAGAATACAAGCATGCACAGTTCTGTTTACAAGTTTGATTCAAATGTGTGAATGTTGTGCAATGAGTGTGGTTAAAAATGACATTTGGTTTACTTTTATGACAACCCTAACACATATAATCTTCTGCAAGTCATTAGAATTCAAAAATAAGCTTAGAATCAAAAAATAAGCTCAAAAGTAGAATACAAGCATGCACAGTTCTGTTTACAAGTTTGATTCAAATGTGTGAATGTTGTGGAATGAGTGTGATTAGAAATGACATTTGGTTTACTTTTATGACAACCCTAACACATATAATCGTCTCCATGTCATTAGAATTCAAAAATAAGATTAGAATCAAAGAATAAGCTCAAAAGTAGAATACAAGCATGCACAGTTATGTTTACAAGTTTGATTCAAATGTGTGAATGTTGTGGAATGAGTGTGGCTAGAAATGACATTTGGTTTACTTTTATGACAACCCTAACACATATAATCGTCTCCATGTCATTAGAATTCAAAAATAAGATTAGAATCAAAGAATAAGCTCAAAAGTAGAATACAAGCATGCACAGTTATGTTTACAAGTTTGATTCAAATGTGTGAATGTTGTGGAATGAGTGTGATTAGAAATGACATTTGGTTTACTTTTATGACAACCCTAACACATATAATCGTCTCCATGTCATTAGAATTAAAAAATAAGCTTAGAATCAAAGAATAAGCTCAAAAGTAGAATACAAGCATGCACAGTTCTGTTTACAAGTTTGATTCAAATGTGTGAATGTTGTGGAATGAGTGTGGCTAGAAATGACATTTGGTTTACTTTTATGACAACCCCAACACATATAATCGTCTCCATGTCATTAGAATTCAAAAATAAGATTAGAATCAAAGAATAAGCTCAAAAGTAGAATACATGCATGCACAGTTATGTTTACAAGTTTGATTCAAATGTGTGAATGTTGTGCAATGAGTGTGGTTAGAAATGACATTTGGTTTACTTTTATGACAACCCTAACACATATAATCGTCTGCAAGTCATTAGAATTCAAAAATAAGCTTAGAATAAAAAAATAAGCTTAAAAGTAGAATACAAGCATGCACAGTTCTGTTTACAAGTTTGATTCAAATGTGTGAATGTTGTGGAATGAGTGTGGCTAGAAATGACATTTGGTTTACTCTTATGACAACCCCAACACATATAATCGTCTCCATGTCATTAGAATTCAAAAATAAGATTAGAATCAAAGAATAAGCTCAAAAGTAGAATACATGCATGCACAGTTATGTTTACAAGTTTGATTCAAATGTGTGAATGTTGTGCAATGAGTGTGGTTAGAAATGACATTTGGTTTACTTTTATGACAACCCTAACACATATAATCGTCTGCAAGTCATTAGAATTCAAAAATAAGCTTAGAATCAAAAAATAAGCTCAAAAGTAGAATACAAGCATGCACAGTTCTGTTTACAAGTTTGATTCAAATGTGTGAATGTTGTGGAATGAGTGTGGCTAGAAATGACATTTGGTTTCCTTTTATGACAACCCTAACACATATAATCGTCTCCATGTCATTAGAATTCAAAAATAAGCTTAGAATCAAAGAATAAGCTCAAAAGTAGAATACAAGCATGCACAGTTCTGTTGACAAGTTTGATTCAAATGTGTGAATGTTGTGCAATGAGTGTGGTTAGAAATGACATTTGGTTTACTTTTATGACAACCATAACACATATAATCGTCTCCATGTCATTAGAATTCAAAAATAAGCTTAGAATAAAAAAATAAGCTCAAAAGTAGAATACAAGCATGCACAGTTATGTTTACAAGTTTGATTCAAATGTGTGAATGTTGTGCAATGAGTGTGGTTAGAAATGACATTTGGTTTACTTTTATGACAACCCTAACACATATAATCGTCTGCAAGTCATTAGAATTCAAAAATAAGCTTAGAATCAAAAAATAAGCTCAAAAGTAGAATACAAGCATGCACAGTTCTGTTTACAAGTTTGATTCAAATGTGTGAATGTTGTGGAATGAGTGTGGCTAGAAATGACATTTGGTTTCCTTTTATGACAACCCTAACACATATAATCGTCTCCATGTCATTAGAATTCAAAAATAAGCTTAGAATCAAAGAATAAGCTCAAAAGTAGAATACAAGCATGCACAGTTCTGTTGACAAGTTTGATTCAAATGTGTGAATGTTGTGCAATGAGTGTGGTTAGAAATGACATTTGGTTTACTTTTATGACAACCATAACACATATAATCGTCTCCATGTCATTAGAATTCAAAAATAAGCTTAGAATAAAAAAATAAGCTCAAAAGTAGAATACAAGCATGCACAGTTCTGTTTACAAGTTTGATTCAAATGTGTGAATGTTGTGGAATGAGTGTGGTTAGAAATGACATTTGGTTTACTTTTATGACAACCCTAACACATATAATCGTCTCTATGTCATTAGAATTCAAAAATAAGCTTAGAATCAAAAAATAAGCTCAAAAGTAGAATACAAGCATGCACAGTTCTGTTTACAAGTTTGAATCAAATGTGTGAATGTTGTGGAATGAGTTTGGTTAGAGATGATATTTGCTTTACTTTTATGACAACCCTAACACATATAATCGTCTGCAAGTCATTAGAATTCAAAAATAAGCTTAGAATCAAAGAGTAAGCTGAAAAGTAGAATACAAGCTTTCATTGTTCGTTTTACAAGTTTGATTCAAATGTGTGAATGTTGTGGAATGAGTGTGGTTTGAAATGACATTTAGTTTACTTTTATGACAACCTTAACACATATAATCGTCTCCATGTCATTAGAATTCAAAAATAAGCTTAGAATCAAAGAATAAGCTCAAAAGTAGAATACAAGCATGCACAGTTCTGTTGACAAGTTTGATTCAAATGTGTGAATGTTGTGCAATGAGTGTGGTTAGAAATGACATTTGGTTTACTTTTATGACAACCATAACACATATAATCGTCTCCATGTCATTAGAATTCAAAAATAAGCTTAGAATCAAAGAATAAGCTCAAAAGTAGAATACAAGCATGCACAGTTCTGTTGACAAGTTTGATTCAAATGTGTGAATGTTGTGCAATGAGTGTGGTTAGAAATGACATTTGGTTTACTTTTATGACAACCCTAACAAATATAATCGTCTCCATGTCATTAGAATTCAAAAATAAGCTTAGAATCAAAGAATAAGCTCAAAAGTAGAATACAAGCATGCACAGTTCTGTTTACAAGTTTGATTCAAATGTGTGAATGTTGTGGAATGAGTGTGATTAGAAATGACATTTGGTTTACTTTTATGACAACCCTAACACATATAATCGTCTCCATGTCATTAGAATTCAAAAATAAGCTTAGAATCAAAGAATAAGCTCAAAAGTAGAATACAAGCATGCACAGTTCTGTTGACAAGTTTGATTCAAATGTGTGAATGTTGTGCAATGAGTGTGGTTAGAAATGACATTTGGTTTACTTTTATGACAACCATAACACATATAATCGTCTCCATGTCATTAGAATTCAAAAATAAGCTTAGAATAAAAAAATAAGCTCAAAAGTAGAATACAAGCATGCACAGTTCTGTTTACAAGTTTGATTCAAATGTGTGAATGTTGTGGAATGAGTGTGGCTAGAAATGACATTTGGTTTCCTTTTATGACAACCCTAACACATATAATCGTCTCCATGTCATTAGAATTCAAAAATAAGCTTAGAATCAAAGAATAAGCTCAAAAGTAGAATACAAGCATGCACAGTTCTGTTGACAAGTTTGATTCAAATGTGTGAATGTTGTGCAATGAGTGTGGTTAGAAATGACATTTGGTTTACTTTTATGACAACCATAACACATATAATCGTCTCCATGTCATTAGAATTCAAAAATAAGCTTAGAATAAAAAAATAAGCTCAAAAGTAGAATACAAGCATGCACAGTTATGTTTACAAGTTTGATTCAAATGTGTGAATGTTGTGCAATGAGTGTGGTTAGAAATGACATTTGGTTTACTTTTATGACAACCCTAACACATATAATCGTCTGCAAGTCATTAGAATTCAAAAATAAGCTTAGAATCAAAAAATAAGCTCAAAAGTAGAATACAAGCATGCACAGTTCTGTTTACAAGTTTGATTCAAATGTGTGAATGTTGTGGAATGAGTGTGGCTAGAAATGACATTTGGTTTCCTTTTATGACAACCCTAACACATATAATCGTCTCCATGTCATTAGAATTCAAAAATAAGCTTAGAATCAAAGAATAAGCTCAAAAGTAGAATACAAGCATGCACAGTTCTGTTGACAAGTTTGATTCAAATGTGTGAATGTTGTGCAATGAGTGTGGTTAGAAATGACATTTGGTTTACTTTTATGACAACCATAACACATATAATCGTCTCCATGTCATTAGAATTCAAAAATAAGCTTAGAATAAAAAAATAAGCTCAAAAGTAGAATACAAGCATGCACAGTTCTGTTTACAAGTTTGATTCAAATGTGTGAATGTTGTGGAATGAGTGTGGTTAGAAATGACATTTGGTTTACTTTTATGACAACCCTAACACATATAATCGTCTCTATGTCATTAGAATTCAAAAATAAGCTTAGAATCAAAAAATAAGCTCAAAAGTAGAATACAAGCATGCACAGTTCTGTTTACAAGTTTGAATCAAATGTGTGAATGTTGTGGAATGAGTTTGGTTAGAGATGATATTTGCTTTACTTTTATGACAACCCTAACACATATAATCGTCTGCAAGTCATTAGAATTCAAAAATAAGCTTAGAATCAAAGAGTAAGCTGAAAAGTAGAATACAAGCTTTCATTGTTCGTTTTACAAGTTTGATTCAAATGTGTGAATGTTGTGGAATGAGTGTGGTTTGAAATGACATTTAGTTTACTTTTATGACAACCTTAACACATATAATCGTCTCCATGTCATTAGAATTCAAAAATAAGCTTAGAATCAAAGAATAAGCTCAAAAGTAGAATACAAGCATGCACAGTTCTGTTGACAAGTTTGATTCAAATGTGTGAATGTTGTGCAATGAGTGTGGTTAGAAATGACATTTGGTTTACTTTTATGACAACCATAACACATATAATCGTCTCCATGTCATTAGAATTCAAAAATAAGCTTAGAATCAAAGAATAAGCTCAAAAGTAGAATACAAGCATGCACAGTTCTGTTGACAAGTTTGATTCAAATGTGTGAATGTTGTGCAATGAGTGTGGTTAGAAATGACATTTGGTTTACTTTTATGACAACCCTAACAAATATAATCGTCTCCATGTCATTAGAATTCAAAAATAAGCTTAGAATCAAAGAATAAGCTCAAAAGTAGAATACAAGCATGCACAGTTCTGTTTACAAGTTTGATTCAAATGTGTGAATGTTGTGGAATGAGTGTGGCTAGAAATGACATTTGGTTTACTTTTATGACAACCCTAACACATATAATCGTCTCCATGTCATTAGAATTCAAAAATAAGATTAGAATCAAAGAATAAGCTCAAAAGTAGAATACAAGCATGCACAGTTATGTTTACAAGTTTGATTCAAATGTGTGAATGTTGTGGAATGAGTGTGATTAGAAATGACATTTGGTTTACTTTTATGACAACCCTAACACATATAATCGCCTCCATGTCATTAGAATTAAAAAATAAGCTTAGAATCAAAGAATAAGCTCAAAAGTAGAATACAAGCATGCACAGTTCTGTTTACAAGTTTGATTCAAATGTGTGAATGTTGTGGAATGAGTGTGGCTAGAAATGACATTTGGTTTACTTTTATGACAACCCTAACACATATAATCGTCTCCATGTCATTAGAATTCAAAAATAAGCTTAGAATCAAAGAATAAGCTCAAAAGTAGAATACAAGCATGCACAGTTCTGTTTACAAGTTTGATTCAAATGTGTGAATGTTGTGCAATGAGTGTGGTTAAAAATGACATTTGGTTTACTTTTATGACAACCCTAACACATATAATCGTCTGCAAGTCATTAGAATTCAAAAATAAGCTTAGAATAAAAAAATAAGCTCAAAAGTAGAATACAAGCATGCACAGTTCTGTTTACAAGTTTGATTCAAATGTGTGAATGTTGTGGAATGAGTGTGGCTAGAAATGGCATTTGGTTTACTTTTATGACAACCCTAACACATATGATCGTTTCCATGTCATTAGAATTCAAAAATAAGCTTAGAATCAAAGAATAAGCTCAAAAGTAGAATACAAGCATGCGCAGTTCTGTTTACAAGTTTGATTCAAATGTGTGAATGTTGTGGAATGAGTGTGGTTAGAAATGACATTTGGTTTACTTTTATGACAACCCTAACACATATAATCGTCTGCAAGTCATTAGAATTCAAAAATAAGCTTGGAATGAAAAAAGAAGCTCAAAAGTAGAATACAAGCATGCACAGTTCTGTTTACAAGTTTGATACAAATGTGTGAATGTTGTGGAATGAGTGTGGCTAGAAATGACATTTGGTTTACTTTTATGACAACCCTAACACATATAATCGTCTCCATGTCATTAGAATTCAAAAATAAGCTTAGAATCAAAGAATAAGCTCAAAAGTAGAATACAAGCATGCACAGTTCTGTTTATAAGTTTGATTCAAATGTGTGAATGTTGTGGAATGAGTGTGGTTAGAAATGACATTTGGTTTACTTTTATGACAACCCTAACACATATGATCGTTTGCATGTCATTAGAATTCAAAAATAAGCTTATAATCAAAGAATAAGCTCAAAAGTAGAATACAAGCATGCACAGTTCTGTTTATAAGTTTGATTCAAATGTGTGGATGTTGTGGAATGAGTGTGGCTAGAAATGGCATTTGGTTTACTTTTATGACAACCCTAACACATATGATCGTTTCCATGTCATTAGAATTCAAAAATAAGCTTAGAGTCAAAGAATAAGCTCAAAAGTAGAATACAAGCATGCACAGTTCTGTTTACAAGTTTGATTCAAATGTGTGAATGTTGTGGAATGAGTGTGATTAGAAATGACATTTGGTTTACTTTTATGACAACCCTAACACATATAATCGTCTCCATGTCATTAGAATTAAAAAATAAGCTTAGAATCAAAGAATAAGCTCAAAAGTAGAATACAAGCATGCACAGTTCTGTTTACAAGTTTGAATCAAATGTGTGAATGTTGTGGAATGAGTTTGGTTAGAGATGAAATTTGCTTTACTTTTATGACAACCCTAACACATATAATCGTCTGCAAGTCATTAGAATTCAAAAATAAGCTTAGAATCAAAGAGTAAGCTGAAAAGTAGAATACAAGCATTCATTGTTCGTTTTACAAGTTTGATTCAAATGTGTGAATGTTGTGGAATGAGTGTGGTTTGAAATGACATTTGGTTTACTTTTATGACAACCTTAACACATATAATCGTCTCCATGTCATTAGAATTCAAAAATAAGCTGAGAATCAAAGAATAAGCTCAAAAGTAAAATATAATCATGCACAGTTCTGTTTACAAGTTTGATTCAAATGTGTGAATGTTGTGCAATGAGTATGGTTAGAAATGACATTTGGTTTACTTTTATGACAACCCTAACACATATAATCGTCTGCAAGTCATTAGAATTCAAAAATAAGCTTAGAATCAAAAAATAAGCTCAAAAGTAGAATACAAGCATGCACAGTTCTGTTTACAAGTTTGATTCAAATGTGTGAATGTTGTGGAATGAGTGTGGTTAGAAATGACATTTGGTTTATTTTTATGACAACCCTAACACATATAATCGTCTGCAAGTCATTAGAATTCAAAAATAAGCTTAGAATGAAAAAAGAAGCTCAAAAGTAGAATACAAGCATGCACAGTTCTGTTTACAAGTTTGATACAAATGTGTGAATGTTGTGGAATGAGTGTGGCTAGAAATGACATTTGGTTTACTTTTATGACAACCCTAACACATATAATCGTCTCCATGTCATTAGAATTCAAAAATAAGCTTAGAATCAAAGAATAAGCTCAAAAGTAGAATACAAGCATGCACAGTTCTGTTTATAAGTTTGATTCAAATGTGTGAATGTTGTGGAATGAGTGTGGTTAGAAATGACATTTGGTTTACTTTTATGACAACCCTAACACATATGATCGTTTGCATGTCATTAGAATTCAAAAATAAGCTTATAATCAAAGAATAAGCTCAAAAGTAGAATACAAGCATGCACAGTTCTGTTTATAAGTTTGATTCAAATGTGTGAATGTTGTGGAATGAGTGTGGCTAGAAATGGCATTTGGTTTACTTTTATGACAACCCTAACACATATGATCGTTTCCATGTCATTAGAATTCAAAAATAAGCTTAGAATCAAAGAATAAGCTCAAAAGTAGAATACAAGCATGCACAGTTCTGTTTACAAGTTTGATTCAAATGTGTGAATGTTGTGGAATGAGTGTGATTAGAAATGACATTTGGTTTACTTTTATGACAACCCTAACACATATAATCGTCTCCATGTCATTAGAATTAAAAAATAAGCTTAGAATCAAAGAATAAGCTCAAAAGTAGAATACAAGCATGCACAGTTCTGTTTACAAGTTTGAATCAAATGTGTGAATGTTGTGGAATGAGTTTGGTTAGAGATGAAATTTGGTTTACTTTTATGACAACCCTAACACATATAATCGTCTGCAAGTCATTAGAATTCAAAAATAAGCTTAAAATCAAAGAGTAAGCTGAAAAGTAGAATACAAGCATTCATTGTTCGTTTTACAAGTTTGATTCAAATGTGTGAATGTTGTGGAATGAGTGTGGTTTGAAATGACATTTGGTTTACTTTTATGACAACCTTAACACATATAATCGTCTCCATGTCATTAGAATTCAAAAATAAGCTTAGAATCAAAGAATAAGCTCAAAAGTAGAATACAAGCATGCACAGTTCTGTTTACAAGTTTGATTCAAATGTGTGAATGTTGTGGTATGAGTGTGGTTAGAAATGACATTTGGTTTACTTTTATGACAACTATAACACATATAATCATCTCCATGTCATTAGAATCAAAAAATAAGCTCAAAAGTAGAATACAAGCATGCACAGTTCTGTTTACAAGTTTGATTCAAATGTGTGAATGTTGTGGAATGAGTGTGGTTAGAAATGACATTTGGTTTACTTTTACGACAACCCTAACAAATATAATCGTCTCCATGTCATTAGAATTCAAAAATAAGCTTAGAATCAAAGAATAAGCTCAAAAGTAGAATACAAGCATGCATAGTTCTGTTTACAAGTTTGATTCAAATGTGTGAATGTTGTGGAATGAGTGTGGTTAGAAATGACATTTGGTTTACTTTTATGACAACCCTAACACATATAATCGTCTGCAAGTCATTAGAATTCAAAAATAAGCTTAGAATCAAAGAGTAAGCTGAAAAGTAGAATACAAGCATTCATTGTTCGTTTTACAAGTTTGATTCAAATGTGTGAATGTTGTGGAATGAGTGTGGTTTGAAATGACATTTGGTTTACTTTTATGACAACCTTAACACATATAATCGTCTCCATGTCATTAGAATTCAAAAATAAGCTTAGAATCAAAGAATAAGCTCAAAAGTAGAATACAAGCATGCACAGTTCTGTTTACAAGTTTGATTCAAATGTGTGAATGTTGTGCAATGAGTATGGTTAGAAATGACATTTGGTTTACTTTTATGACAACCCTAACACATATAATCGTCTGCAAGTCATTAGAATTCAAAAATAAGCTTAGAATCAAAAAATAACCTCAAAAGTAGAATACAAGCATGCACAGTTCTGTTTACAAGTTTGATTCAAATGTGTGAATGTTGTGGAATGAGTGTGGCTAGAAATGGCATTTGGTTTACTTTTATGACAACCCTAACACATATAATCGTCTGCAAGTCATTAGAATTCAAAAATAAGCTTAGAATGAAAAAAGAAGCTCAAAAGTAGAATACAAGCATGCACAGTTCTGTTTACAAGTTTGATTCAAATGTGTGAATGTTGTGGAATGAGTGTGGTTAGAAATGACATTTGGTTTATTTTTATGACAACCCTAACACATATAATCGTCTGCAAGTCATTAGAATTCAAAAATAAGCTTAGAATGAAAAAAGAAGCTCAAAAGTAGAATACAAGCATGCACAGTTCTGTTTACAAGTTTGATTCAAATGTGTGAATGTTGTGGAATGAGTGTGGCTAGAAATGACATTTGGTTTACTTTTATGACAACCCTAACACATATAATCGTCTCCATGTCATTAGAATTCAAAAATAAGCTTAGAATCAAAGAATAAGCTCAAAAGTAGAATACAAGCATGCACAGTTCTGTTTATAAGTTTGATTCAAATGTGTGAATGTTGTGGAATGAGTGTGGTTAGAAATGACATTTGGTTTACTTTTATGACAACCCTAACACATATGATCGTTTGCATGTCATTAGAATTCAAAAATAAGCTTATAATCAAAGAATAAGCTCAAAAGTAGAATACAAGCATGCACAGTTCTGTTTACAAGTTTGATTCAAATGTGTGAATGTTGTGGAATGAGTGTGATTAGAAATGACATTTGGTTTACTTTTATGGCAACCCTAACACATATAATCGTCTCCATGTCATTAGAATTAAAAAATAAGCTTAGAATCAAAGAATAAGCTCAAAAGTAGAATACAAGCATGCACAGTTCTGTTTACAAGTTTGAATCAAATGTGTGAATGTTGTGGAATGAGTTTGGTTAGAGATGAAATTTGCTTTACTTTTATGACAACCCTAACACATATAATCGTCTGCAAGTCATTAGAATTCAAAAATAAGCTTAGAATCAAAGAGTAAGCTGAAAAGTAGAATACAAGCATTCATTGTTCGTTTTACAAGTTTGATTCAAATGTGTGAATGTTGTGGAATGAGTGTGGCTAGAAATGACATTTGGTTTACTTTTATGACAACCCTAACACATATAATCGTCTCCATGTCTTTAGAATTCAAAAATAAGCTTAGAATCAAAGAATAAGCTCAAAAGTAGAATACAAGCATGCACAGTTCTGTTTACAAGTTTGATTCAAATGTGTGAATGTTGTGCAATGAGTATGGTTAGAAATGACATTTGGTTTACTTTTATGACAACCCTAACACATATAATCGTCTGCAAGTCATTAGAATTCAAAAATAAGCTTAGAATCAAAAAATAAGCTCAAAAGTAGAATACAAGCATGCACAGTTCTGGTTACAAGTTTGATTCAAATGTGTGAATGTTGTGGAATGAGTGTGGTTAGAAATGACATTTGGATTACTTTTATGACAACCCTAACAAATATAATCGTCTCCATGTCATTAGAATTCAGAAATAAGCTTAGAATCAAAGAATAAGCTCAAAAGTAGAATACAAGCATGCACAGTTCTGTTTACAAGTTTGATTCAAATGTGTGAATGTTGTGGAATGAGTGTGGTTTGAAATGACATTTGGTTTACTTTTATGACAACCATAACACATATAATCGTCTCCATGTCATTAGAATTCAAAAATAAGCTTAGAATGAAAAAAGAAGCTCAAAAGTAGAATACAAGCATGCACAGTTCTGTTTACAAGTTTGATTCAAATGTGTGAATGTTGTGGAATGAGTGTGGCTAGAAATGACATTTGGTTTACTTTTATGACAACCCTAACACATATAATCGTCTCCATGTCATTAGAATTCAAAAATAAGATTAGAATCAAAGAATAAGCTCAAAAGTAGAATACAAGCATGCACAGTTATGTTTACAAGTTTGATTCAAATGTGTGAATGTTGTGCAATGAGTGTGGTTAGAAATGACATTTGGTTTACTTTTATGACAACCCTAACACATATAATCGTCTGCAAGTCATTAGAATTCAAAAATAAGCTTAGAATAAAAAAATAAGCTTAAAAGTAGAATACAAGCATGCACAGTTGTGTTTACAAGTTTGATTCAAATGTGTGAATGTTGTGGAATGAGTGTGGCTAGAAATGGCATTTGGTTTACTTTTATGACAACCCTAACACATATGATCGTTTCCATGTCATTAGAATTCAAAAATAAGCTTAGAATCAAAGAATAAGCTCAAAAGTAGAATACAAGCATGCACAGTTCTGTTTAGAAGTTTGATTCAAATGTGTGAATGTTGTGGAATGAGTGTGATTAGAAATGACATTTGGTTTACTTTTATGACAACCCTAACACATATAATCGTCTCCATGTCATTAGAATTAAAAAATAAGCTTAGAATAAAAGAATAAGCTCAAAAGTAGAATACAAGAATGCACAGTTCTGTTTACAAGTTTGATTCAAATGTGTGAATGTTGTGCAATGAGTGTGGTTAAAAATGACATTTGGTTTACTTTTATGACAACCCTAACACATATAATCGTCTGCAAGTCATTAGAATTCAAAAATAAGCTTAGAATCAAAAAATAAGCTCAAAAGTAGAATACAAGCATGCACAGTTGTGTTTACAAGTTTGATTCAAATGTGTGAATGTTGTGGAATGAGTGTGGCTAGAAATGGCATTTGGTTTACTTTTATGACAACCCTAACACATATGATCGTTTCCATGTCATTAGAATTCAAAAATAAGCTTAGAATCAAAGAATAAGCTCAAAAGTAGAATACAAGCATGCACAGTTCTGTTTAGAAGTTTGATTCAAATGTGTGAATGTTGTGGAATGAGTGTGATTAGAAATGACATTTGGTTTACTTTTATGACAACCCTAACACATATAATCGTCTCCATGTCATTAGAATTAAAAAATAAGCTTAGAATAAAAGAATAAGCTCAAAAGTAGAATACAAGAATGCACAGTTCTGTTTACAAGTTTGATTCAAATGTGTGAATGTTGTGCAATGAGTGTGGTTAAAAATGACATTTGGTTTACTTTTATGACAACCCTAACACATATAATCGTCTGCAAGTCATTAGAATTCAAAAATAAGCTTAGAATCAAAAAATAAGCTCAAAAGTAGAATACAAGAATGCACAGTTCTGTTTACAAGTTTGATCCAAATGTGTGAATGTTGTGGAATGAGTGTGGCTAGAAATGGCATTTGGTTTACTTTTATGACAATCCTAACACATATGATCGTTTCCATGTCATTAGAATTCAAAAATAAGCTTAGAATCAAAGAATAAGCTCAAAAGTAGAATACAAGCATGCGCAGTTCTGTTTACAAGTTTGATTCAAATGTGTGAATGTTGTGGAATGAGTGTGGTTAGAAATGACATTTGGTTTATTTTTATGACAACCCTAACACATATAATCGTCTGCAAGTCATTAGAATTCAAAAATAAGCTTAGAATCAAAAAATAAGCTCAAAAGTAGAATACAAGCATGCACAGTTCTGTTTACAAGTTTGATTCAAATGTGTGAATGTTGTGGAATGAGTGTGGCTAGAAATGGCATTTGGTTTACTTTTATGACAATCCTAACACATATGATCGTTTCCATGTCATTAGAATTCAAAAATAAGCTTAGAATCAAAGAATAAGCTCAAAAGTAGAATACAAGCATGCACAGTTCTGTTTACAAGTTTGATTCAAATGTGTGAATGTTGTGCAATGAGTGTGGTTAAAAATGACATTTGGTTTACTTTTATGACAACCCTAACACATATAATCGTCTGCAAGTCATTAGAATTCAAAAATAAGCTTAGAATCAAAAAATAAGCTCAAAAGTAGAATACAAGCATGCATAGTTCTGTTTACAAGTTTGATTCAAATGTGTGAATGTTGTGGAATGAGTGTGGCTAGAAATGGCATTTGGTTTACTTTTATGACAACCCTAACACATATAATCGTCTCCATGTCATTAGAATTCAAAAATAAGCTAAGAATCAAAGAATAAGCTCAAAAGTAGAATACAAGCATGCACAGTTCTGTTTACAAGTTTGATTCAATGTGTGAATGTTGTGGAATGAGAGAGGCTAGAAATGGCATTTGGTTTACTTTTATGACAACCCTAACACATATAATCGTCTCCATGTCCTTAGAATTCAAAAATAAGCTTAGAATCAAAGAATAAGCTCAAAAGTAGAATACAAGCATGCACAGTTCTGTTTATAAGTTTGATTCAAATGTGTGAATGTTGTGGAATGAGTGTGGTTAGAAATGACATTTGGTTTACTTTTATGACAACCCTAACACATATAATCGTCTCCATGTCATTAGAATTCAAAAATAAGCTTAGAATCAAAAAATAAGCTCAAAAGTAGAATACAACCATGCACAGTTCTGTTTACAAGTTTGATTCAAATGTGTGAATGTTGTGGAATGAGTGTGGCTAGAAATGGCATTTGGTTTAATTTTATGACAACCCTAACACATATGATCGTTTCCATGTCATTAGAATTCAAAAATAAGCTTAGAATCAAAGAATAAGCTCAAAAGTAGAATACCAGCATGCACAGTTCGTTTTACAAGTTTGATTCAATGTGTGAATGTTGTGGAATGAGAGAGGCTAGAAATGGCATTTGGTTTACTTTTATGACAACCCTAACACATATAATCGTCTCCATGTCATTAGAATTCAAAAATAAGCTTAGAATCAAAGAATAAGCTCAAAAGTAGAATACAAGCATGCACAGTTCTGTTTATAAGTTTGATTCAAATGTGTGAATGTTGTGGAATGAGTGTGGTTAGAAATGACATTTGGTTTACTTTTATGACAACCCTAACACATATGATCGTTTGCATGTCATTAGAATTCAAAAATAAGCTTAGAATCAAAGAATAAGCTCAAAAGTAGAATACAAGCATGCACAGTTCTGTTTATAAGTTTGATTCAAATGTGTGAATGTTGTGGAATGAGTGTGGTTAGAAATGACATTTGGTTTACTTTTATGACAACCCTAACACATATAATCGTCTCCATGTCATTAGAATTAAAAAATAAGCTTAGAATCAAAGAATAAGCTCAAAAGTAGAATACAAGCATGCAGAGTTCTGTTTACAAGTTTGATTCAAATGTGTGAATGTTGTGGAATGAGTGTGGTTAGAAATGACATTTGGTTTACTTTTATGACAACCCTAAAACATATAATCGTCTCCAAGTCATTAGAATTTAAAAACAAGCCTAGAATCAAAGAATAAGCTCAAAAGTAGAATACAAGCATGCAGAGTTCTGTTTACAAGTTTGATTCAAAGTGTGAATGTTGTGGAATGAGTGTGGTTAGAAATGACATTTGGTTTACTTTTATGACAACCCTAACACATATAATCGTCTCCAAGTCATTAGAATTTAAAAACAAGCCTAGAATCAAAAAATAAGCTCAAAAGTAGAATACAAGCATCCACAGTTCTGTTTACAAGTTTGATTCAAATGTGTGAATGTTATGGAATGAGTGTGGCTAGAAATGGCATTTGGTTTACTTTTATGACAACCCTAACACATATGATCGTTTCCATGTCATTAGAATTCAAAAATAAGCTTAGAATCAAAGAATAAGCTCAAAAGTAGAATACAAGCATGCACAGTTCTGTTTATAAGTTTGATTCAAATGTGTGAATGTTGTGGAATGAGTGTGGTTAGAAATGACATTTGGTTTACTTTTATGACAACCCTAACACATATAATCGTCTCCATGTCATTAGAATTCAAAAATAAGCTTAGAATCAAAGAATAAGCTCAATAGTAGAATACAAGCATGCATTGTTCGTTTTACAAGTTTGATTCAAATGTGTGAATGTTGTGGAATGAGTGTGGTTTGAAATGACATTTGGTTTACTTTTATGACAACCATAACACATATAATCGTCTCCATGTCATTAGAATTCAAAAATAAGCTTAGAATGAAAAAAGAAGCTCAAAAGTAGAATACAAGCATGCACAGTTCTGTTTACAAGTTTGATTCAAATGTGTGAATGTTGTGGAATGAGTGTGGCTAGAAATGACATTTGGTTTACTTTTATGACAACCCTAACACATATAATCGTCTCCATGTCATTAGAATTCAAAAATAAGATTAGAATCAAAGAATAAGCTCAAAAGTAGAATACAAGCATGCACAGTTCTGTTTACAAGTTTGATTCAAATGTGTGAATGTTGTGCAATGAGTGTGGTTAGAAATGACATTTGGTTTACTTTTATGACAACCCTAACACATATAATCGTCTGCAAGTCATTAGAATTCAAAAATAAGCTTAGAATAAAAAAATAAGCTTAAAAGTAGAATACAAGCATGCACAGTTGTTTTTACAAGTTTGATTCAAATGTGTGAATGTTGTGGAATGAGTGTGGCTAGAAATGGCATTTGGTTTAATTTTATGACAACCCTAACACATATGATCGTTTCCATGTCATTAGAATTCAAAAATAAGCTTAGAATCAAAGAATAAGCTCAAAAGTAGAATACCAGCATGCACAGTTCGTTTTACAAGTTTGATTCAATGTGTGAATGTTGTGGAATGAGAGAGGCTAGAAATGGCATTTGGTTTACTTTTATGACAACCCTAACACATATAATCGTCTCCATGTCATTAGAATTCAAAAATAAGCTTAGAATCAAAGAATAAGCTCAAAAGTAGAATACAAGCATGCACAGTTCTGTTTATAAGTTTGATTCAAATGTGTGAATGTTGTGGAATGAGTGTGGTTAGAAATGACATTTGGTTTACTTTTATGACAACCCTAACACATATGATCGTTTGCATGTCATTAGAATTCAAAAATAAGCTTAGAATCAAAGAATAAGCTCAAAAGTAGAATACAAGCATGCACTGTTCGTTTTACAAGTTTGATTCAAATGTGTGAATGTTGTGGAATGAGTGTGGTTTGAAATGACATTTGGTTTACTTTTATGACAACCATAACACATATAATCGTCTCCATGTCATTAGAATTCAAAAATAAGCTTAGAATGAAAAAAGAAGCTCAAAAGTAGAATACAAGCATGCACAGTTCTGTTTACAAGTTTGATTCAAATGTGTGAATGTTGTGGAATGAGTGTGGCTAGAAATGACATTTGGTTTACTTTTATGACAACCCTAACACATATAATCGTCTCCATGTCATTAGAATTCAAAAATAAGATTAGAATCAAAGAATAAGCTCAAAAGTAGAATACAAGCATGCACAGTTATGTTTACAAGTTTGATTCAAATGTGTGAATGTTGTGCAATGAGTGTGGTTAGAAATGACATTTGGTTTACTTTTATGACAACCCTAACACATATAATCGTCTGCAAGTCATTAGAATTCAAAAATAAGCTTAGAATAAAAAAATAAGCTTAAAAGTAGAATACAAGCATGCACAGTTGTGTTTACAAGTTTGATTCAAATGTGTGAATGTTGTGGAATGAGTGTGGCTAGAAATGGCATTTGGTTTACTTTTATGACAACCCTAACACATATGATCGTTTCCATGTCATTAGAATTCAAAAATAAGCTTAGAATCAAAGAATAAGCTCAAAAGTAGAATACAAGCATGCACAGTTCTGTTTACAAGTTTGATTCAAATGTGTGAATGTTGTGGAATGAGTGTGATTAGAAATGACATTTGGTTTACTTTTATGACAACCCTAACACATATAGTCGTCTCCATGTCATTAGAATTCAAAAATAAGCTTAGAATCAAAGAATATGCTGAAAAGTAGAATACAAGCATGCACAGTTCTGTTTACAAGTTTGATTCAGATGTGTGAATGTTGTGGAATGAGTGTGGTTAGAAATGACATTTGGTTTACTTTTATGACAACCCCAACACATATAATCGTCTCCATGTCATTAGAATTCAAAAATAAGCTTAGAATCAAAGAATAAGCTCAAAAGTAGAATACCAGCATGCACAGTTCGTTTTACAAGTTTGATTCAATGTGTGAATGTTGTGGAATGAGAGAGGCTAGAAATGGCATTTGGTGTATTTTTATGACAACCCTAACACATATGATCGTTTCCATGTCATTAGAATTCAAAAATAAGCTTAGAATCAAAGAATAAGCTCAAAAGTAGAATACCAGCATGCACAGTTCGTTTTACAAGTTTGATTCAATGTGTGAATGTTGTGGAATGAGAGAGGCTAGAAATGGCATTTGGTGTATTTTTATGACAACCCTAACACATATGATCGTTTCCATGTCATTAGAATTCAAAAATAAGCTTAGAATCAAAGAATAAGCTCAAAAGTAGAATACAAGCATGCACAGTTCTGTTTACAAGTTTGATTCAAATGTGTGAATGTTGTGGAATGAGTGTGATTAGAAATGACATTTGGTTTACTTTTATGACAACCCTAACACATATAGTCGTCTCATGTCATTAGAATTCAAAAATAAGCTTAGAATCAAAGAATATGCTCAAAAGTAGAATACAAGCATGCACAGTTCTGTTTACAAGTTTGATTCAGATGTGTGAATGTTGTGGAATGAGTGTGGTTAGAAATGACATTTGGTTTACTTTTATGACAACCCCAACACATATAATCGTCTCCATGTCATTAGAATTCAAAAATAAGCTTAGAATCAAAGAATAAGCTCAAAAGTAGAATACAAGCATGCACAGTTCTGTTTACAAGTTTGATTCAAATGTGTAAATGTTGTGCAATGAGTGTGGTTAGAAATGGCATTTGGTTTACTTTTATGACAACCCTAACACATATAATCCTCTCCATGTCATTAGAATTCAAAAATAAGCTAAGAATCAAAGAATAAGCTCAAAAGTAGAATACAAGCATGCACAGTTCTGTTTACAAGTTTGATTCAAATGTGTGAATGTTGTGGAATGAGTGTGGTTAGAAATGACATTTGGTTTACTTTTATGACAACCCTAACACATATAATCGTCTCCATGTCATTAGAATTCAAAAATAAGCTTAGAATCAAAAAATAAGCTCAAAAGTAGAATACAACCATGCACAGTTCTATTTACAAGTTTGATTCAAATGTGTGAATGTTGTGGAATGAGTGTGGCTAGAAATGGCATTTGGTTTAATTTTATGACAACCCTAACACATATGATCGTTTCCATGTCATTAGAATTCAAAAATAAGCTTAGAATCAAAGAATAAGCTCAAAAGTAGAATACCAGCATGCACAGTTCGTTTTACAAGTTTGATTCAATGTGTGAATGTTGTGGAATGAGAGAGGCTAGAAATGGCATTTGGTTTACTTTTATGACAACCCTAACACATATAATCGTCTCCATGTCATTAGAATTCAAAAATAAGCTTAGAATCAAAGAATATGCTCAAAAGTAGAATACAAGCATGCACAGTTCTGTTTATAAGTTTGATTCAAATGTGTGAATGTTGTGGAATGAGTGTGGTTAGAAATGACATTTGGTTTACTTTTATGACAACCCTAACACATATGATCGTTTGCATGTCATTAGAATTCAAAAATAAGCTTAGAATCAAAGAATAAGCTCAAAAGTAGAATACAAGCATGCACAGTTCTGTTTACAAGTTTGATTCAAATGTGTGAATGTTGTGGAATGAGTGTGGTTAGAAATGACATTTGGTTTACTTTTATGACAACCATAACACATATAATCGTCTCCATGTCATTAGAATTCAAAAATAAGCTTAGAATCAAAGAATAAGCTCAAAAGTAGAATACAAGCATGCACAGTTATGTTTACAAGTTTGATTCAAATGTGTGAATGTTGTGTAATGAGTGTGGTTAGAAATGACATTTGGTTTACTTTTATGACAACCCTAACACATATAATCGTCTGCAAGTCATTAGAATTCAAAAATAAGCTTAGAATAAAAAAATAAGCTTAAAAGTAGAATACAAGCATGCACAGTTGTGTTTACAAGTTTGATTCAAATGTGTGAATGTTGTGGAATGAGTGTGGCTAGAAATGGCATTTGGTTTACTTTTATGACAACCCTAACACATATGATCGTTTCCATGTCATTAGAATTCAAAAATAAGCTTAGAATCAAAGAATAAGCTCAAAAGTAGAATACAAGCATGCACAGTTCTGTTTACAAGTTTGATTCAAATGTGTGAATGTTGTGGAATGAGTGTGATTAGAAATGACATTTGGTTTACTTTTATGACAACCCTAACACATATAGTCGTCTCCATGTCATTAGAATTCAAAAATAAGCTTAGAATCAAAGAATATGCTGAAAAGTAGAATACAAGCATGCACAGTTCTGTTTACAAGTTTGATTCAGATGTGTGAATGTTGTGGAATGAGTGTGGTTAGAAATGACATTTGGTTTACTTTTATGACAACCCCAACACATATAATCGTCTCCATGTCATTAGAATTCAAAAATAAGCTTAGAATCAAAGAATAAGCTCAAAAGTAGAATACCAGCATGCACAGTTCGTTTTACAAGTTTGATTCAATGTGTGAATGTTGTGGAATGAGAGAGGCTAGAAATGGCATTTGGTGTATTTTTATGACAACCCTAACACATATGATCGTTTCCATGTCATTAGAATTCAAAAATAAGCTTAGAATCAAAGAATAAGCTCAAAAGTAGAATACCAGCATGCACAGTTCGTTTTACAAGTTTGATTCAATGTGTGAATGTTGTGGAATGAGAGAGGCTAGAAATGGCATTTGGTGTATTTTTATGACAACCCTAACACATATGATCGTTTCCATGTCATTAGAATTCAAAAATAAGCTTAGAATCAAAGAATAAGCTCAAAAGTAGAATACAAGCATGCACAGTTCTGTTTACAAGTTTGATTCAAATGTGTGAATGTTGTGGAATGAGTGTGATTAGAAATGACATTTGGTTTACTTTTATGACAACCCTAACACATATAGTCGTCTCATGTCATTAGAATTCAAAAATAAGCTTAGAATCAAAGAATATGCTCAAAAGTAGAATACAAGCATGCACAGTTCTGTTTACAAGTTTGATTCAGATGTGTGAATGTTGTGGAATGAGTGTGGTTAGAAATGACATTTGGTTTACTTTTATGACAACCCCAACACATATAATCGTTTCCATGTCATTAGAATTCAAAAATAAGCTTAGAATCAAAGAATAAGCTCAAAAGTAGAATACAAGCATGCACAGTTCTGTTTACAAGTTTGATTCAAATGTGTAAATGTTGTGCAATGAGTGTGGTTAGAAATGGCATTTGGTTTACTTTTATGACAACCCTAACACATATAATCGTCTCCATGTCATTAGAATTCAAAAATAAGCTAAGAATCAAAGAATAAGCTCAAAAGTAGAATACAAGCATGCACAGTTCTGTTTACAAGTTTGATTCAAATGTGTGAATGTTGTGGAATGAGTGTGGTTAGAAATGACATTTGGTTTACTTTTATGACAACCCTAACACATATAATCGTCTCCATGTCATTAGAATTCAAAAATAAGCTTAGAATCAAAAAATAAGCTCAAAAGTAGAATACAACCATGCACAGTTCTATTTACAAGTTTGATTCAAATGTGTGAATGTTGTGGAATGAGTGTGGCTAGAAATGGCATTTGGTTTAATTTTATGACAACCCTAACACATATGATCGTTTCCATGTCATTAGAATTCAAAAATAAGCTTAGAATCAAAGAATAAGCTCAAAAGTAGAATACCAGCATGCACAGTTCGTTTTACAAGTTTGATTCAATGTGTGAATGTTGTGGAATGAGAGAGGCTAGAAATGGCATTTGGTTTACTTTTATGACAACCCTAACACATATAATCGTCTCCATGTCATTAGAATTCAAAAATAAGCTTAGAATCAAAGAATATGCTCAAAAGTAGAATACAAGCATGCACAGTTCTGTTTATAAGTTTGATTCAAATGTGTGAATGTTGTGGAATGAGTGTGGTTAGAAATGACATTTGGTTTACTTTTATGACAACCCTAACACATATGATCGTTTGCATGTCATTAGAATTCAAAAATAAGCTTAGAATCAAAGAATAAGCTCAAAAGTAGAATACAAGCATGCACAGTTCTGTTTACAAGTTTGATTCAAATGTGTGAATGTTGTGGAATGAGTGTGGTTAGAAATGACATTTGGTTTACTTTTATGACAACCATAACACATATAATCGTCTCCATGTCATTAGAATTCAAAAATAAGCTTAGAATCAAAGAATAAGCTCAAAAGTAGAATACAAGCATGCACAGTTCTGTTTACAAGTTTGAATCAAATGTGTGAATGTTGTGGAATGAGTGTGGTTAGAGATGAAATTTGCTTTACTTTTATGACAACCCTAACACATATAATCGTCTGCAAGTCATTAGAATTCAAAAATAAGCTTAGAATCAAAGAGTAAGCTGAAAAGTAGAATACAAGCATTCATTGTTCGTTTTACAAGTTTGATTCAAATGTGTGAATGTTGTGGAATGAGTGTGGTTTGAAATGACATTTGGTTTACTTTTATGACAACCTTAACACATATAATCGTCTCCATGTCATTAAAATTCAAAAATAAGCTTAGAATCAAAGAATAAGCTCAAAAGTAGAATACAAGCATGCACAGTTCTGTTTACAAGTTTGATTCAAATGTGTAAATGTTGTGCAATGAGTGTGGTTAGAAATGACATTTAGTTTACTTTTATGACAACCCTAACACATATAATTGTTTCCAAGTCATTAGAATTCAAAAATAAGCTTAGAATCAAAAAATAAGCTCAAAAGTAAAATACAAGCATGCATAGTTCTGTTTACAAGTTTGATTCAAATGTGTGAATGTTGTGGAATGAGTGTGGCTAGAAATGGCATTTGGTTTACTTTTATGACAACCCTAACACATATGATCGTTTCCATGTCATTAGAATTCAAAAATAAGCTTAGAATCAAAGAATAAGCTCAAAAGTAGAATACAAGCATGCACAGTTCTGTTTACAAGTTTGATTCAAATGTGTAAATGTTGTAGAATGAGTGTGGCTAGAAATGACATTTGGTTTACTTTTATGACAACCCTAACACATATAATCGTCTCCAAGTCATTAGAATTCAAAAATAAGCTTAGAATAGAGGAATAAGCTCAAAAGTAGAATACAAGCATGCACAGTTCTGTTTACAAGTTTGATTCAAATGTGTGAATGTTGTGGAATGAGTGTGGTTAGAAATGACATTTGGTTTACTTTTATGACAACCCTAACACATATAATCGTCTCCATGTCATTAGAATTCAAAAATAAGCTTAGAATCAAAGAATAAGCTCAAAAGTAGAATACAAGCATGCATAGTTCTGTTTACAAGTTTGATTCAAATGTGTGAATGTTGTGGAATGAGTGTGGCTAGAAATGACATTTGGTTTACTTTTATGACAACCCTAACACATATGATCGTTTCCATGTCATTAGAATTCAAAAATAAGCTTAGAATCAAAGAATAAGCTCAAAACTAGAATACAAGCATGCACAGTTCTGTTTACAAGTTTGATTCAAATGTGTGAATATTGTGCAATGAGTGTGGTTAGAAATGACATTTGGTTTACTTTTATGACAACCCTAACACATATGACCGTTTCCATGTCATTAGAATTCAAAAATAAGCTTAGAATCAAAGAATAAGCTCAAAAGTAGAATACAAGCATGCACTGTTCTGTTTACAAGTTTGATTCAAATGTGTGAATGTTGTGGAATGAGTGTGGTTAGAAATGACATTTGGTTTACTTTTATGACAACCCTAACACATATGATCGTCTCCAAGTCATTAGAATTCAAAAATAAGCTTAGAATCAAAGAATAAGCTCAAAAGTAGAATACAAGCATGCACAGTTCTGTTTACAAGTTTGATTCAAATGTGTGAATGTTGTGGAATGAGTGTGGTTAGAAATGACATTTGGTTTACTTTTATGACAACCCTAACACATATAATCGTCTCCAAGTCATTAGAATTCAAAAATAAGCTTAGAATGAAAAAAGAAGCTCAAAAGTGGAATACAAGCATGCACAGTTCTGTTTACAAATTTGATTCAAATGTGTGAATGTTGTGGAATGAGTGTGGCTAGTAATGACATTTGGTTTACTTTTATGACAACCCTAACACATATGATCGTTTCCATGTCATTAGAATTCAAAAATAAGCTTAGAATCAAAGAATAAGCTCAAAAGTAGAACACAAGCATGCACAGTTCTGTTTACAAGTTTGATTCAAATGTGTGAATGTTGTGGAATGAGTGTGGCTAGAAATGGCATTTGGTTTACTTGTATGACAACCCTAACACATATGATCGTTTCCATGTCATTAGAATTCAAAAATAAGCTTAGAATCAAAGAATAAGCTCAAAAGTAGAATACAAGCATGCACAGTTCTGTTTACAAGTTTGATTCAAATGTGTGAATGTTGTGGAATGAGTGTGGCTAGAAATGACATTTGGTTTACTTTTATGACAACCCTAACACATATGACCGTCTCCATGTCATTAGAATTCAAAAATAAGCTTAGAATCAAAGAATATGCTCAAAAGTAGAATACAAGCATGCACTGTTCGTTTTACAAGTTTGATTCAGATGTGTGAATGTTGTGGAATGAGTGGGGTTTGAAATGACATTTGGTTTACTTTTATGACAACCCTAACACATATAATCGTCTCCAAGTCATTAGAATTCAAAAATAAGCTTAGAATGAAAAAAGAAGCTCAAAAGTAGAATACAAGCATGCACAGTTCTGTTTACAAGTTTGATTCAAATGTGTGAATGTTGTGGAATGAGTGTGGTTAGAAATGACATTTGGTTTACTTTTATGACAACCCTAACACATATAATCGTCTCCATGTCATTAGAATTCAAAAATAAGCTTAGAATCAAAAAATAAGCTCAAAAGTAGAATACAAGCATCCACAGTTCTGTTTACAAGTTTGATTCAAATGTGTGAATGTTGTGGAATGAGTGTGGCTAGAAATGGCATTTGGTTTACTTTTATGACAACCCTAACACATATGATCGTTTCCATGTCATTAGAATTCAAAAATAAGCTTAGAATCAAAGAATAAGCTCAAAAGTAGAATACAAGCATGCACAGTTCTGTTTACAAGTTTGATTCAAATGTGTGAATGTTGTGGAATGAGTGTGGTTTGAAATGACATTTGGTTTACTTTTATGACAACCTTAACACATATAATCGTCTCCATGTCATTAAAATTCAAAAATAAGCTTAGAATCAAAGAATAAGCTCAAAAGTAGAATACAAGCATGCACAGTTCTGTTTACAAGTTTGATTCAAATGTGTAAATGTTGTGCAATGAGTGTGGTTAGAAATGACATTTAGTTTACTTTTATGACAACCCTAACACATATAATTGTTTCCAAGTCATTAGAATTCAAAAATAAGCTTAGAATCAAAAAATAAGCTCAAAAGTAAAATACAAGCATGCACAGTTCTGTTTACAAGTTTGATTCAAATGTGTGAATGTTGTGGAATGAGTGTGGCTAGAAATGGCATTTGGTTTACTTTTATGACAACCCTAACACATATGATCGTTTCCATGTCATTAGAATTCAAAAATAAGCTTAGAATCAAAGAATAAGCTCAAAACTAGAATACAAGCATGCACAGTTCTGTTTACAAGTTTGATTCAAATGTGTGAATGTTGTGCAATGAGTGTGGTTAAAAATGACATTTGGTTTACTTTTATGACAACCCTAACACATATAATCGTCTCCAAGTCATTAGAATTCAAAAATAAGCTTAGAATCAAAGAATAAGCTCAAAAGTAGAACACAAGCATGCACAGTTCTGTTTACAAGTTTGATTCAAATGTGTGAATGTTGTGGAATGAGTGTGGCTGGAAATGGCATTTGGTTTACTTTTATGACAACCCTAACACATATGATCGTTTCCATGTCATTAGAATTCAAAAATAAGCTTAGAATCAAAGAATAAGCTCAAAAGTAGAATACAAGCATGCACAGTTCTGTTTACAAGTTTGATTCAAATGTGTGAATGTTGTGGAATGAGTGTGGTTAGAAATGACATTTGGTTTACTTTTATGACAACCCTAATACATATAATCGTCTCCATGTCATTAGAATTCAAAAATAAGCTTAGAATCAAAGAATAAGCTCAAAAGTAGAATACAAGCATGCATAGTTCTGTTTACAAGTTTGATTCAAATGTGTGAATGTTGTAGAATGAGTGTGGCTAGAAATGGCATTTGGTTTACTTTTATGACAACCCTAAGACATATGATCGTTTCCATGTCATTAGAATTAAAAAATAAGCTTAGAATCAAAGAATAAGCTCAAAAGTAGAATACAAGCATGCACAGTTCTGTTTACAAGTTTGATTCAAATGTGTGAATGTTGTGGAATGAGTGTGGCTAGAAATGGCATTTGGTTTACTTTTATGACAACCCTAACACATATGATCGTTTCCATGTCATTAGAATTCAAAAATAAGCTTAGAATCAAAGAATAAGCTCAAAAGTAGAATACAAGCATGCACAGTTCTGTTTAAAAGTTTGATTCAAATGTGTGAATGTTGTGGAATGAGTGTGGTTAGAAATGACATTTGGTTTACTTTTATGACAACCCCAACACATATAATCGTCTCCATGTCATTAGAATTCAAAAATAAGCTTAGAATCAAAGAATAAGCTCAAAAGTAGAACACAAGCATGCACAGTTCTGTTTACAAGTTTGATTCAAATGTGTGAATGTTGTGGAATGAGTGTGGCTAGAAATGGCATTTGGTTTACTTTTATGACAACCATAACACATATAATCGTCTCCATGTCATTAGAATTCAAAAATAAGCTTAGAATCAAAGAATAAGCTCAAAAGTAGAATACAAGCATGCACAGTTCTGTTTACAAGTTTGAATCAAATGTGTGAATGTTGTGGAATGAGTGTGGTTAGAGATGAAATTTGCTTTACTTTTATGACAACCCTAACACATATAATCGTCTGCAAGTCATTAGAATTCAAAAATAAGCTTAGAATCAAAAAATAAGCTCAAAAGTAGAATACAAGCATGCACAGTTCTGTTTACAAGTTTGATTCAAATGTGTGAATGTTGTGGAATGAGTGTGGCTAGAAATGGCATTTGGTTTACTTTTATGACAACCATAACACATATAATCGTCTCCATGTCATTAGAATTCAAAAATAAGCTTAGAATCAAAGAATAAGCTCAAAAGTAGAATACAAGCATGCACAGTTCTGTTTACAAGTTTGATTCAAATGTGTGAATGTTGTGGAATGAGTGTGGCTAGAAATGACATTTGGTTTACTTTTATGACAACCCTAACACATAAGATCGTTTCCATGTCATTAGAATTCAAAAATACGCTTAGAATCAAAGAATAAGCTCAAAAGTAGAATACAAGCATGCACAGTTCTGTTTACAAGTTTGATTCAAATGTGTGAATGTTGTGCAATGAGTGTGGTTAGAAATGACATTTGTTTTACTTTTATGACAACCCTAACACATATAATCGTCTGCAAGTCATTAGAATTCAAAAATAAGCTTAGAATCAAAAAATAACCACAAAAGTAGAATACAAGCATGCACAGTTCTGTTTACAAGTTTGATTCAAATGTGTGAATGTTGTGGAATGAGTGTGGCTAGAAATGGCATTTGGTTTACTTTTATGACAACCCTAACACATATAATCGTCTCCAAGTCATTAGAATTCAAAACTAAGCTTAGAATCAAAAAATAAGCTCATAAGTAGAATACAAGCATGCGCAGTTCTGTTTACAAGTTTGATTCAAATGTGTGAATGTTGTGGAATGAGTGTGGCTAGAAATGGCATTTGGTTTACTTTTATGACAACCCTAACACATATAATCGTCTCCATGTCATTAGAATTCAAAAATAAGCTTAGAATCAAAAAATAAGCTCAAAAGTAGAATACAAGCATGCACAGTTCTGTTTACAAGTTTGATTCAAATGTGTGAATGTTGTGGAATGATAGTGGTTAGAAATGACATTTGGTTTACTTTTATGACAACCCTAACACATATAATCGTCTCCATGTCATTAGAATTCTAAAATAAGCTTAGAATCAAAGAATAAGCTCAAAAGTAGAATACAAGCATGCACAGCTCTGTTTACAAGTTTGATTCAAATGTGTGAATGTTGTGGAATGAGTGTGGTTAGAAATGACATTTGGTTTACTTTTATGACAACCCTAACACATATAATCGTCTCCAAGTCATTACAATTCAAAACTAAGCTTAGAATCAAAAAATAAGCTCAAAAGTAGAATACAAGCATGCACAGTTCTGTTTACAAGTTTGATTCAAATGTGTGAATGATGTAGAATGAGTGTGGCTAGAAATAGCATTTGGTTTACTTTTATGAAAACCCTAAGACATATGATCGTTTCCATGTCATTCTAATTAAAAAATAAGCTTAGAATCAAAGAATAAGCTCAAAAGTAAAATACAAGCATGCACAGTTCTGTTTACAAGTTTGATCCAAATGTGTGAATGTTGTGGAATGAGTGTAGTTAGAAATGACATTTGGTTTACTTTTATGATAACCCTAACACATATAATCGTCTCCATGTCATTAGAATTCAAAAATAAGCTTAGAATCAAAAAATAAGCTCAAAAGTAGAATACAAGCATGCACAGTTCTGTTTACAAGTTTGATTCAAATGTGTGAATGTTGTGGAATGAGTGTGGCTAGAAATGGCATTTGGTTTACTTTTATGACAACCCTAACACATATGATCGTTTCCATGTCATTAGAATTCAAAAATAAGCTTAGAATCAAAGAATAAGCTCAAAAGTAGAATACAAGCATGCACAGTTCTGTTTACAAGTTTGATTCAAATGTGTGAATGTTGTGCAATGAGTGTGGTTAGAAATGACATTTGTTTTAATTTTATGACAACCCTAACACATATAATCGTCTGCATGTCTTTAGAATTCAAAAATAAGCTTAGAATCAAAAAATAACCTCAAAAGTAGAATACAAGCATGCACAGTTCTGTTTACAAGTTTGATTCAAATGTGTGAATGTTGTGGAATGAGTGTGGCTAGAAATGGCATTTGGTTTACTTTTATGACAACCCTAACACATATGATCGTTTCCATGTCATTAGAATTCAAAAATAAACTTAGAATCAAAGAATAAGCTCAAAAGTATAATACAAGCATGCACAGTTCTGTTTACAAGTTTGATTCAAATGTGTGAATGTTGTGGAATGAGTGTGGTTAGAAATGACATTTGTTTTAATTTTATGACAACCCTAACACATATAATCGTCTGCATGTCTTTAGAATTCAAAAATAAGCTTAGAATCAAAAAATAACCTCAAAAGTAGAATACAAGCATGCACAGTTCTGTTTACAAGTTTGATTCAAATGTGTGAATGTTGTGGAATGAGTGTGGCTAGAAATGGCATTTGGTTTACTTTTATGACAACCCTAACACATATGATCGTTTCCATGTCATTAGAATTCAAAAATAAACTTAGAATCAAAGAATAAGCTCAAAAGTATAATACAAGCATGCACAGTTCTGTTTACAAGTTTGATTCAAATGTGTGAATGTTGTGGAATGAGTGTGGTTAGAAATGACATTTGGTTTACTTTTATGACAACCCTAACACATATAATCGTCTGCAAGTCATTAGAATTCAAAAATAAGCTTAGAATGAAAAAAGAAGTTCAAAAGTAGAATACAAGCATGCACAGTTCTGTTTACAAGTTTGATTCAAATGTGTGAATGTTGTGGAATGAGTGTGGTTAGAAATGACATTTGGTTTACTTTTATGACAACCCTAACACATATAATCGTCTCCATGTCATTAGAATTAAAAAATAAGCTTAGAATCAAAGAATAAGCTCAAAAGTAGAATACAAGCATGCACAATTGTGTTTACAAGTTTGATTCAAATGTGTGAATGTTGTGGAATGAGGGTTGTTAGAAATGACATTTGGTTTACTTTTATGACAACCCTAACACATATAATCGTCTCCAAGTCATTAGAATTCAAAACTAAGCTTAGAATAAAAAAATAAGCTCAAAAAGAGAATACAAGCATGCACTGTTCTGTTTACAAGTTTGATTCAAATGTGTGAATGTTGTAGAATGAGTGTGGCTAGAAATGGCATTTGGTTTACTTTTATGACAACCCTAAGACATATGATCGTTTCCATGTCATTAGAATTAAAAAATAAGCTTAGAATCAAAGAATAAGCTCAAAAGTAGAATACAAGCATGCACAGTTCTGTTTACAAGTTTGATTCAAATTTGTGAATGTTGTGGAATGAGTGTGGCTACAAATGGCATTTGGTTTACTTTTATGACAACCCTAACACATATGATCGTTTCCATGTCATTAGAATTCAAAAATAAGCTTAGAATCAAAGAATAAGCTCAAAAGTAGAATACAAGCATGCACAGTTCTGTTTACAAGTTTGATCCAAATGTGTGAATGTTGTGGAATAAGTGTGGTTAGAAATGACATTTGGTTTACTTTTATGACAACCCTAACACATATAGTCGTCTCCATGTCATTAGAATTCAAAAATAAGCTTAGAATCAAAAAAGAAGCTCAAAAGTAGAATACAAGCATGCACAGTTCTGTTTACAAGTTTGATTCAAATGTGTGAATGTTGTGGAATGAGTGTGGCTAGAAATGACATTTGGTTTACTTTTATGACAACCCTAACACATATGATCGTTTCCATGTCATTAGAATTCAAAAATAAGCTTAGAATCAAAGAATAAGCTCAAAAGTAGAATACAAGCATGCACAGTTCTGTTTACAAGTTTGATTCAAATGTGTGAATGTTGTGCAATGAGTGTGGTTAGAAATGACATTTGTTTTACTTTTATGACAACCCTAACACATATAATCGTCTGCAAGTCATTAGAATTCAAAAATAAGCTTAGAATCAAAAAATAACCTCAAAAGTAGAATACAAGCATGCACAGTTCTGTTTACAAGTTTGATTTAAATGTGTGAATGTTGTGGAATGAGTGTGGTTAGAAATGACATTTGGTTTACTTTTATCACAACCCTAACACATATAATCGTCTCCATGTCATTAGAATTCAAAAATAAGCTTAGAACCAAAAAATAAGCTCAAAAGTAGAATACAAGCATCCACAGTTCTGTTTACAAGTTTGATTCAAATGTGTGAATGTTGTGGAATGAGTGTGGCTAGAAATGGCATTTGGTTTACTTTTATGACAACCCTAACACATATGATCGTTTCCATGTCATTAGAATTCAAACATAAGCTTAGAATCAAAGAATAAGCTCAAAAGTATAATACAAGCATGCACAATTCTGTTTACAAGTTTGATTCAAATGTGTGAATGTTGTGGAATGAGTGTGGTTAGAAATGACATTTGGTTTACTTTTATGACAACCCTAACACATATAATCGTCTCCAAGTCATTAGAATTCAAAAATAAGCTTAGAATGAAAAAAGAAGCTCAAAAGTGGAATACAAGCATGCACAGTTCTGTTTACAAATTTGATTCAAATGTGTGAATGTTGTGGAATGAGTGTGGCTAGTAATGACATTTGGTTTACTTTTATGACAACCCTAACACATATGATCGTTTCCATGTCATTAGAATTCAAAAAGAAGCTTAGAATCAAAGAATAAGCTCAAAAGTAGAACACAAGCATGCACAGTTCTGTTTACAAGTTTGATTCAAATGTGTGAATGTTGTGGAATGAGTGTGGTTAGAAATGACATTTGGTTTACTTTTATGACAACCCTAACACATATAATCGTCTCCATGTCATTAGAATTAAAAAATAAGCTTAGAATCAAAGAATAAGCTCAAAAGTAGAATACAAGCATGCACAATTCTGTTTACAAGTTTGATTCAAATGTGTGAATGTTGTGGAATGAGGGTTGTTAGAAATGACATTTGGTTTACTTTTATGACAACCCTAACACATATAATCGTCTCCAAGTCATTAGAATTCAAAAATAAGCTTAGAATCAAAGAATAAGCTCAAAAGTAGAATACAAGCATGCACTGTTCTGTTTACAAGTTTGATTCAAATGTGTGAATGTTGTGGAATGAGTGTGGCTAGAAATGACATTTGGTTTACTTTTATGACAACCCTAACAAATATGATCGTTTCCATGTCATTAGAATTCAAAAATAAGCTTAGAATCAAAGAATAAGCTCAAAAGTAGAATACAAGCATGCACAGTTCTGTTTACAAGTTTGATTCAAATGTGTGAATGTTGTGGAATGAGTGTGGTTAGAAATGACATTTGGTTTACTTTTATGACAACCCTAACACATATAATCGTCTCCATGTCATTAGAATTAAAAAATAAGCTTAGAATCAAAGAATAAGCTCAAAAGTAGAATACAAGCATGCACAATTCTGTTTACAAGTTTGATTCAAATGTGTGAATGTTGTGGAATGAGGGTTGTTAGAAATGACATTTGGTTTACTTTTATGACAACCCTAACACATATAATCGTCTCCAAGTCATTAGAATTCAAAACTAAGCTTAGAATAAAAAAATAAGCTCAAAAGTAGAATACAAGCATGCACTGTTCTGTTTACAAGTTTGATTCAAATGTGTGAATGTTGTAGAATGAGTGTGGCTAGAAATGGCATTTGGTTTACTTTTATGACAACCCTAAGACATATGATCGTTTCCATGTCATTAGAATTAAAAAATAAGCTTAGAATCAAAGAATAAGCTCAAAAGTAGAATACAAGCATGTACAGTTCTGTTTACAAGTTTGATTCAAATTTGTGAATGTTGTGGAATGAGTGTGGCTAGAAATGGCATTTGGTTTACTTTTATGACAACCCTAACACATATGATCGTTTCCATGTCATTAGAATTCAAAAATAAGCTTAGAATCAAAGAATAAGCTCAAAAGTAGAATACAAGCATCCACAGTTCTGTTTACAGGTTTGATTCAAATGTGTGAATGTTGTGGAATGATAGTGGTTAGAAATGACATTTGGTTTACTTTTATGACAACCCTAACACATATAATCGTCTCCATGTCATTAGAATTCTAAAATAAGCTTAGAATCAAAGAATAAGCTCAAAAGTAGAATACAAGCATGCACAGCTCTGTTTACAAGTTTGATTCAAATGTGTGAGTGTTGTGGAATGAGTGTGGTTAGAAATGACATTTGGTTTACTTTTATGACAACCCTAACACATATAATCGTCTCCAAGTCATTAGAATTCAAAACTAAGCTTAGAATCAAAAAATAAGCTCATAAGTAGAATACAAGCATGCGCAGTTCTGTTTACAAGTTTGATTCAAATGTGTGAATGTTGTGGAATGAGTGTGGCTAGAAATGGCATTTGGTTTACTTTTATGACAACCCTAACACATATGATCGTTTCCATGTCATTAGAATTCAAAAATAAGCTTAGAATCAAAGAATAAGCTCAAAAGTAGAATACAAGCATGCACAGTTCTGTTTACAAGTTTGATTCAAATGTGTGAATGCTGTAGACTGAGTGTGGCTAGAAATAGCATTTGGTTTACTTTTATGACAACCCTAAGACATATGATCGTTTCCATCTCATTATAATTAAAAAATAAGCTTAGAATCAAAGAATAAGCTCAAAAGTAGAATACAAGCATGCACAGTTCTGTTTACAAGTTTGATCCAAATGTGTGAATGTTGTGGAATGAGTGTGGTTAGAAATGACATTTGGTTTACTTTTATGACAACCCTAACACGTATAATCGTTTCCATGTCATTAGAATTCAAAAATAAGCTTAGAATCAAAAAATAAGCTCAAAAGTAGAATACAAGCATGCACAGTTCTGTTTACAAGTTTGATTCAAATGTGTGAATGTTGTGGAATGAGTGTGGCTAGAAATGACATTTGGTTTACTTTTATGACAACCCTAACACATATGATCGTTTCCATGTCATTAGAATTCAAAAATAAGCTTAGAATCAAAGAATAAGCTCAAAAGTAGAATACAAGCATGCACAGTTCTGTTTACAAGTTTGATTCAAATGTGTGAATGTTGTGCAATGAGTGTGGTTAGAAATGACATTTGTTTTACTTTTATGACAACCCTAACACATATAATCGTCTGCAAGTCATTAGAATTCAAAAATAAGCTTAGAATCAAAAAATAACCACAAAAGTAGAATACAAGCATGCACAGTTCTGTTTACAAGTTTGATTCAATTGTGTGAATGTTGTGGAATGAGTGTGGCTAGAAATGGCATTTGGTTTACTTTTATGACAACCCTAACACATATAATCGTCTCCAAGTCATTAGAATTCAAAACTAAGCTTAGAATCAAAAAATAAGCTCATAAGTAGAATACAAGCATGCGCAGTTCTGTTTACAAGTTTGATTCAAATGTGTGAATGTTGTGGAATGAGTGTGGCTAGAAATGGCATTTTGTTTACTTTTATGACAACCCTAACACATATAATCGTCTCCATGTCATTAGAATTCAAAATAAGCTTAGAATCAAAAAATAAGCTCAAAAGTAGAATACAAGCATGCACAGTTCTGTTTACAAGTTTGATTCAAATGTGTGAATGTTGTGGAATGATAGTGGTTAGAAATGACATTTGGTTTACTTTTATGACAACCCTAACACATATAATCGTCTCCATGTCATTAGAATTCTAAAATAAGCTTAGAATCAAAGAATAAGCTCAAAAGTAGAATACAAGCATGCACAGCTCTGTTTACAAGTTTGATTCAAATGTGTGAATGTTGTGGAATGAGTGTGGTTAGAAATGACATTTGGTTTACTTTTATGACAACCCTAACACATATAATCGTCTCCAAGTCATTACAATTCAAAACTAAGCTTAGAATCAAAAAATAAGCTCAAAAGTAGAATACAAGCATGCACAGTTCTGTTTACAAGTTTGATTCAAATGTGTGAATGCTGTAGAATGAGTGTGGCTAGAAATAGCATTTGGTTTACTTTTATGAAAACCCTAAGACATATGATCGTTTCCATGTCATTCTAATTAAAAAATAAGCTTAGAATCAAAGAATAAGCTCAAAAGTAAAATACAAGCATGCACAGTTCTGTTTACAAGTTTGATCCAAATGTGTGAATGTTGTGGAATGAGTGTAGTTAGAAATGACATTTGGTTTACTTTTATGATAACCCTAACACATATAATCGTCTCCATGTCATTAGAATTCAAAAATAAGCTTAGAATCAAAAAATAAGCTCAAAAGTAGAATACAAGCATGCACAGTTCTGTTTACAAGTTTGATTCAAATGTGTGAATGTTGTGGAATGAGTGTGGCTAGAAATGGCATTTGGTTTACTTTTATGACAACCCTAACACATATGATCGTTTCCATGTCATTAGAATTCAAAAATAAGCTTAGAATCAAAGAATAAGCTCAAAAGTAGAATACAAGCATGCACAGTTCTGTTTACAAGTTTGATTCAAATGTGTGAATGTTGTGCAATGAGTGTGGTTAGAAATGACATTTGTTTTAATTTTATGACAACCCTAACACATATAATCGTCTGCATGTCTTTAGAATTCAAAAATAAGCTTAGAATCAAAAAATAACCTCAAAAGTAGAATACAAGCATGCACAGTTCTGTTTACAAGTTTGATTCAAATGTGTGAATGTTGTGGAATGAGTGTGGCTAGAAATGGCATTTGGTTTACTTTTATGACAACCCTAACACATATGATCGTTTCCATGTCATTAGAATTCAAAAATAAGCTTAGAATCAAAGAATAAGCTCAAAAGTATAATACAAGCATGCACAGTTCTGTTTACAAGTTTGATTCAAATGTGTGAATGTTGTGGAATGAGTGTGGTTAGAAATGACATTTGGTTTACTTTTATGACAACCCTAACACATATAATCGTCTCCAAGTCATTAGAATTCAAAAATAAGCTTAGAATGAAAAAAGAAGTTCAAAAGTAGAATACAAGCATGCACAGTTCTGTTTACAAGTTTGATTCAAATGTGTGAATGTTGTGGAATGAGTGTGGTTAGAAATGACATTTGGTTTACTTTTATGACAACCCTAACACATATAATCGTCTCCATGTCATTAGAATTAAAAAATAAGCTTAGAATCAAAGAATAAGCTCAAAAGTAGAATACAAGCATGCACAATTCTGTTTACAAGTTTGATTCAAATGTGTGAATGTTGTGGAATGAGGGTTGTTAGAAATGACATTTGGTTTACTTTTATGACAACCCTAACACATATAATCGTCTCCAAGTCATTAGAATTCAAAACTAAGCTTAGAATAAAAAAATAAGCTCAAAAAGAGAATACAAGCATGCACTGTTCTGTTTACAAGTTTGATTCAAATGTGTGAATGTTGTAGAATGAGTGTGGCTAGAAATGGCATTTGGTTTACTTTTATGACAACCCTAAGACATATGATCGTTTCCATGTCATTAGAATTAAAAAATAAGCTTAGAATCAAAGAATAAGCTCAAAAGTAGAATACAAGCATGCACAGTTCTGTTTACAAGTTTGATTCAAATTTGTGAATGTTGTGGAATGAGTGTGGCTACAAATGGCATTTGGTTTACTTTTATGACAACCCTAACACATATGATCGTTTCCATGTCATTAGAATTCAAAAATAAGCTTAGAATCAAAGAATAAGCTCAAAAGTAGAATACAAGCATGCACAGTTCTGTTTACAAGTTTGATCCAAAAGTGTGAATGTTGTGGAATGAGTGTGGTTAGAAATGACATTTGGTTTACTTTTATGACAACCCTAACACGTATAATCGTCTCCATGTCATTAGAATTCAAAAATAAGCTTAGAATCAAAAAATAAGCTCAAAAGTAGAATACAAGCATGCACAATTCTGTTTACAAGTTTGATTCAAATGTGTGAATCTTGTGGAATGAGTGTGGCTAGAAATGACATTTGGTTTACTTTTATGACAACCCTAACACATATGATCGTTTCCATGTCATTAGAATTCAAAAATAAGCTTAGAATCAAAGAATAAGCTCAAAAGTAGAATACAAGCATGCACAGTTCTGTTTACAAGTTTGATTCAAATGTGTGAATGTTGTGCAATGAGTGTGGTTAGAAATGACATTTGTTTTACTTTTATGACAACCCTAACACATATAATCGTCTGCAAGTCATTAGAATTCAAAAATAAGCTTAGAATCAAAAAATAACCTCAAAAGTAGAATACAAGCATGCACAGTTCTGTTTACAAGTTTGATTCAAATGTGTGAATGTTGTGGAATGAGTGTGGTTAGAAATGACATTTGGTTTACTTTTATCACAACCCTAACACATATAATCGTCTCCATGTCATTAGAATTCAAAAATAAGCTTAGAATCAAAAAATAAGCTCAAAAGTAGAATACAAGCATCCACAGTTCTGTTTACAAGTTTGATTCAAATGTGTGAATGTTGTGGAATGAGTGTGGCTAGAAATGGCATTTGGTTTACTTTTATGACAACCCTAACACATATGATCGTTTCCATGTCATTAGAATTCAAAGATAAGCTTAGAATCAAAGAATAAGCTCAAAAGTATAATACAAGCATGCACAGTTCTGTTTACAAGTTTGATTCAAATGTGTGAATGTTGTGGAATGAGTGTGGTTAGAAATGACATTTGGTTTACTTTTATGACAACCCTAACACATATAATCGTCTCCAAGTCATTAGAATTCAAAAATAAGCTTAGAATGAAAAAAGAAGCTCAAAAGTAGAATACAAGCATGCACAGTTCTGTTTACAAGTTTGATTCAAATGTGTGAATGTTGTGGAATGAGTGTGGCTAGAAATGACATTTGGTTTACTTTTATGACAACCCTAACACATATGATCGTTTCCATGTCATTAGAATTCAAAAATAAGCTTAGAATCAAAGAATAAGCTCAAAAGTAGAATACAAGCATGCACAGTTCTGTTTACAAGTTTGATTCAAATGTGTGAATGTTGTGGAATGAGTGTGGTTAGAAATGACATTTGGTTTACTTTTATGACAATCCTAACACATATAATCGTCTCCATGTCATTAGAATTAAAAAATAAGCTTAGAATCAAAGAATAAGCTCAAAAGTAGAATACAAGCATGCACAATTCTGTTTACAAGTTTGATTCAAATGTGTGAATGTTGTGGAATGAGGGTTGTTAGAAATGACATTTGGTTTACTTTTATGACAACCCTAACACATATAATCGTCTCCAAGTCATTAGAATTCAAAACTAAGCTTAGAATAAAAAAATAAGCTCAAAAGTAGAATACAAGCATGCACTGTTCTGTTTACAAGTTTGATTCAAATGTGTGAATGTTGTAGAATGAGTGTGGCTAGAAATGGCATTTGGTTTACTTTTATGACAACCCTAAGACATATGATCGTTTCCATGTCATTAGAATTAAAAAATAAGCTTAGAATCAAAGAATAAGCTCAAAAGTAGAATACAAGCATGCACAGTTCTGTTTACAAGTTTGATTCAAATTTGTGAATGTTGTGGAATGAGTGTGGCTAGAAATGGCATTTGGTTTACTTTTATGACAACCCTAAGACATATGATCGTTTCCATGTCATTAGAATTCAAAAATAAGCTTAGAATCAAAGAATAAAATCAAAAGTAGAATACAAGCATCCACAGTTCTGTTTACAAGTTTGATTCAAATGTGTGAATGTTGTGGAATGATAGTGGTTAGAAATGACATTTGGTTTACTTTTATGACAACCCTAACACATATAATCGTCTCCATGTCATTAGAATTCTAAAATAAGCTTAGAATCAAAGAATAAGCTCAAAAGTAGAATACAAGCATGCACAGCTCTGTTTACAAGTTTGATTCAAATGTGTGAGTGTTGTGGAATGAGTGTGGTTAGAAATGACATTTGGTTTACTTTTATGACAACCCTAACACATATAATCGTCTCCAAGTCATTAGAATTCAAAACTAAGCTTAGAATCAAAAAATAAGCTCATAAGTAGAATACAAGCATGCGCAGTTCTGTTTACAAGTTTGATTCAAATGTGTGAATGTTGTGGAATGAGTGTGGCTAGAAATGGCATTTGGTTTACTTTTATGACAACCCTAACACATATGATCGTTTCCATGTCATTAGAATTCAAAAATAAGCTTAGAATCAAAGAATAAGCTCAAAAGTAGAATACAAGCATGCACAGTTCTGTTTACAAGTTTGATTCAAATGTGTGAATGCTGTAGACTGAGTGTGGCTAGAAATAGCATTTGGTTTACTTTTATGACAACCCTAAGACATATGATCGTTTCCATCTCATTATAATTAAAAAATAAGCTTAGAATCAAAGAATAAGCTCAAAAGTAGAATACAAGCATGCACAGTTCTGTTTACAAGTTTGATCCAAATGTGTGAATGTTGTGGAATGAGTGTGGTTATAAATGACATTTGGTTTACTTTTATGACAACCCTAACACGTATAATCGTTTCCATGTCATTAGAATTCAAAAATAAGCTTAGAATCAAAAAATAAGCTCAAAAGTAGAATACAAGCATGCACAGTTCTGTTTACAAGTTTGATTCAAATGTGTGAATGTTGTGGAATGAGTGTGGCTAGAAATGACATTTGGTTTACTTTTATGACAACCCTAACACATATGATCGTTTCCATGTCATTAGAATTCAAAAATAAGCTTAGAATCAAAGAATAAGCTCAAAAGTAGAATACAAGCATGCACAGTTCTGTTTACAAGTTTGATTCAAATGTGTGAATGTTGTGCAATGAGTGTGGTTAGAAATGACATTTGTTTTACTTTTATGACAACCCTAACACATAGAATCGTCTGCAAGTCATTAGAATTCAAAAATAAGCTTAGAATCAAAAAATAACCACAAAAGTAGAATACAAGCATGCACAGTTCTGTTTACAAGTTTGATTCAAATGTGTGAATGTTGTGGAATGAGTGTGGCTAGAAATGGCATTTGGTTTACTTTTATGACAACCCTAACACATATAATCGTCTCCAAGTCATTAGAATTCAAAACTAAGCTTAGAATCAAAAAATAAGCTCATAAGTAGAATACAAGCATGCGCAGTTCTGTTTACAAGTTTGATTCAAATGTGTGAATGTTGTGGAATGAGTGTGGCTAGAAATGGCATTTGGTTTACTTTTATGACAACCCTAACACATATAATCGTCTCCATGTCATTAGAATTCAAAAATAAGCTTAGAATCAAAAAATAAGCTCAAAAGTAGAATACAAGCATGCACAGTTCTGTTTACAAGTTTGATTCAAATGTGTGAATGTTGTGGAATGATAGTGGTTAGAAATGACATTTGGTTTACTTTTATGACAACCCTAACACATATAATCGTCTCCATGTCATTAGAATTCTAAAATAAGCTTAGAATCAAAGAATAAGCTCAAAAGTAGAATACAAGCATGCACAGCTCTGTTTACAAGTTTGATTCAAATGTGTGAATGTTGTGCAATGAGTGTGGTTAGAAATGACATTTGTTTTACTTTTATGACAACCCTAACACATATAATCGTCTGCAAGTCATTAGAATTCAAAAATAAGCTTAGAATCAAAAAATAACCTCAAAAGTAGAATACAAGCATGCACAGTTCTGTTTACAAGTTTGATTCAAATGTGTGAATGTTGTGGAATGAGTGTGGCTAGAAATGGCATTTGGTTTACTTTTATGACAACCCTAACACATATAATCGTCTCCAAGTCATTAGAATTCAAAACTAAGCTTAGAATCAAAAAATAAGCTCATAAGTAGAATACAAGCATGCGCAGTTCTGTTTACAAGTTTGATTCAAATGTGTGAATGTTGTGGAATGAGTGTGGCTAGAAATGGCATTTGGTTTACTTTTATGACAACCCTAACACATATAATCGTCTCCATTTCATTAGAATTCAAAAATAAGCTTAGAATCAAAAAATAAGCTCAAAAGTAGAATACAAGCATGCACAGTTCTGTTTACAAGTTTGATTCAAATGTGTGAATGTTGTGCAATGAGTGTGGTTAAAAATGACATTTGGTTTACTTTTATGACAACCCTAACACATATAATCGTCTCCATGTCATTAGAATTCTAAAATAAGCTTAGAATCAAAGAATAAGCTCAAAAGTAGAATACAAGCATGCACAGCTCTGTTTACAAGTTTGATTCAAATGTGTGAATGTTGTGGAATGAGTGTGGTTAGAAATGACATTTGGTTTACTTTTATGACAACCCTAACACATATAATCGTCTCCAAGTCATTACTATTCAAAACTAAGCTTAGAATCAAAAAATAAGCTCAAAAGTAGAATACAAGCATGCACAGTTCTGTTTACAAGTTTGATTCAAATGTGTGAATGCTGTAGAATGAGTGTGGCTAGAAATAGCATTTGGTTTACTTTTATGACAACCCTAAGACATATGATCGTTTCCATGTCATTCTAATTAAAAAATAAGCTTAGAATCAAAGAATAAGCTCAAAAGTAAAATACAAGCATGCAAAGTTCTGTTTACAAGTTTGATCCAAATGTGTGAATGTTGTGGAATGAGCGTAGTTAGAAATGACATTTGGTTTACTTTTATGATAACCCTAACACATATAATCGTCTCCATGTCATTAGAATTCAAAAATAAGCTTAGAATCAAAAAATAAGCTCAAAAGTAGAATACAAGCATGCACAGTTCTGTTTACAAGTTTGATTCAAATATGTGAATGTTGTGGAATGAGTGTGGCTAGAAATGGCATTTGGTTTACTTTTATGACAACCCTAACACATATGATCGTTTCCATGTCATTAGAATTCAAAAATAAGCTTAGAATCAAAGAATAAGCTCAAAAGTAGAATACAAGCATGCACAGTTCTGTTTACAAGTTTGATTCAAATGTGTGAATGTTGTGCAATGAGTGTGGTTAGAAATGACATTTGTTTTACTTTTATGACAACCCTAACACATATAATCGTCTGCAAGTCATTAGAATTCAAAAATAAGCTTAGAATCAAAAAATAACCTTAAAAGTAGAATACAAGCATGCACAGTTCTGTTTACAAGTTTGATTCAAATGTGTGAATGTTGTGGAATGAGTGTGGCTAGAAATGGCATTTGGTTTACTTTTATGACAACCCTAACACATATGATCGTTTCCATGTCATTAGAATTCAAAAATAAGCTTAGAATCAAAGAATAAGCTCAAAAGTATAATACAAGCATGCACAGTTCTGTTTACAAGTTTGATTCAAATGTGTGAATGTTGTGGAATGAGTGTGGTTAGAAATGACATTTGGTTTACTTTTATGACAACCCTAACACATATAATCGTCTCCAAGTCATTAGAATTCAAAAATAAGCTTAGAATGAAAAAAGAAGTTCAAAAGTAGAATACAAGCATGCACAGTTCTGTTTACAAGTTTGATTCAAATGTGTGAATGTTGTGGAATGAGTGTGGCTAGAAATGACATTTGGTTTACTTTTATGACAACCCTAACACATATGATCGTTTCCATGTCATTAGAATTAAAAAATAAGCTTAGAATCAAAGAATAAGCTCAAAAGTAGAATACAAGCATGCACAGTTCTGTTTACAAGTTTGATTCAAATGTGTGAATGTTGTGGAATGAGTGTGGCTAGAAATGGCATTTGGTTTACTTTTATGACAACCCTAACACATATAATCGTTTCCATGTCATTAGAATTCAAAAATAAGCTTAGAATCAAAGAATAAGCTCAAAAGTAGAATACAAGCATGCACAGTTCTGTTTACAAGTTTGATTCAAATTTGTGAATGTTGTGGAATGAGTGTGGCTAGAAATGGCATTTGGTTTACTTTTATGACAACCCTAACACATATGATCGTTTCCATGTCATTAGAATTCAAAAATAAGCTTAGAATCAAAGAATAAGCTCAAAAGTAGAATACAAGCATGCACAGTTCTGTTTACAAGTTTGATTCAAATGTGTGAATGTTGTGGAATGAGTGTGGTTAGAAATGACATTTGGTTTACTTTTATGACAACCCTAACACATATAATCGTCTCCATGTCATTAGAATTCGAAAATAAGCTTAGAATAAAAAAATAAGCTCAAAAGTAGAATACAAGCATGCATAGTTCTGTTTACAAGTTTGATTCAAATGTGTGAATGTTGTGGAATGAGTGTGGCTAGAAATGGCATTTGGTTGAATTTTATGACAACCCTAACACATATGATCTTTTCCATGTCATTAGAATTCAAAACTAAGCTTAGAATCAAAAAATAAGCTCATAAGTAGAATACAAGCATGCACAGTTCTGTTTACAAGTTTGATTCAAATGTGTGAATGTTGTGGAATGAGTGTGGTTAGAAATGACATTTGGTTTACTTTTATGACAACCCTAACACATATAATCGTCTCCATGTCATTAGAATTCGAAAATAAGCTTAGAATAAAAAAATAAGCTCAAAAGTAGAATACAAGCATGCACAGTTCTGTTTACAAGTTTGATTCAAATGTGTGAATGTTGTGCAATGAGTGTGGCTAGAAATGGCATTTGGTTGAATTTTATGACAACCCTAACACATATGATCGTCTCCATGTCATTAGAATTCAAAAATAAGCTTAGAATCAAAGAATAAGCTCAAAAGTAGAATACAAGCATGCACAGTTCTGTTTACAAGTTTGATTCAAATGTGTGAATGTTGTGCAATGAGTGTGGTTAGAAATGACATTTGGTTTACTTTTATGACAACCCTAACACATATAATCGTCTGCAAGTCATTAGAATTCAAAAATAAGCTTAGAATCAAAAAATAACCTCAAAAGTAGAATACAAGCATGCACAGTTCTGTTTACAAGTTTGATTCAAATGTGTGAATGTTGTGGAATGAGTGTGGCTAGAAATGGCATTTGTTTTACTTTTATGACAACCCTAACACATATGATCGTTTCCATGTCATTAGAATTAAAAAATAAGCTTAGAATCAAAGAATAAGCTCAAAAGTATAATACAAGCATGCACAGTTCTGTTTACAAGTTTGATTCAAATGTGTGAATGTTGTGGAATGAGTGTGGTTAGAAATGACATTTGGTTTACTTTTATGACAACCCTAACACATCTAAACGTCTCCAAGTCATTAGAATTCAAAAATAAGCTTAGAATGAAAAAAGAAGCTCAAAAGTCGAATACAAGCATGCACAGTTCTGTTTACAAGTTTGATTCAAATGTGTGAATGTTGTGGAATGAGTGTGGCTAGAAATGACATTTGGTTTACTTTTATGACAACCCTAACACATATGATCGTTTCCATGTCATTAGAATTCAAAAATAAGCTTAGAATCAAAGAATTAGCTCAAAAGTAGAATACAAGCATGCACAGTTCTGTTTACAAGTTTGATTCAAATGTGTGAATGTTGTGGAATGAGTGTGGTTCGAAATGACATTTGGTTTACTTTTATGACAACCCTAACACATATAATCATCTCCATGTCATTAGAATTCAAAAATAAGCTTAGAACCAAAGAATAAGCTCAAAAGTAGAATACAAGCATGCAAAGTTCTGTTTGCAAGTTTGATTCAAATGTGTGAATGTTGTGGAATGAGGGTGGTTAGAAATGACATTTGGTTTACTTTTATGACAACCCTAACACATATAATCGTCTCCAAGTCATTAGAATTCAAAACTAAGCTTAGAATCAAAAAATAAGCTCAAAAGTAGAATACAAGCATGCACTGTTCTGTTTACAAGTTTGATTCAAATGTGTGAATGTTGTAGAATGAGTGTGGCTAGAAATGGCATTTGGTTTACTTTTATGACAACCCTAAGACATATGATCGTTTCCATGTCATTAGAATTAAAAAATAAGCTTAGAATCAAAGAATAAGCTCAAAAGTAGAATACAAGCATGCACAGTTCTGTTTACAAGTTTGATTCAAATTTGTGAATGTTGTGGAATGAGTGTGGCTAGAAATGGCATTTGGTTTACTTTTATGACAACCCTAACACATATGATCGTTTCCATGTCATTAGAATTCAAAAATAAGCTTAGAATCAAAGAATAAGCTCAAAAGTAGAATACAAGCATGCACAGTTCTGTTTACAAGTTTGATTCAAATGTGTGAATGTTGTGGAATGATAGTGGTTAGAAATGACATTTGGTTTACTTTTATGACAACCCTAACACATATAATCGTCTCCATGTCATTAGAATTCTAAAATAAGCTTAGAATCAAAGAATAAGCTCAAAAGTAGAATACAAGCATGCACAGCTCTGTTTACAAGTTTGATTCAAATGTGTGAATGTTGTGGAATGAGTGTGGCTAGAAATGACATTTGGTTTACTTTTATGACAACCCTAACACATATAATCGTCTCCAAGTCATTAGAATTCAAAACTAAGCTTAGAATCAAAAAATAAGCTCAAAAGTAGAATACAAGCATGCACAGTTCTGTTTACAAGTTTGATTCAAATGTGTGAATGCTGTAGAATGAGTGTGGCTAGAAATAGCATTTGGTTTACTTTTATGACAACCCTAAGACATATGATCGTTTCCATGTCATTATAATTAAAAAATAAGCTTAGAATCAAAGAATAAGCTCAAAAGTAGAATACAAGCATGCACAGTTTTGTTTACAAGTTTGATTCAAATGTGTGAATGTTGTGGAATGAGTGTGGTTAGAAATGACATTTGGTTTACTTTTATGACAACCCTAACACATATAATCGTCTCCATGTCATTAGAATTCGAAAATAAGCTTAGAATAAAAAAATAAGCTCAAAAGTAGAATACATGCATGCACAGTTCTGTTTACAAGTTTGATTCAAATGTGTGAATGTTGTGGAATGAGTGTGGCTTGAAATGGCATTTGGTTGAATTTTATGACAACCCTAACACATATGATCGTTTCCATGTCATTAGAATTCAAAAATAAGCTTAGAATCAAAGAATAAGCTCAAAAGTAGAATACAAGCATGCACAGTTCTGTTTACAAGTTTGATTCAAATGTGTGAATGTTGTGCAATGAGTGTGATTAGAAATGACATTTGGTTTACTTTTATGACAACCCTAACACATATAATCGTCTGCAAGTCATTAGAATTCAAAAATAAGCTTAGAATCAAAAAATAACCTCAAAAGTAGAATACAAGCATGCACAGTTCTGTTTACAAGTTTGATTCAAATGTGTGAATGTTGTGGAATGAGTGTGGCTAGAAATGGCATTTGGTTTACTTTTATGACAACCCTAACACATATGATCGTTTCCATGTCATTAGAATTAAAAAATAAGCTTAGAATCAAAGAATAAGCTCAAAAGTAGAATACAAGCATGCACAGTTCTGTTTACAAGTTTGATTCAAATTTGTGAATGTTGTGGAATGAGTGTGGCTAGAAATGGCATTTGGTTTACTTTTATGACAACCCTAACACATATGATCGTTTCCATGTCATTAGAATTCAAAAATAAGCTTAGAATCAAAGAATAAGCTCAAAAGTAGAATACAAGCATGCACAGTTCTGTTTACAAGTTTGATTCAAATGTGTGAATGTTGTGGAATGATAGTGGTTAGAAATGACATTTGGTTTACTTTTATGACAACCCTAACACATATAATCGTCTCCATGTCATTAGAATTCTAAAATAAGCTTAGAATCAAAGAATAAGCTCAAAAGTAGAATACAAGCATGCACAGCTCTGTTTACAAGTTTGATTCAAATGTGTGAATGTTGTGGAATGAGTGTGGCTAGAAATGACATTTGGTTTACTTTTATGACAACCCTAACACATATAATCGTCTCCAAGTCATTAGAATTCAAAACTAAGCTTAGAATCAAAAAATAAGCTCAAAAGTAGAATACAAGCATGCACAGTTCTGTTTACAAGTTTGATTCAAATGTGTGAATGCTGTAGAATGAGTGTGGCTAGAAATAGCATTTGGTTTACTTTTATGACAACCCTAAGACATATGATCGTTTCCATGTCATTATAATTAAAAAATAAGCTTAGAATCAAAGAATAAGCTCAAAAGTAGAATACAAGCATGCACAGTTCTGTTTACAAGTTTGATTCAAATGTGTGAATGTTGTGGAATGAGTGTGGTTAGAAATGACATTTGGTTTACTTTTATGACAACCCTAACACATATAATCGTCTCCATGTCATTAGAATTCGAAAATAAGCTTAGAATAAAAAAATAAGCTCAAAAGTAGAATACATGCATGCACAGTTCTGTTTACAAGTTTGATTCAAATGTGTGAATGTTGTGGAATGAGTGTGGCTTGAAATGGCATTTGGTTGAATTTTATGACAACCCTAACACATATGATCGTTTCCATGTCATTAGAATTCAAAAATAAGCTTAGAATCAAAGAATAAGCTCAAAAGTAGAATACAAGCATGCACAGTTCTGTTTACAAGTTTGATTCAAATGTGTGAATGTTGTGCAATGAGTGTGATTAGAAATGACATTTGGTTTACTTTTATGACAACCCTAACACATATAATCGTCTGCAAGTCATTAGAATTCAAAAATAAGCTTAGAATCAAAAAATAACCTCAAAAGTAGAATACAAGCATGCACAGTTCTGTTTACAAGTTTGATTCAAATGTGTGAATGTTGTGGAATGAGTGTGGCTAGAAATGGCATTTGGTTTACTTTTATGACAACCCTAACACATATGATCGTTTCCATGTCATTAGAATTAAAAAATAAGCTTAGAATCAAAGAATAAGCTCAAAAGTATAATACAAGCATGCACAGTTCTGTTTACAAGTTTGATTCAAATGTGTGAATGTTGTGGAATGAGTGTGGTTAGAAATGACATTTGGTTTACTTTTATGACAACCCTAACACATATAATCGTCTCCAAGTCATTAGAATTCAAAAATAAGCTTAGAATGAAAAAAGAAGCTCAAAAGTCGAATACAAGCATGCACAGTTCTGTTTACAAGTTTGATTCAAATGTGTGAATGTTGTGGAATGAGTGTGGCTAGAAATGACATTTGGTTTACTTTTATGACAACCCTAACACATATGATCGTTTCCATGTCATTAGAATTCAAAAATAAGCTTAGAATCAAAGAATTAGCTCAAAAGTAGAATACAAGCATGCACAGTTCTGTTTACAAGTTTGATTCAAATGTGTGAATATTGTGGAATGAGTGTGGTTCGAAATGACATTTGGTTTACTTTTATGACAACCCTAACACATATAATCGTCTCCATGTCATTAGAATTCAAAAATAAGCTTAGAACCAAAGAATAAGCTCAAAAGTAGAATACAAGCATGCACAGTTCTGTTTGCAAGTTTGATTCAAATGTGTGAATGTTGTGGAATGAGGGTGGTTAGAAATGACATTTGGTTTACTTTTATGACAACCCTAACACATATAATCGTCTCCAAGTCATTAGAATTCAAAACTAAGCTTAGAACCAAAAAATAAGCTCAAAAGTAGAATACATGCATGCACTGTTCTGTTTACAAGTTTGATTCAAATGTGTGAATGTTGTAGAATGAGTGTGGCTAGAAATGGCATTTGGTTTACTTTTATGACAACCCTAAGACATATGATCGTTTCCATGTCATTAGAATTAAAAAATAAGCTTAGAATCAAAGAATAAGCTCAAAAGTAAAATACAAGCATGCACTGTTCTGTTTACAAGTTTGATTCAAATTTGTGAATGTTGTGGAATGAGTGTGGCTAGAAATGGCATTTGGTTTACTTTTATGACAACCCTAACACATATGATCGTTTCCATGTCATTAGAATTCAAAAATAAGCTTAGAATCAAAGAATAAGCTCAAAAGTAGAATACAAGCATGCACAGTTCTGTTTACAAGTTTGATTCAAATGTGTGAATGTTGTGGAATGATAGTGGTTAGAAATGACATTTGGTTTACTTTTATGACAACCCTAACATATATAATCGTCTCCATGTCATTAGAATTCTAAAATAAGCTTAGAATCAAAGAATAAGCTCAAAAGTAGAATACAAGCATGCACAGCTCTGTTTACAAGTTTGATTCAAATGTGTGAATGTTGTGGAATGAGTGTGGTTAGAAATGACATTTGGTTTACTTTTATGACAACCATAACACATATAATCGTCTCCATGTCATTAGAATTCTAAAATAAGCTTAGAATCAAAGAATAAGCTCAAAAGTAGAATACAAGCATGCACTGCTCTGTTTACAAGTTTGATTCAAATGTGTGAATGTTGTGGAATGAGTGTGGTTAGAAATGACATTTGGTTTACTTTTATGACAACCCTAACACATATAATCGTCTCCAAGTCATTAGAATTCAAAACTAAGCTTAGAATCAAAAAATAAGCTCAAAAGTAGAATACAAGCATGCACAGTTCTGTTTACAAGTTTGATTCAAATGTGTGAATGCTGTAGAATGAGTGTGGCTAGAAATAGCATTTGGTTTACTTTTATGACAACCCTAAGACATATGATCGTTTCCATGTCATTATAATTAAAAAATAAGCTTAGAATCAAAGAATAAGCTCAAAAGTAGAATACAAGCATGCACAGTTCTGTTTACAAGTTTGATTCAAATGTGTGAATGTTGTGGAATGAGTGTGGTTAGAAATGACATTTGGTTTACTTTTATGACAACCCTAACACATATAATCGTCTCCATGTCATTAGAATTCGAAAATAAGCTTAGAATAAAAAAATAAGCTCAAAAGTAGAATACATGCATGCACAGTTCTGTTTACAAGTTTGATTCAAATGTGTGAATGTTGTGGAATGAGTGTGGCTTGAAATGGCATTTGGTTGAATTTTATGACAACCCTAACACATATGATCGTTTCCATGTCATTAGAATTCAAAAATAAGCTTAGAATCAAAGAATAAGCTCAAAAGTAGAATACAAGCATGCACAGTTCTGTTTACAAGTTTGATTCAAATGTGTGAATGTTGTGCAATGAGTGTGGTTAGAAATGACATTTGGTTTACTTTTATGACAACCCTAACACATATAATCGTCTGCAAGTCATTAGAATTCAAAAATAAGCTTAGAATCAAAAAATAACCTCAAAAGTAGAATACAAGCATGCACAGTTCTGTTTACAAGTTTGATTCAAATGTGTGAATGTTGTGGAATGAGTGTGGCTAGAAATGGCATTTGGTATACTTTTATGACAACCCTAACACATATGATCGTTTCCATGTCATTAGAATTAAAAAATAAGCTTAGAATCAAAGAATAAGCTCAAAAGTATAATACAAGCATGCACAGTTCTGTTTACATGTTTGATTCAAATGTGTGAATGTTGTGGAATGAGTGTGGTTAGAAATGACATTTGGTTTACTTTTATGACAACCCTAACACATATAATCGTCTCCAAGTCATTAGAATTCAAAAATAAGCTTAGAATGAAAAAAGAAGCTCAAAAGTCGAATACAAGCATGCACAGTTCTGTTTACAAGTTTGATTCAAATGTGTGAATGTTGTGGAATGAGTGTGGCTAGAAATGACATTTGGTTTACTTTTATGACAACCCTAACACATATGATCGTTTCCATGTCATTAGAATTCAAAAATAAGCTTAGAATCAAAGAATTAGCTCAAAAGTAGAATACAAGCATGCACAGTTCTGTTTACAAGTTTGATTCAAATGTGTGAATGTTGTGGAATGAGTGTGGTTCGAAATGACATTTGGTTTACTTTTATGACAACCCTAACACATATAATCGTCTCCATGTCATTAGAATTCAAAAATAAGCTTAGAACCAAAGAATAAGCTCAAAAGTAGAATACAAGCATGCACAGTTCTGTTTGCAAGTTTGATTCAAATGTGTGAATGTTGTGGAATGAGGGTGGTTAGAAATGACATTTGGTTTACTTTTATGACAACCCTAACACATATAATCGTCTCCAAGTCATTAGAATTCAAAACTAAGCTTAGAATCAAAAAATAAGCTCAAAAGTAGAATACAAGCATGCACTGTTCTGTTTACAAGTTTGATTCAAATGTGTGAATGTTGTAGAATGAGTGTGGCTAGAAATGGCATTTGGTTTACTTTTATGACAACCCTAAGACATATGATCGTTTCCATGTCATTAGAATTAAAAAATAAGCTTAGAATCAAAGAATAAGCTCAAAAGTAGAATACAAGCATGCACAGTTCTGTTTACAAGTTTGATTCAAATTTGTGAATGTTGTGGAATGAGTGTGGCTAGAAATGGCATTTGGTTTACTTTTATGACAACCCTAACACATATGATCGTTTCCATGTCATTAGAATTCAAAAATAAGCTTAGAATCAAAGAATAAGCTCAAAAGTAGAATACAAGCATGCACAGTTCTGTTTACAAGTTTGATTCAAATGTGTGAATGTTGTGGAATGAGTGTGGCTTGAAATGACATTTGGTTTACTTTTATGACAACCCTAACACATATGATCGTCTCCATGTCATTAGAATTCTAAAATAAGCTTAGAATCAAAGAATAAGCTCAAAAGTAGAATACAAGCATGCACAGCTCTGTTTACAAGTTTGATTCAAATGTGTGAATGTTGTGCAATGAGTGTGGTTAGAAATGACATTTGGTTTACTTTTATGACAACCATAACACATATAATCGTCTGCAAGTCATTAGAATTCAAAAATAAGCTTAGAATCAAAAAATAAGGTCAAAAGTAGAATACAAGCATGCACTGTTCTGTTTACAAGTTTGATTTAAATGTGTGAATGTTGTGGATGAGTGTGGCTAGAAATGGCATTTGGTTTACTTTTATGACAACCCTAACACATATGATCGTTTCCATGTCATTAGAATTCAAAAATAAGCTTAGAATCAAAGAATAAGCTCAAAAGTAGAATACAAGCATGCACAGTTCTGTTTACAAGTTTGATTCAAATGTGTGAGGGTTGTGGAATGAGTGTGGTTAGAAATGACATTTGGTTTACTTTTATGACAACCCTAACACATGTAATCGTCTCCATGTCATTAGAATTCAAAAATAAGCTTAGAATCAAAAAATAACCTCAAAAGTAGAATACAAGCATGCACAGTTCTGTTTACAAGTTTGATTCAAATGTGTGAATGTTGTGGAATGAGGGTGGTTAGAAATGACATTTGGTTTACTTTTATGACAACCCTAACACATATAATCGTCTCCAAGACATTAGAATTCAAAACTAAGCTTAGAATCAAAAAATAAGCTCAAAAGTAGAATACAAGCATGCACAGTTCTGTTTACAAGTTTGATTCAAATGTGTGAATGCTGTAGAATGAGTGTGGCTAGAAATAGCATTTGGTTTACTTTTATGACAACCCTAAGACATATGATCGTTTCCATGTCATTATAATTAAAAAATAAGCTTAGAATCAAAGAATAAGCTCAAAAGTAGAATACAAGCATGCACAGTTCTGTTTACAAGTTTGATTCAAATGTGTGAATGTTGTGGAATGAGTGTGGTTAGAAATGACATTTGGTTTACTTTTATGACAACCCTAACACATATAATCGTCTCCATGTCATTAGAATTCGAAAATAAGCTTAGAATAAAAAAATAAGCTCAAAAGTAGAATACAAGCATGCACAGTTCTGTTTACAAGTTTGATTCAAATGTGTGAATGTTGTGGAATGAGTGTGGCTAGAAATGGCATTTGGTTGAATTTTATGACAACCCTAACACATATGATCGTTTCCATGTCATTAGAATTCAAAAATAAGCTTAGAATCAAAGAATCAGCTCAAAAGTAGAATACAAGCATGCACAGTTCTGTTTACAAGTTTGATTCAAATGTGTGAATGTTGTGCAATGAGTGTGGTTAGAAATGACATTTGGTTTACTTTTATGACAACCCTAACACATATAATCGTCTGCAAGTCATTAGAATTCAAAAATAAGCTTAGAATCAAAAAATAACCTCAAAAGTAGAATACAAGCATGCACAGTTCTGTTTACAAGTTTGATTCAAATGTGTGAATGTTGTGGAATGAGTGTGGCTAGAAATGGCATTTGGTATACTTTTATGACAACCCTAACACATATGATCGTTTCCATGTCATTAGAATTAAAAAATAAGCTTAGAATCAAAGAATAAGCTCAAAAGTATAATACAAGCATGCACAGTTCTGTTTACATGTTTGATTCAAATGTGTGAATGTTGTGGAATGAGTGTGGTTAGAAATGACATTTGGTTTACTTTTATGACAACCCTAACACATATAATCGTCTCCAAGTCATTAGAATTCAAAAATAAGCTTAGAATGAAAAAAGAAGCTCAAAAGTCGAATACAAGCATGCACAGTTCTGTTTACAAGTTTGATTCAAATGTGTGAATGTTGTGGAATGAGTGTGGCTAGAAATGACATTTGGTTTACTTTTATGACAACCCTAACACATATGATCGTTTCCATGTCATTAGAATTCAAAAATAAGCTTAGAATCAAAGAATTAGCTCAAAAGTAGAATACAAGCATGCACAGTTCTGTTTACATGTTTGATTCAAATGTGTGAATGTTGTGGAATGAGTGTGGTTCGAAATGACATTTGGTTTACTTTTATGACAACCCTAACACATATAATCGTCTCCATGTCATTAGAATTCAAAAATAAGCTTAGAACCAAAGAATAAGCTCAAAAGTAGAATACAAGCATGCACAGTTCTGTTTGCAAGTTTGATTCAAATGTGTGAATGTTGTGGAATGAGGGTGGTTAGAAATGACATTTGGTTTACTTTTATGACAACCCTAACACATATAATCGTCTCCAAGTCATTAGAATTCAAAACTAAGCTTAGAATCAAAAAATAAGCTCAAAAGTAGAATACAAGCATGCACTGTTCTGTTTACAAGTTTGATTCAAATGTGTGAATGTTGTAGAATGAGTGTGGCTAGAAATGGCATTTGGTTTACTTTTATGACAACCCTAAGACATATGATCGTTTCCATGTCATTAGAATTAAAAAATAAGCTTAGAATCAAAGAATAAGCTCAAAAGTAGAATACAAGCATGCACAGTTCTATTTACAAGTTTGATTCAAATTTGTGAATGTTGTGGAATGAGTGTGGCTAGAAATGGCATTTGGTTTACTTTTATGACAACCCTAACACATATGATCGTTTCCATGTCATTAGAATTCAAAAATAAGCTTAGAATCAAAGAATAAGCTCAAAAGTAGAATACAAGCATGCACAGTTCTGTTTACAAGTTTGATTCAAATGTGTGAATGTTGTGGAATGAGTGTGGCTTGAAATGACATTTGGTTTACTTTTATGACAACCCTAACACATATGATCGTCTCCATGTCATTAGAATTCTAAAATAAGCTTAGAATCAAAGAATAAGCTCAAAAGTAGAATACAAGCATGCACAGCTCTGTTTACAAGTTTGATTCAAATGTGTGAATGTTGTGCAATGAGTGTGGTTAGAAATGACATTTGGTTTACTTTTATGACAACCATAACACATATAATCGTCTGCAAGTCATTAGAATTCAAAAATAAGCTTAGAATCAAAAAATAAGGTCAAAAGTAGAATACAAGCATGCACTGTTCTGTTTACAAGTTTGATTTAAATGTGTGAATGTTGTGGAATGAGTGTGGCTAGAAATGGCATTTGGTTTACTTTTATGACAACCCTAACACATATGATCGTTTCCATGTCATTAGAATTCAAAAATAAGCTTAGAATCAAAGAATAAGCTCAAAAGTAGAATACAAGCATGCACAGTTCTGTTTACAAGTTTGATTCAAATGTGTGAGGGTTGTGGAATGAGTGTGGTTAGAAATGACATTTGGTTTACTTTTATGACAACCCTAACACATGTAATCGTCTCCATGTCATTAGAATTCAAAAATAAGCTTAGAATCAAAGAATCAGCTCAAAAGTAGAATACAAGCATGCACAGTTCTGTTTACAAGTTTGATTCAAATGTGTGAATGTTGTGGAATGAGGGTGGTTAGAAATGACATTTGGTTTACTTTTATGACAACCCTAACACATATAATCGTCTCCAAGACATTAGAATTCAAAACTAAGCTTAGAATCAAAAAATAAGCTCAAAAGTAGAATACAAGCATGCACAGTTCTGTTTACAAGTTTGATTCAAATGTGTGAATGCTGTAGAATGAGTGTGGCTAGAAATAGCATTTGGTTTACTTTTATGACAACCCTAAGACATATGATCGTTTCCATGTCATTATAATTAAAAAATAAGCTTAGAATCAAAGAATAAGCTCAAAAGTAGAATACAAGCATGCACAGTTCTGTTTACAAGTTTGATTCAAATGTGTGAATGTTGTGGAATGAGTGTGGTTAGAAATGACATTTGGTTTACTTTTATGACAACCCTAACACATATAATCGTCTCCATGTCATTAGAATTCGAAAATAAGCTTAGAATAAAAAAATAAGCTCAAAAGTAGAATACAAGCATGCACAGTTCTGTTTACAAGTTTGATTCAAATGTGTGAATGTTGTGGAATGAGTGTGGCTAGAAATGGCATTTGGTTGAATTTTATGACAACCCTAACACATATGATCGTTTCCATGTCATTAGAATTCAAAAATAAGCTTAGAATCAAAGAATCAGCTCAAAAGTAGAATACAAGCATGCACAGTTCTGTTTACAAGTTTGATTCAAATGTGTGAATGTTGTGCAATGAGTGTGGTTAGAAATGACATTTGGTTTACTTTTATGACAACCCTAACACATATAATCGTCTGCAAGTCGTTAGAATTCAAAAATAAGCTTAGAATCAAAAAATAACCTCAAAAGTAGAATACAAGCATGCACAGTTCTGTTTACAAGTTTGATTCAAATGTGTGAATGTTGTGGAATGAGTGTGGCTAGAAATGGCATTTGGTTTACTTTTATGACAACCCTAACACATATGATCGTTTCCATGTCATTAGAATTAAAAAATAAGCTTAGAATCAAAGAATAAGCTCAAAAGTATAACACAAGCATGCACAGTTCTGTTTACAAGTTTGATTCAAATGTGTGAATGTTGTGGAATGAGTGTGGTTAGAAATGACATTTGGTTTACTTTTATGACAACCCTAACACATATAATCGTCTCCAAGTCATTAGAATTCAAAAATAAGCTTAGAATGAAAAAAGAAGCTCAAAAGTCGAATACAAGCATGCACAGTTCTGTTTACAAGTTTGATTCAAATGTGTGAATGTTGTGGAATGAGTGTGGCTAGAAATGACATTTGGTTTACTTTTATGACAACCCTAACACATATGATCGTTTCCATGTCATTAGAATTCAAAAATAAGCTTAGAATCAAAGAATTAGCTCAAAAGTAGAATACAAGCATGCACAGTTCTGTTTACATGTTTGATTCAAATGTGTGAATGTTGTGGAATGAGTGTGGTTCGAAATGACATTTGGTTTACTTTTATGACAACCCTAACACATATAATCGTCTCCATGTCATTAGAATTCAAAAATAAGCTTAGAACCAAAGAATAAGCTCAAAAGTAGAATACAAGCATGCACAGTTCTGTTTGCAAGTTTGATTCAAATGTGTGAATGTTGTGGAATGAGGGTGGTTAGAAATGACATTTGGTTTACTTTTATGACAACCCTAACACATATAATCGTCTCCAAGTCATTAGAATTCAAAACTAAGCTTAGAATCAAAAAATAAGCTCAAAAGTAGAATACAAGCATGCACTGTTCTGTTTACAAGTTTGATTCAAATGTGTGAATGTTGTAGAATGAGTGTGGCTAGAAATGGCATTTGGTTTACTTTTATGACAACCCTAAGACATATGATCGTTTCCATGTCATTAGAATTAAAAAATAAGCTTAGAATCAAAGAATAAGCTCAAAAGTAGAATACAAGCATGCACAGTTCTGTTTACAAGTTTGATTCAAATGTGTGAAAGTTGTGGAATGAGTGTGGTTAGAAATGACATTTGGTTTACTTTTATGTCAACCCTAACACATATAATCGTCTCCAAGTCATTAGAATTCAAAAATAAGCTTAGAATGAAAAAAGAAGCTCAAAAGTAGAATACAAGCATGCACAGTTCTGTTTACAAGTTTGATTCAAATGTGTGAATGTTGTGGAATGAGTGTGGCTAGAAATGACATTTGGTTTACTTTTATGACAACCCTAACACATATGATCGTTTCCATGTCATTAGAATTCAAAAATAAGCTTAGAATCAAAGAATTAGCTCAAAAGTAGAATACAAGCATGCACAGTTCTGTTTACATGTTTGATTCAAATGTGTGAATGTTGTGGAATGAGTGTGGTTCGAAATGACATTTGGTTTACTTTTATGACAACCCTAACACATATAATCGTCTCCATGTCATTAGAATTCAAAAATAAGCTTAGAACCAAAGAATAAGCTCAAAAGTAGAATACAAGCATGCACAGTTCTGTTTGCAAGTTTGATTCAAATGTGTGAATGTTGTGGAATGAGGGTGGTTAGAAATGACATTTGGTTTACTTTTATGACAACCCTAACACATATAATCGTCTCCAAGTCATTAGAATTCAAAACTAAGCTTAGAATCAAAAAATAAGCTCAAAAGTAGAATACAAGCATGCACTGTTCTGTTTACAAGTTTGATTCAAATGTGTGAATGTTGTAGAATGAGTGTGGCTAGAAATGGCATTTGGTTTACTTTTATGACAACCCTAAGACATATGATCGTTTCCATGTCATTAGAATTAAAAAATAAGCTTAGAATCAAAGAATAAGCTCAAAAGTAGAATACAAGCATGCACAGTTCTATTTACAAGTTTGATTCAAATTTGTGAATGTTGTGGAATGAGTGTGGCTAGAAATGGCATTTGGTTTACTTTTATGACAACCCTAACACATATGATCGTTTCCATGTCATTAGAATTCAAAAATAAGCTTAGAATCAAAGAATAAGCTCAAAAGTAGAATACAAGCATGCACAGTTCTGTTTACAAGTTTGATTCAAATGTGTGAATGTTGTGGAATGAGTGTGGCTTGAAATGACATTTGGTTTACTTTTATGACAACCCTAACACATATGATCGTCTCCATGTCATTAGAATTCTAAAATAAGCTTAGAATCAAAGAATAAGCTCAAAAGTAGAATACAAGCATGCACAGCTCTGTTTACAAGTTTGATTCAAATGTGTGAATGTTGTGCAATGAGTGTGGTTAGAAATGACATTTGGTTTACTTTTATGACAACCATAACACATATAATCGTCTGCAAGTCATTAGAATTCAAAAATAAGCTTAGAATCAAAAAATAAGGTCAAAAGTAGAATACAAGCATGCACTGTTCTGTTTACAAGTTTGATTTAAATGTGTGAATGTTGTGGAATGAGTGTGGCTAGAAATGGCATTTGGTTTACTTTTATGACAACCCTAACACATATGATCGTTTCCATGTCATTAGAATTCAAAAATAAGCTTAGAATCAAAGAATAAGCTCAAAAGTAGAATACAAGCATGCACAGTTCTGTTTACAAGTTTGATTCAAATGTGTGAGGGTTAAGGAATGAGTGTGGTTAGAAATGACATTTGGTTTACTTTTATGACAACCCTAACACATGTAATCGTCTCCATGTCATTAGAATTCAAAAATAAGCTTAGAATCAAAAAATAACCTCAAAAGTAGAATACAAGCATGCACAGTTCTGTTTACAAGTTTGATTCAAATGTGTGAATGTTGTGGAATGAGGGTGGTTAGAAATGACATTTGGTTTACTTTTATGACAACCCTAACACATATAATCGTCTCCAAGACATTAGAATTCAAAACTAAGCTTAGAATCAAAAAATAAGCTCAAAAGTAGAATACAAGCATGCACAGTTCTGTTTACAAGTTTGATTCAAATGTGTGAATGCTGTAGAATGAGTGTGGCTAGAAATAGCATTTGGTTTACTTTTATGACAACCCTAAGACATATGATCGTTTCCATGTCATTATAATTAAAAAATAAGCTTAGAATCAAAGAATAAGCTCAAAAGTAGAATACAAGCATGCACAGTTCTGTTTACAAGTTTGATTCAAATGTGTGAATGTTGTGGAATGAGTGTGGTTAGAAATGACATTTGGTTTACTTTTATGACAACCCTAACACATATAATCGTCTCCATGTCATTAGAATTCGAAAATAAGCTTAGAATAAAAAAATAAGCTCAAAAGTAGAATACAAGCATGCACAGTTCTGTTTACAAGTTTGATTCAAATGTGTGAATGTTGTGGAATGAGTGTGGCTAGAAATGACATTTGGTTTACTTTTATGACAACCCTAACACATATGATCGTTTCCATGTCATTAGAATTCAAAAATAAGCTTAGAATCAAAGAATTAGCTCAAAAGTAGAATACAAGCATGCACAGTTCTGTTTACATGTTTGATTCAAATGTGTGAATGTTGTGGAATGAGTGTGGTTCGAAATGACATTTGGTTTACTTTTATGACAACCCTAACACATATAATCGTCTCCATGTCATTAGAATTCAAAAATAAGCTTAGAACCAAAGAATAAGCTCAAAAGTAGAATACAAGCATGCACAGTTCTGTTTGCAAGTTTGATTCAAATGTGTGAATGTTGTGGAATGAGGGTGGTTAGAAATGACATTTGGTTTACTTTTATGACAACCCTAACACATATAATCGTCTCCAAGTCATTAGAATTCAAAACTAAGCTTAGAATCAAAAAATAAGCTCAAAAGTAGAATACAAGCATGCACTGTTCTGTTTACAAGTTTGATTCAAATGTGTGAATGTTGTAGAATGAGTGTGGCTAGAAATGGCATTTGGTTTACTTTTATGACAACCCTAAGACATATGATCGTTTCCATGTCATTAGAATTAAAAAATAAGCTTAGAATCAAAGAATAAGCTCAAAAGTAGAATACAAGCATGCACAGTTCTATTTACAAGTTTGATTCAAATTTGTGAATGTTGTGGAATGAGTGTGGCTAGAAATGGCATTTGGTTTACTTTTATGACAACCCTAACACATATGATCGTTTCCATGTCATTAGAATTCAAAAATAAGCTTAGAATCAAAGAATAAGCTCAAAAGTAGAATACAAGCATGCACAGTTCTGTTTACAAGTTTGATTCAAATGTGTGAATGTTGTGGAATGAGTGTGGCTTGAAATGACATTTGGTTTACTTTTATGACAACCCTAACACATATGATCGTCTCCATGTCATTAGAATTCTAAAATAAGCTTAGAATCAAAGAATAAGCTCAAAAGTAGAATACAAGCATGCACAGCTCTGTTTACAAGTTTGATTCAAATGTGTGAATGTTGTGCAATGAGTGTGGTTAGAAATGACATTTGGTTTACTTTTATGACAACCATAACACATATAATCGTCTGCAAGTCATTAGAATTCAAAAATAAGCTTAGAATCAAAAAATAAGGTCAAAAGTAGAATACAAGCATGCACTGTTCTGTTTACAAGTTTGATTTAAATGTGTGAATGTTGTGGAATGAGTGTGGCTAGAAATGGCATTTGGTTTACTTTTATGACAACCCTAACACATATGATCGTTTCCATGTCATTAGAATTCAAAAATAAGCTTAGAATCAAAGAATAAGCTCAAAAGTAGAATACAAGCATGCACAGTTCTGTTTACAAGTTTGATTCAAATGTGTGAGGGTTAAGGAATGAGTGTGGTTAGAAATGACATTTGGTTTACTTTTATGACAACCCTAACACATGTAATCGTCTCCATGTCATTAGAATTCAAAAATAAGCTTAGAATCAAAAAATAACCTCAAAAGTAGAATACAAGCATGCACAGTTCTGTTTACAAGTTTGATTCAAATGTGTGAATGTTGTGGAATGAGGGTGGTTAGAAATGACATTTGGTTTACTTTTATGACAACCCTAACACATATAATCGTCTCCAAGACATTAGAATTCAAAACTAAGCTTAGAATCAAAAAATAAGCTCAAAAGTAGAATACAAGCATGCACAGTTCTGTTTACAAGTTTGATTCAAATGTGTGAATGCTGTAGAATGAGTGTGGCTAGAAATAGCATTTGGTTTACTTTTATGACAACCCTAAGACATATGATCGTTTCCATGTCATTATAATTAAAAAATAAGCTTAGAATCAAAGAATAAGCTCAAAAGTAGAATACAAGCATGCACAGTTCTGTTTACAAGTTTGATTCAAATGTGTGAATGTTGTGGAATGAGTGTGGTTAGAAATGACATTTGGTTTACTTTTATGACAACCCTAACACATATAATCGTCTCCATGTCATTAGAATTCGAAAATAAGCTTAGAATAAAAAAATAAGCTCAAAAGTAGAATACAAGCATGCACAGTTCTGTTTACAAGTTTGATTCAAATTTGTGAATGTTGTGCAATGAGTGTGGTTAGAAATGACATTTGGTTTACTTTTATGACAACCCTAACACATATAATCGTCTGCAAGTCGTTAGAATTCAAAAATAAGCTTAGAATCAAAAAATAACCTCAAAAGTAGAATACAAGCATGCACAGTTCTGTTTACAAGTTTGATTCAAATGTGTGAATGTTGTGGAATGAGTGTGGCTAGAAATGGCATTTGGTTTACTTTTATGACAACCCTAACACATATGATCGTTTCCATGTCATTAGAATTAAAAAATAAGCTTAGAATCAAAGAATAAGCTCAAAAGTATAACACAAGCATGCACAGTTCTGTTTACAAGTTTGATTCAAATGTGTGAATGTTGTGGAATGAGTGTGGTTAGAAATGACATTTGGTTTACTTTTATGACAACCCTAACACATATAATCGTCTCCAAGTCATTAGAATTCAAAAATAAGCTTAGAATGAAAAAAGAAGCTCAAAAGTCGAATACAAGCATGCACAGTTCTGTTTACAAGTTTGATTCAAATGTGTGAATGTTGTGGAATGAGTGTGGCTAGAAATGACATTTGGTTTACTTTTATGACAACCCTAACACATATGATCGTTTCCATGTCATTAGAATTCAAAAATAAGCTTAGAATCAAAGAATTAGCTCAAAAGTAGAATACAAGCATGCACAGTTCTGTTTACATGTTTGATTCAAATGTGTGAATGTTGTGGAATGAGTGTGGTTCGAAATGACATTTGGTTTACTTTTATGACAACCCTAACACATATAATCGTCTCCATGTCATTAGAATTCAAAAATAAGCTTAGAACCAAAGAATAAGCTCAAAAGTAGAATACAAGCATGCACAGTTCTGTTTGCAAGTTTGATTCAAATGTGTGAATGTTGTGGAATGAGGGTGGTTAGAAATGACATTTGGTTTACTTTTATGACAACCCTAACACATATAATCGTCTCCAAGTCATTAGAATTCAAAACTAAGCTTAGAATCAAAAAATAAGCTCAAAAGTAGAATACAAGCATGCACTGTTCTGTTTACAAGTTTGATTCAAATGTGTGAATGTTGTAGAATGAGTGTGGCTAGAAATGGCATTTGGTTTACTTTTATGACAACCCTAAGACATATGATCGTTTCCATGTCATTAGAATTAAAAAATAAGCTTAGAATCAAAGAATAAGCTCAAAAGTAGAATACAAGCATGCACAGTTCTGTTTACAAGTTTGATTCAAATGTGTGAAAGTTGTGGAATGAGTGTGGTTAGAAATGACATTTGGTTTACTTTTATGTCAACCCTAACACATATAATCGTCTCCAAGTCATTAGAATTCAAAAATAAGCTTAGAATGAAAAAAGAAGCTCAAAAGTAGAATACAAGCATGCACAGTTCTGTTTACAAGTTTGATTCAAATGTGTGAATGTTGTGGAATGAGTGTGGCTAGAAATGACATTTGGTTTACTTTTATGACAACCCTAACACATATGATCGTTTCCATGTCATTAGAATTCAAAAATAAGCTTAGAATCAAAGAATTAGCTCAAAAGTAGAATACAAGCATGCACAGTTCTGTTTACATGTTTGATTCAAATGTGTGAATGTTGTGGAATGAGTGTGGTTCGAAATGACATTTGGTTTACTTTTATGACAACCCTAACACATATAATCGTCTCCATGTCATTAGAATTCAAAAATAAGCTTAGAACCAAAGAATAAGCTCAAAAGTAGAATACAAGCATGCACAGTTCTGTTTGCAAGTTTGATTCAAATGTGTGAATGTTGTGGAATGAGGGTGGTTAGAAATGACATTTGGTTTACTTTTATGACAACCCTAACACATATAATCGTCTCCAAGTCATTAGAATTCAAAACTAAGCTTAGAATCAAAAAATAAGCTCAAAAGTAGAATACAAGCATGCACTGTTCTGTTTACAAGTTTGATTCAAATGTGTGAATGTTGTAGAATGAGTGTGGCTAGAAATGGCATTTGGTTTACTTTTATGACAACCCTAAGACATATGATCGTTTCCATGTCATTAGAATTAAAAAATAAGCTTAGAATCAAAGAATAAGCTCAAAAGTAGAATACAAGCATGCACAGTTCTATTTACAAGTTTGATTCAAATTTGTGAATGTTGTGGAATGAGTGTGGCTAGAAATGGCATTTGGTTTACTTTTATGACAACCCTAACACATATGATCGTTTCCATGTCATTAGAATTCAAAAATAAGCTTAGAATCAAAGAATAAGCTCAAAAGTAGAATACAAGCATGCACAGTTCTGTTTACAAGTTTGATTCAAATGTGTGAATGTTGTGGAATGAGTGTGGCTTGAAATGACATTTGGTTTACTTTTATGACAACCCTAACACATATGATCGTCTCCATGTCATTAGAATTCTAAAATAAGCTTAGAATCAAAGAATAAGCTCAAAAGTAGAATACAAGCATGCACAGCTCTGTTTACAAGTTTGATTCAAATGTGTGAATGTTGTGCAATGAGTGTGGTTAGAAATGACATTTGGTTTACTTTTATGACAACCATAACACATATAATCGTCTGCAAGTCATTAGAATTCAAAAATAAGCTTAGAATCAAAAAATAAGGTCAAAAGTAGAATACAAGCATGCACTGTTCTGTTTACAAGTTTGATTTAAATGTGTGAATGTTGTGGAATGAGTGTGGCTAGAAATGGCATTTGGTTTACTTTTATGACAACCCTAACACATATGATCGTTTCCATGTCATTAGAATTCAAAAATAAGCTTAGAATCAAAGAATAAGCTCAAAAGTAGAATACAAGCATGCACAGTTCTGTTTACAAGTTTGATTCAAATGTGTGAGGGTTAAGGAATGAGTGTGGTTAGAAATGACATTTGGTTTACTTTTATGACAACCCTAACACATGTAATCGTCTCCATGTCATTAGAATTCAAAAATAAGCTTAGAATCAAAAAATAACCTCAAAAGTAGAATACAAGCATGCACAGTTCTGTTTACAAGTTTGATTCAAATGTGTGAATGTTGTGGAATGAGGGTGGTTAGAAATGACATTTGGTTTACTTTTATGACAACCCTAACACATATAATCGTCTCCAAGACATTAGAATTCAAAACTAAGCTTAGAATCAAAAAATAAGCTCAAAAGTAGAATACAAGCATGCACAGTTCTGTTTACAAGTTTGATTCAAATGTGTGAATGCTGTAGAATGAGTGTGGCTAGAAATAGCATTTGGTTTACTTTTATGACAACCCTAAGACATATGATCGTTTCCATGTCATTATAATTAAAAAATAAGCTTAGAATCAAAGAATAAGCTCAAAAGTAGAATACAAGCATGCACAGTTCTGTTTACAAGTTTGATTCAAATGTGTGAATGTTGTGGAATGAGTGTGGTTAGAAATGACATTTGGTTTACTTTTATGACAACCCTAACACATATAATCGTCTCCATGTCATTAGAATTCGAAAATAAGCTTAGAATAAAAAAATAAGCTCAAAAGTAGAATACAAGCATGCACAGTTCTGTTTACAAGTTTGATTCAAATGTGTGAATGTTGTGGAATGAGTGTGGCTAGAAATGGCATTTGGTTGAATTTTATGACAACCCTAACACATATGATCGTTTCCATGTCATTAGAATTCAAAAATAAGCTTAGAATCAAAGAATCAGCTCAAAAGTAGAATACAAGCATGCACAGTTCTGTTTACAAGTTTGATTCAAATGTGTGAATGTTGTGCAATGAGTGTGGTTAGAAATGACATTTGGTTTACTTTTATGACAACCCTAACACATATAATCGTCTGCAAGTCGTTAGAATTCAAAAATAAGCTTAGAATCAAAAAATAACCTCAAAAGTAGAATACAAGCATGCACAGTTCTGTTTACAAGTTTGATTCAAATGTGTGAATGTTGTGGAATGAGTGTGGCTAGAAATGGCATTTGGTTTACTTTTATGACAACCCTAACACATATGATCGTTTCCATGTCATTAGAATTAAAAAATAAGCTTAGAATCAAAGAATAAGCTCAAAAGTATAATACAAGCATGCACAGTTCTGTTTACAAGTTTGATTCAAATGTGTGAATGTTGTGGAATGAGTGTGGTTAGAAATGACATTTGGTTTACTTTTATGACAACCCTAACACATATAATCGTCTCCAAGTCATTAGAATTCAAAAAAAAGCTTAGAATGAAAAAAGAAGCTCAAAAGTCGAATACAAGCATGCACAGTTCTGTTTACAAGTTTGATTCAAATGTGTGAATGTTGTGGAATGAGTGTGGGCTAGAAATGACATTTGGTTTACTTTTATGACAACCCTAACACATATGATCGTTTCCATGTCATTAGAATTCAAAAATAAGCTTAGAATCAAAGAATTAGCTCAAAAGTAGAATACAAGCATGCACAGTTCTGTTTACAAGTTTGATTCAAATGTGTGAATGTTGTGGAATGAGTGTGGTTCGAAATGACATTTGGTTTACTTTTATGACAACCCTAACACATATAATCGTCTCCATGTCATTAGAATTCAAAAATAAGCTTAGAACCAAAGAATAAGCTCAAAAGTAGAATACAAGCATGCACAGTTCTATTTGCAAGTTTGATTCAAATGTGTGAATGTTGTGGAATGAGGGTGGTTAGAAATGACATTTGGTTTACTTTTATGACAACCCTAACACATATAATCGTCTCCAAGTCATTAGAATTCAAAACTAAGCTTAGAATCAAAAAATAAGCTCAAAAGTAGAATACAAGCATGCACTGTTCTGTTTACAAGTTTGATTCAAATGTGTGAATGTTGTAGAATGAGTGTGGCTAGAAATGGCATTTGGTTTACTTTTATGACAACCCTAACACATATGATCGTTTCCATGTCATTAGAATTCAAAAATAAGCTTAGAATCAAAGAATAAGCTCAAAAGTAGAATACAAGCATGCACAGTTCTGTTTACAAGTTTGATTCAAATGTGTGAAAGTTGTGGAATGAGTGTGGTTAGAAATGACATTTGGTTTACTTTTATGTCAACCCTAACACATATAATCGTCTCCAAGTCATTAGAATTCAAAAATAAGCTTAGAATGAAAAAAGAAGCTCAAAAGTAGAATACAAGCATGCACAGTTCTGTTTACAAGTTTGATTCAAATGTGTGAATGTTGTGGAATGAGTGTGGCTAGAAATGACATTTGGTTTACTTTTATGACAACCCTAACACATATGATCGTTTCCATGTCATTAGAATTCAAAAATAAGCTTAGAATCAAAGAATAAGCTCAAAAGTAGAATACAAGCATGCACAGTTCTGTTTACAAGTTTGATTCAAAGGTGTGAGGGTTGTGGAATGAGTGTGGTTAGAAATGACATTTGGTTTACTTTTATGACAACCCTAACACATGTAATCGTCTCCATGTCATTAGAATTCAAAAATAAGCTTAGAATCAAAGAATAAGCTCAAAAGTAGAATACAAGCATGCACAGTTCTGTTTACAAGTTTGATTCAAATGTGTGAATGTTGTGGAATGAGGGTGGTTAGAAATGACATTTGGTTTACTTTTATGACAACCCTAACACATATAATCGTCTCCAAGTCATTAGAATTCAAAACTAAGCTTAGAATCAAAAAATAAGCTCAAAAGTAGAATACAAGCATGCACTGTTCTGTTTACAAGTTTGATTCAAATGTTTGAATGTTGTAGAATGAGTGTGGCTAGAAATGGCATTTGGTTTACTTTTATGACAACCCTAAGACATATGATCGTTTCCATGTCATTAGTATTAAAAAATAAGCTTAGAACTAAAGAATAAGCTCAAAAGTAGAATACAAGCATGCACAGTTCTGTTTACAAGTTTGATTCAAATGTGTGAATGTTGTGGAATGAGTGTGGCTAGAAATGGCATTTGGTTTACTTTTATGACAACCCTAACACATATGATCGTTTCCATGTCATTAGAATTCAAAAATAAGCTTAGAATCAAAGAATAAGCTCAAAAGTAGAATACAAGCATGCACAGTTCTGTTTACAAGTTTGATTCAAATGTGTGAATGTTGTGGAATGAGTGTGGTTAGAAATGACATTTGGTTTACTTTTATGACAACCCTAACACATATAATCGTCTCCATGTCATTAGAATTCAAAAATAAGCTTAGAATCAAAAAATAAGCTCAAAAGTAGAATACAAGCATGCACAGTTCTGTTTACAAGTTTGATTCAAATATGTGAATGCTGTAGAATGAGTGTGGCTAGAAATAGCATTTGGTTTACTTTTATGACAACCCTAAGAAATATGATCGTTTCCATGTCATTAAAATTAAAAAATAAGCTTAGAATCAAAGAATAAGCTCAAAAGTAGAATACAAGCATGCACAGTTCTGTTTACAAGTTTGATTCAAATGTGTGAATGTTGTGGAATGAGTGTGGTTAGAAATGACATTTGGTTTACTTTTATGACAACCCTAACACATATAATCGTCTCCATGTCATTAGAATTCAAAAATAAGCTTAGAATCAAAAAATAAGCTCAAAAGTAGAATACAAGCATGCACAGTTCTGTTTACAAGTTTGATTCAAATGTGTGAATGTTGTGGAATGAGTGTGGTTAGAAATGACATTTGGTTTACTTTTATGACAACCCTAACACATATAATCGTCTCCAAGTCATTAGAATTCAAAACTAAGCTTAGAATCAAAAAATAAGCTCAAAAGTAGAATACAAGCATGCACTGTTCTGTTTACAAGTTTGATTCAAATGTTTGAATGTTGTAGAATGAGTGTGGCTAGAAATGGCATTTGGTTTACTTTTATGACAACCCTAAGACATATGATCGTTTCCATGTCATTAGTATTAAAAAATAAGCTTAGAACTAAAGAATAAGCTCAAAAGTAGAATACAAGCATGCACAGTTCTGTTTACAAGTTTGATTCAAATGTGTGAATGTTGTGGAATGAGTGTGGCTAGAAATGGCATTTGGTTTACTTTTATGACAACCCTAACACATATGATCGTTTCCATGTCATTAGAATTCAAAAATAAGCTTAGAATAAATAAATAACCTCAAAAGTAGAATACAAGCATGCACAGTTCTGTTTACAAGTTTGATTCAAATGTGTGAATGTTGTGGAATGAGTGTGGCTAGAAATGGCATTTGGTTTACTTTTATGACAACCCTAACACATATAATCGTCTCCATGTCATTAGAATTCAAAAATAAGCTTAGAATCAAAAAATAAGCTCAAAAGTAGAATACAAGCATGCACAGTTCTGTTTACAAGTTTGATTCAAATGTGTGAATGCTGTAGAATGAGTGTGGCTAGAAATAGCATTTGGTTTACTTTTATGACAACCCTAAGACATATGATCGTTTCCATGTCATTATAATTAAAAAATAAGCTTAGAATCAAAGAATAAGCTCAAAAGTAGAATACAAGCATGCACAGTTCTGTTTACAAGTTTGATTCAAATGTGTGAATGTTGTGGAATGAGTGTGGCTAGAAATGGCATTTGGTTTACTTTTATGACAACCCTAACACATATGATCGTTTCCATGTCATTAGAATTCAAAAATAAGCTTAGAATCAAAGAATAAGCTCAAAAGTAGAATACAAGCATGCACAGTTCTGTTTACAAGTTTGATTCAAATGTGTGAATGTTGTGGAATGAGTGTGGCTAGAAATGGCATTTGGTTTACTTTTATGACAACCCTAACACATATGATCGTTTCCATGTCATTAGAATTCAAAAATAAGCTTAGAATCAAAGAATAAGCTCAAAAGTAGAATACAAGCATGCACAGTTCTGTTTACAAGTTTGATTCAAATGTGTGAATGTTGTGGAATGAGTGTGGTTAGAAATGACATTTGGTTTACTTTTATGACAACCCTAACACATATAATCGTCTCCAAGTCATTAGAATTCAAAACTAAGCTTAGAATCAAAAAATAAGCTCAAAAGTAGAATACAAGCATGCACTGTTCTGTTTACAAGTTTGATTCAAATGTTTGAATGTTGTAGAATGAGTGTGGCTAGAAATGGCATTTGGTTTACTTTTATGACAACCCTAAGACATATGATCGTTTCCATGTCATTAGTATTAAAAAATAAGCTTAGAACTAAAGAATAAGCTCAAAAGTAGAATACAAGCATGCACAGTTCTGTTTACAAGTTTGATTCAAATGTGTGAATGTTGTGGAATGAGTGTGGTTAGAAATGACATTAGGTTTACTTTTATGACAACCCTAACACATATAATCGTCTCCAAGTCATTAGAATTCAAAACTAAGCTTAGAATAAAAAAATAAGCTCAAAAGTAGAATACAAGCATGCACTGTTCTGTTTATAAGTTTGATTCAAATGTGTGAATGTTGTAGAATGAGTGTGGCTAGAAATAGCATTTGGTTTACTTTTATGACAACCCTAACACATATGATCGTTTCCATGTCATTAGAATTCAAAAATAAGCTTAGAATAAATAAATAACCTCAAAAGTAGAATACAAGCATGCACAGTTCTGTTTACAAGTTTGATTCAAATGTGTGAATGTTGTGGAATGAGTGTGGCTAGAAATGGCATTTGGTTTACTTTTATGACAACCCTAACACATATGATCGTTTCCATGTCATTAGAATTCAAAAATAAGCTTAGAATCAAAAAATAACCTCAAAAGTAGAATACAAGCATGCACAGTTCTGTTTACAAGTTTGATTCAAATGTGTGAATGTTGTGGAATGAGTGTGGTTAGAAATGACATTTGGTTTACTTTTATGACAACCCTAACACATATAATCGTCTCCAAGTCATTAGAATTCAAAAATAAGCTTAGAATGAAAAAAGAAGCTCAAAAGTAGAATACAAGCATGCACAGTTCTGTTTACAAGTTTGATTCAAATGTGTGAATGTTGTGGAATGAGTGCGGCTAGAAATGACATTTGGTTTACTTTTATGACAACCCTAACACATATGATCGTTTCCATGTCATTAGAATTCAAAAATAAGCTTAGAATCAAAGAATTAGCTCAAAAGTAGAATACAAGCATGCACAGTTCTGTTTACAAGTTTGATTCAAATGTGTGAATGTTGTGGAATGAGTGTGGTTCGAAATGACATTTGGTTTACTTTTATGACAACCCTAACACATATAATCGTCTCCATGTCATTAGAATTCAAAAATAAGCTTAGAACCAAAGAATAAGCTCAAAAGTAGAATACAAGCATGCACAGTTCTGTTTACAAGTTTGATTCAAATGTGTGAATGTTGTGGAATGAGTGTGGTTCGAAATGACATTTGGTTTACTTTTATGACAACCCTAACACATATAATCGTCTCCAAGTCATTAGAATTCAAAACTAAGCTTAGAATCAAAAAATAAGCTCAAAAGTAGAATACAAGCATGCACTGTTCTGTTAACAAGTTTGATTCAAATGTGTGAATGTTGTAGAATGAGTGTGGCTAGAAATGGCATTTCGTTTACTTTTATGACAACCCTAAGACATATGATCGTTTCCATGTCATTAGAAATAAAAAATAAGCTTAGAATCAAAGAATAAGCTCAAAAGTAGAATACAAGCATGCACTGTTCTGTTTACAAGTTTGATTCAAATGTTTTAATGTTGTAGAATGAGTGTGGCTAGAAATGGCATTTGGTTTACTTTTATGACAACCCTAAGACATATGATCGTTTCCATGTCATTAGTATTAAAAAATAAGCTTAGAACTAAAGAATAAGCTCAAAAGTAGAATACAAGCATGCACAGTTCTGTTTACAAGTTTGATTCAAATGTGTGAATGTTGTGGAATGAGTGTGGCTAGAAATGGCATTTGGTTTACTTTTATGACAACCCTAACACATATGATCGTTTCCATGTCATTAGAATTCAAAAATAAGCTTAGAATCAAAGAATAAGCTCAAAAGTAGAATACAAGCATGCACAGTTCTGTTTACAAGTTTGATTCAAATGTGTGAATGTTGTGGAATGAGTGTGGTTAGAAATGACATTTGGTTTACTTTTATGACAACCCTAACACATATAATCGTCTCCATGTCATTAGAATTCAAAAATAAGCTTAGAATCAAAAAATAAGCTCAAAAGTAGAATACAAGCATGCACAGTTCTGTTTACAAGTTTGATTCAAATGTGTGAATGCTGTAGAATGAGTGTGGCTAGAAATAGCATTTGGTTTACTTTTATGACAACCCTAAGACATATGATCGTTTCCATGTCATTATAATTAAAAAATAAGCTTAGAATCAAAGAATAAGCTCAAAAGTAGAATACAAGCATGCACAGTTCTGTTTACAAGTTTGATTCAAATGTGTGAATGTTGTGGAATGAGTGTGGTTAGAAATGACATTTGGTTTACTTTTATGACAACCCTAACACATATAATCGTCTCCATGTCATTAGAATTCAAAAATAAGCTTAGAATCAAAAAATAAGCTCAAAAGTAGAATACAAGCATGCACAGTTCTGTTTACAAGTTTGATTCAAATGTGTGAATGTTGAGGAATGAGTGTGGCTAGAAATGGCATTTGGTTGAATTTTATGACAACCCTAACACATATGATCGTTTCCATGTCATTAGAATTCAAAAATAAGCTTAGAATCAAAGAATAAGCTCAAAAGTAGAATACAAGCATGCACAGTTCTGTTTACAAGTTTGATTCAAATGTGTGAATGTTGTGCAATGAGTGTGGTTAGAAATGACATTTGGTTTACTTTTATGACAACCCTAACACATATAATCGTCTGCAAGTCATTAGAATTCAAAAATAAGCTTAGAATAAAAAAATAACCTCAAAAGTAGAATACAAGCATGCACAGTTCTGTTTACAAGTTTGATTCAAATGTGTGAATGTTGTGGAATGAGTGTGGCTAGAAATGGCATTTGGTTTACTTTTATGACAACCCTAACACATATGATCGTTTCCATGTCATTAGAATTCAAAAATAAGCTTAGAATCAAAAAATAACCTCAAAAGTAGAATACAAGCATGCACAGTTCTGTTTACAAGTTTGATTCAAATGTGTGAATGTTGTGGAATGAGTGTGGTTAGAAATGACATTTGGTTTACTTTTATGACAACCCTAACACATATAATCGTCTCCAAGTCATTAGAATTCAAAAATAAGCTTAGAATGAAAAAAGAAGCTCAAAAGTAGAATACAAGCATGCACAGTTCTGTTTACAAGTTTGATTCAAATGTGTGAATGTTGTGGAATGAGTGTGGCTAGAAATGACATTTGGTTTACTTTTATGACAACCCTAACACATATGATCGTTTCCATGTCATTAGAATTCAAAAATAAGCTTAGAATCAAAGAATTAGCTCAAAAGGAGAATACAAGCATGCACAGTTCTGTTTACAAGTTTGATTCAAATGTGTGAATGTTGTGGAATGAGTGTGGTTCGAAATGACATTTGGTTTACTTTTATGACAACCCTAACACATATAATCGTCTCCATGTCATTAGAATTCAAAAATAAGCTTAGAACCAAAGAATAAGCTCAAAAGTAGAATACAAGCATGCACAGTTCTGTTTACAAGTTTGATTCAAATGTGTGAATGTTGTGTAATGAGTGTGGTTCGAAATGACATTTGGTTTACTTTTATGACAACCCTAACACATATAATCGTCTCCAAGTCATTAGAATTCAAAACTAAGCTTAGAATCAAAAAATAAGCTCAAAAGTAGAATACAAGCATGCACTGTTCTGTTAACAAGTTTGATTCAAATGTGTGAATGTTGTAGAATGAGTGTGGCTAGAAATGGCATTTGGTTTACTTTTATGACAACCCTAAGACATATGATCGTTTCCATGTCATTAGAATTAAAAAATAAGCTTAGAATCAAAGAATAAGCTCAAAAGTAGAATACAAGCATGCACTGTTCTGTTTACAAGTTTGATTCAAATGTTTGAATGTTGTAGAATGAGTGTGGCTAGAAATGGCATTTGGTTTACTTTTATGACAACCCTAAGACATATGATCGTTTCCATGTCATTAGTATTAAAAAATAAGCTTAGAACTAAAGAATAAGCTCAAAAGTAGAATACAAGCATGCACAGTTCTGTTTACAAGTTTGATTCAAATGTGTGAATGTTGTGGAATGAGTGTGGCTAGAAATGGCATTTGGTTTACTTTTATGACAACCCTAACACATATGATCGTTTCCATGTCATTAGAATTCAAAAATAAGCTTAGAATCAAAGAATAAGCTCAAAAGTAGAATACAAGCATGCACAGTTCTGTTTACAAGTTTGATTCAAATGTGTGAATGTTGTGGAATGAGTGTGGTTAGAAATGACATTTGGTTTACTTTTATGACAACCCTAACACATATAATCGTCTCCATGTCATTAGAATTCAAAAATAAGCTTAGAATAAAAAAATAAGCTCAAAAGTAGAATACAAGCATGCACAGTTCTGTTTACAAGTTTGATTCAAATGTGTGAATGCTGTAGAATGAGTGTGGCTAGAAATAGCATTTGGTTTACTTTTATGACAACCCTAAGACATATGATCGTTTCCATGTCATTATAATTAAAAAATAAGCTTAGAATCAAAGAATAAGCTCAAAAGTAGAATACAAGCATGCACAGTTCTGTTTACAAGTTTGATTCAAATGTGTGAATGTTGTGGAATGAGTGTGGTTAGAAATGACATTTGGTTTACTTTTATGACAACCCTAACACATATAATCGTCTCCATGTCATTAGAATTCAAAAATAAGCTTAGAATCAAAAAATAAGCTCAAAAGTAGAATACAAGCATGCACAGTTCTGTTTACAAGTTTGATTCAAATGTGTGAATGTTGTGGAATGAGTATGGCTAGAAATGGCATTTGGTCGAATTTTATGACAACCCTAACACATATGATCGTTTCCATGTCATTAGAATTCAAAAATAAGCTTAGAATCAAAGAATAAGCTCAAAAGTAGAATACAAGCATGCACAGTTCTGTTTACAAGTTTGATTCAAATGTGTGAATGTTGTGCAATGAGTGTGGTTAGAAATGACATTTGGTTTACTTTTATGACAACCCTAACACATATAATCGTCTGCAAGTCATTAGAATTCAAAAATAACCTTAGAATAAAAAAATAACCTCAAAAGTAGAATACAAGCATGCACAGTTCTGTTTACAAGTTTGATTCAAATGTGTGAATGTTGTGGAATGAGTGTGGCTAGAAATGGCATTTGGTTTACTTTTATGACAACCCTAACACATATGATCGTTTCCATGTCATTAGAATTCAAAAATAAGCTTAGAATCAAAAAATAACCTCAAAAGTAGAATACAAGCATGCACAGTTCTGTTTACAAGTTTGATTCAAATGTCTGAATGTTGTGGAATGAGTGTGGTTAGAAATGACATTTGGTTTACTTTTATGACAACCCTAACACATATAATCGTTTCCAAGTCATTAGAATTCAAAAATAAGCTTAGAATGAAAAAAGAAGCTCAAAAGTAGAATACAAGCATGCACAGTTCTGTTTACAAGTTTGATTCAAATGTGTGAATGTTGTGGAATGAGTGTGGCTAGAAATGACATTTGGTTTACTTTTATGACAACCCTAACACATATGATCGTTTCCATGTCATTAGAATTCAAAAATAAGCTTAGAATCAAAGAATTAGCTCAAAAGTAGAATACAAGCATGCACAGTTCTGTTTACAAGTTTGATTCAAATGTGTGAATGTTGTGGAATGAGTGTGGTTCGAAATGACATTTGGTTTACTTTTATGACAACCCTAACACATATAATCGTCTCCATGTCATTAGAATTCAAAAATAAGCTTAGAACCAAAGAATAAGCTCAAAAGTAGAATACAAGCATGCACAGTTCTGTTTACAAGTTTGATTCAAATGTGTGAATGTTGTGGAATGAGGGTGGTTAGAAATGACATTTGGTTTACTTTTATGACAACCCTAACACATATAATCGTCTCCAAGTCATTAGAATTCAAAACTAAGCTTAGAATCAAAAAATAAGCTCAAAAGTAGAATACAAGCATGCACTGTTCTGTTAACAAGTTTGATTCAAATGTGTGAATGTTGTAGAATGAGTGTGGCTAGAAATGGCATTTGGTTTACTTTTATGACAACCCTAAGACATATGATCGTTTCCATGTCATTAGAATTAAAAAATAAGCTTAGAATCAAAGAATAAGCTCAAAAGTAGAATACAAGCATGCACAGTTCTGTTTACAAGTTTGATTCAAATTTTTGAATGTTGTGGAATGAGTGTGGCTAGAAATGGCATTTGGTTTACTTTTATGACAACCCTAACACATATGATCGTTTCCATGTCATTAGAATTCAAAAATAAGCTTAGAATCAAAGAATAAGCTCAAAAGTAGAATACAAGCATGCACAGTTCTGTTTACAAGTTTGATTCAAATGTGTGAATGTTGTGTAATGAGTGTGGTTCGAAATGACATTTGGTTTACTTTTATGACAACCCTAACACATATAATCGTCTCCAAGTCATTAGAATTCAAAACTAAGCTTAGAATCAAAAAATAAGCTCAAAAGTAGAATACAAGCATGCACTGTTCTGTTAACAAGTTTGATTCAAATGTGTGAATGTTGTAGAATGAGTGTGGCTAGAAATGGCATTTGGTTTACTTTTATGACAACCCTAAGACATATGATCGTTTCCATGTCATTAGAATTAAAAAATAAGCTTAGAATCAAAGAATAAGCTCAAAAGTAGAATACAAGCATGCACTGTTCTGTTTACAAGTTTGATTCAAATGTTTGAATGTTGTAGAATGAGTGTGGCTAGAAATGGCATTTGGTTTACATTTATGACAACCCTAAGACATATGATCGTTTCCATGTCATTAGTATTAAAAAATAAGCTTAGAACTAAAGAATAAGCTCAAAAGTAGAATACAAGCATGCACAGTTCTGTTTACAAGTTTGATTCAAATGTGTGAATGTTGTGGAATGAGTGTGGCTAGAAATGGCATTTGGTTTACTTTTATGACAACCCTAACACATATGATCGTTTCCATGTCATTAGAATTCAAAAATAAGCTTAGAATCAAAGAATAAGCTCAAAAGTAGAATACAAGCATGCACAGTTCTGTTTACAAGTTTGATTCAAATGTGTGAATGTTGTGGAATGAGTGTGGTTAGAAATGACATTTGGTTTACTTTTATGACAACCCTAACACATATAATCGTCTCCAAGTCATTAGAATTCAAAACTAAGCTTAGAATCAAAAAATAAGCTCAAAAGTAGAATACAAGCATGCACTGTTCTGTTAACAAGTTTGATTCAAATGTGTGAATGTTGTAGAATGAGTGTGGCTAGAAATGGCATTTGGTTTACTTTTATGACAACCCTAAGACATATGATCGTTTCCATGTCATTAGAATTAAAAAATAAGCTTAGAATCAAAGAATAAGCTCAAAAGTAGAATACAAGCATGCACAGTTCTGTTTACAAGTTTGATTCAAATTTTTGAATGTTGTGGAATGAGTGTGGCTAGAAATGGCATTTGGTTTACTTTTATGACAACCCTAACACATATGATCGTTTCCATGTCATTAGAATTCAAAAATAAGCTTAGAATCAAAGAATAAGCTCAAAAGTAGAATACAAGCATGCACAGTTCTGTTTACAAGTTTGATTCAAATGTGTGAATGTTGTGTAATGAGTGTGGTTCGAAATGACATTTGGTTTACTTTTATGACAACCCTAACACATATAATCGTCTCCAAGTCATTAGAATTCAAAACTAAGCTTAGAATCAAAAAATAAGCTCAAAAGTAGAATACAAGCATGCACTGTTCTGTTAACAAGTTTGATTCAAATGTGTGAATGTTGTAGAATGAGTGTGGCTAGAAATGGCATTTGGTTTACTTTTATGACAACCCTAAGACATATGATCGTTTCCATGTCATTAGAATTAAAAAATAAGCTTAGAATCAAAGAATAAGCTCAAAAGTAGAATACAAGCATGCACTGTTCTGTTTACAAGTTTGATTCAAATGTTTGAATGTTGTAGAATGAGTGTGGCTAGAAATGGCATTTGGTTTACTTTTATGACAACCCTAAGACATATGATCGTTTCCATGTCATTAGTATTAAAAAATAAGCTTAGAACTAAAGAATAAGCTCAAAAGTAGAATACAAGCATGCACAGTTCTGTTTACAAGTTTGATTCAAATGTGTGAATGTTGTGGAATGAGTGTGGCTAGAAATGGCATTTGGTTTACTTTTATGACAACCCTAACACATATAATCGTCTCCATGTCATTAGAATTCAAAAATAAGCTTAGAACCAAAGAATAAGCTCAAAAGTAGAATACAAGCATGCACAGTTCTGTTTACAAGTTTGATTCAAATGTGTGAATGTTGTGGAATGAGGGTGGTTAGAAATGACATTTGGTTTACTTTTATGACAACCCTAACACATATAATCGTCTCCAAGTCATTAGAATTCAAAACTAAGCTTAGAATCAAAAAATAAGCTCAAAAGTAGAATACAAGCATGCACTGTTCTGTTAACAAGTTTGATTCAAATGTGTGAATGTTGTAGAATGAGTGTGGCTAGAAATGGCATTTGGTTTACTTTTATGACAACCCTAAGACATATGATCGTTTCCATGTCATTAGAATTAAAAAATAAGCTTAGAATCAAAGAATAAGCTCAAAAGTAGAATACAAGCATGCACAGTTCTGTTTACAAGTTTGATTCAAATTTTTGAATGTTGTGGAATGAGTGTGGCTAGAAATGGCATTTGGTTTACTTTTATGACAACCCTAACACATATGATCGTTTCCATGTCATTAGAATTCAAAAATAAGCTTAGAATCAAAGAATAAGCTCAAAAGTAGAATACAAGCATGCACAGTTCTGTTTACAAGTTTGATTCAAATGTGTGAATGTTGTGTAATGAGTGTGGTTCGAAATGACATTTGGTTTACTTTTATGACAACCCTAACACATATAATCGTCTCCAAGTCATTAGAATTCAAAACTAAGCTTAGAATCAAAAAATAAGCTCAAAAGTAGAATACAAGCATGCACTGTTCTGTTAACAAGTTTGATTCAAATGTGTGAATGTTGTAGAATGAGTGTGGCTAGAAATGGCATTTGGTTTACTTTTATGACAACCCTAAGACATATGATCGTTTCCATGTCATTAGAATTAAAAAATAAGCTTAGAATCAAAGAATAAGCTCAAAAGTAGAATACAAGCATGCACTGTTCTGTTTACAAGTTTGATTCAAATGTTTGAATGTTGTAGAATGAGTGTGGCTAGAAATGGCATTTGGTTTACTTTTATGACAACCCTAAGACATATGATCGTTTCCATGTCATTAGTATTAAAAAATAAGCTTAGAACTAAAGAATAAGCTCAAAAGTAGAATACAAGCATGCACAGTTCTGTTTACAAGTTTGATTCAAATGTGTGAATGTTGTGGAATGAGTGTGGCTAGAAATGGCATTTGGTTTACTTTTATGACAACCCTAACACATATGATCGTTTCCATGTCATTAGAATTCAAAAATAAGCTTAGAATCAAAGAATAAGCTCAAAAGTAGAATACAAGCATGCACAGTTCTGTTTACAAGTTTGATTCAAATGTGTGAATGTTGTGGAATGAGTGTGGTTAGAAATGACATTTGGTTTACTTTTATGACAACCCTAACACATATAATCGTCTCCATGTCATTAGAATTCAAAAATAAGCTTAGAATAAAAAAATAAGCTCAAAAGTAGAATACAAGCATGCACAGTTCTGTTTACAAGTTTGATTCAAATGTGTGAATGCTGTAGAATGAGTGTGGCTAGAAATAGCATTTGGTTTACTTTTATGACAACCCTAAGACATATGATCGTTTCCATGTCATTATAATTAAAAAATAAGCTTAGAATCAAAGAATAAGCTCAAAAGTAGAATACAAGCATGCACAGTTCTGTTTACAAGTTTGATTCAAATGTGTGAATGTTGTGGAATGAGTGTGGTTAGAAATGACATTTGGTTTACTTTTATGACAACCCTAACACATATAATCGTCTCCATGTCATTAGAATTCAAAAATAAGCTTAGAATCAAAAAATAAGCTCAAAAGTAGAATACAAGCATGCACAGTTCTGTTTACAAGTTTGATTCAAATGTGTGAATGTTGTGGAATGAGTATGGCTAGAAATGGCATTTGGTCGAATTTTATGACAACCCTAACACATATGATCGTTTCCATGTCATTAGAATTCAAAAATAAGCTTAGAATCAAAGAATAAGCTCAAAAGTAGAATACAAGCATGCACAGTTCTGTTTACAAGTTTGATTCAAATGTGTGAATGTTGTGCAATGAGTGTGGTTAGAAATGACATTTGGTTTACTTTTATGACAACCCTAACACATATAATCGTCTGCAAGTCATTAGAATTCAAAAATAACCTTAGAATAAAAAAATAACCTCAAAAGTAGAATACAAGCATGCACAGTTCTGTTTACAAGTTTGATTCAAATGTGTGAATGTTGTGGAATGAGTGTGGCTAGAAATGGCATTTGGTTTACTTTTATGACAACCCTAACACATATGATCGTTTCCATGTCATTAGAATTCAAAAATAAGCTTAGAATCAAAAAATAACCTCAAAAGTAGAATACAAGCATGCACAGTTCTGTTTACAAGTTTGATTCAAATGTCTGAATGTTGTGGAATGAGTGTGGTTAGAAATGACATTTGGTTTACTTTTATGACAACCCTAACACATATAATCGTTTCCAAGTCATTAGAATTCAAAAATAAGCTTAGAATGAAAAAAGAAGCTCAAAAGTAGAATACAAGCATGCACAGTTCTGTTTACAAGTTTGATTCAAATGTGTGAATGTTGTGGAATGAGTGTGGCTAGAAATGACATTTGGTTTACTTTTATGACAACCCTAACACATATGATCGTTTCCATGTCATTAGAATTCAAAAATAAGCTTAGAATCAAAGAATTAGCTCAAAAGTAGAATACAAGCATGCACAGTTCTGTTTACAAGTTTGATTCAAATGTGTGAATGTTGTGGAATGAGTGTGGTTCGAAATGACATTTGGTTTACTTTTATGACAACCCTAACACATATAATCGTCTCCATGTCATTAGAATTCAAAAATAAGCTTAGAACCAAAGAATAAGCTCAAAAGTAGAATACAAGCATGCACAGTTCTGTTTACAAGTTTGATTCAAATGTGTGAATGTTGTGGAATGAGGGTGGTTAGAAATGACATTTGGTTTACTTTTATGACAACCCTAACACATATAATCGTCTCCAAGTCATTAGAATTCAAAACTAAGCTTAGAATCAAAAAATAAGCTCAAAAGTAGAATACAAGCATGCACTGTTCTGTTAACAAGTTTGATTCAAATGTGTGAATGTTGTAGAATGAGTGTGGCTAGAAATGGCATTTGGTTTACTTTTATGACAACCCTAAGACATATGATCGTTTCCATGTCATTAGAATTAAAAAATAAGCTTAGAATCAAAGAATAAGCTCAAAAGTAGAATACAAGCATGCACAGTTCTGTTTACAAGTTTGATTCAAATTTTTGAATGTTGTGGAATGAGTGTGGCTAGAAATGGCATTTGGTTTACTTTTATGACAACCCTAACACATATGATCGTTTCCATGTCATTAGAATTCAAAAATAAGCTTAGAATCAAAGAATAAGCTCAAAAGTAGAATACAAGCATGCACAGTTCTGTTTATAAGTTTGATTCAAATGTGTGAATGTTGTGGAATGATAGTGGTTAGAAATGACATTTGGTTTACTTTTATGACAACCCTAACACATATAATCGTCTCCATGTCATTAGAATTCTAAAATAAGCTTAGAATCAAAGAATAAGCTCAAAAGTAGAATACAAGCATGCACAGCTGTGTTTACAAGTTTGATTCAAATGTGTGAATGTCGTGGAATGAGTGTGGTTAGAAATGACATTTGGTTTACTTTTATGACAACCCTAACACATATAATCGTCTCCAAGTCATTAGAATTCAAAACTAAGCTTAGAATAAAAAAATAAGCTCAAAAGTAGAATACAAGCATGCACTGTTCTGTTTATAAGTTTGATTCAAATGTGTGAATGTTGTAGAATGAGTGTGGCTAGAAATAGCATTTGGTTTACTTTTATGACAACCCTAAGACATATGATCGTTTCCATGTCATTAGAATTAAAAAATAAGCTTAGAATCAAAGAATAAGCTCAAAAGTAGAATACAAGCATGCACAATTCTGTTTACAAGTTTGATTCAAATGTGTGAATGTTGTGGAATGAGTATGGCTAGAAATGGCATTTGGTTGAATTTTATGACAACCCTAACACATATGATCGTTTCCATGTCATTAGAATTCAAAAATAAGCTTAGAATCAAAGAATAAGCTCAAAAGTAGAATACAAGCATGCACAGTTCTGTTTACAAGTTTGATTCAAATGTGTGAATGTTGTGGAATGAGTGTGGTTAGAAATGACATTTGGTTTACTTTTATTACAACCCTAACACATATGATCGTTTCCATGTCATTAGAATTCAAAAATAAGCTTAGAATCAAAGAATAAGCTCAAAAGTAGAATACAAGCATGCACAGTTCTGTTTACAAGTTTGATTCAAATGTGTGAATGTTGTGCAATGAGTGTGGTTAGAAATGACATTTGGTTTACTTTTATGACAACCCTAACACATATAATCGTCTCCAAGTCATTAGAATTCAAAAATAAGCTTAGAATGAAAAAAGAAGCTCAAAAGTAGAATACAAGCATGCACAGTTCTGTTTACAAGTTTGATTCAAATGTGTGAATGCTGTGGAATGAGTGTGGCTAGAAATGACATTTGGTTTACTTTTATGACAACCCTAACAAATATGATCGTTTCCATGTCATTAGAATTCAAAAATAAGCTTAGAATAAAAGAATAAGCTCAAAAGTAGAATACAAGCATGCACAGTTCTGTTTACAAGTTTGATTCAAATGTGTGAAAGTTGTGGAATGAGTGTGGTTAGAAATGACATTTGGTTTACTTTTATGACAACCCTAACACATGTAATCGTCTCCATGTCATTAGAATTCTAAAATAAGCTTAGAATCAAAGAATAAGCTCAAAAGTAGAATACAAGCATGCACAGCTCTGTTTACAAGTTCTATTCAAATGTGTGAATGTTGTGGAATGAGTGTGGCTAGAAATGGCATTTGGTTTACTTTTATGACAACCCTAACACATATAATCGTCTCCAAATCATTAGAATTCAAAACTAAGCTTAGAATCAAAAAATAAGCTCAAAAGTAGAATACAAGCATGCACTGTTCTGTTTACAAGTTTGATTCAAATGTTTGAATGTTGTAGAATGAGTGTGGCTAGAAATGGCATTTGGTTTACTTTTATGACAACCCTAAGACATATGATCGTTTCCATGTCATTAGAATTAAAAAATAAGCTTAGAATCAAAGAATAAGCTCAAAAGTAGAATACAAGCATGCACAGTTCTGTTTACAAGTTTGATTCAAATGTGTGAATGCTGTAGAATGAGTGTGGCTAGAAATAGCATTTGGTTTACTTTTATGACAACCCTAAGACATATGATCGTTTCCATGTCATTATAATTAAAAAATAAGCTTAGAATCAAAGAATAAGCTCAAAAGTAGAATACAAGCATGCACAGTTCTGTTTACAAGTTTGATTCAAATGTGTGAATGTTGTGGAATGAGTGTGGTTAGAAATGACATTTGGTTTACTTTTATGACAACCCTAACACATATAATCGTCTCCATGTCATTAGAATTCAAAAATAAGCTTAGAATCAAAAAATAAGCTCAAAAGTAGAATACAAGCATGCACAGTTCTGTTTACAAGTTTGATTCAAATGTGTGAATGCTGTAGAATGAGTGTGGCTAGAAATAGCATTTGGTTTACTTTTATGACAACCCTAAGACATATGATCGTTTCCATGTCATTATAATTAAAAAATAAGCTTAGAATCAAAGAATAAGCTCAAAAGTAGAATACAAGCATGCACAGTTCTGTTTACAAGTTTGATTCAAATGTGTGAATGTTGTGGAATGAGTGTGGTTAGAAATGACATTTGGTTTACTTTTATGACAACCCTAACACATATAATCGTCTCCATGTCATTAGAATTCAAAAATAAGCTTAGAATCAAAAAATAAGCTCAAAAGTAGAATACAAGCATGCACAGTTCTGTTTACAAGTTTGATTCAAATGTGTGAATGTTGTGGAATGAGTGTGGCTAGAAATGGCATTTGGTTGAATTTTATGACAACCCTAACACATATGATCGTTTCCATGTCATTAGAATTCAAAAATAAGCTTAGAATCAAAGAATAAGCTCAAAAGTAGAATACAAGCATGCACAGTTCTGTTTACAAGTTTGATTCAAATGTGTGAATGTTGTGCAATGAGTGTGGTTAGAAATGACATTTGGTTTACTTTTATGACAACCCTAACACATATAATCGTCTGCAAGTCATTAGAATTCAAAAATAAGCTTAGAATAAAAAAATAACCTCAAAAGTAGAATACAAGCATGCACAGTTCTGTTTACAAGTTTAATTCAAATGTGTGAATGTTGTGGAATGATAGTGGTTAGAAATGACATTTGGTTTACTTTTATGACAACCCTAACACATATAATCGTCTCCATGTCATTAGAATTCTAAAATAAGCTTAGAATCAAAGAATAAGCTCAAAAGTAGAATACAAGCATGCACAGCTCTGTTTACAAGTTCTATTCAAATGTGTGAATGTTGTGGAATGAGTGTGGCTAGAAATGGCATTTGGTTTACTTTTATGACAACCCTAACACATATGATCGTTTCCATGTCATTAGAATTCAAAAATAAGCTTAGAATCAAAGAATAAGCTCAAAAGTAGAATACAAGCATGCACAGTTCTGTTTACAAGTTTGATTCAAATGTGTGAATGTTGTGGAATGATAGTGGTTAGAAATGACATTTGGTTTACTTTTATGACAACCCTAACACATATAATCGTCTCCATGTCATTAGAATTCTAAAATAAGCTTAGAATCAAAGAATAAGCTCAAAAGTAGAATACAAGCATGCACAGCTCTGTTTACAAGTTTGATTCAAATGTGTGAATGTTGTGGAATGAGTGTGGTTAGAAATGACATTTGGTTTACTTTTATGACAACCCTAACACATATAATCGTCTCCAAGTCATTAGAATTCAAAACTAAGCTTAGAATCAAAAAATAAGCTCAAAAGTAGAATACAAGCATGCACTGTTCTGTTTATAAGTTTGATTCAAATGTGTGAATGTTGTAGAATGAGTGTGGCTAGAAATGGCATTTGGTTTACTTTTATGACAACCCTAAGACATATGATCGTTTCCATGTCATTAGAATTCAAAAATAAGCTTAGAATCAAAGAATAAGCTCAAAAGTAGAATACAAGCATGCACAGTTCTGTTTACAAGTTTGATTCAAATGTGTGAATGTTGTGGAATGAGTGTGGTTAGAAATGACATTTGGTTTACTTTTATGACAACCCTAACACATATAATCGTCTCCATGTCATTAGAATTCTAAAATAAGCTTAGAATCAAAAAATAAGCTCAAAAGTAGAATACAAGCATGCACAGCTCTGTTTACAAGTTTGATTCAAATGTGTGAATGCTGTAGAATGAGTGTGGCTAGAAATAGCATTTGGTTTACTTTTATGACAACCCTAAGACATATGATCGTTTCCATGTCATTATAATTAAAAAATAAGCTTAGAATCAAAGAATAAGCTCAAAAGTAGAATACAAGCATGCACAGTTCTGTTTACAAGTTTGATTCAAATGTGTGAATGTTGTGGAATGAGTGTGGTTAGAAATGACATTTGGTTTACTTTTATGACAACCCTAAGACATATGATCGTCTCCATGTCATTAGAATTAAAAAATAAGCTTAGAATCAAAGAATAAGCTCAAAAGTAGAATACAAGCATGCACTGTTCTGTTTATAAGTTTGATTCAAATGTGTGAATGTTGTAGAATGAGTGTGGCTAGAAATGGCATTTGGTTTACTTTTATGACAACCCTAAGACATATGATCGTTTCCATGTCATTAGAATTAAAAAATAAGCTTAGAATCAAAGATTAAGCTCAAAAGTAGAATACAAGCATGCACAGTTCTGTTTACAAGTTTGATTCAAATGTGTGAATGTTGTGGAATGAGTGTGGCTAGAAATGACATTTGGTTTACTTTTATGACAACCCTAACACATATAATCGTCTCCATGTCATTAGAATTCAAAAATAAGCTTAGAATCAAAAAATAAGCTCAAAAGTAGAATACAAGCATGCACAGTTCTGTTTACAAGTTTGATTCAAATGTGTGAATGCTGTAGAATGAGTGTGGCTAGAAATAGCATTTGGTTTACTTTTATGACAACCCTAAGACATATGATCGTTTCCATGTCATTATAATTAAAAAATAAGCTTAGAATCAAAGAATAAGCTCAAAAGTAGAATACAAGCATGCACAGTTCTGTTTACAAGTTTGATTCAAATGTGTGAATGTTGTGGAATGAGTGTGGTTAGAAATGACATTTGGTTTACTTTTATGACAACCCTAACACATATAATCGTCTCCATGTCATTAGAATTCAAAAATAAGCTTAGAATAAAAAAATAAGCTCAAAAGTAGAATACAAGCATGCACAGTTCTGTTTACAAGTTTGATTCAAATGTGTGAATGTTGTGGAATTAGTGTGGCTAGAAATGGCATTTGGTTGAATTTTATGACAACCCTAACACATATGATCGTTTCCATGTCATTAGAATTCAAAAATAAGCTTAGAATCAAAGAATAAGCTCAAAAGTAGAATACAAGCATGCACAGTTCTGTTTACAAGTTTGATTCAAATGTGTGAATGTTGTGCAATGAGTGTGGTTAGAAATGACATTTGGTTTACTTTTATGACAAGCCTAACACATATAATCGTCTGCAAGTCATTAGAATTCAAAAATAAGCTTAGAATAAAAAAATAACCTCAAAAGAAGAATACAAGCATGCACAGTTCTGTTTACAAGTTTGATTCAAATGTGTGAATGTTGTGGAATGAGTGTGGCTAGAAATGGCATTTGGTTTACTTTTATGACAACCCTAACACATATGATCGTTTCCATGTCATTAGAATTCAAAAATAAGCTTAGAATCAAAAAATAACCTCAAAAGTAGAATACAAGCATGCACAGTTCTGTTTACAAGTTTGATTCAAATGTGTGAATGTTGTGGAATGAGTGTGGTTAGAAATGACATTTGGTTTACTTTTATGACAACCCTAACACATATAATCGTCTCCAAGTCATTAGAATTCAAAAATAAGCTTAGAATGAAAAAAGAAGCTCAAAAGTAGAATACAAGCATGCACAGTTCTGTTTACAAGTTTGATTCAAATGTCTGAATGTTGTGGAATGAGTGTGGCTAGAAATGACATTTGGTTTACTTTTATGACAACCCTAACACATATGATCGTTTCCATGTCATTAGAATTCAAAAATAAGCTTAGAATCAAATAATTAGCTCAAAAGTAGAATACAAGCATGCACAGTTCTGTTTACAAGTTTGATTCCAATGTGTGAATGTTGTGGAATGAGTGTGGTTCGAAATGACATTTGGTTTACTTTTATGACAACCCTAACACATATAATCGTCTCCATGTCATTATAATTCAAAAATAAGCTTAGAACCAAAGAATAAGCTCAAAAGTAGAATACAAGCATGCACAGTTCTGTTTACAAGTTTGATTCAAATGTGTGAATGTTGTGGAATGAGGGTGGTTAGAAATGACATTTGGTTTACTTTTATGACAACGCTAACACATATAATCGTCTCCAAGTCATTAGAATTCAAAACTAAGCTTAGAATCAAAAAATAAGCTCAAAAGTAGAATACAAGCATGCACTGTTCTGTTAACAAGTTTGATTCAAATGTGTGAATGTTGTAGAATGAGTGTGGCTAGAAATGGCATTTGGTTTACTTTTATGACAACCCTATGACATATGATCGTTTCCATGTCATTAGAATTAAAAAATAAGCTTAGAATCAAAGAATAAGCTCAAAAGTAGAATACAAGCATGGACAGTTCTGTTTACAAGTTTGATTCAAATTTGTGAATGTTGTGGAATGAGTGTGGCTAGAAATGGCATTTGGTTTACTTTTATGACAACCCTAACACATATGATCGTTTCCATGTCATTAGAATTCAAAAATAAGCTTAGAATCAAAGAATAAGCTCAAAAGTAGAATACAAGCATGCACAGTTCTGTTTACAAGTTTGATTCAAATGTGTGAATGTTGTGGAATGATAGTGGTTAGAAATGACATTTGGTTTACTTTTATGACAACCCTAACACATATAATCGTCTCCATGTCATTAGAATTCTAAAATAAGCTTAGAATCAAAGAATAAGCTCAAAAGTAGAATACAAGCATGCACAACTCTGTTTACAAGTTTGATTCAAATGTGTGAATGTTGTGGAATGAGTGTGGTTAGAAATGACATTTGGTTTACTTTTATGACAACCATAACACATATAATCGTCTCCAAGTCATTAGAATTCAAAACTAAGCTTAGAATCAAAAAATAAGCTCAAAAGTAGAATACAAGCATGCACTGTTCTGTTTATAAGTTTGATTCAAATGTGTGAATGATGTAGAATGAGTGTGGCTAGAAATGGCATTTGGTTTACTTTTATGACAACCCTAAGACATATGATCGTTTCCATGTCATTAGAATTAAAAAATAAGCTTAGAATCAAAGAATAAGCTCAAAAGTAGAATACAAGCATGCACAGTTCTGTTTACAAGTTTGATTCAAATGTGTGAATGTTGTGGAATGAGTGTGGCTAGAAATCACATTTGGTTTACTTTTATGACAACCCTAACACATATAATCGTCTCCATGTCATTAGAATTCAAAAATAAGCTTAGAATCAAAAAATAAGCTCAAAAGTAGAATACAAGCATGCACAGTTCTGTTTACAAGTTTGATTCAAATGTGTGAATGCTGTAGAATGAGTGTGGCTAGAAATAGCATTTGGTTTACTTTTATGACAACCCTAAGACATATGATCGTTTCCATGTCATTATAATTAAAAAATAAGCTTAGAATCAAAGAATAAGCTCAAAAGTAGAATACAAGCATGCACAGTTCTGTTTACAAGTTTGATTCAAATGTGTGAATGTTGTGGAATGAGTGTGGTTAGAAATGACATTTGGTTTACTTTTATGACAACCCTAACACATATAATCGTCTCCATGTCATTAGAATTCAAAAATAAGCTTAGAATCAAAAAATAAGCTCAAAAGTAGAATACAAGCATGCACAGTTCTGTTTACAAGTTTGATTCAAATGTGTGAATGTTGTGCAATGAGTGTGGTTAGAAATGACATTTGGTTTACTTTTATGACAACCCTAACACATATAATCGTCTGCAAGTCATTAGAATTCAAAACTAAGCTTAGAATCAAAAAATAAGGTCAAAAGTAGAATACAAGCATGCACTGTTCTGTTTACAAGTTTGATTCAAATGTGTGAATGTTGTGGAATGAGTGTGGTTAGAAATGACATTTGGTTTACTTTTATGACAACCCTAACACATATAATCGTCTCCATGTCATTAGAATTCTAAAATAAGCTTAGAATCAAAGAATAAGCTCAAAAGTAGAATACAAGCATGCACAGCTCTGTTTACAAGTTTGATTCAAATGTGTGATTGTTGTGGAATGAGTGTGGTTAGAAACGACATTTGGTTTACTTTTATGACAACCCTAACACATGTATCGTCTCCAAGTCATTAGAATTCAAAACTAAGCTTAGAATCAAAAAATAAGCTCAAAAGTAGAATACAAGCATGCACTGTTCTGTTTATAAGTTTGATTCAAATGTGTGAATGTTGTAGAATGAGTGTGGCTAGAAATAGCATTTGGTTTACTTTTATGACAACCCTAAGACATATGATCGTTTCCATGTCATTAGAATTAAAAAATAAGCTTAGAATCAAAGAATAAGCTCAAAAGTAGAATACAAGCATGCACAGTTCTGTTTACAAGTTTGATTCAAATGTGTGAATGTTGTGCAATGAGTGTGGTTAGAAATGACATTTGGTTTACTTTTATGACAACCCTAACACATATAATCGTCTGCAAGTCATTAGAATTCAAAAATAAGCTTAGAATCAAAAAATAAGCTCAAAAGTAGAATACAAGCATGCACAGTTCTGTTTACAAGTTTGATTCAAATGTGTGAATGTTGTGGAATGAGTGTGGCTAGAAATGACATTTGGTTTACTTTTATGACAACCCTAACACATATAATCGTCTCCAAGTCATTAGAATTCAAAAATAAGCTTAGAATCAAAAAATAAGCTCAAAAGTAGAATACAAGCATGCACTGTTCTGTTTGCAAGTGTGATTCAAATGTGTGAATGTTGTGGAATGAGTGTGGTTAGAAATGACATTTGGTTTACTTTTATGACAACCCTAACACATATAATCGTCTCCATGTCATTAGAATTCAAAAATAAGCTTAGAATAAAAAAATAAGCTCAAAAGTAGAATACAACCATGCACAGTTCTGTTTACAAGTTTGATTCAAATGTGTGAATGTTGTGGAATGAGTGTGGCTAGAAATGGCATTTGGTTTACTTTTATGACAACCCTAACACATATGATCGTTTCCATGTCATTAGAATTCAAAAATAAGCTTAGAATCAAAGAATAAGCTCAAAAGTAGAATACAAGCATGCACAGTTCTGTTTACAAGTTTGATTCAAATGTGTGAATGTTGTGGAATGATAGTGGTTAGAAATGATATTTGGTTTACTTTTATGACAACCCTAACACATATAATCGTCTCCATGTCATTAGAATTCTAAAATAAGCTTAGAATCAAAGAATAAGCTCAAAAGTAGAATACAAGCATGCACAGCTCTGTTTACAAGTTTGATTCAAATGTGTGAATGTTGTGGAATGAGTGTGGTTAGAAATGACATTTGGTTTACTTTTATGACAACCCTAACACATATAATCGTCTCCAAGTCATTAGAATTCAAAACTAAGCTTAGAATCAAAAAATAAGCTCAAAAGTAGAATACAAGCATGCACTGTTCTGTTTATAAGTTTGATTCAAATGTGTGAATGTTGTAGAATGAGTGTGGCTAGAAATAGCATTTGGTTTACTTTTATGACAACCCTAAGACATATGATCGTTTCCATGTCATTAGAATTAAAAAATAAGCTTAGAATCAAAGAATAAGCTCAAAAGTAGAATACAAGCATGCACAGTTCTGTTTACAAGTTTGATTCAAATGTGTGAATGTTGTGGAATGAGTGTAGTTAGAAATGACATTTGGTTTACTTTTATGACAACCCTAACACATATAATCGTCTCCATGTCATTAGAATTCAAAAATAAGCTTAGAATCAAAAAATAAGCTCAAAAGTAGAATACAAGCATGCACTGTTCTGTTTACAAGTTTGATTCAAATGTTTGAATGTTGTAGAATGAGTGTGGCTAGAAATGGCATTTGGTTTACTTTTATGACAACCCTAAGACATATGATCGTTTCCATGTCATTAGTATTAAAAAATAAGCTTAGAACTAAAGAATAAGCTCAAAAGTAGAATACAAGCATGCACAGTTCTGTTTACAAGTTTGATTCAAATGTGTGAATGTTGTGGAATGAGTGTGGCTAGAAATGGCATTTGGTTTACTTTTATGACAACCCTAACACATATGATCGTTTCCATGTCATTAGAATTCAAAAATAAGCTTAGAATCAAAGAATAAGCTCAAAAGTAGAATACAAGCATGCACAGTTCTGTTTACAAGTTTGATTCAAATGTGTGAATGTTGTGGAATGAGTGTGGTTAGAAATGACATTTGGTTTACTTTTATGACAACCCTAACACATATAATCGTCTCCATGTCATTAGAATTCAAAAATAAGCTTAGAATCAAAAAATAAGCTCAAAAGTAGAATACAAGCATGCACAGTTCTGTTTACAAGTTTGATTCAAATGTGTGAATGCTGTAGAATGAGTGTGGCTAGAAATAGCATTTGGTTTACTTTTATGACAACCCTAAGACATATGATCGTTTCCATGTCATTATAATTAAAAAATAAGCTTAGAATCAAAGAATAAGCTCAAAAGTAGAATACAAGCATGCACAGTTCTGTTTACAAGTTTGATTCAAATGTGTGAATGTTGTGCAATGAGTGTGGTTAGAAATGACATTTGGTTTACATTTATGACAACCCTAACACATATAATCGTCTGCAAGTCATTAGAATTCAAAAATAAGCTTAGAATCAAAAAATAACCTCAAAAGTAGAATACAAGCATGCATAGTTCTGTTTACAAGTTTGATTCAAATGTGTGAATGTTGTGGAATGAGTGTGGCTAGAAATGGCATTTGGTTTACTTTTATGACAACCCTAACACATATGATTGTTTTCATGTCATTAGAATTCAAAAATAAGCTTAGAATCAAAGAATAAGCTCAAAAGTACAATACAAGCATGCACAGTTCTGTTTACAAGTTTGATTCAAATGTGTGAATGTTGTGGAATGAGTGTGGCTAGAAATGACATTTGGTTTACTTTTATGACAACCCTAAGACATATGATCGTTTCCATGTCATTAGAATTCAAAAATAAGCTTAGAATCAAAGAATTAGCTCAAAAGTAGAATACAAGCATGCACTGTTCTGTTTACAAGTTTGATTCAAATGTGTGAATGTTGTGGAATGAGTGTGGTTCGAAAAGACATTTGGTTTACTTTTATGACAACCCTAACACATATAATCGTCTCCATGTCATTAGAATTCAAAAATAAGCTTAGAACCAAAGAATAAGCTCAAAAGTAGAATACAAGCATGCACAGTTCTGTTTACAAGTTTGATTCAAATGTGTGAATGTTGTGGAATGAGGGTGGTTAGAAATGACATTTGGTTTACTTTTATGACAACCCTAACACATATAATCGTCTCCAAGTCATTAGAATTCAAAACTAAGCTTAGAATCAAAAAATAAGCTCAAAAGTAGAATACAAGCATGCACTGTTCTGTTTACAAGTTTGATTCAAATGTGTGAAAGTTGTGGAATGAGTGTGGTTAGAAATGACATTTGGTTTACTTTTATGACAACCCTAACACATGTAATCGTCTCCATGTCATTAGAATTAAAAAATAAGCTTAGAATCAAAGAATAAGCTCAAAAGTAGAATACAAGCATGCACAGTTCTGTTTACAAGTTTGATTCAAATTTGTGAATGTTGTGGAATGAGTGTGGCTAGAAATGGCATTTGGTTTACTTTTATGACAACCCTAACACATATGATCGTTTCCATGTCATTAGAATTCAAAAATAAGCTTAGAATCAAAGAATAAGCTCAAAAGTAGAATACAAGCATGCACAGTTCTGTTTACAAGTTTGATTCAAATGTGTGAATGTTGTGGAATGATAGTTGTTAGAAATGACATTTGGTTTACTTTTATGACAACCCTAACACATATAATCGTCTCCATGTCATTAGAATTCTAAAATAAGCTTAGAATCAAAGAATAAGCTCAAAAGTAGAATACAAGCATGCACAGCTCTGTTTACAAGTTTGATTCAAATGTGTGAATGTTGTGGAAAGAGTGTGGTTAGAAATGACATTTGGTTTACTTTTATGACAACCCTAACACATATAATCGTCTCCAAGTCATTAGAATTCAAAACTAAGCTTAGAATCAAAAAATAAGCTCAAAAGTAGAATACAAGCATGCACTGTTCTGTTTATAAGTTTGATTCAAATGTGTGAATGTTGTAGAATGAGTGTGGCTAGAAATAGCATTTGGTTTACTTTTATGACAACCCTAAGACATATGATCGTTTCCATGTCATTAGAATTAAAAAATAAGCTTAGAATCAAAGAATAAGCTCAAAAGTAGAATACAAGCATGCACAGTTCTGTTTACAAGTTTGATTCAAATGTGTGAATGTTGTGGAATGAGTGTAGTTAGAAATGACATTTGGTTTACTTTAATGACAACCCTAACACATATAATCGTCTCCATGTCATTAGAATTCAAAAATAAGCTTAGAATCAAAAAATAAGCTCAAAAGTAGAATACAAGCATGCACAGTTCTGTTTACAAGTTTGATTCAAATGTGTGAATGTTGTGGAATGAGTGTGGCTAGAAATGGCATTTGGTTTACTTTTATGACAACCCTAACACATATGATCGTTTCCATGTCATTAGAATTCAAAAATAAGCTTAGAATCAAAGAATAAGCTCAAAAGTAGAATACAAGCATGCACAGTTCTGTTTACAAGTTTGATTCAAATGTGTGAATGTTGTGCAATGAGTGTGGTTAGAAATGACATTTGGTTTACTTTTATGACAACCCTAACACATATAATCGTCTCCAAGTCATTAGAATTCAAAAATAAGCTTAGAATGAAAAAAGAAGCTCAAAAGTAGAATACAAGCCTGCACAGTTCTGTTTACAAGTTTGATTCAAATGTGTGAATGTTGTGGAATGAGTGTGGCTAGAAATGACATTTGGTTTACTTTTATGACAACCCTAACACATATGATCGTTTCCATGTCATTAGAATTCAAAAATAAGCTTAGAATCAAAGAATAAGCTCAAAAGTAGAATACAAGCATGCACAGTTCTGTTTACAAGTTTGATTCAAATGTGTGAAAGTTGTGGAATGAGTGTGGTTAGAAATGACATTTGGTTTACTTTTATGACAACCCTAACACATGTAATCGTCTCCATGTCATTAGAATTCAAAAATAAGCTTAGAATCAAAAAATAAGCTCAAAAGTAGAATACAAGCATGCACAGTTCTGTTTACAAGTTTAATTCAAATGTGTGAATGTTGTGGAATGAGGGTGGTTAGAAATGACATTTGGTTTACTTTTATGACAACCCTAACACATATAATCGTCTCCAAGTCATTAGAATTCAAAACTAAGCTTAGAATCAAAAAATAAGCTCAAAAGTAGAATACAAGCATGCACTGTTCTGTTTACAAGTTTAATTCAAATGTTTGAATGTTGTAGAATGAGTGTGGCTAGAAATGGCATTTGGTTTACTTTTATGACAACCCTAAGACATATGATCGTTTCCATGTCATTAGAATTAAAAAATAAGCTTAGAATCAAAGAATAAGCTCAAAAGTAGAATACAAGCATGCACAGTTCTGTTTACAAGTTTGATTCAAATGTGTGAATGTTGTGGAATGAGTGTGGCTAGAAATGGCATTTGGTTTACTTTTATGACAACCCTAACACATATGATCGTTTCCATGTCATTAGAATTCAAAAATAAGCTTAGAATCAAAAAATAACCTCAAAAGTAGAATACAAGCATGCATAGTTCTGTTTACAAGTTTGATTCAAATGTGTGAATGTTGTGGAATGAGTGTGGCTAGAAATGGCATTTGGTTTACTTTTATGACAACCCTAACACATATGATTGTTTTCATGTCATTAGAATTCAAAAATAAGCTTAGAATCAAAGAATAAGCTCAAAAGTACAATACAAGCATGCACAGTTCTGTTTACAAGTTTGATTCAAATGTGTGAATGTTGTGGAATGAGTGTGGTTAGAAATGACATTTGGTTTACTTTTATGACAACCCTAACACATATAATCGTCTCCAAGTCATTAGAATTCAAAAATAAGCTTAGAATGAAAAAAGAAGCTCAAAACTAGAATACAAGCATGCACAGTTCTGTTTACAAGTTTGATTCAAATGTGTGAATGTTGTGGAATGAGTGTGGCTAGAAATGACATTTGGTTTACTTTTATGACAACCCTAACACATATGATCGTTTCCATGTCATTAGAATTCAAAAATAAGCTTAGAATCAAAGAATTAGCTCAAAAGTAGAATACAAGCATGCACAGTTCTGTTTACAAGTTTGATTCAAATGTGTGAATGTTGTGGAATGAGTGTGGTTCGAAAAGACATTTGGTTTACTTTTATGACAACCCTAACACATATAATCGTCTCCATGTCATTAGAATTCAAAAATAAGCTTAGAACCAAAGAATAAGCTCAAAAGTAGAATACAAGCATGCACAGTTCTGTTTACAAGTTTGATTCAAATGTGTGAATGTTGTGGAATGAGGGTGGTTAGAAATGACATTTGGTTTACTTTTATGACAACCCTAACACATATAATCGTCTCCAAGTCATTAGAATTCAAAACTAAGCTTAGAATCAAACAATAAGCTCAAAATTAGAATACAAGCATGCATAGTTCTGTTTACAAGTTTGATTCAAATGTGTGAATGTTGTGGAATGAGTGTGGTTAGAAATGACATTTGGTTTACTTTTATGACAACCCTAACACATATGATCGTTTCCATGTCATTAGAATTAAAAAATAAGCTTAGAATCAAAGAATAAGCTCAAAAGTAGAATACAAGCATGCACAGTTCTGTTTACAAGTTTGATTCAAATGTGTGAATGTTGTGGAATGATAGTGGTTAGAAATGATATTTGGTTTACTTTTATGACAACCCTAACACATATAATCGTCTCCATGTCATTAGAATTCTAAAATAAGCTTAGAATCAAAGAATAAGCTCAAAAGTAGAATACAAGCATGCACAGCTCTGTTTACAAGTTTGATTCAAATGTGTGAATGTTGTGGAATGAGTGTGGTTAGAAATGACATTTGGTTTACTTTTATGACAACCCTAACACATATAATCGTCTCCAAGTCATTAGAATTCAAAACTAAGCTTAGAATCAAAAAATAAGCTCAAAAGTAGAATACAAGCATGCACTGTTCTGTTTATAAGTTTGATTCAAATGTGTGAATGTTGTAGAATGAGTGTGGCTAGAAATAGCATTTGGTTTACTTTTATGACAACCCTAAGACATATGATCGTTTCCATGTCATTAGAATTAAAAAATAAGCTTAGAATCAAAGAATAAGCTCAAAAGTAGAATACAAGCATGCACAGTTCTGTTTACAAGTTTGATTCAAATGTGTGAATGTTGTGGAATGAGTGTAGTTAGAAATGACATTTGGTTTACTTTTATGACAACCCTAACACATATAATCGTCTCCATGTCATTAGAATTCAAAAATAAGCTTAGAATAAAAAAATAAGCTCAAAAGTAGAATACAAGCATGCACTGTTCTGTTTACAAGTTTGATTCAAATGTTTGAATGTTGTAGAATGAGTGTGGCTAGAAATGGCATTTGGTTTACTTTTATGACAACCCTAAGACATATGATCGTTTCCATGTCATTAGTATTAAAAAATAAGCTTAGAACTAAAGAATAAGCTCAAAAGTAGAATACAAGCATGCACAGTTCTGTTTACAAGTTTGATTCAAATGTGTGAATGTTGTGGAATGAGTGTGGCTAGAAATGGCATTTGGTTTACTTTTATGACAACCCTAACACATATGATCGTTTCCATGTCATTAGAATTCAAAAATAAGCTTAGAATCAAAGAATAAGCTCAAAAGTAGAATACAAGCATGCACAGTTCTGTTTACAAGTTTGATTCAAATGTGTGAATGTTGTGGAATGAGTGTGGTTAGAAATGACATTTGGTTTACTTTTATGACAACCCTAACACATATAATCGTCTCCATGTCATTAGAATTCAAAAATAAGCTTAGAATCAAAAAATAAGCTCAAAAGTAGAATACAAGCATGCACAGTTCTGTTTACAAGTTTGATTCAAATGTGTGAATGCTGTAGAATGAGTGTGGCTAGAAATAGCATTTGGTTTACTTTTATGACAACCCTAAGACATATGATCGTTTCCATGTCATTATAATTAAAAAATAAGCTTAGAATCAAAGAATAAGCTCAAAAGTAGAATACAAGCATGCACAGTTCTGTTTACAAGTTTGATTCAAATGTGTGAATGTTGTGCAATGAGTATGGTTAGAAATGACATTTGGTTTACTTTTATGACAACCCTAACACATATAATCGTCTGCAAGTCATTAGAATTCAAAAATAAGCTTAGAATCAAAAAATAACCTCAAAAGTAGAATACAAGCATGCATAGTTCTGTTTACAAGTTTGATTCAAATGTGTGAATGTTGTGGAATGAGTGTGGCTAGAAATGGCATTTGGTTTACTTTTATGACAACCCTAACACATATGATTGTTTTCATGTCATTAGAATTCAAAAATAAGCTTAGAATCAAAGAATAAGCTCAAAAGTACAATACAAGCATGCACAGTTCTGTTTACAAGTTTGATTCAAATGTGTGAATGTTGTGGAATGAGTGTGGTTAGAAATGACATTTGGTTTACTTTTATGACAACCCTAACACATATAATCGTCTCCAAGTCATTTGAATTCAAAAATAAGCTTAGAATGAAAAAAGAAGCTCAAAAGTAGAATACAAGCATGCACAGTTCTGTTTACAAGTTTGATTCAAATGTGTGAATGTTGTGGAATGAGGGTGGTTAGAAATGACATTTGGTTTACTTTTATGACAACCCTAACACATATAATCGTCTCCAAGTCATTAGAATTCAAAACTAAGCTTAGAATCAAAAAATAAGCTCAAAAGTAGAATACAAGCATGCACTGTTCTGTTTACAAGTTTGATTCAAATGTGTGAAAGTTGTGGAATGAGTGTGGTTAGAAATGACATTTGGTTTACTTTTATGACAACCCTAACACATGTAATCGTCTCCATGTCATTAGAATTAAAAAATAAGCTTAGAATCAAAGAATAAGCTCAAAAGTAGAATACAAGCATGCACAGTTCTGTTTACAAGTTTGATTCAAATTTGTGAGTGTTGTGGAATGAGTGTGGCTAGAAATGGCATTTGGTTTACTTTTATGACAACCCTAACACATATGATCGTTTCCATGTCATTAGAATTCAAAAATAAGCTTAGAATCAAAGAATAAGCTCAAAAGTAGAATACAAGCATGCACAGTTCTGTTTACAAGTTTGATTCAAATGTGTGAATGTTGTGGAATGAGTGTGGTTAGAAATGACATTTGGTTTACTTTTATGACAACCCTAACACATATAATCGTCTCCAAGTCATTTGAATTCAAAAATAAGCTTAGAATGAAAAAAGAAGCTCAAAAGTAGAATACAAGCATGCACAGTTCTGTTTACAAGTTTGATTCAAATGTGTGAATGTTGTGGAATGAGTGTGGCTAGAAATGACATTTGGTTTACTTTTATGACAACCCTAACACATATGATCGTTTCCATGTCATTAGAATTCAAAAATAAGCTTAGAATCAAAGAATTAGCTCAAAAGTAGAATACAAGCATGCACAGTTCTGTTTACAAGTTTGATTCAAATGTGTGAATGTTGTGGAATGAGTGTGGTTCGAAAAGACATTTGGTTTACTTTTATGACAACCCTAACACATATAATCGTCTCCATGTCATTAGAATTCAAAAATAAGCTTAGAACCAAAGAATAAGCTCAAAAGTAGAATACAAGCATGCACAGTTCTGTTTACAAGTTTGATTCAAATGTGTGAATGTTGTGGAATGAGGGTGGTTAGAAATGACATTTGGTTTACTTTTATGACAACCCTAACACATATAATCGTCTCCAAGTCATTAGAATTCAAAACTAAGCTTAGAATCAAAAAATAAGCTCAAAAGTAGAATACAAGCATGCACTGTTCTGTTTACAAGTTTGATTCAAATGTGTGAAAGTTGTGGAATGAGTGTGGTTAGAAATGACATTTGGTTTACTTTTATGACAACCCTAACACATGTAATCGTCTCCATGTCATTAGAATTAAAAAATAAGCTTAGAATCAAAGAATAAGCTCAAAAGTAGAATACAAGCATGCACAGTTCTGTTTACAAGTTTGATTCAAATTTGTGAGTGTTGTGGAATGAGTGTGGCTAGAAATGGCATTTGGTTTACTTTTATGACAACCCTAACACATATGATCGTTTCCATGTCATTAGAATTCAAAAATAAGCTTAGAATCAAAGAATAAGCTCAAAAGTAGAATACAAGCATGCACAGTTCTGTTTACAAGTTTGATTCAAATGTGTGAATGTTGTGGAATGAGTGTGGTTAGAAATGACATTTGGTTTACTTTTATGACAACCCTAACACATATAATCGTCTCCAAGTCATTTGAATTCAAAAATAAGCTTAGAATGAAAAAAGAAGCTCAAAAGTAGAATACAAGCATGCACAGTTCTGTTTACAAGTTTGATTCAAATGTGTGAATGTTGTGGAATGAGTGTGGCTAGAAATGACATTTGGTTTACTTTTATGACAACCCTAACACATATGATCGTTTCCATGTCATTAGAATTCAAAAATAAGCTTAGAATCAAAGAATTAGCTCAAAAGTAGAATACAAGCATGCACAGTTCTGTTTACAAGTTTGATTCAAATGTGTGAATGTTGTGGAATGAGTGTGGTTCGAAAAGACATTTGGTTTACTTTTATGACAACCCTAACACATATAATCGTCTCCATGTCATTAGAATTCAAAAATAAGCTTAGAACCAAAGAATAAGCTCAAAAGTAGAATACAAGCATGCACAGTTCTGTTTACAAGTTTGATTCAAATGTGTGAATGTTGTGGAATGAGGGTGGTTAGAAATGACATTTGGTTTACTTTTATGACAACCCTAACACATATAATCGTCTCCAAGTCATTAGAATTCAAAACTAAGCTTAGAATCAAAAAATAAGCTCAAAAGTAGAATACAAGCATGCACTGTTCTGTTTACAAGTTTGATTCAAATGTGTGAAAGTTGTGGAATGAGTGTGGTTAGAAATGACATTTGGTTTACTTTTATGACAACCCTAACACATGTAATCGTCTCCATGTCATTAGAATTAAAAAATAAGCTTAGAATCAAAGAATAAGCTCAAAAGTAGAATACAAGCATGCACAGTTCTGTTTACAAGTTTGATTCAAATTTGTGAATGTTGTGGAATGAGTGTGGCTAGAAATGGCATTTGGTTTACTTTTATGACAACCCTAACACATATGATCGTTTCCATGTCATTAGAATTCAAAAATAAGCTTAGAATCAAAGAATAAGCTCAAAAGTAGAATACAAGCATGCACAGTTCTGTTTACAAGTTTGATTCAAATGTGTGAATGTTGTGCAATGATAGTTGTTAGAAATGACATTTGGTTTACTTTTATGACAACCCTAACACATATAATCGTCTCCATGTCATTAGAATTCTAAAATAAGCTTAGAATCAAAGAATAAGCTCAAAAGTAGAATACAAGCATGCACAGCTCTGTTTACAAGTTTGATTCAAATGTGTGAATGTTGTGGAATGAGTGTGGTTAGAAATGACATTTGGTTTACTTTTATGACAACCCTAACACATATAATCGTCTCCAAGTCATTAGAATTCAAAACTAAGCTTAGAATCAAAAAATAAGCTCAAAAGTAGAATACAAGCATGCACTGTTCTGTTTATAAGTTTGATTCAAATGTGTGAATGTTGTAGAATGAGTGTGGCTAGAAATAGCATTTGGTTTACTTTTATGACAACCCTAAGACATATGATCGTTTCCATGTCATTAGAATTAAAAAATAAGCTTAGAATCAAAGAATAAGCTCAAAAGTAGAATACAAGCATGCACAGTTCTGTTTACAAGTTTGATTCAAATGTGTGAATGTTGTGGAATGAGTGTAGTTAGAAATGACATTTGGTTTACTTTAATGACAACCCTAACACATATAATCGTCTCCATGTCATTAGAATTCAAAAATAAGCTTAGAATCAAAAAATAAGCTCAAAAGTAGAATACAAGCATGCACAGTTCTGTTTACAAGTTTGATTCAAATGTGTGAATGTTGTGGAATGAGTGTGGCTAGAAATGGCATTTGGTTTACTTTTATGACAACCCTAACACATATGATCGTTTCCATGTCATTAGAATTCAAAAATAAGCTTAGAATCAAAGAATAAGCTCAAAAGTAGAATACAAGCATGCACAGTTCTGTTTACAAGTTTGATTCAAATGTGTGAATGTTGTGCAATGAGTGTGGTTAGAAATGACATTTGGTTTACTTTTATGACAACCCTAACACATATAATCGTCTCCAAGTCATTAGAATTCAAAAATAAGCTTAGAATGAAAAAAGAAGCTCAAAAGTAGAATACAAGCCTGCACAGTTCTGTTTACAAGTTTGATTCAAATGTGTGAATGTTGTGGAATGAGTGTGGCTAGAAATGACATTTGGTTTACTTTTATGACAACCCTAACACATATGATCGTTTCCATGTCATTAGAATTCAAAAATAAGCTTAGAATCAAAGAATAAGCTCAAAAGTAGAATACAAGCATGCACAGTTCTGTTTACAAGTTTGATTCAAATGTGTGAAAGTTGTGGAATGAGTGTGGTTAGAAATGACATTTGGTTTACTTTTATGACAACCCTAACACATGTAATCGTCTCCATGTCATTAGAATTCAAAAATAAGCTTAGAATCAAAAAATAAGCTCAAAAGTAGAATACAAGCATGCACAGTTCTGTTTACAAGTTTGATTCAAATGTGTGAATGTTGTGGAATGAGGGTGGTTAGAAATGACATTTGGTTTACTTTTATGACAACCCTAACACATATAATCGTCTCCAAGTCATTAGAATTCAAAAATAAGCTTAGAATCAAAGAATAAGCTCAAAAGTAGAATACAAGCATGCACAGTTCTGTTTACAAGTTTGATTCAAATGTGTGAATGTTGTGCAATGAGTGTGGTTAGAAATGACATTTGGTTTACTTTTATGACAACCCTAACACATATAATCGTCTGCAAGTCATTAGAATTCATAAATAAGCTTAGAATAAAAAAATAACCTCAAAAGTAGAATACAAGCATGCATAGTTCTGTTTACAAGTTTGATTCAAATGTGTGAATGTTGTGGAATGAGTGTGGCTAGAAATGGCATTTGGTTTACTTTTATGACAACCCTAACACATATGATTGTTTTCATGTCATTAGAATTCAAAAATAAGCTTAGAATCAAAGAATAAGCTCAAAAGTACAATACAAGCATGCACAGTTCTGTTTACAAGTTTGATTCAAATGTGTGAATGTTGTGGAATGAGTGTGGTTCGAAAAGACATTTGGTTTACTTTTATGACAACCCTAACACATATAATCGTCTCCATGTCATTAGAATTCAAAAATAAGCTTAGAACCAAAGAATAAGCTCAAAAGTAGAATACAAGCATGCACAGTTCTGTTTACAAGTTTGATTCAAATGTGTGAATGTTGTGGAATGAGGGTGGTTAGAAATGACATTTGGTTTACTTTTATGACAACCCTAACACATATAATCGTCTCCAAGTCATTAGAATTCAAAACTAAGCTTAGAATCAAAAAATAAGCTCAAAAGTAGAATTCAAGCATGCACTGTTCTGTTTACAAGTTTGATTCAAATGTGTGAAAGTTGTGGAATGAGTGTGGTTAGAAATGACATTTGGTTTACTTTTATGACAACCCTAACACATGTAATCGTCTCCATGTCATTAGAATTAAAAAATAAGCTTAGAATCAAAGAATAAGCTCAAAAGTAGAATACAAGCATGCACAGTTCTGTTTACAAGTTTGATTCAAATTTGTGAATGTTGTGGAATGAGTGTGGCTAGAAATGGCATTTGGTTTAATTTTATGACAACCCTAACACATATGATCGTTTCCATGTCATTAGAATTCAAAAATAAGCTTAGAATCAAAGAATAAGCTCAAAAGTAGAATACAAGCATGCACAGTTCTGTTTACAAGTTTGATTCAAATGTGTGAATGTTGTGGAATGAGTGTGGTTAGAAATGACATTTGGTTTACTTTTATGACAACCCTAACACATATAATCGTCTCCAAGTCATTTGAATTCAAAAATAAGCTTAGAATGAAAAAAGAAGCTCAAAAGTAGAATACAAGCATGCACAGTTCTGTTTACAAGTTTGATTCAAATGTGTGAATGTTGTGGAATGAGTGTGGCTAGAAATGACATTTGGTTTACTTTTATGACAACCCTAACACATATGATCGTTTCCATGTCATTAGAATTCAAAAATAAGCTTAGAATCAAAGAATTAGCTCAAAAGTAGAATACAAGCATGCACAGTTCTGTTTACAAGTTTGATTCAAATGTGTGAATGTTGTGGAATGAGTGTGGTTCGAAAAGACATTTGGTTTACTCTTATGACAACCCTAACACATATAATCGTCTCCATGTCATTAGAATTCAAAAATAAGCTTAGAACCAAAGAATAAGCTCAAAAGTAGAATACAAGCATGCACAGTTCTGTTTACAAGTTTGATTCAAATGTGTGAATGTTGTGGAATGAGGGTGGTTAGAAATGACATTTGGTTTACTTTTATGACAACCCTAACACATATAATCGTCTCCAAGTCATTAGAATTCAAAACTAAGCTTAGAATCAAAAAATAAGCTCAAAAGTAGAATACAAGCATGCACTGTTCTGTTTACAAGTTTGATTCAAATGTGTGAAAGTTGTGGAATGAGTGTGGTTAGAAATGACATTTGGTTTACTTTTATGACAACCCTAACACATGTAATCGTCTCCATGTCATTAGAATTAAAAAATAAGCTTAGAATCAAAGAATAAGCTCAAAAGTAGAATACAAGCATGCACAGTTCTGTTTACAAGTTTGATTCAAATGTGTGAATGTTGTGCAATGATAGTTGTTAGAAATGACATTTGGTTTACTTTTATGACAACCCTAACACATATAATCGTCTCCATGTCATTAGAATTCTAAAATAAGCTTAGAATCAAAGAATAAGCTCAAAAGTAGAATACAAGCATGCACAGCTCTTTTTACAAGTTTGATTCAAATGTGTGAATGTTGTGGAATGAGTGTGGTTAGAAATGACATTTGGTTTACTTTTATGACAACCCTAACACATATAATCGTCTCCAAGTCATTAGAATTCAAAACTAAGCTTAGAATCAAAAAATAAGCTCAAAAGTAGAATACAAGCATGCACTGTTCTGTTTATAAGTTTGATTCAAATGTGTGAATGTTGTAGAATGAGTGTGGCTAGAAATAGCATTTGGTTTACTTTTATGACAACCCTAAGACATATGATCGTTTCCATGTCATTAGAATTAAAAAATAAGCTTAGAATCAAAGAATAAGCTCAAAAGTAGAATACAAGCATGCACAGTTCTGTTTACAAGTTTGATTCAAATGTGTGAATGTTGTGGAATGAGTGTAGTTAGAAATGACATTTGGTTTACTTTAATGACAACCCTAACACATATAATCGTCTCCATGTCATTAGAATTCAAAAATAAGCTTAGAATAAAAAAATAAGCTCAAAAGTAGAATACAAGCATGCACAGTTCTGTTTACAAGTTTGATTCAAATGTGTGAATGTTGTGGAATGAGTGTGGCTAGAAATGGCATTTGGTTTACTTTTATGACAACCCTAACACATATGATCGTTTCCATGTCATTAGAATTCAAAAATAAGCTTAGAATCAAAGAATAAGCTCAAAAGTAGAATACAAGCATGCACAGTTCTGTTTACAAGTTTGATTCAAATGTGTGAATGTTGTGCAATGAGTGTGGTTAGAAATGACATTTGGTTTACTTTTATGACAACCCTAACACATATAATCGTCTCCAAGTCATTAGAATTCAAAAATAAGCTTAGAATGAAAAAAGAAGCTCAAAAGTAGAATACAAGCCTGCACAGTTCTGTTTACAAGTTTGATTCAAATGTGTGAATGTTGTGGAATGAGTGTGGCTAGAAATGACATTTGGTTTACTTTTATGACAACCCTAACACATATGATCGTTTCCATGTCATTAGAATTCAAAAATAAGCTTAGAATCAAAGAATAAGCTCAAAAGTAGAATACAAGCATGCACAGTTCTGTTTACAAGTTTGATTCAAATGTGTGAAAGTTGTGGAATGAGTGTGGTTAGAAATGACATTTGGTTTACTTTTATGACAACCCTAACACATGTAATCGTCTCCATGTCATTAGAATTCAAAAATAAGCTTAGAATCAAAAAATAAGCTCAAAAGTAGAATACAAGCATGCACAGTTCTGTTTACAAGTTTGATTCAAATGTGTGAATGTTGTGGAATGAGGGTGGTTAGAAATGACATTTGGTTTACTTTTATGACAACCCTAACACATATAATCGTCTCCAAGTCATTAGAATTCAAAAATAAGCTTAGAATCAAAGAATAAGCTCAAAAGTAGAATACAAGCATGCACAGTTCTGTTTACAAGTTTGATTCAAATGTGTGAATGTTGTGCAATGAGTGTGGTTAGAAATGACATTTGGTTTACTTTTATGACAACCCTAACACATATAATCGTCTGCAAGTCATTAGAATTCAAAAATAAGCTTAGAATCAAAAAATAACCTCAAAAGTAGAATACAAGCATGCATAGTTCTGTTTACAAGTTTGATTCAAATGTGTGAATGTTGTGGAATGAGTGTGGCTAGAAATGGCATTTGGTTTACTTTTATGACAACCCTAACACATATGATTGTTTTCATGTCATTAGAATTCAAAAATAAGCTTAGAATCAAAGAATAAGCTCAAAAGTACAATACAAGCATGCACAGTTCTGTTTACAAGTTTGATTCAAATGTGTGAATGTTGTGGAATGAGTGTGGTTAGAAATGACATTTGGTTTACTTTTATGACAACCCTAACACATATAATCGTCTCCAAGTCATTAGAATTCAAAAATAAGCTTATAATGAAAAAAGAAGCTCAAAAGTAGAATACAAGCATGCACAGTTCTGTTTACAAGTTTGATTCAAATGTGTGAATGTTGTGGAATGAGTGTGGCTAGAAATGACATTTGGTTTACTTTTATGACAACCCTAACACATATAATCGTCTCCATGTCATTAGAATTCTAAAATAAGCTTAGAATCAAAGAATAAGCTCAAAAGTAGAATACAAGCATGCAAAGTTCGTTTTACAAGTTTGATTCAAATGTGTTAATGTTGTGGAATGAGTGTGGCTAGAAATGACATTTGGTTTACTTTTATGACAACCCTAACACATATGATCGTTTCCATGTCATTAGAATTCAAAAATAAGCTTAGAATCAAAGAATTAGCTCAAAAGTAGAATACAAGCATGCACAATTCTGTTTACAAGTTTGATACAAATGTGTGAATGTTGTGGAATGAGTGTGGTTCGAAATGACATTTGGTTTACTTTTATGACAACCCTAACACATATAATCGTCTCCATGTCATTAGAATTCAAAAATAAGCTTAGAACCAAAGAATAAGCTCAAAAGTAGAATACAAGCATGCACAGTTCTGTTTACAAGTTTGATTCAAATGTGTGAATGTTGTGGAATGAGGGTGGTTAGAAATGACATTTGGTTTACTTTTATGACAACCCTAACACATATAATCGTCTCCAAGTCATTAGAATTCAAAACTAAGCTTAGAATCAAAAAATAAGCTCAAAAGTAGAATACAAGCATGCACTGTTCTGTTTACAAGTTTGATTCAAATGTGTGAAAGTTGTGGAATGAGTGTGGTTAGAAATGACATTTGGTTTACTTTTATGACAACCCTAACACATGTAATCGTCTCCATGTCATTAGAATTAAAAAATAAGCTTAGAATCAAAGAATAAGCTCAAAAGTAGAATACAAGCATGCACAGTTCTGTTTACAAGTTTGATTCAAATGTGTGAATGTTGTGGAATGAGGGTGGTTAGAAATGACATTTGGTTTACTTTTATGACAACCCTAACACATATAATCGTCTCCAAGTCATTAGAATTCAAAACTAAGCTTAGAATCAAAGAATAAGCTCAAAAGTAGAATACAAGCATGCACTGTTCTGTTTATAAGTTTGATTCAAATGTGTGAATGTTGTAGAATGAGTGTGGCTAGAAATAGCATTTGGTTTACTTTTATGACAACCCTAAGACATATGATCGTTTCCATGTCATTAGAATTAAAAAATAAGCTTAGAATCAAAGAATAAGGTCAAAAGTAGAATACAAGCATGCACAGTTCTGTTTACAAGTTTGATTCAAATGTGTGAATGTTGTGCAATGAGTGTGGTTAGAAATGACATTTGGTTTACTTTTATGACAACCCTAACACATATAATCGTCTGCAAGTCATTAGAATTCAAAACTAAGCTTAGAATCAAAAAATAAGGTCAAAAGTAGAATACAAGCATGCACTGTTCTGTTTATAAGTTTGATTCAAATGTGTGAATGTTGTAGAATGAGTGTGGCTAGAAATAGCATTTGGTTTACTTTTATGACAACCCTAAGACATATGATCGTTTCCATGTCATTAGAATTAAAAAATAAGCTTAGAATCAAAGAATAAGCTCAAAAGTAGAATACAAGCATGCACAGTTCTGTTTACAAGTTTGATTCAAATGTGTGAATGTTGTGGAATGAGTGTAGTTAGAAATGACATTTGGTTTACTTTAATGACAACCCTAACACATATAATCGTCTCCATGTCATTAGAATTCAAAAATAAGCTTAGAATCAAAAAATAAGCTCAAAAGTAGAATACAAGCATGCACAGTTCTGTTTACAAGTTTGATTCAAATGTGTGAATGTTGTGGAATGAGTGTGGCTAGAAATGGCATTTGGTTTACTTTTATGACAACCCTAACACATATGATCGTTTCCATGTCATTAGAATTCAAAAATAAGCTTAGAATCAAAGAATAAGCTCAAAAGTAGAATACAAGCATGCACAGTTCTGTTTACAAGTTTGATTCAAATGTGTGAATGTTGTGCAATGAGTGTGGTTAGAAATGACATTTGGTTTACTTTTATGACAACCCTAACACATATAATCGTCTCCAAGTCATTAGAATTCAAAAATAAGCTTAGAATGAAAAAAGAAGCTCAAAAGTAGAATACAAGCCTGCACAGTTCTGTTTACAAGTTTGATTCAAATGTGTGAATGTTGTGGAATGAGTGTGGCTAGAAATGACATTTGGTTTACTTTTATGACAACCCTAACACATATGATCGTTTCCATGTCATTAGAATTCAAAAATAAGCTTAGAATCAAAGAATAAGCTCAAAAGTAGAATACAAGCATGCACAGTTCTGTTTACAAGTTTGATTCAAATGTGTGAAAGTTGTAGAATGAGTGTGGTTAGAAATGATATTTGGTTTACTTTTATGACAACCCTAACACATGTAATCATCTCCATGTCATTAGAATTCAAAAATAAGCTTAGAATCAAAAAATAAGCTCAAAAGTAGAATACAAGCATGCACAGTTCTGTTTAAAAGTTTGATTCAAATGTGTGAATGTTGTGGAATGAGGGTGGTTAGAAATGACATTTGGTTTACTTTTATGACAACCCTAACACATATAATCGTCTCCAAGTCATTAGAATTCAAAACTAAGCTTAGAATCAAAAAATAAGCTCAAAAGTAGAATACAAGCATGCACTGTTCTGTTTACAAGTTTGATTCAAATGTTTGAATGTTGTAGAATGAGTGTGGCTAGAAATGGCATTTGGTTTACTTTTATGACAACCCTAAGACATATGATCGTTTCCATGTCATTAGAATTAAAAAATAAGCTTAGAATCAAAGAATAAGCTCAAAAGTAGAATACAAGCATGCACAGTTCTGTTTACAAGTTTGATTCAAATGTGTGAATGTTGTGGAATGAGTGTGGCTAGAAATGGCATTTGGTTTACTTTTATGACAACCCTAACATATATGATCGTTTCCATGTCATTAGAATTCAAAAATAAGCTTAGAATAAAAAAATAACCTCAAAAGTAGAATACAAGCATGCATAGTTCTGTTTACAAGTTTGATTCAAATGTGTGAATGTTGTGGAATGAGTGTGGCTAGAAATGGCATTTGGTTTACTTTTATGACAACCCTAACACATATGATTGTTTTCATGTCATTAGAATTCAAAAATAAGCTTAGAATCAAAGAATAAGCTCAAAAGTACAATACAAGCATGCACAGTTCTGTTTACAAGTTTGATTCAAATGTGTGAATGTTGTGGAATGAGTGTGGTTAGAAATGACATTTGGTTTACTTTTATGACAACCCTAACACATATAATCGTCTCCAAGTCATTAGAATTCAAAAATAAGCTTAGAATGAAAAAAGAAGCTCAAAAGTAGAATACAAGCATGCACAGTTCTGTTTACAAGTTTGATTCAAATGTGTGAATGTTGTGGAATGAGTGTGGCTAGAAATGGCATTTGGTTTACTTTTATGACAACCCTAACACATATGATCGTTTCCATGTCATTAGAATTCAAAAATAAGCTTAGAATCAAAAAATAACCTCAAAAGTAGAATACAAGCATGCATAGTTCTGTTTACAAGTTTGATTCAAATGTGTGAATGCTGTAGAATGAGTGTGGCTAGAAATAGCATTTGGTTTACTTTTATGACAACCCTAAGACATATGATCGTTTCCATGTCATTATAATTAAAAAATAAGCTTAGAATCAAAGAATAAGCTCAAAAGTAGAATACAAGCATGCACAGTTCTGTTTACAAGTTTGATTCAAATGTGTGAATGTTGTGGAATGAGTGTAGTTAGAAATGACATTTGGTTTACTTTAATGACAACCCTAACACATATAATCGTCTCCATGTCATTAGAATTCAAAAATAAGCTTAGAATCAAAAAATAAGCTCAAAAGTAGAATACAAGCATGCACAGTTCTGTTTACAAGTTTGATTCAAATGTGTGAATGTTGTGGAATGAGTGTGGCTAGAAATGGCATTTGGTTTACTTTTATGACAACCCTAACACATATGATCGTTTCCATGTCATTAGAATTCAAAAATAAGCTTAGAATCAAAGAATAAGCTCAAAAGTAGAATACAAGCATGCACAGTTCTGTTTACAAGTTTGATTCAAATGTGTGAATGTTGTGCAATGAGTGTGGTTAGAAATGACATTTGGTTTACTTTTATGACAACCCTAACACATATAATCGTCTCCAAGTCATTAGAATTCAAAAATAAGCTTAGAATGAAAAAAGAAGCTCAAAAGTAGAATACAAGCCTGCACAGTTCTGTTTACAAGTTTGATTCAAATGTGTGAATGTTGTGGAATGAGTGTGGCTAGAAATGACATTTGGTTTACTTTTATGACAACCCTAACACATATGATCGTTTCCATGTCATTAGAATTCAAAAATAAGCTTAGAATCAAAGAATAAGCTCAAAAGTAGAATACAAGCATGCACAGTTCTGTTTACAAGTTTGATTCAAATGTGTGAAAGTTGTGGAATGAGTGTGGTTAGAAATGACATTTGGTTTACTTTTATGACAACCCTAACACATGTAATCGTCTCCATGTCATTAGAATTCAAAAATAAGCTTAGAATCAAAAAATAAGCTCAAAAGTAGAATACAAGCATGCACAGTTCTGTTTACAAGTTTGATTCAAATGTGTGAATGTTGTGGAATGAGGGTGGTTAGAAATGACATTTGGTTTACTTTTATGACAACCCTAACACATATAATCGTCTCCAAGTCATTAGAATTCAAAACTAAGCTTAGAATCAAAAAATAAGCTCAAAAGTAGAATACAAGCATGCACTGTTCTGTTTACAAGTTTGATTCAAATGTTTGAATGTTGTAGAATGAGTGTGGCTAGAAATGGCATTTGGTTTACTTTTATGACAACCCTAAGACATATGATCGTTTCCATGTCATTAGAATTAAAAAATAAGCTTAGAATCAAAGAATAAGCTCAAAAGTAGAATACAAGCATGCACAGTTCTGTTTACAAGTTTGATTCAAATGTGTGAATGTTGTGGAATGAGTGTGGCTAGAAATGACATTTGGTTTACTTTTATGACAACCCTAACACATATAATCGTCTCCATGTCATTAGAATTCTAAAATAAGCTTAGAATCAAAGAATAAGCTCAAAAGTAGAATACAAGCATGCAAAGTTCGTTTTACAAGTTTGATTCAAATGTGTGAATGTTGTGGAATGAGTGTGGCTAGAAATGACATTTGGTTTACTTTTATGACAACCCTAACACATATGATCGTTTCCATGTCATTAGAATTCAAAAATAAGCTTAGAATCAAAGAATTAGCTCAAAAGTAGAATACAAGCATGCACAGTTCTGTTTACAAGTTTGATACAAATGTGTGAATGTTGTGGAATGAGTGTGGTTCGAAATGACATTTGGTTTACTTTTATGACAACCCTAACACATATAATCGTCTCCATGTCATTAGAATTCAAAAATAAGCTTAGAACCAAAGAATAAGCTCAAAAGTAGAATACAAGCATGCACAGTTCTGTTTACAAGTTTGATTCAAATGTGTGAATGTTGTGGAATGAGGGTGGTTAGAAATGACATTTGGTTTACTTTTATGACAACCCTAACACATATAATCGTCTCCAAGTCATTAGAATTCAAAACTAAGCTTAGAATCAAAAAATAAGCTCAAAAGTAGAATACAAGCATGCACTGTTCTGTTTACAAGTTTGATTCAAATGTGTGAAAGTTGTGGAATGAGTGTGGTTAGAAATGACATTTGGTTTACTTTTATGACAACCCTAACACATGTAATCGTCTCCATGTCATTAGAATTAAAAAATAAGCTTAGAATCAAAGAATAAGCTCAAAAGTAGAATACAAGCATGCACAGTTCTGTTTACAAGTTTGATTCAAATGTGTGAATGTTGTGGAATGAGGGTGGTTAGAAATGACATTTGGTTTACTTTTATGACAACCCTAACACATATAATCGTCTCCAAGTCATTAGAATTCAAAACTAAGCTTAGAATCAAAGAATAAGCTCAAAAGTAGAATACAAGCATGCACTGTTCTGTTTATAAGTTTGATTCAAATGTGTGAATGTTGTAGAATGAGTGTGGCTAGAAATAGCATTTGGTTTACTTTTATGACAACCCTAAGACATATGATCGTTTCCATGTCATTAGAATTAAAAAATAAGCTTAGAATCAAAGAATAAGGTCAAAAGTAGAATACAAGCATGCACAGTTCTGTTTACAAGTTTGATTCAAATGTGTGAATGTTGTGCAATGAGTGTGGTTAGAAATGACATTTGGTTTACTTTTATGACAACCCTAACACATATAATCGTCTGCAAGTCATTAGAATTCAAAACTAAGCTTAGAATCAAAAAATAAGGTCAAAAGTAGAATACAAGCATGCACTGTTCTGTTTATAAGTTTGATTCAAATGTGTGAATGTTGTAGAATGAGTGTGGCTAGAAATAGCATTTGGTTTACTTTTATGACAACCCTAAGACATATGATCGTTTCCATGTCATTAGAATTAAAAAATAAGCTTAGAATCAAAGAATAAGCTCAAAAGTAGAATACAAGCATGCACAGTTCTGTTTACAAGTTTGATTCAAATGTGTGAATGTTGTGGAATGAGTGTAGTTAGAAATGACATTTGGTTTACTTTAATGACAACCCTAACACATATAATCGTCTCCATGTCATTAGAATTCAAAAATAAGCTTAGAATCAAAAAATAAGCTCAAAAGTAGAATACAAGCATGCACAGTTCTGTTTACAAGTTTGATTCAAATGTGTGAATGTTGTGGAATGAGTGTGGCTAGAAATGGCATTTGGTTTACTTTTATGACAACCCTAACACATATGATCGTTTCCATGTCATTAGAATTCAAAAATAAGCTTAGAATCAAAGAATAAGCTCAAAAGTAGAATACAAGCATGCACAGTTCTGTTTACAAGTTTGATTCAAATGTGTGAATGTTGTGCAATGAGTGTGGTTAGAAATGACATTTGGTTTACTTTTATGACAACCCTAACACATATAATCGTCTCCAAGTCATTAGAATTCAAAAATAAGCTTAGAATGAAAAAAGAAGCTCAAAAGTAGAATACAAGCCTGCACAGTTCTGTTTACAAGTTTGATTCAAATGTGTGAATGTTGTGGAATGAGTGTGGCTAGAAATGGCATTTGGTTTACTTTTATGACAACCCTAACACATATGATCGTTTCCATGTCATTAGAATTCAAAAATAAGCTTAGAATCAAAGAATAAGCTCAAAAGTAGAATACAAGCATGCACAGTTCTGTTTACAAGTTTGATTCAAATGTGTGAAAGTTGTAGAATGAGTGTGGTTAGAAATGACATTTGGTTTACTTTTATGACAACCCTAACACATGTAATCATCTCCATGTCATTAGAATTCAAAAATAAGCTTAGAATCAAAAAATAAGCTCAAAAGTAGAATACAAGCATGCACAGTTCTGTTTACAAGTTTGATTCAAATGTGTGAATGTTGTGGAATGAGGGTGGTTAGAAATGACATTTGGTTTACTTTTATGACAACCCTAACACATATAATCGTCTCCAAGTCATTAGAATTCAAAACTAAGCTTAGAATCAAAAAATAAGCTCAAAAGTAGAATACAAGCATGCACTGTTCTGTTTACAAGTTTGATTCAAATGTTTGAATGTTGTAGAATGAGTGTGGCTAGAAATGGCATTTGGTTTACTTTTATGACAACCCTAAGACATATGATCGTTTCCATGTCATTAGAATTAAAAAATAAGCTTAGAATCAAAGAATAAGCTCAAAAGTAGAATACAAGCATGCACAGTTCTGTTTACAAGTTTGATTCAAATGTGTGAATGTTGTGGAATGAGTGTGGCTAGAAATGGCATTTGGTTTACTTTTATGACAACCCTAACATATATGATCGTTTCCATGTCATTAGAATTCAAAAATAAGCTTAGAATAAAAAAATAACCTCAAAAGTAGAATACAAGCATGCATAGTTCTGTTTACAAGTTTGATTCAAATGTGTGAATGTTGTGGAATGAGTGTGGCTAGAAATGGCATTTGGTTTACTTTTATGATAACCCTAACACATATGATTGTTTTCATGTCATTAGAATTCAAAAATAAGCTTAGAATCAAAGAATAAGCTCAAAAGTACAATACAAGCATGCACAGTTCTGTTTACAAGTTTGATTCAAATGTGTGAATGTTGTGGAATGAGTGTGGTTAGAAATGACATTTGGTTTACTTTTATGACAACCCTAACACATATAATCGTCTCCAAGTCATTAGAATTCAAAAATAAGCTTAGAATGAAAAAAGAAGCTCAAAAGTAGAATACAAGCATGCACAGTTCTGTTTACAAGTTTGATTCAAATGTGTGAATGTTGTGGAATGAGTGTGGCTAGAAATGGCATTTGGTTTACTTTTATGACAACCCTAACACATATGATCGTTTCCATGTCATTAGAATTCAAAAATAAGCTTAGAATCAAAAAATAACCTCAAAAGTAGAATACAAGCATGCATAGTTCTGTTTACAAGTTTGATTCAAATGTGTGAATGCTGTAGAATGAGTGTGGCTAGAAATAGCATTTGGTTTACTTTTATGACAACCCTAAGACATATGATCGTTTCCATGTCATTATAATTAAAAAATAAGCTTAGAATCAAAGAATAAGCTCAAAAGTAGAATACAAGCATGCACAGTTCTGTTTACAAGTTTGATTCAAATGTGTGAATGTTGTGGAATGAGTGTAGTTAGAAATGACATTTGGTTTACTTTAATGACAACCCTAACACATATAATCGTCTCCATGTCATTAGAATTCAAAAATAAGCTTAGAATCAAAAAATAAGCTCAAAAGTAGAATACAAGCATGCACAGTTCTGTTTACAAGTTTGATTCAAATGTGTGAATGTTGTGGAATGAGTGTGGCTAGAAATGGCATTTGGTTTACTTTTATGACAACCCTAACACATATGATCGTTTCCATGTCATTAGAATTCAAAAATAAGCTTAGAATCAAAGAATAAGCTCAAAAGTAGAATACAAGCATGCACAGTTCTGTTTACAAGTTTGATTCAAATGTGTGAATGTTGTGCAATGAGTGTGGTTAGAAATGACATTTGGTTTACTTTTATGACAACCCTAACACATATAATCGTCTCCAAGTCATTAGAATTCAAAAATAAGCTTAGAATGAAAAAAGAAGCTCAAAAGTAGAATACAAGCCTGCACAGTTCTGTTTACAAGTTTGATTCAAATGTGTGAATGTTGTGGAATGAGTGTGGCTAGAAATGACATTTGGTTTACTTTTATGACAACCCTAACACATATGATCGTTTCCATGTCATTAGAATTCAAAAATAAGCTTAGAATCAAAGAATAAGCTCAAAAGTAGAATACAAGCATGCACAGTTCTGTTTACAAGTTTGATTCAAATGTGTGAAAGTTGTGGAATGAGTGTGGTTAGAAATGACATTTGGTTTACTTTTATGACAACCCTAACACATGTAATCGTCTCCATGTCATTAGAATTCAAAAATAAGCTTAGAATCAAAAAATAAGCTCAAAAGTAGAATACAAGCATGCACAGTTCTGTTTACAAGTTTGATTCAAATGTGTGAATGTTGTGGAATGAGGGTGGTTAGAAATGACATTTGGTTTACTTTTATGACAACCCTAACACATATAATCGTCTCCAAGTCATTAGAATTCAAAACTAAGCTTAGAATCAAAAAATAAGCTCAAAAGTAGAATACAAGCATGCACTGTTCTGTTTACAAGTTTGATTCAAATGTTTGAATGTTGTAGAATGAGTGTGGCTAGAAATGGCATTTGGTTTACTTTTATGACAACCCTAAGACATATGATCGTTTCCATGTCATTAGAATTAAAAAATAAGCTTAGAATCAAAGAATAAGCTCAAAAGTAGAATACAAGCATGCACAGTTCTGTTTACAAGTTTGATTCAAATGTGTGAATGTTGTGGAATGAGTGTGGCTAGAAATGACATTTGGTTTACTTTTATGACAACCCTAACACATATAATCGTCTCCATGTCATTAGAATTCTAAAATAAGCTTAGAATCAAAGAATAAGCTCAAAAGTAGAATACAAGCATGCAAAGTTCGTTTTACAAGTTTGATTCAAATGTGTGAATGTTGTGGAATGAGTGTGGCTAGAAATGACATTTGGTTTACTTTTATGACAACCCTAACACATATGATCGTTTCCATGTCATTAGAATTCAAAAATAAGCTTAGAATCAAAGAATTAGCTCAAAAGTAGAATACCAGCATGCACAGTTCTGTTTACAAGTTTGATACAAATGTGTGAATGTTGTGGAATGAGTGTGGTTCGAAATGACATTTGGTTTACTTTTATGACAACCCTAACACATATAATCGTCTCCATGTCATTAGAATTCAAAAATAAGCTTAGAACCAAAGAATAAGCTCAAAAGTAGAATACAAGCATGCACAGTTCTGTTTACAAGTTTGATTCAAATGTGTGAATGTTGTGGAATGAGGGTGGTTAGAAATGACATTTGGTGTACTTTTATGACAACCCTAACACATATAATCGTCTCCAAGTCATTAGAATTCAAAACTAAGCTTTGAATCAAAAAATAAGCTCAAAAGTAGAATACAAGCATGCACTGTTCTGTTTACAAGTTTGATTCAAATGTGTGAAAGTTGTGGAATGAGTGTGGTTAGAAATGACATTTGGTTTACTTTTATGACAACCCTAACACATGTAATCGTCTCCATGTCATTAGAATTAAAAAATAAGCTTAGAATCAAAGAATAAGCTCAAAAGTAGAATACAAGCATGCACAGTTCTGTTTACAAGTTTGATTCAAATGTGTGAATGTTGTGGAATGAGGGTGGTTAGAAATGACATTTGGTTTACTTTTATGACAACCCTAACACATATAATCGTCTCCAAGTCATTAGAATTCAAAACTAAGCTTAGAATCAAAGAATAAGCTCAAAAGTAGAATACAAGCATGCACTGTTCTGTTTATAAGTTTGATTCAAATGTGTGAATGTTGTAGAATGAGTGTGGCTAGAAATAGCATTTGGTTTACTTTTATGACAACCCTAAGACATATGATCGTTTCCATGTCATTAGAATTAAAAAATAAGCTTAGAATCAAAGAATAAGGTCAAAAGTAGAATACAAGCATGCACAGTTCTGTTTACAAGTTTGATTCAAATGTGTGAATGTTGTGCAATGAGTGTGGTTAGAAATGACATTTGGTTTACTTTTATGACAACCCTAACACATATAATCGTCTGCAAGTCATTAGAATTCAAAACTAAGCTTAGAATCAAAAAATAAGGTCAAAAGTAGAATACAAGCATGCACTGTTCTGCTTACAAGTTTGATTCAAATGTGTGAATGTTGTGGAATGAGTGTGGTTAGAAATGACATTTGGTTTACTTTTATGACAACCCTAACACATATAATCGTCTCCATGTCATTAGAATTCTAAAATAAGCTTAGAATCAAAGAATAAGCTCAAAAGTAGAATACAAGTATGCACAGCTCTGTTTACAAGTTTGATTCAAATGTGTGATTGTTGTGGAATGAGTGTGGTTAGAAATGACATTTGGTTTACTTTTATGACAACCCTAACACATGTATCGTCTCCAAGTCATTAGAATTCAAAACTAAGCTTAGAATCAAAAAATAAGCTCAAAAGTAGAATACAAGCATGCACTGTTCTGTTTATAAGTTTGATTCAAATGTGTGAATGTTGTAGAATGAGTGTGGCTAGAAATAGCATTTGGTTTACTTTTATGACAACCCTAAGACATATGATCGTTTCCATGTCATTAGAATTAAAAAATAAGCTTAGAATCAAAGAATAAGCTCAAAAGTAGAATACAAGCATGCACAGTTCTGTTTACAAGTTTGATTCAAATGTGTGAATGTTGTGCAATGAGTGTGGTTAGAAATGACATTTGGTTTACTTTTATGACAACCCTAACACATACAATCGTCTGCAAGTCATTAGAATTCAAAAATAAGCTTAGAATCAAAAAATAAGCTCAAAAGTAGAATACAAGCATGCACAGTTCTGTTTACAAGTTTGATTCAAATGTGTGAATGTTGTGGAATGAGTGTGGCTAGAAATGACATTTGGTTTACTTTTATGACAACCCTAACACATATAATCGTCTCCAAGTCATTAGAATTCAAAAATAAGCTTAGAATCAAAAAATAAGCTCAAAAGTAGAATACAAGCATGCACAGTTCTGTTTGCAAGTTTGATTCAAATGTGTGAATGTTGTGGAATGAGTGTGGTTAGAAATGACATTTGGTTTACTTTTATGACAACCCTAACACATATAATCGTCTCCAAGTCATTAGAATTCAAAACTAAGCTTAGAATCAAAAAATAAGCTCAAAAGTAGAATACAAGCATGCACTGTTCTGTTTACAAGTTTGATTCAAATGTGTGAATGTTGTAGAATGAGTGTGGCTAGAAATAGCATTTGGTTTACTTTTATGACAACCCTAAGACATATGATCGTTTCCATGTCATTAGAATTAAAAAATAAGCTTAGAATCAAAGAATAACCTCAAAAGTAGAATACAAGCATGCACAGTTCTGTTTACAAGTTTGATTCAAATGTGTGAATGTTGTGGAATGAGTGTGGTTAGAAATGACATTTGGTTTACTTTTATGACAACCCTAACACATATAATCGTCTGCAAGTCATTAGAATTCAAAAATAAGCTTAAAATCGAAGAATAAGGTTAAAACTAGAATACAAGCATCCACAGTTCGTTTTACAAGTTTGATTCAAATGTGTGAATATTGTGGAATGAGAGTTGTTAGAAATGACATTTGGTTTACTTTTATGACAACCCTAACACATATAATCGTCTCCATGTCATTAGAATTCAAAAATAAGCTTAGAATCAAAAAATAAGCTCAAAAGTAGAATCCAAGCATGCACAGTTCTGTTTACAAGTTTGATTCAAATGTGTGAATGTTGTGGAATGAGTGTGGCTAGAAATGGCATTTGGTTTACTTTTATGACAACCCTAACACATATGATCGTTTCCATGTCATTAGAATTCAAAAATAAGCTTAGAATCAAAGAATAAGCTCAAAAGTAGAATACAAGCATGCACAGTTCTGTTTACAAGTTTGATTCAAATGTGTGAATGTTGTGCAATGAGTGTGGTTAGAAATGACATTTTGTTTACTTTTATGACAACCCTAACACATATAATCGTCTCCAAGTCATTAGAATTCAAAAATAAGCTTAGAATGAAAAAAGTAGCTCAAAAGTAGAATACAAGCCTGCACAATTCTGTTTACAAGTTTGATTCAAATGTGTGAATGTTGTGGAATGAGTGTGGCTAGAAATGACATTTGGTTTACTTTTATGACAACCCTAACACATATGATCGTTTCCATGTCATTAGAATTCAAAAATAAGCTTAGAATCAAAGAATAAGCTCAAAAGTAGAATACAAGCATGCACAGTTCTGTTTACAAGTTTGATTCAAATGTGTGAAAGTTGTGGAATGAGTGTGGTTAGAAATGACATTTGGTTTACTTTTATGACAACCCTAACACATGTAATCGTCTCCATGTCATTAGAATTCAAAAATAAGCTTAGAATCAAAAAATAAGCTCAAAAGTAGAATACAAGCATGCACAGTTCTGTTTACAAGTTTGATTCAAATGTGTGAATGTTGTGGAATGAGTGTGGCTAGAAATGGCATTTGGTTTACTTTTATGACAACCCTAACACATATGATCGTTTCCATGTCATTAGAATTCAAAAATAAGCTTAGAATCAAAGAATAAGCTCAAAAGTAGAATACAAGCATGCACAGTTCTGTTTACAAGTTTGATTCAAATGTGTGAAAGTTGTGGAATGAGTGTGGTTAGAAATGACATTTGGTTTACTTTTATGACAACCCTAACACATGTAATCGTCTCCATGTCATTAGAATTCAAAAATAAGCTTAGAATCAAAGAATAAGCTCAAAAGTAGAATCCAAGCATGCACAGTTCTGTTTACAAGTTTGATTCAAATGTGTGAATGTTGTGGAATGAGTGTGGCTAGAAATGGCATTTGGTTTACTTTTATGACAACCCTAACACATATGATCGTTTCCATGTCATTAGAATTCAAAAATAAGCTTAGAATCAAAGAATAAGCTCAAAAGTAGAATACAAGCATGCACTGTTCTGTTTACAAGTTTGATTCAAATGTTTGAATGTTGTAGAATGAGTGTGGCTAGAAATGGCATTTGGTTTACTTTTATGACAACCCTAAGACATATGATCGTTTCCATGTCATTAGAATTAAAAAATAAGCTTAGAATCAAAGAATAAGCTCAAAAGTAGAATACAAGCATGCACAGTTCTGTTTACAAGTTTGATTCAAATGTGTGAATGTTGTGCAATGAGTGTGGTTAGAAATGACATTTGGTTTACTTTTATGACAACCCTAACACATGTAATCGTCTCCAAGTCATTAGAATTCAAAAATAAGCTTAGAATCAAAGAATAAGCTCAAAAGTAGAATACAAGCATGCACAGTTCTGTTTACAAGTTTGATTCAAATGTGTGAATGTTGTGCAATGAGTGTGGTTAGAAATGACATTTTGTTTACTTTTATGACAACCCTAACACATATAATCGTCTCCAAGTCATTAGAATTCAAAAATAAGCTTAGAATCAAAAAATAAGCTCAAAAGTAGAATACAACCATGCACAGTTCTGTTTACAAGTTTGATTCAAATGTGTGAATGTTGTGGAATGAGTGTGGCTAGAAATGGCATTTGGTTTACTTTTATGACAACCCTAACACATATGATCGTTTCCATGTCATTAGAATTCAAAAATAAGCTTAGAATCAAAGAATAAGCTCAAAAGTAGAATACAAGCATGCACAGTTCTGTTTACAAGTTTGATTCAAATGTGTGAATGTTGTGGAATGATAGTGGTTAGAAATGACATTTGGTTTACTTTTATGACAACCCTAACACATATAATCGTCTCCATGTCATTAGAATTCTAAAATAAGCTTAGAAACAAAGAATAAGCTCAAAAGTAGAATACAAGCATGCAAAGTTCGTTTTACAAGTTTGATTCAAATGTGTGAATGTTGTGCAATGAGTGTGGTTAGAAATGACATTTGGTTTACTTTTATGACAACCCTAACACATATAATCGTCTGCAAGTCATTAGAATTCAAAACTAAGCTTAGAATCAAAAAATAAGGTCAAAAGTAGAATACAAGCATGCACCAGTTCTGTTTACAAGTTTGATTCAAATGTGTGAATGTTGTGGAATGAGTGTGGCTAGAAATGGCATTTGGTTTACTTTTATGACAACCCTAACACATATGATCGTTTCCATGTCATTAGAATTCAAAACTAAGCTTAGAATCAAAGAATAAGCTCAAAAGTAGAATACAAGCATGCACAGTTCTGTTTACAAGTTTGATTCAAATGTGTGAATGTTGTGGAATGAGTGTGGCTAGAAATGGCATTTGGTTTACTTTTATGACAACCCTAACACATATGATCGTTTCCATGTCATTAGAATTCAAAAATAAGCTTAGAATCAAAGAATAAGCTCAAAAGTAGAATACAAGCATGCACAGTTCTGTTTACAAGTTTGATTCAAATGTGTGAATGTTGTGGAATGAGTGTGGTTAGAAATGACATTTGGTTTACTTTTATGACAACCCTAACACATATAATCGTCTCCATGTCATTAGAATTCTAAAATAAGCTTAGAATCAAAGAATAAGCTCAAAAGTAGAATACAAGCATGCACAGCTCTGTTTACAAGTTTGATTCAAATGTTTGAATGTTGTAGAATGAGTGTGGCTAGAAATGGCATTTGGTTTACTTTTATGACAACCCTAAGACATATGATCGTTTCCATGTCATTAGAATTAAAAAATAAGCTTAGAATCAAAGAATAAGCTCAAAAGTAGAATACAAGCATGCACAGTTCTGTTTACAAGTTTGATTCAAATGTGTGAATGTTGTGGAATGAGTGTGGCTAGAAATGGCATTTGGTTTACTTTTATGACAACCCTAACACATATGATCGTTTCCATGTCATTAGAATTCAAAAATAAGCTTAGAATCAAAGAATAAGCTCAAAAGTAGAATACAAGCATGCACAGTTCTGTTTACAAGTTTGATTCAAATGTGTGAATGTTGTGGAATGAGTGCGGTTAGAAATGACATTTGGTTTACTTTTATGACAACCCTAACACATATAATCGTCTGCAAGTCATTAGAATTCAAAACTAAGCTTAGAATCAAAAAATAAGCTCAAAAGTAGAATACAAGCATGCACTGTTCTGTTTATAAGTTTGATTCAAATGTGTGAATGTTGTAGAATGAGTGTGGCTAGAAATAGCATTTGGTTTACTTTTATGACAACCCTAAGACATATGATCGTTTCCATGTCATTAGAATTAAAAAATAAGCTTAGAATCAAAGAATAAGCTCAAAAGTAGAATACAAGCATGCACAGTTCTGTTTACAAGTTTGATTCAAATGTGTGAATGTTGTGCAATGAGTGTGGTTAGAAATGACATTTGGTTTACTTTTATGACAACCCTAACACATATAATCGTCTGCAAGTCATTAGAATTCAAAAATAAGCTTAGAATCAAAGAATAAGCTCAAAAGTAGAATACAAGCATGCACAGTTCTGTTTACAAGTTTGATTCAAATGTGTGAATGTTGTGGAATGAGTGTGGCTAGAAATGGCATTTGGTTTACTTTTATGACACCCCTAACACATATAATCGTCTCCAAGTCATTAGAATTCAAAACTAAGCTTAGAATCAAAAAATAAGCTCAAAAGTAGAATACAAGCATGCACTGTTCTGTTTACAAGTTTGATTCAAATGTTTGAATGTTGTAGAATGAGTGTGGCTAGAAATGGCATTTGGTTTACTTTTATGACAACCCTAAGACATATGATCGTTTCCATGTCATTAGAATTAAAAAATAAGCTTAGAATCAAAGAATAAGCTCAAAAGTAGAATACAAGCATGCACAGTTCTGTTTACAAGTTTGATTCAAATGTGTGAATGTTGTGGAATGAGTGTGGTTAGAAATGACATTTGGTTTACTTTTATGACAACCCTAACACATATAATCGTCTGCAAGTCATTAGAATTCAAAAATAAGCTTAGAATCAAAGAATAAGCTCAAAAGTAGAATACAAGCATGCACAGTTCTGTTTACAAGTTTGATTCAAATGTGTGAATGTTGTGGAATGAGTGTGGCTAGAAATGGCATTTGGTTTACTTTTATGACAACCCTAACACATATGATCGTTTCCATGTCATTAGAATTCAAAAATAAGCTTAGAATCAAAGAATAAGCTCAAAAGTAGAATACAAGCATGCACAGTTCTGTTTACAAGTTTGATTCAAATGTGTGAATGTTGTGGAATGAGTGTGGTTAGAAATGACATTTGGTTTACTTTTATGACAACCCTAACACATATAATCGTCTCCATGTCATTAGAATTCTAAAATAAGCTTAGAATCAAAGAATAAGCTCAAAAGTAGAATACAAGCATGCACAGCTCTGTTTACAAGTTTGATTCAAATGTGTGAATGTTGTGGAATGAGTGTGGTTAGAAATGACATTTGGTTTACTTTTATGACAACCCTAACACATATAATCGTCTCCAAGTCATTAGAATTCAAAACTAAGCTTAGAATCAAAAAATAAGCTCAAAAGTAGAATACAAGCATGCACTGTTCTGTTTATAAGTTTGATTCAAATGTGTGAATGTTGTAGAATGAGTGTGGCTAGAAATAGCATTTGGTTTACTTTTATGACAACCCTAAGACATATGATCGTTTCCATGTCATTAGAATTAAAAAATAAGCTTAGAATCAAAGAATAAGGTCAAAAGTAGAATACAAGCATGCACAGTTCTGTTTACAAGTTTGATTCAAATGTGTGAATGTTGTGCAATGAGTGTGGTTAGAAATGACATTTGGTTTACTTTTATGACAACCCTAACACATATAATCGTCTGCAAGTCATTAGAATTCAAAACTAAGCTTAGAATAAAAAAATAAGGTCAAAAGTAGAATACAAGCATGCACTGTTCTGTTTACAAGTTTGATTCAAATGTGTGAATGTTGTGGAATGAGTGTGGTTAGAAATGACATTTGGTTTACTTTTATGACAACCCTAACACATATAATCGTCTGCAAGTCATTAGAATTCAAAACTAAGCTTAGAATCAAAAAATAAGGTCAAAAGTAGAATACAAGCATGCACCAGTTCTGTTTACAAGTTTGATTCAAATGTGTGAATGTTGTGGAATGAGTGTGGCTAGAAATGGCATTTGGTTTACTTTTATGACAACCCTAACACATATGATCGTTTCCATGTCATTAGAATTCAAAACTAAGCTTAGAATCAAAGAATAAGCTCAAAAGTAGAATACAAGCATGCACAGTTCTGTTTACAAGTTTGATTCAAATGTGTGAATGTTGTGGAATGAGTGTGGCTAGAAATGGCATTTGGTTTACTTTTATGACAACCCTAACACATATGATCGTTTCCATGTCATTAGAATTCAAAAATAAGCTTAGAATCAAAGAATAAGCTCAAAAGTAGAATACAAGCATGCACAGTTCTGTTTACAAGTTTGATTCAAATGTGTGAATGTTGTGGAATGAGTGTGGTTAGAAATGACATTTGGTTTACTTTTATGACAACCCTAACACATATAATCGTCTCCATGTCATTAGAATTCTAAAATAAGCTTAGAATCAAAGAATAAGCTCAAAAGTAGAATACAAGCATGCACAGCTCTGTTTACAAGTTTGATTCAAATGTGTGAATGTTGTGGAATGAGTGTGGTTAGAAATGACATTTGGTTTACTTTTATGAAAACCCTAACACATATAATCGTCTCCAAGTCATTAGAATTCAAAACTAAGCTTAGAATCAAAAAATAAGCTCAAAAGTAGAATACAAGCATGCACTGTTCTGTTTATAAGTTTGATTCAAATGTGTGAATGTTGTAGAATGAGTGTGGCTAGAAATAGCATTTGGTTTACTTTTATGACAACCCTAAGACATATGATCGTTTCCATGTCATTAGAATTAAAAAATCAGCTTAGAATCAAAGAATAAGGTCAAAAGTAGAATACAAGCATGCACAGTTCTGTTTACAAGTTTGATTCAAATGTGTGAATGTTGTGCAATGAGTGTGGTTAGAAATGACATTTGGTTTACTTTTATGACAACCCTAACACATATAATCGTCTGCAAGTCATTAGAATTCAAAACTAAGCTTAGAATCAAAAAATAAGGTCAAAAGTAGAATACAAGCATGCACTGTTCTGTTTACAAGTTTGATTCAAATGTGTGAATGTTGTGGAATGAGTGTGGTTAGAAATGACATTTGGTTTACTTTTATGACAACCCTAACACATATAATCGTCTCCATGTCATTAGAATTCTAAAATAAGCTTAGAATCAAAGAATAAGCTCAAAAGTAGAATACAAGCATGCACAGCTCTATTTACAAGTTTGATTCAAATGTGTGATTGTTGTGGAATAAGTGTGGTTAGAAATGACATTTGGTTTACTTTTATGACAACCCTAACACATGTATCGTCTCCAAGTCATTAGAATTCAAAACTAAGCTTAGAATCAAAAAATAAGCTCAAAAGTAGAATACAAGCATGCACTGTTCTGTTTATAAGTTTGATTCAAATGTGTGAATGTTGTAGAATGAGTGTGGCTAGAAATGGCATTTGGTTTACTTTTATGACACCCCTAACACATATAATCGTCTCCAAGTCATTAGAATTCAAAACTAAGCTTAGAATCAAACAATAAGCTCAAAAGTAGAATACAAGCATGCACTGTTCTGTTTACAAGTTTGATTCAAACGTTTGAATGTTGTAGAATGAGTGTGGCTAGAAATGGCATTTGGTTTACTTTTATGACAACCCTAAGACATATGATCGTTTCCATGTCATTAGAATTAAAAAATAAGCATAGAATCAAAGAATAAGCTCAAAAGTAGAATACAAGCATGCACAGTTCTGTTTACAAGTTTGATTCAAATGTGTGAATGTTGTGGAATGAGTGTTGCTAGAAATGGCATTTGGTTTACTTTTATGACAACCCTAACACATATGATCGTTTCCATGTCATTAGAATTCAAAAATAAGCTTAGAATCAAAGAATAAGCTCAAAAGTAGAATACAAGCATGCACAGTTCTGTTTACAAGTTTGATTCAAATGTGTGAATGTTGTGGAATGAGTGTGGTTAGAAATGACATTTGGTTTACTTTTATGACAACCCTAACACATATAATCGTCTCCATGTCATTAGAATTCTAAAATAAGCTTAGAATCAAAGAATAAGCTCAAAAGTAGAATACAAGCATGCACAGCTCTGTTTACAAGTTTGATTCAAATGTGTGAATGTTGTGGAATGAGTGTGGTTAGAAATGACATTTGGTTTACTTTTATGACAACCCTAACACATATAATCGTCTCCAAGTCATTAGAATTCAAAACTAAGCTTAGAATCAAAAAATAAGCTCAAAAGTAGAATACAAGCATGCACTGTTCTGTTTATAAGTTTGATTCAAATGTGTGAATGTTGTAGAATGAGTGTGGCTAGAAATAGCATTTGGTTTACTTTTATGACAACCCTAAGACATATGATCGTTTCCATGTCATTAGAATTAAAAAATAAGCTTAGAATCAAAGAATAAGGTCAAAAGTAGAATACAAGCATGCACAGTTCTGTTTACAAGTTTGATTCAAATGTGTGAATGTTGTGGAATGAGTGTGGCTAGAAATGGCATTTGGTTTACTTTTATGACAACCCTAACACATATGATCGTTTCCATGTCATTAGAATTCAAAAATAAGCTTAGAATCAAAGAATAAGCTCAAAAGTAGAATACAAGCATGCACAGTTCTGTTTACAAGTTTGATTCAAATGTGTGAATGTTGTGGAATGAGTGTGGTTAGAAATGACATTTGGTTTACTTTTATGACAACCCTAACACATATAATCGTCTCCATGTCATTAGAATTCTAAAATAAGCTTAGAATCAAAGAATAAGCTCAAAAGTAGAATACAAGCATGCACAGCTCTGTTTACAAGTTTGATTCAAATGTGTGATTGTTGTGGAATGAGTGTGGTTAGAAATGACATTTGGTTTACTTTTATGACAACCCTAACACATGTATCGTCTCCAAGTCATTAGAATTCAAAACTAAGCTTAGAATCAAAAAATAAGCTCAAAAGTAGAATACAAGCATGCACTGTTCTGTTTATAAGTTTGATTCAAATGTGTGAATGTTGTAGAATGAGTGTGGCTAGAAATAGCATTTGGTTTACTTTTATGACAACCCTAAGACATATGATCGTTTCCATGTCATTAGAATTAAAAAATAAGCTTAGAATCAAAGAATAAGCTCAAAAGTAGAATACAAGCATGCACAGTTCTGTTTACAAGTTTGATTCAAATGTGTGAATGTTGTGCAATGAGTGTGGTTAGAAATGACATTTGGTTTACTTTTATGACAACCCTAACACATATAATCGTCTGCAAGTCATTAGAATTCAAAAATAAGCTTAGAATCAAAAAATAAGCTCAAAAGTAGAATACAAGCATGCACAGTTCTGTTTACAAGTTTGATTCAAATGTGTGAATGTTGTGGAATGAGTGTGGCTAGAAATGACATTTGGTTTACTTTTATGACAACCCTAACACATATAATCGTCTCCAAGTCATTAGAATTCAAAAATAAGCTTAGAATCAAAAAATAAGCTCAAAAGTAGAATACAAGCATGCACAGTTCTGTTTGCAAGTTTGATTCAAATGTGTGAATGTTGTGGAATGAGTGTGGTTAGAAATGACATTTGGTTTACTTTTATGACAACCCTAACACATATAATCGTCTCCATGTCATTAGAATTCAAAAATAAGCTTAGAATCAAAAAATAAGCTCAAAAGTAGAATACAACCATGCACAGTTCTGTTTACAAGTTTGATTCAAATGTGTGAATGTTGTGGAATGAGTGTGGCTAGAAATGGCATTTGGTTTACTTTTATGACAACCCTAACACATATGATCGTTTCCATGTCATTAGAATTCAAAAATAAGCTTAGAATCAAAGAATAAGCTCAAAAGTAGAATACAAGCATGCACAGTTCTGTTTACAAGTTTGATTCAAATGTGTGAATGTTGTGGAATGATAGTGGTTAGAAATGACATTTGGTTTACTTTTATGACAACCCTAACACATATAATCGTCTCCATGTCATTAGAATTCTAAAAAAAGCTTAGAATCAAAGAATAAGCTCAAAAGTAGAATACAAGCATGCACAGCTCTGTTTACAAGTTTGATTCAAATGTGTGAATGTTGTGGAATGAGTGTGGTTAGAAATGACATTTGGTTTACTTTTATGACAACCCTAACACATATAATCGTCTCCAAGTCATTAGAATTCAAAACTAAGCTTAGAATCAAAAAATAAGCTCAAAAGTAGAATACAAGCATGCACTGTTCTGTTTATAAGTTTGATTCAAATGTGTGAATGTTGTAGAATGAGTGTGGCTAGAAATAGCATTTGGTTTACTTTTATGACAACCCTAAGACATATGATCGTTTCCATGTCATTAGAATTAAAAAATAAGCTTAGAATCAAAGAATAAGCTCAAAAGTAGAATACAAGCATGCACAGTTCTGTTTACAAGTTTGATTCAAATGTGTGAATGTTGTGGAATGAGTGTAGTTAGAAATGACATTTGGTTTACTTTTATGACAACCCTAACACATATAATCGTCTCCATGTCATTAGAATTCAAAAATAAGCTTAGAATCAAAAAATAAGCTCAAAAGTAGAATCCAAGCATGCACAGTTCTGTTTACAAGTTTGATTCAAATGTGTGAATGTTGTGGAATGAGTGTGGCTAGAAATGGCATTTAGTTTACTTTTATGACAACCCTAACACATATGATCGTTTCCATGTCATTAGAATTCAAAAATAAGCTTAGAATCAAACAATAAGCTCAAAAGTAGAATACAAGCATGCACAGTTCTGTTTACAAGTTTGATTCAAATGTGTGAATGTTGTGCAATGAGTGTGGTTAGAAATGACATTTTGTTTACTTTTATGACAACCCTAACACATATAATCGTCTCCAAGTCATTAGAATTCAAAAATAAGCTTAGAATGAAAAAAGAAGCTCAAAAGTAGAATACAAGCCTGCACAGTTCTGTTTACAAGTTTGATTCAAATGTGTGAATGTTGTGGAATGAGTGTGGCTAGAAATGACATTTGGTTTACTTTTATGACAACCCTAACACATATGATCGTTTCCATGTCATTAGAATTCAAAAATAAGCTTAGAATCAAAGAATAAGCTCAAAAGTAGAATACAAGCATGCACAGTTCTGTTTACAAGTTTGATTCAAATGTGTGAAAGTTGTGGAATGAGTGTGGTTAGAAATGACATTTGGTTTACTTTTATGACAACCCTAACACATATAATCGTCTCCATGTCATTAGAATTCAAAAATAAGCTTAGAATAAAAAAATAAGCTCAAAAGTAGAATACAACCATGCACAGTTCTGTTTACAAGTTTGATTCAAATGTGTGAATGTTGTGGAATGAGTGTGGCTAGAAATGGCATTTGGTTTACTTTTATGACAACCCTAACACATATGATCGTTTCCATGTCATTAGAATTAAAAAATAAGCTTAGAATAAAAGAATAAGCTCAAAAGTAGAATACAAGCATGCACAGTTCTGTTTACAAGTTTGATTCAAATGTGTGAATGTTGTGGAATGATAGTGGTTAGAAATGACATTTGGTTTACTTTTATGACAACCCTAACACATATAATCGTCTCCATGTCATTAGAATTCTAAAAAAAGCTTAGAATCAAAGAATAAGCTCAAAAGTAGAATACAAGCATGCACAGCTCTGTTTACAAGTTTGATTCAAATGTGTGAATGTTGTGGAATGAGTGTGGTTAGAAATGACATTTGGTTTACTTTTATGACAACCCTAACACATATAATCGTCTCCAAGTCATTAGAATTCAAAACTAAGCTTAGAATCAAAAAATAAGCTCAAAAGTAGAATACAAGCATGCACTGTTCTGTTTATAAGTTTGATTCAAATGTGTGAATGTTGTAGAATGAGTGTGGCTAGAAATAGCATTTGGTTTACTTTTATGACAACCCTAAGACATATGATCGTTTCCATGTCATTAGAATTAAAAAATAAGCTTAGAATCAAAGAATAAGCTCAAAAGTAGAATACAAGCATGCACAGTTCTGTTTACAAGTTTGATTCAAATGTGTGAATGTTGTGGAATGAGTGTAGTTAGAAATGACATTTGGTTTACTTTTATGACAACCCTAACACATATAATCGTCTCCATGTCATTAGAATTCAAAAATAAGCTTAGAATCAAAAAATAAGCTCAAAAGTAGAATCCAAGCATGCACAGTTCTGTTTACAAGTTTGATTCAAATGTGTGAATGTTGTGGAATGAGTGTGGCTAGAAATGACATTTGGTTTACTTTTATGACAACCCTAACACATATGATCGTTTCCATGTCATTAGAATTCAAAAATAAGCTTAGAATCAAAGAATAAGCTCAAAAGTAGAATACAAGCATGCACAGTTCTGTTTACAAGTTTGATTCAAATGTGTGAATGTTGTGGAATGAGTGTGGTTAGAAATGACATTTGGTTTACTTTTATGACAACCCTAACACATATAATCGTCTCCATGTCATTAGAATTCTAAAATAAGCTTAGAATCAAAGAATAAGCTCAAAAGTAGAATACAAGCATGCACAGTTCTATTTACAAGTTTGATTCAAATGTGTGAATGTTGTGGAATGAGTGTGGCTAGAAATGACATTTGGTTTACTTTTATGACAACCCTAACACATATAATCGTCTCCAAGTCATTAGAATTCAAAAATAAGCTTAGAATCAAAAAATAAGCTCAAAAGTAGAATACAAGCATGCACAGTTCTGTTTGCAAGTTTGATTCAAATGTGTGAATGTTGTGGAATGAGTGTAGTTAGAAATGACATTTGGTTTACTTTTATGACAACCCTAACACATATAATCGTCTCCATGTCATTAGAATTCAAAAATAAGCTTAGAATCAAAAAATAAGCTCAAAAGTAGAATCCAAGCATGCACAGTTCTGTTTACAAGTTTGATTCAAATGTGTGAATGTTGTGGAATGAGTGTGGCTAGAAATGGCATTTGGTTTACTTTTATGACAACCCTAACACATATGATCGTTTCCATGTCATTAGAATTCAAAAATAAGCTTAGAATCAAAGAATAAGCTCAAAAGTAGAATACAAGCATGCACAGTTCTGTTTACAAGTTTGATTCAAATGTGTGAATGTTGTGGAATGAGTGTGGCTAGAAATGGCATTTGGTTTACTTTTATGACAACCCTAACACATATGATCGTTTCCATGTCATTAGAATTCAAAAATAAGCTTAGAATCAAAGAATAAGCTCAAAAGTAGAATACAAGCATGCACAGTTCCGTTTACAAGTTTGATTCAAATGTGTGAATGTTGTGCAATGAGTGTGGTTAGAAATGACATTTTGTTTTCTTTTATGACAACCCTAACACATATAATCGTCTCCAAGTCATTAGAATTCAAAAATAAGCTTAGAATGAAAAAAGAAGCTCAAAAGTAGAATACAAGCCTGCACAGTTCTGTTTACAAGTTTGATTCAAATGTGTGAATGTTGTGGAATGAGTGTGGCTAGAAATGGCATTTGGTTTACTTTTATGACAACCCTAACACATATGATCGTTTCCATGTCATTAGAATTCAAAAATAAGCTTAGAATCAAAGAATAAGCTCAAAAGTAGAATACAAGCATGCACAGTTCTGTTTACAAGTTTGATTCAAATGTGTGAATGTTGTGGAATGAGTGTGGTTAGAAATGACATTTGGTTTACTTTTATGACAACCCTAACACATATAATCGTCTCCATGTCATTAGAATTCTAAAATAAGCTTAGAATCAAAGAATAAGCTCAAAAGTAGAATACAAGCATGCACAGCTCTGTTTACAAGTTTGATTCAAATGTGTGAATGTTGTGGAATGAGTGTGGTTAGAAATGACATTTGGTTTACTTTTATGACAACCCTAACACATATAATCGTCTCCAAGTCATTAGAATTCAAAACTAAGCTTAGAATCAAAAAATAAGCTCAAAAGTAGAATACAAGCATGCACTGTTCTGTTTATAAGTTTGATTCAAATGTGTGAATGTTGTAGAATGAGTGTGGCTAGAAATAGCATTTGGTTTACTTTTATGACAACCCTAAGACATATGATCGTTTCCATGTCATTAGAATTAAAAAATAAGCTTAGAATCAAAGAATAAGCTCAAAAGTAGAATACAAGCATGCACAGTTCTGTTTACAAGTTTGATTCAAATGTGTGAATGTTGTGCAAAGAGTGTGGTTAGAAATGACATTTGGTTTACTTTTATGACAACCCTAACACATATAATCGTCTGCAAGTCATTAGAATTCAAAACTAAGCTTAGAATCAAAAAATAAGGTCAAAAGTAGAATACAAGCATGCACTGTTCTGTTTACAAGTTTGATTCAAATGTGTGAATGTTGTGGAATGAGTGTGGTTAGAAATGACATTTGGTTTACTTTTATGACAACCCTAACACATATAATCGTCTCCATGTCATTAGAATTCTAAAATAAGCTTAGAATCAAAGAAAAAGCTCAAAAGTAGAATACAAGCATGCACAGCTCTGTTTACAAGTTTGATTCAAATGTGTGATTGTTGTGGAATGAGTGTGGTTAGAAATGACATTTGGTTTACTTTTATGACAACCCTAACACATGTATCGTCTCCAAGTCATTAGAATTCAAAACTAAGCTTAGAATCAAAAAATAAGCTCAAAAGTAGAATACAAGCATGCACTGTTCTGTTTATAAGTTTGATTCAAATGTGTGAATGTTGTAGAATGAGTGTGGCTAGAAATAGCATTTGGTTTACTTTTATGACAACCCTAAGACATATGATCGTTTCCATGTCATTAGAATTAAAAAATAAGCTTAGAATCAAAGAATAAGCTCAAAAGTAGAATACAAGCATGCACAGTTCTGTTTACAAGTTTGATTCAAATGTGTGAATGTTGTGCAATGAGTGTGGTTAGAAATGACATTTGGTTTACTTTTATGACAACTCTAACACATATAATCGTCTGCAAGTCATTAGAATTCAAAAATAAGCTTAGAATCAAAAAATAAGCTCAAAAGTAGAATACAAGCATGCACAGTTCTGTTTACAAGTTTGATTCAAATGTGTGAATGTTGTGGAATGAGTGTGGCTAGAAATGACATTTGGTTTACTTTTATGACAACCCTAACACATATAATCGTCTCCAAGTCATTAGAATTCAAAAATAAGCTTAGAATCAAAAAATAAGCTCAAAAGTAGAATACAAGCATGCACAGTTCTGTTTGCAAGTTTGATTCAAATGTGTGAATGTTGTGGAATGAGTGTGGTTAGAAATGACATTTGGTTTACTTTTATGACAACCCTAACACATATAATCGTCTCCATGTCATTAGAATTCAAAAATAAGCTTAGAATCAAAAAATAAGCTCAAAAGTAGAATACAACCATGCACAGTTCTGTTTACAAGTTTGATTCAAATGTGTGAGTTGTGGAATGAGTGTGGCTAGAAATGGCATTTGGTTTACTTTTATGACAACCCTAACACATATGATCGTTTCCATGTCATTAGAATTCAAAAATAAGCTTAGAATCAAAGAATAAGCTCAAAAGTAGAATACAAGCATGCACAGTTCTGTTTACAAGTTTGATTCAAATGTGTGAATGTTGTGGAATGATAGTGGTTAGAAATGACATTTGGTTTACTTTTATGACAACCCTAACACATATGATCGTTTCCATGTTATTAGAATTAGAAAATAAGCTTAGAATCAAAGAATAAGCTCAAAAGTAGAATACAAGCATGCACAACTCTGTTTACAAGTTTGATTCAAATGTGTGAATGTTGTGGAATGAGTGTGGTTAGAAATGACATTTGGTTTACTTTTATGACAACCCTAACACATATAATCGTCTCCATGTCATTAGAATTCTAAAATAAGCTTAGAATCAAAGAATAAGCTCAAAAGTAGAATACAAGCATGCACAGCTCTGTTTACAAGTTTGATTCAAATGTGTGAATGTTGTGGAATGAGTGTGGTTAGAAATGACATTTGGTTTACTTTTATGACAACCCTAACACATATAATCGTCTCCATGTCATTAGAATTCAAAACTAAGCTTAGAATCAAAAAATAAGCTCAAAAGTAGAATACAACCATGCACAGTTCTGTTTACAAGTTTGATTCAAATGTCTGAGTTGTGGAATGAGTGTGGTTAGAAATGACATTTGGTTTACTTTTATGACAACCCTAACACATATAATCGTCTCCAAGTCATTAGAATTCAAAACTAAGCTTAGAATCAAAAAATAAGCTCAAAAGTAGAATACAAGCATGCACTGTTCTATTTACAAGTTTGATTCAAATGTTTGAATGTTGTAGAATGAGTGTGGCTAGAAATGGCATTTGGTTTACTTTTATGACAACCCTAAGACATATGATCGTTTCCATGTCATTAGAATTAAAAAATAAGCTTAGAATCAAAGAATAAGCTCAAAAGTAGAATACAAGCATGCACAGTTCTGTTTACAAGTTTGATTCAAATGTGTGAATGTTGTGGAATGAGTGTGGCTAGAAATGGCATTTGGTTTACTTTTATGACAACCCTAACACATATGATCGTTTCCATGTCATTAGAATTCAAAAATAAGCTTAGAATCAAAGAATAAGCTCAAAAGTAGAATACAAGCGTGCACAGTTCTGTTTACAAGTTTGATTCAAATGTGTGAATGTTGTGGAATGAGTGTGGTTAGAAATGACATTTGGTTTACTTTTATGACAACCCTAACACATATAATCGTCTCCATGTCATTAGAATTCTAAAATAAGCTTAGAATCAAAGAATAAGCTCAAAAGTAGAATACAAGCATGCACAGCTCTGTTTACAAGTTTGATTCAAATGTGTGAATGTTGTGGAATGAGTGTGGTTAGAAATGACATTTGGTTTACTTTTATGACAACCCTAACACATATAATCGTCTCCAAGTCATTAGAATTCAAAACTAAGCTTAGAATCAAAAAATAAGCTCAAAAGTAGAATACAAGCATGCACTGTTCTGTTTATAAGTTTGATTCAAATGTGTGAATGTTGTAGAATGAGTGTGGCTAGAAATAGCATTTGGTTTACTTTTATGACAACCCTAAGACATATGATCGTTTCCATGTCATTAGAATTAAAAAATAAGCTTAGAATCAAAGAATAAGCTCAAAAGTAGAATACAAGCATGCACAGTTCTGTTTACAAGTTTGATTCAAATGTGTGAATGTTGTGCAATGAGTGTGGTTAGAAATGACATTTGGTTTACTTTTATGACAACCCTAACACATATAATCGTCTGCAAGTCATTAGAATTCAAAAATAAGCTTAGAATAAAAAAATAAGCTCAAAAGTAGAATACAAGCATGCACAGTTCTATTTACAAGTTTGATTCAAATGTGTGAATGTTGTGGAATGAGTGTGGCTAGAAATGACATTTGGTTTACTTTTATGACAACCCTAACACATATAATCGTCTCCAAGTCATTAGAATTCAAAACTAAGCTTAGAATCAAAAAATAAGCTTAAAAGTAGAATACAAGCATGCACTTTTCTGTTTATAAGTTTGATTCAAATGTGTGAATGTTGTAGAATGAGTGTGGCTAGAAATAGCATTTGGTTTACTTTTATGACAACCCTAAGACATATGATCGTTTCCATGTCATTAGAATTAAAAAATAAGCTTAGAATCAAAGAATAAGCTCAAAAGTAGAATACAAGCATGCACAGTTCTGTTTACAAGTTTGATTCAAATGTGTGAATGTTGTGCAATGAGTGTGGTTAGAAATGACATTTGGTTTACTTTTATGACAACCCTAACACATATAATCGTCTGCAAGTCATTAGAATTCAAAAATAAGCTTAGAATAAAAAAATAAGCTCAAAAGTAGAATACAAGCATGCACAGTTCTATTTACAAGTTTGATTCAAATGTGTGAATGTTGTGGAATGAGTGTGGCTAGAAATGACATTTGGTTTACTTTTATGACAACCGTAACACATATAATCGTCTCCAAGTCATTAGAATTCAAATATAAGCTTAGAATCAAAAAAAAAGCTCAAAAGTAGAATACAAGCATGCACAGTTCTGTTTGCAAGTTTGATTCAAATGTGTGAATGTTGTGGAATGAGTGTGGTTAGAAATGACATTTGGTTTACTTTTATGACAACTCTAACACATATAATCGTCTCCATGTCATTAGAATTCAAAAATAAGCTTAGAATCAAAAAATAAGCTCAAAAGTAGAATACAACCATGCACAGTTCTGTTTACAAGTTTGATTCAAATGTGTGAGTTGTGGAATGAGTGTGGCTAGAAATGGCATTTGGTTTACTTTTATGACAACCCTAACACATATGATCGTTTCCATGTCATTAGAATTCAAAACTAAGCTTAGAATCAAAAAATAAGCTCAAAAGTAGAATACAAGCATGCACAGTTCTGTTTACAAGTTTGATTCAAATGTGTGAATGTTGTGGAATGATAGTGGTTAGAAATGACATTTGGTTTACTTTTATGACAACCCTAACACATATGATCGTTTCCATGTTATTAGAATTAAAAAATAAGCTTAGAATCAAAGAATAAGCTCAAAAGTAGAATACAAGCATGCACAACTCTGTTTACAAGTTTGATTCAAATGTGTGAATGTTGTGGAATGAGTGTGGTTAGAAATGACATTTGGTTTACTTTTATGACAACCCTAACACATATAATCGTCTCCATGTCATTAGAATTCTAAAATAAGCTTAGAATCAAAGAATAAGCTCAAAAGTAGAATACAAGCATGCACAGCTCTGTTTACAAGTTTGATTCAAATGTGTGAATGTTGTGGAATGAGTGTGGTTAGAAATGACATTTGGTTTACTTTTATGACAACCCTAACACATATAATCGTCTCCATGTCATTAGAATTCAAAACTAAGCTTAGAATCAAAGAATAAGCTCAAAAGTAGAATACAAGCATGCACAGTTCTGTTTACAAGTTTGATTCAAATGTGTGAATGTTGTGCAATGAGTGTGGTTAGAAATGACATTTGGTTTACTTTTATGACAACCCTAACACATATAATCGTCTGCAAGTCATTAGAATTCAAAAATAAGCTTAGAATAAAAAAATAAGCTCAAAAGTAGAATACAAGCATGCACAGTTCTATTTACAAGTTTGATTCAAATGTGTGAATGTTGTGGAATGAGTGTGGCTAGAAATGACATTTGGTTTACTTTTATGACAACCCTAACACATATAATCGTCTCCAAGTCATTAGAATTCAAATATAAGCTTAGAATCAAAAAAAAAGCTCAAAAGTAGAATACAAGCATGCACAGTTCTGTTTGCAAGTTTGATTCAAATGTGTGAATGTTGTGGAATGAGTGTGGTTAGAAATGACATTTGGTTTACTTTTATGACAACTCTAACACATATAATCGTCTCCATGTCATTAGAATTCAAAAATAAGCTTAGAATCAAAAAATAAGCTCAAAAGTAGAATACAACCATGCACAGTTCTGTTTACAAGTTTGATTCAAATGTGTGAGTTGTGGAATGAGTGTGGCTAGAAATGGCATTTGGTTTACTTTTATGACAACCCTAACACATATGATCGTTTCCATGTCATTAGAATTCAAAACTAAGCTTAGAATCAAAAAATAAGCTCAAAAGTAGAATACAAGCATGCACAGTTCTGTTTACAAGTTTGATTCAAATGTGTGAATGTTGTGGAATGATAGTGGTTAGAAATGACATTTGGTTTACTTTTATGACAACCCTAACACGAATGATCGTTTCCATGTTATTAGAATTAAAAAATAAGCTTAGAATCAAAGAATAAGCTCAAAAGTAGAATACAAGCATGCACAGCTCTGTTTACAAGTTTGATTCAAATGTGTGAATGTTGTGGAATGAGTGTGGTTAGAAATGACATTTGGTTTACTTTTATGACAACCCTAACACATATAATCATCTCCATGTCATTAGAATTCTAAAATAAGCTTAGAATCAAAGAATAAGCTCAAAAGTAGAATACAAGCATGCACAGCTCTGTTTACAAGTTTGATTCAAATGTGTGAATGTTGTGGAATGAGTGTGGTTAGAAATGACATTTGGTTTACTTTTATGACAACCCTAACACATATAATCGTCTCCATGTCATTAGAATTCAAAACTAAGCTTAGAATCAAAAAATAAGCTCAAAAGTAGAATACAACCATGCACAGTTCTGTTTACAAGTTTGATTCAAATGTGTGAGTTGTGGAATGAGTGTGGCTAGAAATGGCATTTGGTTTACTTTTATGACAACCCTAACACATATGATCGTTTCCATGTCATTAGAATTCAAAAATAAGCTTAGAATCAAAGAATAAGCTCAAAAGTAGAATACAAGCATGCACAGTTCTGTTTACAAGTTTGATTCAAATGTGTGAATGTTGTGGAATGAGGGTGGTTAGAAATGACATTTGGTTTACTTTTATGACAACCCTAACACATATAATCGTCTCCAAGTCATTAGAATTCAAAACTAAGCTGAGAATCAAAAAATAAGCTCAAAAGTAGAATACAAGCATGCACTGTTCTGTTTACAAGTTTGATTCAAATGTGTGAATGTTGTAGAATGAGTGTGGCTAGAAATGGCATTTGGTTTACTTTTATGACAACCCTAACACATATAATCGTTTCCATGTCATTAGAATTCAAAAATAAGCTTAGAATCAAAGAATAAGCTCAAAAGTAGAATACAAGCATGCACAGCTCTGTTTACAAGTTTGATTCAAATGTGTGAATGTTGTGGAATGAGTGTGGTTAGAAATGACATTTGGTTTACTTTTATGACAACCCTAACACATATAATCGTCTCCATGTCATTAGAATTCAAAACTAAGCTTAGAATCAAAAAATAAGCTCAAAAGTAGAATACAACCATGCACAGTTCTGTTTACAAGTTTGATTCAAATGTGTGAGTTGTGGAATGAGTGTGGCTAGAAATGGCATTTGGTTTACTTTTATGACAACCCTAACACATATGATCGTTTCCATGTCATTAGAATTCAAAAATAAGCTTAGAATCAAAGAATAAGCTCAAAAGTAGAATACAAGCATGCACAGTTCTGTTTACAAGTTTGATTCAAATGTGTGAATGTTGTGGAATGAGGGTGGTTAGAAATGACATTTGGTTTACTTTTATGACAACCCTAACACATATAATCGTCTCCAAGTCATTAGAATTCAAAACTAAGCTTAGAATCAAAAAATAAGCTCAAAAGTAGAATACAAGCATGCACTGTTCTGTTTACAAGTTTGATTCAAATGTTTGAATGTTGTAGAATGAGTGTGGCTAGAAATGGCATTTGGTTTACTTTTATGACAACCCTAAGACATATGATCGTTTCCATGTCATTAGAATTAAAAAATAAGCTTAGAATCAAAGAATAAGCTCAAAAGTAGAATACAAGCATGCACAGTTCTGTTTACAAGTTTGATTCAAATGTGTGAATGTTGTGGAATGAGTGTGGCTAGAAATGGCATTTGGTTTACTTTTATGACAACCCTAACACATATGATCGTCTCCAAGTCATTAGAATTAAAAAATAAGCTTAGAATCAAAGAATAAGCTCAAAAGTAGAATACAAGCATGCACAGTTCTGTTTACAAGTTTGATTCAAATGTGTGAATGTTGTGCAATGAGTGTGGTTAGAAATGACATTTGGTTTACTTTTATGACAACCCTAACACATATAATCGTCTCCATGTCATTAGAATTCTAAAATAAGCTTAGAATCAAAAAATAAGCTCAAAAGTAGAATACAACCATGCACAGTTCTGTTTACAAGTTTGATTCAAATGTGTGAGTTGTGGAATGAGTGTGGCTAGAAATGGCATTTGGTTTACTTTTATGACAACCCTAACACATATGATCGTTTCCATGTCATTAGAATTCAAAAATAAGCTTAGAATCAAAGAATAAGCTCAAAAGTAGAATACAAGCATGCACAGTTCTATTTACAAGTTTGATTCAAATGTGTGAATGTTGTGGAATGATAGTGGTTAGAAATGACATTTGGTTTACTTTTATGACAACCCTAACACATATGATCGTTTCCATGTTATTAGAATTAAAAAATAAGCTTAGAATCAAAGAATAAGCTCAAAAGTAGAATACAAGCATGCACAACTCTGTTTACAAGTTTGATTCAAATGTGTGAATGTTGTGGAATGAGTGTGGTTAGAAATGACATTTGGTTTACTTTTATGACAACCCTAACACATATAATCGTCTCCATGTCATTAGAATTCTAAAATAAGCTTAGAATCAAAGAATAAGCTCAAAAGTAGAATACAAGCATGCACAGCTCTGTTTACAAGTTTGATTCAAATGTGTGAATGTTGTGGAATGAGTGTGGTTAGAAATGACATTTGGTTTACTTTTATGACAACCCTAACACATATAATCGTCTCCATGTCATTAGAATTCAAAACTAAGCTTAGAATCAAAAAATAAGCTCAAAAGTAGAATACAACCATGCACAGTTCTGTTTACAAGTTTGATTCAAATGTGTGAGTTGTGGAATGAGTGTGGCTAGAAATGGCATTTGGTTTACTTTTATGACAACCCTAACACATATGATCGTTTCCATGTCATTAGAATTCAAAAATAAGCTTAGAATCAAAGAATAAGCTCAAAAGTAGAATACAAGCATGCACAGTTCTGTTTACAAGTTTGATTCAAATGTGTGAATGTTGTGGAATGATAGTGGTTAGAAATGACATTTGGTTTACTTTTATGACAACCCTAACACATATAATCGTCTCCATGTCATTAGAATTCTAAAATAAGCTTAGAATCAAAGAATAAGCTCAAAAGTAGAATACAAGCATGCACAGCTCTGTTTACAAGTTTGATTCAAATGTGTGAATGTTGTGGAATGAGTGTGGTTAGAAATGACATTTGGTTTACTTTTATGACAACCCTAACACATATAATCGTCTCCAAGTCATTAGAATTCAAAACTAAGCTTAGAATCAAAAAATAAGCTCAAAAGTAGAATACAAGCATGCACTGTTCTGTTTATAAGTTTGATTCAAATGTGTGAATGTTGTAGAATGAGTGTGGCTAGAAATAGCATTTGGTTTACTTTTATGACAACCCTAAGACATATGATCGTTTCCATGTCATTAGAATTCAAAAATAAGCTTAGAATCAAAGAATAAGCTCAAAAGTAGAATACAAGCATGCACAGTTCTGTTTACAAGTTTGATTCAAATGTGTGAATGTTGTGGAATGAGTGTGGCTAGAAATGGCATTTGGTTTACTTTTATGACAACCCTAACACATATGATCGTCTCCAAGTCATTAGAATTAAAAAATAAGCTTAGAATCAAAGAATAAGCTCAAAAGTAGAATACAAGCATGCACAGTTCTGTTTACAAGTTTGATTCAAATGTGTGAATGTTGTGCAATGAGTGTGGTTAGAAATGACATTTGGTTTACTTTTATGACAACCCTAACACATATAATCGTCTCCATGTCATTAGAATTCTAAAATAAGCTTAGAATCAAAAAATAAGCTCAAAAGTAGAATACAACCATGCACAGTTCTGTTTACAAGTTTGATTCAAATGTGTGAGTTGTGGAATGAGTGTGGCTAGAAATGGCATTTGGTTTACTTTTATGACAACCCTAACACATATGATCGTTTCCATGTCATTAGAATTCAAAAATAAGCTTAGAATCAAAGAATAAGCTCAAAAGTAGAATACAAGCATGCACAGTTCTATTTACAAGTTTGATTCAAATGTGTGAATGTTGTGGAATGATAGTGGTTAGAAATGACATTTGGTTTACTTTTATGACAACCCTAACACATATGATCGTTTCCATGTTATTAGAATTAAAAAATAAGCTTAGAATCAAAGAATAAGCTCAAAAGTAGAATACAAGCATGCACAACTCTGTTTACAAGTTTGATTCAAATGTGTGAATGTTGTGGAATGAGTGTGGTTAGAAATGACATTTGGTTTACTTTTATGACAACCCTAACACATATAATCGTCTCCATGTCATTAGAATTCTAAAATAAGCTTAGAATCAAAGAATAAGCTCAAAAGTAGAATACAAGCATGCACAGCTCTGTTTACAAGTTTGATTCAAATGTGTGAATGTTGTGGAATGAGTGTGGTTAGAAATGACATTTGGTTTACTTTTATGACAACCCTAACACATATAATCGTCTCCATGTCATTAGAATTCAAAACTAAGCTTAGAATCAAAAAATAAGCTCAAAAGTAGAATACAACCATGCACAGTTCTGTTTACAAGTTTGATTCAAATGTGTGAGTTGTGGAATGAGTGTGGCTAGAAATGGCATTTGGTTTACTTTTATGACAACCCTAACACATATGATCGTTTCCATGTCATTAGAATTCAAAAATAAGCTTAGAATCAAAGAATAAGCTCAAAAGTAGAATACAAGCATGCACAGTTCTGTTTACAAGTTTGATTCAAATGTGTGAATGTTGTGGAATGATAGTGGTTAGAAATGACATTTGGTTTACTTTTATGACAACCCTAACACATATAATCGTCTCCATGTCATTAGAATTCTAAAATAAGCTTAGAATCAAAGAATAAGCTCAAAAGTAGAATACAAGCATGCACAGCTCTGTTTACAAGTTTGATTCAAATGTGTGAATGTTGTGGAATGAGTGTGGTTAGAAATGACATTTGGTTTACTTTTATGACAACCCTAACACATATAATCGTCTCCAAGTCATTAGAATTCAAAACTAAGCTTAGAATCAAAAAATAAGCTCAAAAGTAGAATACAAGCATGCACTGTTCTGTTTATAAGTTTGATTCAAATGTGTGAATGTTGTAGAATGAGTGTGGCTAGAAATAGCATTTGGTTTACTTTTATGACAACCCTAAGACATATGATCGTTTCCATGTCATTAGAATTCAAAAATAAGCTTAGAATCAAAGAATAAGCTCAAAAGTAGAATACAAGCATGCACAGTTCTGTTTACAAGTTTGATTCAAATGTGTGAATGTTGTGGAATGAGTGTAGTTAGAAATGACATTTGGTTTACTTTTATGACAACCCTAACACATATAATCGTCTCCATGTCATTAGAATTCAAAAATAAGCTTAGAATCAAAAAATAAGCTCAAAAGTAGAATACAAGCATGCACAGTTCTGTTTACAAGTTTGATTCAAATGTGTGAATGTTGTGGAATGAGTGTGGCTAGAAATGGCATTTGGTTTACTTTTATGACAAGCCTAACACATATGATCGTTTCCATGTCATTAGAATTCAAAAATAAGCTTAGAATCAAAGAATAAGCTCAAAAGTAGAATACAAGCATGCACAATTCTGTTTACAAGTTTGATTCAAATGTGTGAATGTTGTGCAATGAGTGTGGTTAGAAGTGACATTTGGTTTACTTTTATGACAACCCTAACACATATAATCGTCTCCAAGTCATTAGAATTCAAAAATAAGCTTAGAATGAAAAAAGAAGCTCAAAAGTAGAATACAAGCCTGCACAGTTCTGTTTACAAGTTTGATTCAAATGTGTGAATGTTGTGGAATGAGTGTGGCTAGAAATGACATTTGGTTTACTTTTATGAGAACCCTAACACATATGATCGTTTCCATGTCATTAGAATTCAAAAATAAGCTTAGAATCAAAGAATAAGCTCAAAAGTAGAATACAAGCATGCACAGTTCTGTTTACAAGTTTGATTCAAATGTGTGAAAGTTGTGGAATGAGTGTGGTTAGAAATGACATTTGGTTTACTTTTATGACAACCCTAACACATGTAATCGTCTCCATGTCATTAGAATTCAAAAATAAGCTTAGAATCAAAAAATAAGCTCAAAAGTAGAATACAAGCATGCACAGTTCTGTTTACAAGTTTGATTCAAATGTGTGAATGTTGTGGAATGAGGGTGGTTAGAAATGACATTTGGTTTACTTTTATGACAACCCTAACACATATAATCGTCTCCAAGTCATTAGAATTCAAAACTAAGCTTAGAATCAAAAAATAAGCTCAAAAGTAGAATACAAGCATGCACTGTTCTGTTTACAAGTTTGATTCAAATGTTTGAATGTTGTAGAATGAGTGTGGCTAGAAATGGCATTTGGTTTACTTTTATGACAACCCTAAGACATATGATCGTTTCCATGTCATTAGAATTAAAAAATAAGCTTAGAATCAAAGAATAAGCTCAAAAGTAGAATACAAGCATGCACAGTTCTGTTTACAAGTTTGATTCAAATGTGTGAATGTTGTGGAATGAGTGTGGCTAGAAATGGCATTTGGTTTACTTTTATGACAACCCTAACACATATGATCGTTTCCATGTCATTAGAATTCAAAAATAAGCTTAGAATCAAAGAATAAGCTCAAAAGTAGAATACAAGCATGCACAGTTCTGTTTACAAGTTTGATTCAAATGTGTGAATGTTGTGGAATGAGTGTGTGGTTAGAAATGACATTTGGTTTACTTTTATGACAACCCTAACACATATAATCGTCTCCATGTCATTAGAATTCTAAAATAAGCTTAGAATCAAAGAATAAGCTCAAAAGTATAATACAAGCATGCACAGCTCTGTTTACAAGTTTGATTCAAATGTGTGAATGTTGTGGAATGAGTGTGGTTAGAAATGACATTTGGTTTACTTTTATGACAACCCTAACACATATAATCGTCTCCAAGTCATTAGAATTCAAAACTAAGCTGAGAATCAAAAAATAAGCTCAAAAGTAGAATACAAGCATGCACTGTTCTGTTTACAAGTTTGATTCAAATGTGTGAATGTTGTAGAATGAGTGTGGCTAGAAATGGCATTTGGTTTACTTTTATGACAACCCTAACACATATAATCGTCTCCAAGTCATTAGAATTCAAAACTAAGCTTAGAATCAAAAAATAAGCTCAAAAGTAGAATACAAGCATGCACAGCTCTGTTTACAAGTTTGATTCAAATGTGTGAATGTTGTGGAATGAGTGTGGTTAGAAATGACATTTGGTTTACTTTTATGACAACCCTAACACATATAATCGTCTCCATGTCATTAGAATTCTAAAATAAGCTTAGAATCAAAGAATAAGCTCAAAAGTATAATACAAGCATGCACAGCTCTGTTTACAAGTTTGATTCAAATGTGTGAATGTTGTGGAATGAGTGTGGTTAGAAATGACATTTGGTTTACTTTTATGACAACCCTAACACATATAATCGTCTCCAAGTCATTAGAATTCAAAACTAAGCTGAGAATCAAAAAATAAGCTCAAAAGTAGAATACAAGCATGCACAGCTCTGTTTACAAGTTTGATTCAAATGTGTGAATGTTGTGGAATGAGTGTGGTTAGAAATGACATTTGGTTTACTTTTATGACAACCCTAACACATATAATCGTCTCCAAGTCATTAGAATTCAAAACTAAGCTTAGAATCAAAAAATAAGCTCAAAAGTAGAATACAAGCATGCACTGTTCTGTTTATAAGTTTGATTCAAATGTGTGAATGTTGTAGAATGAGTGTGGCTAGAAATAGCATTTGGTTTACTTTTATGACAACCCTAAGACATATGATCGTTTCCATGTCATTAGAATTAAAAAATAAGCTTAGAATCAAAGAATAAGCTCAAAAGTAGAATACAAGCATGCACAGTTCTGTTTACAAGTTTGATTCAAATGTGTGAATGTTGTGGAATGATAGTGGTTAGAAATGACATTTGGTTTACTTTTATGACAACCCTAACACATATAATCGTCTCCATGTCATTAGAATTCAAAAATAAGCTTAGAATCAAAAAATAAGCTCAAAAGTAGAATACAAGCATGCACAGTTCTGTTTACAAGTTTGATTCAAATGTGTGAATGTTGTGGAATGAGTGTGGCTAGAAATGGCATTTGGTTTACTTTTATGACAAGCCTAACACATATGATCGTTTCCATGTCATTAGAATTCAAAAATAAGCTTAGAATCAAAGAATAAGCTCAAAAGTAGAATACAAGCATGCACAATTCTGTTTACAAGTTTGATTCAAATGTGTGAATGTTGTGCAATGAGTGTGGTTAGAAGTGACATTTGGTTTACTTTTATGACAACCCTAACACATATAATCGTCTCCAAGTCATTAGAATTCAAAAATAAGCTTAGAATGAAAAAAGAAGCTCAAAAGTAGAATACAAGCCTGCACAGTTCTGTTTACAAGTTTGATTCAAATGTGTGAATGTTGTGGAATGAGTGTGGCTAGAAATGACATTTGGTTTACTTTTATGAGAACCCTAACACATATGATCGTTTCCATGTCATTAGAATTCAAAAATAAGCTTAGAATCAAAGAATAAGCTCAAAAGTAGAATACAAGCATGCACAGTTCTGTTTACAAGTTTGATTCAAATGTGTGAAAGTTGTGGAATGAGTGTGGTTAGAAATGACATTTGGTTTACTTTTATGACAACCCTAACACATGTAATCGTCTCCATGTCATTAGAATTCAAAAATAAGCTTAGAATCAAAAAATAAGCTCAAAAGTAGAATACAAGCATGCACAGTTCTGTTTACAAGTTTGATTCAAATGTGTGAATGTTGTGGAATGAGGGTGGTTAGAAATGACATTTGGTTTACTTTTATGACAACCCTAACACATATAATCGTCTCCAAGTCATTAGAATTCAAAACTAAGCTTAGAATCAAAAAATAAGCTCAAAAGTAGAATACAAGCATGCACTGTTCTGTTTACAAGTTTGATTCAAATGTTTGAATGTTGTAGAATGAGTGTGGCTAGAAATGGCATTTGGTTTACTTTTATGACAACCCTAAGACATATGATCGTTTCCATGTCATTAGAATTAAAAAATAAGCTTAGAATCAAAGAATAAGCTCAAAAGTAGAATACAAGCATGCACAGTTCTGTTTACAAGTTTGATTCAAATGTGTGAATGTTGTGGAATGAGTGTGGCTAGAAATGGCATTTGGTTTACTTTTATGACAACCCTAACACATATGATCGTTTCCATGTCATTAGAATTCAAAAATAAGCTTAGAATCAAAGAATAAGCTCAAAAGTAGAATACAAGCATGCACAGTTCTGTTTACAAGTTTGATTCAAATGTGTGAATGTTGTGGAATGAGTGTGTGGTTAGAAATGACATTTGGTTTACTTTTATGACAACCCTAACACATATAATCGTCTCCATGTCATTAGAATTCTAAAATAAGCTTAGAATCAAAGAATAAGCTCAAAAGTATAATACAAGCATGCACAGCTCTGTTTACAAGTTTGATTCAAATGTGTGAATGTTGTGGAATGAGTGTGGTTAGAAATGACATTTGGTTTACTTTTATGACAACCCTAACACATATAATCGTCTCCAAGTCATTAGAATTCAAAACTAAGCTGAGAATCAAAAAATAAGCTCAAAAGTAGAATACAAGCATGCACTGTTCTGTTTACAAGTTTGATTCAAATGTGTGAATGTTGTAGAATGAGTGTGGCTAGAAATGGCATTTGGTTTACTTTTATGACAACCCTAACACATATAATCGTCTCCAAGTCATTAGAATTCAAAACTAAGCTTAGAATCAAAAAATAAGCTCAAAAGTAGAATACAAGCATGCACAGCTCTGTTTACAAGTTTGATTCAAATGTGTGAATGTTGTGGAATGAGTGTGGTTAGAAATGACATTTGGTTTACTTTTATGACAACCCTAACACATATAATCGTCTCCATGTCATTAGAATTCTAAAATAAGCTTAGAATCAAAGAATAAGCTCAAAAGTATAATACAAGCATGCACAACTCTGTTTACAAGTTTGATTCAAATGTGTGAATGTTGTGGAATGAGTGTGGTTAGAAATGACATTTGGTTTACTTTTATGACAACCCTAACACATATAATCGTCTCCAAGTCATTAGAATTCAAAACTAAGCTGAGAATCAAAAAATAAGCTCAAAAGTAGAATACAAGCATGCACAGCTCTGTTTACAAGTTTGATTCAAATGTGTGAATGTTGTGGAATGAGTGTGGTTAGAAATGACATTTGGTTTACTTTTATGACAACCCTAACACATATAATCGTCTCCAAGTCATTAGAATTCAAAACTAAGCTTAGAATCAAAAAATAAGCTCAAAAGTAGAATACAAGCATGCACTGTTCTGTTTATAAGTTTGATTCAAATGTGTGAATGTTGTAGAATGAGTGTGGCTAGAAATAGCATTTGGTTTACTTTTATGACAACCCTAAGACATATGATCGTTTCCATGTCATTAGAATTAAAAAATAAGCTTAGAATCAAAGAATAAGCTCAAAAGTAGAATACAAGCATGCACAGTTCTGTTTACAAGTTTGATTCAAATGTGTGAATGTTGTGGAATGATAGTGGTTAGAAATGACATTTGGTTTACTTTTATGACAACCCTAACACATATAATCGTCTCCATGTCATTAGAATTCTAAAATAAGCTTAGAATCAAAGAATAAGCTCAAAAGTAGAATACAAGCATGCACAGCTCTGTTTACAAGTTTGATTCAAATGTGTGAATGTTGTGGAATGAGTGTGGTTAGAAATGACATTTGGTTTACTTTTATGACAACCCTAACACATATAATCGTCTCCATGTCATTAGAATTCTAAAATAAGCTTAGAATCAAAGAATAAGCTCAAAAGTAGAATACAAGCATGCACAGCTCTGTTTACAAGTTTGATTCAAATGTGTGAATGTTGTGGAATGAGTGTGGTTAGAAATGAAATTTGGTTTACTTTTATGACAACCCTAACACATATAATCGTCTCCAAGTCATTAGAATTCAAAACTAAGCTGAGAATCAAAAAATAAGCTCAAAAGTAGAATACAAGCATGCACTGTTCTGTTTACAAGTTTGATTCAAATGTGTGAATGTTGTAGAATGAGTGTGGCTAGAAATGGCATTTGGTTTACTTTTATGACAACCCTAACACATATAATCGTTTCCATGTCATTAGAATTCAAAAATAAGCTTAGAATCAAAGAATAAGCTCAAAAGTAGAATACAAGCATGCACAGCTCTGTTTACAAGTTTGATTCAAATGTGTGAATGTTGTGGAATGAGGGTGGTTAGAAATGACATTTGGTTTACTTTTATGACAACCCTAACACATATAATCGTCTCCATGTCATTAGAATTCAAAACTAAGCTTAGAATCAAAAAATAAGCTCAAAAGTAGAATACAACCATGCACAGTTCTGTTTACAAGTTTGATTCAAATGTGTGAGTTGTGGAATGAGTGTGGCTAGAAATGGCATTTGGTTTACTTTTATGACAACCCTAACACATATGATCGTTTCCATGTCATTAGAATTCAAAAATAAGCTTAGAATCAAAGAATAAGCTTAAAAGTAGAATACAAGCATGCACAGTTCTGTTTACAAGTTTGATTCAAATGTGTGAATGTTGTGGAATGAGTGTGGTTAGAAATGACATTTGGTTTACTTTTATGACAACCCTAACACATATAATCGTCTCCATGTCATTAGAATTAAAAAATAAGCTTAGAATCAAAAAATAAGCTCAAAAGTAGAATACAAGCATGCACAGTTCTGTTTACAAGTTTGATTCAAATGTGTGAATGTTGTGGAATGAGTGTTGCTAGAAATGGCATTTGGTTTACTTTTATGACAAGCCTAACACATATGATCGTTTCCATGTCCTTAGAATTCAAAAATAAGCTTAGAATCAAAGAATAAGCTCAAAAGTAGAATACAAGCATGCACAGTTCTGTTTACAAGTTTGATTCAAATGTGTGAATGTTGTGCAATGAGTGTGGTTAGAAATGACATTTGGTTTACTTTTATGACAACCCTAACACATATAATCGTCTCCAAGTCATTAGAATTCAAAAATAAGCTTAGAATGAAAAAAGAAGCTCAAAAGTAGAATACAAGCCTGCACAGTTCTGTTTACAAGTTTGATTCAAATGTGTGAATGTTGTGGAATGAGTGTGGCTAGAAATGACATTTGGTTTACTTTTATGAGAACCCTAACACATATGATCGTTTCCATGTCATTAGAATTCAAAAATAAGCTTAGAATCAAAGAATAAGCTCAAAAGTAGAATACAAGCATGCACAGTTCTGTTTACAAGTTTGATTCAAATGTGTGAAAGTTGTGGAATGAGTGTGGTTAGAAATGACATTTGGTTTACTTTTATGACAACCCTAACACATGTAATCGTCTCCATGTCATTAGAATTCAAAAATAAGCTTAGAATCAAAGAATAAGCTCAAAAGTAGAATACAAGCATGCACAGTTCTGTTTACAAGTTTGATTCAAATGTGTGAATGTTGTGGAATGAGGGTGGTTAGAAATGACATTTGGTTTACTTTTATGACAACCCTAACACATATAATCGTCTCCAAGTCATTAGAATTCAAAACTAAGCTTAGAATCAAAAAATAAGCTCAAAAGTAGAATACAAGCATGCACTGTTCTGTTTACAAGTTTGATTCAAATGTTTGAATGTTGTAGAATGAGTGTGGCTAGAAATGGCATTTGGTTTACTTTTATGACAACCCTAAGACATATGATCGTTTCCATGTCATTAGAATTAAAAAATAAGCTTAGAATCAAAGAATAAGCTCAAAAGTAGAATACAAGCATGCATAGTTCTGTTTACAAGTTTGATTCAAATGTGTGAATGTTGTGGAATGAGTGTGGCTAGAAATGGCATTTGGTTTACTTTTATGACAACCCTAACACATATGATCGTTTCCATGTCATTAGAATTCAAAAATAAGCTTAGAATCAAAGAATAAGCTGAAAAGTAGAATACAAGCATGCACAGTTCTGTTTACAAGTTTGATTCAAATGTGTCAATGTTGTGGAATGAGTGGGGTTTGAAATGACATTTGGTTTACTTTTATGACAACCCTAACACATATAATCGTCTGCAAGTCATTAGAATTCAAAAATAAGCTTAGAATCAAAGAATAAGCTCAAAAGTAGAATACAAGCATGCACAATTCTGTTTACAAGTTTGATTCAAATGTGTGAATGTTGTGGAATGAGTGTGGTTAGAAATGACATTTGGTTTACTTTTATGACAACCCTAACACATATAATCGTCTCCATGTCATTAGAATTCAAAAATAAGCTTAGAATCAAAGAATAAGCTCAAAAGTAGAATACAAGCATGCACAGCTCTGTTTACAAGTTTGATTCAAATGTGTGATTGTTGTGGAATGAGTGTGGTTAGAAATGACATTTGGTTTACTTTTATGACAACCCTAACACATGTATCGTCTCCAAGTCATTAGAATTCAAAACTAAGCTTAGAATCAAAAAATAAGCTCAAAAGTAGAATACAAGCATGCACTGTTCTGTTTATAAGTTTGATTCAAATGTGTGAATGTTGTAGAATGAGTGTGGCTAGAAATAGCATTTGGTTTACTTTTATGACAACCCTAAGACATATGATCGTTTCCATGTCATTAGAATTAAAAAATAAGCTTAGAATCAAAGAATAAGCTCAAAAGTAGAATACAAGCATGCACAGTTCTGTTTACAAGTTTGATTCAAATGTGTGAATGTTGTGCAATGAGTGTGGTTAGAAATGACATTTGGTTTACTTTTATGACAACCCTAACACATATAATCGTCTGCAAGTCATTAGAATTCAAAAATAAGCTTAGAATAAAAAAATAAGCTCAAAAGTAGAATACAAGCATGCACAGTTCTATTTACAAGTTTGATTCAAATGTGTGAATGTTGTGGAATGAGTGTGGCTAGAAATGACATTTGTATTACTTTTATGACAACCGTAACACATATAATCGTCTCCAAGTCATTAGAATTCAAATATAAGCTTAGAATCAAAAAAAAAGCTCAAAAGTAGAATACAAGCATGCACAGTTCTGTTTGCAAGTTTGATTCAAATGTGTGAATGTTGTGGAATGAGTGTGGTTAGAAATGACATTTGGTTTACTTTTATGACAACTCTAACACATATAATCGTCTCCATGTCATTAGAATTCAAAAATAAGCTTAGAATCAAAAAATAAGCTCAAAAGTAGAATACAACCATGCACAGTTCTGTTTACAAGTTTGATTCAAATGTGTGAGTTGTGGAATGAGTGTGGCTAGAAATGGCATTTGGTTTACTTTTATGACAACCCTAACACATATGATCGTTTCCATGTCATTAGAATTCAAAAATAAGCTTAGAATCAAAGAATAAGCTCAAAAGTAGAATCCAAGCATGCACAGTTCTATTTACAAGTTTGATTCAAATGTGTGAATGTTGTGGAATGATAGTGGTTATTAATGACATTTGGTTTACTTTTATGACAACCCTAACACATATGATCGTTTCCATGTTATTAGAATTAAAAAATAAGCTTAGAATCAAAGAATAAGCTCAAAAGTAGAATACAAGCATGCACAACTCTGTTTACAAGTTTGATTCAAATGTGTGAATGTTGTGGAATGAGTGTGGTTAGAAATGACATTTGGTTTACTTTTATGACAACCCTAACACATATAATCGTCTCCATGTCATTAGAATTCTAAAATAAGCTTAGAATCAAAGAATAAGCTCAAAAGTAGAATACAAGCATGCACAGCTCTGTTTACAAGTTTGATTCAAATGTGTGAATGTTGTGGAATGAGTGTGGTTAGAAATGACATTTGGTTTACTTTTATGACAACCCGAACACATATAATCGTCTCCATGTCATTAGAATTCAAAACTAAGCTTAGAATCAAAAAATAAGCTCAAAAGTAGAATACAACCATGCACAGTTCTGTTTACAAGTTTGATTCAAATGTGTGAGTTGTGGAATGAGTGTGGCTAGAAATGGCATTTGGTTTACTTTTATGACAACCCTAACACATATGATCGTTTCCATGTCATTAGAATTCAAAAATAAGCTTAGAATCAAAGAATAAGCTCAAAAGTAGAATACAAGCATGCACAGTTCTGTTTACAAGTTTGATTCAAATGTGTGAATGTTGTGGAATGATAGTGGTTAGAAATGACATTTGGTTTACTTTTATGACAACCCTAACACATATAATCGTCTCCATGTCATTAGAATTCTAAAATAAGCTTAGAATCAAAGAATAAGCTCAAAAGTAGAATACAAGCATGCACAGCTCTGTTTACAAGTTTGATTCAAATGTGTGAATGTTGTGGAATGAGTGTGGTTAGAAATGACATTTGGTTTACTTTTATGACAACCCTAACACATATAATCGTCTCCAAGTCATTAGAATTCAAAACTAAGCTTAGAATCAAAAAATAAGCTCAAAAGTAGAATACAAGCATGCACTGTTCTGTTTATAAGTTTGATTCAAATGTGTGAATGTTGTAGAATGAGTGTGGCTAGAAATAGCATTTGGTTTACTTTTATGACAACCCTAAGACATATGATCGTTTCCATGTCATTAGAATTCAAAAATAAGCTTAGAATCAAAGAATAAGCTCAAAAGTAGAATACAAGCATGCACAGTTCTGTTTACAAGTTTGATTCAAATGTGTGAATGTTGTGGAATGATAGTGGTTAGAAATGACATTTGGTTTACTTTTATGACAACCCTAACACATATAATCGTCTCCATGTCATTAGAATTCTAAAATAAGCTTAGAATCAAAGAATAAGCTCAAAAGTAGAATACAAGCATGCACAGCTCTGTTTACAAGTTTGATTCAAATGTGTGAATGTTGTGGAATGAGTGTGGTTAGAAATGACATTTGGTTTACTTTTATGACAACCCTAACACATATAATCGTCTCCAAGTCATTAGAATTCAAAACTAAGCTTAGAATCAAAAAATAAGCTCAAAAGTAGAATACAAGCATGCACTGTTCTGTTTATAAGTTTGATTCAAATGTGTGAATGTTGTAGAATGAGTGTGGCTAGAAATAGCATTTGGTTTACTTTTATGACAACCCTAAGACATATGATCGTTTCCATGTCATTAGAATTCAAAAATAAGCTTAGAATCAAAGAATAAGCTCAAAAGTAGAATACAAGCATGCACAGTTCTGTTTACAAGTTTGATTCAAATGTGTGAATGTTGTGGAATGAGTGTAGTTAGAAATGACATTTGGTTTACTTTTATGACAACCCTAACACATATAATCGTCTCCATGTCATTAGAATTCAAAAATAAGCTTAGAATCAAAAAATAAGCTCCAAAGTAGAATACAAGCATGCACAGTTCTGTTTACAAGTTTGATTCAAATGTGTGAATGTTGTGGAATGAGTGTGGCTAGAAATGGCATTTGGTTTACTTTTATGACAAGCCTAACACATATGATCGTTTCCATGTCATTAGAATTCAAAAATAAGCTTAGAATCAAAGAATAAGCTCAAAAGTAGAATACAAGCATGCACAGTTCTGTTTACAAGTTTGATTCAAATGTTTGAATGTTGTGGAATGAGTGTGGTTAGAAGTGACATTTGGTTTACTTTTATGACAACCCTAACACATATAATCGTCTCCAAGTCATTAGAATTCAAAAATAAGCTTAGAATGAAAAAAGAAGCTCAAAAGTAGAATACAAGCCTGCACAGTTCTGTTTACAAGTTTGATTCAAATGTGTGAATGTTGTGGAATGAGTGTGGCTAGAAATGACATTTGGTTTACTTTTATGAGAACCCTAACACATATGATCGTTTCCATGTCATTAGAATTCAAAAATAAGCTTAGAATCAAAGAATAAGCTCAAAAGTAGAATACAAGCATGCACAGTTCTGTTTACAAGTTTGATTCAAATGTGTGAAAGTTGTGGAATGAGTGTGGTTAGAAATGACATTTGGTTTACTTTTATGACAACCCTAACACATGTAATCGTCTCCATGTCATTAGAATTCAAAAATAAGCTTAGAATCAAAGAATAACCTCAAAAGTAGAATACAAGCATGCACAGTTCTGTTTACAAGTTTGATTCAAATGTGTGAATGTTGTGGAATGAGTGTGGCTAGAAATGGCATTTGGTTTACTTTATGACAACCCTAACACATATGATCGTTTCCATGTCATTAGAATTCAAAAATAAGCTTAGAATCAAAGAATAAGCTCAAAAGTAGAATACAAGCATGCACAGTTCTGTTTACAAGTTTGATTCAAATGTGTGAATGTTGTGCAATGAGTGTGGTTAGAAATGACATTTGGTTTACTTTTATGACAACCCTAACACATATAATCGTCTGCAATTCATTAGAATTCAAAAATAAGCTTAGAATCAAAAAATAACCTCAAAAGTAGAATACAAGCATGCACAGTTCTGTTTACAAGTTTGATTCAAATGTGTGAATGTTGTGGAATGAGTGTGGCTAGAAATGGCATTTGGTTTACTTTTATGACAACCCTAACACATATGATCGTTTCCATGTTATTAGAATTAAAAAATAAGCTTAGAATCAAAGAATAAGCTCAAAAGTAGAATACAAGCATGCACAGTTCTGTTTACAAGTTTGATTCAAATGTGTGAATGTTGTGCAATGAGTGTGGTTAGAAATGACATTTGGTTTACTTTTATGACAACCCTAACACATATAATCGTCTGCAAGTCATTAGAATTCAAAAATAAGCTTAGAATCAAAAAATAACCTCAAAAGTAGAATACAAGCATGCACAGTTCTGTTTACAAGTTTGATTCAAATGTGTGAATGTTGTGGAATGAGTGTGGCTAGAAATGGCATTTGGTTTACTTTTATGACAACCCTAACACATATGATCGTTTCCATGTTATTAGAATTAAAAAATAAGCTTAGAATCAAAGAATAAGCTCAAAAGTAGAATACAAGCATGCACAGTTCTGTTTACAAGTTTGATTCAAATGTGTGAATGTTGTGCAATGAGTGTGGTTAGAAATGACATTTGGTTTACTTTTATGACAACCCTAACACATATAATCGTCTGCAAGTCATTAGAATTCAAAAATAAGCTTAGAATCAAAAAATAACCTCAAAAGTAGAATACAAGCATGCACAGTTCTGTTTACAAGTTTGATTCAAATGTGTGAATGTTGTGGAATGAGTGTGGTTAGAAATGACATTTGGTTTACTTTTATGACAACCCTAACACATATAATCGTCTCCAAGTCATTAGAATTCAAAACTAAGCTTAGAATCAAAAAATAAGCTCAAAAGTAGAATACAAGCATGCACTGTTCTGTTTATAAGTTTGATTCAAATGTGTGAATTTTGTAGAATGAGTGTGGCTAGAAATAGCATTTGGTTTACTTTTATGACAACCCTAAGACATATGATCGTTTCCATGTCATTAGAATTAAAAAATAAGCTTAGAATCAAAGAATAAGCTCAAAAGTAGAATACAAGCATGCACAGTTCTGTTTACAAGTTTGATTCAAATGTGTGAATGTTGTGGAATGAGTGTGGTTAGAAATGACATTTGGTTTACTTTTATGACAACCCTAACACATATAATCGTCTCCAAGTCATTTGAATTCAAAAATAAGCTTAGAATCAAAAAATAAGCTCCAAAGTAGAATACAAGCATGCACAGTTCTGTTTGCAAGTTTGATTCAAATGTGTGAATGTTGTGGAATGAGTGTGGTTAGAAATGACATTTGGTTTACTTTTATGACAACCCTAACACATATAATCGTCTCCATGTCATTAGAATTCAAAAATAAACTTAGAATCAAAAAATAAGCTCAAAAGTAGAATACAAGCATGCACAGTTCTGTTTACAAGTTTGATTCAAATGTGTGAATGTTGTGGAATGAGTGTGGCTAGAAATGGCATTTGGTTTACTTTTATGACAACCCTAACACATATGATCGTTTCCATGTTATTAGAATTAAAAAATAAGCTTAGATTCAAAGAATAAGCTCAAAAGTAGAATACAAGCATGCACAGTTCTGTTTACAAGTTTGATTCAAATGTGTGAATGTTGTGCAATGAGTGTGGTTAGAAATGACATTTGGTTTACTTTTATGACAACCCTAACACATATAATCGTCTGCAAGTCATTAGAATTCAAAAATAAGCTTAGAATCAAAAAATAACCTCAAAAGTAGAATACTAGCATGCACAGTTCTGTTTACAAGTTTGATTCAAATGTGTGAATGTTGTGGAATGAGTGTGGTTAGAAATGAACTTTGGTTTACTTTTATGACAACCCTAACACATATAATCGTCTCCAAGTCATTAGAATTCAAAACTAAGCTTAGAATCAAAAAATAAGCTCAAAAGTAGAATACAAGCATGCACTGTTCTGTTTATAAGTTTGATTCAAATGTGTGAATTTTGTAGAATGAGTGTGGCTAGAAATAGCATTTGGTTTACTTTTATGACAACCCTAAGACATATGATCGTTTCCATGTCATTAGAATTAAAAAATAAGCTTAGAATCAAAGAATAAGCTCAAAAGTAGAATACAAGCATGCACAGTTCTGTTTACAAGTTTGATTCAAATGTGTGAATGTTGTGCAATGAGTGTGGCTAGAAATGGCATTTGGTTTACTTTTATGACAACCCTAACACATATGATCGTTTCCATGTCATTAGAATTAAAAAATAAGCTTAGAATCAAAGAATAAGCTCAAAAGTAGAATACAAGCATGCACAGTTCTGTTTACAAGTTTGATTCAAATGTGTGAATGTTGTGGAATGAGTGTGGCTAGAAATGACATTTGGTTTACTTTTATGACAACCCTAACACATATAATCGTCTCCAAGTCATTAGAATTCAAAAATAAGCTTAGAATCAAAAAATAAGCTCAAAAGTAGAATACAAGCATGCACAGTTCTGTTTGCAAGTTTGATTCAAATGTGTGAATGTTGTGGAATGAGTGTGGTTAGAAATGACATTTGGTTTACTTTTATAACAACCCTAACACATATAATCGTTTCCATGTCATTAGAATTCAAAAATAAGCTTAGAATCAAAAAATAAGCTCAAAAGTAGAATACAAGCATGGACAGTTCTGTTTACAAGTTTGATTCAAATGTGTGAATGTTGTGGAATGAGTGTGGCTAGAAATGGCATTTGGTTTACTTTTATGACAACCCTAACACATATGATCGTTTCCATGTCATTAGAATTCAAAAATAAGCTTAGAATCAAAGAATAAGCTCAAAAGTAGAATACAAGCATGCACAGTTCTGTTTACAAGTTTGATTCAAATGTGTGAATGTTGTGCAATGAGTGTGGCTAGAAATGGCATTTGGTTTACTTTTATGACAACCCTAACACATATGATCGTTTCCATGTCATTAGAATTAAAAAATAAGCTTAGAATCAAAGAATAAGCTCAAAAGTAGAATACAAGCATGCACAGTTCTGTTTACAAGTTTGATTCAAATGTGTGAATGTTGTGCAATGAGTGTGGTTAGAAATGACATTTGGTTTACTTTTATGACAACCCTAACACATATAATCGTCTGCAAGTGATTAGAATTCAAAAATAAGCTTAGAATCAAAAAATAACCTCAAAAGTAGAATACAAGCATGCACAGTTCTGTTTACAAGTTTGATTCAAATGTGTGAATGTTGTGGAATGAGTGTGGTTAGAAATGACATTTGGTTTACTTTTATGACAACCCTAACACATATAATCGTCTCCAAGTCATTAGAATTCAAAACTAAGTTTAGAATCAAAAAATAAGCTCAAAAGTAGAATACAAGCATGCACTGTTCTGTTTAAATGTTTGATTCAAATGTGTGAATTTTGTAGAATGAGTGTGGCTAGAAATAGCATTTGGTTTACTTTTATGACAACCCTAAGACATATGATCGTTTCCATGTCATTAGAATTAAAAAATAAGCTTAGAATCAAAGAATAAGCTCAAAAGTAGAATACAAGCATGCACAGTTCTGTTTACAAGTTTGATTCAAATGTGTGAATGTTGTGCAATGAGTGTGGCTAGAAATGGCATTTGGTTTACTTTTATGACAACCCTAACACATATGATCGTTTCCATGTCATTAGAATTAAAAAATAAGCTTAGAATCAAAGAATAAGCTCAAAAGTAGAATACAAGCATGCACAGTTCTGTTTACAAGTTTGATTCAAATGTGTGAATGTTGTGGAATGAGTGTGGCTAGAAATGACATTTGGTTTACTTTTATGACAACCCTAACACATATAATCGTCTCCAAGTCATTAGAATTCAAAAATAAGCTTAGAATCAAAAAATAAGCTCAAAAGTAGAATACAAGCATGCACAGTTCTGTTTGCAAGTTTGATTCAAATGTGTGAATGTTGTGGAATGAGTGTGGTTAGAAATGACATTTGGTTTACTTTTATAACAACCCTAACACATATAATCGTTTCCATGTCATTAGAATTCAAAAATAAGCTTAGAATCAAAAAATAAGCTCAAAAGTAGAATACAAGCATGGACAGTTCTGTTTACAAGTTTGATTCAAATGTGTGAATGTTGTGGAATGAGTGTGGCTAGAAATGGCATTTGGTTTACTTTTATGACAACCCTAACACATATGATCGTTTCCATGTCATTAGAATTCAAAAATAAGCTTAGAATCAAAGAATAAGCTCAAAAGTAGAATACAAGCATGCACTGTTCTGTTTATAAGTTTGATTCAAATGTGTGAATGTTGTGCAATGAGTGTGGTTAGAAATGACATTTGGTTTACTTTTATGACAACCCTAACACATGTAATCGTCTCCATGTCATTAGAATTCAAAACTAAGCTTAGAATCAAAAAATAAGCTCAAAAGTAGAATACAAGCATGCACTCTTCTGTTTATAAGTTTGATTCAAATGTGTGAATGTTGTAGAATGAGTGTGGCTAGAAATAGCATTTGGTTTACTTTTATGACAACCCTAAGACATATGATCGTGTCCATGTCATTAGAATTAAAAAATAAGCTTAGAATCAAAGAATAAGCTCAAAAGTAGAATACAAGCATGCACAGTTCTGTTTACAAGTTTGATTCAAATGTGTGAATGTTGTGCAATGAGTGTGGTTAGAAATGACATATGGTTTACTTTTATGACAACCCTAACACATATAATCGTCTGCAAGTCATTAGAATTGAAAACTAAGCTTAGAATCAAAAAATAAGGTCAAAAGTAGAATACAAGCATGCACTGTTCTGTTTACAAGTTTGATTCAAATGTGTGAATGTTGTGGAATGAGTGTGGTTAGAAATGACATTTGGTTTACTTTTATGACAACCCTAACACATATAATCGTCTCCATGTCATTAGAATTCTAAAATAAGCTTAGAATCAAAGAATAAGCTCAAAAGTAGAATACAAGCATGCACAGCTCTATTTACAAGTTTGATTCAAATGTGTGAATGTTGTGGAATGAGTGTGGTTAGAAATGACATTTGGTTTACTTTTATGACAACCCTAACACATGTATCGTCTCCAAGTCATTAGAATTCAAAACTAAGCTTAGAATCAAAAAATAAGCTCAAAAGTAGAATACAAGCATGCACTGTTCTGTTTATAAGTTTGATTCAAATGTGTGAATGTTGTAGAATGAGTGTGGCTAGAAATAGCATTTGGTTTACTTTTATGACAACCCTAAGACATATGATCGTTTCCATGTCATTAGAATTAAAAAATAAGCTTAGAATCAAAGAATAAGCTCAAAAGTAGAATACAAGCATGCACAGTTCTGTTTACAAGTTTGATTCAAATGTGTGAATGTTGTGGAATGAGTGTAGTTAGAAATGACATTTGGTTTACTTTAATGACAACCCTAACACATATAATCGTCTCCATGTCATTAGAATTCAAAAATAAGCTTAGAATCAAAAAATAAGCTCAAAAGTAGAATACAAGCATGCACAGTTCTGTTTACAAGTTTGATTCAAATGTGTGAATGTTGTGGAATGAGTGTGGCTAGAAATGGCATTTGGTTTACTTTTATGACAACCCTAACACATATGATCGTTTCCATGTCATTAGAATTCAAAAATAAGCTTAGAATCAAAGAATAAGCTCAAAAGTAGAATACAAGCATGCACAGTTCTGTTTACAAGTTTGATTCAAATGTGTGAATGTTGTGCAATGAGTGTGGTTAGAAATGACATTTGGTTTACTTTTATGTCAACCCTAACACATATAATCGTCTGCAAGTCATTAGAATTCAAAAATAAGCTTAGAATCAAAAAATAAGCTCAAAAGTAGAATACAAGCATGCACAGTTCTGTTTACAAGTTTGATTCAAATGTGTGAATGTTGTGGAATGAGTGTGGCTAGAAATGACATTTGGTTTACTTTTATGACAACCCTAACACATATAATCGTCTCCAAGTCATTAAAATTCAAAAATAAGCTTAGAATCAAAAAATAAGCTCAAAAGTAGAATACAAGCATGCACAGTTCTGTTTGCAAGTTTGATTCAAATGTGTGAATGTTGTGGAATGAGTGTGGTTAGAAATGACATTTGGTTTACTTTTATGACAACCCTAACACATATAATCGTCTCCATGTCATTACAATTCAAAAATAAGCTTAGAATCAAAAAATAAGCTCAAAAGTAGAATACAACCATGCACAGTTCTGTTTACAAGTTTGATTCAAATGTGTGAATGTTGTGGAATGAGTGTGGCTAGAAATGGCATTTGGTTTACTTTTATGACAACCCTAACACATATGATCGTTTCCATGTCATTAGAATTCAAAAATAAGCTTAGAATCAAAGAATAAGCTCAAAAGTAGAATACAAGCATGCACAGTTCTGTTTACAAGTTTGATTCAAATGTGTGAATGTTGTGCAATGAGTGTGGTTAGAAATGACATTTGGTTTACTTTTATGACAACCCTAACACATATAATCGTCTGCAAGTCATTAGAATTCAAAAATAAGCTTAGAATCAAAAAATAACCTCAAAAGTAGAATACAAGCATGCACAGTTCTGTTTACAAGTTTGATTCAAATGTGTGAATGTTGTGGAATGAGTGTGGCTAGAAATGGCATTTGGTTTACTTTTATGACAACCCTAACACATATGATCGTTTCCATGTTATTAGAATTAAAAAATAAGCTTAGAATCAAAGAATAAGCTCAAAAGTAGAATACAAGCATGCACAGTTCTGTTTACAAGTTTGATTCAAATGTGTGAATGTTGTGCAATGAGTGTGGTTAGAAATGACATTTGGTTTACTTTTATGACAACCCTAACACATATAATCGTCTGCAAGTCATTAGAATTCAAAAATAAGCTTAGAATCAAAAAATAACCTCAAAAGTAGAATACAAGCATGCACAGTTCTGTTTACAAGTTTGATTCAAATGTGTGAATGTTGTGGAATGAGTGTGGTTAGAAATGACATTTGGTTTACTTTTATGACAACCCTAACACATATAATCGTCTCCAAGTCATTAGAATTCAAAACTAAGCTTAGAATCAAAAAATAAGCTCAAAAGTAGAATACAAGCATGCACTGTTCTGTTTATAAGTTTGATTCAAATGTGTGAATTTTGTAGAATGAGTGTGGCTAGAAATAGCATTTGGTTTACTTTTATGACAACCCTAAGACATATGATCGTTTCCATGTCATTAGAATTAAAAAATAAGCTTAGAATCAAAGAATAAGCTCAAAAGTAGAATACAAGCATGCACAGTTCTGTTTACAAGTTTGATTCAAATGTGTGAATGTTGTGCAATGAGTGTGGCTAGAAATGGCATTTGGTTTACTTTTATGACAACCCTAACACATATGATCGTTTCCATGTCATTAGAATTAAAAAATAAGCTTAGAATCAAAGAATAAGCTCAAAAGTAGAATACAAGAATGCACAGTTCTGTTTACAAGTTTGATCAAATGTGTGAATGTTGTGGAATGAGTGTGGCTAGAAATGACATTTGGTTTACTTTTATGACAACCCTAACACATATAATCGTCTCCAAGTCATTAGAATTCAAAAATAAGCTTAGAATCAAAAAATAAGCTCAAAAGTAGAATACAAGCATGCACAGTTCTGTTTGCAAGTTTGATTCAAATGTGTGAATGTTGTGGAATGAGTGTGGTTAGAAATGACATTTGGTTTACTTTTATGACAACCCTAACACATATAATCGTCTCCATGTCATTAGAATTCAAAAATAAACTTAGAATCAAAAAATAAGCTCAAAAGTAGAATACAAGCATGCACAGTTCTGTTTACAAGTTTGATTCAAATGTGTGAATGTTGTGGAATGAGTGTGGCTAGAAATGGCATTTGGTTTACTTTTATGACAACCCTAACACATATGATCGTTTCCATGTTATTAGAATTAAAAAATAAGCTTAGAATCAAAGAATAAGCTCAAAAGTAGAATACAAGCATGCACAGTTCTGTTTACAAGTTTGATTCAAATGTGTGAATGTTGTGCAATGAGTGTGGTTAGAAATGACATTTGGTTTACTTTTATGACAACCCTAACACATATAATCGTCTGCAAGTGATTAGAATTCAAAAATAAGCTTAGAATCAAAAAATAACCTCAAAAGTAGAATACAAGCATGCACAGTTCTGTTTACAAGTTTGATTCAAATGTGTGAATGTTGTGGAATGAGTGTGGTTAGAAATGACATTTGGTTTACTTTTATGACAACCCTAACACATATAATCGTCTCCAAGTCATTAGAATTCAAAACTAAGTTTAGAATCAAAAAATAAGCTCAAAAGTAGAATACAAGCATGCACTGTTCTGTTTAAATGTTTGATTCAAATGTGTGAATTTTGTAGAATGAGTGTGGCTAGAAATAGCATTTGGTTTACTTTTATGACAACCCTAAGACATATGATCGTTTCCATGTCATTAGAATTAAAAAATAAGCTTAGAATCAAAGAATAAGCTCAAAAGTAGAATACAAGCATGCACAGTTCTGTTTACAAGTTTGATTCAAATGTGTGAATGTTGTGCAATGAGTGTGGCTAGAAATGGCATTTGGTTTACTTTTATGACAACCCTAACACATATGATCGTTTCCATGTCATTAGAATTAAAAAATAAGCTTAGAATCAAAGAATAAGCTCAAAAGTAGAATACAAGCATGCACAGTTCTGTTTACAAGTTTGATTCAAATGTGTGAATGTTGTGGAATGAGTGTGGCTAGAAATGACATTTGGTTTACTTTTATGACAACCCGAACACATATAATCGTCTCCAAGTCATTAGAATTCAAAAATAAGCTTAGAATCAAAAAATAAGCTCAAAAGTAGAATACAAGCATGCACAGTTCTGTTTGCAAGTTTGATTCAAATGTGTGAATGTTGTGGAATGAGTGTGGTTAGAAATGACATTTGGTTTACTTTTATAACAACCCTAACACATATAATCGTTTCCATGTCATTAGAATTCAAAACTAAGCTTAGAATCAAAAAATAAGCTCAAAAGTAGAATACAAGCATGCACAGTTCTGTTTACAAGTTTGATTCAAATGTGTGAATGTTGTGGAATGAGTGTGGCTAGAAATGGCATTTGGTTTACTTTTATGACAACCCTAACACATATGATCGTTTCCATGTCATTAGAATTCAAAAATAAGCTTAGAATCAAAGAATAAGCTCAAAAGTAGAATACAAGCATGCACTGTTCTGTTTATAAGTTTGATTCAAATGTGTGAATGTTGTGCAATGAGTGTGGTTAGAAATGACATTTGGTTTACTTTTATGACAACCCTAACACATGTAATCGTCTCCATGTCATTAGAATTCAAAACTAAGCTTAGAATAAAAAAATAAGCTCAAAAGTAGAATACAAGCATGCACTGTTCTGTTTATAAGTTTGATTCAAATGTGTGAATGTTGTAGAATGAGTGTGGCTAGAAATAGCATTTGGTTTACTTTTATGACAACCCTAAGACATATGATCGTTTCCATGTCATTAGAATTAAAAAATAAGCTTAGAATCAAAGAATAAGCTCAAAAGTAGAATACAAGCATGCACAGTTCTGTTTACAAGTTTGATTCAAATGTGTGAATGTTGTGCAATGAGTGTGGTTAGAAATGACATATGGTTTACTTTTATGACAACCCTAACACATATAATCGTCTGCAAGTCATTAGAATTGAAAACTAAGCTTAGAATCAAAAAATAAGGTCAAAAGTAGAATACAAGCATGCACTGTTCTGTTTACAAGTTTGATTCAAATGTGTGAATGTTGTGGAATGAGTGTGGTTAGAAATGACATTTGGTTTACTTTTATGACAACCCTAACACATATAATCGTCTCCATGTCATTAGAATTCTAAAATAAGCTTAGAATCAAAGAATAAGCTCAAAAGTAGAATACAAGCATGCACAGCTCTATTTACAAGTTTGATTCAAATGTGTGAATGTTGTGGAATGAGTGTGGTTAGAAATGACATTTGGTTTACTTTTATGACAACCCTAACACATGTATCGTCTCCAAGTCATTAGAATTCAAAACTAAGCTTAGAATCAAAAAATAAGCTCAAAAGTAGAATACAAGCATGCACTGTTCTGTTTATAAGTTTGATTCAAATGTGTGAATGTTGTAGAATGAGTGTGGCTAGAAATAGCATTTGGTTTACTTTTATGACAACCCTAAGACATATGATCGTTTCCATGTCATTAGAATTAAAAAATAAGCTTAGAATCAAAGAATAAGCTCAAAAGTAGAATACAAGCATGCACAGTTCTGTTTACAAGTTTGATTCAAATGTGTGAATGTTGTGGAATGAGTGTGGCTAGAAATGACATTTGGTTTACTTTTATGACAACCCTAACACATATAATCGTCTCCAAGTCATTAAAATTCAAAAATAAGCTTAGAATCAAAAAATAAGCTCAAAAGTAGAATACAAGCATGCACAGTTCTGTTTGCAAGTTTGATTCAAATGTGTGAATGTTGTGGAATGAGTGTGGTTAGAAATGACATTTGGTTTACTTTTATGACAACCCTAACACATATAATCGTCTCCATGTCATTACAATTCAAAAATAAGCTTAGAATAAAAAAATAAGCTCAAAAGTAGAATACAACCATGCACAGTTCTGTTTACAAGTTTGATTCAAATGTGTGAATGTTGTGGAATGAGTGTGGCTAGAAATGGCATTTGGTTTACTTTTATGACAACCCTAACACATATGATCGTTTCCATGTCATTAGAATTCAAAAATAAGCTTAGAATCAAAGAATAAGCTCAAAAGTAGAATACAAGCATGCACAGTTCTGTTTACAAGTTTGATTCAAATGTGTGAATGTTGTGCAATGAGTGTGGTTAGAAATGACATTTGGTTTACTTTTATGACAACCCTAACACATATAATCGTCTGCAAGTCATTAGAATTCAAAAATAAGCTTAGAATCAAAAAATAACCTCAAAAGTAGAATACAAGCATGCACAGTTCTGTTTACAAGTTTGATTCAAATGTGTAAATGTTGTGGAATGAGTGTGGCTAGAAATGGCATTTGGTTTACTTTTATGACAACCCTAACACATATGATCGTTTCCATGTTATTAGAATTAAAAAATAAGCTTAGAATCAAAGAATAAGCTCAAAAGTAGAATACAAGCATGCACAGTTCTGTTTACAAGTTTGATTCAAATGTGTGAATGTTGTGCAATGAGTGTGGTTAGAAATGACATATGGTTTACTTTTATGACAACCCTAACACATATAAGCGTCTGCAAGTCATTAGAATTCAAAAATAAGCTTAGAATCAAAAAATAACCTCAAAAGTAGAATACAAGCATGCACAGTTCTGTTTACAAGTTTGATTCAAATGTGTGAATGTTGTGGAATGAGTGTGGCTAGAAATGGCATTTGGTTTACTTTTATGACAACCCTAACACATATGATCGTTTCCATGTTATTAGAATTAAAAAATAAGCTTAGAATCAAAGAATAAGCTCAAAAGTAGAATACAAGCATGCACAGTTCTGTTTACAAGTTTGATTCAAATGTGTGAATGTTGTGCAATGAGTGTGGTTAGAAATGACATTTGGTTTACTTTTATGACAACCCTAACACATATAATCGTCTGCAAGTGATTAGAATTCAAAAATAAGCTTAGAATCAAAAAATAACCTCAAAAGTAGAATACAAGCATGCACAGTTCTGTTTACAAGTTTGATTCAAATGTGTGAATGTTGTGGAATGAGTGTGGTTAGAAATGACATTTGGTTTACTTTTATGACAACCCTAACACATATAATCGTCTCCAAGTCATTAGAATTCAAAACTAAGTTTAGAATCAAAAAATAAGCTCAAAAGTAGAATACAAGCATGCACTGTTCTGTTTAAATGTTTGATTCAAATGTGTGAATTTTGTAGAATGAGTGTGGCTAGAAATAGCATTTGGTTTACTTTTATGACAACCCTAAGACATATGATCGTTTCCATGTCATTAGAATTAAAAAATAAGCTTAGAATCAAAGAATAAGCTCAAAAGTAGAATACAAGCATGCACAGTTCTGTTTACAAGTTTGATTCAAATGTGTGAATGTTGTGGAATGAGTGTGGCTAGAAATGGCATTTGGTTTACTTTTATGACAACCCTAACACATATGATCGTTTCCATGTTATTAGAATTAAAAAATAAGCTTAGAATCAAAGAATAAGCTCAAAAGTAGAATACAAGCATGCACAGTTCTGTTTACAAGTTTGATTCAAATGTGTGAATGTTGTGCAATGAGTGTGGTTAGAAATGACATTTGGTTTACTTTTATGACAACCCTAACACATATAAGCGTCTGCAAGTCATTAGAATTCAAAAATAAGCTTAGAATCAAAAAATAACCTCAAAAGTAGAATACAAGCATGCACAGTTCTGTTTACAAGTTTGATTCAAATGTGTGAATGTTGTGGAATGAGTGTGGCTAGAAATGGCATTTGGTTTACTTTTATGACAACCCTAACACATATGATCGTTTCCATGTTATTAGAATTAAAAAATAAGCTTAGAATCAAAAAATAAGCTCAAAAGTAGAATACAAGCATGCACTGTTCTGTTTAAATGTTTGATTGAAATGTGTGAATTTTGTAGAATGAGTGTGGCTAGAAATAGCATTTGGTTTACTTTTATGACAACCCTAAGACATATGATCGTTTCCATGTCATTAGAATTAAAAAATAAGCTTAGAATCAAAGAATAAGCTCAAAAGTAGAATACAAGCATGCACAGTTCTGTTTACAAGTTTGATTCAAATGTGTGAATGTTGTGCAATGAGTGTGGCTAGAAATGGCATTTGGTTTACTTTTATGACAACCCTAACACATATGATCGTTTCCATGTCATTAGAATTAAAAAATAAGCTTAGAATCAAAGAATAAGCTCAAAAGTAGAATACAAGCATGCACAGTTCTGTTTACAAGTTTGATTCAAATGTGTGAATGTTGTGGAATGAGTGTGGCTAGAAATGACATTTGGTTTACTTTTATGACAACCCGAACACATATAATCGTCTCCAAGTCATTAGAATTCAAAAATAAGCTTAGAATCAAAAAATAAGCTCAAAAGTAGAATACAAGCATGCACAGTTCTGTTTGCAAGTTTGATTCAAATGTGTGAATGTTGTGGAATGAGTGTGGTTAGAAATGACATTTGGTTTACTTTTATAACAACCCTAACACATATAATCGTTTCCATGTCATTAGAATTCAAAAATAAGCTTAGAATCAAAAAATAAGCTCAAAAGTAGAATACAAGCATGCACAGTTCTGTTTACAAGTTTGATTCAAATGTGTGAATGTTGTGGAATGAGTGTGGCTAGAAATGGCATTTGGTTTACTTTTATGACAACCCTAACACATATGATCGTTTCCATGTCATTAGAATTCAAAAATAAGCTTAGAATCAAAGAATAAGCTCAAAAGTAGAATACAAGCATGCACTGTTCTGTTTATAAGTTTGATTCAAATGTGTGAATGTTGTGCAATGAGTGTGGTTAGAAATGACATTTGGTTTACTTTTATGACAACCCTAACACATGTAATCGTCTCCATGTCATTAGAATTCAAAACTAAGCTTAGAATAAAAAAATAAGCTCAAAAGTAGAATACAAGCATGCACTGTTCTGTTTATAAGTTTGATTCAAATGTGTGAATGTTGTAGAATGAGTGTGGCTAGAAATAGCATTTGGTTTACTTTTATGACAACCCTAAGACATATGATCGTTTCCATGTCATTAGAATTAAAAAATAAGCTTAGAATCAAAGAATAAGCTCAAAAGTAGAATACAAGCATGCACAGTTCTGTTTACAAGTTTGATTCAAATGTGTGAATGTTGTGCAATGAGTGTGGTTAGAAATGACATATGGTTTACTTTTATGACAACCCTAACACATATAATCGTCTGCAAGTCATTAGAATTGAAAACTAAGCTTAGAATCAAAAAATAAGGTCAAAAGTAGAATACAAGCATGCACTGTTCTGTTTACAAGTTTGATTCAAATGTGTGAATGTTGTGGAATGAGTGTGGTTAGAAATGACATTTGGTTTACTTTTATGACAACCCTAACACATATAATCGTCTCCATGTCATTAGAATTCTAAAATAAGCTTAGAATCAAAGAATAAGCTCAAAAGTAGAATACAAGCATGCACAGCTCTATTTACAAGTTTGATTCAAATGTGTGAATGTTGTGGAATGAGTGTGGTTAGAAATGACATTTGGTTTACTTTTATGACAACCCTAACACATGTATCGTCTCCAAGTCATTAGAATTCAAAACTAAGCTTAGAATCAAAAAATAAGCTCAAAAGTAGAATACAAGCATGCACTGTTCTGTTTATAAGTTTGATTCAAATGTGTGAATGTTGTAGAATGAGTGTGGCTAGAAATAGCATTTGGTTTACTTTTATGACAACCCTAAGACATATGATCGTTTCCATGTCATTAGAATTAAAAAATAAGCTTAGAATCAAAGAATAAGCTCAAAAGTAGAATACAAGCATGCACAGTTCTGTTTACAAGTTTGATTCAAATGTGTGAATGTTGTGGAATGAGTGTGGCTAGAAATGACATTTGGTTTACTTTTATGACAACCCTAACACATATAATCGTCTCCAAGTCATTAAAATTCAAAAATAAGCTTAGAATCAAAAAATAAGCTCAAAAGTAGAATACAAGCATGCACAGTTCTGTTTGCAAGTTTGATTCAAATGTGTGAATGTTGTGGAATGAGTGTGGTTAGAAATGACATTTGGTTTACTTTTATGACAACCCTAACACATATAATCGTCTCCATGTCATTACAATTCAAAAATAAGCTTAGAATAAAAAAATAAGCTCAAAAGTAGAATACAACCATGCACAGTTCTGTTTACAAGTTTGATTCAAATGTGTGAATGTTGTGGAATGAGTGTGGCTAGAAATGGCATTTGGTTTACTTTTATGACAACCCTAACACATATGATCGTTTCCATGTCATTAGAATTCAAAAATAAGCTTAGAATCAAAGAATAAGCTCAAAAGTAGAATACAAGCATGCACAGTTCTGTTTACAAGTTTGATTCAAATGTGTGAATGTTGTGCAATGAGTGTGGTTAGAAATGACATTTGGTTTACTTTTATGACAACCCTAACACATATAATCGTCTGCAAGTCATTAGAATTCAAAAATAAGCTTAGAATCAAAAAATAACCTCAAAAGTAGAATACAAGCATGCACAGTTCTGTTTACAAGTTTGATTCAAATGTGTAAATGTTGTGGAATGAGTGTGGCTAGAAATGGCATTTGGTTTACTTTTATGACAACCCTAACACATATGATCGTTTCCATGTTATTAGAATTAAAAAATAAGCTTAGAATCAAAGAATAAGCTCAAAAGTAGAATACAAGCATGCACAGTTCTGTTTACAAGTTTGATTCAAATGTGTGAATGTTGTGCAATGAGTGTGGTTAGAAATGACATTTGGTTTACTTTTATGACAACCCTAACACATATAAGCGTCTGCAAGTCATTAGAATTCAAAAATAAGCTTAGAATCAAAAAATAACCTCAAAAGTAGAATACAAGCATGCACAGTTCTGTTTACAAGTTTGATTCAAATGTGTGAATGTTGTGGAATGAGTGTGGCTAGAAATGGCATTTGGTTTACTTTTATGACAACCCTAACACATATGATCGTTTCCATGTTATTAGAATTAAAAAATAAGCTTAGAATCAAAGAATAAGCTCAAAAGTAGAATACAAGCATGCACAGTTCTGTTTACAAGTTTGATTCAAATGTGTGAATGTTGTGGAATGAGTGTGGTTAGAAATGACATTTGGTTTACTTTTATGACAACCCTAACACATATAATCGTCTCCAAGTCATTAGAATTCAAAACTAAGTTTAGAATCAAAAAATAAGCTCAAAAGTAGAATACAAGCATGCACTGTTCTGTTTAAATGTTTGATTCAAATGTGTGAATTTTGTAGAATGAGTGTGGCTAGAAATAGCATTTGGTTTACTTTTATGACAACCCTAAGACATATGATCGTTTCCATGTCATTAGAATTAAAAAATAAGCTTAGAATCAAAGAATAAGCTCAAAAGTAGAATACAAGCATGCACAGTTCTGTTTACAAGTTTGATTCAAATGTGTGAATGTTGTGCAATGAGTGTGGCTAGAAATGGCATTTGGTTTACTTTTATGACAACCCTAACACATATGATCGTTTCCATGTCATTAGAATTAAAAAATAAGCTTAGAATCAAAGAATAAGCTCAAAAGTAGAATACAAGCATGCACAGTTCTGTTTACAAGTTTGATTCAAATGTGTGAATGTTGTGGAATGAGTGTGGCTAGAAATGACATTTGGTTTACTTTTATGACAACCCTAACACATATAATCGTCTCCAAGTCATTAGAATTCAAAAATAAGCTTAGAATCAAAAAATAAGCTCAAAAGTAGAATACAAGCATGCACAGTTCTGTTTGCAAGTTTGATTCAAATGTGTGAATGTTGTGGAATGAGTGTGGTTAGAAATGACATTTGGTTTACTTTTATAACAACCCTAACACATATAATCGTTTCCATGTCATTAGAATTCAAAAATAAGCTTAGAATCAAAAAATAAGCTCAAAAGTAGAATACAAGCATGCACAGTTCTGTTTACAAGTTTGATTCAAATGTGTGAATGTTGTGGAATGAGTGTGGCTAGAAATGGCATTTGGTTTACTTTTATGACAACCCTAACACATATGATCGTTTCCATGTCATTAGAATTCAAAAATAAGCTTAGAATCAAAGAATAAGCTCAAAAGTAGAATACAAGCATGCACTGTTCTGTTTATAAGTTTGATTCAAATGTGTGAATGTTGTGCAATGAGTGTGGTTAGAAATGACATTTGGTTTACTTTTATGACAACCCTAACACATGTAATCGTCTCCATGTCATTAGAATTCAAAACTAAGCTTAGAATCAAAAAATAAGCTCAAAAGTAGAATACAAGCATGCACTGTTCTGTTTATAAGTTTGATTCAAATGTGTGAATGTTGTAGAATGAGTGTGGCTAGAAATAGCATTTGGTTTACTTTTATGACAACCCTAAGACATATGATCGTTTCCATGTCATTAGAATTAAAAAATAAGCTTAGAATCAAAGAATAAGCTCAAAAGTAGAATACAAGCATGCACAGTTCTGTTTACAAGTTTGATTCAAATGTGTGAATGTTGTGCAATGAGTGTGGTTAGAAATGACATTTGGTTTACTTTTATGACAACCCTAACACATATAATCGTCTGCAAGTCATTAGAATTGAAAACTAAGCTTAGAATCAAAAAATAAGGTCAAAAGTAGAATACAAGCATGCACTGTTCTGTTTACAAGTTTGATTCAAATGTGTGAATGTTGTGGAATGAGTGTGGTTAGAAATGACATTTGGTTTACTTTTATGACAACCCTAACACATATAATCGTCTCCATGTCATTAGAATTCTAAAATAAGCTTAGAATCAAAGAATAAGCTCAAAAGTAGAATACAAGCATGCACAGCTCTATTTACAAGTTTGATTCAAATGTATGAATGTTGTGGAATGAGTGTGGTTAGAAATGACATTTGGTTTACTTTTATGACAACCCTAACACATGTATCGTCTCCAAGTCATTAGAATTCAAAACTAAGCTTAGAATCAAAAAATAAGCTCAAAAGTAGAATACAAGCATGCACTGTTCTGTTTATAAGTTTGATTCAAATGTGTGAATGTTGTAGAATGAGTGTGGCTAGAAATAGCATTTGGTTTACTTTTATGACAACCCTAAGACATATGATCGTTTCCATGTCATTAGAATTAAAAAATAAGCTTAGAATCAAAGAATAAGCTCAAAAGTAGAATACAAGCATGCACAGTTCTATTTACAAGTTTGATTCAAATGTGTGAATGTTGTGCAATGAGTGTGGTTAGAAATGACATTTGGTTTACTTTTATGAGAACCCTAACACATATAATCGTCTGCAAGTCATTAGAATTCAAAAATAAGCTTAGAATCAAAAAATAAGCTCAAAAGTAGAATACAAGCATGCACAGTTCTGTTTACAAGTTTGATTCAAATGTGTGAATGTTGTGGAATGAGTGTGGCTAGAAATGACATTTGGTTTACTTTTATGACAACCCTAAATCATATAATCGTCTCCAAGTCATTAAAATTCAAAAATAAGCTTTGAATCAAAAAATAAGCTCAAAAGTAGAATACAAGCATGCACAGTTCTGTTTGCAAGTTTGATTCAAATGTGTGAATGTTGTGGAATGAGTGTGGTTAGAAATGACATTTGGTTTACTTTTATGACAACCCTAACACATATAATCGTCTCCATGTCATTACAATTCAAAAATAAGCTTAGAATCAAAAAATAAGCTCAAAAGTAGAATACAACCATGCACAGTTCTGTTTACAAGTTTGATTCAAATGTGTGAATGTTGTGCAATGAGTGTGGCTAGAAATGGCATTTGGTTTACTTTTATGACAACCCTAACACATATGATCGTTTCCATGTCATTAGAATTCAAAACTAAGCTTAGAATCAAAGAATAAGCTCAAAAGTAGAATACAAGCATGCACAGTTCTGTTTACAAGTTTGATTCAAATGTGTGAATGTTGTGCAATGAGTGTGGTTAGAAATGACATTTGGTTTACTTTTATGACAACCCTAACACATATAAGCGTCTGCAAGTCATTAGAATTCAAAAATAAGCTTAGAATCAAAAAATAACCTCAAAAGTAGAATACAAGCATGCACAGTTCTGTTTACAAGTTTGATTCAAATGTGTGAATGTTGTGGAATGAGTGTGGCTAGAAATGGCATTTGGTTTACTTTTATGACAACCCTAACACATATGATCGTTTCCATGTTATTAGAATTAAAAAATAAGCTTAGAATCAAAGAATAAGCTCAAAAGTAGAATACAAGCATGCACAATTCTGTTTACAAGTTTGATTCAAATGTGTGAATGTTGTGCAATGAGTGTGGTTAGAAATGACATTTGGTTTACTTTTATGACAACCCTAACACATATAATCGTCTGCAAGTCATTAGAATTCAAAAATAAGCTTAGAATCAAAAAATAACCTCAAAAGTAGAATACAAGCATGCACAGTTCTGTTTACAAGTTTGATTCAAATGTGTGAATGTTGTGGAATGAGTGTGGCTAGAAATGGCATTTGGTTTACTTTTATGACAACCCTAACACATATGATCGTTTCCATGTTATTAGAATTAAAAAATAAGCTTAGAATCAAAGAATAAGCTCAAAAGTAGAATACAAGCATGCACAGTTCTGTTTACAAGTTTGATTCAAATGTGTGAATGTTGTGCAATGAGTGTGGTTAGAAATGACATTTGGTTTACTTTTATGACAACCCTAACACATATAATCGTCTGCAAGTCATTAGAATTCAAAAATAAGCTTAGAATCAAAAAATAACCTCAAAAGTAGAATACAAGCATGCACAGTTCTGTTTACAAGTTTGATTCAAATGTGTGAATGTTGTGGAATGAGTGTGGCTAGAAATGGCATTTGGTTTACTTTTATGACAACCCTAACACATATGATCGTTTCCAAGTCATTAGAATTAAAAAATAAGCTTAGAATCAAAGAATAAGCTCAAAAGTAGAATACAAGCATGCACAGTTCTGTTTACAACTTTGATTCAAATGTGTGAATGTTGTGCAATGAGTGTGGCTAGAAATAGCATTTGGTTTACTTTTATGACAACCCTAAGACATATGATCGTTTCCATGTCATTAGAATTAAAAAATAAGCTTAGAATAAAAGAATAAGCTCAAAAGTAGAATACAAGCATGCACAGTTCTGTTTACAAGTTTGATTCAAATGTGTGAATGTTGTGGAATGAGTGTGGTTAGAAATGGCATTTGGTTACTTTTATGACAAACCTAACACATATGATCGTTTCCATGTCATTAGAATTAAAAAATAAGCTTAGAATCAAAGAATAAGCTCAAAAGTAGAATACAAGCATGCACAGTTCTGTTTACAAGTTTGATTCAAATGTGTGAATGTTGTGGAATGAGTGTGGCTAGAAATGCCATTTGGTTTACTTTTATGACAACCCTAACACATATAATCGTCTCCAAGTCATTAGAATTCAAAAATAAGCTTAGAATCAAAAAATAAGCTCAAAAGTAGAATACAAGCATGCACAGTTCTGTTTGCAAGTTTGATTCAAATGTGTGAATGTTGTGGAATGAGTGTGGTTAGAAATGACATTTGGTTTACTTTTATGACAACCCTAACACATATAATCGTCTCCATGTCATTAGAATTCAAAAATAAGCTTAGAATCAAAAAATAAGCTCAAAAGTAGAATACAAGCATGCATAGTTCTGTTTACAAGTTTGATTCAAATGTGTGAATGTTGTGGAATGAGTGTGGCTAGAAATGGCATTTGGTTTACTTTTATGACAACCCTAACACATATGATCGTTTCCATGTCATTAGAATTCAAAAATAAGCTTAGAATCAAAGAATAAGCTCAAAAGTAGAATACAAGCATGCACAGTTCTGTTTACAAGTTTGATTCAAATGTGTGAATGTTGTGCAATGAGTGTGGTTAGAAATGACATTTGGTTTACTTTTATGACAACCCTAACACATATAATCGTCTACAAGTCATTAGAATTCAAAAATAAGCTTAGAATCAAAAAATAACCTCAAAAGTAGAATACAAGCATGCACAATTCTGTTTACAAGTTTGATTCAAATGTGTGAATGTTGTGGAATGAGTGTGGCTAGAAATGGCATTTGGTTTACTTTTATGACAACCCTAACACATATGATCGTTTCCATGTTATTAGAATTAAAAAATAAGCTTAGAATCAAAGAATAAGCTCAAAAGTAGAATACAAGCATGCACAGTTCTGTTTACAAGTTTGATTCAAATGTGTGAATGTTGTGCAATGAGTGTGGTTAGAAATGACATTTGGTTTACTTTTATGACAACCCTAACACATATAATCGTCTGCAAGTCATTAGAATTCAAAAATAAGCTTAGAATCAAAAAATAACCTCAAAAGTAGAATACAAGTATGCACAGTTCTGTTTACAAGTTTGATTCAAATGTGTGAATGTTGTGGAATGATTGTGGCTAGAAATGGCATTTGGTTTACTTTTATGACAACCCTAACACATATGATCGTTTCCATGTCATTAGAATTCAAAAATAAGCTTAGAATCAAAGAATAAGCTCAAAAGTATAATACAAGCATGCATAGTTCTGTTTACAAGTTTGATTCAAATGTGTGAATGTTGTGGAATGAGTGTGGTTAGAAATGACATTTGGTTTACTTTTATGACAACCCTAACACATATAATCGTCTCCAAGTCATTAGAATTCAAAAATAAGCTTAGAATGAAAAAAGAAGCTCAAAAGTAGAATACAAGCATGCACAGTTCTGTTTACAAGTTTGATTCAAATGTGTGAATGTTGTGGAATGAGTGTGGCTAGAAATGACATTTGGTTTACTTTTATGACAACCCTAACACATATGATCGTTTCCATGTCATTAGAATTCAAAAATAAGCTTAGAATCAAAGAATAAGCTCAAAAGTAGAATACAAGCATGCACAGTTCTGTTTACAAGTTTGATTCAAATGTGTGAATGTTGTGGAATGAGGGTGGTTAGAAATGACATTTGGTTTACTTTTATAACAACCCTAACACATATAATCGTCTCCAAGTCATTAGAATTCAAAACTAAGCTGAGAATCAAAAAATAAGCTCAAAAGTAGAATACAAGCATGCACTGTTCTGTTTACAAGTTTGATTCAAATGTGTGAATGTTGTAGAATGAGTGTGGTTAGAAATGGCATTTGGTTTACTTTTATGACAACCCTAAGACATATGATCGTTTCCATGTCATTAGAATTAAAAAATAAGCTTAGAATCAAAGAATAAGCTCAAAAGTAGAATACAAGCATGCACAGTTCTGTTTACAAGTTTGATTCAAATGTTTGAATGTTGTGGAATGAGTGTGGCTAGAAATGGCATTTGGTTTACTTTTATGACAACCCTAACACATATAATCGTTTCCATGTCATTAGAATTCAAAAATAAGCTTAGAATCAAAGAATAAGCTCAAAAGTAGAATACAAGCATGCACAGTTCTGTTTACAAGTTTGATTCAAATGTGTGAATGTTGTGGAATGAGTGTGGCTAGAAATGACATTTGGTTTACTTTTATGACAACCCTAACACATATAATCGTCTCCAAGTCATTAGAATTCAAAAGTAAGCTTAGAATAAAAAAATAAGCTCAAAAGTAAAATACAAGCATGCATAGTTTGCAAGTTTGATTCAAATGTGTGAATGTTGTGGAATGAGTGTGGTTAGAAATGACATTTGGTTTACTTTTATGACAACCCTAACACATATAATCGTCTCCAAGTCATTAGAATTCAAAACTAAGCTTAGAATAAAAAAATAAGCTCAAAAGTAGAATACAAGCATGCACTGTTCTGTTTATAAGTTTGATTCAAATGTGTGAATTTTGTAGAATGAGTGTGGCTAGAAATAGCATTTGGTTTACTTTTATGACAACCCTAAGACATATGATCGTTTCCATGTCATTAGAATTCAAAAATAAGCTTAGAATCAAAGAATAAGCTCAAAAGTAGAATACAAGCATGCACAGTTCTGTTTACAAGTTTGATTCAAATGTGTGAATGTTGTGCAATGAGTGTGGTTAGAAATGACATTTGGTTTACTTTTATGACAACCCTAACACATATAATCGTCTGCAAGTCATTAGAATTCAAAAATAAGCTTAGAATCAAAAAATAACCTCAAAAGTAGAATACAAGCATGCACAGTTCTGTTTACAAGTTTGATTCAAATGTGTGAATGTTGTGGAATGAGTGTGGCTAGAAATGGCATTTGGTTTACTTTTATGACAACCCTAACACATATGATCGTTTCCATGTTATTAGAATTAAAAAATAAGCTTAGAATCAAAGAATAAGCTCAAAAGTAGAATACAAGCATGCACAGTTCTGTTTACAAGTTTGATTCAAATGTGTGAATGTTGTGCAATGAGTGTGGTTAGAAATGACATTTGGTTTACTTTTATGACAACCCTAACACATATAATCGTCTGCAAGTCATTAGAATTCAAAAATAAGCTTAGAATCAAAAAATAACCTCAAAAGTAGAATACAAGCATGCACAGTTCTGTTTACAAGTTTGATTCAAATGTGTGAATGTTGTGGAATGAGTGTGGCTAGAAATGACATTTGGTTTACTTTTATGACAACCCTAACACATATAATCGTCTCCATGCATTAGAATTCAAAAATAAGCTTAGAATCAAAAAATAACCTCAAAAGTAGAATACAAGCATGCACAGTTCTGTTTACAAGTTTGATTCAAATGTGTGAATGTTGTGGAATGAGTGTGGCTAGAAATGGCATTTGGTTTACTTTTATGACAACCCTAACACATATTATCGTTTCCATGTCATTAGAATTCAAAAATAAGCTTAGAATCAAAGAATAAGCTCAAAAGTAGAATACAAGCATGCACAGTTCTGTTTACAAGTTTGATTCAAATGTGTGAATGTTGTGGAATGAGTGTGGCTAGAAATGACATTTGGTTTACTTTTATGACAACCCTAACACATATGATCGTTTCCATGTTATTAGAATTAAAAAATAAGCTTAGAATCAAAGAATAAGCTCAAAAGTAGAATACAAGCATGCACAGTTCTGTTTACAAGTTTGATTCAAATGTGTGAATGTTGTGCAATGAGTGTGGCTAGAAATGGCATTTGGTTTACTTTTATGACAACCCTAACACATATAATCGTCTCCATGCATTAGAATTCAAAAATAAGCTTAGAATCAAAAAATAAGCTCAAAAGTAGAATACAAGCATGCACAGTTCTGTTTACAAGTTTGATTCAAATGTGTGAATGTTGTGGAATGAGTGTGGCTAGAAATGGCATTTGGTTTACTTTTATGACAACCCTAACACATATGATCGTTTCCATGTCATTAGAATTCAAAAATAAGCTTAGAATCAAAGAATAAGCTCAAAAGTAGAATACAAGCATGCACAGTTCTGTTTACAAGTTTGATTCAAATGTGTGAATGTTGTGCAATGAGTGTGGCTAGAAATGGCATTTGGTTTACTTTTATGACAACCCTAACACATATGATCGTTTCCATGTCATTAGAATTAAAAAATAAGCTTAGAATCAAAGAATAAGCTCAAAAGTAGAATACAAGCATGCACAGTTCTGTTTACAAGTTTGATTCAAATGTGTGAATGTTGTGGAATGAGTGTGGCTAGAAATGACATTTGGTTTACTTTTATGACAACCCTAACACATATAATCGTCTCCAAGTCATTAGAATTCAAAAATAAGCTTAGAATCAAAAAATAAGCTCAAAAGTAGAATACAAGCATGCACAGTTCTGTTTGCAAGTTTGATTCAAATGTGTGAATGTTGTGGAATGAGTGTGGTTAGAAATGACATTTGGTTTACTTTTATGACAACCCTAACACATATAATCGTCTCCATGTCATTAGAATTCAAAAATAAGCTTAGAATCAAAAAATAAGCTCAAAAGTAGAATACAAGCATGCACAGTTCTGTTTACAAGTTTGATTCAAATGTGTGAATGTTGTGGAATGAGTGTGGCTAGAAATGGCATTTGGTTTACTTTTATGACAACCCTAACACATATGATCGTTTCCATGTCATTAGAATTCAAAAATAAGCTTAGAATCAAAGAATAAGCTCAAAAGTAGAATACAAGCATGCACAGTTCTGTTTATAAGTTTGATTCAAATGTGTGAATGTTGTGGAATGAGTGTGGCTAGAAATGACATTTGGTTTACTTTTATGACAACCCTAACACATATAATCGTCTCCAAGTCATTAGAATTCAAAAATAAGCTTAGAATCAAAAAATAAGCTCAAAAGTAGAATACAAGCATGCACAGTTCTGTTTGCAAGTTTGATTCAAAAGTGTGAATGTTGTGGAATGAGTGTGGTTAGAAATGACATTTGGTTTACTTTTATGACAACCCTAACACATATAATCGTCTCCATGTCATTAGAATTCAAAAATAAGCTTAGAATCAAAAAATAAGCTCAAAAGTAGAATACAAGCATGCACAGTTCTGTTTACAAGTTTGATTCAAATGTGTGAATGTTGTGGAATGAGTGTGGCTAGAAATGGCATTTGGTTTACTTTTATGACAACCCTAACACATATGATCGTTTCCATGTCATTAGAATTCAAAAATAAGCTTAGAATCAAAGAATAAGCTCAAATGTAGAATACAAGCATGCACAGTTCTGTTTACAAGTTTGATTCAAATGTGTGAATATTGTGCAATGAGTGTGGTTAGAAATGACATTTGGTTTACTTTTATGACAACCCTAACACATATAATCGTCTACAAGTCATTAGAATTCAAAAATAAGCTTAGAATCAAAAAATAACCTCAAAAGTAGAATACAAGTATGCACAGTTCTGTTTACAAGTTTGATTCAAATGTGTGAATGTTGTGGAATGATTGTGGCTAGAAATGGCATTTGGTTTACTTTTATGACAACCCTAACACATATGATCGTTTCCATGTCATTAGAATTCAAAAATAAGCTTAGAATCAAAGAATAAGCTCAAAAGTATAATACAAGCATGCACAGTTCTGTTTACAAGTTTGATTCAAATGTGTGAATGTTGTGGAATGAGTGTGGTTAGAAATGACATTTGGTTTACTTTTATGACAACCCTAACACATATAATCGTCTCCAAGTCATTAGAATTCAAAAATAAGCTTAGAATGAAAAAAGAAGCTCAAAAGTAGAATACAAGCATGCACAGTTCTGTTTACAAGTTTGATTCAAATGTGTGAATGTTGTAGAATGAGTGTGGCTAGAAATGGCATTTGGTTTACTTTTATGACAACCCTAACACATATAATCGTCTACAAGTCATTAGAATTCAAAACTAAGCTGAGAATCAAAAAATAAGCTCAAAAGTAGAATACAAGCATGCACAGTTCTGTTTACAAGTTTGATTCAAATGTGTGAATGTTGTAGAATGAGTGTGGCTAGAAATGGCATTTGGTTTACTTTTATGACAACCCTAAGACATATGATCGTTTCCATGTCATTAGAATTAAAAAATAAGCTTAGAATCAAAGAATAAGCTCAAAAGTAGAATACAAGCATGCACAGTTCTATTTACAAGTTTGATTCAAATGTGTGAATGTTGTGGAATGAGTGTGGCTAGAAATGGCATTTGGTTTACTTTTATGACAACCCTAACACATATAATCGTTTCCATGTCATTAGAATTCAAAAATAAGCTTAGAATTAAAGAATAAGCTCAAAAGTAGAATACAAGCATGCACAGTTCTGTTTACAAGTTTGATTCAAATGTGTGAATGTTGTGGAATGAGTGTGGCTAGAAATGGCATTTGGTTTACTTTTATGACAACCCTAACACATATGATCGTTTCCATGTTATTAGAATTAAAAAATAAGCTTAGAATCAAAGAATAAGCTCAAAAGTAGAATACAAGCCTGCACAGTTCTGTTTACAAGTTTGATTCAAATGTGTGAATGTTGTGCAATGAGTGTGGTTAGAAATGACATTTGGTTTACTTTTATGACAACCCTAACACATATAATCGTCTGCAAGTCATTAGAATTCAAAAATAAGCTTAGAATCAAAAAATAACCTCAAAAGTAGAATACAAGCATGCACAGTTCTGTTTACAAGTTTGATTCCAATGTGTGAATGTTGTGGAATGATTGTGGCTAGAAATGGCATTTGGTTTACTTTTATGACAACCCTAACACATATGATCGTTTCCATTTCATTAGAATTCAAAAATAAGCTTAGAATCAAAGAATAAGCTCAAAAGTATAATACAAGCATGCACAGTTCTGTTTACAAGTTTGATTCAAATGTGTGAATGTTGTGGAATGAGTGTGGTTAGAAATGACATTTGGTTTACTTTTATGACAACCCTAACACATATAATCGTCTCCAAGTCATTAGAATTCAAAAATAAGCTTAGAATGAAAAAAGAAGCTCAAAAGTAGAATACAAGCATGCACAGTTCTGTTTACAAGTTTGATTCAAATGTGTGAATGTTGTGGAATGAGTGTGGCTAGAAATGACATTTGGTTTACTTTTATGACAACCCTAACACATATGATCGTTTCCATGTCATTAGAATTCAAAAATAAGCTTAGAATCAAAGAATAACCTCAAAAGTAGAATACAAGCATGCACAGTTCTGTTTACAAGTTTGATTCAAATGTGTGAATGTTGTGGAATGAGTGTGGTTAGAAATGACATTTGGTTTACTTTTATGACAACCCTAACACATATAATCGTCTCCATGTCATGAGAATTCAAAAATAAGCTTAAAATCAAAAAATAAGCTCAAAAGTAGAATACAAGCATGCACAGTTCTGTTTACAAGTTTGATTCAAATGTGTGAATGTTGTGGAATGAGTGTGGCTAGAAATGGCATTTGGTTTACTTTTATGACAACCCTAACACATATGATCGTTTCCATGTCATTAGAATTCTAAAATAGGCTTAGAATCAAAGAATAAGCTCAAAAGTAGAATACAAGCATGTACAGCTCTGTTTACAAGTTTGATTCAAATGTGTGAATGTTGTGGAATGAGTGTGGTTAGAAATGACATTTGGTTTACTTTTATGACAACCCTAACACATATAATCGTCTCCAAGTCATTAGAATTCAAAACTAAGCTTAGAATCAAAAAATAAGCTCAAAAGTAGAATACAAGCATGCATTGTTCTGTTTATAAGTTTGATTCAAATGTGTGAATGTTGTAGAATGAGTGTGGCTAGAAATAGCATTTGGTTTACTTTTATGACAACCCTATGACATATGATCGTTTCCATGTCATTAGAATTAAAAAATAAGCTTAGAATCAAAGAATAAGCTCAAAAGTAGAATACAAGCATGCACAGTTCTGTTTACAAGTTTGATTCAAATGTGTGAATGTTGTGCAATGAGTGTGGTTAGAAATGACATTTGGTTAACTTTTATGACAACCCTAACACATATAATCGTCTCCACGTCATTAGAATTCAAAAATAAGCTTAGAATCAAAAAATAAGCTCAAAAGTAGAATACAAGCATGCACAGTTCTGTTTACAAGTTTGATTCAAATGTGTGAATGTTGTGGAATGAGTGTGGCTAGAAATGGCATTTGGTTTACTTTTATGACAACCCTAACACATATGATCGTTTCCATGTCATTAGAATTCAAAAATAAGCTTAGAATCAAAGAATAAGCTCAAAAGTAGAATACAAGCATGCACAGTTCTGTTTACAAGTTTGATTCAAATGTGTGAATGTTTTGCAATGAGTGTGATTAGAAATGACATTTGGTTTACTTTTATGACAACCCTAACACATATAATCGTCTGCAAGTCATTAGAATTCAAAAATAAGCTTAGAATCAAAAAATAACCTCAAAAGTAGAATACAAGCATGCACAGTTCTGTTTACAAGTTTGATTCAAATGTGTGAATGTTGTGGAATGAGTGTGGTTAGAAATGACATTTGGTTTACTTTTATGACAACCCTAACACATATAATCGTCTCCAAGTCATTAGAATTCAAAAATAAGCTTAGAATGAAAAAAGAAGCTCCAAAGTAGAATACAAGCATGCACAGTTCTGTTTACAAGTTTGATTCAAATGTGTGAATGTTATGGAATGAGTGTGGCTAGAAATGACATTTGGTTTACTTTTATGACAACCCTAACACATATGATCGTTTCCATGTCATTAGAATTCAAAAATAAGCTTACAATCAAAGAATAAGCTCAAAAGTAGAATACAAGCATGCACAGTTCTGTTTACAAGTTTGATTCAAATGTGTGAATGTTGTGGAATGAGTGTGGTTAGAAATGACATTTGGTTTACTTTTATGACAACCCTAACACATATAATCGTCTCCATGTCATTAGAATTCAAAAATAAGCTTAGAATCAAAGAATAAGCTCAAAAGTAGAATACAAGCATGCACAGTTCTGTTTACAAGTTTGATTCAAATGTGTGAATGTTGTGGAATGAGGGTGGTTAGAAATGACATTTGGTTTACTTTTATGACAACCCTAACACATATAATCGTCTCCAAGTCATTAGAATTCAAAACTAAGCTTAGAATCAAAAAATAAGCTCAAAAGTAGAATACAAGCATGCACTGTTCTGTTTACAAGTTTGATTCAAATGTGTGAATGTTGTAGAATGAGTGTGGCTAGAAATGGCATTTGGTTTACTTTTATGACAACCCTAAGACATATGATCGTTTCCATGTCATTAGAATTAAAAAATAAGCTTAGAATCAAAGAATAAGCTCAAAAGTAGAATACAAGCATGCACAGTTCTTTTTACAAGTTTGATTCAAATGTGTGAATGTTGTGGAATGAGTGTGGCTAGAAATGGCATTTGGTTTACTTTTATGACAACCCTAACACATATGATCGTTTCCATGTCATTAGAATTCAAAAATAAGCTTAGAATCAAAGAATAAGCTCAAAAGTAGAATACAAGCATGCACAGTTCTGTTTACAAGTTTGATTCAAATGTGTGAATGTTGTGGAATGAGTGTGGTTAGAAATGACATTTGGTTTACTTTTATGACAACCCTAACACATATAATCATCTCCATGTCATTAGAATTCTAAAATAAGCTTAGAATCAAAGAAGAAGCTCAAAAGTAGAATACAAGCATGCACAGCTCTGTTTACAAGTTTGATTCAAATGTGTAAATGTTGTGGAATGAGTGTGGTTAGAAATGACATTTGGTTTACTTTTATGACAACCCTAACACATATATTCGTCTCCAAGTCATTAGAATTCAAAACTAAGCTTAGAATAAAAAAATAAGCTCAAAAGTAGAATACAAGCATGCACTGTTCTGTTTATAAGTTTGATTCAAATGTGTGAATGTTGTAGAATGAGTGTGGCTAGAAATAGCATTTGGTTTACTTTTATGACAATCCTAAGACATATGATCGTTTCCATGTCATTAGAATTAAAAAATAAGCTTAGAATCAAAGAATAAGCTCAAAAGTAGAATACAAGCATGCACAGTTCTGTTTACAAGTTTGATTCAAATGTGTGAATGTTGTGCAATGAGTGTGGTTAGAAATGACATTTGGTTTACTTTTATGACAACCCTAACACATATAATCGTCTGCAAGTCATTAGAATTCAAAAATAAGCTTAGAATCAAAAAACAAGCTCAAAAGTAGAATACAAGCATGCACAGTTCTGTTTACAAGTTTGATTCAAATGTGTGAATGTTGTGGAATGAGTGTGGTTAGAAATGACATTTGGTTTACTTTTATGACAACCCTAACACATATAATCGTCTCCAAGTCATTAGAATTCAAAACTAAGCTTAGAATCAAAAAATAAGCTCAAAAGTAGAATACAAGCATGCACTGTTCTGTTTATAAGTTTGATTCAAATGTGTGAATGTTGTAGAATGAGTGTGGCTAGAAATAGCATTTGGTTTACTTTTATGACAACCCTAAGACATATGATCGTTTCCATGTCATTAGAATTAAAAAATAAGCTTATAATCAAAGAATAAGCTCAAAAGTAGAATACAAGCATGCACAGTTCTGTTTACAAGTTTGATTCAAATGTGTGAATGTTGTGGAATGATAGTGGTTAGAAATGACATTTGGTTTACTTTTATGACAACCCTAACACATATAATCGTCTCCATGTCATTAGAATTCTAAAATAAGCTTAGAATCAAAGAATAAGCTCAAAAGTAGAATACAAGCATGCACAGCTCTGTTTACAAGTTTGATTCAAATGTGTGAATGTTGTGGAATGAGTGTGGTTAGAAATGACATTTGGTTTACTTTTATGACAACCCTAACACATATAATCGTCTCCAAGTCATTAGAATTCAAAACTAAGCTTAGAATCAAAAAATAAGCTCAAAAGTAGAATACAAGCATGCACTGTTCTGTTTACAAGTTTGATTCAAATGTGTGAATGTTGTAGAATGAGTGTGGCTAGAAATGGCATTTGGTTTACTTTTATGACAACCCTATGACATATGATCGTTTCCATGTCATTAGAATTAAAAAATAAGCTTAGAATCAAAGAATAAGCTCAAAAGTAGAATACAAGCATGCACAGTTCTGTTTACAAGTTTGATTCAAATGTGTGAATGTTGTGCAATGAGTGTGGTTAGAAATGACATTTGGTTTACTTTTATGACAACCCTAACACATATAATCGTCTCCACGTCATTAGAATTCAAAAATAAGCTTAGAATCAAAAAATAAGCTCAAAAGTAGAATACAAGCATGCACAGTTCTGTTTACAAGTTTGATTCAAATGTGTGAATGTTGTGGAATGAGTGTGGCTAGAAATGGCATTTGGTTTACTTTTATGACAACCCTAACACATATGATCGTTTCCATGTCATTAGAATTCAAAAATAAGCTTAGAATCAAAGAATAAGCTCAAAAGTAGAATACAAGCATGCACAGTTCTGTTTACAAGTTTGATTCAAATGTGTGAATGTTTTGCAATGAGTGTGATTAGAAATGACATTTGGTTTACTTTTATGACAACCCTAACACATATAATCGTCTCCATGTCATTAGAATTCAAAAATAAGCTTAGAATCAAAGAATAAGCTCAAAAGTAGAATACAAGCATGCACAGTTCTGTTTACAAGTTTGATTCAAATGTGTGAATGTTGTGGAATGAGTGTGGTTAGAAATGACATTTGGTTTACTTTTATGACAACCCTAACACATCTAATCGTCTCCAAGTCATTAGAATTCAAAACTAAGCTTAGAATCAAAAAATAAGCTCAAAAGTAGAATACAAGCATGCACTGTTCTGTTTACAAGTTTGATTCAAATGTGTGAATGTTGTGCAATGAGTGTGGTTAAAAATGACATTTGGTTTACTTTTATGACAACCCTAACACATATAATCGTCTGCAAGTCATTAGAATTCAAAAATAAGCTTAGAATCAAAAAATAACCTCAAAAGTAGAATACAAGCATGCACAGTTCTGTTTACAAGTTTGATTCAAATGTGTGAATGTTGTGGAATGAGTGTGGTTAGAAATGACATTTGGTTTACTTTTATGACAACCCTAACACATATAATCGTCTCCAAGTCATTAGAATTCAAAAATAAGCTTAGAATGAAAAAAGAAGCTCAAAAGTAGAATACAAGCATGCACAGTTCTGTTTACAAGTTTGATTCAAATGTGTGAATGTTATGGAATGAGTGTGGCTAGAAATGACATTTGGTTTACTTTTATGACAACCCTAACACATATGATCGTTTCCATGTCATTAGAATTAAAAAATAAGCTTAGAATCAAAGAATAAGCTCAAAAGTAGAATACAAGCATGCACAGTTCTGTTTACAAGTTTGATTCAAATGTGTGAATGTTGTGGAATGAGTGTGGTTAGAAATGACATTTGGTTTACTTTTATGACAACCCTAACACATATAATCGTCTCCATGTCATTAGAATTCAAAAATAAGCTTAGAATCAAAGAATAAGCTCAAAAGTAGAATACAAGCATGCACAGTTCTGTTTACAAGTTTGATTCAAATGTGTGAATGTTGTGCAATGAGTGTGGTTAGAAATGACATTTGGTTTACTTTTATGACAACCCTAACACATATAATCGTCTCCAAGTCATTAGAATTCAAAACTAAGCTTAGAATCAAAAAATAAGCTCAAAAGTAGAATACAAGCATGCACTGTTCTGTTTATAAGTTTGATTCAAATGTGTGAATGTTGTAGAATGAGTGTGGCTAGAAATAGCATTTGGTTTACTTTTATGACAACCCTAAGACATATGATCGTTTCCATGTCATTAGAATTAAAAAATAAGCTTATAATCAAAGAATAAGCTCAAAAGTAGAATACAAGCATGCACAGTTCTGTTTACAAGTTTGATTCAAATGTGTGAATGTTGTCGAATGAGTGTGGTTAGAAATGACATTTGGTTTACTTTTATGACAACCCTAACACATATAATCGTCTCCATGTCATTAGAATTCAAAAATAAGCTTAGAATCAAAAAATAAGCTCAAAAGTAGAATACAAGCATGCACAGTTCTGTTTACAAGTTTGATTCAAATGTGTGAATGTTGTGCAATGAGTGTGGCTAGAAATGGCATTTGGTTTACTTTTATGACAACCCTAACACATATGATCGTTTCCATGTCATTAGAATTAAAAAATAAGCTTAGAATCAAAGAATAAGCTCAAAAGTAGAATACAAGCATGCACAGTTCTGTTTACAAGTTTGATTCAAATGTGTGAATGTTGTGGAATGAGTGTGGCTAGAAATGGCATTTGGTTTACTTTTATGACAACCCTAACACATATGATCGTTTCCATGTCATTAGAATTCCAAAATAAGCTTAGAATCAAAGAATAAGCTCAAAAGTAGAATACAAGCATGCACAGTTCTGTTTACAACTTTGATTCAAATGTGTGAATGTTGTGGAATGAGTGTGGTTAGAAATGACATTTGGTTTACTTTTATGACAACCCTAACACATATAATCGTCTCCATGTCATTAGAATTCTAAAATAAGCTTAGAATCAAAGAATAAGCTCAAAAGTAGAATACAAGCATGCACAGCTCTGTTTACAAGTTTGATTCAAATGTGTGAATGTTGTGCAATGAGTGTGGTTAGAAATGACATTTGGTTTACTTTTATGACAACCCTAACACATATAATCGTCTGCATGTCATTAGAATTCAAAAATAAGCTTAGAATCAAAGAATAAGCTCAAAAGTAGAATACAAGCATGCACAGTTCTGTTTACAAGTTTGATTCAAATGTGTGAATGTTGTGGAATGAGTGTGGTTAGAAATACCATTTGGTTTACTTTTATGACAACCCTAACACATATAATCGTCTCCATGTCATTAGAATTCAAAAATAAGCTTAGAATCAAAGAATAAGCTCAAAAGTAGAATACAAGCATGCACAGTTCTGTTTACAAGTTTGATTCAAATGTGTGAATGTTGTGGAATGAGTGTGGTTAGAAATGACATTTGGTTTACTTTTATGACAACCCTAACACATATAATCGTCTGCATGTCATTAGAATTCAAAAATAAGCTTAGAATCAAAGAATAAGCTCAAAAGTAGAATACAAGCATGCACAGTTCTGTTTACAAGTTTGATTCAAATGTGTGAATGTTGTGGAATGAGTGTGGTTAGAAATAACATTTGGTTTACTTTTATGACAACCCTAACACATATAATCGTCTCCATGTCATTAGAATTCAAAAATAAGCTTAGAATCAAAGAATAAGCTCAAAAGTAGAATACAAGCATGCACAGTTCTGTTTACAAGTTTGATTCAAATGTGTGAATGTTGTGGAATGAGTGTGGTTAGAAATGACATTTGGTTTACTTTTATGACAACCCTAACACATATAATCGTCTCCAAGTCATTTGAATTCAAAACTAAGCTTAGAATCAAAAAATAAGCTCAAAAGTAGAATACAAGCATGCACTGTTCTGTTTACAAGTTTGATTCAAATGTGTGAATGTTGTAGAATGAGTGTGGCTAGAAATGGCATTTGGTTTACTTTTATGACAACCCTAACACATATGATCGTTTCTGTGTCATTAGAATTCAAAAATTAGCTTAGAATCAAAGAATAAGCTCAAAAGTAGAATACAAGCATGCACAGTTCTGTTTACAAGTTTGATTCAAATGTGTGAATGTTGTGGAATGAGTGTGGCTAGAAATGACATTTGGTTTACTTTTATGACAACCCTAACACATATAATGGTCTCCAAGTCATTACAATTCAAAACTAAGCTTAGAATCAAAGAATAAGCTCAAAAGTAAAAATACAAGCATGAACAGTTCTGTTAACAAGTTTGATTCAAATGTGTGAATGTTGTGGAATGAGTGTGGTTAGAAATAACATTTGGTTTACTTTTATGACAACCCTAACACATATAATCGTCTCCATGTCATTAGAATTCAAAAATAAGCTTAGAATCAAAGAATAAGCTCAAAAGTAGAATACAAGCATGCACAGTTCTGTTTACAAGTTTGATTCAAATGTGTGAATGTTGTGCAATGAGTGTGGTTAGAAATGACATTTGGTTTACTTTTATGACAACCCTAACACATATAATCGTCTGCAAGTCATTAGAATTCAAAAATAAGCTTAGAATCAAAAAATAAGCTCAAAAGTAGAATACAAGCATGCACTGTTCTGTTTATAAGTTTGATTCAAATGTGTGAATGTTGTAGAATGAGTGTGGCTAGAAATAGCATTTGGTTTACTTTTATGACAACCCTAAGACATATGATCGTTTCCATGTCATTAGAATTAAAAAATAAGCTTAGAATCAAAGAATAAGCTCAAAAGTAGAATACAAGCATGCACAGTTCTGGTTACAAGTTTGATTCAAATGTGTGAATGTTGTGGAATGAGTGTGGTTAGAAATGACATTTGGTTTACTTTTATGACAACCCTAACACATATAATCGTCTCCATGTCATTAGAATTCTAAAATAAGCTTAGAATCAAAGAATAAGCTCAAAAGTAGAATACAAGCATGCACAGCTCTGTTTACAAGTTTGATTCAAATGTGTGAATGTTGTGCAATGAGTGTGGTTAGAAATGACATTTGGTTTACTTTTATGACAACCCTAACACATATAATCGTCTGCAAGTCATTAGAATTCAAAAATAAGCTTAGAATAAAAAAATAAGCTCAAAAGTAGAATACAAGCATGCACAGTTCTGTTTACAAGTTTGAGTCAAATGTGTGAATGTTGTGGAATGACTGTGGCTAGAAATGACATTTGGATTACTTTTATGACAACCCTAACAAATATAATCGTCTCCAAGTCATTAGAATTCAAAAATAAGCTTAGAATCAAAGAATAAGCTCAAAAGTAGAATACAAGCATGCACAGTTCTGTTTACAACTTTGATTCAAATGTGTGAATGTTGTGGAATGAGTGTGGTTAGAAATGACATTTGGTTTACTTTTATGACAACCCTAACACATATAATCGTCTCCATGTCATTAGAATTCAAAAATAAGCTTAGAATCAAAGAATAAGCTCAAAAGTAGAATACAAGCATGCACAGTTCTGTTTACAAGTTTGATTCAAATGTGTGAATGTTGTGGAATGAGTGTGGTTAGAAATGATATTTGGTTTACTTTTATGACAACCCTAACACATATAATCGTCTCCAAGTCATTAGAATTCAAAACTAAGCTTAGAATAAAAAAATAAGCTCAAAAGTAGAATACAAGCATGCACTGTTCTGTTTATAAGTTTGATTCAAATGTGTGAATGTTGTAGAATGAGTGTGGCTAGAAATAGCATTTGGTTTACTTTTATGACAACCCTAAGACATATGATCGTTTCCATGTCATTAGAATTAAAAAATAAGCTTATAATCAAAGAATAAGCTCAAAAGTAGAATACAAGCATGCACAGTTCTGTTTACAAGTTTGATTCAAATGTGTGAATGTTGTGCAATGAGTGTGGTTAGAAATGACATTTGGTTTACTTTTATGACAACCCTAACACATATAATCGTCTCCAAGTCATTAGAATTCAAAACTAAGCTTAGAATCAAAAAATAAGCTCAAAAGTAGAATACAAGCATGCACTGTTCTGTTTACAAGTTTGATTCAAATGTGTGAATGTTGTGGAATGAGTGTGGTTAGAAATGACATTTGGTTTACTTTTATGACAACCCTAACACATATAATCGTCTGCAAGTCATTAGAATTCAAAAATAAGCTTAGAATCAAAGAATAAGCTCAAAAGTAGAATACAAGCATGCACAGTTCTGTTTACAACTTTGATTCAAATGTGTGAATGTTGTGGAATGAGTGTGGTTAGAAATGACATTTGGTTTACTTTTATGACAACCCTAACACATATAATCGTCTCCATGTCATTAGAATTCAAAACTAAGCTTAGAATAAAAAAATAAGCTCAAAAGTAGAATACAAGCATGCACAGTTCTGTTTACAAGTTTGATTCAAATGTGTGAATGTTGTGGAATGAGTGTGGCTAGAAATGGCATTTGGTTTACTTTTATGACAACCCTAGAACCTACGATCGTTTCCATGTCATTAGAATTCAAAAATAAGCTTAGAATCAAAGAATAAGCTCAAAAGTAGAATACAAGCATGCACAGTTCTGTTTACAAGTTTGATTCAAATGTGGGAATGTTGTGGAATGAGTGTGGCTAGAAATGGCATTTGGTTTACTTTTATGACAACCCAAACACATATGATCGTTTCCATGTCATTAGAATTCAAAAATAAGCTTAGAATCAAAGAATAAGCTCAAAAGTAGAATACAAGCATGCACAGTTCTGTTTACAAGTTTGATTCAAATGTGTGAATGTTGTGGAATGAGTGTGGTTAGAAATGACATTTGGTTTACTTTTATGACAACCCTAACACATATAATCGTCTCCATGTCATTAGAATTCTAAAATAAGCTTAGAATCAAAGAATAAGCTCAAAAGTAGAATACAAGCATGCACAGTTCTGTTTACAAGTTTGATTCAAATGTGTGAATGTTGTGCAATGAGTGTGGATAGAAATGACATTTGGTTTACTTTTATGACAACCCTAACACATATAATCGTCTGCAAGTCATTAGAATTCAAAACTAAGCTTAGAATCAAAAAATAAGGTCAAAAGTAGAATACAAGCATGCACTGTTCTGTTTACAAGTTTGATTCAAATGTGTGAATGTTGTGGAATGAGTGTGGTTAGAAATGACATTTGGTTTACTTTTATGACAACCCTAACACATATAATCGTCTCCATGTCATTAGAATTCTAAAAGAAGCTTAGAATCAAAGAATAAGCTCAAAAGTAGAATACAAGCATGCACAGCTCTGTTTACAAGTTTGATTCAAATGTGTGAATGTTGTGGAATGAGTGTGGTTAGAAATGACATTTGGTTTACTTTTATGACAACCCTAACACATATAATCGTCTCCAAGTCATTAGAATTCAAAACTAAGCTTAGAATCAAAAAATAAGCTCAAAAGTAGAATACAAGCATGCACTGTTCTGTTTATAAGTTTGATTCAAATGTGTGAATGTTGTAGAATGAGTGTGGCTAGAAATAGCATTTGGTTTACTTTTATGACAACCCTAAGACATATGATCGTTTCCATGTCATTAGAATTAAAAAATAAGCTTAGAATCAAAGAATAAGCTCAAAAGTAGAATACAAGCATGCACAGTTCTGTTTACAAGTTTGATTCAAATGTGTGAATGTTGTGCAATGAGTGTGGTTAGAAATGACATTTGGTTTACTTTTATGACAACCCTAACACATATAATCGTCTGCAAGTCATTAGAATTCAAAAATAAGCTTAGAATAAAAAAATAAGCTCAAAAGTAGAATACAAGCATGCACAGTTCTGTTTACAAGTTTGAGTCAAATGTGTGAATGTTGTGGAATGAGTGTGGCTAGAAATGACATTTGGATTACTTTTATGACAACCCTAACACATATAATCGTCTCCAAGTCATTAGAATTCAAAAATAAGCTTAGAATCAAAGAATAAGCTCAAAAGTAGAATACAAGCATGCACAGTTCTGTTTACAAGTTTGATTCAAATGTGTGAATGTTGTGGAATGAGTGTGGTTAGAACTGACATTTGGTTTACTTTTATGACAACCCTAACACATATAATCGTCTCCAAGTCATTAGAATTCAAAACTAAGCTTAGAATCAAAAAATAAGCTCAGAAGTAGAATACAAGCATGCACTGTTCTGTTTATAAGTTTGATTCAAATGTGTGAATGTTGTAGAATGAGTGTGGCTAGAAATAGCATTTGGTTTACTTTTATGACAACCCTAAGACATATGATCGTTTCCATGTCATTAGAATTAAAAAATAAGCTTATAATCAAAGAATAAGCTCAAAAGTAGAATACAAGCATGCACAGTTCTGTTTACAAGTTTGATTCAAATGTGTGAATGTTGTCGAATGAGTGTGGTTAGAAATGACATTTGGTTTACTTTTATGACAACCCTAACACATATAATCGTCTCCATGTCATTAGAATTCAAAAATAAGCTTAGAATCAAAAAATAAGCTCAAAAGTAGAATACAAGCATGCACAGTTCTGTTTACAAGTTTGATTCAAATGTGTGAATGTTGTACAATGAGTGTGGCTAGAAATGGCATTTGGTTTACTTTTATGACAACCCTAACACATATGATCGTTTCCATGTCATTAGAATTAAAAAATAAGCTTAGAATCAAAGAATAAGCTCAAAAGTAGAATACAAGCATGCACAGTTCTGTTTACAAGTTTGATTCAAATGTGTGAATGTTGTGGAATGAGTGTGGCTAGAAATGGCATTTGGTTTACTTTTATGACAACCCTAACACATATGATCGTTTCCATGTCATTAGAATTCAAAAATAAGCTTAGAATAAAAAAATAAGCTCAGAAGTAGAATACAAGCATGCACAGTTCTGTTTACAACTTTGATTCAAATGTGTGAATGTTGTGGAATGAGTGTGGTTAGAAATGACATTTGGTTTACTTTTATGACAACCCTAACACATATAATCGTCTCCATGTCATTAGAATTAAAAAATAAGCTTAGAATCAAAGAATAAGCTCAAAAGTAGAATACAAGCATGCACAGTTCTGTTTACAAGTTTGATTCAAATGTGTGAATGTTGTGGAATGAGTGTGGCTAGAAATGGCATTTGGTTTACTTTTATGACAACCCTAACACATATGATCGTTTCCATGTCATTAGAATTCAAAAATAAGCTTAGAATCAAAGAATAAGCTCAAAAGTAGAATACAAGCATGCACAGTTCTGTTTACAAGTTTGATTCAAATGTGTGAATGTTGTGGAATGAGTGTGGCTAGAAATGGCATTTGGTTTACTTTTATGACAACCCAAACACATATGATCGTTTCCATGTCATTAGAATTCAAAAATAAGCTTAGAATCAAAGAATAAGCTCAAAAGTAGAATACAAGCATGCACAGTTCTGTTTACAACTTTGATTCAAATGTGTGAATGTTGTGGAATGAGTGTGGCTAGAAATGGCATTTGGTTTACTTTTATGACAACCCTAACACATATGATCGTTTCCATGTCATTAGAATTCAAAAATAAGCTTAGAATCAAAGAATAAGCTCAAAAGTAGAATACAAGCATGCACAGTTCTGTTTACAAGTTTGATTCAAATGTGTGAATGTTGTGGAATGAGTGTGGTTAGAAATGACATTTGGTTTACTTTTATGACAACCCTAACACATATAATCGTCTCCATGTCATTAGAATTCAAAACTAAGCTTAGAATCAAAAAATAAGCTCAGAAGTAGAATACAAGCATGCACTGTTCTGTTTATAAGTTTGATTCAAATGTGTGAATGTTGTGGAATGAGTGTGGCTAGAAATGGCATTTGGTTTACTTTTATGACAACCCTAACACATATGATCGTTTCCATGTCATTAGAATTCAAAAATAAGCTTAGAATCAAAGAATAAGCTCAAAAGTAGAATACAAGCATGCACAGTTCTGTTTACAAGTTTGATTCAAATGTGTGAATGTTGTGGAATGAGTGTGGCTAGAAATGGCATTTGGTTTACTTTTATGACAACCCAAACACATATGATCGTTTCCATGTCATTAGAATTCAAAAATAAGCTTAGAATCAAAGAATAAGCTCAAAAGTAGAATACAAGCATGCACAGTTCTGTTTACAACTTTGATTCAAATGTGTGAATGTTGTGGAATGAGTGTGGTTAGAAATGACATTTGGTTTACTTTTATGACAACCCTAACACATATAATCGTCTCCATGTCATTAGAATTCTAAAATAAGCTTAGAATCAAAGAATAAGCTCAAAAGTAGAATACAAGCATGCACAGTTCTGTTTACAAGTTTGATTCAAATGTGTGAATGTTGTGCAATGAGTGCGGATAGAAATGACAATTGGTTTACTTTTATGACAACCCTAACACATATAATCGTCTGCAAGTCATTAGAATTCAAAACTAAGCTTAGAATCAAAAAATAAGGTCAAAAGTAGAATACAAGCATGCACTGTTCTGTTTACAAGTTTGATTCAAATGTGTGAATGTTGTGGAATGAGTGTGGTTAGAAATGACATTTGGTTTACTTTTATGACAACCCTAACACATATAATCGTCTCCATGTCATTAGAATTCTAAAAGAAGCTTAGAATCAAAGAATAAGCTCAAAAGTAGAATACAAGCATGCACAGCTCTGTTTACAAGTTTGATTCAAATGTGTGAATGTTGTGGAATGAGTGTGGTTAGAAATGACATTTGGTTTACTTTTATGACAACCCTAACACATATAATCGTCTCCAAGTCATTAGAATTCAAAACTAAGCTTAGAATCAAAAAATAAGCTCAAAAGTAGAATACAAGCATGCACTGTTCTGTTTATAAGTTTGATTCAAATGTGTGAATGTTGTAGAATGAGTGTGGCTAGAAATAGCATTTGGTTTACTTTTATGACAACCCTAAGACATATGATCGTTTCCATGTCATTAGAATTAAAAAATAAGCTTAGAATCAAAGAATAAGCTCAAAAGTAGAATACAAGCATGCATAGTTCTGTTTACAAGTTTGATTCAAATGTGTGAATGTTGTGCAATGAGTGTGGTTAGAAATGACATTTGGTTTACTTTTATGACAACCCTAACACATATAATCGTCTGCAAGTCATTAGAATTCAAAAATAAGCTTAGAATAAAAAAATAAGCTCAGAAGTAGAATACAAGCATGCACAGTTCTGTTTACAAGTTTGAGTCAAATGTGTGAATGTTGTGGAATGAGTGTGGCTAGAAATGACATTTGGATTACTTTTATGACAACCCTAACACATATAATCGTCTCCAAGTCATTAGAATTCAAAAATAAGCTTAGAATCAAAGAATAAGCTCAAAAGTAGAATACAAGCATGCACAGTTCTGTTTACAAGTTTGATTCAAATGTGTGAATGTTGTGGAATGAGTGTGGTTAGAAATGACATTTGGTTTACTTTTATGACAACCCTAACACATATAATCGTCTCCATGTCATTAGAATTCAAAAATAAGCTTAGAATCAAAGAATAAGCTCAAAAGTAGAATACAAGCATGCACAGTTCTGTTTACAAGTTTGATTCAAATGTGTGAATGTTGTGCAATGAGTGCGGATAGAAATGACAATTGGTTTACTTTTATGACAACCCTAACACATATAATCGTCTGCAAGTCATTAGAATTCAAAACTAAGCTTAGAATCAAAAAATAAGGTCAAAAGTAGAATACAAGCATGCACTGTTCTGTTTACAAGTTTGATTCAAATGTGTGAATGTTGTGGAATGAGTGTGGTTAGAAATGACATTTGGTTTACTTTTATGACAACCCTAACACATATAATCGTCTCCATGTCATTAGAATTCTAAAAGAAGCTTAGAATCAAAGAATAAGCTCAAAAGTAGAATACAAGCATGCACAGCTCTGTTTACAAGTTTGATTCAAATGTGTGAATGTTGTGGAATGAGTGTGGTTAGAAATGACATTTGGTTTACTTTTATGACAACCCTAACACATATAATCGTCTCCAAGTCATTAGAATTCAAAACTAAGCTTAGAATCAAAAAATAAGCTCAAAAGTAGAATACAAGCATGCACTGTTCTGTTTATAAGTTTGATTCAAATGTGTGAATGTTGTAGAATGAGTGTGGCTAGAAATAGCATTTGGTTTACTTTTATGACAACCCTAAGACATATGATCGTTTCCATGTCATTAGAATTAAAAAATAAGCTTAGAATCAAAGAATAAGCTCAAAAGTAGAATACAAGCATGCATAGTTCTGTTTACAAGTTTGATTCAAATGTGTGAATGTTGTGCAATGAGTGTGGTTAGAAATGACATTTGGTTTACTTTTATGACAACCCTAACACATATAATCGTCTGCAAGTCATTAGAATTCAAAAATAAGCTTAGAATAAAAAAATAAGCTCAGAAGTAGAATACAAGCATGCACAGTTCTGTTTACAAGTTTGAGTCAAATGTGTGAATGTTGTGGAATGAGTGTGGCTAGAAATGACATTTGGATTACTTTTATGACAACCCTAACACATATAATCGTCTCCAAGTCATTAGAATTCAAAAATAAGCTTAGAATCAAAGAATAAGCTCAAAAGTAGAATACAAGCATGCACAGTTCTGTTTACAAGTTTGATTCAAATGTGTGAATGTTGTGGAATGAGTGTGGTTAGAAATGACATTTGGTTTACTTTTATGACAACCCTAACACATATAATCGTCTCCATGTCATTAGAATTCAAAAATAAGCTTAGAATCAAAGAATAAGCTCAAAAGTAGAATACAAGCATGCACAGTTCTGTTTACAAGTTTGATTCAAATGTGTGAATGTTGTGGAATGAGTGTGGTTAGAACTGACATTTGGTTTACTTTTATGACAACCCTAACACATATAATCGTCTCCAAGTCATTAGAATTCAAAACTAAGCTTAGAATCAAAAAATAAGCTCAGAAGTAGAATACAAGCATGCACTGTTCTGTTTATAAGTTTGATTCAAATGTGTGAATGTTGTAGAATGAGTGTGGCTAGAAATAGCATTTGGTTTACTTTTATGACAACCCTAAGACATATGATCGTTTCCATGTCATTAGAATTAAAAAATAAGCTTATAATCAAAGAATAAGCTCAAAAGTAGAATACAAGCATGCACAGTTCTGTTTACAAGTTTGATTCAAATGTGTGAATGTTGTCGAATGAGTGTGGTTAGAAATGACATTTGGTTTACTTTTATGACAACCCTAACACATATAATCGTCTCCATGTCATTAGAATTCAAAAATAAGCTTAGAATCAAAAAATAAGCTCAAAAGTAGAATCCAAGCATGCACAGTTCTGTTTACAAGTTTGATTCAAATGTGTGAATGTTGTACAATGAGTGTGGCTAGAAATGGCATTTGGTTTACTTTTATGACAACCCTAACACATATGATCGTTTCCATGTCATTAGAATTAAAAAATAAGCTTAGAATCAAAGAATAAGCTCAAAAGTAGAATACAAGCATGCACAGTTCTGTTTACAAGTTTGATTCAAATGTGTGAATGTTGTGGAATGAGTGTGGCTAGAAATGGCATTTGGTTTACTTTTATGACAACCCTAACACATATGATCGTTTCCATGTCATTAGAATTCAAAAATAAGCTTAGAATAAAAAAATAAGCTCAGAAGTAGAATACAAGCATGCACAGTTCTGTTTACAACTTTGATTCAAATGTGTGAATGTTGTGGAATGAGTGTGGTTAGAAATGACATTTGGTTTACTTTTATGACAACCCTAACACATATAATCGTCTCCATGTCATTAGAATTAAAAAATAAGCTTAGAATCAAAGAATAAGCTCAAAAGTAGAATACAAGCATGCGCAGTTCTGTTTACAAGTTTGATTCAAATGTGTGAATGTTGTGCAATGAGTGTGGATAGAAATGACATTTGGTTTACTTTTATGACAACCCTAACACATATAATCGTCTGCAAGTCATTAGAATTCAAAACTAAGCTTAGAATCAAAAAATAAGGTCAAAAGTAGAATACAAGCATGCACTGTTCTGTTTACAAGTTTGATTCAAATGTGTGAATGTTGTGGAATGAGTGTGGCTAGAAATAGCATTTGGTTTACTTTTATGACAACCCAAACACATATGATCGTTTCCATGTCATTAGAATTCAAAAATAAGCTTAGAATCAAAGAATAAGCTCAAAAGTAGAATACAAGCATGCACAGTTCTGTTTACAACTTTGATTCAAATGTGTGAATGTTGTGGAATGAGTGTGGTTAGAAATGACATTTGGTTTACTTTTATGACAACCCTAACACATATAATCGTCTCCATGTCATTAGAATTCTAAAATAAGCTTAGAATCAAAGAATAAGCTCAAAAGTAGAATACAAGCATGCGCAGTTCTGTTTACAAGTTTGATTCAAATGTGTGAATGTTGTGCAATGAGTGTGGATAGAAATGACATTTGGTTTACTTTTATGACAACCCTAACACATATAATCGTCTGCAAGTCATTAGAATTCAAAACTAAGCTTAGAATCAAAAAATAAGGTCAAAAGTAGAATACAAGCATGCACTGTTCTGTTTACAAGTTTGATTCAAATGTGTGAATGTTGTGGAATGAGTGTGGTTAGAAATGACATTTGGTTTACTTTTATGACAACCCTAACACATATAATCGTCTCCATGTCATTAGAATTCTAAAAGAAGCTTAGAATCAAAGAATAAGCTCAAAAGTAGAATACAAGCATGCACAGCTCTGTTTACAAGTTTGATTCAAATGTGTGAATGTTGTGGAATGAGTGTGGTTAGAAATGACATTTGGTTTACTTTTATGACAACCCTAACACATATAATCGTCTCCAAGTCATTAGAATTCAAAACTAAGCTTAGAATCAAAAAATAAGCTCAAAAGTAGAATACAAGCATGCACTGTTTGTTTTACAAGTTTGATTCAAATGTGTGAATGTTGTAGAATGAGTGTGGCTAGAAATAGCATTTGGTTTACTTTTATGACAACCCTAAGACATATGATCGTTTCCATGTCATTAGAATTAAAAAATAAGCTTAGAATCAAAGAATAAGCTCAAAAGTAGAATACAAGCATGCACAGTTCTGTTTACAAGTTTGATTCAAATGTGTGAATGTTGTGCAATGAGTGTGGTTAGAAATGACATTTGGTTTACTTTTATGACAACCCTAACACATATAATCGTCTGCAAGTCATTAGAATTCAAAAATAAGCTTAGAATAAAAAAATAAGCTCAGAAGTAGAATACAAGCATGCACAGTTCTGTTTACAAGTTTGAGTCAAATGTGTGAATGTTGTGGAATGAGTGTGGCTAGAAATGACATTTGGATTACTTTTATGACAACCCTAACACATATAATCGTCTCCAAGTCATTAGAATTCAAAAATAAGCTTAGAATCAAAGAATAAGCTCAAAAGTAGAATACAAGCATGCACAGTTCTGTTTACAAGTTTGATTCAAATGTGTGAATGTTGTGGAATGAGTGTGGTTAGAAATGACATTTGGTTTACTTTTATGACAACCCTAACACATAATCGTCTCCATGTCATTAGAATTCAAAAATAAGCTTAGAATCAAAGAATAAGCTCAAAAGTAGAATACAAGCATGCAAAGTTCTGTTTACAAGTTTGATTCAAATGTGTGAATGTTGTGGAATGAGTGTGGCTAGAAATGGCATTTGGTTTACTTTTATGACAACCCAAACACATATGATCGTTTCCATGTCATTAGAATTCAAAAATAAGCTTAGAATCAAAGAATAAGCTCAAAAGTAGAATACAAGCATGCACAGTTCTGTTTACAACTTTGATTCAAATGTGTGAATGTTGTGGAATGAGTGTGGTTAGAAATGACATTTGGTTTACTTTTATGACAACCCTAACACATATAATCGTCTCCATGTCATTAGAATTCTAAAATAAGCTTAGAATCAAAGAATAAGCTCAAAAGTAGAATACAAGCATGCACAGTTCTGTTTACAAGTTTGAGTCAAATGTGTGAATGTTGTGGAATGAGTGTGGCTAGAAATGACATTTGGATTACTTTTATGACAACCCTAACACATATAATCGTCTCCAAGTCATTAGAATTCAAAAATAAGCTTAGAATCAAAGAATAAGCTCAAAAGTAGAATACAAGCATGCACAGTTCTGTTTACAAGTTTGAGTCAAATGTGTGAATGTTGTGGAATGAGTGTGGCTAGAAATGACATTTGGATTACTTTTATGACAACCCTAACACATATAATCGTCTCCAAGTCATTAGAATTCAAAAATAAGCTTAGAATCAAAGAATAAGCTCAAAAGTAGAATACAAGCATGCACAGTTCTGTTTACAAGTTTGATTCAAATGTGTGAATGTTGTGGAATGAGTGTGGTTAGAAATGACATTTGGTTTACTTTTATGACAACCCTAACACATATAATCGTCTCCATGTCATTAGAATTCAAAAATAAGCTTAGAATCAAAGAATAAGCTCAAAAGTAGAATACAAGCATGCACAGTTCTGTTTACAAGTTTGATTCAAATGTGTGAATGTTGTGGAATGAGTGTGGTTAGAACTGACATTTGGTTTACTTTTATGACAACCCTAACACATATAATCGTCTCCAAGTCATTAGAATTCAAAACTAAGCTTAGAATCAAAAAATAAGCTCAGAAGTAGAATACAAGCATGCACTGTTCTGTTTATAAGTTTGATTCAAATGTGTGAATGTTGTAGAATGAGTGTGGCTAGAAATAGATTTGGTTTACTTTTATGACAACCCTAACACATATGATCGTTTCCATGTCATTAGAATTCAAAAATAAGCTTAGAATAAAAAAATAAGCTCAGAAGTAGAATACAAGCATGCACAGTTCTGTTTACAACTTTGATTCAAATGTGTGAATGTTGTGGAATGAGTGTGGTTAGAAATGACATTTGGTTTACTTTTATGACAACCCTAACACATATAATCGTCTCCATGTCATTAGAATTCAAAAATAAGCTTAGAATCAAAGAATAAGCTCAAAAGTAGAATACAAGCATGCACAGTTCTGTTTACAAGTTTGATTCAAATGTGTGAATGTTGTGGAATGAGTGTGGTTAGAAATGACATTTGGTTTACTTTTATGACAACCCTAAGACATATGATCGTTTCCATGTCATTAGAATTAAAAAATAAGCTTAGAATCAAAGAATAAGCTCAAAAGTAGAATACAAGCATGCACAGTTCTGTTTACAAGTTTGATTCAAATGTGTGAATGTTGTGGAATGAGTGTGGCTAGAAATGGCATTTGGTTTACTTTTATGACAACCCTAACACATATGATCGTTTCCATGTCATTAGAATTCAAAAATAAGCTTAGAATCAAAGAATAAGCTCAAAAGTAGAATACAAGCATGCACAGTTCTGTTTACAACTTTGATTCAAATGTGTGAATGTTGTGGAATGAGTGTGGTTAGAAATGACATTTGGTTTACTTTTATGACAACCCTAACACATATAATCGTCTCCATGTCATTAGAATTCTAAAATAAGCTTAGAATCAAAGAATAAGCTCAAAAGTAGAATACAAGCATGCACAGTTCTGTTTACAAGTTTGATTCAAATGTGTGAATGTTGTGCAATGAGTGTGGATAGAAATGACATTTGGTTTACTTTTATGACAACCCTAACACATATAATCGTCTGCAAGTCATTAGAATTCAAAACTAAGCTTAGAATCAAAAAATAAGGTCAAAAGTAGAATACAAGCATGCACTGTTCTGTTTACAAGTTTGATTCAAATGTGTGAATGTTGTGGAATGAGTGTGGTTAGAAATGACATTTGGTTTACTTTTATGACAAGCCTAACACATATAATCGTCTCCATGTCATTAGAATTCTAAAAGAAGCTTAGAATCAAAGAATAAGCTCAAAAGTAGAATACAAGCATGCACAGCTCTGTTTACAAGTTTGATTCAAATGTGTGAATGTTGTGGAATGAGTGTGGTTAGAAATGACATTTGGTTTACTTTTATGACAACCCTAACACATATAATCGTCTCCAAGTCATTAGAATTCAAAACTAAGCTTAGAATCAAAAAATAAGCTCAAAAGTAGAATACAAGCATGCACTGTTCTGTTTATAAGTTTGATTCAAATGTGTGAATGTTGTAGAATGAGTGTGGCTAGAAATAGCATTTGGTTTACTTTTATGACAACCCTAAGACATATGATCGTTTCCATGTCATTAGAATTCAAAAATAAGCTTAGAATCAAAGAATAAGCTCAAAAGTAGAATACAAGCATGCACAGTTCTGTTTACAAGTTTGATTCAAATGTGTGAATGTTGTGCAATGAGTGTGGTTAGAAATGACATTTGGTTTACTTTTATGACAACCCTAACACATATAATCGTCTCCATGTCATTAGAATTCAAAAATAAGCTTAGAATCAAAGAATAAGCTCAAAAGTAGAATACAAGCATGCACAGTTCTGTTTACAAGTTTGATTCAAATGTGTGAATGTTGTGGAATGAGTGTGGTTAGAACTGACATTTGGTTTACTTTTATGACAACCCTAACACATATAATCGTCTCCAAGTCATTAGAATTCAAAACTAAGCTTAGAATCAAAAAATAAGCTCAGAAGTAGAATACAAGCATGCACTGTTCTGTTTATAAGTTTGATTCAAATGTGTGAATGTTGTAGAATGAGTGTGGCTAGAAATAGCATTTGGTTTACTTTTATGACAACCCTAACACATATGATCGTTTCCATGTCATTAGAATTCAAAAATAAGCTTAGAATAAAAAAATAAGCTCAGAAGTAGAATACAAGCATGCACAGTTCTGTTTACAACTTTGATTCAAATGTGTGAATGTTGTGGAATGAGTGTGGTTAGAAATGACATTTGGTTTACTTTTATGACAACCCTAACACATATAATCGTCTCCATGTCATTAGAATTCAAAAATAAGCTTAGAATCAAAGAATAAGCTCAAAAGTAGAATACAAGCATGCACAGTTCTGTTTACAAGTTTGATTCAAATGTGTGAATGTTGTGGAATGAGTGTTGTTAGAAATGACATTTGGTTTACTTTTATGACAACCCTAAGACATATGATCGTTTCCATGTCATTAGAATTAAAAAATAAGCTTAGAATCAAAGAATAAGCTCAAAAGTAGAATACAAGCATGCACAGTTCTGTTTACAAGTTTGATTCAAATGTGTGAATGTTGTGGAATGAGTGTGGCTAGAAATGGCATTTGGTTTACTTTTATGACAACCCTAACACATATGATCGTTTCCATGTCATTAGAATTCAAAAATAAGCTTAGAATCAAAGAATAAGCTCAAAAGTAGAATACAAGCATGCACAGTTCTGTTTACAACTTTGATTCAAATGTGTGAATGTTGTGGAATGAGTGTGGTTAGAAATGACATTTGGTTTACTTTTATGACAACCCTAACACATATAATCGTCTCCATGTCATTAGAATTCTAAAATAAGCTTAGAATCAAAGAATAAGCTCAAAAGTAGAATACAAGCATGCACAGTTCTGTTTACAAGTTTGATTCAAATGTGTGAATGTTGTGCAATGAGTGTGGATAGAAATGACATTTGGTTTACTTTTATGACAACCCTAACACATATAATCGTCTGCAAGTCATTAGAATTCAAAACTAAGCTTAGAATCAAAAAATAAGGTCAAAAGTAGAATACAAGCATGCACTGTTCTGTTTACAAGTTTGATTCAAATGTGTGAATGTTGTGGAATGAGTGTGGTTAGAAATGACATTTGGTTTACTTTTATGACAACCCTAACACATATAATCGTCTCCATGTCATTAGAATTCTAAAAGAAGCTTAGAATCAAAGAATAAGCTCAAAAGTAGAATACAAGCATGCACAGCTCTGTTTACAAGTTTGATTCAAATGTGTGAATGTTGTGGAATGAGTGTGGTTAGAAATGACATTTGGTTTACTTTTATGACAACCCTAACACATATAATCGTCTCCAAGTCATTAGAATTCAAAACTAAGCTTAGAATCAAAAAATAAGCTCAAAAGTAGAATACAAGCATGCACTGTTTGTTTTACAAGTTTGATTCAAATGTGTGAATGTTGTAGAATGAGTGTGGCTAGAAATAGCATTTGGTTTACTTTTATGACAACCCTAAGACATATGATCGTTTCCATGTCATTAGAATTAAAAAATAAGCTTAGAATCAAAGAATAAGCTCAAAAGTAGAATACAAGCATGCACAGTTCTGTTTACAAGTTTGATTCAAATGTGTGAATGTTGTGCAATGAGTGTGGTTAGAAATGACATTTGGTTTACTTTTATGACAACCCTAACACATATAATCGTCTTCAAGTCATTAGAATTCAAAAATAAGCTTAGAATAAAAAAATAAGCTCAGAAGTAGAATACAAGCATGCACAGTTCTGTTTACAAGTTTGAGTCAAATGTGTGAATGTTGTGGAATGAGTGTGGCTAGAAATGACATTTGGATTACTTTTATGACAACCCTAACACATATAATCGTCTCCAAGTCATTAGAATTCAAAAATAAGCTTAGAATCAAAGAATAAGCTCAAAAGTAGAATACAAGCATGCACAGTTCTGTTTACAAGTTTGATTCAAATGTGTGAATGTTGTGGAATGAGTGTGGTTAGAAATGACATTTGGTTTACTTTTATGACAACCCTAACACATATAATCGTCTCCATGTCATTAGAATTCAAAAATAAGCTTAGAATCAAAGAATAAGCTCAAAAGTAGAATACAAGCATGCAAAGTTCTGTTTACAAGTTTGATTCAAATGTGTGAATGTTGTGGAATGAGTGTGGCTAGAAATGGCATTTGGTTTACTTTTATGACAACCCAAACACATATGATCGTTTCCATGTCATTAGAATTCAAAAATAAGCTTAGAATCAAAGAATAAGCTCAAAAGTAGAATACAAGCATGCACAGTTCTGTTTACAACTTTGATTCAAATGTGTGAATGTTGTGGAATGAGTGTGGTTAGAAATGACATTTGGTTTACTTTTATGACAACCCTAACACATATAATCGTCTCCATGTCATTAGAATTCTAAAATAAGCTTAGAATCAAAGAATAAGCTCAAAAGTAGAATACAAGCATGCACAGTTCTGTTTACAAGTTTGATTCAAATGTGTGAATGTTGTGCAATGAGTGTGGATAGAAATGACATTTGGTTTACTTTTATGACAACCCTAACACATATAATCGTCTGCAAGTCATTAGAATTCAAAACTAAGCTTAGAATCAAAAAATAAGGTCAAAAGTAGAATACAAGCATGCACTGTTCTGTTTACAAGTTTGATTCAAATGTGTGAATGTTGTGGAATGAGTGTGGTTAGAAATGACATTTGGTTTACTTTTATGACAACCCTAACACATATAATCGTCTCCATGTCATTAGAATTCTAAAAGAAGCTTAGAATCAAAGAATAAGCTCAAAAGTAGAATACAAGCATGCACAGCTCTGTTTACAAGTTTGATTCAAATATGTGAATGTTGTGGAATGAGTGTGGTTAGAAATGACATTTGGTTTACTTTTATGACAACCCTAACACATATAATCGTCTCCAAGTTATTAGAATTCAAAACTAAGCTTAGAATCAAAAAATAAGCTCAAAAGTAGAATACAAGCATGCACTGTTCTGTTTATAAGTTTGATTCAAATGTGTGAATGTTTTAGAATGAGTGTGGCTAGAAATAGCATTTGGTTTACTTTTATGACAACCCTAAGACATATGATCGTTTCCATGTCATTAGAATTAAAAAATAAGCTTAGAATCAAAGAATAAGCTCAAAAGTAGAATACAAGCATGCACAGTTCTGTTTACAAGTTTGATTCAAATGTGTGAATGTTGTGCAATGAGTGTGGTTAGAAATGACATTTGGTTTACTTTTATGACAACCCTAACACATATAATCGTCTGCAAGTCATTAGAATTCAAAAATAAGCTTAGAATAAAAAAATAAGCTCAGAAGTAGAATACAAGCATGCACAGTTCTGTTTACAAGTTTGAGTCAAATGTGTGAATGTTGTGGAATGAGTGTGGCTAGAAATGACATTTGGATTACTTTTATGACAACCCTAACACATATAATCGTCTCCAAGTCATTAGAATTCAAAAATAAGCTTAGAATCAAAGAATAAGCTCAAAAGTAGAATACAAGCATGCACAGTTCTGTTTACAAGTTTGATTCAAATGTGTGAATGTTGTGGAATGAGTGTGGTTAGAAATGACATTTGGTTTACTTTTATGACAACCCTAACACATAATCGTCTCCATGTCATTAGAATTCAAAAATAAGCTTAGAATCAAAGAATAAGCTCAAAAGTAGAATACAAGCATGCAAAGTTCTGTTTACAAGTTTGATTCAAATGTGTGAATGTTGTGGAATGAGTGTGGCTAGAAATGGCATTTGGTTTACTTTTATGACAACCCAAACACATATGATCGTTTCCATGTCATTAGAATTCAAAAATAAGCTTAGAATCAAAGAATAAGCTCAAAAGTAGAATACAAGCATGCACAGTTCTGTTTACAACTTTGATTCAAATGTGTGAATGTTGTGGAATGAGTGTGGTTAGAAATGACATTTGGTTTACTTTTATGACAACCCTAACACATATAATCGTCTCCATGTCATTAGAATTCTAAAATAAGCTTAGAATCAAAGAATAAGCTCAAAAGTAGAATACAAGCATGCACAGTTCTGTTTACAAGTTTGATTCAAATGTGTGAATGTTGTGCAATGAGTGTGGATAGAAATGACATTTGGTTTACTTTTATGACAACCCTAACACATATAATCGTCTGCAAGTCATTAGAATTCAAAACTAAGCTTAGAATCAAAAAATAAGGTCAAAAGTAGAATACAAGCATGCACTGTTCTGTTTACAAGTTTGATTCAAATGTGTGAATGTTGTGGAATGAGTGTGGTTAGAAATGACATTTGGTTTACTTTTATGACAACCCTAACACATATAATCGTCTCCATGTCATTAGAATTCTAAAAGAAGCTTAGAATCAAAGAATAAGCTCAAAAGTAGAATACAAGCATGCACAGCTCTGTTTACAAGTTTGATTCAAATGTGTGAATGTTGTGGAATGAGTGTGGTTAGAAATGACATTTGGTTTACTTTTATGACAACCCTAACACATATAATCGTCTGCAAGTCATTAGAATTCAAAACTAAGCTTAGAATAAAAAAATAAGCTCGAAAGTAGAATACAAGCATGCACTGTTCTGTTTACAAGTTTGATTCAAATGTGTGAATGTTGTAGAATGAGTGTGGCTAGAAATGACATTTGGTTTACTTTTATGACAACCCTAACACATATAATCGTCTCCATGTCATTAGAATTCTAAAAGAAGCTTAGAATCAAAGAATAAGCTAAAAAGTAGAATACAAGCATGCACAGTTCTGTTTACAAGTTTGATTCAAATGTGTGAATGTTGTGGAATGAGTGTGGTTAGAAGTGACATTTGGTTTACTTTTATGACAACCCTAACACATATAATCGTCTCCAAGTCATTAGAGTTCAAAACTAAGCTTAGAATCAAAAAATAAGCTCAAAACTAGAATACAAGCATGCACTGTTCTGTTTATAAGTTTGATTCAAATGTGTGAATGTTGTAGAATGAGTGTGGCTAGAAATAGCATTTGGTTTACTTTTATGACAACCCTAAGACATATGATCGTTTCCATGTCATTAGAATTAAAAAATAAGCTTATAATCAAAGAATAAGCTCAAAAGTAGAATACAAGCATGCACAGTTCTGTTTACAAGTTTGATTCAAATGTGTGAATGTTGTCGAATGAGTGTGGTTAGAAATGACATTTGGTTTACTTTTATGACAACCCTAACACATATAATCGTCTCCATGTCATTAGAATTCAAAAATAAGCTTAGAATCAAAAAATAAGCTCAAAAGTAGAATACAAGCATGCACAGTTCTGTTTACAAGTTTGATTCAAATGTGTGAATGTTGTGGAATGAGTGTGGCTAGAAATGGCATTTGGTTTACTTTTATGACAACCCTAACACATATGATCGTTTCCATGTCATTAGAATTCAAAAATAAGCTTAGAATAAAAAAATAAGCTCAGAAGTAGAATACAAGCATGCACAGTTCTGTTTACAACTTTGATTCAAATGTGTGAATGTTGTGGAATGAGTGTGGTTAGAAATGACATTTGGTTTACTTTTATGACAACCCTAACACATATAATCGTCTCCATGTCATTAGAATTCAAAAATAAGCTTAGAATCAAAGAATAAGCTCAAAAGTAGAATACAAGCATGCACAGTTCTGTTTACAAGTTTGATTCAAATGTGTGAATGTTGTGGAATGAGTGTGGCTAGAAATGGCATTTGGTTTACTTTTATGACAACCCTAACACATATGATCGTTTCCATGTCATTAGAATTCAAAAATAAGCTTAGAATAAAAAAATAAGCTCAGAAGTAGAATACAAGCATGCACAGTTCTGTTTACAACTTTGATTCAAATGTGTGAATGTTGTGGAATGAGTGTGGTTAGAAATGACATTTGGTTTACTTTTATGACAACCCTAACACATATAATCGTCTCCATGTCATTAGAATTCAAAAATAAGCTTAGAATCAAAGAATAAGCTCAAAAGTAGAATACAAGCATGCACAGTTCTGTTTACAAGTTTGATTCAAATGTGTGAATGTTGTGGAATGAGTGTTGTTAGAAATGACATTTGGTTTACTTTTATGACAACCCTAAGACATATGATCGTTTCCATGTCATTAGAATTAAAAAATAAGCTTAGAATCAAAGAATAAGCTCAAAAGTAGAATACAAGCATGCACAGTTCTGTTTACAAGTTTGATTCAAATGTGTGAATGTTGTGGAATGAGTGTGGCTAGAAATGGCATTTGGTTTACTTTTATGACAACCCTAACACATATGATCGTTTCCATGTCATTAGAATTCAAAAATAAGCTTAGAATCAAAGAATAAGCTCAAAAGTAGAATACAAGCATGCACAGTTCTGTTTACAACTTTGATTCAAATGTGTGAATGTTGTGGAATGAGTGTGGTTAGAAATGACATTTGGTTTACTTTTATGACAACCCTAACACATATAATCGTCTCCATGTCATTAGAATTCTAAAATAAGCTTAGAATCAAAGAATAAGCTCAAAAGTAGAATACAAGCATGCACAGTTCTGTTTACAAGTTTGATTCAAATGTGTGAATGTTGTGCAATGAGTGTGGATAGAAATGACATTTGGTTTACTTTTATGACAACCCTAACACATATAATCGTCTGCAAGTCATTAGAATTCAAAACTAAGCTTAGAATCAAAAAATAAGGTCAAAAGTAGAATACAAGCATGCACTGTTCTGTTTACAAGTTTGATTCAAATGTGTGAATGTTGTGGAATGAGTGTGGTTAGAAATGACATTTGGTTTACTTTTATGACAACCCTAACACATATAATCGTCTCCATGTCATTAGAATTCTAAAAGAAGCTTAGAATCAAAGAATAAGCTCAAAAGTAGAATACAAGCATGCACAGCTCTGTTTACAAGTTTGATTCAAATGTGTGAATGTTGTGGAATGAGTGTGGTTAGAAATGACATTTGGTTTACTTTTATGACAACCCTAACACATATAATCGTCTCCAAGTCATTAGAATTCAAAACTAAGCTTAGAATCAAAAAATAAGCTCAAAAGTAGAATACAAGCATGCACTGTTTGTTTTACAAGTTTGATTCAAATGTGTGAATGTTGTAGAATGAGTGTGGCTAGAAATAGCATTTGGTTTACTTTTATGACAACCCTAAGACATATGATCGTTTCCATGTCATTAGAATTAAAAAATAAGCTTAGAATCAAAGAATAAGCTCAAAAGTAGAATACAAGCATGCACAGTTCTGTTTACAAGTTTGATTCAAATGTGTGAATGTTGTGGAATGAGTGTGGTTAGAAATGACATTTGGTTTACTTTTATGACAACCCTAACACATATAATCGTCTCCATGTCATTAGAATTCTAAAAGAAGCTTAGAATCAAAGAATAAGCTCAAAAGTAGAATACAAGCATGCACAGTTCTGTTTACAAGTTTGATTCAAATGTGTGAATGTTGTGCAATGAGTGTGGTTAGAAATGACATTTGGTTTACTTTTATGACAACCCTAACACATATAATCGTCTTCAAGTCATTAGAATTCAAAAATAAGCTTAGAATAAAAAAATAAGCTCAGAAGTAGAATACAAGCATGCACAGTTCTGTTTACAAGTTTGAGTCAAATGTGTGAATGTTGTGGAATGAGTGTGGCTAGAAATGACATTTGGATTACTTTTATGACAACCCTAACACATATAATCGTCTCCAAGTCATTAGAATTCAAAAATAAGCTTAGAATCAAAGAATAAGCTCAAAAGTAGAATACAAGCATGCACAGTTCTGTTTACAAGTTTGATTCAAATGTGTGAATGTTGTGGAATGAGTGTGGTTAGAAATGACATTTGGTTTACTTTTATGACAACCCTAACACATATAATCGTCTCCATGTCATTAGAATTCAAAAATAAGCTTAGAATCAAAGAATAAGCTCAAAAGTAGAATACAAGCATGCAAAGTTCTGTTTACAAGTTTGATTCAAATGTGTGAATGTTGTGGAATGAGTGTGGCTAGAAATGGCATTTGGTTTACTTTTATGACAACCCAAACACATATGATCGTTTCCATGTCATTAGAATTCAAAAATAAGCTTAGAATCAAAGAATAAGCTCAAAAGTAGAATACAAGCATGCACAGTTCTGTTTACAACTTTGATTCAAATGTGTGAATGTTGTGGAATGAGTGTGGTTAGAAATGACATTTGGTTTACTTTTATGACAACCCTAACACATATAATCGTCTCCATGTCATTAGAATTCTAAAATAAGCTTAGAATCAAAGAATAAGCTCAAAAGTAGAATACAAGCATGCACAGTTCTGTTTACAAGTTTGATTCAAATGTGTGAATGTTGTGCAATGAGTGTGGATAGAAATGACATTTGGTTTACTTTTATGACAACCCTAACACATATAATCGTCTGCAAGTCATTAGAATTCAAAACTAAGCGTAGAATCAAAAAATAAGGTCAAAAGTAGAATACAAGCATGCACTGTTCTGTTTACAAGTTTGATTCAAATGTGTGAATGTTGTGGAATGAGTGTGGTTAGAAATGACATTTGGTTTACTTTTATGACAACCCTAACACATATAATCGTCTCCATGTCATTAGAATTCTAAAAGAAGCTTAGAATCAAAGAATAAGCTCAAAAGTAGAATACAAGCATGCACAGCTCTGTTTACAAGTTTGATTCAAATATGTGAATGTTGTGGAATGAGTGTGGTTAGAAATGACATTTGGTTTACTTTTATGACAACCCTAACACATATAATCGTCTCCAAGTTATTAGAATTCAAAACTAAGCTTAGAATCAAAAAATAAGCTCAAAAGTAGAATACAAGCATGCACTGTTCTGTTTATAAGTTTGATTCAAATGTGTGAATGTTGTAGAATGAGTGTGGCTAGAAATAGCATTTGGTTTACTTTTATGACAACCCTAAGACATATGATCGTTTCCATGTCATTAGAATTAAAAAATAAGCTTAGAATCAAAGAATAAGCTCAAAAGTAGAATACAAGCATGCACAGTTCTGTTTACAAGTTTGATTCAAATGTGTGAATGTTGTGGAATGAGTGTGGCTAGAAATGGCATTTGGTTTACTTTTATGACAACCCTAACACATATGATCGTTTCCATGTCATTAGAATTCAAAAATAAGCTTAGAATCAAAGAATAAGCTCAAAAGTAGAATACAAGCATGCACAGTTCTGTTTACAACTTTGATTCAAATGTGTGAATGTTGTGGAATGAGTGTGGTTAGAAATGACATTTGGTTTACTTTTATGACAACCCTAACACATATAATCGTCTCCATGTCATTAGAATTCTAAAATAAGCTTAGAATCAAAGAATAAGCTCAAAAGTAGAATACAAGCATGCACAGTTCTGTTTACAAGTTTGATTCAAATGTGTGAATGTTGTGCAATGAGTGTGGATAGAAATGACATTTGGTTTACTTTTATGACAACCCTAACACATATAATCGTCTGCAAGTCATTAGAATTCAAAACTAAGCTTAGAATCAAAAAATAAGGTCAAAAGTAGAATACAAGCATGCACTGTTCTGTTTACAAGTTTGATTCAAATGTGTGAATGTTGTGGAATGAGTGTGGTTAGAAATGACATTTGGTTTACTTTTATGACAACCCTAACACATATAATCGTCTCCATGTCATTAGAATTCTAAAAGAAGCTTAGAATCAAAGAATAAGCTCAAAAGTAGAATACAAGCATGCACAGCTCTGTTTACAAGTTTGATTCAAATGTGTGAATGTTGTGGAATGAGTGTGGTTAGAAATGACATTTGGTTTACTTTTATGACAACCCTAACACATATAATCGTCTCCAAGTCATTAGAATTCAAAACTAAGCTTAGAATCAAAAAATAAGCTCAAAAGTAGAATACAAGCATGCACTGTTTGTTTTACAAGTTTGATTCAAATGTGTGAATGTTGTAGAATGAGTGTGGCTAGAAATAGCATTTGGTTTACTTTTATGACAACCCTAAGACATATGATCGTTTCCATGTCATTAGAATTAAAAAATAAGCTTAGAATCAAAGAATAAGCTCAAAAGTAGAATACAAGCATGCACAGTTCTGTTTACAAGTTTGATTCAAATGTGTGAATGTTGTGCAATGAGTGTGGTTAGAAATGACATTTGGTTTACTTTTATGACAACCCTAACACATATAATCGTCTTCAAGTCATTAGAATTCAAAAATAAGCTTAGAATAAAAAAATAAGCTCAGAAGTAGAATACAAGCATGCACAGTTCTGTTTACAAGTTTGAGTCAAATGTGTGAATGTTGTGGAATGAGTGTGGCTAGAAATGACATTTGGATTACTTTTATGACAACCCTAACACATATAATCGTCTCCAAGTCATTAGAATTCAAAAATAAGCTTAGAATCAAAGAATAAGCTCAAAAGTAGAATACAAGCATGCACAGTTCTGTTTACAAGTTTGATTCAAATGTGTGAATGTTGTGGAATGAGTGTGGTTAGAAATGACATTTGGTTTACTTTTATGACAACCCTAACACATATAATCGTCTCCATGTCATTAGAATTCAAAAATAAGCTTAGAATCAAAGAATAAGCTCAAAAGTAGAATACAAGCATGCAAAGTTCTGTTTACAAGTTTGATTCAAATGTGTGAATGTTGTGGAATGAGTGTGGCTAGAAATGGCATTTGGTTTACTTTTATGACAACCCAAACACATATGATCGTTTCCATGTCATTAGAATTCAAAAATAAGCTTAGAATCAAAGAATAAGCTCAAAAGTAGAATACAAGCATGCACAGTTCTGTTTACAACTTTGATTCAAATGTGTGAATGTTGTGGAATGAGTGTGGTTAGAAATGACATTTGGTTTACTTTTATGACAACCCTAACACATATAATCGTCTCCATGTCATTAGAATTCTAAAATAAGCTTAGAATCAAAGAATAAGCTCAAAAGTAGAATACAAGCATGCACAGTTCTGTTTACAAGTTTGATTCAAATGTGTGAATGTTGTGCAATGAGTGTGGATAGAAATGACATTTGGTTTACTTTTATGACAACCCTAACACATATAATCGTCTGCAAGTCATTAGAATTCAAAACTAAGCTTAGAATCAAAAAATAAGGTCAAAAGTAGAATACAAGCATGCACTGTTCTGTTTACAAGTTTGATTCAAATGTGTGAATGTTGTGGAATGAGTGTGGTTAGAAATGACATTTGGTTTACTTTTATGACAACCCTAACACATATAATCGTCTCCATGTCATTAGAATTCTAAAAGAAGCTTAGAATCAAAGAATAAGCTCAAAAGTAGAATACAAGCATGCACAGCTCTGTTTACAAGTTTGATTCAAATATGTGAATGTTGTGGAATGAGTGTGGTTAGAAATGACATTTGGTTTACTTTTATGACAACCCTAACACATATAATCGTCTCCAAGTTATTAGAATTCAAAACTAAGCTTAGAATCAAAAAATAAGCTCAAAAGTAGAATACAAGCATGCACTGTTCTGTTTATAAGTTTGATTCAAATGTGTGAATGTTGTAGAATGAGTGTGGCTAGAAATAGCATTTGGTTTACTTTTATGACAACCCTAAGACATATGATCGTTTCCATGTCATTAGAATTAAAAAATAAGCTTAGAATCAAAGAATAAGCTCAAAAGTAGAATACAAGCATGCACAGTTCTGTTTACAAGTTTGATTCAAATGTGTGAATGTTGTGCAATGAGTGTGGTTAGAAATGACATTTGGTTTACTTTTATGACAACCCTAACACATATAATCGTCTGCAAGTCATTAGAATTCAAAAATAAGCTTAGAATAAAAAAATAAGCTCAGAAGTAGAATACAAGCATGCACAGTTCTGTTTACAAGTTTGAGTCAAATGTGTGAATGTTGTGGAATGAGTGTGGCTAGAAATGACATTTGGATTACTTTTATGACAACCCTAACACATATAATCGTCTCCAAGTCATTAGAATTCAAAAATAAGCTTAGAATCAAAGAATAAGCTCAAAAGTAGAATACAAGCATGCACAGTTCTGTTTACAAGTTTGATTCAAATGTGTGAATGTTGTGGAATGAGTGTGGTTAGAAATGACATTTGGTTTACTTTTATGACAACCCTAACACATAATCGTCTCCATGTCATTAGAATTCAAAAATAAGCTTAGAATCAAAGAATAAGCTCAAAAGTAGAATACAAGCATGCAAAGTTCTGTTTACAAGTTTGATTCAAATGTGTGAATGTTGTGGAATGAGTGTGGCTAGAAATGGCATTTGGTTTACTTTTATGACAACCCAAACACATATGATCGTTTCCATGTCATTAGAATTCAAAAATAAGCTTAGAATCAAAGAATAAGCTCAAAAGTAGAATACAAGCATGCACAGTTCTGTTTACAACTTTGATTCAAATGTGTGAATGTTGTGGAATGAGTGTGGTTAGAAATGACATTTGGTTTACTTTTATGACAACCCTAACACATATAATCGTCTCCATGTCATTAGAATTCTAAAATAAGCTTAGAATCAAAGAATAAGCTCAAAAGTAGAATACAAGCATGCACAGTTCTGTTTACAAGTTTGATTCAAATGTGTGAATGTTGTGCAATGAGTGTGGATAGAAATGACATTTGGTTTACTTTTATGACAACCCTAACACATATAATCGTCTGCAAGTCATTAGAATTCAAAACTAAGCTTAGAATCAAAAAATAAGGTCAAAAGTAGAATACAAGCATGCACTGTTCTGTTTACAAGTTTGATTCAAATGTGTGAATGTTGTGGAATGAGTGTGGTTAGAAATGACATTTGGTTTACTTTTATGACAACCCTAACACATATAATCGTCTCCATGTCATTAGAATTCTAAAAGAAGCTTAGAATCAAAGAATAAGCTCAAAAGTAGAATACAAGCATGCACAGCTCTGTTTACAAGTTTGATTCAAATGTGTGAATGTTGTGGAATGAGTGTGGTTAGAAATGACATTTGGTTTACTTTTATGACAACCCTAACACATATAATCGTCTGCAAGTCATTAGAATTCAAAACTAAGCTTAGAATAAAAAAATAAGCTCGAAAGTAGAATACAAGCATGCACTGTTCTGTTTACAAGTTTGATTCAAATGTGTGAATGTTGTAGAATGAGTGTGGCTAGAAATGACATTTGGTTTACTTTTATGACAACCCTAACACATATAATCGTCTCCATGTCATTAGAATTCTAAAAGAAGCTTAGAATCAAAGAATAAGCTCAAAAGTAGAATACAAGCATGCACAGTTCTGTTTACAAGTTTGATTCAAATGTGTGAATGTTGTGGAATGAGTGTGGTTAGAAGTGACATTTGGTTTACTTTTATGACAACCCTAACACATATAATCGTCTCCAAGTCATTAGAGTTCAAAACTAAGCTTAGAATCAAAAAATAAGCTCAAAAGTAGAATACAAGCATGCACTGTTCTGTTTATAAGTTTGATTCAAATGTGTGAATGTTGTAGAATGAGTGTGGCTAGAAATAGCATTTGGTTTACTTTTATGACAACCCTAAGACATATGATCGTTTCCATGTCATTAGAATTAAAAAATAAGCTTATAATCAAAGAATAAGCTCAAAAGTAGAATACAAGCATGCACAGTTCTGTTTACAAGTTTGATTCAAATGTGTGAATGTTGTCGAATGAGTGTGGTTAGAAATGACATTTGGTTTACTTTTATGACAACCCTAACACATATAATCGTCTCCATGTCATTAGAATTCAAAAATAAGCTTAGAATCAAAAAATAAGCTCAAAAGTAGAATACAAGCATGCACAGTTCTGTTTACAAGTTTGATTCAAATGTGTGAATGTTGTACAATGAGTGTGGCTAGAAATGGCATTTGGTTTACTTTTATGACAACCCTAACACATATGATCGTTTCCATGTCATTAGAATTAAAAAATAAGCTTAGAATCAAAGAATAAGCTCAAAAGTAGAATACAAGCATGCACAGTTCTGTTTACAAGTTTGATTCAAATGTGTGAATGTTGTGGAATGAGTGTGGCTAGAAATGGCATTTGGTTTACTTTTATGACAACCCTAACACATATGATCGTTTCCATGTCATTAGAATTCAAAAATAAGCTTAGAATAAAAAAATAAGCTCAGAAGTAGAATACAAGCATGCACAGTTCTGTTTACAACTTTGATTCAAATGTGTGAATGTTGTGGAATGAGTGTGGTTAGAAATGACATTTGGTTTACTTTTATGACAACCCTAACACATATAATCGTCTGCAAGTCATTAGAATTCAAAACTAAGCTTAGAATCAAAAAATAAGGTCAAAAGTAGAATACAAGCATGCACTGTTCTGTTTACAAGTTTGATTCAAATGTGTGAATGTTGTGGAATGAGTGTGGTTAGAAATGACATTTGGTTTACTTTTATGACAACCCTAACACATATAATCGTCTCCATGTCATTAGAATTCTAAAAGAAGCTTAGAATCAAAGAATAAGCTCAAAAGTAGAATACAAGCATGCACAGCTCTGTTTACAAGTTTGATTCAAATGTGTGAATGTTGTGGAATGAGTGTGGTTAGAAATGACATTTGGTTTACTTTTATGACAACCCTAACACATATAATCGTCTCCAAGTCATTAGAATTCAAAACTAAGCTTAGAATCAAAAAATAAGCTCAAAAGTAGAATACAAGCATGCACTGTTTGTTTTACAAGTTTGATTCAAATGTGTGAATGTTGTAGAATGAGTGTGGCTAGAAATAGCATTTGGTTTACTTTTATGACAACCCTAAGACATATGATCGTTTCCATGTCATTAGAATTAAAAAATAAGCTTAGAATCAAAGAATAAGCTCAAAAGTAGAATACAAGCATGCACAGTTCTGTTTACAAGTTTGATTCAAATGTGTGAATGTTGTGCAATGAGTGTGGTTAGAAATGACATTTGGTTTACTTTTATGACAACCCTAACACATATAATCGTCTTCAAGTCATTAGAATTCAAAAATAAGCTTAGAATAAAAAAATAAGCTCAGAAGTAGAATACAAGCATGCACAGTTCTGTTTACAAGTTTGAGTCAAATGTGTGAATGTTGTGGAATGAGTGTGGCTAGAAATGACATTTGGATTACTTTTATGACAACCCTAACACATATAATCGTCTCCAAGTCATTAGAATTCAAAAATAAGCTTAGAATCAAAGAATAAGCTCAAAAGTAGAATACAAGCATGCACAGTTCTGTTTACAAGTTTGATTCAAATGTGTGAATGTTGTGGAATGAGTGTGGTTAGAAATGACATTTGGTTTACTTTTATGACAACCCTAACACATATAATCGTCTCCATGTCATTAGAATTCAAAAATAAGCTTAGAATCAAAGAATAAGCTCAAAAGTAGAATACAAGCATGCAAAGTTCTGTTTACAAGTTTGATTCAAATGTGTGAATGTTGTGGAATGAGTGTGGCTAGAAATGGCATTTGGTTTACTTTTATGACAACCCAAACACATATGATCGTTTCCATGTCATTAGAATTCAAAAATAAGCTTAGAATCAAAGAATAAGCTCAAAAGTAGAATACAAGCATGCACAGTTCTGTTTACAACTTTGATTCAAATGTGTGAATGTTGTGGAATGAGTGTGGTTAGAAATGACATTTGGTTTACTTTTATGACAACCCTAACACATATAATCGTCTCCATGTCATTAGAATTCTAAAATAAGCTTAGAATCAAAGAATAAGCTCAAAAGTAGAATACAAGCATGCACAGTTCTGTTTACAAGTTTGATTCAAATGTGTGAATGTTGTGCAATGAGTGTGGATAGAAATGACATTTGGTTTACTTTTATGACAACCCTAACACATATAATCGTCTGCAAGTCATTAGAATTCAAAACTAAGCTTAGAATCAAAAAATAAGGTCAAAAGTAGAATACAAGCATGCACTGTTCTGTTTACAAGTTTGATTCAAATGTGTGAATGTTGTGGAATGAGTGTGGTTAGAAATGACATTTGGTTTACTTTTATGACAACCCTAACACATATAATCGTCTCCATGTCATTAGAATTCTAAAAGAAGCTTAGAATCAAAGAATAAGCTCAAAAGTAGAATACAAGCATGCACAGCTCTGTTTACAAGTTTGATTCAAATATGTGAATGTTGTGGAATGAGTGTGGTTAGAAATGACATTTGGTTTACTTTTATGACAACCCTAACACATATAATCGTCTCCAAGTTATTAGAATTCAAAACTAAGCTTAGAATCAAAAAATAAGCTCAAAAGTAGAATACAAGCATGCACTGTTCTGTTTATAAGTTTGATTCAAATGTGTGAATGTTTTAGAATGAGTGTGGCTAGAAATAGCATTTGGTTTACTTTTATGACAACCCTAAGACATATGATCGTTTCCATGTCATTAGAATTAAAAAATAAGCTTAGAATCAAAGAATAAGCTCAAAAGTAGAATACAAGCATGCACAGTTCTGTTTACAAGTTTGATTCAAATGTGTGAATGTTGTGCAATGAGTGTGGTTAGAAATGACATTTGGTTTACTTTTATGACAACCCTAACACATATAATCGTCTGCAAGTCATTAGAATTCAAAAATAAGCTTAGAATAAAAAAATAAGCTCAGAAGTAGAATACAAGCATGCACAGTTCTGTTTACAAGTTTGAGTCAAATGTGTGAATGTTGTGGAATGAGTGTGGCTAGAAATGACATTTGGATTACTTTTATGACAACCCTAACACATATAATCGTCTCCAAGTCATTAGAATTAAAAAATAAGCTTAGAATCAAAGAATAAGCTCAAAAGTAGAATACAAGCATGCACAGTTCTGTTTACAAGTTTGATTCAAATGTGTGAATGTTGTGGAATGAGTGTGGTTAGAAATGACATTTGGTTTACTTTTATGACAACCCTAACACATAATCGTCTCCATGTCATTAGAATTCAAAAATAAGCTTAGAATCAAAGAATAAGCTCAAAAGTAGAATACAAGCATGCAAAGTTCTGTTTACAAGTTTGATTCAAATGTGTGAATGTTGTGGAATGAGTGTGGCTAGAAATGGCATTTGGTTTACTTTTATGACAACCCAAACACATATGATCGTTTCCATGTCATTAGAATTCAAAAATAAGCTTAGAATCAAAGAATAAGCTCAAAAGTAGAATACAAGCATGCACAGTTCTGTTTACAAGTTTGATTCAAATGTGTGAATGTTGTGGAATGAGTGTGGTTAGAAATGACATTTGGTTTACTTTTATGACAACCCTAACACATATAATCGTCTCCATGTCATTAGAATTCTAAAATAAGCTTAGAATCAAAGAATAAGCTCAAAAGTAGAATACAAGCATGCACAGTTCTGTTTACAAGTTTGATTCAAATGTGTGAATGTTGTGCAATGAGTGTGGATAGAAATGACATTTGGTTTACTTTTATGACAACCCTAACACATATAATCGTCTGCAAGTCATTAGAATTCAAAACTAAGCTTAGAATCAAAAAATAAGGTCAAAAGTAGAATACAAGCATGCACTGTTCTGTTTACAAGTTTGATTCAAATGTGTGAATGTTGTGGAATGAGTGTGGTTAGAAATGACATTTGGTTTACTTTTATGACAACCCTAACACATATAATCGTCTCCATGTCATTAGAATTCTAAAAGAAGCTTAGAATCAAAGAATAAGCTCAAAAGTAGAATACAAGCATGCACAGCTCTGTTTACAAGTTTGATTCAAATGTGTGAATGTTGTGGAATGAGTGTGGTTAGAAATGACATTTGGTTTACTTTTATGACAACCCTAACACATATAATCGTCTGCAAGTCATTAGAATTCAAAACTAAGCTTAGAATAAAAAAATAAGCTCGAAAGTAGAATACAAGCATGCACTGTTCTGTTTACAAGTTTGATTCAAATGTGTGAATGTTGTAGAATGAGTGTGGCTAGAAATGACATTTGGTTTACTTTTATGACAACCCTAACACATATAATCGTCTCCATGTCATTAGAATTCTAAAAGAAGCTTAGAATCAAAGAATAAGCTAAAAAGTAGAATACAAGCATGCACAGTTCTGTTTACAAGTTTGATTCAAATGTGTGAATGTTGTGGAATGAGTGTGGTTAGAAGTGACATTTGGTTTACTTTTATGACAACCCTAACACATATAATCGTCTCCAAGTCATTAGAGTTCAAAACTAAGCTTAGAATCAAAAAATAAGCTCAAAACTAGAATACAAGCATGCACTGTTCTGTTTATAAGTTTGATTCAAATGTGTGAATGTTGTAGAATGAGTGTGGCTAGAAATAGCATTTGGTTTACTTTTATGACAACCCTAAGACATATGATCGTTTCCATGTCATTAGAATTAAAAAATAAGCTTATAATCAAAGAATAAGCTCAAAAGTAGAATACAAGCATGCACAGTTCTGTTTACAAGTTTGATTCAAATGTGTGAATGTTGTCGAATGAGTGTGGTTAGAAATGACATTTGGTTTACTTTTATGACAACCCTAACACATATAATCGTCTCCATGTCATTAGAATTCAAAAATAAGCTTAGAATCAAAAAATAAGCTCAGAAGTAGAATACAAGCATGCACAGTTCTGTTTACAAGTTTGATTCAAATGTGTGAATGTTGTGGAATGAGTGTGGCTAGAAATGGCATTTGGTTTACTTTTATGACAACCCTAACACATATAATCGTCTCCAAGTCATTAGAATTCAAAAATAAGCTTAGAATCAAAGAATAAGCTCAAAAGTAGAATACAAGCATGCACAGTTCTGTTTACAAGTTTGATTCAAATGTGTGAATGTTGTGGAATGAGTGTGGTTAGAAATGACATTTGGTTTACTTTTATGACAACCCTAACACATATAATCGTCTCCATGTCATTAGAATTCAAAAATAAGCTTAGAATCAAAGAATAAGCTCAAAAGTAGAATACAAGCATGCACAGTTCTGTTTACAAGTTTGATTCAAATGTGTGAATGTTGTGGAATGAGTGTGGTTAGAACTGACATTTGGTTTACTTTTATGACAACCCTAACACATATAATCGTCTCCAAGTCATTAGAATTCAAAACTAAGCTTAGAATCAAAAAATAAGCTCAGAAGTAGAATACAAGCATGCACTGTTCTGTTTATAAGTTTGATTCAAATGTGTGAATGTTGTAGAATGAGTGTGGCTAGAAATAGCATTTGGTTTACTTTTATGACAACCCTAACACATATGATCGTTTCCATGTCATTAGAATTCAAAAATAAGCTTAGAATAAAAAAATAAGCTCAGAAGTAGAATACAAGCATGCACAGTTCTGTTTACAACTTTGATTCAAATGTGTGAATGTTGTGGAATGAGTGTGGTTAGAAATGACATTTGGTTTACTTTTATGACAACCCTAACACATATAATCGTCTCCATGTCATTAGAATTCAAAAATAAGCTTAGAATCAAAGAATAAGCTCAAAAGTAGAATACAAGCATGCACAGTTCTGTTTACAAGTTTGATTCAAATGTGTGAATGTTGTGGAATGAGTGTGGTTAGAAATGACATTTGGTTTACTTTTATGACAACCCTAAGACATATGATCGTTTCCATGTCATTAGAATTAAAAAATAAGCTTAGAATCAAAGAATAAGCTCAAAAGTAGAATACAAGCATGCACAGTTCTGTTTACAAGTTTGATTCAAATGTGTGAATGTTGTGGAATGAGTGTGGCTAGAAATGGCATTTGGTTTACTTTTATGACAACCCTAACACATATGATCGTTTCCATGTCATTAGAATTCAAAAATAAGCTTAGAATCAAAGAATAAGCTCAAAAGTAGAATACAAGCATGCACAGTTCTGTTTACAACTTTGATTCAAATGTGTGAATGTTGTGGAATGAGTGTGGTTAGAAATGACATTTGGTTTACTTTTATGACAACCCTAACACATATAATCGTCTCCATGTCATTAGAATTCTAAAATAAGCTTAGAATCAAAGAATAAGCTCAAAAGTAGAATACAAGCATGCACAGTTCTGTTTACAAGTTTGATTCAAATGTGTGAATGTTGTGCAATGAGTGTGGATAGAAATGACATTTGGTTTACTTTTATGACAACCCTAACACATATAATCGTCTGCAAGTCATTAGAATTCAAAACTAAGCTTAGAATCAAAAAATAAGGTCAAAAGTAGAATACAAGCATGCACTGTTCTGTTTACAAGTTTGATTCAAATGTGTGAATGTTGTGGAATGAGTGTGGTTAGAAATGACATTTGGTTTACTTTTATGACAACCCTAACACATATAATCGTCTCCATGTCATTAGAATTCTAAAAGAAGCTTAGAATCAAAGAATAAGCTCAAAAGTAGAATACAAGCATGCACAGCTCTGTTTACAAGTTTGATTCAAATGTGTGAATGTTGTGGAATGAGTGTGGTTAGAAATGACATTTGGTTTACTTTTATGACAACCCTAACACATATAATCGTCTCCAAGTCATTAGAATTCAAAACTAAGCTTAGAATCAAAAAATAAGCTCAAAAGTAGAATACAAGCATGCACTGTTTGTTTTACAAGTTTGATTCAAATGTGTGAATGTTGTAGAATGAGTGTGGCTAGAAATAGCATTTGGTTTACTTTTATGACAACCCTAAGACATATGATCGTTTCCATGTCATTAGAATTAAAAAATAAGCTTAGAATCAAAGAATAAGCTCAAAAGTAGAATACAAGCATGCACAGTTCTGTTTACAAGTTTGATTCAAATGTGTGAATGTTGTGCAATGAGTGTGGTTAGAAATGACATTTGGTTTACTTTTATGACAACCCTAACACATATAATCGTCTTCAAGTCATTAGAATTCAAAAATAAGCTTAGAATAAAAAAATAAGCTCAGAAGTAGAATACAAGCATGCACAGTTCTGTTTACAAGTTTGAGTCAAATGTGTGAATGTTGTGGAATGAGTGTGGCTAGAAATGACATTTGGATTACTTTTATGACAACCCTAACACATATAATCGTCTCCAAGTCATTAGAATTCAAAAATAAGCTTAGAATCAAAGAATAAGCTCAAAAGTAGAATACAAGCATGCACAGTTCTGTTTACAAGTTTGATTCAAATGTGTGAATGTTGTGGAATGAGTGTGGTTAGAAATGACATTTGGTTTACTTTTATGACAACCCTAACACATATAATCGTCTCCATGTCATTAGAATTCAAAAATAAGCTTAGAATCAAAGAATAAGCTCAAAAGTAGAATACAAGCATGCAAAGTTCTGTTTACAAGTTTGATTCAAATGTGTGAATGTTGTGGAATGAGTGTGGCTAGAAATGGCATTTGGTTTACTTTTATGACAACCCAAACACATATGATCGTTTCCATGTCATTAGAATTCAAAAATAAGCTTAGAATCAAAGAATAAGCTCAAAAGTAGAATACAAGCATGCACAGTTCTGTTTACAACTTTGATTCAAATGTGTGAATGTTGTGGAATGAGTGTGGTTAGAAATGACATTTGGTTTACTTTTATGACAACCCTAACACATATAATCGTCTCCATGTCATTAGAATTCAAAAATAAGCTTAGAATCAAAGAATAAGCTCAAAAGTAGAATACAAGCATGCACAGTTCTGTTTACAAGTTTGATTCAAATGTGTGAATGTTGTGGAATGAGTGTGGTTAGAACTGACATTTGGTTTACTTTTATGACAACCCTAACACATATAATCGTCTCCAAGTCATTAGAATTCAAAACTAAGCTTAGAATCAAAAAATAAGCTCAGAAGTAGAATACAAGCATGCACTGTTCTGTTTATAAGTTTGATTCAAATGTGTGAATGTTGTAGAATGAGTGTGGCTAGAAATAGCATTTGGTTTACTTTTATGACAACCCTAACACATATGATCGTTTCCATGTCATTAGAATTCAAAAATAAGCTTAGAATAAAAAAATAAGCTCAGAAGTAGAATACAAGCATGCACAGTTCTGTTTACAACTTTGATTCAAATGTGTGAATGTTGTGGAATGAGTGTGGTTAGAAATGACATTTGGTTTACTTTTATGACAACCCTAACACATATAATCGTCTCCATGTCATTAGAATTCAAAAATAAGCTTAGAATCAAAGAATAAGCTCAAAAGTAGAATACAAGCATGCACAGTTCTGTTTACAAGTTTGATTCAAATGTGTGAATGTTGTGGAATGAGTGTGGTTAGAAATGACATTTGGTTTACTTTTATGACAACCCTAAGACATATGATCGTTTCCATGTCATTAGAATTAAAAAATAAGCTTAGAATCAAAGAATAAGCTCAAAAGTAGAATACAAGCATGCACAGTTCTGTTTACAAGTTTGATTCAAATGTGTGAATGTTGTGGAATGAGTGTGGCTAGAAATGGCATTTGGTTTACTTTTATGACAACCCTAACACATATGATCGTTTCCATGTCATTAGAATTCAAAAATAAGCTTAGAATCAAAGAATAAGCTCAAAAGTAGAATACAAGCATGCACAGTTCTGTTTACAACTTTGATTCAAATGTGTGAATGTTGTGGAATGAGTGTGGTTAGAAATGACATTTGGTTTACTTTTATGACAACCCTAACACATATAATCGTCTCCATGTCATTAGAATTCTAAAATAAGCTTAGAATCAAAGAATAAGCTCAAAAGTAGAATACAAGCATGCACAGTTCTGTTTACAAGTTTGATTCAAATGTGTGAATGTTGTGCAATGAGTGTGGATAGAAATGACATTTGGTTTACTTTTATGACAACCCTAACACATATAATCGTCTGCAAGTCATTAGAATTCAAAACTAAGCTTAGAATCAAAAAATAAGGTCAAAAGTAGAATACAAGCATGCACTGTTCTGTTTACAAGTTTGATTCAAATGTGTGAATGTTGTGGAATGAGTGTGGTTAGAAATGACATTTGGTTTACTTTTATGACAACCCTAACACATATAATCGTCTCCATGTCATTAGAATTCTAAAAGAAGCTTAGAATCAAAGAATAAGCTCAAAAGTAGAATACAAGCATGCACAGCTCTGTTTACAAGTTTGATTCAAATGTGTGAATGTTGTGGAATGAGTGTGGTTAGAAATGACATTTGGTTTACTTTTATGACAACCCTAACACATATAATCGTCTCCAAGTCATTAGAATTCAAAACTAAGCTTAGAATCAAAAAATAAGCTCAAAAGTAGAATACAAGCATGCACTGTTTGTTTTACAAGTTTGATTCAAATGTGTGAATGTTGTAGAATGAGTGTGGCTAGAAATAGCATTTGGTTTACTTTTATGACAACCCTAAGACATATGATCGTTTCCATGTCATTAGAATTAAAAAATAAGCTTAGAATCAAAGAATAAGCTCAAAAGTAGAATACAAGCATGCACAGTTCTGTTTACAAGTTTGATTCAAATGTGTGAATGTTGTGCAATGAGTGTGGTTAGAAATGACATTTGGTTTACTTTTATGACAACCCTAACACATATAATCGTCTTCAAGTCATTAGAATTCAAAAATAAGCTTAGAATAAAAAAATAAGCTCAGAAGTAGAATACAAGCATGCACAGTTCTGTTTACAAGTTTGAGTCAAATGTGTGAATGTTGTGGAATGAGTGTGGCTAGAAATGACATTTGGATTACTTTTATGACAACCCTAACACATATAATCGTCTCCAAGTCATTAGAATTCAAAAATAAGCTTAGAATCAAAGAATAAGCTCAAAAGTAGAATACAAGCATGCACAGTTCTGTTTACAAGTTTGATTCAAATGTGTGAATGTTGTGGAATGAGTGTGGTTAGAAATGACATTTGGTTTACTTTTATGACAACCCTAACACATATAATCGTCTCCATGTCATTAGAATTCAAAAATAAGCTTAGAATCAAAGAATAAGCTCAAAAGTAGAATACAAGCATGCAAAGTTCTGTTTACAAGTTTGATTCAAATGTGTGAATGTTGTGGAATGAGTGTGGCTAGAAATGGCATTTGGTTTACTTTTATGACAACCCAAACACATATGATCGTTTCCATGTCATTAGAATTCAAAAATAAGCTTAGAATCAAAGAATAAGCTCAAAAGTAGAATACAAGCATGCACAGTTCTGTTTACAACTTTGATTCAAATGTGTGAATGTTGTGGAATGAGTGTGGTTAGAAATGACATTTGGTTTACTTTTATGACAACCCTAACACATATAATCGTCTCCATGTCATTAGAATTCTAAAATAAGCTTAGAATCAAAGAATAAGCTCAAAAGTAGAATACAAGCATGCACAGTTCTGTTTACAAGTTTGATTCAAATGTGTGAATGTTGTGCAATGAGTGTGGATAGAAATGACATTTGGTTTACTTTTATGACAACCCTAACACATATAATCGTCTGCAAGTCATTAGAATTCAAAACTAAGCTTAGAATAAAAAAATAAGGTCAAAAGTAGAATACAAGCATGCACTGTTCTGTTTACAAGTTTGATTCAAATGTGTGAATGTTGTGGAATTAGTGTGGTTAGAAATGACATTTGGTTTACTTTTATGACAACCCTAACACATATAATCGTCTCCATGTCATTAGAATTCTAAAAGAAGCTTAGAATCAAAGAATAAGCTCAAAAGTGGAATACAAGCATGCACTGTTCGTTTTACAAGTTTGATTCAAATGTGTGAATGTTGTGGAATGAGTGTGGTTAGAAATGACATTTGGTTTACTTTTATGACAACCCTAACACATATAATCGTCTCCAAGTCATTAGAATTCAAAACTAAGCTTAGAATCAAAAAATAAGCTCAAAAGTAGAATACAAGCATGCACTGTTCTGTTTATAAGTTTGATTCAAATGTGTGAATGTTGTAGAATGAGTGTGGCTAGAAATAGCATTTGGTTTACTTTTATGACAACCCTAAGACATATGATCGTTTCCATGTCATTAGAATTAAAAAATAAGCTTAGAATCAAAGAATAAGCTCAAAAGTAGAATGCAAGCATGCACAGTTCTGTTTACAAGTTTGATTCAAATGTGTGAATGTTGTGCAATGAGTGTGGTTAGAAATGACATTTGGTTTACTTTTATGACAACCCTAACACATATAATCGTCTGCAAGTCATTAGAATTCAAAAATAAGCTTAGAATAAAAAAATAAGCTCAGAAGTAGAATACAAGCATGCACAGTTCTGTTTACAAGTTTGAGTCAAATGTGTGAATGTTGTGGAATGAGTGTGGCTAGAAATGACATTTGGATTACTTTTATGACAACCCTAACACATATAATCGTCTCCAAGTCATTAGAATTCAAAAATAAGCTTAGAATCAAAGAATAAGCTCAAAAGTAGAATACAAGCATGCACAGTTCTGTTTACAAGTTTGATTCAAATGTGTGAATGTTGTGGAATGAGTGTGGTTAGAAATGACATTTGGTTTACTTTTATGACAACCCTAACACATATAATCGTCTCCATGTCATTAGAATTCAAAAATAAGCTTAGAATCAAAGAATAAGCTCAAAAGTAGAATACAAGCATGCACAGTTCTGTTTACAAGTTTGATTCAAATGTGTGAATGTTGTGGAATGAGTGTGGTTAGAACTGACATTTGGTTTACTTTTATGACAACCCTAACACATATAATCGTCTCCAAGTCATTAGAATTCAAAACTAAGCTTAGAATAAAAAAATAAGCTCAGAAGTAGAATACAAGCATGCACTGTTCTGTTTATAAGTTTGATTCAAATGTGTGAATGTTGTAGAATGAGTGTGGCTAGAAATAGCATTTGGTTTACTTTTATGACAACCCTAAGACATATGATCGTTTCCATGTCATTAGAATTAAAAAATAAGCTTATAATCAAAGAATAAGCTCAAAAGTAGAATACAAGCATGCACAGTTCTGTTTACAAGTTTGATTCAAATGTGTGAATGTTGTCGAATGAGTGTGGTTAGAAATGACATTTGGTTTACTTTTATGACAACCCTAACACATATAATCGTCTCCATGTCATTAGAATTCAAAAATAAGCTTAGAATCAAAAAATAAGCTCAAAAGTAGAATACAAGCATGCACAGTTCTGTTTACAAGTTTGATTCAAATGTGTGAATGTTGTACAATGAGTGTGGCTAGAAATGGCATTTGGTTTACTTTTATGACAACCCTAACACATATGATCGTTTCCATGTCATTAGAATTAAAAAATAAGCTTATAATCAAAGAATAAGCTCAAAAGTAGAATACAAGCATGCACAGTTCTGTTTACAAGTTTGATTCAAATGTGTGAATGTTGTGCAATGAGTGTGGTTAGAAATGACATTTGGTTTACTTTTATGACAACCCTAACACATATAATTGTCTGCAAGTCATTAGAATTCAAAACTAAGCTTAGAATAAAAAAATAAGCTCGAAAGTAGAATACAAGCATGCACTGTTCTGTTTACAAGTTTGATTCAAATGTGTGAATGTTGTAGAATGAGTGTGGCTAGAAATGACATTTGGTTTACTTTTATGACAACCCTAACACATATAATCGTCTCCATGTCATTAGAATTCTAAAAGAAGCTTAGAATCAAAGAATAAGCTCAAAAGTAGAATACAAGCATGCACAGTTCTGTTTACAAGTTTGATTCAAATGTGTGAATGTTGTGGAATGAGTGTGGTTAGAAGTGACATTTGGTTTACTTTTAAGACAACCCTAACACATATAATCGTCTCCAAGTCATTAGAATTCAAAACTAAGCTTAGAATCAAAAAATAAGCTCAAAAGTAGAATACAAGCATGCACTGTTCTGTTTATAAGTTTGATTCAAATGTGTGAATGTTGTAGAATGAGTGTGGCTAGAAATAGCATTTGGTTTACTTTTATGACAACCCTAAGACATATGATCGTTTCCATGTCATTAGAATTAAAAAATAAGCTTATAATCAAAGAATAAGCTCAAAAGTAGAATACAAGCATGCACAGTTCTGTTTACAAGTTTGATTCAAATGTGTGAATGTTGTCGAATGAGTGTGGTTAGAAATGACATTTGGTTTACTTTTATGACAACCCTAACACATATAATCGTCTCCATGTCATTAGAATTCAAAAATAAGCTTAGAATCAAAAAATAAGCTCAAAAGTAGAATACAAGCATGCACAGTTCTGTTTACAAGTTTGATTCAAATGTGTGAATGTTGTGGAATGAGTGTGGCTAGAAATGGCATTTGGTTTACTTTTATGACAACCCTAACACATATGATCGTTTCCATGTCATTAGAATTCAAAAATAAGCTTAGAATAAAAAAATAAGCTCAGAAGTAGAATACAAGCGTGCACAGTTCTGTTTACAACTTTGATTCAAATGTGTGAATGTTGTGGAATGAGTGTGGTTAGAAATGACATTTGGTTTACTTTTATGACAACCCTAACACATATAATCGTCTCCATGTCATTAGAATTCAAAAATAAGCTTAGAATCAAAAAATAAGCTCAAAAGTAGAATACAAGCATGCACAGTTCTGTTTACAAGTTTGATTCAAATGTGTGAATGTTGTGGAATGAGTGTGGCTAGAAATGACATTTGGTTTACTTTTATGACAACCCTAACACATATAATCGTCTCCAAGTCATTAGAATTCAAAAATAAGCTTAGAATCAAAGAATAAGCTCAAAAGTAGAATACAAGCATGCACAGTTCTGTTTACAAGTTTGATTCAAATGTGTGAATGTTGTGGAATGAGTGTGGCTAGAAATGACATTTGGTTTACTTTTATGACAACCCTAAGACATATGATCGTTTCCATGTCATTAGAATTCAAAAATAAGCTTAGAATCAAAGAATAAGCTCAAAAGTAGAATACAAGCATGCACAGTTCTGTTTACAAGTTTGATTCAAATGTGTGAATGTTGTCGAATGAGTGTGGTTAGAAATGACATTTGGTTTACTTTTATGACAACCCTAACACATATAATCGTCTGCAAGTCATTAGAATTCAAAAATAAGCTTAGAATAAAAAAATAAGCTTAAAAGTAGAATACAAGCATGCACAGTTCTGTTTACAACTTTGATTCAATTGTGTGAATGTTGTGCAATGAGTGTGGCTAGAAATGGCATTTAGTTTACTTTTATGACAACCCTAACACATATGATCGTTTCCATGTCATTAGAATTAAAAAATAAGCTTAGAATCAAAGAATAAGCTCAAAAGTAGAATACAAGCATGCACGGTTCTGTTTACAAGTTTGATTCAAATGTGTGAATGTTGTGGAATGAGTGTGGCTAGAAATGGCATTTGGTTTACTTTTATGACAACCCTAACACATATGATCGTTTCCATGTCATTAGAATTCAAAAATAAGCTTAGAATCAAAGAATAAGCTCAAAAGTAGAATACAAGCATGCACAGTTATGTTTACAACTTTGATTCAAATGTGTGAATGTTGTGGAATGAGTGTGGTTAGAAATGACATTTGGTTTACTTTTATGACAACCCTAACACATATAATCGTCTCCATGTCATTAGAATTCAAAAATAAGCTTAGAATCAAAGAATAAGCTCAAAAGTAGAATACAAGCATGCACAGTTCTGTTTACAAGTTTGATTCAAATGTGTGAATGTTGTGCAATGAGTGTGGTTAGAAATGACATTTGGTTTACTTTTATGACAACCCTAACACATATAATCGTCTGCAAGTCATTAGAATTCAAAAATAAGCTTAGAATCAAAAAATAAGCTCAAAAGTAGAATACAAGCATGCACAGTTCTGTTTACAAGTTTGATTCAAATGTGTGAATGTTGTGGAATGAGTGTGGCTAGAAATGACATTTGGTTTACTTTTATGACAACCCTAACACATATAATGGTCTCCAAGTCATTAGAATTCAAAAATAAGCTTAGAATCAAAAAATAAGCTCAAAAGTAGAATACAAGCATGCACTGTTCTGTTTACAAGTTTGATTCAAATGTGTGAATGTTGTGGAATGAGTGTGGCTAGAAATGACATTTGGTTTACTTTTATGACAACCCTAACACATATAATCGTCTCCATGTCATTAGAATTCAAAAATAAGCTTATAATCAAAGAATAAGCTCAAAAGTAGAATACAAGCATGCACAGTTCTGTTTACAAGTTTGATTCAAATGTGTGAATGTTGTGGAATGAGTGTGGTTAGAAATGACATTTGGTTTACTTTTATGACAACCCTAACACATATAATCGTCTCCAAGTCATTTGAATTCAAAACTAAGCTTAGAATCAAAAAATAAGCTCAAAAGTAGAATACAAGCATGCACTGTTCTGTTTACAAGTTTGATTCAAATGTGTGAATGTTGTAGAATGAGTGTGGCTAGAAATGGCATTTGGTTTACTTTTATGACAACCCTAACACATATGATCGTTTCTGTGTCATTAGAATTCAAAAATTAGCTCAGAATCAAAGAATAAGCTCAAAAGTAGAATACAAGCATGCACAGTTCTGTTTACAAGTTTGATTCAAATGTGTGAATGTTGTGGAATGAGTGTGGCTAGAAATGGCATTTGGTTTACTTTTATGACAACCCTAACACATATGATCGTTTCCATGTCATTAGAATTCAAAAATAAGCTTAGAATCAAAGAATAAGCTCAAAAGTAGAATACAAGCATGCACAGTTCTGTTTACAACTTTGATTCAAATGTGTGAATGTTGTGGAATGAGTGTGGTTAGAAATGACATTTGGTTTACTTTTATGACAACCCTAACACATATGATCGTTTCCATGTCATTAGAATTAAAAAATAAGCTTATAATCAAAGAATAAGCTCAAAAGTAGAATACAAGCATGCACAGTTCTGTTTACAAGTTTGATTCAAATGTGTGAATGTTGTGCAATGAGTGTGGTTAGAAATGACATTTGGTTTACTTTTATGACAACCCTAACACATATAATCGTCTGCAAGTCATTAGAATTCAAAACTAAGCTTAGAATAAAAAAATAAGCTCAAAAGTAGAATACAAGCATGCACTGTTCTGTTTACAAGTTTGATTCAAATGTGTGAATGTTGTGGAATGAGTGTGGTTAGAAATGACATTTGGTTTACTTTTATGACAACCCTAACACATATAATCGTCTCCAAGTCATTAGAATTCAAAACTAAGCTTAGAATCAAAAAATAAGCTCAAAAGTAGAATACAAGCATGCACTGTTCTGTTTACAAGTTTGATTCAAATGTGTGAATGTTGTAGAATGAGTGTGGCTAGAAATGGCATTTGGTTTACTTTTATGACAACCCTAAGACATATAATCGTTTCCATGTCATTAGAATTAAAAAATAAGCTTAGAATCAAAGAATAAGCTCAAAAGTAGAATACAAGCATGCACAGTTCTGTTTACAAGTTTGATTCAAATGTGTGAATGTTGTGGAATGAGTGTGGCTAGAAATGGCATTTGGTTTACTTTTATGACAACCCTAACACATATGATCGTTTCCATGTCATTAGAATTCAAAAATAAGCTTAGAATCAAAGAATAAGCTCAAAAGTAGAATACAAGCATGCACAGTTCTGTTTACAACTTTGATTCAAATGTGTGAATGTTGTGGAATGAGTGTGGTTAGAAATGACATTTGGTTTACTTTTATGACAACCCTAACACATATAATCGTCTCCATGTCATTAGAATTCTAAAATAAGCTTAGAATCAAAGAATAAGCTCAAAAGTAGAATACAAGCATGCACAGCTCTGTTTACAAGTTTGATTCAAATGTGTGAATGTTGTGCAATGAGTGTGGTTAGAAATGACATTTGGTTTACTTTTATGACAACCCTAACACATATAATCGTCTGCAAGTCATTAGAATTCAAAAATAAGCTTAGAATCAAAAAACAAGCTCAAAAGTAGAATACAAGCATGCACAGTTCTGTTTACAAGTTTGATTCAAATGTGTGAATGTTGTGGAATGAGTGTGGCTAGAAATGACATTTGGTTTACTTTTATGACAACCCTAACACATATAATGGTCTCCAAGTCATTAGAATTCAAAAATAAGCTTAGAATCAAAGAATAAGCTCAAAAGTAGAATACAAGCATGCACAGTTATGTTTACAAGTTTGATTCAAATGTGTGAATGTTGTGGAATGAGTGTGGTTAGAAATGACATTTGGTTTACTTTTATGACAACCCTAACACATATAATCGTCTCCATGTCATTAGAATTCAAAAATAAGCTTAGAATCAAAGAATAAGCTCAAAAGTAGAATACAAGCATGCACAGTTCTGTTTACAAGTTTGATTCAAATGTGTGAATGTTGTGGAATGAGTGTGGTTAGAAATGACATTTGGTTTACGTTTATGACAACCCTAACACATATCATCGTCTCCAAGTCATTTGAATTCAAAACTAAGCTTAGAATCAAAAAATAGGCTCAAAAGTAGAATACAAGCATGCACTGTTCTGTTTACAAGTTTGATTCAAATGTCTGAATGTTGTAGAATGAGTGTGGCTAGAAATGGCATTTGGTTTACTTTTATGACAACCCTAACACATATGATCGTTTCTGTGTCATTAGAATTCAAAAATTAGCTTAGAATCAAAGAATAAGCTCAAAAGTAGAATACAAGCATGCACAGTTCTGTTTACAAGTTTGATTCAAATGTGTGAATGTTGTGCAATGAGTGTGGTTAGAAATGACATTTGGTTTACTTTTATGACAACCCTAACACATATAATCGTCTGCAAGTCATTAGAATTCAAAAATAAGCTTAGAATCAAAAAATAAGCTCAAAAGTAGAATACAAGCATGCACTGTTCTGTTTATAAGTTTGATTCAAATGTGTGAATGTTGTAGAATGAGTGTGGCTAGAAATAGCATTTGGTTTACTTTTATGACAACCCTAAGACATATGATCGTTTCCATGTCATTAGAATTAAAAAATAAGCTTAGAATCAAAGAATAAGCTCAAAAGTAGAATACAAGCATGCACAGTTCTGTTTACAAGTTTGATTCAAATGTGTGAATGTTGTGGAATGAGTGTGGTTAGAAATGACATTTGGTTTACTTTTATGACAACCCTAACACATATAATCGTCTCCATGTCATTAGAATTCTAAAATAAGCTTAGAATCAAAGAATAAGCTCAAAAGTAGAATACAAGCATGCACAGTTCTGTTTACAAGTTTGATTCAAATGTGTGAATGTTGTGCAATGAGTGTGGTTAGAAATGACATTTGGTTTACTTTTATGACAACCCTAACACATATAATCGTCTGCAAGTCATTAGAATTCAAAAATAAGCTTAGAATCAAAAAATAAGCTCAAAAGTAGAATACAAGCATGCACAGTTCTGTTTACAAGTTTGATTCAAATGTGTGAATGTTGTGGAATGAGTGTGGCTAGAAATGACATTTGGTTTACTTTTATGACAACCCTAACACATATAATGGTCTCCAAGTCATTAGAATTCAAAAATAAGCTTAGAATCAAAGAATAAGCTCAAAAGTAGAATACAAGCATGCACAGTTCTGTTTACAAGTTTGATTCAAATGTGTGAATGTTGTGGAATGAGTGTGGTTAGAAATGACATTTGGTTTACTTTTATGACAACCCTAACACATATAATCGTCTCCATGTCATTAGAATTCAAAAATAAGCTTAGAATCAAAGAATAAGCTCAAAAGTAGAATACAAGCATGCACAGTTGTGTTTACAAGTTTGATTCAAATGTGTGAATGTTGTGGAATGAGTGTGGTTAGAAATGACATTTGGTTTACTTTTATGACAACCCTAACACATATAACCGTCTCCAAGTCATTTGAATTCAAAACTAAGCTTAGAATCAAAAAATAAGCTCAAAAGTAGAATACAAGCATGCACTGTTCTTTTTACAAGTTTGATTCAAATGTGTGAATGTTGTAGAATGAGTGTGGCTAGAAATGGCATTTGGTTTACTTTTATGACAACCCTAACACATATGATCGTTTCTGTGTCATTAGAATTCAAAAATTAGCTTAGAATCAAAGAATAAGCTCAAAAGTAGAATACAAGCATGCACAGTTCATTTTACAAGTTTGATTCAATGTGTGAATGTTGTGGAATGATTGGGGTTTGAAATGACATTTGGTTTACTTTTATGACAACCCTAACACATATAATCGTCTCCATGTCATTAGAATTCAAAAATAAGCTTAGAATCAAAGAATAAGCTCAAAAGTAGAATACAAGCATGCACAATTCTGTTTACATGTTTGATTCAGATGTGTGAATGTTGTGGAATGAGTGTGGTTAGAAATGACATTTGGTTTAGTTATATGAGAACCCTAACACATATAATCGTCACTATGTCATTAGAATTCAAAAATAAGCTTAGAATCAAATAATAAGCTTAAAGGTAGAATACAAGCATGCACAGTTCTGTTTACAAGTTTGATTCAAATGTGTGAATGTTGTGGAATGAGTGTGGTTAGAAATGACATTTGGTTTACTTTTATGACAACCCTACCACATATAATCGTCTCCATGTCATTAGAATTCAAAAACAAGCTTAGAATCAAAGAATAAGCTCAAAAGTAGAATACAAGCATGCACAGTTCTGTTTACAAGTTTGATTCAAATGTGTGAATGTTGTGGAATGAGGGTGGTTAGAAATGCCATTTGGTTTACTTTTATGACAACCCTAACACATAAAATCGTCTCCAAGTCAGTAGAATTCAAAACTAAGCTTAGAATCAAAAAATAAGCTCAAAAGTAGAATACAAGCATGCTCTGTTCTGTTTGCAAGTTTGATTCAAATGTGTGAATGTTGTGCAATGAGTGTGGTTAGAAATGACATTTGGTTTACTTTTATGACAACCCTAACACATATAATCGTCTCCAAGTCATTAGAATTCAAAAATAAGCTTAGAATCAAAAAATAAGCTCAAAAGTAGAATACAAGCATGCACAGTTCTGTTTACAAGTTTGATTCAAATGTGTGAATGTTGTGGAATGAGTGTCGCTAGAAATGGCATTTGGTTTACTTTTATGACAACCCTAACACATATGATCGTTTCCATGTCATTAGATTTCAAAAATAAGCTTAGAATCAAAGAATAAGCTCAAAAGTAGAATACAAGCATGCACACTTCATTTTACAAGTTTGATTCAATGTGTGAATGTTGTGGAATGATTGGTGTTTGAAATGACATTTGGTTAACTTTTATGACAACCCTAACACATATAATCGTCTCCATGTCATTAGAATTCAAAAATAAGCTTAGAATCAAAGAATAAGCTCAACAGTAGAATACAAACATGCACAGTTCTGTTTACAAGTTTGATTCAGATGTGTGAATGTTGTGGAATGAGTGTGGTTAGAAATGACATTTGGTTTACTTTTATGACAACCCTAACACATATAATCGTCTCCATGTCATTAGAATTCAAAAATAAGCTTAGAATCAAAGAATAAGCTCAAAAGTAGAATACAAGCATGCACAGTTATGTTTACAAGTTTGATTCAAATGTGTGAATGTTGTGCAATGAGTGTGGTTAGAAATGACATTTTGTTTACTTTTATGACAACCCTAACACATATAATCGTCTCCAAGTCATTAGAATTCAAAACTAAGCTTAGAATCAAAAAATAAGCTCAAAAGTAGAATACAAGCATGCACTCTTCTGTTTACAAGTTTGAGTCAAATGTGTGAATGTTGTGGAATGAGTGTGGCTAGAAATCACATTTGGATTACTTTTATGACAACCCTAAGACATATGATCGTTTCCATGTCATTAGAATTAAAAAATAAGCTTATAATCAAAGAATAAGCTCAAAAGTAGAATACAAGCATGCACAGTTCTGTTTACAAGTTTCATTCAAATTTGTGAATGTTGTGCAATGAGTGTGGTTAGAAATGACATTTGGTTTACTTTTATGACAACCCTAACACATATAATCGTCTCCATGTCATTAGAATTCTAAAATAAGCTTAGAATCAAAGAATAAGCTCAAAAGTAGAATACAAGCATGCACAGTTCTGTTTACAAGTTTGATTCAAATGTGTGAATGTTGTGCAATGAGTGTGGTTAGAAATGACATTTGGTTTACTTTTATGACAACCCTAACACATATAATCGTCTGCAAGTCATTAGAATTCAAAAATAAGCTTAGAATCAAAAAATAAGCTCAAAAGTAGAATACAAGCATGCACAGTTCTGTTTACAAGTTTGATTCAAATGTGTGAATGTTGTGGAATGAGTGTGGCTAGAAATGACATTTGGTTTACTTTTATGACAACCCTAACACATATAATGGTCTCCAAGTCATTAGAATTCAAAAATAAGCTTAGAATCAAAGAATAAGCTCAAAAGTAGAATACAAGCATGCACAGTTCTGTTTACAAGTTTGATTCAAATGTGTGAATGTTGTGGAATGAGTGTGGTTAGAAATGACATTTGGTTTACTTTTATGACAACCCTAACACATATAATCGTCTCCATGTCATTAGAATTCAAAAATAAGCTTAGAATCAAAGAATAAGCTCAAAAGTAGAATACAAGCATGCACAGTTGTGTTTACAAGTTTGATTCAAATGTGTGAATGTTGTGGAATGAGTGTGGTTAGAAATGACATTTGGTTTACTTTTATGACAACCCTAACACATATAACCGTCTCCAAGTCATTTGAATTCAAAACTAAGCTTAGAATCAAAAAATAAGCTCAAAAGTAGAATACAAGCATGCACTGTTCTGTTTACAAGTTTGATTCAAATGTGTGAATGTTGTAGAATGAGTGTGGCTAGAAATGGCATTTGGTTTACTTTTATGACAACCCTAACACATATGATCGTTTCTGTGTCATTAGAATTCAAAAATTAGCTTAGAATCAAAGAATAAGCTCAAAAGTAGAATACAAGCATGCACAGTTCATTTTACAAGTTTGATTCAATGTGTGAATGTTGTGGAATGATTAGGGTTTGAAATGACATTTGGTTTACTTTTATGACAACCCTAACACATATAATCGTCTCCATGTCATTAGAATTCAAAAATAAGCTTAGAATCAAAGAATAAGCTCAAAAGTAGAATACAAGCATGCACAATTCTGTTTACATGTTTGATTCAGATGTGTGAATGTTGTGGAATGAGTGTGGTTAGAAATGACATTTGGTTTAGTTATATGAGAACCCTAACACATATAATCGTCACTATGTCATTAGAATTCAAAAATAAGCTTAGAATCAAATAATAAGCTTAAAGGTAGAATACAAGCATGCACAGTTCTGTTTACAAGTTTGATTCAAATGTGTGAATGTTGTGGAATGAGTGTGGTTAGAAATGACATTTGGTTTACTTTTATGACAACCCTACCACATATAATCGTCTCCATGTCATTAGAATTCAAAAATAAGCTTAGAATCAAAGAATAAGCTCAAAAGTAGAATACAAGCATGCACAGTTCTGTTTACAAGTTTGATTCAAATGTGTGAATGTTGTGGAATGAGGGTGGTTAGAAATGCCATTTGGTTTACTTTTATGACAACCCTAACACATAAAATCGTCTCCAAGTCAGTAGAATTCAAAACTAAGCTTAGAATCAAAAAATAAGCTCAAAAGTAGAATACAAGCATGCTCTGTTCTGTTTACAAGTTTGATTCAAATGTGTGAATGTTGTGCAATGAGTGTGGTTAGAAATGACATTTGGTTTACTTTTATGACAACCCTAACACATATAATCGTCTCCAAGTCATTAGAATTCAAAAATAAACTTAGAATCAAAAAATAAGCTCAAAAGTAGAATACAAGCATGCACAGTTCTGTTTACAAGTTTGATTCAAATGTGTGAATGTTGTGGAATGAGTGTCGCTAGAAATGGCATTTGGTTTACTTTTATGACAACCCTAACACATATGATCGTTTCCATGTCATTAGATTTCAAAAATAAGCTTAGAATCAAAGAATAAGCTCAAAAGTAGAATACAAGCATGCACACTTCATTTTACAAGTTTGATTCAATGTGTGAATGTTGTGGAATGATTGGTGTTTGAAATGACATTTGGTTAACTTTTATGACAACCCTAACACATATAATCGTCTCCATGTCATTAGAATTCAAAAATAAGCTTAGAATCAAAGAATAAGCTCAACAGTAGAATACAAACATGCACAGTTCTGTTTACAAGTTTGATTCAGATGTGTGAATGTTGTGGAATGAGTGTGGTTAGAAATGACATTTGGTTTACTTTTATGACAACCCTAACACATATAATCGTCTCCATGTCATTAGAATTCAAAAATAAGCTTAGAATCAAAGAATAAGCTCAAAAGTAGAATACAAGCATGCACAGTTATGTTTACAAGTTTGATTCAAATGTGTGAATGTTGTGCAATGAGTGTGGTTAGAAATGACATTTTGTTTACTTTTATGACAACCCTAACACATATAATCGTCTCCAAGTCATTAGAATTCAAAACTAAGCTTAGAATCAAAAAATAAGCTCAAAAGTAGAATACAAGCATGCACTCTTCTGTTTACAAGTTTGAGTCAAATGTGTGAATGTTGTGGAATGAGTGTGGCTAGAAATCACATTTGGATTACTTTTATGACAACCCTAAGACATATGATCGTTTCCATGTCATTAGAATTAAAAAATAAGCTTATAATCAAAGAATAAGCTCAAAAGTAGAATACAAGCATGCACAGTTCTGTTTACAAGTTTCATTCAAATTTGTGAATGTTGTGCAATGAGTGTGGTTAGAAATGACATTTGGTTTACTTTTATGACAACCCTAACACATATAATCGTCTCCATGTCATTAGAATTCTAAAATAAGCTTAGAATCAAAGAATAAGCTCAAAAGTAGAATACAAGCATGCACAGTTCTGTTTACAAGTTTGATTCAAATGTGTGAATGTTGTGCAATGAGTGTGGTTAGAAATGACATTTGGTTTACTTTTATGACAACCCTAACACATATAATCGTCTGCAAGTCATTAGAATTCAAAAATAAGCTTAGAATCAAAAAATAAGCTCAAAAGTAGAATACAAGCATGCACAGTTCTGTTTACAAGTTTGATTCAAATGTGTGAATGTTGTGGAATGAGTGTGGCTAGAAATGACATTTGGTTTACTTTTATGACAACCCTAACACATATAATGGTCTCCAAGTCATTAGAATTCAAAAATAAGCTTAGAATCAAAGAATAAGCTCAAAAGTAGAATACAAGCATGCACAGTTCTGTTTACAAGTTTGATTCAAATGTGTGAATGTTGTGGAATGAGTGTGGTTAGAAATGACATTTGGTTTACTTTTATGACAACCCTAACACATATAATCGTCTCCATGTCATTAGAATTCAAAAATAAGCTTAGAATCAAAGAATAAGCTCAAAAGTAGAATACAAGCATGCACAGTTGTGTTTACAAGTTTGATTCAAATGTGTGAATGTTGTGGAATGAGTGTGGTTAGAAATGACATTTGGTTTACTTTTATGACAACCCTAACACATATAATCGTCTCCAAGTCATTAGAATTCAAAAATGAGCTTAGAATCAAAAAATAAGCTCATAAGTAGAATACAAGCATGCGCAGTTCTGTTTACAAGTTTGATTCAAATGTGTGAATGTTGTGGAATGAGTGTGGCTAGAAATGGCATTTGGTTTACTTTTATGACAACCCTAACACATATTATCGTCACTATGTCATTAGAATTCAAAAATAAGCTTAGAATCAAATAATAAGCTTAAAAGTAGAATACAAGCATGCACAGTTCTGTTTACAAGTTTGATTCAAATGTGTGAATGTTGTGGAATGAGTGTCGCTAGAAATGGCATTTGGTTTACTTTTATGACAACCCTAACACATATGATCGTTTCCATGTCATTAGATTTCAAAAATAAGCTTAGAATCAAAGAATAAGCTCAAAAGTAGAATACAAGCATGCACAGTTCATTTTACAAGTTTGATTCAATGTGTGAATGTTGTGGAACGATTGGTGTTTGAAATGACATTTGGTTAACTTTTATGACAACCCTAACACATATAATCGTCTCCATGTCATTAGAATTCAAAAATAAGCTTAGAATCAAAGAATAAGCTCAAAAGTAGAATACAAACATGCACAGTTCTGTTTACAAGTTTGATTCAAATGTGTGAATGTTGTGCAATGAGTGTGGTTATAAATGAAATTTGGTTTACTTTTATGACAACCCTAACACATATAATCGTCTCCAAGTCATTAGAATTCAAAAATGAGCTTAGAATCAAAAAATAAGCTCATAAGTAGAATACAAGCATGCGCAGTTCTGTTTACAAGTTTGATTCAAATGTGTGAATGTTGTGGAATGAGTGTGGCTAGAAAACAAGCATGCACAGTTCTGTTTACAAGTTTGATTCAAATGTGTGAATGTTGTGGAATGAGTGTGGTTAGAAATGACATTTGGTTTACTTTTATGACAACCCTTACACATATAATCGTCTCCAAGTCATTAGAATTCAAAACTAAGCTTAGAATCAAAAAATAAGCTCAAAAGTAGAATACAAGCATGCACTGTTCTGTTTACAAGTTTGATTCAAATGTGTGAATGTTGTAGAATGAGTGTGGCTAGAAATGGCATTTGGTTTAATTTTATGACAACCCTAACACATATGATCGTTTCTATGTCATTAGAATTCAAAAATTAGCTTAGAATCAAAGAATAAGCTCAAAAGTAGAATACAAGCATGCACAGTTCATTTTACAAGTTTGATTCAATGTGTGAATGTTGTGGAATGATTGGGGTTTGAAATGACATTTTGTTTACTTTTATGAAAACCCTAACACATATAATCGTCTCCATGTCATTGGAATTCAAAAATAAGCTTAGAATCAAAAAATAAGCTCAAAAGTAGAATACAAGCATGCACAGTTCTGTTTACAAGTTTGATTCAGATGTGTGAATGTTGTGGAATGAGTGTGGTTAGAAATGACATTTGGTTTACTTTTATGACAACCCTAACACATATAATCGTCTCCATGTCATTAGAATTAAAAAATAAGCTTAGAATGAAAAAAGAAGCTCAAAAGTAGAATACAAGCATGCACAGTTCTGTTTACAAGTTTGATTCAGATGTGTGAATGTTGTGGAATGAGTGTGGTTAGAAATGACATTTGGTTTAGTTATATGAGAACCCTAACACATATAATCGTCACTATGTCATTAGAATTCAAAAATAAGCTTAGAATCAAATAATAAGCTTAAAAGTACAATACAAGCATGCACAGTTCTGTTTACAAGTTTGATTCAAATGTGTGAATGTTGTGGAATGAGTGTGGTTAGAAATGACATTTGGTTTACTTTTATGACAACCCTAACACATATAATCGTCTCCATGTCATTAGAATTCAAAAATAAGCTTAGAATCAAATAATAAGCTCAAAAGTAGAATACACGCATGCACAGTTCTATTTAGAAGTTTGATTCAAATGTGTGAATGTTGTGGAATGATTGGGGTTTGAAATGACATTTTGTTTACTTTTATGAAAACCCTAACACATATAATCGTCTCCAATTCATTAGAATTCAAAAATAAGCTTATAATGAAAAAAGAAGCTCAAAAGTAGAATACAAGCATGCACAGTTCTGTTTACAAGTTTGATTCAAATGTGTGAATGTTGTGGAATGAGTGTGGCTAGAAATGGCATTTGGTTTACTTTTATGACAACCCTAACACATATAATCGTCTCCAAGTCATTAGAATTCAAAAATAAGCTTAGAATCAAAGAATAAGCTCAAAAGTAGAATACCAGCATGCACAGTTCTGTTTACAAGTTTGATTCAAATGTGTGAATGTTGTGGAATGAGTGTGGTTAGAAATGACATTTGGTTTACTTTTATGACAACCCTAACACATATAATCGTCTCCAATTCATTAGAATTCAAAAATAAGCTTATAATGAAAAAAGAAGCTCAAAAGTAGAATACAAGCATGCACAGTTCTGTTTACAAGTTTGATTCAGATGTGTGAATGTTGTGGAATGAGTGTGGTTAGAAATGACATTTGGTTTAGTTATATGAGAACCCTAACACATATAATCGTCACTATGTCATTAGAATTCAAAAATAAGCTTAGAATCAAATAATAAACTTAAAGGTAGAATACAAGCATGCAGAGTTCTGTTTACAAGTTTGATTCAAATGTGTAAATGTTGTGGAATGAGTGTGGCTAGAAATGACATTTGGTTTACTTTTATGACAACCCTAACACATATGATCGTTTCCATGTCATTAGAATTCAAAAATAAGCTTAGAATCAAAGAATAAGCTCAAAAGTAGAATACAAGCATGCACTGTTCCTTTTACGAGTTTGATTCAAATGTGTGAATGTTGTGGAATGAGTGTGGTTAGAAATGACATTTGGTTTACTTTTATGACAACCCTAACACATATAATCGTCTCCAAGTCATTAGAATTCAAAAATAAGCTTAGAATCAAAAAATAAGCTCAAAAGTAGAATACAAGCATGCACAGTTCTGTTTACAAGTTTGATTCAAATGTGTGAATGTTGTGGAATGAGTGTGGTTAGAAATGACATTTGGTTTACTTTTATGACAACCCCAACACATATAATCGTCTCCATGTCATTAGAATTCTAAAATAAGCTTAGAATCAAAGAATAAGCTCAAAAGTAGAATACAAGCATGCACAGTTCTGTTTACAAGTTTGATTCAAATGTGTGAATGTTGTGCAATGAGTGTGGTTATAAATGAAATTTGGTTTACTTTTATGACAACCCTAACACATATAATCGTCTCCAAGTCATTAGAATTCAAAAATGAGCTTAGAATCAAAAAATAAGCTCATAAGTAGAATACAAGCATGCGTAGTTCTGTTTACAAGTTTGATTCAAATGTGTGAATGTTGTGGAATGAGTGTGGCTAGAAATGGCATTTGGTTTACTTTTATGACAACCTTAACACATATAATCATCTCCAAGTCATTAGAATTCAAAAATAAGCTTAGAATCAAAGAATAAGCTCAAAAGTAGAATACAAGCATGCACAGTTCTGTTTACAAGTTTGATTCAAATGTGTGAATGTTGTGGAATGAGTGTGGTTAGAAATGACATTTGGTTTACTTTTATGACAACCCTAACACATATAATCGTCTCCAAGTCATTAGAATTCAAAACTAAGCTTAGAATCAAAAAATAAGCTCAAAAGTAGAATACAAGCATGCACTGTTCTGTTTACAAGTTTGATTCAAATGTGTGAATGTTGTAGAATGAGTGTGGCTAGAAATGGCATTTGGTTTACTTTTATGACAACCCTAACACATATGATCGTTTCTATGTCATTAGAATTCAAAAATTAGCTTAGAATCAAAGAATAAGCTCAAAAGTAGAATACAAGCATGCACAGTTCATTTTACAAGTTTGATTCAATGTGTGAATGTTGTGGAATGATTGGGGTTTGAAATGACATTTTGTTTACTTTTATGAAAACCCTAACACATATAATCGTCTCCATGTCATTAGAATTCAAAAATAAGCTTAGAATCAAAAAATAAGCTCAAAAGTAGAATACAAGCATGCACAGTTCTGTTTACAAGTTTGATTCAGATGTGTGAATGTTGTGGAATGAGTGTGGTTAGAAATGACATTTGGTTTACTTTTATGACAACCCTAACACATATAATCGTCTCCATGTCATTAGAATTAAAAAATAAGCTTAGAATCAAAGAATAAGCTCAAAAGTAGAATACAAGCATGCACAGTTCTGTTTACAAGTTTGATTCAAATGTGTGAATGTTGTGGAATGAGTGTGGCTAGAAATGGCATTTGGTTTACTTTTATGACAACCCTAACACATATAATCGTCTCCAAGTCATTAGAATTCAAAAATAAGCTTAGAATCAAAGAATAAGCTCAAAAGTAGAATACAAGCATGCACAGTTCTGTTTACAAGTTTGATTCAAATGTGTGAATGTTGTGGAATGAGTGTGGTTAGAAATGACATTTGGTTTACTTTTATGACAACCCTAACACATATAATCGTCTCCAATTCATTAGAATTCAAAAATAAGCTTATAATGAAAAAAGAAGCTCAAAAGTAGAATACAAGCATGCACAGTTCTGTTTACAAGTTTGATTCAGATGTGTGAATGTTGTGGAATGAGTGTGGTTAGAAATGACATTTGGTTTAGTTATATGAGAACCCTAACACATATAATCGTCACTATGTCATTAGAATTCAAAAATAAGCTTAGAATCAAATAATAAGCTTAAAAGTAAAATACAAGCATGCACAGTTCTGTTTACAAGTTTGATTCAAATGTGTGAATGTTGTGGAATGAGTGTGGTTAGAAATGACATTTGGTTTACTTTTATGACAACCCTAACACATATAATCGTCTCCATGTCATTAGAATTCAAAAATAAGCTTAGAATCAAATAATAAGCTCAAAAGTAGAATACACGCATGCACAGTTCTGTTTAGAAGTTTGATTCAAATGTGTGAATGTTGTGGAATGAGGGTGGTTAGAAATGACATTTGGTTTACTTTTATGACAACCCTAACAGATATAATCGTCTCCAAGTCATTAGAATTCAAAACTAAGCTTATAATCAAAAAATAAGCTCAAAAGTAGAATACAAGCATGCACAGTTCTGTTTACAAGTTTGATTCAAATGTGTGAATGTTGTGGAATGAGTGTGGCTAGAAATGGCATTTGGTTTACTTTTATGACAACCCTAACACATATAATCGTCTCCAAGTCATTAGAATTCAAAAATAAGCTTAGAATCAAAGAATAAGCTCAAAAGTAGAATACAAGCATGCACAGTTCTGTTTACAAGTTTGATTCAAATGTGTGAATGTTGTGGAATGAGTGTGGTTAGAAATGACATTTGGTTTACTTTTATGACAACCCTAACACATATAATCGTCTCCAATTCATTAGAATTCAAAAATAAGCTTATAATGAAAAAAGAAGCTCAAAAGTAGAATACAAGCATGCACAGTTCTGTTTACAAGTTTGATTCAGATGTGTGAATGTTGTGGAATGAGTGTGGTTAGAAATGACATTTGGTTTAGTTATATGAGAACCCTAACACATATAATCGTCACTATGTCATTAGAATTCAAAAATAAGCTTAGAATCAAATAATAAGCTTAAAAGTAAAATACAAGCATGCACAGTTCTGTTTACAAGTTTGATTCAAATGTGTGAATGTTGTGGAATGAGTGTGGTTAGAAATGACATTTGGTTTACTTTTATGACAACCCTAACACATATAATCGTCTCCATGTCATTAGAATTCAAAAATAAGCTTAGAATCAAATAATAAGCTCAAAAGTAGAATACACGCATGCACAGTTCTGTTTAGAAGTTTGATTCAAATGTGTGAATGTTGTGGAATGAGGGTGGTTAGAAATGACATTTGGTTTACTTTTATGACAACCCTAACAGATATAATCGTCTCCAAGTCATTAGAATTCAAAACTAAGCTTATAATAAAAAAATAAGCTCTAAAGTAGAATACAAGCATGCACTGTTCTGTTTACAAGTTTGATTCAAATGTGTGAATGTTATAGAATGAGTGTGGCTAGAAATGGCATTTGGTTTACTTTTATGACAACCCTAACACATATGATCGTTTCTGTGTCATTAGAATTCAAAAATTAGCTTAGAATCAAAGAATAAGCTCAAAAGTAGAATACAAGCATGCACAGTTCATTTTACAAGTTTGATTCAAATGTGTGAATGTTGTGGAATGAGTGTGGCTAGAAATGGCATTTGGTTTACTTTTATGACAACCCTAACACATATGATCGTTTCCATGTCAATGAATTCAAAAATAAGCTTAGAATCAAAGAATAAGCTCAAAAGTACAATACTAGCATGCACAGTTCTGTTTACAAGTTTGATTCAATGTGTGAATGTTGTGGAATGATTGGGGTTTGAAATGACATTTGGTTTACTTTTATGACAACCCTAACACATATAATCGTCTCCATGTCATTAGAATTCAAAAATAAGCTTAGAATCAAAGAATAAGCTCAAAAGTAGAATACAACCATGCACAGTTCTGTTTACATGTTTGATTCAGATGTGTGAATGTTGTGGAATGAGTGTGGTTAGAAATGACATTTGGTTTAGTTATATGAGAACCCTAACACATATAATCGTCACTATGTCATTAGAATTCAAAATTAAGCTTAGAATCAAAGAATAAGCTCAAAAGTAGAATACAAGCATGCACAGTTCTGTTTACAAGTTTGATTCAAATGTGTGAATGTTGTGGAATGAGTGTGGCTAGAAATGACATTTGGTTTACTTTTATGACAACCCTAACACATATAATCGTCTCCAAGTCATTAGAATTCAAAAATAAGCTTAGAATCAAAGAATAAGCTCAAAAGTAGAATACAAGCATGCACAGTTCTGTTTACAAGTTTGATTCAAATGTGTGAATGTTGTGGAATGAGTGTGGTTAGAAATGACATTTGGTTTACTTTTATGACAACCCTAACACATATAATCGTCTCCATGTCATTAGAATTCAAAAATAAGCTTAGAATCAAAGAATAAGCTCAAAAGTAGAATACAAGCATGCACAGTTCTGTTTACAAGTTTGATTCAAATGTGTGAATGTTGTGGAATGAGTGTGGTTAGAAATGACATTTGGTTTACTTTTATGACAACCCTAACACATATAATCGTCTCCAAGTCATTTGAATTCAAAACTAAGCTTAGAATCAAAAAATAAGCTCAAAAGTAGAATACAAGCATGCACTGTTCTGTTTACAAGTTTGATTCAAATGTGGGAATGTTGTAGAATGAGTGTGGCTAGAAATGGCATTTGGTTTACTTTTATGACAACCCTAACACATATGATCGTTTCTGTGTCATTAGAATTCAAAAATTAGCTTAGAATCAAAGAATAAGCTCAAAAGTAGAATACAAGCATGCACAGTTCATTTTACAAGTTTGATTCAATGTGTGAATGTTGTGGAATGATTGGGGTTTGAAATGACATTTGGTTTACTTTTATGACAACCCTAACACATATAATCGTCTCCATGTCATTAGAATTCAAAAATAAGCTTAGAATCAAAGAATAAGCTCAAAAGTAGAATACAAGCATGCACAGTTCTGTTTACATGTTTGATTCAGATGTGTGAATGTTGTGGAATGAGTGTGGTTAGAAATGACATTTGGTTTAGTTATATGAGAACCCTAACACATATAATCGTCACTATGTCATTAGAATTCAAAAATAAGCTTAGAATCAAATAATAAGCTTAAAGGTAGAATACAAGCATGCACAGTTCTGTTTACAAGTTTGATTCAAATGTGTGAATGTTGTGGAATGAGTGTGGTTAGAAATGACATTTGGTTTACTTTTATGACAACCCTACCACATATAATCGTCTCCATGTCATTAGAATTCAAAAATAAGCTTAGAATCAAAGAATAAGCTCAAAAGTAGAATACAAGCATGCACAGTTCTGTTTACAAGTTTGATTCAAATGTGTGAATGTTGTGGAATGAGGGTGGTTAGAAATGACATTTGGTTTACTTTTATGACAACCCTAACACATATAATCGTCTCCAAGTCAGTAGAATTCAAAACTAAGCTTAGAATCAAAAAATAAGCTCAAAAGTAGAATACAAGAATGCACTGTTCTGTTTACAAGTTTGATTCAAATGTGTGAATGTTGTGGAATGAGTGTGGTTAGAAATGACATTTGGTTTACTTTTATGACAACCCTAACACATATAATCGTCTCCATGTCATTAGAATTCAAAAATAAGCTTAGAATCAAAGAATAAGCTCAAAAGTAGAATACAAGCATGCACAGTTCTGTTTACAAGTTTGATTCAAATGTGTGAATGTTGTGGAATGAGTGTGGTTAGAAATGACATTTGGTTTACTTTTATGACAACCCTAACACATATAATCGTCTCCAATTCATTAGAATTCAAAAATAAGCTTATAATGAAAAACGAAGCTCAAAAGTAGAATACAAGCATGCACAGTTCTGTTTACAAGTTTGATTCAAATGTGTAAATGTTGTGGAATGAGTGTGGCTAGAAATGACATTTGGTTTACTTTTATGACAACCCTAACACATATGATCGTTTCCATGTCATTAGAATTCAAAAATAAGCTTAGAATCAAAGAATAAGCTCAAAAGTAGAATACAAGCATGCACTGTTCCTTTTAGGGGTTTGATTCAAATGTGTGAATGTTGTGGAATGAGTGTGGTTAGAAATGACATTTGGTTTACTTTTATGACAACCCTAACACATATAATCGTCTCCAAGTCATTAGAATTCAAAAATAAGCTTAGAATCAAAAAATAAGCTCAAAAGTAGAATACAAGCATGCACAGTTCTATTTACAAGTTTGATTCAAATGTGTGAATGTTGTGGAATGAGTGTGGTTAGAAATGACATTTGGTTTACTTTTATGACAACCCCAACACATATAATCGTCTCCATGTCATTAGAATTCAAAAATAAGCTTAGAATCAAAGAATAAGCTCAAAAGTAGAATCCAAGCATGCACAGTTCTGTTTACAAGTTTGATTCAAATGTGTGAATGTTGTGCAATGAGTGTGGTTATAAATGACATTTGGTTTACTTTTATGACAACCCTAACACATATAATCGTCTCCAAGTCATTAGAATTCAAAAATGAGCTTAGAATCAAAAAATAAGCTCATAAGTAGAATACAAGCATGCGCAATTCTGTTTACAAGTTTGATTCAAATGTGTGAATGTTGTGGAATGAGTGTGGCTAGAAATGGCATTTGGTTTACTTTTATGACAACCCTAACACATATGATCGTTTCCATGTCATTAGAATTCAAAAATAAGCTTAGAATCAAAGAATAAGCTCAAAAGTAGAATACAAGCATGCACAGTTCTGTTTACAAGTTTGATTCAAATGTGTGAATGTTGTGGAATGAGTGTGGTTAGAAATGACATTTGGTTTACTTTTATGACAACCCTAACACATATAATCGTCTCCAAGTCATTAGAATTTAAAACTAAGCTTAGAATCAAAAAATAAGCTCAAAAGTAGAATACAAGCATGCACTGTTCTGTTTACAAGTTTGATTCAAATATGTGAATGTTGTAGAATGAGTGTGGCTAGAAATGGCATTTGGTTTACTTTTATGACAACCCTAACACATATGATCGTTTCTATGTCATTAGAATTCAAAAATTAGCTTAGAATCAAAGAATAAGCTCAAAAGTAGAATACAAGCATGCACAGTTCATTTTACAAGTTTGATTCAATGTGTGAATGTTGTGGAATGATTGGGGTTTGAAATGACATTTGGTTTACTTTTATGAAAACCCTAACACATATAATCGTCTCCATGTCATTAGAATTCAAAAATAAGCTTAGAATCAAAGAATAAGCTCAAAAGTAGAATACAAGCATGCACAGTTCTGTTTACAAGTTTGATTCAGATGTGTGAATGTTGTGGAATGAGTGTGGTTAGAAATGACATTTGGTTTAGTTATATGGGAACTCTAACACATATAATCGTCACTATGTCATTAGAATTCAAAAATAAGCTTAGAATCAAAGAATAAGCTCAAAAGTAGAATACAAGCATGCACAGCTCTGTTTACAAGTTTGATTCAAATGTGTGAATGTTGTGGAATGAGTGTGGCTAGAAATGGCATTTGGTTTACTTTTATGACAACCCTAACACATATAATCGTCTCCAAGTCATTAGAATTCAAAAATAAGCTTAGAATCAAAGAATAAGCTCAAAAGTAGAATACAAGCATGCACAGTTCTGTTTACAAGTTTGATTCAAATGTGTGAATGTTGTGGAATGAGTGTGGTTAGAAATGACATTTGGTTTACTTTTATGACAACCCTAACACATATAATCGTCTCCAATTCATTAGAATTCAAAAATAAGCTTAGAATCAAAAAATAAGCTCAAAAGTAAAATACAAGCATGCACTGTTCTGTTTACAAGTTTGATTCAAATGTGTGAATGTTATAGAATGAGTGTGGCTAGAAATGGCATTTGGTTTACTTTTATGACAACCCTAACACATATGATCGTTTCTGTGTCATTAGAATTCAAAAATTAGCTTAGAATCAAAGAATAAGCTCAAAAGTAGAATACAAGCATGCACAGTTCATTTTACAAGTTTGATTCAAATGTGTGAATGTTGTGGAATGAGTGTGGCTAGAAATGGCATTTGGTTTACTTTTATGACAACCCTAACACATATGATCGTTTCCATGTCATTAGGATACAAAAATAAGCTTAGAATCAAAGAATAAGCTCAAAAGTAGAATACTAGCATGCACAGTTCTGTTTACAAGTTTGATTCAATGTGTGAATGTTGTGGAATGATTGGGGTTTGAAATGACATTTGGTTTACTTTTATGACAACCCTAACACATATAATCGTCTCCATGTCAATAGAATTCAAAAATAAGCTTAGAATCAAAGAATAAGCTCAAAAGTAGAATACAAGCATGCACAGTTCTGTTTACATGTTTGATTCAGATGTGTGAATGTTGTGGAATGAGTGTGGTTAGAAATGACATTTGGTTTAGTTATATGAGAACCCTAACACATATAATCGTCACTATGTCATTAGAATTCAAAAATAAGCTTAGAATCAAAGAATAAGCTCAAAAGTAGAATACAAGCATGCACAGCTCTGTTTACAAGTTTGATTCAAATGTGTGAATGTTGTGGAATGAGTGTGGCTAGAAATGGCATTTGGTTTACTTTTATGACAACCCTAACACATATAATCATCTCCAAGTCATTAGAATTCAAAAATAAGCTTAGAATCAAAGAATAAGCTCAAAAGTAGAATACAAGCATGCACAGTTCTGTTTACAAGTTTGATTCAAATGTGTGAATGTTGTGGAATGAGTGTGGTTAGAAATGACATTTGGTTTACTTTTATGACAACCCTAACACATATAATCGTCTCCAATTCATTAGAATTCAAAAATAAGCTTAGAATCAAAAAATAAGCTCAAAAGTAGAATACAAGCATGCACTGTTCTGTTTACAAGTTTGATTCAAATGTGTGAATGTTGTGGAATGAGTGTGGCTAGAAATGGCATTTGGTTTACTTTTATGACAACCCTAACACATATGATCGTTTCCATGTCATTAGAATTCAAAAATAAGCTTAGAATCAAAGAATAAGCTCAAAAGTAGAATACTAGCATGCACAGTTCTGTTTACAAGTTTGATTCAATGTGTGAATGTTGTGGAATGATTGGGGTTTGAAATGACATTTGGTTTACTTTTATGACAACCCTAACACATATAATCGTCTCCATGTCATTAGAATTCAAAAATAAGCTTAGAATCAAAGAATAAGCTCAAAAGTAGAATACAAGCATGCGCAGTTCTGTTTACAAGTTTGATTCAAATGTGTGAATGTTGTGGAATGAGTGTGGCTAGAAATGACATTTGGTTTACTTTTATGACAACCCTAACACATATAATCGTCTCCATGTCATTAGAATTCAAAAATAAGCTTAGAATCAAAGAATAAGCTCAAAAGTAGAATACAAGCATGCGCAGTTCTGTTTACAAGTTTGATTCAAATGTGTGAATGTTGTGGAATGAGTGTGGCTAGAAATGGCATTTGGTTTACTTTTATGACAACCCTAACACAAATAATCATCTCCAAGTCATTAGAATTCAAAAATAAGCTTAGAATCAAAGAATAAGCTCAAAAGTAGAATACAAGCATGCACAGTTCTGTTTACAAGTTTGATTCAAATGTGTGAATGTTGTGGAATGAGTGTGGTTAGAAATGACATTTGGTTTACTTTTATGACAACCCTAACACATATAATCGTCTCCAATTCATTAGAATTCAAAAATAAGCTTAGAATCAAAAAATAAGCTCAAAAGTAGAATACAAGCATGCACTGTTCTGTTTACAAGTTTGATTCAAATGTGTGAATGTTGTGGAATGAGTGTGGCTAGAAATGGCATTTGGTTTACTTTTATGACAACCCTAACACATATGATCGTTTCCATGTCATTAGAATTCAAAAATAAGCTTAGAATCAAAGAATAAGCTCAAAAGTAGAATACTAGCATGCACAGTTCTGTTTACAAGTTTGATTCAATGTGTGAATGTTGTGGAATGATTGGGGTTTGAAATGACATTTGGTTTACTTTTATGACAACCCTAACACATATAATCGTCTCCATGTCATTAGAATTCAAAAATAAGCTTAGAATCAAAGAATAAGCTCAAAAGTAGAATACAAGCATGCGCAGTTCTGTTTACAAGTTTGATTCAAATGTGTGAATGTTGTGGAATGAGTGTGGCTAGAAATGGCATTTGGTTTAATTTTATGACAACCCTAACACATATGATCGTTTCCATGTCATTAGATTTCAAAAATAAGCTTAGAATCAAAGAATAAGCTCAAAAGTAGAATACAAGCATGCACAGTTCTGTTTACAAGTTTGATTCAAATGTGTGAATGTTGTGGAATGAGTGTGGTTAGAAATGACATTTGGTTTACTTTTATGACAACCCTAACACATATAATCGTCTCCAAGTCATTAGAATTTAAAACTAAGCTTAGAATCAAAAAATAAGCTCAAAAGTAGAATACAAGCATGCACTGTTCTGTTTACAAGTTTGATTCAAATATGTGAATGTTGTAGAATGAGTGTGGCTAGAAATGGCATTTGGTTTACTTTTATGACAACCCTAACACATATGATCGTTTCTATGTCATTAGAATTCAAAAATTAGCTTAGAATCAAAGAATAAGCTCAAAAGTAGAATACAAGCATGCACAGTTCATTTTACAAGTTTGATTCAATGTGTGAATGTTGTGGAATGATTGGGGTTTGAAATGACATTTGGTTTACTTTTATGAAAACACTAACACATATAATCGTCTCCATGTCATTAGAATTCAAAAATAAGCTTAGAATCAAAGAATAAGCTCAAAAGTAGAATACAAGCATGCACAGTTCTGTTTACAAGTTTGATTCAGATGTGTGAATGTTGTGGAATGAGTGTGGTTAGAAATGACATTTGGTTTAGTTATATGAGAACTCTAACACATATAATCGTCACTATGTCATTAGAATTCAAAAATAAGCTTAGAATCAAAGAATAAGCTCAAAAGTAGAATACAAGCATGCACAGCTCTGTTTACAAGTTTGATTCAAATGTGTGAATGTTGTGGAATGAGTGTGGCTAGAAATGGCATTTGGTTTACTTTTATGACAACCCTAACACATATAATCGTCTCCAAGTCATTAGAATTCAAAAATAAGCTTAGAATCAAAGAATAAGCTCAAAAGTAGAATACAAGCATGCACAGTTCTGTTTACAAGTTTGATTCAAATGTGTGAATGTTGTGGAATGAGTGTGGTTAGAAATGACATTTGATTTACTTTTATGACAACCCTAACACATATAATCGTCTCCAATTCTTTAGAATTCAAAAATAAGCTTAGAATCAAAAAATAAGCTCAAAAGTAAAATACAAGCATGCACTGTTCTGTTTACAAGTTTGATTCAAATGTGTGAATGTTATAGAATGAGTGTGGCTAGAAATAGCATTTGGTTTACTTTTATGAAAACCCTAACACATATAATCGTCTCCATGTCATTAGAATTCAAAAATAAGCTTAGAATCAAAGAATAAGCTCAAAAGTAGAATACAAGCATGCACAGTTCTGTTTACAAGTTTGATTCAAATGTGTGAATGTTGTGGAATGAGTGTGGTTAGAAATGACATTTGGTTTAGTTATATGAGAACTCTAACACATATAATCGTCACTATGTCATTAGAATTCAAAAATAAGCTTAGAATCAAAGAATAAGCTCAAAAGTAGAATACAAGCATGCACAGCTCTGTTTACAAGTTTGATTCAAATGTGTGAATGTTGTGGAATGAGTGTGGCTAGAAATGGCATTTGGTTTACTTTTATGACAACCCTAACACATATAATCGTCTCCAAGTCATTAGAATTCAAAAATAAGCTTAGAATCAAAGAATAAGCTCAAAAGTAGAATACAAGCATGCACAGTTCTGTTTACAAGTTTGATTCAAATGTGTGAATGTTGTGGAATGAGTGTGGTTAGAAATGACATTTGGTTTACTTTTATGACAACCCTAACACATATAATCGTCTCCAATTCATTAGAATTCAAAAATAAGCTTAGAATCAAAAAATAAGCTCAAAAGTAAAATACAAGCATGCACTGTTCTGTTTACAAGTTTGATTCAAATGTGTGAATGTTATAGAATGAGTGTGCCTAGAAATGGCATTTGGTTTACTTTTATGACAACCCTAACACATATGATCGTTTCTGTGTCATTAGAATTCAAAAATTAGCTTAGAATCAAAGAATAAGCTCAAAAGTAGAATACAAGCATGCACAGTTCATTTTACAAGTTTGATTCAAATGTGTGAATGTTGTGGAATGAGTGTGGCTAGAAATGGCATTTGGTTTAATTTTATGACAACCCTAACACATATGATCGTTTCCATGTCATTAGGATACAAAAATAAGCTTAGAATCAAAGAATAAGCTCAAAAGTAGAATACTAGCATGCACAGTTCTGTTTACAAGTTTGATTCAATGTGTGAATGTTGTGGAATGATTGGGGTTTGAAATGACATTTGGTTTACTTTTATGACAACCCTAACACATATAATCGTCTCCATGTCAATAGAATTCAAAAATAAGCTTAGAATCAAAGAATAAGCTCAAAAGTAGAATACAAGCATGCACAGTTCTGTTTACATGTTTGATTCAGATGTGTGAATGTTGTGGAATGAGTGTGGTTAGAAATGACATTTGGTTTAGTTATATGAGAACCCTAACACATATAATCGTCACTATGTCATTAGAATTCAAAAATAAGCTTAGAATCAAAGAATAAGCTCAAAAGTAGAATACAAGCATGCACAGCTCTGTTTACAAGTTTGATTCAAATGTGTGAATGTTGTGGAATGAGTGTGGCTAGAAATGGCATTTGGTTTACTTTTATGACAACCCTAACACATATAATCATCTCCAAGTCATTAGAATTCAAAAATAAGCTTAGAATCAAAGAATAAGCTCAAAAGTAGAATACAAGCATGCACAGTTCTGTTTACAAGTTTGATTCAAATGTGTGAATGTTGTGGAATGAGTGTGGTTAGAAATGACATTTGGTTTACTTTTATGACAACCCTAACACATATAATCGTCTCCAATTCATTAGAATTCAAAAATAAGCTTAGAATCAAAAAATAAGCTCAAAAGTAGAATACAAGCATGCACTGTTCTGTTTACAAGTTTGATTCAAATGTGTGAATGTTGTGGAATGAGTGTGGCTAGAAATGGCATTTGGTTTACTTTTATGACAACCCTAACACATATGATCGTTTCCATGTCATTAGAATTCAAAAATAAGCTTAGAATCAAAGAATAAGCTCAAAAGTAGAATACTAGCATGCACAGTTCTGTTTACAAGTTTGATTCAATGTGTGAATGTTGTGGAATGATTGGGGTTTGAAATGACATTTGGTTTACTTTTATGACAACCCTAACACATATAATCGTCTCCATGTCATTAGAATTCAAAAATAAGCTTAGAATCAAAGAATAAGCTCAAAAGTAGAATACAAGCATGCGCAGTTCTGTTTACAAGTTTGATTCAAATGTGTGAATGTTGTGGAATGAGTGTGGCTAGAAATGACATTTGGTTTACTTTTATGACAACCCTAACACATATAATCGTCTCCATGTCATTAGAATTCAAAAATAAGCTTAGAATCAAAGAATAAGCTCAAAAGTAGAATACAAGCATGCGCAGTTCTGTTTACAAGTTTGATTCAAATGTGTGAATGTTGTGGAATGAGTGTGGCTAGAAATGGCATTTGGTTTACTTTTATGACAACCCTAACACATATAATCATCTCCAAGTCATTAGAATTCAAAAATAAGCTTAGAATCAAAGAATAAGCTCAAAAGTAGAATACAAGCATGCACAGTTCTGTTTACAAGTTTGATTCAAATGTGTGAATGTTGTGGAATGAGTGTGGTTAGAAATGACATTTGGTTTACTTTTATGACAACCCTAACACATATAATCGTCTCCAATTCATTAGAATTCAAAAATAAGCTTAGAATCAAAAAATAAGCTCAAAAGTAGAATACAAGCATGCACTGTTCTGTTTACAAGTTTGATTCAAATGTGTGAATGTTGTGGAATGAGTGTGGCTAGAAATGGCATTTGGTTTACTTTTATGACAACCCTAACACATATGATCGTTTCCATGTCATTAGAATTCAAAAATAAGCTTAGAATCAAAGAATAAGCTCAAAAGTAGAATACTAGCATGCACAGTTCTGTTTACAAGTTTGATTCAATGTGTGAATGTTGTGGAATGATTGGGGTTTGAAATGACATTTGGTTTACTTTTATGACAACCCTAACACATATAATCGTCTCCATGTCATTAGAATTCAAAAATAAGCTTAGAATCAAAGAATAAGCTCAAAAGTAGAATACAAGCATGCGCAGTTCTGTTTACAAGTTTGATTCAAATGTGTGAATGTTGTGGAATGAGTGTGGCTAGAAATGGCATTTGGTTTAATTTTATGACAACCCTAACACATATGATCGTTTCCATGTCATTAGATTTCAAAAATAAGCTTAGAATCAAAGAATAAGCTCAAAAGTAGAATACAAGCATGCACAGTTCTGTTTACAAGTTTGATTCAAATGTGTGAATGTTGTGGAATGAGTGTGGTTAGAAATGACATTTGGTTTACTTTTATGACAACCCTAACACATATAATCGTCTCCAAGTCATTAGAATTTAAAACTAAGCTTAGAATCAAAAAATAAGCTCAAAAGTAGAATACAAGCATGCACTGTTCTGTTTACAAGTTTGATTCAAATATGTGAATGTTGTAGAATGAGTGTGGCTAGAAATGGCATTTGGTTTACTTTTATGACAACCCTAACACATATGATCGTTTCTATGTCATTAGAATTCAAAAATTAGCTTAGAATCAAAGAATAAGCTCAAAAGTAGAATACAAGCATGCACAGTTCATTTTACAAGTTTGATTCAATGTGTGAATGTTGTGGAATGATTGGGGTTTGAAATGACATTTGGTTTACTTTTATGAAAACACTAACACATATAATCGTCTCCATGTCATTAGAATTCAAAAATAAGCTTAGAATCAAAGAATAAGCTCAAAAGTAGAATACAAGCATGCACAGTTCTGTTTACAAGTTTGATTCAGATGTGTGAATGTTGTGGAATGAGTGTGGTTAGAAATGACATTTGGTTTAGTTATATGAGAACTCTAACACATATAATCGTCACTATGTCATTAGAATTCAAAAATAAGCTTAGAATCAAAGAATAAGCTCAAAAGTAGAATACAAGCATGCACAGCTCTGTTTACAAGTTTGATTCAAATGTGTGAATGTTGTGGAATGAGTGTGGCTAGAAATGGCATTTGGTTTACTTTTATGACAACCCTAACACATATAATCGTCTCCAAGTCATTAGAATTCAAAAATAAGCTTAGAATCAAAGAATAAGCTCAAAAGTAGAATACAAGCATGCACAGTTCTGTTTACAAGTTTGATTCAAATGTGTGAATGTTGTGGAATGAGTGTGGTTAGAAATGACATTTGATTTACTTTTATGACAACCCTAACACATATAATCGTCTCCAATTCTTTAGAATTCAAAAATAAGCTTAGAATCAAAAAATAAGCTCAAAAGTAAAATACAAGCATGCACTGTTCTGTTTACAAGTTTGATTCAAATGTGTGAATGTTATAGAATGAGTGTGGCTAGAAATAGCATTTGGTTTACTTTTATGACAACCCTAACACATATGATCGTTTCTGTGTCATTAGAATTCAAAAATTAGCTTAGAATCAAAGAATAAGCTCAAAAGTAGAATACAAGCATGCACAGTTCATTTTACAAGTTTGATTCAAATGTGTGAATGTTGTGGAATGAGTGTGGCTAGAAATGGCATTTGGTTTACTTTTATGACAACCCTAACACATATGATCGTTTCCATGTCATTAGATTTCAAAAATAAGCTTAGAATCAAAGAATAAGCTCAAAAGTAGAATACAAGCATGCACAGTTCTGTTTACAAGTTTGATTTAAATGTGTCAATGTTGTAGAATGAGTGTGGCTAGAAATGACATTTGGTTTACTTTTATGACAACCCTAACACATATGATCGTTTCTGTGTCATTAGAATTCAAAAATTAGCTTAGAATCAAAGAATAAGCTCAAAAGTAGAATACAAGCATGCACAGTTCATTTTACAAGTTTGATTCAAATGTGTGAATGTTGTGGAATGAGTGTGGCTAGAAATGGCATTTGGTTTACTTTTATGACAACCCTAACACATATGATCGTTTCCATGTCATTAGAATACAAAAATAAGCTTAGAATCAAAGAATAAGCTCAAAAGTAGAATACTAGCATGCACAGTTCTGTTTACAAGTTTGATTCAATGTGTGAATGTTGTGGAATGATTGGGGTTTGAAATGACATTTGGTTTACTTTTATGACAACCCTAACACATATAATCGTCTCCATGTCAATAGAATTCAAAAATAAGCTTAGAATCAAAGAATAAGCTCAAAAGTAGAATACAAGCATGCACAGTTCTGTTTACATGTTTGATTCAGATGTGTGAATGTTGTGGAATGAGTGTGGTTAGAAATGACATTTGGTTTAGTTATATGAGAACCCTAACACATATAATCGTCACTATGTCATTAGAATTCAAAAATAAGCTTAGAATCAAAGAATAAGCTCAAAAGTAGAATACAAGCATGCACAGCTCTGTTTACAAGTTTGATTCAAATGTGTGAATGTTGTGGAATGAGTGAGGCTAGAAATGGCATTTGGTTTACTTTTATGACAACCCTAACACATATAATCATCTCCAAGTCATTAGAATTCAAAAATAAGCTTAGAATCAAAGAATAAGCTCAAAAGTAGAATACAAGCATGCACAGTTCTGTTTACAAGTTTGATTCAAATGTGTGAATGTTGTGGAATGAGTGTGGTTAGAAATGACATTTGGTTTACTTTTATGACAACCCTAACACATATAATCGTCTCCAATTCATTAGAATTCAAAAATAAGCTTAGAATCAAAAAATAAGCTCAAAAGTAGAATACAAGCATGCACTGTTCTGTTTACAAGTTTGATTCAAATGTGTGAATGTTGTGGAATGAGTGTGGCTAGAAATGGCATTTGGTTTACTTTTATGACAACCCTAACACATATGATCGTTTCCATGTCATTAGAATTCAAAAATAAGCTTAGAATCAAAGAATAAGCTCAAAAGTAGAATACTAGCATGCACAGTTCTGTTTACAAGTTTGATTCAATGTGTGAATGTTGTGGAATGATTGGGGTTTGAAATGACATTTGGTTTACTTTTATGACAACCCTAACACATATAATCGTCTCCATGTCATTAGAATTCAAAAATAAGCTTAGAATCAAAGAATAAGCTCAAAAGTAGAATACAAGCATGCGCAGTTCTGTTTACAAGTTTGATTCAAATGTGTGAATGTTGTGGAATGAGTGTGGCTAGAAATGGCATTTGGTTTAATTTTATGACAACCCTAACACATATGATCGTTTCCATGTCATTAGATTTCAAAAATAAGCTTAGAATCAAAGAATAAGCTCAAAAGTAGAATACAAGCATGCACAGTTCTGTTTACAAGTTTGATTCAAATGTGTCAATGTTGTAGAATGAGTGTGGCTAGAAATGACATTTGGTTTACTTTTATGACAACCCTAACACATATATAATTGTCTCCAAGTCATTAGAATTCAAAAATGAGCTTAGAATCAAAAAATAAGCTCATAAGTATAATACAAGCATGCGCAGTTCTGTTTACAAGTTTGATTCAAATGTGTGAATGTTGTGGAATGAGTGTGGCTAGAAATGGCATTTGGTTTACTTTTATGACAACCCTAACACATATGATCGTTTCCATGTCATTAGATTTCAAAAATAAGCTTAGAATCAAAGAATAAGCTCAAAAGTAGAATACAAGCATGCACAGTTCTGTTTACAAGTTTGATTTAAATGTGTCAATGTTGTAGAATGAGTGTGGCTAGAAATGACATTTGGTTTACTTTTATGACAACCCTAACACATATAATCGTCTCCAAGTCATTAGAATTCAAAAATAAGCTTAGAATCAAAGAATAAGCTCAAAAGTAGAATACAAGCATGCACAGTTCTGTTTACAAGTTTGATTCAAATGTGTGAATGTTGTGGAATGAGTGTGGTTAGAAATGACATTTGGTTTACTTTTATGACAACCCTAACACATATAATCGTCTCCAATTCATAAGAATTCAAAAATAAGCTTATAATGAAAAAAGAAGCTCAAAAGTAGAATACAAGCATGCACAGTTCTGTTTACAAGTTTGATTCAAATGTGTGAATGTTGTGGAATGAGTGTGGTTAGAAATGACATTTGGTTTACTTTTATGACAACCCTAACACATATGATCGTTTCTGTGTCATTAGAATTCAAAAATTAGCTTAGAATCAAAGAATAAGCTTAAAAGTAGAATACAAGCATGCACAGTTCATTTTACAAGTTTGATTCAAATGTGTGAATGTTGTGGAATGATTTTGGTTAGAAATGGCATTTGGTTTACTTTTATGACAACCCTAACACATATGATCGTTTCCATGTCATTAGAATTCAAAAATAAGCTTAGAATCAAAGAATAAGCTCAAAAGTAGAATACAAGCATGCACAGTTCTATTTACAAGTTTGATTCAATGTGTGAATGTTGTGGAATGATTGGGGTTTGAAATGACATTTGGTTTACTTTTATGACAACCCTAACACATATAATCGTCTCCAAGTCATTAGAATTCAAAAATAAGCTTAGAATCAAAGAATAAGCTCAAAAGTAGAATACAAGCATGCACAGTTCTGTTTACATGTTTGATTCAGATGTGTGAATGTTGTGGAATGAGTGTGGTTAGAAATGACATTTGGTTTAGTTATATGAGAACCCTAACACATATAATCGTCACTATGTCATTAGAATTCAAAAATAAGCTTAGAATCAAAGAATAAGCTCAAAAGTAGAATACAAGTATGCACAGTTCTGTTTACAAGTTTGATTCAAATGTGTCAATGTTGTAGAATGAGTGTGGCTAGAAATGACATTTGGTTTACTTTTATGACAACCCTAACACATATGATCGTTTCCATGTCATTAGAATTCAAAAATGAGCTTAGAATCAAAGAATAAGCTCAAAAGTAGAATACTAGCATGCACAGTTCTGTTTACAAGTTTGATTCAATGTGTGAATGTTGTGGAATGATTGGGGTTTGAAATGACATTTGGTTTACTTTTATGACAACCCTAACACATATAATCGTCTCCATGTCATTAGAATTCAAAAATAAGCTTAGAATCAAAGAATAAGCTCAAAAGTAGAATACAAGCATGAACAGTTCTGTTTACAAGTTTGATTCAAATGTGTGAATGTTGTGGAATGAGTGTGGTTAGAAATGACATTTGGTTTAGTTATATGAGAACCCTAACACATATAATCGTCACTATGTCATTAGAATTCAAAAATAAGCTTAGAATCAAAGAATAAGCTCAAAAGTAGAATACAAGCATGCACAGCTCTGTTTACAAGTTTGATTCAAATGTGTGAATGTTGTGCAATGAGTGTGGTTATAAATGACATTTGGTTTACTTTTATGACAACCCTAACACATATAATCGTCTCCAATTCATTAGAATTCAAAAATAAGCTTATAATGAAAAAAGAAGCTCAAAAGTAGAATACAAGCATGCACAGTTCTGTTTACAAGTTTGATTCAAATGTGTGAATGTTGTGGAATGAGTGTGGCTAGAAATGACATTTGGTTTACTTTTATGACAACCCTAACACATATGATCGTTTCCATGTCATTAGAATTCAAAAATAAGCTTAGAATCAAAGAATAAGCTCAAAAGTAGAATACAAGCATGCAGTGTTCCTTTTACGAGTTTGATTCAAATGTGTGAATGTTGTGGAATGAGTGTGGTTAGAAATGACATTTGGTTTACTTTTATGACAACCCTAACACATATAATCGTCTCCAAGTCATTAGAATTCAAAAATAAGCTTAGAATCAAAAAATAAGCTCAAAAGTAGAATACAAGCATGCCCAGTTCTGTTTACAAGTTTGATTCAAATGTGTGAATGTTGTGGAATGAGTGTGGTTAGAAATGACATTTGGTTTACTTTTATGACAACCCCAACACATATAATCGTCTCCATGTCATTAGAATTCAAAAATAAGCTTAGAATCAAAGAATAAGCTCAAAAGTAGAATACAAGCATGCACAGTTCTCTTTACAAGTTTGATTCAAATGTGTGAATGTTGTGCAATGAGTGTGGTTATAAATGACATTTGGTTTACTTTTATGACAACCCTAACACATATAATCGTCTCCAAGTCATTAGAATTCAAAAATGAGCTTAGAATCAAAAAATAAGCTCATAAGTAGAATACAAGCATGCGCAGTTCTGTTTACAAGTTTGATTCAAATGTGTGAATGTTGTGGAATGAGTGTGGCTAGAAATGGCATTTGGCTTACTTTTATGACAACCCTAACACATATGATCGTTTCCATGTCATTAGAATTCAAAAATAAGCTTAGAATCAAAGAATAAGCCTAAAAGTAGAATACAAGCATGCACAGTTCTGTTTACAAGTTTGATTCAAATATGTGAATGTTGTGGAATGAGTGTGGCTAGAAATGGCATTTGGTTTACTTTTATGACAACCCTAACACATATGATCGTTTCCATGTCATTAGAATTCAAAAATAAGCTTAGAATCAAAGAATAAGCTCAAAAGTAGAATACAAGCATGCACAGTTCTGTTTACAAGTTTGATTCAAATGTGTGAATGTTGTGGAATGAGTGTGGTTAGAAATGACATTTGGTTTACTTTTATGACAACCCCAACACATATAATCGTCTGCATGTCATTAGAATTCAAAAATAAGCTTAGAATCAAAGAATAAGCTCAAAAGTAGAATAAAAGCATGCACAGTTCGTTTTACAAGTTTGATTCAATGTGTGAATGTTGTGGAATGAGTGGGGTTTGAAATGACATTTGGTTTACTTTTATGACAACCCTAACACATATGATCGTTTCCATGTCATTAGAATTCAAAAATAAGCTTAGAATCAAAGAATAAGCTCAAAAGTAGAATACCAGCCTGCACAGTTCGTATTACAAGTTTGATTCAATGTGTGAATGTTGTGGAATGAGTGGGGTTTGAAATGACATTTGGTTTACTTTTATGATAACCCTAACACATATAATCGTCTCCATGTCATTAGAATTCAAAAATAAGCTTAGAATCAAAGAATAAGCTCAAAAGTAGAATACAAGCATGCACAGTTCTGTTTACAAGTTTGATTCAATGTGTGAATGTTGTGGAATGAGTGGGGTTTGAAATGACATTTGGTTTACTTTTATGACAACCCTAACACATATGATCGTTTCCATGCCATTAGAATTCAAAAATAAGCTTAGAATCAAATAATAAGCTCAAAAGTAGAATACAAGCATGCACAGTTCTGTTTACAAGTTTGATTCAAATGTGTGAATGTTGTGCAATGAGTGTGGTTAGAAATGACATTTGGTTTACTTTTATGACAACCCTAACACATATAATCGTCTGCAAGTCATTAGAATTCAAAAATGAGCTTAGAATCAAAAAATAAGGTCAAAAGTAGAATACAAGCATGCACAGTTCTGTTTACAAGTTTGATTCAAATGTGTGAATGTTGTGGAATGAGTGTGGCTAGAAATGGCATTTGGTTTACTTTTATGACAACCCTAACACATATGATCGTTTCCATGCCATTAGAATTCAAAAATAAGCTTAGAATCAAATAATAAGCTCAAAAGTAGAATACAAGCATGCACAGTTCTGTTTACAAGTTTGATTCAAATGTGTGAATGTTGTGGAATGAGTGTGGCTAGAAATGGCATTTGGCTTACTTTTATGACAACCCTAACACATATGATCGTTTCCATGTCATTAGAATTCAAAAATAAGCTTAGAATCAAAGAATAAGCTCAAAAGTAGAATACAAGCATGCACAGTTCTGTTTACAAGTTTGATTCAGATGTGTGAATGTTGTGGAATGAGTGTGGTTAGAAATGACATTTGGTTTACTTTTATGACAACCCCAACACATATAATCGTCTGCATGTCATTAGAATTCAAAAATAAGCTTAGAATCAAAGAATAAGCTCAAAAGTAGAATAAAAGCATGCACAGTTCGTTTTACAAGTTTGATTCAATGTGTGAATGTTGTGGAATGAGTGGGGTTTGAAATGACATTTGGTTTACTTTTATGACAACCCTAACACATATGATCGTTTCCATGTCATTAGAATTCAAAAATAAGCTTAGAATCAAAGAATAAGCTCAAAAGTAGAATACCAGCCTGCACAGTTCGTTTTACAAGTTTGATTCAATGTGTGAATGTTGTGGAATGAGTGGGGTTTGAAATGACATTTGGTTTACTTTTATGATAACCCTAACACATATAATCGTCTCCATGTCATTAGAATTCAAAAATAAGCTTAGAATCAAAGAATAAGCTCAAAAGTAGAATACAAGCATGCACAGTTCTGTTTACAAGTTTGATTCAAATGTGTGAATGTTGTGGAATGAGTGTGGTTAGAAATGACATTTGGTTTACTTTTATGACAACCCTAACACATATAATCGTTTCCAATTCATTAGAATTCAAAAATAAGCTTATAATGAAAAAAGAAGCTCAAAAGTAGAATACAAGCATGCACAGTTCTGTTTACAAGTTTGATTCAAATGTGTGAATGTTGTGGAATGAGTGTGGCTAGAAATGACATTTGGTTTACTTTTATGACAACCCTAACACATATGATCGTTTCCATGTCATTAGAATTCAAAAATAAGCTTAGAATCAAAGAATAAGCTCAAAAGTAGAATACAAGCATGCACTGTTCCTTTTACGAGTTTGATTCAAATGTGTGAATGTTGTGGAATGAGTGTGGTTAGAAATGACATTTGGTTTACTTTTATGACAACCCTAACACATATAATCGTCTCCAAGTCATTAGAATTCAAAAATAAGCTTAGAATCAAAAAATAAGCTCAAAAGTAGAATACAAGCATGCACAGTTCTGTTTACAAGTTTGATTCAAATGTGTGAATGTCGTGGAATGAGTGTGGTTAGAAATGACATTTGGTTTACTTTTATGACAACCCCAACACATATAATCGTCTCCATGTCATTAGAATTCAAAATTAAGCTTAGAATCAAAGAATAAGCTCAAAAGTAGAATACAAGCATGCACAGTTCTGTTTACAAGTTTGATTCAAATGTGTGAATGTTGTGCAATGAGTGTGGTTATAAATGACATTTGGTTTACTTTTATGACAACCCTAACACATATAATCGTCTCCAAGTCATTAGAATTCAAAAATGAGCTTAGAATCAAAAAATAAGCTCATAAGTAGAATACAAGCATGCGCAGTTCTGTTTACAAGTTTGATTCAAATGTGTGAATGTTGTGGAATGAGTGTGGCTAGAAATGGCATTTGGCTTACTTTTATGACAACCCTAACACATATGATCGTTTCCATGTCATTAGAATTCAAAAATAAGCTTAGAATCAAAGAATAAGCCTAAAAGTAGAATACAAGCATGCACAGTTCTGTTTACAAGTTTGATTCAAATATGTGAATGTTGTGGAATGAGTGTGGCTAGAAATGGCATTTGGTTTACTTTTATGACAACCCTAACACATATGATCGTTTCCATGTCATTAGAATTCAAAAATAAGCTTAGAATCAAAGAATAAGCTCAAAAGTAGAATACAAGCATGCACAGTTCTGTTTACAAGTTTGATTCAAATGTGTGAATGTTGTGGAATCAGTGTGGTTAGAAATGACATTTGGTTTACTTTTGTGACAACCCTAACACATATAATCGTCTCCATGTCATTAGAATTCAAAAATAAGCTTAGAATCAAAGAATAAACTCAAAAGTAGAATACAAGCATGCACAGTTCTGTTTACAAGTTTGATTCAAATGTGTGAATGTTGTGCAATGAGTGTGGTTAGAAATGACATTTGGTTTACTTTTATGACAACCCTAACACATATAATCGTCTGCAAGTCATTAGAATTCAAAAATGAGCTTAGAATCAAAAAATAAGGTCAAAAGTAGAATACAAGCATGCACAATTCTGTTTACAAGTTTGATTCAAATGTGTGAATGTTGTGGAATGAGTGTGGCTAGAAATGGCATTTGGTTTACTTTTATGACAACCCTAACACATATGATCGTTTCCATGTCATTAGAATTCAAAAATAAGCTTAGAATCAAAGAATAAGCTCAAAAGTAGAATACAAGCATGCACAGTTCTGTTTACAAGTTTGATTCAAATGTGTGAATGTTGTGCAATGAGTGTGGTTATAAATGACATTTGGTTTACTTTTATGACAACCCTAACACATATAATCGTCTCCAAGTTATTAGAATTCAAAAATGAGCTTAGAATCAAAAAATAAGCTCATAAGTAGAATACAAGCATGCGTAGTTCTGTTTACAAGTTTGATTCAAATGTGTGAATGTTGTGGAATGAGTGTGGCTAGAAATGGCATTTGGTTTACTTTTATGACAACCCTAACACATATAATCGTCTCCATGTCATTAGAATTCAAAAATAAGCTTCAAATCAAAGAATAAGCTCAAAAGTAGAATACAAGCATGCACAGTTCTGTTTACAAGTTTGATTCAGATGTGTGAATGTTGTGGAATGAGTGTGGTTAGAAATGACATTTGGTTTACTTTTATGACAACCCCAACACATATAATCGTCTGCATGTCATTAGAATTCAAAAATAAGCTTAGAATCAAAGAATAAGCTCAAAAGTAGAATAAAAGCATGCACAGTTCGTTTTACAAGTTTGATTCAATGTGTGAATGTTGTGGAATGAGTGGGGTTTGAAATGACATTTGGTTTACTTTTATGACAACCCTAACACATATGATCGTTTCCATGTCATTAGAATTCAAAAATAAGCTTAGAATCAAAGAATAAGCTCAAAAGTAGAATACCAGCCTGCACAGTTCGTTTTACAAGTTTGATTCAATGTGTGAATGTTGTGGAATGAGTGGGGTTTGAAATGACATTTGGTTTACTTTTATGATAACCCTAACACATATAATCGTCTCCATGTCATTAGAATTCAAAAATAAGCTTAGAATCAAATAATAAGCTCAAAAGTAGAATACAAGCATGCACTGTTCGTTTTACAAGTTTGATTCAGATGTGTGAATGTTGTGGAATGAGTGGGGTTTGAAATGACATTTGGTTTACTTTTATGACAACCCTAACACATATGATCGTTTCCATGTCATTAGAATTCAAAAATAAGCTTAGAATCAAAGAATAAGCTCAAAAGTAGAATACCAGCCTGCACAGTTCGTTTTACAAGTTTGATTCAATGTGTGAATGTTGTGGAATGAGTGGGGTTTGAAATGACATTTGGTTTACTTTTATGATAACCCTAACACATATAATCGTCTCCATGTCATTAGAATTCAAAAATAAGCTTAGAATCAAAGAATAAGCTCAAAAGTAGAATACAAGCATGCACAGTTCTGTTTACAAGTTTGATTCAAATGTGTGAATGTTGTGGAATGAGTGTGGTTAGAAATGACATTTGGTTTACTTTTATGACAACCCTAACACATATAATCGTTTCCAATTCATTAGAATTCAAAAATAAGCTTATAATGAAAAAAGAAGCTCAAAAGTAGAATACAAGCATGCACAGTTCTGTTTACAAGTTTGATTCAAATGTGTGAATGTTGTGGAATGAGTGTGGCTAGAAATGACATTTGGTTTACTTTTATGACAACCCTAACACATATGATCGTTTCCATGTCATTAGAATTCAAAAATAAGCTTAGAATCAAAGAATAAGCTCAAAAGTAGAATACAAGCATGCACTGTTCCTTTTACGAGTTTGATTCAAATGTGTGAATGTTGTGGAATGAGTGTGGTTAGAAATGACATTTGGTTTACTTTTATGACAACCCTAACACATATAATCGTCTCCAAGTCATTAGAATTCAAAAATAAGCTTAGAATCAAAAAATAAGCTCAAAAGTAGAATACAAGCATGCACAGTTCTGTTTACAAGTTTGATTCAAATGTGTGAATGTCGTGGAATGAGTGTGGTTAGAAATGACATTTGGTTTACTTTTATGACAACCCCAACACATATAATCGTCTCCATGTCATTAGAATTCAAAAATAAGCTTAGAATCAAAGAATAAGCTCAAAAGTAGAATACAAGCATGCACAGTTCTGTTTACAAGTTTGATTCAAATGTGTGAATGTTGTGCAATGAGTGTGGTTATAAATGACATTTGGTTTACTTTTATGACAACCCTAACACATATAATCGTCTCCAAGTCATTAGAATTCAAAAATGAGCTTAGAATCAAAAAATAAGCTCATAAGTAGAATACAAGCATGCGCAGTTCTGTTTACAAGTTTGATTCAAATGTGTGAATGTTGTGGAATGAGTGTGGCTAGAAATGGCATTTGGCTTACTTTTATGACAACCCTAACACATATGATCGTTTCCATGTCATTAGAATTCAAAAATAAGCTTAGAATCAAAGAATAAGCCTAAAAGTAGAATACAAGCATGCACAGTTCTGTTTACAAGTTTGATTCAAATATGTGAATGTTGTGGAATGAGTGTGGCTAGAAATGGCATTTGGTTTACTTTTATGACAACCCTAACACATATGATCGTTTCCATGTCATTAGAATTCAAAAATAAGCTTAGAATCAAAGAATAAGCTCAAAAGTAGAATACAAGCATGCACAGTTCTGTTTACAAGTTTGATTCAAATGTGTGAATGTTGTGGAATCAGTGTGGTTAGAAATGACATTTGGTTTACTTTTATGACAACCCTAACACATATAATCGTCTCCATGTCATTAGAATTCAAAAATAAGCTTAGAATCAAAGAATAAACTCAAAAGTAGAATACAACCATGCACAGTTCTGTTTACAAGTTTGATTCAAATGTGTGAATGTTGTGCAATGAGTGTGGTTAGAAATGACATTTGGTTTACTTTTATGACAACCCTAACACATATAATCGTCTGCAAGTCATTAGAATTCAAAAATGAGCTTAGAATCAAAAAATAAGGTCAAAAGTAGAATACAAGCATGCAGAATTCTGTTTACAAGTTTGATTCAAATGTGTGAATGTTGTGGAATGAGTGTGGCTAGAAATGGCATTTGGTTTACTTTTATGACAACCCTAACACATATGATCGTTTCCATGTCATTAGAATTCAAAAATAAGCTTAGAATCAAAGAATAAGCTCAAAAGTAGAATACAAGCATGCACAGTTCTGTTTACAAGTTTGATTCAAATGTGTGAATGTTGTGCAATGAGTGTGGTTATAAATGACATTTGGTTTACTTTTATGACAACCCTAACACATATAATCGTCTCCAAGTTATTAGAATTCAAAAATGAGCTTAGAATCAAAAAATAAGCTCATAAGTAGAATACAAGCATGCCTAGTTCTGTTTACAAGTTTGATTCAAATGTGTGAATGTTGTGGAATGAGTGTGGCTAGAAATGGCATTTGGTTTACTTTTATGACAACCCTAACACATATAATCGTCTCCATGTCATTAGAATTCAAAAATAAGCTTCAAATCAAAGAATAAGCTCAAAAGTAGAATACAAGCATGCACAGTTCTGTTTACAAGTTTGATTCAGATGTGTGAATGTTGTGGAATGAGTGTGGTTAGAAATGACATTTGGTTTACTTTTATGACAACCCCAACACATATAATCGTCTGCATGTCATTAGAATTCAAAAATAAGCTTAGAATCAAAGAATAAGCTCAAAAGTAGAATAAAAGCATGCACAGTTCGTTTTACAAGTTTGATTCAATGTGTGAATGTTGTGGAATGAGTGGGGTTTGAAATGACATTTGGTTTACTTTTATGACAACCCTAACACATATGATCGTTTCCATGTCATTAGAATTCAAAAATAAGCTTAGAATCAAAGAATAAGCTCAAAAGTAGAATACCAGCCTGCACAGTTCGTTTTACAAGTTTGATTCAATGTGTGAATGTTGTGGAATGAGTGGGGTTTGAAATGACATTTGGTTTACTTTTATGATAACCCTAACACATATAATCGTCTCCATGTCATTAGAATTCAAAAATAAGCTTAGAATCAAATAATAAGCTCAAAAGTAGAATACAAGCATGCACTGTTCGTTTTACAAGTTTGATTCAGATGTGTGAATGTTGTGGAATGAGTGTGGCTAGAAAGGGCATTTGGTTTACTTTTATGACAACCCTAACACATATAATCGTCTGCATGTCATTAGAATTCAAAAATAAGCTTAGAATAAAAGAATAAGCTCAAAAGTAGAATAAATGCATGCACAGTTCGTTTTACAAGTTTGATTCAATGTGTGAATGTTGTAGAATGAGTGGGGTTTTAAATGACATTTGGTTTACTTTTATGACAACCCTAACACATATAATCGTCTCCATGTCATTAGAATTCAAAAATAAGCTTAGAATCAAAGAATAAGCTCAAAAGTAGAATACAAGCATGCACAGTTCTGTTTACAAGTTTGATTCAAATGTGTGAATGTTGTGGAATGAGTGTGGTTAGAAATGACATTTGGTTTACTTTTATGACAACCCTAACACATATAATCGTTTCCAATTCATTAGAATTCAAAAATAAGCTTATAATGAAAAAAGAAGCTCAAAAGTAGAATACAAGCATGCACAGTTCTGTTTCCAAGTTTGATTCAAATGTGTGAATGTTGTGGAATGAGTGTGTCTAGAAATGACATTTGGTTTACTTTTATGACAACCCTAACACATATGATCGTTTCCATGTCATTAGAATTCAAAAATAAGCTTAGAATCAAAGAATAAGCTCAAAAGTAGAATACAAGCATGCACTGTTCCTTTTACGAGTTTGATTCAAATGTGTGAATGTTGTGGAATGAGTGTGGTTAGAAATGACATTTGGTTTACTTTTATGACAACCCTAACACATATAATCGTCTCCAAGTCATTAGAATTCAAAAATAAGCTTAGAATCAAAAAATAAGCTCAAAAGTAGAATACAAGCATGCACAGTTCTGTTTACAAGTTTGATTCAAATGTGTGAATGTCGTGGAATGAGTGTGGTTAGAAATGACATTTGGTTTACTTTTATGACAACCCCAACACATATAATCGTCTCCATGTCATTAGAATTCAAAAATAAGCTTAGAATCAAAGAATAAGCTCAAAAGTAGAATACAAGCATGCACAGTTCTGTTTACAAGTTTGATTCAAATGTGTGAATGTTGTGCAATGAGTGTGGTTATAAATGACATTTGGTTTACTTTTATGACAACCCTAACACATATAATCGTCTCCAAGTCATTAGAATTCAAAAATGAGCTTAGAATCAAAAAATAAGCTCATAAGTAGAATACAAGCATGCGCAGTTCTGTTTACAAGTTTGATTCAAATGTGTGAATGTTGTGGAATGAGTGTGGCTAGAAATGGCATTTGGCTTACTTTTATGACAACCCTAACACATATGATCGTTTCCATGTCATTAGAATTCAAAAATAAGCTTAGAATCAAAGAATAAGCCTAAAAGTAGAATACAAGCATGCACAGTTCTGTTTACAAGTTTGATTCAAATATGTGAATGTTGTGGAATGAGTGTGGCTAGAAATGGCATTTGGTTTACTTTTATGACAACCCTAACACATATGATCGTTTCCATGTCATTAGAATTCAAAAATAAGCTTAGAATCAAAGAATAAGCTCAAAAGTAGAATACAAGCATGCACAGTTCTGTTTACAAGTTTGATTCAAATGTGTGAATGTTGTGGAATGAGTGTGGTTAGAAATGACATTTGGTTTACTTTTATGACAACCCTAACACATATAATCGTCTCCAATTCATTAGAATTCAAAAATAAGCTTATAATGAAAAAAGAAGCTCAAAAGTAGAAAACAAGCATGCACAGTTCTGTTTACAAGTTTGATTCAAATGTGTGAATGTTGTGGAATGAGTGTGGCTAGAAATGACATTTGGTTTACTTTTATGACAACCCTAACACATATGATCGTTTCCATGTCATTAGAATTCAAAAATAAGCTTAGAATCAAAGAATAAGCCTAAAAGTAGAATACAAGCATGCACAGTTCTGTTTACAAGTTTGATTCAAATATGTGAATGTTGTGGAATGAGTGTGGCTAGAAATGGCATTTGGTTTACTTTTATGACAACCCTAACACATATGATCGTTTCCATGTCATTAGAATTCAAAAATAAGCTTACAATCAAAGAATAAGCTCAAAAGTAGAATACAAGCATGCACAGTTCTGTTTACAAGTTTGATTCAAATGTGTGAATGTTGTGCAATGAGTGTGGTTATAAATGACATTTGGTTTACTTTTATGACAACCCTAACACATATAATCGTCTCCAAGTTATTAGAATTCAAAAATGAGCTTAGAATCAAAAAATAAGCTCATAAGTAGAATACAAGCATGCGTAGTTCTGTTTACAAGTTTGATTCAAATGTGTGAATGTTGTGGAATGAGTGTGGCTAGAAATGACATTTGGTTTACTTTTATGACAACCCCAACACATATAATCGTCTCCATGTCATTAGAATTCAAAAATAAGCTTAGAATCAAAGAATAAGCTCAAAAGTAGAATACAAGCATGCACAGTTCTGTTTACAAGTTTGATTCAAATGTGTGAATGTTGTGCAATGAGTGTGGTTATAAATGACATTTGGTTTACTTTTATGACAACCCTAACACATATAATCGTCTCCAAGTCATTAGAATTCAAAAATGAGCTTAGAATCAAAAAATAAGCTCATAAGTAGAATACAAGCATGCGCAGTTCTGTTTACAAGTTTGATTCAAATGTGTGAATGTTGTGGAATGAGTGTGGCTAGAAATGGCATTTGGCTTACTTTTATGACAACCTTAACACATATCATCGTTTCCATGTCATTAGAATTCAAAAATAAGCTTAGAATCAAAGAATAAGCCTAAAAGTAGAATACAAGCATGCACAGTTCTGTTTACAAGTTTGATTCAAATGTGTGAATGTTGTGGAATGAGTGTGGCTAGAAATGGCATTTGGTTTACTTTTATGACAACCCTAACACATATGATCATTTCCATGTCATTAGAATTCAAAAATAAGCTTAGAATCAAAGAATAAGCTCAAAAGTAGAATACAAGCATGCACAGTTCTGTTTACAAGTTTGATTCAAATGTGTGAATGTTGTGGAATGAGTGTGGCTAGAAATGACATTTGGTTTACTTTTATGACAACCCTAAGACATATGATCGTTTCCATGTCATTAGAATTCAAAAATTAGCTTAGAATCAAAGAATAAGCTCAAAAGTAGAATACAAGCATGCACTGTTCGTTTTACGAATTTGATTCAAATGTGTGAATGTTGTGGAATGAGTGTGGTTAGAAATGACATTTGGTTTACTTTTATGACAACCCTAACACATATAATCGTCTCCAAGTCATTAGAATTCAAAAAATAAGCTTAGAATAAAAAAATAAGCTCAAAAGTAGAATACAAGCATGCACAGTTCTGTTTACAAGTTTGATTCAAATGTGTGAATGTTGTGGAATGAGTGTGGTTAGAAATGACATTTGGTTTACTTTTATGACAACCCCAACACATATAATCGTCTCCATGTCATTAGAATTCAAAAATAAGCTTAGAATCAAAGAATAAGCTCAAAAGTCGAATACAAGCATGCACAGTTCTGTTTACAAGTTTGATTCAAATGTGTGAATGTTGTGCAATGAGTGTGGTTATAAATGACATTTGGTTTACTTTTATGACAACCCTAACACATATAATCGTCTCCAAGTCATTAGAATTCAAAAATGAGCTTAGAATCAAAAAATAAGCTCATAAGTAGAATACAAGCATGCGCAGTTCTGTTTACAAGTTTGCTTCAAATGTGTGAATGTTGTGGAATGAGTGTGGCTAGAAATGGCATTTGGCTTACTTTTATGACAACCTTAACACATATGATCGTTTCCATGTCATTAGAATTCAAGAATAAGCTTAGAATCAAAGAATAAGCCTAAAAGTAGAATACAAGCATGCACAGTTCTGTTTACAAGTTTGATTCAAATATGTGAATGTTGTGGAATGAGTGTGGCTAGAAATGGCATTTGGTTTACTTTTATGACAACCCTAACACATATGATCGTTTCCATGTCATTAGAATTCAAAAATAAGCTTAGAATCAAAGAATAAGCCTAAAAGTAGAATACAAGCATGCACAGTTCTGTTTACAAGTTTGATTCAAATATGTGAATGTTGTGGAATGAGTGTGGCTAGAAATGGCATTTGGTTTACTTTTATGACAACCCTAACACATATGATCGTTTCCATGTCATTAGAATTCAAAAATAAGCTTAGAATCAAAGAATAAGCTCAAAAGTAGAATACAAGCATGCACAGTTCTGTTTACAAGTTTGATTCAAATGTGTGAATGTTGTGCAATGAGTGTGGTTATAAATGACATTTGGTTTACTTTTATGACAACCCTAACACATATAATCGTCTCCAAGTTATTAGAATTCAAAAATGAGCTTAGAATCAAAAAATAAGCTCATAAGTAGAATACAAGCATGCGTAGTTCTGTTTACAAGTTTGATTCAAATGTGTGAATGTTGTGGAATGAGTGTGGCTAGAAATGACATTTGGTTTACTTTTATGACAACCCCAACACATATAATCGTCTCCATGTCATTAGAATTCAAAAATAAGCTTAGAATCAAAGAATAAGCTCAAAAGTAGAATACAAGCATGCACAGTTCTGTTTACAAGTTTGATTCAAATGTGTGAATGTTGTGCAATGAGTGTGGTTATAAATGACATTTGGTTTACTTTTATGACAACCCTAACACATATAATCGTCTCCAAGTCATTAGAATTCAAAAATGAGCTTAGAATCAAAAAATAAGCTCATAAGTAGAATACAAGCATGCGCAGTTCTGTTTACAAGTTTGATTCAAATGTGTGAATGTTGTGGAATGAGTGTGGCTAGAAATGGCATTTGGCTTACTTTTATGACAACCTTAACACATATCATCGTTTCCATGTCATTAGAATTCAAAAATAAGCTTAGAATCAAAGAATAAGCCTAAAAGTAGAATACAAGCATGCACAGTTCTGTTTACAAGTTTGATTCAAATGTGTGAATGTTGTGGAATGAGTGTGGCTAGAAATGGCATTTGGTTTACTTTTATGACAACCCTAACACATATGATCATTTCCATGTCATTAGAATTCAAAAATAAGCTTAGAATCAAAGAATAAGCTCAAAAGTAGAATACAAGCATGCACAGTTCTGTTTACAAGTTTGATTCAAATGTGTGAATGTTGTGGAATGAGTGTGGCTAGAAATGACATTTGGTTTACTTTTATGACAACCCTAAGACATATGATCGTTTCCATGTCATTAGAATTCAAAAATTAGCTTAGAATCAAAGAATAAGCTCAAAAGTAGAATACAAGCATGCACTGTTCGTTTTACGAATTTGATTCAAATGTGTGAATGTTGTGGAATGAGTGTGGTTAGAAATGACATTTGGTTTACTTTTATGACAACCCTAACACATATAATCGTCTCCAAGTCATTAGAATTCAAAAAATAAGCTTAGAATAAAAAAATAAGCTCAAAAGTAGAATACAAGCATGCACAGTTCTGTTTACAAGTTTGATTCAAATGTGTGAATGTTGTGGAATGAGTGTGGTTAGAAATGACATTTGGTTTACTTTTATGACAACCCCAACACATATAATCGTCTCCATGTCATTAGAATTCAAAAATAAGCTTAGAATCAAAGAATAAGCTCAAAAGTCGAATACAAGCATGCACAGTTCTGTTTACAAGTTTGATTCAAATGTGTGAATGTTGTGCAATGAGTGTGGTTATAAATGACATTTGGTTTACTTTTATGACAACCCTAACACATATAATCGTCTCCAAGTCATTAGAATTCAAAAATGAGCTTAGTATCAAAAAATAAGCTCATAAGTAGAATACAAGCATGCGCAGTTCTGTTTACAAGTTTGCTTCAAATGTGTGAATGTTGTGGAATGAGTGTGGCTAGAAATGGCATTTGGCTTACTTTTATGACAACCTTAACACATATGATCGTTTCCATGTCATTAGAATTCAAGAATAAGCTTAGAATCAAAGAATAAGCCTAAAAGTAGAATACAAGCATGCACAGTTCTGTTTACAAGTTTGATTCAAATATGTGAATGTTGTGGAATGAGTGTGGCTAGAAATGGCATTTGGTTTACTTTTATGACAACCCTAACACATATGATCGTTTCCATGTCATTAGAATTCAAAAATAAGCTTAGAATCAAAGAATAAGCTCAAAAGTAGAATACAAGCATGCACAGTTCTGTTTACAAGTTTGATTCAAATGTGTGAATGTTGTGGAATGAGTGTGGTTAGAAATGACATTTGGTTTACTTTTATGACAGCCCTAAGACATATGATCGTTTCCATGTCATTAGAATTTAAAAATTAGCTTAGAATCAAAGAATAAGCTCAAAAGTAGAATACAAGCATGCACAGTTCGTTTTACAAGTTTGATTCAATGTGTGAATGTTGTGGAATGAGTGGGGTTTGAAATGACATTTGGTTTACTTTTATGACAACCCTAACACATATAATCGTCTCCATGTCATTAGAATTCAAAAATAAGCTTACAATCAAAGAATAAGCTCAAAAGTAGAATACAAGCATGCACAGTTCTGTTTACAAATTTGATTCAGATGTGTGAATGTTGTGGAATGAGTGTGGTTAGAAATGACATTTGGTTTACTTTTATGACAACCCCAACACATATAATCGTCTTCATGTCATTAGAATTCAAAAATAAGCTTAGAATCAAAGAATAAGCTCAAAAGTAGAATACAAGCATGCACAGTTCTGTTTACAAGTTTGATTCAAATGTGTGAATGTTGTGCAATGAGTGTGGTTAGAAATGACATTTGGTTTACTTTTATGACAACCCTAACACATATAATCGTCTCCAAGGCATTAGAATTCAAAAATAAGCTTAGAATAAAAAAATAAGCTCAAAAGTAGAATACAAGCGTGCACAGTTCTCTTTACAAGTTTGATTCAAATGTGTGAATGTTGTGGAATGAGAGTGGCTAGAAATGGCATTTGGTTTACTTTTATGACAACCCTAACACATATGATCGTTTCCATGTCATTAGAATTCAAAAATAAGCTTAGAATCAAAGAATAAGCTCAAAAGGAGAATACAAGCATGCACAGTTCTGTTTACAAGTTTGATTCAAATGTGTGAATGTTGTGCAATGAGTGTGGTTATAAATGACATTTGGTTTACTTTTATGACAACCCTAACACATATAATCGTCTCCAAGTCATTAGAATTCAAAAATGAGCTTAGAATCAAAAAATAAGCTCATAAGTAGAATACAAGCATGCGCAGTTCTGTTTACAAGTTTGCTTCAAATGTGTGAATGTTGTGGAATGAGTGTGGCTAGAAATGGCATTTGGCTTACTTTTATGACAACCTTAACACATATGATCGTTTCCATGTCATTAGAATTCAAGAATAAGCTTAGAATCAAAGAATAAGCCTAAAAGTAGAATACAAGCATGCACAGTTCTGTTTACAAGTTTGATTCAAATATGTGAATGTTGTGGAATGAGTGTGGCTAGAAATGGCATTTGGTTTACTTTTATGACAACCCTAACACATATGATCGTTTCCATGTCATTAGAATTCAAAAATAAGCTTAGAATCAAAGAATAAGCCTAAAAGTAGAATACAAGCATGCACAGTTCTGTTTACAAGTTTGATTCAAATATGTGAATGTTGTGGAATGAGTGTGGCTAGAAATGGCATTTGGTTTACTTTTATGACAACCCTAACACATATGATCGTTTCCATGTCATTAGAATTCAAAAATAAGCTTAGAATCAAAGAATAAGCTCAAAAGTAGAATACAAGCATGCACAGTTCTGTTTACAAGTTTGATTCAAATGTGTGAATGTTGTGCAATGAGTGTGGTTATAAATGACATTTGGTTTACTTTTATGACAACCCTAACACATATAATCGTCTCCAAGTTATTAGAATTCAAAAATGAGCTTAGAATCAAAAAATAAGCTCATAAGTAGAATACAAGCATGCGTAGTTCTGTTTACAAGTTTGATTCAAATGTGTGAATGTTGTGGAATGAGTGTGGCTAGAAATGACATTTGGTTTACTTTTATGACAACCCCAACACATATAATCGTCTCCATGTCATTAGAATTCAAAAATAAGCTTAGAATCAAAGAATAAGCTCAAAAGTAGAATACAAGCATGCACAGTTCTGTTTACAAGTTTGATTCAAATGTGTGAATGTTGTGCAATGAGTGTGGTTATAAATGACATTTGGTTTACTTTTATGACAACCCTAACACATATAATCGTCTCCAAGTCATTAGAATTCAAAAATGAGCTTAGAATCAAAAAATAAGCTCATAAGTAGAATACAAGCATGCGCAGTTCTGTTTACAAGTTTGATTCAAATGTGTGAATGTTGTGGAATGAGTGTGGCTAGAAATGGCATTTGGCTTACTTTTATGACAACCTTAACACATATCATCGTTTCCATGTCATTAGAATTCAAAAATAAGCTTAGAATCAAAGAATAAGCCTAAAAGTAGAATACAAGCATGCACAGTTCTGTTTACAAGTTTGATTCAAATGTGTGAATGTTGTGGAATGAGTGTGGCTAGAAATGGCATTTGGTTTACTTTTATGACAACCCTAACACATATGATCATTTCCATGTCATTAGAATTCAAAAATAAGCTTAGAATCAAAGAATAAGCTCAAAAGTAGAATACAAGCATGCACAGTTCTGTTTACAAGTTTGATTCAAATGTGTGAATGTTGTGGAATGAGTGTGGCTAGAAATGACATTTGGTTTACTTTTATGACAACCCTAAGACATATGATCGTTTCCATGTCATTAGAATTCAAAAATTAGCTTAGAATCAAAGAATAAGCTCAAAAGTAGAATACAAGCATGCACTGTTCGTTTTACGAATTTGATTCAAATGTGTGAATGTTGTGGAATGAGTGTGGTTAGAAATGACATTTGGTTTACTTTTATGACAACCCTAACACATATAATCGTCTCCAAGTCATTAGAATTCAAAAAATAAGCTTAGAATAAAAAAATAAGCTCAAAAGTAGAATACAAGCATGCACAGTTCTGTTTACAAGTTTGATTCAAATGTGTGAATGTTGTGGAATGAGTGTGGTTAGAAATGACATTTGGTTTACTTTTATGACAACCCCAACACATATAATCGTCTCCATGTCATTAGAATTCAAAAATAAGCTTAGAATCAAAGAATAAGCTCAAAAGTCGAATACAAGCATGCACAGTTCTGTTTACAAGTTTGATTCAAATGTGTGAATGTTGTGCAATGAGTGTGGTTATAAATGACATTTGGTTTACTTTTATGACAACCCTAACACATATAATCGTCTCCAAGTCATTAGAATTCAAAAATGAGCTTAGAATCAAAAAATAAGCTCATAAGTAGAATACAAGCATGCGCAGTTCTGTTTACAAGTTTGCTTCAAATGTGTGAATGTTGTGGAATGAGTGTGGCTAGAAATGGCATTTGGCTTACTTTTATGACAACCTTAACACATATGATCGTTTCCATGTCATTAGAATTCAAGAATAAGCTTAGAATCAAAGAATAAGCCTAAAAGTAGAATACAAGCATGCACAGTTCTGTTTACAAGTTTGATTCAAATATGTGAATGTTGTGGAATGAGTGTGGCTAGAAATGGCATTTGGTTTACTTTTATGACAACCCTAACACATATGATCGTTTCCATGTCATTAGAATTCAAAAATAAGCTTAGAATCAAAGAATAAGCTCAAAAGTAGAATACAAGCATGCACAGTTCTGTTTACAAGTTTGATTCAAATGTGTGAATGTTGTGGAATGAGTGTGGTTAGAAATGACATTTGGTTTACTTTTATGACAGCCCTAAGACATATGATCGTTTCCATGTCATTAGAATTTAAAAATTAGCTTAGAATCAAAGAATAAGCTCAAAAGTAGAATACAAGCATGCACAGTTCGTTTTACAAGTTTGATTCAATGTGTGAATGTTGTGGAATGAGTGGGGTTTGAAATGACATTTGGTTTACTTTTATGACAACCCTAACACATATAATCGTCTCCATGTCATTAGAATTCAAAAATAAGCTTACAATCAAAGAATAAGCTCAAAAGTAGAATACAAGCATGCACAGTTCTGTTTACAAATTTGATTCAGATGTGTGAATGTTGTGGAATGAGTGTGGTTAGAAATGACATTTGGTTTACTTTTATGACAACCCCAACACATATAATCGTCTTCATGTCATTAGAATTCAAAAATAAGCTTAGAATCAAAGAATAAGCTCAAAAGTAGAATACAAGCATGCACAGTTCTGTTTACAAGTTTGATTCAAATGTGTGAATGTTGTGCAATGAGTGTGGTTAGAAATGACATTTGGTTTACTTTTATGACAACCCTAACACATATAATCGTCTCCAAGGCATTAGAATTCAAAAATAAGCTTAGAATAAAAAAATAAGCTCAAAAGTAGAATACAAGCGTGCACAGTTCTCTTTACAAGTTTGATTCAAATGTGTGAATGTTGTGGAATGAGAGTGGCTAGAAATGGCATTTGGTTTACTTTTATGACAACCCTAACACATATGATCGTTTCCATGTCATTAGAATTCAAAAATAAGCTTAGAATCAAAGAATAAGCTCAAAAGGAGAATACAAGCATGCACAGTTCTGTTTACAAGTTTGATTCAAATGTGTGAATGTTGTGGAATGAGTGTGGCTAGAAATGGCATTTGGTTTACTTTTATGACAACCCTAACACATATGATCGTTTCCATGTCATTAGAATTCAAAAATAAGCTTAGAATCAAAGAATAAGCTCAAAAGTAGAATACAAGCATGCACAGTTCTGTTTACAAGTTTGATTCAAATGTGTGAATGTTGTGGAATGAGTGTGGTTAGAAATGACATTTGGTTTACTTTTATGACAACCCTAACACATATAATCGTCTCCAAGTCATTAGAATTCAAAAATAAGCTTAGAATGAAAAAAGAAGCTCAAAAGTAGAATACAAGCATGCACAGTTCTGTTTACAAGTTTGATTCAAATGTGTGAATGTTGTGGAATGAGTGTGGCTAGAAATGACATTTGGTTTACTTTTATGACAACCCTAACACATATGATCGTTTCCATGTCATTAGAATTCAAAAATAAGCTTAGAATCAAAGAATAAGCTCAAAAGTAGAATACAAGCATGCACTGTTCGTTTTACGAGTTTGATTCAAATGTGTGAATGTTGTGGAATGAGTGGGGTTAGAAATGACATTTGGTTTACTTTTATGACAACCCTAACACATATAATCGTCTCCATGTCATTAGAATTCAAAAATAAGCTTAGAATCAAAGAATAAGCTCAAAAGTACAATACAAGCATGCACAGTTCTGTTTACAAGTTTGATTCAGATGTGTGAAATTTGTGGAATGAGTGTGGTTAGAAATGACATTTGGTTTACTTTTATGACAACCCCAACACATATAATCGTCTCTTTGTCATTAGAATTCAAAAATAAGCTTAGAATCAAATAATAAGCTCAAAAGTAGAATACAAGCATGCACAGTTCTGTTTACAAGTTTGATTCAAATGTGTGAATGTTGTGGAATGAGTGTGGTTAGAAATGACATTTGGTTTACTTTTATGACAACCCTAACACATATAATCGTCTCCATGTCATTAGAATTCAAAAATAAGCTTAGAATCAAAGAATAAGCTCAAAAGTAGAATACAAGCATGCACTCTTCTGTTTACAAGTTTGATTCAAATGTGTGAATGTTGTGGAATGAGTGTGGCTAGAAATGACATTTGGTTTACTTTTATGACAACCCTAACACATATAATCGTCTCCAAGTCATTAGAATTCAAAAATAAGCTTTGAATCAAAAAATAAGCTCAAAAGTAGAATACAAGCATGCACAGTTCTGTTTACAAGTTTGATTCAAATGTGGGAATGTTGTGCAATGAGTGTGGTTAGAAATGACATTTGGTTTACTTTTATGACAACCCTAACACATATAATCGTCTCCAAGTCATTAGAATTCAAAAATAAGCTTAGAATCAAAAAATAAGCTCAAATGTGGAATACAAGCATGCACAGTTCTGTTTACAAGTTTGATTCAAATGTGGGAATGTTGTGCAATGAGTGTGGTTAGAAATGACATTTGGTTTACTTTTATGACAACCCTAACACATATAATCGTCTCCAAGTCATTAGAATTCAAAAATAAGCTTAGAATCAAAAAATAAGCTCAAATGTGGAATACAAGCATGCACAGTTCTATTTACAAGTTTGATTCAAATGTGTGAATGTTGTGCAATGAGTGTGGTTAGAAATGACATTTGGTTTACTTTTATGACAACCCTAACACATATAATCGTCTCCAGGTCATTAGAGTTCAAAAATAAGCTTAGAATAAAAAAATAAGCACAAAAGTAGAATACAAGCATGCACTGTTCGTTTTACGAGTTTGATTCAAATGTGTGAATGTTGTGGAATGAGTGTGGCTAGAAATAGCATTTGGTTTACTTTTATGACAACCCTAACACATATGATCGTTTCCATGTCATTAGAATTCAAAAATAAGCTTAGAATCAAAGAATAAGCTCAAAAGTAGAATACAAGCATGCACAGTTCTGTTTACAAGTTTGATTCAAATGTGTGAATGTTGTGGAATGAGTGTGGCTAGAAATGGCATTTGGTTTACTTTTATGACAACCCTAACACATATGATCGTTTCCATGTCATTAGAATTCAAAAATAAGCTTAGAATCAAAGAATAAGCTCAAAAGTAGAATACAAGCATGCACAGTTCTGTTTACAAGTTTGATTCAAATGTGTGAATGTTGTGGAATGAGTGTGGCTAGAAATGACATTTGGTTTACTTTTATGACAACCCTAACACATATGATCGTTTCCATGTCATTAGAATTCAAAAATAAGCTTAGAATCAAAGAATAAGCTCAAAAGTAGAATACAAGCATGCACTGTTCGTTTTACGAGTTTGATTCAAATGTGTGAATGTTGTGGAATGAGTGGGGTTAGAAATGACATTTGGTTTACTTTTATGACAACCCTAACACATATAATCGTCTCCATGTCATTAGAATTCAAAAATAAGCTTAGAATCAAAAAATAAGCTCAAAAGTAGAATACAAGCATGCACTGTTCTGTTTACAAGTTTGATTCAGATGTGTGAATGTTGTGGAATGAGTGTGGCTAGAAAGGGCATTTGGTTTACTTTTATGACAACCCTAACACATATAATCGTCTGCATGTCATTAGAATTCAAAAATAAGCTTAGAATCAAAGAATAAGCTCAAAAGTAGAATAAAAGCATGCACAGTTCGTTTTACAAGTTTGATTCAATGTGTGAATGTTGTGGAATGAGTGGGGTTTGAAATGACATTTGGTTTACTTTTATGACAACCCTAACACATATGATCGTTTCCATGTCATTAGAATTCAAAAATAAGCTTAGAATCAAAGAATAAGCTCAAAAGTAGAATACCAGCCTGCACAGTTCGTTTTACAAGTTTGATTCAATGTGTGAATGTTGTGGAATGAGTGGGGTTTGAAATGACATTTGGTTTACTTTTATGATAACCCTAACACATATAATCGTCTCTATGTCATTAGAATTCAAAAATAAGCTTAGAATCAAAGAATAAGCTCAAAAGTAGAATATAAGCATGCACTGTTCGTTTGACAAGTTTGATTCAGATGTGTGAATGTTGTGGAATGAGTGTGGCTCGAAAGGGCATTTGGTTTACTTTTATGACAACCCTAACACATATAATCCTCTGCATGTCATTAGAATTCAAAAATAAGCTTAGAATCAAAGAATAAGCTCAAAAGTAGAATAAAAGCATGCACAGTTCGTTTTACAAGTTTGATTCAATGTGTGAATGTTGTGGAATGAGTGGGGTTTGAAATGACATTTGGTTTACTTTTATGACAACCCTAACACATATGATCGTTTCCATGTCATTAGAATTCAAAAATAAGCTTAGAATCAAAGAATAAGCTCAAAAGTAGAATACAAGCATGCACAGTTCTGTTTACAAGTTTGATTCAAATGTGTGAATGTTGTGGAATGAGTGTGGTTAGAAATGACATTTGGTTTACTTTTATGACAACCCTAACACATATAATCGTCTCCATGTCATTAGAATTCAAAAATAAGCTTAGAATCAAAGAATAAACTCAAAAGTAGAATACAAGCATGCACAGTTCTGTTTACAAGTTTGATTCAAATGTGTGAATGTTGTGCAATGAGTGTGGTTAGAAATGAGATTTGGTTTACTTTTATGACAACCCTAACACATATAATCGTCTGCAAGTCATTAGAATTCAAAAATGAGCTTAGAATCAAAAAATAAGGTCAAAAGTAGAATACAAGCATGCACAGTTCTGTTTACAAGTTTGATTCAAATGTGTGAATGTTGTGGAATGAGTGTGGCTAGAAATGACATTTGGTTTACTTTTATGACAACCCTAACACATATGATCGTTTCCATGTCATTAGAATTCAAAAATAAGCTTAGAATCAAAGAATAAGCTCAAAAGTAGAATACAAGCATGCACAGTTCTGTTTACAAGTTTGATTCAAATGTGTGAATGTTGTGGAATGAGTGTGGTTAGAAATGACATTTGGTTTACTTTTATGACAGCTCTAAGACATATGATCGTTTCCATGTCATTAGAATTTAAAAATTAGCTTAGAATCAAAGAATAAGCTCAAAAGTAGAATACAAGCATGCACAGTTCGTTTTACAAGTTTGATTCAATGTGTGAATGTTGTGGAATGAGTGGGGTTTGAAATGACATTTGGTTTACTTTTATGACAACCCTAACACATATAATCGTCTCCATGTCATTAGAATTCAAAAATAAGCTTACAATCAAAGAATAAGCTCAAAAGTAAAATACAAGCATGCACAGTTCTGTTTACAAGTTTGATTCAGATGTGTGAATGTTGTGGAATGAGTGTGGTTAGAAATGACATTTGGTTTACTTTTATGACAACCCCAACACATATAATCGTCTTCATGTCATTAGAATTCAAAAATAAGCTTAGAATCAAAGAATAAGCTCAAAAGTAGAATACAAGCATGCACAGTTCTGTTTACAAGTTTGATTCAAATGTGTGAATGTTGTGCAATGAGTGTGGTTAGAAATGACATTTGGTTTACTTTTATGACAACCCTAACACATATAATCGTCTCCAAGGCATTAGAATTCAAAAATAAGCTTAGAATCAAAAAATAAGCTCAAAAGTAGAATACAAGCATGCACAGTTCTCTTTACAAGTTTGATTCAAATGTGTGAATGTTGTGGAATGAGTGTGGCTAGAAATGGCATTTGGTTTACTTTTATGACAACCCTAACACATATGATCGTTTCCATGTCATTAGAATTCAAAAATAAGCTTAGAATCAAAGAATAAGCTCAAAAGGAGAATACAAGCATGCACAGTTCTGTTTACAAGTTTGATTCAAATGTGTGAATGTTGTGGAATGAGTGTGGCTAGAAATGGCATTTGGTTTACTTTTATGACAACCCTAACACATATGATCGTTTCCATGTCATTAGAATTCAAAAATAAGCTTAGAATCAAAGAATAAGCTCAAAAGTAGAATACAAGCATGCACAGTTCTGTTTACAAGTTTGATTCAAATGTGTGAATGTTGTGGAATGAGTGTGGCTAGAAATGACATTTGGTTTACTTTTATGACAACCCTAAGACATATGATCGTTTCCATGTCATTAGAATTCAAAAATTAGCTTAGAATCAAAGAATAAGCTCAAAAGTAGATTACAAGCATGCACAGTTCGTTTTACAAGTTTGATTCAATGTGTGAATGTTGTGGAATGAGTGGGGTTTGAAATGACATTTGGTTTACTTTTATGACAACCCTAACACATATAATCGTCTCCATGTCATTAGAATTCAAAAATAAGCTTAGAATCAAAGAATAAGCTCAAAAGTACAATACAAGCATGCACAGTTCTGTTTACAAGTTTGATTCAGATGTGTGAAATTTGTGGAATGAGTGTGGTTAGAAATGACATTTGGTTTACTTTTATGACAACCCCAACACATATAATCGTCTCTTTGTCATTAGAATTCAAAAATAAGCTTAGAATCAAAGAATAAGCTCAAAAGTAGAATACAAGCATGCACAGTTCTGTTTACAAGTTTGATTCAAATGTGTGAATGTTGTGGAATGAGTGTGGTTAGAAATGACATTTGGTTTACTTTTATGACAACCCTAACACATATAATCGTCTCCATGTCATTAGAATTCAAAAATAAGCTTAGAATCAAAGAATAAGCTCAAAAGTAGAATACAAGCATGCACTGTTCTGTTTACAAGTTTGATTCAAATGTGTGAATGTTGTGGAATGAGTGTGGCTAGAAATGACATTTGGTTTACTTTTATGACAACCCTAACACATATAATCGTCTCCAAGTCATTAGAATTCAAAAATAAGCTTAGAATCAAAAAATAAGCTCAAAAGTAGAATACAAGCATGCACAGTTCTGTTTACAAGTTTGATTCAAATGTGTGAATGTTGTGCAATGAGTGTGGTTAGAAATGACATTTGGTTTACTTTTATGACAACCCTAACACATATAATCGTCTCCAAGTCATTAGAATTCAAAAATAAGCTTAGAATCAAAAAATAAGCTCAAATGTGGAATACAAGCATGCACAGTTCTATTTACAAGTTTGATTCAAATGTGTGAATGTTGTGCAATGAGTGTGGTTAGAAATGACATTTGGTTTACTTTTATGACAACCCTAACACATATAATCGTCTCCAGGTCATTAGAGTTCAAAAATAAGCTTAGAATCAAAAAATAAGCTCAAAAGTAGAATACAAGCATACACTGTTCGTCTTACGAGTTTGATTCAAATGTGTGAATGTTGTGGAATGAGTGTGGCTAGAAATGGCATTTGGTTTACTTTTATGACAACCCTAACATATATGATCGTTTCCATGTCATTAGAATTCAAAAATAAGCTTAGAATCAAAGAATAAGCTCAAAAGTAGAATACAAGCATGCACAGTTCTGTTTACAAGTTTGATTCAAATGTGTGAATGTTGTGGAATGAGTGTGGCTGGAAATGGCATTTGGTTTACTTTTATGACAACCCTAACACATATGATCGTTTCTATGTCATTAGAATTCAAAAATAAGCTTAGAATCAAAGAATAAGCTCAAAAGTAGAATACAAGCATGCACAGTTCTGTTTACAAGTTTGATTAAAATGTGTGAATGTTGTGGAATGAGTGTGGTTAGAAATGACATTTGGTTTACTTTTATGACAACCCTAACACATATAATCGTCTCCAAGTCATTAGAATTCAAAAATAAGCTTAGAATGAAAAAAGAAGCTCAAAAGTAGAATACAAGCATGCACAGTTCTGTTTACAAGTTTGATTCAAATGTGTGAATGTTGTGGAATGAGTGTGGCTAGAAATGACATTTGGTTTACTTTTATGACAACCCTAACACATATGATCGTTTCCATGTCATTAGAATTCAAAAATAAGCTTAGAATCAAAGAATAAGCTGAAAAGTAGAATACAAGCATGCACTGTTCGTTTTACGAGTTTGATTCAAATGTGTGAATGTTGTGGAATGAGTGGGGTTAGAAATGACATTTGGTTTACTTTTATGACAACCCTAACACATATAATCGTCTCCATGTCATTAGAATTCAAAAATAAGCTTAGAATCAAAGAATAAGCTCAAAAGTAGAATACAAGCATGCACAGTTCGTTTTACAAGTTTGATTCAATGTGTGAATGTTGTGGAATGAGTGGGGTTTGAAATGACATTTGGTTTACTTTTATGACAACCCTAACACATATAATCGTCTCCATGTCATTAGAATTCAAAAATAAGCTTACAATCAAAGAATAAGCTCAAAAGTAGAATACAAGCATGCACAGTTCTGTTTACAAGTTTGATTCAGATGTGTGAATGTTGTGGAATGAGTGTGGTTAGAAATGACATTTGGTTTACTTTTATGACAACCCCAACACATATAATCGTCTTCATGTCATTAGAATTCAAAAATAAGCTTAGAATCAAAGAATAAGCTCAAAAGTAGAATACAAGCATGCACAGTTCTGTTTACAAGTTTGATTCAAATGTGTGAATGTTGTGCAATGAGTGTGGTTAGAAATGACATTTGGTTTACTTTTATGACAACCCTAACACATATAATCGTCTCCAAGGCATTAGAATTCAAAAATAAGCTTAGAATCAAAAAATAAGCTCAAAAGTAGAATACAAGCATGCACAGTTCTCTTTACAAGTTTGATTCAAATGTGTGAATGTTGTGGAATGAGTGTGGCTAGAAATGGCATTTGGTTTACTTTTATGACAACCCTAACACATATGATCGTTTCCATGTCATTAGAATTCAAAAATAAGCTTAGAATCAAAGAATAAGCTCAAAAGGAGAATACAAGCATGCACAGTTCTGTTTACAAGTTTGATTCAAATGTGTGAATGTTGTGGAATGAGTGTGGCTAGAAATGGCATTTGGTTTACTTTTATGACAACCCTAACACATATGATCGTTTCCATGTCATTAGAATTCAAAAATAAGCTTAGAATCAAAGAATAAGCTCAAAAGTAGAATACAAGCATGCACAGTTCTGTTTACAAGTTTGATTCAAATGTGTGAATGTTGTGGAATGAGTGTGGCTAGAAATGACATTTGGTTTACTTTTATGACAACCCTAAGACATATGATCGTTTCCATGTCATTAGAATTCAAAAATTAGCTTAGAATCAAAGAATAAGCTCAAAAGTAGAATACAAGCATGCACAGTTCGTTTTACAAGTTTGATTCAATGTGTGAATGTTGTGGAATGAGTGGGGTTTGAAATGACATTTGGTTTACTTTTATGACAACCCTAACACATATAATCGTCTCCATGTCATTAGAATTCAAAAATAAGCTTAGAATCAAAGAATAAGCTCAAAAGTACAATACAAGCATGCACAGTTCTGTTTACAAGTTTGATTCAGATGTGTGAAATTTGTGGAATGAGTGTGGTTAGAAATGACATTTGGTTTACTTTTATGACAACCCCAACACATATAATCGTCTCTTTGTCATTAGAATTCAAAAATAAGCTTAGAATCAAAGAATAAGTTCAAAAGTAGAATACAAGCATGCACAGTTCTGTTTACAAGTTTGATTCAAATGTGTGAATGTTGTGGAATGAGTGTGGTTAGAAATGACATTTGGTTTACTTTTATGACAACCCTAACACATATAATCGTCTCCATGTCATTAGAATTCAAAAATAAGCTTAGAATCAAAGAATAAGCTCAAAAGTAGAATACAAGCATGCACTGTTCTGTTTACAAGTTTGATTCAAATGTGTGAATGTTGTGGAATGAGTGTGGCTAGAAATGACATTTGGTTTACTTTTATGACAACCCTAACACATATAATCGTCTCCAAGTCATTAGAATTCAAAAATAAGCTTAGAATCAAAAAATAAGCTCAAAAGTAGAATACAAGCATGCACAGTTCTGTTTACAAGTTTGATTCAAATGTGTGAATGTTGTGCAATGAGTGTGGTTAGAAATGACATTTGGTTTACTTTTATGACAACCCTAACACATATAATCGTCTCCAAGTCATTAGAATTCAAAAATAAGCTTAGAATCAAAAAATAAGCTCAAAAGTGGAATACAAGCATGCACAGTTCTATTTACAAGTTTGATTCAAATGTGTGAATGTTGTGCAATGAGTGTGGTTAGAAATGACATTTGGTTTACTTTTATGACAACCCTAACACATATAATCGTCTCCAGGTCATTAGAGTTCAAAAATAAGCTTAGAATCAAAAAATAAGCTCAAAAGTAGAATACAAGCATACACTGTTCGTTTTACGAGTTTGATTCAAATGTGTGAATGTTGTGGAATGAGTGTGGTTAGAAATGAAATTTGGTTTACTTTTATGACAACCCTAACACATATAATCGTCTCCAAGGCATTAGAATTCAAAAATAAGCTTAGAATCAAAAAATAAGCTCAAAAGTAGAATACAAGCATGCACAGTTCTCTTTACAAGTTTGATTCAAATGTGTGAATGTTGTGGAATGAGTGTGGCTAGAAATGGCATTTGGTTTACTTTTATGACAACCCTAACACATATGATCGTTTCCATGTCATTAGAATTCAAAAATAAGCTTAGAATCAAAGAATAAGCTCAAAAGGAGAATACAAGCATGCACAGTTCTGTTTACAAGTTTGATTCAAATGTGTGAATGTTGTGCAATGAGTGTGGTTAGAAATGACATTTGGTTTACTTTTATGACAACCCTAACACATATAATCGTCTCCAAGGCATTAGAATTCAAAAATAAGCTTAGAATCAAAAAATAAGCTCAAAAGTAGAATACAAGCATGCACAGTTCTCTTTACAAGTTTGATTCAAATGTGTGAATGTTGTGGAATGAGTGTGGCTAGAAATGGCATTTGGTTTACTTTTATGACAACCCTAACACATATGATCGTTTCCATGTCATTAGAATTCAAAAATAAGCTTAGAATCAAAGAATAAGCTCAAAAGGAGAATACAAGCATGCACAGTTCTGTTTACAAGTTTGATTCAAATGTGTGAATGTTGTGGAATGAGTGTGGCTAGAAATGGCATTTGGTTTACTTTTATGACAACCCTAACACATATGATCGTTTCCATGTCATTAGAATTCAAAAATAAGCTTAGAATCAAAGAATAAGCTCAAAAGTAGAATACAAGCATGCACAGTTCTGTTTACAAGTTTGATTCAAATGTGTGAATGTTGTGGAATGAGTGTGGCTAGAAATGACATTTGGTTTACTTTTATGACAACCCTAAGACATATGATCGTTTCCATGTCATTAGAATTCAAAAATTAGCTTAGAATCAAAGAATAAGCTCAAAAGTAGAATAAAAGCATGCACAGTTCGTTTTACAAGTTTGATTCAATGTGTGAATGTTGTGGAATGAGTGGGGTTTGAAATGACATTTGGTTTACTTTTATGACAACCCTAACACATATAATCGTCTCCATGTCATTAGAATTCAAAAATAAGCTTAGAATCAAAGAATAAGCTCAAAAGTACAATACAAGCATGCACAGTTCTGTTTACAAGTTTGATTCAGATGTGTGAAATTTGTGGAATGAGTGTGGTTAGAAATGGCATTTGGTTTACTTTTATGACAACCCCAACACATATAATCGTCTCTTTGTCATTAGAATTCAAAAATAAGCTTAGAATCAAAGAATAAGCTCAAAAGTAGAATACAAGCATGCACAGTTCTGTTTACAAGTTTGATTCAAATGTGTGAATGTTGTGGAATGAGTGTGGTTAGAAATGACATTTGGTTTACTTTTATGACAACCCTAACACATATAATCGTCTCCATGTCATTAGAATTCAAAAATAAGTTTAGAATCAAAGAATAAGCTCAAAAGTAGAATACAAGCATGCACTGTTCTGTTTACAAGTTTGATTCAAATGTGTGAATGTTGTGGAATGAGTGTGGCTAGAAATGACATTTGGTTTACTTTTATGACAACCCTAACACATATAATCGTCTCCAAGTCATTAGAATTCAAAAATAAGCTTAGAATCAAAAAATAAGCTCAAAAGTAGAATACAAGCATGGACAGTTCTGTTTACAAGTTTGATTCAAATGTGTAAATGTTGTGCAATGAGTGTGGTTAGAAATGACATTTGGTTTACTTTTATGACAACCCTAACACATATAATCGTCTCCAAGTCATTAGAATTCAAAAATAAGCTTAGAATCAAAAAATAAGCTCAAATGTGGAATACAAGCATGCACAGTTCTATTTACAAGTTTGATTCAAATGTGTGAATGTTGTGCAATGAGTGTGGTTAGAAATGACATTTGGTTTACTTTTATGACAACCCTAACACATATAATCGTCTCCAGGTCATTAGAGTTCAAAAATAAGCTTAGAATCAAAAAATAAGCTCAAAAGTAGAATACAAGCATACACTGTTCGTTTTACGAGTTTGATTCAAATGTGTGAATGTTGTGGAATGAGTGTGGCTAGAAATGGCATTTGGTTTACTTTTATGACAACCCTAACACATATGATCGTTTCCATGTCATTAGAATTAAAAAATAAGCTTAGAATCAAAGAATAAGCTCAAAAGTAGAATACAAGCATGCACAGTTCTCTTTACAAGTTTGATTCAAATGTGTGAATGTTGTGGAATGAGTGTGGCTAGAAATGGCATTTGGTTTACTTTTATGACAACCCTAACACATATGATCGTTTCCATGTCATTAGAATTCAAAAATAAGCTTAGAATCAAAGAATAAGCTCAAAAGTAGAATACAAGCATGCACAGTTCTGTTTACAAGTTTGATTCAAATGTGTGAATGTTGTGGAATGAGTGTGGTTAGAAATGACATTTGGTTTACTTTTATGACAACCCTAACACATATAATCGTCTCCAAGTCATTAGAATTCAAAAATAAGCTTAGAATGAAAAAAGAAGCTCAAAAGTAGAATACAAGCATGCACAGTTCTGTTTACAAGTTTGATTCAAATGTGTGAATGTTGTGGAATGAGTGTGGCTAGAAATGACATTTGGTTTACTTTTATGACAACCCTAACACATATGATCGTTTCCATGTCATTAGAATTCAAAAATAAGCTTAGAATCAAAGAATAAGCTCAAAAGTAGAATACAAGCATGCACTGTTCGTTTTACGAGTTTGATTCAATTGTGTGAATGTTGTGGAATGAGTGGGGTTAGAAATGACATTTGGTTTACTTTTATGACAACCCTAACACATATAATCGTCTCCATGTCATTAGAATTCAAAAATAAGCTTAGAATCAAAGAATAAGCTCAAAAGTAGAATACAAGCATGCACAGTTCGTTTTACAAATTTGATTCAATGTGTGAATGTTGTGGAATGAGTGGGGTTTGAAATGACATTTGGTTTACTTTTATGACAACCCTAACACATATAATCGTCTCCATGTCATTAGAATTCAAAAATAAGCTTACAATCAAAGAATAAGCTCAAAAGTAGAATACAAGCATGCACAGTTCTGTTTACAAGTTTGATTCAGATGTGTGAATGTTGTGGAATGAGTGTGGTTAGAAATGACATTTGGTTTACTTTTATGACAACCCCAACACATATAATCGTCTTCATGTCATTAGAATTCAAAAATAAGCTTAAAATCAAAGAATAAGCTCAAAAGTAGAATACAAGCATGCACAGTTCTGTTTACAAGTTTGATTCAAATGTGTGAATGTTGTGCAATGAGTGTGGTTAGAAATGACATTTGGTTTACTTTTATGACAACCCTAACACATATAATCGTCTCCAAGGCATTAGAATTCAAAAATAAGCTTAGAATCAAAAAATAAGCTCAAAAGTAGAATACAAGCATGCACAGTTCTCTTTACAAGTTTGATTCAAATGTGTGAATGTTGTGGAATGAGTGTGGCTAGAAATGGCATTTGGTTTACTTTTATGACAACCCTAACACATATGATCATTTCCATGTCATTAGAATTCAAAAATAAGCTTAGAATCAAAGAATAAGCTCAAAAGGAGAATACAAGCATGCACAGTTCTGTTTACAAGTTTCATTCAAATGTGTGAATGTTGTGGAATGAGTGTGGCTAGAAATGGCATTTGGTTTACTTTTATGACAACCCTAACACATATGATCGTTTCCATGTCATTAGAATTCAAAAATAAGCTTAGAATCAAAGAATAAGCTCAAAAGTAGAATACAAGCATGCACAGTTCTGTTTACAAGTTTGATTCAAATGTGTGAATGTTGTGGAATGAGTGTGGCTAGAAATGACATTTGGTTTACTTTTATGACAACCCTAAGACATATGATCGTTTCCATGTCATTAGAATTCAAAAATTAGCTTAGAATCAAAGAATAAGCTCAAAAGTAGAATAAAAGCATGCACAGTTCGTTTTACAAGTTTGATTCAATGTGTGAATGTTGTGGAATGAGTGGGGTTTGAAATGACATTTGGTTTACTTTTATGACAACCCTAACACATATAATCGTCTCCATGTCATTAGAATTCAAAACTAAGCTTAGAATCAAAAAATAAGCTCAAAAGTAGAATACAAGCATGCACTGTTCTGTTTATAAGTTTGATTCAAATGTGTGAATGTTGTGGAATGAGTGTGGCTAGAAATGACATTTGGTTTACTTTTATGACAACCCTAACACATATGATCGTTTCCATGTCATTAGAATTCAAAAATAAGCTTAGAATCAAAGAATAAGCTCAAAAGTAGAATACAAGCATGCACTGTTCGTTTTACGAGTTTGATTCAAATGTGTGAATGTTGTGGAATGAGTGGGGTTAGAAATGACATTTGGTTTACTTTTATGACAACCCTAACACATATAATGGTCTCCATGTCATTAGAATTCAAAAATAAGCTTAGAATCAAAAAATAAGCTCAAAAGTAGAATACAAGCATGCAGTGTTCTGTTTACAAGTTTGATTCAGATGTGTGAATGTTGTGGAATGAGTGTGGCTAGAAAGGGCATTTGATTTACTTTTATGACAACCCTAACACATATAATCGTCTGCATGTCATTAGAATTCAAAAATAAGCTTAGAATCAAAGAATAAGCTCAAAAGTAGAATAAAAGCATGCACAGTTCGTTTTACAAGTTTGATTCAATGTGTGAATGTTGTGTAATGAGTGGGGTTTGAAATGACATTTGGTTTACTTTTATGACAACCCTAACACATATGATCGTTTCCATGTCATTAGAATTCAAAAATAAGCTTAGAATCAAAGAATAAGGTCAAAAGTAGAATACAAGCGTGCACAGTTCGTTTTACAAGTTTGACTCAATGTGTGAATGTTGTGGAATGAGTGGGGTTTGAAATAACATTTCGTTTACTTTTATGACAACCCTAACACATATAATCGTCTCCATGTCATTAGAATTCAAAAATAAGCTCAGAATCAAAGAATAAGCTCAAAAGTAGAATACAAGCATGCACAATTCTGTTTACAAGTTTGATTCAATGTGTGAATGTTGTGGAATGAGTGAGGCTAGAAATGGCATTTGGTTTACTTTTATGACAACCCTAAGACATATGATCGTTTCCATGTCATTAGAATTAAAAAATTAGCTTAGAATCAGAGAATAAACTCAAAAGTAGAATACAAGCATGCACTGTTCGTTTTACAAGTTTGATTCAAATGTGTGAATGTTGTGGAATGAGTGGGGTTAGAAATGACATTTGGTTTACTTTTATGACAACCCTAACACATATAATCGTCTCCAAGTTATTAGAATTCAAAAATAAGCTTAGAATCAAAAAATAAGCTCAAAAGTAGAATACAAGCATGCACTGTTCTGTTTACAAGTTTGATTCAAATGTGTGAATGTTGTAGAATGAGTGTGGCTAGAAATGGCATTTGGTTTACTTTTATGACAACCCTAAGACATATGATCGTTTCCATGTCATTAGAATTCAAAAATTAGCTTAGAATCAAAGAATAAGCTCAAAAGTAGAATACAAGCATGCATAGTTCGTTTTACAAGTTTGACTCAATGTGTGAATATTGTGGAATGAGTGGGGTTTGAAATGACATTTCGCTTACTTTTATGACAACCCTAACACATATAATCGTCTCCATGTCATTAGAATTCAAAAATAAGCTTAGAATCAAAGAATAAGCTCAAAAGTAGAATACAAGCATGCACAGTTCTGTTTACAAGTTTGATTCAGATGTGTGAATGTTGTGGAATGAGTGTGGCTAGAAAGGGCATTTGGTTTACTTTTATGACAACCCTAACACATATGATCGTTTCCATGTCATTAGAATTCAAAAATAAGCTTAGAATCAAAGAATAAGCTCAAAAGTAGAATACCAGCCTGCACAGTTCGTTTTACAAGTTTGATTCAATGTGTGAATGTTGTGGAATGAGTGGGGTTTGAAATGACATTTGGTTTACTTTTATGACAACCCTAACACATATGATCGTTTCCATGTCATTAGAATTCAAAAATAAGCTTAGAATCAAAGAATAAGCTCAAAAGTAGAATACAAGCATGCACAGTTTTGTTTACAAGTTTGATTCAGATGTGTGAATGTTGTGGAATGAGTGTGGCTAGAAAGGGCATTTGGTTTACTTTTATGACAACCCTAACACATATGATCGTTTCCATGTCATTAGAATTCAAAAATAAGCTTAGAATCAAAGAATAAGCTCAAAAGTAGAATACCAGCCTGCACAGTTCGTTTTACAAGTTTGATTCAATGTGTGAATGTTGTGGAATAAGTGGGGTTTGAAATGACATTTGGTTTACTTTTATGACAACCCTAACACATATGATCGTTTCCATGTCATTAGAATTCAAAAATAAGCTTAGAATCAAAGAATAAGCTCAAAAGTAGAATACCAGCCTGCACAGTTCGTTTTACAAGTTTGATTCAATGTGTGAATGTTGTGGAATGAGTGTGGCTAGAAAGGGCATTTGGTTTACTTTTATGACAACCCTAACACATATAATCGTCTGCATGTCATTAGAATTCAAAAATAAGCTTAGAATAAAAGAATAAGCTCAAAAGTAGAATAAAAGCATGCACAGTTCGTTTTACAAGTTTGATTCAATGTGTGAATGTTGTAGAATGAGTGGGGTTTGAAATGACATTTGGTTTACTTTTATGACAACCCTAACACATATAATCGTCTCCATGTCATTAGAATTCAAAAATAAGCTTAGAATCAAAGAATAAGCTCAAAAGTAGAATACCAGCATGCACAGTTCGTTTTACAAGTTTGATTCAATGTGTGAATGTTGTGGAATGAGTGTAGTTGGAAATAACATTTGGTTTACTTTTATGACAATCCTAACATATATAATCGTCTCCAAGTCATTAGAATTCAAAAATAAGCTTAGAATAAAAAAATAAGCTCAAAAGTAGAATACATGCATGCACAGTTCTGTTTACAAGTTTGATTCAAATGTGTGAATGTTGTGGAATGAGTGTGGCTAGAAATGGCATTTGGTTTACTTTTATGACAACCCTAACACATATAATCGTCTCCAACTCATTAGAATTTAAAAATAAGCTTAGAATTAAAGAATAAGCTCAAAAGTAGAATACAAGCATGCACAATTCTGTTTACAAGTTTGATTCAATGTGTGAATGTTGTGGAATGAGTGGGGCTGGAAATTACATTTGGTTTACTTTTATGACAACCCTAACACATATAATCGTCTCCAAGTCATTAGAATTCAAAAATAAGCTTAGAATCAAAAAATAAGCTCAAAAGTAGAATACAAGCATACACAGTTCTGTTTACAAGTTTGATTCAAATGTGTGAATGTTGTGGAATGAGTGTGGCTAGAAATGGCATTTGGTTTACTTTTATGACAACCCTAACACATCTGATCGTTTCCATGTCATTAGGATTCAAAAATAAGCTTAGAATCAAATAATAAGCTCAAAAGTAGAATACAAGCATGCACAGTTCTGTTTACAAGTTTGATTCAAATGTGTGAATGTTGTGGAATGAGTGTGGCTAGAAATGGCATTTGGTTTACTTTTATGACAACCCTAACACATCTGATCGTTTCCATGTCATTAGGATTCAAAAATAAGCTTAGAATCAAATAATAAGCTCAAAAGTAGAATACAAGCATCCACAGTTCGTTTTACAAGTTTGATTCAAATGTGTGAATGTTGTGGAATGAGTGTGGTTAGAGATGACATTTGGTTTACTTTTATAACAACCCTAACACATATAATCGTCTCCATGTCATTAGAATTCAAAAATAAGTTTAGAATCAAAGAGTAAGCTGAAAAGTAGAATAGAAGCATTCACTGTTCGTTTTACAAGTTTAATTCAAATGTGTGAATGTTGTGGAATGAGTGTGGTTAGAAATGACATTTGGTTTACTTTTATGACAACCCTAACACATATAATCGTCTCCAACTCATTAGAATTTAAAAATAAGCTTAGAATAAAAGAATAAGCTCAAAAGTAGAATACAAGCATGCACAATTCTGTTTACAAGTTTGATTCAATGTGTGAATGTTGTGGAATGAGTGTGGTTAGAAATGACATTTGGTTTACTTTTATGACAACCCTAACACATATAATCGTCTCCATGTCATTAGAATTCAAAAATAAGCTTAGAATCAAAGAATAAGCTCAAAAGTAGAATACAAGCATGCGCAGTTCTGTTTGCAAGTTTGATTCAAATGTGTGAATGTTGTGGAATGAGTGTGGTTAGAAATGACATTTGGTTTACTTTTATGACAATCCTAACACATATAATCGTCTCCAAGTCATTAGAATTCAAAAATAAGCTTAGAATCAAAAAATAAGCTCAAAAGTAGAAAAGAAGCATGCACAGTTCTGTTTACAAGTTTGATTCAAATGTGTGAATGTTGTGGAATGAGTGTGGCTAGAAATGGCATTTGGTTTACTTTTATGACAACCCTAACACATATGATCGTTTCCATGTCATTAGAATTAAAAAATAAGCTTAGAATCAAAGAATAAGCTCAAAAGTAGAATACAAGCATGCAAAGTTCGTTTTACAAGTTTGATTCAAATGTGTGAATGTTGTGGAATGAGTGTGGTTAGAGATGACATTTGGTTTACTTTTATAACAACCCTAACACATCTGATCGTTTCCATGTCATTAGGATTCAAAAATAAGCTTAGAATCAAATAATAAGCTCAAAAGTAGAATACAAGCATGCACAGTTCTGTTTACAAGTTTGATTCAAATGTGTGAATGTTGTGGAATGAGTGTGGCTAGAAATGGCATTTGGTTTACTTTTATGACAACCCTAACACATCTGATCGTTTCCATGTCATTAGGATTCAAAAATAAGCTTAGAATCAAATAATAAGCTCAAAAGTAGAATACAAGCATCCACAGTTCGTTTTACAAGTTTGATTCAAATGTGTGAATGTTGTGGAATGAGTGTGGTTAGAGATGACATTTGGTTTACTTTTATAACAACCCTAACACATATAATCGTCTCCATGTCATTAGAATTCAAAAATAAGTTTAGAATCAAAGAGTAAGCTGAAAAGTAGAATAGAACCATTCACTGTTCGTTTTACAAGTTTAATTCAAATGTGTGAATGTTGTGGAATGAGTGTGGTTAGAAATGACATTTGGTTTACTTTTATGACAACCCTAACACATATAATCGTCTCCAACTCATTAGAATTTAAAAATAAGCTTAGAATAAAAGAATAAGCTCAAAAGTAGAATACAAGCATGCACAATTCTGTTTACAAGTTTGATTCAATGTGTGAATGTTGTGGAATGAGTGTGGTTAGAAATGACATTTGGTTTACTTTTATGACAACCCTAACACATATAATCGTCTCCATGTCATTAGAATTCAAAAATAAGCTTAGAATCAAAGAATAAGCTCAAAAGTAGAATACAAGCATGCGCAGTTCTGTTTGCAAGTTTGATTCAAATGTGTGAATGTTGTGGAATGAGTGTGGTTAGAAATGACATTTGGTTTAATTTTATGACAATCCTAACACATATAATCGTCTCCAAGTCATTAGAATTCAAAAATAAGCTTAGAATAAAAAAATAAGCTCAAAAGTAGAAAAGAAGCATGCACAGTTCTGTTTACAAGTTTGATTCAAATGTGTGAATGTTGTGGAATGAGTGTGGCTAGAAATGGCATTTGGTTTACTTTTATGACAACCCTAACACATATGATCGTTTCCATGTCATTAGAATTAAAAAATAAGCTTAGAATCAAAGAATAAGCTCAAAAGTAGAATACAAGCATGCAAAGTTCGTTTTACAAGTTTGATTCAAATGTGTGAATGTTGTGGAATGAGTGTGGTTAGAGATGACATTTGGTTTACTTTTATAACAACCCTAACACATCTGATCGTTTCCATGTCATTAGGATTCAAAAATAAGCTTAGAATCAAATAATAAGCTCAAAAGTAGAATACAAGCATGCACAGTTCTGTTTACAAGTTTGATTCAAATGTGTGAATGTTGTGGAATGAGTGTGGCTAGAAATGGCATTTGGTTTACTTTTATGACAACCCTAACACATCTGATCGTTTCCATGTCATTAGGATTCAAAAATAAGCTTAGAATCAAATAATAAGCTCAAAAGTAGAATACAAGCATCCACAGTTCGTTTTACAAGTTTGATTCAAATGTGTGAATGTTGTGGAATGAGTGTGGTTAGAGATGACATTTGGTTTACTTTTATAACAACCCTAACACATATAATCGTCTCCATGTCATTAGAATTCAAAAATAAGTTTAGAATCAAAGAGTAAGCTGAAAAGTAGAATAGAACCATTCACTGTTCGTTTTACAAGTTTAATTCAAATGTGTGAATGTTGTGGAATGAGTGTGGTTAGAAATGACATTTGGTTTACTTTTATGACAACCCTAACACATATAATCGTCTCCAACTCATTAGAATTTAAAAATAAGCTTAGAATAAAAGAATAAGCTCAAAAGTAGAATACAAGCATGCACAATTCTGTTTACAAGTTTGATTCAATGTGTGAATGTTGTGGAATGAGTGTGGTTAGAAATGACATTTGGTTTACTTTTATGACAACCCTAACACATATAATCGTCTCCATGTCATTAGAATTCAAAAATAAGCTTAGAATCAAAGAATAAGCTCAAAAGTAGAATACAAGCATGCGCAGTTCTGTTTGCAAGTTTGATTCAAATGTGTGAATGTTGTGGAATGAGTGTGGTTAGAAATGACATTTGGTTTAATTTTATGACAATCCTAACACATATAATCGTCTCCAAGTCATTAGAATTCAAAAATAAGCTTAGAATAAAAAAATAAGCTCAAAAGTAGAAAAGAAGCATGCACAGTTCTGTTTACAAGTTTGATTCAAATGTGTGAATGTTGTGGAATGAGTGTGGCTAGAAATGGCATTTGGTTTACTTTTATGACAACCCTAACACATATGATCGTTTCCATGTCATTAGAATTAAAAAATAAGCTTAGAATCAAAGAATAAGCTCAAAAGTAGAATACAAGCATGCAAAGTTCGTTTTACAAGTTTGATTCAAATGTGTGAATGTTGTGGAATGAGTGTGGTTAGAGATGACATTTGGTTTACTTTTATAACAACCCTAACACATCTGATCGTTTCCATGTCATTAGGATTCAAAAATAAGCTTAGAATCAAATAATAAGCTCAAAAGTAGAATACAAGCATGCACAGTTCTGTTTACAAGTTTGATTCAAATGTGTGAATGTTGTGGAATGAGTGTGGCTAGAAATGGCATTTGGTTTACTTTTATGACAACCCTAACACATCTGATCGTTTCCATGTCATTAGGATTCAAAAATAAGCTTAGAATCAAATAATAAGCTCAAAAGTAGAATACAAGCATCCACAGTTCGTTTTACAAGTTTGATTCAAATGTGTGAATGTTGTGGAATGAGTGTGGTTAGAGATGACATTTGGTTTACTTTTATAACAACCCTAACACATATAATCGTCTCCATGTCATTAGAATTCAAAAATAAGTTTAGAATCAAAGAGTAAGCTGAAAAGTAGAATAGAACCATTCACTGTTCGTTTTACAAGTTTAATTCAAATGTGTGAATGTTGTGGAATGAGTGTGGTTAGAAATGACATTTGGTTTACTTTTATGACAACCCTAACACATATAATCGTCTCCAACTCATTAGAATTTAAAAATAAGCTTAGAATAAAAGAATAAGCTCAAAAGTAGAATACAAGCATGCACAATTCTGTTTACAAGTTTGATTCAATGTGTGAATGTTGTGGAATGAGTGTGGTTAGAAATGACATTTGGTTTACTTTTATGACAACCCTAACACATATAATCGTCTCCATGTCATTAGAATTCAAAAATAAGCTTAGAATCAAAGAATAAGCTCAAAAGTAGAATACAAGCATGCGCAGTTCTGTTTGCAAGTTTGATTCAAATGTGTGAATGTTGTGGAATGAGTGTGGTTAGAAATGACATTTGGTTTAATTTTATGACAATCCTAACACATATAATCGTCTCCAAGTCATTAGAATTCAAAAATAAGCTTAGAATAAAAAAATAAGCTCAAAAGTAGAAAAGAAGCATGCACAGTTCTGTTTACAAGTTTGATTCAAATGTGTGAATGTTGTGGAATGAGTGTGGCTAGAAATGGCATTTGGTTTACTTTTATGACAACCCTAACACATATGATCGTTTCCATGTCATTAGAATTAAAAAATAAGCTTAGAATCAAAGAGTAAGCTGAAAAGTAGAATACAAGCATTCACTGTTCGTTTTACAAGTTTGATTCAAATGTGTGAATGTTGTGGAATGAGTGTGGTTAGAAATGATATTTGGTTTACTTTTATGACAACCCTAACACATATAATCGTCTCCAACTCATTAGAATTTAAAAATAAGCTTAGAATTAAAGAATAAGGTCAAAAGTAGAATACAAGCATGCACAATTCTGTTTATAAGTTTGATTCAATGTGTGAATGTTGTGGAATGAGTGTGGTTAGAAATGACGTTTGGTTTACTTTTATGACAACCCTAACACATATAATCGTCTCCAAGTCATTAGAATTCCAAAATAAGCTTAGAATTAAAAAATAAGCTCAGAAGTAGAATACAAGCATGCACAGTTCTGTTTACAAGTTTGATTCAGATGTGTGAATGTTGTGGAATGAGTGTGGCTAGAAAGGGCATTTGGTTTACTTTTATGACAACCCTAACACATATGATCGTTTCCACGTCATTAGAATTCAAAAATAAGCTTAGAATCAAAGAATAAGCTCAAAAGTAGAATACCAGCATGCACAGTTCGTTTTACAAGTTTGATTCAATGTGTGAATGTTGTGGAATGAGTGTAGTTGGAAATAACATTTGGTTTACTTTTATGACAATCCTAACATATATAATCGTCTCCAAGTCATTAGAATTGAAAAATAAGCTTAGAATAAAAAAATAAGCTCAAAACTAGAATACATGCATGCACAGTTCTGTTTACAAGTTTGATTCAAATGTGTGAATGTTGTGGAATGAGTGTGGCTAGAAATGGCATTTGGTTTACTTTTATGACAACCCTAACCCATATAATCGTCTCCAACTCATTAGAATTTAAAAATAAGCTTAGAATTAAAGAATAAGCTCAAAAGTAGAATACAAGCATGCACAATTCTGTTTACAAGTTTGATTCAATGTGTGAATGTTGTGGAATGAGTGTGGTTAGAAATGACGTTTGGTTTACTTTTATGACAACCCTAACACATATAATCGTCTCCATGTCATTAGAATTCAAAAATAAGCTTAGAATCAAAGAATAAGCTCAAAAGTAGAATACAAGCATGCGCAGTTCTGTTTACAAGTTTGATTCAAATGTGTGAATGTTGTGGAATGAGTATGGTTAGAAATAAATCTTGGTTTACTTTTATGACAACCCTAGCACATATAATCGGATCCAAGTCATTAGAATTCCAAAATAAGCTTATAATCAAAAAATAAGCTCAAAAGTAGAATACAAGCATGCACAGTTCTGTTTACAAGTTTGATTCAAATGTGTGAATGTTGTGGAATGAGTGTTGCTAGAAATGGCATTTGGTTTACTTTTATGACAACCCTAACAGATATAATCGTCTCCATGTCATTAGAATTCAAAAATAAGCTTAGAATCAAAGAATAAGCTCAAAAGTAGAATACAAGCATGCACAGTTCTGTTCGCAAGTTTGATTCAAATGTGTGAATGTTGTGGAATGAGTGTGGTTAGAAATGACATTTGGTTTACTTTTATGACAATCCTAACACATATAATCGTCTCCAAGTCATTAGAATTCAAAAATAAGCTTAGAATCAAAGAATAAGCTCAAAGTAGAATACAAGCATGCACAGTTCGTTTTACAAGTTTGATTCAAATGTGTGAATGTTGTGGAATGAGTGTGGTTAGAAATGACATTTGGTTTACTTTTGTGACAACCCTAACACATATGATCGTCTCCAAGTCATTAGAATTCAAAAATAAGCTTAGAATCAAAGAATAAGCTCAAAGTAGAATACAAGCATGCACAGTTCTGTTTACAAGTTTGACTCAAATGTGTGAATGTTGTGGAATGAGTGTGGTTAGAAATGACAGTTGGTTTACTTTTATGACAACCCTAACAAATATAATCGTTTTCATGTCATTAGAATTCAAAAATAAGCTTAGAATCAAAAAATAAGCTCAAAAGTAAAATACAAGCATGCACACTTCTGTTTACAAGTTTGATTCAAATGTGTGAATGTTGTGGAATGAGTGTGGTTAGAAATGACATTTGGTTTACTTTTATGACAACCCTAACACATATGATCGTCTCCAAGTCATTAGAATTCAAAAATAAGCTTAGAATCAAAGAATAAGCTCAAAGTAGAATACAAGCATGCACTGTTCGTTTTACAAGTTTGACTCAAATGTGTGAATGTTGTGGAATGAGTGTGGTTAGAAATGACATTTGGTTTACTTTTATGACAACCCTAACAAATATAATCGTCTCCATGTCATTAGAATTCAAAAATAAGCTTAGAATCAAAGAATAAGCTCAAAAGTAGAATACAAGCATGCACAGTTCGTTTTACAAGTTTGATTCAAATGTGTGAATGTTGTGGAATGAGTGTGGTTAGAAATGACATTTGGTTTACTTTTATGACAACCCTAACAAATATAATCGTCTCCATGTCATTAGAATTCAAAAATAAGCTTAGAATCAAAGAATAAGCTCAAAGTAGAATTCAAGCATGCACAGTTCTGTTTACAAGTTTGATTCAAATGTCTGAATGTTGTGGAATGAGTGTGGTTAGAAATGACATTTGGTTTACTTTTGTGACAACCCTAACACATATGATCGTCTCCAAGTCATTAGAATTCAAAAATAAGCTTAGAATCAAAGAATAAGCTCAAAGTAGAATACAAGCATCCACAGTTCGTTTTACAAGTTTGACTCAAATGTGTGAATGTTGTGGAATGAGTGTGGTTAGAAATGACATTTGGTTTACTTTTAAGACAACCCTAACAAATATAATCGTCTCCAAGTCATTAGAATTCAAAAATAAGCTTAGAATCAAAGAATAAGCTCAAAAGTAGAATACAAGCATGCACAATTCGTTTTACAAGTTTGATTCAAATGTGTGAATGTTGTGGAATGAGTGTGGTTAGAAATGAAATTTGGTTTACTTTTATGACAACCCTAACAAATATAATCGTCTCCATGTCATTAGAATTCAAAAATAAGCTTAGAATCAAAGAATAAGCTCAAAAGTAAAATACAAGCATGCATAGTTCGGTTTACAAGTTTGATTCAAATGTGTGAATGTTGTGGAATGAGAGTGGTTAGAAATGACATTTGGTTTACTTTTATGACAACTCTAACAAATATAATCGTCTCCATGTCATTAGAATTCAAAAATAAGCTTAGAATCAAAGAATAAGCTCAAAAGTAAAATACAAGCATGCATAGTTCGGTTTACAAGTTTGATTCAAATGTGTGAATGTTGTGGAATGAGAGTGGTTAGAAATGACATTTGGTTTACTTTTATGACAACCCTAACACATATAATCGTTTCCATGTCATTAGAATTCAAAACTAAGCTTAGAATCAAAGAATAAGCTCAAAAGTAGAATACAAGCATGGACAGTTCGTTTTACAAGTTTGATTCAAATGTGTGAATGTTGTGGAATGAGAGTGGTTAGAAATGACATTTGGTTTACTTTTATGACAACTCTAACAAATATAATCGTCTCCATGTCATTAGAATTCAAAAATAAGCTTAGAATCAAAGAATAAGCTCAAAAGTAAAATACAAGCATGCATAGTTCGGTTTACAAGTTTGATTCAAATGTGTGAATGTTGTGGAATGAGAGTGGTTAGAAATGACATTTGGTTTACTTTTATGACAACCCTAACACATATAATCGTTTCCATGTCATTAGAATTCAAAACTAAGCTTAGAATCAAAAAATAAGCTCAAAAGTAAAATACAAGCATGCACAGTTCTGTTTACAAGTTTCATTCAATGTGTGAATGTTGTGGAATGAGTGTGGCTAGAAATCGCATTTGGTTTACTTTTATGACAACCCTCACACATATGATCGTTTCCATGTCATTAGAATTCAAAAATAAGCTTAGAATCAAAGAATAAGCTCAAAAGTAGAATACAAGCATGCACTGTTCTGTTTACAAGTTTGATTCAAATGTGTGAATGTTGTGGAATGAGTGTGGCTAGAAATGACATTTGGTTTACTTTTATGACAACCCTAACACATATAATCCTCTCCAAGTCATTAGAATTCAAAAATAAGCTTAGAATCAAAGAATAAGCTCAAAAGTAGAATACAAGCATGCACAGTTCGTTTTACAAGTTTGATTCAATCTGTGAATGTTGTGGAATGAGTGGGGTTTGAAATGACATTTGGTTTACTTTTATGACAACCCTAACACATATGATCGTTTCCATGTCATTAGAATTCAAAAATAAGCTTAGAATCAAAGAATAAGCTCAAAAGTAGAATTCAAGCATGCACAGTTCTGTTTACAAGTTTGATTCAAATGTCTGAATGTTGTGGAATGAGTGTGGTTAGAAATGACATTTGGTTTACTTTTGTGACAACCCTAACACATATGATCGTCTCCAAGTCATTAGAATTCAAAAATAAGCTTAGAATCAAAGAATAAGCTCAAAGTAGAATACAAGCATGCACAGTTCGTTTTACAAGTTTGATTCAAATGTGTGAATGTTGTGGAATGAGTGTGGTTAGAAATAACATTTGGTTTACTTTTATGACAACCCTAACAAATATAATCGTTTTCATGTCATTAGAATTCAAAAATAAGCTTAGAATCAAAGAATAAGCTCAAAAGTAGAATACAAGCATGCACAGTTCGTTTTACAAGTTTGATTCAAATGTGTGAATGTTGTGGAATGAGTGTGGTTAGAAATGACATTTGGTTTACTTTTATGACAACCCTAACACATATAATCGTTTCCATGTCATTAGAATTCAAAACTAAGCTTAGAATCAAAAAATCAGCTCAAAAGTAAAATACAAGCATGCACAGTTCTGTTTACAAGTTTCATTCAATGTGTGAATGTTGTGGAATGAGTGTGGCTAGAAATCGCATTTGGTTTACTTTTATGAAAACCCTCACACATATGATCGTTTCGATGTCATTAGAATTCAAAAATAAGCTTAGAATCAAAGAATAAGCTCAAAAGTAGAATACAAGCATGCACTGTTCTGTTTACAAGTTTGATTCAAATGTGTGAATGTTGTGGAATGAGTGTGGCTAGAAATGACATTTGGTTTACTTTTATGACAACCCTAACACATATAATCGTCTCCAAGTCATTAGAATTCAAAAATAAGCTTAGAATTAAAGAATAAGCTCAAAAGTAGAATACAAGCATGCACAGTTCGTTTTACAAGTTTGATTCAATCTGTGAATGTTGTGGAATGAGTGGGGTTTGAAATGACATTTGGTTTACTTTTATGACAACCCTAACACATATGATCGTTTCCATGTCATTAGAATTCAAAAATAAGCTTAGAATCAAAGAATAAGCTCAAAAGTAGAATTCAAGCATGCACAGTTCTGTTTACAAGTTTGATTCAAATGTCTGAATGTTGTGGAATGAGTGTGGTTAGAAATGACATTTGGTTTACTTTTGTGACAACCCTAACACATATGATCGTCTCCAAGTCATTAGAATTCAAAAATAAGCTTAGAATCAAAGAATAAGCTCAAAGTAGAATACAAGCATGCACTGTTCGTTTTACAAGTTTGATTCAAATGTGTGAATGTTGTGGAATGAGTGTGGTTAGAAATGACATTTGGTTTACTTTTATGACATCCCTAACAAATATAATCGTCTCCATGTCATTAGAATTCAAAAATAAGCATAGAATCAAAGAATAAGCTCAAAGTAGAATTCAAGCATGCACAGTTCTGTTTACAAGTTTGATTCAAATGTCTGAATGTTGTGGAATGAGTGTGGTTAGAAATGACATTTGGTTTGCTTTTATGACAACCCTAACAAATATAATCGTTTCCATGTCATTAGAATTCAAAAATAAGCTTAGAATCAAAGAATAAGCTCAAAAGTAGAATACAAGCATCCACAGTTCGTTTTACAAGTTTGATTCAAATGTGTGAATGTTGTGGAATGAGTGTGGTTAGAAATGACATTTGGTTTACTTTTGTGACAACCCTAACACATATGATCGTCTCCAAGTCATTAGAATTCAAAAATAAGCTTAGAATTAAAGAATAAGCTCAAAAGTAGAATACAAGCATGCACAGTTCGTTTTACAAGTTTGATTCAATCTGTGAATGTTGTGGAATGAGTGGGGTTTGAAATGACATTTGGTTTACTTTTATGACAACCCTAACACATATGATCGTTTCCATGTCATTAGAATTCAAAAATAAGCTTAGAATCAAAGAATAAGCTCAAAAGTAGAATTCAAGCATGCACAGTTCTGTTTACAAGTTTGATTCAAATGTCTGAATGTTGTGGAATGAGTGTGGTTAGAAATGACATTTGGTTTACTTTTGTGACAACCCTAACACATATGATCGTCTCCAAGTCATTAGAATTCAAAAATAAGCTTAGAATCAAAGAATAAGCTCAAAGTAGAATACAAGCATGCACTGTTCGTTTTACAAGTTTGATTCAAATGTGTGAATGTTGTGGAATGAGTGTGGTTAGAAATGACATTTGGTTTACTTTTATGACATCCCTAACAAATATAATCGTCTCCATGTCATTAGAATTCAAAAATAAGCATAGAATCAAAGAATAAGCTCAAAGTAGAATTCAAGCATGCACAGTTCTGTTTACAAGTTTGATTCAAATGTCTGAATGTTGTGGAATGAGTGTGGTTAGAAATGACATTTGGTTTGCTTTTATGACAACCCTAACAAATATAATCGTTTCCATGTCATTAGAATTCAAAAATAAGCTTAGAATCAAAGAATAAGCTCAAAAGTAGAATACAAGCATCCACAGTTCGTTTTACAAGTTTGATTCAAATGTGTGAATGTTGTGGAATGAGTGTGGTTAGAAATGACATTTGGTTTACTTTTGTGACAACCCTAACACATATGATCGTCTCCAAGTCATTAGAATTCAAAAATAAGCTTAGAATCAAAGAATAAGCTCAAAGTAGAATACAAGCATGCACTGTTCGTTTTACAAGTTTGACTCAAATGTGTGAATGTTGTGGAATGAGTGTGGTTAGAAATGACAGTTGGTTTACTTTTATGACAACCCTAACAAATATAATCGTTTTCATGTCATTAGAATTCAAAAATAAGCTTAGAATCAAAGAATAAGCTCAAAAGTAGAATACAAGCATGCACAGTTCGTTTTACAAGTTTGATTCAAATGTGTGAATATTGTGGAATGAGTGTGGTTAGAAATGACATTTGGTTTACTTTTGTGACAACCCTAACACATATGATCGTCTCGAAGTCATTAGAATTCAAAAATAAGCTTAGAATCAAAGAATAAGCTCAAAGTAGAATACAAGCATGCACTGTTCGTTTTACAAGTTTGACTCAAATGTGTGAATGTTGTGGAATGAGTGTGGTTAGAAATGACATTTGGTTTACTTTTATGACATCCCTAACAAACATAATCGTCTCCATGTCATTAGAATTCAAAAATAAGCTTAGAATCAAAGAATAAGCTCAAAAGTAGAATACAAGCATGCACAGTTCGTTTTACAAGTTTGATTCAAATGTGTGAATGTTGTGGAATGAGTGTGGTTAGAAATGACATTTGGTTTACTTTTATGACAACCCTAACAAATATAATCGTCTCCATGTCATTAGAATTCAAAAATAAGCTTAGAATCAAAGAATAAGCTCAAAATAGAATTCAAGCATGCACAGTTCTGTTTACAAGTTTGATTCAAATGTCTGAATGTTGTGGAATGAGTGTGGTTAGAAATGACATTTGGTTTACTTTTGTGACAACCCTAACACATATGATCGTCTCCAAGTCATTAGAATTCAAAAATAAGCTTAGAATCAAAGAATAAGCTCAAAGTAGAATACAAGCATGCACAGTTCGTTTTACAAGTTTGATTCAAATGTGTGAATGTTGTGGAATGAGTGTGGTTAGAAATGACATTTGGTTTACTTTTATGACAACCCTAACAAATATAATCGTTTCCATGTCATTAGAATTCAAAAATAAGCTTAGAATCAAAGAATAAGCTCAAAAGTAGAATACAAGCATCCACAGTTCGTTTTACAAGTTTGATTCAAATGTGTGAATGTTGTGGAATGAGTGTGGTTAGAAATGACATTTGGTTTACTTTTGTGACAACCCTAACACATATGATCGTCTCCAAGTCATTAGAATTCAAAAATAAGCTTAGAATCAAAGAATAAGCTCAAAGTAGAATACAAGCATGCACTGTTCGTTTTACAAGTTTGACTCAAATGTGTGAATGTTGTGGAATGAGTGTGGTTAGAAATGACATTTGGTTTACTTTTATGACATCCCTAACACATATAATCGTCTCCATGTCATTAGAATTCAAAAATAAGCATAGAATCAAAGAATAAGCTCAAAGTAGAATTCAAGCATGCACAGTTCTGTTTACAAGTTTGATTCAAATGTCTGAATGTTGTGGAATGAGTGTGGTTAGAAATGACATTTGGTTTACTTTTATGACAACCCTAACAAATATAATCGTTTCCATGTCATTAGAATTCAAAAATAAGCTTAGAATCAAAGAATAAGCTCAAAAGTAGAATACAAGCATCCACAGTTCGTTTTACAAGTTTGATTCAAATGTGTGAATGTTGTGGAATGAGTGTGGTTAGAAATGACATTTGGTTTACTTTTGTGACAACCCTAACACATATGATCGTCTCCAAGTCATTAGAATTCAAAAATAAGCTTAGAATCAAAGAATAAGCTCAAAGTAGAATACAAGCATGCACTGTTCGTTTTACAAGTTTGACTCAAATGTGTGAATGTTGTGGAATGAGTGTGGTTAGAAATGACATTTGGTTTACTTTTATGACAACCCTAACAAATATAATCGTCTCCATGTCATTAGAGTTCAAAAATAAGCTTAGAATCAAAGAATAAGCTCAAAAGTAGAATACAAGCATGCAGAGTTCGTTTTACAAGTTTGATTCAAATGTGTGAATGTTGTGGAATGAGTGTGGTTAGAAATGACATTTGGTTTACTTTTATGACAACCCTAACAAATATAATCGTCTCCTTGTCATTAGAATTCAAAAATAAGCTTAGAATCAAAGAATAAGCTCAAAAGTAGAATACAAGCATGCATAGTTCGTTTTACAAGTTTGATTCAAATGTGTGAATGTTGTGGAATGAGAGTGGTTAGAAATGATATTTGGTTTACTTTTATGACAACTCTAACAAATATAATCGTCTCCATGTCATTAGAATTCAAAAATAAGCTTAGAATCAAAGAATAAGCTCAAAAGTAAAATACAAGCATGCACAGTTCGTTTTACAAGTTTGATTCAAATGTGTGAATGTTGTGGAATGAGAGTGGTTAGAAATGACATTTGGTTTACTTTTATGACAACCCTAACACATATAATCGTTTCCATGTCATTAGAATTCAAAACTAAGCTTAGAATCAAAAAATAAGCTCAAAAGTAAAATACAAGCATGCACAGTTCTGTTTACAAGTTTCATTCAATGTGTGAATGTTGTGGAATGAGTGTGGCTAGAAATCGCATTTGGTTTACTTTTATGACAACCCTCACACATATGATCGTTTCCATGTCATTAGAATTCAAAAATAAGCTTAGAATCAAAGAATAAGCTCAAAAGTAGAATACAAGCATGCACTGTTCTGTTTACAAGTTTGATTCAAATGTGTGAATGTTGTGGAATGAGTGTGGCTAGAAATGACATTTGGTTTACTTTTATGACAACCCTAACACATATAATCGTCTCCAAGTCATTAGAATTCAAAAATAAGCTTAGAATCAAAGAATAAGCTCAAAAGTAGAATACAAGCATGCACAGTTCGTTTTACAAGTTTGATTCAAATGTGTGAATGTTGTGGAATGAGTGTGGTTAGAAATGACATTTGGTTTACTTTTATGACAACCCTAACAAATATAATCGTCTCCATGTCATTAGAATTCAAAAATAAGCTTAGAATCAAAGAATAAGCTCAAAGTAGAATTCAAGCATGCAGAGTTCTGTTTACAAGTTTGATTCAAATGTCTGAATGTTGTGGAATGAGTGTGGTTAGAAATGACATTTGGTTTACTTTTGTGACAACCCTAACACATATGATCGTCTCCAGGTCATTAGAATTCAAAAATAAGCTTAGAATCAAAGAATAAGCTCAAAGTAGAATACAAGCATGCACAGTTCGTTTTACAAGTTTGATTCAAATGTGTGAATGTTGTGGAATGAGTGTGGTTAGAAATGACATTTGGTTTACTTTTATGACAACCCTAACAAATATAATCGTTTCCATGTCATTAGAATTCAAAAATAAGCTTAGAATCAAAGAATAAGCTCAAAAGTAGAATACAAGCATCCACAGTTCGTTTTACAAGTTTGATTCAAATGTGTGAATGTTGTGGAATGAGTGTGGTTAGAAATGACATTTGGTTTACTTTTGTGACAACCCTAACACATATGATCGTCTCCAAGTCATTAGAGTTCAAAAATAAGCTTAGAATCAAAGAATAAGCTCAAAGTAGAATACAAGCATGCACTGTTCGTTTTACAAGTTTGACTCAAATGTGTGAATGTTGTGGAATGAGTGTGGTTAGAAATGACATTTGGTTTACTTTTATGACAACCCTAACAAATATAATCGTCTCCATGTCATTAGAATTCAAAAATAAGCTTAGAATCAAAGAATAAGCTCAAAAGTAGAATACAAGCATGCACAGTTCGTTTTACAAGTTTGATTCAAATGTGTGAATGTTGTGGAATGAGTGTGGTTAGAAATGACATTTGGTTTACTTTTATGACAACCCTAACAAATATAATCGTCTCCATGTCATTAGAATTCAAAAATAAGCTTAGAATCAAAGAATAAGCTCAAAAGTAGAATACAAGCATGCACAGTTCGTTTTACAAGTTTGATTCAAATGTGTGAATGTTGTGGAATGAGAGTGGTTAGAAATGACATTTGGTTTACTTTTATGACAACTCTAACAAATATAATCGTCTCCATGTCATTAGAATTCAAAAATAAGCTTAGAATCAAAGAATAAGCTCAAAAGTAAAATACAAGCATGACAGTTCGTTTTACAAGTTTGATTCAAATGTGTGAATGTTGTGGAATGAGAGTGGTTAGAAATGACATTTGGTTTACTTTTATGACAACCCTAACACATATAATCGTTTCCATGTCATTAGAATTCAAAAATAAGCTTAGAATCAAAAAATAAGCTCAAAAGTAAAATACAAGCATGCACAGTTCTGTTTACAAGTTTCATTCAATGTGTGAATGTTGTGGAATGAGTGTGGCTAGAAATCGCATTTGGTTTACTTTTATGACAACCCTCACACATATGATCGTTTCCATGTCATTAGAATTCAAAAATAAGCTTAGAATCAAAGAATAAGCTCAAAAGTAGAATACAAGCATGCACTGTTCTGTTTACAAGTTTGATTCAAATGTGTGAATGTTGTGGAATGAGTGTGGCTAGAAATGACATTTGGTTTACTTTTATGACAACACTAACACATATAATCGTCTCCAAGTCATTAGAATTCAAAAATAAGCTTAGAATCAAAGAATAAGCTCAAAAGTAGAATACAAGCATGCACAGTTCGTTTTACAAGTTTGATTCAATCTGTGAATGTTGTGGAATGAGTGGGGTTAGAAATGACATTTGGTTTACTTTTATGACAACCCTAACACATATGATCGTTTCCATGTCATTAGAATTCAAAAATAAGCTTAGAATCAAAGAATAAGCTCAAAAGTAGAATTCAAGCATGCACAGTTCTGTTTACAAGTTTGATTCAAATGTCTGAATGTTGTGGAATGAGTGTGGTTAGAAATGACATTTGGTTTACTTTTGTGACAACCCTAACACATATGATCGTCTCCAAGTCATTAGAATTCAAAAATAAGCTTAGAATCAAAGAATAAGCTCAAAGTAGAATCCAAGCATGCACAGTTCGTTTTACAAGTTTGATTCAAATGTGTGAATGTTGTGGAATGAGTGTGGTTAGAAATGACATTTGGTTTACTTTTATGACAACCCTAACAAATATAATCGTTTTCATGTCATTAGAATTCAAAAATAAGCTTAGAATCAAAGAATAAGCTCAAAAGTAGAATACAAGCATGCACAGTTCGTTTTACAAGTTTGATTCAAATGTGTGAATGTTGTGGAATGAGTGTGGTTAGAAATGACATTTGGTTTACTTTTGTGACAACCCTAACACATATGATCGTCTCCAAGTCATTAGAATTCAAAAATAAGCTTAGAATCAAAGAATAAGCTCAAAGTAGAATACAAGCATGCACTGTTCGTTTTACAAGTTTGACTCAAATGTGTGAATGTTGTGGAATGAGTGTGGTTAGAAATGACATTTGGTTTACTTTTATGACAACCCTAACAAATATAATCGTCTCCATGTCATTAGAATTCAAAAATAAGCTTAGAATCAAAGAATAAGCTCAAAAGTAGAATACAAGCATGCACAGTTCGTTTTACAAGTTTGATTCAAATGTGTGAATGTTGTGGAATGAGTGTGGTTAGAAATGACATTTGGTTTACTTTTATGACAACCCTAACAAATATAATCGTCTCCATGTCATTAGAATTCAAAAATAAGCTTAGAATCAAAGAATAAGCTCAAAGTAGAATTCAAGCATGCACAGTTCTGTTTACAAGTTTGATTCAAATGTCTGAATGTTGTGGAATGAGTGTGGTTAGAAATGACATTTGGTTTACTTTTGTGACAACCTTAACACATATGATCGTCTCCAAGTCATTAGAATTCAAAAATAAGCTTAGAATCAAAGAATAAGCTCAAAGTAGAATACAAGCATGCACAGTTCGTTTTACAAGTTTGATTCAAATGTGTGAATGTTGTGGAATGAGTGTGGTTAGAAATGACATTTGGTTTACTTTTATGACAACCCTAACAAATATAATCGTTTCCATGTCATTAGAATTCAAAAATAAGCTTAGAATCAAAGAATAAGCTCAAAAGTAGAATACAAGCATCCACAGTTCGTTTTACAAGTTTGATTCAAATGTGTGAATGTTGTGGAATGAGTGTGGTTAGAAATGACATTTGGTTTACTTTTGTGACAACCCTAACACATATGATCGTCTCCAAGTCATTAGAATTCAAAAGTAAGCTTAGAATCAAAGAATAAGCTCAAAAGTAAAATACAAGCATGCACTGTTCGTTTTACAAGTTTGACTCAAATGTGTGAATGTTGTGGAATGAGTGTGGTTAGAAATGACATTTGGTTTACTTTTATGACAACCCTAACAAATATAATCGTCTCCATGTCATTAGAATTCAAAAATAAGCTTAGAATCAAAGAATAAGCTCAAAAGTAGAATACAAGCATGCACAGTTCGTTTTACAAGTTTGATTCAAATGTGTGAATGTTGTGGAATGAGTGTGGTTAGAAATGACATTTGGTTTACTTTTATGACAACCCTAACAAATATAATCGTCTCCATGTCATTAGAATTCAAAAATAAGCTTAGAATCAATGAATAAGCTCAAAAGTAGAATACAAGCATGCACAGTTCGTTTTACAAGTTTGATTCAAATGTGTGAATGTTGTGGAATGAGAGTGGTTAGAAATGACATTTGGTTTACTTTTATGACAACTCTAACAAATATAATCGTCTCCATGTCATTAGAATTCAAAAATAAGCTTAGAATCAAAGAATAAGCTCAAAAGTAAAATACAAGCATGCACAGTTCGTTTTACAAGTTTGATTCAAATGTGTGAATGTTGTGGAATGAGTGTGGTTAGAAATGACATTTGGTTTACTTTTATGACAACCCTAACAAATATAATCGTCTCCATGTCATTAGAATTCAAAAATAAGCTTAGAATCAAAGAATAAGCTCAAAAGTAGAATACAAGCATGCACAGTTCGTTTTACAAGTTTGATTCAAATGTGTGAATGTTGTGGAATGAGTGTGGTTAGAAATGACATTTGGTTTACTTTTATGACAACCCTAACAAATATAATCGTCTCCATGTCATTAGAATTCAAAAATAAGCTTAGAATCAATGAATAAGCTCAAAAGTAGAATACAAGCATGCACAGTTCGTTTTACAAGTTTGATTCAAATGTGTGAATGTTGTGGAATGAGAGTGGTTAGAAATGACATTTGGTTTACTTTTATGACAACTCTAACAAATATAATCGTCTCCATGTCATTAGAATTCAAAAATAAGCTTAGAATCAAAGAATAAGCTCAAAAGTAAAATACAAGCATGCACAGTTCGTTTTAAAGGTTTGATTCAAATGTGTGAATGTTGTGGAATGAGAGTGGTTAGAAATGACATTTGGTTTACTTTTATGACAACCCTAACACATATAATCGTTCCCATGTCATTAGAATTCAAAAATAAGCTTAGAATCAAAAAATAAGCTCAAAAGTAAAATACAAGCATGCACAGTTCTGTTTACAAGTTTCATTCAATGTGTGAATGTTGTGGAATGAGTGTGGCTAGAAATCGCATTTGGTTTACTTTTATGACAACCCTCACACATATGATCGTTTCCATGTCATTAGAATTCAAAAATAAGCATAGAATCAAAGAATAAGCTCAAAAGTAGAATACAAGCATGCACTGTTCTGTTTACAAGTTTGATTCAAATGTGTGAATGTTGTGGAATGAGTGTGGCTAGAAATGACATTTGGTTTACTTTTATGACAACCCTAACACATATAATCGTCTCCAAGTCATTAGAATTCAAAAATAAGCTTAGAATCAAAGAATAAGCTCAAAAGTAGAATACAAGCATGCACAGTTCGTTTTACAAGTTTGATTCAAATGTGTGAATGTTGTGGAATGAGTGTGGTTAGAAATGACATTTGGTTTACTTTTGTGACAACCCTAACACATATGATCGTATCCAAGTCATTAGAATTCAAAAATAAGCTTAGAATCAAAGAATAAGCTCAAAGTAGAATACAAGCATGCACTGTTCGTTTTACAAGTTTGACTCAAATGTGTGAATGTTGTGGAATGAGTGTGGTTAGAAATGACATTTGGTTTACTTTTATGACAACCCTAACAAATATAATCGTCTCCATGTCATTAGAATTCAAAAATAAGCTTAGAATCAAAGAATAAGCTCAAAAGTAGAATACAAGCATGCACAGTTCGTTTTACAAGTTTGATTCAAATGTGTGAATGTTGTGGAATGAGTGTGGTTAGAAATGACATTTGGTTTACTTTTATGACAACCCTAACAAATATAATCGTCTCCATGTCATTAGAATTCAAAAATAAGCTTAGAATCAATGAATAAGCTCAAAAGTAGAATACAAGCATGCACAGTTCGTTTTACAAGTTTGATTCAAATGTGTGAATGTTGTGGAATGAGAGTGGTTAGAAATGACATTTGGTTTACTTTTATGACAACCCTAACAAATATAATCGTCTCCATGTCATTAGAATTCAAAAATAAGCTTAGAATCAAAGAATAAGCTCAAAAGTAGAATACAAGCATGCACAGTTCGTTTTACAAGTTTGATTCAAATGTGTGAATGTTGTGGAATGAGTGTGGTTAGAAATGACATTTGGTTTACTTTTATGACAACCCTAACAAATATAATCGTCTCCATGTCATTAGAATTCAAAAATAAGCTTAGAATCAATGAATAAGCTCAAAAGTAGAATACAAGCATGCACAGTTCGTTTTACAAGTTTGATTCAAATGTGTGAATGTTGTGGAATGAGAGTGGTTAGAAATGACATTTGGTTTACTTTTATGACAACTCTAACAAATATAATCGTCTCCATGTCATTAGAATTCAAAAATAAGCTTAGAATCAAAGAATAAGCTCAAAAGTAAAATACAAGCATGCACAGTTCGTTTTAAAGGTTTGATTCAAATGTGTGAATGTTGTGGAATGAGAGTGGTTAGAAATGACATTTGGTTTACTTTTATGACAACCCTAACACATATAATCGTTCCCATGTCATTAGAATTCAAAAATAAGCTTAGAATCAAAAAATAAGCTCAAAAGTAAAATACAAGCATGCACAGTTCTGTTTACAAGTTTCATTCAATGTGTGAATGTTGTGGAATGAGTGTGGCTAGAAATCGCATTTGGTTTACTTTTATGACAACCCTCACACATATGATCGTTTCCATGTCATTAGAATTCAAAAATAAGCTTAGAATCAAAGAATAAGCTCAAAAGTAGAATACAAGCATGCACTGTTCTGTTTACAAGTTTGATTCAAATGTGTGAATGTTGTGGAATGAGTGTGGCTAGAAATGACATTTGGTTTACTTTTATGACAACCCTAACACATATAATCGTCTCCAAGTCATTAGAATTCAAAAATAAGCTTAGAATCAAAGAATAAGCTCAAAAGTAGAATACAAGCATGCACAGTTCGTTTTACAAGTTTGATTCAAATGTGTGAATGTTGTGGAATGAGTGTGGTTAGAAATGACATTTGGTTTACTTTTGTGACAACCCTAACACATATGATCGTATCCAAGTCATTAGAATTCAAAAATAAGCTTAGAATCAAAGAATAAGCTCAAAGTAGAATACAAGCATGCACTGTTCGTTTTACAAGTTTGACTCAAATGTGTGAATGTTGTGGAATGAGTGTGGTTAGAAATGACATTTGGTTTACTTTTATGACAACCCTAACAAATATAATCGTCTCCATGTCATTAGAATTCAAAAATAAGCTTAGAATCAAAGAATAAGCTCAAAAGTAGAATACAAGCATGCACAGTTCGTTTTACAAGTTTCATTCAAATGTGTGAATGTTGTGGAATGAGTGTGGTTAGAAATGACATTTGGTTTACTTTTATGACAACCCTAACAAATATAATCGTCTCCATGTCATTAGAATTCAAAAATAAGCTTAGAATCAAAGAATAAGCTCAAAAGTAGAATACAAGCATGCACAGTTCGTTTTACAAGTTTGATTCAAATGTGTGAATGTTGTGGAATGAGTGTGGTTAGAAATGACATTTGGTTTACTTTTATGACAACCCTAACAAATATAATCGTCTCCATGTCATTAGAATTCAAAAATAAGCCTAGAATCAAAGAATAAGCTCAAAAGTAGAATACAAGCATGCACTGTTCTGTTTACAAGTTTGATTCAAATTTGTGAATGTTGTGGAATGAGTGTGGCTAGAAATGACATTTGGTTTACTTTTATGACAACCCTAACACATATAATCGTCTCCAAGTCATTAGAATTCAAAAATAAGCTTAGAATCAAAGAATAAGCTCAAAAGTAGAATACAAGCATGCACAGTTCGTTTTACAAGTTTGATTCAAATGTGTGAATGTTGTGGAATGAGTGTGGTTAGAAATGACATTTGGTTTACTTTTGTGACAACCCTAACACATATGATCGTATCCAAGTCATTAGAATTCAAAAATAAGCTTAGAATCAAAGAATAAGCTCAAAGTAGAATACAAGCATGCACTGTTCGTTTTACAAGTTTGACTCAAATGTGTGAATGTTGTGGAATGAGTGTGGTTAGAAATGACATTTGGTTTACTTTTATGACAACCCTAACAAATATAATCGTCTCCATGTCATTAGAATTCAAAAATAAGCTTAGAATCAAAGAATAAGCTCAAAAGTAGAATACAAGCATGCACAGTTCGTTTTACAAGTTTGATTCAAATGTGTGAATGTTGTGGAATGAGTGTGGTTAGAAATGACATTTGGTTTACTTTTATGACAACCCTAACACATATGATCGTTTCCAAGTCATTAGAATTCAAAAATAAGCTTAGAATCAAAGAATAAGCTCAAAAGTAGAATACAAGCATGCACTGTTCGTTTTACAAGTTTGATTCAAATGTGTGAATGTTGTGGAATGAGTGTGGTTAGAAATGACATTTGGTTTACTTTTATGACAACCCTAACAAATATAATCGTCTCCATGTCATTAGAATTCAAAAATAAGCTTAGAATCAAAGAATAAGCTCAAAAGTGGAATACAAGCATGCACAGTTCGTTTTACAAGTTTGATTCAAATGTGTGAATGTTGTGGAATGAGAGTGGTTAGAAATGACATTTGGTTTACTTTTATGACAACTCTAACAAATATAATCGTCTCCATGTCATTAGAATTCAAAAATAAGCTTAGAATCAAAGAATAAGCTCAAAAGTAAAATACAAGCATGCACAGTTCATTTTACAAGTTTGATTCAAATGTGTGAATGTTGTGGAATGAGAGTGGTTAGAAATGACATTTGGTTTACTTTTATGACAACCCTAACACATATAATCGTTTCCATGTCATTAGAATTCAAAAATAAGCTTAGAATCAAAAAATAAGCTCAAAAGTAAAATACAAGCATGCACACTTCTGTTTACAAGTTTGATTCAAATGTGTGAATGTTGTGGAATGAGTGTGGTTAGAAATGACATTTAGTTTACTTTTATGACAACCCTAACAAATATAATCGTCTCCATGTCATTAGAATTCAAAAATAAGCTTAGAATCAATGAATAAGCTCAAAAGTAGAATACAAGCATGCACAGTTCGTTTTACAAGTTTGATTCAAATGTGTGAATGTTGTGGAATGAGTGTGGTTAGAAATGACATTTAGTTTACTTTTATGACAACCCTAACAAATATAATCGTCTCCATGTCATTAGAATTCAAAAATAAGCTTAGAATCTAAGAATAAGCTCAAAAGTAGAAAACAAGCATGCACATTTCGTTTTACAAGTTTGATTCAAATGTGTGAATGTTGTGGAATGAGTGTGGTTAGAAATGACATTTGGTTTACTTTTATGACAACCCTAACACATATAATCGTTTCCAAGTCATTAGAATTCAAAAATAAGCTTAGAATCAAAGAATAAGCTCAAAAGTAAAATACAAGCATGCACACTTCTGTTTACAAGTTTGATTCAAATGTGCGAATGTTGTGGAATGAGTGTGGTTAGAAATGACATTTGGTTTACTTTTATGACAACCCTAATACATATGATCGTCTCCAAGTCATTAGAATTCAAAAATAAGCATAGAATCAAAGAGTAAGCTGAAAAGTAGAATACAAGCATGCACTATTCGTTTTACAAGTTTGATTCAAATGTGTGAATGTTGTGGAATGAGTGTGGTTAGAAATGACATTTGGTTTACTTTTATGACAACCCTAACACATATGATCGTTTCCATGTCATTAGAATTTAAAAATAAGCTTAGAATCAAAGAATAAGCTCAAAAGTAGAATACAAGCATGCAAAGTTCGTTTTACAAGTTTGACTCAAATGTGTGAATGTTGTGGAATGAGTGTGGTTAGAAATGACATTTGGTTTACTTTTATGACAACCCTAACAATTATAATCGTCTCCATGTCATTAGAATTAAAAAATAAGCTTAGAATCAAAGAATAAGCTCAAAAGTAGAATACAAGCATGCACTGTTCGTTTTACAAGTTTGATTCAAATGTGTGAATGTTGTGGAATGAGTGTGGTTAGAAATGACATTAGGTTTACTTTTATGACAACTCTAACACATATAATCGTCTCCATGTCATTAGAATTCAAAAATAAGCATAGAATCAAAGAGTAAGCTGAAAAGTAGAATACAAGCATGCACTGTTCGTTTTACAAGTTTGATTCAAATGTGTGAATGTTGTGGAATGAGTGTGGTTAGAAATGACATTTGGTTTACTTTTATGACAACCCTAACACATATGATCGTCTCCAAGTCATTAGAATTCAAAAATAACTTAGAATCAAAGAAAAAGCTCAAAAGTAGAATACAAGCATGCACAGTTCGTTTTACAAGTTTGATTCAAATGTGTGAATGTTGTGGAATGAGTGTGGTTAGAAATGACATTTGGTTTACTTTTATGACAACCCTAACAATTATAATCGTCTCCATGTCATTAGAATTCAAAAATAAGCTTAGAATCAAAAAATAAGCTCAAAGTAGAATACAAGCATGCACAGTTCGTTTTACAAGTTTGATTCAAATGTGTGAATGTTGTGGAATGAGAGTGGTTAGAAATGACATTTGATTTACTTTTATGACAACCCTAACACATATAATCGTTTCCATGTCATTATAATTCAAAAATAAGCTTAGAATCAAAAAATAAGCTCAAAAGTAAAATACAAGCATGCAGACTTCTGTTTACAAGTTTGATTCAAATGTGTGAATGTTGTGGAATGAGTGTGGTTAGAAATGACATTTGGTTTACTTTTATGACAACCCTAACAAATATAATCGTCTCCATGTCATTAGAATTCAAAAATAAGCTTAGAATCAATGAATAAGCTCAAAAGTAGAATACAAGCATGCACAGTTCGTTTTACAAGTTTGATTCAAATGTGTGAATGTTGTGGAATGAGTGTGGTTAGAAATGACATTAGGTTTACTTTTATGACAACTCTAGCACATATAATCGTCTCCATGTCATTAGAATTCAAAAATATGCATAGAATCAAAGAGTAAGCTTAAAAGTAGAATACAAGCATGCACTGTTCGTTTTACAAGTTTGAATCAAATGTGTGAATGTTGTGGAATGAGTGTGGTTAGAAATGACATTTGGTTTACTTTTATGACAACCCTAACATATATGATCGTTTCCATGTCATTAGAATTCAAAAATAAGCTTAGAATCAAAGAATAAGCTCAAAGTAGAATACAAGCATGCACAGTTCGTTTTACAAGTTTGATTCAAATGTGTGAATGTTGTGGAATGAGTGTGGTTAGAAATGACATTTGGTTTACTTTTATGACAACCCTAACAAATATAATCGTCTCCATGTCATTAGAATTCAAAAATAAGCTTAGAATCAAAGAATAAGCTCAAAAGTAGAATACAAGCATGCACAGTTCGTTTTACAAGTTTGATTCAAATGTGTGAATGTTGTGGAATGAGTGTGGTTAGAAATGACATTTGGTTTACTTTTATGACAACCCTAACACATATAATCGTTTCCAAGTCATTAGAATTCAAAAATAAGCTTAGAATCAAAGAATAAGCTCAAAAGTAAAATACAAGCATGCACAGTTCGTTTTACAAGTTTGATTCAAATGTGTGAATGTTGTGGAATGAGAGTGGTTAGAAATGACATTTGGTTTACTTTTATGACAACGCTAACACATATGATCGTCTCCAAGTCATTAGAATTCAAAAATAAGCTTTGAATCAAAGAATAAGCTCAAAAGTAGAATACAAGCATGCACAGTTCGTTTTACAAGTTTGATTCAAATGTCTGAATGTTGTGGAATGAGTGTGGTTAGAAATGACATTTGGTTTACTTTTATGACAACCCTAACAAATATAATCGTCTCCATGTCATTAGAATTCAAAAATAAGCTTAGAATCAATGAATAAGCTCAAAAGTAGAATACAAGCATGCACAGTTCGTTTTACAAGTTTGATTCAAATGTGTGAATGTTGTGGAATGAGTGTGGTTATAAATGACATTTGGTTTACTTTTATGACAACCCTAACACATATGATCGTCTCCAAGTCATTAGAATTCAAAAATAACTTAGAATCAAAGAAAAAGCTCAAAAGTAGAATACAAGCATGCACAGTTCGTTTTACAAGTTTGATTCAAATGTGTGAATGTTGTGGAATGAGTGTGGTTAGAAATGACATTTGGTTTACTTTTATGACAACCCTAACAATTATAATCGTCTCCATGTCATTAGAATTCAAAAATAAGCTTAGAATCAAAGAATAAGCTCAAAGTAGAATACAAGCATGCACAGTTCATTTTACAAGTTTGATTCAAATGTGTGAATGTTGTGGAATGAGTGTGGTTAGAAATGACATTTGGTTTACTTTTATGACAACCCTAACACATATGATCGTTTCCAAGTCATTAGAATTCAAAAATAAGCTTAGAATCAAAGAATAAGCTCAAAAGTAGAATACAAGCATGCACTGTTCGTTTTACAAGTTTGATTCAAATGTGTGAATGTTGTGGAATGAGTGTGGTTAGAAATGACATTAGGTTTACTTTTATGACAACTCTAACACATATAATCGTCTCCATGTCATTAGAATTCAAAAATAAGCATAGAATCAAAGAGTAAGCTGAAAAGTAGAATACAAGCATGCACTGTTCGTTTTACAAGTTTGATTCAAATGTGTGAATGTTGTGGAATGAGTGTGGTTAGAAATGACATTTGGTTTACTTTTATGACAACCCTAACACATATGATCGTCTCCAAGTCATTAGAATTCAAAAATAACTTAGAATCAAAGAAAAAGCTCAAAAGTAGAATACAAGCATGCACAGTTCGTTTTACAAGTTTGATTCAAATGTGTGAATGTTGTGGAATGAGTGTGGTTAGAAATGACATTTGGTTTACTTTTATGACAACCCTAACAATTATAATCGTCTCCATGTCATTAGAATTCAAAAATAAGCTTAGAATCAAAAAATAAGCTCAAAGTAGAATACAAGCATGCACAGTTCGTTTTACAAGTTTGATTCAAATGTGTGAATGTTGTGGAATGAGAGTGGTTAGAAATGACATTTGATTTACTTTTATGACAACCCTAACACATATAATCGTTTCCATGTCATTATAATTCAAAAATAAGCTTAGAATCAAAAAATAAGCTCAAAAGTAAAATACAAGCATGCAGACTTCTGTTTACAAGTTTGATTCAAATGTGTGAATGTTGTGGAATGAGTGTGGTTAGAAATGACATTTGGTTTACTTTTATGACAACCCTAACAAATATAATCGTCTCCATGTCATTAGAATTCAAAAATAAGCTTAGAATCAATGAATAAGCTCAAAAGTAGAATACAAGCATGCACAGTTCGTTTTACAAGTTTGATTCAAATGTGTGAATGTTGTGGAATGAGTGTGGTTAGAAATGACATTAGGTTTACTTTTATGACAACTCTAACACATATAATCGTCTCCATGTCATTAGAATTCAAAAATAAGCATAGAATCAAAGAGTAAGCTGAAAAGTAGAATACAAGCATGCACTGTTCGTTTTACAAGTTTGAATCAAATGTGTGAATGTTGTGGAATGAGTGTGGTTAGAAATGACATTTGGTTTACTTTTATGACAACCCTAACATATATGATCGTTTCCATGTCATTAGAATTCAAAAATAAGCTTAGAATCAAAGAATAAGCTCAAAGTAGAATACAAGCATGCACAGTTCGTTTTACAAGTTTGATTCAAATGTGTGAATGTTGTGGAATGAGTGTGGTTAGAAATGACATTTGGTTTACTTTTATGACAACCCTAACAAATATAATCGTCTCCATGTCATTAGAATTCAAAAATAAGCTTAGAATCAAAGAATAAGCTCAAAAGTAGAATACAAGCATGCACAGTTCGTTTTACAAGTTTGATTCAAATGTGTGAATGTTGTGGAATGAGTGTGGTTAGAAATGACATTTGGTTTACTTTTATGACAACCCTAACACATATAATCGTTTCCAAGTCATTAGAATTCAAAAATAAGCTTAGAATCAAAGAATAAGCTCAAAAGTAAAATACAAGCATGCACAGTTCGTTTTACAAGTTTGATTCAAATGTGTGAATGTTGTGGAATGAGAGTGGTTAGAAATGACATTTGGTTTACTTTTATGACAACGCTAACACATATGATCGTCTCCAAGTCATTAGAATTCCTAAATAACTTAGAATCAAAGAAAAAGCTCAAAAGTAGAATACAAGCATGCACAGTTCGTTTTACAAGTTTGATTCAAATGTGTGAATGTTGTGGAATGAGTGTGGTTAGAAATGACATTTGGTTTACTTTTATGACAACCCTAACAATTATAATCGTCTCCATGTCATTAGAATTCAAAAATAAGCTTAGAATCAAAGAATAAGCTCAAAGTAGAATACAAGCATGCACAGTTCGTTTTACAAGTTTGATTCAAATGTGTGAATGTTGTGGAATGAGAGTGGTTAGAAATGACATTTGATTTACTTTTATGACAACCCTAACACATATAATCGTTTCCATGTCATTAGAATTCAAAAATAAGCTTAGAATCAAAAAATAAGCTCAAAAATAAAATACAAGCATGCAGACTTCTGTTTACAAGTTTGATTCAAATATGTGAATGTTGTGGAATGAGTGTGGTTAGAAATGACATTTGGTTTACTTTTATGACAACCCTAACAAATATAATCGTCTCAATGTCATTAGAATTCAAAAATAAGCTTAGAATCAATGAATAAGCTCAAAAGTAGAATACAAGCATGCACAGTTCGTTTTACAAGTTTGATTCAAATGTGTGAATGTTGTGGAATGAGTGTGGTTAGAAATGACATTAGGTTTACTTTTATGACAACTCTAACACATATAATCGTCTCCATGTCATTAGAATTCAAAAATAAGCATAGAATCAAAGAGTAAGCTGAAAAGTAGAATACAAGCATGCACTGTTCGTTTTACAAGTTTGATTCAAATGTGTGAATGTTGTGGAATGAGTGTGGTTAGAAATGACATTTGGTTTACTTTTATGACAACCCTAACATATATGATCGTTTCCATGTCATTAGAATTCAAAAATAAGCTTAGAATCAAAGAATAAGCTCAAAGTAGAATACAAGCATGCACAGTTCGTTTTACAAGTTTGATTCAAATGTGTGAATGTTGTGGAATGAGTGTGGTTAGAAATGACATTTGGTTTACATTTATGACAACCCTAACAAATATAATCGTCTCCATGTCATTAGAATTCAAAAATAAGCTTAGAATCAAAGAATAAGCTCAAAAGTAGAATACAAGCATGCACAGTTCGTTTTACAAGTTTGATTCAAATGTGTGAATGTTGTGGAATGAGTGTGGTTAGAAATGACATTTGGTTTACTTTTATGACAACCCTAACAATTATAATCGTCTCCATGTCATTAGAATTCAAAAATAAGCTTAGAATCAAAGAATAAGCTCAAAGTAGAATACAAGCATGCACAGTTCGTTTTACAAGTTTGATTCAAATGTGTGAATGTTGTGGAATGAGAGTGGTTAGAAATGACATTTGATTTACTTTTATGACAACCCTAACACATATAATCGTTTCCATGTCATTAGAATTCAAAAATAAGCTTAGAATCAAAAAATAAGCTCAAAAGTAAAATACAAGCATGCAGACTTCTGTTTACAAGTTTGATTCAAATATGTGAATGTTGTGGAATGAGTGTGGTTAGAAATGACATTTGGTTTACTTTTATGACAACCCTAACAAATATAATCGTCTCAATGTCATTAGAATTCAAAAATAAGCTTAGAATCAATGAATAAGCTCAAAAGTAGAATACAAGCATGCACAGTTCGTTTTACAAGTTTGATTCAAATGTGTGAATGTTGTGGAATGAGTGTGGTTAGAAATGACATTAGGTTTACTTTTATGACAACTCTAACACATATAATCGTCTCCATGTCATTAGAATTCAAAAATAAGCATAGAATCAAAGAGTAAGCTGAAAAGTAGAATACAAGCATGCACTGTTCGTTTTACAAGTTTGATTCAAATGTGTGAATGTTGTGGAATGAGTGTGGTTAGAAATGACATTTGGTTTACTTTTATGACAACCCTAACATATATGATCGTTTCCATGTCATTAGAATTCAAAAATAAGCTTAGAATCAAAGAATAAGCTCAAAGTAGAATACAAGCATGCACAGTTCGTTTTACAAGTTTGATTCAAATGTGTGAATGTTGTGGAATGAGTGTGGTTAGAAATGACATTTGGTTTACATTTATGACAACCCTAACAAATATAATCGTCTCCATGTCATTAGAATTCAAAAATAAGCTTAGAATCAAAGAATAAGCTCAAAAGTAGAATACAAGCATGCACAGTTCGTTTTACAAGTTTGATTCAAATGTGTGAATGTTGTGGAATGAGTGTGGTTAGAAATGACATTTGGTTTACTTTTATGACAACCCTAACACATATAATCGTTTCCAAGTCATTAGAATTCAAAAATAAGCTTAGAATCAAAGAATAAGCTCAAAAGTAAAATACAAGCATGCACAGTTCGTTTTACAAGTTTGATTCAAATGTGTGAATGTTGTGGAATGAGAGTGGTTAGAAATGACATTTGGTTTACTTTTATGACAACGCTAACACATATGATCGTCTCCAAGTCATTAGAATTCAAAAATAAGCTTTGAATCAAAGAACAAGCTCAAAAGTAGAATACAAGCATGCACAGTTCGTTTTACAAGTTTGATTCAAATGTCTGAATGTTGTGGAATGAGTGTGGTTAGAAATGACATTTGGTTTACTTTTATGACAACCCTAACAAATATAATCGTCTCCATGTCATTAGAATTCAAAAATAAGCTTAGAATCAATGAATAAGCTCAAAAGTAGAATACAAGCATGCACAGTTCGTTTTACAAGTTTGATTCAAATGTGTGAATGTTGTGGAATGAGTGTGGTTAGAAATGACATTTGGTTTACTTTTATGACAACCCTAACACATATGATCGTCTCCAAGTCATTAGAATTCAAAAATAACTTAGAATCAAAGAAAAAGCTCAAAAGTAGAATACAAGCATGCACAGTTCGTTTTACAAGTTTGATTCAAATGTGTGAATGTTGTGGAATGAGTGTGGTTAGAAATGACATTTGGTTTACTTTTATGACAACCCTAACAATTATAATCGTATCCATGTCATTAGAATTCAAAAATAAGCTTAGAATCAAAGAATAAGCTCAAAGTAGAATACAAGCATGCACAGTTCGTTTTACAAGTTTGATTCAAATGTGTGAATGTTGTGGAATGAGAGTGGTTAGAAATGACATTTGATTTATGCGATTTCCATGGGTATGAGCTTTTTGAATTTCTCCCAGCATAGCAACCCCCCCACCCCGTTAAAAGTCTTGCTTCCTGTTTTGGGAGCATTTTTATGACAACCCTAACACATATAATCGTTTCCATGTCATTAGAATTCAAAAATAAGCTTAGAATCAAAAAATAAGCTCAAAAGTAAAATACAAGCATGCAGACTTCTGTTTACAAGTTTGATTCAAATGTGTGAATGTTGAGGAATGAGTGTGGTTAGAAATGACATTTGGTTTACTTTTATGACAACCCTAACAAATATAATCGTCTCCATGTCATTAGAATTCAAAAATAAGCTTAGAATCAATGAATAAGCTCAAAAGTAGAATACAAGCATGCACAGTTCGTTTTACAAGTTTGATTCAAATGTGTGAATGTTGTGGAATGAGTGTGGTTAGAAATGACATTTGGTTTACTTTTATGACAACCCTAACAAATATAATCGTCTCCATGTCATTAGAATTCAAAAATAAGCCTAGAATCAAAGAATAAGCTCAAAAGTAGAATACAAGCATGCACTGTTCTGTTTACAAGTTTGATTCAAATGTGTGAATGTTGTGGAATGAGTGTGGCTAGAAATGACATTTGGTTTACTTTTATGACAACCCTAACACATATAATCGTCTCCAAGTCATTAGAATTCAAAAATAAGCTTAGAATCAAAGAATAAGCTCAAAAGTAGAATACAAGCATGCACAGTTCGTTTTACAAGTTTGATTCAAATGTGTGAATGTTGTGGAATGAGAGTGGTTAGAAATGACATTTGGTTTACTTTTATGACAACTCTAACAAATATAATCGTCTCCATGTCATTAGAATTCAAAAATAAGCCTAGAATCAAAGAATAAGCTCAAAAGTAGAATACAAGCATGCACTGTTCTGTTTACAAGTTTGATTCAAATGTGTGAATGTTGTGGAATGAGTGTGGCTAGAAATGACATTTGGTTTACTTTTATGACAACCCTAACACATATAATCGTCTCCAAGTCATTAGAATTCAAAAATAAGCTTAGAATCAAAGAATAAGCTCAAAAGTAGAATACAAGCATGCACAGTTCGTTTTACAAGTTTGATTCAAATGTGTGAATGTTGTGGAATGAGTGTGGTTAGAAATGACATTTGGTTTACTTTTGTGACAACCCTAACACATATGATCGTCTCCAAGTCATTAGAATTCAAAAATAAGCTTAGAATCAAAGAATAAGCTCAAAAGTAGAATACAAGCATGCACAGTTCGTTTTACAAGTTTGATTCAAATGTGTGAATGTTGTGGAATGAGTGTGGTTAGAAATGACATTTGGTTTACTTTTATGACAACCCTAACACATATAATCGTCTCCAAGTCATTAGAATTCAAAAATAAGCTTAGAATCAAAGAATAAGCTCAAAAGTAGAATACAAGCATGCACAGTTCGTTTTACAAGTTTGATTCAAATGTGTGAATGTTGTGGAATGAGTGTGGTTAGAAATGACATTTGGTTTACTTTTGTGACAACCCTAACACATATGATCGTCTCCAAGTCATTAGAATTCAAAAATAAGCTTAGAATCAAAGAATAAGCTCAAAAGTAGAATACAAGCATGCACAGTTCGTTTTACAAGTTTGATTCAAATGTGTGAATGTTGTGGAATGAGTGTGGTTAGAAATGACATTTGGTTTACTTTTGTGACAACCCTAACACATATGATCGTATCCAAGTCATTAGAATTCTAAAAGAAGCTTAGAATCAAAGAATAAGCTCAAAAGTGGAATACAAGCATGCACTGTTCGTTTTACAAGTTTGATTCAAATGTGTGAATGTTGTGGAATGAGTGTGGTTAGAAATGACATTTGGTTTACTTTTATGACAACCCTAACAAATATAATCGTCTCCATGTCATTAGAATTCAAAAATAAGCCTAGAATCAAAGAATAAGCTCAAAAGTAGAATACAAGCATGCACTGTTCTGTTTACAAGTTTGATTCAAATGTGTGAATGTTGTGGAATGAGTGTGGCTAGAAATGACATTTGGTTTACTTTTATGACAACCCTAACACATATAATCGTCTCCAAGTCATTAGAATTCAAAAATAAGCTTAGAATCAAAGAATAAGCTCAAAAGTAGAATACAAGCATGCACAGTTCGTTTTACAAGTTTGATTCAAATGTGTGAATGTTGTGGAATGAGTGTGGTTAGAAATGACATTTGGTTTACTTTTGTGACAACCCTAACACATATGATCGTATCCAAGTCATTAGAATTCAAAAATAAGCTTAGAATCAAAGAATAAGCTCAAAGTAGAATACAAGCATGCACTGTTCGTTTTACAAGTTTGACTCAAATGTGTGAATGTTGTGGAATGAGTGTGGTTAGAAATGACATTTGGTTTAATTTTATGACAACCCTAACAAATATAATCGTCTCCATGTCATTAGAATTCAAAAATAAGCTTAGAATCAAAGAATAAGCTCAAAAGTAGAATACAAGCATGCACAGTTCGTTTTACAAGTTTGATTCAAATGTGTGAATGTTGTGGAATGAGTGTGGTTAGAAATGACATTTGGTTTACTTTTATGACAACCCTAACACATATAATCGTTTCCAAGTCATTAGAATTCAAAAATAAGCTTAGAATCAAAGAATAAGCTCAAAAGTAAAATACAAGCATGCACAGTTCGTTTTACAAGTTTGATTCAAATGTGTGAATGTTGTGGAATGAGAGTGGTTAGAAATGACATTTGGTTTACTTTTATGACAACGCTAACACATATGATCGTCTCCAAGTCATTAGAATTCAAAAATAAGCTTTGAATCAAAGAATAAGCTCAAAAGTAGAATACAAGCATGCACAGTTCGTTTTACAAGTTTGATTCAAATGTCTGAATGTTGTGGAATGAGTGTGGTTAGAAATGACATTTGGTTTACTTTTATGACAACCCTAACAAATATAATCGTCTCCATGTCATTAGAATTCAAAAATAAGCTTAGAATCAATGAATAAGCTCAAAAGTAGAATACAAGCATGCACAGTTCGTTTTACAAGTTTGATTCAAATGTGTGAATGTTGTGGAATGAGTGTGGTTATAAATGACATTTGGTTTACTTTTATGACAACCCTAACACATATGATCGTCTCCAAGTCATTAGAATTCAAAAATAACTTAGAATCAAAGAAAAAGCTCAAAAGTAGAATACAAGCATGCACAGTTCGTTTTACAAGTTTGATTCAAATGTGTGAATGTTGTGGAATGAGTGTGGTTAGAAATGACATTTGGTTTACTTTTATGACAACCCTAACAATTATAATCGTCTCCATGTCATTAGAATTCAAAAATAAGCTTAGAATCAAAGAATAAGCTCAAAGTAGAATACAAGCATGCACAGTTCGTTTTACAAGTTTGATTCAAATGTGTGAATGTTGTGGAATGAGAGTGGTTAGAAATGACATTTGATTTACTTTTATGACAACCCTAACACATATAATCGTTTCCATGTCATTAGAATTCAAAAATAAGCTTAGAATCAAAAAATAAGCTCAAAAGTAAAATACAAGCATGCAGACTTCTGTTTACAAGTTTGATTCAAATATGTGAATGTTGTGGAATGAGTGTGGTTAGAAATGACATTTGGTTTACTTTTATGACAACCCTAACAAATATAATCGTCTCAATGTCATTAGAATTCAAAAATAAGCTTAGAATCAATGAATAAGCTCAAAAGTAGAATACAAGCATGCACAGTTCGTTTTACAAGTTTGATTCAAATGTGTGAATGTTGTGGAATGAGTGTGGTTAGAAATGACATTAGGTTTACTTTTATGACAACTCTAACACATATAATCGTCTCCATGTCATTAGAATTCAAAAATAAGCATAGAATCAAAGAGTAAGCTGAAAAGTAGAATACAAGCATGCACTGTTCGTTTTACAAGTTTGATTCAAATGTGTGAATGTTGTGGAATGAGTGTGGTTAGAAATGACATTTGGTTTACTTTTATGACAACCCTAACATATATGATCGTTTCCATGTCATTAGAATTCAAAAATAAGCTTAGAATCAAAGAATAAGCTCAAAGTAGAATACAAGCATGCACAGTTCGTTTTACAAGTTTGATTCAAATGTGTGAATGTTGTGGAATGAGTGTGGTTAGAAATGACATTTGGTTTACATTTATGACAACCCTAACAAATATAATCGTCTCCATGTCATTAGAATTCAAAAATAAGCTTAGAATCAAAGAATAAGCTCAAAAGTAGAATACAAGCATGCACAGTTCGTTTTACAAGTTTGATTCAAATGTGTGAATGTTGTGGAATGAGTGTGGTTAGAAATGACATTTGGTTTACTTTTATGACAACCCTAACACATATAATCGTTTCCAAGTCATTAGAATTCAAAAATAAGCTTAGAATCAAAGAATAAGCTCAAAAGTAAAATACAAGCATGCACAGTTCGTTTTACAAGTTTGATTCAAATGTGTGAATGTTGTGGAATGAGAGTGGTTAGAAATGACATTTGGTTTACTTTTATGACAACGCTAACACATATGATCGTCTCCAAGTCATTAGAATTCAAAAATAAGCTTTGAATCAAAGAACAAGCTCAAAAGTAGAATACAAGCATGCACAGTTCGTTTTACAAGTTTGATTCAAATGTCTGAATGTTGTGGAATGAGTGTGGTTAGAAATGACATTTGGTTTACTTTTATGACAACCCTAACAAATATAATCGTCTCCATGTCATTAGAATTCAAAAATAAGCTTAGAATCAATGAATAAGCTCAAAAGTAGAATACAAGCATGCACAGTTCGTTTTACAAGTTTGATTCAAATGTGTGAATGTTGTGGAATGAGTGTGGTTAGAAATGACATTTGGTTTACTTTTATGACAACCCTAACACATATGATCGTCTCCAAGTCATTAGAATTCAAAAATAACTTAGAATCAAAGAAAAAGCTCAAAAGTAGAATACAAGCATGCACAGTTCGTTTTACAAGTTTGATTCAAATGTGTGAATGTTGTGGAATGAGTGTGGTTAGAAATGACATTTGGTTTACTTTTATGACAACCCTAACAATTATAATCGTATCCATGTCATTAGAATTCAAAAATAAGCTTAGAATCAAAGAATAAGCTCAAAGTAGAATACAAGCATGCACAGTTCGTTTTACAAGTTTGATTCAAATGTGTGAATGTTGTGGAATGAGAGTGGTTAGAAATGACATTTGATTTATGCGATTTCCATGGGTATGAGCTTTTTGAATTTCTCCCAGCATAGCAACCCCCCCACCCCGTTAAAAGTCTTGCTTCCTGTTTTGGGAGCATTTTTATGACAACCCTAACACATATAATCGTTTCCATGTCATTAGAATTCAAAAATAAGCTTAGAATCAAAAAATAAGCTCAAAAGTAAAATACAAGCATGCAGACTTCTGTTTACAAGTTTGATTCAAATGTGTGAATGTTGAGGAATGAGTGTGGTTAGAAATGACATTTGGTTTACTTTTATGACAACCCTAACAAATATAATCGTCTCCATGTCATTAGAATTCAAAAATAAGCTTAGAATCAATGAATAAGCTCAAAAGTAGAATACAAGCATGCACAGTTCGTTTTACAAGTTTGATTCAAATGTGTGAATGTTGTGGAATGAGTGTGGTTAGAAATGACATTTGGTTTACTTTTATGACAACCCTAACAAATATAATCGTCTCCATGTCATTAGAATTCAAAAATAAGCCTAGAATCAAAGAATAAGCTCAAAAGTAGAATACAAGCATGCACTGTTCTGTTTACAAGTTTGATTCAAATGTGTGAATGTTGTGGAATGAGTGTGGCTAGAAATGACATTTGGTTTACTTTTATGACAACCCTAACACATATAATCGTCTCCAAGTCATTAGAATTCAAAAATAAGCTTAGAATCAAAGAATAAGCTCAAAAGTAGAATACAAGCATGCACAGTTCGTTTTACAAGTTTGATTCAAATGTGTGAATGTTGTGGAATGAGAGTGGTTAGAAATGACATTTGGTTTACTTTTATGACAACTCTAACAAATATAATCGTCTCCATGTCATTAGAATTCAAAAATAAGCCTAGAATCAAAGAATAAGCTCAAAAGTAGAATACAAGCATGCACTGTTCTGTTTACAAGTTTGATTCAAATGTGTGAATGTTGTGGAATGAGTGTGGCTAGAAATGACATTTGGTTTACTTTTATGACAACCCTAACACATATAATCGTCTCCAAGTCATTAGAATTCAAAAATAAGCTTAGAATCAAAGAATAAGCTCAAAAGTAGAATACAAGCATGCACAGTTCGTTTTACAAGTTTGATTCAAATGTGTGAATGTTGTGGAATGAGTGTGGTTAGAAATGACATTTGGTTTACTTTTGTGACAACCCTAACACATATGATCGTCTCCAAGTCATTAGAATTCAAAAATAAGCTTAGAATCAAAGAATAAGCTCAAAAGTAGAATACAAGCATGCACAGTTCGTTTTACAAGTTTGATTCAAATGTGTGAATGTTGTGGAATGAGTGTGGTTAGAAATGACATTTGGTTTACTTTTGTGACAACCCTAACACATATGATCGTATCCAAGTCATTAGAATTCTAAAAGAAGCTTAGAATCAAAGAATAAGCTCAAAAGTGGAATACAAGCATGCACTGTTCGTTTTACAAGTTTGATTCAAATGTGTGAATGTTGTGGAATGAGTGTGGTTAGAAATGACATTTGGTTTACTTTTATGACAACCCTAACAAATATAATCGTCTCCATGTCATTAGAATTCAAAAATAAGCCTAGAATCAAAGAATAAGCTCAAAAGTAGAATACAAGCATGCACTGTTCTGTTTACAAGTTTGATTCAAATGTGTGAATGTTGTGGAATGAGTGTGGCTAGAAATGACATTTGGTTTACTTTTATGACAACCCTAACACATATAATCGTCTCCAAGTCATTAGAATTCAAAAATAAGCTTAGAATCAAAGAATAAGCTCAAAAGTAGAATACAAGCATGCACAGTTCGTTTTACAAGTTTGATTCAAATGTGTGAATGTTGTGGAATGAGTGTGGTTAGAAATGACATTTGGTTTACTTTTGTGACAACCCTAACACATATGATCGTATCCAAGTCATTAGAATTCAAAAATAAGCTTAGAATCAAAGAATAAGCTCAAAGTAGAATACAAGCATGCACTGTTCGTTTTACAAGTTTGACTCAAATGTGTGAATGTTGTGGAATGAGTGTGGTTAGAAATGACATTTGGTTTACTTTTATGACAACCCTAACAAATATAATCGTCTCCATGTCATTAGAATTCAAAAATAAGCTTAGAATCAAAGAATAAGCTCAAAAGTAGAATACAAGCATGCACAGTTCGTTTTACAAGTTTGATTCAAATGTGTGAATGTTGTGGAATGAGTGTGGTTAGAAATGACATTTGGTTTACTTTTATGACAACCCTAACAAATATAATCGTCTCCATGTCATTAGAATTCAAAAATAAGCTTAGAATCAAAGAATAAGCTCAAAAGTAGAATACAAGCATGCACAGTTCGTTTTACAAGTTTGATTCAAATGTGTGAATGTTGTGGAATGAGAGTGGTTAGAAATGACATTTGGTTTACTTTTATGACAACTCTAACAAATATAATCGTCTCCATGTCATTAGAATTCAAAAATAAGCTTAGAATCATAGAATAAGCTCAAAAGTAAAATACAAGCATGCACAGTTCATTTTACAAGTTTGATTCAAATGTGTGAATGTTGTGGAATGAGAGTGGTTAGAAATGACATTTGGTTTACTTTTATGACAACCCTAACACATATAATCGTTTCCATGTCATTAGAATTCAAAAATAAGCTTAGAATCAAAAAATAAGCTCAAAAGTAAAATACAAGCATGCACACTTCTGTTTACAAGTTTGATTCAAATGTGTGAATGTTGTGGAATGAGTGTGGTTAGAAATGACATTTAGTTTACTTTTATGACAACCCTAACAAATATAATCGTCTCCATGTCATTAGAATTCAAAAATAAGCTTAGAATCAATGAATAAGCTCAAAAGTAGAATACAAGCATGCACAGTTCGTTTTACAAGTTTGATTCAAATGTGTGAATGTTGTGGAATGAGTGTGGTTAGAAATGACATTTGGTTTACTTTTATGACAACCCTAACAAATATAATCGTCTCCATGTCATTAGAATTCAAAAATAAGCTTAGAATCTAAGAATAAGCTCAAAAGTAGAAAACAAGCATGCACATTTCGTTTTACAAGTTTGATTCAAATGTGTGAATGTTGTGGAATGAGTGTGGTTAGAAATGACATTTGGTTTACTTTTATGACAACCCTAACACATATAATCGTTTCCAAGTCATTAGAATTCAAAAATAAGCTTAGAATCAAAGAATAAGCTCAAAAGTAAAATACAAGCATGCACACTTCTGTTTACAAGTTTGATTCAAATGTGCGAATGTTGTGGAATGAGTGTGGTTAGAAATGACATTTGGTTTACTTTTATGACAACCCTAATACATATGATCGTCTCCAAGTCATTAGAATTCAAAAATAAGCATAGAATCAAAGAGTAAGCTGAAAAGTAGAATACAAGCATGCACTATTCGTTTTACAAGTTTGATTCAAATGTGTGAATGTTGTGGAATGAGTGTGGTTAGAAATGACATTTGGTTTACTTTTATGACAACCCTAACACATATGATCGTTTCCATGTCATTAGAATTTAAAAATAAGCTTAGAATCAAAGAATAAGCTCAAAAGTAGAATACAAGCATGCAAAGTTCGTTTTACAAGTTTGACTCAAATGTGTGAATGTTGTGGAATGAGTGTGGTTAGAAATGACATTTGGTTTACTTTTATGACAACCCTAACAATTATAATCGTCTCCATGTCATTAGAATTAAAAAATAAGCTTAGAATCAAAGAATAAGCTCAAAAGTAGAATACAAGCATGCACTGTTCGTTTTACAAGTTTGATTCAAATGTGTGAATGTTGTGGAATGAGTGTGGTTAGAAATGACATTAGGTTTACTTTTATGACAACTCTAACACATATAATCGTCTCCATGTCATTAGAATTCAAAAATAAGCATAGAATCAAAGAGTAAGCTGAAAAGTAGAATACAAGCATGCACTGTTCGTTTTACAAGTTTGATTCAAATGTGTGAATGTTGTGGAATGAGTGTGGTTAGAAATGACATTTGGTTTACTTTTATGACAACCCTAACACATATGATCGTCTCCAAGTCATTAGAATTCAAAAATAACTTAGAATCAAAGAAAAAGCTCAAAAGTAGAATACAAGCATGCACAGTTCGTTTTACAAGTTTGATTCAAATGTGTGAATGTTGTGGAATGAGTGTGGTTAGAAATGACATTTGGTTTACTTTTATGACAACCCTAACAATTATAATCGTCTCCATGTCATTAGAATTCAAAAATAAGCTTAGAATCAAAAAATAAGCTCAAAGTAGAATACAAGCATGCACAGTTCGTTTTACAAGTTTGATTCAAATGTGTGAATGTTGTGGAATGAGAGTGGTTAGAAATGACATTTGATTTACTTTTATGACAACCCTAACACATATAATCGTTTCCATGTCATTATAATTCAAAAATAAGCTTAGAATCAAAAAATAAGCTCAAAAGTAAAATACAAGCATGCAGACTTCTGTTTACAAGTTTGATTCAAATGTGTGAATGTTGTGGAATGAGTGTGGTTAGAAATGACATTTGGTTTACTTTTATGACAACCCTAACAAATATAATCGTCTCCATGTCATTAGAATTCAAAAATAAGCTTAGAATCAATGAATAAGCTCAAAAGTAGAATACAAGCATGCACAGTTCGTTTTACAAGTTTGATTCAAATGTGTGAATGTTGTGGAATGAGTGTGGTTAGAAATGACATTAGGTTTACTTTTATGACAACTCTAACACATATAATCGTCTCCATGTCATTAGAATTCAAAAATAAGCATAGAATCAAAGAGTAAGCTGAAAAGTAGAATACAAGCATGCACTGTTCGTTTTACAAGTTTGAATCAAATGTGTGAATGTTGTGGAATGAGTGTGGTTAGAAATGACATTTGGTTTACTTTTATGACAACCCTAACATATATGATCGTTTCCATGTCATTAGAATTCAAAATAAGCTTAGAATCAAAGAATAAGCTCAAAGTAGAATACAAGCATGCACAGTTCGTTTTACAAGTTTGATTCAAATGTGTGAATGTTGTGGAATGAGTGTGGTTAGAAATGACATTTGGTTTACTTTTATGACAACCCTAACAAATATAATCGTCTCCATGTCATTAGAATTCAAAAATAAGCTTAGAATCAAAGAATAAGCTCAAAAGTAGAATACAAGCATGCACAGTTCGTTTTACAAGTTTGATTCAAATGTGTGAATGTTGTGGAATGAGTGTGGTTAGAAATGACATTTGGTTTACTTTTATGACAACCCTAACAAATATAATCGTCTCCATGTCATTAGAATTCAAAAATAAGCTTAGAATCAATGAATAAGCTCAAAAGTAGAATACAAGCATGCACAGTTCGTTTTACAAGTTTGATTCAAATGTGTGAATGTTGTGGAATGAGTGTGGTTAGAAATGACATTAGGTTTACTTTTATGACAACTCTAACACATATAATCGTCTCCATGTCATTAGAATTCAAAAATAAGCATAGAATCAAAGAGTAAGCTGAAAAGTAGAATACAAGCATGCACTGTTCGTTTTACAAGTTTGAATCAAATGTGTGAATGTTGTGGAATGAGTGTGGTTAGAAATGACATTTGGTTTACTTTTATGACAACCCTAACATATATGATCGTTTCCATGTCATTAGAATTCAAAATAAGCTTAGAATCAAAGAATAAGCTCAAAGTAGAATACAAGCATGCACAGTTCGTTTTACAAGTTTGATTCAAATGTGTGAATGTTGTGGAATGAGTGTGGTTAGAAATGACATTTGGTTTACTTTTATGACAACCCTAACAAATATAATCGTCTCCATGTCATTAGAATTCAAAAATAAGCTTAGAATCAAAGAATAAGCTCAAAAGTAGAATACAAGCATGCACAGTTCGTTTTACAAGTTTGATTCAAATGTGTGAATGTTGTGGAATGAGTGTGGTTAGAAATGACATTTGGTTTACTTTTATGACAACCCTAACACATATAATCGTTTCCAAGTCATTAGAATTCAAAAATAAGCTTAGAATCAAAGAATAAGCTCAAAAGTAAAATACAAGCATGCACAGTTCGTTTTACAAGTTTGATTCAAATGTGTGAATGTTGTGGAATGAGAGTGGTTAGAAATGACATTTGGTTTACTTTTATGACAACGCTAACACATATGATCGTCTCCAAGTCATTAGAATTCAAAAATAAGCTTTGAATCAAAGAATAAGCTCAAAAGTAGAATACAAGCATGCACAGTTCGTTTTACAAGTTTGATTCAAATGTCTGAATGTTGTGGAATGAGTGTGGTTAGAAATGACATTTGGTTTACTTTTATGACAACCCTAACAAATATAATCGTCTCCATGTCATTAGAATTCAAAAATAAGCTTAGAATTAATGAATAAGCTCAAAAGTAGAATACAAGCATGCACAGTTCGTTTTACAAGTTTGATTCAAATGTGTGAATGTTGTGGAATGAGTGTGGTTATAAATGACATTTGGTTTACTTTTATGACAACCCTAACACATATGATCGTCTCCAAGTCATTAGAATTCAAAAATAACTTAGAATCAAAGAAAAAGCTCAAAAGTAGAATACAAGCATGCACAGTTCGTTTTACAAGTTTGATTCAAATGTGTGAATGTTGTGGAATGAGTGTGGTTAGAAATGACATTTGGTTTACTTTTATGACAACCCTAACAATTATAATCGTCTCCATGTCATTAGAATTCAAAAATAAGCTTAGAATCAAAGAATAAGCTCAAAGTAGAATACAAGCATGCACAGTTCGTTTTACAAGTTTGATTCAAATGTGTGAATGTTGTGGAATGAGAGTGGTTAGAAATGACATTTGATTTACTTTTATGACAACCCTAACACATATAATCGTTTCCATGTCATTAGAATTCAAAAATAAGCTTAGAATCAAAAAATAAGCTCAAAAGTAAAATACAAGCATGCAGACTTCTGTTTACAAGTTTGATTCAAATGTGTGAATGTTGTGGAATGAGTGTGGTTAGAAATGACATTTGGTTTACTTTTATGACAACCCTAACAAATATAATCGTCTCAATGTCATTAGAATTCAAAAATAAGCTTAGAATCAATGAATAAGCTCAAAAGTAGAATACAAGCATGCACAGTTCGTTTTACAAGTTTGATTCAAATGTGTGAATGTTGTGGAATGAGTGTGGTTAGAAATGACATTAGGTTTACTTTTATGACAACTCTAACACATATAATCGTCTCCATGTCATTAGAATTCAAAAATAAGCATAGAATCAAAGAGTAAGCTGAAAAGTAGAATACAAGCATGCACTGTTCGTTTTACAAGTTTGATTCAAATGTGTGAATGTTGTGGAATGAGTGTGGTTAGAAATGACATTTGGTTTACTTTTATGACAACCCTAACATATATGATCGTTTCCATGTCATTAGAATTCAAAAATAAGCTTAGAATCAAAGAATAAGCTCAAAGTAGAATACAAGCATGCACAGTTCGTTTTACAAGTTTGATTCAAATGTGTGAATGTTGTGGAATGAGTGTGGTTAGAAATGACATTTGGTTTACTTTTATGACAACCCTAACAAATATAATCGTCTCCATGTCATTAGAATTCAAAAATAAGCTTAGAATCAAAGAATAAGCTCAAAAGTAGAATACAAGCATGCACAGTTCGTTTTACAAGTTTGATTCAAATGTGTGAATGTTGTGGAATGAGTGTGGTTAGAAATGACATTTGGTTTACTTTTATGACAACCCTAACACATATAATCGTTTCCAAGTCATTAGAATTCAAAAATAAGCTTAGAATCAAAGAATAAGCTCAAAAGTAAAATACAAGCATGCACAGTTCGTTTTACAAGTTTGATTCAAATGTGTGAATGTTGTGGAATGAGAGTGGTTAGAAATGACATTTGGTTTACTTTTATGACAACGCTAACACATATGATCGTCTCCAAGTCATTAAAATTCAAAAATAAGCTTTGAATCAAAGAATAAGCTCAAAAGTAGAATACAAGCATGCACAGTTCGTTTTACAAGTTTGATTCAAATGTCTGAATGTTGTGGAATGAGTGTGGTTAGAAATGACATTTGGTTTACTTTTATGACAACCCTAACAAATATAATCGTCTCCATGTCATTAGAATTCAAAAATAAGCTTAGAATCAATGAATAAGCTCAAAAGTAGAATACAAGCATGCACAGTTCGTTTTACAAGTTTGATTCAAATGTGTGAATGTTGTGGAATGAGTGTGGTTAGAAATGACATTTGGTTTACTTTTATGACAACCCTAACACATATGATCGTCTCCAAGTCATTAGAATTCAAAAATAACTTAGAATCAAAGAAAAAGCTCAAAAGTAGAATACAAGCATGCACAGTTCGTTTTACAAGTTTGATTCAAATGTGTGAATGTTGTGGAATGAGTGTGGTTAGAAATGACATTTGGTTTACTTTTATGACAACCCTAACAATTATAATCGTATCCATGTCATTAGAATTCAAAAATAAGCTTAGAATCAAAGAATAAGCTCAAAGTAGAATACAAGCATGCACAGTTCGTTTTACAAGTTTGATTCAAATGTGTGAATGTTGTGGAATGAGAGTGGTTAGAAATGACATTTGATTTATGCGATTTTCATGGGTATGAGCTTTTTGAATTTCTCCCAGCATAGCAACCCCCCCACCCCGTTAAAAGTCTTGCTTCCTGTTTTGGGAGCATTTTTATGACAACCCTAACACATATAATCGTTTCCATGTCATTAGAATTCAAAAATAAGCTTAGAATCAAAAAATAAGCTCAAAAGTAAAATACAAGCATGCAGACTTCTGTTTACAAGTTTGATTCAAATGTGTGAATGTTGTGGAATGAGTGTGGTTAGAAATGACATTTGGTTTACTTTTATGACAACCCTAACAAATATAATCGTCTCCATGTCATTAGAATTCAAAAATAAGCTTAGAATCAATGAATAAGCTCAAAAGTAGAATACAAGCATGCACAGTTCGTTTTACAAGTTTGATTCAAATGTGTGAATGTTGTGGAATGAGTGTGGTTAGAAATGACATTAGGTTTACTTTTATGACAACTCTAACACATATAATCGTCTCCATGTCATTAGAATTCAAAAATAAGCATAGAATCAAAGAGTAAGCTGAAAAGTAGAATACAAGCATGCACTGTTCGTTTTACAAGTTTGATTCAAATGTGTGAATGTTGTGGAATGAGTGTGGTTAGAAATGACATTTGGTTTACTTTTATGACAACCCTAACATATATGATCGTTTCCATGTCATTAGAATTCAAAAATAAGCTTAGAATCAAAGAATAAGCTCAAAAGTAAAATACAAGCATGCACAGTTCGTTTTACAAGTTTGATTCAAATGTGTGAATGTTGTGGAATGAGTGTGATTAGAAATGACATTTGGTTTACTTTTATGACAACGCTAACACATATGATCGTCTCCATGTCATTAGAATTCAAAAATAAGCTTAGAATCAAAGAATAAGCTCAAAAGTAGAATACAAGCATGCACAGTTCTTTTTACAACTTTGATTCAAATGTGTGAATGTTGTGGAATGAGTGTGGTTAGAATGACATTTGGTTTACTTTTATGACAACCCTAACACATATGATCGTCTACAAGTCATTAGAATTCAAAAATAAGCTTTGAATCAAAGAATAAGCTCAAAAGTAGAATACAAGCATGCACAGTTCGTTTTACAAGTTTGATTCAAATGTGTGAATGTTGTGGAATGAGAGTGGTTAGAAATGACATTTGGTTTACTTTTATGACAACGCTAACACATATGATCGTCTCCAAGTCATTAGAATTCAAAAATAAGCTTTGAATCAAAGAATAAGCTCAAAAGTAGAATACAAGCATGCACAGTTCGTTTTACAAGTTTGATTCAAATGTCTGAATGTTGTGGAATGAGTGTGGTTAGAAATGACATTTGGTTTACTTTTATGACAACCCTAACAATTATAATCGTCTCCAAGTCATTAGAATTCAAAAATAAGCTTTGAATCAAAGAATAAGCTCAAAAGTAGAATACAAGCATGCACAGTTCGTTTTACAAGTTTGATTCAAATGTCTGAATGTTGTGGAATGAGTGTGGTTAGAAATGACATTTGGTTTACTTTTATGACAACCCTAACAATTATAATCGTCTACAAGTCATTAGAATTCAAAAATAAGCTTTGAATCAAAGAATAAGCTCAAAAGTAGAATACAAGCATGCACAGTTCGTTTTACAAGTTTGATTCAAATGTGTGAATGTTGTGGAATGAGTGTGGTTATAAATGACATTAGGTTTACTTTTATGACAACTCTAACACATATAATCGTTTCCAAGTCATTAGAATTCAAAAATAAGCTTAGAATCAAAGAATAAGCTCAAAAGTAAAATACAAGCATGCACAGTTCGTTTTACAAGTTTGATTCAAATGTGTGAATGTTGTGGAATGAGTGTGGTTAGAAATGACATTTGGTTTACTTTTATGACAACCCTAACATATATGATCGTCTCCATGTCATTAGAATTCAAAAATAAGCTTAGAATCAAAGAATAAGCTCAAAAGTAGAATACAAGCATGCACAGTTCGTTTTACAAGTTTGATTCAAATGTGTGAATGTTGTGGAATGAGTGTGGTTAGAAATGACATTTGGTTTACTTTTATGACAACCCTAACAAATATAATCGTCTCCATGTCATTAGAATTCAAAAATAAGCTTAGAATCAAAGAATATGCTCAAAAGTAGAATACAAGCATGCACAGTTCGTTTTACAAGTTTGATTCAAATGTGTGAATGTTGTGGAATGAGTGTGGTTAGAAATGACATTTGGTTTACTTTTACGACAACCCTAACACATATAATCGTCTCCAAGTCATTAGAATTTAAAAATAAGCTTAGAATCAAAGAATAAGCTCAAAAGTAGAATACAAGCATGCACAGTTCTGTTTACAAGTTTGATTCAAATGTGTGAATGTTGTGGAATGAGTGTGGTTGGAAATGACATTTGGTTTACTTTTATGACAACCCTAACACATATGACAGTCTCCAAGTCATTAGAATTCAAAAATAAGCTTAGAATCAAAGAATAAGCTCAAAAGTAGAATACAAGCATGCACAGTTCTGTTTACAAGTTTGATTCAAATGTGTGAATGTTCTGGAATGAGTGTGGTTAGAAATGACATTTGGTTTACTTTTATGACAACCCTAACAAATATAATCGTCTCCATGTCATTAGAATTCAAAAATAAGCTTAGAATCAAAGTATAAGCTCAAAAGTAGAATACAAGCATGCACAGTTCGTTTTACAAGTTTGATTCAAATGTGTGAATGTTGTGGAATGAGAGTGGTTAGAAATGACATTTGGTTTACTTTTATGACAACGCTAACACATATGATCGTCTCCAAGTCATTAGAATTCAAAAATAAGCTTTGAATCAAAGAATAAGCTCAAAAGTAGAATACAAGCATGCACAGTTCGTTTTACAAGTTTGATTCAAATGTCTGAATGTTGTGGAATGAGTGTGGTTAGAAATGACATTTGGTTTACTTTTATGACAACCCTAACAATTATAATCGTCTCCATGTCATTAGAATTCAAAAATAAGCTTAGAATCAATGAATAAGCTCAAAAGTAGAATACAAGCATGCACAGTTCGTTTTACAAGTTTGATTCAAATGTGTGAATGTTGTGGAATGAGTGTGGTTAGAAATGACATTTGGTTTACTTTTATGACAACCCTAACAAATATAATCGTCTCCATGTCATTAGAATTCAAAAATAAGCTTAGAATCAAAGAATATGCTCAAAAGTAGAATACAAGCATGCACAGTTCGTTTTACAAGTTTGATTCAAATGTGTGAATGTTGTGGAATGAGTGTGGTTAGAAATGACATTTGGTTTACTTTTACGACAACCCTAACACATATAATCGTCTACAAGTCATTAGAATTCAAAAATAAGCTTAGAATCAAAGAATAAGCTCAAAAGTAGAATACAAGCATGCACAGTTCTGTTTACAAGTTTGATTCAAATGTGTGAATGTTGTGGAATGAGTGTGGTTGGAAATGACATTTGGTTTACTTTTATGACAACCCTAACACATATGACCGTCTCCAAGTCATTAGAATTCAAAAATAAGCTTAGAATCAAAGAATAAGCTCAAAAGTAGAATACAAGCATGCACAGTTCTGTTTACAAGTTTGATTCAAATGTGTGAATGTTCTGGAATGAGTGTGGTTAGAAATGACATTTGGTTTACTTTTATGACAACCCTAACACATATGATCGTCTCCAAGTCATTAGAATTCAAAAATAAGCTTTGAATCAAAGAATAAGCTCAAAAGTAGAATACAAGCATGCACAGTTTGTTTTACAAGTTTGATTCAAATGTCTGAATGTTGTGGAATGAGTGTGGTTAGAAATGACATTTGGTTTACTTTTATGACAACCCTAACAATTATAATCGTCTCCATGTCATTAGAAGTCAAAAATAAGCTTAGAATCTAAGAATAAGCTCAAAAGTAGAATACAAGCATGCACTGTTCGTTTTACAAGTTTGATTCAAATGTGTGAATGTTGTGGAATGAGTGTGGTTAGAAATGACATTAGGTTTACTTTTATGACAACTCTAACACATATAATCGTCTCTATGTCATTAGAATTCAAAAATAAGCATAGAATCAAAGAGTAAGCTGAAAAGTAGAATACAAGCATGCACTGTTCGTTTTACAAGTTTGATTCAAATGTGTGAATGTTGTGGAATGAGTGTGGTTAGAAATGACATTTGGTTTACTTTTATGAAAACCCTAACATATATGATCGTTTCCATGTCATTAGAATTCAAAAATAAGCTTAGAATCAAAGAATAAGCTCAAAGTAGAATACAAGCATGCACAGTTCGTTTTACAAGTTTGATTCAAATGTGTGAATATTGTGGAATGAGAGTGGTTAGAAATGACATTTGGTTTACTTTTATGACAACGCTAACACATATGATCGTCTCCAAGTCATTAGAATTCAAAAATAAGCTTTGAATCAAAGAATAAGCTCAAAAGTAGAATACAAGCATGCACAGTTCGTTTTACAAGTTTGATTCAAATGTCTGAATGTTGTGGAATGAGTGTGGTTAGAAATGACATTTGGTTTACTTTTATGACAACCCTAACAATTATAATCGTCTCCATGTCATTAGAATTCAAAAATAAGCTTAGAATCAAAGAATAAGCTCAAAAGTAGAATACAAGCATGCACTGTTGATTTTACAAGTTTGATTCAAATGTGTGAATGTTGTGGAATGAGTGTGGTTAGAAATGACATTTGGTTTACTTTTATGACAACCCTAACAAATATAATCGTCTCCATGTCATTAGAATTCAAAAATAAGCTTAGAATCAAAGAATAAGCTCAAAAGTAGAATACAAGCATGCACAGTTCGTTTTACAAGTTTGATTCAAATGTGTGAATGTTGTGGAATGAGAGTGGTTAGAAATGACATTTGGTTTACTTTTATGACAACCCTAACACATATGATCGTTTCCATGTCATTAGAATTCAAAAATAAGCTTAGAATCAAAGAATAAGCTCAAAAGTAAAATACAAGCATGCACAGTTCGTTTTACAAGTTTGATTCAAATGTGTGAATGTTGTGGAATGAGAGTGGTTAGAAATGACATTTGGTTTACTTTTATGACAACCCTAAGACATATAATCGTTTCCATGTCATTAGAATTCAAAAATAAGCTTAGAATCAAAAAATAAGCTCAAAAGTAAAATACAAGCATGCACACTTCTGTTTACAAGTTTGATTCAAATGTGTGAATGTTGTGGAATGAGTGTGGTTAGAAATGACATTTGGTTTACTTTTATGACAACCCTAACAAATATAATCGTCTCCATGTCATTAGAATTCAAAAATAAGCTTAGAATCAATGAATAAGCTCAAAAGTAGAATACAAGCATGCACAGTTCGTTTTACAAGTTTGATTCAAATGTGTGAATGTTGTGGAATGAGTGTGGTTAGAAATGACATTTGGTTTACTTTTATGACAACCCTAACAAATATAATCGTCTCCATGTCATTAGAATTCAAAAATAAGCTTAGAATCAATGAATAAGCTCAAAAGTAGAATACAAGCATGCACAGTTCGTTTTACAAGTTTGATTCAAATGTGTGAATGTTGTGGAATGAGAGTGGTTAGAAATGACATTTGGTTTACTTTTATGACAACGCTAACACATATGATCGTCTCCAAGTCATTAGAATTCAAAAATAAGCTTTGAATCAAAGAATAAGCTCAAAAGTAGAATACAAGCATGCACAGTTCGTTTTACAAGTTTGATTCAAATGTCTGAATGTTGTGGAATGAGTGTGGTTAGAAATGACATTTGGTTTACTTTTATGACAACCCTAACAAATATAATCGTCTCCATGTCATTAGAATTCAAAAATAAGCTTAGAATCAAAGAATAAGCTCAAAAGTAGAATACAAGCATGCACAGTTCGTTTTACAAGTTTGATTCAAATGTGTGAATGTTGTGGAATGAGTGTGGTTAGAAATGACATTTGGTTTACTTTTATGACAACCCTAACAAATATAATCGTCTCCATGTCATTAGAATTCAAAAATAAGCTTAGAATCAAAGAATAAGCTCAAAAGTAGAATACAAGCATGCACAGTTCGTTTTACAAGTTTGATTCAAATGTGTGAATGTTGTGGAATGAGAGTGGTTAGAAATGACATTTGGTTTACTTTTATGACAACGCTAACACATATGATCGTCTCCAAGTCATTAGAATTCAAAAATAAGCTTTGAATCAAAGAATAAGCTCAAAAGTAGAATACAAGCATGCACAGTTCGTTTTACAAGTTTGATTCAAATGTCTGAATGTTGTGGAATGAGTGTGGTTAGAAATGACATTTGGTTTACTTTTATGACAACCCTAACAAATATAATCGTCTCCATGTCATTAGAATTCAAAAATAAGCTTAGAATCAAAGAATAAGCTCAAAAGTAGAATACAAGCATGCACAGTTCGTTTTACAAGTTTGATTCAAATGTGTGAATGTTGTGGAATGAGTGTGGTTAGAAATGACATTTGGTTTACTTTTATGACAACCCTAACACATTTAATCGTTTCCAAGTCATTAGAATTCAAAAATAAGCTTAGAATCAAAGAATAAGCTCAAAAGTAAAATACAAGCATGCACAGTTCTGTTTACAAGTTTGAGTCAAATGTGTGAATGTTGTGGAATGAGTGTGGTTAGAAATGACATTTGGTGTACTTTTATGACAACCCTAACAAATATAATCGTCTCCATGTCATTAGAATTCAAAAATAAGCTTAGAATCAAAGAATAAGCTCAAAAGTAGAATACAAGCATGCACAGTTCGTTTTACAAGTTTGATTCAAATGTGTGAATGTTGTGGAATGAGAGTGGTTAGAAATGACATTTGGTTTACTTTTATGACAACCCTAACACATATGATCGTTTCCATGTCATTAGAATTCAAAAATAAGCTTAGAATCAAAGAATAAACTCAAAGTAGAATACAAGCATGCACAGTTCGTTTTACAAGTTTGATTCAAATGTGTGAATGTTGTGGAATGAGTGTGGTTAGAAATGACATTTGGTTTACTTTTATGACAACCCTAACAAATATAATCGTCTCCATGTCATTAGAATTCAAAAATAAGCTTAGAATCAAAGAATAAGCTCAAAAGTAGAATACAAGCATGCACAGTTCGTTTTACAAGTTTGATTCAAATGTGTGAATGTTGTGGAATGAGTGTGGTTAGAAATGACATTTGGTTTACTTTTATGACAACCCTAACATATATGATCGTCTCCAAGTCATTAGAATTCAAAAATAAGCTTAGAATCAAAGAATAAGCTCAAAAGTAGAATACAAGCATGGACAGTTCTGTTTACAAGTTTGATTCAAATGTGTGAATGTTGTGGAATGAGTGTGGTTAGATATGACATTTGGTTTACTTTTGTGACAACCCTAACACATATGATCGTCTCCAAGTCATTAGAATTCAAAAATAAGTTTAGAATCAAAGAATAAGCTCAAAGTAGAATACAAGCATGCACAGTTCGTTGTACAAGTTTGACTCAAATGTGTGAATGTTGTGGAATGAGTGTGGTTAGAAATGACATTTGGTTTACTTTTATGACAACCCTAACATATATGATCGTCTCCATGTCATTAGAATTCAAAAATAAGCTTAGAATCAAAGAATAAGCTCAAAAGTAGAATACAAGCATGCACAGTTCGTTTTACAAGTTTGATTCAAATGTGTGAATGTTGTGGAATGAGTGTGGTTAGAAATGACATTTGGTTTACTTTTATGACAACCCTAACAAATATAATCGTCTCCATGTCATTAGAATTCAAAAATAAGCTTAGAATCAAAGAATAAGCTCAAAAGTAGAATACAAGCATGCACAGTTCGTTTTACAAGTTTGATTCAAATGTGTGAATGTTGTGGAATGAGAGTGGTTAGAAATGACATTTGGTTTACTTTTATGACAACCCTAACACATATGATCGTTTCCATGTCATTAGAATTTAAAAATAAGCTTAGAATCAAATAATAAGCTCAAAAGTAGAATACAAGCATGCAAAGTTCGTTTTACAAGTTTGATTCAAATGTGTGAATGTTGTGGAATGAGAGTGGTTAGAAATGACATTTGGTTTACTTTTATGACAACGCTAACACATATGATCGTCTCCAAGTCATTAGAATTCAAAAATAAGCTTTGAATCAAAGAATAAGCTCAAAAGTAGAATACAAGCATGCACAGTTCGTTTTACAAGTTTGATTCAAATGTCTGAATGTTGTGGAATGAGTGTGGTTAGAAATGACATTTGGTTTACTTTTATGACAACCCTAACAAATATAATCGTCTCCATGTCATTAGAATTCAAAAATAAGCTTAGAATCAAAGAATAAGCTCAAAAGTAGAATACAAGCATGCACAGTTCGTTTTACAAGTTTGATTCAAATGTGTGAATGTTGTGGAATGAGTGTGGTTAGAAATGACATTTGGTTTACTTTTATGACAACCCTAACAAATATAATCGTCTCCATGTCATTAGAATTCAAAAATAAGCTTAGAATCAAAGAATAAGCTCAAAAGTAGAATACAAGCATGCACAGTTCGTTTTACAAGTTTGATTCAAATGTGTGAATGTTGTGGAATGAGAGTGGTTAGAAATGACATTTGGTTTACTTTTATGACAACGCTAACACATATGATCGTCTCCAAGTCATTAGAATTCAAAAATAAGCTTTGAATCAAAGAATAAGCTCAAAAGTAGAATACAAGCATGCACAGTTCGTTTTACAAGTTTGATTCAAATGTCTGAATGTTGTGGAATGAGTGTGGTTAGAAATGACATTTGGTTTACTTTTATGACAACCCTAACAAATATAATCGTCTCCATGTCATTAGAATTCAAAAATAAGCTTAGAATCAAAGAATAAGCTCAAAAGTAGAATACAAGCATGCACAGTTCGTTTTACAAGTTTGATTCAAATGTGTGAATGTTGTGGAATGAGTGTGGTTAGAAATGACATTTGGTTTACTTTTATGACAACCCTAACACATTTAATCGTTTCCAAGTCATTAGAATTCAAAAATAAGCTTAGAATCAAAGAATAAGCTCAAAAGTAAAATACAAGCATGCACAGTTCTGTTTACAAGTTTGAGTCAAATGTGTGAATGTTGTGGAATGAGTGTGGTTAGAAATGACATTTGGTGTACTTTTATGACAACCCTAACAAATATAATCGTCTCCATGTCATTAGAATTCAAAAATAAGCTTAGAATCAAAGAATAAGCTCAAAAGTAGAATACAAGCATGCACAGTTCGTTTTACAAGTTTGATTCAAATGTGTGAATGTTGTGGAATGAGAGTGGTTAGAAATGACATTTGGTTTACTTTTATGACAACCCTAACACATATGATCGTTTCCATGTCATTAGAATTCAAAAATAAGCTTAGAATCAAAGAATAAACTCAAAGTAGAATACAAGCATGCACAGTTCGTTTTACAAGTTTGATTCAAATGTGTGAATGTTGTGGAATGAGTGTGGTTAGAAATGACATTTGGTTTACTTTTATGACAACCCTAACAAATATAATCGTCTCCATGTCATTAGAATTCAAAAATAAGCTTAGAATCAAAGAATAAGCTCAAAAGTAGAATACAAGCATGCACAGTTCGTTTTACAAGTTTGATTCAAATGTGTGAATGTTGTGGAATGAGTGTGGTTAGAAATGACATTTGGTTTACTTTTATGACAACCCTAACATATATGATCGTCTCCAAGTCATTAGAATTCAAAAATAAGCTTAGAATCAAAGAATAAGCTCAAAAGTAGAATACAAGCATGGACAGTTCTGTTTACAAGTTTGATTCAAATGTGTGAATGTTGTGGAATGAGTGTGGTTAGATATGACATTTGGTTTACTTTTGTGACAACCCTAACACATATGATCGTCTCCAAGTCATTAGAATTCAAAAATAAGTTTAGAATCAAAGAATAAGCTCAAAGTAGAATACAAGCATGCACAGTTCGTTGTACAAGTTTGACTCAAATGTGTGAATGTTGTGGAATGAGTGTGGTTAGAAATGACATTTGGTTTACTTTTATGACAACCCTAACATATATGATCGTCTCCATGTCATTAGAATTCAAAAATAAGCTTAGAATCAAAGAATAAGCTCAAAAGTAGAATACAAGCATGCACAGTTCGTTTTACAAGTTTGATTCAAATGTGTGAATGTTGTGGAATGAGTGTGGTTAGAAATGACATTTGGTTTACTTTTATGACAACCCTAACAAATATAATCGTCTCCATGTCATTAGAATTCAAAAATAAGCTTAGAATCAAAGAATAAGCTCAAAAGTAGAATACAAGCATGCACAGTTCGTTTTACAAGTTTGATTCAAATGTGTGAATGTTGTGGAATGAGAGTGGTTAGAAATGACATTTGGTTTACTTTTATGACAACCCTAACACATATGATCGTTTCCATGTCATTAGAATTTAAAAATAAGCTTAGAATCAAATAATAAGCTCAAAAGTAGAATACAAGCATGCAAAGTTCGTTTTACAAGTTTGATTCAAATGTGTGAATGTTGTGGAATGAGAGTGGTTAGAAATGACATTTGGTTTACTTTTATGACAACGCTAACACATATGATCGTCTCCAAGTCATTAGAATTCAAAAATAAGCTTTGAATCAAAGAATAAGCTCAAAAGTAGAATACAAGCATGCACAGTTCGTTTTACAAGTTTGATTCAAATGTCTGAATGTTGTGGAATGAGTGTGGTTAGAAATGACATTTGGTTTACTTTTATGACAACCCTAACAAATATAATCGTCTCCATGTCATTAGAATTCAAAAATAAGCTTAGAATCAAAGAATAAGCTCAAAAGTAGAATACAAGCATGCACAGTTCGTTTTACAAGTTTGATTCAAATGTGTGAATGTTGTGGAATGAGTGTGGTTAGAAATGACATTTGGTTTACTTTTATGACAACCCTAACAAATATAATCGTCTCCATGTCATTAGAATTCAAAAATAAGCTTAGAATCAAAGAATAAGCTCAAAAGTAGAATACAAGCATGCACAGTTCGTTTTACAAGTTTGATTCAAATGTGTGAATGTTGTGGAATGAGAGTGGTTAGAAATGACATTTGGTTTACTTTTATGACAACGCTAACACATATGATCGTCTCCAAGTCATTAGAATTCAAAAATAAGCTTTGAATCAAAGAATAAGCTCAAAAGTAGAATACAAGCATGCACAGTTCGTTTTACAAGTTTGATTCAAATGTCTGAATGTTGTGGAATGAGTGTGGTTAGAAATGACATTTGGTTTACTTTTATGACAACCCTAACAAATATAATCGTCTCCATGTCATTAGAATTCAAAAATAAGCTTAGAATCAAAGAATAAGCTCAAAAGTAGAATACAAGCATGCACAGTTCGTTTTACAAGTTTGATTCAAATGTGTGAATGTTGTGGAATGAGTGTGGTTAGAAATGACATTTGGTTTACTTTTATGACAACCCTAACACATTTAATCGTTTCCAAGTCATTAGAATTCAAAAATAAGCTTAGAATCAAAGAATAAGCTCAAAAGTAAAATACAAGCATGCACAGTTCTGTTTACAAGTTTGAGTCAAATGTGTGAATGTTGTGGAATGAGTGTGGTTAGAAATGACATTTGGTGTACTTTTATGACAACCCTAACAAATATAATCGTCTCCATGTCATTAGAATTCAAAAATAAGCTTAGAATCAAAGAATAAGCTCAAAAGTAGAATACAAGCATGCACAGTTCGTTTTACAAGTTTGATTCAAATGTGTGAATGTTGTGGAATGAGAGTGGTTAGAAATGACATTTGGTTTACTTTTATGACAACCCTAACACATATGATCGTTTCCATGTCATTAGAATTCAAAAATAAGCTTAGAATCAAAGAATAAACTCAAAGTAGAATACAAGCATGCACAGTTCGTTTTACAAGTTTGATTCAAATGTGTGAATGTTGTGGAATGAGTGTGGTTAGAAATGACATTTGGTTTACTTTTATGACAACCCTAACAAATATAATCGTCTCCATGTCATTAGAATTCAAAAATAAGCTTAGAATCAAAGAATAAGCTCAAAAGTAGAATACAAGCATGCACAGTTCGTTTTACAAGTTTGATTCAAATGTGTGAATGTTGTGGAATGAGTGTGGTTAGAAATGACATTTGGTTTACTTTTATGACAACCCTAACATATATGATCGTCTCCAAGTCATTAGAATTCAAAAATAAGCTTAGAATCAAAGAATAAGCTCAAAAGTAGAATACAAGCATGGACAGTTCTGTTTACAAGTTTGATTCAAATGTGTGAATGTTGTGGAATGAGTGTGGTTAGATATGACATTTGGTTTACTTTTGTGACAACCCTAACACATATGATCGTCTCCAAGTCATTAGAATTCAAAAATAAGTTTAGAATCAAAGAATAAGCTCAAAGTAGAATACAAGCATGCACAGTTCGTTGTACAAGTTTGACTCAAATGTGTGAATGTTGTGGAATGAGTGTGGTTAGAAATGACATTTGGTTTACTTTTATGACAACCCTAACATATATGATCGTCTCCATGTCATTAGAATTCAAAAATAAGCTTAGAATCAAAGAATAAGCTCAAAAGTAGAATACAAGCATGCACAGTTCGTTTTACAAGTTTGATTCAAATGTGTGAATGTTGTGGAATGAGTGTGGTTAGAAATGACATTTGGTTTACTTTTATGACAACCCTAACAAATATAATCGTCTCCATGTCATTAGAATTCAAAAATAAGCTTAGAATCAAAGAATAAGCTCAAAAGTAGAATACAAGCATGCACAGTTCGTTTTACAAGTTTGATTCAAATGTGTGAATGTTGTGGAATGAGAGTGGTTAGAAATGACATTTGGTTTACTTTTATGACAACCCTAACACATATGATCGTTTCCATGTCATTAGAATTTAAAAATAAGCTTAGAATCAAATAATAAGCTCAAAAGTAGAATACAAGCATGCAAAGTTCGTTTTACAAGTTTGATTCAAATGTGTGAATGTTGTGGAATGAGTGTGGTTAGAAATGACATTTGGTTTACTTTTATGACAACCCTAACAAATATAATCGTCTCCATGTCATTAGAATTCAAAAATAAGCTTAGAATCAAAGAATAAGCTCAAAAGTAGAATACAAGCATGCACAGTTCGTTTTACAAGTTTGATTCAAATGTGTAAATGTTGTGGAATGAGTGTGGTTAGAAATGACATTTGGTTTAATTTTATGACAACCCTAACACATATGATCGTCTCCAAGTCATTAGAATTCAAAAATAAGCTTTGAATCAAAGAATAAGCTCAAAAGTAGAATACAAGCATGCACAGTTCGTTTTACAAGTTTGATTCAAATGTCTGAATGTTGTGGAATGAGTGTGGTTAGAAATGACATTTGGTTTACTTTTATGACAACCCTAACAAATATAATCGTCTCCATGTCATTAGAATTCAAAAATAAGCTTAGAATCAAAGAATAAGCTCAAAAGTAGAATACAAGCATGCACAGTTCGTTTTACAAGTTTGATTCAAATGTGTAAATGTTGTGGAATGAGTGTGGTTAGAAATGACATTTGGTTTAATTTTATGACAACCCTAACACATATGATCGTCTCCAAGTCATTAGAATTCAAAAATAAGCTTTGAATCAAAGAATAAGCTCAAAAGTAGAATACAAGCATGCACAGTTCGTTTTACAAGTTTGATTCAAATGTCTGAATGTTGTGGAATGAGTGTGGTTAGAAATGACATTTGGTTTACTTTTATGACAACCCTAACAATTATAATCGTCTCCATGTCATTAGAATTCAAAAATAAGCTTAGAATCAAAGAATAAGCTCAAAAGTAGAATACAAGCATGCACTGTTCGTTTTACAAGTTTGATTCAAATGTGTGAATGTTGTGGAATGAGTGTGGTTAGATATGACATTAGGTTTACTTTTATGACAACTCTAACACATATAATCGTCTCCATGTCATTAGAATTCAAAAATAAGCATAGAATCAAAGAGTAAGCTGAAAAGTAGAATACAAGCATGCACTGTTCGTTTTACAAGTTTGATTCAAATGTGTGAATGTTGTGGAATGAGTGTGGTTAGAAATGACATTTGGTTTACTTTTATGACAACCCTAACACATATGATCGTTTCCATGTCATTAGAATTCAAAAATAAGCTTAGAATCAAAGAATAAGCTCAAAAGTAGAATAGAAGGATGCACAGTTCTGTTTACAAGTTTGATTCAAATGTGTGAATGTTGTGGAATGAGTGTGGTTAGAAATGACATTTGGTTTACTTTTGTGACAACCCTAACACATATGATCGTCTCCAAGTCATTAGAATTCAAAAATAAGCTTAGAATCAAAGAAAAAGCTCAAAAGTAGAATACAAGCATGCACAGTTCGTTTTACAAGTTTGATTCAAATGTGTGAATGTTGTGGAATGAGTGTGGTTAGAAATGACATTTGGTTTACTTTAATGACAACCCTAACAATTATAATCGTCTCCATGTCATTAGAATTCAAAAATAAGCTTAGAATCAAAGAATAAGCTCAAAGTAGAATACAAGCATGCACAGTTCGTTTTACAAGTTTGATTCAAATGTGTGAATGTTGTGGAATGAGTGTGGTTAGAAATGACATTTGGTTTACTTTTATGACAAGCCTAACAAATATAATCGTCTCCATGTCATTAGAATTCAAAAATAAGCTTAGAATCAAAGAATAAGCTCAAAAGTAGAATACAAGCATGCACAGTTCGTTTTACAAGTTTGATTCAAATGTGTGAATGTTGTGGAATGAGTGTGGTTAGAAATGACATTTGGTTTACCTTTATGACAACCCTAACACATATGATCGTTTCCATGTCATTAGAATTCAAAAATAAGCTTAGAATCAAAGAATAAGCTCAAAGTAGAATACAAGCATGCACAGTTCGTTTTACAAGTTTGATTCAAATGTGTGAATGTTGTGGAATGAGTGTGGTTAGAAATGACATTTGGTTTACTTTTATGACAAGCCTAACAAATATAATCGTCTCCATGTCATTAGAATTCAAAAATAAGCTTAGAATCAAAGAATAAGCTCAAAAGTAGAATACAAGCATGCACAGTTCGTTTTACAAGTTTGATTCAAATGTGTGAATGTTGTGGAATGGGTGTGGTTAGAAATGACATTTGGTTTACTTTTATGACAACCCTAACATATATGATCGTCTCCAAGTCATTAGAAGTCAAAAATAAGCTTAGAATCAAAGAATAAGCTCAAAAGTAGAATACAAGCATGGACAGTTCTGTTTACAAGTTTGATTCAAATGTGTGAATGTTGTGGAATGAGTGTGGTTAGAAATGACATTTGGTTTACTTTTGTGACAACCCTAACACATATGATCGCCTCCAAGTCATTAGAATTCAAAAATAAGTTTAGAATCAAAGAATAAGCTCAAAGTAGAATACAAGCATGCACAGTTCGTTTTACAAGTTTGACTCAAATGTGTGAATGTTGTGGAATGAGTGTGGTTAGAAATGACATTTGGTTTACTTTTATGACAACCCTAACACATATGATCGTCTCCATGTCATTAGAATTCAAAAATAAGCTTAGAATCAAAGAATAAGCTCAAAAGTAGAATACAAGCATGCACAGTTCGTTTTACAAGTTTGATTCAAATGTCTGAATGTTGTGGAATGAGTGTGGTTAGAAATGACATTTGGTTTACTTTTATGACAACCCTAACAATTATAATCGTCTCCATGTCATTAGAATTCAAAAATAAGCTTAGAATCAAAGAATAAGCTCAAAAGTAGAATACAAGCATGCACTGTTCGTTTTACAAGTTTGATTCAAATGTGTGAATGTTGTGGAATGAGTGTGGTTAGAAATGACATTTGGTTTACTTTTATGACAACCCTAACACATATAATCGTTTCCAAGTCATTAGAATTCAAAAATAAGCTTAGAATCAAAGAATAAGCTCAAAAGTAAAATACAAGCATGCACAGTTCTGTTTACAAGTTTGAGTCAAATGTGTGAATGTTGTGGAATGAGTGTGGTTAGAAATGACATTTGGTGTACTTTTATGACAACCCTAACAAATATAATCGTCTCCATGTCATTAGAATTCAAAAATAAGCTTAGAATCAAAGAAAAAGCTCAAAAGTAGAATACAAGCATGCACAGTTCGTTTTACAAGTTTGATTCAAATGTGTGAATGTTGTGGAATGAGAGTGGTTAGAAATGACATTTGGATTACTTTTATGACAACCCTAACACATATGATCGTTTCCATGTCATTAGAATTCAAAAATAAGCTTAGAATCAAAGAATAAACTCAAAGTAGAATACAAGCATGCACAGTTCGTTTTACAAGTTTGATTCAAATGTGTGAATGTTGTGGAATGAGTGTGGTTAGAAATGACATTTGGTTTACTTTTATGACAACCCTAACAAATATAATCGTCTCCATGTCATTAGAATTCAAAAATAAGCTTAGAATCAAAGAATAAGCTCAAAAGTAGAATCCAAGCATGCACAGTTCGTTTTACAAGTTTGATTCAAATGTGTGAATGTTGTGGAATGAGAGTGGTTAGAAATGACATTTGGTTTACTTTTATGACAACCCTAAGACATATAATCGTTTCCATGTCATTAGAATTCAAAAATAAGCTTAGAATCAAAAAATAAGCTCAAAAGTAAAATACAAGCATGCACACTTCTGTTTACAAGTTTGATTCAAATGTGTGAATGTTGTGGAATGAGTGTGGTTAGAAATGACATTTGGTTTACTTTTATGACAGCCCTAACAAATATAATCGTCTCCATGTCATTAGAATTCAAAAATAAGCTTAGAATCAATGAATAAGCTCAAAAGTAGAATACAAGCATGCACAGTTCGTTTTACAAGTTTGATTCAAATGTGTGAATGTTGTGGAATGAGTGTGGTTAGAAATGACATTTGGTTTACTTTTATGACAACCCTAACAAATATAATCGTCTCCATGTCATTAGAATTCAAAAATAAGCTTAGAATCAATGAATAAGCTCAAAAGTAGAATACAAGCATGCACAGTTCGTTTTACAAGTTTGATTCAAATGTGTGAATGTTGTGGAATGAGTGTGGTTAGAAATGACATTTGGTTTACTTTTATGACAACCCTAACAAATATAATCGTCTCCATGTCATTAGAATTCAAAAATAAGCTTAGAATCAAAGAATAAGCTCAAAAGTAGAATACAAGCATGCACACTTCGTTTTACAAGTTTGATTCAAATGTGTGAATGTTGTGGAATGAGTGTGGTTAGAAATGACATTTGGTTTACTTTTATGACAACCCTAACACATATAATCGTTTCCAAGTCATTAGAATTCAAAAATAAGCTTAGAATCAAAGAATAAGCTCAAAAGTAAAATACAAGCATGCACACTTCTGTTTACAAGTTTGATTCAAATGTGCGAATGTTGTGGAATGAGTGTGGTTAGAAATGACATTTGGTTTACTTTAATGACAACCCTAATACATATGATCGTCTCCAAGTCATTAGAATTCAAAAATAAGCTTAGAATCAAAGAAAAAGCTCAAAAGTAGAATACAAGCATGCACAGTTCGTTTTACAAGTTTGATTCAAATGTGTGAATGTTGTGGAATGAGTGTGGTTAGAAATGACATTTGGTTTACTTTTATGACAACCCTAACACATATGATCGTTTCCATGTCATTAGAATTTAAAAATAAGCTTAGAATCAAAGAATAAGCTCAAAAGTAGAATACAAGCATGCACTGTTCGTTTTACAAGTTTGATTCAAATGTGTGAATGTTGTGGAATGAGTGTGGTTAGAAATGACATTAGGTTTACTTTTATGACAACTCTAACACATATAATCGTCTCCATGTCATTAGAATTCAAAAATAAGCATAGAATCAAAGAGTAAGCTGAAAAGTAGAATACAAGCATGCACTGTTCGTTTTACAAGTTTGATTCAAATGTGTGAATGTTGTGGAATGAGTGTGGTTAGAAATGACATTTGGTTTACTTTTATGACAACCCTAACACATATGATCGTTTCCATGTCATTAGAATTTAAAAATAAGCTTAGAATCAAAGAATAAGCTCAAAAGTAGAATACAAGCATGCAAAGTTCGTTTTACAAGTTTGACTCAAATGTGTGAATGTTGTGGAATGAGTGTGGTTAGAAATGACATTTGGTTTACTTTTATGACAACCCTAACAATTATAATCGTCTCCATGTCATTAGAATTCAAAAATAAGCTTAGAATCAAAGAATAAGCTCAAAAGTAGAATACAAGCATGCACTGTTCGTTTTACAAGTTTGATTCAAATGTGTGAATGTTGTGGAATGAGTGTGGTTAGAAATGACATTAGGTTTACTTTTATGACAACTCTAACACATATAATCGTCTCCATGTCATTAGAATTCAAAAATAAGCATAGAATCAAAGAGTAAGCTGAAAAGTAGAATACAAGCATGCACTGTTCGTTTTACAAGTTTGATTCAAATGTGTGAATGTTGTGGAATGAGTGTGGTTATAAATGACATTTGGTTTACTTTTATGACAACCCTAACACATATGATCGTTTCCATGTCATTAGAATTCAAAAATAAGCTTAGAATCAAAGAATAAGCTCAAAAGTAGAATAGAAGGATGCACAGTTCTGTTTACAAGTTTGATTCAAATGTGTGAATGTTATGGAATGAGTGTGGTTAGAAATGACATTTGGTTTACTTTTGTGACAACCCTAACACATATGATCGTCCCCAAGTCATTAGAATTCAAAAATAACTTAGAATCAAAGAAAAAGCTCAAAAGTAGAATACAAGCATGCACAGTTCGTTTTACAAGTTTGATTCAAATGTGTGAATGTTGTTGAATGAGTGTGGTTAGAAATGATATTTGGTTTACTTTTATGACAACCCTAACAATTATAATCGTCTCCATGTCATTAGAATTCAAAAATAAGCTTAGAATCAAAGAATAAGCTCAAAGTAGAATACAAGCATGCACAGTTCGTTTTACAAGTTTGATTCAAATGTGTGAATGTTGTGGAATGAGAGTGGTTAGAAATGACATTTGGTTTACTTTTATGACAACCCTAACACATATAATCGTTTCCATGTCATTAGAATTCAAAAATAAGCTTAGAATCAAAAAATAAGCCTAAAAGTAAAATACAAGCATGCAGACTTCTGTTTACAAGTTTGATTCAAATGTGTGAATGTTGTGGAATGAGTGTGGTTAGAAATGACATTTGGTTTACTTTTATGACAACCCTAACAAATATAATCGTCTCCATGTCATTAGAATTCAAAAATAAGCTTAGAATCAATGAATAAGCTCAAAAGTAGAATACAAGCATGCACAGTTCGTTTTACAAGTTTGATTCAAATGTGTGAATGTTGTGGAATGAGTGTGGTTAGAAATGACATTAGGTTTACTTTTATGACAACTCTAACACATATAATCGTCTCCATGTCATTAGAATTCAAAAATAAGCATAGAATCAAAGAGTAAGCTGAAAAGTAGAATACAAGCATGCACTGTTCGTTTTACAAGTTTGATTCAAATGTGTGAATGTTGTGGAATGAGTGTGGTTAGAAATGACATTTGGTTTACTTTTATGACAACCCTAACAAATATAATCGTCTCCATGTCATTAGAATTCAAAAATAAGCTTAGAATCAAAGAATATGCTCAAAAGTAGAATACAAGCATGCACAGTTCGTTTTACAAGTTTGATTCAAATGTGTGAATGTTGTGGAATGAGTGTGGTTAGAAATGACATTTGGTTTACTTTTATGACAACCCTAACACATATAATCGTTTCCAAGTCATTAGAATTCAAAAATAAGCTTAGAATCAAAGAATAAGCTCAAAAGTAAAATACAAGCATGCACACTTCTGTTTACAAGTTTGATTCAAATGTGTGAATGTTGTGGAATGAGTGTGGTTAGAAATGACATTTGGTTTACTTTTATGACAACCCTAACAAATATAATCGTCTCCATGTCATTAGAATTCAAAAATAAGCTTAGAATCAAAGAATAAGCTCAAAAGTAGAATACAAGCATGCACAGTTCGTTTTACAAGTTTGATTCAAATGTGTGAATGTTGTGGAATGAGTGTGGTTAGAAATGACATTTGGTTTACTTTTATGACAACCCTAACAAATATAATCGTCTCCATGTCATTAGAATTCAAAAATAAGCTTAGAATCAAAGAATAAGCTCAAAAGTAGAATACAAGCATGCACAGTTCGTTTTACAAGTTTGATTCAAATGTGTGAATGTTGTGGAATGAGAGTGGTTAGAAATGACATTTGGTTTACTTTTATGACAACCCTAAGACATATAATCGTTTCCATGTCATTAGAATTCAAAAATAAGCTTAGAATCAAAAAATAAGCTCAAAAGTAAAATACAAGCATGCACACTTCTGTTTACAAGTTTGATTCAAATGTGTGAATGTTGTGGAATGAGTGTGGTTAGAAATGACATTTGGTTTACTTTTATGACAACCCTAACAAATATAATCGTCTCCATGTCATTAGAATTCAAAAATAAGCTTAGAATCAATGAATAAGCTCAAAAGTAGAATACAAGCATGCACAGTTCGTTTTACAAGTTTGATTCAAATGTGTGAATGTTGTGGAATGAGTGTGGTTAGAAATGACATTTGGTTTACTTTTATGACAACCCTAACAAATATAATCGTCTCCATGTCATTAGAATTCAAAAATAAGCTTAGAATCAATGAATAAGCTCAAAAGTAGAATACAAGCATGCACAGTTCGTTTTACAAGTTTGATTCAAATGTGTGAATGTTGTGGAATGAGTGTGGTTAGAAATGACATTTGGTTTACTTTTATGACAACCCTAACAAATATAATCGTCTCCATGTCATTAGAATTCAAAAATAAGCTTAGAATCAAAGAATAAGCTCAAAAGTAGAATACAAGCATGCACAGTTCGTTTTACAAGTTTGATTCAAATGTGTGAATGTTGTGGAATGAGTGTGGTTAGAAATGACATTTGGTTTACTTTTATGACAACCCTAACACATATAATCGTTTCCAAGTCATTAGAATTCAAAAATAAGCTTAGAATCAAAGAATAAGCTCAAAAGTAAAATACAAGCATGCACACTTCTGTTTACAAGTTTGATTCAAATGTGCGAATGTTGTGGAATGAGTGTGGTTAGAAATGACATTTGGTTTACTTTTATGACAACCCTAACACATATGATCGTTTCCATGTCATTAGAATTTAAAAATAAGCTTAGAATCAAAGAATAAGCTCAAAAGTAGAATACAAGCATGCACTGTTCGTTTTACAAGTTTGATTCAAATGTGTGAATGTTGTGGAATGAGTGTGGTTAGAAATGACATTAGGTTTACTTTTATGACAACTCTAACACATATAATCGTCTCCATGTCATTAGAATTCAAAAATAAGCATAGAATCAAAGAGTAAGCTGAAAAGTAGAATACAAGCATGCACTGTTCGTTTTACAAGTTTGATTCAAATGTGTGAATGTTGTGGAATGAGTGTGGTTAGAAATGACATTTGGTTTACTTTTATGACAACCCTAACACATATGATCGTTTCCATGTCATTAGAATTTAAAAATAAGCTTAGAATCAAAGAATAAGCTCAAAAGTAGAATACAAGCATGCAAAGTTCGTTTTACAAGTTTGACTCAAATGTGTGAATGTTGTGGAATGAGTGTGGTTAGAAATGACATTTGGTTTACTTTTATGACAACCCTAACAATTATAATCGTCTCCATGTCATTAGAATTCAAAAATAAGCTTAGAATCAAAGAATAAGCTCAAAAGTAGAATACAAGCATGCACTGTTCGTTTTACAAGTTTGATTCAAATGTGTGAATGTTGTGGAATGAGTGTGGTTAGAAATGACATTAGGTTTACTTTTATGACAACTCTAACACATATAATCGTCTCCATGTCATTAGAATTCAAAAATAAGCATAGAATCAAAGAGTAAGCTGAAAAGTAGAATACAAGCATGCACTGTTCGTTTTACAAGTTTGATTCAAATGTGTGAATGTTGTGGAATGAGTGTGGTTATAAATGACATTTGGTTTACTTTTATGACAACCCTAACACATATGATCGTTTCCATGTCATTAGAATTCAAAAATAAGCTTAGAATCAAAGAATAAGCTCAAAAGTAGAATAGAAGGATGCACAGTTCTGTTTACAAGTTTGATTCAAATGTGTGAATGTTATGGAATGAGTGTGCTTAGAAATGACATTTGGTTTACTTTTGTGACAACCCTAACACATATGATCGTCCCCAAGTCATTAGAATTCAAAAATAACTTAGAATCAAAGAAAAAGCTCAAAAGTAGAATACAAGCATGCACAGTTCGTTTTACAAGTTTGATTCAAATGTGTGAATGTTGTGGAATGAGTGTGGTTAGAAATGATATTTGGTTTACTTTTATGACAACCCTAACAATTATAATCGTCTCCATGTCATTAGAATTCAAAAATAAGCTTAGAATCAAAGAATAAGCTCAAAGTAGAATACAAGCATGCACAGTTCGTTTTACAAGTTTGATTCAAATGTGTGAATGTTGTGGAATGAGAGTGGTTAGAAATGACATTTGGTTTACTTTTATGACAACCCTAACACATATAATCGTTTCCATGTCATTAGAATTCAAAAATAAGCTTAGAATCAAAAAATAAGCCTAAAAGTAAAATACAAGCATGCAGACTTCTGTTTACAAGTTTGATTCAAATGTGTGAATGTTGTGGAATGAGTGTGGTTAGAAATGACATTTGGTTTACTTTTATGACAACCCTAACAAATATAATCGTCTCCATGTCATTAGAATTCAAAAATAAGCTTAGAATCAATGAATAAGCTCAAAAGTAGAATACAAGCATGCACAGTTCGTTTTACAAGTTTGATTCAAATGTGTGAATGTTGTGGAATGAGTGTGGTTAGAAATGACATTAGGTTTACTTTTATGACAACTCTAACACATATAATCGTCTCCATGTCATTAGAATTCAAAAATAAGCATAGAATCAAAGAGTAAGCTGAAAAGTAGAATACAAGCATGCACTGTTCGTTTTACAAGTTTGATTCAAATGTGTGAATGTTGTGGAATGAGTGTGGTTAGAAATGACATTTGGTTTACTTTTATGACAACCCTAACAAATATAATCGTCTCCATGTCATTAGAATTCAAAAATAAGCTTAGAATCAAAGAATATGCTCAAAAGTAGAATACAAGCATGCAAAGTTCGTTTTACAAGTTTGACTCAAATGTGTGAATGTTGTGGAATGAGTGTGGTTAGAAATGACATTTGGTTTACTTTTATGACAACCCTAACAATTATAATCGTCTCCAAGTCATTAGAATTCAAAAATAAGCTTAGAATCAAAGAATAAGCTCAAAAGTAAAATACAAGCATGCACACTTCTGTTTACAAGTTTGATTCAAATGTGTGAATGTTGTGGAATGAGTGTGGTTAGAAATGACATTAGGTTTACTTTTATGACAACTCTAATACATATGATCGTCTCCAAGTCATTAGAATTCAAAAATAAGCTTAGAATCAAAGAAAAAGCTCAAAAGTAGAATACAAGCATGCACAGTTCGTTTTACAAGTTTGATTCAAATGTGTGAATGTTGTGGAATGAGTGTGGTTATAAATGACATTTGGTTTACTTTTATGACAACCCTAACACATATGATCGTTTCCATGTCATTAGAATTCAAAAATAAGCTTAGAATCAAAGAATAAGCTCAAAAGTAGAATACAAGCATGCAAAGTTCGTTTTACAAGTTTGATTCAAATGTGTGAATGTTGTGGAATGAGTGTGGTTAGAAATGACATTTGGTTTACTTTTATGACAACCATAACACATATAATCGTCTCCAAGTCATTAGAATTCAAAAATAAGCTTAGAATCAAAGAATAAGCTCAAAAGTAGAATACAAGCATGCACTGTTCGTTTTACAAGTTTGATTCAAATGTGTGAATGTTGTGGAATGAGTGTGGTTAGAAATGACATTAGGTTTACTTTTATGACAACTCTAACACATATAATCGTCTCCATGTCATTAGAATTCAAAAATAAGCATAGAATCAAAGAGTAAGCTGAAAAGTAGAATACAAGCATGCACTGTTCGTTTTACAAGTTTGATTCAAATGTGTGAATGTTGTGGAATGAGAGTGGTTAGAAATGACATTTGGTTTACTTTTATGACAACCCTAACACATATGATCGTTTCCATGTCATTAGAATTCAAAAATAAGCTTAGAATCAAAGAATAAGCTCAAAAGTAGAATACAAGCATGCAAAGTTCGTTTTACAAGTTTGACTCAAATGTGTGAATGTTGTGGAATGAGTGTGGTTAGAAATGACATTTGGTTTACTTTTATGACAACCCTAACAATTATAATCGTCTCCATGTCATTAGAATTCAAAAATAAGCTTAGAATCAAAGAAATAGCTCAAAAGTAGAATACAAGCATGCACAGTTCGTTTTACAAGTTTGATTCAAATGTGTGAATGTTGTGGAATGAGTGTGGTTAGAAATGACATTTGGTTTACTTTTATGACAACCCTAACACATATGATCGTTTCCATGTCATTAGAATTTAAAAATAAGCTTAGAATCAAAGAAATAGCTCAAAAGTAGAATACAAGCATGCAAAGTTCGTTTTAAAAGTTTGATTCAAATGTGTGAATGTTGTGGAATGAGTGTGGTTAGAAATGACATTTGGTTTACTTTTATGACAACCCTAACACATATAATCGTCTCCAAGTCATTAGAATTCAAAAATAAGCTTAGAATCAAAGTATAAGCTCAAAAGTAGAATACAAGCATGCACAGTTCGTTTTACAAGTTTGATTCAAATGTGTGAATGTTGTGGAATGAGTGTGGTTAGAAATGACATAAGGTTTACTTTTATGACAACCCTAACACATATAATCGTTTCCAAGTCATTAGAATTCAAAAATAAGCTTAGAATCAAAGAATAAGCTCAAAAGTAAAATACAAGCATGCACACTTCTGTTTACAAGTTTGATTCAAATGTGTGAATGTTGTGGAATGAGTGTGGTTAGAAATGACATTTGGTTTACTTTTATGACAACCCTAATACATATGATCGTCTCCAAGTCATTAGAATTCAAAAATAAGCTTAGAATCAAAGAAAAAGCTCAAAAGTAGAATACAAGCATGCACAGTTCGTTTTACAAGTTTGATTCAAATGTGTGAATGTTGTGGAATGAGTGTGGTTAGAAATGACATTTGGTTTACTTTTATGACAACCCTAACACATATAATCGTCTCCAAGTCATTAGAATTCAAAAATAAGCTTAGAATCAAAGTATAAGCTCAAAAGTAGAATACAAGCATGCAAAGTTCGTTTTACAAGTTTGATTCAAATGTGTGAATGTTGTGGAATGAGTGTGGTTAGAAATGACATTTGGTTTACTTTTATGACAACCCTAACACATATAATCGTCTCCAAGTCATTAGAATTCAAAAATAAGCTTAGAATCAAAGAATAAGCTCAAAAGTAGAATACAAGCATGCACTGTTCGTTTTACAAGTTTGATTCAAATGTGTGAATGTTGTGGAATGAGTGTGGTTAGAAATGACATTAGGTTTACTTTTATGACAACTCTAACACATATAATCGTCTCCATGTCATTAGAATTCAAAAATAAGCATAGAATCAAAGAGTAAGCTGAAAAGTAGAATACAAGCATGCACTGTTCGTTTTACAAGTTTGATTCAAATGTGTGAATGTTGTGGAATGAGTGTGGTTAGAAATGACATTTGGTTTACTTTTATGACAACCCTAACACATATGATCGTTTCCATGTCATTAGAATTCAAAAATAAGCTTAGAATCAAAGAATAAGCTCAAAAGTAGAATACAAGCATGCAAAGTTCGTTTTACAAGTTTGACTCAAATGTGTGAATGTTGTGGAATGAGTGTGGTTAGAAATGACATTTGGTTTACTTTTATGACAACCCTAACAATTATAATCGTCTCCATGTCATTAGAATTCAAAAATAAGCTTAGAATCAAAGAAATAGCTCAAAAGTAGAATACAAGCATGCACAGTTCGTTTTACAAGTTTGATTCAAATGTGTGAATGTTGTGGAATGAGTGTGGTTAGAAATGACATTTGGTTTACTTTTATGACAACCCTAACACATATGATCGTTTCCATGTCATTAGAATTTAAAAATAAGCTTAGAATCAAAGAAATAGCTCAAAAGTAGAATACAAGCATGCAAAGTTCGTTTTACAAGTTTGATTCAAATGTGTGAATGTTGTGGAATGAGTGTGGTTAGAAATGACATTTGGTTTACTTTTATGACAACCCTAACACATATAATCGTCTCCAAGTCATTAGAATTCAAAAATAAGCTTAGAATCAAAGTATAAGCTCAAAAGTAGAATACAAGCATGCACTGTTCGTTTTACAAGTTTGATTCAAATGTGTGAATGTTGTGGAATGAGTGTGGTTAGAAATGACATAAGGTTTACTTTTATGACAACTCTAACACATATAATCGTCTCCATGTCATTAGAATTCAAAAATAAGCATAGAATCAAAGAGTAAGCTGAAAAGTAGAATACAAGCATGCACTGTTCGTTTTACAAGTTTGATTCAAATGTGTGAATGTTGTGGAATGAGTGTGGTTAGAAATGACATTTGGTTTACTTTTATGACAACCCTAACACATATGATCGTTTCCATGTCATTAGAATTTAAAAATAAGCTTAGAATCAAAGAAATAGCTCAAAAGTAGAATACAAGCATGCAAAGTTCGTTTTACAAGTTTGATTCAAATGTGTGAATGTTGTGGAATGAGTGTGGTTAGAAATGACATTTGGTTTACTTTTATGACAACCCTAACACATATAATCGTCTCCAAGTCATTAGAATTCAAAAATAAGCTTAGAATCAAAGTATAAGCTCAAAAGTAGAATACAAGCATGCACAGTTCGTTTTACAAGTTTGATTCAAATGTGTGAATGTTGTGGAATGAGTGTGGTTAGAAATGACATTTGGTTTACTTTTATGACAACCCTAACACATATAATCGTCTCCAAGTCATTAGAATTCAAAAATAAGCTTAGAATCAAAGAATAAGCTCAAAAGTAGAATACAAGCATGCAAAGTTCGTTTTACAAGTTTGATTCAAATGTGTGAATGTTGTGGAATGAGTGTGGTTAGAAATGACATTTGGTTTACTTTAATGACAACCCTAATACATATGATCGTCTCCAAGTCATTAGAATTCAAAAATAAGCTTAGAATCAAAGAAAAAGCTCAAAAGTAGAATACAAGCATGCACAGTTCGTTTTACAAGTTTGATTCAAATGTGTGAATGTTGTGGAATGAGTGTGGTTAGAAATGACATTTGGTTTACTTTTATGACAACCCTAACACATATGATCGTTTCCATGTCATTAGAATTTAAAAATAAGCTTAGAATCAAAAAATAAGCTCAAAAGTAGAATACAAGCATGCAAAGTTCGTTTTACAAGTTTGACTCAAATGTGTGAATGTTGTGGAATGAGTGTGGTTAGAAATGACATTTGGTTTACTTTTATGACAACCCTAACAAATATAATCGTCTCCATGTCATTAGAATTCAAAAATAAGCTTAGAATCAATGAATAAGCTCAAAAGTAGAATACAAGCATGCACAGTTCGTTTTACAAGTTTGAGTCAAATGTGTGAATGTTGTGGAATGAGTGTGGTTAGAAATGACATTTGGTTTACTTTTATGACAACCCTAACACATATGATCGTTTCCATGTCATTAGAATTTAAAAATAAGCTTAGAATCAAAGAATAAGCTCAAAAGTAGAATACAAGCATGCAAAGTTCGTTTTACAAGTTTGACTCAAATGTGTGAATGTTGTGGAATGAGTGTGGTTAGAAATGACATTTGGTTTACTTTTATGACAACCCTAACAATTATAATCGTCTCCATGTCATTAGAATTCAAAAATAAGCTTAGAATCAAAGAATAAGCTCAAAAGTAGAATACAAGCATGCACTGTTCGTTTTACAAGTTTGATTCAAATGTGTGAATGTTGTGGAATGAGTGTGGTTAGAAATGACATTAGGTTTACTTTTATGACAACTCTAACACATATAATCGTCTCCATGTCATTAGAATTCAAAAATAAGCATAGAATCAAAGAGTAAGCTGAAAAGTAGAATACAAGCATGCACTGTTCGTTTTACAAGTTTGATTCAAATGTGTGAATGTTGTGGAATGAGTGTGGTTATAAATGACATTTGGTTTACTTTTATGACAACCCTAACACATATGATCGTTTCCATGTCATTAGAATTCAAAAATAAGCTTAGAATCAAAGAATAAGCTCAAAAGTAGAATAGAAGGATGCACAGTTCTGTTTACAAGTTTGATTCAAATGTGTGAATGTTATGGAATGAGTGTGGTTAGAAATGACATTTGGTTTACTTTTGTGACAACCCTAACACATATGATCGTCCCCAAGTCATTAGAATTCAAAAATAACTTAGAATCAAAGAAAAAGCTCAAAAGTAGAATACAAGCATGCACAGTTCGTTTTACAAGTTTGATTCAAATGTGTGAATGTTGTGGAATGAGTGTGGTTAGAAATGATATTTGGTTTACTTTTATGACAACCCTAACAATTATAATCGTCTCCATGTCATTAGAATTCAAAAATAAGCTTAGAATCAAAGAATAAGCTCAAAGTAGAATACAAGCATGCACAGTTCGTTTTACAAGTTTGATTCAAATGTGTGAATGTTGTGGAATGAGAGTGGTTAGAAATGACATTTGGTTTACTTTTATGACAACCCTAACACATATAATCGTTTCCATGTCATTAGAATTCAAAAATAAGCTTAGAATCAAAAAATAAGCCTAAAAGTAAAATACAAGCATGCAGACTTCTGTTTACAAGTTTGATTCAAATGTGTGAATGTTGTGGAATGAGTGTGGTTAGAAATGACATTTGGTTTACTTTTATGACAACCCTAACAAATATAATCGTCTCCATGTCATTAGAATTCAAAAATAAGCTTAGAATCAATGAATAAGCTCAAAAGTAGAATACAAGCATGCACAGTTCGTTTTACAAGTTTGATTCAAATGTGTGAATGTTGTGGAATGAGTGTGGTTAGAAATGACATTAGGTTTACTTTTATGACAACTCTAACACATATAATCGTCTCCATGTCATTAGAATTCAAAAATAAGCATAGAATCAAAGAGTAAGCTGAAAAGTAGAATACAAGCATGCACTGTTCGTTTTACAAGTTTGATTCAAATGTGTGAATGTTGTGGAATGAGTGTGGTTAGAAATGACATTTGGTTTACTTTTATGACAACCCTAACAAATATAATCGTCTCCATGTCATTAGAATTCAAAAATAAGCTTAGAATCAAAGAATATGCTCAAAAGTAGAATACAAGCATGCACAGTTCGTTTTACAAGTTTGATTCAAATGTGTGAATGTTGTGGAATGAGTGTGGTTAGAAATGACATTTGGTTTACTTTTATGACAACCCTAACACATATAATCGTTTCCAAGTCATTAGAATTCAAAAATAAGCTTAGAATCAAAGAATAAGCTCAAAAGTAAAATACAAGCATGCACACTTCTGTTTACAAGTTTGATTCAAATGTGTGAATGTTGTGGAATGAGTGTGGTTAGAAATGACATTTGGTTTACTTTTATGACAACCCTAATACATATGATCGTCTCCAAGTCATTAGAATTCAAAAATAAGCTTAGAATCAAAGAAAAAGCTCAAAAGTAGAATACAAGCATGCACAGTTCGTTTTACAAGTTTGATTCAAATGTGTGAATGTTGTGGAATGAGTGTGGTTAGAAATGACATTTGGTTTACTTTTATAACAACCCTAACACATATGATCGTTTCCATGTCATTAGAATTTAAAAATAAGCTTAGAATCAAAGAATAAGCTCAAAAGTAGAATACAAGCATGCAAAGTTCGTTTTACAAGTTTGATTCAAATGTGTGAATGTTGAGGAATGAGTGTGGTTAGAAATGACATTTGGTTTACTTTTATGACAACCCTAACACATATAATCGTCTCCAAGTCATTAGAATTCAAAAATAAGCTTAGAATCAAAGAATAAGCTCAAAAGTAGAATACAAGCATGCACTGTTCGTTTTACAAGTTTGATTCAAATGTGTGAATGTTGTGGAATGAGTGTGGTTAGAAATGACATTAGGTTTACTTTTATGACAACTCTAACACATATAATCGTCTCCATGTCATTAGAATTCAAAAATAAGCATAGAATCAAAGAGTAAGCTGAAAAGTAGAATACAAGCATGCACTGTTCGTTTTACAAGTTTGATTCAAATGTGTGAATGTTGTGGAATGAGTGTGGTTAGAAATGACATTTGGTTTACTTTTATGACAACCCTAACACATATGATCGTTTCCATGTCATTAGAATTCAAAAATAAGCTTAGAATCAAAGAATAAGCTCAAAAGTAGAATACAAGCATGCAAAGTTCGTTTTACAAGTTTGACTCAAATGTGTGAATGTTGTGGAATGAGTGTGGTTAGAAATGACATTTGGTTTACTTTTATGACAACCCTAACAATTATAATCGTCTCCATGTCATTAGAATTCAAAAATAAGCTTAGAATCAAAGAAATAGCTCAAAAGTAGAATACAAGCATGCACAGTTCGTTTTACAAGTTTGATTCAAATGTGTGAATGTTGTGGAATGAGTGTGGTTAGAAATGACATTTGGTTTACTTTTATGACAACCCTAACACATATGATCGTTTCCATGTCATTAGAATTTAAAAATAAGCTTAGAATCAAAGAAATAGCTCAAAAGTAGAATACAAGCATGCAAAGTTCGTTTTACAAGTTTGATTCAAATGTGTGAATGTTGTGGAATGAGTGTGGTTAGAAATGACATTTGGTTTACTTTTATGACAACCCTAACACATATAATCGTCTCCAAGTCATTAGAATTCAAAAATAAGCTTAGAATCAAAGTATAAGCTCAAAAGTAGAATACAAGCATGCACTGTTCGTTTTACAAGTTTGATTCAAATGTGTGAATGTTGTGGAATGAGTGTGGTTAGAAATGACATAAGGTTTACTTTTATGACAACTCTAACACATATAATCGTCTCCATGTCATTAGAATTCAAAAATAAGCATAGAATCAAAGAGTAAGCTGAAAAGTAGAATACAAGCATGCACTGTTCGTTTTACAAGTTTGATTCAAATGTGTGAATGTTGTGGAATGAGTGTGGTTAGAAATGACATTTGGTTTACTTTTATGACAACCCTAACACATATGATCGTTTCCATGTCATTAGAATTTAAAAATAAGCTTAGAATCAAAGAAATAGCTCAAAAGTAGAATACAAGCATGCAAAGTTCGTTTTACAAGTTTGATTCAAATGTGTGAATGTTGTGGAATGAGTGTGGTTAGAAATGACATTTGGTTTACTTTTATGACAACCCTAACACATATAATCGTCTCCAAGTCATTAGAATTCAAAAATAAGCTTAGAATCAAAGTATAAGCTCAAAAGTAGAATACAAGCATGCACAGTTCGTTTTACAAGTTTGATTCAAATGTGTGAATGTTGTGGAATGAGTGTGGTTAGAAATGACATTTGGTTTACTTTTATGACAACCCTAACACATATAATCGTCTCCAAGTCATTAGAATTCAAAAATAAGCTTAGAATCAAAGAATAAGCTCAAAAGTAGAATACAAGCATGCAAAGTTCGTTTTACAAGTTTGATTCAAATGTGTGAATGTTGTGGAATGAGTGTGGTTAGAAATGACATTTGGTTTACTTTAATGACAACCCTAATACATATGATCGTCTCCAAGTCATTAGAATTCAAAAATAAGCTTAGAATCAAAGAAAAAGCTCAAAAGTAGAATACAAGCATGCACAGTTCGTTTTACAAGTTTGATTCAAATGTGTGAATGTTGTGGAATGAGTGTGGTTAGAAATGACATTTGGTTTACTTTTATGACAACCCTAACACATATGATCGTTTCCATGTCATTAGAATTTAAAAATAAGCTTAGAATCAAAAAATAAGCTCAAAAGTAGAATACAAGCATGCAAAGTTCGTTTTACAAGTTTGAGTCAAATGTGTGAATGTTGTGGAATGAGTGTGGTTAGAAATGACATTTGGTTTACTTTTATGACAACCCTAACAAATATAATCGTCTCCATGTCATTAGAATTCAAAAATAAGCTTAGAATCAAAGAATAAGCTCAAAAGTAGAATACAAGCATGCACAGTTCGTTTTACAAGTTTGATTCAAATGTGTGAATGTTGTGGAATGAGTGTGGTTAGAAATGACATTTGGTTTACTTTTATGACAACCCTAAAACATATAATCGTTTCCAAGTCATTAGAATTCAAAAATAAGCTTAGAATCAAAGAATAAGCTCAAAAGTAGAATACAAGCATGCACAGTTCGTTTTACAAGTTTGATTCAAATGTGTGAATGTTGTGGAATGAGTGTAGTTAGAAATGACATTTGGTTTACTTTTATGACAACCCTAACAAATATAATCGTCTCCATGTCATTAGAATTCAAAAATAAGCTGAGAATCAAAGAATAAGCTCAAAAGTAGAATACAAGCATGCACAGTTCGTTTTACAAGTTTGATTCAAATGTGTGAATGTTGTGGAATGAGTGTGGTTAGAAATGACATTTGGTTTACTTTTATGACAACCCTAACAAATATAATCGTCTCCATGTCATTAGAATTCAAAAATAAGCTTAGAATCAAAGAATAAGCTCAAAAGTAGAATACAAGCATGCACGGTTCGTTTTACAAGTTTGATTCAAATGTGTGAATGTTGTGGAATGAGTGTGGTTAGAAATGACATTTGGTTTACTTTTATGACAACCCTAATAAATATAATCGTCTCCATGTCATTAGAATTCAAAAATAAGCTTAGAATCAAAGAATAAGCTCAAAAGTAGAATACAAGCATGCAAAGTTCGTTTTACAAGTTTGATTCAAATGTGTGAATGTTGTGGAATGAGTGTGGTTAGAAATGACATTTGGTTTACTTTTATGACAACCCTAACACATATAATCGTCTCCAAGTCATTAGAATTCAAAAATAAGCTTAGAATCAAAGAATAAGCTCAAAAGTAGAATACAAGCATGCACTGTTCGTTTTACAAGTTTGATTCAAATGTGTGAATGTTGTGGAATGAGTGTGGTTAGAAATGACATTAGGTTTACTTTTATGACAACTCTAACACATATAATCGTCTCCATGTCATTAGAATTCAAAAATAAGCATAGAATCAAAGAGTAAGCTGAAAAGTAGAATACAAGCATGCACTGTTCGTTTTACAAGTTTGATTCAAATGTGTGAATGTTGTGGAATGAGTGTGGTTAGAAATGACATTTGGTTTACTTTTATGACAACCCTAACACATATGATCGTTTCCATGTCATTAGAATTCAAAAATAAGCTTAGAATCAAAGAATAAGCTCAAAAGTAGAATACAAGCATGCAAAGTTCGTTTTACAAGTTTGACTCAAATGTGTGAATGTTGTGGAATGAGTGTGGTTAGAAATGACATTTGGTTTACTTTTATGACAACCCTAACAATTATAATCGTCTCCATGTCATTAGAATTCAAAAATAAGCTTAGAATCAAAGAAATAGCTCAAAAGTAGAATACAAGCATGCACAGTTCGTTTTACAAGTTTGATTCAAATGTGTGAATGTTGTGGAATGAGTGTGGTTAGAAATGACATTTGGTTTACTTTTATGACAACCCTAACACATATGATCGTTTCCATGTCATTAGAATTTAAAAATAAGCTTAGAATCAAAGAAATAGCTCAAAAGTAGAATACAAGCATGCAAAGTTCGTTTTACAAGTTTGATTCAAATGTGTGAATGTTGTGGAATGAGTGTGGTTAGAAATGACATTTGGTTTACTTTTATGACAACCCTAACACATATAATCGTCTCCAAGTCATTAGAATTCAAAAATAAGCTTAGAATCAAAGTATAAGCTCAAAAGTAGAATACAAGCATGCACTGTTCGTTTTACAAGTTTGATTCAAATGTGTGAATGTTGTGGAATGAGTGTGGTTAGAAATGACATAAGGTTTACTTTTATGACAACTCTAACACATATAATCGTCTCCATGTCATTAGAATTCAAAAATAAGCATAGAATCAAAGAGTAAGCTGAAAAGTAGAATACAAGCATGCACTGTTCGTTTTACAAGTTTGATTCAAATGTGTGAATGTTGTGGAATGAGTGTGGTTAGAAATGACATTTGGTTTACTTTTATGACAACCCTAACACATATGATCGTTTCCATGTCATTAGAATTTAAAAATAAGCTTAGAATCAAAGAAATAGCTCAAAAGTAGAATACAAGCATGCAAAGTTCGTTTTACAAGTTTGATTCAAATGTGTGAATGTTGTGGAATGAGTGTGGTTAGAAATGACATTTGGTTTAATTTTATGACAACCCTAACACATATAATCGTCTCCAAGTCATTAGAATTCAAAAATAAGCTTAGAATCAAAGTATAAGCTCAAAAGTAGAATACAAGCATGCACAGTTCGTTTTACAAGTTTGATTCAAATGTGTGAATGTTGTGGAATGAGTGTGGTTAGAAATGACATTTGGTTTACTTTTATGACAACCCTAACACATATAATCGTCTCCAAGTCATTAGAATTCAAAAATAAGCTTAGAATCAAAGAATAAGCTCAAAAGTAGAATACAAGCATGCAAAGTTCGTTTTACAAGTTTGATTCAAATGTGTGAATGTTGTGGAATGAGTGTGGTTAGAAATGACATTTGGTTTACTTTAATGACAACCCTAATACATATGATCGTCTCCAAGTCATTAGAATTCAAAAATAAGCTTAGAATCAAAGAAAAAGCTCAAAAGTAGAATACAAGCATGCACAGTTCGTTTTACAAGTTTGATTCAAATGTGTAAATGTTGTGGAATGAGTGTGGTTAGAAATGACATTTGGTTTACTTTTATGACAACCCTAACACATATGATCGTTTCCATGTCATTAGAATTTAAAAATAAGCTTAGAATCAAAAAATAAGCTCAAAAGTAGAATACAAGCATGCAAAGTTCGTTTTACAAGTTTGAGTCAAATGTGTGAATGTTGTGGAATGAGTGTGGTTAGAAATGACATTTGGTTTACTTTTATGACAACCCTAACAAATATAATCGTCTCCATGTCATTAGAATTCAAAAATAAGCTTAGAATCAAAGAATAAGCTCAAAAGTAGAATACAAGCATGCACAGTTCGTTTTACAAGTTTGATTCAAATGTGTGAATGTTGTGGAATGAGTGTGGTTAGAAATGACATTTGGTTTACTTTTATGACAACCCTAAAACATATAATCGTTTCCAAGTCATTAGAATTCAAAAATAAGCTTAGAATCAAAGAATAAGCTCAAAAGTAGAATACAAGCATGCACAGTTCGTTTTACAAGTTTGATTCAAATGTGTGAATGTTGTGGAATGAGTGTAGTTAGAAATGACATTTGGTTTACTTTTATGACAACCCTAACAAATATAATCGTCTCCATGTCATTAGAATTCAAAAATAAGCTGAGAATCAAAGAATAAGCTCAAAAGTAGAATACAAGCATGCACAGTTCGTTTTACAAGTTTGATTCAAATGTGTGAATGTTGTGGAATGAGTGTGGTTAGAAATGACATTTGGTTTACTTTTATGACAACCCTAACAAATATAATCGTCTCCATGTCATTAGAATTCAAAAATAAGCTTAGAATCAAAGAATAAGCTCAAAAGTAGAATACAAGCATGCACGGTTCGTTTTACAAGTTTGATTCAAATGTGTGAATGTTGTGGAATGAGTGTGGTTAGAAATGACATTTGGTTTACTTTTATGACAACCCTAATAAATATAATCGTCTCCATGTCATTAGAATTCAAAAATAAGCTTAGAATCAAAGAATAAGCTCAAAAGTAGAATACAAGCATGCAAAGTTCGTTTTACAAGTTTGATTCAAATGTGTGAATGTTGTGGAATGAGTGTGGTTAGAAATGACATTTGGTTTACTTTTATGACAACCCTAACACATATAATCGTTTCCAAGTCATTAGAATTCAAAAATAAGCTTAGAATTAAAGAATAAGCTCAAAAGTAAAATACAAGCATGCACAATTCTGTTTACAAGTTTGATTCAAATGTGTGAATGTTGTGAAATGAGTGTGGTTAGAAATGACATTTGGTTTACTTTTATGACAACCCTAATACATATGATCGTTTCCATGTCATTAGAATTTAAAAATAAGCTTAGAGTCAAAGAATAAGCTCAAAAGTAGAATACAAGCATGCAAAGTTCGTTTTACAAGTTTGATTCAAATGTGTGAATGTTGTGGAATGAGTGTGGTTAGAAATGACATTTGGTTTACTTTTACGACAACCCTAACACATATAATCGTCTCCAAGTCATTAGAATTCAAAAATAAGCTTAGAATCAAAGAATAAGCTCAAAAGTAGAATACAAGCATGCACAGTTCTGTTTACAAGTTTGATTCAAATGTGTGAATGTTGTGGAATGAGTGTGGTTGGAAATGACATTTGGTTTACTTTTACGACAACCCTAACATATATAATCGTCTCCAAGTCATTAGAATTCAAAAATAAGCTTAGAATCAAAGAATAAGCTCAAAAGTAGAATACAAGCATGCACGTTTCGTTTTACAAGTTTGATTCAAATGTGTGAATGTTGTGGAATGAGTGTGGTTAGAAATGACATTTGGTTTACGTTTATGACAACCCTAACACATATAATCGTCTCCATGTCATTAGAATTCAAAAATAAGCTTAGAATCAAAGAATAAGCTCAAAAGTAGAATACAAGCATGCACTGTTCTGTTTACAAGTTTGATTCAAATGTGTGAATGTTGTGGAATGAGTGTGGTTAGAAATGACATTTGGTTTACTTTTATGACAACCCTAACAAATATAATCGTCTCCATGTCATTAGAATTCAAAAATAAGCTTAGAATCAATGAATAAGCTCAAAAGTAGAATACAAGCATGCACAGTTCGTTTTACAAGTTTGAGTCAAATGTGTGAATGTTGTGGAATGAGTGTGGTTAGAAATGACATTTGGTTTACTTTTATGACAACCCTAACAAATATAATCGTCTCCATGTCATTAGAATTCAAAAATAAGCTTAGAATCAAAGAATAAGCTCAAAAGTAGAATACAAGCATGCACAGTTCGTTTTACAAGTTTGATTCAAATGTGTGAATGTTGTGGAATGAGTGTGGTTAGAAATGACATTTGGTTTACTTTTATGACAACCCTAAAACATATAATCGTTTCCAAGTCATTAGAATTCAAAAATAAGCTTAGAATCAAAGAATAAGCTCAAAAGTAGAATACAAGCATGCACAGTTCGTTTTACAAGTTTGATTCAAATGTGTGAATGTTGTGGAATGAGTGTAGTTAGAAATGACATTTGGTTTACTTTTATGACAACCCTAACAAATATAATCGTCTCCATGTCATTAGAATTCAAAAATAAGCTGAGAATCAAAGAATAAGCTCAAAAGTAGAATACAAGCATGCACAGTTCGTTTTACAAGTTTGATTCAAATGTGTGAATGTTGTGGAATGAGTGTGGTTAGAAATGACATTTGGTTTACTTTTATGACAACCCTAACAAATATAATCGTCTCCATGTCATTAGAATTCAAAAATAAGCTTAGAATCAAAGAATAAGCTCAAAAGTAGAATACAAGCATGCACGGTTCGTTTTACAAGTTTGATTCAAATGTGTGAATGTTGTGGAATGAGTGTGGTTAGAAATGACATTTGGTTTACTTTTATGACAACCCTAATAAATATAATCGTCTCCATGTCATTAGAATTCAAAAATAAGCTTAGAATCAAAGAATAAGCTCAAAAGTAGAATACAAGCATGCAAAGTTCGTTTTACAAGTTTGATTCAAATGTGTGAATGTTGTGGAATGAGTGTGGTTAGAAATGACATTTGGTTTACTTTTATGACAACCCTAACACATATAATCGTTTCCAAGTCATTAGAATTCAAAAATAAGCTTAGAATCAAAGAATAAGCTCAAAAGTAAAATACAAGCATGCACAATTCTGTTTACAAGTTTGATTCAAATGTGTGAATGTTGTGAAATGAGTGTGGTTAGAAATGACATTTGGTTTACTTTTATGACAACCCTAATACATATGATCGTTTCCATGTCATTAGAATTTAAAAATAAGCTTAGAGTCAAAGAATAAGCTCAAAAGTAGAATACAAGCATGCAAAGTTCGTTTTACAAGTTTGATTCAAATGTGTGAATGTTGTGGAATGAGTGTGGTTAGAAATGACATTTGGTTTACTTTTACGACAACCCTAACACATATAATCGTCTCCAAGTCATTAGAATTCAAAAATAAGCTTAGAATCAAAGAATAAGCTCAAAAGTAGAATACAAGCATGCACAGTTCTGTTTACAAGTTTGATTCAAATGTGTGAATGTTGTGGAATGAGTGTGGTTGGAAATGACATTTGGTTTACTTTTACGACAACCCTAACACATATAATCGTCTCCAAGTCATTAGAATTCAAAAATAAGCTTAGAATCAAAGAATAAGCTCAAAAGTAGAATACAAGCATGCACGTTTCGTTTTACAAGTTTGATTCAAATGTGTGAATGTTGTGGAATGAGTGTGGTTAGAAATGACATTTGGTTTACTTTTATGACAACCCTAACACATATAATCGTCTCCATGTCATTAGAATTCAAAAATAAGCTTAGAATCAAAGAATAAGCTCAAAAGTAGAATACAAGCATGCACTGTTCGTTTTACAAGTTTGATTCAAATGTGTGAATGTTGTGGAATGAGTGTGGTTAGAAATGACATAAGGTTTACTTTTATGACAACCCTAACACATATAATCGTCTCCATGTCATTAGAATTCAAAAATAAGCATAGAATCAAAGAGTAAGCTGAAAAGTAGAATACAAGCATGCACTGTTCGTTTTACAAGTTTGATTCAAATGTGTGAATGTTGTGGAATGAGTGTGGTTAGAAATGACATTTGGTTTACTTTTATGACAACCCTAACACATATGATCGTTTCCATGTCATTAGAATTTAAAAATAAGCTTAGAATCAAAAAATAAGCTCAAAAGTAGAATACAAGCATGCAAAGTTCGTTTTACAAGTTTGACTCAAATGTGTGAATGTTGTGGAATGACTGTGGTTAGAAATGACATTTGGTTTACTTTTATGACAACCCTAACAAATATAATCGTCTCCATGTCATTAGAATTCAAAAATAAGCTTAGAATCAAAGAATAAGCTCAAAAGTAGAATACAAGCATGCACAGTTCGTTTTACAAGTTTGATTCAAATGTGTGAATGTTGTGGAATGAGTGTGGTTAGAAATGACATTTGGTTTACTTTTATGACAACCCTAACAAATATAATCGTCTCCATGTCATTAGAATTCAAAAATAAGCTTAGAATCAAAGAATAAGCTCAAAAGTAGAATACAAGCATGCACGGTTCGTTTTACAAGTTTGATTCAAATGTGTGAATGTTGTGGAATGAGTGTGGTTAGAAATGACATTTGGTTTACTTTTACGACAACCCTAACACATATAATCGTCTCCAAGTCATTAGAATTCAAAAATAAGCTTAGAATCAAAGAATAAGCTCAAAAGTAGAATACAAGCATGCACGGTTCGTTTTACAAGTTTGATTCAAATGTGTGAATGTTGTGGAATGAGTGTGGTTAGAAATGACATTTGGTTTACTTTTATGACAACCCTAACAAATATAATCGTCTCCATGTCATTAGAATTCAAAAATAAGCTTAGAATCAAAGAATAAGCTCAAAAGTAGAATACAAGCATGCACGGTTCGTTTTACAAGTTTGATTCAAATGTGTGAATGTTGTGGAATGAGTGTGGTTAGAAATGACATTTGGTTTACTTTTACGACAACCCTAACACATATAATCGTCTCCAAGTCATTAGAATTCAAAAATAAGCTTAGAATCAAAGAATAAGCTCAAAAGTAGAATACAAGCATGCACAGTTCTGTTTACAAGTTTGATTCAAATGTGTGAATGTTGTGGAATGAGTGTGGTTGGAAATGACATTTGGTTTACTTTTATGACAACCCTAACACATATGACCGTCTCCAACTCATTAGAATTCAAAAATACGCTTAGAATCAAAGAATAAGCTCAAAAGTAGAATACAAGCATGCACAGTTCTGTTTACAAGTTTGATTCAAATGTGTGAATGTTGTGGAATGAGTGTGGTTAGAAATGACATTTGGTTTACTTTTATGACAACCCTAACACATATGATCGTCTCCAAGTCATTAGAATTCAAAAATAAGCTTTGAATCAAAGAATAAGCTCAAAAGTAGAATACAAGCATGCAAAGTTCGTTTTACAAGTTTGATTCAAATGTGTGAATGTTGTGGAATGAGTGTGGTTAGAAATGACATTAGGTTTACTTTTATGACAACTCTAACACATATAATCGTCTCCATGTCATTAGAATTCAAAAATAAGCATAGAATCAAAGAGTAAGCTGAAAAGTAGAATACAAGCATGCACTGTTCGTTTTACAAGTTTGATTCAAATGTGTGAATGTTGTGGAATGAGTGTGGTTAGAAATGACATTTGGTTTACTTTTATGACAACCCTAACAAATATAATCGTCTCCATGTCATTAGAATTCAAAAATAAGCTTAGAATCAATGAATAAGCTCAAAAGTAGAATACAAGCATGCACAGTTCGTTTTACAAGTTTGAGTCAAATGTGTGAATGTTGTGGAATGAGTGTGGTTAGAAATGACATTTGGTTTACTTTTATGACAACCCTAACAAATATAATCGTCTCCATGTCATTAGAATTCAAAAATAAGCTTAGAATCAAAGAATATGCTCAAAAGTAGAATACAAGCATGCACAGTTCGTTTTACAAGTTTGATTCAAATGTGTGAATGTTGTGGAATGAGTGTGGTTAGAAATGACATTTGGTTTACTTTTATGACAACCCTAACACATATAATCGTTTCCAAGTCATTAGAATTCAAAAATAAGCTTAGAATCAAAGAATAAGCTCAAAAGTAAAATACAAGCATGCACACTTCTGTTTACAAGTTTGATTCAAATGTGTGAATGTTGTGGAATGAGTGTGGTTAGAAATGACATTTGGTTTACTTTTATGACAACCCTAATACATATGATCGTCTCCAAGTCATTAGAATTCAAAAATAAGCTTAGAATCAAAGAAAAAGCTCAAAAGTAGAATACAAGCATGCACAGTTCGTTTTACAAGTTTGATTCAAATGTGTGAATGTTGTGGAATGAGTGTGGTTAGAAATGACATTTGGTTTACTTTTATGACAACCCTAACACATATGATCGTTTCCATGTCATTAGAATTTAAAAATAAGCTTAGAATCAAAGAATAAGCTCAAAAGTAGAATACAAGCATGCAAAGTTCGTTTTACAAGTTTGATTCAAATGTGTGAATGTTGTGGAATGAGTGTGGTTAGAAATGACATTTGGTTTACTTTTATGACAACCCTAACACATATAATCGTCTCCAAGTCATTAGAATTCAAAAATAAGCTTAGAATCAAAGAATAAGCTCAAAAGTAGAATACAAGCATGCACTGTTCGTTTTACAAGTTTGATTCAAATGTGTGAATGTTGTGGAATGAGTGTGGTTAGAAATGACATTAGGTTTACTTTTATGACAACTCTAACACATATAATCGTCTCCATGTCATTAGAATTCAAAAATAAGCATAGAATCAAAGAGTAAGCTGAAAAGTAGAATACAAGCATGCACTGTTCGTTTTACAAGTTTGATTCAAATGTGTGAATGTTGTGGAATGAGTGTGGTTAGAAATGACATTTGGTTTACTTTTATGACAACCCTAACACATATGATCGTCTCCAAGTCATTAGAATTCAAAAATAAGCTTTGAATCAAAGAATAAACTCAAAAGTAGAATACAAGCATGCACTGTTCGTTTTACAAGTTTGATTCAAATGTGTGAATGTTGTGGAATGAGTGTGGTTAGAAATGACATTAGGTTTACTTTTATGACAACTCTAACACATATAATCGTCTCCATGTCATTAGAATTCAAAAATAAGCATAGAATCAAAGAGTAAGCTGAAAAGTAGAATACAAGCATGCACTGTTCGTTTTACAAGTTTGATTCAAATGTGTGAATGTTGTGGAATGAGTGTGGTTAGAAATGACATTTGGTTTACTTTTATGACTACCCTAACACATATGATCGTTTCCATGTCATTAGAATTTAAAAATAAGCTTAGAATCAAAGAATAAGCTCAAAAGTAGAATACAAGCATGCAAAGTTCGTTTTACAAGTTTGATTCAAATGTGTGAATGTTGTGGAATGAGTGTGGTTAGAAATGACATTAGGTTTACTTTTATGACAACTCTAACACATATAATCGTCTCCATGTCATTAGAATTCAAAAATAAGCATAGAATCAAAGAGTAAGCTGAAAAGTAGAATACAAGCATGCACTGTTCGTTTTACAAGTTTGATTCAAATGTGTGAATGTTGTGGAATGAGTGTGGTTAGAAATGACATTTGGTTTACTTTTATGACAACCCTAACACATATGATCGTTTCCATGTCATTAGAATTTAAAAATAAGCTTAGAATCAAAGAATAAGCTCAAAAGTAGAATACAAGCATGCAAAGTTCGTTTTACAAGTTTGACTCAAATGTGTGAATGTTGTGGAATGAGTGTGGTTAGAAATGACATTTGGTTTACTTTTATGACAACCCTAACAATTATAATCGTCTCCATGTCATTAGAATTCAAAAATAAGCTTTGAATCAAAGAATAAGCTCAAAAGTAGAATACAAGCATGCACTGTTCGTTTTACAAGTTTGATTCAAATGTGTGAATGTTGTGGAACGAGTGTGGTTAGAAATGACATTAGGTTTACTTTTATGACAACTCTAACACATATAATCGTCTCCATGTCATTAGAATTCAAAAATAAGCATAGAATCAAAGAGTAAGCTGAAAAGTAGAATACAAGCATGCACTGTTCGTTTTACAAGTTTGATTCAAATGTGTGAATGTTGTGGAATGAGTGTGGTTTGAAATGACATTTGGTTTACTTTTATGACAACCCTAACACATATGATCGTTTCCATGTCATTAGAATTCAAAAATAAGCTTAGAATCAAAGAATAAGCTCAAAAGTAGAATAGAAGGATGCACAGTTCTGTTTACAAGTTTGATTCAAATGTGTGAATGTTGTGGAATGAGTGTGGTTAGAAATGACATTTGGTTTACTTTTATGACAACCCTAACAATTATAATCGTCTCCATGTCATTAGAATTCAAAAATAAGCTTAGAATCAAAGAATAAGCTCAAAGTAGAATACAAGCATGCACAGTTCGTTTTACAAGTTTGATTCAAATGTGTGAATGTTGTGGAATGAGAGTGGTTAGAAATGACATTTGGTTTACTTTTATGACAACCCTAACACATATAATCGTTTCCATGTCATTAGAATTCAAAAATAAGCTTAGAATCAAAGAATAAGCTCAAAAGTAGAATACAAGCATGCACAGTTCTGTTTACAAGTTTGATTCAAATGTGTGAATGTTCTGGAATGAGTGTGGTTAGAAATGACATTTGGTTTACTTTTATGACAACCCTAACACATATAATCGTTTCCAAGTCATTAGAATTCAAAAATAAGCTTAGAATCAAAGAATAAGCTCAAAAGTAGAATACAAGCATGCACAGTTCGTTTTACAAGTTTGATTCAAATGTGTGAATGTTGTGGAATGAGTGTAGTTAGAAATGACATTTGGTTTACTTTTATGACAACCCTAACAAATATAATCGTCTCCATGTCATTAGAATTCAAAAATAACCTGAGAATCAAAGAATAAGCTCAAAAGTAGAATACAAGCATGCACAGTTCGTTTTACAAGTTTGATTCAAATGTGTGAATGTTGTGGAATGAGTGTGGTTAGAAATGACATTTGGTTTACTTTTATGACAACCCTAACAAATATAATCGTCTCCATGTCATTAGAATTCAAAAATAAGCTTAGAATCAAAGAATAAGCTCAAAAGTAGAATACAAGCATGCACAGTTCGTTTTACAAGTTTGATTCAAATGTGTGAATGTTGTGGAATGAGTGTGGTTAGAAATGACATTTGGTTTACTTTTATGACAACCCTAATAAATATAATCGTCTCCATGTCATTAGAAATCAAAAATAAGCTTAGAATCAAAGAATAAGCTAAAAAGTAGAATACAAGCATGCACAGTTCGTTTTACAAGTTTGATTCAAATGTGTGAATGTTGTGGAATGAGTGTGGTTAGAAATGACATTTGGTTTACTTTTATGACAACCCTAACACATATAATCGTTTCCAAGTCATTAGAATTCAAAAATAAGCTTAGAATCAAAGAATAAGGTCAAAAGTAAAATACAAGCATGCACAGTTCTGTTTACAAGTTTGATTCAAATGTGTGAATGTTGTGAAATGAGTGTGGTTAGAAATGACATTTGGTTTACTTTTATGACAACCCTAATACATATGATCGTCTCCAAGTCATTATAATTCAAAAATAAGCTTAGAATCCAAGAAAAAGCTCAAAAGTAGAATACAAGCATGCACAGTTCTGTTTACAAGTTTGATTCAAATGTGTGAATGTTGTGGAATGAGTGTGGTTAGAAATGACATTAGGTTTACTTTTATGACAACCCTAACAATTATAATCGTCTCCATGTCATTAGAATTCAAAAATAAGCTTAGAATCAAAGAATAAGCTCAAAGTAGAATACAAGCATGCACAGTTCGTTTTACAAGTTTGATTCAAATGTGTGAATGTTGTGGAATGAGAGTGGTTAGAAATGACATTTGGTTTACTTTTATGACAACCCTAACACATATAATCGTTTCCATGTCATTAGAATTCAAAAATAAGCTTAGAATCAAAAAATAAGCTCAAAAGTAAAATACAAGCATGCAGACTTCTGTTTACAAGTTTGATTCAAATGTGTGAATGTTGTGGAATGAGTGTGGTTAGAAATGACATTTGGTTTACTTTTATGACAACCCTAACAAATATAATCGTCTCCATGTCATTAGAATTCAAAAATAAGCTTAGAATCAATGAATAAGCTCAAAAGTAGAATACAAGCATGCACAGTTCGTTTTACAAGTTTGATTCAAATATGTGAATGTTGTGGAATGAGTGTGGTTAGAAATGACATTTGGTTTACTTTTATGACAACTCTAACAAATATAATCGTCTCCATGTCATTAGAATTCAAAAATAAGCTTAGAATCAAAGAATAAGCTCAAAAGTAGAATACAAGCATGCACAGTTCGTTTTACAAGTTTGATTCAAATGTGTGAATGTTGTGGAATGAGTGTCGTTAGAAATGACATTTGGTTTACTTTTATGACAACCCTAACACATATAATCGTTTCCAAGTCATTAGAATTCAAAAATAAGCTTAGAATCAAAGAATAAGCTCAAAAGTAGAATACAAGCATGCACAGTTCGTTTTACAAGTTTGATTCAAATGTGTGAATGTTGTGGAATGAGTGTGGTTAGAAATGACATTTGGTTTACTTTTATGACAACCCTAACAAATATAATCGTCTCCATGTCATTAGAATTCAAAAATAAGCTTAGAATCAAAGAATAAGCTCAAAAGTAGAATACAAGCATGCACAGTTCGTTTTACAAGTTTGATTCAAATGTGTGAATGTTGTGGAATGAGTGTGGTTAGAAATGACATTTGGTTTACTTTTATGACAACCCTAATAAATATAATCGTCTCCATGTCATTAGAATTCAAAAATAAGCTTAGAATCAAAGAATAAGCTAAAAAGTAGAATACAAGCATGCACAGTTCGTTTTACAAGTTTGATTCAAATGTGTGAATGTTGTGGAATGAGTGTGGTTAGAAATGACATTTGGTTTACTTTTATGACAACCCTAACACATATAATCGTTTCCAAGTCATTAGAATTCAAAAATAAGCTTAGAATCAAAGAATAAGGTCAAAAGTAAAATACAAGCATGCACAGTTCTGTTTACAAGTTTGATTCAAATGTGTGAATGTTGTGAAATGAGTGTGGTTAGAAATGACATTTGGTTTACTTTTATGACAACCCTAATACATATGATCGTCTCCAAGTCATTATAATTCAAAAATAAGCTTAGAATCCAAGAAAAAGCTCAAAAGTAGAATACAAGCATGCACAGTTCTGTTTACAAGTTTGATTCAAATGTGTGAATGTTGTGGAATGAGTGTGGTTAGAAATGACATTAGGTTTACTTTTATGACAACCCTAACACATATGATCGTTTCCATGTCATTAGAATTTAAAAATAAGCTTAGAGTCAAAGAATAAGCTCAAAAGTAGAATACAAGCATGCAAAGTTCGTTTTACAAGTTTGATTCAAATGTGTGAATGTTGTGGAATGAGTGTGGTTAGAAATGACATTTGGTTTACTTTTACGACAACCCTAACACATATAATCGTCTCCAAGTCATTAGAATTCAAAAATAAGCTTAGAATCAAAGAATAAGCTCAAAAATAGAATACAAGCATGCACAGTTCTGTTTACAAGTTTGATTCAAATGTGTGAATGTTGTGGAATGAGTGTGGTTGGAATTGACATTTGGTTTACTTTTATGACAACCCTAACACATATGACCGTCTCCAAGTCATTAGAATTCAAAAATAAGCTTAGAATCAAAGAATAAGCTCAAAAGTAGAATACAAGCATGCACAGTTCTGTTTACAAGTTTGATTCAAATGTGTGAATGTTGTGGAATGAGTGTGGTTAGAAATGACATTTGGTTTACTTTTATGACAACCCTAACACATATGATCGTCTCCAAGTCATTAGAATTCAAAAATAAGCTTTGAATCAAAGAATAAGCTCAAAAGTAGAATACAAGCATGCACTGTTCGTTTTACAAGTTTGATTCAAATGTGTGAATGTTGTGGAATGAGTGTGGTTAGAAATGACATTAGGTTTACTTTTATGACAACTCTAACACATATAATCGTCTCCATGTCATTAGAATTCAAAAATAAGCATAGAATCAAAGAGTAAGCTGAAAAGTAGAATACAAGCATGCTCTGTTCGTTTTACAAGTTTGATTCAAATGTGTGAATGTTGTGGAATGAGTGTGGTTAGAAATGACATTTGGTTTACTTTTATGACAACCCTAACACATATGATCGTTTCCATGTCATTAGAATTTAAAAATAAGCTTAGAATCAAAGAATAAGCTCAAAAGTAGAATACAAGCATGCAAAGTTCGTTTTACAAGTTTGATTCAAATGTGTGAATGTTGTGGAATGAGTGTGGTTAGAAATGACATTTGGTTTACTTTTATGACAACCCTAACACATATAATCGTCTCCAAGTCATTAGAATTCAAAAATAAGCTTAGAATCAAAGAATAAGCTCAAAAGTAGAATACAAGCATGCACTGTTCGTTTTACAAGTTTGATTCAAATGTGTGAATGTTGTGGAATGAGTGTGGTTAGAAATGACATTTGGTTTACTTTTATGACAACCCTAACACATATGATCGTTTCCATGTCATTAGAATTTAAAAATAAGCTTAGAATCAAAGAATAAGCTCAAAAGTAGAATACAAGCATGCAAAGTTCGTTTTACAAGTTTGACTCAAATGTGTGAATGTTGTGGAATGAGTGTGGTTAGAAATGACATTTGGTTTACTTTTATGACAACCCTAACAATTATAATCGTCTCCATGTCATTAGAATTCAAAAATAAGATTAGAATCAAAGAATAAGCTCAAAAGTAGAATACAAGCATGCACTGTTCGTTTTACAAGTTTGATTCAAATGTGTGAATGTTGTGGAATGAGTGTGGTTAGAAATGACATTAGGTTTACTTTTATGACAACTCTAACACATATAATCGTCTCCATGTCATTAGAATTCAAAAATAAGCATAGAATCAAAGAGTAAGCTGAAAAGTAGAATACAAGCATGCACTGTTCGTTTTACAAGTTTGATTCAAATGTGTGAATGTTGTGGAATGAGTGTGGTTAGAAATGACATTTGGTTTACTTTTATGACAACCCTAACAAATATAATCGTCTCCATGTCATTAGAATTCAAAAATAAGCTTAGAATCAAAGAATAAGTTCAAAAGTAGAATACAAGCATGCACTGTTCGTTTTACAAGTTTGATTCAAATGTGTGAATGTTGTGGAATGAGTGTGGTTAGAAATGACATTAGGTTTACTTTTATGACAACTCTAACACATATAATCGTCTCCATGTCATTAGAATTCAAAAATAAGCATAGAATCAAAGAGTAAGCTGAAAAGTAGAATACAAGCATGCACTGTTCGTTTTACAAGTTTGATTCAAATGTGTGAATGTTGTGGAATGAGTGTGGTTAGAAATGACATTTGGTTTACTTTTATGACAACCCTAACAAATATAATCGTCTCCATGTCATTAGAATTCAAAAATAAGCTTAGAATCAAAGAATAAGTTCAAAAGTAGAATACAAGCATGCACAGTTCGTTTTACAAGTTTGATTCAAATGTGTGAATGTTGTGGAATGAGTGTCGTTAGAAATGACATTTGGTTTACTTTTATGACAACCCTAACACATATAATCGTTTCCAAGTCATTCGAATTCAAAAATAAGCTTAGAATCAAAGAATAAGCTCAAAAGTAGAATACAAGCATGCACAGTTCGTTTTACAAGTTTGATTCAAATGTGTGAATGTTGTGGAATGAGTGTGGTTATAAATGACATTTGGTTTACTTTTATGACAACCCTAACACATATGATCGTCTCCAAGTCATTAGAATTCAAAATTAAGCTTTGAATCAAAGAATAAGCTCAAAAAGTAGAATACAAGCATGCACAGTTCGTTTTACATGTTTGATTCAAATGTCTGAATGTTGTGGAATGAGTGTGGTTAGAAATGACATTTGGTTTACTTTTATGACAACCCTAACAATTATAATCGTCTCCATGTCATTAGAATTCAAAAATAAGCTTAGAATCAAAGAATAAGCTCAAAAGTAGAATACAAGCATGCACTGTTCGTTTTACAAGTTTGATTCAAATGTGTGAATGTTGTGGAATGAGTGTGGTTAGAAATGACATTAGGTTTACTTTTATGACAACTCTAGCACATATAATCGTCTCCATGTCATTAGAATTCAAAAATAAGCATAGAATCAAAGAGTAAACTGAAAAGTAGAATACAAGCATGCACTGTTCGTTTTACAAGTTTGATTCAAATGTGTGAATGTTGTGGAATGAGTGTGGTTAGAAATGACATTTGGTTTACTTTTATGACAACCCTAACAATTATAATCGTCTCCATGTCATTAGAATTCAAAAATAAGCTTAGAATCAAAGAATAAGCTAAAAAGTAGAATACAAGCATGCACAGTTCGTTTTACAAGTTTGATTCAAATGTGTGAATGTTGTGGAATGAGTGTGGTTAGAAATGACATTTGGTTTACTTTTATGACAACCCTAACACATATAATCGTTTCGAAGTCATTAGAATTCAAAAATAAGCTTAGAATCAAAGAATAAGCTCAAAAGTAAAATACAAGCATGCACAGTTCTGTTTACAAGTTTGAGTCAAATGTGTGAATGTTGTGGAATGAGTGTGGTTAGAAATGACATTTGGTTTACTTTTATGACAACCCTAACAAATATAATCGTCTCCATGTCATTAGAATTCAAAAATAAGCTTAGAATCAAAGAATAAGCTAAAAAGTAGAATACAAGCATGCACAGTTCGTTTTACAAGTTTGATTCAAATGTGTGAATGTTGTGGAATGAGTGTCGTTAGAAATGACATTTGGTTTACTTTTATGACAACCCTAACACATATAATCGTTTCCAAGTCATTAGAATTCAAAAATAAGCTAAGAATCAAAGAATAAGCTCAAAAGTAGAATACAAGCATGCACAGTTCGTTTTACAAGTTTGATTCAAATGTGTGAATGTTGTGGAATGAGTGTAGTTAGAAATGACATTTGGTTTACTTTTATGACAACCCTAACAAATATAATCGTCTCCATGTCATTAGAATTCAAAAATAAGCTGAGAATCAAAGAATAAGCTCAAAAGTAGAATACAAGCATGCACAGTTCGTTTTACAAGTTTGATTCAAATGTGTGAATGTTGTGGAATGAGTGTGGTTAGAAATGACATTTGGTTTACTTTTATGACAACCCTAACAAATATAATCGTCTCCATGTCATTAGAATTCAAAAATAAGCTTAGAATCAAAGAATAAGCTCAAAAGTAGAATACAAGCATGCACAGTTCGTTTTACAAGTTTGATTCAAATGTGTGAATGTTGTGGAATGAGTGTGGTTAGAAATGACATTTGGTTTTCTTTTATGACAACCCTAATAAATATAATCGTCTCCATGTCATTAGAATTCAAAAATAAGCTTAGAATCAAAGAATAAGCTAAAAAGTAGAATACAAGCATGCACAGTTCGTTTTACAAGTTTGATTCAAATGTGTGAATGTTGTGGAATGAGTGTGGTTAGAAATGACATTTGGTTTACTTTTATGACAACCCTAACACATATAATCGTTTCCAAGTCATTAGAATTCAAAAATAAGCTTAGAATCAAAGAATAAGCTCAAAAGTAGAATACAAGCATGCAGAGTTCGTTTTACAAGTTTGATTCAAATGTGTGAATGTTGTGGAATGAGTGTAGTTAGAAATGACATTTGGTTTACTTTTATGACAACCCTAACAAATATAATCGTCTCCATGTCATTAGAATTCAAAAATAAGCTTAGAATCAAAGAATAAGCTCAAAAGTAGAATACAAGCATGCACAGTTCGTTTTACAAGTTTGATTCAAATGTGTGAATGTTGTGGAATGAGTGTCGTTAGAAATGACATTTGGTTTACTTTTATGACAACCCTAACACATATAATCGTTTCCAAGTCATTAGAATTCAAAAATAAGCTAAGAATCAAAGAATAAGCTCAAAAGTAGAATACAAGCATGCACAGTTCGTTTTACAAGTTTGATTCAAATGTGTGAATGTTGTGGAATGAGTGTAGTTAGAAATGACATTTGGTTTACTTTTATGACAACCCTAACAAATATAATCGTCTCCATGTCATTAGAATTCAAAAATAAGCTGAGAATCAAAGAATAAGCTCAAAAGTAGAATACAAGCATGCACAGTTCGTTTTACAAGTTTGATTCAAATGTGTGAATGTTGTGGAATGAGTGTGGTTAGAAATGACATTTGGTTTACTTTTATGACAACCCTAACAAATATAATCGTCTCCATGTCATTAGAATTCAAAAATAAGCTTAGAATCAAAGAATAAGCTCAAAAGTAGAATACAAGCATGCACAGTTCGTTTTACAAGTTTGATTCAAATGTGTGAATGTTGTGGAATGAGTGTGGTTAGAAATGACATTTGGTTTTCTTTTATGACAACCCTAATAAATATAATTGTCTCCATGTCATTAGAATTCAAAAATAAGCTTAGAATCAAAGAATAAGCTAAAAAGTAGAATACAAGCATGCACAGTTCGTTTTACAAGTTTGATTCAAATGTGTGAATGTTGTGGAATGAGTGTGGTTAGAAATGACATTTGGTTTACTTTTATGACAACCCTAACACATATAATCGTTTCCAAGTCATTAGAATTCAAAAATAAGCTTAGAATCAAAGAATAAGGTCAAAAGTAAAATACAAGCATGCACAGTTCTGTTTACAAGTTTGATTCAAATGTGTGAATGTTGTGAAATGAGTGTGGTTAGAAATGACATTTGGTTTACTTTTATGACAACCCTAATACATATGATCGTCTCCAAGTCATTAGAATTCAAAAATAAGCTTAGAATCCAAGAAAAAGCTCAAAAGTAGAATACAAGCATGCACAGTTCTGTTTACAAGTTTGATTCAAATGTGTGAATGTTGTGGAATGAGTGTGGTTAGAAATGACATTAGGTTTACTTTTATGACAACCCTAACACATATGATCGTTTCCATGTCATTAAATTTAAAAATAAGCTTAGAGTCAAAGAATAAGCTCAAAAGTAGAATACAAGTATGCAAAGTTCGTTTTACAAGTTTGATTCAAATGTGTGAATGTTGTGGAATGAGTGTGGTTAGAAATGACATTTGGTTTACTTTTACGACAACCCTAACACATATAATCGTCTCCATGTCATTAGAATTCAAAAATAAGCTTAGAATCAAAGAATAAGCTCAAAAATAGAATACAAGCATGCACAGTTCTGTTTACAAGTTTGATTCAAATGTGTGAATGTTGTGGAATGAGTGTGGTTGGAAATGACATTTGGTTTACTTTTATGACAACCCTAACACATATGACCGTCTCCAAGTCATTAGAATTCAAAAATAAGCTTAGAATCAAAGAATAAGCTCAAAAGTAGAATACAAGCATGCACAGTTCTGTTTACAAGTTTGATTCAAATGTGTGAATGTTGTGGAATGAGTGTGGTTAGAAATGACATTTGGTTTACTTTTATGACAACCCTAACACATATGATCGTCTCCAAGTCATTAGAATTCAAAAATAAGCTTTGAATCAAAGAATAAGCTCAAAAGTAGAATACAAGCATGCACTGTTCGTTTTACAAGTTTGATTCAAATGTGTGAATGTTGTGGAATGAGTGTGGTTAGAAATGACATTTGGTTTAGTTTTAGGACAACTCTAACACATATAATCGTCTCCATGTCATTAGAATTCAAAAATAAGCATAGAATCAAAGAGTAAGCTGAAAAGTAGAATACAAGCATGCACTGTTCGTTTTACAAGTTTGATTCAAATGTGTGAATGTTGTGGAATGAGTGTGGTTAGAAATGACATTTGGTTTACTTTTATGACAACCCTAACACATATAATCGTCTCCAAGTCATTAGAATTCAAAAATAAGCTTAGAATCAAAGAATAAGCTCAAAAGTAGAATACAAGCATGCACTGTTCGTTTTACAAGTTTGATTCAAATGTGTGAATGTTGTGGAATGAGTGTGGTTAGAAATGACATTAGGTTTACTTTTATGACAACTCTAACACATATAATCGTCTCCATGTCATTAGAATTCAAAAATAAGCATAGAATCAAAGAGTAAGCTGAAAAGTAGAATACAAGCATGCACTGTTCGTTTTACAAGTTTGATTCAAATGTGTGAATGTTGTGGAATGAGTGTGGTTAGAAATGACATTTGGTTTAGTTTTAGGACAACCCTAACACATATGATCGTTTCCATGTCATTAGAATTTAAAAATAAGCTTAGAATCAAAGAGTAAGCTGAAAAGTAGAATACAAGCATGCACTGTTCGTTTTACAAGTTTGATTCAAATGTGTGAATGTTGTGGAATGAGTGTGGTTAGAAATGACATTTGGTTTACTTTTATGACAGCCCTAACAATTATAATCGTCTCCATGTCATTAGAATTCAAAAATAAGATTAGAATCAAAGAATAAGCTCAAAAGTAGAATACAAGCATGCACTGTTCGTTTTACAAGTTTGATTCAAATGTGTGAATGTTGTGGAATGAGTGTGGTTAGAAATGACATTTGGTTTACTTTTATGACAACCCTAACACATATGATCGTTTCCATGTCATTAGAATTTAAAAATAAGCTTAGAATCAAAGAATAAGCTCAAAAGTAGAATACAAGCATGCATAGTTCGTTTTACAAGTTTGATTCAAATGTGTGAATGTTGTGGAATGAGTGTGGTTAGAAATGACATTTGGTTTACTTTTATGACAACCCTAACACATATGATCGTTTCCATGTCATTAGAATTCAAAAATAAGCTTAGAATCAAAGAATAAGCTCAAAAGTAGAATACAAGCATGCACTGTTCGTTTTACAAGTTTGATTCAAATGTGTGAATGTTGTGGAATGAGTGTGGTTAGAAATGACATTAGGTTTACTTTTATGACAACCCTAACACATATAATCGTCTCCAAGTCATTAGAATTCAAAAATAAGCATAGAATCAAAGAAAAAGCTCAAAAGTAGAATACAAGCATGCACTGTTCGTTTTACAAGTTTGATTCAAATGTGTGAATGTTGTGGAATGAGTGTGGTTAGAAATGACATTTGGTTTACTTTTATGACAACCCTAACACATATGATCGTTTCCATGTCATTAGAATTTAAAAATAAGCTTAGAATCAAAGAATAAGCTCAAAAGTAGAATACAAGCATGCAAAGTTCGTTTTACAAGTTTGACTCAAATGTGTGAATGTTGTGGAATGAGTGTGGTTAGAAAGGACATTTGGTTTACTTTTATGACAGCCCTAACAATTATAATCGTCTCCATGTCATTAGAATTCAAAAATAAGATTAGAATCAAAGAATAAGCTCAAAAGTAGAATACAAGCATGCACTGTTCGTTTTACAAGTTTGATTCAAATGTGTGAATGTTGTGGAATGAGTGTGGTTAGAAATGACATTAGGTTTACTTTTATGACAACCCTAACAATTATAATCGTCTCCATGTCATTAGAATTCAAAAATAAGCATAGAATCAAAGAGTAAGCTGAAAAGTAGAATACAAGCATGCACTGTTCGTTTTACAAGTTTGATTCAAATGTGTGAATGTTGTGGAATGAGTGTGGTTAGAAATGACATTTGGTTTACTTTTATGACAACCCTAACACATATGATCGTTTCCATGTCATTAGAATTCAAAAATAAGCTTAGAATCAAAGAATAAGCTCAAAAGTAGAATAGAAGGATGCACAGTTCTGTTTACAAGTTTGATTCAAATGTGTGAATGTTGTGGAATGAGTGTGGTTAGAAATGACATTTGGTTTACTTTTGTGACAACCCTAACACATATGATCGTCTCCAAGTCATTAGAATACAAAAATAACTTAGAATCAAAGAAAAAGCTCAAAAGTAGAATACAAGCATGCACAGTTCGTTTTACAAGTTTGATTCAAATGTGTGAATGTTGTGGAATGAGTGTGGTTAGAAATGACATTTGGTTTACTTTTATGACAACCCTAACAATTATAATCGTCTCCATGTCATTAGAATTCAAAAATAAGCTTAGAATCAAAGAATAAGCTCAAAGTAGAATACAAGCATGCACAGTTCGTTTTACAAGTTTGATTCAAATGTGTGAATGTTGTGGAATGAGAGTGGTTAGAAATGACATTTGGTTTACTTTTATGACAACCCTAACACATATAATCGTTTCGATGTCATTAGAATTCAAAAATAAGCTTAGAATCAAAAACTAAGCTCAAAAGTAAAATACAAGCATGCAGACTTCTGTTTACAAGTTTGATTCAAATGTGTGAATGTTGTGGAATGAGTGTGGTTAGAAATGACATTTGGTTTACTTTTATGACAACCCTAACAAATATAATCGTCTCCATGTCATTAGAATTCAAAAATAAGCTTAGAATCAATGAATAAGCTCAAAAGTAGAATACAAGCATGCACAGTTCGTTTTACAAGTTTGATTCAAATGTGTGAATGTTGTGGAATGAGTGTGGTTAGAAATGACATTTGGTTTACTTTTATGACAACCCTAACAAATATAATCGTCTCCATGTCATTAGAATTCAAAAATAAGCTTAGAATCAAAGAATAAGCTCAAAAGTAGAATACAAGCATGCACAGTTCGTTTTACAAGTTTGATTCAAATGTGTGAATGTTGTGGAATGAGTGTGGTTAGAAATGACATTTGGTTTACTTTTATGACAACCCTAACACATATAATCGTTTCCAAGTCACTAGAATTCAAAAATAAGCTTAGAATCAAAGAATAAGCTCAAAAGTAGAATACAAGCATGCACAGTTCGTTTTACAAGTTTGATTCAAATGTGTGAATGTTGTGGAATGAGTGTAGTTAGAAATGACATTTGGTTTACTTTTATGACAACCCTAACAAATATAATCGTCTCCATGTCATTAGAATTCAAAAATAAGCCGAGAATCAAAGAATAAGCTCAAAAGTAGAATACAAGCATGCACAGTTCGTTTTACAAGTTTGATTCAAATGTGTGAATGTTGTGGAATGAGTGTGGTTAGAAATGACATTTGGTTTACTTTTATGACAACCCTAACAAATATAATCGTCTCCATGTCATTAGAATTCAAAAATAAGCTTAGAATCAAAGAATAAGCTCAAAAGTAGAATACAAGCATGCACAGTTCGTTTTACAAGTTTGATTCAAATGTGTGAATGTTGTGGAATGAGAGTGGTTAGAAATGACATTTGGTTTACTTTTTATGACAACGCTAACACATATGATCGTCTCCAAGTCATTAGAATTCAAAAATAAGCTTTGAATCAAATAATAAGCTCAAAAGTAGAATACAAGCATGCACAGTTCGTTTTACAAGTTTGATTCAAATGTGTGAATGTTTTGGAATGAGTGTGGTTAGAAATGACATTTGGTTTACTTTTATGACAAGCCTAACAATTATAATCGTCTCCATGTCATTAGAATTCAAAAATAAGCTTAGAATCAAAGAATAAGCTCAAAAGTAGAATACAAGCATGCACTGTTCGTTTTACAAGTTTGATTCAAATGTGTGAATGTTGTGGAATGAGTGTGGTTAGAAATGACATTTGGTTTACTTTTATGACAACCCTAACACATATGATCGTTTCCATGTCATTAGAATTCAAAAATAAGCTTAGAATCAAAGAATAAGCTCAAAGTAAAATACAAGGATGCACAGTTCGTTTTACAAGTTTGATTCAAATGTGTGAATGTTGTGGAATGAGTGTGGTTAGAAATGACATTTGGTTTACTTTTATGACAACCCTAACAAATATAATCGTCTCCATGTCATTAGAATTCAAAAATAAGCTTAGAATCAAAGAATAAGCTCAAAGTAGAATACAAGCATGCACAGTTCGTTTTACAAGTTTGATTCAAATGTGTGAATGTTGTGGAATGAGAGTGGTTAGAAATGACATTTGGTTTACTTTTATGACAACCCTAACACATATAATCGTTTCCATGTCATTAGAATTCAAAAATAAGCTTAGAATCAAAAACTAAGCTCAAAAGTAAAATACAAGCATGCAGACTTCTGTTTACAAGTTTGATTCAAATGTGTGAATGTTGTGGAATGAGTGTGGTTAGAAATGACATTTGGTTTACTTTTATGACAACCCTAACAAATATAATCGTCTCCATGTCATTAGAATTCAAAAATAAGCTTAGAATCAATGAATAAGCTCAAAAGTAGAATACAAGCATGCACAGTTCGTTTTACAAGTTTGATTCAAATGTGTGAATGTTGTGGAATGAGTGTGGTTAGAAATGACATTTGGTTTACTTTTATGACAACCCTAACAAATATAATCGTCTCCATGTCATTAGAATTCAAAAATAAGCTTAGAATCAAAGAATAAGCTCAAAAGTAGAATACAAGCATGCACAGTTCGTTTTACAAGTTTGATTCAAATGTGTGAATGTTGTGGAATGAGTGTGGTTAGAAATGACATTTGGTTTACTTTTATGACAACCCTAACACATATAATCGTTTCCAAGTCACTAGAATTCAAAAATAAGCTTAGAATCAAAGAATAAGCTCAAAAGTAGAATACAAGCATGCACAGTTCGTTTTACAAGTTTGATTCAAATGTGTGAATGTTGTGGAATGAGTGTAGTTAGAAATGACATTTGGTTTACTTTTATGACAACCCTAACAAATATGATCGTCTCCATGTCATTAGAATTCAAAAATAAGCCGAGAATCAAAGAATAAGCTCAAAAGTAGAATACAAGCATGCACAGTTCGTTTTACAAGTTTGATTCAAATGTGTGAATGTTGTGGAATGAGTGTGGTTAGAAATGACATTTGGTTTACTTTTTATGACAACCCTAACAAATATAATCGTCTCCATGTCATTAGAATTCAAAAATAAGCTTAGAATCAAAGAATAAGCTCAAAAGTAGAATACAAGCATGCTCAGTTCGTTTTACAAGTTTGATTCAAATGTGTGAATGTTGTGGAATGAGAGTGGTTAGAAATGACATTTGGTTTACTTTTTATGACAACGCTAACACATATGATCGTCTCCAAGTCATTAGAATTCAAAAATAAGCTTTGAATCAAATAATAAGCTCAAAAGTAGAATACAAGCATGCACAGTTCGTTTTACAAGTTTGATTCAAATGTGTGAATGTTTTGGAATGAGTGTGGTTAGAAATGACATTTGGTTTACTTTTATGACAAGCCTAACAATTATAATCGTCTCCATGTCATTAGAATTCAAAAATAAGCTTAGAATCAAAGAATAAGCTCAAAAGTAGAATACAAGCATGCACTGTTCGTTTTACAAGTTTGATTCAAATGTGTGAATGTTGTGGAATGAGTGTGGTTAGAAATGACATTTGGTTTACTTTTATGACAACCCTAACACATATGATCGTTTCCATGTCATTAGAATTCAAAAATAAGCTTAGAATCAAAGAATAAGCTCAAAGTAAAATACAAGGATGCACAGTTCGTTTTACAAGTTTGATTCAAATGTGTGAATGTTGTGGAATGAGTGTGGTTAGAAATGACATTTGGTTTACTTTTATGACAACCCTAACAAATATAATCGTCTCCATGTCATTAGAATTCAAAAATAAGCTTAGAATCAAAGAATAAGCTCAAAAGTAGAATACAAGCATGCACAGTTCGTTTTACAAGTTTGATTCAAATGTGTGAATGTTGTGGAATGAGTGTGGTTAGAAATGACATTTGGTTTACTTTTATGACAACCCTAACACATATAATCGTTTCCAAGTCATTAGAATTCAAAAATAAGCTTAGAATCAAAGAATAAGCTCAAAAGTAAAATACAAGCATGCACAGTTCGTTTTACAAGTTTGATTCAAATGTGTGAATGTTGTGGAATGAGTGTGGTTAGAAATGACATTTGGTTTACTTTTATGACAACCCTAACACATATAATCGTCTCCAAGTCATTAGAATTCAAAAATAAGCTTAGAATCAAAGAATAAGCTCAAAAGTAGAATACAACCATGCACAGTTCTGTTTACAAGTTTGATTCAAATGTGTGAATGTTGTGGAATGAGTGTGGTTAGAAATGACATTTGGTTTACTTTTATGACAACCCTAACACATATGATCGTCTCCAAGTCATTAGAATTCAAAAATAAGCTTTGAATCAAAGAATAAGCTCAAAAGTAGAATAAAAGCATGCACAGTTTGTTTTACAAGTTTGATTCAAATGTCTGAATTTTGTGGAATGAGTGTGGTTAGAAATGACATTTGGTTTACTTTTATGACAACCCTAACAATTATAATCGTCTCCATGTCATTAGAATTCAAAAATAAGCTTAGAATCAAAGAATAAGGTCAAAAGTAGAATACAAGCATGCACTGTTCGTTTTACAAGTTTGATTCAAATGTGTGAATGTTGTGGAATGAGTGTGGTTAGAAATGACATTAGGTTTACTTTTATGACAACTCTAACACATATAATCGTCTCCATGTCATTAGAATTCAAAAATAAGCATAGAATCAAAGAGTAAGCTGAAAAGTAGAATACAAGCATGCACTGTTCGTTTTACAAGTTTGATTCAAATGTGTGAATGTTGTGGAATGAGTGTGGTTAGAAATGACATTTGGTTTACTTTTATGACAACCCTAACACATATGATCGTTTCCATGTCATTAGAATTCAAAAATAAGCTTAGAATCAAAGAATAAGCTCAAAGTAGAATACAAGCATGCACAGTTCGTTTTACAAGTTTGATTCAAATGTGTGAATGTTGTGGAATGAGTGTGGTTAGAAATGACATTTGGTTTACTTTTATGACAACCCTAACAAATATAATCGTCTCCATGTCATTAGAATTCAAAAATAAGCTTAGAATCAAAGAATAAGCTCAAAAGTAGAATACAAGCATGCACAGTTCGTTTTACAAGTTTGATTCAAATGTGTGAATGTTCTGGAATGAGTGTGGTTAGAAATGACATTTGGTTTACTTTTATGACAACCCTAACATATATGATCGTCTCCAAGTCATTAGAATTCAAAAATAAGCTTAGAATCAAAGAATAAGCTCAAAAGTAGAATACAAGCATGGACAGTTCTGTTTACAAGTTTGATTCAAATCTGTGAATGTTGTGGAATGAGTGTGGTTAGAAATGACATTTGGTTTACTTTTGTGACAACCCTAACACATATGATCGTCTACAAGTCATTAGAATTCAAAAATAAGTTTAGAATCAAAGAATAAGCTCAAAGTAGAATACAAGCATGCACAGTTCGTTTTACAAGTTTGACTCAAATGTGTGAATGTTGTGGAATGAGTGTGGTTAGAAATGACATTTGGTTTACTTTTATGACAACCCTAACAATTATAATCGTCTCCATGTCATTAGAATTCAAAAATAAGCTTAGAATCAAAGAATAAGCTCAAAAGTAGAATACAAGCATGCACTGTTCGTTTTACAAGTTTGATTCAAATGTGTGAATGTTGTGGAATGAGTGTGGTTAGAAATGACATTTGGTTTACTTTTATGACAACCCTAACACATATAATCGTTTCCAAGTCATTAGAATTCAAAAATAAGCTTAGAATCAAAGAATAAGCTCAAAAGTAAAATACAAGCATGCACAGTTCTGTTTACAAGTTTGAGTCAAATGTGTGAATGTTGTGGAATGAGTGTGGTTAGAAATGACATTTGGTTTACTTTTATGACAACCCTAACAAATATAATCGTCTCCATGTCATTAGAATTCAAAAATAAGCTTAGAATCAAAGAATAAGCTCAAAAGTAGAATACAAGCATGCACAGTTCGTTTTACAAGTTTGATTCAAATGTGTGAATGTTGTGGTATGAGAGTGGTTAGAAATGACATTTGGTTTACTTTTATGACAACCCTAACACATATGATCGTTTCCATGTCATTAGAATTCAAAAATAAGCTTAGAATCAAAGAATAAGCTCAAAGTAGAATACAAGCATGCACAGTTCGTTTTACAAGTTTGATTCAAATGTGTGAATGTTGTGGAATGAGAGTGGTTAGAAATGACATTTGGTTTACTTTTATGACAACGCTAACACATATGATCGTCTCCAAGTCATTAGAATTCAAAAATAAGCTTTGAATCAAAGAATAAGCTCAAAAGTAGAATACAAGCATGCACAGTTCGTTTTACAAGTTTGATTCAAATGTCTGAATGTTGTGGAATGAGTGTGGTTAGAAATGACATTTGGTTTACTTTTATGACAACCCTAACAATTATAATCGTCTCCATGTCTGAATGTTGTGGAATGAGTGTGGTTAGAAATGACATTTGGTTTACTTTTATGACAACCCTAACAATTATAATCGTCTCCATGTCATTAGAATTCAAAAATAAGCTTAGAATCAAAGAATAAGCTCAAAAGTAGAATACAAGCATGCACTGTTCGTTTTACAAGTTTGATTCAAATGTGTGAATGTTGTGGAATGAGTGTGGTTAGAAATGACATTTGGTTTACTTTTATGACAACCCTAACACATATAATCGTTTCCAAGTCATTAGAATTCAAAAATAAGCTTAGAATCAAAGAATAAGCTCAAAAGTAAAATACAAGCATGCACAGTTCTGTTTACAAGTTTGAGTCAAATGTGTGAATGTTGTGGAATGAGTGTGGTTAGAAATGACATTTGGTTTACTTTTATGACAACCCTAACAAATATAATCGTCTCCATGTCATTAGAATTCAAAAATAAGCTTAGAATCAAAGAATAAGCTCAAAAGTAGAATACAAGCATGCACAGTTCGTTTTACAAGTTTGATTCAAATGTGTGAATGTTGTGGAATGAGTGTGGTTATAAATGACATTTGGTTTACTTTTATGACAACCCTAACACATATGATCGTCTCCAAGTCATTAGAATTCAAAATTAAGCTTTGAATCAAAGAATAAGCTCAAAAAGTAGAATACAAGCATGCACAGTTCGTTTTACATGTTTGATTCAAATGTCTGAATGTTGTGGAATGAGTGTGGTTAGAAATGACATTTGGTTTACTTTTATGACAACCCTAACAATTATAATCGTCTCCATGTCATTAGAATTCAAAAATAAGCTTAGAATCAAAGAATAAGCTCAAAAGTAGAATACAAGCATGCACTGTTCGTTTTACAAGTTTGATTCAAATGTGTGAATGTTGTGGAATGAGTGTGGTTAGAAATGACATTAGGTTTACTTTTATGACAACTCTAGCACATATAATCGTCTCCATGTCATTAGAATTCAAAAATAAGCATAGAATCAAAGAGTAAACTGAAAAGTAGAATACAAGCATGCACTGTTCGTTTTACAAGTTTGATTCAAATGTGTGAATGTTGTGGAATGAGTGTGGTTAGAAATGACATTTGGTTTACTTTTATGACAACCCTAACAATTATAATCGTCTCCATGTCTGAATGTTGTGGAATGAGTGTGGTTAGAAATGACATTTGGTTTACTTTTATGACAACCCTAACAATTATAATCGTCTCCATGTCATTAGAATTCAAAAATAAGCTTAGAATCAAAGAATAAGCTCAAAAGTAGAATACAAGCATGCAGTGTTCGTTTTACAAGTTTGATTCAAATGTGTGAATGTTGTGGAATGAGTGTGGTTAGAAATGACATTTGGTTTACTTTTATGACAACCCTAACACATATAATCGTTTCGAAGTCATTAGAATTCAAAAATAAGCTTAGAATCAAAGAATAAGCTCAAAAGTAAAATACAAGCATGCACAGTTCTGTTTACAAGTTTGAGTCAAATGTGTGAATGTTGTGGAATGAGTGTGGTTAGAAATGACATTTGGTTTACTTTTATGACAACCCTAACAAATATAATCGTCTCCATGTCATTAGAATTCAAAAATAAGCTTAGAATCAAAGAATAAGCTAAAAAGTAGAATACAAGCATGCACAGTTCGTTTTACAAGTTTGATTCAAATGTGTGAATGTTGTGGAATGAGAGTGGTTAGAAATGACATTTGGTTTACTTTTATGACAACCCTAACACATATGATCGTTTCCATGTCGATAGAATTAAAAAATAAGCTTAGAATCAAAGAATAAGCTCAAAGTAGAATACAAGCATGGACAGTTCTGTTTACAAGTTTGATTCAAATGTGTGAATGTTGTGGAATGAGTGTGGTTAGAAATGACATTTGGTTTACTTTTATGACAACCCTAACAAATATAATCGTCTCCATGTCATTAGAATTCAAAAATAAGCTTAGAATCAAAGAATAAGCTCAAAAGTAGAATAGAAGGATGCACAGTTCTGTTTACAAGTTTGAGTCAAATGTGTGAATGTTGTGGAATGAGTGTGGTTAGAAATGACATTTGGTTTACTTTTATGACAACCCTAACAAATATAATCGTCTCCATGTCATTAGAATTCAAAAATAAGCTTAGAATCAAAGAATAAGCTCAAAAGTAGAATACAAGCATGCACAGTTCGTTTTACAAGTTTGATTCAAATGTCTGAATGTTGTGGAATGAGTGTGGTTAGAAATGACATTTGGTTTACTTTTATGACAACCCTAACAATTATAATCGTCTCCATGTCTGAATGTTGTGGAATGATTGTGGTTAGAAATGACATTTGGTTTACTTTTATGACAACCCTAACAATTATAATCGTCTCCATGTCTGAATGTTGTGGAATGAGTGTGGTTAGAAATGACATTTGGTTTACTTTTATGACAACCCTAACAATTATAATCGTCTCCATGTCATTAGAATTCAAAAATAAGCTTAGAATCAAAGAATAAGCTCAAAAGTAGAATACAAGCATGCACTGTTCGTTTTACAAGTTTGATTCAAATGTGTGAATGTTGTGGAATGAGTGTGGTTAGAAATGACATTTGGTTTACTTTTATGACAACCCTAACACATATAATCGTTTCCAAGTCATTAGAATTCAAAAATAAGCTTAGAATCAAAGAATAAGCTCAAAAGTAAAATACAAGCATGCACAGTTCTGTTTACAAGTTTGAGTCAAATGTGTGAATGTTGTGGAATGAGTGTGGTTAGAAATGACATTTGGTTTACTTTTATGACAACCCTAACAAATATAATCGTCTCCATGTCATTAGAATTCAAAAATAAGCTTAGAATCAAAGAATAAGCTCAAAAGTAGAATAGAAGGATGCACAGTTCTGTTTACAAGTTTGATTCAAATGTGTGAATGTTGTGGAATGAGTGTGGTTCGAAATGACATTTGGTTTACTTTTATGACAACCCTAACACATATGACCGTCTCCAAGTCATTAGAATTCAAAAATACGCTTAGAATCAAAGAATAAGCTCAAAAGTAGAATACAAGCATGCACAGTTCGTTTTACAAGTTTGATTCAAATGTGTGAATGTTGTGGAATGAGTGTGGTTAGAAATGACATTTGGTTTACTTTTATGACAACCCTAACACATATGATCGTCTCCAAGTCATTAGAATTCAAAATTAAGCTTTGAATCAAAGAATAAGCTCAAAAGTAGAATACAAGCATGCACAGTTCGTTTTACAAGTTTGATTCAAATGTCTGAATGTTGTGGAATGAGTGTGGTTAGAAATGACATTTGGTTTACTTTTATGACAACCCTAACAATTATAATCGTCTCCATGTCATTAGAATTCAAAAATAAGCTTAGAATCACAGAATAAGCTCAAAGTAGAATACAAGCATGCACAGTTCGTTTTACAAGTTTGATTCAAATGTGTGAATGTTGTGGAATGAGTGTGGTTAGAAATGACATTTGGTTTACTTTTATGACAACCCTAACAAATATAATCGTCTCCATGTCATTAGAATTCAAAAATAAGCTTAGAATCAAAGAATAAGCTCAAAAGTAGAATACAAGCATGCACAGTTCGTTTTACAAGTTTGATTCAAATGTGTGAATGTTGTGGAATGAGTGTGGTTAGAAATGACATTTGGTTTACTTTTATGACAACCCTAACATATATGATCGTCTCCAAGTCATTAGAATTCAAAAATAAGCTTAGAATCAAAGAATAAGCTCAAAAGTAGAATACAAGCATGGACAGTTCTGTTTACAAGTTTGATTCAAATGTGTGAATGTTGTGGAATGAGTGTGGTTAGAAATGACATTTGGTTTACTTTTGTGACAACCCTAACACATATGATCGTCTCCAAGTCATTAGAATTCAAAAATAAGTTTAGAATCAAAGAATAAGCTCAAAGTAGAATACAAGCATGCACAGTTCTGTTTACAAGTTTGAGTCAAATGTGTGAATGTTGTGGAATGAGTGTGGTTAGAAATGACATTTGGTTTACTTTTATGACAACCCTAACAAATATAATCGTCTCCATGTCATTAGAATTCAAAAATAAGCTTAGAATCAAAGAATAAGCTCAAAAGTAGAATACAAGCATGCACAGTTCGTTTTACAAGTTTGATTCAAATGTGTGAATGTTGTGGAATGAGAGTGGTTAGAAATGACATTTGGTTTACTTTTATGACAACCCTAACACATATGATCGTTTCCATGTCATTAGAATTCAAAAATAAGCTTAGAATCAAAGAATAAGCTCAAAGTAGAATACAAGCATGCACAGTTCGTTTTACAAGTTTGATTCAAATGTGTGAATGTTGTGGAATGAGAGTGGTTAGAAATGACATTTGGTTTACTTTTATGACAACCCTAACAAATATAATCGTCTCCATGTCATTAGAATTCAAAAATAAGCTTAGAATCAAAGAATAAGCTCAAAAGTAGAATACAAGCATGCACAGTTCGTTTTACAAGTTTGATTCAAATGTGTGAATGTTGTGGAATGAGAGTGGTTAGAAATGACATTTGGTTTACTTTTATGACAACCCTAACACATATGATCGTTTCCATGTGATTAGAATTCAAAAATAAGCTTAGAATCAAAGAATAAGCTCAAAGTAGAATACAAGCATGCACAGTTCGTTTTACAAGTTTGATTCAAATGTGTGAATGTTGTGGAATGAGAGTGGTTAGAAATGACATTTGGTTTACTTTTATGACAACGCTAACACATATGATCGTCTCCAAGTCATTAGAATTCAAAAATAAGCTTTGAATCAAAGAATAAGCTCAAAAGTAGAATACAAGCATGCACAGTTCGTTTTACAAGTTTGATTCAAATGTCTGAATGTTGTGGAATGAGTGTGGTTAGAAATGACATTTGGTTTACTTTTATGACAACCTTAACAATTATAATCGTCTCCATGTCTGAATGTTGTGGAATGAGTGTGGTTAGAAATGACATTTGGTTTACTTTTATGACAACCCTAACAATTATAATTGTCTCCATGTCATTAGAATTCAAAAATAAGCTTAGAATCAAAGAATAAGCTCAAAAGTAGAATACAAGCATGCACTGTTCGTTTTACAAGTTTGATTCAAATGTGTGAATGTTGTGGAATGAGTGTGGTTAGAAATGACATTTGGTTTACTTTTATGACAACCCTAACACATATAATCGTTTCCAAGTCATTAGAATTCAAAAATAAGCTTAGAATCAAAGAATAAGCTCAAAAGTAAAATACAAGCATGCACAGTTCTGTTTACAAGTTTGAGTCAAATGTGTGAATGTTGTGGAATGAGTGTGGTTAGAAATGACATTTGGTTTACTTTTATGACAACCCTAACAAATATAATCGTCTCCATGTCATTAGAATTCAAAAATAAGCTTAGAATCAAAGACTAAGCTCAAAAGTAGAATACAAGCATGCACAGTTCGTTTTACAAGTTTGATTCAAATGTGTGAATGTTGTGGAATGAGTGTGGTTAGAAATGACATTTGCTTTACTTTTATGACAACCCTAACACATATGATCGTCTCCAAGTCATTAGAATTCAAAATTAAGCTTTGAATCAAAGAATAAGCTCAAAAGTAGAATACAAGCATGCACAGTTCGTTTTACAAGTTTGATTCAAATGTCTGAATGTTGTGGAATGAGTGTGGTTAGAAATGACATTTGGTTTACTTTTATGACAACCCTAACAAATATAATCGTCTCCATGTCATTAGAATTCAAAAATAAGCTTAGAATCAAAGAATAAGCTCAAAGTAGAATACAAGCATGCACAGTTCGTTTTACAAGTTTGATTCAAATGTGTGAATGTTGTGGAATGAGTGTGGTTAGAAATGACATTTGGTTTACTTTTATGACAACCCTAACAAATATAATCGTCTCCATGTCATTAGAATTAAAAAATAAGCTTAGAATCAAAGAATAAGCCCAAAAGTAGAATACAAGCATGCACAGTTCGTTTTACAAGTTTGATTCAAATGTGTGAATGTTGTGGAATGAGTGTGGTTAGAAATGACATTTGGTTTACTTTTATGACAACCCTAACAATTATAATCGTCTCCATGTCATTAGAATTCAAAAATAAGCTTAGAATCAAAGAATAAGCTCAAAGTAGAATACAAGCATGCACAGTTCGTTTTACAAGTTTGATTCAAATGTGTGAATGTTGTGGAATGAGTGTGGTTAGAAATGACATTTGGTTTACTTTTATGACAACCCTAACAAATATAATTGTCTCCATGTCATTAGAATTCAAAAATAAGCTTAGAATCAAAGAATAAGCTCAAAAGTAGAATACAAGCATGCACAGTTCGTTTTACAAGTTTGATTCAAATGTGTGAATGTTGTGGAATGAGTGTGGTTAGAAATGACATTAGGTTTACTTTTATGACAACTCTAGCACATATAATCGTCTCCATGTCATTAGAATTCAAAAATAAGCATAGAATCAAAGAATAAACTGAAAAGTAGAATACAAGCATGCACTGTTCGTTTTACAAGTTTGATTCAAATGTGTGAATGTTGTGGAATGAGTGTGGTTAGAAATGACATTTGGTTTACTTTTATGACAACCCTAACACATATGATCGTTTCCATGTCATTAGAATTCAAAAATAAGCTTAGAATCAAAGAATAAGCTCAAAAGTAGAATAGAAGGATGCACAGTTCTGTTTACAAGTTTGATTCAAATGTGTGAATGTTGTGGAATGAGTGTGGTTAGAAATGACATTTGGTTTACTTTTATGACAACCCTAACACATATGATCGTCTCCAAGTCATTAGAATTCAAAATTAAGCTTTGAATCAAAGAATAAGCTCAAAAGTAGAATACAAGCATGCACAGTTCGTTATACAAGTTTGATTCAAATGTCTGAATGTTGTGGAATGAGTGTGGTTAGAAATGACATTTGGTTTACTTTTATGACAACCCTAACAAATATAATCGTCTCCATGTCATTAGAATTCAAAAATAAGCTTAGAATCAAAGAATAAGCTCAAAGTAGAATACAAGCATGCACAGTTCGTTTTACAAGTTTGATTCAAATGTGTGAATGTTGTGGAATGAGTGTGGTTAGAAATGACATTTGGTTTACTTTTATGACAACCCTAACAAATATAATCGTCTCCATGTCATTGGAATTCAAAAATAAGCTTAGAATCAAAGAATAAGCTCAAAAGTAGAATACAAGCATGCACAGTTCGTTTTACAAGTTTGATTCAAATGTGTGAATGTTGTGGAATGAGTGTGGTTAGAAATGACATTTGGTTTACTTTTATGACAACCCTAACATATATGATCGTCTCCAAGTCATTAGAATTCAAAAATAAGCTTAGAATCAAAGAATAAGCTCAAAAGTAGAATACAAGCATGGACAGTTCTGTTTACAAGTTTGATTCAAATGTGTGAATGTTGTGGAATGAGTGTGGTTAGAAATGACATTTGGTTTACTTTTATGACAACCCTAACAAATATAATCGTCTCCATGTCATTAGAATTCAAAAATAAGCTTAGAATCAAAGACTAAGCTCAAAAGTAGAATACAAGCATGCACAGTTCGTTTTACAAGTTTGATTCAAATGTGTGAATGTTGTGGAATGAGTGTGGTTAGAAATGACATTTGCTTTACTTTTATGACAACCCTAACACATATGATCGTCTCCAAGTCATTAGAATTCAAAATTAAGCTTTGAATCAAAGAATAAGCTCAAAAGTAGAATACAAGCATGCACAGTTCGTTTTACAAGTTTGATTCAAATGTCTGAATGTTGTGGAATGAGTGTGGTTAGAAATGACATTTGGTTTACTTTTATGACAACCCTAACAAATATAATCGTCTCCATGTCATTAGAATTCAAAAATAAGCTTAGAATCAAAGAATAAGCTCAAAGTAGAATACAAGCATGCACAGTTCGTTTTACAAGTTTGATTCAAATGTGTGAATGTTGTGGAATGAGTGTGGTTAGAAATGACATTTGGTTTACTTTTATGACAACCCTAACAAATATAATCGTCTCCATGTCATTAGAATTAAAAAATAAGCTTAGAATCAAAGAATAAGCCCAAAAGTAGAATACAAGCATGCACAGTTCGTTTTACAAGTTTGATTCAAATGTGTGAATGTTGTGGAATGAGTGTGGTTAGAAATGACATTTGGTTTACTTTTATGACAACCCTAACAATTATAATCGTCTCCATGTCATTAGAATTCAAAAATAAGCTTAGAATCAAAGAATAAGCTCAAAGTAGAATACAAGCATGCACAGTTCGTTTTACAAGTTTGATTCAAATGTGTGAATGTTGTGGAATGAGTGTGGTTAGAAATGACATTTGGTTTACTTTTATGACAACCCTAACAAATATAATTGTCTCCATGTCATTAGAATTCAAAAATAAGCTTAGAATCAAAGAATAAGCTCAAAAGTAGAATACAAGCATGCACAGTTCGTTTTACAAGTTTGATTCAAATGTGTGAATGTTGTGGAATGAGTGTGGTTAGAAATGACATTAGGTTTACTTTTATGACAACTCTAGCACATATAATCGTCTCCATGTCATTAGAATTCAAAAATAAGCATAGAATCAAAGAATAAACTGAAAAGTAGAATACAAGCATGCACTGTTCGTTTTACAAGTTTGATTCAAATGTGTGAATGTTGTGGAATGAGTGTGGTTAGAAATGACATTTGGTTTACTTTTATGACAACCCTAACACATATGATCGTTTCCATGTCATTAGAATTCAAAAATAAGCTTAGAATCAAAGAATAAGCTCAAAAGTAGAATAGAAGGATGCACAGTTCTGTTTACAAGTTTGATTCAAATGTGTGAATGTTGTGGAATGAGTGTGGTTAGAAATGACATTTGGTTTACTTTTATGACAACCCTAACACATATGATCGTCTCCAAGTCATTAGAATTCAAAATTAAGCTTTGAATCAAAGAATAAGCTCAAAAGTAGAATACAAGCATGCACAGTTCGTTATACAAGTTTGATTCAAATGTCTGAATGTTGTGGAATGAGTGTGGTTAGAAATGACATTTGGTTTACTTTTATGACAACCCTAACAAATATAATCGTCTCCATGTCATTAGAATTCAAAAATAAGCTTAGAATCAAAGAATAAGCTCAAAGTAGAATACAAGCATGCACAGTTCGTTTTACAAGTTTGATTCAAATGTGTGAATGTTGTGGAATGAGTGTGGTTAGAAATGACATTTGGTTTACTTTTATGACAACCCTAACAAATATAATCGTCTCCATGTCATTGGAATTCAAAAATAAGCTTAGAATCAAAGAATAAGCTCAAAAGTAGAATACAAGCATGCACAGTTCGTTTTACAAGTTTGATTCAAATGTGTGAATGTTGTGGAATGAGTGTGGTTAGAAATGACATTTGGTTTACTTTTATGACAACCCTAACATATATGATCGTCTCCAAGTCATTAGAATTCAAAAATAAGCTTAGAATCAAAGAATAAGCTCAAAAGTAGAATACAAGCATGGACAGTTCTGTTTACAAGTTTGATTCAAATGTGTGAATGTTGTGGAATGAGTGTGGTTAGAAATGACATTTGGTTTACTTTTGTGACAACCCTAACACATATGATCGTCTCCAAGTCATTAGAATTCAAAAATAAGCTTAGAATCAAAGAATAAGCTCAAAAGTAGAATACAAGCATGCACAGTTCGTTTTACAAGTTTGATTCAAATGTGTGAATGTTGTGGAATGAGTGTGGTTAGAAATGACATTTGCTTTACTTTTATGACAACCCTAACACATATGATCGTCTCCAAGTCATTAGAATTCAAAATTAAGCTTTGAATCAAAGAATAAGCTCAAAAGTAGAATACAAGCATGCACAGTTCGTTTTACAAGTTTGATTCAAATGTCTGAATGTTGTGGAATGAGTGTGGTTAGAAATGACATTTGGTTTACTTTTATGACAACCCTAACAAATATAATCGTCTCCATGTCATTAGAATTCAAAAATAAGCTTAGAATCAAAGAATAAGCTCAAAGTAGAATACAAGCATGCACAGTTCGTTTTACAAGTTTGATTCAAATGTGTGAATGTTGTGGAATGAGTGTGGTTAGAAATGACATTTGGTTTACTTTTATGACAACCCTAACAAATATAATCGTCTCCATGTCATTAGAATTAAAAAATAAGCTTAGAATCAAAGAATAAGCCCAAAAGTAGAATACAAGCATGCACAGTTCGTTTTACAAGTTTGATTCAAATGTGTGAATGTTGTGGAATGAGTGTGGTTAGAAATGACATTTGGTTTACTTTTATGACAACCCTAACAATTATAATCGTCTCCATGTCATTAGAATTCAAAAATAAGCTTAGAATCAAAGAATAAGCTCAAAGTAGAATACAAGCATGCACAGTTCGTTTTACAAGTTTGATTCAAATGTGTGAATGTTGTGGAATGAGTGTGGTTAGAAATGACATTTGGTTTACTTTTATGACAACCCTAACAAATATAATTGTCTCCATGTCATTAGAATTCAAAAATAAGCTTAGAATCAAAGAATAAGCTCAAAAGTAGAATACAAGCATGCACAGTTCGTTTTACAAGTTTGATTCAAATGTGTGAATGTTGTGGAATGAGTGTGGTTAGAAATGACATTAGGTTTACTTTTATGACAACTCTAGCACATATAATCGTCTCCATGTCATTAGAATTCAAAAATAAGCATAGAATCAAAGAATAAACTGAAAAGTAGAATACAAGCATGCACTGTTCGTTTTACAAGTTTGATTCAAATGTGTGAATGTTGTGGAATGAGTGTGGTTAGAAATGACATTTGGTTTACTTTTATGACAACCCTAACACATATGATCGTTTCCATGTCATTAGAATTCAAAAATAAGCTTAGAATCAAAGAATAAGCTCAAAAGTAGAATAGAAGGATGCACAGTTCTGTTTACAAGTTTGATTCAAATGTGTGAATGTTGTGGAATGAGTGTGGTTAGAAATGACATTTGGTTTACTTTTATGACAACCCTAACACATATGATCGTCTCCAAGTCATTAGAATTCAAAATTAAGCTTTGAATCAAAGAATAAGCTCAAAAGTAGAATACAAGCATGCACAGTTCGTTATACAAGTTTGATTCAAATGTCTGAATGTTGTGGAATGAGTGTGGTTAGAAATGACATTTGGTTTACTTTTATGACAACCCTAACAAATATAATCGTCTCCATGTCATTAGAATTCAAAAATAAGCTTAGAATCAAAGAATAAGCTCAAAGTAGAATACAAGCATGCACAGTTCGTTTTACAAGTTTGATTCAAATGTGTGAATGTTGTGGAATGAGTGTGGTTAGAAATGACATTTGGTTTACTTTTATGACAACCCTAACAAATATAATCGTCTCCATGTCATTGGAATTCAAAAATAAGCTTAGAATCAAAGAATAAGCTCAAAAGTAGAATACAAGCATGCACAGTTCGTTTTACAAGTTTGATTCAAATGTGTGAATGTTGTGGAATGAGTGTGGTTAGAAATGACATTTGGTTTACTTTTATGACAACCCTAACATATATGATCGTCTCCAAGTCATTAGAATTCAAAAATAAGCTTAGAATCAAAGAATAAGCTCAAAAGTAGAATACAAGCATGGACAGTTCTGTTTACAAGTTTGATTCAAATGTGTGAATGTTGTGGAATGAGTGTGGTTAGAAATGACATTTGGTTTACTTTTGTGACAACCCTAACACATATGATCGTCTCCAAGTCATTAGAATTCAAAAATAAGTTTAGAATCAAAGAATAAGCTCAAAGTAGAATACAAGCATGCACAGTTCTGTTTACAAGTTTGAGTCAAATGTGTGAATGTTGTGGAATGAGTGTGGTTAGAAATGACATTTGGTTTACTTTTATGACAACCCTAACAAATATAATCGTCTCCATGTCATTAGAATTCAAAAATAAGCTTAGAATCAAAGAATAAGCTCAAAAGTAGAATACAAGCATGCACAGTTCGTTTTACAAGTTTGATTCAAATGTGTGAATGTTGTGGAATGAGAGTGGTTAGAAATGACATTTGGTTTACTTTTATGACAACCCTAACACATATGATCGTTTCCATGTCATTAGAATTCAAAAATAAGCTTAGAATCAAAGAATAAGCTCAAAGTAGAATACAAGCATGCACAGTTCGTTTTACAAGTTTGATTCAAATGTGTGAATGTTGTGGAATGAGAGTGGTTAGAAATGACATTTGGTTTACTTTTATGACAACCCTAACAAATATAATCGTCTCCATGTCATTAGAATTCAAAAATAAGCTTAGAATCAAAGAATAAGCTCAAAAGTAGAATACAAGCATGCACAGTTCGTTTCACAAGTTTGATTCAAATGTGTGAATGTTGTGGAATGAGAGTGGTTAGAAATGACATTTGGTTTACTTTTATGACAACCCTAACACATATGATCGTTTCCATGTCATTAGAATTCAAAAATAAGCTTAGAATCAAAGAATAAGCTCAAAGTAGAATACAAGCATGCACAGTTCGTTTTACAAGTTTGATTCAAATGTGTGAATGTTGTGGAATGAGAGTGGTTAGAAATGACATTTGGTTTACTTTTATGACAACGCTAACACATATGATCGTCTCCAAGTCATTAGAATTCAAAAATAAGCTTTGAATCAAAGAATAAGCTCAAAAGTAGAATACAAGCATGCACAGTTCGTTTTACAAGTTTGATTCAAATGTCTGAATGTTGTGGAATGAGTGTGGTTAGAAATGACATTTGGTTTACTTTTATGACAACCCTAACAATTATAATCGTCTCCATGTCTGAATGTTGTGGAATGAGTGTGGTTAGAAATGACATTTGGTTTACTTTTATGACAACCCTAACAATTATAATCGTCTCCATGTCATTAGAATTCAAAAATAAGCTTAGAATCAAAGAATAAGCTCAAAAGTAGAATACAAGCATGCACTGTTCGTTTTACAAGTTTGATTCAAATGTGTGAATGTTGTGGAATGAGTGTGGTTAGAAATGACATTTGGTTTACTTTTATGACAACCCTAACACATATAATCGTTTCCAAGTCATTAGAATTCAAAAATAAGCTTAGAATCAAAGAATAAGCTCAAAAGTAAAATACAAGCATGCACAGTTCTGTTTACAAGTTTGAGTCAAATGTGTGAATGTTGTGGAATGAGTGTGGTTAGAAATGACATTTGGTTTACTTTTATGACAACCCTAACAAATATAATCGTCTCCATGTCATTAGAATTCAAAAATAAGCTTAGAATCAAAGAATAAGCTCAAAAGTAGAATACAAGCATGCACAGTTCGTTTTACAAGTTTGATTCAAATGTGTGAATGTTGTGGAATGAGTGTGGTTAGAAATGACATTTGGTTTACTTTTATGACAACCCTAACACATATGATCGTCTCCAAGTCATTAGAATTCAAAATTAAGCTTTGAATCAAAGAATAAGCTCAAAAGTAGAATACAAGCATGCACAGTTCGTTTTACAAGTTTGATTCAAATGTCTGAATGTTGTGGAATGAGTGTGGTTAGAAATGACATTTGGTTTACTTTTATGACAACCCTAACAATTATAATCGTCTCCATGTCATTAGAATTCAAAAATAAGCTTAGAATCAAAGAATAAGCTCAAAAGTAGAATACAAGCATGCACAGTTCTGTTTACAAGTTTGATTCAAATGTGTGAATGTTGTGGAATGAGTGTGGTTAGAAATGACATTTGGTTTACTTTTATGACAATCCTAACAAATATAATCGTCTCCATGTCATTAGAATTCAAAAATAAGCTTAGAATCAAAGAATAAGCTCAAAAGTAGAATACAAGCATGCATAGTTCGTTTTACAAGTTTGATTCAAATGTGTGAATGTTGTGGAATGAGTGTGGTTAGAAATGACATTTGGTTTACTTTTATGACAACCCTAACACATATGATCGTCTCCAAGTCATTAGAATTCAAAAATAAGCTTTGAATCAAAGAATAAGCTCAAAAGTAGAATACCAGCATGCACAGTTCGTTTTACAAGTTTGATTCAAATGTCTGAATGTTGTGGAATGAGTGTGGTTAGAAATGACATTTGGTTTACTTTTATGACAACCCTAACAATTATAATCGTCTCCATGTCATTAGAATTCAAAAATAAGCTTAGAATCAAAGAATAAGCTCAAAAGTGGAATACAAGCATGCACTGTTCGTTTTACAAGTTTGATTCAAATGTGTGAATGTTGTGGAATAAGTGTGGTTAGAAATGACATTAGGTTTACTTTTATGACAACTCTAACACATATAATCGTCTCCATGTCATTAGAATTCAAAAATAAGCATAGAATCAAAGAGTAAGCTGAAAAGTAGAATACAAGCATGCACTGTTCGTTTTACAAGTTTGATTCAAATGTGTGAATGTTGTGGAATGAGTGTGGTTAGAAATGACATTTGGTTTACTTTTATGACAACCCTAACACATATGATCGTTTCCATGTCATTAGAATTCAAAAATAAGCTTAGAATCAAAGAATAAGCTCAAAGTAGAATACAAGCATGCACAGTTCGTTTTACAAGTTTGATTCAAATGTGTGAATGTTGTGGAATGAGTGTGGTTAGAAATGACATTTGGTTTACTTTTATGACAACCCTAACATATATGATCGTCTCCAAGTCATTAGAATTCAAAAATAAGCTTAGAATCAAAGAATAAGCTCAAAAGTAGAATACAAGCATGGACAGTTCTGTTTACAAGTTTGATTCAAATGTGTGAATGTTGTGGAATGAGTGTGGTTAGAAATGACATTTGGTTTACTTTTGTGACAACCCTAACACATATGATCGTCTCCAAGTCATTAGAATTCAAAAATAAGTTTAGAATCAAAGAATAAGCTCAAAGTAGAATACAAGCATGCACAGTTCTGTTTACAAGTTTGAGTCAAATGTGTGAATGTTGTGGAATGAGTGTGGTTAGAAATGACATTTGGTTTACTTTTATGACAACCCTAACAAATATAATCGTCTCCATGTCATTAGAATTCAAAAATAAGCTTAGAATCAAAGAATAAGCTCAAAAGTAGAATACAAGCATGCACAGTTCGTTTTACAAGTTTGATTCAAATGTGTGAATGTTGTGGAATGAGAGTGGTTAGAAATGACATTTGGTTTACTTTTATGACAACCCTAACACATATGATCGTTTCCATGTCATTAGAATTCAAAAATAAGCTTAGAATCAAAGAATAAGCTCAAAGTAGAATACAAGCATGCACAGTTCGTTTTACAAGTTTGATTCAAATGTGTGAATGTTGTGGAATGAGAGTGGTTAGAAATGACATTTGGTTTACTTTTATGACAACCCTAACAAATATAATCGTCTCCATGTCATTAGAATTCAAAAATAAGCTTAGAATCAAAGAATAAGCTCAAAAGTAGAATACAAGCATGCACAGTTCGTTTTACAAGTTTGATTCAAATGTGTGAATGTTGTGGAATGAGAGTGGTTAGAAATGACATTTGGTTTACTTTTATGACAACCCTAACACATATGATCGTTTCCATGTCATTAGAATTCAAAAATAAGCTTAGAATCAAAGAATAAGCTCAAAGTAGAATACAAGCATGCACAGTTCGTTTTACAAGTTTGATTCAAATGTGTGAATGTTGTGGAATGAGAGTGGTTAGAAATGACATTTGGTTTACTTTTATGACAACGCTAACACATATGATCGTCTCCAAGTCATTAGAATTCAAAAATAAGCTTTGAATCAAAGAATAAGCTCAAAAGTAGAATACAAGCATGCACAGTTCGTTTTACAAGTTTGATTCAAATGTCTGAATGTTGTGGAATGAGTGTGGTTAGAAATGACATTTGGTTTACTTTTATGACAACCCTAACAATTATAATCGTCTCCATGTCTGAATGTTGTGGAATGAGTGTGGTTAGAAATGACATTTGGTTTACTTTTATGACAACCCTAACAATTATAATCGTCTCCATGTCATTAGAATTCAAAAATAAGCTTAGAATCAAAGAATAAGCTCAAAAGTAGAATACAAGCATGCACAGTTCGTTTTACAAGTTTGATTCAAATGTGTGAATGTTGTGGAATGAGTGTGGTTAGAAATGACATTTGGTTTACCTTTATGACAACCCTAACACATATGATCGTTTCCATGTCATTAGAATTCAAAAATAAGCTTAGAATCAAAGAATAAGCTCAAAGTAGAATACAAGCATGCACTGTTCGTTTTACAAGTTTGATTCAAATGTGTGAATGTTGTGGAATGAGTGTGGTTAGAAATGACATTTGGTTTACTTTTATGACAACCCTAACAAATATAATCGTCTCCATGTCATTAGAATTCAAAAATAAGCTTAGAATCAAAGAATAAGCTCAAAAGTAGAATACAAGCATGCACAGTTTGTTTTACAAGTTTGATTCAAATGTGTGAATGTTGTGGAATGAGTGTGGTTAGAAATGACATTTGGTTTACTTTTATGACAACCCTAACATATATGATCGTCTCCAAGTCATTAGAATTCAAAAATAAGCTTAGAATCAAAGAATAAGCTCAAAAGTAGAATACAAGCATGGACAGTTCTGTTTACAAGTTTGATTCAAATGTGTGAATGTTGTGGAATGAGTGTGGTTAGAAATGACATTTGGTTTACTTTTGTGACAACCCTAACACATATGATCGTCTCCAAGTCATTAGAATTCAAAAATAAGTTTAGAATCAAAGAATAAGCTCAAAGTAGAATACAAGCATGCACAGTTCGTTTTACAAGTTTGACTCAAATGTGTGAATGTTGTGGAATGAGTGTGGTTAGAAATGACATTTGGTTTACTTTTATGACAACCCTAACATATATGATCGTCTCCATGTCATTAGAATTCAAAAATAAGCTTAGAATCAAAGAATAAGCTCAAAAGTAGAATACAAGCATACACAGTTCGTTTTACAAGTTTGATTCAAATGTGTGAATGTTGTGGAATGAGTGTGGTTAGAAATGACATTTGGTTTACTTTTATGACAACCCTAACACATATGATCGTTTCCATGTCATTAGAATTCAAAAATAAGCTTAGAATCAAAGAATAAGCTCAAAGTAGAATACAAGCATGCACAGTTCGTTTTACAAGTTTGATTCAAATGTGTGAATGTTGTGGAATGAGAGTGGTTAGAAATGACATTTGGTTTACTTTTATGACAACGCTAACACATATGATCGTCTCCAAGTCATTAGAATTCAAAAATAAGCTTTGAATCAAAGAATAAGCTCAAAAGTAGAATACAAGCATGCACAGTTCGTTTTACAAGTTTGATTCAAATGTCTGAATGTTGTGGAATGAGTGTGGTTAGAAATGACATTTGGTTTACTTTTATGACAACCCTAACAATTATAATCGTCTCCATGTCTGAATGTTGTGGAATGAGTGTGGTTAGAAATGACATTTGGTTTACTTTAATGACAACCCTAACAATTATAATCGTCTCCATGTCATTAGAATTCAAAAATAAGCTTAGAATCAAAGAATAAGCTCAAAGTAGAATACAAGCATGCACAGTTTGTTTTACAAGTTTGATTCAAATGTGTGAATGTTGTGGAATGAGTGTGGTTAGAAATGACATTTGGTTTACTTTTATGACAACCCTAACACATATGACCGTCTCCAAGTCATTAGAATTCAAAAATAAGCTTAGAATCAAAGAATAAGCTCAAAAGTAGAATACAAGCATGCACAGTTCGTTTTACAAGTTTGATTCAAATGTGTGAATGTTGTGGAATGAGTGTGGTTAGAAATGACATTTGGTTTACTTTTATGACAAGCCTAACAAATATAATCGTCTCCATGTCATTAGAATTCAAAAATAAGCTTAGAATCAAAGAATAAGCTCAAAAGTAGAATACAAGCATGCACAGTTCGTTTTACAAGTTTGATTCAAATGTGTGAATGTTGTGGAATGAGTGTGGTTAGAAATGACATTTGGTTTACCTTTATGACAACCCTAACACATATGATCGTTTCCATGTCATTAGAATTCAAAAATAAGCTTAGAATCAAAGAATAAGCTCAAAGTAGAATACAAGCATGCACAGTTCGTTTTACAAGTTTGATTCAAATGTGTGAATGTTGTGGAATGAGTGTGGTTAGAAATGACATTTGGTTTACTTTTATGACAACCCTAACAAATATAATCGTCTCCATGTCATTAGAATTCAAAAATAAGCTTAGAATCAAAGAATAAGCTCAAAAGTAGAATACAAGCATGCACAGTTTGTTTTACAAGTTTGATTCAAATGTGTGAATGTTGTGGAATGAGTGTGGTTAGAAATGACATTTGGTTTACTTTTATGACAACCCTAACATATATGATCGTCTCCAAGTCATTAGAATTCAAAAATAAGCTTACAATCAAAGAATAAGCTCAAAAGTAGAATACAAGCATGGACAGTTCTGTTTACAAGTTTGATTCAAATGTGTGAATGTTGTGGAATGAGTGTGGTTAGAAATGACATTTGGTTTACTTTTGTGACAACCCTAACACATATGATCGTCTCCAAGTCATTAGAATTCAAAAATAAGTTTAGAATCAAAGAATAAGCTCAAAGTAGAATACAAGCATGCACAGTTCGTTTTACAAGTTTGACTCAAATGTGTGAATGTTGTGGAATGAGTGTGGTTAGAAATGACATTTGGTTTACTTTTATGACAACCCTAACATATATGATCGTCTCCATGTCATTAGAATTCAAAAATAAGCTTAGAATCAAAGAATAAGCTCAAAAGTAGAATACAAGCATACACAGTTCGTTTTACAAGTTTGATTCAAATGTGTGAATGTTGTGGAATGAGTGTGGTTAGAATTGACATTTGGTTTACTTTTATGACAACCCTAACAAATATAATCGTCTCCATGTCATTAGAATTCAAAAATAAGCTTAGAATCAAAGAATAAGCTCAAAAGTAGAATACAAGCATGCACAGTTCGTTTTACAAGTTTGATTCAAATGTGTGAATGTTGTGGAATGAGAGTGGTTAGAAATGACATTTGGTTTACTTTTATGACAACGCTAAAACATATGATCGTCTCCAAGTCATTAGAATTCAAAAATAAGCTTTGAATCAAAGAATAAGCTCAGAAGTAGAATACAAGCATGCACAGTTCGTTTTACAAGTTTGATTCAAATGTCTGAATGTTGTGGAATGAGTGTGGTTAGAAATGACATTTGGTTTACTTTTATGACAACCCTAACAATTATAATCGTCTCCATGTCATTAGAATTCAAAAATAAGCTTAGAATCAAAGAATAAGCTCAAAAGTAGAATACAAGCATGCACTGTTCGTTTTACAAGTTTGATTCAAATGTGTGAATGTTGTGGAATGAGTGTGGTTAGAAATGACATTTGGTTTACTTTTATGACAACCCGAACACATATAATTGTTTCCAAGTCATTAGAATTCAAAAATAAGCTTAGAATCAAAGAATAAGCTCAAAAGTAAAATACAAGCATGCACAGTTCTGTTTACAAGTTTGAGTCAAATGTGTGAATGTTGTGGAATGAGTGTGGTTAGAAATGACATTTGGTTTACTTTTATGACAATCCTAACAAATATAATTGTCTCCATGTCATTAGAATTCAAAAATAAGCTTAGAATCAAAGAATAAGCTCAAAAGTAGAATACAAGCATGCACAGTTCGTTTTACAAGTTTGATTCAAATGTGTGAATGTTGTGGAATGAGTGTGGTTAGAAATGACATTTGGTTTACTTTTATGACAACCCTAACACATATGATCGTCTCCAAGTCATTAGAATTCAAAAATAAGCTTTGAATCAAAGAATAAGCTCAAAAGTAGAATACAAGCATGCACAGTTCGTTTTACAAGTTTGATTCAAATGTCTGAATGTTGTGGAATGAGTGTGGTTAGAAACGACATTTGGTTTACTTTTATGACAACCCTAACAATTATAATCGTCTCCATGTCATTAGAATTCAAAAATAAGCTTAGAATCAAAGAATAAGCTCAAAAGTGGAATACAAGCATGCACTGTTCGTTTTACAAGTTTGATTCAAATGTGTGAATGTTGTGGAATGAGTGTGGTTAGAAATGACATTAGGTTTACTTTTATGACAACTCTAACACATATAATCGTCTCCATGTCATTAGAATTCAAAAATAAGCATAGAATCAAAGAGTAAGCTGAAAAGTAGAATACAAGCATGCACTGTTCGTTTTACAAGTTTGATTCAAATGTGTGAATGTTGTGGAATGAGTGTGGTTAGAAATGACATTTGGTTTACTTTTATGACATCCCTAACACATATGATCGTTTCCATGTCATTAGAATTCAAAAATAAGCTTAGAATCAAAGAATAAGCTCAAAAGTAGAATACAAGCATGCACAGTTCGTTTTACAAGTTTGATTCAAATGTGTGAATGTTGTGGAATGAGTGTGGTTAGATGTGACATTTGGTTTACTTTTATGACAACCCTAATAAATATAATCGTCTCCATGTCATTAGAATTCAAAAATAAGCTTAGAATCAAAGAATAAGCTCAAAAGTAGAATTCAAGCATGCACAGTTCGTTTTACAAGTTTGATTCAAATGTGTGAATGTTGTGGAATGAGTGTGGTTAGAAATGACATTTGGTTTACTTTTATGACAACCCTAACACATATAATCGTTTCCAAGTCATTAGAATTCAAAAATAAGCTTAGAATCAAAGAATAAGCTCAAAAGTAGAATACAAGCATGCACAGTTCGTTTTACAAGTTTGATTCAAATGTGTGAATGTTATGGAATGAGTGTGGTTAGAAATGACATTTGGTTTACTTTTATGACAACCCTAACAAATATAATCGTCTCCATGTCATTAGAATTCAAAAATAAGCTTAGAATCAAAGAATAAGCTCAAAAGTAGAATACAAGCATGCACTGTTCGTTTTACAAGTTTGATTCAAATGTGTGAATGTTGTGGAATGAGTGTGGTTACAAATGACATTTGGTTTACTTTTATGACAACCCTAACACATATAATTGTTTCCAAGTCATTAGAATTCAAAAATAAGCTTAGAATCAAAGAATAAGCTCAAAAGTAGAATACAAGCATGCACAGTTCTGTTTACAAGTTTGATTCAAATGTGTGAATGTTGTGGAATGAGAGTGGTTAGAAATGACATTTGGTTTACTTTTATGACAACGCTAAAACATATGATCGTCTCCAAGTCATTAGAATTCAAAAATAAGTTTTGAATCAAAGAATAAGCTCAGAAGTAGAATACAAGCATGCACAGTTCGTTTTACAAGTTTGATTCAAATGTCTGAATGTTGTGGAATGAGTGTGGTTAGAAATGACATTTGGTTTACTTTTATGACAACCCTAACAATTATAATCGTCTCCATGTCATTAGAATTCAAAAATAAGCTTAGAATCAAAGAATAAGCTCAAAAGTAGAATACAAGCATGCACTGTTCGTTTTACAAGTTTGATTCAAATGTGTGAATGTTGTGGAATGAGTGTGGTTAGAAATGACATTTGGTTTACTTTTATGACAACCCTAACACATATAATTGTTTCCAAGTCATTAGAATTCAAAAATAAGCTTAGAATCAAAGAATAAGCTCAAAAGTAAAATACAAGCATGCACAGTTCTGTTTACAAGTTTGAGTCAAATGTGTGAATGTTGTGGAATGAGTGTGGTTAGAAATGACATTTTGTTTACTTTTATGACAATCCTAACAAATATAATCGTCTCCATGTCATTAGAATTCAAAAATAAGCTTAGAATCAAAGAATAAGCTCAAAAGTAGAATACAAGCATGCACAGTTCGTTTTACAAGTTTGATTCAAATGTGTGAATGTTGTGGAATGAGTGTGGTTAGAAATGACATTTGGTTTACTTTTATGACAACCCTAACACATATGATCGTCTCCAAGTCATTAGAATTCAAAAATAAGCTTTGAATCAAAGAATAAGCTCAAAAGTAGAATACAAGCATGCACAGTTCGTTTTACAAGTTTGATTCAAATGTCTGAATGTTGTGGAATGAGTGTGGTTAGAAATGACATTTGGTTTACTTTTATGACAACCCTAACAATTATAATCGTCTCCATGTCATTAGAATTCAAAAATAAGCTTAGAATCAATGAATAAGCTCAAAAGTGGAATACAAGCATGCACTGTTCGTTTTACAAGTTTGATTCAAATGTGTGAATGTTGTGGAATGAGAGTGGTTAGAAATGACATTTGGTTTACTTTTATGACAACGCTAACACATATGATCGTCTCCAAGTCATTAGAATTCAAAAATAAGCTTTGAATCAAAGAATAAGCTCAAAAGTAGAATACAAGCATGCACAGTTCGTTTTACAAGTTTGATTCAAATGTCTGAATGTTGTGGAATGAGTGTGGTTAGAAATGACATTTGGTTTACTTTTATGACAACCCTAACAATTATAATCGTCTCCATGTCATTAGAATTCAAAAATAAGCTTAGAATCAAAGAATAAGCTCAAAAGTAGAATACAAGCATGCACTGTTCGTTTTACAAGTTTAATTCAAATGTGTGAATGTTTTGGAATGAGTGTGGTTAGAAATGACATTTGGTTTACTTTTATGACAACCCTAACACATATAATCGTTTCCAAGTCATTAGAATTCAAAAATAAGCTTAGAATCAAAGAATAAGCTCAAAAGTAAAATACAAGCATGCACAGTTCTGTTTACAAGTTTGAGTCAAATGTGTGAATGTTGTGGAATGAGTGTGGTTAGAAATGACATTTGGTTTACTTTTATGACAACCCTAACAAATATAATCGTCTCCATGTCATTAGAATTCAAAAATAAGCTTAGAATCAAAGAATAAGCTCAAAAGTAGAATACAAGCATGCACAGTTCGTTTTACAAGTTTGATTCAAATGTGTGAATGTTATGGAATGAGTGTGGTTAGAAATGACATTTGGTTTACTTTTATGACAACCCTAACAAATATAATCGTCTCCATGTCATTAGAATTCAAAAATAAGCTTAGAATCAAAGAATAAGCTCAAAAGTAGAATACAAGCATGCACTGTTCGTTTTACAAGTTTGATTCAAATGTGTGAATGTTGTGGAATGAGTGTGGTTACAAATGACATTTGGTTTACTTTTATGACAACCCTAACACATATAATTGTTTCCAAGTCATTAGAATTCAAAAATAAGCTTAGAATCAAAGAATAAGGTCAAAAGTAGAATACAAGCATGCACAGTTCTGTTTACAAGTTTGATTCAAATGTGTGAATGTTGTGGAATGAGAGTGGTTAGAAATGACATTTGGTTTACTTTTATGACAACGCTAAAACATATGATCGTCTCCAAGTCATTAGAATTCAAAAATAAGTTTTGAATCAAAGAATAAGCTCAGAAGTAGAATACAAGCATGCACAGTTCGTTTTACAAGTTTGATTCAAATGTCTGAATGTTGTGGAATGAGTGTGGTTAGAAATGACATTTGGTTTACTTTTATGACAACCCTAACAATTATAATCGTCTCCATGTCATTAGAATTCAAAAATAAGCTTAGAATCAAAGAATAAGCTCAAAAGTAGAATACAAGCATGCACTGTTCGTTTTACAAGTTTGATTCAAATGTGTGAATGTTGTGGAATGAGTGTGGTTAGAAATGACATTTGGTTTACTTTTATGACAACCCTAACACATATAATTGTTTCCAAGTCATTAGAATTCAAAAATAAGCTTAGAATCAAAGAATAAGCTCAAAAGTAAAATACAAGCATGCACAGTTCTGTTTACAAGTTTGAGTCAAATGTGTGAATGTTGTGGAATGAGTGTGGTTAGAAATGACATTTTGTTTACTTTTATGACAATCCTAACAAATATAATCGTCTCCATGTCATTAGAATTCAAAAATAAGCTTAGAATCAAAGAATAAGCTCAAAAGTAGAATACAAGCATGCACAGTTCGTTTTACAAGTTTGATTCAAATGTGTGAATGTTGTGGAATGAGTGTGGTTAGAAATGACATTTGGTTTACTTTTATGACAACCCTAACACATATGATCGTCTCCAAGTCATTAGAATTCAAAAATAAGCTTTGAATCAAAGAATAAGCTCAAAAGTAGAATACAAGCATGCACAGTTCGTTTTACAAGTTTGATTCAAATGTCTGAATGTTGTGGAATGAGTGTGGTTAGAAATGACATTTGGTTTACTTTTATGACAACCCTAACAATTACAATCGTCTCCATGTCATTAGAATTCAAAAATAAGCTTAGAATCAAAGAATAAGCTCAAAAGTGGAATACAAGCATGCACTGTTCGTTTTACAAGTTTGATTCAAATGTGTGAATGTTGTGGAATGAGAGTGGTTAGAAATGACATTTGGTTTACTTTTATGACAACGCTAACACATATGATCGTCTCCAAGTCATTAGAATTCAAAAATAAGCTTTGAATCAAAGAATAAGCTCAAAAGTAGAATACAAGCATGCACAGTTCGTTTTACAAGTTTGATTCAAATGTCTGAATGTTGTGGAATGAGTGTGGTTAGAAATGACATTTGGTTTACTTTTATGACAACCCTAACAATTATAATCGTCTCCATGTCATTAGAATTCAAAAATAAGCTTAGAATCAAAGAATAAGCTCAAAAGTAGAATACAAGCATGCACTGTTCGTTTTACAAGTTTAATTCAAATGTGTGAATGTTTTGGAATGAGTGTGGTTAGAAATGACATTTGGTTTACTTTTATGACAACCCTAACACATATAATCGTTTCCAAGTCATTAGAATTCAAAAATAAGCTTAGAATCAAAGAATAAGCTCAAAAGTAAAATACAAGCATGCACAGTTCTGTTTACAAGTTTGAGTCAAATGTGTGAATGTTGTGGAATGAGTGTGGTTAGAAATGACATTTGGTTTACTTTTATGACAACCCTAACAAATATAATCGTCTCCATGTCATTAGAATTCAAAAATAAGCTTAGAATCAAAGAATAAGCTCAAAAGTAGAATACAAGCATGCACAGTTCGTTTTACAAGTTTGATTCAAATGTGTGAATGTTGTGGAATGAGAGTGGTTAAAAATGACATTTGGTTTACTTTTATGACAACCCTAACACATATGATCGTTTCCATGTCATTAGAATTCAAAAATAAGCTTAGAATCAAAGAATAAGCTCAAAGTAGAATACAAGCATGCACAGTTCGATTTACAAGTTTGATTCAAATGTGTGAATGTTGTGGAATGAGTGTGGTTAGAAATGACATTTGGTTTACTTTTATGACAACCCTAACACATATGATCGTTTCCATGTCATTAGAATTCAAAAATAAGCTTAGAATCAAAGAATAAGCTCAAAAGTAGAATACAAGCATGCACAGTTCGTTTTACAAGTTTGATTCAAATGTGTGAATGTTGTGGAATGAGTGTGGTTAGAAATGACATTTGGTTTACTTTTATGACAACCCTAATAAATATAATCGTCTCCATGTCATTAGAATTCAAAAATAAGCTTAGAATCAAAGAATAAGCTCAAAAGTAGAATTCAAGCATGCACAGTTCGTTTTACAAGTTTGATTCAAATGTGTGAATGTTGTGGAATGAGTGTGGTTAGAAATGACATTTGGTTTACTTTTATGACAACACTAACACATATGATCGTTTCCAAGTCATTAGAATTCAAAAATAAGCTTAGAATCAAAGAATAAGCTCAAAAGTAGAATACAAGCATGCACAGTTCGTTTTACAAGTTTGATTCAAATGTGTGAATGTTGTGGAATGAGTGTGGTTAGAAATGACATTTGGTTTACTTTTATGACAACCCTAACAAATATAATCGTCTCCATGTCATTAGAATTCAAAAATAAGCTTAGAATCAAAGAATAAGCTCAAAAGTAGAATACAAGCATGCACAGTTCGTTTTACAAGTTTGATTCAAATGTGTGAATGTTGTGGAATGAGAGTGGTTAGAAATGACATTTGGTTTACTTTTATGACAACGCTAACACATATGATCGTCTCCAAGTCATTAGAATTCAAAAATAAGCTTTGAATCAAAGAATAAGCTCAAAAGTAGAATACAAGCATGCACTGTTCGTTTTACAAGTTTAATTCAAATGTGTGAATGTTGTGGAATGAGTGGGGTTAGAAATGACATTTGGTTTACTTTTATGACAACCCTAACACATATAATCGTTTCCAAGTCATTAGAATTCAAAAATAAGCTTAGAATCAAAGAATAAGCTCAAAAGTAAAATACAAGCATGCACAGTTCTGTTTACAAGTTTGAGTCAAATGTGTGAATGTTGTGGAATGAGTGTGGTTAGAAATGACATTTGGTTTACTTTTATGACAACCCTAACAAATATAATCGTCTCCATGTCATTAGAATTCAAAAATAAGCTTAGAATCAAAGAATAAGCTCAAAAGTAGAATACAAGCATGCACAGTTCGTTTTACAAGTTTGATTCAAATGTGTGAATGTTGTGGAATGAGAGTGGTTAGAAATGACATTTGGTTTACTTTTATGACAACCCTAACACATATGATCGTTTCCATGTCATTAGAATTCAAAAATAAGCTTAGAATCAAAGAATAAGCTCAAAGTAGAATACAAGCATGCACAGTTCGTTTTACAAGTTTGATTCAAATGTGTGAATGTTGTGGAATGAGTGTGGTTAGAAATGACATTTGGTTTACTTTTATGACAACCCTAACACATATGATCGTTTCCATGTCATTAGAATTCAAAAATAAGCTTAGAATCAAAGAATAAGCTCAAAAGTAGAATACAAGCATGCACAGTTCGTTTTACAAGTTTGATTCAAATGTGTGAATGTTGTGGAATGAGAGTGGTTAGAAATGACATTTGGTTTACTTTTATGACAACGCTAACACATATGATCGTCTCCAAGTCATTAGAATTCAAAAATAAGCTTTGAATCAAAGAATAAGCTCAAAAGTAGAATTCAAGCATGCACAGTTCGTTTTACAAGTTTGATTCAAATGTGTGAATGTTGTGGAATGAGTGTGGTTAGAAATGACATTTGGTATACTTTTATGACAACCCTAACACATATAATCGTTTCCAAGTCATTAGAATTCAAAAATAAGCTTAGAATCAAAGAATAAGCTCAAAAGTAGAATACAAGCATGCACAGTTCGTTTTACAAGTTTGATTCAAATGTGTGAATGTTGTGGAATGAGTGTGGTTAGAAATGACATTTGGTTTACTTTTATGACAACCCTAACAAATATAATCGTCTCCATGTCATTAGAATTCAAAAATAAGCTTAGAATCAAAGAATAAGCTCAAAAGTAGAATACAAGCATGCACAGTTCGTTTTACAAGTTTGATTCAAATGTGTGAATGTTGTGGAATGAGAGTGGTTAGAAATGACATTTGGTTTACTTTTATGACAACGCTAACACATATGATCGTCTCCAAGTCATTAGAATTCAAAAATAAGCTTTGAATCAAAGAATAAGCTCAAAAGTAGAATACAAGCATGCACAGTTCGTTTTACAAGTTTGATTCAAATGTCTGAATGTTGTGGAATGAGTGTGGTTAGAAATGACATTTGGTTTACTTTTATGACAACCCTAACAATTATAATCGTCTCCATGTCATTAGAATTCAAAAATAAGCTTAGAATCAAAGAATAAGCTCAAAAGTAGAATACAAGCATGCACTGTTCGTTTTACAAGTTTAATTCAAATGTGTGAATGTTGTGGAATGAGTGTGGTTAGAAATGACATTTGGTTTACTTTTATGACAACCCTAACACATATAATCGTTTCCAAGTCATTAGAATTCAAAAATAAGCTTAGAATCAAAGAATAAGCTCAAAAGTAAAATACAAGCATGCACAGTTCTGTTTACAAGTTTGAGTCAAATGTGTGAATGTTGTGGAATGAGTGTGGTTAGAAATGACATTTGGTTTACTTTTATGACAACCCTAACAAATATAATCGTCTCCATGTCATTAGAATTCAAAAATAAGCTTAGAATCAAAGAATAAGCTCAAAAGTAGAATACAAGCATGCACAGTTCGTTTTACAAGTTTGATTCAAATGTGTGAATGTTGTGGAATGAGAGTGGTTAGAAATGACATTTGGTTTACTTTTATGACAACCCTAACACATATGATCGTTTCCATGTCATTAGAATTCAAAAATAAGCTTAGAATCAAAGAATAAGCTCAAAAGTAGAATACAAGCATGGACAGTTCTATTTACAAGTTTGATTCAAATGTGTGAATGTTGTGGAATGAGTGTGGTTAGAAATGACATTTGGTTTACTTTTATGACAACCCTAATAAATATAATCGTCTCCATGTCATTAGAATTCAAAAATAAGCTTAGAATCAAAGAATAAGCTCAAAAGTAGAATTCAAGCATGCACAGTTCGTTTTACAAGTTTGATTCAAATGTGTGAATGTTGTGGAATGAGTGTGGTTAGAAATGACATTTGGTTTACTTTTATGACAACCCTAACACATATAATCGTTTCCAAGTCATTAGAATTCAAAAATAAGCTTAGAATCAAAGAATAAGCTCAAAAGTAGAATACAAGCATGCACAGTTCGTTTTACAAGTTTGATTCAAATGTGTGAATGTTATGGAATGAGTGTGGTTAGAAATGACATTTGGTTTACTTTTATGACAACCCTAACAAATATAATCGTCTCCATGTCATTAGAATTCAAAAATAAGCTTAGAATTCAAGAATAAGCTCAAAAGTAGAATACAAGCATGCACTGTTCGTTTTACAAGTTTGATTCAAATGTGTGAATGTTGTGGAATGAGTGTGGTTAGAAATGACATTTGGTTTACTTTTATGACAACCCTAACACATATAATTGTTTCCAAGTCATTAGAATTCAAAAATAAGCTTAGAATCAAAGAATAAGCTCAAAAGTAGAATACAAGCATGCACAGTTCTGTTTACAAGTTTGATTCAAATGTGTGAATGTTGTGGAATGAGAGTGGTTAGAAATGACATTTGGTTTACTTTTATGACAACGCTAAAACATATGATCGTCTCCAAGTCATTAGAATTCAAAAATAAGCTTTGAATCAAAGAATAAGCTCAGAAGTAGAATACAAGCATGCACAGTTCGTTTTACAAGTTTGATTCAAATGTCTGAATGTTGTGGAATGAGTGTGGTTAGAAATGACATTTGGTTTACTTTTATGACAACCCTAACAATTATAATCGTCTCCATGTCATTAGAATTCAAAAATAAGCTTAGAATCAAAGAATAAGCTCAAAAGTAGAATACAAGCATGCACAGTTCGTTTTACAAGTTTGATTCAAATATGTGAATGTTGTGGAATGAGTGTGGTTAGAAATGACATTTGGTTTACTTTTATGACAACCCTAACATATATGATCGTCTCCAAGTCATTAGAATTCAAAAATAAGCTTAGAATCAAAGAATAAGCTCAAAAGTAGAATACAAGCATGGACAGTTCTATTTACAAGTTTGATTCAAATGTGAGAATGTTGTGGAATGAGTATGGTTAGAAATGACATTTGGTTTACTTTTGTGACAACCCTAACACATATGATCGTCTCCAAGTCACTAGAATTCAAAAATAAGTTTAGAATCAAAGAATAAGCTCAAAGTAGAATACAAGCATGCACAGTTCGTTTTACAAGTTTGACTCAAATGTGTGAATGTTGTGGAATGAGTGTGGTTAGAAATGACATTTGGTTTACTTTTATGACAACCCTAACATATATGATCGTCTCCATGTCATTAGAATTCAAAAATAAGCTTAGAATCAAAGAATAAGCTCAAAAGTAGAATACAAGCATGCACAGTTCGTTTTACAAGTTTGATTCAAATGTGTGAATGTTGTGGAATGAGTGTGGTTAGAAATGACATTTGGTTTACTTTTATGACAACCCTAACACATATAATCGTTTCCAAGTCATTAGAATTCAAAAATAAGCTTAGAATCAAAGAATAAGCTCAAAAGTAGAATACAAGCATGCACAGTTCGTTTTACAAGTTTGATTCAAATGTGTGAATGTTATGGAATGAGTGTGGTTAGAAATGACATTTGGTTTACTTTTATGACAACCCTAACAAATATAATCGTCTCCATGTCATTAGAATTCAAAAATAAGCTTAGAATTCAAGAATAAGCTCAAAAGTAGAATACAAGCATGCACTGTTCGTTTTACAAGTTTGATTCAAATGTGTGAATGTTGTGGAATGAGTGTGGTTAGAAATGACATTTGGTTTACTTTTATGACAACCCTAACACATATAATTGTTTCCAAGTCATTAGAATTCAAAAATAAGCTTAGAATCAAAGAATAAGCTCAAAAGTAAAATACAAGCATGCACAGTTCTGTTTACAAGTTTGAGTCAAATGTGTGAATGTTGTGGAATGAGTGTGGTTAGAAATGACATTTGGTTTACTTTTATGACAACCCTAACAAATATAATCGTCTCCATGTCATTAGAATTCAAAAATAAGCTTAGAATCAAAGAATAAGCTCAAAAGTAGAATACAAGCATGCACAGTTCGTTTTACAAGTTTGATTCAAATGTGTGAATGTTGTGGAATGAGAGTGGTTAGAAATGACATTTGGTTTACTTTTATGACAACCCTAACACATATGATCGTTTCCATGTCATTAGAATTCAAAAATAAGCTTAGAATCAAAGAATAAGCTCAAAAGTAGAATACAAGCATGGACAGTTCTATTTACAAGTTTGATTCAAATGTGTGAATGTTGTGGAATGAGTGTGGTTAGAAATGACATTTGGTTTACTTTTATGACAACCCTAATAAATATAATCGTCTCCATGTCATTAGAATTCAAAAATAAGCTTAGAATCAAAGAATAAGCTCAAAAGTAGAATTCAAGCATGCACAGTTCGTTTTACAAGTTTGATTCAAATGTGTGAATGTTGTGGAATGAGTGTGGTTAGAAATGACATTTGGTTTACTTTTATGACAACCCTAACACATATAATCGTTTCCAAGTCATTAGAATTCAAAAATAAGCTTAGAATCAAAGAATAAGCTCAAAAGTAGAATACAAGCATGCACAGTTCGTTTTACAAGTTTGATTCAAATGTGTGAATGTTATGGAATGAGTGTGGTTAGAAATGACATTTGGTTTACTTTTATGACAACCCTAACAAATATAATCGTCTCCATGTCATTAGAATTCAAAAATAAGCTTAGAATTCAAGAATAAGCTCAAAAGTAGAATACAAGCATGCACTGTTCGTTTTACAAGTTTGATTCAAATGTGTGAATGTTGTGGAATGAGTGTGGTTAGAAATGACATTTGGTTTACTTTTATGACAACCCTAACACATATAATTGTTTCCAAGTCATTAGAATTCAAAAATAAGCTTAGAATCAAAGAATAAGCTCAAAAGTAGAATACAAGCATGCACAGTTCTGTTTACAAGTTTGATTCAAATGTGTGAATGTTGTGGAATGAGAGTGGTTAGAAATGACATTTGGTTTACTTTTATGACAACGCTAAAACATATGATCGTCTCCAAGTCATTAGAATTCAAAAATAAGCTTTGAATCAAAGAATAAGCTCAGAAGTAGAATACAAGCATGCACAGTTCGTTTTACAAGTTTGATTCAAATGTCTGAATGTTGTGGAATGAGTGTGGTTAGAAATGACATTTGGTTTACTTTTATGACAACCCTAACAATTATAATCGTCTCCATGTCATTAGAATTCAAAAATAAGCTTAGAATCAAAGAATAAGCTCAAAAGTAGAATACAAGCATGCACAGTTCGTTTTACAAGTTTGATTCAAATATGTGAATGTTGTGGAATGAGTGTGGTTAGAAATGACATTTGGTTTACTTTTATGACAACCCTAACATATATGATCGTCTCCAAGTCATTAGAATTCAAAAATAAGCTTAGAATCAAAGAATAAGCTCAAAAGTAGAATACAAGCATGGACAGTTCTATTTACAAGTTTGATTCAAATGTGAGAATGTTGTGGAATGAGTATGGTTAGAAATGACATTTGGTTTACTTTTGTGACAACCCTAACACATATGATCGTCTCCAAGTCACTAGAATTCAAAAATAAGTTTAGAATCAAAGAATAAGCTCAAAGTAGAATACAAGCATGCACAGTTCGTTTTACAAGTTTGACTCAAATGTGTGAATGTTGTGGAATGAGTGTGGTTAGAAATGACATTTGGTTTACTTTTATGACAACCCTAACATATATGATCGTCTCCATGTCATTAGAATTCAAAAATAAGCTTAGAATCAAAGAATAAGCTCAAAAGTAGAATACAAGCATGCACAGTTCGTTTTACAAGTTTGATTCAAATGTGTGAATGTTGTGGAATGAGTGTGGTTAGAAATGACATTTGGTTTACTTTTATGACAACCCTAACACATATAATCGTTTCCAAGTCATTAGAATTCAAAAATAAGCTTAGAATCAAAGAATAAGCTCAAAAGTAGAATACAAGCATGCACAGTTCGTTTTACAAGTTTGATTCAAATGTGTGAATGTTATGGAATGAGTGTGGTTAGAAATGACATTTGGTTTACTTTTATGACAACCCTAACAAATATAATCGTCTCCATGTCATTAGAATTCAAAAATAAGCTTAGAATTCAAGAATAAGCTCAAAAGTAGAATACAAGCATGCACTGTTCGTTTTACAAGTTTGATTCAAATGTGTGAATGTTGTGGAATGAGTGTGGTTAGAAATGACATTTGGTTTACTTTTATGACAACCCTAACACATATAATTGTTTCCAAGTCATTAGAATTCAAAAATAAGCTTAGAATCAAAGAATAAGCTCAAAAGTAGAATACAAGCATGCACAGTTCTGTTTACAAGTTTGATTCAAATGTGTGAATGTTGTGGAATGAGAGTGGTTAGAAATGACATTTGGTTTACTTTTATGACAACGCTAAAACATATGATCGTCTCCAAGTCATTAGAATTCAAAAATAAGCTTTGAATCAAAGAATAAGCTCAGAAGTAGAATACAAGCATGCACAGTTCGTTTTACAAGTTTGATTCAAATGTCTCAATGTTGTGGAATGAGTGTGGTTAGAAATGACATTTGGTTTACTTTTATGACAACCCTAACAATTATAATCGTCTCCATGTCATTAGAATTCAAAAATAAGCTTAGAATCAAAGAATAAGCTCAAAAGTAGAATACAAGCATGCACAGTTCGTTTTACAAGTTTGATTCAAATGTGTGAATGTTGTGGAATGAGTGTGGTTAGAAATGACATTTGGTTTACTTTTATGACAACCCTAACATATATGATCGTCTCCAAGTCATTAGAATTCAAAAATAAGCTTAGAATCAAAGAATAAGCTCAAAAGTAGAATACAAGCATGGACAGTTCTATTTACAAGTTTGATTCAAATGTGTGAATGTTGTGGAATGAGTATGGTTAGAAATGACATTTGGTTTACTTTTGTGACAACCCTAACACATATGATCGTCTCCAAGTCACTAGAATTCAAAAATAAGTTTAGAATCAAAGAATAAGCTCAAAGTAGAATACAAGCATGCACAGTTCGTTTTACAAGTTTGACTCAAATGTGTGAATGTTGTGGAATGAGTGTGGTTAGAAATGACATTTGGTTTACTTTTATGACAACCCTAACATATATGATCGTCTCCATGTCATTAGAATTCAAAAATAAGCTTAGAATCAAAGAATAAGCTCAAAAGTAGAATACAAGCATGCACAGTTCGTTTTACAAGTTTGATTCAAATGTGTGAATGTTGTGGAATGAGTGTGGTTAGAAATGACATTTGGTTTACTTTTATGACAACCCTAACACATATAATCGTTTCCAAGTCATTAGAATTCAAAAATAAGCTTAGAATCAAAGAATAAGCTCAAAAGTAGAATACAAGCATGGACAGTTCTATTTACAAGTTTGATTCAAATGTGTGAATGTTGTGGAATGAGTATGGTTAGAAATGACATTTGGTTTACTTTTATGACAACCCTAACACATATGATCGTCTCCAAGTCATTAGAATTCAAAAATAAGCTTTGAATCAAAGAATAAGCTCAGAAGTAGAATACAAGCATGCACAGTTCGTTTTACAAGTTTGATTCAAATGTCTGAATGTTGTGGAATGAGTGTGGTTAGAAATGACATTTGGTTTACTTTTATGACAACCCTAACAATCATAATCGTCTCCATGTCATTAGAATTCAAAAATAAGCTTAGAATCAAAGAATAAGCTCAAAAGTAGAATACAAGCATGCATAGTTCGTTTTACAAGTTTGATTCAAATGTGTGAATGTTGTGGAATGAGTGTGGTTAGAAATGACATTTGGTTTACTTTTATGACAACCCTAACATATATGATCGTCTCCAAGTCATTAGAATTCAAAAATAAGCTTAGAATCAAAGAATAAGCTCAAAAGTAGAATACAAGCATGGACAGTTCTATTTACAAGTTTGATTCAAATGTGTGAATGTTGTGGAATGAGTATGGTTAGAAATGACATTTGGTTTACTTTTGTGACAACCCTAACACATATGATCGTCTCCAAGTCACTAGAATTCAAAAATAAGTTTAGAATCAAAGAATAAGCTCAAAGTAGAATACAAGCATGCACAGTTCGTTTTACAAGTTTGACTCAAATGTGTGAATGTTGTGGAATGAGTGTGGTTAGAAATGACATTTGGTTTACTTTTATGACAACCCTAACATATATGATCGTCTCCATGTCATTAGAATTCAAAAATAAGCTTAGAATCAAAGAATAAGCTCAAAAGTAGAATACAAGCATGCACAGTTCGTTTTACAAGTTTGATTCAAATGTGTGAATGTTGTGGAATGAGTGTGGTTAGAAATGACATTTGGTTTACTTTTATGACAACCCTAACACATATAATCGTTTCCAAGTCATTAGAATTCAAAAATAAGCTTAGAATCAAAGAATAAGCTCAAAAGTAGAATACAAGCATGCACAGTTCGTTTTACAAGTTTGATTCAAATGTGTGAATGTTATGGAATGAGTGTGGTTAGAAATGACATTTGGTTTACTTTTATGACAACCCTAACAAATATAATCGTCTCCATGTCATTAGAATTCAAAAATAAGCTTAGAATTCAAGAATAAGCTCAAAAGTAGAATACAAGCATGCACTGTTCGTTTTACAAGTTTGATTCAAATGTGTGAATGTTGTGGAATGAGTGTGGTTAGAAATGACATTTGGTTTACTTTTATGACAACCCTAACACATATAATTGTTTCCAAGTCATTAGAATTCAAAAATAAGCTTAGAATCAAAGAATAAGCTCAAAAGTAGAATACAAGCATGCACAGTTCTGTTTACAAGTTTGATTCAAATGTGTGAATGTTGTGGAATGAGAGTGGTTAGAAATGACATTTGGTTTACTTTTATGACAACGCTAAAACATATGATCGTCTCCAAGTCATTAGAATTCAAAAATAAGCTTTGAATCAAAGAATAAGCTCAGAAGTAGAATACAAGCATGCACAGTTCGTTTTACAAGTTTGATTCAAATGTCTGAATGTTGTGGAATGAGTGTGGTTAGAAATGACATTTGGTTTACTTTTATGACAACCCTAACAATTATAATCGTCTCCATGTCATTAGAATTCAAAAATAAGCTTAGAATCAAAGAATAAGCTCAAAAGTAGAATACAAGCATGCACAGTTCGTTTTACAAGTTTGATTCAAATGTGTGAATGTTGTGGAATGAGTGTGGTTAGAAATGACATTTGGTTTACTTTTATGACAACCCTAACATATATGATCGTCTCCAAGTCATTAGAATTCAAAAATAAGCTTAGAATCAAAGAATAAGCTCAAAAGTAGAATACAAGCATGGACAGTTCTATTTACAAGTTTGATTCAAATGTGTGAATGTTGTGGAATGAGTATGGTTAGAAATGACATTTGGTTTACTTTTATGACAACCCTAACACATATAATCGTTTCCAAGTCATTAGGATTCAAAAATAAGCTTAGAATCAAAGAATAAGCTCAAAAGTAGAATACAAGCATGCACAGTTCGTTTTACAAGTTTGATTCAAATGTGTGAATGTTATGGAATGAGTGTGGTTAGAAATGACATTTGGTTTACTTTTATGACAACCCTAACAAATATAATCGTCTCCATGTCATTAGAATTCAAAAATAAGCTTAGAATTCAAGAATAAGCTCAAAAGTAGAATACAAGCATGCACTGTTCGTTTTACAAGTTTGATTCAAATGTGTGAATGTTGTGGAATGAGTGTGGTTAGAAATGACATTTGGTTTACTTTTATGACAACCCTAACACATATAATTGTTTCCAAGTCATTAGAATTCAAAAATAAGCTTAGAATCAAAGAATAAGCTCAAAAGTAGAATACAAGCATGGACAGTTCTATTTACAAGTTTGATTCAAATGTGTGAATGTTGTGGAATGAGTATGGTTAGAAATGACATTTGGTTTACTTTTATGACAACCCTAACACATATAATCGTTTCCAAGTCATTAGAATTCAAAAATAAGCTTAGAATCAAAGAATAAGCTCAAAAGTAGAATACAAGCATGCACAGTTCGTTTTACAAGTTTGATTCAAATGTGTGAATGTTATGGAATGAGTGTGGTTAGAAATGACATTTGGTTTACTTTTATGACAACCCTAACAAATATAATCGTCTCCATGTCATTAGAATTCAAAAATAAGCTTAGAATTCAAGAATAAGCTCAAAAGTAGAATACAAGCATGCACTGTTCGTTTTACAAGTTTGATTCAAATGTGTGAATGTTGTGGAATGAGTGTGGTTAGAAATGACATTTGGTTTACTTTTATGACAACCCTAACACATATAATTGTTTCCAAGTCATTAGAATTCAAAAATAAGCTTAGAATCAAAGAATAAGCTCAAAAGTAGAATACAAGCATGCACAGTTCTGTTTACAAGTTTGATTCAAATGTGTGAATGTTGTGGAATGAGAGTGGTTAGAAATGACATTTGGTTTACTTTTATGACAACGCTAAAACATATGATCGTCTCCAAGTCATTAGAATTCAAAAATAAGCTTTGAATCAAAGAATAAGCTCAGAAGTAGAATACAAGCATGCACAGTTCGTTTTACAAGTTTGATTCAAATGTCTGAATGTTGTGGAATGAGTGTGGTTAGAAATGACATTTGGTTTACTTTTATGACAACCCTAACAATTATAATCGTCTCCATGTCATTAGAATTCAAAAATAAGCTTAGAATCAAAGAATAAGCTCAAAAGTAGAATACAAGCATGCATAGTTCGTTTTACAAGTTTGATTCAAATGTGTGAATGTTGTGGAATGAGTGTGGTTAGAAATGACATTTGGTTTACTTTTATGACAACCCTAACATATATGATCGTCTCCAAGTCATTAGAATTCAAAAATAAGCTTAGAATCAAAGAATAAGCTCAAAAGTAGAATACAAGCATGGACAGTTCTATTTACAAGTTTGATTCAAATGTGTGAATGTTGTGGAATGAGTATGGTTAGAAATGACATTTGGTTTACTTTTGTGACAACCCTAACACATATGATCGTCTCCAAGTCACTAGAATTCAAAAATAAGTTTAGAATCAAAGAATAAGCTCAAAGTAGAATACAAGCATGCACAGTTCGTTTTACAATTTTGACTCAAATGTGTGAATGTTGTGGAATGAGTGTGGTTAGAAATGACATTTGGTTTACTTTTATGACAACCCTAACATATATGATCGTCTCCATGTCATTAGAATTCAAAAATAAGCTTAGAATCAAAGAATAAGCTCAAAAGTAGAATACAAGCATGCACAGTTCGTTTTACAAGTTTGATTCAAATGTGTGAATGTTGTGGAATGAGTGTGGTTAGAAATGACATTTGGTTTACTTTTATGACAACCCTAACACATATAATCGTTTCCAAGTCATTAGAATTCAAAAATAAGCTTAGAATCAAAGAATAAGCTCAAAAGTAGAATACAAGCATGCACAGTTCGTTTTACAAGTTTGATTCAAATGTGTGAATGTTATGGAATGAGTGTGGTTAGAAATGACATTTGGTTTACTTTTATGACAACCCTAACAAATATAATCGTCTCCATGTCATTAGAATTCAAAAATAAGCTTAGAATTCAAGAATAAGCTCAAAAGTAGAATACAAGCATGCACTGTTCGTTTTACAAGTTTGATTCAAATGTGTGAATGTTGTGGAATGAGTGTGGTTAGAAATGACATTTGGTTTACTTTTATGACAACCCTAACACATATAATTGTTTCCAAGTCATTAGAATTCAAAAATAAGCTTAGAATCAAAGAATAAGCTCAAAAGTAGAATACAAGCATGCACAGTTCTGTTTACAAGTTTGATTCAAATGTGTGAATGTTGTGGAATGAGAGTGGTTAGAAATGACATTTGGTTTACTTTTATGACAACGCTAAAACATATGATCGTCTCCAAGTCATTAGAATTCAAAAATAAGCTTTGAATCAAAGAATAAGCTCAGAAGTAGAATACAAGCATGCACAGTTCGTTTTACAAGTTTGATTCAAATGTCTGAATGTTGTGGAATGAGTGTGGTTAGAAATGACATTTGGTTTACTTTTATGACAACCCTAACAATTATAATCGTCTCCATGTCATTAGAATTCAAAAATAAGCTTAGAATCAAAGAATAAGCTCAAAAGTAGAATACAAGCATGCACAGTTCGTTTTACAAGTTTGATTCAAATGTGTGAATGTTGTGGAATGAGTGTGGTTAGAAATGACATTTGGTTTACTTTTATGACAACCCTAACATATATGATCGTCTCCAAGTCATTAGAATTCAAAAATAAGCTTAGAATCAAAGAATAAGCTCAAAAGTAGAATACAAGCATGGACAGTTCTATTTACAAGTTTGATTCAAATGTGTGAATGTTGTGGAATGAGTATGGTTAGAAATGACATTTGGTTTACTTTTGTGACAACCCTAACACATATGATCGTCTCCAAGTCACTAGAATTCAAAAATAAGTTTAGAATCAAAGAATAAGCTCAAAGTAGAATACAAGCATGCACAGTTCGTTTTACAAGTTTGACTCAAATGTGTGAATGTTGTGGAATGAGTGTGGTTAGAAATGACATTTGGTTTACTCTTATGACAACCCTAACATATATGATCGTCTCCATGTCATTAGAATTCAAAAATAAGCTTAGAATCAAAGAATAAGCTCAAAAGTAGAATACAAGCATGCACAGTTCGTTTTACAAGTTTGATTCAAATGTGTGAATGTTGTGGAATGAGTGTGGTTAGAAATGACATTTGGTTTACTTTTATGACAACCCTAACACATATAATTGTTTCCAAGTCATTAGAATTCAAAAATAAGCTTAGAATCAAAGAATAAGCTCAAAAGTAGAATACAAGCATGCACAGTTCTGTTTACAAGTTTGATTCAAATGTGTGAATGTTGTGGAATGAGAGTGGTTAGAAATGACATTTGGTTTACTTTTATGACAACGCTAAAACATATGATCGTCTCCAAGTCATTAGAATTCAAAAATAAGCTTTGAATCAAAGAATAAGCTCAGAAGTAGAATACAAGCATGCACAGTTCGTTTTACAAGTTTGATTCAAATGTCTGAATGTTGTGGAATGAGTGTGGTTAGAAATGACATTTGGTTTACTTTTATGACAACCCTAACAATTATAATCGTCTCCATGTCATTAGAATTCAAAAATAAGCTTAGAATCAAAGAATAAGCTCAAAAGTAGAATACAAGCATGCACAGTTCGTTTTAGAAGTTTGATTCAAATGTGTGAATGTTGTGGAATGAGTGTGGTTAGAAATGACATTTGGTTTACTTTTATGACAACCCTAACATATATGATCGTCTCCAAGTCATTAGAATTCAAAAATAAGCTTAGAATCAAAGAATAAGCTCAAAAGTAGAATACAAGCATGGACAGTTCTATTTACAAGTTTGATTCAAATGTGTGAATGTTGTGGAATGAGTATGGTTAGAAATGACATTTGGTTTACTTTTATGACAACCCTAACACATATAATCGTTTCCAAGTCATTAGAATTCAAAAATAAGCTTAGAATCAAAGAATAAGCTCAAAAGTAGAATACAAGCATGCACAGTTCGTTTTACAAGTTTGATTCAAATGTGTGAATGTTATGGAATGAGTGTGGTTAGAAATGACATTTGGTTTACTTTTATGACAACCCTAACAAATATAATCGTCTCCATGTCATTAGAATTCAAAAATAAGCTTAGAATTCAAGAATAAGCTCAAAAGTAGAATACAAGCATGCACTGTTCGTTTTACAAGTTTGATTCAAATGTGTGAATGTTGTGGAATGAGTGTGGTTAGAAATGACATTTGGTTTACTTTTATGACAACCCTAACACATATAATTGTTTCCAAGTCATTAGAATTCAAAAATAAGCTTAGAATCAAAGAATAAGCTCAAAAGTAGAATACAAGCATGCACAGTTCTGTTTACAAGTTTGATTCAAATGTGTGAATGTTGTGGAATGAGAGTGGTTAGAAATGACATTTGGTTTACTTTTATGACAACGCTAAAACATATGATCGTCTCCAAGTCATTAGAATTCAAAAATAAGCTTTGAATCAAAGAATAAGCTCAGAAGTAGAATACAAGCATGCACAGTTCGTTTTACAAGTTTGATTCAAATGTCTGAATGTTGTGGAATGAGTGTGGTTAGAAATGACATTTGGTTTACTTTTATGACAACCTAACAATTATAATCGTCTCCATGTCATTAGAATTCAAAAATAAGCTTAGAATCAAAGAATAAGCTCAAAAGTAGAATACAAGCATGCACAGTTCGTTTTACAAGTTTGATTCAAATGTGTGAATGTTGTGGAATGAGTGTGGTTAGAAATGACATTTGGTTTACTTTTATGACAACCCTAACATATATGATCGTCTCCAAGTCATTAGAATTCAAAAATAAGCTTAGAATCAAAGAATAAGCTCAAAAGTAGAATACAAGCATGGACAGTTCTATTTACAAGTTTGATTCAAATGTGTGAATGTTGTGGAATGAGTATGGTTAGAAATGACATTTGGTTTACTTTTGTGACAACCCTAACACATATGATCGTCTCCAAGTCACTAGAATTCAAAAATAAGTTTAGAATCAAAGAATAAGCTCAAAGTAGAATACAAGCATGCACAGTTCGTTTTACAAGTTTGACTCAAATGTGTGAATGTTGTGGAATGAGTGTGGTTAGAAATGACATTTGGTTTACTTTTATGACAACCCTAACATATATGATCGTCTCCATGTCATTAGAATTCAAAAATAAGCTTAGAATCAAAGAATAAGCTCAAAAGTAGAATACAAGCATGCACAGTTCGTTTTACAAGTTTGATTCAAATGTGTGAATGTTGTGGAATGAGTGTGGTTAGAAATGACATTTGGTTTACTTTTATGACAACCCTAACACATATAATCGTTTCCAAGTCATTAGAATTCAAAAATAAGCTTAGAATCAAAGAATAAGCTCAAAAGTAGAATACAAGCATGCACAGTTCGTTTTACAAGTTTGATTCAAATGTGTGAATGTTGTGGAATGAGTGTGGTTAGAAATGACATTTGGTTTACTTTTATGACAACCCTAACATATATGATCGTCTCCAAGTCATTAGAATTCAAAAATAAGCTTAGAATCAAAGAATAAGCTCAAAAGTAGAATACAAGCATGGACAGTTCTATTTACAAGTTTGATTCAAATGTGTGAATGTTGTGGAATGAGTATGGTTAGAAATGACATTTGGTTTACTTTTGTGACAACCCTAACACATATGATCGTCTCCAAGTCACTAGAATTCAAAAATAAGCTGAGAATCAAAGAATAAGCTCAAAAGTAGAATACAAGCATGCACAGTTCGTTTTACAAGTTTGATTCAAATGTGTGAATGTTATGGAATGAGTGTGGTTAGAAATGACATTTGGTTTACTTTTATGACAACCCTAACAAATATAATCGTCTCCATGTCATTAGAATTCAAAAATAAGCTTAGAATTCAAGAATAAGCTCAAAAGTAGAATACAAGCATGCACTGTTCGTTTTACAAGTTTGATTCAAATGTGTGAATGTTGTGGAATGAGTGTGGTTAGAAATGACATTTGGTTTACTTTTATGACAACCCTAACACATATAATTGTTTCCAAGTCATTAGAATTCAAAAATAAGCTTAGAATCAAAGAATAAGCTCAAAAGTAGAATACAAGCATGCACAGTTCTGTTTACAAGTTTGATTCAAATGTGTGAATGTTGTGGAATGAGAGTGGTTAGAAATGACATTTGGTTTACTTTTATGACAACGCTAAAACATATGATCGTCTCCAAGTCATTAGAATTCAAAAATAAGCTTTGAATCAAAGAATAAGCTCAGAAGTAGAATACAAGCATGCACAGTTCGTTTTACAAGTTTGATTCAAATGTCTGAATGTTGTGGAATGAGTGTGGTTAGAAATGACATTTGGTTTACTTTTATGACAACCCTAACAATTATAATCGTCTCCATGTCATTAGAATTCAAAAATAAGCTTAGAATCAAAGAATAAGCTCAAAAGTAGAATACAAGCATGCACAGTTCGTTTTACAAGTTTGATTCAAATGTGTGAATGTTGTGGAATGAGTGTGGTTAGAAATGACATTTGGTTTACTTTTATGACAACCCTAACATATATGATCGTCTCCAAGTCATTAGAATTCAAAAATAAGCTTAGAATCAAAGAATAAGCTCAAAAGTAGAATACAAGCATGGACAGTTCTATTTACAAGTTTGATTCAAATGTGTGAATGTTGTGGAATGAGTATGGTTAGAAATGACATTTGGTTTACTTTTGTGACAACCCTAACACATATGATCGTCTCCAAGTCACTAGAATTCAAAAATAAGTTTAGAATCAAAGAATAAGCTCAAAGTAGAATACAAGCATGCACAGTTCGTTTTACAAGTTTGACTCAAATGTGTGAATGTTGTGGAATGAGTGTGGTTAGAAATGACATTTGGTTTACTTTTATGACAACCCTAACATATATGATCGTCTCCATGTCATTAGAATTCAAAAATAAGCTTAGAATCAAAGAATAAGCTCAAAAGTAGAATACAAGCATGCACAGTTCGTTTTACAAGTTTGATTCAAATGTGTGAATGTTGTGGAATGAGTGTGGTTAGAAATGACATTTGGTTTACTTTTATGACAACCCTAACACATATAATCGTTTCCAAGTCATTAGAATTCAAAAATAAGCTTAGAATCAAAGAATAAGCTCAAAAGTAGAATACAAGCATGCACAGTTCGTTTTACAAGTTTGATTCAAATGTGTGAATGTTGTGGAATGAGTGTGGTTAGAAATGACATTTGGTTTACTTTTATGACAACCCTAACATATATGATCGTCTCCAAGTCATTAGAATTCAAAAATAAGCTTAGAATCAAAGAATAAGCTCAAAAGTAGAATACAAGCATGGACAGTTCTATTTACAAGTTTGATTCAAATGTGTGAATGTTGTGGAATGAGTATGGTTAGAAATGACATTTGGTTTACTTTTGTGACAACCCTAACACATATGATCGTCTCCAAGTCACTAGAATTCAAAAATAAGCTTAGAATCAAAGAATAAGCTCAAAAGTAGAATACAAGCATGCACAGTTCGTTTTACAAGTTTGATTCAAATGTGTGAATGTTATGGAATGAGTGTGGTTAGAAATGACATTTGGTTTACTTTTATGACAACCCTAACAAATATAATCGTCTCCATGTCATTAGAATTCAAAAATAAGCTTAGAATTCAAGAATAAGCTCAAAAGTAGAATACAAGCATGCACTGTTCGTTTTACAAGTTTGATTCAAATGTGTGAATGTTGTGGAATGAGTGTGGTTAGAAATGACATTTGGTTTCCTTTTATGACAACCCTAACACATATAATTGTTTCCAAGTCATTAGAATTCAAAAATAAGCTTAGAATCAAAGAATAAGCTCAAAAGTAGAATACAAGCATGCACAGTTCTGTTTACAAGTTTGATTCAAATGTGTGAATGTTGTGGAATGAGAGTGGTTAGAAATGACATTTGGTTTACTTTTATGACAACGCTAAAACATATGATCGTCTCCAAGTCATTAGAATTCAAAAATAAGCTTTGAATCAAAGAATAAGCTCAGAAGTAGAATACAAGCATGCACAGTTCGTTTTACAAGTTTGATTCAAATGTCTGAATGTTGTGGAATGAGTGTGGTTAGAAATGACATTTGGTTTACTTTTATGACAACCCTAACAATTATAATCGTCTCCATGTCATTAGAATTCAAAAATAAGCTTAGAATCAAAGAATAAGCTCAAAAGTAGAATACAAGCATGCACAGTTCGTTTTACAAGTTTGATTCAAATGTGTGAATGTTGTGGAATGAGTGTGGTTAGAAATGACATTTGGTTTACTTTTATGACAACCCTAACATATATGATCGTCTCCAAGTCATTAGAATTCAAAAATAAGCTTAGAATCAAAGAATAAGCTCAAAAGTAGAATACAAGCATGGACAGTTCTATTTACAAGTTTGATTCAAATGTGTGAATGTTGTGGAATGAGTATGGTTAGAAATGACATTTGGTTTACTTTTGTGACAACCCTAACACATATGATCGTCTCCAAGTCACTAGAATTCAAAAATAAGTTTAGAATCAAAGAATAAGCTCAAAGTAGAATACAAGCATGCACAGTTCGTTTTACAAGTTTGACTCAAATGTGTGAATGTTGTGGAATGAGTGTGGTTAGAAATGACATTTGGTTTACTTTTATGACAACCCTAACATATATGATCGTCTCCATGTCATTAGAATTCAAAAATAAGCTTAGAATCAAAGAATAAGCTCAAAAGTAGAATACAAGCATGCACAGTTCGTTTTACAAGTTTGATTCAAATGTGTGAATGTTGTGGAATGAGTGTGGTTAGAAATGACATTTGGTTTACTTTTATGACAACCCTAACACATATAATCGTTTCCAAGTCATTAGAATTCAAAAATAAGCTTAGAATCAAAGAATAAGCTCAAAAGTAGAATACAAGCATGCACAGTTCGTTTTACAAGTTTGATTCAAATGTGTGAATGTTGTGGAATGAGTGTGGTTAGAAATGACATTTGGTTTACTTTTATGACAACCCTAACATATATGATCGTCTCCAAGTCATTAGAATTCAAAAATAAGCTTAGAATCAAAGAATAAGCTCAAAAGTAGAATACAAGCATGGACAGTTCTATTTACAAGTTTGATTCAAATGTGTGAATGTTGTGGAATGAGTATGGTTAGAAATGACATTTGGTTTACTTTTGTGACAACCCTAACACATATGATCGTCTCCAAGTCACTAGAATTCAAAAATAAGCTTAGAATCAAAGAATAAGCTCAAAAGTAGAATACAAGCATGCACAGTTCGTTTTACAAGTTTGATTCAAATGTGTGAATGTTATGGAATGAGTGTGGTTAGAAATGACATTTGGTTTACTTTTATGACAACCCTAACAAATATAATCGTCTCCATGTCATTAGAATTCAAAAATAAGCTTAGAATTCAAGAATAAGCTCAAAAGTAGAATACAAGCATGCACTGTTCGTTTTACAAGTTTGATTCAAATGTGTGAATGTTGTGGAATGAGTGTGGTTAGAAATGACATTTGGTTTACTTTTATGACAACCCTAACACATATAATTGTTTCCAAGTCATTAGAATTCAAAAATAAGCTTAGAATCAAAGAATAAGCTCAAAAGTAGAATACAAGCATGCACAGTTCTGTTTACAAGTTTGATTCAAATGTGTGAATGTTGTGGAATGAGAGTGGTTAGAAATGACATTTGGTTTACTTTTATGACAACGCTAAAACATATGATCGTCTCCAAGTCATTAGAATTCAAAAATAAGCTTTGAATCAAAGAATAAGCTCAGAAGTAGAATACAAGCATGCACAGTTCGTTTTACAAGTTTGATTCAAATGTCTGAATGTTGTGGAATGAGTGTGGTTAGAAATGACATTTGGTTTACTTTTATGACAACCCTAACAATTATAATCGTCTCCATGTCATTAGAATTCAAAAATAAGCTTAGAATCAAAGAATAAGCTCAAAAGTAGAATACAAGCATGCACAGTTCGTTTTACAAGTTTGATTCAAATGTGTGAATGTTGTGGAATGAGTGTGGTTAGAAATGACATTTGGTTTACTTTTATGACAACCCTAACATATATGATCGTCTCCAAGTCATTAGAATTCAAAAATAAGCTTAGAATCAAAGAATAAGCTCAAAAGTAGAATACAAGCATGGACAGTTCTATTTACAAGTTTGATTCAAATGTGTGAATGTTGTGGAATGAGTATGGTTAGAAATGACATTTGGTTTACTTTTGTGACAACCCTAACACATATGATCGTCTCCAAGTCACTAGAATTCAAAAATAAGTTTAGAATCAAAGAATAAGCTCAAAGTAGAATACAAGCATGCACAGTTCGTTTTACAAGTTTGACTCAAATGTGTGAATGTTGTGGAATGAGTGTGGTTAGAAATGACATTTGGTTTACTTTTATGACAACCCTAACATATATGATCGTCTCCATGTCATTAGAATTCAAAAATAAGCTTAGAATCAAAGAATAAGCTCAAAAGTAGAATACAAGCATGCACAGTTCGTTTTACAAGTTTGATTCAAATGTGTGAATGTTGTGGAATGAGTGTGGTTAGAAATGACATTTGGTTTACTTTTATGACAACCCTAACACATATAATCGTTTCCAAGTCATTAGAATTCAAAAATAAGCTTAGAATCAAAGAATAAGCTCAAAAGTAGAATACAAGCATGCACAGTTCGTTTTACAAGTTTGATTCAAATGTGTGAATGTTGTGGAATGAGTGTGGTTAGAAATGACATTTGCTTTACTTTTATGACAACCCTAACATATATGATCGTCTCCAAGTCATTAGAATTCAAAAATAAGCTTAGAATCAAAGAATAAGCTCAAAAGTAGAATACAAGCATGGACAGTTCTATTTACAAGTTTGATTCAAATGTGTGAATGTTGTGGAATGAGTATGGTTAGAAATGACATTTGGTTTACTTTTGTGACAACCCTAACACATATGATCGTCTCCAAGTCACTAGAATTCAAAAATAAGCTTAGAATCAAAGAATAAGCTCAAAAGTAGAATACAAGCATGCACAGTTCGTTTTACAAGTTTGATTCAAATGTGTGAATGTTATGGAATGAGTGTGGTTAGAAATGACATTTGGTTTACTTTTATGACAACCCTAACAAATATAATCGTCTCCATGTCATTAGAATTCAAAAATAAGCTTAGAATTCAAGAATAAGCTCAAAAGTAGAATACAAGCATGCACTGTTCGTTTTACAAGTTTGATTCAAATGTCTGAATGTTGTGGAATGAGTGTGGTTAGAAATGACATTTGGTTTACTTTTATGACAACCCTAACAATTATAATCGTCTCCATGTCATTAGAATTCAAAAATAAGCTTAGAATCAAAGAATAAGCTCAAAAGTAGAATACAAGCATGCACAGTTCGTTTTACAAGTTTGATTCAAATGTGTGAATGTTGTGGAATGAGTGTGGTTAGAAATGACATTTGGTTTACTTTTATGACAACCCTAACATATATGATCGTCTCCAAGTCATTAGAATTCAAAAATAAGCTTAGAATCAAAGAATAAGCTCAGAAGTAGAATACAAGCATGGACAGTTCTATTTACAAGTTTGATTCAAATGTGTGAATGTTGTGGAATGAGTATGGTTAGAAATGACATTTGGTTTACTTTTATGACAACCCTAACACATATAATCGTTTCCAAGTCATTAGAATTCAAAAATAAGCTTAGAATCAAAGAATAAGCTCAAAAGTAGAATACAAGCATGCACAGTTCGTTTTACAAGTTTGATTCAAATGTGTGAATGTTATGGAATGAGTGTGGTTAGAAATGACATTTGGTTTACTTTTATGACAACCCTAACAAATATAATCGTCTCCATGTCATTAGAATTCAAAAATAAGCTTAGAATTCAAGAATAAGCTCAAAAGTAGAATACAAGCATGCACTGTTCGTTTTACAAGTTTGATTCAAATGTGTAAATGTTGTGGAATGAGTGTGGTTAGAAATGACATTTGGTTTACTTTTATGACAACCCTAACACATATAATTGTTTCCAAGTCATTAGAATTCAAAAATAAGCTTAGAATCAAAGAATAAGCTCAAAAGTAGAATACAAGCATGCACAGTTCTGTTTACAAGTTTGATTCAAATGTGTGAATGTTGTGGAATGAGAGTGGTTAGAAATGACATTTGGTTTACTTTTATGACAACGCTAAAACATATGATCGTCTCCAAGTCATTAGAATTCAAAAATAAGCTTTGAATCAAAGAATAAGCTCAGAAGTAGAATACAAGCATGCACAGTTCGTTTTACAAGTTTGATTCAAATGTCTGAATGTTGTGGAATGAGTGTGGTTAGAAATGACATTTGGTTTACTTTTATGACAACCCTAACAATTATAATCGTCTCCATGTCATTAGAATTCAAAAATAAGCTTAGAATCAAAGAATAAGCTCAAAAGTAGAATACAAGCATGCACAGTTCGTTTTACAAGTTTGATTCAAATGTGTGAATGTTGTGGAATGAGTGTGGTTAGAAATGACATTTGGTTTACTTTTATGACAACGCTAAAACATATGATCGTCTCCAAGTCATTAGAATTCAAAAATAAGCTTTGAATCAAAGAATAAGCTCAAAAGTAGAATACAAGCATGGACAGTTCTATTTACAAGTTTGATTCAAATGTGTGAATGTTGTGGAATGAGTATGGTTAGAAATGACATTTGGTTTACTTTTGTGACAACCCTAACACATATGATCGTCTCCAAGTCACTAGAATTCAAAAATAAGTTTAGAATCAAAGAATAAGCTCAAAGTAGAATACAAGCATGCACAGTTCGTTTTACAAGTTTGACTCAAATGTGTGAATGTTGTGGAATGAGTGTGGTTAGAAATGACATTTGGTTTACTTTTATGACAACCCTAACATATATGATCGTCTCCATGTCATTAGAATTCAAAAATAAGCTTAGAATCAAAGAATAAGCTCAAAAGTAGAATACAAGCATGCACAGTTCGTTTTACAAGTTTGATTCAAATGTGTGAATGTTGTGGAATGAGTGTGGTTAGAAATGACATTTGGTTTACTTTTATGACAACCCTAACACATATAATCGTTTCCAAGTCATTAGAATTCAAAAATAAGCTTAGAATTCAAGAATAAGCTCAAAAGTAGAATACAAGCATGCACTGTTCGTTTTACAAGTTTGATTCAAATGTGTGAATGTTGTGGAATGAGTGTGGTTAGAAATGACATTTGGTTTACTTTTATGACAACCCTAACATATATGATCGTCTCCAAGTCATTAGAATTCAAAAATAAGCTTAGAATCAAAGAATAAGCTCAAAAGTAGAATACAAGCATGGACAGTTCTATTTACAAGTTTGATTCAAATGTGTGAATGTTGTGGAATGAGTATGGTTAGAAATGACATTTGGTTTACTTTTGTGACAACCCTAACACATATGATCGTCTCCAAGTCACTAGAATTCAAAAATAAGTTTAGAATCAAAGAATAAGCTCAAAGTAGAATACAAGCATGCACAGTTCGTTTTACAAGTTTGACTCAAATGTGTGAATGTTGTGGAATGAGTGTGGTTAGAAATGACATTTGGTTTACTTTTATGACAACCCTAACATATATGATCGTCTCCATGTCATTAGAATTCAAAAATAAGCTTAGAATCAAAGAATAAGCTCAAAAGTAGAATACAAGCATGCACAGTTCGTTTTACAAGTTTGATTCAAATGTGTGAATGTTGTGGAATGAGTGTGGTTAGAAATGACATTTGGTTTACTTTTATGACAACCCTAACACATATAATCGTTTCCAAGTCATTAGAATTCAAAAATAAGCTTAGAATCAAAGAATAAGCTCAAAAGTAGAATACAAGCATGCACAGTTCGTTTTACAAGTTTGATTCAAATGTGTGAATGTTGTGGAATGAGTGTGGTTAGAAATGACATTTGGTTTACTTTTATGACAACCCTAACATATATGATCGTCTCCAAGTCATTAGAATTCAAAAATAAGCTTAGAATCAAAGAATAAGCTCAAAAGTAGAATACAAGCATGGACAGTTCTATTTACAAGTTTGATTCAAATGTGTGAATGTTGTGGAATGAGTATGGTTAGAAATGACATTTGGTTTACTTTTGTGACAACCCTAACACATATGATCGTCTCCAAGTCACTAGAATTCAAAAATAAGCTTAGAATCAAAGAATAAGCTCAAAAGTAGAATACAAGCATGCACAGTTCGTTTTACAAGTTTGATTCAAATGTGTGAATGTTATGGAATGAGTGTGGTTAGAAATGACATTTGGTTTACTTTTATGACAACCCTAACAAATATAATCGTCTCCATGTCATTAGAATTCAAAAATAAGCTTAGAATTCAAGAATAAGCTCAAAAGTAGAATACAAGCATGCACTGTTCGTTTTACAAGTTTGATTCAAATGTGTGAATGTTGTGGAATGAGTGTGGTTAGAAATGACATTTGGTTTACTTTTATGACAACCCTAACACATATAATTGTTTCCAAGTCATTAGAATTCAAAAATAAGCTTAGAATCAAAGAATAAGCTCAAAAATAGAATACAAGCATGCACAGTTCTGTTTACAAGTTTGATTCAAATGTGTGAATGTTGTGGAATGAGAGTGGTTAGAAATGACATTTGGTTTACTTTTATGACAACGCTAAAACATATGATCGTCTCCAAGTCATTAGAATTCAAAAATAAGCTTTGAATCAAAGAATAAGCTCAGAAGTAGAATACAAGCATGCACAGTTCGTTTTACAAGTTTGATTCAAATGTCTGAATGTTGTGGAATGAGTGTGGTTAGAAATGACATTTGGTTTACTTTTATGACAACCCTAACAATTATAATCGTCTCCATGTCATTAGAATTCAAAAATAAGCTTAGAATCAAAGAATAAGCTCAAAAGTAGAATACAAGCATGCACAGTTCGTTTTACAAGTTTGATTCAAATGTGTGAATGTTGTGGAATGAGTGTGGTTAGAAATGACATTTGGTTTACTTTTATGACAACCCTAACATATATGATCGTCTCCAAGTCATTAGAATTCAAAAATAAGCTTAGAATCAAAGAATAAGCTCAAAAGTAGAATACAAGCATGGACAGTTCTATTTACAAGTTTGATTCAAATGTGTGAATGTTGTGGAATGAGTATGGTTAGAAATGACATTTGGTTTACTTTTATGACAACCCTAACACATATAATCGTTTCCAAGTCATTAGAATTCAAAAATAAGCTTAGAATTCAAGAATAAGCTCAAAAGTAGAATACAAGCATGCACTGTTCGTTTTACAAGTTTGATTCAAATGTGTGAATGTTGTGGAATGAGTGTGGTTAGAAATGACATTTGGTTTACTTTTATGACAACCCTAACACATATAATCGTTTCCAAGTCATTAGAATTCAAAAATAAGCTTAGAATTCAAGAATAAGCTCAAAAGTAGAATACAAGCATGCACTGTTCGTTTTACAAGTTTGATTCAAATGTGTGAATGTTGTGGAATGAGTGTGGTTAGAAATGACATTTGGTTTACTTTTATGACAACCCTAACATATATGATCGTCTCCAAGTCATTAGAATTCAAAAATAAGCTTAGAATCAAAGAATAAGCTCAAAAGTAGAATACAAGCATGGACAGTTCTATTTACAAGTTTGATTCAAATGTGTGAATGTTGTGGAATGAGTATGGTTAGAAATGACATTTGGTTTACTTTTGTGACAACCCTAACACATATGATCGTCTCCAAGTCACTAGAATTCAAAAATAAGTTTAGAATCAAAGAATAAGCTCAAAGTAGAATACAAGCATGCACAGTTCGTTTTACAAGTTTGACTCAAATGTGTGAATGTTGTGGAATGAGTGTGGTTAGAAATGACATTTGGTTTACTTTTATGACAACCCTAACATATATGATCGTCTCCATGTCATTAGAATTCAAAAATAAGCTTAGAATCAAAGAATAAGCTCAAAAGTAGAATACAAGCATGCACAGTTCGTTTTACAAGTTTGATTCAAATGTGTGAATGTTGTGGAATGAGTGTGGTTAGAAATGACATTTGGTTTACTTTTATGACAACCCTAACACATATAATCGTTTCCAAGTCATTAGAATTCAAAAATAAGCTTAGAATCAAAGAATAAGCTCAAAAGTAGAATACAAGCATGCACAGTTCGTTTTACAAGTTTGATTCAAATGTGTGAATGTTGTGGAATGAGTGTGGTTAGAAATGACATTTGGTTTACTTTTATGACAACCCTAACATATATGATCGTCTCCAAGTCATTAGAATTCAAAAATAAGCTTAGAATCAAAGAATAAGCTCAAAAGTAGAATACAAGCATGGACAGTTCTATTTACAAGTTTGATTCAAATGTGTGAATGTTGTGGAATGAGTATGGTTAGAAATGACATTTGGTTTACTTTTGTGACAACCCTAACACATATGATCGTCTCCAAGTCACTAGAATTCAAAAATAAGCTTAGAATCAAAGAATAAGCTCAAAAGTAGAATACAAGCATGCACAGTTCGTTTTACAAGTTTGATTCAAATGTGTGAATGTTATGGAATGAGTGTGGTTAGAAATGACATTTGGTTTACTTTTATGACAACCCTAACAAATATAATCGTCTCCATGTCATTAGAATTCAAAAATAAGCTTAGAATTCAAGAATAAGCTCAAAAGTAGAATACAAGCATGCACTGTTCGTTTTACAAGTTTGATTCAAATGTGTGAATGTTGTGGAATGAGTGTGGTTAGAAATGACATTTGGTTTACTTTTATGACAACCCTAACACATATAATTGTTTCCAAGTCATTAGAATTCAAAAATAAGCTTAGAATCAAAGAATAAGCTCAAAAGTAGAATACAAGCATGCACAGTTCTGTTTACAAGTTTGATTCAAATGTGTGAATGTTGTGGAATGAGAGTGGTTAGAAATGACATTTGGTTTACTTTTATGACAACGCTAAAACATATGATCGTCTCCAAGTCATTAGAATTCAAAAATAAGCTTTGAATCAAAGAATAAGCTCAGAAGTAGAATACAAGCATGCACAGTTCGTTTTACAAGTTTGATTCAAATGTCTGAATGTTGTGGAATGAGTGTGGTTAGAAATGACATTTGGTTTACTTTTATGACAACCCTAACAATTATAATCGTCTCCATGTCATTAGAATTCAAAAATAAGCTTAGAATCAAAGAATAAGCTCAAAAGTAGAATACAAGCATGCACAGTTCGTTTTACAAGTTTGATTCAAATGTGTGAATGTTGTGGAATGAGTGTGGTTAGAAATGACATTTGGTTTACTTTTATGACAACCCTAACATATATGATCGTCTCCAAGTCATTAGAATTCAAAAATAAGCTTAGAATCAAAGAATAAGCTCAAAAGTAGAATACAAGCATGGACAGTTCTATTTACAAGTTTGATTCAAATGTGTGAATGTTGTGGAATGAGTATGGTTAGAAATGACATTTGGTTTACTTTTGTGACAACCCTAACACATATGATCGTCTCCAAGTCACTAGAATTCAAAAATAAGTTTAGAATCAAAGAATAAGCTCAAAGTAGAATACAAGCATGCACAGTTCGTTTTACAAGTTTGACTCAAATGTGTGAATGTTGTGGAATGAGTGTGGTTAGAAATGACATTTGGTTTACTTTTATGACAACCCTAACATATATGATCGTCTCCATGTCATTAGAATTCAAAAATAAGCTTAGAATCAAAGAATAAGCTCAAAAGTAGAATACAAGCATGCACAGTTCGTTTTACAAGTTTGATTCAAATGTGTGAATGTTGTGGAATGAGTGTGGTTAGAAATGACATTTGGTTTACTTTTATGACAACCCTAACACATATAATCGTTTCCAAGTCATTAGAATTCAAAAATAAGCTTAGAATCAAAGAATAAGCTCAAAAGTAGAATACAAGCATGCACAGTTCGTTTTACAAGTTTGATTCAAATGTGTGAATGTTGTGGAATGAGTGTGGTTAGAAATGACATTTGGTTTACTTTTATGACAACCCTAACATATATGATCGTCTCCAAGTCATTAGAATTCAAAAATAAGCTTAGAATCAAAGAATAAGCTCAAAAGTAGAATACAAGCATGGACAGTTCTATTTACAAGTTTGATTCAAATGTGTGAATGTTGTGGAATGAGTATGGTTAGAAATGACATTTGGTTTACTTTTGTGACAACCCTAACACATATGATCGTCTCCAAGTCACTAGAATTCAAAAATAAGCTTAGAATCAAAGAATAAGCTCAAAAGTAGAATACAAGCATGCACAGTTCGTTTTACAAGTTTGATTCAAATGTGTGAATGTTATGGAATGAGTGTGGTTAGAAATGACATTTGGTTTACTTTTATGACAACCCTAACAAATATAATTGTCTCCATGTCATTAGAATTCAAAAATAAGCTTAGAATTCAAGAATAAGCTCAAAAGTAGAATACAAGCATGCACTGTTCGTTTTACAAGTTTGATTCAAATGTGTGAATGTTGTGGAATGAGTATGGTTAGAAATGACATTTGGTTTACTTTTATGACAACCCTAACATATATGATCGTCTCCATGTCATTAGAATTCAAAAATAAGCTTAGAATCAAAGAATAAGCTCAAAAGTAGAATACAAGCATGCACAGTTCGTTTTACAAGTTTGATTCAAATGTGTGAATGTTGTGGAATGAGTGTGGTTAGAAATGACATTTGGTTTACTTTTATGACAACCCTAACACATATAATCGTTTCCAAGTCATTAGAATTCAAAAATAAGCTTAGAATTCAAGAATAAGCTCAAAAGTAGAATACAAGCATGCACTGTTCGTTTTACAAGTTTGATTCAAATGTGTGAATGTTGTGGAATGAGTGTGGTTAGAAATGACATTTGGTTTACTTTTATGACAACCCTAACATATATGATCGTCTCCAAGTCATTAGAATTCAAAAATAAGCTTAGAATCAAAGAATAAGCTCAAAAGTAGAATACAAGCATGGACAGTTCTATTTACAAGTTTGATTCAAATGTGTGAATGTTGTGGAATGAGTATGGTTAGAAATGACATTTGGTTTACTTTTGTGACAACCCTAACACATATGATCGTCTCCAAGTCACTAGAATTCAAAAATAAGTTTAGAATCAAAGAATAAGCTCAAAGTAGAATACAAGCATGCACAGTTCGTTTTACAAGTTTGACTCAAATGTGTGAATGTTGTGGAATGAGTGTGGTTAGAAATGACATTTGGTTTACTTTTATGACAACCCTAACATATATGATCGTCTCCATGTCATTAGAATTCAAAAATAAGCTTAGAATCAAAGAATAAGCTCAAAAGTAGAATACAAGCATGCACAGTTCGTTTTACAAGTTTGATTCAAATGTGTGAATGTTGTGGAATGAGTGTGGTTAGAAATGACATTTGGTTTACTTTTATGACAACCCTAACACATATAATCGTTTCCAAGTCATTAGAATTCAAAAATAAGCTTAGAATCAAAGAATAAGCTCAAAAGTAGAATACAAGCATGCACAGTTCGTTTTACAAGTTTGATTCAAATGTGTGAATGTTGTGGAATGAGTGTGGTTAGAAATGACATTTGGTTTACTTTTATGACAACCCTAACATATATGATCGTCTCCAAGTCATTAGAATTCAAAAATAAGCTTAGAATCAAAGAATAAGCTCAAAAGTAGAATACAAGCATGGACAGTTCTATTTACAAGTTTGATTCAAATGTGTGAATGTTGTGGAATGAGTATGGTTAGAAATGACATTTGGTTTACTTTTGTGACAACCCTAACACATATGATCGTCTCCAAGTCACTAGAATTCAAAAATAAGCTTAGAATCAAAGAATAAGCTCAAAAGTAGAATACAAGCATGCACAGTTCGTTTTACAAGTTTGATTCAAATGTGTGAATGTTATGGAATGAGTGTGGTTAGAAATGACATTTGGTTTACTTTTATGACAACCCTAACAAATATAATCGTCTCCATGTCATTAGAATTCAAAAATAAGCTTAGAATTCAAGAATAAGCTCAAAAGTAGAATACAAGCATGCACTGTTCGTTTTACAAGTTTGATTCAAATGTGTGAATGTTGTGGAATGAGTGTGGTTAGAAATGACATTTGGTTTACTTTTATGACAACCCTAACACATATAATTGTTTCCAAGTCATTAGAATTCAAAAATAAGCTTAGAATCAAAGAATAAGCTCAAAAGTAGAATACAAGCATGCACAGTTCTGTTTACAAGTTTGATTCAAATGTGTGAATGTTGTGGAATGAGAGTGGTTAGAAATGACATTTGGTTTACTTTTATGACAACGCTAAAACATATGATCGTCTCCAAGTCATTAGAATTCAAAAATAAGCTTTGAATCAAAGAATAAGCTCAGAAGTAGAATACAAGCATGCACAGTTCGTTTTACAAGTTTGATTCAAATGTCTGAATGTTGTGGAATGAGTGTGGTTAGAAATGACATTTGGTTTACTTTTATGACAACCCTAACAATTATAATCGTCTCCATGTCATTAGAATTCAAAAATAAGCTTAGAATCAAAGAATAAGCTCAAAAGTAGAATACAAGCATGCACAGTTCGTTTTACAAGTTTGATTCAAATGTGTGAATGTTGTGGAATGAGTGTGGTTAGAAATGACATTTGGTTTACTTTTATGACAACCCTAACATATATGATCGTCTCCAAGTCATTAGAATTCAAAAATAAGCTTAGAATCAAAGAATAAGCTCAAAAGTAGAATACAAGCATGGACAGTTCTATTTACAAGTTTGATTCAAATGTGTGAATGTTGTGGAATGAGTATGGTTAGAAATGACATTTGGTTTACTTTTGTGACAACCCTAACACATATGATCGTCTCCAAGTCACTAGAATTCAAAAATAAGTTTAGAATCAAAGTATAAGCTCAAAGTAGAATACAAGCATGCACAGTTCGTTTTACAAGTTTGACTCAAATGTGTGAATGTTGTGGAATGAGTGTGGTTAGAAATGACATTTGGTTTACTTTTATGACAACCCTAACATATATGATCGTCTCCATGTCATTAGAATTCAAAAATAAGCTTAGAATCAAAGAATAAGCTCAAAAGTAGAATACAAGCATGCACAGTTCGTTTTACAAGTTTGATTCAAATGTGTGAATGTTGTGGAATGAGTGTGGTTAGAAATGACATTTGGTTTACTTTTATGACAACCCTAACACATATAATCGTTTCCAAGTCATTAGAATTCAAAAATAAGCTTAGAATCAAAGAATAAGCTCAAAAGTAGAATACAAGCATGCACAGTTCGTTTTACAAGTTTGATTCAAATGTGTGAATGTTGTGGAATGAGTGTGGTTAGAAATGACATTTGGTTTACTTTTATGACAACCCTAACATATATGATCGTCTCCAAGTCATTAGAATTCAAAAATAAGCTTAGAATCAAAGAATAAGCTCAAAAGTAGAATACAAGCATGGACAGTTCTATTTACAAGTTTGATTCAAATGTGTGAATGTTGTGGAATGAGTATGGTTAGAAATGACATTTGGTTTACTTTTGTGACAACCCTAACACATATGATCGTCTCCAAGTCACTAGAATTCAAAAATAAGCTTAGAATCAAAGAATAAGCTCAAAAGTAGAATACAAGCATGCACAGTTCGTTTTACAAGTTTGATTCAAATGTGTGAATGTTATGGAATGAGTGTGGTTAGAAATGACATTTGGTTTACTTTTATGACAACCCTAACAAATATAATTGTCTCCATGTCATTAGAATTCAAAAATAAGCTTAGAATTCAAGAATAAGCTCAAAAGTAGAATACAAGCATGCACTGTTCGTTTTACAAGTTTGATTCAAATGTGTGAATGTTGTGGAATGAGTATGGTTAGAAATGACATTTGGTTTACTTTTGTGACAACCCTAACACATATGATCGTCTCCAAGTCACTAGAATTCAAAAATAAGTTTAGAATCAAAGAATAAGCTCAAAGTAGAATACAAGCATGCACAGTTCGTTTTACAAGTTTGACTCAAATGTGTGAATGTTGTGGAATGAGTGTGGTTAGAAATGACATTTGGTTTACTTTTATGACAACCCTAACATATATGATCGTCTCCATGTCATTAGAATTCAAAAATAAGCTTAGAATCAAAGAATAAGCTCAAAAGTAGAATACAAGCATGCACAGTTCGTTTTACAAGTTTGATTCAAATGTGTGAATGTTGTGGAATGAGTGTGGTTAGAAATGACATTTGGTTTACTTTTATGACAACCCTAACACATATAATCGTTTCCAAGTCATTAGAATTCAAAAATAAGCTTAGAATCAAAGAATAAGCTCAAAAGTAGAATACAAGCATGCACAGTTCGTTTTACAAGTTTGATTCAAATGTGTGAATGTTGTGGAATGAGTGTGGTTAGAAATGACATTTGGTTTACTTTTATGACAACCCTAACATATATGATCGTCTCCAAGTCATTAGAATTCAAAAATAAGCTTAGAATCAAAGAATAAGCTCAAAAGTAGAATACAAGCATGGACAGTTCTATTTACAAGTTTGATTCAAATGTGTGAATGTTGTGGAATGAGTATGGTTAGAAATGACATTTGGTTTACTTTTGTGACAACCCTAACACATATGATCGTCTCCAAGTCACTAGAATTCAAAAATAAGCTTAGAATCAAAGAATAAGCTCAAAAGTAGAATACAAGCATGCACAGTTCGTTTTACAAGTTTGATTCAAATGTGTGAATGTTATGGAATGAGTGTGGTTAGAAATGACATTTGGTTTACTTTTATGACAACCCTAACAAATATAATTGTCTCCATGTCATTAGAATTCAAAAATAAGCTTAGAATTCAAGAATAAGCTCAAAAGTAGAATACAAGCATGCACTGTTCGTTTTACAAGTTTGATTCAAATGTGTGAATGTTGTGGAATGAGTGTGGTTAGAAATGACATTTGGTTTACTTTTATGACAACCCTAACACATATAATTGTTTCCAAGTCATTAGAATTCAAAAATAAGCTTAGAATCAAAGAATAAGCTCAAAAGTAGAATACAAGCATGCACAGTTCTGTTTACAAGTTTGATTCAAATGTGTGAATGTTGTGGAATGAGAGTGGTTAGAAATGACATTTGGTTTACTTTTATGACAACGCTAAAACATATGATCGTCTCCAAGTCATTAGAATTCAAAAATAAGCTTTGAATCAAAGAATAAGCTCAGAAGTAGAATACAAGCATGCACAGTTCGTTTTACAAGTTTGATTCAAATGTCTGAATGTTGTGGAATGAGTGTGGTTAGAAATGACATTTGGTTTACTTTTATGACAACCCTAACAATTATAATCGTCTCCATGTCATTAGAATTCAAAAATAAGCTTAGAATCAAAGAATAAGCTCAAAAGTAGAATACAAGCATGCACAGTTCGTTTTACAAGTTTGATTCAAATGTGTGAATGTTGTGGAATGAGTGTGGTTAGAAATGACATTTGGTTTACTTTTATGACAACCCTAACATATATGATCGTCTCCAAGTCATTAGAATTCAAAAATAAGCTTAGAATCAAAGAATAAGCTCAAAAGTAGAATACAAGCATGGACAGTTCTATTTACATGTTTGATTCAAATGTGTGAATGTTGTGGAATGAGTATGGTTAGAAATGACATTTGGTTTACTTTTATGACAACCCTAACACATATAATCGTTTCCAAGTCATTAGAATTCAAAAATAAGCTTAGAATCAAAGAATAAGCTCAAAAGTAGAATACAAGCATGCACAGTTCGTTTTACAAGTTTGATTCAAATGTGTGAATGTTATGGAATGAGTGTGGTTAGAAATGACATTTGGTTTACTTTTATGACAACCCTAACAAATATAATCGTCTCCATGTCATTAGAATTCAAAAATAAGCTTAGAATTCAAGAATAAGCTCAAAAGTAGAATACAAGCATGCACTGTTCGTTTTACAAGTTTGATTCAAATGTGTGAATGTTGTGGAATGAGTGTGGTTAGAAATGACATTTGGTTTACTTTTATGACAACCCTAACACATATAATTGTTTCCAAGTCATTAGAATTCAAAAATAAGCTTAGAATCAAAGAATAAGCTCAAAAGTAGAATACAAGCATGCACAGTTCTGTTTACAAGTTTGATTCAAATGTGTGAATGTTGTGGAATGAGAGTGGTTAGAAATGACATTTGGTTTACTTTTATGACAACGCTAAAACATATGATCGTCTCCAAGTCATTAGAATTCAAAAATAAGCTTTGAATCAAAGAATAAGCTCAGAAGTAGAATACAAGCATGCACAGTTCGTTTTACAAGTTTGATTCAAATGTCTCAATGTTGTGGAATGAGTGTGGTTAGAAATGACATTTGGTTTACTTTTATGACAACCCTAACAATTATAATCGTCTCCATGTCATTAGAATTCAAAAATAAGCTTAGAATCAAAGAATAAGCTCAAAAGTAGAATACAAGCATGCACAGTTCGTTTTACAAGTTTGATTCAAATGTGTGAATGTTGTGGAATGAGTGTGGTTAGAAATGACATTTGGTTTACTTTTATGACAACCCTAACATATATGATCGTCTCCAAGTCATTAGAATTCAAAAATAAGCTTAGAATCAAAGAATAAGCTCAAAAGTAGAATACAAGCATGGACAGTTCTATTTACAAGTTTGATTCAAATGTGTGAATGTTGTGGAATGAGTATGGTTAGAAATGACATTTGGTTTACTTTTGTGACAACCCTAACACATATGATCGTCTCCAAGTCACTAGAATTCAAAAATAAGTTTAGAATCAAAGAATAAGCTCAAAGTAGAATACAAGCATGCACAGTTCGTTTTACAAGTTTGACTCAAATGTGTGAATGTTGTGGAATGAGTGTGGTTAGAAATGACATTTGGTTTACTTTTATGACAACCCTAACATATATGATCGTCTCCATGTCATTAGAATTCAAAAATAAGCTTAGAATCAAAGAATAAGCTCAAAAGTAGAATACAAGCATGCACAGTTCGTTTTACAAGTTTGATTCAAATGTGTGAATGTTGTGGAATGAGTGTGGTTAGAAATGACATTTGGTTTACTTTTATGACAACCCTAACACATATAATCGTTTCCAAGTCATTAGAATTCAAAAATAAGCTTAGAATCAAAGAATAAGCTCAAAAGTAGAATACAAGCATGCACAGTTCGTTTTACAAGTTTGATTCAAATGTGTGAATGTTGTGGAATGAGTGTGGTTAGAAATGACATTTGGTTTACTTTTATGACAACCCTAACATATATGATCGTCTCCAAGTCATTAGAATTCAAAAATAAGCTTAGAATCAAAGAATAAGCTCAAAAGTAGAATACAAGCATGGACAGTTCTATTTACAAGTTTGATTCAAATGTGTGAATGTTGTGGAATGAGTATGGTTAGAAATGACATTTGGTTTACTTTTGTGACAACCCTAACACATATGATCGTCTCCAAGTCACTAGAATTCAAAAATAAGCTTAGAATCAAAGAATAAGCTCAAAAGTAGAATACAAGCATGCACAGTTCGTTTTACAAGTTTGATTCAAATGTGTGAATGTTATGGAATGAGTGTGGTTAGAAATGACATTTGGTTTACTTTTATGACAACCCTAACAAATATAATCGTCTCCATGTCATTAGAATTCAAAAATAAGCTTAGAATTCAAGAATAAGCTCAAAAGTAGAATACAAGCATGCACTGTTCGTTTTACAAGTTTGATTCAAATGTGTGAATGTTGTGGAATGAGTGTGGTTAGAAATGACATTTGGTTTACTTTTATGACAACCCTAACACATATAATTGTTTCCAAGTCATTAGAATTCAAAAATAAGCTTAGAATCAAAGAATAAGCTCAAAAGTAGAATACAAGCATGCACAGTTCTGTTTACAAGTTTGATTCAAATGTGTGAATGTTGTGGAATGAGAGTGGTTAGAAATGACATTTGGTTTACTTTTATGACAACGCTAAAACATATGATCGTCTCCAAGTCATTAGAATTCAAAAATAAGCTTTGAATCAAAGAATAAGCTCAGAAGTAGAATACAAGCATGCACAGTTCGTTTTACAAGTTTGATTCAAATGTCTGAATGTTGTGGAATGAGTGTGGTTAGAAATGACATTTGGTTTACTTTTATGACAACCCTAACAATTATAATCGTCTCCATGTCATTAGAATTCAAAAATAAGCTTAGAATCAAAGAATAAGCTCAAAAGTAGAATACAAGCATGCACAGTTCGTTTTACAAGTTTGATTCAAATGTGTGAATGTTGTGGAATGAGTGTGGTTAGAAATGACATTTGGTTTACTTTTATGACAACCCTAACATATATGATCGTCTCCAAGTCATTAGAATTCAAAAATAAGCTTAGAATCAAAGAATAAGCTCAAAAGTAGAATACAAGCATGGACAGTTCTATTTACATGTTTGATTCAAATGTGTGAATGTTGTGGAATGAGTATGGTTAGAAATGACATTTGGTTTACTTTTATGACAACCCTAACACATATAATCGTTTCCAAGTCATTAGAATTCAAAAATAAGCTTAGAATCAAAGAATAAGCTCAAAAGTAGAATACAAGCATGCACAGTTCGTTTTACAAGTTTGATTCAAATGTGTGAATGTTATGGAATGAGTGTGGTTAGAAATGACATTTGGTTTACTTTTATGACAACCCTAACAAATATAATCGTCTCCATGTCATTAGAATTCAAAAATAAGCTTAGAATTCAAGAATAAGCTCAAAAGTAGAATACAAGCATGCACTGTTCGTTTTACAAGTTTGATTCAAATGTGTGAATGTTGTGGAATGAGTGTGGTTAGAAATGACATTTGGTTTACTTTTATGACAACCCTAACACATATAATTGTTTCCAAGTCATTAGAATTCAAAAATAAGCTTAGAATCAAAGAATAAGCTCAAAAGTAGAATACAAGCATGCACAGTTCTGTTTACAAGTTTGATTCAAATGTGTGAATGTTGTGGAATGAGAGTGGTTAGAAATGACATTTGGTTTACTTTTATGACAACGCTAAAACATATGATCGTCTCCAAGTCATTAGAATTCAAAAATAAGCTTTGAATCAAAGAATAAGCTCAGAAGTAGAATACAAGCATGCACAGTTCGTTTTACAAGTTTGATTCAAATGTCTCAATGTTGTGGAATGAGTGTGGTTAGAAATGACATTTGGTTTACTTTTATGACAACCCTAACAATTATAATCGTCTCCATGTCATTAGAATTCAAAAATAAGCTTAGAATCAAAGAATAAGCTCAAAAGTAGAATACAAGCATGCACAGTTCGTTTTACAAGTTTGATTCAAATGTGTGAATGTTGTGGAATGAGTGTGGTTAGAAATGACATTTGGTTTACTTTTATGACAACCCTAACATATATGATCGTCTCCAAGTCATTAGAATTCAAAAATAAGCTTAGAATCAAAGAATAAGCTCAAAAGTAGAATACAAGCATGGACAGTTCTATTTACAAGTTTGATTCAAATGTGTGAATGTTGTGGAATGAGTATGGTTAGAAATGACATTTGGTTTACTTTTGTGACAACCCTAACACATATGATCGTCTCCAAGTCACTAGAATTCAAAAATAAGTTTAGAATCAAAGAATAAGCTCAAAGTAGAATACAAGCATGCACAGTTCGTTTTACAAGTTTGACTCAAATGTGTGAATGTTGTGGAATGAGTGTGGTTAGAAATGACATTTGGTTTACTTTTATGACAACCCTAACATATATGATCGTCTCCATGTCATTAGAATTCAAAAATAAGCTTAGAATCAAAGAATAAGCTCAAAAGTAGAATACAAGCATGCACAGTTCGTTTTACAAGTTTGATTCAAATGTGTGAATGTTGTGGAATGAGTGTGGTTAGAAATGACATTTGGTTTACTTTTATGACAACCCTAACACATATAATCGTTTCCAAGTCATTAGAATTCAAAAATAAGCTTAGAATCAAAGAATAAGCTCAAAAGTAGAATACAAGCATGCACAGTTCGTTTTACAAGTTTGATTCAAATGTGTGAATGTTGTGGAATGAGTGTGGTTAGAAATGACATTTGGTTTACTTTTATGACAACCCTAACATATATGATCGTCTCCAAGTCATTAGAATTCAAAAATAAGCTTAGAATCAAAGAATAAGCTCAAAAGTAGAATACAAGCATGGACAGTTCTATTTACAAGTTTGATTCAAATGTGTGAATGTTGTGGAATGAGTATGGTTAGAAATGACATTTGGTTTACTTTTGTGACAACCCTAACACATATGATCGTCTCCAAGTCACTAGAATTCAAAAATAAGCTTAGAATCAAAGAATAAGCTCAAAAGTAGAATACAAGCATGCACAGTTCGTTTTACAAGTTTGATTCAAATGTGTGAATGTTATGGAATGAGTGTGGTTAGAAATGACATTTGGTTTACTTTTATGACAACCCTAACAAATATAATCGTCTCCATGTCATTAGAATTCAAAAATAAGCTTAGAATTCAAGAATAAGCTCAAAAGTAGAATACAAGCATGCACTGTTCGTTTTACAAGTTTGATTCAAATGTGTGAATGTTGTGGAATGAGTGTGGTTAGAAATGACATTTGGTTTACTTTTGTGACAACCCTAACACATATGATCGTCTCCAAGTCATTAGAATTCAAAAATAAGCTTAGAATCAAAGAAAAAGCTCAAAAGTAGAATACAAGCATGCACAGTTCGTTTTACAAGTTTGATTCAAATGTGTGAATGTTGTGGAATGAGTGTGGTTAGAAATGACATTTGGTTTACTTTAATGACAACCCTAACAATTATAATCGTCTCCATGTCATTAGAATTCAAAAATAAGCTTAGAATCAAAGAATAAGCTCAAAAGTAGAATGGAAGGATGCACAGTTCTGTTTACAAGTTTGATTCAAATGTGTGAATGTTGTGGAATGAGTGTGGTTAGAAATGACATTTGGTTTACTTTTATGACAACCCTAACATATATGATCATCTCCAAGTCATTAGAATTCAAAAATAAGCTTAGAATCAAAGAATAAGCTCAAAAGTAGAATACAAGCATGCACTGTTCGTTTTACAAGTTTGATTCAAATGTGTGAATGTTGTGGAATGAGTGTGGTTAGAAATGACATTTGGTTTACTTTTATGACAACCCTAACACATATGATCGTTTCCAAGTCATTAGAATTCAAAAATAAGCTTAGAATCAAAGAATAAGCTCAAAAGTAAAATACAAGCATGCACAGTTCTGTTTACAAGTTTGAGTCAAATGTGTGAATGTTGTGGAATGAGTGTGGTTAGAAATGACATTTGGTTTACGTTTATGACAACCCTAACAAATATAATCGTCTCCATGTCATTAGAATTCAAAAATAAGCTTAGAATCAAAGAATAAGCTCAAAAGTAGAATACAAGCATGCACAGTTCGTTTTACAAGTTTCATTCAAATGTGTGAATGTTGTGGAATGAGAGTGGTTAGAAATGACATTTGGTTTACTTTTATGACAACCCTAACACATATGATCGTTTCCATGTCATTAGAATTCAAAAATAAGCTTAGAATCAAAGAATAAGCTCAAAGTAGAATACAAGGATGCACAGTTCGTTTTACAAGTTTGATTCAAATGTGTGAATGTTGTGGAATGAGTGTGGTTAGAAAAACATTTGGTTTACTTTTATGACAACCCTAACAAATATAATCGTCTCCATGTCATTAGAATTCAAAAATAAGCTTAGAATCAAAGAATAAGCTCAAAAGTAGAATACAAGCATGCACAGTTCGTTTTACAAGTTTGATTCAAATGTGTGAATGTTGTGGAATGAGTGTGGTTAGAAATGACATTTGGTTTACTTTTATGACAACCCTAACATATATGATCGTCTCCAAGTCATTAGAATTCAAAAATAAGCTTAGAATCAAAGAATAAGCTCAAAAGTAGAATACAAGCATGGACAGTTCTGTTTACAAGTTTGATTCAAATGTGTGAATGTTGTGGAATGAGTGTGGTTAGAAATGACATTTGGTTTACTTTTGTGACAACCCTAACACATATGATCGTCTCCAAGTCATTAGAATTCAAAAATAAGTTTAGAATCAAAGAATAAGCTCAAAGTAGAATACAAGCATGCACAGTTCGTTTTACAAGTTTGACTCAAATGTGTGAATGTTGTGGAATGAGTGTGGTTAGAAATGACATTTGGTTTACTTTTATGACAACCCTAACATATATGATCGTCTCCATGTCATTAGAATTCAAAAATAAGCTTAGAATCAAAGAATAAGCTCAAAAGTAGAATACAAGCATGCACAGTTCGTTTTACAAGTTTGATTCAAATGTGTGAATGTTGTGGAATGAGAGTGGTTAGAAATGACATTTGGTTTACTTTTATGACAACGCTAACACATATGATCGTCTCCAAGTCATTAGAATTCAAAAATAAGCTTTGAATCAAAGAATAAGCTCAAAAGTAGAAGACAAGCATGCACTGTTAGTTTTACAAGTTTGATTCAAATGTGTGAATGTTGTGGAATGAGTGTGGTTAGAAATGACATTTGGTTTACTTTTATGACAACCCTAACACATATAATCGTTTCCAAGTCATTAGAATTCAAAAATAAGCTTAGAATCAAAGAATAAGCTCAAAAGTAAAATACAAGCATGCACAGTTCGTTTTACAAGTTTGATTCAAATGTGTGAATGTTGTGGAATGAGTGTGGTTAGAAATGACATTTGGTTTACTTTTATGACAACCCTAACAAATATAATCGTCTCCATGTCATTAGAATTCAAAAATAAGCTTAGAATCAAAGAATAAGCTCAAAAGTAGAATACAAGCATGCACAGTTCGTTTTACAAGTTTGATTCAAATGTGTGAATGTTGTGGAATGAGAGTGGTTAGAAATGACATTTGGTTTACTTTTATGACAACGCTAACACATATGATCGTCTCCAAGTCATTATAATTCAAAAATAAGCTTTGAATCAAAGAATAAGCTCAAAAGTAGAATACAAGCATGCACAGTTCGTTTTACAAGTTTGATTCAAATGTCTGAATGTTGTGGAATGAGTGTGGTTAGAAATGACATTTGGTTTACTTTTATGACAACCCTAACAATTATAATCGTCTCCATGTCATTAGAATTCAAAAATAAGCTTAGAATCAAACAATAAGCTCAAAAGTAGAATACAAGCATGCACTGTTCGTTTTACAAGTTTGATTCAAATGTGTGAATGTTGTGGAATGAGTGTGGTTAGAAATGACATTTGGTTTACTTTTATGACAACCCTAACACATATAATCGTTTCCAAGTCATTAGAATTCAAAAATAAGCTTAGAATCAAAGAATAAGCTCAAAAGTAAAATACAAGCATGCACAGTTCTGTTTACAAGTTTGAGTCAAATGTGTGAATGTTGTGGAATGAGTGTGGTTAGAAATGACATTTGGTTTACTTTTATGACAACCCTAACAAATATAATCGTCTCCATGTCATTAGAATTCAAAAATAAGCTTAGAATCAAAGAATAAGCTCAAAAGTAGAATACAAGCATGCACTGTTCGTTTTACAAGTTTGATTCAAATGTGTGAATGTTGTGGAATGAGAGTGGTTAGAAATGACATTTGGTTTACTTTTATGACAACGCTAACACATATGATCGTCTCCAAGTCATTAGAATTCAAAAATAAGCTTTGAATCAAAGAATAAGCTCAAAAGTAGAATACAAGCATGCACTGTTCGTTTTACAAGTTTGATTCAAATGTGTGAATGTTGTGGAATGAGTGTGGTTAGAAATGACATTTGGTTTACTTTTATGACAACCCTAACACATATAATCGTTTCCAAGTCATTAGAATTCAAAAATAAGCTTAGAATCAAAGAATAAGCTCAAAAGTAAAATACAAGCATGCACAGTTCGTTTTACAAGTTTGATTCAAATGTGTGAATGTTGTGGAATGAGTGTGGTTAGAAATGACATTTGGTTTACTTTTATGACAACCCTAACAAATATAATCGTCTCCATGTCATTAGAATTCAAAAATAAGCTTAGAATCAAAGAATAAGCTCAAAAGTAGAATACAAGCATGCACAGTTCGTTTTACAAGTTTGATTCAAATGTGTGAATGTTGTGGAATGAGAGTGGTTAGAAATGACATTTGGTTTACTTTTATGACAACGCTAACACATATGATCGTCTCCAAGTCATTGGAATTCAAAAATAAGCTTTGAATCAAAGAATAAGCTCAAAAGTAGAATACAAGCATGCACAGTTCGTTTTACAAGTTTGATTCAAATGTCTGAATGTTGTGGAATGAGTGTGGTTAGAAATGACATTTGGTTTACTTTTATGACAACCCTAACAATTATAATCGTCTCCATGTCATTAGAATTCAAAAATAAGCTTAGAATCAAAGAATAAGCTCAAAAGTAGAATACAAGCATGCACTGTTCGTTTTACAAGTTTGATTCAAATGTGTGAATGTTGTGGAATGAGTGTGGTTAGAAATGACATTTGGTTTACTTTTATGACAACCCTAACACATATAATCGTTTCCAAGTCATTAGAATTCAAAAATAAGCTTAGAATCAAAGAATAAGCTCAAAAGTAAAATACAAGCATGCACAGTTCTGTTTACAAGTTTGAGTCAAATGTGTGAATGTTGTGGAATGAGTGTGGTTAGAAATGACATTTGGTTTACTTTTATGACAACCCTAACAAATATAATCGTCTCCATGTCATTAGAATTCAAAAATAAGCTTAGAATCAAAGAATAAGCTCAAAAGTAGAATACAAGCATGCACAGTACGTTTTACAAGTTTGATTCAAATGTGTGAATGTTGTGGAATGAGAGTGGTTAGAAATGACATTTGGTTTACTTTTATGACAACCCTAACACATATGATCGTTTCCATGTCATTAGAATTCAAAAATAAGCTTAGAATCAAAGAATAAGCTCAAAGTAGAATACAAGGATGCACAGTTCGTTTTACAAGTTTGATTCAAATGTGTGAATGTTGTGGAATGAGTGTGGTTAGAAATGACATTTGGTTTACTTTTATGACAACCCTAACAAATATAATCGTCTCCATGTCATTAGAATTCAAAAATAAGCTTAGAATCAAAGAATAAGCTCAAATGTAGAATACAAGCATGCACGGTTCGTTTTACAAGTTTGATTCAAATGTGTGAATGTTGTGGAATGAGTGTGGTTAGAAATGACATTTGGTTTACTTTTATGACAACGCTAACACATATGATCGTCTCCAAGTCATTAGAATTCAAAAATAAGCTTTGAATCAAAGAATAAGCTCAAAAGTAGAAGACAAGCATGCACTGTTCATTTTACAAGTTTGATTCAAATGTGTAAATGTTGTGGAATGAGTGTGGTTAGAAATGACATTTGGTTTACTTTTATGACAACCCTAACACATATAATCGTTTCCAAGTCATTAGAATTCAAAAATAAGCTTAGAATCCAAGAATAAGCTCAAAAGTAAAATACAAGCATGCACAGTTCGTTTTACATGTTTGATTCAAATGTGTGAATGTTGTGGAATGAGTGTGGTTAGAAATGACATTTGGTTTACTTTTATGACAACCCTAACAAATATAATCGTCTCCATGTCATTAGAATTCAAAAATAAGCTTAGAATCAAAGAATAAGCTCAAAAGTAGAATACAAGCATGCACAGTTCGTTTTACAAGTTTGATTCAAATGTGTGAATGTTGTGGAATGAGAGTGGTTAGAAATGACATTTGGTTTACTTTTATGACAACGCTAACACATATGATCGTCTCCAAGTCATTGGAATTCAAAAATAAGCTTTGAATCAAAGAATAAGCTCAAAAGTAGAATACAAGCATGCACAGTTCGTTTTACAAGTTTGATTCAAATGTCTGAATGTTGTGGAATGAGTGTGGTTAGAAATGACATTTGGTTTACTTTTATGACAACCCTAACAATTATAATCGTCTCCATGTCATTAGAATTCAAAAATAAGCTTAGAATCAAAGAATAAGCTCAAAAGTAGAATACAAGCATGCACTGTTCGTTTTACAAGTTTGATTCAAATGTGTGAATGTTGTGGAATGAGTGTGGTTAGAAATGACATTTGGTTTACTTTTATGACAACCCTAACACATATAATCGTTTCCAAGTCATTAGAATTCAAAAATAAGCTTAGAATCAAAGAATAAGCTCAAAAGTAAAATACAAGCATGCACAGTTCTGTTTACAAGTTTGAGTCAAATGTGTGAATGTTGTGGAATGAGTGTGGTTAGAAATGACATTTGGTTTACTTTTATGACAACCCTAACAAATATAATCGTCTCCATGTCATTAGAATTCAAAAATAAGCTTAGAATCAAAGAATAAGCTCAAAAGTAGAATACAAGCATGCACAGTACGTTTTACAAGTTTGATTCAAATGTGTGAATGTTGTGGAATGAGAGTGGTTAGAAATGACATTTGGTTTACTTTTATGACAACCCTAACACATATGATCGTTTCCATGTCATTAGAATTCAAAAATAAGCTTAGAATCAAAGAATAAGCTCAAAGTAGAATACAAGGATGCACAGTTCGTTTTACAAGTTTGATTCAAATGTGTGAATGTTGTGGAATGAGTGTGGTTAGAAATGACATTTGGTTTACTTTTATGACAACCCTAACAAATATAATCGTCTCCATGTCATTAGAATTCAAAAATAAGCTTAGAATCAAAGAATAAGCTCAAATGTAGAATACAAGCATGCACGGTTCGTTTTACAAGTTTGATTCAAATGTGTGAATGTTGTGGAATGAGTGTGGTTAGAAATGACATTTGGTTTACTTTTATGACAACGCTAACACATATGATCGTCTCCAAGTCATTAGAATTCAAAAATAAGCTTTGAATCAAAGAATAAGCTCAAAAGTAGAAGACAAGCATGCACTGTTCATTTTACAAGTTTGATTCAAATGTGTAAATGTTGTGGAATGAGTGTGGTTAGAAATGACATTTGGTTTACTTTTATGACAACCCTAACACATATAATCGTTTCCAAGTCATTAGAATTCAAAAATAAGCTTAGAATCCAAGAATAAGCTCAAAAGTAAAATACAAGCATGCACAGTTCGTTTTACATGTTTGATTCAAATGTGTGAATGTTGTGGAATGAGTGTGGTTAGAAATGACATTTGGTTTACTTTTATGACAACCCTAACAAATATAATCGTCTCCATGTCATTAGAATTCAAAAATAAGCTTAGAATCAAAGAATAAGCTCAAAAGTAGAATACAAGCATGCACAGTTCGTTTTACAAGTTTGATTCAAATGTGTGAATGTTGTGGAATGAGAGTGGTTAGAAATGACATTTGGTTTACTTTTATGACAACGCTAACACATATGATCGTCTCCAAGTCATTGGAATTCAAAAATAAGCTTTGAATCAAAGAATAAGCTCAAAAGTAGAATACAAGCATGCACAGTTCGTTTTACAAGTTTGATTCAAATGTGTGAATGTTGTGGAATGAGAGTGGTTAGAAATGACATTTGGTTTACTTTTATGACAACGCTAACACATATGATCGTCTCCAAGTCATTGGAATTCAATAATAAGCTTTGAATCAAAGAATAAGCTCAAAAGTAGAATACAAGCATGCACAGTTCGTTTTACAAGTTTGATTCAAATGTGTGAATGTTGTGGAATGAGAGTGGTTAGAAATGACATTTGGTTTACTTTTATGACAACGCTAACACATATGATCGTCTCCAAGTCATTAGAATTCAAAAATAAGCTTTGAATCAAAGAATAAGCTCAAAAGTAGAAGACAAGCATGCACTGTTCGTTTTACAAGTTTGATTCAAATGTGTGAATGTTGTGGAATGAGTGTGGTTAGAAATGACATTTGGTTTACTTTTATGACAACCCTAACACATATAATCGTTTCCAAGTCATTAGAATTCAAAAATAAGCTTAGAATCAAAGAATAAGCTCAAAAGTAAAATACAAGCATGCACAGTTCGTTTTACAAGTTTGATTCAAATGTGTGAATGTTGTGGAATGAGTGTGGTTAGAAATGACATTTGGTTTACTTTTATGACAACCCTAACAAATATAATCGTCTCCATGTCATTAGAATTCAAAAATAAGCTTAGAATCAAAGAATAAGCTCAAAAGTAGAATACAAGCATGCACAGTTTGTTTTACAAGTTTGATTCAAATGTGTGAATGTTGTGGAATGAGAGTGGTTAGAAATGACATTTGGTTTACTTTTATGACAACGCTAACACATATGATCGTCTCCAAGTCATTAGAATTCAAAAATAAGCTTTGAATCAAAGAATAAGCTCAAAAGTAGAATACAAGCATGCACTGTTCGTTTTACAAGTTTGATTCAAATGTGTGAATGTTGTGGAATGAGTGTGGTTAGAAATGACATTTGGTTTACTTTTATGACAACCCTAACACATATAATCGTTTCCAAGTCATTAGAATTCAAAAATAAGCTTAGAATCAAAGAATAAGCTCAAAAGTAAAATACAAGCATGCACAGTTCTGTTTACAAGTTTGAGTCAAATGTGTGAATGTTGTGGAATGAGTGTGGTTAGAAATGACATTTGGTTTACTTTTATGACAACCCTAACAAATATAATCGTCTCCATGTCATTAGAATTCAAAAATAAGCTTAGAATCAAAGAATAAGCTCAAAAGTAGAATACAAGCATGCACAGTTCGTTTTACAAGTTTGATTCAAATGTGTGAATGTTGTGGAATGAGAGTGGTTAGAAATGACATTTGGTTTACTTTTATGACAACCCTAACACATATGATCGTTTCCATGTCATTAGAATTCAAAAATAAGCTTAGAATCAAAGAATAAGCTCAAAGTAAAATACAAGGATGCACAGTTCGTTTTACAAGTTTGATTCAAATGTGTGAATGTTGTGGAATGAGTGTGGTTAGAAATGACATTTGGTTTACTTTTATGACAACCCTAACAAATATAATCGTCTCCATGTCATTAGAATTCAAAAATAAGCTTAGAATCAAAGAATAAGCTCAAAAGTAGAATACAAGCATGCACAGTTCGTTTTACAAGTTTGATTCAAATGTGTGAATGTTGTGGAATGAGTGTGGTTAGAAATGACATTTGGTTTACTTTTATGACAACCCTAACACATATAATCGTTTCCAAGTCATTAGAATTCAAAAATAAGCTTAGAATCAAAGAATAAGCTCAAAAGTAAAATACAAGCATGCACAGTTCGTTTTACAAGTTTGATTCAAATGTGTGAATGTTGTGGAATGAGTGTGGTTAGAAATGACATTTGGTTTACTTTTATGACAACCCTAACAAATATAATCGTCTCCATGTCATTAGAATTCAAAAATAAGCTTAGAATCAAAGAATAAGCTCAAAAGTAGAATACAAGCATGCACAGTTCGTTTTACAAGTTTGATTCAAATGTGTGAATGTTGTGGAATGAGAGTGGTTAGAAATGACATTTGGTTTACTTTTATGACAACCCTAACACATATGATCGTTTCCATGTCATTAGAATTCAAAAATAAGCTTAGAATCAAAGAATAAGCTCAAAGTAGAATACAAGGATGCACAGTTCGTTTTACAAGTTTGATTCAAATGTGTGAATGTTGTGGAATGAGTGTGGTTAGAAATGACATTTGGTTTACTTTTATGACAACCCTAACAAATATAATCGTCTCCATGTCATTAGAATTCAAAAATAAGCTTAGAATCAAAGAATAAGCTCAAATGTAGAATACAAGCATGCACGGTTCGTTTTACAAGTTTGATTCAAATGTGTGAATGTTGTGGAATGAGTGTGGTTAGAAATGACATTTGGTTTACTTTTATGACAACGCTAACACATATGATCGTCTCCAAGTCATTAGAATTCAAAAATAAGCTTTGAATCAAAGAATAAGCTCAAAAGTAGAAGACAAGCATGCACTGTTCGTTTTACAAGTTTGATTCAAATGTGTGAATGTTGTGGAATGAGTGTGGTTAGAAATGACATTTGGTTTACTTTTATGACAACCCTAACACATATAATCGTTTCCAAGTCATTAGAATTCAAAAATAAGCTTAGAATCAAAGAATAAGCTCAAAAGTAAAATACAAGCATGCACAGTTCGTTTTACATGTTTGATTCAAATGTGTGAATGTTGTGGAATGAGTGTGGTTAGAAATGACATTTGGTTTACTTTTATGACAACCCTAACAAATATAATCGTCTCCATGTCATTAGAATTCAAAAATAAGCTTAGAATCAAAGAATAAGCTCAAAAGTAGAATACAAGCATGCACAGTTCGTTTTACAAGTTTGATTCAAATGTGTGAATGTTGTGGAATGAGAGTGGTTAGAAATGACATTTGGTTTACTTTTATGACAACGCTAACACATATGATCGTCTCCAAGTCATTGGAATTCAAAAATAAGCTTTGAATCAAAGAATAAGCTCAAAAGTAGAATACAAGCATGCACAGTTCGTTTTACAAGTTTGATTCAAATGTGTGAATGTTGTGGAATGAGAGTGGTTAGAAATGACATTTGGTTTACTTTTATGACAACGCTAACACATATGATCGTCTCCAAGTCATTGGAATTCAATAATAAGCTTTGAATCAAAGAATAAGCTCAAAAGTAGAATACAAGCATGCACAGTTCGTTTTACAAGTTTGATTCAAATGTGTGAATGTTGTGGAATGAGAGTGGTTAGAAATGACATTTGGTTTACTTTTATGACAACGCTAACACATATGATCGTCTCCAAGTCATTAGAATTCAAAAATAAGCTTTGAATCAAAGAATAAGCTCAAAAGTAGAAGACAAGCATGCACTGTTCGTTTTACAAGTTTGATTCAAATGTGTGAATGTTGTGGAATGAGTGTGGTTAGAAATGACATTTGGTTTACTTTTATGACAACCCTAACACATATAATCGTTTCCAAGTCATTAGAATTCAAAAATAAGCTTAGAATCAAAGAATAAGCTCAAAAGTAAAATACAAGCATGCACAGTTCGTTTTACAAGTTTGATTCAAATGTGTAAATGTTGTGGAATGAGTGTGGTTAGAAATGACATTTGGTTTACTTTTATGACAACCCTAACAAATATAATCGTCTCCATGTCATTAGAATTCAAAAATAAGCTTAGAATCAAAGAATAAGCTCAAAAGTAGAATACAAGCATGCACAGTTTGTTTTACAAGTTTGATTCAAATGTGTGAATGTTGTGGAATGAGAGTGGTTAGAAATGACATTTGGTTTACTTTTATGACAACGCTAACACATATGATCGTCTCCAAGTCATTAGAATTCAAAAATAAGCTTTGAATCAAAGAATAAGCTCAAAAGTAGAATACAAGCATGCACAGTTCGTTTTACAAGTTTGATTCAAATGTCTGAATGTTGTGGAATGAGTGTGGTTAGAAATGACATTTGGTTTACTTTTATGACAACCCTAACAATTATAATCGTTTCCAAGTCATTAGAATTCAAAAATAAGCTTAGAATCAAAGAATAAGCTCAAAAGTAAAATACAAGCATGCACAGTTCTGTTTACAAGTTTGAGTCAAATGTGTGAATGTTGTGGAATGAGTGTGGTTAGAAATGACATTTGGTTTACTTTTATGACAACCCTAACAAATATAATCGTCTCCATGTCATTAGAATTCAAAAATAAGCTTAGAATCAAAGAATAAGCTCAAAAGTAGAATACAAGCATGCACAGTTCGTTTTACAAGTTTGATTCAAATGTGTGAATGTTGTGGAATGAGAGTGGTTAGAAATGACATTTGGTTTACTTTTATGACAACCCTAACACATATGATCGTTTCCATGTCATTAGAATTCAAAAATAAGCTTAGAATCAAAGAATAAGCTCAAAGTAAAATACAAGGATGCACAGTTCGTTTTACAAGTTTGATTCAAATGTGTGAATGTTGTGGAATGAGTGTGGTTAGAAATGACATTTGGTTTACTTTTATGACAACCCTAACAAATATAATCGTCTCCATGTCATTAGAATTCAAAAATAAGCTTAGAATCAAAGAATAAGCTCAAAAGTAGAATACAAGCATGCACAGTTCGTTTTACAAGTTTGATTCAAATGTGTGAATGTTGTGGAATGAGTGTGGTTAGAAATGACATTTGGTTTACTTTTATGACAACCCTAACACATATAATCGTTTCCAAGTCATTAGAATTCAAAAATAAGCTTAGAATCAAAGAATAAGCTCAAAAGTAAAATACAAGCATGCACAGTTCGTTTTACAAGTTTGATTCAAATGTGTGAATGTTGTGGAATGAGTGTGGTTAGAAATGACATTTGGTTTACTTTTATGACAACCCTAACAAATATAATCGTCTCCATGTCATTAGAATTCAAAAATAAGCTTAGAAATAAAGAATAAGCTCAAAAGTAGAATACAAGCATGCACAGTTCGTTTTACAAGTTTGATTCAAATGTGTGAATGTTGTGGAATGAGAGTGGTTAGAAATGACATTTGGTTTACTTTTATGACAACGCTAACACATATGATCGTCTCCAAGTCATTGGAATTCAAAAATAAGCTTTGAATCAAAGAATAAGCTCAAAAGTAGAATACAAGCATGCACAGTTCGTTTTACAAGTTTGATTCAAATGTCTGAATGTTGTGGAATGAGTGTGGTTAGAAATGACATTTGGTTTACTTTTATGACAACCCTAACAATTATAATCGTCTCCATGTCATTAGAATTCAAAAATAAGCTTAGAATCAAAGAATAAGCTCAAAAGTAGAATACAAGGATGCACAGTTCGTTTTACAAGTTTGATTCAAATGTGTGAATGTTGTGGAATGAGTGTGGTTAGAAATGACATTTGGTTTACTTTTATGACAACCCTAACAAATATAATCGTCTCCATGTCATTAGAATTCAAAAATAAGCTTAGAATCAAAGAATAAGCTCAAAAGTAGAATACAAGCATGCACAGTTCGTTTTACAAGTTTGATTCAAATGTGTGAATGTTGTGGAATGAGAGTGGTTAGAAATGACATTTGGTTTACTTTTATGACAACGCTAACACATATGATCGTCTCCAAGTCATTAGAATTCAAAAATAAGCTTTGAATCAAAGAATAAGCTCAAAAGTAGAATACAAGCATGCACTGTTCGTTTTACAAGTTTGATTCAAATGTGTGAATGTTGTGGAATGAGTGTGGTTAGAAATGACATTTGGTTTACTTTTATGACAACCCTAACACATATAATCGTTTCCAAGTCATTAGAATTCAAAAATAAGCTTAGAATCAAAGAATAAGCTCAAAAGTAAAATACAAGCATGCACAGTTCGTTTTACAAGTTTGATTCAAATGTGTGAATGTTGTGGAATGAGTGTGGTTAGAAATGACATTTGGTTTACTTTTATGACAACCCTAACAAATATAATCGTCTCCATGTCATTAGAATTCAAAAATAAGCTTAGAATCAAAGAATAAGCTCAAAAGTAGAATACAAGCATGCACAGTTTGTTTTACAAGTTTGATTCAAATGTGTGAATGTTGTGGAATGAGAGTGGTTAGAAATGACATTTGGTTTACTTTTATGACAACGCTAACACATATGATCGTCTCCAAGTCATTAGAATTCAAAAATAAGCTTTGAATCAAAGAATAAGCTCAAAAGTAGAATACAAGCATGCACAGTTCGTTTTACAAGTTTGATTCAAATGTCTGAATGTTGTGGAATGAGTGTGGTTAGAAATGACATTTGGTTTACTTTTATGACAACCCTAACAATTATAATCGTCTCCATGTCATTAGAATTCAAAAATAAGCTTAGAATCAAACAATAAGCTCAAAAGTAGAATACAAGCATGCACTGTTCGTTTTACAAGTTTGATTCAAATGTGTGAATGTTGTGGAATGAGTGTGGTTAGAAATGACATTTGGTTTACTTTTATGACAACCCTAACACATATAATCGTTTCCAAGTCATTAGAATTCAAAAATAAGCTTAGAATCAAAGAATAAGCTCAAAGTAAAATACAAGGATGCACAGTTCGTTTTACAAGTTTGATTCAAATGTGTGAATGTTGTGGAATGAGAGTGGTTAGAAATGACATTTGGTTTACTTTTATGACAACCCTAACACATATGATCGTTTCCATGTCATTAGAATTCAAAAATAAGCTTAGAATCAAAGAATAAGCTCAAAGTAGAATACAAGGATGCACAGTTCGTTTTACAAGTTTGATTCAAATGTGTGAATGTTGTGGAATGAGTGTGGTTAGAAATGACATTTGGTTTACTTTTATGACAACCCTAACAAATATAATCGTCTCCATGTCATTAGAATTCAAAAATAAGCTTAGAATCAAAGAATAAGCTCAAATGTAGAATACAAGCATGCACGGTTCGTTTTACAAGTTTGATTCAAATGTGTGAATGTTGTGGAATGAGTGTGGTTAGAAATGACATTTGGTTTACTTTTATGACAACGCTAACACATATGATCGTCTCCAAGTCATTAGAATTCAAAAATAAGCTTTGAATCAAAGAATAAGCTCAAAAGTAGAAGACAAGCATGCACTGTTCGTTTTACAAGTTTGATTCAAATGTGTGAATGTTGTGGAATGAGTGTGGTTAGAAATGACATTTGGTTTACTTTTATGACAACCCTAACACATATAATCGTTTCCAAGTCATTAGAATTCAAAAATAAGCTTAGAATCAAAGAATAAGCTCAAAAGTAAAATACAAGCATGCACAGTTCGTTTTACAAGTTTGATTCAAATGTGTGAATGTTGTGGAATGAGTGTGGTTAGAAATGACATTTGGTTTACTTTTATGACAACCCTAACAAATATAATCGTCTCCATGTCATTAGAATTCAAAAATAAGCTTAGAATCAAAGAATAAGCTCAAAAGTAGAATACAAGCATGCACAGTTCGTTTTACAAGTTTGATTCAAATGTGTGAATGTTGTGGAATGAGAGTGGTTAGAAATGACATTTGGTTTACTTTTATGACAACGCTAACACATATGATCGTCTCCAAGTCATTGGAATTCAAAAATAAGCTTTGAATCAAAGAATAAGCTCAAAAGTAGAATACAAGCATGCACAGTTCGTTTTACAAGTTTGATTCAAATGTGTGAATGTTGTGGAATAAGAGTGGTTAGAAATGACATTTGGTTTACTTTTATGACAACGCTAACACATATGATCGTCTCCAAGTCATTGGAATTCAAAAATAAGCTTTGAATCAAAGAATAAGCTCAAAAGTAGAATACAAGCATGCACAGTTCGTTTTACAAGTTTGATTCAAATGTGTGAATGTTGTGGAATGAGAGTGGTTAGAAATGACATTTGGTTTACTTTTATGACAACGCTAACACATATGATCGTCTCCAACTCATTAGAATTCAAAAATAAGCTTTGAATCAAAGAATAAGCTCAAAAGTAGAATACAAGCATGCACTGTTCGTTTTACAAGTTTGATTCAAATGTGTGAATGTTGTGGAATGAGTGTGGTTAGAAATGACATTTGGTTTACTTTTATGACAACCCTAACACATATAATCGTTTCCAAGTCATTAGAATTCAAAAATAAGCTTAGAATCAAAGAATAAGCTCAAAAGTAAAATACAAGCATGCACAGTTCGTTTTACAAGTTTGATTCAAATGTGTGAATGTTGTGGAATGAGTGTGGTTAGAAATGACATTTGGTTTACTTTTATGACAACCCTAACAAATATAATCGTCTCCATGTCATTAGAATTCAAAAATAAGCTTAGAATCAAAGAATAAGCTCAAAAGTAGAATACAAGCATGCACAGTTTGTTTTACAAGTTTGATTCAAATGTGTGAATGTTGTGGAATGAGAGTGGTTAGAAATGACATTTGGTTTACTTTTATGACAACGCTAACACATATGATCGTCTCCAAGTCATTAGAATTCAAAAATAAGCTTTGAATCAAAGAATAAGCTCAAAAGTAGAATACAAGCATGCACAGTTCGTTTTACAAGTTTGATTCAAATGTCTGAATGTTGTGGAATGAGTGTGGTTAGAAATGACATTTGGTTTACTTTTATGACAACCCTAACAATTATAATCGTCTCCATGTCATTAGAATTCAAAAATAAGCTTAGAATCAAACAATAAGCTCAAAAGTAGAATACAAGCATGCACTGTTCGTTTTACAAGTTTGATTCAAATGTGTGAATGTTGTGGAATGAGTGTGGTTAGAAATGACATTTGGTTTACTTTTATGACAACCCTAACACATATAATCGTTTCCAAGTCATTAGAATTCAAAAATAAGCTTAGAATCAAAGAATAAGCTCAAAGTAAAATACAAGGATGCACAGTTCGTTTTACAAGTTTGATTCAAATGTGTGAATGTTGTGGAATGAGAGTGGTTAGAAATGACATTTGGTTTACTTTTATGACAACCCTAACACATATGATCGTTTCCATGTCATTAGAATTCAAAAATAAGCTTAGAATCAAAGAATAAGCTCAAAGTAGAATACAAGGATGCACAGTTCGTTTTACAAGTTTGATTCAAATGTGTGAATGTTGTGGAATGAGTGTGGTTAGAAATGACATTTGGTTTACTTTTATGACAACCCTAACAAATATAATCGTCTCCATGTCATTAGAATTCAAAAATAAGCTTAGAATCAAAGAATAAGCTCAAATGTAGAATACAAGCATGCACGGTTCGTTTTACAAGTTTGATTCAAATGTGTGAATGTTGTGGAATGAGTGTGGTTAGAAATGACATTTGGTTTACTTTTATGACAACGCTAACACATATGATCGTCTCCAAGTCATTAGAATTCAAAAATAAGCTTTGAATCAAAGAATAAGCTCAAAAGTAGAAGACAAGCATGCACTGTTCGTTTTACAAGTTTGATTCAAATGTGTGAATGTTGTGGAATGAGTGTGGTTAGAAATGACATTTGGTTTACTTTTATGACAACCCTAACACATATAATCGTTTCCAAGTCATTAGAATTCAAAAATAAGCTTAGAATCAAAGAATAAGCTCAAAAGTAAAATACAAGCATGCACAGTTCGTTTTACAAGTTTGATTCAAATGTGTGAATGTTGTGGAATGAGTGTGGTTAGAAATGACATTTGGTTTACTTTTATGACAACCCTAACAAATATAATCGTCTCCATGTCATTAGAATTCAAAAATAAGCTTAGAATCAAAGAATAAGCTCAAAAGTAGAATACAAGCATGCACAGTTCGTTTTACAAGTTTGATTCAAATGTGTGAATGTTGTGGAATGAGAGTGGTTAGAAATGACATTTGGTTTACTTTTATGACAACGCTAACACATATGATCGTCTCCAAGTCATTGGAATTCAAAAATAAGCTTTGAATCAAAGAATAAGCTCAAAAGTAGAATACAAGCATGCACAGTTCGTTTTACAAGTTTGATTCAAATGTGTGAATGTTGTGGAATAAGAGTGGTTAGAAATGACATTTGGTTTACTTTTATGACAACGCTAACACATATGATCGTCTCCAAGTCATTGGAATTCAAAAATAAGCTTTGAATCAAAGAATAAGCTCAAAAGTAGAATACAAGCATGCACAGTTCGTTTTACAAGTTTGATTCAAATGTGTGAATGTTGTGGAATGAGAGTGGTTAGAAATGACATTTGGTTTACTTTTATGACAACGCTAACACATATGATCGTCTCCAACTCATTAGAATTCAAAAATAAGCTTTGAATCAAAGAATAAGCTCAAAAGTAGAAGACAAGCATGCACTGTTCGTTTTACAAGTTTGATTCAAATGTGTGAATGTTGTGGAATGAGTGTGGTTAGAAATGACATTTGGTTTACTTTTATGACAACCCTAACACATATAATCGTTTCCAAGTCATTAGAATTCAAAAATAAGCTTAGAATCAAATAATAAGCTCAAAAGTAAAATACAAGCATGCACAGTTCGTTTTACAAGTTTGATTCAAATGTGTGAATGTTGTGGAATGAGTGTGGTTAGAAATGACATTTGGTTTACTTTTATGACAACCCTAACAAATATAATCGTCTCCATGTCATTAGAATTCAAAAATAAGCTTAGAATCAAAGAATAAGCTCAAAAGTAGAATACAAGCATGCACAGTTTGTTTTACAAGTTTGATTCAAATGTGTGAATGTTGTGGAATGAGAGTGGTTAGAAATGACATTTGGTTTACTTTTATGACAACGCTAACACATATGATCGTCTCCAAGTCATTAGAATTCAAAAATAAGCTTTGAATCAAAGAATAAGCTCAAAAGTAGAATACAAGCATGCACAGTTCGTTTTACAAGTTTGATTCAAATGTCTGAATGTTGTGGAATGAGTGTGGTTAGAAATGACATTTGGTTTACTTTTATGACAACCCTAACAATTATAATCGTCTCCATGTCATTAGAATTCAAAAATAAGCTTAGAATCAAACAATAAGCTCAAAAGTAGAATACAAGCATGCACTGTTCGTTTTACAAGTTTGATTCAAATGTGTGAATGTTGTGGAATGAGTGTTGTTAGAAATGACATTTGGTTTACTTTTATGACAACCCTAACACATATAATCGTCTCCATGTCATTAGAATTCAAAAATAAGCTTAGAATCAAAGAATAAGCTCAAAAGTAAAATACAAGCATGCACAGTTCTGTTTACAAGTTTGAGTCAAATGTGTGAATGTTGTGGAATGAGTGTGGTTAGAAATGACATTTGGTTTACTTTTATGACAACCCTAACAAATATAATCGTCTCCATGTCATTAGAATTCAAAAATAAGCTTAGAATCAAAGAATAAGCTCAAAAGTAGAATACAAGCATGCACAGTTCGTTTTACAAGTTTGATTCAAATGTGTGAATGTTGTGGAATGAGAGTGGTTAGAAATGACATTTGGTTTACTTTTATGACAACCCTAACACATATGATCGTTTCCATGTCATTAGAATTCAAAAATAAGCTTAGAATCAAAGAATAAGCTCAAAGTAAAATACAAGGATGCACAGTTCGTTTTACAAGTTTGATTCAAATGTGTGAATGTTGTGGAATGAGTGTGGTTAGAAATGACATTTGGTTTACTTTTATGACAACCCTAACAAATATAATCGTCTCCATGTCATTAGAATTCAAAAATAAGCTTAGAATCAAAGAATAAGCTCAAAAGTAGAATACAAGCATGCACAGTTCGTTTTACAAGTTTGATTCAAATGTGTGAATGTTGTGGAATGAGTGTGGTTAGAAATGACATTTGGTTTACTTTTATGACAACCCTAACACATATAATCGTTTCCAAGTCATTAGAATTCAAAAATAAGCTTAGAATCAAAGAATAAGCTCAAAAGTAAAATACAAGCATGCACAGTTCGTTTTACAAGTTTGATTCAAATGTGTGAATGTTGTGGAATGAGTGTGGTTAGAAATGACATTTGGTTTACTTTTATGACAACCCTAACAAATATAATCGTCTCCATGTCATTAGAATTCAAAAATAAGCTTAGAAATAAAGAATAAGCTCAAAAGTAGAATACAAGCATGCACAGTTCGTTTTACAAGTTTGATTCAAATGTGTGAATGTTGTGGAATGAGAGTGGTTAGAAATGACATTTGGTTTACTTTTATGACAACGCTAACACATATGATCGTCTCCAAGTCATTGGAATTCAAAAATAAGCTTTGAATCAAAGAATAAGCTCAAAAGTAGAATACAAGCATGCACAGTTCGTTTTACAAGTTTGATTCAAATGTCTGAATGTTGTGGAATGAGTGTGGTTAGAAATGACATTTGGTTTACTTTTATGACAACCCTAACAATTATAATCGTCTCCATGTCATTAGAATTCAAAAATAAGCTTAGAATCAAAGAATAAGCTCAAAAGTAGAATACAAGGATGCACAGTTCGTTTTACAAGTTTGATTCAAATGTGTGAATGTTGTGGAATGAGTGTGGTTAGAAATGACATTTGGTTTACTTTTATGACAACCCTAACAAATATAATCGTCTCCATGTCATTAGAATTCAAAAATAAGCTTAGAATCAAAGAATAAGCTCAAAAGTAGAATACAAGCATGCACAGTTCGTTTTACAAGTTTGATTCAAATGTGTGAATGTTGTGGAATGAGAGTGGTTAGAAATGACATTTGGTTTACTTTTATGACAACGCTAACACATATGATCGTCTCCAAGTCATTAGAATTCAAAAATAAGCTTTGAATCAAAGAATAAGCTCAAAAGTAGAATACAAGCATGCACTGTTCGTTTTACAAGTTTGATTCAAATGTGTGAATGTTGTGGAATGAGTGTGGTTAGAAATGACATTTGGTTTACTTTTATGACAACCCTAACACATATAATCGTTTCCAAGTCATTAGAATTCAAAAATAAGCTTAGAATCAAAGAATAAGCTCAAAAGTAAAATACAAGCATGCACAGTTCGTTTTACAAGTTTGATTCAAATGTGTGAATGTTGTGGAATGAGTGTGGTTAGAAATGACATTTGGTTTACTTTTATGACAACCCTAACAAATATAATCGTCTCCATGTCATTAGAATTCAAAAATAAGCTTAGAATCAAAGAATAAGCTCAAAAGTAGAATACAAGCATGCACAGTTTGTTTTACAAGTTTGATTCAAATGTGTGAATGTTGTGGAATGAGAGTGGTTAGAAATGACATTTGGTTTACTTTTATGACAACGCTAACACATATGATCGTCTCCAAGTCATTAGAATTCAAAAATAAGCTTTGAATCAAAGAATAAGCTCAAAAGTAGAATACAAGCATGCACAGTTCGTTTTACAAGTTTGATTCAAATGTCTGAATGTTGTGGAATGAGTGTGGTTAGAAATGACATTTGGTTTACTTTTATGACAACCCTAACAATTATAATCGTCTCCATGTCATTAGAATTCAAAAATAAGCTTAGAATCAAACAATAAGCTCAAAAGTAGAATACAAGCATGCACTGTTCGTTTTACAAGTTTGATTCAAATGTGTGAATGTTGTGGAATGAGTGTGGTTAGAAATGACATTTGGTTTACTTTTATGACAACCCTAACACATATAATCGTTTCCAAGTCATTAGAATTCAAAAATAAGCTTAGAATCAAAGAATAAGCTCAAAGTAAAATACAAGGATGCACAGTTCGTTTTACAAGTTTGATTCAAATGTGTGAATGTTGTGGAATGAGAGTGGTTAGAAATGACATTTGGTTTACTTTTATGACAACCCTAACACATATGATCGTTTCCATGTCATTAGAATTCAAAAATAAGCTTAGAATCAAAGAATAAGCTCAAAGTAGAATACAAGGATGCACAGTTCGTTTTACAAGTTTGATTCAAATGTGTGAATGTTGTGGAATGAGTGTGGTTAGAAATGACATTTGGTTTACTTTTATGACAACCCTAACAAATATAATCGTCTCCATGTCATTAGAATTCAAAAATAAGCTTAGAATCAAAGAATAAGCTCAAATGTAGAATACAAGCATGCACGGTTCGTTTTACAAGTTTGATTCAAATGTGTGAATGTTGTGGAATGAGTGTGGTTAGAAATGACATTTGGTTTACTTTTATGACAACGCTAACACATATGATCGTCTCCAAGTCATTAGAATTCAAAAATAAGCTTTGAATCAAAGAATAAGCTCAAAAGTAGAAGACAAGCATGCACTGTTCGTTTTACAAGTTTGATTCAAATGTGTGAATGTTGTGGAATGAGTGTGGTTAGAAATGACATTTGGTTTACTTTTATGACAACCCTAACACATATAATCGTTTCCAAGTCATTAGAATTCAAAAATAAGCTTAGAATCAAAGAATAAGCTCAAAAGTAAAATACAAGCATGCACAGTTCGTTTTACAAGTTTGATTCAAATGTGTGAATGTTGTGGAATGAGTGTGGTTAGAAATGACATTTGGTTTACTTTTATGACAACCCTAACAAATATAATCGTCTCCATGTCATTAGAATTCAAAAATAAGCTTAGAATCAAAGAATAAGCTCAAAAGTAGAATACAAGCATGCACAGTTCGTTTTACAAGTTTGATTCAAATGTGTGAATGTTGTGGAATGAGAGTGGTTAGAAATGACATTTGGTTTACTTTTATGACAACCCTAACACATATAATCGTTTCCAAGTCATTAGAATTCAAAAATAAGCTTAGAATCAAAGAATAAGCTCAAAAGTAAAATACAAGCATGCACAGTTCGTTTTACAAGTTTGATTCAAATGTGTGAATGTTGTGGAATGAGTGTGGTTAGAAATGACATTTGGTTTACTTTTATGACAACGCTAACACATATGATCGTCTCCAAGTCATTGGAATTCAAAAATAAGCTTTGAATCAAAGAATAAGCTCAAAAGTAGAATACAAGCATGCACAGTTCGTTTTACAAGTTTGATTCAAATGTGTGAATGTTGTGGAATGAGAGTGGTTAGAAATGACATTTGGTTTACTTTTATGACAACGCTAACACATATGATCGTCTCCAAGTCATTGGAATTCAAAAATAAGCTTTGAATCAAAGAATAAGCTCAAAAGTAGAATACAAGCATGCACAGTTCGTTTTACAAGTTTGATTCAAATGTGTGAATGTTGTGGAATGAGAGTGGTTAGAAATGACATTTGGTTTACTTTTATGACAACGCTAACACATATGATCGTCTCCAACTCATTAGAATTCAAAAATAAGCTTTGAATCAAAGAATAAGCTCAAAAGTAGAAGACAAGCATGCACTGTTCGTTTTACAAGTTTGATTCAAATGTGTGAATGTTGTGGAATGAGTGTGGTTAGAAATGACATTTGGTTTACTTTTATGACAACCCTAACACATATAATCGTTTCCAAGTCATTAGAATTCAAAAATAAGCTTAGAATCAAAGAATAAGCTCAAAAGTAAAATACAAGCATGCACAGTTCGTTTTACAAGTTTGATTCAAATGTGTGAATGTTGTGGAATGAGTGTGGTTAGAAATGACATTTGGTTTACTTTTATGACAACCCTAACAAATATAATCGTCTCCATGTCATTAGAATTCAAAAATAAGCTTAGAATCAAAGAATAAGCTCAAAAGTAGAATACAAGCATGCACAGTTTGTTTTACAAGTTTGATTCAAATGTGTGAATGTTGTGGAATGAGAGTGGTTAGAAATGACATTTGGTTTACTTTTATGACAACGCTAACACATATGATCGTCTCCAAGTCATTAGAATTCAAAAATAAGCTTTGAATCAAAGAATAAGCTCAAAAGTAGAATACAAGCATGCACAGTTCGTTTTACAAGTTTGATTCAAATGTCTGAATGTTGTGGAATGAGTGTGGTTAGAAATGACATTTGGTTTACTTTTATGACAACCCTAACAATTATAATCGTCTCCATGTCATTAGAATTCAAAAATAAGCTTAGAATCAAACAATAAGCTCAAAAGTAGAATACAAGCATGCACTGTTCGTTTTACAAGTTTGATTCAAATGTGTGAATGTTGTGGAATGAGTGTTGTTAGAAATGACATTTGGTTTACTTTTATGACAACCCTAACACATATAATCGTTTCCAAGTCATTAGAATTCAAAAATAAGCTTTGAATCAAAGAATAAGCTCAAAAGTAAAATACAAGCATGCACAGTTCTGTTTACAAGTTTGAGTCAAATGTGTGAATGTTGTGGAATGAGTGTGGTTAGAAATGACATTTGGTTTACTTTTATGACAACCCTAACAAATATAATCGTCTCCATGTCATTAGAATTCAAAAATAAGCTTAGAATCAAAGAATAAGCTCAAAAGTAGAATACAAGCATGCACTGTTCGTTTTACAAGTTTGATTCAAATGTGTGAATGTTGTGGAATGAGTGTGGTTAGAAATGACATTTGGTTTACTTTTATGACAACCCTAACACATATAATCGTTTCCAAGTCATTAGAATTCAAAAATAAGCTTAGAATCAAAGAATAAGCTCAAAAGTAAAATACAAGCATGCACAGTTCGTTTTACAAGTTTGATTCAAATGTGTGAATGTTGTGGAATGAGTGTGGTTAGAAATGACATTTGGTTTACTTTTATGACAACCCTAACAAATATAATCGTCTCCATGTCATTAGAATTCAAAAATAAGCTTAGAATCAAAGAATAAGCTCAAAAGTAGAATACAAGCATGCACAGTTTGTTTTACAAGTTTGATTCAAATGTGTGAATGTTGTGGAATGAGAGTGGTTAGAAATGACATTTGGTTTACTTTTATGACAACGCTAACACATATGATCGTCTCCAAGTCATTAGAATTCAAAAATAAGCTTTGAATCAAAGAATAAGCTCAAAAGTAGAATACAAGCATGCACTGTTCGTTTTACAAGTTTGATTCAAATGTCTGAATGTTGTGGAATGAGTGTGGTTAGAAATGACATTTGGTTTACTTTTATGACAACCCTAACAATTATAATCGTCTCCATGTCATTAGAATTCAAAAATAAGCTTAGAATCAAACAATAAGCTCAAAAGTAGAATACAAGCATGCACTGTTCGTTTTACAAGTTTGATTCAAATGTGTGAATGTTGTGGAATGAGTGTTGTTAGAAATGACATTTGGTTTACTTTTATGACAACCCTAACACATATAATCGTTTCCAAGTCATTAGAATTCAAAAATAAGCTTAGAATCAAAGAATAAGCTCAAAAGTAAAATACAAGCATGCACAGTTCTGTTTACAAGTTTGAGTCAAATGTGTGAATGTTGTGGAATGAGTGTGGTTAGAAATGACATTTGGTTTACTTTTATGACAACCCTAACAAATATAATCGTCTCCATGTCATTAGAATTCAAAAATAAGCTTAGAATCAAAGAATAAGCTCAAAAGTAGAATACAAGCATGCACAGTTCGTTTTACAAGTTTGATTCAAATGTGTGAATGTTGTGGAATGAGAGTGGTTAGAAATGACATTTGGTTTACTTTTATGACAACCCTAACACATATGATCGTTTCCATGTCATTAGAATTCAAAAATAAGCTTAGAATCAAAGAATAAGCTCAAAGTAAAATACAAGGATGCACAGTTCGTTTTACAAGTTTGATTCAAATGTGTGAATGTTGTGGAATGAGTGTGGTTAGAAATGACATTTGGTTTACTTTTATGACAACCCTAACAAATATAATCGTCTCCATGTCATTAGAATTCAAAAATAAGCTTAGAATCAAAGAATAAGCTCAAAAGTAGAATACAAGCATGCACAGTTCGTTTTACAAGTTTGATTCAAATGTGTGAATGTTGTGGAATGAGTGTGGTTAGAAATGACATTTGGTTTACTTTTATGACAACCCTAACACATATAATCGTTTCCAAGTCATTAGAATTCAAAAATAAGCTTAGAATCAAAGAATAAGCTCAAAAGTAAAATACAAGCATGCACAGTTCGTTTTACAAGTTTGATTCAAATGTGTGAATGTTGTGGAATGAGTGTGGTTAGAAATGACATTTGGTTTACTTTTATGACAACCCTAACAAATATAATCGTCTCCATGTCATTAGAATTCAAAAATAAGCTTAGAAATAAAGAATAAGCTCAAAAGTAGAATACAAGCATGCACAGTTCGTTTTACAAGTTTGATTCAAATGTGTGAATGTTGTGGAATGAGAGTGGTTAGAAATGACATTTGGTTTACTTTTATGACAACGCTAACACATATGATCGTCTCCAAGTCATTGGAATTCAAAAATAAGCTTTGAATCAAAGAATAAGCTCAAAAGTAGAATACAAGCATGCACAGTTCGTTTTACAAGTTTGATTCAAATGTCTGAATGTTGTGGAATGAGTGTGGTTAGAAATGACATTTGGTTTACTTTTATGACAACCCTAACAATTATAATCGTCTCCATGTCATTAGAATTCAAAAATAAGCTTAGAATCAAAGAATAAGCTCAAAAGTAGAATACAAGGATGCACAGTTCGTTTTACAAGTTTGATTCAAATGTGTGAATGTTGTGGAATGAGTGTGGTTAGAAATGACATTTGGTTTACTTTTATGACAACCCTAACAAATATAATCGTCTCCATGTCATTAGAATTCAAAAATAAGCTTAGAATCAAAGAATAAGCTCAAAAGTAGAATACAAGCATGCACAGTTCGTTTTACAAGTTTGATTCAAATGTGTGAATGTTGTGGAATGAGAGTGGTTAGAAATGACATTTGGTTTACTTTTATGACAACGCTAACACATATGATCGTCTCCAAGTCATTAGAATTCAAAAATAAGCTTTGAATCAAAGAATAAGCTCAAAAGTAGAATACAAGCATGCACTGTTCGTTTTACAAGTTTGATTCAAATGTGTGAATGTTGTGGAATGAGTGTGGTTAGAAATGACATTTGGTTTACTTTTATGACAACCCTAACACATATAATCGTTTCCAAGTCATTAGAATTCAAAAATAAGCTTAGAATCAAAGAATAAGCTCAAAAGTAAAATACAAGCATGCACAGTTCGTTTTACAAGTTTGATTCAAATGTGTGAATGTTGTGGAATGAGTGTGGTTAGAAATGACATTTGGTTTACTTTTATGACAACCCTAACAAATATAATCGTCTCCATGTCATTAGAATTCAAAAATAAGCTTAGAATCAAAGAATAAGCTCAAAAGTAGAATACAAGCATGCACAGTTTGTTTTACAAGTTTGATTCAAATGTGTGAATGTTGTGGAATGAGAGTGGTTAGAAATGACATTTGGTTTACTTTTATGACAACGCTAACACATATGATCGTCTCCAAGTCATTAGAATTCAAAAATAAGCTTTGAATCAAAGAATAAGCTCAAAAGTAGAATACAAGCATGCACAGTTCGTTTTACAAGTTTGATTCAAATGTCTGAATGTTGTGGAATGAGTGTGGTTAGAAATGACATTTGGTTTACTTTTATGACAACCCTAACAATTATAATCGTCTCCATGTCATTAGAATTCAAAAATAAGCTTAGAATCAAACAATAAGCTCAAAAGTAGAATACAAGCATGCACTGTTCGTTTTACAAGTTTGATTCAAATGTGTGAATGTTGTGGAATGAGTGTGGTTAGAAATGACATTTGGTTTACTTTTATGACAACCCTAACACATATAATCGTTTCCAAGTCATTAGAATTCAAAAATAAGCTTAGAATCAAAGAATAAGCTCAAAGTAAAATACAAGGATGCACAGTTCGTTTTACAAGTTTGATTCAAATGTGTGAATGTTGTGGAATGAGAGTGGTTAGAAATGACATTTGGTTTACTTTTATGACAACCCTAACACATATGATCGTTTCCATGTCATTAGAATTCAAAAATAAGCTTAGAATCAAAGAATAAGCTCAAAGTAGAATACAAGGATGCACAGTTCGTTTTACAAGTTTGATTCAAATGTGTGAATGTTGTGGAATGAGTGTGGTTAGAAATGACATTTGGTTTACTTTTATGACAACCCTAACAAATATAATCGTCTCCATGTCATTAGAATTCAAAAATAAGCTTAGAATCAAAGAATAAGCTCAAATGTAGAATACAAGCATGCACGGTTCGTTTTACAAGTTTGATTCAAATGTGTGAATGTTGTGGAATGAGTGTGGTTAGAAATGACATTTGGTTTACTTTTATGACAACGCTAACACATATGATCGTCTCCAAGTCATTAGAATTCAAAAATAAGCTTTGAATCAAAGAATAAGCTCAAAAGTAGAAGACAAGCATGCACTGTTCGTTTTACAAGTTTGATTCAAATGTGTGAATGTTGTGGAATGAGTGTGGTTAGAAATGACATTTGGTTTACTTTTATGACAACCCTAACACATATAATCGTTTCCAAGTCATTAGAATTCAAAAATAAGCTTAGAATCAAAGAATAAGCTCAAAAGTAAAATACAAGCATGCACAGTTCGTTTTACAAGTTTGATTCAAATGTGTGAATGTTGTGGAATGAGTGTGGTTAGAAATGACATTTGGTTTACTTTTATGACAACCCTAACAAATATAATCGTCTCCATGTCATTAGAATTCAAAAATAAGCTTAGAATCAAAGAATAAGCTCAAAAGTAGAATACCAGCATGCACAGTTCGTTTTACAAGTTTGATTCAAATGTGTGAATGTTGTGGAATGAGAGTGGTTAGAAATGACATTTGGTTTACTTTTATGACAACGCTAACACATATGATCGTCTCCAAGTCATTGGAATTCAAAAATAAGCTTTGAATCAAAGAATAAGCTCAAAAGTAGAATACAAGCATGCACAGTTCGTTTTACAAGTTTGATTCAAATGTGTGAATGTTGTGGAATGAGAGTGGTTAGAAATGACATTTGGTTTACTTTTATGACAACGCTAACACATATGATCGTCTCCAAGTCATTGGAATTCAAAAATAAGCTTTGAATCAAAGAATAAGCTCAAAAGTAGAATACAAGCATGCACAGTTCGTTTTACAAGTTTGATTCAAATGTGTGAATGTTGTGGAATGAGAGTGGTTAGAAATGACATTTGGTTTACTTTTATGACAACGCTAACACATATGATCGTCTCCAACTCATTAGAATTCAAAAATAAGCTTTGAATCAAAGAATAAGCTCAAAAGTAGAAGACAAGCATGCACTGTTCGTTTTACAAGTTTGATTCAAATGTGTGAATGTTGTGGAATGAGTGTGGTTAGAAATGACATTTGGTTTACTTTTATGACAACCCTAACACATATAATCGTTTCCAAGTCATTAGAATTCAAAAATAAGCTTAGAATCAAAGAATAAGCTCAAAAGTAAAATACAAGCATGCACTGTTCGTTTTACAAGTTTGATTCAAATGTGTGAATGTTGTGGAATGAGTGTGGTTAGAAATGACATTTGGTTTACTTTTATGACAACCCTAACAAATATAATCGTCTCCATGTCATTAGAATTCAAAAATAAGCTTAGAATCAAAGAATAAGCTCAAAAGTAGAATACAAGCATGCACAGTTTGTTTTACAAGTTTGATTCAAATGTGTGAATGTTGTGGAATGAGAGTGGTTAGAAATGACATTTGGTTTACTTTTATGACAACGCTAACACATATGATCGTCTCCAAGTCATTAGAATTCAAAAATAAGCTTTGAATCAAAGAATAAGCTCAAAAGTAGAATACAAGCATGCACAGTTCGTTTTACAAGTTTGATTCAAATGTCTGAATGTTGTGGAATGAGTGTGGTTAGAAATGACATTTGGTTTACTTTTATGACAACCCTAACAATTATAATCGTCTCCATGTCATTAGAATTCAAAAATAAGCTTAGAATCAAACAATAAGCTCAAAAGTAGAATACAAGCATGCACTGTTCGTTTTACAAGTTTGATTCAAATGTGTGAATGTTGTGGAATGAGTGTTGTTAGAAATGACATTTGGTTTACTTTTATGACAACCCTAACACATATAATCGTTTCCAAGTCATTAGAATTCAAAAATAAGCTTAGAATCAAAGAATAAGCTCAAAAGTAAAATACAAGCATGCACAGTTCTGTTTACAAGTTTGAGTCAAATGTGTGAATGTTGTGGAATGAGTGTGGTTAGAAATGACATTTGGTTTACTTTTATGACAACCCTAACAAATATAATCGTCTCCATGTCATTAGAATTCAAAAATAAGCTTAGAATCAAAGAATAAGCTCAAAAGTAGAATACAAGCATGCACAGTTCGTTTTACAAGTTTGATTCAAATGTGTGAATGTTGTGGAATGAGAGTGGTTAGAAATGACATTTGGTTTACTTTTATGACAACCCTAACACATATGATCGTTTCCATGTCATTAGAATTCAAAAATAAGCTTAGAATCAAAGAATAAGCTCAAAGTAAAATACAAGGATGCACAGTTCGTTTTACAAGTTTGATTCAAATGTGTGAATGTTGTGGAATGAGTGTGGTTAGAAATGACATTTGGTTTACTTTTATGACAACCCTAACAAATATAATCGTCTCCATGTCATTAGAATTCAAAAATAAGCTTAGAATCAAAGAATAAGCTCAAAAGTAGAATACAAGCATGCACAGTTCGTTTTACAAGTTTGATTCAAATGTGTGAATGTTGTGGAATGAGTGTGGTTAGAAATGACATTTGGTTTACTTTTATGACAACCCTAACACATATAATCGTTTCCAAGTCATTAGAATTCAAAAATAAGCTTAGAATCAAAGAATAAGCTCAAAAGTAAAATACAAGCATGCACAGTTCGTTTTACAAGTTTGATTCAAATGTGTGAATGTTGTGGAATGAGTGTGGTTAGAAATGACATTTGGTTTACTTTTATGACAACCCTAACAAATATAATCGTCTCCATGTCATTAGAATTCAAAAATAAGCTTAGAAATAAAGAATAAGCTCAAAAGTAGAATACAAGCATGCACAGTTCGTTTTACAAGTTTGATTCAAATGTGTGAATGTTGTGGAATGAGAGTGGTTAGAAATGACATTTGGTTTACTTTTATGACAACGCTAACACATATGATCGTCTCCAAGTCATTGGAATTCAAAAATAAGCTTTAAATCAAAGAATAAGCTCAAAAGTAGAATACAAGCATGCACAGTTCGTTTTACAAGTTTGATTCAAATGTCTGAATGTTGTGGAATGAGTGTGGTTAGAAATGACATTTGGTTTACTTTTATGACAACCCTAACAATTATAATCGTCTCCATGTCATTAGAATTCAAAAATAAGCTTAGAATCAAAGAATAAGCTCAAAAGTAGAATACAAGGATGCACAGTTCGTTTTACAAGTTTGATTCAAATGTGTGAATGTTGTGGAATGAGTGTGGTTAGAAATGACATTTGGTTTACTTTTATGACAACCCTAACAAATATAATCGTCTCCATGTCATTAGAATTCAAAAATAAGCTTAGAATCAAAGAATAAGCTCAAAAGTAGAATACAAGCATGCACAGTTCGTTTTACAAGTTTGATTCAAATGTGTGAATGTTGTGGAATGAGAGTGGTTAGAAATGACATTTGGTTTACTTTTATGACAACGCTAACACATATGATCGTCTCCAAGTCATTAGAATTCAAAAATAAGCTTTGAATCAAAGAATAAGCTCAAAAGTAGAATACAAGCATGCACTGTTCGTTTTACAAGTTTGATTCAAATGTGTGAATGTTGTGGAATGAGTGTGGTTAGAAATGACATTTGGTTTACTTTTATGACAACCCTAACACATATAATCGTTTCCAAGTCATTAGAATTCAAAAATAAGCTTAGAATCAAAGAATAAGCTCAAAAGTAAAATACAAGCATGCACAGTTCGTTTTACAAGTTTGATTCAAATGTGTGAATGTTGTGGAATGAGTGTGGTTAGAAATTACATTTGGTTTACTTTTATGACAACCCTAACAAATATAATCGTCTCCATGTCATTAGAATTCAAAAATAAGCTTAGAATCAAAGAATAAGCTCAAAAGTAGAATACAAGCATGCACAGTTTGTTTTACAAGTTTGATTCAAATGTGTGAATGTTGTGGAATGAGAGTGGTTAGAAATGACATTTGGTTTACTTTTATGACAACGCTAACACATATGATCGTCTCCAAGTCATTAGAATTCAAAAATAAGCTTTGAATCAAAGAATAAGCTCAAAAGTAGAATACAAGCATGCACAGTTCGTTTTACAAGTTTGATTCAAATGTCTGAATGTTGTGGAATGAGTGTGGTTAGAAATGACATTTGGTTTACTTTTATGACAACCCTAACAATTATAATCGTCTCCATGTCATTAGAATTCAAAAATAAGCTTAGAATCAAACAATAAGCTCAAAAGTAGAATACAAGCATGCACTGTTCGTTTTACAAGTTTGATTCAAATGTGTGAATGTTGTGGAATGAGTGTGGTTAGAAATGACATTTCGTTTACTTTTATGACAACCCTAACAAATATAATCGTCTCCATGTCATTAGAATTCAAAAATAAGCTTAGAATCAAAGAATAAGCTCAAAAGTAGAATACAAGCATGCACAGTTCGTTTTACAAGTTTGATTCAAATGTGTGAATGTTGTGGAATGAGTGTGGTTAGAAATGACATTTGGTTTACTTTTATGACAACCCTAACACATATAATCGTTTCCAAGTCATTAGAATTCAAAAATAAGCTTAGAATCAAAGAATAAGCTCAAAAGTAAAATACAAGCATGCACAGTTCGTTTTACAAGTTTGATTCAAATGTGTGAATGTTGTGGAATGAGTGTGGTTAGAAATGACATTTGGTTTACTTTTATGACAACCCTAACAAATATAATCGTCTCCATGTCATTAGAATTCAAAAATAAGCTTAGAAATAAAGAATAAGCTCAAAAGTAGAATACAAGCATGCACAGTTCGTTTTACAAGTTTGACTCAAATGTGTGAATGTTGTGGAATGAGTGTTGTTAGAAATGACATTTGGTTTACTTTTGTGACAACCCTAACACATATGATCGTCTCCATGTCATTAGAATTCAAAAATAAGCTTAGAATCAAACAATAAGCTCAAAAGTAGAATACAAGCATGCACTGTTCGTTTTACAAGTTTGATTCAAATGTGTGAATGTTGTGGAATGAGTGTTGTTAGAAATGACATTTGGTTTACTTTTATGACAACCCTAACACATATAATCGTTTCCAAGTCATTAGAATTCAAAAATAAGCTTAGAATCAAAGAATAAGCTCAAAAGTAAAATACAAGCATGCACAGTTCTGTTTACAAGTTTGAGTCAAATGTGTGAATGTTGTGGAATGAGTGTGGTTAGAAATGACATTTGGTTTACTTTTATGACAACCCTAACAAATATAATCGTCTCCATGTCATTAGAATTCAAAAATAAGCTTAGAATCAAAGAATAAGCTCAAAAGTAGAATACAAGCATGCACAGTTCGTTTTACAAGTTTGATTCAAATGTGTGAATGTTGTGGAATGAGTGTGGTTAGAAATGACATTTCGTTTACTTTTATGACAACCCTAACAAATATAATCGTCTCCATGTCATTAGAATTCAAAAATAAGCTTAGAAATAAAGAATAAGCTCAAAAGTAGAATACAAGCATGCACAGTTCGTTTTACAAGTTTGACTCAAATGTGTGAATGTTGTGGAATGAGTGTTGTTAGAAATGACATTTGGTTTACTTTTGTGACAACCCTAACACATATGATCGTCTCCAAGTCATTAGAATTCAAAAATAAGCTTTGAATCAAAGAATAAGCTCAAAAGTAGAATACAAGCATGCACTGTTCGTTTTACAAGTTTGATTCAAATGTGTTAATGTTGTGGAATGAGTGTGGTTAGAAATGACATTTGGTTTACTTTTATGACAACCCTAACACATATAATCGTTTCCAAGTCATTAGAATTCAAAAATAAGCTTAGAATCAAAGAATAAGCTCAAAAGTAAAATACAAGCATGCACAGTTCTGTTTACAAGTTTGAGTCAAATGTGTGAATGTTGTGGAATGAGTGTGGTTAGAAATGACATTTGGTTTACTTTTATGACAACCCTAACAAATATAATCGTCTCCATGTCATTAGAATTCAAAAATAAGCTTAGAATCAAAGAATAAGCTCAAAAGTAGAATACAAGCATGCACAGTTCATTTTACAAGTTTGATTCAAATGTGTAAATGTTGTGGAATGAGTGTGGTTAGAAATGACATTTGGTTTAATTTTATGACAACCCTAACACATATGATCGTCTCCAAGTCATTAGAATTCAAAAATAAGCTTTGAATCAAAGAATAAGCTCAAAAGTAGAATACAAGCATGCACAGTTCGTTTTACAAGTTTGATTCAAATGTCTGAATGTTGTGGAATGAGTGTGGTTAGAAATGACATTTGGTTTACTTTTATGACAACCCTAACAATTATAATCGTCTCCATGTCATTAGAATTCAAAAATAAGCTTAGAATCAAAGAATAAGCTCAAAAGTAGAATACAAGCATGCACTGTTCGTTTTACAAGTTTGATTCAAATGTGTGAATGTTGTGGAATGAGAGTGGTTAGAAATGACATTTGGTTTACTTTTATGACAACCCTAACACATATGATCGTTTCCATGTCATTAGAATTCAAAAATAAGCTTAGAATCAAAGAATAAGCTCAAAGTAGAATACAAGGATGCACAGTTCGTTTTACAAGTTTGATTCAAATGTGTGAATGTTGTGGAATGAGTGTGGTTAGAAATGACATTTGGTTTACTTTTATGACAACCCTAACACATATAATCGTCTCCATGTCATTAGAATTCAAAAATAAGCTTAGAATCAAAGAATAAGCTCAAAAGTAGAATACAAGCATGCACAGTTCGTTTTACAAGTTTGATTCAAATGTGTGAATGTTGTGGAATGAGTGTGGTTAGAAATGACATTTGGTTTACTTTTATGACAACCCTAACATATATGATCGTCTCCAAGTCATTAGAATTCAAAAATAAGCTTAGAATCAAAGAATAAGCTCAAAAGTAGAATACAAGCATGGACAGTTCTGTTTACAAGTTTGATTCAAATGTGTGAATGTTGTGGAATGAGTGTGGTTAGAAATGACATTTGGTTTACTTTTGTGACAACCCTAACACATATGATCGTCTCCAAGTCATTAGAATTCAAAAATAAGTTTAGAATCAAAGAATAAGCTCAAAGTAGAATACAAGCATGCACAGTTCGTTTTACAAGTTTGACTCAAATGTGTGAATGTTGTGGAATGAGTGTGGTTAGAAATGACATTTGGTTTACTTTTGTGACAACCCTAACACATATAATCGTTTCCAAGTCATTAGAATTCAAAAATAAGCTTAGAATCAAAGAATAAGCTCAAAAGTAAAATACAAGCATGCACAGTTCGTTTTACAAGTTTGATTCAAATGTGTGAATGTTGTGGAATGAGTGTGGTTAGAAATGACATTTGGTTTACTTTTATGACAACCCTAACAAATATAATCGTCTCCATGTCATTAGAATTCAAAAATAAGCTTAGAATCAAAGAATAAGCTCAAAAGTAGAATACAAGCATGCACAGTTCATTTTACAAGTTTGATTCAAATGTGTAAATGTTGTGGAATGAGTGTGGTTAGAAATGACATTTGGTTTAATTTTATGACAACCCTAACACATATGATCGTCTCCAAGTCATTAGAATTCAAAAATAAGCTTTGAATCAAAGAATAAGCTCAAAAGTAGAATACAAGCATGCACAGTTCGTTTTACAAGTTTGATTCAAATGTCTGAATGTTGTGGAATGAGTGTGGTTAGAAATGACATTTGGTTTACTTTTATGACAACCCTAACAATTATAATCGTCTCCATGTCATTAGAATTCAAAAATAAGCTTAGAATCAAAGAATAAGCTCAAAAGTAGAATACAAGCATGCACTGTTCGTTTTACAAGTTTGATTCAAATGTGTGAATGTTGTGGAATGAGAGTGGTTAGAAATGACATTTGGTTTACTTTTATGACAACCCTAACACATATGATCGTTTCCATGTCATTAGAATTCAAAAATAAGCTTAGAATCAAAGAATAAGCTCAAAGTAGAATACAAGGATGCACAGTTCGTTTTACAAGTTTGATTCAAATGTGTGAATGTTGTGGAATGAGTGTGGTTAGAAATGACATTTGGTTTACTTTTATGACAACCCTAACAATTATAATCGTCTCCATGTCATTAGAATTCAAAAATAAGCTTAGAATCAAAGAATAAGCTCAAAAGTAGAATACAAGCATGCACTGTTCGTTTTACAAGTTTGATTCAAATGTGTGAATGTTGTGGAATGAGTGTGGTTAGAAATGACATTTGGTTTACTTTTATGACAACCCTAACACATATAATCGTTTCCAAGTCATTAGAATTCAAAAATAAGCTTAGAATCAAAGAATAAGCTCAAAAGTAGAATACAAGCATGCACAGTTCGTTTTACAAGTTTGATTCAAATGTGTGAATGTTGTGGAATGAGAGTGGTTAGAAATGACATTTGGTTTACTTTTATGACAACGCTAACACATATGATCGTCTCCAAGTCATTAGAATTCAAAAATAAGCTTTGAATCAAAGAATAAGCTCAAAAGTAGAATACAAGCATGCACTGTTCGTTTTACAAGTTTGATTCAAATGTGTGAATGTTGTGGAATGAGTGTGGTTAGAAATGACATTTGGTTTACTTTTATGACAACCCTAACACATATAATCGTTTCCAAGTCATTAGAATTCAAAAATAAGCTTAGAATCAAAGAATAAGCTCAAAAGTAAAATACAAGCATGCACAGTTCGTTTTACAAGTTTGATTCAAATGTGTGAATGTTGTGGAATGAGTGTGGTTAGAAATGACATTTGGTTTACTTTTATGACAACCCTAACAAATATAATCGTCTCCATGTCATTAGAATTCAAAAATAAGCTTAGAATCAAAGAATAAGCTCAAAAGTAGAATACAAGCATGCACAGTTTGTTTTACAAGTTTGATTCAAATGTGTGAATGTTGTGGAATGAGAGTGGTTAGAAATGACATTTGGTTTACTTTTATGACAACGCTAACACATATGATCGTCTCCAAGTCATTAGAATTCAAAAATAAGCTTTGAATCAAAGAATAAGCTCAAAAGTAGAATACAAGCATGCACAGTTCGTTTTACAAGTTTGATTCAAATGTCTGAATGTTGTGGAATGAGTGTGGTTAGAAATGACATTTGGTTTACTTTTATGACAACCCTAACAATTATAATCGTCTCCATGTCATTAGAATTCAAAAATAAGCTTAGAATCAAACAATAAGCTCAAAAGTAGAATACAAGCATGCACTGTTCGTTTTACAAGTTTGATTCAAATGTGTGAATGTTGTGGAATGAGTGTGGTTAGAAATGACATTTCGTTTACTTTTATGACAACCCTAACAAATATAATCGTCTCCATGTCATTAGAATTCAAAAATAAGCTTAGAATCAAAGAATAAGCTCAAAAGTAGAATACAAGCATGCACAGTTCGTTTTACAAGTTTGATTCAAATGTGTGAATGTTGTGGAATGAGTGTGGTTAGAAATGACATTTGGTTTACTTTTATGACAACCCTAACACATATAATCGTTTCCAAGTCATTAGAATTCAAAAATAAGCTTAGAATCAAAGAATAAGCTCAAAAGTAAAATACAAGCATGCACAGTTCGTTTTACAAGTTTGATTCAAATGTGTGAATGTTGTGGAATGAGTGTGGTTAGAAATGACATTTGGTTTACTTTTATGACAACCCTAACAAATATAATCGTCTCCATGTCATTAGAATTCAAAAATAAGCTTAGAAATAAAGAATAAGCTCAAAAGTAGAATACAAGCATGCACAGTTCGTTTTACAAGTTTGACTCAAATGTGTGAATGTTGTGGAATGAGTGTTGTTAGAAATGACATTTGGTTTACTTTTGTGACAACCCTAACACATATGATCGTCTCCAAGTCATTAGAATTCAAAAATAAGCTTTGAATCAAAGAATAAGCTCAAAAGTAGAATACAAGCATGCACTGTTCGTTTTACAAGTTTGATTCAAATGTGTGAATGTTGTGGAATGAGTGTGGTTAGAAATGACATTTGGTTTACTTTTATGACAACCCTAACACATATAATCGTTTCCAAGTCATTAGAATTCAAAAATAAGCTTAGAATCAAAGAATAAGCTCAAAAGTAAAATACAAGCATGCACAGTTCTGTTTACAAGTTTGAGTCAAATGTGTGAATGTTGTGGAATGAGTGTGGTTAGAAATGACATTTGGTTTACTTTTATGACAACCCTAACAAATATAATCGTCTCCATGTCATTAGAATTCAAAAATAAGCTTAGAATCAAAGAATAAGCTCAAAAGTAGAATACAAGCATGCGCAGTTCGTTTTACAAGTTTGATTCAAATGTGTAAATGTTGTGGAATGAGTGTGGTTAGAAATGACATTTGGTTTAATTTTATGACAACCCTAACACATATGATCGTCTCCAAGTCATTAGAATTCAAAAATAAGCTTTGAATCAAAGAATAAGCTCAAAAGTAGAATACAAGCATGCACAGTTCGTTTTACAAGTTTGATTCAAATGTCTGAATGTTGTGGAATGAGTGTGGTTAGAAATGACATTTGGTTTACTTTTATGACAACCCTAACAATTATAATCGTCTCCATGTCATTAGAATTCAAAAATAAGCTTAGAATCAAAGAATAAGCTCAAAAGTAGAATACAAGCATGCACTGTTCGTTTTACAAGTTTGATTCAAATGTGTGAATGTTGTGGAATGAGTGTGGTTAGAAATGACATTTGGTTTACTTTTATGACAACCCTAACACATATAATCGTTTCCAAGTCATTAGAATTCAAAAATAAGCTTAGAATCAAAGAATAAGCTCAAAAGTAAAATACAAGCATGCACAGTTCTGTTTACAAGTTTGAGTCAAATGTGTGAATGTTGTGGAATGAGTGTGGTTAGAAATGACATTTGGTTTACTTTTATGACAACCCTAACAAATATAATCGTCTCCATGTCATTAGAATTCAAAAATAAGCTTAGAATCAAAGAATAAGCTCAAAAGTAGAATACAAGCATGCATAGTTTGTTTTACAAGTTTGATTCAAATGTGTGAATGTTGTGGAATGAGAGTGGTTAGAAATGACATTTGGTTTACTTTTATGACAACGCTAACACATATGATCGTCTCCAAGTCATTAGAATTCAAAAATAAGCTTTGAATCAAAGAATAAGCTCAAAAGTAGAATACAAGCATGCACAGTTCGTTTTACAAGTTTGATTCAAATGTCTGAATGTTGTGGAATGAGTGTGGTTAGAAATGACATTTGGTTTACTTTTATGACAACCCTAACAATTATAATCGTCTCCATGTCATTAGAATTCAAAAATAAGCTTAGAATCAAACAATAAGCTCAAAAGTAGAATACAAGCATGCACTGTTCGTTTTACAAGTTTGATTCAAATGTGTGAATGTTGTGGAATGAGTGTGGTTAGAAATGACATTTCGTTTACTTTTATGACAACCCTAACAAATATAATCGTCTCCATGTCATTAGAATTCAAAAATAAGCTTAGAATCAAAGAATAAGCTCAAAAGTAGAATACAAGCATGCACAGTTCGTTTTACAAGTTTGATTCAAATGTGTGAATGTTGTGGAATGAGTGTGGTTAGAAATGACATTTGGTTTACTTTTATGACAACCCTAACACATATAATCGTTTCCAAGTCATTAGAATTCAAAAATAAGCTTAGAATCAAAGAATAAGCTCAAAAGTAAAATACAAGCATGCACAGTTCGTTTTACAAGTTTGATTCAAATGTGTGAATGTTGTGGAATGAGTGTGGTTAGAAATGACATTTGGTTTACTTTTATGACAACCCTAACAAATATAATCGTCTCCATGTCATTAGAATTCAAAAATAAGCTTAGAAATAAAGAATAAGCTCAAAAGTAGAATACAAGCATGCACAGTTCGTTTTACAAGTTTGACTCAAATGTGTGAATGTTGTGGAATGAGTGTTGTTAGAAATGACATTTGGTTTACTTTTGTGACAACCCTAACACATATGATCGTCTCCAAGTCATTAGAATTCAAAAAGAAGCTTTGAATCAAAGAATAAGCTCAAAAGTAGAATACAAGCATGCACTGTTCGTTTTACAAGTTTGATTCAAATGTGTGAATGTTGTGGAATGAGTGTGGTTAGAAATGACATTTGGTTTACTTTTATGACAACCCTAACACATATAATCGTTTCCAAGTCATTAGAATTCAAAAATAAGCTTAGAATCAAAGAATAAGCTCAAAAGTAAAATACAAGCATGCACAGTTCTGTTTACAAGTTTGAGTCAAATGTGTGAATGTTGTGGAATGAGTGTGGTTAGAAATGACATTTGGTTTACTTTTATGACAACCCTAACAAATATAATCGTCTCCATGTCATTAGAATTCAAAAATAAGCTTAGAATCAAAGAATAAGCTCAAAAGTAGAATACAAGCATGCACAGTTCATTTTACAAGTTTGATTCAAATGTGTAAATGTTGTGGAATGAGTGTGGTTAGAAATGACATTTGGTTTAATTTTATGACAACCCTAACACATATGATCGTCTCCAAGTCATTAGAATTCAAAAATAAGCTTTGAATCAAAGAATAAGCTCAAAAGTAGAATACAAGCATGCACAGTTCGTTTTACAAGTTTGATTCAAATGTCTGAATGTTGTGGAATGAGTGTGGTTAGAAATGACATTTGGTTTACTTTTATGACAACCCTAACAATTATAATCGTCTCCATGTCATTAGAATTCAAAAATAAGCTTAGAATCAAACAATAAGCTCAAAAGTAGAATACAAGCATGCACTGTTCGTTTTACAAGTTTGATTCAAATGTGTGAATGTTGTGGAATGAGTGTGGTTAGAAATGACATTTCGTTTACTTTTATGACAACCCTAACAAATATAATCGTCTCCATGTCATTAGAATTCAAAAATAAGCTTAGAATCAAAGAATAAGCTCAAAAGTAGAATACAAGCATGCACAGTTCGTTTTACAAGTTTGATTCAAATGTGTGAATGTTGTGGAATGAGTGTGGTTAGAAATGACATTTGGTTTACTTTTATGACAACCCTAACACATATAATCGTTTCCAAGTCATTAGAATTCAAAAATAAGCTTAGAATCAAAGAATAAGCTCAAAAGTAAAATACAAGCATGCACAGTTCGTTTTACAAGTTTGATTCAAATGTGTGAATGTTGTGGAATGAGTGTGGTTAGAAATGACATTTGGTTTACTTTTATGACAACCCTAACAAATATAATCGTCTCCATGTCATTAGAATTCAAAAATAAGCTTAGAAATAAAGAATAAGCTCAAAAGTAGAATACAAGCATGCACAGTTCGTTTTACAAGTTTGACTCAAATGTGTGAATGTTGTGGAATGAGTGTTGTTAGAAATGACATTTGGTTTACTTTTGTGACAACCCTAACACATATGATCGTCTCCAAGTCATTAGAATTCAAAAAGAAGCTTTGAATCAAAGAATAAGCTCAAAAGTAGAATACAAGCATGCACTGTTCGTTTTACAAGTTTGATTCAAATGTGTGAATGTTGTGGAATGAGTGTGGTTAGAAATGACATTTGGTTTACTTTTATGACAACCCTAACACATATAATCGTTTCCAAGTCATTAGAATTCAAAAATAAGCTTAGAATCAAAGAATAAGCTCAAAAGTAAAATACAAGCATGCACAGTTCTGTTTACAAGTTTGAGTCAAATGTGTGAATGTTGTGGAATGAGTGTGGTTAGAAATGACATTTGGTTTACTTTTATGACAACCCTAACAAATATAATCGTCTCCATGTCATTAGAATTCAAAAATAAGCTTAGAATCAAAGAATAAGCTCAAAAGTAGAATACAAGCATGCACAGTTCATTTTACAAGTTTGATTCAAATGTGTAAATGTTGTGGAATGAGTGTGGTTAGAAATGACATTTGGTTTAATTTTATGACAACCCTAACACATATGATCGTCTCCAAGTCATTAGAATTCAAAAATAAGCTTTGAATCAAAGAATAAGCTCAAAAGTAGAATACAAGCATGCACAGTTCGTTTTACAAGTTTGATTCAAATGTCTGAATGTTGTGGAATGAGTGTGGTTAGAAATGACATTTGGTTTACTTTTATGACAACCCTAACAATTATAATCGTCTCCATGTCATTAGAATTCAAAAATAAGCTTAGAATCAAAGAATAAGCTCAAAAGTAGAATACAAGCATGCACTGTTCGTTTTACAAGTTTGATTCAAATGTGTGAATGTTGTGGAATGAGAGTGGTTAGAAATGACATTTGGTTTACTTTTATGACAACCCTAACACATATGATCGTTTCCATGTCATTAGAATTCAAAAATAAGCTTAGAATCAAAGAATAAGCTCAAAGTAGAATACAAGGATGCACAGTTCGTTTTACAAGTTTGATTCAAATGTGTGAATGTTGTGGAATGAGTGTGGTTAGAAATGACATTTGGTTTACTTTTATGACAACCCTAACACATATAATCGTCTCCATGTCATTAGAATTCAAAAATAAGCTTAGAATCAAAGAATAAGCTCAAAAGTAGAATACAAGCATGCACAGTTCGTTTTACAAGTTTGATTCAAATGTGTGAATGTTGTGGAATGAGTGTGGTTAGAAATGACATTTGGTTTACTTTTATGACAACCCTAACATATATGATCGTCTCCAAGTCATTAGAATTCAAAAATAAGCTTAGAATCAAAGAATAAGCTCAAAAGTAGAATACAAGCATGGACAGTTCTGTTTACAAGTTTGATTCAAATGTGTGAATGTTGTGGAATGAGTGTGGTTAGAAATGACATTTGGTTTACTTTTGTGACAACCCTAACACATATGATCGTCTCCAAGTCATTAGAATTCAAAAATAAGTTTAGAATCAAAGAATAAGCTCAAAGTAGAATACAAGCATGCACAGTTCGTTTTACAAGTTTGACTCAAATGTGTGAATGTTGTGGAATGAGTGTGGTTAGAAATGACATTTGGTTTACTTTTATGACAACCCTAACATATATGATCGTCTCCATGTCATTAGAATTCAAAAATAAGCTTAGAATCAAAGAATAAGCTCAAAAGTAGAATACAAGCATGCACAGTTCGTTTTACAAGTTTGATTCAAATGTCTGAATGTTGTGGAATGAGTGTGGTTAGAAATGACATTTGGTTTACTTTTATGACAACCCTAACAATTATAATCGTCTCCATGTCATTAGAATTCAAAAATAAGCTTAGAATCAAAGAATAAGCTCAAAAGTAGAATACAAGCATGCACTGTTCGTTTTACAAGTTTGATTCAAATGTGTGAATGTTGTGGAATGAGTGTGGTTAGAAATGACATTTGGTTTACTTTTATGACAACCCTAACACATATAATCGTTTCCAAGTCATTAGAATTCAAAAATAAGCTTAGAATCAAAGAATAAGCTCAAAAGTAGAATACAAGCATGCACAGTTCGTTTTACAAGTTTGATTCAAATGTCTGAATGTTGTGGAATGAGTGTGGTTAGAAATGACATTTGGTTTACTTTTATGACAACCCTAACAATTATAATCGTCTCCATGTCATTAGAATTCAAAAATAAGCTTAGAATCAAAGAATAAGCTCAAAAGTAAAATACAAGCATGCACAGTTCTGTTTACAAGTTTGAGTCAAATGTGTGAATGTTGTGGAATGAGTGTGGTTAGAAATGACATTTGGTTTACTTTTATGACAACCCTAACAAATATAATCGTCTCCATGTCATTAGAATTCAAAAATAAGCTTAGAATCAAAGAATAAGCTCAAAAGTAGAATACAAGCATGCACAGTTCGTTTTACAAGTTTGATTCAAATGTGTAAATGTTGTGGAATGAGTGTGGTTAGAAATGACATTTGGTTTACTTTTATGACAACCCTAACACATATGATCGTCTCCAAGTCATTAGAATTCAAAAATAAGCTTTGAATCAAAGAATAAGCTCAAAAGTAGAATACAAGCATGCACAGTTCGTTTTACAAGTTTGATTCAAATGTCTGAATGTTGTGGAATGAGTGTGGTTAGAAATGACATTTGGTTTACTTTTATGACAACCCTAACAATTATAATCGTCTCCATGTCATTAGAATTCAAAAATAAGCTTAGAATCAAAGAATAAGCTCAAAAGTAGAATACAAGCATGCACAGTTCGTTTTACAAGTTTGATTCAAATGTGTGAATGTTGTGGAATGAGTGTGGTTAGAAATGACATTTGGTTTACTTTTATGACAACCCTAACACATATGATCGTTTCCATGTCATTAGAATTCAAAAATAAGCTTAGAATCAAAGAATAAGCTCAAAGTAGAATACAAGGATGCACAGTTCGTTTTACAAGTTTGATTCAAATGTGTGAATGTTGTGGAATGAGTGTGGTTAGAAATGACATTTGGTTTACTTTTATGACAACCCTAACACATATAATCGTCTCCATGTCATTAGAATTCAAAAATAAGCTTAGAATCAAAGAATAAGCTCAAAAGTAGAATACAAGCATGCACAGTTCGTTTTACAAGTTTGATTCAAATGTGTGAATGTTGTGGAATGAGTGTGGTTAGAAATGACATTTGGTTTACTTTTATGACAACCCTAACATATATGATCGTCTCCAAGTCATTAGAATTCAAAAATAAGCTTAGAATCAAAGAATAAGCTCAAAAGTAGAATACAAGCATGGACAGTTCTGTTTACAAGTTTGATTCAAATGTGTGAATGTTGTGGAATGAGTGTGGTTAGAAATGACATTTGGTTTACTTTTGTGACAACCCTAACACATATGATCGTCTCCAAGTCATTAGAATTCAAAAATAAGTTTAGAATCAAAGAATAAGCTCAAAGTAGAATACAAGCATGCACAGTTCGTTTTACAAGTTTGACTCAAATGTGTGAATGTTGTGGAATGAGTGTGGTTAGAAATGACATTTGGTTTACTTTTATGACAACCCTAACATATATGATCGTCTCCATGTCATTAGAATTCAAAAATAAGCTTAGAATCAAAGAATAAGCTCAAAAGTAGAATACAAGCATGCACAGTTCGTTTTACAAGTTTGATTCAAATGTCTGAATGTTGTGGAATGAGTGTGGTTAGAAATGACATTTGGTTTACTTTTATGACAACCCTAACAATTATAATCGTCTCCATGTCATTAGAATTCAAAAATAAGCTTAGAATCAAAGAATAAGCTCAAAAGTAGAATACAAGCATGCACTGTTCGTTTTACAAGTTTGATTCAAATGTGTGAATGTTGTGGAATGAGTGTGGTTAGAAATGACATTTGGTTTACTTTTATGACAACCCTAACACATATAATCGTTTCCAAGTCATTAGAATTCAAAAATAAGCTTAGAATCAAAGAATAAGCTCAAAAGTAGAATACAAGCATGCACAGTTCGTTTTACAAGTTTGATTCAAATGTCTGAATGTTGTGGAATGAGTGTGGTTAGAAATGACATTTGGTTTACTTTTATGACAACCCTAACAATTATAATCGTCTCCATGTCATTAGAATTCAAAAATAAGCTTAGAATCAAAGAATAAGCTCAAAAGTAAAATACAAGCATGCACAGTTCTGTTTACAAGTTTGAGTCAAATGTGTGAATGTTGTGGAATGAGTGTGGTTAGAAATGACATTTGGTTTACTTTTATGACAACCCTAACAAATATAATCGTCTCCATGTCATTAGAATTCAAAAATAAGCTTAGAATCAAAGAATAAGCTCAAAAGTAGAATACAAGCATGCACAGTTCGTTTTACAAGTTTGATTCAAATGTGTAAATGTTGTGGAATGAGTGTGGTTAGAAATGACATTTGGTTTACTTTTATGACAACCCTAACACATATGATCGTCTCCAAGTCATTAGAATTCAAAAATAAGCTTTGAATCAAAGAATAAGCTCAAAAGTAGAATACAAGCATGCACAGTTCGTTTTACAAGTTTGATTCAAATGTCTGAATGTTGTGGAATGAGTGTGGTTAGAAATGACATTTGGTTTACTTTTATGACAACCCTAACAATTATAATCGTCTCCATGTCATTAGAATTCAAAAATAAGCTTAGAATCAAAGAATAAGCTCAAAAGTAGAATACAAGCATGCACTGTTCGTTTTACAAGTTTGATTCAAATGTGTGAATGTTGTGGAATGAGTATGGTTAGATATGACATTAGGTTTACTTTTATGACAACTCTAACACATATAATCGTCTCCATGTCATTAGAATTCAAAAATAAGCATAGAATCAAAGAGTAAGCTGAAAAGTAGAATACAAGCATGCACTGTTCGTTTTACAAGTTTGATTCAAATGTGTGAATGTTGTGGAATGAGTGTGGTTAGAAATGACATTTGGTTTACTTTTATGACAACCCTAACACATATGATCGTTTCCATGTCATTAGAATTCAAAAATAAGCTTAGAATCAAAGAATAAACTCAAAAGTAGAATAGAAGGATGCACAGTTCTATTACAAGTTTGATTCAAATGTGTGAATGTTGTGGAATGAGTGTGGTTAGAAATGACATTTGGTTTACTTTTGTGACAACCCTAACACATATGATCGTCTCCAAGTCATTAGAATTCAAAAATAAGCTTAGAATCAAAGAAAAAGCTCAAAAGTAGAATACAAGCATGCACAGTTCGTTTTACAAGTTTGATTCAAATGTGTGAATGTTGTGGAATGAGTGTGGTTAGAAATGACATTTGGTTTACTTTAATGACAACCCTAACAATTATAATCGTCTCCATGTCATTAGAATTCAAAAATAAGCTTAGAATCAAAGAATAAGCTCAAAGTAGAATACAAGCATGCACAGTTCGTTTTACAAGTTTGATTCAAATGTGTGAATGTTGTGGAATGAGTGTGGTTAGAAATGACATTTGGTTTACTTTTATGACAAGCCTAACAAATATAATCGTCTCCATGTCATTAGAATTCAAAAATAAGCTTAGAATCAAAGAATAAGCTCAAAAGTAGAATACAAGCATGCACAGTTCGTTTTACAAGTTTGATTCAAATGTGTGAATGTTGTGGAATGAGTGTGGTTAGAAATGACATTTGGTTTACCTTTATGACAACCCTAACACATATGATCGTTTCCATGTCATTAGAATTCAAAAATAAGCTTAGAATCAAAGAATAAGCTCAAAGTAGAATACAAGCATGCACAGTTCGTTTTACAAGTTTGATTCAAATGTGTGAATGTTGTGGAATGAGTGTGGTTAGAAATGACATTTGGTTTACTTTTGTGACAACCCTAACACATATGATCGTCTCCAAGTCATTAGAATTCAAAAATAAGTTTAGAATCAAAGAATAAGCTCAAAGTAGAATACAAGCATGCACAGTTCGTTTTACAAGTTTGACTCAAATGTGTGAATGTTGTGGAATGAGTGTGGTTAGAAATGACATTTGGTTTACTTTTATGACAACCCTAACACATATGATCGTCTCCATGTCATTAGAATTCAAAAATAAGCTTAGAATCAAAGAATAAGCTCAAAAGTAGAATACAAGCATGCACAGTTCGTTTTACAAGTTTGATTCAAATGTCTGAATGTTGTGGAATGAGTGTGGTTAGAAATGACATTTGGTTTACTTTTATGACAACCCTAACAATTATAATCGCCTCCATGTCATTAGAATTCAAAAATAAGCTTAGAATCAAAGAATAAGCTCAAAAGTAGAATACAAGCATGCACTGTTCGTTTTACAAGTTTGATTCAAATGTGTGAATGTTGTGGAATGAGTGTGGTTAGAAATGACATTTGGTTTACTTTTATGACAACCCTAACACATATAATCGTTTCCAAGTCATTAGAATTCAAAAATAAGCTTAGAATCAAAGAATAAGCTCAAAAGTAAAATACAAGCATGCACAGTTCTGTTTACAAGTTTGAGTCAAATGTGTGAATGTTGTGGAATGAGTGTGGTTAGAAATGACATTTGGTTTACTTTTATGACAACCCTAACAAATATTATCGTCTCCATGTCAGAATTCAAAAATAAGCTTAGAATCAAAGAATAAGCTCAAAAGTAGAATACAAGCATGCACAGTTCGTTTTACAAGTTTGATTCAAATGTGTGAATGTTGTGGAATGAGTGTGGTTAGAAATGACATTTGGTTTACTTTTATGACAACCCTAACATATATGATCGTCTCCAAGTCATTAGAATTCAAAAATAAGCTTAGAATCAAAGAATAAGCTCAAAAGTAGAATACAAGCATGGACAGTTCTGTTTACAAGTTTGAGTCAAATGTGTGAATGTTGTGGAATGAGTGTGGTTAGAAATGACATTTGGTTTACTTTTGTGACAACCCTAACACATATGATCGTCTCCAAGTCATTAGAATTCAAAAATAAGTTTAGAATCAAAGAATAAGCTCTAAGTAGAATACAAGCATGCACAGTTCGTTTTACAAGTTTGACTCAAATGTGTGAATGTTGTGGAATGAGTGTGGTTAGAAATGACATTTGGTTTACTTTAATGACAACCCTAACAATTATAATCGTCTCCATGTCATTAGAATTCAAAAATAAGCTTAGAATCAAAGAATAAGCTCAAAGTAGAATACAAGCATGCACAGTTCGTTTTACAAGTTTGATTCAAATGTGTGAATGTTGTGGAATGAGTGTGGTTAGAAATGACATTTGGTTTACTTTTATGACAAGCCTAACAAATATAATCGTCTCCATGTCATTAGAATTCAAAAATAAGCTTAGAATCAAAGAATAAGCTCAAAAGTAGAATACAAGCATGCACAGTTCGTTTTACAAGTTTGATTCAAATGTGTGAATGTTGTGGAATGAGAGTGGTTAGAAATGACATTTGGTTTACTTTTATGACAACGCTAACACATATGATCGTCTCCAAGTCATTAGAATTCAAAAATAAGCTTTGAATCAAAGAATAAGCTCAAAAGTAGAATACAAGCATGCACAGTTCGTTTTACAAGTTTGATTCAAATGTCTGAATGTTGTGGAATGAGTGTGGTTAGAAATGACATTTGGTTTACTTTTATGACAACCCTAACAAATATAATCGTCTCCATGTCATTAGAATTCAAAAATAAGCTTAGAATCAAAGAATAAGCTCAAAAGTAGAATACAAGCATGCACAGTTCGTTTTACAAGTTTGATTCAAATGTGTGAATGTTGTGGAATGAGTGTGGTTAGAAATGACATTTGGTTTACTTTTATGACAACCCTAACACATTTAATCGTTTCCAAGTCATTAGAATTCAAAAATAAGCTTAGAATCAAAGAATAAGCTCAAAAGTAAAATACAAGCATGCACAGTTCTGTTTACAAGTTTGATTCAAATGTGTGAATGTTGTGAAATGAGTGTGGTTAGAAATGACATTTGGTGTACTTTTATAACAACCCTAACAAATATAATCGTCTCCATGTCATTAGAATTCAAAAATAAGCTTAGAATCAAAGAATAAGCTCAAAAGTAGAATACAAGCATGCACTGTTCGTTTTACAAGTTTGATTCAAATGTGTGAATGTTGTGGAATGAGTGTGGTTAGAAATGACATTTGGTTTACTTTTATGACAACCCTAACACATATAATCGTTTCCAAGTCATTAGAATTCAAAAATAAGCTTAGAATCAAAGAATAAGCTCAAAAGTAAAATACAAGCATGCACAGTTCTGTTTACACGTTTGATTCAAATGTCTGAATGTTGTGGAATGAGTGTGGTTAGAAATGACATTTGGTTTACTTTTATGACAACCCTAACAATTATAATCGTCTCCATGTCATTAGAATTCAAAAATAAGCTTAGAATCAAAGAATAAGCTCAAAAGTAGAATACAAGCATGCACTGTTCGTTTTACAAGTTTGATTCAAATGTGTGAATGTTGTGGAATGAGTGTGGTTAGAAATGACATTTGGTTTACTTTTATGACAACCCTAACACATATAATCGTTTCCAAGTCATTAGAATTCAAAAATAAGCTTAGAATCAAAGAATAAGCTCAAAAGTAAAATACAAGCATGCACAGTTCTGTTTACAAGTTTGAGTCAAATGTGTGAATGTTGTGGAATGAGTAGGGTTAGAAATGACATTTGGTTTACTTTTATGACAACCCTAACAAATATAATCGTCTCCATGTCATTAGAATTCAAAAATAAGCTTAGAATCAAAGAATAAGCTCAAAAGTAGAATACAAGCATGCACAGTTCGTTTTACAAGTTTGATTCAAATGTGTGAATGTTGTGGAATGAGTGTGGTTAGAAATGACATTTGGTTTACTTTTATGACAACCCTAACACATATAATCGTTTCCAAGTCATTAGAATTCAAAAATAAGCTTAGAATCAAAGAATAAGCTCAAAAGTAAAATACAAGCATGCACAGTTCTGTTTACAAGTTTGAGTCAAATGTGTGAATGTTGTGGAATGAGTAGGGTTAGAAATGACATTTGGTTTACTTTTATGACAACCCTAACAAATATAATCGTCTCCATGTCATTAGAATTCAAAAATAAGCTTAGAATCAAAGAATAAGCTCAAAAGTAGAATACAAGCATGCACAGTTCGTTTTACAAGTTTGATTCAAATGTGTGAATGTTGTGGAATGAGTGTGGTTAGAAATGACATTTGGTTTACTTTTATGACAACCCTAACATATATGATCGTCTCCAAGTCATTAGAATTCAAAAATAAGCTTAGAATCAAAGAATAAGCTCAAAAGTAGAATACAAGCATGGACAGTTCTGTTTACAAGTTTGATTCAAATGTGTGAATGTTGTGGAATGAGTGTGGTTAGAAATGACATTTGGTTTACTTTAATGACAACCCTAACAATTATAATCGTCTCCATGTCATTAGAATTCAAAAATAAGCTTAGAATCAAAGAATAAGCTCAAAGTAGAATACAAGCATGCACAGTTCGTTTTACAAGTTTGATTCAAATGTGTGAATGTTGTGGAATGAGTGTGGTTAGAAATGACATTTGGTTTACTTTTATGACAAGCCTAACAAATATAATCGTCTCCATGTCATTAGAATTCAAAAATAAGCTTAGAATCAAAGAATAAGCTCAAAAGTAGAATACAAGCATGCACAGTTCGTTTTACAAGTTTGATTCAAATGTGTGAATGTTGTGGAATGAGAGTGGTTAGAAATGACATTTGGTTTACTTTTATGACAACGCTAACACATATGATCGTCTCCAAGTCATTAGAATTCAAAAATAAGCTTTGAATCAAAGAATAAGCTCAAAAGTAGAATACAAGCATGCACAGTTCGTTTTACAAGTTTGATTCAAATGTCTGAATGTTGTGGAATGAGTGTGGTTAGAAATGACATTTGGTTTACTTTTATGACAACCCTAACAAATATAATCGTCTCCATGTCATTAGAATTCAAAAATAAGCTTAGAATCAAAGAATAAGCTCAAAAGTAGAATACAAGCATGCACAGTTCGTTTTACAAGTTTGATTCAAATGTGTGAATGTTGTGGAATGAGTGTGGTTAGAAATGACATTTGGTTTACTTTTATGACAACCCTAACACATTTAATCGTTTCCAAGTCATTAGAATTCAAAAATAAGCTTAGAATCAAAGAATAAGCTCAAAAGTAAAATACAAGCATGCACAGTTCTGTTTACAAGTTTGAGTCAAATGTGTGAATGTTGTGAAATGAGTGTGGTTAGAAATGACATTTGGTGTACTTTTATAACAACCCTAACAAATATAATCGTCTCCATGTCATTAGAATTCAAAAATAAGCTTAGAATCAAAGAATAAGCTCAAAAGTAGAATACAAGCATGCACTGTTCGTTTTACAAGTTTGATTCAAATGTGTGAATGTTGTGGAATGAGTGTGGTTAGAAATGACATTTGGTTTACTTTTATGACAACCCTAACACATATAATCGTTTCCAAGTCATTAGAATTCAAAAATAAGCTTAGAATCAAAGAATAAGCTCAAAAGTAAAATACAAGCATGCACAGTTCTGTTTACACGTTTGATTCAAATGTCTGAATGTTGTGGAATGAGTGTGGTTAGAAATGACATTTGGTTTACTTTTATGACAACCCTAACAATTATAATCGTCTCCATGTCATTAGAATTCAAAAATAAGCTTAGAATCAAAGAATAAGCTCAAAAGTAGAATACAAGCATGCACTGTTCGTTTTACAAGTTTGATTCAAATGTGTGAATGTTGTGGAATGAGTGTGGTTAGAAATGACATTTGGTTTACTTTTATGACAACCCTAACACATATAATCGTTTCCAAGTCATTAGAATTCAAAAATAAGCTTAGAATCAAAGAATAAGCTCAAAAGTAAAATACAAGCATGCACAGTTCTGTTTACAAGTTTGAGTCAAATGTGTGAATGTTGTGGAATGAGTAGGGTTAGAAATGACATTTGGTTTACTTTTATGACAACCCTAACAAATATAATCGTCTCCATGTCATTAGAATTCAAAAATAAGCTTAGAATCAAAGAATAAGCTCAAAAGTAGAATACAAGCATGCACAGTTCGTTTTACAAGTTTGATTCAAATGTGTGAATGTTGTGGAATGAGTGTGGTTAGAAATGACATTTGGTTTACTTTTATGACAACCCTAACACATATAATCGTTTCCAAGTCATTAGAATTCAAAAATAAGCTTAGAATCAAAGAATAAGCTCAAAAGTAAAATACAAGCATGCACAGTTCTGTTTACAAGTTTGAGTCAAATGTGTGAATGTTGTGGAATGAGTAGGGTTAGAAATGACATTTGGTTTACTTTTATGACAACCCTAACAAATATAATCGTCTCCATGTCATTAGAATTCAAAAATAAGCTTAGAATCAAAGAATAAGCTCAAAAGTAGAATACAAGCATGCACAGTTCGTTTTACAAGTTTGATTCAAATGTGTGAATGTTGTGGAATGAGTGTGGTTAGAAATGACATTTGGTTTACTTTTATGACAACCCTAACATATATGATCGTCTCCAAGTCATTAGAATTCAAAAATAAGCTTAGAATCAAAGAATAAGCTCAAAAGTAGAATACAAGCATGGACAGTTCTGTTTACAAGTTTGATTCAAATGTGTGAATGTTGTGGAATGAGTGTGGTTAGAAATGACATTTGGTTTACTTTTGTGACAACCCTAACACATATGATCGTCTCCAAGTCATTAGAATTCAAAAATAAGTTTAGAATCAAAGAATAAGCTCAAAGTAGAATACAAGCATGCACAGTTCGTTTTACAAGTTTGACTCAAATGTGTGAATGTTGTGGAATGAGTGTGGTTAGAAATGACATTTGGTTTACTTTTATGACAACCCTAACAATTATAATCGTCTCCATGTCATTAGAATTCAAAAATAAGCTTAGAATCAAAGAATAAGCTCAAAAGTAGAATACAAGCATGCACAGTTCGTTTTACAAGTTTGATTCAAATGTGTGAATGTTGTGGAATGAGAGTGGTTAGAAATGACATTTGGTTTACTTTTATGACAACGCTAACACATATGATCGTCTCCAAGTCATTAGAATTCAAAAATAAGCTTTGAATCAAAGAATAAGCTCAAAAGTAGAATACAAGCATGCACAGTTCGTTTTACAAGTTTGATTCAAATGTCTGAATGTTGTGGAATGAGTGTGGTTAGAAATGACATTTGGTTTACTTTTATGACAACCCTAACAATTATAATCGTCTCCATGTCATTAGAATTCAAAAATAAGCTTAGAATCAAAGAATAAGCTCAAAAGTAGAATACAAGCATGCACTGTTCGTTTTACAAGTTTGATTCAAATGTGTGAATGTTGTGGAATGAGTGTGGTTAGAAATGACATTTGGTTTACTTTTATGACAACCCTAACACATTTAATCGTTTCCAAGTCATTAGAATTCAAAAATAAGCTTAGAATCAAAGAATAAGCTCAAAAGTAAAATACAAGCATGCACAGTTCTGTTTACAAGTTTGAGTCAAATGTGTGAATGTTGTGAAATGAGTGTGGTTAGAAATGACATTTGGTGTACTTTTATAACAACCCTAACAAATATAATCGTCTCCATGTCATTAGAATTCAAAAATAAGCTTAGAATCAAAGAATAAGCTCAAAAGTAGAATACAAGCATGCACTGTTCGTTTTACAAGTTTGATTCAAATGTGTGAATGTTGTGGAATGAGTGTGGTTAGAAATGACATTTGGTTTACTTTTATGACAACCCTAACAAATATAATCGTCTCCATGTCATTAGAATTCAAAAATAAGCTTAGAATCAAAGAATAAGCTCAAAAGTAGAATACAAGCATGCACAGTTCGTTTTACAAGTTTGATTCAAATGTGTGAATGTTGTGGAATGAGTGTGGTTAGAAATGACATTTGGTTTACTTTTATGACAACCCTAACACATATAATCGTTTCCAAGTCATTAGAATTCAAAAATAAGCTTAGAATCAAAGAATAAGCTCAAAAGTAAAATACAAGCATGCACAGTTCTGTTTACAAGTTTGAGTCAAATGTGTGAATGTTGTGGAATGAGTAGGGTTAGAAATGACATTTGGTTTACTTTTATGACAACCCTAACAAATATAATCGTCTCCATGTCATTAGAATTCAAAAATAAGCTTAGAATCAAAGAATAAGCTCAAAAGTAGAATACAAGCATGCACAGTTCGTTTTACAAGTTTGATTCAAATGTGTGAATGTTGTGGAATGAGTGTGGTTAGAAATGACATTTGGTTTACTTTTATGACAACCCTAACATATATGATCGTCTCCAAGTCATTAGAATTCAAAAATAAGCTTAGAATCAAAGAATAAGCTCAAAAGTAGAATACAAGCATGGACAGTTCTGTTTACAAGTTTGATTCAAATGTGTGAATGTTGTGGAATGAGTGTGGTTAGAAATGACATTTGGTTTACTTTTGTGACAACCCTAACACATATGATCGTCTCCAAGTCATTAGAATTCAAAAATAAGTTTAGAATCAAAGAATAAGCTCAAAGTAGAATACAAGCATGCACAGTTCGTTTTACAAGTTTGACTCAAATGTGTGAATGTTGTGGAATGAGTGTGGTTAGAAATGACATTTGGTTTACTTTTATGACAACCCTAACATATATGATCGTCTCCATGTCATTAGAATTCAAAAATAAGCTTAGAATCAAAGAATAAGCTCAAAAGTAGAATACAAGCATGCACAGTTCGTTTTACAAGTTTGATTCAAATGTGTGAATGTTGTGGAATGAGTGTGGTTAGAAATGACATTTGGTTTACTTTTATGACAACCCTAACAAATATAATCGTCTCCATGTCATTAGAATTCAAAAATAAGCTTAGAATCAAAGAATAAGCTCAAAAGTAGAATACAAGCATGCACAGTTCGTTTTACAAGTTTGATTCAAATGTGTGAATGTTGTGGAATGAGAGTGGTTAGAAATGACATTTGGTTTACTTTTATGACAACGCCAACACATATGATCGTCTCCAAGTCATTAGAATTCAAAAATAAGCTTTGAATCAAAGAATAAGCTCAAAAGTAGAATACAAGCATGCACAGTTCGTTTTACAAGTTTGATTCAAATGTCTGAATGTTGTGGAATGAGTGTGGTTAGAAATGACATTTGGTTTACTTTTATGACAACCCTAACAATTATAATCGTCTCCATGTCATTAGAATTCAAAAATAAGCTTAGAATCAAAGAATAAGCTCAAAAGTTGAATACAAGCATGCACTGTTCTGTTTACAAGTTTGATTCAAATGTGTGAATGTTGTGGAATGAGTGTGGTTAGAAATGACATTTGGTTTACTTTTGTGACAACCCTAACACATATGATCGTCTCCAAGTCATTAGAATTCAAAAATAAGTTTAGAATCAAAGAATAAGCTCAAAGTAGAATACAAGCATGCACAGTTCGTTTTACAAGTTTGACTCAAATGTGTGAATGTTGTGGAATGAGTGTGGTTAGAAATGACATTTGGTTTACTTTTATGACAACCCTAACATATATGATCGTCTCCATGTCATTAGAATTCAAAAATAAGCTTAGAATCAAAGAATAAGCTCAAAAGTAGAATACAAGCATGCACAGTTCGTTTTACAAGTTTGATTCAAATGTGTGAATGTTGTGGAATGAGTGTGGTTAGAAATGACATTTGGTTTACTTTTATGACAACCCTAACAAATATAATCGTCTCCATGTCATTAGAATTCAAAAATAAGCTTAGAATCAAAGAATAAGCTCAAAAGTAGAATACAAGCATGCACAGTTCGTTTTACAAGTTTGATTCAAATGTGTGAATGTTGTGGAATGAGAGTGGTTAGAAATGACATTTGGTTTACTTTTATGACAACGCCAACACATATGATCGTCTCCAAGTCATTAGAATTCAAAAATAAGCTTTGAATCAAAGAATAAGCTCAAAAGTAGAATACAAGCATGCACAGTTCGTTTTACAAGTTTGATTTAAATGTCTGAATGTTGTGGAATGAGTGTGGTTAGAAATGACATTTGGTTTACTTTTATGACAACCCTAACAATTATAATCGTCTCCATGTCATTAGAATTCAAAAATAAGCTTAGAATCAAAGAATAAGCTCAAAAGTTGAATACAAGCATGCACTGTTCTGTTTACAAGTTTGATTCAAATGTGTGAATGTTGTGGAATGAGTGTGGTTAGAAATGACATTTGGTTTACTTTTGTGACAACCCTAACACATATGATCGTCTCCAAGTCATTAGAATTCAAAAATAAGTTTAGAATCAAAGAATAAGCTCAAAGTAGAATACAAGCATGCACAGTTCGTTTTACAAGTTTGACTCAAATGTGTGAATGTTGTGGAATGAGTGTGGTTAGAAATGACATTTGGTTTACTTTTATGACAACCCTAACATATATGATCGTCTCCATGTCATTAGAATTCAAAAATAAGCTTAGAATCAAAGAATAAGCTCAAAAGTAGAATACAAGCATGCACAGTTCGTTTTACAAGTTTGATTCAAATGTGTGAATGTTGTGGAATGAGTGTGGTTAGAAATGACATTTGGTTTACTTTTATGACAACCCTAACAAATATAATCGTCTCCATGTCATTAGAATTCAAAAATAAGCTTAGAATCAAAGAATAAGCTCAAAAGTAGAATACAAGCATGCACAGTTCGTTTTACAAGTTTGATTCAAATGTGTGAATGTTGTGGAATGAGAGTGGTTAGAAATGACATTTGGTTTACTTTTATGACAACGCTAACACATATGATCGTCTCCAAGTCATTAGAATTCAAAAATAAGCTTTGAATCAAAGAATAAGCTCAAAAGTAGAATACAAGCATGCACAGTTCGTTTTACAAGTTTGATTCAAATGTGTGAATGTTGTGGAATGAGTGTGGTTAGAAATGACATTTGGTTTACTTTTATGACAACCCTAACAATTATAATCGTCTCCATGTCATTAGAATTCAAAAATAAGCTTAGAATCAAAGAATAAGCTCAAAAGTAGAATACAAGCATGCACTGTTCGTTTTACAAGTTTGATTCAAATGTGTGAATGTTGTGGAATGAGTGTGGTTAGAAATGACATTTGGTTTACTTTTATGACAACCCTAACAAATATAATCGTCTCCATGTCATTAGAATTCAAAAATAAGCTTAGAATCAAAGAATAAGCTCAAAAGTAGAATACAAGCATGCACAGTTCGTTTTACAAGTTTGATTCAAATGTGTGAATGTTGTGGAATGAGTGTGGTTAGAAATGACATTTGGTTTACTTTTATGACAACCCTAACATATATGATCGTCTCCAAGTCATTAGAATTCAAAAATAAGCTTAGAATCAAAGAATAAGCTCAAAAGTAGAATACAAGCATGGACAGTTCTGTTTACAAGTTTGATTCAAATGTGTGAATGTTGTGGAATGAGTGTGGTTAGAAATGACATTTGGTTTACTTTTGTGACAACCCTAACACATATGATCGTCTCCAAGTCATTAGAATTCAAAAATAAGTTTAGAATCAAAGAATAAGCTCAAAGTAGAATACAAGCATGCACAGTTCGTTTTACAAGTTTGACTCAAATGTGTGAATGTTGTGGAATGAGTGTGGTTAGAAATGACATTTGGTTTACTTTTATGACAACCCTAACATATATGATCGTCTCCATGTCATTAGAATTCAAAAATAAGCTTAGAATCAAAGAATAAGCTCAAAAGTAGAATACAAGCATGCGCAGTTCGTTTTACAAGTTTGATTCAAATGTGTGAATGTTGTGGAATGAGTGTGGTTAGAAATGACATTTGGTTTACTTTTATGACAACCCTAACAAATATAATCGTCTCCATGTCATTAGAATTCAAAAATAAGCTTAGAATCAAAGAATAAGCTCAAAAGTAGAATACAAGCATGCACAGTTCGTTTTACAAGTTTGATTCAAATGTGTGAATGTTGTGGAATGAGAGTGGTTAGAAATGACATTTGGTTTACTTTTATGACAACGCTAACACATATGATCGTCTCCAAGTCATTAGAATTCAAAAATAAGCTTTGAATCAAAGAATAAGCTCAAAAGTAGAATACAAGCATGCACAGTTCGTTTTACAAGTTTGATTCAAATGTCTGAATGTTGTGGAATGAGTGTGGTTAGAAATGACATTTGGTTTACTTTTATGACAACCCTAACAATTATAATCGTCTCCATGTCATTAGAATTCAAAAATAAGCTTAGAATCAAAGAATAAGCTCAAAAGTAGAATACAAGCATGCACTGTTCGTTTTACAAGTTTGATTCAAATGTGTGAATGTTGTGGAATGAGTGTGGTTAGAAATGACATTTGGTTTACTTTTATGACAACCCTAACACATATAATCGTTTCCAAGTCATTAGAATTCAAAAATAAGCTTAGAATCAAAGAATAAGCTCAAAAGTAAAATACAAGCATGCACAGTTCTGTTTACAAGTTTGAGTCAAATGTGTGAATGTTGTGGAATGAGTGTGGTTAGAAATGACATTTGGTTTACTTTTATGACAACCCTAACAAATATAATCGTCTCCATGTCATTAGAATTCAAAAATAAGCTTAGAATCAAAGAATAAGCTCAAAAGTAGAATACAAGCATGCACAGTTCGTTTTACAAGTTTGATTCAAATGTGTGAATGTTGTGGAATGAGTGTGGTTAGAAATGACATTTGGTTTACTTTTATGACAACCCTAACAAATATAATCGTCTCCAAGTCATTAGAATTCAAAAATAAGCTTTGAATCAAAGAATAAGCTCAAAAGTAGAATACAAGCATGCACAGTTCGTTTTACAAGTTTGATTCAAATGTCTGAATGTTGTGGAATGAGTGTGGTTAGAAATGACATTTGGTTTACTTTTATGACAACCCTAACAATTATAATCGTCTCCATGTCATTAGAATTCAAAAATAAGCTTAGAATCAAAGAATAAGCTCAAAAGTAGAATACAAGCATGCACTGTTCGTTTTACAAGTTTGATTCAAATGTGTGAATGTTGTGGAATGAGTGTGGTTAGAAATGACATTTGGTTTACTTTTATGACAACCCTAACACATATAATCGTTTCCAAGTCATTAGAATTCAAAAATAAGCTTAGAATCAAAGAATAAGCTCAAAAGTAAAATACAAGCATGCACAGTTCTGTTTACAAGTTTGAGTCAAATGTGTGAATGGTGTGGAATGAGTGTGGTTAGAAATGACATTTGGTTTAATTTTATGACAACCCTAACACATATGATCGTCTCCAAGTCATTAGAATTCAAAAATAAGTTTAGAATCAAAGAATAAGCTCAAAGTAGAATACAAGCATGCACAGTTCGTTTTACAAGTTTGACTCAAATGTGTGAATGTTGTGGAATGAGTGTGGTTAGAAATGACATTTGGTTTACTTTTATGACAACCCTAACATATATGATCGTCTCCATGTCATTAGAATTCAAAAATAAGCTTAGAATCAAAGAATAAGCTCAAAAGTAGAATACAAGCATGCACAGTTCGTTTTACAAGTTTGATTCAAATGTGTGAATGTTGTGGAATGAGTGTGGTTAGAAATGACATTTGGTTTACTTTTATGACAACCCTAACAAATATAATCGTCTCCATGTCATTAGAATTCAAAAATAAGCTTAGAATCAAAGAATAAGCTCAAAAGTAGAATACAAGCATGCACAGTTCGTTTTACAAGTTTGATTCAAATGTGTGAATGTTGTGGAATGAGAGTGGTTAGAAATGACATTTGGTTTACTTTTATGACAACGCTAACACATATGATCGTCTCCAAGTCATTAGAATTCAAAAATAAGCTTTGAATCAAAGAATAAGCTCAAAAGTAGAATACAAGCATGCACAGTTCGTTTTACAAGTTTGATTCAAATGTGTGAATGTTGTGGAATGAGTGTGGTTAGAAATGACATTTGGTTTACTTTTATGACAACCCTAACAATTATAATCGTCTCCATGTCATTAGAATTCAAAAATAAGCTTAGAATCAAAGAATAAGCTCAAAAGTAGAATACAAGCATGCACTGTTCGTTTTACAAGTTTGATTCAAATGTGTGAATGTTGTGGAATGAGTGTGGTTAGAAATGACATTTGGTTTACTTTTATGACAACCCTAACACATATAATCGTTTCCAAGTCATTAGAATTCAAAAATAAGCTTAGAATCAAAGAATAAGCTCAAAAGTAAAATACAAGCATGCACAGTTCTGTTTACAAGTTTGAGTCAAATGTGTGAATGGTGTGGAATGAGTGTGGTTAGAAATGACATTTGGTTTAATTTTATGACAACCCTAACACATATGATCGTCTCCAAGTCATTAGAATTCAAAAATAAGTTTAGAATCAAAGAATAAGCTCAAAGTAGAATACAAGCATGCACAGTTCGTTTTACAAGTTTGACTCAAATGTGTGAATGTTGTGGAATGACATTTGGTTTACTTTTATGACAACCCTAACATATATGATCGTCTCCATGTCATTAGAATTCAAAAATAAGCTTAGAATCAAAGAATAAGCTCAAAAGTAGAATACAAGCATGCACAGTTCGTTTTACAAGTTTGATTCAAATGTGTGAATGTTGTGGAATGAGTGTGGTTAGAAATGACATTTGGTTTACTTTTATGACAACCCTAACAAATATAATCGTCTCCATGTCATTAGAATTCAAAAATAAGCTTAGAATCAAAGAATAAGCTCAAAAGTAGAATACAAGCATGCACAGTTCGTTTTACAAGTTTGATTCAAATGTGTGAATGTTGTGGAATGAGAGTGGTTAGAAATGACATTTGGTTTACTTTTATGACAACGCTAACACATATGATCGTCTCCAAGTCATTAGAATTCAAAAATAAGCTTTGAATCAAAGAATAAGCTCAAAAGTAGAATACAAGCATGCACAGTTCGTTTTACAAGTTTGATTCAAATGTGTGAATGTTGTGGAATGAGTGTGGTTAGAAATGACATTTGGTTTACTTTTATGACAACCCTAACAATTATAATCGTCTCCATGTCATTAGAATTCAAAAATAAGCTTAGAATCAAAGAATAAGCTCAAAAGTAGAATACAAGCATGCACTGTTCGTTTTACAAGTTTGATTCAAATGTGTGAATGTTGTGGAATGAGTGTGGTTAGAAATGACATTTGGTTTACTTTTATGACAACCCTAACAAATATAATCGTCTCCATGTCATTAGAATTCAAAAATAAGCTTAGAATCAAAGAATAAGCTCAAAAGTAGAATACAAGCATGCACAGTTCGTTTTACAAGTTTGATTCAAATGTGTGAATGTTGTGGAATGAGTGTGGTTAGAAATGACATTTGGTTTACTTTTATGACAACCCTAACATATATGATCGTCTCCAAGTCATTAGAATTCAAAAATAAGCTTAGAATCAAAGAATAAGCTCAAAAGTAGAATACAAGCATGGACAGTTCTGTTTACAAGTTTGATTCAAATGTGTGAATGTTGTGGAATGAGTGTGGTTAGAAATGACATTTGGTTTACTTTTGTGACAACCCTAACACATATGATCGTCTCCAAGTCATTAGAATTCAAAAATAAGTTTAGAATCAAAGAATAAGCTCAAAGTAGAATACAAGCATGCACAGTTCGTTTTACAAGTTTGACTCAAATGTGTGAATGTTGTGGAATGAGTGTGGTTAGAAATGACATTTGGTTTACTTTTATGACAACCCTAACATATATGATCGTCTCCATGTCATTAGAATTCAAAAATAAGCTTAGAATCAAAGAATAAGCTCAAAAGTAGAATACAAGCATGCACAGTTCGTTTTCTAAGTTTGATTCAAATGTGTGAATGTTGTGGAATGAGTGTGGTTAGAAATGACATTTGGTTTACTTTTATGACAACCCTAACAAATATAATCGTCTCCATGTCATTAGAATTCAAAAATAAGCTTAGAATCAAAGAATAAGCTCAAAAGTAGAATACAAGCATGCACAGTTCGTTTTACAAGTTTGATTCAAATGTGTGAATGTTGTGGAATGAGAGTGGTTAGAAATGACATTTGGTTTACTTTTATGACAACGCTAACACATATGATCGTCTCCAAGTCATTAGAATTCAAAAATAAGCTTTGAATCAAAGAATAAGCTCAAAAGTAGAATACAAGCATGCACAGTTCGTTTTACAAGTTTGATTCAAATGTGTGAATGTTGTGGAATGAGTGTGGTTAGAAATGACATTTGGTTTACTTTTATGACAACCCTAACAATTATAATCGTCTCCATGTCATTAGAATTCAAAAATAAGCTTAGAATCAAAGAATAAGCTCAAAAGTAGAATACAAGCATGCACTGTTCGTTTTACAAGTTTGATTCAAATGTGTGAATGTTGTGGAATGAGTGTGGTTAGAAATGACATTTGGTTTACTTTTATGACAACCCTAACAAATATAATCGTCTCCATGTCATTAGAATTCAAAAATAAGCTTAGAATCAAAGAATAAGCTCAAAAGTAGAATACAAGCATGCACAGTTCGTTTTACAAGTTTGATTCAAATGTGTGAATGTTGTGGAATGAGTGTGGTTAGAAATGACATTTGGTTTACTTTTATGACAACCCTAACATATATGATCGTCTCCAAGTCATTAGAATTCAAAAATAAGCTTAGAATCAAAGAATAAGCTCAAAAGTAGAATACAAGCATGGACAGTTCTGTTTACAAGTTTGATTCAAATGTGTGAATGTTGTGGAATGAGTGTGGTTAGAAATGACATTTGGTTTACTTTTGTGACAACCCTAACACATATGATCGTCTCCAAGTCATTAGAATTCAAAAATAAGTTTAGAATCAAAGAATAAGCTCAAAGTAGAATACAAGCATGCACAGTTCGTTTTACAAGTTTGACTCAAATGTGTGAATGTTGTGGAATGAGTGTGGTTAGAAATGACATTTGGTTTACTTTTATGACAACCCTAACATATATGATCGTCTCCATGTCATTAGAATTCAAAAATAAGCTTAGAATCAAAGAATAAGCTCAAAAGTAGAATACAAGCATGCACAGTTCGTTTTACAAGTTTGATTCAAATGTGTGAATGTTGTGGAATGAGTGTGGTTAGAAATGACATTTGGTTTACTTTTATGACAACCCTAACAAATATAATCGTCTCCATGTCATTAGAATTCAAAAATAAGCTTAGAATCAAAGAATAAGCTCAAAAGTAGAATACAAGCATGCACAGTTCGTTTTACAAGTTTGATTCAAATGTGTGAATGTTGTGGAATGAGAGTGGTTAGAAATGACATTTGGTTTACTTTTATGACAACGCTAACACATATGATCGTCTCCAAGTCATTAGAATTCAAAAATAAGCTTTGAATCAAAGAATAAGCTCAAAAGTAGAATACAAGCATGCACAGTTCGTTTTACAAGTTTGATTCAAATGTGTGAATGTTGTGGAATGAGTGTGGTTAGAAATGACATTTGGTTTACTTTTATGACAACCCTAACAATTATAATCGTCTCCATGTCATTAGAATTCAAAAATAAGCTTAGAATCAAAGAATAAGCTCAAAAGTAGAATACAAGCATGCACTGTTCGTTTTACAAGTTTGATTCAAATGTGTGAATGTTGTGGAATGAGTGTGGTTAGAAATGACATTTGGTTTACTTTTATGACAACCCTAACAAATATAATCGTCTCCATGTCATTAGAATTCAAAAATAAGCTTAGAATCAAAGAATAAGCTCAAAAGTAGAATACAAGCATGCACAGTTCGTTTTACAAGTTTGATTCAAATGTGTGAATGTTGTGGAATGAGTGTGGTTAGAAATGACATTTGGTTTACTTTTATGACAACCCTAACATATATGATCGTCTCCAAGTCATTAGAATTCAAAAATAAGCTTAGAATCAAAGAATAAGCTCAAAAGTAGAATACAAGCATGGACAGTTCTGTTTACAAGTTTGATTCAAATGTGTGAATGTTGTGGAATGAGTGTGGTTAGAAATGACATTTGGTTTACTTTTGTGACAACCCTAACACATATGATCGTCTCCAAGTCATTAGAATTCAAAAATAAGTTTAGAATCAAAGAATAAGCTCAAAGTAGAATACAAGCATGCACAGTTCGTTTTACAAGTTTGACTCAAATGTGTGAATGTTGTGGAATGAGTGTGGTTAGAAATGACATTTGGTTTACTTTTATGACAACCCTAACATATATGATCGTCTCCATGTCATTAGAATTCAAAAATAAGCTTAGAATCAAAGAATAAGCTCAAAAGTAGAATACAAGCATGCACAGTTCGTTTTACAAGTTTGATTCAAATGTGTGAATGTTGTGGAATGAGTGTGGTTAGAAATGACATTTGGTTTACTTTTATGACAACCCTAACAAATATAATCGTCTCCATGTCATTAGAATTCAAAAATAAGCTTAGAATCAAAGAACAAGCTCAAAAGTAGAATACAAGCATGCACAGTTCGTTTTACAAGTTTGATTCAAATGTGTGAATGTTGTGGAATGAGAGTGGTTAGAAATGACATTTGGTTTACTTTTATGACAACGCTAACACATATGATCGTCTCCAAGTCATTAGAATTCAAAAATAAGCTTTGAATCAAAGAATAAGCTCAAAAGTAGAATACAAGCATGCACAGTTCGTTTTACAAGTTTGATTCAAATGTGTGAATGTTGTGGAATGAGTGTGGTTAGAAATGACATTTGGTTTACTTTTATGACAACCCTAACAATTATAATCGTCTCCATGTCATTAGAATTCAAAAATAAGCTTAGAATCAAAGAATAAGCTCAAAAGTAGAATACAAGCATGCACTATTCGTTTTACAAGTTTGATTCAAATGTGTGAATGTTGTGGAATGAGTGTGGTTAGAAATGACATTTGGTTTACTTTTATGACAACCCTAACAAATATAATCGTCTCCATGTCATTAGAATTCAAAAATAAGCTTAGAATCAAAGAATAAGCTCAAAAGTAGAATACAAGCATGCACAGTTCGTTTTACAAGTTTGATTCAAATGTGTGAATGTTGTGGAATGAGTGTGGTTAGAAATGACATTTGGTTTACTTTTATGACAACCCTAACATATATGATCGTCTCCAAGTCATTAGAATTCAAAAATAAGCTTAGAATCAAAGAATAAGCTCAAAAGTAGAATACAAGCATGGACAGTTCTGTTTACAAGTTTGATTCAAATGTGTGAATGTTGTGGAATGAGTGTGGTTAGAAATGACATTTGGTTTACTTTTGTGACAACCCTAACACATATGATCGTCTCCAAGTCATTAGAATTCAAAAATAAGTTTAGAATCAAAGAATAAGCTCAAAGTAGAATACAAGCATGCACAGTTCGTTTTACAAGTTTGACTCAAATGTGTGAATGTTGTGGAATGAGTGTGGTTAGAAATGACATTTGGTTTACTTTTATGACAACCCTAACATATATGATCGTCTCCATGTCATTAGAATTCAAAAATAAGCTTAGAATCAAAGAATAAGCTCAAAAGTAGAATACAAGCATGCACAGTTCGTTTTACAAGTTTGATTCAAATGTGTGAATGTTGTGGAATGAGTGTGGTTAGAAATGACATTTGGTTTACTTTTATGACAACCCTAACAAATATAATCGTCTCCATGTCATTAGAATTCAAAAATAAGCTTAGAATCAAAGAATAAGCTCAAAAGTAGAATACAAGCATGCACAGTTCGTTTTACAAGTTTGATTCAAATGTGTGAATGTTGTGGAATGAGAGTGGTTAGAAATGACATTTGGTTTACTTTTATGACAACGCTAACACATATGATCGTCTCCAAGTCATTAGAATTCAAAAATAAGCTTTGAATCAAAGAATAAGCTCAAAAGTAGAATACAAGCATGCACAGTTCGTTTTACAAGTTTGATTCAAATGTGTGAATGTTGTGGAATGAGTGTGGTTAGAAATGACATTTGGTTTACTTTTATGACAACCCTAACAATTATAATCGTCTCCATGTCATTAGAATTCAAAAATAAGCTTAGAATCAAAGAATAAGCTCAAAAGTAGAATACAAGCATGCACTGTTCGTTTTACAAGTTTGATTCAAATGTGTGAATGTTGTGGAATGAGTGTGGTTAGAAATGACATTTGGTTTACTTTTATGACAACCCTAACAAATATAATCGTCTCCATGTCATTAGAATTCAAAAATAAGCTTAGAATCAAAGAATAAGCTCAAAAGTAGAATACAAGCATGCACAGTTCGTTTTACAAGTTTGATTCAAATGTGTGAATGTTGTGGAATGAGTGTGGTTAGAAATGACATTTGGTTTACTTTTATGACAACCCTAACATATATGATCGTCTCCAAGTCATTAGAATTCAAAAATAAGCTTAGAATCAAAGAATAAGCTCAAAAGTAGAATACAAGCATGGACAGTTCTGTTTACAAGTTTGATTCAAATGTGTGAATGTTGTGGAATGAGTGTGGTTAGAAATGACATTTGGTTTACTTTTGTGACAACCCTAACACATATGATCGTCTCCAAGTCATTAGAATTCAAAAATAAGTTTAGAATCAAAGAATAAGCTCAAAGTAGAATACAAGCATGCACAGTTCGTTTTACAAGTTTGACTCAAATGTGTGAATGTTGTGGAATGAGTGTGGTTAGAAATGACATTTGGTTTACTTTTATGACAACCCTAACATATATGATCGTCTCCATGTCATTAGAATTCAAAAATAAGCTTAGAATCAAAGAATAAGCTCAAAAGTAGAATACAAGCATGCACAGTTCGTTTTACAAGTTTGATTCAAATGTGTGAATGTTGTGGAATGAGTGTGGTTAGAAATGACATTTGGTTTACTTTTATGACAACCCTAACAAATATAATCGTCTCCATGTCATTAGAATTCAAAAATAAGCTTAGAATCAAAGAATAAGCTCAAAAGTAGAATACAAGCATGCACAGTTCGTTTTACAAGTTTGATTCAAATGTGTGAATGTTGTGGAATGAGAGTGGTTAGAAATGACATTTGGTTTACTTTTATGACAACGCTAACACATATGATCGTCTCCAAGTCATTAGAATTCAAAAATAAGCTTTGAATCAAAGAATAAGCTCAAAAGTAGAATACAAGCATGCACAGTTCGTTTTACAAGTTTGATTCAAATGTGTGAATGTTGTGGAATGAGTGTGGTTAGAAATGACATTTGGTTTACTTTTATGACAACCCTAACAATTATAATCGTCTCCATGTCATTAGAATTCAAAAATAAGCTTAGAATCGAAGAATAAGCTCAAAAGTAGAATACAAGCATGCACTGTTCGTTTTACAAGTTTGATTCAAATGTGTGAATGTTGTGGAATGAGTGTGGTTAGAAATGACATTTGGTTTACTTTTATGACAACCCTAACAAATATAATCGTCTCCATGTCATTAGAATTCAAAAATAAGCTTAGAATCAAAGAATAAGCTCAAAAGTAGAATACAAGCATGCACAGTTCGTTTTACAAGTTTGATTCAAATGTGTGAATGTTGTGGAATGAGTGTGGTTAGAAATGACATTTGGTTTACTTTTATGACAACCCTAACATATATGATCGTCTCCAAGTCATTAGAATTCAAAAATAAGCTTAGAATCAAAGAATAAGCTCAAAAGTAGAATACAAGCATGGACAGTTCTGTTTACAAGTTTGATTCAAATGTGTGAATGTTGTGGAATGAGTGTGGTTAGAAATGACATTTGGTTTACTTTTGTGACAACCCTAACACATATGATCGTCTCCAAGTCATTAGAATTCAAAAATAAGTTTAGAATCAAAGAATAAGCTCAAAGTAGAATACAAGCATGCACAGTTCGTTTTACAAGTTTGACTCAAATGTGTGAATGTTGTGGAATGAGTGTGGTTAGAAATGACATTTGGTTTACTTTTATGACAACCCTAACATATATGATCGTCTCCATGTCATTAGAATTCAAAAATAAGCTTAGAATCAAAGAATAAGCTCAAAAGTAGAATACAAGCATGCACAGTTCGTTTTACAAGTTTGATTCAAATGTGTGAATGTTGTGGAATGAGTGTGGTTAGAAATGACATTTGGTTTACTTTTATGACAACCCTAACAAATATAATCGTCTCCATGTCATTAGAATTCAAAAATAAGCTTAGAATCAAAGAATAAGCTCAAAAGTAGAATACAAGCATGCACAGTTCGTTTTACAAGTTTGATTCAAATGTGTGAATGTTGTGGAATGAGAGTGGTTAGAAATGACATTTGGTTTACTTTTATGACAACGCTAACACATATGATCGTCTCCAAGTCATTAGAATTCAAAAATAAGCTTAGAATCAAAAAATAAGCTCAAAAGTAGAATACAAGCATGCACAGTTCGTTTTACAAGTTTGATTCAAATGTGTGAATGTTGTGGAATGAGTGTGGTTAGAAATGACATTTGGTTTACTTTTATGACAACCCTAACAAATATAATCGTCTCCATGTCATTAGAATTCAAAAATAAGCTTAGAATCAAAGAATAAGCTCAAAAGTAGAATACAAGCATGCACTGTTCGTTTTACAAGTTTGATTCAAATGTGTGAATGTTGTGGAATGAGTGTGGTTAGAAATGACATTTGGTTTACTTTTATGACAACCCTAACATATATGATCGTCTCCATGTCATTAGAATTCAAAAATAAGCTTAGAATCAAAGAATAAGCTCAAAAGTAGAATACAAGCATGCACAGTTCGTTTTACAAGTTTGATTCAAATGTGTGAATGTTGTGGAATGAGTGTGGTTAGAAATGACATTTGGTTTACTTTTATGACAACCCTAACATATATGATCGTCTCCAAGTCATTAGAATTCAAAAATAAGCTTAGAATCAAAGAATAAGCTAAAAAGTAGAATACAAGCATGGACAGTTCTGTTTACAAGTTTGATTCAAATGTGTGAATGTTGTGGAATGAGTGTGGTTAGAAATGACATTTGGTTTTTTTTTTGTGACAACCCTAACACATATGATCGTCTCCAAGTCATTAGAATTCAAAAATAAGTTTAGAATCAAAGAATAAGCTCAAAGTAGAATACAAGCATGCACAGTTCGTTTTACAAGTTTGACTCAAATGTGTGAATGTTGTGGAATGAGTGTGGTTAGAAATGACATTTGGTTTACTTTTATGACAACCCTAACATATATGATCGTCTCCATGTCATTAGAATTCAAAAATAAGCTTAGAATCAAAGAATAAGCTCAAAAGTAGAATACAAGCATGCACAGTTCGTTTTACAAGTTTGATTCAAATGTGTGAATGTTGTGGAATGAGTGTGGTTAGAAATGACATTTGGTTTACTTTTATGACAACCCTAACAAATATAATCGTCTCCATGTCATTAGAATTCAAAAATAAGCTTAGAATCAAAGAATAAGCTCAAAAGTAGAATACAAGCATGCACAGTTCGTTTTACAAGTTTGATTCAAATGTGTGAATGTTGTGGAATGAGAGTGGTTAGAAATGACATTTGGTTTACTTTTATGACAACGCTAACACATATGATCGTCTCCAAGTCATTAGAATTCAAAAATAAGCTTTGAATCAAAGAATAAGCTCAAAAGTAGAATACAAGCATGCACAGTTCGTTTTACAAGTTTGATTCAAATGTCTGAATGTTGTGGAATGAGTGTGGTTAGAAATGACATTTGGTTTACTTTTATGACAACCCTAACAATTATAATCGTCTCCATGTCATTAGAATTCAAAAATAAGCTTAGAGTCAAAGAATAAGCTCAAAAGTAGAATACAAGCATGCACTGTTCGTTTTACAAGTTTGATTCAAATGTGTGAATGTTGTGGAATGAGTGTGGTTAGAAATGACATTTGGTTTACTTTTATGACAACCCTAACAAATATAATCGTCTCCATGTCATTAGAATTCAAAAATAAGCTTAGAATCAAAGAATAAGCTCAAAAGTAGAATACAAGCATGCACAGTTCGTTTTACATGTTTGATTCAAATGTGTGAATGTTGTGGAATGAGAGTGGTTAGAAATGACATTTGGTTTACTTTTATGACAACGCTAACACATATGATCGTCTCCAAGTCATTAGAATTCAAAAATAAGCTTTGAATCAAAGAATAAGCTCAAAAGTAGAATACAAGCATGCACAGTTCGTTTTACAAGTTTGATTCAAATGTCTGAATGTTGTGGAATGAGTGTGGTTAGAAATGACATTTGGTTTACTTTTATGACAACCCTAACAATTATAATCGTCTCCATGTCATTAGAATTCAAAAATAAGCTTAGAATCAAAGAATAAGCTCAAAAGTAGAATACAAGCATGCACTGTTCGTTTTACAAGTTTGATTCAAATGTGTGAATGTTGTGGAATGAGTGTGGTTAGAAATGACATTTGGTTTACTTTTATGACAACCCTAACACATATAATCGTTTCCAAGTCATTAGAATTCAAAAATAAGCTTAGAATCAAAGAATAAGCTCAAAAGTAAAATACAAGCATGCACAGTTCTGTTTACAAGTTTGAGTCAAATGTGTGAATGGTGTGGAATGAGTGTGGTTAGAAATGACATTTGGTTTAATTTTATGACAACCCTAACAAATATAATCGTCTCCATGTCATTAGAATTCAAAAATAAGCTTAGAATCAAAGAATAAGCTCAAAAGTAGAATACAAGCATGCACAGTTCGTTTTACAAGTTTGATTCAAATGTGTGAATGTTGTGGAATGAGTGTGGTTAGAAATGACATTTCGTTTACTTTTATGACAACCCTAACACATATGATCGTCTCCAAGTCATTAGAATTCAAAAATAAGCTTTGAATCAAAGAATAAGCTCAAAAGTAGAATACAAGCATGCACTGTTCGTTTTACAAGTTTGATTCAAATGTGTGAATGTTGTGGAATGAGTGTGGTTAGAAATGACATTTGGTTTACTTTTATGACAACCCTAACACATATAATCGTTTCCAAGTCATTAGAATTCAAAAATAAGCTTAGAATCAAAGAATAAGCTCAAAAGTAAAATACAAGCATGCACAGTTCTGTTTACAAGTTTGAGTCAAATGTGTGAATGTTGTGGAATGAGTGTGGTTAGAAATGACATTTGGTATACTTTTATGACAACCCTAACAAATATAATCGTCTCCATGTCATTAGAATTCAAAAATAAGCTTAGAATCAAAGAATAAGCTCAAAAGTAGAATACAAGCATGCACAGTTCGTTTTACAAGTTTGATTCAAATGTGTGAATGTTGTGGAATGAGAGTGGTTAGAAATGACATTTGGTTTACTTTTATGACAACGCTAACACATATGATCGTCTCCAAGTCATTAGAATTCAAAAATAAGCTTTGAATCAAAGAATAAGCTCAAAAGTAGAATACAAGCATGCACAGTTCGTTTTACAAGTTTGATTCAAATGTCTGAATGTTGTGGAATGAGTGTGGTTAGAAATGACATTTGGTTTACTTTTATGACAACCCTAACAATTATAATCGTCTCCATGTCATTAGAATTCAAAAATAAGCTTAGAATCAAAGAATAAGCTCAAAAGTAGAATACAAGCATGCACTGTTCGTTTTACAAGTTTGATTCAAATGTGTGAATGTTGTGGAATGAGTGTGGTTAGAAATGACATTTGGTTTACTTTTATGACAACCCTAACACATATAATCGTTTCCAAGTCATTAGAATTCAAAAATAAGCTTAGAATCAAAGAATAAGCTCAAAAGTAAAATACAAGCATGCACAGTTCTGTTTACAAGTTTGAGTCAAATGTGTGAATGTTGTGGAATGAGTGTGGTTAGAAATGACATTTGGTTTACTTTTATGACAACCCTAACAAATATAATCGTCTCCATGTCATTAGAATTCAAAAATAAGCTTAGAATCAAAGAATAAGCTCAAAAGTAGAATACAAGCATGCACAGTTCGTTTTACAAGTTTGATTCAAATGTGTGAATGTTGTGGAATGAGAGTGGTTAGAAATGACATTTGGTTTACTTTAATGACAACCCTAACAATTATAATCGTCTCCATGTCATTAGAATTCAAAAATAAGCTTAGAATCAAAGAATAAGCTCAAAAGTAGAATACAAGCATGCACAGTTCGTTTTACAAGTTTGATTCAAATGTGTGAATGTTGTGGAATGAGTGTGGTTAGAAATGACATTTGGTTTACTTTTATGACAACCCTAACACATTTAATCGTTTCCAAGTCATTAGAATTCAAAAATAAGCTTAGAATCAAAGAATAAGCTCAAAAGTAAAATACAAGCATGCACAGTTCTGTTTACAAGTTTGAGTCAAATGTGTGAATGTTGTGAAATGAGTGTGGTTAGAAATGACATTTGGTGTACTTTTATAACAACCCTAACAAATATAATCGTCTCCATGTCATTAGAATTCAAAAATAAGCTTAGAATCAAAGAATAAGCTCAAAAGTAGAATACAAGCATGCACTGTTCGTTTTACAAGTTTGATTCAAATGTGTGAATGTTGTGGAATGAGTGTGGTTAGAAATGACATTTGGTTTACTTTTATGACAACCCTAACACATATAATCGTTTCCAAGTCATTAGAATTCAAAAATAAGCTTAGAATCAAAGAATAAGCTCAAAAGTAAAATACAAGCATGCACAGTTCTGTTTACAAGTTTGATTCAAATGTCTGAATGTTGTGGAATGAGTGTGGTTAGAAATGACATTTGGTTTACTTTTATGACAACCCTAACAATTATAATCGTCTCCATGTCATTAGAATTCAAAAATAAGCTTAGAATCAAAGAATAAGCTCAAAAGTAGAATACAAGCATGCACTGTTCGTTTTACAAGTTTGATTCAAATGTGTGAATGTTGTGGAATGAGTGTGGTTAGAAATGACATTTGGTTTACTTTTATGACAACCCTAACAAATATAATCGTCTCCATGTCATTAGAATTCAAAAATAAGCTTAGAATCAAAGAATAAGCTCAAAAGTAGAATACAAGCATGCACAGTTCGTTTTACAAGTTTGATTCAAATGTGTGAATGTTGTGGAATGAGTGTGGTTAGAAATGACATTTGGTTTACTTTTATGACAACCCTAACAGATATGATCGTCTCCAAGTCATTAGAATTCAAAAATAAGCTTAGAATCAAAGAATAAGCTCAAAAGTAGAATACAAGCATGGACAGTTTTGTTTACAAGTTTGATTCAAATGTGTGAATGTTGTGGAATGAGTGTGGTTAGAAATGACATTTGGTTTACTTTTGTGACAACCCTAACACATATGATCGTCTCCAAGTCATTAGAATTCAAAAATAAGTTTAGAATCAAAGAATAAGCTCAAAGTAGAATACAAGCATGCACAGTTCGTTTTACAAGTTTGACTCAAATGTGTGAATGTTGTGGAATGAGTGTGGTTAGAAATGACATTTGGTTTACTTTTATGACAACCCTAACATATATGATCGTCTCCATGTCATTAGAATTCAAAAATAAGCTTAGAATCAAAGAATAAGCTCAAAAGTAGAATACAAGCATGCACAGTTCGTTTTACAAGTTTGATTCAAATGTGTGAATGTTGTGGAATGAGTGTGGTTAGAAATGACATTTGGTTTACTTTTATGACAACCCTAACAAATATAATCGTCTCCATGTCATTAGAATTCAAAAATAAGCTTAGAATCAAAGAATAAGCTCAAAAGTAGAATACAAGCATGCACAGTTCGTTTTACAAGTTTGATTCAAATGTGTGAATGTTGTGGAATGAGAGTGGTTAGAAATGACATTTGGTTTACTTTTATGACAACGCTAACACATATGATCGTCTCCAAGTCATTAGAATTCAAAAATAAGCTTTGAATCAAAGAATAAGCTCAAAAGTAGAATACAAGCATGCACTGTTCGTTTTACAAGTTTGATTCAAATGTGTGAATGTTGTGGAATGAGTGTGGTTAGAAATGACATTTGGTTTACTTTTATGACAACCCTAACACATATAATCGTTTCCAAGTCATTAGAATTCAAAAATAAGCTTAGAATCAAAGAATAAGCTCAAAAGTAAAATACAAGCATGCACAGTTCTGTTTACAAGTTTGAGTCAAATGTGTGAATGTTGTGGAATGAGTGTGGTTAGAAATGACATTTGGTTTACTTTTATGACAACCCTAACAAATATAATCGTCTCCATGTCATTAGAATTCAAAAATAAGCTTAGAATCAAAGAATAAGCTCAAAAGTAGAATACAAGCATGCACAGTTCGTTTTACAAGTTTGATTCAAATGTGTAAATGTTGTGGAATGAGTGTGGTTAGAAATGACATTTGGTTTAATTTTATGACAACCCTAACACATCTGATCGTCTCCAAGTCATTAGAATTCAAAAATAAGCTTTGAATCAAAGAATAAGCTCAAAGTAGAATACAAGCATGCACAGTTCGTTTTACAAGTTTGATTCAAATGTCTGAATGTTGTGGAATGAGTGTGGTTAGAAATGACATTTGGTTTACTTTTATGACAACCCTAACAATTATAATCGTCTCCATGTCATTAGAATTCAAAAATAAGCTTAGAATCAAAGAATAAGCTCAAAAGTAGAATACAAGCATGCACTGTTCGTTTTACAAGTTTGATTCAAATGTGTGAATGTTGTGGAATGAGTGTGGTTAGATATGACATTAGGTTTACTTTTATGACAACTCTAACACATATAATCGTCTCCATGTCATTAGAATTCAAAAATAAGCATAGAATCAAAGAGTAAGCTGAAAAGTAGAATACAAGCATGCACTGTTCGTTTTACAAGTTTGATTCAAATGTGTGAATGTTGTGGAATGAGTGTGGTTAGAAATGACATTTGGTTTACTTTTATGACAACCCTAACACATATGATCGTTTCCATGTCATTAGAATTCAAAAATAAGCTTAGAATCAAAGAATAAGCTCAAAAGTAGAATAGAAGGATGCACAGTTCTGTTTACAAGTTTGATTCAAATGTGTGAATGTTGTGGAATGAGTGTGGTTAGAAATGACATTTGGTTTACTTTTGTGACAACCCTAACACATATGATCGTCTCCAAGTCATTAGAATTCAAAAATAAGCTTAGAATCAAAGAAAAAGCTCAAAAGTAGAATACAAGCATGCACAGTTCGTTTTACAAGTTTGATTCAAATGTGTGAATGTTGTGGAATGAGTGTGGTTAGAAATGACATTTGGTTTACTTTAATGACAACCCTAACAATTATAATCGTCTCCATGTCATTAGAATTCAAAAATAAGCTTAGAATCAAAGAATAAGCTCAAAGTAGAATACAAGCATGCACAGTTCGTTTTACAAGTTTGATTCAAATGTGTGAATGTTGTGGAATGAGTGTGGTTAGAAATGACATTTGGTTTACTTTTATGACAAGCCTAACAAATATAATCGTCTCCATGTCATTAGAATTCAAAAATAAGCTTAGAATCAAAGAATAAGCTCAAAAGTAGAATACAAGCATGCACAGTTCGTTTTACAAGTTTGATTCAAATGTGTGAATGTTGTGGAATGAGTGTGGTTAGAAATGACATTTGGTTTACCTTTATGAACACCCTAACACATATGATCGTTTCCATGTCATTAGAATTCAAAAATAAGCTTAGAATCAAAGAATAAGCTCAAAGTAGAATACAAGCATGCACAGTTCGTTTTACAAGTTTGATTCAAATGTGTGAATGTTGTGGAATGAGTGTGGTTAGAAATGACATTTGGTTTACTTTTATGACAAGCCTAACAAATATAATCGTCTCCATGTCATTAGAATTCAAAAATAAGCTTAGAATCAAAGAATAAGCTCAAAAGTAGAATACAAGCATGCACAGTTCGTTTTACAAGTTTGATTCAAATGTGTGAATGTTGTGGAATGAGTGTGGTTAGAAATGACATTTGGTTTACTTTTATGACAACCCTAACATATATGATCGTCTCCAAGTCATTAGAAGTCAAAAATAAGCTTAGAATCAAAGAATAAGCTCAAAAGTAGAATACAAGCATGGACAGTTCTGTTTACAAGTTTGATTCAAATGTGTGAATGTTGTGGAATGAGTGTGGTTAGAAATGACATTTGGTTTACTTTTGTGACAACCCTAACACATATGATCGCCTCCAAGTCATTAGAATTCAAAAATAAGTTTAGAATCAAAGAATAAGCTCAAAGTAGAATACAAGCATGCACAGTTCGTTTTACAAGTTTGACTCAAATGTGTGAATGTTGTGGAATGAGTGTGGTTAGAAATGACATTTGGTTTACTTTTATGACAACCCTAACACATATGATCGTCTCCATGTCATTAGAATTCAAAAATAAGCTTAGAATCAAAGAATAAGCTCAAAAGTAGAATACAAGCATGCACAGTTCGTTTTACAAGTTTGATTCAAATGTCTGAATGTTGTGGAATGAGTGTGGTTAGAAATGACATTTGGTTTACTTTTATGACAACCCTAACAATTATAATCGTCTCCATGTCATTAGAATTCAAAAATAAGCTTAGAATCAAAGAATAAGCTCAAAAGTAGAATACAAGCATGCACTGTTCGTTTTACAAGTTTGATTCAAATGTGTGAATGTTGTGGAATGAGTGTGGTTAGAAATGACATTTGGTTTACTTTTATGACAACCCTAACACATATAATCGTTTCCAAGTCATTAGAATTCAAAAATAAGCTTAGAATCAAAGAATAAGCTCAAAAGTAAAATACAAGCATGCACAGTTCTGTTTACAAGTTTGAGTCAAATGTGTGAATGTTGTGGAATGAGTGTGGTTAGAAATGACATTTGGTTTACTTTTATGACAACCCTAACAAATATAATCGTCTCCATGTCATTAGAATTCAAAAATAAGCTTAGAATCAAAGAATAAGCTCAAAAGTAGAATACAAGCATGCACAGTTCGTTTTACAAGTTTGATTCAAATGTGTGAATGTTGTGGAATGAGTGTGGTTAGAAATGACATTTGGTTTACTTTTATGACAACCCTAACATATATGATCGTCTCCAAGTCATTAGAATTCAAAAATAAGCTTAGAATCAAAGAATAAGCTCAAAAGTAGAATACAAGCATGGACAGTTCTGTTTACAAGTTTGAGTCAAATGTGTGAATGTTGTGGAATGAGTGTGGTTAGAAATGACATTTGGTTTACTTTTGTGACAACCCTAACACATATGATCGTCTCCAAGTCATTAGAATTCAAAAATAAGTTTAGAATCAAAGAATAAGCTCTAAGTAGAATACAAGCATGCACAGTTCGTTTTACAAGTTTGACTCAAATGTGTGAATGTTGTGGAATGAGTGTGGTTAGAAATGACATTTGGTTTACTTTTATGACAACCCTAACATATATGATCGTCTCCATGTCATTAGAATTCAAAAATAAGCTTAGAATCAAAGAATAAGCTCAAAAGTAGAATACAAGCATGCACAGTTCGTTTTACAAGTTTGATTCAAATGTGTGAATGTTGTGGAATGAGTGTGGTTAGAAATGACATTTGGTTTACTTTTATGACAACCCTAACAAATATAATCGTCTCCATGTCATTAGAATTCAAAAATAAGCTTAGAATCAAAGAATAAGCTCAAAAGTAGAATACAAGCATGCACAGTTCGTTTTACAAGTTTGATTCAAATGTGTGAATGTTGTGGAATGAGAGTGGTTAGAAATGACATTTGGTTTACTTTTATGACAACCCTAACACATATGATCGTCTCCAAGTCATTAGAATTCAAAAATAAGCTTTGAATCAAAGAATAAGCTCAAAAGTAGAATACAAGCATGCACAGTTCGTTTTACAAGTTTGATTCAAATGTCTGAATGTTGTGGAATGAGTGTGGTTAGAAATGACATTTGGTTTACTTTTATGACAACCCTAACAAATATAATCGTCTCCATGTCATTAGAATTCAAAAATAAGCTTAGAATCAAAGAATAAGCTCAAAAGTAGAATACAAGCATGCACAGTTCGTTTTACAAGTTTGATTCAAATGTGTGAATGCTGTGGAATGAGTGTGGTTAGAAATGACATTTGGTTTACTTTTATGACAACCCTAACACATTTAATCGTTTCCAAGTCATTAGAATTCAAAAATAAGCTTAGAATCAAAGAATAAGCTCAAAAGTAAAATACAAGCATGCACAGTTCTGTTTACAAGTTTGAGTCAAATGTGTGAATGTTGTGGAATGAGTGTGGTTAGAAATGACATTTGGTGTACTTTTATGACAACCCTAACAAATATAATCGTCTCCATGTCATTAGAATTCAAAAATAAGCTTAGAATCAAAGAATAAGCTCAAAAGTAGAATACAAGCATGCACAGTTCGTTTTACAAGTTTGATTCAAATGTGTGAATGTTGTGGAATGAGTGTGGTTAGAAATGACATTTGGTTTACTTTTATGACAACCCTAACAAATATAATCGTCTCCATGTCATTAGAATTCAAAAATAAGCTTAGAATCAAAGAATAAGCTCAAAAGTAGAATACAAGCATGCACAGTTCGTTTTACAAGTTTGATTCAAATGTGTGAATGTTGTGGAATGAGTGTGGTTAGAAATGACATTTGGTTTACTTTTATGACAACCCTAACATATATGATCGTCTCCAAGTCATTAGAATTCAAAAATAAGCTTAGAATCAAAGAATAAGCTCAAAAGTAGAATACAAGCATGGACAGTTCTGTTTACAAGTTTGATTCAAATGTGTGAATGTTGTGGAATGAGTGTGGTTAGATATGACATTTGGTTTACTTTTGTGACAACCCTAACACATATGATCGTCTCCAAGTCATTAGAATTCAAAAATAAGTTTAGAATCAAAGAATAAGCTCAAAGTAGAATACAAGCATGCACAGTTCGTTTTACAAGTTTGACTCAAATGTGTGAATGTTGTGGAATGAGTGTGGTTAGAAATGACATTTGGTTTACTTTTATGACAACCCTAACATATATGATCGTCTCCATGTCATTAGAATTCAAAAATAAGCTTAGAATCAAAGAATAAGCTCAAAAGTAGAATACAAGCATGCACAGTTCGTTTTACAAGTTTGATTCAAATGTGTGAATGTTGTGGAATGAGTGTGGTTAGAAATGACATTTGGTTTACTTTTATGACAACCCTAACAAATATAATCGTCTCCATGTCATTAGAATTCAAAAATAAGCTTAGAATCAAAGAATAAGCTCAAAAGTAGAATACAAGCATGCACAGTTCGTTTTACAAGTTTGATTCAAATGTGTGAATGTTGTGGAATGAGAGTGGTTAGAAATGACATTTGGTTTACTTTTATGACAACGCTAACACATATGATCGTCTCCAAGTCATTAGAATTCAAAAATAAGCTTTGAATCAAAGAATAAGCTCAAAAGTAGAATACAAGCATGCACAGTTCGTTTTACAAGTTTGATTCAAATGTGTGAATGTTGTGGAATGAGTGTGGTTAGAAATGACATTTGGTTTACTTTTATGACAACCCTAACAAATATAATCGTCTCCATGTCATTAGAATTCAAAAATAAGCTTAGAATCAAAGAATAAGCTCAAAAGTAGAATACAAGCATGCACAGTTCGTTTTACAAGTTTGATTCAAATGTGTAAATGTTGTGGAATGAGTGTGGTTAGAAATGACATTTGGTTTAATTTTATGACAACCCTAACACATATGATCGTCTCCAAGTCATTAGAATTCAAAAATAAGCTTTGAATCAAAGAATAAGCTCAAAAGTAGAATACAAGCATGCACAGTTCGTTTTACAAGTTTGATTCAAATGTCTGAATGTTGTGGAATGAGTGTGGTTAGAAATGACATTTGGTTTACTTTTATGACAACCCTAACAAATATAATCGTCTCCATGTCATTAGAATTCAAAAATAAGCTTAGAATCAAAGAATAAGCTCAAAAGTAGAATACAAGCATGCACAGTTCGTTTTACAAGTTTGATTCAAATGTGTAAATGTTGTGGAATGAGTGTGGTTAGAAATGACATTTGGTTTAATTTTATGACAACCCTAACACATATGATCGTCTCCAAGTCATTAGAATTCAAAAATAAGCTTTGAATCAAAGAATAAGCTCAAAAGTAGAATACAAGCATGCACAGTTCGTTTTACAAGTTTGATTCAAATGTCTGAATGTTGTGGAATGAGTGTGGTTAGAAATGACATTTGGTTTACTTTTATGACAACCCTAACAATTATAATCGTCTCCATGTCATTAGAATTCAAAAATAAGCTTAGAATCAAAGAATAAGCTCAAAAGTAGAATACAAGCATGCACTGTTCGTTTTACAAGTTTGATTCAAATGTGTGAATGTTGTGGAATGAGTGTGGTTAGATATGACATTAGGTTTACTTTTATGACAACTCTAACACATATAATCGTCTCCATGTCATTAGAATTCAAAAATAAGCATAGAATCAAAGAGTAAGCTGAAAAGTAGAATACAAGCATGCACTGTTCGTTTTACAAGTTTGATTCAAATGTGTGAATGTTGTGGAATGAGTGTGGTTAGAAATGACATTTGGTTTACTTTTATGACAACCCTAACACATATGATCGTTCCCATGTCATTAGAATTCAAAAATAAGCTTAGAATCAAAGAATAAGCTCAAAAGTAGAATAGAAGGATGCACAGTTCTGTTTACAAGTTTGATTCAAATGTGTGAATGTTGTGGAATGAGTGTGGTTAGAAATGACATTTGGTTTACTTTTATGACAACCCTAACAAATATAATCGTCTCCATGTCATTAGAATTCAAAAATAAGCTTAGAATCAAAGAATAAGCTCAAAAGTAGAATACAAGCATGCACAGTTCGTTTTACAAGTTTGATTCAAATGTGTGAATGTTGTGGAATGAGTGTGGTTAGAAATGACATTTGGTTTACTTTTATGACAACCCTAACATATATGATCGTCTCCAAGTCATTAGAATTCAAAAATAAGCTTAGAATCAAAGAATAAGCTCAAAAGTAGAATACAAGCATGGACAGTTCTGTTTACAAGTTTGATTCAAATGTGTGAATGTTGTGGAATGAGTGTGGTTAGATATGACATTTGGTTTACTTTTGTGACAACCCTAACACATATGATCGTCTCCAAGTCATTAGAATTCAAAAATAAGTTTAGAATCAAAGAATAAGCTCAAAGTAGAATACAAGCATGCACAGTTCGTTTTACAAGTTTGACTCAAATGTGTGAATGTTGTGGAATGAGTGTGGTTAGAAATGACATTTGGTTTACTTTTATGACAACCCTAACATATATGATCGTCTCCATGTCATTAGAATTCAAAAATAAGCTTAGAATCAAAGAATAAGCTCAAAAGTAGAATACAAGCATGCACAGTTCGTTTTACAAGTTTGATTCAAATGTGTGAATGTTGTGGAATGAGTGTGGTTAGAAATGACATTTGGTTTACTTTTATGACAACCCTAACAAATATAATCGTCTCCATGTCATTAGAATTCAAAAATAAGCTTAGAATCAAAGAATAAGCTCAAAAGTAGAATACAAGCATGCACAGTTCGTTTTACAAGTTTGATTCAAATGTGTGAATGTTGTGGAATGAGAGTGGTTAGAAATGACATTTGGTTTACTTTTATGACAACGCTAACACATATGATCGTCTCCAAGTCATTAGAATTCAAAAATAAGCTTTGAATCAAAGAATAAGCTCAAAAGTAGAATACAAGCATGCACAGTTCGTTTTACAAGTTTGATTCAAATGTGTGAATGTTGTGGAATGAGTGTGGTTAGAAATGACATTTGGTTTACTTTTATGACAACCCTAACAAATATAATCGTCTCCATGTCATTAGAATTCAAAAATAAGCTTAGAATCAAAGAATAAGCTCAAAAGTAGAATACAAGCATGCACAGTTCGTTTTACAAGTTTGATTCAAATGTGTAAATGTTGTGGAATGAGTGTGGTTAGAAATGACATTTGGTTTAATTTTATGACAACCCTAACACATATGATCGTCTCCAAGTCATTAGAATTCAAAAATAAGCTTTGAATCAAAGAATAAGCTCAAAAGTAGAATACAAGCATGCACAGTTCGTTTTACAAGTTTGATTCAAATGTCTGAATGTTGTGGAATGAGTGTGGTTAGAAATGACATTTGGTTTACTTTTATGACAACCCTAACAAATATAATCGTCTCCATGTCATTAGAATTCAAAAATAAGCTTAGAATCAAAGAATAAGCTCAAAAGTAGAATACAAGCATGCACAGTTCGTTTTACAAGTTTGATTCAAATGTGTAAATGTTGTGGAATGAGTGTGGTTAGAAATGACATTTGGTTTAATTTTATGACAACCCTAACACATATGATCGTCTCCAAGTCATTAGAATTCAAAAATAAGCTTTGAATCAAAGAATAAGCTCAAAAGTAGAATACAAGCATGCACAGTTCGTTTTACAAGTTTGATTCAAATGTCTGAATGTTGTGGAATGAGTGTGGTTAGAAATGACATTTGGTTTACTTTTATGACAACCCTAACAATTATAATCGTCTCCATGTCATTAGAATTCAAAAATAAGCTTAGAATCAAAGAATAAGCTCAAAAGTAGAATACAAGCATGCACTGTTCGTTTTACAAGTTTGATTCAAATGTGTGAATGTTGTGGAATGAGTGTGGTTAGATATGACATTAGGTTTACTTTTATGACAACTCTAACACATATAATCGTCTCCATGTCATTAGAATTCAAAAATAAGCATAGAATCAAAGAGTAAGCTGAAAAGTAGAATACAAGCATGCACTGTTCGTTTTACAAGTTTGATTCAAATGTGTGAATGTTGTGGAATGAGTGTGGTTAGAAATGACATTTGGTTTACTTTTATGACAACCCTAACACATATGATCGTTCCCATGTCATTAGAATTCAAAAATAAGCTTAGAATCAAAGAATAAGCTCAAAAGTAGAATAGAAGGATGCACAGTTCTGTTTACAAGTTTGATTCAAATGTGTGAATGTTGTGGAATGAGTGTGGTTAGAAATGACATTTGGTTTACTTTTGTGACAACCCTAACACATATGATCGTCTCCAAGTCATTAGAATTCAAAAATAAGCTTAGAATCAAAGAAAAAGCTCAAAAGTAGAATACAAGCATGCACAGTTCGTTTTACAAGTTTGATTCAAATGTGTGAATGTTGTGGAATGAGTGTGGTTAGAAATGACATTTGGTTTACTTTAATGACAACCCTAACAATTATAATCGTCTCCATGTCATTAGAATTCAAAAATAAGCTTAGAATCAAAGAATAAGCTCAAAGTAGAATACAAGCATGCACAGTTCGTCTTACAAGTTTGATTCAAATGTGTGAATGTTGTGGAATGAGTGTGGTTAGAAATGACATTTGGTTTACTTTTATGACAAGCCTAACAAATATAATCGTCTCCATGTCATTAGAATTCAAAAATAAGCTTAGAATCAAAGAATAAGCTCAAAAGTAGAATACAAGCATGCACAGTTCGTTTTACAAGTTTGATTCAAATGTGTGAATGTTGTGGAATGAGTGTGGTTAGAAATGACATTTGGTTTACCTTTATGACAACCCTAACACATATGATCGTTTCCATGTCATTAGAATTCAAAAATAAGCTTAGAATCAAAGAATAAGCTCAAAGTAGAATACAAGCATGCACAGTTCGTTTTACAAGTTTGATTCAAATGTGTGAATGTTGTGGAATGAGTGTGGTTAGAAATGACATTTGGTTTACTTTTATGACAAGCCTAACAAATATAATCGTCTCCATGTCAGTAGAATTCAAAAATAAGCTTAGAATCAAAGAATAAGCTCAAAAGTAGAATACAAGCATGCACAGTTCGTTTTACAAGTTTGATTCAAATGTGTGAATGTTGTGGAATGAGTGTGGTTAGAAATGACATTTGGTTTACTTTTATGACAACCCTAACATATATGATCGTCTCCAAGTCATTAGAAGTCAAAAATAAGCTTAGAATCAAAGAATAAGCTCAAAAGTAGAATACAAGCATGGACAGTTCTGTTTACAAGTTTGATTCAAATGTGTGAATGTTGTGGAATGAGTGTGGTTAGAAATGACATTTGGTTTACTTTTGTGACAACCCTAACACATATGATCGCCTCCAAGTCATTAGAATTCAAAAATAAGTTTAGAATCAAAGAATAAGCTCAAAGTAGAATACAAGCATGCACAGTTCGTTTTACAAGTTTGACTCAAATGTGTGAATGTTGTGGAATGAGTGTGGTTAGAAATGACATTTGGTTTACTTTTATGACAACCCTAACACATATGATCGTCTCCATGTCATTAGAATTCAAAAATAAGCTTAGAATCAAAGAATAAGCTCAAAAGTAGAATACAAGCATGCACAGTTCGTTTTACAAGTTTGATTCAAATGTCTGAATGTTGTGGAATGAGTATGGTTAGAAATGACATTTGGTTTACTTTTATGACAACCCTAACAATTATAATCGTCTCCATGTCATTAGAATTCAAAAATAAGCTTAGAATCAAAGAATAAGCTCAAAAGTAGAATACAAGCATGCACTGTTCGTTTTACAAGTTTGATTCAAATGTGTGAATGTTGTGGAATGAGTGTGGTTAGAAATGACATTTGGTTTACTTTTATGACAACCCTAACACATATAATCGTTTCCAAGTCATTAGAATTCAAAAATAAGCTTAGAATCAAAGAATAAGCTCAAAAGTAAAATACAAGCATGCACAGTTCTGTTTACAAGTTTGAGTCAAATGTGTGAATGTTGTGGAATGAGTGTGGTTAGAAATGACATTTGGTGTACTTTTATGACAACCCTAACAAATATAATCGTCTCCATGTCATTAGAATTCAAAAATAAGCTTAGAATCAAAGAATAAGCTCAAAAGTAGAATACAAGCATGCACAGTTCGTTTTACAAGTTTGATTCAAATGTGTGAATGTTGTGGAATGAGAGTGGTTAGAAATGACATTTGGTTTACTTTTATGACAACCCTAACACATATGATCGTTTCCATGTCATTAGAATTCAAAAATAAGCTTAGAATCAAAGAATAAACTCAAAGTAGAATACAAGCATGCACAGTTCGTTTTACAAGTTTGATTCAAATGTGTGAATGTTGTGGAATGAGTGTGGTTAGAAATGACATTTGGTTTACTTTTATGACAACCCTAACAAATATAATCGACTCCATGTCATTAGAATTCAAAAATAAGCTTAGAATCAAAGAATAAGCTCAAAAGTAGAATACAAGCATGCACAGTTCGTTTTACAAGTTTGATTCAAATGTGTGAATGTTGTGGAATGAGTGTGGTTAGAAATGACATTTGGTTTACTTTTATGACAACCCTAACAAATATAATCGTCTCCATGTCATTAGAATTCAAAAATAAGCTTAGAATCAAAGAATAAGCTCAAAAGTAGAATACAAGCATGCACAGTTCGTTTTACAAGTTTGATTCAAATGTGTGAATGTTGTGGAATGAGTGTGGTTAGATATGACATTTGGTTTACTTTTGTGACAACCCTAACACATATGATCGTCTCCAAGTCATTAGAATTCAAAAATAAGTTTAGAATCAAAGAATAAGCTCAAAGTAGAATACAAGCATGCACAGTTCGTTTTACAAGTTTGACTCAAATGTGTGAATGTTGTGGAATGAGTGTGGTTAGAAATGACATTTGGTTTACTTTTATGACAACCCTAACATATATGATCGTCTCCATGTCATTAGAATTCAAAAATAAGCTTAGAATCAAAGAATAAGCTCAAAAGTAGAATACAAGCATGCACAGTTCGTTTTACAAGTTTGATTCAAATGTGTGAATGTTGTGGAATGAGTGTGGTTAGAAATGACATTTGGTTTACTTTTATGACAACCCTAACAAATATAATCGTCTCCATGTCATTAGAATTCAAAAATAAGCTTAGAATCAAAGAATAAGCTCAAAAGTAGAATACAAGCATGCACAGTTCGTTTTACAAGTTTGATTCAAATGTGTGAATGTTGTGGAATGAGAGTGTTTAGAAATGACATTTGGTTTACTTTTATGACAACGCTAACACATATGATCGTCTCCAAGTCATTAGAATTCAAAAATAAGCTTTGAATCAAAGAATAAGCTCAAAAGTAGAATACAAGCATGCACAGTTCGTTTTACAAGTTTGATTCAAATGTGTGAATGTTGTGGAATGAGTGTGGTTAGAAATGACATTTGGTTTACTTTTATGACAACCCTAACACATATAATCGTTTCCAAGTCATTAGAATTCAAAAATAAGCTTAGAATCAAAGAATAAGCTCAAAAGTAAAATACAAGCATGCACAGTTCTGTTTACAAGTTTGAGTCAAATGTGTGAATGTTGTGGAATGAGTGTGGTTAGAAATGACATTTGGTTTACTTTTATGACAACCCTAACAAATATAATCGTCTCCATGTCATTAGAATTCAAAAATAAGCTTAGAATCAAAGAATAAGCTCAAAAGTAGAATACAAGCATGCACAGTTCGTTTTACAAGTTTGATTCAAATGTGTGAATGTTGTGGAATGAGAGTGTTTAGAAATGACATTTGGTTTACTTTTATGACAACGCTAACACATATGATCGTCTCCAAGTCATTAGAATTCAAAAATAAGCTTTGAATCAAAGAATAAGCTCAAAAGTAGAATACAAGCATGCACAGTTCGTTTTACAAGTTTGATTCAAATGTGTGAATGTTGTGGAATGAGTGTGGTTAGAAATGACATTTGGTTTACTTTTATGACAACCCTAACAAATATAATCGTCTCCATGTCATTAGAATTCAAAAATAAGCTTAGAATCAAAGAATAAGCTCAAAAGTAGAATACAAGCATGCACAGTTCGTTTTACAAGTTTGATTCAAATGTGTGAATGTTGTGGAATGAGAGTGGTTAGAAATGACATTTGGTTTACTTTTATGACAACGCTAACACATATGATCGTCTCCAAGTCATTAGAATTCAAAAATAAGCTTTGAATCAAAGAATAAGCTCAAAAGTAGAATACAAGCATGCACAGTTCGTTTTACAAGTTTGATTCAAATGTCTGAATGTTGTGGAATGAGTGTGGTTAGAAATGACATTTGGTTTACTTTTATGACAACCCTAACAATTATAATCGTCTCCATGTCATTAGAATTCAAAAATAAGCTTAGAATCAAAGAATAAGCTCAAAAGTAGAATACAAGCATGCACTGTTCGTTTTACAAGTTTGATTCAAATGTGTGAATGTTGTGGAATGAGTGTGGTTAGATATGACATTAGGTTTACTTTTATGACAACTCTAACACATATAATCGTCTCCATGTCATTAGAATTCAAAAATAAGCATAGAATCAAAGAGTAAGCTGAAAAGTAGAATACAAGCATGCACTGTTCGTTTTACAAGTTTGATTCAAATGTGTGAATGTTGTGGAATGAGTGTGGTTAGAAATGACATTTGGTTTACTTTTATGACAACCCTAACACATATGATCGTTCCCATGTCATTAGAATTCAAAAATAAGCTTAGAATCAAAGAATAAGCTCAAAAGTAGAATAGAAGGATGCACAGTTCTGTTTACAAGTTTGATTCAAATGTGTGAATGTTGTGGAATGAGTGTGGTTAGAAATGACATTTGGTTTACTTTTGTGACAACCCTAACACATATGATCGTCTCCAAGTCATTAGAATTCAAAAATAAGCTTAGAATCAAAGAAAAAGCTCAAAAGTAGAATACAAGCATGCACAGTTCGTTTTACAAGTTTGATTCAAATGTGTGAATGTTGTGGAATGAGTGTGGTTAGAAATGACATTTGGTTTACTTTAATGACAACCCTAACAATTATAATCGTCTCCATGTCATTAGAATTCAAAAATAAGCTTAGAATCAAAGAATAAGCTCAAAGTAGAATACAAGCATGCACAGTTCGTTTTACAAGTTTGATTCAAATGTGTGAATGTTGTGGAATGAGTGTGGTTAGAAATGACATTTGGTTTACTTTTATGACAAGCCTAACAAATATAATCGTCTCCATGTCATTAGAATTCAAAAATAAGCTTAGAATCAAAGAATAAGCTCAAAAGTAGAATACAAGCATGCACAGTTCGTTTTACAAGTTTGATTCAAATGTGTGAATGTTGTGGAATGAGTGTGGTTAGAAATGACATTTGGTTTACCTTTATGACAACCCTAACACATATGATCGTTTCCATGTCATTAGAATTCAAAAATAAGCTTAGAATCAAAGAATAAGCTCAAAGTAGAATACAAGCATGCACAGTTCGTTTTACAAGTTTGATTCAAATGTGTGAATGTTGTGGAATGAGTGTGGTTAGAAATGACATTTGGTTTACTTTTATGACAAGCCTAACAAATATAATCGTCTCCATGTCATTAGAATTCAAAAATAAGCTTAGAATCAAAGAATAAGCTCAAAAGTAGAATACAAGCATGCACAGTTCGTTTTACAAGTTTGATTCAAATGTGTGAATGTTGTGGAATGAGTGTGGTTAGAAATGACATTTGGTTTACTTTTATGACAACCCTAACATATATGATCGTCTCCAAGTCATTAGAAGTCAAAAATAAGCTTAGAATCAAAGAATAAGCTCAAAAGTAGAATACAAGCATGGACAGTTCTGTTTACAAGTTTGATTCAAATGTGTGAATGTTGTGGAATGAGTGTGGTTAGAAATGACATTTGGTTTACTTTTGTGACAACCCTAACACATATGATCGCCTCCAAGTCATTAGAATTCAAAAATAAGTTTAGAATCAAAGAATAAGCTCAAAGTAGAATACAAGCATGCACAGTTCGTTTTACAAGTTTGACTCAAATGTGTGAATGTTGTGGAATGAGTGTGGTTAGAAATGACATTTGGTTTACTTTTATGACAACCCTAACACATATGATCGTCTCCATGTCATTAGAATTCAAAAATAAGCTTAGAATCAAAGAATAAGCTCAAAAGTAGAATACAAGCATGCACAGTTCGTTTTACAAGTTTGATTCAAATGTCTGAATGTTGTGGAATGAGTATGGTTAGAAATGACATTTGGTTTACTTTTATGACAACCCTAACAATTATAATCGTCTCCATGTCATTAGAATTCAAAAATAAGCTTAGAATCAAAGAATAAGCTCAAAAGTAGAATACAAGCATGCACTGTTCGTTTTACAAGTTTGATTCAAATGTGTGAATGTTGTGGAATGAGTGTGGTTAGAAATGACATTTGGTTTACTTTTATGACAACCCTAACACATATAATCGTTTCCAAGTCATTAGAATTCAAAAATAAGCTTAGAATCAAAGAATAAGCTCAAAAGTAAAATACAAGCATGCACAGTTCTGTTTACAAGTTTGAGTCAAATGTGTGAATGTTGTGGAATGAGTGTGGTTAGAAATGACATTTGGTGTACTTTTATGACAACCCTAACAAATATAATCGTCTCCATGTCATTAGAATTCAAAAATAAGCTTAGAATCAAAGAATAAGCTCAAAAGTAGAATACAAGCATGCACAGTTCGTTTTACAAGTTTGATTCAAATGTGTGAATGTTGTGGAATGAGAGTGGTTAGAAATGACATTTGGTTTACTTTTATGACAACGCTAACACATATGATCGTCTCCAAGTCATTAGAATTCAAAAATAAGCTTTGAATCAAAGAATAAGCTCAAAAGTAGAATACAAGCATGCACAGTTCGTTTTACAAGTTTGATTCAAATGTCTGAATGTTGTGGAATGAGTGTGGTTAGAAATGACATTTGGTTTACTTTTATGACAACCCTAACAATTATAATCGTCTCCATGTCATTAGAATTCAAAAATAAGCTTAGAATCAAAGAATAAGCTCAAAAGTAGAATACAAGCATGCACTGTTCGTTTTACAAGTTTGATTCAAATGTGTGAATGTTGTGGAATGAGTGTGGTTAGATATGACATTAGGTTTACTTTTATGACAACTCTAACACATATAATCGTCTCCATGTCATTAGAATTCAAAAATAAGCATAGAATCAAAGAGTAAGCTGAAAAGTAGAATACAAGCATGCACTGTTCGTTTTACAAGTTTGATTCAAATGTGTGAATGTTGTGGAATGAGTGTGGTTAGAAATGACATTTGGTTTACTTTTATGACAACCCTAACACATATGATCGTTCCCATGTCATTAGAATTCAAAAATAAGCTTAGAATCAAAGAATAAGCTCAAAAGTAGAATAGAAGGATGCACAGTTCTGTTTACAAGTTTGATTCAAATGTGTGAATGTTGTGGAATGAGTGTGGTTAGAAATGACATTTGGTTTACTTTTGTGACAACCCTAACACATATGATCGTCTCCAAGTCATTAGAATTCAAAAATAAGCTTAGAATCAAAGAAAAAGCTCAAAAGTAGAATACAAGCATGCACAGTTCGTTTTACAAGTTTGATTCAAATGTGTGAATGTTGTGGAATGAGTGTGGTTAGAAATGACATTTGGTTTACTTTAATGACAACCCTAACAATTATAATCGTCTCCATGTCATTAGAATTCAAAAATAAGCTTAGAATCAAAGAATAAGCTCAAAGTAGAATACAAGCATGCACAGTTCGTTTTACAAGTTTGATTCAAATGTGTGAATGTTGTGGAATGAGTGTGGTTAGAAATGACATTTGGTTTACTTTTATGACAAGCCTAACAAATATAATCGTCTCCATGTCATTAGAATTCAAAAATAAGCTTAGAATCAAAGAATAAGCTCAAAAGTAGAATACAAGCATGCACAGTTCGTTTTACAAGTTTGATTCAAATGTGTGAATGTTGTGGAATGAGTGTGGTTAGAAATGACATTTGGTTTACCTTTATGACAACCCTAACACATATGATCGTTTCCATGTCATTAGAATTCAAAAATAAGCTTAGAATCAAAGAATAAGCTCAAAGTAGAATACAAGCATGCACAGTTCGTTTTACAAGTTTGATTCAAATGTGTGAATGTTGTGGAATGAGTGTGGTTAGAAATGACATTTGGTTTACTTTTATGACAAGCCTAACAAATATAATCGTCTCCATGTCATTAGAATTCAAAAATAAGCTTAGAATCAAAGAATAAGCTCAAAAGTAGAATACAAGCATGCACAGTTCGTTTTACAAGTTTGATTCAAATGTGTGAATGTTGTGGAATGAGTGTGGTTAGAAATGACATTTGGTTTACTTTTATGACAACCCTAACATATATGATCGTCTCCAAGTCATTAGAAGTCAAAAATAAGCTTAGAATCAAAGAATAAGCTCAAAAGTAGAATACAAGCATGGACAGTTCTGTTTACAAGTTTGATTCAAATGTGTGAATGTTGTGGAATGAGTGTGGTTAGAAATGACATTTGGTTTACTTTTGTGACAACCCTAACACATATGATCGCCTCCAAGTCATTAGAATTCAAAAATAAGTTTAGAATCAAAGAATAAGCTCAAAGTAGAATACAAGCATGCACAGTTCGTTTTACAAGTTTGACTCAAATGTGTGAATGTTGTGGAATGAGTGTGGTTAGAAATGACATTTGGTTTACTTTTATGACAACCCTAACACATATGATCGTCTCCATGTCATTAGAATTCAAAAATAAGCTTAGAATCAAAGAATAAGCTCAAAAGTAGAATACAAGCATGCACAGTTCGTTTTACAAGTTTGATTCAAATGTCTGAATGTTGTGGAATGAGTATGGTTAGAAATGACATTTGGTTTACTTTTATGACAACCCTAACAATTATAATCGTCTCCATGTCATTAGAATTCAAAAATAAGCTTAGAATCAAAGAATAAGCTCAAAAGTAGAATACAAGCATGCACTGTTCGTTTTACAAGTTTGATTCAAATGTGTGAATGTTGTGGAATGAGTGTGGTTAGAAATGACATTTGGTTTACTTTTATGACAACCCTAACACATATAATCGTTTCCAAGTCATTAGAATTCAAAAATAAGCTTAGAATCAAAGAATAAGCTCAAAAGTAAAATACAAGCATGCACAGTTCTGTTTACAAGTTTGAGTCAAATGTGTGAATGTTGTGGAATGAGTGTGGTTAGAAATGACATTTGGTGTACTTTTATGACAACCCTAACAAATATAATCGTCTCCATGTCATTAGAATTCAAAAATAAGCTTAGAATCAAAGAATAAGCTCAAAAGTAGAATACAAGCATGCACAGTTCGTTTTACAAGTTTGATTCAAATGTGTGAATGTTGTGGAATGAGAGTGGTTAGAAATGACATTTGGTTTACTTTTATGACAACCCTAACACATATGATCGTTTCCATGTCATTAGAATTCAAAAATAAGCTTAGAATCAAAGAATAAACTCAAAGTAGAATACAAGCATGCACAGTTCGTTTTACAAGTTTGATTCAAATGTGTGAATGTTGTGGAATGAGTGTGGTTAGAAATGACATTTGGTTTACTTTTATGACAACCCTAACAAATATAATCGACTCCATGTCATTAGAATTCAAAAATAAGCTTAGAATCAAAGAATAAGCTCAAAAGTAGAATACAAGCATGCACAGTTCGTTTTACAAGTTTGATTCAAATGTGTGAATGTTGTGGAATGAGTGTGGTTAGAAATGACATTTGGTTTACTTTTATGACAACCCTAACATATATGATCGTCTCCAAGTCATTAGAATTCAAAAATAAGCTTAGAATCAAAGAATAAGCTCAAAAGTAGAATACAAGCATGGACAGTTCTGTTTACAAGTTTGATTCAAATGTGTGAATGTTGTGGAATGAGTGTGGTTAGATATGACATTTGGTTTACTTTTGTGACAACCCTAACACATATGATCGTCTCCAAGTCATTAGAATTCAAAAATAAGTTTAGAATCAAAGAATAAGCTCAAAGTAGAATACAAGCATGCACAGTTCGTTTTACAAGTTTGACTCAAATGTGTGAATGTTGTGGAATGAGTGTGGTTAGAAATGACATTTGGTTTACTTTTATGACAACCCTAACATATATGATCGTCTCCATGTCATTAGAATTCAAAAATAAGCTTAGAATCAAAGAATAAGCTCAAAAGTAGAATACAAGCATGCACAGTTCGTTTTACAAGTTTGATTCAAATGTGTGAATGTTGTGGAATGAGTGTGGTTAGAAATGACATTTGGTTTACTTTTATGACAACCCTAACAAATATAATCGTCTCCATGTCATTAGAATTCAAAAATAAGCTTAGAATCAAAGAATAAGCTCAAAAGTAGAATACAAGCATGCACAGTTCGTTTTACAAGTTTGATTCAAATGTGTGAATGTTGTGGAATGAGAGTGTTTAGAAATGACATTTGGTTTACTTTTATGACAACGCTAACACATATGATCGTCTCCAAGTCATTAGAATTCAAAAATAAGCTTTGAATCAAAGAATAAGCTCAAAAGTAGAATACAAGCATGCACAGTTCGTTTTACAAGTTTGATTCAAATGTGTGAATGTTGTGGAATGAGTGTGGTTAGAAATGACATTTGGTTTACTTTTATGACAACCCTAACACATATAATCGTTTCCAAGTCATTAGAATTCAAAAATAAGCTTAGAATCAAAGAATAAGCTCAAAAGTAAAATACAAGCATGCACAGTTCTGTTTACAAGTTTGAGTCAAATGTGTGAATGTTGTGGAATGAGTGTGGTTAGAAATGACATTTGGTGTACTTTTATGACAACCCTAACAAATATAATCGTCTCCATGTCATTAGAATTCAAAAATAAGCTTAGAATCAAAGAATAAGCTCAAAAGTAGAATACAAGCATGCACAGTTCGTTTTACAAGTTTGATTCAAATGTGTGAATGTTGTGGAATGAGAGTGTTTAGAAATGACATTTGGTTTACTTTTATGACAACGCTAACACATATGATCGTCTCCAAGTCATTAGAATTCAAAAATAAGCTTTGAATCAAAGAATAAGCTCAAAAGTAGAATACAAGCATGCACAGTTCGTTTTACAAGTTTGATTCAAATGTGTGAATGTTGTGGAATGAGTGTGGTTAGAAATGACATTTGGTTTACTTTTATGACAACCCTAACAAATATAATCGTCTCCATGTCATTAGAATTCAAAAATAAGCTTAGAATCAAAGAATAAGCTCAAAAGTAGAATACAAGCATGCACAGTTCGTTTTACAAGTTTGATTCAAATGTGTGAATGTTGTGGAATGAGAGTGGTTAGAAATGACATTTGGTTTACTTTTATGACAACGCTAACACATATGATCGTCTCCAAGTCATTAGAATTCAAAAATAAGCTTTGAATCAAAGAATAAGCTCAAAAGTAGAATACAAGCATGCACAGTTCGTTTTACAAGTTTGATTCAAATGTGTGAATGTTGTGGAATGAGAGTGGTTAGAAATGACATTTGGTTTACTTTTGTGACAACCCTAACACATATGATCGTCTCCAAGTCATTAGAATTCAAAAATAAGTTTAGAATCAAAGAATAAGCTCAAAGTAGAATACAAGCATGCACAGTTCGTTTTACAAGTTTGACTCAAATGTGTGAATGTTGTGGAATGAGTGTGGTTAGAAATGACATTTGGTTTACTTTTATGACAACCCTAACATATATGATCGTCTCCATGTCATTAGAATTCAAAAATAAGCTTAGAATCAAAGAATAAGCTCAAAAGTAGAATACAAGCATGCACAGTTCGTTTTACAAGTTTGATTCAAATGTGTGAATGTTGTGGAATGAGTGTGGTTAGAAATGACATTTGGTTTACTTTTATGACAACCCTAACAAATATAATCGTCTCCAAGTCATTAGAATTCAAAAATAAGTTTAGAATCAAAGAATAAGCTCAAAGTAGAATACAAGCATGCACAGTTCGTTTTACAAGTTTGACTCAAATGTGTGAATGTTGTGGAATGAGTGTGGTTAGAAATGACATTTGGTTTACTTTTATGACAACCCTAACACATATGATCGTCTCCAAGTCATTAGAATTCAAAAATAAGTTTAGAATCAAAGAATAAGCTCAAAGTAGAATACAAGCATGCACAGTTCGTTTTACAAGTTTGACTCAAATGTGTGAATGTTGTGGAATGAGTGTGGTTAGAAATGACATTTGGTTTACTTTTATGACAACCCTAACATATATGATCGTCTCCATGTCATTAGAATTCAAAAATAAGCTTAGAATCAAAGAATAAGCTCAAAAGTAGAATACAAGCATGCACAGTTCGTTTTACAAGTTTGATTCAAATGTGTGAATGTTGTGGAATGAGTGTGGTTAGAAATGACATTTGGTTTACTTTTATGACAACCCTAACAAATATAATCGTCTCCATGTCATTAGAATTGAAAAATAAGCTTAGAATCAAAGAATAAGCTCAAAAGTAGAATACAAGCATGCACAGTTCGTTTTACAAGTTTGATTCAAATGTGTGAATGTTGTGGAATGAGAGTGGTTAGAAATGACATTTGGTTTACTTTTATGACAACGCTAACACATATGATCGTCTCCAAGTCATTAGAATTCAAAAATAAGTTTAGAATCAAAGAATAAGCTCAAAGTAGAATACAAGCATGCACAGTTCGTTTTACAAGTTTGACTCAAATGTGTGAATGTTGTGGAATGAGTGTGGTTAGAAATGACATTTGGTTTACTTTTATGACAACCCTAACATATATGATCGTCTCCATGTCATTAGAATTCAAAAATAAGCTTAGAATCAAAGAATAAGCTCAAAAGTAGAATACAAGCATGCACAGTTCGTTTTACAAGTTTGATTCAAATGTGTGAATGTTGTGGAATGAGTGTGGTTAGAAATGACATTTGGTTTACTTTTGTGACAACCCTAACACATATGATCGTCTCCAAGTCATTAGAATTCAAAAATAAGCTTAGAATCAAAGAATAAGCTCAAAAGTAGAATACAAGCATGCACAGTTCGTTTTACAAGTTTGACTCAAATGTGTGAATGTTGTGGAATGAGTGTGGTTAGAAATGACATTTGGTTTACTTTTATGACAACCCTAACATATATGATCGTCTCCATGTCATTAGAATTCAAAAATAAGCTTAGAATCAAAGAATAAGCTCAAAAGTAGAATACAAGCATGCACAGTTCGTTTTACAAGTTTGATTCAAATGTGTGAATGTTGTGGAATGAGTGTGGTTAGAAATGACATTTGGTTTACTTTTATGACAACCCTAACAAATATAATCGTCTCCATGTCATTAGAATTCAAAAATAAGCTTAGAATCAAAGAATAAGCTCAAAAGTAGAATACAAGCATGCACAGTTCGTTTTACAAGTTTGATTCAAATGTGTGAATGTTGTGGAATGAGAGTGGTTAGAAATGACATTTGGTTTACTTTTATGACAACGCTAACACATATGATCGTCTCCAAGTCATTAGAATTCAAAAATAAGCTTTGAATCAAAGAATAAGCTCAAAAGTAGAATACAAGCATGCACAGTTCGTTTTACAAGTTTGATTCAAATGTCTGAATGTTGTGGAATGAGTGTGGTTAGAAATGACATTTGGTTTACTTTTATGACAACCCTAACAATTATAATCGTCTCCATGTCATTAGAATTCAAAAATAAGCTTAGAATCAAAGAATAAGCTCAAAAGTAGAATACAAGCATGCACTGTTCGTTTTACAAGTTTGATTCAAATGTGTGAATGTTGTGGAATGAGTGTGGTTAGAAATGACATTTGGTTTACTTTTATGACAACCCTAACACATATGATCGTCTCCAAGTCATTAGAATTCAAAAATAAGCTTTGAATCAAAGAATAAGCTCAAAAGTAGAATACAAGCATGCACAGTTCGTTTTACAAGTTTGATTCAAATGTCTGAATGTTGTGGAATGAGTGTGGTTAGAAATGACATTTGGTTTACTTTTATGACAACCCTAACAATTATAATCGTCTCCATGTCATTAGAATTCAAAAATAAGCTTAGAATCAAAGAATAAGCTCAAAAGTAGAATACAAGCATGCACAGTTCTGTTTACAAGTTTGATTCAAATGTGTGAATGTTGTGGAATGAGTGTGGTTAGAAATGACATTTGGTTTACTTTTGTGACAACCCTAACACATATGATCGTCTCCAAGTCATTAGAATTCAAAAATAAGTTTAGAATCAAAGAATAAGCTCAAAGTAGAATACAAGCATGCACAGTTCGTTTTACAAGTTTGACTCAAATGTGTGAATGTTGTGGAATGAGTGTGGTTAGAAATGACATTTGGTTTAGTTTTATGACAACCCTAACATATATGATCGTCTCCATGTCATTAGAATTCAAAAATAAGCTTAGAATCAAAGAATAAGCTCAAAAGTAGAATACAAGCATGCACAGTTCGTTTTACAAGTTTGATTCAAATGTGTGAATGTTGTGGAATGAGTGTGGTTAGAAATGACATTTGGTTTACTTTTATGACAACCCTAACAAATATAATCGTCTCCAAGTCATTAGAATTCAAAAATAAGTTTAGAATCAAAGAATAAGCTCAAAGTAGAATACAAGCATGCACAGTTCGTTTTACAAGTTTGACTCAAATGTGTGAATGTTGTGGAATGAGTGTGGTTAGAAATGACATTTGGTTTACTTTTATGACAACCCTAACACATATGATCGTCTCCAAGTCATTAGAATTCAAAAATAAGTTTAGAATCAAAGAATAAGCTCAAAGTAGAATACAAGCATGCACAGTTCGTTTTACAAGTTTGACTCAAATGTGTGAATGTTGTGGAATGAGTGTGGTTAGAAATGACATTTGGTTTACTTTTATGACAACCCTAACACATATGATCGTCTCCAAGTCATTAGAATTCAAAAATAAGCTTTGAATCAAAGAATAAGCTCAAAAGTAGAATACAAGCATGCACAGTTCGTTTTACAAGTTTGATTCAAATGTGTGAATGTTGTGGAATGAGTGTGGTTAGAAATGACATTTGGTTTACTTTTATGACAACCCTAACAATTATAATCGTCTCCATGTCATTAGAATTCAAAAATAAGCTTAGAATCAAAGAATAAGCTCAAAAGTAGAATACAAGCATGCACAGTTCTGTTTACAAGTTTGATTCAAATGTGTGAATGTTGTGGAATGAGTGTGGTTAGAAATGACATTTGGTTTACTTTTGTGACAACCCTAACACATATGATCGTCTCCAAGTCATTAGAATTCAAAAATAAGTTTAGAATCAAAGAATAAGCTCAAAGTAGAATACAAGCATGCACAGTTCGTTTTACAAGTTTGACTCAAATGTGTGAATGTTGTGGAATGAGTGTGGTTAGAAATGACATTTGGTTTACTTTTATGACAACCCTAACATATATGATCGTCTCCATGTCATTAGAATTCAAAAATAAGCTTAGAATCAAAGAATAAGCTCAAAAGTAGAATACAAGCATGCACAGTTCGTTTTACAAGTTTGATTCAAATGTGTGAATGTTGTGGAATGAGTGTGGTTAGAAATGACATTTGGTTTACTTTTATGACAACCCTAACAAATATAATCGTCTCCAAGTCATTAGAATTCAAAAATAAGTTTAGAATCAAAGAATAAGCTCAAAGTAGAATACAAGCATGCACAGTTCGTTTTACAAGTTTGACTCAAATGTGTGAATGTTGTGGAATGAGTGTGGTTAGAAATGACATTTGGTTTACTTTTATGACAACCCTAACACATATGATCGTCTCCAAGTCATTAGAATTCAAAAATAAGTTTAGAATCAAAGAATAAGCTCAAAGTAGAATACAAGCATGCACAGTTCGTTTTACAAGTTTGACTCAAATGTGTGAATGTTGTGGAATGAGTGTGGTTAGAAATGACATTTGGTTTACTTTTATGACAACCCTAACATATATGATCGTCTCCATGTCATTAGAATTCAAAAATAAGCTTAGAATCAAAGAATAAGCTCAAAAGTAGAATACAAGCATGCACAGTTCGTTTTACAAGTTTGATTCAAATGTGTGAATGTTGTGGAATGAGTGTGGTTAGAAATGACATTTGGTTTACTTTTATGACAACCCTAACAAATATAATCGTCTCCATGTCATTAGAATTGAAAAATAAGCTTAGAATCAAAGAATAAGCTCAAAAGTAGAATACAAGCATGCACAGTTCGTTTTACAAGTTTGATTCAAATGTGTGAATGTTGTGGAATGAGAGTGGTTAGAAATGACATTTGGTTTACTTTTATGACAACGCTAACACATATGATCGTCTCCAAGTCATTAGAATTCAAAAATAAGCTTTGAATCAAAGAATAAGCTCAAAAGTAGAATACAAGCATGCACAGTTCGTTTTACAAGTTTGATTCAAATGTCTGAATGTTGTGGAATGAGTGTGGTTAGAAATGACATTTGGTTTACTTTTATGACAACCCTAACAATTATAATCGTCTCCATGTCATTAGAATTCAAAAATAAGCTTAGAATCAAAGAATAAGCTCAAAAGTAGAATACAAGCATGCACTGTTCGTTTTACAAGTTTGATTCAAATGTGTGAATGTTGTGGAATGAGTGTGGTTAGAAATGACATTTGGTTTACTTTTATGACAACCCTAACACATATAATCGTCTCCAAGTCATTAGAATTCAAAAATAAGCTTAGAATCAAAGAATAAGCTCAAAAGTAAAATACAAGCATGCACAGTTCTGTTTACAAGTTTGAGTCAAATGTGTGAATGTTGTGGAATGAGTGTGGTTAGAAATGACATTTGGTTTACTTTTATGACAACCCTAACAAATATAATCGTCTCCATGTCATTAGAATTCAAAAATAAGCTTAGAATCAAAGAATAAGCTCAAAAGTAGAATACAAGCATGCACAGTTCGTTTTACAAGTTTGATTCAAATGTGTGAATGTTGTGGAATGAGTGTGGTTAGAAATGACATTTGGTTTACTTTTATGACAACCCTAACATATATGATCGTCTCCAAGTCATTAGAATTCAAAAATAAGCTTAGAATCAAAGAATAAGCTCAAAAGTAGAATACAAGCATGGACAGTTCTGTTTACAAGTTTGATTCAAATGTGTGAATGTTGTGGAATGAGTGTGGTTAGAAATGACATTTGGTTTACTTTTGTGACAACCCTAACACATATGATCGTCTCCAAGTCATTAGAATTCAAAAATAAGTTTAGAATCAAAGAATAAGCTCAAAGTAGAATACAAGCATGCACAGTTCGTTTTACAAGTTTGACTCAAATGTGTGAATGTTGTGGAATGAGTGTGGTTAGAAATGACATTTGGTTTACTTTTATGACAACCCTAACATATATGATCGTCTCCATGTCATTAGAATTCAAAAATAAGCTTAGAATCAAAGAATAAGCTCAAAAGTAGAATACAAGCATGCACAGTTCGTTTTACAAGTTTGATTCAAATGTGTGAATGTTGTGGAATGAGTGTGGTTAGAAATGACATTTGGTTTACTTTTATGACAACCCTAACAAATATAATCGTCTCCATGTCATTAGAATTCAAAAATAAGCTTAGAATCAAAGAATAAGCTCAAAAGTAGAATACAAGCATGCACAGTTCGTTTTACAAGTTTGATTCAAATGTGTGAATGTTGTGGAATGAGAGTGGTTAGAAATGACATTTGGTTTACTTTTATGACAACGCTAACACATATGATCGTCTCCAAGTCATTAGAATTCAAAAATAAGCTTTGAATCAAAGAATAAGCTCAAAAGTAGAATACAAGCATGCACAGTTCGTTTTACAAGTTTGATTCAAATGTCTGAATGTTGTGGAATGAGTGTGGTTAGAAATGACATTTGGTTTACTTTTATGACAACCCTAACAATTATAATCGTCTCCATGTCATTAGAATTCAAAAATAAGCTTAGAATCAAAGAATAAGCTCAAAAGTAGAATACAAGCATGCACTGTTCGTTTTACAAGTTTGATTCAAATGTGTGAATGTTGTGGAATGAGAGTGGTTAGAAATGACATTTGGTTTACTTTTATGACAACGCTAACACATATGATCGTCTCCAAGTCATTAGAATTCAAAAATAAGCTTTGAATCAAAGAATAAGCTCAAAAGTAAAATACAAGCATGCACAGTTCTGTTTACAAGTTTGAGTCAAATGTGTGAATGTTGTGGAATGAGTGTGGTTAGAAATGACATTTGGTTTACTTTTATGACAACCCTAACATATATGATCGTCTCCATGTCATTAGAATTCAAAAATAAGCTTAGAATCAAAGAATAAGCTCAAAAGTAGAATACAAGCATGCACAGTTCGTTTTACAAGTTTGACTCAAATGTGTGAATGTTGTGGAATGAGTGTGGTTAGAAATGACATTTGGTTTACTTTTATGACAACCCTAACATATATGATCGTCTCCATGTCATTAGAATTCAAAAATAAGCTTAGAATCAAAGAATAAGCTCAAAAGTAGAATACAAGCATGCACAGTTCGTTTTACAAGTTTGATTCAAATGTGTGAATGTTGTGGAATGAGTGTGGTTAGAAATGACATTTGGTTTACTTTTATGACAACCCTAACAAATATAATCGTCTCCAAGTCATTAGAATTCAAAAATAAGTTTAGAATCAAAGAATAAGCTCAAAGTAGAATACAAGCATGCACAGTTCGTTTTACAAGTTTGACTCAAATGTGTGAATGTTGTGGAATGAGTGTGGTTAGAAATGACATTTGGTTTACTTTTATGACAACCCTAACACATATGATCGTCTCCAAGTCATTAGAATTCAAAAATAAGTTTAGAATCAAAGAATAAGCTCAAAGTAGAATACAAGCATGCACAGTTCGTTTTACAAGTTTGACTCAAATGTGTGAATGTTGTGGAATGAGTGTGGTTAGAAATGACATTTGGTTTACTTTTATGACAACCCTAACATATATGATCGTCTCCATGTCATTAGAATTCAAAAATAAGCTTAGAATCAAAGAATAAGCTCAAAAGTAGAATACAAGCATGCACAGTTCGTTTTACAAGTTTGATTCAAATGTGTGAATGTTGTGGAATGAGTGTGGTTAGAAATGACATTTGGTTTACTTTTATGACAACCCTAACAAATATAATCGTCTCCATGTCATTAGAATTCAAAAATAAGCTTAGAATCAAAGAATAAGCTCAAAAGTAGAATACAAGCATGCACAGTTCGTTTTACAAGTTTGATTCAAATGTGTGAATGTTGTGGAATGAGAGTGGTTAGAAATGACATTTGGTTTACTTTTATGACAACGCTAACACATATGATCGTCTCCAAGTCATTAGAATTCAAAAATAAGCTTTGAATCAAAGAATAAGCTCAAAAGTAGAATACAAGCATGCACAGTTCGTTTTACAAGTTTGATTCAAATGTCTGAATGTTGTGGAATGAGTGTGGTTAGAAATGACATTTGGTTTACTTTTATGACAACCCTAACAATTATAATCGTCTCCATGTCATTAGAATTCAAAAATAAGCTTAGAATCAAAGAATAAGCTCAAAAGTAGAATACAAGCATGCACTGTTCGTTTTACAAGTTTGATTCAAATGTGTGAATGTTGTGGAATGAGAGTGGTTAGAAATGACATTTGGTTTACTTTTATGACAACGCTAACACATATGATCGTCTCCAAGTCATTAGAATTCAAAAATAAGCTTTGAATCAAAGAATAAGCTCAAAAGTAGAATACAAGCATGCACAGTTCGTTTTACATGTTTGATTCAAATGTCTGAATGTTGTGGAATGAGTGTGGTTAGAAATGACATTTGGTTTACTTTTATGACAACCCTAACAATTATAATCGTCTCCATGTCATTAGAATTCAAAAATAAGCTTAGAATCAAAGAATAAGCTCAAAAGTAGAATACAAGCATGCACTGTTCGTTTTACAAGTTTGATTCAAATGTGTGAATGTTGTGGAATGAGAGTGGTTAGAAATGACATTTGGTTTACTTTTATGACAACGCTAACACATATGATCGTCTCCAAGTCATTAGAATTCAAAAATAAGCTTTGAATCAAAGAATAAGCTCAAAAGTAAAATACAAGCATGCACAGTTCTGTTTACAAGTTTGAGTCAAATGTGTGAATGTTGTGGAATGAGTGTGGTTAGAAATGACATTTGGTTTACTTTTATGACAACCCTAACATATATGATCGTCTCCATGTCATTAGAATTCAAAAATAAGCTTAGAATCAAAGAATAAGCTCAAAAGTAGAATACAAGCATGCACAGTTCGTTTTACAAGTTTGACTCAAATGTGTGAATGTTGTGGAATGAGTGTGGTTAGAAATGACATTTGGTTTACTTTTATGACAACCCTAACATATATGATCGTCTCCATGTCATTAGAATTCAAAAATAAGCTTAGAATCAAAGAATAAGCTCAAAAGTAGAATACAAGCATGCACAGTTCGTTTTACAAGTTTGATTCAAATGTGTGAATGTTGTGGAATGAGTGTGGTTAGAAATGACATTTGGTTTACTTTTATGACAACCCTAACAAATATAATCGTCTCCAAGTCATTAGAATTCAAAAATAAGTTTAGAATCAAAGAATAAGCTCAAAGTAGAATACAAGCATGCACAGTTCGTTTTACAAGTTTGACTCAAATGTGTGAATGTTGTGGAATGAGTGTGGTTAGAAATGACATTTGGTTTACTTTTATGACAACCCTAACACATATGATCGTCTCCAAGTCATTAGAATTCAAAAATAAGTTTAGAATCAAAGAATAAGCTCAAAGTAGAATACAAGCATGCACAGTTCGTTTTACAAGTTTGACTCAAATGTGTGAATGTTGTGGAATGAGTGTGGTTAGAAATGACATTTGGTTTACTTTTATGACAACCCTAACATATATGATCGTCTCCATGTCATTAGAATTCAAAAATAAGCTTAGAATCAAAGAATAAGCTCAAAAGTAGAATACAAGCATGCACAGTTCGTTTTACAAGTTTGATTCAAATGTGTGAATGTTGTGGAATGAGTGTGGTTAGAAATGACATTTGGTTTACTTTTATGACAACCCTAACAAATATAATCGTCTCCATGTCATTAGAATTCAAAAATAAGCTTAGAATCAAAGAATAAGCTCAAAAGTAGAATACAAGCATGCACAGTTCGTTTTACAAGTTTGATTCAAATGTGTGAATGTTGTGGAATGAGAGTGGTTAGAAATGACATTTGGTTTACTTTTATGACAACGCTAACACATATGATCGTCTCCAAGTCATTAGAATTCAAAAATAAGCTTTGAATCAAAGAATAAGCTCAAAAGTAGAATACAAGCATGCACAGTTCGTTTTACAAGTTTGATTCAAATGTCTGAATGTTGTGGAATGAGTGTGGTTAGAAATGACATTTGGTTTACTTTTATGACAACCCTAACAATTATAATCGTCTCCATGTCATTAGAATTCAAAAATAAGCTTAGAATCAAAGAATAAGCTCAAAAGTAGAATACAAGCATGCACTGTTCGTTTTACAAGTTTGATTCAAATGTGTGAATGTTGTGGAATGAGTGTGGTTAGAAATGACATTTGGTTTACTTTTATGACAACCCTAACACATATAATCGTCTCCAAGTCATTAGAATTCAAAAATAAGCTTAGAATCAAAGAATAAGCTCAAAAGTAAAATACAAGCATGCACAGTTCTGTTTACAAGTTTGAGTCAAATGTGTGAATGTTGTGGAATGAGTGTGGTTAGAAATGACATTTGGTTTACTTTTATGACAACCCTAACAAATATAATCGTCTCCATGTCATTAGAATTCAAAAATAAGCTTAGAATCAAAGAATAAGCTCAAAAGTAGAATACAAGCATGCACAGTTCGTTTTACAAGTTTGATTCAAATGTGTGAATGTTGTGGAATGAGTGTGGTTAGAAATGACATTTGGTTTACTTTTATGACAACCCTAACATATATGATCGTCTCCAAGTCATTAGAATTCAAAAATAAGCTTAGAATCAAAGAATAAGCTCAAAAGTAGAATACAAGCATGGACAGTTCTGTTTACAAGTTTGATTCAAATGTGTGAATGTTGTGGAATGAGTGTGGTTAGAAATGACATTTGGTTTACTTTTGTGACAACCCTAACACATATGATCGTCTCCAAGTCATTAGAATTCAAAAATAAGTTTAGAATCAAAGAATAAGCTCAAAGTAGAATACAAGCATGCACAGTTCGTTTTACAAGTTTGACTCAAATGTGTGAATGTTGTGGAATGAGTGTGGTTAGAAATGACATTTGGTTTACTTTTATGACAACCCTAACATATATGATCGTCTCCATGTCATTAGAATTCAAAAATAAGCTTAGAATCAAAGAATAAGCTCAAAAGTAGAATACAAGCATGCACAGTTCGTTTTACAAGTTTGATTCAAATGTGTGAATGTTGTGGAATGAGTGAGGTTAGAAATGACATTTGGTTTACTTTTATGACAACCCTAACAAATATAATCGTCTCCATGTCATTAGAATTCAAAAATAAGCTTAGAATCAAAGAATAAGCTCAAAAGTAGAATACAAGCATGCACAGTTCGTTTTACAAGTTTGATTCAAATGTGTGAATGTTGTGGAATGAGAGTGGTTAGAAATGACATTTGGTTTACTTTTATGACAACGCTAACACATATGATCGTCTCCAAGTCATTAGAATTCAAAAATAAGCTTTGAATCAAAGAATAAGCTCAAAAGTAGAATACAAGCATGCACAGTTCGTTTTACAAGTTTGATTCAAATGTCTGAATGTTGTGGAATGAGTGTGGTTAGAAATGACATTTGGTTTACTTTTATGACAACCCTAACAATTATAATCGTCTCCATGTCATTAGAATTCAAAAATAAGCTTAGAATCAAAGAATAAGCTCAAAAGTAGAATACAAGCATGCACTGTTCGTTTTACAAGTTTGATTCAAATGTGTGAATGTTGTGGAATGAGAGTGGTTAGAAATGACATTTGGTTTACTTTTATGACAACGCTAACACATATGATCGTCTCCAAGTCATTAGAATTCAAAAATAAGCTTTGAATCAAAGAATAAGCTCAAAAGTAAAATACAAGCATGCACAGTTCTGTTTACAAGTTTGAGTCAAATGTGTGAATGTTGTGGAATGAGTGTGGTTAGAAATGACATTTGGTTTACTTTTATGACAACCCTAACAAATATAATCGTCTCCATGTCATTAGAATTCAAAAATAAGCTTAGAATCAAAGAATAAGCTCAAAAGTAGAATACAAGCATGCACAGTTCGTTTTACAAGTTTGATTCAAATGTGTGAATGTTGTGGAATGAGTGTGGTTAGAAATGACATTTGGTTTACTTTTATGACAACCCTAACATATATGATCGTCTCCAAGTCATTAGAATTCAAAAATAAGCTTAGAATCAAAGAATAAGCTCAAAAGTAGAATACAAGCATGGACAGTTCTGTTTACAAGTTTGATTCAAATGTGTGAATGTTGTGGAATGAGTGTGGTTAGAAATGACATTTGGTTTACTTTTATGACAACCCTAACACATATGATCGTTTCCTTGTCATTAGAATTTAAAATTAAGCTTAGAATCAAAGTATAAGCTCAAAAGTAGAATACAAGCATGCACAGTTCGTTTTACAAGTTTGACTCAAATGTGTGAATGTTGTGGAATGAGTGTGGTTAGAAATGACATTTGGTTTAATTTTATGACAACCCTAACAAATATAATCGTCTCCATGTCATTAGAATTCAAAAATAAGCTTAGAATCAAAGAATAAGCTCAAAAGTAGAATACAAGCATGCACAGTTCGTTTTACAAGTTTGATTCAAATGTGTGAATGTTGTGGAATGAGAGTGGTTAGAAATGACATTTGGTTTACTTTTATGACAACCCTAACACATATGATCGTCTCCAAGTCATTAGAATTCAAAAATAAGCTTTGAATCAAAGAATAAGCTCAAAAGTAGAATACAAGCATGCACTGTTCGTTTTACAAGTTTGATTCAAATGTGTGAATGTTGTGGAATGAGTGTGGTTAGAAATGACATTTGGTTTACTTTTATGACAACCCTAACACATTTAATCGTTTCCAAGTCATTAGAATTCAAAAATAAGCTTAGAATCAAAGAATAAGCTCAAAAGTAAAATACAAGCATGCACAGTTCTGTTTACAAGTTTGAGTCAAATGTGTGAATGTTGTGGAATGAGTGTGGTTAGAAATGACATTTGGTATACTTTTATGACAACCCTAACAAATATAATCGTCTCCATGTCATTAGAATTCAAAAATAAGCTTAGAATCAAAGAATAAGCTCAAAAGTAGAATACAAGCATGCACAGTTCGTTTTACAAGTTTGATTCAAATGTGTGAATGTTGTGGAATGAGAGTGGTTAGAAATGACATTTGGTTTACTTTTATGACAACGCTAACACATATGATCGTCTCCAAGTCATTAGAATTCAAAAATAAGCTTTGAATCAAAGAATAAGCTCAAAAGTAGAATACAAGCATGCACAGTTCGTTTTACAAGTTTGATTCAAATGTCTGAATGTTGTGGAATGAGTGTGGTTAGAAATGACATTTGGTTTACTTTTATGACAACCCTAACAATTATAATCGTCTCCATGTCATTAGAATTCAAAAATAAGCTTAGAATCAAAGAATAAGCTCAAAAGTAGAATACAAGCATGCACTGTTCGTTTTACAAGTTTGATTCAAATGTGTGAATGTTGTGGAATGAGTGTGGTTAGAAATGACATTTGGTTTACTTTTATGACAACCCTAACACATATAATCGTTTCCAAGTCATTAGAATTCAAAAATAAGCTTAGAATCAAAGAATAAGCTCAAAAGTAAAATACAAGCATGCACAGTTCTGTTTACAAGTTTGAGTCAAATGTGTGAATGTTGTGGAATGAGTGTGGTTAGAAATGACATTTGGTTTACTTTTATGACAACCCTAACAAATATAATCGTCTCCATGTCATTAGAATTCAAAAATAAGCTTAGAATCAAAGAATAAGCTCAAAAGTAGAATACAAGCATGCACAGTTCGTTTTACAAGTTTGATTCAAATGTGTGAATGTTGTGGAATGAGAGTGGTTAGAAATGACATTTGGTTTACTTTTATGACAACGCTAACACATATGATCGTCTCCAAGTCATTAGAATTCAAAAATAAGCTTTGAATCAAAGAATAAGCTCAAAAGTAGAATACAAGCATGCACAGTTCGTTTTACAAGTTTGATTCAAATGTCTGAATGTTGTGGAATGAGTGTGGTTAGAAATGACATTTGGTTTACTTTTATGACAACCCTAACAATTATAATCGTCTCCATGTCATTAGAATTCAAAAATAAGCTTAGAATCAAAGAATAAGCTCAAAAGTAGAATACAAGCATGCACTGTTCGTTTTACAAGTTTGATTCAAATGTGTGAATGTTGTGGAATGAGTGTGGTTAGAAATGACATTTGGTTTACTTTTATGACAACCCTAACACATATAATCGTCTCCAAGTCATTAGAATTCAAAAATAAGCTTAGAATCAAAGAATAAGCTCAAAAGTAAAATACAAGCATGCACAGTTCTGTTTACAAGTTTGAGTCAAATGTGTGAATGTTGTGGAATGAGTGTGGTTAGAAATGACATTTGGTTTACTTTTATGACAACCCTAACAAATATAATCGTCTCCATGTCATTAGAATTCAAAAATAAGCTTAGAATCAAAGAATAAGCTCAAAAGTAGAATACAAGCATGCACAGTTCGTTTTACAAGTTTGATTCAAATGTGTGAATGTTGTGGAATGAGTGTGGTTAGAAATGACATTTGGTTTACTTTTATGACAACCCTAACATATATGATCGTCGCCAAGTCATTAGAATTCAAAAATAAGCTTAGAATCAAAGAATAAGCTCAAAAGTAGAATACAAGCATGGACAGTTCTGTTTACAAGTTTGATTCAAATGTGTGAATGTTGTGGAATGAGTGTGGTTAGAAATGACATTTGGTTTACTTTTGTGACAACCCTAACACATATGATCGTCTCCAAGTCATTAGAATTCAAAAATAAGTTTAGAATCAAAGAATAAGCTCAAAGTAGAATACAAGCATGCACAGTTCGTTTTACAAGTTTGACTCAAATGTGTGAATGTTGTGGAATGAGTGTGGTTAGAAATGACATTTGGTTTACTTTTATGACAACCCTAACATATATGATCGTCTCCATGTCATTAGAATTCAAAAATAAGCTTAGAATCAAAGAATAAGCTCAAAAGTAGAATACAAGCATGCACAGTTCGTTTTACAAGTTTGATTCAAATGTGTGAATGTTGTGGAATGAGTGTGGTTAGAAATGACATTTGGTTTACTTTTATGACAACCCTAACAAATATAATCGTCTCCATGTCATTAGAATTCAAAAATAAGCTTAGAATCAAAGAATAAGCTCAAAAGTAGAATACAAGCATGCACAGTTCGTTTTACAAGTTTGATTCAAATGTGTGAATGTTGTGGAATGAGAGTGGTTAGAAATGACATTTGGTTTACTTTTATGACAACGCTAACACATATGATCGTCTCCAAGTCATTAGAATTCAAAAATAAGCTTTGAATCAAAGAATAAGCTCAAAAGTAGAATACAAGCATGCACAGTTCGTTTTACAAGTTTGATTCAAATGTCTGAATGTTGTGGAATGAGTGTGGTTAGAAATGACATTTGGTTTACTTTTATGACAACCCTAACAATTATAATCGTCTCCATGTCATTAGAATTCAAAAATAAGCTTAGAATCAAAGAATAAGCTCAAAAGTAGAATACAAGCATGCACTGTTCGTTTTACAAGTTTGATTCAAATGTGTGAATGTTGTGGAATGAGAGTGGTTAGAAATGACATTTGGTTTACTTTTATGACAACGCTAACACATATGATCGTCTCCAAGTCATTAGAATTCAAAAATAAGCTTTGAATCAAAGAATAAGCTCAAAAGTAAAATACAAGCATGCACAGTTCTGTTTACAAGTTTGAGTCAAATGTGTGAATGTTGTGGAATGAGTGTGGTTAGAAATGACATTTGGTTTACTTTTATGACAACCCTAACAAATATAATCGTCTCCATGTCATTAGAATTCAAAAATAAGCTTAGAATCAAAGAATAAGCTCAAAAGTAGAATACAAGCATGCACAGTTCGTTTTACAAGTTTGATTCAAATGTGTGAATGTTGTGGAATGAGTGTGGTTAGAAATGACATTTGGTTTACTTTTATGACAACCCTAACATATATGATCGTCTCCAAGTCATTAGAATTCAAAAATAAGCTTAGAATCAAAGAATAAGCTCAAAAGTAGAATACAAGCATGGACAGTTCTGTTTACAAGTTTGATTCAAATGTGTGAATGTTGTGGAATGAGTATGGTTAGAAATGACATTTGGTTTACTTTTATGACAACCCTAACACATATGATCGTTTCCATGTCATTAGAATTTAAAATTAAGCTTAGAATCAAAGAATAAGCTCAAAAGTAGAATACAAGCATGCACAGTTCGTTTTACAAGTTTGACTCAAATGTGTGAATGTTGTGGAATGAGTGTGGTTAGAAATGACATTTGGTTTAATTTTATGACAACCCTAACAAATATAATCGTCTCCATGTCATTAGAATTCAAAAATAAGCTTAGAATCAAAGAATAAGCTCAAAAGTAGAATACAAGCATGCACAGTTCGTTTTACAAGTTTGATTCAAATGTGTGAATGTTGTGGAATGAGAGTGGTTAGAAATGACATTTGGTTTACTTTTATGACAACCCTAACACATATGATCGTCTCCAAGTCATTAGAATTCAAAAATAAGCTTTGAATCAAAGAATAAGCTCAAAAGTAGAATACAAGCATGCACTGTTCGTTTTAGAAGTTTGATTCAAATGTGTGAATGTTGTGGAATGAGTGTGGTTAGAAATGACATTTGGTTTACTTTTATGACAACCCTAACACATTTAATCGTTTCCAAGTCATTAGAATTCAAAAATAAGCTTAGAATCAAAGAATAAGCTCAAAAGTAAAATACAAGCATGCACAGTTCTGTTTACAAGTTTGAGTCAAATGTGTGAATGTTGTGGAATGAGTGTGGTTAGAAATGACATTTGGTATACTTTTATGACAACCCTAACAAATATAATCGTCTCCATGTCATTAGAATTCAAAAATAAGCTTAGAATCAAAGAATAAGCTCAAAAGTAGAATACAAGCATGCACAGTTCGTTTTACAAGTTTGATTCAAATGTGTGAATGTTGTGGAATGAGAGTGGTTAGAAATGACATTTGGTTTACTTTTATGACAACGCTAACACATATGATCGTCTCCAAGTCATTAGAATTCAAAAATAAGCTTTGAATCAAAGAATAAGCTCAAAAGTAGAATACAAGCATGCACAGTTCGTTTTACAAGTTTGATTCAAATGTCTGAATGTTGTGGAATGAGTGTGGTTAGAAATGACATTTGGTTTACTTTTATGACAACCCTAACAATTATAATCGTCTCCATGTCATTAGAATTCAAAAATAAGCTTAGAATCAAAGAATAAGCTCAAAAGTAGAATACAAGCATGCACTGTTCGTTTTACAAGTTTGATTCAAATGTGTGAATGTTGTGGAATGAGTGTGGTTAGAAATGACATTTGGTTTACTTTTATGACAACCCTAACACATATAATCGTTTCCAAGTCATTAGAATTCAAAAATAAGCTTAGAATCAAAGAATAAGCTCAAAAGTAAAATACAAGCATGCACAGTTCTGTTTACAAGTTTGAGTCAAATGTGTGAATGTTGTGGAATGAGTGTGGTTAGAAATGACATTTGGTTTACTTTTATGACAACCCTAACAAATATAATCGTCTCCATGTCATTAGAATTCAAAAATAAGCTTAGAATCAAAGAATAAGCTCAAAAGTAGAATACAAGCATGCACAGTTCGTTTTACAAGTTTGATTCAAATGTGTGAATGTTGTGGAATGAGTGTGGTTAGAAATGACATTTGGTTTACTTTTATGACAACCCTAACATATATGATCGTCTCCAAGTCATTAGAATTCAAAAATAAGCTTAGAATCAAAGAATAAGCTCAAAAGTAGAATACAAGCATGGACAGTTCTGTTTACAAGTTTGATTCAAATGTGTGAATGTTGTGGAATGAGTGTGGTTAGAAATGACATTTGGTTTACTTTTGTGACAACCCTAACACATATGATCGTCTCCAAGTCATTAGAATTCAAAAATAAGTTTAGAATCAAAGAATAAGCTCAAAGTAGAATACAAGCATGCACAGTTCGTTTTACAAGTTTGACTCAAATGTGTGAATGTTGTGGAATGAGTGTGGTTAGAAATGACATTTGGTTTACTTTTATGACAACCCTAACATATATGATCGTCTCCATGTCATTAGAATTCAAAAATAAGCTTAGAATCAAAGAATAAGCTCAAAAGTAGAATACAAGCATGCACAGTTCGTTTTACAAGTTTGATTCAAATGTGTGAATGTTGTGGAATGAGTGTGGTTAGAAATGACATTTCGTTTACTTTTATGACAACCCTAACACATATGATCGTCTCCAAGTCATTAGAATTCAAAAATAAGTTTAGAATCAAAGAATAAGCTCAAAGTAGAATACAAGCATGCACAGTTCGTTTTACAAGTTTGACTCAAATGTGTGAATGTTGTGGAATGAGTGTGGTTAGAAATGACATTTGGTTTACTTTTATGACAACCCTAACATATATGATCGTCTCCAAGTCATTAGAATTCAAAAATAAGCTTAGAATCAAAGAATAAGCTCAAAAGTAGAATACAAGCATGGACAGTTCTGTTTACAAGTTTGATTCAAATGTGTGAATGTTGTGGAATGAGTGTGGTTAGAAATGACATTTGGTTTACTTTTATGACAACCCTAACACATATGATCGTTTCCATGTCATTAGAATTTAAAATTAAGCTTAGAATCAAAGAATAAGCTCAAAAGTAGAATACAAGCATGCACAGTTCGTTTTACAAGTTTGATTCAAATGTGTTAATGTTGTGGAATGAGTGTGGTTAGAAATGACATTTGGTTTACTTTTATGACAACCCTAACAAATATAATCGTCTCCATGTCATTAGAATTCAAAAATAAGCTTAGAATCAAAGAATAAGCTCAAAAGTAGAATACAAGCATGCACAGTTCGTTTTACAAGTTTGATTCAAATGTGTGAATGTTGTGGAATGAGTGTGGTTAGAAATGACATTTGGTTTACTTTTATGACAACCCTAACATATATGATCGTCTCCAAGTCATTAGAATTCAAAAATAAGCTTAGAATCAAAGAATAAGCTCAAAAGTAGAATACAAGCATGGACAGTTCTGTTTACAAGTTTGATTCAAATGTGTGAATGTTGTGGAATGAGTGTGGTTAGAAATGACATTTGGTTTACTTTTGTGACAACCCTAACACATATGATCGTCTCCAAGTCATTAGAATTCAAAAATAAGTTTAGAATCAAAGAATAAGCTCAAAGTAGAATACAAGCATGCACAGTTCGTTTTACAAGTTTGACTCAAATGTGTGAATGTTGTGGAATGAGTGTGGTTAGAAATGACATTTGCTTTACTTTTATGACAACCCTAACATATATGATCGTCTCCATTTCATTAGAATTCAAAAATAAGCTTAGAATCAAAGAATAAGCTCAAAAGTAGAATACAAGCATGCACAGTTCGTTTTACAAGTTTGATTCAAATGTGTGAATGTTGTGGAATGAGTGTGGTTAGAAATGACATTTCGTTTACTTTTATGACAACCCTAACACATATGATCGTCTCCAAGTCATTAGAATTCAAAAATAAGTTTAGAATCAAAGAATAAGCTCAAAGTAGAATACAAGCATGCACAGTTCGTTTTACAAGTTTGACTCAAATGTGTGAATGTTGTGGAATGAGTGTGGTTAGAAATGACATTTGGTTTACTTTTATGACAACCCTAACATATATGATCGTCTCCATGTCATTAAAATTCAAAAATAAACTTAGAATCAAAGAATAAGCTCAAAAGTAGAATACAAGCATGCACAGTTCGTTTTACAAGTTTGATTCAAATGTGTGAATGTTGTGGAATGAGTGTGGTTAGAAATGACATTTGGTTTACTTTTATGACAACCCTAACAAATATAATCGTCTCCATGTCATTAGAATTCAAAAATAAGCTTAGAATCAAAGAATAAGCTCAAAAGTAGAATACAAGCATGCACAGTTCGTTTTACAAGTTTGATTCAAATGTGTGAATGTTGTGGAATGAGAGTGGTTAGAAATGACATTTGGTTTACTTTTATGACAACGCTAACACATATGATCGTCTCCAAGTCATTAGAATTCAAAAATAAGCTTAGAATCAAAGAATAAGCTCAAAAGTAGAATACAAGCATGGACAGTTCTGTTTACAAGTTTGATTCAAATGTGTGAATGTTGTGGAATGAGTGTGGTTAGAAATGACATTTGGTTTACTTTTGTGACAACCCTAACACATATGATCGTCTCCAAGTCATTAGAATTCAAAAATAAGTTTAGAATCAAAGAATAAGCTCAAAGTAGAATACAAGCATGCACAGTTCGTTTTACAAGTTTGACTCAAATGTGTGAATGTTGTGGAATGAGTGTGGTTAGAAATGACATTTGGTTTACTTTTATGACAACCCTAACATATATGATCGTCTCCATGTCATTAGAATTCAAAAATAAGCTTAGAATCAAAGAATAAGCTCAAAAGTAGAATACAAGCATGCACAGTTCGTTTTACAAGTTTGATTCAAATGTGTGAATGTTGTGGAATGAGTGTGGTTAGAAATGACATTTCGTTTACTTTTATGACAACCCTAACACATATGATCGTCTCCAAGTCATTAGAATTCAAAAATAAGTTTAGAATCAAAGAATAAGCTCAAAGTAGAATACAAGCATGCACAGTTCGTTTTACAAGTTTGACTCAAATGTGTGAATGTTGTGGAATGAGTGTGGTTAGAAATGACATTTGGTTTACTTTTATGACAACCCTAACATATATGATCGTCTCCAAGTCATTAGAATTCAAAAATAAGCTTAGAATCAAAGAATAAGCTCAAAAGTAGAATACAAGCATGGACAGTTCTGTTTACAAGTTTGATTCAAATGTGTGAATGTTGTGGAATGAGTGTGGTTAGAAATGACATTTGGTTTACTTTTATGACAACCCTAACACATATGATCGTTTCCATGTCATTAGAATTTAAAATTAAGCTTAGAATCAAAGAATAAGCTCAAAAGTAGAATACAAGCATGCACAGTTCGTTTTACAAGTTTGATTCAAATGTGTGAATGTTGTGGAATGAGTGTGGTTAGAAATGACATTTGGTTTACTTTTATGACAACCCTAACAAATATAATCGTCTCCATGTCATTAGAATTGAAAAATAAGCTTAGAATCAAAGAATAAGCTCAAAAGTAGAATACAAGCATGCACAGTTCGTTTTACAAGTTTGATTCAAATGTGTGAATGTTGTGGAATGAGTGTGGTTAGAAATGACATTTGGTTTACTTTTATGACAACCCTAACATATATGATCGTCTCCAAGTCATTAGAATTCAAAAATAAGCTTAGAATCAAAGAATAAGCTCAAAAGTAGAATACAAGCATGGACAGTTCTGTTTACAAGTTTGATTCAAATGTGTGAATGTTGTGGAATGAGTGTGGTTAGAAATGACATTTGGTTTACTTTTGTGACAACCCTAACACATATGATCGTCTCCAAGTCATTAGAATTCAAAAATAAGTTTAGAATCAAAGAATAAGCTCAAAGTAGAATACAAGCATGCACAGTTCGTTTTACAAGTTTGACTCAAATGTGTGAATGTTGTGGAATGAGTGTGGTTAGAAATGACATTTGGTTTACTTTTATGACAACCCTAACATATATGATCGTCTCCATGTCATTAGAATTCAAAAATAAGCTTAGAATCAAAGAATAAGCTCAAAAGTAGAATACAAGCATGCACAGTTCGTTTTACAAGTTTGATTCAAATGTGTGAATGTTGTGGAATGAGTGTGGTTAGAAATGACATTTCGTTTACTTTTATGACAACCCTAGCACATATGATCGTCTCCAAGTCATTAGAATTCAAAAATAAGTTTAGAATCAAAGAATAAGCTCAAAGTAGAATACAAGCATGCACAGTTCGTTTTACAAGTTTGACTCAAATGTGTGAATGTTGTGGAATGAGTGTGGTTAGAAATGACATTTGGTTTACTTTTATGACAACCCTAACATATATGATCGTCTCCATGTCATTAAAATTCAAAAATAAGCTTAGAATCAAAGAATAAGCTCAAAAGTAGAATACAAGCATGCACAGTTCGTTTTACAAGTTTGATTCAAATGTGTGAATGTTGTGGAATGAGTGTGGTTAGAAATGACATTTGGTTTACTTTTATGACAACCCTAACAAATATAATCGTCTCCATGTCATTAGAATTCAAAAATAAGCTTAGAATCAAAGAATAAGCTCAAAAGTAGAATACAAGCATGCACAGTTCGTTTTACAAGTTTGATTCAAATGTGTGAATGTTGTGGAATGAGAGTGGTTAGAAATGACATTTGGTTTACTTTTATGACAACGCTAACACATATGATCGTCTCCAAGTCATTAGAATTCAAAAATAAGCTTTGAATCAAAGAATAAGCTCAAAAGTAGAATACAAGCATGCACAGTTCGTTTTACAAGTTTGATTCAAATGTCTGAATGTTGTGGAATGAGTGTGGTTAGAAATGACATTTGGTTTACTTTTATGACAACCCTAACAATTATAATCGTCTCCATGTCATTAGAATTCAAAAATAAGCTTAGAATCAAAGAATAAGCTCAAAAGTAGAATACAAGCATGCACTGTTCGTTTTACAAGTTTGATTCAAATGTGTGAATGTTGTGGAATGAGTGTGGTTAGAAATGACATTTGGTTTACTTTTATGACAACCCTAACACATATAATCGTTTCCAAGTCATTAGAATTCAAAAATAAGCTTAGAATCAAAGAATAAGCTCAAAAGTAAAATACAAGCATGCACAGTTCTGTTTACAAGTTTGAGTCAAATGTGTGAATGTTGTGGAATGAGTGTGGTTAGAAATGACATTTGGTTTAATTTTATGACAACCCTAACAAATATAATCGTCTCCATGTCATTAGAATTCAAAAATAAGCTTAGAATCAAAGAATAAGCTCAAAAGTAGAATACAAGCATGCACAGTTCGTTTTACAAGTTTGATTCAAATGTGTGAATGTTGTGGAATGAGTGTGGTTAGAAATGACATTTGGTTTACTTTTATGACAACCCTAACACATATGATCGTCTCCAAGTCATTAGAATTCAAAAATAAGCTTAGAATCAAAGAATAAGCTCAAAAGTAGAATACAAGCATGCACTGTTCGTTTTACAAGTTTGATTCAAATGTGTGAATGTTGTGGAATGAGTGTGGTTAGAAATGACATTTGGTTTACTTTTATGACAACCCTAACACATTTAATCGTTTCCAAGTCATTAGAATTCAAAAATAAGCTTAGAATCAAAGAATAAGCTCAAAAGTAAAATACAAGCATGCACAGTTCTGTTTACAAGTTTGAGTCAAATGTGTGAATGTTGTGGAATGAGTGTGGTTAGAAATGACATTTGGTATACTTTTATGACAACCCTAACAAATATAATCGTCTCCATGTCATTAGAATTCAAAAATAAGCTTAGAATCAAAGAATAAGCTCAAAAGTAGAATACAAGCATGCACAGTTCGTTTTACAAGTTTGATTCAAATGTGTGAATGTTGTGGAATGAGAGTGGTTAGAAATGACATTTGGTTTACTTTTATGACAACGCTAACACATATGATCGTCTCCAAGTCATTAGAATTCAAAAATAAGCTTTGAATCAAAGAATAAGCTCAAAAGTAGAATACAAGCATGCACAGTTCGTTTTACAAGTTTGATTCAAATGTCTGAATGTTGTGGAATGAGTGTGGTTAGAAATGACATTTGGTTTACTTTTATGACAACCCTAACAATTATAATCGTCTCCATGTCATTAGAATTCAAAAATAAGCTTAGAATCAAAGAATAAGCTCAAAAGTAGAATACAAGCATGCACTGTTCGTTATACAAGTTTGATTCAAATGTGTGAATGTTGTGGAATGAGTGTGTTTAGAAATGACATTTGGTTTACTTTTATGACAACCCTAACACATATAATCGTTTCCAAGTCATTAGAATTCAAAAATAAGCTTAGAATCAAAGAATAAGCTCAAAAGTAAAATACAAGCATGCACAGTTCTGTTTACAAGTTTGAGTCAAATGTGTGAATGTTGTGGAATGAGTGTGGTTAGAAATGACATTTGGTTTACTTTTATGACAACCCTAACAAATATAATCGTCTCCATGTCATTAGAATTCAAAAATAAGCTTAGAATCAAAGAATAAGCTCAAAAGTAGAATACAAGCATGCACAGTTCGTTTTACAAGTTTGATTCAAATGTGTGAATGTTGTGGAATGAGTGTGGTTAGAAATGACATTTGGTTTACTTTTATGACAACCCTAACATATATGATCGTCTCCAAGTCATTAGAATTCAAAAATAAGCTTAGAATCAAAGAATAAGCTCAAAAGTAGAATACAAGCATGGACAGTTCTGTTTACAAGTTTGATTCAAATGTGTGAATGTTGTGGAATGAGTGTGGTTAGAAATGACATTTGGTTTACTTTTGTGACAACCCTAACACATATGATCGTCTCCAAGTCATTAGAATTCAAAAATAAGTTTAGAATCAAAGAATAAGCTCAAAGTAGAATACAAGCATGCACAGTTCGTTTTACAAGTTTGACTCAAATGTGTGAATGTTGTGGAATGAGTGTGGTTAGAAATGACATTTGGTTTACTTTTATGACAACCCTAACATATATGATCGTCTCCATGTCATTAGAATTCAAAAATAAGCTTAGAATCAAAGAATAAGCTCAAAAGTAGAATACAAGCATGCACAGTTCGTTTTACAAGTTTGATTCAAATGTGTGAATGTTGTGGAATGAGTGTGGTTAGAAATGACATTTCGTTTACTTTTATGACAACCCTAACACATATGATCGTCTCCAAGTCATTAGAATTCAAAAATAAGTTTAGAATCAAAGAATAAGCTCAAAGTAGAATACAAGCATGCACAGTTCGTTTTACAAGTTTGACTCAAATGTGTGAATGTTGTGGAATGAGTGTGGTTAGAAATGACATTTGGTTTACTTTTATGACAACCCTAACATATATGATCGTCTCCATGTCATTAAAATTCAAAAATAAGCTTAGAATCAAAGAATAAGCTCAAAAGTAGAATACAAGCATGCACAGTTCGTTTTACAAGTTTGATTCAAATGTGTGAATGTTGTGGAATGAGTGTGGTTAGAAATGACATTTGGTTTACTTTTATGACAACCCTAACAAATATAATCGTCTCCATGTCATTAGAATTCAAAAATAAGCTTAGAATCAAAGAATAAGCTCAAAAGTAGAATACAAGCATGCACAGTTCGTTTTACAAGTTTGATTCAAATGTGTGAATGTTGTGGAATGAGAGTGGTTAGAAATGACATTTGGTTTACTTTTATGACAACGCTAACACATATGATCGTCTCCAAGTCATTAGAATTCAAAAATAAGCTTTGAATCAAAGAATAAGCTCAAAAGTAGAATACAAGCATGCACAGTTCGTTTTACAAGTTTGATTCAAATGTCTGAATGTTGTGGAATGAGTGTGGTTAGAAATGACATTTGGTTTACTTTTATGACAACCCTAACAATTATAATCGTCTCCATGTCATTAGAATTCAAAAATAAGCTTAGAATCAAAGAATAAGCTCAAAAGTAGAATACAAGCATGCACTGTTCGTTTTACAAGTTTGATTCAAATGTGTGAATGTTGTGGAATGAGTGTGGTTAGAAATGACATTTGGTTTACTTTTATGACAACCCTAACACATATAATCGTTTCCAAGTCATTAGAATTCAAAAATAAGCTTAGAATCAAAGAATAAGCTCAAAAGTAAAATACAAGCATGCACAGTTCTGTTTACAAGTTTGAGTCAAATGTGTGAATGTTGTGGAATGAGTGTGGTTAGAAATGACATTTGGTTTAATTTTATGACAACCCTAACAAATATAATCGTCTCCATGTCATTAGAATTCAAAAATAAGCTTAGAATCAAAGAATAAGCTCAAAAGTAGAATACAAGCATGCACAGTTCGTTTTACAAGTTTGATTCAAATGTGTGAATGTTGTGGAATGAGTGTGGTTAGAAATGACATTTGGTTTACTTTTATGACAACCCTAACACATATGATCGTCTCCAAGTCATTAGAATTCAAAAATAAGCTTAGAATCAAAGAATAAGCTCAAAAGTAGAATACAAGCATGCACTGTTCGTTTTACAAGTTTGATTCAAATGTGTGAATGTTGTGGAATGAGTGTGGTTAGAAATGACATTTGGTTTACTTTTATGACAACCCTAACACATTTAATCGTTTCCAAGTCATTAGAATTCAAAAATAAGCTTAGAATCAAAGAATAAGCTCAAAAGTAAAATACAAGCATGCACAGTTCTGTTTACAAGTTTGAGTCAAATGTGTGAATGTTGTGGAATGAGTGTGGTTAGAAATGACATTTGGTATACTTTTATGACAACCCTAACAAATATAATCGTCTCCATGTCATTAGAATTCAAAAATAAGCTTAGAATCAAAGAATAAGCTCAAAAGTAGAATACAAGCATGCACAGTTCGTTTTACAAGTTTGATTCAAATGTGTGAATGTTGTGGAATGAGAGTGGTTAGAAATGACATTTGGTTTACTTTTATGACAACGCTAACACATATGATCGTCTCCAAGTCATTAGAATTCAAAAATAAGCTTTGAATCAAAGAATAAGCTCAAAAGTAGAATACAAGCATGCACAGTTCGTTTTACAAGTTTGATTCAAATGTCTGAATGTTGTGGAATGAGTGTGGTTAGAAATGACATTTGGTTTACTTTTATGACAACCCTAACAATTATAATCGTCTCCATGTCATTAGAATTCAAAAATAAGCTTAGAATCAAAGAATAAGCTCAAAAGTAGAATACAAGCATGCACTGTTCGTTATACAAGTTTGATTCAAATGTGTGAATGTTGTGGAATGAGTGTGTTTAGAAATGACATTTGGTTTACTTTTATGACAACCCTAACACATATAATCGTTTCCAAGTCATTAGAATTCAAAAATAAGCTTAGAATCAAAGAATAAGCTCAAAAGTAAAATACAAGCATGCACAGTTCTGTTTACAAGTTTGAGTCAAATGTGTGAATGTTGTGGAATGAGTGTGGTTAGAAATGACATTTGGTTTACTTTTATGACAACCCTAACAAATATAATCGTCTCCATGTCATTAGAATTCAAAAATAAGCTTAGAATCAAAGAATAAGCTCAAAAGTAGAATACAAGCATGCACAGTTCGTTTTACAAGTTTGATTCAAATGTGTGAATGTTGTGGAATGAGTGTGGTTAGAAATGACATTTGGTTTACTTTTATGACAACCCTAACATATATGATCGTCTCCAAGTCATTAGAATTCAAAAATAAGCTTAGAATCAAAGAATAAGCTCAAAAGTAGAATACAAGCATGGACAGTTCTGTTTACAAGTTTGATTCAAATGTGTGAATGTTGTGGAATGAGTGTGGTTAGAAATGACATTTGGTTTACTTTTGTGACAACCCTAACACATATGATCGTCTCCAAGTCATTAGAATTCAAAAATAAGTTTAGAATCAAAGAATAAGCTCAAAGTAGAATACAAGCATGCACAGTTCGTTTTACAAGTTTGACTCAAATGTGTGAATGTTGTGGAATGAGTGTGGTTAGAAATGACATTTGGTTTACTTTTATGACAACCCTAACATATATGATCGTCTCCATGTCATTAGAATTCAAAAATAAGCTTAGAATCAAAGAATAAGCTCAAAAGTAGAATACAAGCATGCACAGTTCGTTTTACAAGTTTGATTCAAATGTGTGAATGTTGTGGAATGAGTGTGGTTAGAAATGACATTTCGTTTACTTTTATGACAACCCTAACACATATGATCGTCTCCAAGTCATTAGAATTCAAAAATAAGTTTAGAATCAAAGAATAAGCTCAAAGTAGAATACAAGCATGCACAGTTCGTTTTACAAGTTTGACTCAAATGTGTGAATGTTGTGGAATGAGTGTGGTTAGAAATGACATTTGGTTTACTTTTATGACAACCCTAACATATATGATCGTCTCCATGTCATTAAAATTCAAAAATAAGCTTAGAATCAAAGAATAAGCTCAAAAGTAGAATACAAGCATGCACAGTTCGTTTTACAAGTTTGATTCAAATGTGTGAATGTTGTGGAATGAGTGTGGTTAGAAATGACATTTGGTTTACTTTTATGACAACCCTAACAAATATAATCGTGTCCATGTCATTAGAATTCAAAAATAAGCTTAGAATCAAAGAATAAGCTCAAAAGTAGAATACAAGCATGCACAGTTCGTTTTACAAGTTTGATTCAAATGTGTGAATGTTGTGGAATGAGAGTGGTTAGAAATGACATTTGGTTTACTTTTATGACAACGCTAACACATATGATCGTCTCCAAGTCATTAGAATTCAAAAATAAGCTTTGAATCAAAGAATAAGCTCAAAAGTAGAATACAAGCATGCACAGTTCGTTTTACAAGTTTGATTCAAATGTCTGAATGTTGTGGAATGAGTGTGGTTAGAAATGACATTTGGTTTACTTTTATGACAACCCTAACAATTATAATCGTCTCCATGTCATTAGAATTCAAAAATAAGCTTAGAATCAAAGAATAAGCTCAAAAGTAGAATACAAGCATGCACTGTTCGTTTTACAAGTTTGATTCAAATGTGTGAATGTTGTGGAATGAGTGTGGTTAGAAATGACATTTGGTTTACTTTTATGACAACCCTAACACATATAATCGTTTCCAAGTCATTAGAATTCAAAAATAAGCTTAGAATCAAAGAATAAGCTCAAAAGTAAAATACAAGCATGCACAGTTCTGTTTACAAGTTTGAGTCAAATGTGTGAATGTTGTGGAATGAGTGTGGTTAGAAATGACATTTGGTTTAATTTTATGACAACCCTAACAAATATAATCGTCTCCATGTCATTAGAATTCAAAAATAAGCTTAGAATCAAAGAATAAGCTCAAAAGTAGAATACAAGCATGCACAGTTCGTTTTACAAGTTTGATTCAAATGTGTGAATGTTGTGGAATGAGTGTGGTTAGAAATGACATTTGGTTTACTTTTATGACAACCCTAACACATATGATCGTCTCCAAGTCATTAGAATTCAAAAATAAGCTTAGAATCAAAGAATAAGCTCAAAAGTAAAATACAAGCATGCACAGTTCTGTTTACAAGTTTGAGTCAAATGTGTGAATGTTGTGGAATGAGTGTGGTTAGAAATGACATTTGGTTTACTTTTATGACAACCCTAACACATATGATCGTCTCCAAGTCATTAGAATTCAAAAATAAGCTTAGAATCAAAGAATAAGCTCAAAAGTAGAATACAAGCATGCACTGTTCGTTTTACAAGTTTGATTCAAATGTGTGAATGTTGTGGAATGAGTGTGGTTAGAAATGACATTTGGTTTACTTTTATGACAACCCTAACACATTTAATCGTTTCCAAGTCATTAGAATTCAAAAATAAGCTTAGAATCAAAGAATAAGCTCAAAAGTAAAATACAAGCATGCACAGTTCTGTTTACAAGTTTGAGTCAAATGTGTGAATGTTGTGGAATGAGTGTGGTTAGAAATGACATTTGGTATACTTTTATGACAACCCTAACAAATATAATCGTCTCCATGTCATTAGAATTCAAAAATAAGCTTAGAATCAAAGAATAAGCTCAAAAGTAGAATACAAGCATGCACAGTTCGTTTTACAAGTTTGATTCAAATGTGTGAATGTTGTGGAATGAGAGTGGTTAGAAATGACATTTGGTTTACTTTTATGACAACGCTAACACATATGATCGTCTCCAAGTCATTAGAATTCAAAAATAAGCTTTGAATCAAAGAATAAGCTCAAAAGTAGAATACAAGCATGCACAGTTCGTTTTACAAGTTTGATTCAAATGTCTGAATGTTGTGGAATGAGTGTGGTTAGAAATGACATTTGGTTTACTTTTATGACAACCCTAACAATTATAATCGTCTCCATGTCATTAGAATTCAAAAATAAGCTTAGAATCAAAGAATAAGCTCAAAAGTAGAATACAAGCATGCACTGTTCGTTATACAAGTTTGATTCAAATGTGTGAATGTTGTGGAATGAGTGTGGTTAGAAATGACATTTGGTTTACTTTTATGACAACCCTAACACATATAATCGTTTCCAAGTCATTAGAATTCAAAAATAAGCTTAGAATCAAAGAATAAGCTCAAAAGTAAAATACAAGCATGCACAGTTCTGTTTACAAGTTTGAGTCAAATGTGTGAATGTTGTGGAATGAGTGTGGTTAGAAATGACATTTGGTTTACTTTTATGACAACCCTAACAAATATAATCGTCTCCATGTCATTAGAATTCAAAAATAAGCTTAGAATCAAAGAATAAGCTCAAAAGTAGAATACAAGCATGCACAGTTCGTTTTACAAGTTTGATTCAAATGTGTGAATGTTGTGGAATGAGTGTGGTTAGAAATGACATTTGGTTTACTTTTATGACAACCCTAACATATATGATCGTCTCCAAGTCATTAGAATTCAAAAATAAGCTTAGAATCAAAGAATAAGCTCAAAAGTAGAATACAAGCATGGACAGTTCTGTTTACAAGTTTGATTCAAATGTGTGAATGTTGTGGAATGAGTGTGGTTAGAAATGACATTTGGTTTACTTTTGTGACAACCCTAACACATATGATCGTCTCCAAGTCATTAGAATTCAAAAATAAGTTTAGAATCAAAGAATAAGCTCAAAGTAGAATACAAGCATGCACAGTTCGTTTTACAAGTTTGACTCAAATGTGTGAATGTTGTGGAATGAGTGTGGTTAGAAATGACATTTGGTTTACTTTTATGACAACCCTAACATATATGATCGTCTCCATGTCATTAGAATTCAAAAATAAGCTTAGAATCAAAGAATAAGCTCAAAAGTAGAATACAAGCATGCACAGTTCGTTTTACAAGTTTGATTCAAATGTGTGAATGTTGTGGAATGAGTGTGGTTAGAAATGACATTTCGTTTACTTTTATGACAACCCTAACACATATGATCGTCTCCAAGTCATTAGAATTCAAAAATAAGTTTAGAATCAAAGAATAAGCTCAAAGTAGAATACAAGCATGCACAGTTCGTTTTACAAGTTTGACTCAAATGTGTGAATGTTGTGGAATGAGTGTGGTTAGAAATGACATTTGGTTTACTTTTATGACAACCCTAACATATATGATCGTCTCCATGTCATTAAAATTCAAAAATAAGCTTAGAATCAAAGAATAAGCTCAAAAGTAGAATACAAGCATGCACAGTTCGTTTTACAAGTTTGATTCAAATGTGTGAATGTTGTGGAATGAGTGTGGTTAGAAATGACATTTGGTTTACTTTTATGACAACCCTAACAAATATAATCGTGTCCATGTCATTAGAATTCAAAAATAAGCTTAGAATCAAAGAATAAGCTCAAAAGTAGAATACAAGCATGCACAGTTCGTTTTACAAGTTTGATTCAAATGTGTGAATGTTGTGGAATGAGAGTGGTTAGAAATGACATTTGGTTTACTTTTATGACAACGCTAACACATATGATCGTCTCCAAGTCATTAGAATTCAAAAATAAGCTTTGAATCAAAGAATAAGCTCAAAAGTAGAATACAAGCATGCACAGTTCGTTTTACAAGTTTGATTCAAATGTCTGAATGTTGTGGAATGAGTGTGGTTAGAAATGACATTTGGTTTACTTTTATGACAACCCTAACAATTATAATCGTCTCCATGTCATTAGAATTCAAAAATAAGCTTAGAATCAAAGAATAAGCTCAAAAGTAGAATACAAGCATGCACTGTTCGTTTTACAAGTTTGATTCAAATGTGTGAATGTTGTGGAATGAGTGTGGTTAGAAATGACATTTGGTTTACTTTTATGACAACCCTAACACATATAATCGTTTCCAAGTCATTAGAATTCAAAAATAAGCTTAGAATCAAAGAATAAGCTCAAAAGTAAAATACAAGCATGCACAGTTCTGTTTACAAGTTTGAGTCAAATGTGTGAATGTTGTGGAATGAGTGTGGTTAGAAATGACATTTGGTTTAATTTTATGACAACCCTAACAAATATAATCGTCTCCATGTCATTAGAATTCAAAAATAAGCTTAGAATCAAAGAATAAGCTCAAAAGTAGAATACAAGCATGCACAGTTCGTTTTACAAGTTTGATTCAAATGTGTGAATGTTGTGGAATGAGTGTGGTTAGAAATGACATTTGGTTTACTTTTATGACAACCCTAACACATATGATCGTCTCCAAGTCATTAGAATTCAAAAATAAGCTTAGAATCAAAGAATAAGCTCAAAAGTAGAATACAAGCATGCACTGTTCGTTTTACAAGTTTGATTCAAATGTGTGAATGTTGTGGAATGAGTGTGGTTAGAAATGACATTTGGTTTACTTTTATGACAACCCTAACACATTTAATCGTTTCCAAGTCATTAGAATTCAAAAATAAGCTTAGAATCAAAGAATAAGCTCAAAAGTAAAATACAAGCATGCACAGTTCTGTTTACAAGTTTGAGTCAAATGTGTGAATGTTGTGGAATGAGTGTGGTTAGAAATGACATTTGGTATACTTTTATGACAACCCTAACAAATATAATCGTCTCCATGTCATTAGAATTCAAAAATAAGCTTAGAATCAAAGAATAAGCTCAAAAGTAGAATACAAGCATGCACAGTTCGTTTTACAAGTTTGATTCAAATGTGTGAATGTTGTGGAATGAGAGTGGTTAGAAATGACATTTGGTTTACTTTTATGACAACGCTAACACATATGATCGTCTCCAAGTCATTAGAATTCAAAAATAAGCTTTGAATCAAAGAATAAGCTCAAAAGTAGAATACAAGCATGCACAGTTCGTTTTACAAGTTTGATTCAAATGTCTGAATGTTGTGGAATGAGTGTGGTTAGAAATGACATTTGGTTTACTTTTATGACAACCCTAACAATTATAATCGTCTCCATGTCATTAGAATTCAAAAATAAGCTTAGAATCAAAGAATAAGCTCAAAAGTAGAATACAAGCATGCACTGTTCGTTATACAAGTTTGATTCAAATGTGTGAATGTTGTGGAATGAGTGTGGTTAGAAATGACATTTGGTTTACTTTTATGACAACCCTAACACATATAATCGTTTCCAAGTCATTAGAATTCAAAAATAAGCTTAGAATCAAAGAATAAGCTCAAAAGTAAAATACAAGCATGCACAGTTCTGTTTACAAGTTTGATTCAAATGTGTGAATGTTGTGGAATGAGTGTGGTTAGAAATGACATTTGGTTTACTTTTATGACAACCCTAACATATATGATCGTCTCCAAGTCATTAGAATTCAAAAATAAGCTTAGAATCAAAGAATAAGCTCAAAAGTAGAATACAAGCATGGACAGTTCTGTTTACAAGTTTGATTCAAATGTGTGAATGTTGTGGAATGAGTGTGGTTAGAAATGACATTTGGTTTACTTTTGTGACAACCCTAACACATATGATCGTCTCCAAGTCATTAGAATTCAAAAATAAGTTTAGAATCAAAGAATAAGCTCAAAGTAGAATACAAGCATGCACAGTTCGTTTTACAAGTTTGACTCAAATGTGTGAATGTTGTGGAATGAGTGTGGTTAGAAATGACATTTGGTTTACTTTTATGACAACCCTAACATATATGATCGTCTCCAAGTCATTAGAATTCAAAAATAAGCTTAGAATCAAAGAATAAGCTCAAAAGTAGAATACAAGCATGGACAGTTCTGTTTACAAGTTTGATTCAAATGTGTGAATGTTGTGGAATGAGTGTGGTTAGAAATGACATTTGGTTTACTTTTGTGACAACCCTAACACATATGATCGTCTCCAAGTCATTAGAATTCAAAAATAAGCTTAGAATCAAAGAATAAGCTCAAAAGTAGAATACAAGCATGGACAGTTCTGTTTACAAGTTTGATTCAAATGTGTGAATGTTGTGGAATGAGTGTGGTTAGAAATGACATTTGGTTTACTTTTGTGACAACCCTAACACATATGATCGTCTCCAAGTCATTAGAATTCAAAAATAAGTTTAGAATCAAAGAATAAGCTCAAAGTAGAATACAAGCATGCACAGTTCGTTTTACAAGTTTGACTCAAATGTGTGAATGTTGTGGAATGAGTGTGGTTAGAAATGACATTTGGTTTACTTTTATGACAACCCTAACATATATGATCGTCTCCATGTCATTAGAATTCAAAAATAAGCTTAGAATCAAAGAATAAGCTCAAAAGTAGAATACAAGCATGCACAGTTCGTTTTACAAGTTTGATTCAAATGTGTGAATGTTGTGGAATGAGTGTGGTTAGAAATGACATTTCGTTTACTTTTATGACAACCCTAACACATATGATCGTCTCCAAGTCATTAGAATTCAAAAATAAGTTTAGAATCAAAGAATAAGCTCAAAGTAGAATACAAGCATGCACAGTTCGTTTTACAAGTTTGACTCAAATGTGTGAATGTTGTGGAATGAGTGTGGTTAGAAATGACATTTGGTTTACTTTTATGACAACCCTAACATATATGATCGTCTCCATGTCATTAGAATTCAAAAATAAGCTTAGAATCAAAGAATAAGCTCAAAAGTAGAATACAAGCATGCACAGTTCGTTTTACAAGTTTGATTCAAATGTGTGAATGTTGTGGAATGAGTGTGGTTAGAAATGACATTTGGTTTACTTTTATGACAACCCTAACAAATATAATCGTCTCCATGTCATTAGAATTCAAAAATAAGCTTAGAATCAAAGAATAAGCTCAAAAGTAGAATACAAGCATGCACAGTTCGTTTTACAAGTTTGATTCAAATGTGTGAATGTTGTGGAATGAGAGTGGTTAGAAATGACATTTGGTTTACTTTTATGACAACGCTAACACATATGATCGTCTCCAAGTCATTAGAATTCAAAAATAAGCTTTGAATCAAAGAATAAGCTCAAAAGTAGAATACAAGCATGCACAGTTCGTTTTACAAGTTTGATTCAAATGTGTGAATGTTGTGGAATGAGTGTGGTTAGAAATGACATTTGGTTTACTTTTATGACAACCCTAACAATTATAATCGTCTCCATGTCATTAGAATTCAAAAATAAGCTTAGAATCAAAGAATAAGCTCAAAAGTAGAATACAAGCATGCACTGTTCGTTTTACAAGTTTGATTCAAATGTGTGAATGTTGTGGAATGAGTGTGGTTAGAAATGACATTTGGTTTACTTTTATGACAACCCTAACACATATAATCGTTTCCAAGTCATTAGAATTCAAAAATAAGCTTAGAATCAAAGAATAAGCTCAAAAGTAAAATACAAGCATGCACAGTTCTGTTTACAAATTTGAGTCAAATGTGTGAATGTTGTGGAATGAGTGTGGTTAGAAATGACATTTGGTTTACTTTTATGACAACCCTAACAAATATAATCGTCTCCATGTCATTAGAATTCAAAAATAAGCTTAGAATCAAAGAATAAGCTCAAAAGTAGAATACAAGCATGCACAGTTCGTTTTACAAGTTTGATTCAAATGTGTGAATGTTGTGGAATGAGTGTGGTTAGAAATGACATTTGGTTTACTTTTATGACAAGCCTAACACATATGATCGTCTCCAAGTCATTAGAATTCAAAAATAAGCTTTGAATCAAAGAATAAGCTCAAAAGTAGAATACAAGCATGGACAGTTCTGTTTACAAGTTTGATTCAAATGTGTGAATGTTGTGGAATGAGTGTGGTTAGAAATGACATTTGGTTTACTTTTGTGACAACCCTAACACATATGATCGTCTCCAAGTCATTAGAATTCAAAAATAAGTTTAGAATCAAAGAATAAGCTCAAAGTAGAATACAAGCATGCACAGTTCGTTTTACAAGTTTGACTCAAATGTGTGAATGTTGTGGAATGAGTGTGGTTAGAAATGACATTTGGTTTACTTTTATGACAACCCTAACATATATGATCGTCTCCATGTCATTAGAATTCAAAAATAAGCTTAGAATCAAAGAATAAGCTCAAAAGTAGAATACAAGCATGCACAGTTCGTTGTACAAGTTTGATTCAAATGTGTGAATGTTGTGGAATGAGTGTGGTTAGAAATGACATTTGGTTTAATTTTATGACAACCCTAACAAATATAATCGTCTCCATGTCATTAGAATTCAAAAATAAGCTTAGAATCAAAGAATAAGCTCAAAAGTAGAATACAAGCATGCACAGTTCGTTTTACAAGTTTGATTCAAATGTGTGAATGTTGTGGAATGAGAGTGGTTAGAAATGACATTTGGTTTACTTTCATGACAACGCTAACACATATGATCGTCTCCAAGTCATTAGAATTCAAAAATAAGCTTTGAATCAAAGAATAAGCTCAAAAGTAGAATACAAGCATGCACAGTTCGTTTTACAAGTTTGATTCAAATGTCTGAATGTTGTGGAATGAGTGTGGTTAGAAATGACATTTGGTTTACTTTTATGACAACCCTAACAATTATAATCGTCTCCATGTCATTAGAATTCAAAAATAAGCTTAGAATCAAAGAATAAGCTCAAAAGTAGAATACAAGCATGCACTGTTCGTTTTACAAGTTTGATTCAAATGTGTGAATGTTGTGGAATGAGTGTGGTTAGAAATGACATTTGGTTTACTTTTATGACAACCCTAACACATATAATCGTTTCCAAGTCATTAGAATTCAAAAATAAGCTTAGAATCAAAGAATAAGCTCAAAAGTAAAATACAAGCATGCACAGTTCTGTTTACAAGTATGAGTCAAATGTGTGAATGGTGTGGAATGAGTGTGGTTAGAAATGACATTTGGTTTAATTTTATGACAACCCTAACAAATATAATCGTCTCCATGTCATTAGAATTCAAAAATAAGCTTAGAATCAAAGAATAAGCTCAAAAGTAGAATACAAACATGCACAGTTCGTTTTACAAGTTTGATTCAAATGTGTGAATGTTGTGGAATGAGTGTGGTTAGAAATGACATTTCGTTTACTTTTATGACAACCCTAACACATATGATCGTCTCCAAGTCATTAGAATTCAAAAATAAGCTTTGAATCAAAGAATAAGCTCAAAAGTAGAATACAAGCATGCACTGTTCGTTTTACAAGTTTGATTCAAATATGTGAATGTTGTGGAATGAGTGTGGTTAGAAATGACATTTGGTTTACTTTTATGACAACCCTAACACATTTAATCGTTTCCAAGTCATTAGAATTCAAAAATAAGCTTAGAATCAAAGAATAAGCTCAAAAGTAAAATACAAGCATGCACAGTTCTGTTTACAAGTTTGAGTCAAATGTGTGAATGTTGTGGAATGAGTGTGGTTAGAAATGACATTTGGTATACTTTTATGACAACCCTAACAAATATAATCGTCTCCATGTCATTAGAATTCAAAAATAAGCTTAGAATCAAAGAATAAGCTCAAAAGTAGAATACAAGCATGCACAGTTCGTTTTACAAGTTTGATTCAAATGTGTGAATGTTGTGGAATGAGAGTGGTTAGAAATGACATTTGGTTTACTTTTATGACAACCCTAACACATATGATCGTTTCCATGTCATTAGAATTCAAAAATAAGCTTAGAATCAAAGAATAAACTCAAAGTAGAATACAAGCATGCACAGTTCGTTTTACAAGTTTGATTCAAATGTGTGAATGTTGTGGAATGAGTGTGGTTAGAAATGACATTTGGTTTACTTTTATGACAACCCTAACAAATATAATCGTCTCCATGTCATTAGAATTCAAAAATAAGCTTGGAATCAAAGAATAAGCTCAAAAGTAGAATACAAGCATGCACAGTTCGTTTTACAAGTTTGATTCAAATGTGTGAATGTTGTGGAATGAGAGTGGTTAGAAATGACATTTGGTTTACTTTTATGACAACGCTAACACATATGATCGTCTCCAAGTCATTAGAATTCAAAAATAAGCTTTGAATCAAAGAATAAGCTCAAAAGTAGAATACAAGCATGCACAGTTCGTTTTACAAGTTTGATTCAAATGTCTGAATGTTGTGGAATGAGTGTGGTTAGAAATGACATTTGGTTTACTTTTATGACAACCCTAACACATTTAATCGTTTCCAAGTCATTAGAATTCAAAAATAAGCTTAGAATCAAAGAATAAGCTCAAAAGTAAAATACAAGCATGCACAGTTCTGTTTACAAGTTTGAGTCAAATGTGTGAATGTTGTGGAATGAGTGTGGTTAGAAATGACATTTGGTATACTTTTATGACAACCCTAACAAATATAATCGTCTCCATGTCATTAGAATTCAAAAATAAGCTTAGAATCAAAGAATAAGCTCAAAAGTAGAATACAAGCATGCACAGTTCGTTTTACAAGTTTGATTCAAATGTGTGAATGTTGTGGAATGAGAGTGGTTAGAAATGACATTTGGTTTACTTTTATGACAACCCTAACACATATGATCGTTTCCATGTCATTAGAATTCAAAAATAAGCTTAGAATCAAAGAATAAACTCAAAGTAGAATACAAGCATGCACAGTTCGTTTTACAAGTTTGATTCAAATGTGTGAATGTTGTGGAATGAGTGTGGTTAGAAATGACATTTGGTTTACTTTTATGACAACCCTAACAAATATAATCGTCTCCATGTCATTAGAATTCAAAAATAAGCTTGGAATCAAAGAATAAGCTCAAAAGTAGAATACAAGCATGCACAGTTCGTTTTACAAGTTTGATTCAAATGTGTGAATGTTGTGGAATGAGAGTGGTTAGAAATGACATTTGGTTTACTTTTATGACAACGCTAACACATATGATCGTCTCCAAGTCATTAGAATTCAAAAATAAGCTTTGAATCAAAGAATAAGCTCAAAAGTAGAATACAAGCATGCACAGTTCGTTTTACAAGTTTGATTCAAATGTCTGAATGTTGTGGAATGAGTGTGGTTAGAAATGACATTTGGTTTACTTTTATGACAACCCTAACACATTTAATCGTTTCCAAGTCATTAGAATTCAAAAATAAGCTTAGAATCAAAGAATAAGCTCAAAAGTAAAATACAAGCATGCACAGTTCTGTTTACAAGTTTGAGTCAAATGTGTGAATGTTGTGGAATGAGTGTGGTTAGAAATGACATTTGGTATACTTTTATGACAACCCTAACAAATATAATCGTCTCCATGTCATTAGAATTCAAAAATAAGCTTAGAATCAAAGAATAAGCTCAAAAGTAGAATACAAGCATGCACAGTTCGTTTTACAAGTTTGATTCAAATGTGTGAATGTTGTGGAATGAGAGTGGTTAGAAATGACATTTGGTTTACTTTTATGACAACCCTAACACATATGATCATTTCCATGTCATTAGAATTCAAAAATAAGCTTAGAATCAAAGAATAAACTCAAAGTAGAATACAAGCATGCACAGTTCGTTTTACAAGTTTGATTCAAATGTGTGAATGTTGTGGAATGCGTGTGGTTAGAAATGACATTTGGTTTACTTTTATGACAACCCTAACAAATATAATCGTCTCCATGTCATTAGAATTCAAAAATAAGCTTAGAATCAAAGAATAAGCTCAAAAGTAGAATACAAGCATGGACAGTTCTGTTTACAAGTTTGATTCAAATGTGTGAATGTTGTGGAATGAGTGTGGTTAGAAATGACATTTGGTTTACTTTTGTGACAACCCTAACACATATGGTCGTCTCCAAGTCATTAGAATTCAAAAATAAGTTTAGAATCAAAGAATAAGCTCAAAGTAGAATACAAGCATCCACAGTTCGTTTTACAAGTTTGACTCAAATGTGTGAATGTTGTGGAATGAGTGTGGTTAGAAATGACATTTGGTTTACTTTTATGACAACCCTAACATATATGATCGTCTCCATGTCATTAGAATTCAAAAATAAGCTTAGAATCAAAGAATAAGCTCAAAAGTAGAATACAAGCATGCACAGTTCGTTTTACAAGTTTGATTCAAATGTGTGAATGTTGTGGAATGAGTGTGGTTAGAAATGACATTTGGTTTACTTTTATGACAACCCTAACAAATATAATCGTCTCCATGTCATTAGAATTCAAAAATAAGCTTAGAATCAAAGAATAAGCTCAAAAGTAGAATACAAGCATGCACAGTTCGTTTTACAAGTTTGATTCAAATGTGTGAATGTTGTGGAATGAGAGTGGTTAGAAATGACATTTGGTTTACTTTTATGACAACGCTAACACATATGATCGTCTCCAAGTCATTAGAATTCAAAAATAAGCTTTGAATCAAAGAATAAGCTCAAAAGTAGAATACAAGCATGCACTGTTCGTTTTACAAGTTTGATTCAAATGTGTGAATGTTGTGGAATGAGTGTGGTTAGAAATGACATTTGGTTTACTTTTATGACAACCCTAACACATTTAATCGTTTCCAAGTCATTAGAATTCAAAAATAAGCTTAGAATCAAAGAATAAGCTCAAAAGTAAAATACAAGCATGCACAGTTCTGTTTACAAGTTTGAGTCAAATGTGTGAATGTTGTGGAATGAGTGTGGTTAGAAATGACATTTGGTATACTTTTATGACAACCCTAACAAATATAATCGTCTCCATGTCATTAGAATTCAAAAATAAGCTTAGAATCAAAGAATAAGCTCAAAAGTAGAATACAAGCATGCACAGTTCGTTTTACAAGTTTGATTCAAATGTGTGAATGTTGTGGAATGAGAGTGGTTAGAAATGACATTTGGTATACTTTTATGACAACCCTAACAAATATAATCGTCTCCATGTCATTAGAATTCAAAAATAAGCTTAGAATCAAAGAATAAGCTCAAAAGTAGAATACAAGCATGCACAGTTCGTTTTACAAGTTTGATTCAAATGTGTGAATGTTGTGGAATGAGAGTGGTTAGAAATGACATTTGGTTTACTTTTATGACAACCCTAACACATATGATCGTTTCCATGTCATTAGAATTCAAAAATAAGCTTAGAATCAAAGAATAAACTCAAAGTAGAATACAAGCATGCACAGTTCGTTTTACAAGTTTGATTCAAATGTGTGAATGTTGTGGAATGCGTGTGGTTAGAAATGACATTTGGTTTACTTTTATGACAACCCTAACAAATATAATCGTCTCCATGTCATTAGAATTCAAAAATAAGCTTAGAATCAAAGAATAAGCTCAAAAGTAGAATACAAGCATGGACAGTTCTGTTTACAAGTTTGATTCAAATGTGTGAATGTTGTGGAATGAGTGTGGTTAGAAATGACATTTGGTTTACTTTTGTGACAACCCTAACACATATGATCGTCTCCAAGTCATTAGAATTCAAAAATAAGTTTAGAATCAAAGAATAAGCTCAAAGTAGAATACAAGCATGCACAGTTCGTTTTACAAGTTTGACTCAAATGTGTGAATGTTGTGGAATGAGTGTGGTTAGAAATGACATTTGGTTTACTTTTATGACAACCCTAACATATATGATCGTCTCCATGTCATTAGAATTCAAAAATAAGCTTAGAATCAAAGAATAAGCTCAAAAGTAGAATACAAGCATGCACAGTTCGTTTTACAAGTTTGATTCAAATGTGTGAATGTTGTGGAATGAGTGTGGTTAGAAATGACATTTGGTTTACTTTTATGACAACCCTAACAAATATAATCGTCTCCATGTCATTAGAATTCAAAAATAAGCTTAGAATCAAAGAATAAGCTCAAAAGTAGAATACAAGCATGCACAGTTCGTTTTACAAGTTTGATTCAAATGTGTGAATGTTGTGGAATGAGAGTGGTTAGAAATGACATTTGGTTTACTTTCATGACAACGCTAACACATATGATCGTCTCCAAGTCATTAGAATTCAAAAATAAGCTTTGAATCAAAGAATAAGCTCAAAAGTAGAATACAAGCATGCACAGTTCGTTTTACAAGTTTGATTCAAATGTGTGAATGTTGTGGAATGAGTGTGGTTAGAAATGACATTTGGTTTACTTTTATGACAACCCTAACAATTATAATCGTCTCCATGTCATTAGAATTCAAAAATAAGCTTAGAATCAAAGAATAAGCTCAAAAGTAGAATACAAGCATGCACTGTTCGTTTTACAAGTTTGATTCAAATGTGTGAATGTTGTGGAATGAGTGTGGTTAGAAATGACATTTCGTTTACTTTTATGACAACCCTAACACATATGATCGTCTCCAAGTCATTAGAATTCAAAAATAAGCTTAGAATCAAAGAATAAGCTCAAAAGTAAAATACAAGCATGCACAGTTCTGTTTACAAGTTTGAGTCAAATGTGTGAATGTTGTGGAATGAGTGTGGTTAGAAATGACATTTGGTATACTTTTATGACAACCCTAACAAATATAATCGTCTCCATGTCATTAGAATTCAAAAATAAGCTTAGAATCAAAGAATAAGCTCAAAAGTAGAATACAAGCATGCACAGTTCGTTTTACAAGTTTGATTCAAATGTGTGAATGTTGTGGAATGAGAGTGGTTAGAAATGACATTTGGTTTACTTTTATGACAACCCTAACACATATGATCGTTTCCATGTCATTAGAATTCAAAAATAAGCTTAGAATCAAAGAATAAACTCAAAGTAGAATACAAGCATGCACAGTTCGTTTTACAAGTTTGATTCAAATGTGTGAATGTTGTGGAATGCGTGTGGTTAGAAATGACATTTGGTTTACTTTTATGACAACCCTAACAAATATAATCGTCTCCATGTCATTAGAATTCAAAAATAAGCTTAGAATCAAAGAATAAGCTCAAAAGTAGAATACAAGCATGCACAGTTCGTTTTACAAGTTTGATTCAAATGTGTGAATGTTGTGGAATGAGTGTGGTTAGAAATGACATTTGGTTTACTTTTATGACAACCCTAACATATATGATCGTCTCCAAGTCATTAGAATTCAAAAATAAGCTTAGAATCAAAGAATAAGCTCAAAAGTAGAATACAAGCATGGACAGTTCTGTTTACAAGTTTGATTCAAATGTGTGAATGTTGTGGAATGAGTGTGGTTAGAAATGACATTTGGTTTACTTTTGTGACAACCCTAACACATATGATCGTCTCCAAGTCATTAGAATTCAAAAATAAGTTTAGAATCAAAGAATAAGCTCAAAGTAGAATACAAGCATGCACAGTTCGTTTTACAAGTTTGACTCAAATGTGTGAATGTTGTGGAATGAGTGTGGTTAGAAATGACATTTGGTTTACTTTTATGACAACCCTAACATATATGATCGTCTCCATGTCATTAGAATTCAAAAATAAGCTTAGAATCAAAGAATAAGCTCAAAAGTAGAATACAAGCATGCACAGTTCGTTTTACAAGTTTGATTCAAATGTGTGAATGTTGTGGAATGCGTGTGGTTAGAAATGACATTTGGTTTACTTTTATGACAACCCTAACAAATATAATCGTCTCCATGTCATTAGAATTCAAAAATAAGCTTAGAATCAAAGAATAAGCTCAAAAGTAGAATACAAGCATGGACAGTTCTGTTTACAAGTTTGATTCAAATGTGTGAATGTTGTGGAATGAGTGTGGTTAGAAATGACATTTGGTTTACTTTTGTGACAACCCTAACACATATGATCGTCTCCAAGTCATTAGAATTCAAAAATAAGTTTAGAATCAAAGAATAAGCTCAAAGTAGAATACAAGCATGCACAGTTCGTTTTACAAGTTTGACTCAAATGTGTGAATGTTGTGGAATGAGTGTGGTTAGAAATGACATTTGGTTTACTTTTATGACAACCCTAACATATATGATCGTCTCCATGTCATTAGAATTCAAAAATAAGCTTAGAATCAAAGAATAAGCTCAAAAGTAGAATACAAGCATGCACAGTTCGTTTTACAAGTTTGATTCAAATGTGTGAATGTTGTGGAATGAGTGTGGTTAGAAATGACATTTGGTTTACTTTTATGACAACCCTAACAAATATAATCGTCTCCATGTCATTAGAATTCAAAAATAAGCTTAGAATCAAAGAATAAGCTCAAAAGTAGAATACAAGCATGCACAGTTCGTTTTACAAGTTTGATTCAAATGTGTGAATGTTGTGGAATGAGAGTGGTTAGAAATGACATTTGGTTTACTTTTATGACAACCCTAACACATATGATCGTTTCCATGTCATTAGAATTCAAAAATAAGCTTAGAATCAAAGAATAAACTCAAAGTAGAATACAAGCATGCACAGTTCGTTTTACAAGTTTGATTCAAATGTGTGAATGTTGTGGAATGCGTGTGGTTAGAAATGACATTTGGTTTACTTTTATGACAACCCTAACAAATATAATCGTCTCCATGTCATTAGAATTCAAAAATAAGCTTAGAATCAAAGAATAAGCTCAAAAGTAGAATACAAGCATGCACAGTTCGTTTTACAAGTTTGATTCAAATGTGTGAATGTTGTGGAATGAGTGTGGTTAGAAATGACATTTGGTTTACTTTTATGACAACCCTAACATATATGATCGTCTCCAAGTCATTAGAATTCAAAAATAAGCTTAGAATCAAAGAATAAGCTCAAAAGTAGAATACAAGCATGGACAGTTCTGTTTACAAGTTTGATTCAAATGTGTGAATGTTGTGGAATGAGTGTGGTTAGAAATGACATTTGGTTTACTTTTGTGACAACCCTAACACATATGATCGTCTCCAAGTCATTAGAATTCAAAAATAAGTTTAGAATCAAAGAATAAGCTCAAAGTAGAATACAAGCATGCACAGTTCGTTTTACAAGTTTGACTCAAATGTGTGAATGTTGTGGAATGAGTGTGGTTAGAAATGACATTTGGTTTACTTTTATGACAACCCTAACATATATGATCGTCTCCATGTCATTAGAATTCAAAAATAAGCTTAGAATCAAAGAATAAGCTCAAAAGTAGAATACAAGCATGCACAGTTCGTTTTACAAGTTTGATTCAAATGTGTGAATGTTGTGGAATGAGTGTGGTTAGAAATGACATTTGGTTTACTTTTATGACAACCCTAACAAATATAATCGTCTCCATGTCATTAGAATTCAAAAATAAGCTTAGAATCAAAGAATAAGCTCAAAAGTAGAATACAAGCATGCACAGTTCGTTTTACAAGTTTGATTCAAATGTGTGAATGTTGTGGAATGAGAGTGGTTCGAAATGACATTTGGTTTACTTTTATGACAACGCTAACACATATGATCGTCTCCAAGTCATTAGAATTCAAAAATAAGCTTTGAATCAAAGAATAAGCTCAAAAGTAGAATACAAGCATGCACAGTTCGTTTTACAAGTTTGATTCAAATGTCTGAATGTTGTGGAATGAGTGTGGTTAGAAATGACATTTGGTTTACTTTTATGACAACCCTAACAATTATAATCGTCTCCATGTCATTAGAATTCAAAAATAAGCTTAGAATCAAAGAATAAGCTCAAAAGTAGAATACAAGCATGCACTGTTCGTTTTACAAGTTTGATTCAAATGTGTGAATGTTGTGGAATGAGTGTGGTTAGAAATGACATTTGGTTTACTTTTATGACAACCCTAACACATATAATCGTTTCCAAGTCATTAGAATTCAAAAATAAGCTTAGAATCAAAGAATAAGCTCAAAAGTAAAATACAAGCATGCACAGTTCTGTTTACAAGTTTGAGTCAAATGTGTGAATGGTGTGGAATGAGTGTGGTTAGAAATGACATTTGGTTTAATTTTATGACAACCCTAACAAATATAATCGTCTCCATGTCATTAGAATTCAAAAATAAGCTTAGAATCAAAGAATAAGCTCAAAAGTAGAATACAAGCATGCACAGTTCGTTTTACAAGTTTGATTCAAATGTGTGAATGTTGTGGAATGAGTGTGGTTAGAAATGACATTTCGTTTGTTTTTATGACAACCCTAACACATATGATCGTCTCCAAGTCATTAGAATTCAAAAATAAGCTTTGAATCAAAGAATAAGCTCAAAAGTAGAATACAAGCATGCACTGTTCGTTTTACAAGTTTGATTAAAATGTGTGAATGTTGTGGAATGAGTGTGGTTAGAAATGACATTTGGTTTACTTTTATGACAACCCTAACACATTTAATCGTTTCCAAGTCATTAGAATTCAAAAATAAGCTTAGAATCAAAGAATAAGCTCAAAAGTAAAATACAAGCATGCACAGTTCTGTTTACAAGTTTGAGTCAAATGTGTGAATGTTGTGGAATGAGTGTGGTTAGAAATGACATTTGGTATACTTTTATGACAACCCTAACAAATATAATCGTCTCCATGTCATTAGAATTCAAAAATAAGCTTAGAATCAAAGAATAAGCTCAAAAGTAGAATACAAGAATGCACAGTTCGTTTTACAAGTTTGATTCAAATGTGTGAATGTTGTGGAATGAGAGTGGTTAGAAATGACATTTGGTTTACTTTTATGACAACCCTAACACATATGATCGTTTCCATGTCATTAGAATTCAAAAATAAGCTTAGAATCAAAGAATAAACTCAAAGTAGAATACAAGCATGCACAGTTCGTTTTACAAGTTTGATTCAAATGTGTGAATGTTGTGGAATGCGTGTGGTTAGAAATGACATTTGGTTTACTTTTATGACAACCCTAACAAATATAATCGTCTCCATGTCATTAGAATTCAAAAATAAGCTTAGAATCAAAGAATAAGCTCAAAAGTAGAATACAAGCATGCACAGTTCGTTTTACAAGTTTGATTCAAATGTGTGAATGTTGTGGAATGAGTGTGGTTAGAAATGACATTTGGTTTACTTTTATGACAACCCTAACATATATGATCGTCTCCAAGTCATTAGAATTCAAAAATAAGCTTAGAATCAAAGAATAAGCTCAAAAGTAGAATACAAGCATGGACAGTTCTGTTTACAAGTTTGATTCAAATGTGTGAATGTTGTGGAATGAGTGTGGTTAGAAATGACATTTGGTTTACTTTTGTGACAACCCTAACACATATGATCGTCTCCAAGTCATTAGAATTCAAAAATAAGTTTAGAATCAAAGAATAAGCTCAAAGTAGAATACAAGCATGCACAGTTCGTTTTACAAGTTTGACTCAAATGTGTGAATGTTGTGGAATGAGTGTGGTTAGAAATGACATTTGGTTTACTTTTATGACAACCCTAACATATATGATCGTCTCCATGTCATTAGAATTCAAAAATAAGCTTAGAATCAAAGAATAAGCTCAAAAGTAGAATACAAGCATGCACAGTTCGTTTTACAAGTTTGATTCAAATGTGTGAATGTTGTGGAATGAGAGTGGTTAGAAATGACATTTGGTTTACTTTTATGACAACGCTAACACATATGATCGTCTCCAAGTCATTAGAATTCAAAAATAAGCTTTGAATCAAAGAATAAGCTCAAAAGTAGAATACAAGCATGCACTGTTCGTTTTACAAGTTTGATTCAAATGTGTGAATGTTGTGGAATGCGTGTGGTTAGAAATGACATTTGGTTTACTTTTATGACAACCCTAACAAATATAATCGTCTCCATGTCATTAGAATTCAAAAATAAGCTTAGAATCAAAGAATAAGCTCAAAAGTAGAATACAAGCATGCATAGTTCGTTTTACAAGTTTGATTCAAATGTGTGAATGTTGTGGAATGAGTGTGGTTAGAAATGACATTTGGTTTACTTTTATGACAACCCTAACATATATGATCGTCTCCAAGTCATTAAAATTCAAAAATAAGCTTAGAATCAAAGAATAAGCTCAAAAGTAGAATACAAGCATGGACAGTTCTGTTTACAAGTTTGATTCAAATGTGTGAATGTTGTGGAATGAGTGTGGTTAGAAATGACATTTGGTTTACTTTTGTGACAACCCTAACACATATGATCGTCTCCAAGTCATTAGAATTCAAAAATAAGTTTAGAATCAAAGAATAAGCTCAAAAGTAGAATACAAGCATGCACAGTTCGTTTTACAAGTTTGATTCAAATGTGTGAATGTTGTGGAATGAGTGTGGTTAGAAATGACATTTGGTTTACTTTTATGACAACCCTAACATATATGATCGTCTCCAAGTCATTAGAATTCAAAAATAAGCTTAGAATCAAAGAATAAGCTCAAAAGTAGAATACAAGCATGGACAGTTCTGTTTACAAGTTTGATTCAAATGTGTGAATGTTGTGGAATGAGTGTGGTTAGAAATGACATTTGGTTTACTTTTGTGACAACCCTAACACATATGATCGTCTCCAAGTCATTAGAATTCAAAAATAAGTTTAGAATCAAAGAATAAGCTCAAAGTAGAATACAAGCATGCACAGTTCGTTTTACAAGTTTGACTCAAATGTGTGAATGTTGTGGAATGAGTGTGGTTAGAAATGACATTTGGTTTACTTTTATGACAACCCTAACATATATGATCGTCTCCATGTCATTAGAATTCAAAAATAAGCTTAGAATCAAAGAATAAGCTCAAAAGTAGAATACAAGCATGCACAGTTCGTTTTACAAGTTTGATTCAAATGTGTGAATGTTGTGGAATGAGTGTGGTTAGAAATGACATTTGGTTTACTTTTATGACAACCCTAACAAATATAATCGTCTCCATGTCATTAGAATTCAAAAATAAGCTTAGAATCAAAGAATAAGCTCAAAAGTAGAATACAAGCATGCACAGTTCGTTTTACAAGTTTGATTCAAATGTGTGAATGTTGTGGAATGAGAGTGGTTCGAAATGACATTTGGTTTACTTTTATGACAACGCTAACACATATGATCGTCTCCAAGTCATTAGAATTCAAAAATAAGCTTTGAATCAAAGAATAAGCTCAAAAGTAGAATACAAGCATGCACAGTTCGTTTTACAAGTTTGATTCAAATGTCTGAATGTTGTGGAATGAGTGTGGTTAGAAATGACATTTGGTTTACTTTTATGACAACCCTAACAATTATAATCGTCTCCATGTCATTAGAATTCAAAAATAAGCTTAGAATCAAAGAATAAGCTCAAAAGTAGAATACAAGCATGCACTGTTCGTTTTACAAGTTTGATTCAAATGTGTGAATGTTGTGGAATGAGTGTGGTTAGAAATGACATTTGGTTTACTTTTATGACAACCCTAACACATATAATCGTTTCCAAGTCATTAGAATTCAAAAATAAGCTTAGAATCAAAGAATAAGCTCAAAAGTAAAATACAAGCATGCACAGTTCTGTTTACAAGTTTGAGTCAAATGTGTGAATGGTGTGGAATGAGTGTGGTTAGAAATGACATTTGGTTTAATTTTATGACAACCCTAACAAATATTATCGTCTCCATGTCATTAGAATTCAAAAATAAGCTTAGAATCAAAGAATAAGCTCAAAAGTAGAATACAAGCATGCACAGTTCGTTTTACAAGTTTGATTCAAATGTGTGAATGTTGTGGAATGAGTGTGGTTAGAAATGACATTTCGTTTGTTTTTATGACAACCCTAACACATATGATCGTCTCCAAGTCATTAGAATTCAAAAATAAGCTTTGAATCAAAGAATAAGCTCAAAAGTAGAATACAAGCATGCACTGTTCGTTTTACAAGTTTGATTAAAATGTGTGAATGTTGTGGAATGAGTGTGGTTAGAAATGACATTTGGTTTACTTTTATGACAACCCTAACACATTTAATCGTTTCCAAGTCATTAGAATTCAAAAATAAGCTTAGAATCAAAGAATAAGCTCAAAAGTAAAATACAAGCATGCACAGTTCTGTTTACAAGTTTGAGTCAAATGTGTGAATGTTGTGGAATGAGTGTGGTTAGAAATGACATTTGGTATACTTTTATGACAACCCTAACAAATATAATCGTCTCCATGTCATTAGAATTCAAAAATAAGCTTAGAATCAAAGAATAAGCTCAAAAGTAGATTACAAGCATGCACAGTTCGTTTTACAAGTTTGATTCAAATGTGTGAATGTTGTGGAATGAGAGTGGTTAGAAATGACATTTGGTTTACTTTTATGACAACCCTAACACATATGATCGTTTCCATGTCATTAGAATTCAAAAATAAGCTTAGAATCAAAGAATAAACTCAAAGTAGAATACAAGCATGCACAGTTCGTTTTACAAGTTTGATTCAAATGTGTGAATGTTGTGGAATGCGTGTGGTTAGAAATGACATTTGGTTTACTTTTATGACAACCCTAACAAATATAATCGTCTCCATGTCATTAGAATTCAAAAATAAGCTTAGAATCAAAGAATAAGCTCAAAAGTAGAATACAAGCATGCACAGTTCGTTTTACAAGTTTGATTCAAATGTGTGAATGTTGTGGAATGAGTGTGGTTAGAAATGACATTTGGTTTACTTTTATGACAACCCTAACATATATGATCGTCTCCAAGTCATTAGAATTCAAAAATAAGCTTAGAATCAAAGAATAAGCTCAAAAGTAGAATACAAGCATGGACAGTTCTGTTTACAAGTTTGATTCAAATGTGTGAATGTTGTGGAATGAGTGTGGTTAGAAATGACATTTGGTTTACTTTTGTGACAACCCTAACACATATGATCGTCTCCAAGTCATTAGAATTCAAAAATAAGTTTAGAATCAAAGAATAAGCTCAAAGTAGAATACAAGCATGCACAGTTCGTTTTACAAGTTTGACTCAAATGTGTGAATGTTGTGGAATGAGTGTGGTTAGAAATGACATTTGGTTTACTTTTATGACAACCCTAACATATATGATCGTCTCCATGTCATTAGAATTCAAAAATAAGCTTAGAATCAAAGAATAAGCTCAAAAGTAGAATACAAGCATGCACAGTTCGTTTTACAAGTTTGATTCAAATGTGTGAATGTTGTGGAATGTGAGTGGTTAGAAATGACATTTGGTTTACTTTTATGACAACGCTAACACATATGATCGTCTCCAAGTCATTAGAATTCAAAAATAAGCTTTGAATCAAAGAATAAGCTCAAAAGTAGAATACAAGCATGCACTGTTCGTTTTACAAGTTTGATTCAAATGTGTGAATGTTGTGGAATGCGTGTGGTTAGAAATGACATTTGGTTTACTTTTATGACAACCCTAACAAATATAATCGTCTCCATGTCATTAGAATTCAAAAATAAGCTTAGAATCAAAGAATAAGCTCAAAAGTAGAATACAAGCATGCATAGTTCGTTTTACAAGTTTGATTCAAATGTGTGAATGTTGTGGAATGAGTGTGGTTAGAAATGACATTTGGTTTACTTTTATGACAACCCTAACATATATGATCGTCTCCAAGTCATTAGAATTCAAAAATAAGCTTAGAATCAAAGAATAAGCTCAAAAGTAGAATACAAGCATGGACAGTTCTGTTTACAAGTTTGATTCAAATGTGTGAATGTTGTGGAATGAGTGTGGTTAGAAATGACATTTGGTTTACTTTTGTGACAACCCTAACACATATGATCGTCTCCAAGTCATTAGAATTCAAAAATAAGTTTAGAATCAAAGAATAAGCTCAAAGTAGAATACAAGCATGCACAGTTCGTTTTACAAGTTTGACTCAAATGTGTGAATGTTGTGGAATGAGTGTGGTTAGAAATGACATTTGGTTTACTTTTATGACAACCCTAACATATATGATCGTCTCCATGTCATTAGAATTCAAAAATAAGCTTAGAATCAAAGAATAAGCTCAAAAGTAGAATACAAGCATGCACAGTTCGTTTTACAAGTTTGATTCAAATGTGTGAATGTTGTGGAATGAGAGTGGTTAGAAATGACATTTGGTTTACTTTTATGACAACGCTAACACATATGATCGTCTCCAAGTCATTAGAATTCAAAAATAAGCTTTGAATCAAAGAATAAGCTCAAAAGTAGAATACAAGCATGCACTGTTCGTTTTACAAGTTTGATTCAAATGTCTGAATGTTGTGGAATGAGTGTGGTTAGAAATGACATTTGGTTTACTTTTATGACAACCCTAACACATATGATCGTCTCCAAGTCATTAGAATTCAAAAATAAGTTTAGAATCAAAGAATAAGCTCAAAGTAGAATACAAGCATGCACAGTTCGTTTTACAAGTTTGACTCAAATGTGTGAATGTTGTGGAATGAGTGTGGTTAGAAATGACATTTGGTTTACTTTTATGACAACCCTAACATATATGATCGTTTCCATGTCATTAGAATTCAAAAATAAGCTTAGAATCAAAGAATAAGCTCAAAAGTAGAATACAAGCATGCACAGTTCGTTTTACAAGTTTGATTCAAATGTGTGAATGTTGTGGAATGAGAGTGGTTAGAAATGACATTTGGTTTACTTTTATGACAACGCTAACACATATGATCGTCTCCAAGTCATTAGAATTCAAAAATAAGCTTTGAATCAAAGAATAAGCTCAAAAGTAGAATACAAGCATGCACAGTTCGTTTTACAAGTTTGATTCAAATGTGTGAATGTTGTGGAATGAGAGTGGTTAGAAATGACATTTGGTTTACTTTTATGACAACGCTAACACATATGATCGTCTCCAAGTCATTAGAATTCAAAAATAAGCTTTGAATCAAAGAATAAGCTCAAAAGTAGAATACAAGCATGCACTGTTCGTTTTACAAGTTTGATTCAAATGTCTGAATGTTGTGGAATAAGTGTGGTTAGAAATGACATTTGGTTTACTTTTGTGACAACCCTAACACATATGATCGTCTCCAAGTCATTAGAATTCAAAAATAAGTTTAGAATCAAAGAATAAGCTCAAAGTAGAATACAAGCATGCACAGTTCGTTTTACAAGTTTGACTCAAATGTGTGAATGTTGTGGAATGAGTGTGGTTAGAAATGACATTTGGTTTACTTTTATGACAACCCTAACATATATGATCGTCTCCATGTCATTAGAATTCAAAAATAAGCTTTGAATCAAAGAATAAGCTCAAAAGTAGAATACAAGCATGCACTGTTCGTTTTACAAGTTTGATTCAAATGTGTGAATGTTGTGGAATGAGTGTGGTTAGAAATGACATTTCGTTTACTTTTATGACAACCCTAACACATATGATCGTCTCCAAGTCATTAGAATTCAAAAATAAGCTTTGAATCAAAGAATAAGCTCAAAAGTAGAATACAAGCATGCACTGTTCGTTTTACAAGTTTGATTCAAATGTGTGAATGTTGTGGAATGAGAGTGGTTAGAAATGACATTTGGTTTACTTTTATGACAACGCTAACACATATGATCGTCTCCAAGTCATTAGAATTCAAAAATAAGCTTTGAATCAAAGAATAAGCTCAAAAGTAGAATACAAGCATGCACAGTTCGTTTTACAAGTTTGATTCAAATGTGTGAATGTTGTGGAATGAGTGTGGTTAGAAATGACATTTGGTTTACTTTTATGACAACCCTAACAAATATAATCGTCTCCATGTCATTAGAATTCAAAAATAAGCTTAGAATCAAAGAATAAGCTCAAAAGTAGAATACAAGCATGCACAGTTCGTTTTACAAGTTTGATTCAAATGTGTGAATGTTGTGGAATGAGAGTGGTTAGAAATGACATTTGGTTTACTTTTATGACAACGCTAACACATATGATCGTCTCCAAGTCATTAGAATTCAAAAATAAGCTTTGAATCAAAGAATAAGCTCAAAAGTAGAATACAAGCATGCACAGTTCGTTTTACAAGTTTGATTCAAATGTCTGAATGTTGTGGAATGAGTGTGGTTAGAAATGACATTTGGTTTACTTTTATGACAACCCTAACAATTATAATCGTCTCCATGTCATTAGAATTGAAAAATAAGCTTAGAATCAAAGAATAAGCTCAAAAGTAGAATACAAGCATGCACAGTTCGTTTTACAAGTTTGATTCAAATGTGTGAATGTTGTGGAATGAGTGTGGTTAGAAATGACATTTGGTTTACTTTTATGACAACCCTAACAAATATAATCGTCTCCATGTCATTAGAATTCAAAAATAAGCTTAGAATCAAAGAATAAGCTCAAAAGTAGAATACAAGCATGCACAGTTCGTTTTACAAGTTTGATTCAAATGTGTGAATGTTGTGGAATGAGTGTGGTTAGAAATGACATTTGGTTTACTTTTATGACAACCCTAACAAATATAATCGTCTCCATGTCATTAGAATTCAAAAATAAGCTTAGAATCAAAGAATAAGCTCAAAAGTAGAATACAAGCATGCACAGTTCGTTTTACAAGTTTGATTCAAATGTGTGAATGTTGTGGAATGAGTGTGGTTAGAAATGACATTTGGTTTACTTTTATGACAACCCTAACATATATGATCGTCTCCATGTCATTAGAATTCAAAAATAAGCTTAGAATCAAAGAATAAGCTCAAAAGTAGAATACAAGCATGCACAGTTCGTTTTACAAGTTTGATTCAAATGTGTGAATGTTGTGGAATGAGTGTGGTTAGAAATGACATTTGGTTTACTTTTATGACAACCCTAACAAATATAATCGTCTCCATGTCATTAGAATTCAAAAATAAGCTTAGAATCAAAGAATAAGCTCAAAAGTAGAATACAAGCATGCACAGTTCGTTTTACAAGTTTGATTCAAATGTGTGAATGTTGTGGAATGAGAGTGGTTAGAAATGACATTTGGTTTACTTTTATGACAACGCTAACACATATGATCGTCTCCAAGTCATTAGAATTCAAAAATAAGCTTTGAATCAAAGAATAAGCTCAAAAGTAGAATACAAGCATGCACAGTTCGTTTTACAAGTTTGATTCAAATGTCTGAATGTTGTGGAATGAGTGTGGTTAGAAATGACATTTGGTTTACTTTTATGACAACCCTAACAATTATAATCGTCTCCATGTCATTAGAATTCAAAAATAAGCTTAGAATCAAAGAATAAGCTCAAAAGTAGAATACAAGCATGCACAGTTCGTTTTACAAGTTTGATTCAAATGTGTGAATGTTGTGGAATGAGTGTGGTTAGAAATGACATTTGGTTTACTTTTATGACAACCCTAACAAATATAATCGTCTCCATGTCATTAGAATTCAAAAATAAGCTTAGAATCAAAGAATAAGCTCAAAAGTAGAATACAAGCATGGACAGTTCGTTTTACAAGTTTGATTCAAATGTGTGAATGTTGTGGAATGAGAGTGGTTAGAAATGACATTTGGTTTACTTTTATGACAACGCTAACACATATGATCGTCTCCAAGTCATTAGAATTCAAAAATAAGCTTTGAATCAAAGAATAAGCTCAAAAGTAGAATACAAGCATGCACAGTTCGTTTTACAAGTTTGATTCAAATGTCTGAATGTTGTGGAATGAGTGTGGTTAGAAATGACATTTGGTTTACTTTTATGACAACCCTAACAATTATAATCGTCTCCATGTCATTAGAATTCAAAAATAAGCTTAGAATCAAAGAATAAGCTCAAAAGTAGAATACAAGCATGCACTGTTCGTTTTACAAGTTTGATTCAAATGTGTGAATGTTGTGGAATGAGTGTGGTTAGAAATGACATTTGGTTTACTTTTATGACAACCCTAACACATATAATCGTTTCCAAGTCATTAGAATTCAAAAATAAGCTTAGAATCAAAGAATAAGCTCAAAAGTAAAATACAAGCATGCACAGTTCTGTTTACAAGTTTGAGTCAAATGTGTGAATGGTGTGGAATGAGTGTGGTTAGAAATGACATTTGGTTTAATTTTATGACAACCCTAACAAATATAATCGTCTCCATGTCATTAGAATTCAAAAATAAGCTTAGAATCAAAGAATAAGCTCAAAAGTAGAATACAAGCATGCACAGTTCGTTTTACAAGTTTGATTCAAATGTGTGAATGTTGTGGAATGAGTGTGGTTAGAAATGACATTTCGTTTACTTTTATGACAACCCTAACACATATGATCGTCTCCAAGTCATTAGAATTCAAAAATAAGCTTTGAATCAAAGAATAAGCTCAAAAGTAGAATACAAGCATGCACTGTTCGTTTTACAAGTTTGATTCAAATGTGTGAATGTTGTGGAATGAGTGTGGTTAGAAATGACATTTGGTTTACTTTTATGACAACCCTAACACATTTAATCGTTTCCAAGTCATTAGAATTCAAAAATAAGCTTAGAATCAAAGAATAAGCTCAAAAGTAAAATACAAGCATGCACAGTTCTGTTTACAAGTTTGAGTCAAATGTGTGAATGTTGTGGAATGAGTGTGGTTAGAAATGACATTTGGTATACTTTTATGACAACCCTAACAAATATAATCGTCTCCATGCCATTAGAATTCAAAAATAAGCTTAGAATCAAAGAATAAGCTCAAAAGTAGAATACAAGCATGCACAGTTCGTTTTACAAGTTTGATTCAAATGTGTGAATGTTGTGGAATGAGAGTGGTTAGAAATGACATTTGGTTTACTTTTATGACAACCCTAACACATATGATCGTTTCCATGTCATTAGAATTCAAAAATAAGCTTAGAATCAAAGAATAAGCTCAAAAGTAGAATACAAGCATGCACTGTTCGTTTTACAAGTTTGATTCAAATGTGTGAATGTTGTGGAATGCGTGTGGTTAGAAATGACATTTGGTTTACTTTTATGACAACCCTAACAAATATAATCGTCTCCATGTCATTAGAATTCAAAAATAAGCTTAGAATCAAAGAATAAGCTCAAAAGTAGAATACAAGCATGCACAGTTCGTTTTACAAGTTTGATTCAAATGTGTGAATGTTGTGGAATGAGTGTGGTTAGAAATGACATTTGGTTTACTTTTATGACAACCCTAACATATATGATCGTCTCCAAGTCATTAGAATTCAAAAATAAGCTTAGAATCAAAGAATAAGCTCAAAAGTAGAATACAAGCATGGACAGTTCTGTTTACAAGTTTGATTCAAATGTGTGAATGTTGTGGAATGAGTGTGGTTAGAAATGACATTTGGTTTACTGTTGTGACAACCCTAACACATATGATCGTCTCCAAGTCATTAGAATTCAAAAATAAGTTTAGAATCAAAGAATAAGCTCAAAGTAGAATACAAGCATGCACAGTTCGTTTTAGAAGTTTGACTCAAATGTGTGAATGTTGTGGAATGAGTGTGGTTAGAAATGACATTTGGTTTACTTTTATGACAACCCTAACATATATGATCGTCTCCATGTCATTAGAATTCAAAAATAAGCTTAGAATCAAAGAATAAGCTCAAAAGTAGAATACAAGCATGCACAGTTCGTTTTACAAGTTTGATTCAAATGTGTGAATGTTGTGGAATGAGTGTGGTTAGAAATGACATTTGGTTTACTTTTATGACAACCCTAACAAATATAATCGTCTCCATGTCATTAGAATTCAAAAATAAGCTTAGAATCAAAGAATAAGCTCAAAAGTAGAATACAAGCATGCACAGTTCGTTTTACAAGTTTGATTCAAATGTGTGAATGTTGTGGAATGCGTGTGGTTAGAAATGACATTTGGTTTACTTTTATGACAACCCTAACAAATATAATCGTCTCCATGTCATTAGAATTCAAAAGTAAGCTTAGAATCAAAGAATAAGCTCAAAAGTAGAATACAAGCATGCACAGTTCGTTTTACAAGTTTGATTCAAATGTGTGAATGTTGTGGAATGAGTGTGGTTAGAAATGACATTTGGTTTACTTTTATGACAACCCTAACATATATGATCGTCTCCAAGTCATTAGAATTCAAAAATAAGCTTAGAATCAAAGAATAAGCTCAAAAGTAGAATACAAGCATGGACAGTTCTGTTTACAAGTTTGATTCAAATGTGTGAATGTTGTGGAATGAGTGTGGTTAGAAATGACATTTGGTTTACTGTTGTGACAACCCTAACACATATGATCGTCTCCAAGTCATTAGAATTCAAAAATAAGTTTAGAATCAAAGAATAAGCTCAAAGTAGAATACAAGCATGCACAGTTCGTTTTACAAGTTTGACTCAAATGTGTGAATGTTGTGGAATGAGTGTGGTTAGAAATGACATTTGGTTTACTTTTATGACAACCCTAACATATATGATCGTCTCCATGTCATTAGAATTCAAAAATAAGCTTAGAATCAAAGAATAAGCTCAAAAGTAGAATACAAGCATGCACAGTTCGTTTTACAAGTTTGATTCAAATGTGTGAATGTTGTGGAATGAGTGTGGTTAGAAATGACATTTGGTTTACTTTTATGACAACCCTAACAAATATAATCGTCTCCATGTCATTAGAATTCAAAAATAAGCTTAGAATCAAAGAATAAGCTCAAAAGTAGAATACAAGCATGCACAGTTCGTTTTACAAGTTTGATTCAAATGTGTGAATGTTGTGGAATGAGAGTGGTTAGAAATGACATTTGGTTTACTTTTATGACAACGCTAACACATATGATCGTCTCCAAGTCATTAGAATTCAAAAATAAGCTTTGAATCAAAGAATAAGCTCAAAAGTAGAATACAAGCATGCACAGTTCGTTTTACAAGTTTGATTCAAATGTCTGAATGTTGTGGAATGAGTGTGGTTAGAAATGACATTTGGTTTACTTTTATGACAACCCTAACAATTATAATCGTCTCCATGTCATTAGAATTCAAAAATAAGCTTAGAATCAAAGAATAAGCTCAAAAGTAGAATACAAGCATGCACTGTTCGTTTTACAAGTTTGATTCAAATGTGTGAATGTTGTGGAATGAGTGTGGTTAGAAATGACATTTGGTTTACTTTTATGACAACCCTAACACATATAATCGTTTCCAAGTCATTAGAATTCAAAAATAAGCTTAGAATCAAAGAATAAGCTCAAAAGTGAAATACAAGCATGCACAGTTCTGTTTACAAGTTTGAGTCAAATGTGTGAATGGTGTGGAATGAGTGTGGTTAGAAATGACATTTGGTTTAATTTTATGACAACCCTAACAAATATAATCGTCTCCATGTCATTAGAATTCAAAAATAAGCTTAGAATCAAAGAATAAGCTCAAAAGTAGAATACAAGCATGCACAGTTCGTTTTACAAGTTTGATTCAAATGTGTGAATGTTGTGGAATGAGTGTGGTTAGAAATGACATTTCGTTTACTTTTATGACAACCCTAACACATATGATCGTCTCCAAGTCATTAGAATTCAAAAATAAGCTTTGAATCAAAGAATAAGCTCAAAAGTAGAATACAAGCATGCACTGTTCGTTTTACAAGTTTGATTCAAATGTGTGAATGTTGTGGAATGAGTGTGGTTAGAAATGACATTTGGTTTACTTTTATGACAACCCTAACACATTTAATCGTTTCCAAGTCATTAGAATTCAAAAATAAGCTTAGAATCAAAGAATAAGCTCAAAAGTAAAATACAAGCATGCACAGTTCTGTTTACAAGTTTGAGTCAAATGTGTGAATGTTGTGGAATGAGTGTGGTTAGAAATGACATTTGGTATACTTTTATGACAACCCTAACAAATATAATCGTCTCCATGTCATTAGAATTCAAAAATAAGCTTAGAATCAAAGAATAAGCTCAAAAGTAGAATACAAGCATGCACAGTTCGTTTTACAAGTTTGATTCAAATGTGTGAATGTTGTGGAATGAGAGTGGTTAGAAATGACATTTGGTTTACTTTTATGACAACCCTAACACATATGATCGTTTCCATGTCATTAGAATTCAAAAATAAGCTTAGAATCAAAGAATAAACTCAAAGTAGAATACAAGCATGCACAGTTCGTTTTACAAGTTTGATTCAAATGTGTGAATGTTGTGGAATGCGTGTGGTTAGAAATGACATTTGGTTTACTTTTATGACAACCCTAACAAATATAATCGTCTCCATGTCATTAGAATTCAAAAATAAGCTTAGAATCAAAGAATAAGCTCAAAAGTAGAATACAAGCATGCACAGTTCGTTTTACAAGTTTGATTCAAATGTGTGAATGTTGTGGAATGAGTGTGGTTAGAAATGACATTTGGTTTACTTTTATGACAACCCTAACATATATGATCGTCTCCAAGTCATTAGAATTCAAAAATAAGCTTAGAATCAAAGAATAAGCTCAAAAGTAGAATACAAGCATGGACAGTTCTGTTTACAAGTTTGATTCAAATGTGTGAATGTTGTGGAATGAGTGTGGTTAGAAATGACATTTGGTTTACTGTTGTGACAACCCTAACACATATGATCGTCTCCAAGTCATTAGAATTCAAAAATAAGTTTAGAATCAAAGAATAAGCTCAAAGTAGAATACAAGCATGCACAGTTCGTTTTACAAGTTTGACTCAAATGTGTGAATGTTGTGGAATGAGTGTGGTTAGAAATGACATTTGGTTTACTTTTATGACAACGCTAACACATATGATCGTCTCCAAGTCATTAGAATTCAAAAATAAGCTTAGAATCAAAGAATAAGCTCAAAAGTAGAATACAAGCATGCACAGTTCGTTTTACAAGTTTGATTCAAATGTGTGAATGTTGTGGAATGAGAGTGGTTAGAAATGACATTTGGTTTACTTTTATGACAACGCTAACACATATGATCGTCTCCAAGTCATTAGAATTCAAAAATAAGCTTTGAATCAAAGAATAAGCTCAAAAGTAGAATACAAGCATGCACAGTTCGTTTTACAAGTTTGATTCAAATGTGTGAATGTTGTGGAATGAGTGTGGTTAGAAATGACATTTGGTTTACTTTTATGACAACCCTAACAAATATAATCGTCTCCATGTCATTAGAATTCAAAAATAAGCTTAGAATCAAAGAATAAGCTCAAAAGTAGAATACAAGCATGCACAGTTCGTTTTACAAGTTTGATTCAAATGTGTGAATGTTGTGGAATGAGTGTGGTTAGAAATGACATTTCGTTTACTTTTATGACAACCCTAACACATATGATCGTCTCCAAGTCATTAGAATTCAAAAATAAGCTTTGAATCAAAGAATAAGCTCAAAAGTAGAATACAAGCATGCACAGTTCGTTTTACAAGTTTGATTCAAATGTCTGAATGTTGTGGAATGAGTGTGGTTAGAAATGACATTTGGTTTACTTTTATGACAACCCTAACAATTATAATCGTCTCCATGTCATTAGAATTCAAAAATAAGCTTAGAATCAAAGAATAAGCTCAAAAGTAGAATACAAGCATGCACAGTTCGTTTTACAAGTTTGATTCAAATGTGTGAATGTTGTGGAATGAGTGTGGTTAGAAATGACATTTGGTTTACTTTTATGACAACCCTAACAAATATAATCGTCTCCATGTCATTAGAATTCAAAAATAAGCTTAGAATCAAAGAATAAGCTCAAAAGTAGAATACAAGCATGCACAGTTCGTTTTACAAGTTTGGTTCAAATGTGTTAATGTTGTGGAATGAGTGTGGTTAGAAATGACATTTGGTTTACTTTTATGACAACCCTAACACATATAATCGTTTCCAAGTCATTAGAATTCAAAAATAAGCTTAGAATCAAAGAATAAGCTCAAAAGTAAAATACAAGCATGCACAGTTCTGTTTACAAGTTTGAGTCAAATGTGTGAATGTTGTGGAATGAGTGTGGTTAGAAATGACATTTGGTTTACTTTTATGACAACCCTAACAAATATAATCGTCTCCATGTCATTAGAATTCAAAAATAAGCTTAGAATCAAAGAATAAGCTCAAAAGTAGAATACAAGCATGCACAGTTCGTTTTACAAGTTTGATTCAAATGTGTGAATGTTGTGGAATGAGTGTGGTTAGAAATGACATTTCGTTTACTTTTATGACAACCCTAACACATATGATCGTCTCCAAGTCATTAGAATTCAAAAATAAGCTTTGAATCAAAGAATAAGCTCAAAAGTAGAATACAAGCATGCACAGTTCGTTTTACAAGTTTGATTCAAATGTCTGAATGTTGTGGAATGAGTGTGGTTAGAAATGACATTTGGTTTACTTTTATGACAACCCTAACAATTATAATCGTCTCCATGTCATTAGAATTCAAAAATAAGCTTAGAATCAAAGAATAAGCTCAAAAGTAGAATACAAGCATGCACTGTTCGTTTTACAAGTTTGATTCAAATGTGTGAATGTTGTGGAATGAGTGTGGTTAGAAATGACATTTGGTTTACTTTTATGACAACCCTAACAAATATAATCGTCTCCAAGTCATTAGAATTCAAAAATAAGCTTAGAATCAAAGAATAAGCTCAAAGTTGAATACAAGCATGCACTGTTCGTTTTACAAGTTTGACTCAAATGTGTGAATGTTGTGGAATGAGTGTGGTTAGAAATGACATTTGGTTTACTTTTATGACAACCCTAACACATTTAATCGTTTCCAAGTCATTAGAATTCAAAAATAAGCTTAGAATCAAAGAATAAGCTCAAAAGTAAAATACAAGCATGCACAGTTCTGTTTACAAGTTTGAGTCAAATGTGTGAATGTTGTGGAATGAGTGTGGTTAGAAATGACATTTGGTATACTTTTATGACAACCCTAACAAATATAATCGTCTCCATGTCATTAGAATTCAAAAATAAGCTTAGAATCAAAGAATAAGCTCAAAAGTAGAATACAAGCATGCACAGTTCGTTTTACAAGTTTGATTCAAATGTGTGAATGTTGTGGAATGAGAGTGGTTAGAAATGACATTTGGTTTACTTTTATGACAACCCTAACACATATGATCGTTTCCATGTCATTAGAATTCAAAAATAAGCTTAGAATCAAAGAATAAACTCAAAGTAGAATACAAGCATGCACAGTTCGTTTTACAAGTTTGATTCAAATGTGTGAATGTTGTGGAATGCGTGTGGTTAGAAATGACATTTGGTTTACTTTTATGACAACCCTAACAAATATAATCGTCTCCATGTCATTAGAATTCAAAAATAAGCTTAGAATCAAAGAATAAGCTCAAAAGTAGAATACAAGCATGCACAGTTCGTTTTACAAGTTTGATTCAAATGTGTGAATGTTGTGGAATGAGTGTGGTTAGAAATGACATTTGGTTTACTTTTAGGACAACCCTAACATATATGATCGTCTCCAAGTCATTAGAATTCAAAAATAAGCTTAGAATCAAAGAATAAGCTCAAAAGTAGAATACAAGCATGGACAGTTCTGTTTACAAGTTTGATTCAAATGTGTGAATGTTGTGGAATGAGTGTGGTTAGAAATGACATTTGGTTTACTGTTGTGACAACCCTAACACATATGATCGTCTCCAAGTCATTAGAATTCAAAAATAAGTTTAGAATCAAAGAATAAGCTCAAAGTAGAATACAAGCATGCACAGTTCGTTTTACAAGTTTGACTCAAATGTGTGAATGTTGTGGAATGAGTGTGGTTAGAAATGACATTTGGTTTACTTTTATGACAACGCTAACACATATGATCGTCTCCAAGTCATTAGAATTCAAAAATAAGCTTAGAATCAAAGAATAAGCTCAAAAGTAGAATACAAGCATGCACAGTTCGTTTTACAAGTTTGATTCAAATGTGTGAATGTTGTGGAATGAGAGTGGTTAGAAATGACATTTGGTTTACTTTTATGACAACGCTAACACATATGATCGTCTCCAAGTCATTAGAATTCAAAAATAAGCTTTGAATCAAAGAATAAGCTCAAAAGTAGAATACAAGCATGCACAGTTCGTTTTACAAGTTTGATTCAAATGTGTGAATGTTGTGGAATGAGTGTGGTTAGAAATGACATTTGGTTTACTTTTATGACAACCCTAACAAATATAATCGTCTCCATGTCATTAGAATTCAAAAATAAGCTTAGAATCAAAGAATAAGCTCAAAAGTAGAATACAAGCATGCACAGTTCGTTTTACAAGTTTGATTCAAATGTGTGAATGTTGTGGAATGAGAGTGGTTAGAAATGACATTTGGTTTACTTTTATGACAACGCTAACACATATGATCGTCTCCAAGTCATTAGAATTCAAAAATAAGCTTTGAATCAAAGAATAAGCTCAAAAGTAGAATACAAGCATGCACAGTTCGTTTTACAAGTTTGATTCAAATGTCTGAATGTTGTGGAATGAGTGTGGTTAGAAATGACATTTGGTTTACTTTTATGACAACCCTAACAATTATAATCGTCTCCATGTCATTAGAATTCAAAAATAAGCTTAGAATCAAAGAATAAGCTCAAAAGTAGAATACAAGCATGCACTGTTCGTTTTACAAGTTTGATTCAAATGTGTTAATGTTGTGGAATGAGTGTGGTTAGAAATGACATTTGGTTTACTTTTATGACAACCCTAACACATATAATCGTTTCCAAGTCATTAGAATTCAAAAATAAGCTTAGAATCAAAGAATAAGCTCAAAAGTAAAATACAAGCATGCACAGTTCTGTTTACAAGTTTGAGTCAAATGTGTGAATGTTGTGGAATGAGTGTGGTTAGAAATGACATTTGGTTTACTTTTATGACAACCCTAACAAATATAATCGTCTCCATGTCATTAGAATTCAAAAATAAGCTTAGAATCAAAGAATAAGCTCAAAAGTAGAATACAAGCATGCACAGTTCGTTTTACAAGTTTGATTCAAATGTGTGAATGTTGTGGAATGAGTGTGGTTAGAAATGACATTTCGTTTACTTTTATGACAACCCTAACACATATGATCGTCTCCAAGTCATTAGAATTCAAAAATAAGCTTTGAATCAAAGAATAAGCTCAAAAGTAGAATACAAGCATGCACAGTTCGTTTTACAAGTTTGATTCAAATGTCTGAATGTTGTGGAATGAGTGTGGTTAGAAATGACATTTGGTTTACTTTTATGACAACCCTAACAAATATAATCGTCTCCATGTCATTAGAATTCAAAAATAAGCTTAGAATCAAAGAATAAGCTCAAAAGTAGAATAGAAGGATGCACAGTTCTGTTTACAAGTTTGATTCAAATGTGTGAATGTTGTGGAATGAGTGTGGTTAGAAATGACATTTGGTTTACTTTTGTGACAACCCTAACACATATGATCGTCTCCAAGTCATTAGAATTCAAAAATAAGCTTTGAATCAAAGAAAAAGCTCAAAAGTAGAATACAAGCATGCACAGTTCGTTTTACAAGTTTGATTCAAATGTGTAAATGTTGTGGAATGAGTGTGGTTAGAAATGACATTTGGTTTACTTTAATGACAACCCTAACAATTATAATCGTTTCCATGTCATTAGAATTCAAAAATAAGCTTAGAATCAAAGAATAAGCTCAAAGTAGAATACAAGCATGCACAGTTCGTTTTACAAGTTTGATTCAAATGTGTGAATGTTGTGGAATGAGTGTGGTTAGAAATGACATTTGGTTTACTTTTATGACAACCCTAACATATATGATCGTCTCCAAGTCATTAGAATTCAAAAATAAGCTTAGAATCAAATAATAAGCTCAAAAGTAGAATACAAGCATGCACAGTTCGTTTTACAAGTTTGATTCAAATGTGTGAATGTTGTGGAATGAGTGTGGTTAGAAATGACATTTGGTTTACTTTTATGACAACCCTAACAAATATAATCGTCTCCATGTCATTAGAATTCAAAAATAAGCTTAGAATCAAAGAATAAGCTCAAAAGTAGAATACAAGCATGCACAGTTCGTTTTACAAGTTTGATTCAAATGTGTGAATGTTGTGGAATGAGAGTGGTTAGAAATGACATTTGGTTTACTTTTATGACAACGCTAACACATATGATCGTCTCCAAGTCATTAGAATTCAAAAATAAGCTTTGAATCAAAGAATAAGCTCAAAAGTAGAATACAAGCATGCACAGTTCGTTTTACAAGTTTGATTCAAATGTCTGAATGTTGTGGAATGAGTGTGGTTAGAAATGACATTTGGTTTACTTTTATGACAACCCTAACAATTATAATCGTCTCCATGTCATTAGAATTCAAAAATAAGCTTAGAATCAAAGAATAAGCTCAAAAGTAGAATACAAGCATGCACTGTTCGTTTTACAAGTTTGATTCAAATGTGTGAATGTTGTGGAATGAGTGTGGTTAGAAATGACATTTGGTTTACTTTTATGACAACCCTAACACATTAAATCGTTTCCAAGTCATTAGAATTCAAAAATAAGCTTAGAATCAAAGAATAAGCTCAAAAGTAAAATACAAGCATGCACAGTTCTGTTTACAAGTTTGAGTCAAATGTGTGAATGTTGTGGAATGAGTGTGGTTAGAAATGACATTTGGTATACTTTTATGACAACCCTAACAAATATAATCGTCTCCATGTCATTAGAATTCAAAAATAAGCTTAGAATCAAAGAATAAGCTCAAAAGTAGAATACAAGCATGCACAGTTCGTTTTACAAGTTTGATTCAAATGTGTGAATGTTGTGGAATGAGAGTGGTTAGAAATGACATTTGGTTTACTTTTATGACAACCCTAACACATATGATCGTTTCCATGTCATTAGAATTCAAAAATAAGCTTAGAATCAAAGAATAAACTCAAAGTAGAATACAAGCATGCACAGTTCGTTTTACAAGTTTGATTCAAATGTGTGAATATTGTGGAATGAGTGTGGTTAGAAATGACATTTGGTTTACTTTTATGACAACCCTAACAAATATAATCGTCTCCATGTCATTAGAATTCAAAAATAAGCTTAGAATCAAAGAATAAGCTCAAAAGTAGAATAGAAGCATGCACAGTTCGTTTTACAAGTTTGATTCAAATGTGTGAATGTTGTGGAATGAGTGTGGTTAGAAATGACATTTGGTTTACTTTTATGACAACCCTAACATATATGATCGTCTCCAAGTCATTAGAATTCAAAAATAAGCTTAGAATCAAAGAATAAGCTCAAAAGTAGAATACAAGCATGGACAGTTCTGTTTACAAGTTTGATTCAAATGTGTGAATGTTGTGGAATGAGTGTGGTTAGAAATGACATTTGGTTTACTTTTGTGACAACCCTAACACATATGATCGTCTCCAAGTCATTAGAATTCAAAAATAAGTTTAGAATCAAAGAATAAGCTCAAAGTAGAATACAAGCATGCACAGTTCGTTTTACAAGTTTGACTCAAATGTGTGAATGTTGTGGAATGAGTGTGGTTAGAAATGACATTTGGTTTACTTTTATGACAACCCTAACATATATGATCGTCTCCATGTCATTAGAATTCAAAAATAAGCTTAGAATCAAAGAATAAGCTCAAAAGTAGAATACAAGCATGCACAGTTCGTTTTACAAGTTTGATTCAAATGTGTGAATGTTGTGGAATGAGTGTGGTTAGAAATGACATTTGGTTCACTTTTATGACAACCCTAACAAATATAATCGTCTCCATGTCATTAGAATTCAAAAATAAGCTTAGAATCAAAGAATAAGCTCAAAAGTAGAATACAAGCATGCACAGTTCGTTTTACAAGTTTGATTCAAATGTGTGAATGTTGTGGAATGCGTGTGGTTAGAAATGACATTTGGTTTACTTTTATGACAACCCTAACAAATATAATCGTCTCCATGTCATTAGAATTCAAAAATAAGCTTAGAATCAAAGAATAAGCTCAAAAGTAGAATACAAGCATGCACAGTTCGTTTTACAAGTTTGATTCAAATGTCTGAATGTTGTGGAATGAGTGTGGTTAGAAATGACATTTGGTTTACTTTTATGACAACCCTAACATATATGATCGTCTCCATGTCATTAGAATTCAAAAATAAGCTTAGAATCAAAGAATAAGCTCAAAAGTAGAATACAAGCATGCACTGTTCGTTTTACAAGTTTGATTCAAATGTGTGAATGTTGTGGAATGAGTGTGGTTAGAAATGACATTTGGTTTACTGTTGTGACAACCCTAACACATATGATCGTCTCCAAGTCATTAGAATTCAAAAATAAGTTTAGAATCAAAGAATAAGCTCAAAGTAGAATACAAGCATGCACAGTTCGTTTTACAAGTTTGAGTCAAATGTGTGAATGTTGTGGAATGAGTGTGGTTAGAAATGACATTTGGTTTACTTTTATGACAACCCTAACATATATGATCGTCTCCATGTCATTAGAATTCAAAAATAAGCTTAGAATCAAAGAATAAGCTCAAAAGTAGAATACAAGCATGCACAGTTCGTTTTACAAGTTTGATTCAAATGTGTGAATGTTGTGGAATGAGTGTGGTTAGAAATGACATTTGGTTTACTTTTATGACAACCCTAACAAATATAATCGTCTCCATGTCATTAGAATTCAAAAATAAGCTTAGAATCAAAGAATAAGCTCAAAAGTAGAATACAAGCATGCACAGTTCGTTTTACAAGTTTGATTCAAATGTGTGAATGTTGTGGAATGAGTGTGGTTAGAAATGACATTTGGTTTACTTTTATGACAACCCTAACAATTATAATCGTCTCCATGTCATTAGAATTCAAAAATAAGCTTAGAATCAAAGAATAAGCTCAAAAGTAGAATACAAGCATGCACTGTTCGTTTTACAAGTTTGATTCAAATGTGTTAATGTTGTGGAATGAGTGTGGTTAGAAATGACATTTGGTTTACTTTTATGACAACCCTAACACATATAATCGTTTCCAAGTCATTAGAATTCAAAAATAAGCTTAGAATCAAAGAATAAGCTCAAAAGTAAAATACAAGCATGCACAGTTCTGTTTACAAGTTTGAGTCAAATGTGTGAATGTTGTGGAATGAGTGTGGTTAGAAATGACATTTGGTTTACTTTTATGACAACCCTAACAAATATAATCGTCTCCATGTCATTAGAATTCAAAAATAAGCTTAGAATCAAAGAATAAGCTCAAAAGTAGAATACAAGCATGCACAGTTCGTTTTACAAGTTTGATTCAAATGTGTGAATGTTGTGGAATGAGTGTGGTTAGAAATGACATTTCGTTTACTTTTATGACAACCCTAACACATATGATCGTCTCCAAGTCATTAGAATTCAAAAATAAGCTTTGAATCAAAGAATAAGCTCAAAAGTAGAATACAAGCATGCACAGTTCGTTTTACAAGTTTGATTCAAATGTCTGAATCTTGTGGAATGAGTGTGGTTAGAAATGACATTTGGTTTACTTTTATGACAACCCTAACAAATATAATCGTCTCCATGTCATTAGAATTCAAAAATAAGCTTAGAATCAAAGAATAAGCTCAAAAGTAGAATACAAGCATGCACAGTTCGTTTTACAAGTTTGATTCAAATGTGTGAATGTTGTGGAATGAGAGTGGTTAGAAATGACATTTGGTTTACTTTTATGACAATCCTAACAAATATAATCGTCTCCATGTCATTAGAATTCAAAAATAAGCTTAGAATCAAAGAATAAGCTCAAAAGTAGAATACAAGCATGCACAGTTCGTTTTACAAGTTTGATTCAAATGTCTGAATGTTGTGGAATGAGTGTGGTTAGAAATGACATTTCGTTTACTTTTATGACAACCCTAACAATTATAATCGTCTCCAAGTCATTAGAATTCAAAAATAAGCTTTGAATCAAAGAATAAGCTCAAAAGTAGAATACAAGCATGCACAGTTCGTTTTACAAGTTTGATTCAAATGTGTGAATGTTGTGGAATGAGTGTGGTTAGAAATGACATTTGGTTTACTTTTATGACAACCCTAACACATATAATTGTTTCCAAGTCATTAGAATTCAAAAATAAGCTTAGAATCAAAGAATAAGCTCAAAAGTAAAATACAAGCATGCACAGTTCTGTTTACAAGTTTGACTCAAATGTGTGAATGTTGTGGAATGAGTGTGGTTAGAAATGACATTTGGTTTACTTTTATGACAATCCTAACAAATATAATCGTCTCCATGTCATTAGAATTCAAAAATAAGCTTAGAATCAAAGAATAAGCTCAAAAGTAGAATACAAGCATGCACAGTTCGTTTTACAAGTTTGATTCAAATGTGTGAATGTTGTGGAATGAGTGTGGTTAGAAATGACATTTGGTTTACTTTTATGACAACCCTAACACATATGATCGTCTCCAAGTCATTAGAATTCAAAAATAAGCTTTGAATCAAAGAATAAGCTCAAAAGTAGAATACAAGCATGCACAGTTCGTTTTACAAGTTTGATTCAAATGTGTGAATGTTGTGGAATGAGTGTGGTTAGAATTGACATTTGGTTTACTTTTATGACAACCCTAACAAATATAATCGTCTCCATGTCATTAGAATTCAAAAATAAGCTTAGAATCAAAGAATAAGCTCAAAAGTAGAATACAAACATGCACAGTTCGTTTTACAAGTTTGATTCAAATGTGTGAATGTTGTGGAATGAGTGTGGTTAGAAATGACATTTGGTTTACATTTATGACAACCCTAACATATATGATCGTCTCCAAGTCATTAGAATTCAAAAATAAGCTTAGAATCAAAGAATAAGCTCAAAAGTAGAATACAAGCATGCACAGTTCGTTTTACAAGTTTGATTCAAATGTCTGAATGTTGTGGAATGAGTGTGGTTAGAAATGACATTTCGTTTACTTTTATGACAACCCTAACAATTATAATCGTCTCCAAGTCATTAGAATTCAAAAATAAGCTTTGAATCAAAGAATAAGCTCAAAAGTAGAATACAAGCATGCACAGTTCGTTTTACAAGTTTGATTCAAATGTGTGAATGTTGTGGAATGAGTGTGGTTAGAAATGACATTTGGTTTACTTTTATGACAACCCTAACACATATAATTGTTTCCAAGTCATTAGAATTCAAAAATAAGCTTAGAATCAAAGAATAAGCTCAAAAGTAAAATACAAGCATGCACAGTTCTGTTTACAAGTTTGACTCAAATGTGTGAATGTTGTGGAATGAGTGTGGTTAGAAATGACATTTGGTTTACTTTTATGACAATCCTAACAAATATAATCGTCTCCATGTCATTAGAATTCAAAAATAACCTTAGAATCAAAGAATAAGCTCAAAAGTAGAATACAAGCATGCACAGTTCGTTTTACAAGTTTGATTCAAATGTGTGAATGTTGTGGAATGAGTGTGGTTAGAAATGACATTTGGTTTACTTTTATGACAACCCTAACACATATGATCGTCTCCAAGTCATTAGAATTTAAAAATAAGCTTTGAATCAAAGAATAAGCTCAAAAGTAGAATACAAGCATGCACAGTTCGTTTTACAAGTTTGATTCAAATGTCTGAATGTTGTGGAATGAGTGTGGTTAGAAATGACATTTGGTTTACTTTTATGACAACCCTAACACATATGATCGTCTCCATGTCATTAGAATTCAAAAATAAGCTTAGAATCAAAGAATAAGCTCAAAAGTAGAATACAAGCATGCACAGTTCGTTTTACAAGTTTGATTCAAATGTGTGAATGTTGTGGAATGAGTGTGGTTAGAATTGACATTTGGTTTACTTTTATGACAACCCTAACAAATATAATCGTCTCCATGTCATTAGAATTCAAAAATAAGCTTAGAATCAAAGAATAAGCTCAAAAGTAGAATACAAACATGCACAGTTCGTTTTACAAGTTTGATTCAAATGTGTGAATGTTGTGGAATGAGTGTGGTTAGAAATGACATTTGGTTTACTTTTATGACAACCCTAACATATATGATCGTCTCCAAGTCATTAGAATTCAAAAATAAGCTTAGAATCAAAGAATAAGCTCAAAAGTAGAATACAAGCATGCACAGTTCGTTTTACAAGTTTGATTCAAATGTCTGAATGTTGTGGAATGAGTGTGGTTAGAAATGACATTTCGTTTACTTTTATGACAATCCTAACAAATATAATCGTCTCCATGTCATTAGAATTCAAAAATAAGCTTAGAATCAAAGAATAAGCTCAAAAGTAGAATACAAGCATGCACAGTTCGTTTTACAAGTTTGATTCAAATGTGTGAATGTTGTGGAATGAGTGTGGTTAGAAATGACATTTGGTTTACTTTTATGACAACCCTAACACATATAATTGTTTCCAAGTCATTAGAATTCAAAAATAAGCTTAGAATCAAAGAATAAGCTCAAAAGTAAAATACAAGCATGCACAGTTCTGTTTACAAGTTTGACTCAAATGTGTGAATGTTGTGGAATGAGTGTGGTTAGAAATGACATTTGGTTTACTTTTATGACAATCCTAACAAATATAATCGTCTCCATGTCATTAGAATTCAAAAATAAGCTTAGAATCAAAGAATAAGCTCAAAAGTAGAATACAAGCATGCACAGTTCGTTTTACAAGTTTGATTCAAATGTGTGAATGTTGTGGAATGAGTGTGGTTAGAAATGACATTTGGTTTACTTTTATGACAACCCTAACACATATGATCGTCTCCAAGTCATTAGAATTCAAAAATAAGCTTTGAATCAAAGAATAAGCTCAAAAGTAGAATACAAGCATGCACAGTTCGTTTTACAAGTTTGATTCAAATGTGTGAATGTTGTGGAATGAGTGTGGTTAGAATTGACATTTGGTTTACTTTTATGACAACCCTAACAAATATAATCGTCTCCATGTCATTAGAATTCAAAAATAAGCTTAGAATCAAAGAATAAGCTCAAAAGTAGAATACAAACATGCACAGTTCGTTTTACAAGTTTGATTCAAACGTGTGAATGTTGTGGAATGAGTGTGGTTAGAAATGACATTTGGTTTACTTTTATGACAACCCTAACATATATGATCGTCTCCAAGTCATTAGAATTCAAAAATAAGCTTAGAATCAAAGAATAAGCTCAAAAGTAGAATACAAGCATGCACAGTTCGTTTTACAAGTTTGATTCAAATGTCTGAATGTTGTGGAATGAGTGTGGTTAGAAATGACATTTCGTTTACTTTTATGACAACCCTAACAATTATAATCGTCTCCAAGTCATTAGAATTCAAAAATAAGCTTTGAATCAAAGAATAAGCTCAAAAGTAGAATACAAGCATGCACAGTTCGTTTTACAAGTTTGATTCAAATGTGTGAATGTTGTGGAATGAGTGTGGTTAGAAATGACATTTGGTTTACTTTTATGACAACCCTAACACATATAATTGTTTCCAAGTCATTAGAATTCAAAAATAAGCTTAGAATCAAAGAATAAGCTCAAAAGTAAAATACAAGCATGCACAGTTCTGTTTACAAGTTTGACTCAAATGTGTGAATGTTGTGGAATGAGTGTGGTTAGAAATGACATTTGGTTTACTTTTATGACAATCCTAACAAATATAATCGTCTCCATGTCATTAGAATTCAAAAATAAGCTTAGAATCAAAGAATAAGCTCAAAAGTAGAATACAAGCATGCACAGTTCGTTTTACAAGTTTGATTCAAATGTGTGAATGTTGTGGAATGAGTGTGGTTAGAAATGACATTTGGTTTACTTTTATGACAACCCTAACACATATGATCGTCTCCAAGTCATTAGAATTCAAAAATAAGCTTTGAATCAAAGAATAAGCTCAAAAGTAGAATACAAGCATGCACAGTTCGTTTTACAAGTTTGATTCAAATGTCTGAATGTTGTGGAATGAGTGTGGTTAGAAATGACATTTGGTTTACTTTTATGACAACCCTAACACATATGATCGTCTCCATGTCATTAGAATTCAAAAATAAGCTTAGAATCAAAGAATAAGCTCAAAAGTAGAATACAAGCATGCACAGTTCGTTTTACAAGTTTGATTCAAATGTGTGAATGTTGTGGAATGAGTGTGGTTAGAATTGACATTTGGTTTACTTTTATGACAACCCTAACAAATATAATCGTCTCCATGTCATTAGAATTCAAAAATAAGCTTAGAATCAAAGAATAAGCTCAAAAGTAGAATACAAACATGCACAGTTCGTTTTACAAGTTTGATTCAAATGTGTGAATGTTGTGGAATGAGTGTGGTTAGAAATGACATTTGGTTTACTTTTATGACAACCCTAACATATATGATCGTCTCCAAGTCATTAGAATTCAAAAATAAGCTTAGAATCAAAGAATAAGCTCAAAAGTAGAATACAAGCATGCACAGTTCGTTTTACAAGTTTGATTCAAATGTGTGAATGTTGTGGAATGAGTGTGGTTAGAAATGACATTTGGTTTACTTTTATGACAACCCTAACACATATGATCGTCTCCAAGTCATTAGAATTCAAAAATAAGCTTTGAATCAAAGAATAAGCTCAAAAGTAGAATACAAGCATGCACAGTTCGTTTTACAAGTTTGATTCAAATGTCTGAATGTTGTGGAATGAGTGTGGTTAGAAATGACATTTGGTTTACTTTTATGACAACCCTAACACATATGATCGTCTCCATGTCATTAGAATTCAAAAATAAGCTTAGAATCAAAGAATAAGCTCAAAAGTAGAATACAAGCATGCACAGTTCGTTTTACAAGTTTGATTCAAATGTGTGAATGTTGTGGAATGAGTGTGGTTAGAATTGACATTTGGTTTACTTTTATGACAACCCTAACAAATATAATCGTCTCCATGTCATTAGAATTCAAAAATAAGCTTAGAATCAAAGAATAAGCTCAAAAGTAGAATACAAACATGCACAGTTCGTTTTACAAGTTTGATTCAAATGTGTGAATGTTGTGGAATGAGTGTGGTTAGAAATGACATTTGGTTTACTTTTATGACAACCCTAACATATATGATCGTCTCCAAGTCATTAGAATTCAAAAATAAGCTTAGAATCAAAGAATAAGCTCAAAAGTAGAATACAAGCATGCACAGTTCGTTTTACAAGTTTGATTCAAATGTGTGAATGTTGTGGAATGAGTGTGGTTAGAAATGACATTTGGTTTACTTTTATGACAACCCTAACACATATAATTGTTTCCAAGTCATTAGAATTCAAAAATAAGCTTAGAATCAAAGAATAAGCTCAAAAGTAAAATACAAGCATGCACAGTTCTGTTTACAAGTTTGACTCAAATGTGTGAATGTTGTGGAATGAGTGTGGTTAGAAATGACATTTGGTTTACTTTTATGACAATCCTAACAAATATAATCGTCTCCATGTCATTAGAATTCAAAAATAAGCTTAGAATCAAAGAATAAGCTCAAAAGTAGAATACAAGCATGCACAGTTCGTTTTACAAGTTTGATTCAAATGTCTGAATGTTGTGGAATGAGTGTGGTTAGAAATGACATTTCGTTTACTTTTATGACAATCCTAACAAATATAATCGTCTCCATGTCATTAGAATTCAAAAATAAGCTTAGAATCAAAGAATAAGCTCAAAAGTAGAATACAAGCATGCACAGTTCGTTTTACAAGTTTGATTCAAATGTGTGAATGTTGTGGAATGAGTGTGGTTAGAAATGACATTTGGTTTACTTTTATGACAACCCTAACACATATAATTGTTTCCAAGTCATTAGAATTCAAAAATAAGCTTAGAATCAAAGAATAAGCTCAAAAGTAAAATACAAGCATGCACAGTTCTGTTTACAAGTTTGACTCAAATGTGTGAATGTTGTGGAATGAGTGTGGTTAGAAATGACATTTGGTTTACTTTTATGACAATCCTAACAAATATAATCGTCTCCATGTCATTAGAATTCAAAAATAAGCTTAGAATCAAAGAATAAGCTCAAAAGTAGAATACAAGCATGCACAGTTCGTTTTACAAGTTTGATTCAAATGTGTGAATGTTGTGGAATGAGTGTGGTTAGAAATGACATTTGGTTTACTTTTATGACAACCCTAACACATATGATCGTCTCCAAGTCATTAGAATTCAAAAATAAGCTTTGAATCAAAGAATAAGCTCAAAAGTAGAATACAAGCATGCACAGTTCGTTTTACAAGTTTGATTCAAATGTGTGAATGTTGTGGAATGAGTGTGGTTAGAATTGACATTTGGTTTACTTTTATGACAACCCTAACAAATATAATCGTCTCCATGTCATTAGAATTCAAAAATAAGCTTAGAATCAAAGAATAAGCTCAAAAGTAGAATACAAACATGCACAGTTCGTTTTACAAGTTTGATTCAAACGTGTGAATGTTGTGGAATGAGTGTGGTTAGAAATGACATTTGGTTTACTTTTATGACAACCCTAACATATATGATCGTCTCCAAGTCATTAGAATTCAAAAATAAGCTTAGAATCAAAGAATAAGCTCAAAAGTAGAATACAAGCATGCACAGTTCGTTTTACAAGTTTGATTCAAATGTCTGAATGTTGTGGAATGAGTGTGGTTAGAAATGACATTTCGTTTACTTTTATGACAACCCTAACAATTATAATCGTCTCCAAGTCATTAGAATTCAAAAATAAGCTTTGAATCAAAGAATAAGCTCAAAAGTAGAATACAAGCATGCACAGTTCGTTTTACAAGTTTGATTCAAATGTGTGAATGTTGTGGAATGAGTGTGGTTAGAAATGACATTTGGTTTACTTTTATGACAACCCTAACACATATAATTGTTTCCAAGTCATTAGAATTCAAAAATAAGCTTAGAATCAAAGAATAAGCTCAAAAGTAAAATACAAGCATGCACAGTTCTGTTTACAAGTTTGACTCAAATGTGTGAATGTTGTGGAATGAGTGTGGTTAGAAATGACATTTGGTTTACTTTTATGACAATCCTAACAAATATAATCGTCTCCATGTCATTAGAATTCAAAAATAAGCTTAGAATCAAAGAATAAGCTCAAAAGTAGAATACAAGCATGCACAGTTCGTTTTACAAGTTTGATTCAAATGTGTGAATGTTGTGGAATGAGTGTGGTTAGAAATGACATTTGGTTTACTTTTATGACAACCCTAACACATATGATCGTCTCCAAGTCATTAGAATTCAAAAATAAGCTTTGAATCAAAGAATAAGCTCAAAAGTAGAATACAAGCATGCACAGTTCGTTTTACAAGTTTGATTCAAATGTCTGAATGTTGTGGAATGAGTGTGGTTAGAAATGACATTTGGTTTACTTTTATGACAACCCTAACACATATGATCGTCTCCATGTCATTAGAATTCAAAAATAAGCTTAGAATCAAAGAATAAGCTCAAAAGTAGAATACAAGCATGCACAGTTCGTTTTACAAGTTTGATTCAAATGTGTGAATGTTGTGGAATGAGTGTGGTTAGAATTGACATTTGGTTTACTTTTATGACAACCCTAACAAATATAATCGTCTCCATGTCATTAGAATTCAAAAATAAGCTTAGAATCAAAGAATAAGCTCAAAAGTAGAATACAAACATGCACAGTTCGTTTTACAAGTTTGATTCAAATGTGTGAATGTTGTGGAATGAGTGTGGTTAGAAATGACATTTGGTTTACTTTTATGACAACCCTAACATATATGATCGTCTCCAAGTCATTAGAATTCAAAAATAAGCTTAGAATCAAAGAATAAGCTCAAAAGTAGAATACAAGCATGCACAGTTCGTTTTACAAGTTTGATTCAAATGTGTGAATGTTGTGGAATGAGTGTGGTTAGAAATGACATTTGGTTTACTTTTATGACAACCCTAACACATATGATCGTCTCCAAGTCATTAGAATTCAAAAATAAGCTTTGAATCAAAGAATAAGCTCAAAAGTAGAATACAAGCATGCACAGTTCGTTTTACAAGTTTGATTCAAATGTCTGAATGTTGTGGAATGAGTGTGGTTAGAAATGACATTTGGTTTACTTTTATGACAACCCTAACACATATGATCGTCTCCATGTCATTAGAATTCAAAAATAAGCTTAGAATCAAAGAATAAGCTCAAAAGTAGAATACAAGCATGCACAGTTCGTTTTACAAGTTTGATTCAAATGTGTGAATGTTGTGGAATGAGTGTGGTTAGAATTGACATTTGGTTTACTTTTATGACAACCCTAACAAATATAATCGTCTCCATGTCATTAGAATTCAAAAATAAGCTTAGAATCAAAGAATAAGCTCAAAAGTAGAATACAAACATGCACAGTTCGTTTTACAAGTTTGATTCAAATGTGTGAATGTTGTGGAATGAGTGTGGTTAGAAATGACATTTGGTTTACTTTTATGACAACCCTAACATATATGATCGTCTCCAAGTCATTAGAATTCAAAAATAAGCTTAGAATCAAAGAATAAGCTCAAAAGTAGAATACAAGCATGCACAGTTCGTTTTACAAGTTTGATTCAAATGTGTGAATGTTGTGGAATGAGTGTGGTTAGAAATGACATTTGGTTTACTTTTATGACAACCCTAACACATATAATTGTTTCCAAGTCATTAGAATTCAAAAATAAGCTTAGAATCAAAGAATAAGCTCAAAAGTAAAATACAAGCATGCACAGTTCTGTTTACAAGTTTGACTCAAATGTGTGAATGTTGTGGAATGAGTGTGGTTAGAAATGACATTTGGTTTACTTTTATGACAATCCTAACAAATATAATCGTCTCCATGTCATTAGAATTCAAAAATAAGCTTAGAATCAAAGAATAAGCTCAAAAGTAGAATACAAGCATGCACAGTTCGTTTTACAAGTTTGATTCAAATGTGTGAATGTTGTGGAATGAGTGTGGTTAGAAATGACATTTGGTTTACTTTTATGACAACCCTAACACATATGATCGTCTCCAAGTCATTAGAATTCAAAAATAAGCTTTGAATCAAAGAATAAGCTCAAAAGTAGAATACAAGCATGCACAGTTCGTTTTACAAGTTTGATTCAAATGTGTGAATGTTGTGGAATGAGTGTGGTTAGAATTGACATTTGGTTTACTTTTATGACAACCCTAACAAATATAATCGTCTCCATGTCATTAGAATTCAAAAATAAGCTTAGAATCAAAGAATAAGCTCAAAAGTAGAATACAAACATGCACAGTTCGTTTTACAAGTTTGATTCAAATGTGTGAATGTTGTGGAATGAGTGTGGTTAGAAATGACATTTGGTTTACTTTTATGACAACCCTAACATATATGATCGTCTCCAAGTCATTAGAATTCAAAAATAAGCTTAGAATCAAAGAATAAGCTCAAAAGTAGAATACAAGCATGCACAGTTCGTTTTACAAGTTTGATTCAAATGTCTGAATGTTGTGGAATGAGTGTGGTTAGAAATGACATTCCGTTTACTTTTATGACAACCCTAACAATTATAATCGTCTCCAAGTCATTAGAATTCAAAAATAAGCTTTGAATCAAAGAATAAGCTCAAAAGTAGAATACAAGCATGCACAGTTCGTTTTACAAGTTTGATTCAAATGTGTGAATGTTGTGGAATGAGTGTGGTTAGAAATGACATTTGGTTTACTTTTATGACAACCCTAACACATATAATTGTTTCCAAGTCATTAGAATTCAAAAATAAGCTTAGAATCAAAGAATAAGCTCAAAAGTAAAATACAAGCATGCACAGTTCTGTTTACAAGTTTGACTCAAATGTGTGAATGTTGTGGAATGAGTGTGGTTAGAAATGACATTTGGTTTACTTTTATGACAATCCTAACAAATATAATCGTCTCCATGTCATTAGAATTCAAAAATAAGCTTAGAATCAAAGAATAAGCTCAAAAGTAGAATACAAGCATGCACAGTTCGTTTTACAAGTTTGATTCAAATGTGTGAATGTTGTGGAATGAGTGTGGTTAGAAATGACATTTGGTTTACTTTTATGACAACCCTAACACATATGATCGTCTCCAAGTCATTAGAATTCAAAAATAAGCTTTGAATCAAAGAATAAGCTCAAAAGTAGAATACAAGCATGCACAGTTCGTTTTACAAGTTTGATTCAAATGTCTGAATGTTGTGGAATGAGTGTGGTTAGAAATGACATTTGGTTTACTTTTATGACAACCCTAACACATATGATCGTCTCCATGTCATTAGAATTCAAAAATAAGCTTAGAATCAAAGAATAAGCTCAAAAGTAGAATACAAGCATGCACAGTTCGTTTTACAAGTTTGATTCAAATGTGTGAATGTTGTGGAATGAGTGTGGTTAGAATTGACATTTGGTTTACTTTTATGACAACCCTAACAAATATAATCGTCTCCATGTCATTAGAATTCAAAAATAAGCTTAGAATCAAAGAATAAGCTCAAAAGTAGAATACAAACATGCACAGTTCGTTTTACAAGTTTGATTCAAATGTGTGAATGTTGTGGAATGAGTGTGGTTAGAAATGACATTTGGTTTACTTTTATGACAACCCTAACATATATGATCGTCTCCAAGTCATTAGAATTCAAAAATAAGCTTAGAATCAAAGAATAAGCTCAAAAGTAGAATACAAGCATGCACAGTTCGTTTTACAAGTTTGATTCAAATGTCTGAATGTTGTGGAATGAGTGTGGTTAGAAATGACATTTCGTTTACTTTTATGACAATCCTAACAAATATAATCGTCTCCATGTCATTAGAATTCAAAAATAAGCTTAGAATCAAAGAATAAGCTCAAAAGTAGAATACAAGCATGCACAGTTCGTTTTACAAGTTTGATTCAAATGTCTGAATGTTGTGGAATGAGTGTGGTTAGAAATGACATTTCGTTTACTTTTATGACAACCCTAACAATTATAATCGTCTCCAAGTCATTAGAATTCAAAAATAAGCTTTGAATCAAAGAATAAGCTCAAAAGTAGAATACAAGCATGCACAGTTCGTTTTACAAGTTTGATTCAAATGTGTGAATGTTGTGGAATGAGTGTGGTTAGAAATGACATTTCGTTTACTTTTATGACAATCCTAACAAATATAATCGTCTCCATGTCATTAGAATTCAAAAATAAGCTTAGAATCAAAGAATAAGCTCAAAAGTAGAATACAAGCATGCACAGTTCGTTTTACAAGTTTGATTCAAATGTCTGAATGTTGTGGAATGAGTGTGGTTAGAAATGACATTTCGTTTACTTTTATGACAACCCTAACAATTATAATCGTCTCCAAGTCATTAGAATTCAAAAATAAGCTTTGAATCAAAGAATAAGCTCAAAAGTAGAATACAAGCATGCACAGTTCGTTTTACAAGTTTGATTCAAATGTGTGAATGTTGTGGAATGAGTGTGGTTAGAAATGACATTTGGTTTACTTTTATGACAACCCTAACACATATAATTGTTTCCAAGTCATTAGAATTCAAAAATAAGCTTAGAATCAAAGAATAAGCTCAAAAGTAAAATACAAGCATGCACAGTTCTGTTTACAAGTTTGACTCAAATGTGTGAATGTTGTGGAATGAGTGTGGTTAGAAATGACATTTGGTTTACTTTTATGACAATCCTAACAAATATAATCGTCTCCATGTCATTAGAATTCAAAAATAAGCTTAGAATCAAAGAATAAGCTCAAAAGTAGAATACAAGCATGCACAGTTCGTTTTACAAGTTTGATTCAAATGTGTGAATGTTGTGGAATGAGTGTGGTTAGAAATGACATTTGGTTTACTTTTATGACAACCCTAACACATATGATCGTCTCCAAGTCATTAGAATTCAAAAATAAGCTTTGAATCAAAGAATAAGCTCAAAAGTAGAATACAAGCATGCACAGTTCGTTTTACAAGTTTGATTCAAATGTGTGAATGTTGTGGAATGAGTGTGGTTAGAATTGACATTTGGTTTACTTTTATGACAACCCTAACAAATATAATCGTCTCCATGTCATTAGAATTCAAAAATAAGCTTAGAATCAAAGAATAAGCTCAAAAGTAGAATACAAACATGCACAGTTCGTTTTACAAGTTTGATTCAAATGTGTGAATGTTGTGGAATGAGTGTGGTTAGAAATGACATTTGGTTTACTTTTATGACAACCCTAACATATATGATCGTCTCCAAGTCATTAGAATTCAAAAATAAGCTTAGAATCAAAGAATAAGCTCAAAAGTAGAATACAAGCATGCACAGTTCGTTTTACAAGTTTGATTCAAATGTCTGAATGTTGTGGAATGAGTGTGGTTAGAAATGACATTTCGTTTACTTTTATGACAACCCTAACAATTATAATCGTCTCCAAGTCATTAGAATTCAAAAATAAGCTTTGAATCAAAGAATAAGCTCAAAAGTAGAATACAAGCATGCACAGTTCGTTTTACAAGTTTGATTCAAATGTGTGAATGTTGTGGAATGAGTGTGGTTAGAAATGACATTTGGTTTACTTTTATGACAACCCTAACACATATAATTGTTTCCAAGTCATTAGAATTCAAAAATAAGCTTAGAATCAAAGAATAAGCTCAAAAGTAAAATACAAGCATGCACAGTTCTGTTTACAAGTTTGACTCAAATGTGTGAATGTTGTGGAATGAGTGTGGTTAGAAATGACATTTGGTTTACTTTTATGACAATCCTAACAAATATAATCGTCTCCATGTCATTAGAATTCAAAAATAAGCTTAGAATCAAAGAATAAGCTCAAAAGTAGAATACAAGCATGCACAGTTCGTTTTACAAGTTTGATTCAAATGTGTGAATGTTGTGGAATGAGTGTGGTTAGAAATGACATTTGGTTTACTTTTATGACAACCCTAACACATATGATCGTCTCCAAGTCATTAGAATTCAAAAATAAGCTTTGAATCAAAGAATAAGCTCAAAAGTAGAATACAAGCATGCACAGTTCGTTTTACAAGTTTGATTCAAATGTCTGAATGTTGTGGAATGAGTGTGGTTAGAAATGACATTTGGTTTACTTTTATGACAACCCTAACACATATGATCGTCTCCATGTCATTAGAATTCAAAAATAAGCTTAGAATCAAAGAATAAGCTCAAAAGTAGAATACAAGCATGCACAGTTCGTTTTACAAGTTTGATTCAAATGTGTGAATGTTGTGGAATGAGTGTGGTTAGAATTGACATTTGGTTTACTTTTATGACAACCCTAACAAATATAATCGTCTCCATGTCATTAGAATTCAAAAATAAGCTTAGAATCAAAGAATAAGCTCAAAAGTAGAATACAAACATGCACAGTTCGTTTTACAAGTTTGATTCAAATGTGTGAATGTTGTGGAATGAGTGTGGTTAGAAATGACATTTGGTTTACTTTTATGACAACCCTAACATATATGATCGTCTCCAAGTCATTAGAATTCAAAAATAAGCTTAGAATCAAAGAATAAGCTCAAAAGTAGAATACAAGCATGCACAGTTCGTTTTACAAGTTTGATTCAAATGTCTGAATGTTGTGGAATGAGTGTGGTTAGAAATGACATTTCGTTTACTTTTATGACAACCCTAACAATTATAATCGTCTCCAAGTCATTAGAATTCAAAAATAAGCTTTGAATCAAAGAATAAGCTCAAAAGTAGAATACAAGCATGCACAGTTCGTTTTACAAGTTTGATTCAAATGTGTGAATGTTGTGGAATGAGTGTGGTTAGAAATGACATTTGGTTTACTTTTATGACAACCCTAACACATATAATTGTTTCCAAGTCATTAGAATTCAAAAATAAGCTTAGAATCAAAGAATAAGCTCAAAAGTAAAATACAAGCATGCACAGTTCTGTTTACAAGTTTGACTCAAATGTGTGAATGTTGTGGAATGAGTGTGGTTAGAAATGACATTTGGTTTACTTTTATGACAATCCTAACAAATATAATCGTCTCCATGTCATTAGAATTCAAAAATAAGCTTAGAATCAAAGAATAAGCTCAAAAGTAGAATACAAGCATGCACAGTTCGTTTTACAAGTTTGATTCAAATGTGTGAATGTTGTGGAATGAGTGTGGTTAGAAATGACATTTGGTTTACTTTTATGACAACCCTAACACATATGATCGTCTCCAAGTCATTAGAATTCAAAAATAAGCTTTGAATCAAAGAATAAGCTCAAAAGTAGAATACAAGCATGCACAGTTCGTTTTACAAGTTTGATTCAAATGTCTGAATGTTGTGGAATGAGTGTGGTTAGAAATGACATTTCGTTTACTTTTATGACAAGCCTAACAAATATAATCGTCTCCAAGTCATTAGAATTCAAAAATAAGCTTAGAATCAAAGAATAAGCTCAAAAGTAGAATACAAGCATGGACAGTTCTGTTTACAAGTTTGATTCAAATGTGTGAATGTTGTGGAATGAGTGTGGTTAGAAATGACATTTGGTTTAATTTTGTGACAAGCCTAACAAATATAATCGTCTCCAAGTCATTAGAATTCAAAAATAAGCTTAGAATCAAAGAATAAGCTCAAAGTAGAATACAAGCATGCACAGTTCGTTTTACAAGTTTGACTCAAATGTGTGAATGTTGTGGAATGAGTGTGGTTAGAAATGACATTTGGTTTACTTTTATGACAACCCTAACATATATGATCGTCTCCATGTCATTAGAATTCAAAAATAAGCTTAGAATCAAAGAATAAGCTCAAAAGTAGAATACAAGCATGCACAGTTCGTTTTACAAGTTTGATTCAAATGTGTGAATGTTGTGGAATGAGTGTGGTTAGAATTGACATTTGGTTTACTTTTATGACAACCCTAACAAATATAATCGTCTCCATGTCATTAGAATTCAAAAATAAGCTTAGAATCAAAGAATAAGCTCAAAAGTAGAATACAAGCATGCACAGTTCGTTTTACAAGTTTGATTCAAATGTGTGAATGTTGTGGAATGAGAGTGGTTAGAAATGACATTTGGTTTACTTTTATGACAACGCTAACACATATGATCGTCTCCAAGTCATTAGAATTCAAAAATAAGCTTAGAATCAAAGAATAAGCTCAAAAGTAGAATACAAGCATGCACAGTTCGTTTTACAAGTTTGATTCAAATGTGTGAATGTTGTGGAATGAGTGTGGTTAGAAATGACATTTGGTTTACTTTTATGACAACCCTAACACATATAATTGTTTCCAAGTCATTAGAATTCAAAAATAAGCTTAGAATCAAAGAATAAGCTCAAAAGTAAAATACAAGCATGCACAGTTCTGTTTACAAGTTTGACTCAAATGTGTGAATGTTGTGGAATGAGTGTGGTTAGAAATGACATTTGGTTTACTTTTATGACAATCCTAACAAATATAATCGTCTCCATGTCATTAGAATTCAAAAATAAGCTTAGAATCAAAGAATAAGCTCAAAAGTAGAATACAAGCATGCACAGTTCGTTTTACAAGTTTGATTCAAATGTGTGAATGTTGTGGAATGAGTGTGGTTAGAAATGACATTTGGTTTACTTTTATGACAATCCTAACAAATATAATCGTCTCCATGTCATTAGAATTCAAAAATAAGCTTAGAATCAAAGAATAAGCTCAAAAGTAGAATACAAGCATGCACAGTTCGTTTTACAAGTTTGATTCAAATGTGTGAATGTTGTGGAATGAGTGTGGTTAGAAATGACATTTGGTTTACTTTTATGACAACCCTAACACATATGATCGTCTCCAAGTCATTAGAATTCAAAAATAAGCTTTGAATCAAAGAATAAGCTCAAAAGTAGAATACAAGCATGCACAGTTCGTTTTACAAGTTTGATTCAAATGTGTGAATGTTGTGGAATGAGTGTGGTTAGAATTGACATTTGGTTTACTTTTATGACAACCCTAACAAATATAATCGTCTCCATGTCATTAGAATTCAAAAATAAGCTTAGAATCAAAGAATAAGCTCAAAAGTAGAATACAAACATGCACAGTTCGTTTTACAAGTTTGATTCAAATGTGTGAATGTTGTGGAATGAGTGTGGTTAGAAATGACATTTGGTTTACTTTTATGACAACCCTAACATATATGATCGTCTCCAAGTCATTAGAATTCAAAAATAAGCTTAGAATCAAAGAATAAGCTCAAAAGTAGAATACAAGCATGCACAGTTCGTTTTACAAGTTTGATTCAAATGTCTGAATGTTGTGGAATGAGTGTGGTTAGAAATGACATTTGGTTTACTTTTATGACAACCCTAACACATATGATCGTCTCCATGTCATTAGAATTCAAAAATAAGCTTAGAATCAAAGAATAAGCTCAAAAGTAGAATACAAGCATGCACAGTTCGTTTTACAAGTTTGATTCAAATGTGTGAATGTTGTGGAATGAGTGTGGTTAGAATTGACATTTGGTTTACTTTTATGACAACCCTAACAAATATAATCGTCTCCATGTCATTAGAATTCAAAAATAAGCTTAGAATCAAAGAATAAGCTCAAAAGTAGAATACAAACATGCACAGTTCGTTTTACAAGTTTGATTCAAATGTGTGAATGTTGTGGAATGAGTGTGGTTAGAAATGACATTTGGTTTACTTTTATGACAACCCTAACACATATAATTGTTTCCAAGTCATTAGAATTCAAAAATAAGCTTAGAATCAAAGAATAAGCTCAAAAGTAAAATACAAGCATGCACAGTTCTGTTTACAAGTTTGACTCAAATGTGTGAATGTTGTGGAATGAGTGTGGTTAGAAATGACATTTGGTTTACTTTTATGACAATCCTAACAAATATAATCGTCTCCATGTCATTAGAATTCAAAAATAAGCTTAGAATCAAAGAATAAGCTCAAAAGTAGAATACAAGCATGCACAGTTCGTTTTACAAGTTTGATTCAAATGTGTGAATGTTGTGGAATGAGTGTGGTTAGAAATGACATTTGGTTTACTTTTATGACAACCCTAACACATATGATCGTCTCCAAGTCATTAGAATTCAAAAATAAGCTTTGAATCAAAGAATAAGCTCAAAAGTAGAATACAAGCATGCACAGTTCGTTTTACAAGTTTGATTCAAATGTCTGAATGTTGTGGAATGAGTGTGGTTAGAAATGACATTTCGTTTACTTTTATGACAAGCCTAACAAATATAATCGTCTCCAAGTCATTAGAATTCAAAAATAAGCTTAGAATCAAAGAATAAGCTCAAAAGTAGAATACAAGCATGGACAGTTCTGTTTACAAGTTTGATTCAAATGTGTGAATGTTGTGGAATGAGTGTGGTTAGAAATGACATTTGGTTTAATTTTGTGACAAGCCTAACAAATATAATCGTCTCCAAGTCATTAGAATTCAAAAATAAGCTTAGAATCAAAGAATAAGCTCAAAGTAGAATACAAGCATGCACAGTTCGTTTTACAAGTTTGACTCAAATGTGTGAATGTTGTGGAATGAGTGTGGTTAGAAATGACATTTGGTTTACTTTTATGACAACCCTAACATATATGATCGTCTCCATGTCATTAGAATTCAAAAATAAGCTTAGAATCAAAGAATAAGCTCAAAAGTAGAATACAAGCATGCACAGTTCGTTTTACAAGTTTGATTCAAATGTGTGAATGTTGTGGAATGAGTGTGGTTAGAATTGACATTTGGTTTACTTTTATGACAACCCTAACAAATATAATCGTCTCCATGTCATTAGAATTCAAAAATAAGCTTAGAATCAAAGAATAAGCTCAAAAGTAGAATACAAACATGCACAGTTCGTTTTACAAGTTTGATTCAAATGTGTGAATGTTGTGGAATGAGTGTGGTTAGAAATGACATTTGGTTTACTTTTATGACAACCCTAACATATATGATCGTCTCCAAGTCATTAGAATTCAAAAATAAGCTTAGAATCAAAGAATAAGCTCAAAAGTAGAATACAAGCATGCACAGTTCGTTTTACAAGTTTGATTCAAATGTCTGAATGTTGTGGAATGAGTGTGGTTAGAAATGACATTTCGTTTACTTTTATGACAACCCTAACAATTATAATCGTCTCCAAGTCATTAGAATTCAAAAATAAGCTTTGAATCAAAGAATAAGCTCAAAAGTAGAATACAAGCATGCACAGTTCGTTTTACAAGTTTGATTCAAATGTGTGAATGTTGTGGAATGAGTGTGGTTAGAAATGACATTTGGTTTACTTTTATGACAACCCTAACACATATAATTGTTTCCAAGTCATTAGAATTCAAAAATAAGCTTAGAATCAAAGAATAAGCTCAAAAGTAAAATACAAGCATGCACAGTTCTGTTTACAAGTTTGACTCAAATGTGTGAATGTTGTGGAATGAGTGTGGTTAGAAATGACATTTGGTTTACTTTTATGACAATCCTAACAAATATAATCGTCTCCATGTCATTAGAATTCAAAAATAAGCTTAGAATCAAAGAATAAGCTCAAAAGTAGAATACAAGCATGCACAGTTCGTTTTACAAGTTTGATTCAAATGTGTGAATGTTGTGGAATGAGTGTGGTTAGAAATGACATTTGGTTTACTTTTATGACAACCCTAACACATATGATCGTCTCCAAGTCATTAGAATTCAAAAATAAGCTTTGAATCAAAGAATAAGCTCAAAAGTAGAATACAAGCATGCACAGTTCGTTTTACAAGTTTGATTCAAATGTCTGAATGTTGTGGAATGAGTGTGGTTAGAAATGACATTTGGTTTACTTTTATGACAACCCTAACACATATGATCGTCTCCATGTCATTAGAATTCAAAAATAAGCTTAGAATCAAAGAATAAGCTCAAAAGTAGAATAGAAGGATGCACAGTTCGTTTTACAAGTTTGATTCAAATGTGTGAATGTTGTGGAATGAGTGTGGTTAGAAATGACATTTGGTTTACTTTTATGACAACCCTAACAATTATAATCGTCTCCATGTCATTAGAATTCAAAAATAAGCTTAGAATCAAAGAATAAGCTCAAAAGTAGAATACAAGCATGCACTGTTCTGTTTACAAGTTTGATTCAAATGTGTGAATGTTGTGGAATGAGTGTGGCTAGAAATGACATTTGGTTTACTTTTATGACAACCCTAACACATATAATCGTCTCCATGTCATTAGAATTCAAAAATAAGCTTAGAATCAAAGAATAAGCTCAAAAGTAGAATACAAGCATGCACAGTTCGTTTTACAAGTTTGATTCAAATGTGTGAATGTTGTGGAATGAGTGTGGTTAGAAATGACATTTGGTTTACTTTTATGACAACCCTAACATATATGATCGTCTCCAAGTCATTAGAATTCAAAAATAAGCTTAGAATCAAAGAATAAGCTCAAAAGTAGAATACAAGCATGCACAGTTCGTTTTACAAGTTTGATTCAAATGTCTGAATGTTGTGGAATGAGTGTGGTTAGAAATGACATTTCGTTTACTTTTATGACAACCCTAACAATTATAATCGTCTCCAAGTCATTAGAATTCAAAAATAAGCTTTGAATCAAAGAATAAGCTCAAAAGTAGAATACAAGCATGCACAGTTCGTTTTACAAGTTTGATTCAAATGTGTGAATGTTGTGGAATGAGTGTGGTTAGAAATGACATTTGGTTTACTTTTATGACAACCCTAACACATATAATTGTTTCCAAGTCATTAGAATTCAAAAATAAGCTTAGAATCAAAGAATAAGCTCAAAAGTAAAATACAAGCATGCACAGTTCTGTTTACAAGTTTGAGTCAAATGTGTGAATGTTGTGGAATGAGTGTGGTTAGAAATGACATTTGGTTTACTTTTATGACAATCCTAACAAATATAATCGTCTCCATGTCATTAGAATTCAAAAATAAGCTTAGAATCAAAGAATAAGCTCAAAAGTAGAATACAAGCATGCACAGTTCGTTTTACAAGTTTGATTCAAATGTGTGAATGTTGTGGAATGAGTGTGGTTAGAAATGACATTTGGTTTACTTTTATGACAACCCTAACACATATGATCGTCTCCAAGTCATTAGAATTCAAAAATAAGCTTTGAATCAAAGAATAAGCTCAAAAGTAGAATACAAGCATGCACAGTTCGTTTTACAAGTTTGATTCAAATGTCTGAATGTTGTGGAATGAGTGTGGTTAGAAATGACATTTGGTTTACTTTTATGAAAACCCTAACACATATGATCGTCTCCATGTCATTAGAATTCAAAAATAAGCTTAGAATCAAAGAATAAGCTCAAAAGTAGAATAGAAGGATGCACAGTTCGTTTTACAAGTTTGATTCAAATGTGTGAATGTTGTGGAATGAGTGTGGTTAGAAATGACATTTGGTTTACTTTTATGACAACCCTAACAATTATAATCGTCTCCATGTCATTAGAATTCAAAAATAAGCTTAGAATCAAAGAATAAGCTCAAAAGTAGAATACAAGCATGCACTGTTCGTTTTACAAGTTTGATTCAAATGTGAGAATGTTGTGGAATGAGTGTGGTTAGAAATGACATTAGGTTTACTTTTATGACAACTCTAACACATATAATCGTCTCCATGTCATTAGAATTCAAAAATAAGCATAGAATCAAAGAGTAAGCTGAAAAGTAGAATACAAGCATGCACTGTTCGTTTTACAAGTTTGATTCAAATGTGTGAATGTTGTGGAATGAGTGTGGTTAGAAATGACATTTGGTTTACTTTTATGACAACCCTAACACATATGATCGTTTCCATGTCATTAGAATTCAAAAATAAGCTTAGAATCAAAGAATAAGCTCAAAAGTAGAATACAAGCATGCACAGTTCGTTTTACAAGTTTGATTCAAATGTGTGAATGTTGTGGAATGAGTGTGGTTAGAAATGACATTTGGTTTACTTTTATGACAACCCTAATAAATATAATCGTCTCCATGTCATTAGAATTCAAAAATAAGGTTAGAATCAAAGAATAAGCTCAAAAGTAGAATACAAGCATGCACTGTTCGTTTTACAAGTTTGATTCAAATGTGTGAATGTTGTGGAATGAGTGTGGTTAGAAATGACATTTGGTTTACTTTTATGACAACCCTAACACATATGATCGTTTCCATGTCATTAGAATTCAAAAATAAGCTTAGAATCAAAGAATAAGCTCAAAAGTAGAATAGAAGGATGCACAGTTCTGTTTACAAGTTTGATTCAAATGTGTGAATGTTGTGGAATGAGTGTGGTGAGAAATGACATTTGGTTTACTTTTATGACAAGCCTAACACATATGATCGTTTCCATGTCATTAGAATTTAAAAATAAGCTTAGAGTCAAAGAATAAGCTCAAAAGTAGAATACAAGCATGCACAGTTCTGTTTACAAGTTTGATTCAAATGTGTGAATGTTGTGGAATGAGTGTGGTTAGAAATGACATTTGGTTTACTTTTATAACAACCCTAACACATATGATCGTTTCCATGTCATTAGAATTTAAAAATAAGCTTAGAGTCAAAGAATAAGCTCAAAAAGAGAATACAAGCATGCGAAGTTCGTTTTACAAGTTTGATTCAAATGTGTGAATGTTGTGGAATGAGTGTGGTTAGAAATGACATTTGGTTTACTTTTACGACAACCCTAACACATATAATCGTCTCCAAGTCATTAGAATTCAAAAATAAGCTTAGAATCAAAGAATAAGCTCAAAAGTAGAATACAAGCATGCACAGTTCTGTTTACAAGTTTGATTCAAATGTGTGAATGTTGTGGAATGAGTGTGGTTGGAAATGACATTTGGTTTACTTTTATGACAACCCTAACACATATGACCGTCTCCAAGTCATTAGAATTCAAAAATAAGCTTAGAATCAAAGAATAAGCTCAAAAGTAGAATACAAGCATGCACAGTTCTGTTTACAAGTTTGATTCAAATGTGTGAATGTTGTGGAATGAGTGTGGTTAGAAATGACATTTGGTTTACTTTTATGACAACTCTAACACATATGATCGTCTCCAAGTCATTAGAATTCAAAAATAAGCTTTGAATCAAAGAATAAGCTCAAAAGTAGAATACAAGCATGCACAGTTCGTTTTACAAGTTTGATTCAAATGTGTGAATGTTGTGGAATGAGTGTGGTTAGAAATGACATTTGGTTTACTTTTATGACAACCCTAACACATATGATCGTTTCCATGTCATTAGAATTCAAAAATAAGCTTAGAATCAAAGAATAAGCTCAAAAGTAGAATAGAAGGATGCACAGTTCTGTTTACAAGTTTGATTCAAATGTGTGAATGTTGTGGAATGAGTGTGGTGAGAAATGACATTTGGTTTACTTTTATGACAAGCCTAACACATATGATCGTTTCCATGTCATTAGAATTTAAAAATAAGCTTAGAGTCAAAGAATAAGCTCAAAAGTAGAATACAAGCATGCACAGTTCTGTTTACAAGTTTGATTCAAATGTGTGAATGTTGTGGAATGAGTGTGGTTAGAAATGACATTTGGTTTACTTTTATAACAACCCTAACACATATGATCGTTTCCATGTCATTAGAATTTAAAAATAAGCTTAGAGTCAAAGAATAAGCTCAAAAAGAGAATACAAGCATGCGAAGTTCGTTTTACAAGTTTGATTCAAATGTGTGAATGTTGTGGAATGAGTGTGGTTAGAAATGACATTTGGTTTACTTTTACGACAACCCTAACACATATAATCGTCTCCAAGTCATTAGAATTCAAAAATAAGCTTAGAATCAAAGAATAAGCTCAAAAGTAGAATACAAGCATGCACAGTTCTGTTTACAAGTTTGATTCAAATGTGTGAATGTTGTGGAATGAGTGTGGTTGGAAATGACATTTGGTTTACTTTTATGACAACCCTAACACATATGACCGTCTCCAAGTCATTAGAATTCAAAAATAAGCTTAGAATCAAAGAATAAGCTCAAAAGTAGAATACAAGCATGCACAGTTCTGTTTACAAGCTTGATTCAAATGTGTGAATGTTGTGGAATGAATGTGGTTAGAAATGACATTTGGTTTACTTTTATGACAACTCTAACACATATGATCGTCTCCAAGTCATTAGAATTCAAAAATAAGCTTTGAATCAAAGAATAAGCTCAAAAGTAGAATACAAGCATGCACAGTTCGTTTTACAAGTTTGATTCAAATGTGTAAATGTTGTGGAATGAGTGTGGTTAGAAATGACATTTGGTTTACTTTTATGACAACCCTAACACATATGATCGTTTCCATGTCATTAGAATTCAAAAATAAGCTTAGAATCAAAGAATAAGCTCAAAAGTAGAATAGAAGGATGCACAGTTCTGTTTACAAGTTTGATTCAAATGTGTGAATGTTGTGGAATGAGTGTGGTGAGAAATGACATTTGGTTTACTTTTATGACAAGCCTAACACATATGATCGTTTCCATGTCATTAGAATTTAAAAATAAGCTTAGAGTCAAAGAATAAGCTCAAAAGTAGAATTCAAGCATGCACAGTTCGTTTTACAAGTTTGATTCAAATGTGTGAATGTTGTGGAATGAGTGTGGTTAGAAATGACATTTGGTTTACTTTTATGACAACCCTAACACATATAATTGTTTCCAAGTCATTAGAATTCAAAAATAAGCTTAGAATCAAAGAATAAGCTCAAAAGTAAAATACAAGCATGCACAGTTCTGTTTACAAGTTTGAGTCAAATGTGTGAATGTTGTGGAATGAGTGTGGTTAGACATGACATTTGGTTTACTTTTATGACAAGCCTAACAAATAAAATCGTCTCCAAGTCATTAGAATTCAAAAATAAGCTTAGAATCAAAGAATAAGCTCAAAAGTAGAATACAAGCATGCACAGTTCGTTTTACAAGTTTGATTCAAATGTGTGAATGTTGTGGAATGAGAGTGGTTAGAAATGACATTTGGTTTACTTTTATGACAACGCTAAAACATATGATCGTCTCCAAGTCATTAGAATTCAAAAATAAGCTTTGAATCAAAGAATAAGCTCAGAAGTAGAATACAAGCATGCACAGTTCCTTTTACAAGTTTGATTCAAATGTCTGAATGTTGTGGAATGAGTGTGGTTAGAAATGACATTTGGTTTACTTTTATGACAACCCTAACAATTATAATCGTCTCGAAGTCATTAAAATTCAAAAATAAGCTTTGAATCAAAGAATAAGCTCAGAAGTAGAATACAAGCATGCACTGTTCGTTTTACAAGTTTGATTCAAATGTGTGAATGTTGTGGAATGAGTGTGGTTAGAAATGACATTTGGTTTACTTTTATGACAACCCTAACACATATAATTGTTTCCAAGTCATTAGAATTCAAAAATAAGCTTAGAATCAAAGAATAAGCTCAAAAGTAAAATACAAGCATGCACAGTTCTGTTTACAAGTTTGAGTCAAATGTGTGAATGTTGTGGAATGAGTGTGGTTAGAAATGACATTTGGTTTACTTTTATGACAATCCTAACAAATATAATCGTCTCCATGTCATTAGAATTCAAAAATAAGCTTAGAATCAAAGAATAAGCTCAAAAGTAGAATACAAGCATGCACAGTTCGTTTTACAAGTTTGATTCAAATGTGTGAATGTTGTGGAATGAGTGTGGTTAGAAATGACATTTGGTTTACTTTTATGACAACCCTAACACATATGATCGTCTCCAAGTCATTAGAATTCAAAAATAAGCTTTGAATCAAAGAATAAGCTCAAAAGTAGAATACAAGCATGCACAGTTCGTTTTACAAGTTTGATTCAAATGTCTGAATGTTGTGGAATGAGTGTGGTTAGAAATGACATTTGGTTTACTTTTATGACAACCCTAACACATATGATCGTCTCCAAGTCATTAGAATTCAAAAATAAGCTTAGAATCAAAGAATAAGCTCAAAAGTAGAATACAAGCATGCACAGTTCGTTTTACAAGTTTGATTCAAATGTGTGAATGTTGTGGAATGAGTGTGGTTAGAAATGACATTAGGTTTACTTTTATGACAACTCTAACACATATAATCGTCTCCATGTAATTAGAATTCAAAAATAAGCATAGAATCAAAGAGTAAGCTGAAAAGTAGAATACAAGCATGCACTGTTCGTTTTACAAGTTTGATTCAAATGTGTGAATGTTGTGGAATGAGTGTGGTTAGAAATGACATTTGGTTTACTTTTATGACAACCCTAACACATATGATCGTTTCCATGTCATTAGAATTCAAAAATAAGCTTAGAATCAAAGAATAAGCTCAAAAGTAGAATACAAGCATGCACAGTTCGTTTTACAAGTTTGATTCAAATGTGTGAATGTTGTGGAATGAGTGTGGTTAGAAATGACATTTGGTTTACTTTTATGACAACCCTAATAAATATAATCGTCTCCATGTCATTAGAATTCAAAAATAAGCTTAGAATCAAAGAATAAGCTCAAAAGTAGAATTCAAGCATGCCCAGTTCGTTTTACAAGTTTGATTCAAATGTGTGAATGTTTAGGAATGAGTGTGGTTAGAAATGACATTTGGTTTACTTTTATGACAACCCTAACACATATAATCGTTTCCAAGTCATTAGAATTCAAAAATAAGCTTAGAATCAAAGAATAAGCTCAAAAGTAAAATACAAGCATGCACAGTTCTGTTTACAAGTTTGATTCAAATGTGTGAATGTTGTGGAATGAGTGTGGTTAGAAATGACATTTGGTTTACTTTTATGACAACCCTAACACATATAATCGTTTCCAAGTCATTAGAATTCAAAAATAAGCTTAGAATCAAAGAATAAGCTCAAAAGTAAAATACAAGCATGCACAGTTCTGTTTACAAGTTTGATTCAAATGTGTGAATGTTGTGGAATGAGTGTGGTGAGAAATGACATTTGGTTTACTTTTATGACAACCCTAACACATATGATCGTTTCCATGTCATTAGAATTTAAAAATAAGCTTAGAGTCAAAGAATAAGCTCAAAAGTAGAATACAAGCATGCACAGTTCTGTTTACAAGTTTGATTCAAATGTGTGAATGTTGTGGAATGAGTGTGGTTAGAAATGAAATTTGGTTTACTTTTATAACAACCCTAACACATATGATCGTTTCCATGTCATTAGAATTTAAAAATAAGCTTAGAGTCAAAGAATAAGCTCAAAAAGAGAATAGAAGCATGCAAAGTTCGTTTTACAAGTTTGATTCAAATGTGTGAATGTTGTGGAATGAGTGTGGTTAGAAATGACATTTGGTTTACTTTTACGACAACCCTAACACATATAATCGTCTCCAAGTCATTAGAATTCAAAAATAAGCTTAGAATCAAAGAATAAGCTCAAAAGTAGAATACAAGCATGCACAGTTCTGTTTACAAGTTTGATTCAAATGTGTGAATGTTGTGGAATGAGTGTGGTTGGAAATGACATTTGGTTTACTTTTATGACAACCCTACCACATATGACCGTCTCCAAGTCATTAGAATTCAAAAATAAGCTTAGAATCAAAGAATAAGCTCAAAAGTAGAATACAAGCATGCACAGTTCTGTTTACAAGTTTGATTCAAATGTGTGAATGTTGTGGAATGAGTGTGGTTAGAAATGACATTTGGTTTACTTTTATGACAACCCTAACACATATGATCGTCTCCAAGTCATTAGAATTCAAAAATAAGCTTTGAATCAAAGAATAAGCTCAAAAGTAGAATACAAGCATGCACAGTTCGTTTTACAAGTTTGATTCAAATGTCTGAATGTTGTGGAATGAGTGTGGTTAGAAATGACATTTGGTTTACTTTTATGACAACCCTAACAATTATAATCGTCTCCATGTCATTAGAATTCAAAAATAAGCTTAGAATCAAAGAATAAGCTCAAAAGTAGAATACAAGCATGCACTGTTCGTTTTACAAGTTTGATTCAAATGTGTGAATGTTGTGGAATGAGTGTGGTTAGAAATGACATTTGGTTTACTTTTATGACAACCCTAACACATATGATCGTTTCCATGTCATTAGAATTCAAAAATAAGCTTAGAATCAAAGAATAAGCTCAAAAGTAGAATAGAAGGATGCACAGTTCTGTTTACAAGTTTGATTCAAATGTGTGAATGTTGTGGAATGAGTGTGGTTAGAAATGACATTTGGTTTACTTTTGTGACAACCCTAACACATATGATCGTCTCCAAGTCATTAGAATTCAAAAATAAGCTTAGAATCAAAGAAAAAGCTCAAAAGTAGAATACAAGCATGCACAGTTCGTTTTACAAGTTTGATTCAAATGTGTGAATGTTGTGGAATGAGTGTGGTTAGAAATGACATTTGGTTTACTTTAATGACAACCCTAACAATTATAATCGTCTCCATGTCATTAGAATTCAAAAATAAGCTTAGAATCAAAGAATAAGCTCAAAGTAGAATACAAGCATGCACAGTTCGTTTTACAAGTTTGATTCAAATGTGTGAATGTTGTGGAATGAGTGTGGTTAGAAATGACATTTGGTTTACTTTTATGACAAGCCTAACAAATATAATCGTCTCCATGTCATTAGAATTCAAAAATAAGCTTAGAATCAAAGAATAAGCTCAAAAGTAGAATTCAAGCATGCACAGTTCGTTTTACAAGTTTGATTCAAATGTGTGAATGTTGTGGAATGAGTGTGGTTAGAAATGACATTTGGTTTACTTTTATGACAACCCTAACACATATGATCGTCTCCAAGTCATTAGAATTCAAAAATAAGCTTTGAATCAAAGAATAAGCTCAAAAGTAGAATACAAGCATGCACAGTTCGTTTTACAAGTTTGATTCAAATGTGTGAATGTTGTGGAATGAGTGTGGTTAGAAATGACATTTGGTTTACTTTTATGACAACCCTAACAAATATAATCGTCTCCATGTCATTAGAATTCAAAAATAAGCTTAGAATCAAAGAATAAGCTCAAAAGTAGAATACAAGCATGCACAGTTCGTTTTACAAGTTTGATTCAAATGTGTGAATGTTGTGGAATGAGTGTGGTTAGAAATGACATTTGGTTTACTTTTATGACAACCCTAACAAATATAATCGTCTCCAAGTCATTAGAATTCAAAAATAAGCTTAGAATCAAAGAATAAGCTCAAAAGTAGAATACAAGGATGCACAGTTCTGTTTACAAGTTTGATTCAAATGTGTGAATGTTGTGGAATGAGTGTGGTTAGAAATGACATTTGCTTTACTTTTATGACAACCCTAAAAATTATAATCGTCTCCATGTCATTAGAATTCAAAAATAAGCTTAGAATCAAAGAATAAGCTCAAAAGTAGAATACAAGCATGCACTGTTCGTTTTACAAGTTTGATTCAAATGTGTGAATGTTGTGGAATGAGTGTGGTTAGAAATGACATTTGGTTTACTTTTATGACAACCCTAACACATATGATCGTTTCCATGTCATTAGAATTCAAAAATAAGCTTAGAATCAAAGAATAAGCTCAAAAGTAGAATAGAAGGATGCACAGTTCTGTTTACAAGTTTGATTCAAATGTGTGAATGTTGTGGAATGAGTGTGGTTAGAAATGACATTTGGTTTACTTTTGTGACAACCCTAACACATATGATCGTCTCCAAGTCATTAGAATTCAAAAATAAGCTTAGAATCAAAGAAAAAGCTCAAAAGTAGAATAAAAGCATGCACAGTTCGTTTTACAAGTTTGATTCAAATGTGTGAATGTTGTGGAATGAGTGTGGTTAGAAATGACATTTGGTTTACTTTTATGACAACCCTAACAAATATAATCGTCTCCATGTCATTAGAATTCAAAAATAAGCTTAGAATCAAAGAATAAGCTCAAAAGTAGAATACAAGCATGCACAATTCGTTTTACAAGTTTGATTCAAATGTGTGAATGTTGTGGAATGAGTGTGGTTAGAAATGACATTTGGTTTACTTTTATGACAACCCTAACAATTATAATCGTTTCCATGTCATTAGAATTCAAAAATAAGCTTAGAATCAAAGAATAAGCTCAAAAGTAGAATACAAGCATGCATAGTTCGTTTTACAAGTTTGATTCAAATGTGTGAATGTTGTGGAATGAGTGTGGTTAGAAATGACATTTGGTTTACTTTTATGACGACCCTAACACATATAATCGTCTCCAAGTCATTAGAATTCCAAAATAAGCTTAGAATCAAAGAATAAGCTCAAAAGTAAAATACAAGCATGCACACTTCTGTTTACAAGTTTGATTCAAATGTGTGAATGTTGTGGAATGAGTGTGGTTAGAAATGACATTTGGTTTACTTTTATGACAAGCCTAACAAATATAATCGTCTCCATGTCATTAGAATTCAAAAATAAGCTTAGAATCAAAGAATAAGCTCAAAAGTAGAATACAAGCATGCACAGTTCGTTTTACAAGTTTGATTCAAATGTGTGAATGTTGTGGAATGAGTGTGGTTAGAAATGACATTTGGTTTACTTTTATGACAACCCTAACAAATATAATCGTCTCCATGTCATTAGAATTCAAAAATAAGCTTAAAATCAAAGAATAAGCTCAAAAGTAGAATACAAGCATGCATAGTTCGTTTTACAAGTTTGATTCAAATGTGTGAATGTTGTGGAATGAGTGTGGTTAGAAATGACATTTGGTTTACTTTTATGACAACCCTAACAAATATAATCGTCTCCATGTCATTAGAATTCAAAAATAAGCTTAGAATCAAAGAATAAGCTCAAAAGTAGAATACAAGCATGCACAGTTCGTTTTACAAGTTTGATTCAAATGTGTGAATGTTGTGGAATGAGTGTGGTTAGAAATGACATTTGGTTTACTTTTATGACGACCCTAACACATATAATCGTCTCCAAGTCATTAGAATTCCAAAATAAGCTTAGAATCAAAGAATAAGCTCAAAAGTAAAATACAAGCATGCACACTTCTGTTTACAAGTTTGATTCAAATGTGTGAATGTTGTGGAATGAGTGTGGTTAGAAATGACATTTGGTTTACTTTTATGACAACCCTAACACATATGATCGTCTCCAAGTCATTAGAATTCAAAAATAAGCTTAGAATCAAAGAATAAGCTCAAAAGTAGAATACAAGCATGCACAGTTCGTTTTACAAGTTTGATTCAAATGTGTGAATGTTGTGGAATGAGTGTGGTTAGAAATGACATTAGGTTTACTTTTATGACAACTCTAACACATATAATCGTCTCCATGTAATTAGAATTCAAAAATAAGCATAGAATCAAAGAGTAAGCTGAAAAGTAGAATACAAGCATGCACTGTTCGTTTTACAAGTTTGATTCAAATGTGTGAATGTTGTGGAATGAGTGTGGTTAGAAATGACATTTGGTTTACTTTTATGACAACCCTAACACATATGATCGTTTCCATGTCATTAGAATTCAAAAATAAGCTTAGAATCAAAGAATAAGCTCAAAAGTAGAATACAAGCATGCACAGTTCGTTTTACAAGTTTGATTCAAATGTGTGAATGTTGTGGAATGAGTGTGGTTAGAAATGACATTTGGTTTACTTTTATGACAACCCTAATAAATATAATCGTCTCCATGTCATTAGAATTCAAAAATAAGCTTAGAATCAAAGAATAAGCTCAAAAGTAGAATTCAAGCATGCACAGTTCGTTTTACAAGTTTGATTCAAATGTGTGAATGTTTAGGAATGAGTGTGGTTAGAAATGACATTTGGTTTACTTTTATGACAACCCTAACACATATAATCGTTTCCAAGTCATTAGAATTCAAAAATAAGCTTAGAATCAAAGAATAAGCTCAAAAGTAAAATACAAGCATGCACAGTTCTGTTTACAAGTTTGATTCAAATGTGTGAATGTTGTGGAATGAGTGTGGTTAGAAATGACATTTGGTTTACTTTTATGACAACCCTAACACATATAATCGTTTCCAAGTCATTAGAATTCAAAAATAAGCTTAGAATCAAAGAATAAGCTCAAAAGTAAAATACAAGCATGCACAGTTCTGTTTACAAGTTTGATTCAAATGTGTGAATGTTGTGGAATGAGTGTGGTGAGAAATGACATTTGGTTTACTTTTATGACAACCCTAACACATATGATCGTTTCCATGTCATTAGAATTTAAAAATAAGCTTAGAGTCAAAGAATAAGCTCAAAAGTAGAATACAAGCATGCACAGTTCTGTTTACAAGTTTGATTCAAATGTGTGAATGTTGTGGAATGAGTGTGGTGAGAAATGAAATTTGGTTTACTTTTATAACAACCCTAACACATATGATCGTTTCCATGTCATTAGAATTTAAAAATAAGCTTAGAGTCAAAGAATAAGCTCAAAAAGAGAATAGAAGCATGCAAAGTTCGTTTTACAAGTTTGATTCAAATGTGTGAATGTTGTGGAATGAGTGTGGTTAGAAATGACATTTGGTTTACTTTTACGACAACCCTAACACATATAATCGTCTCCAAGTCATTAGAATTCAAAAATAAGCTTAGAATCAAAGAATAAGCTCAAAAGTAGAATACAAGCATGCACAGTTCTGTTTACAAGTTTGATTCAAATGTGTGAATGTTGTGGAATGAGTGTGGTTGGAAATGACATTTGGTTTACTTTTATGACAACCCTACCACATATGACCGTCTCCAAGTCATTAGAATTCAAAAATAAGCTTAGAATCAAAGAATAAGCTCAAAAGTAGAATACAAGCATGCACAGTTCTGTTTACAAGTTTGATTCAAATGTGTGAATGTTGTGGAATGAGTGTGGTTAGAAATGACATTTGGTTTACTTTTATGACAACCCTAACACATATGATCGTCTCCAAGTCATTAGAATTCAAAAATAAGCTTTGAATCAAAGAATAAGCTCAAAAGTAGAATACAAGCATGCACAGTTCGTTTTACAAGTTTGATTCAAATGTCTGAATGTTGTGGAATGAGTGTGGTTAGAAATGACATTTGGTTTACTTTTATGACAACCCTAACAATTATAATCGTCTCCATGTCATTAGAATTCAAAAATAAGCTTAGAATCAAAGAATAAGCTCAAAAGTAGAATACAAGCATGCACTGTTCGTTTTACAAGTTTGATTCAAATGTGTGAATGTTGTGGAATGAGTGTGGTTAGAAATGACATTTGGTTTACTTTTATGACAACCCTAACACATATGATCGTTTCCATGTCATTAGAATTCAAAAATAAGCTTAGAATCAAAGAATAAGCTCAAAAGTAGAATAGAAGGATGCACAGTTCTGTTTACAAGTTTGATTCAAATGTGTGAATGTTGTGGAATGAGTGTGGTTAGAAATGACATTTGGTTTACTTTTGTGACAACCCTAACACATATGATCGTCTCCAAGTCATTAGAATTCAAAAATAAGCTTAGAATCAAAGAAAAAGCTCAAAAGTAGAATACAAGCATGCACAGTTCGTTTTACAAGTTTGATTCAAATGTGTGAATGTTGTGGAATGAGTGTGGTTAGAAATGACATTTGGTTTACTTTAATGACAACCCTAACAATTATAATCGTCTCCATGTCATTAGAATTCAAAAATAAGCTTAGAATCAAAGAATAAGCTCAAAGTAGAATACAAGCATGCACAGTTCGTTTTACAAGTTTGATTCAAATGTGTGAATGTTGTGGAATGAGTGTGGTTAGAAATGACATTTGGTTTACTTTTATGACAAGCCTAACACATATAATCGTCTCCATGTAATTAGAATTCAAAAATAAGCATAGAATCAAAGAGTAAGCTGAAAAGTAGAATACAAGCATGCACTGTTCGTTTTACAAGTTTGATTCAAATGTGTGAATGTTGTGGAATGAGTGTGGTTAGAAATGACATTTGGTTTACTTTTATGACAACCCTAACACATATGATCGTTTCCATGTCATTAGAATTCAAAAATAAGCTTAGAATCAAAGAATAAGCTCAAAAGTAGAATACAAGCATGCACAGTTCGTTTTACAAGTTTGATTCAAATGTGTGAATGTTGTGGAATGAGTGTGGTTAGAAATGACATTTGGTTTACTTTTATGACAACCCTAATAAATATAATCGTCTCCATGTCATTAGAATTCAAAAATAAGCTTAGAATCAAAGAATAAGCTCAAAAGTAGAATTCAAGCATGCACAGTTCGTTTTACAAGTTTGATTCAAATGTGTGAATGTTTAGGAATGAGTGTGGTTAGAAATGACATTTGGTTTACTTTTATGACAACCCTAACACATATAATCGTTTCCAAGTCATTAGAATTCAAAAATAAGCTTAGAATCAAAGAATAAGCTCAAAAGTAAAATACAAGCATGCACAGTTCTGTTTACAAGTTTGATTCAAATGTGTGAATGTTGTGGAATGAGTGTGGTTAGAAATGACATTTGGTTTACTTTTATGACAACCCTAACACATATAATCGTTTCCAAGTCATTAGAATTCAAAAATAAGCTTAGAATCAAAGAATAAGCTCAAAAGTAAAATACAAGCATGCACAGTTCTGTTTACAAGTTTGATTCAAATGTGTGAATGTTGTGGAATGAGTGTGGTGAGAAATGACATTTGGTTTACTTTTATGACAACCCTAACACATATGATCGTTTCCATGTCATTAGAATTTAAAAATAAGCTTAGAGTCAAAGAATAAGCTCAAAAGTAGAATACAAGCATGCACAGTTCTGTTTACAAGTTTGATTCAAATGTGTGAATGTTGTGGAATGAGTGTGGTGAGAAATGAAATTTGGTTTACTTTTATAACAACCCTAACACATATGATCGTTTCCATGTCATTAGAATTTAAAAATAAGCTTAGAGTCAAAGAATAAGCTCAAAAAGAGAATAGAAGCATGCAAAGTTCGTTTTACAAGTTTGATTCAAATGTGTGAATGTTGTGGAATGAGTGTGGTTAGAAATGACATTTGGTTTACTTTTACGACAACCCTAACACATATAATCGTCTCCAAGTCATTAGAATTCAAAAATAAGCTTAGAATCAAAGAATAAGCTCAAAAGTAGAATACAAGCATGCACAGTTCTGTTTACAAGTTTGATTCAAATGTGTGAATGTTGTGGAATGAGTGTGGTTGGAAATGACATTTGGTTTACTTTTATGACAACCCTACCACATATGACCGTCTCCAAGTCATTAGAATTCAAAAATAAGCTTAGAATCAAAGAATAAGCTCAAAAGTAGAATACAAGCATGCACAGTTCTGTTTACAAGTTTGATTCAAATGTGTGAATGTTGTGGAATGAGTGTGGTTAGAAATGACATTTGGTTTACTTTTATGACAACCCTAACACATATGATCGTCTCCAAGTCATTAGAATTCAAAAATAAGCTTTGAATCAAAGAATAAGCTCAAAAGTAGAATACAAGCATGCACAGTTCGTTTTACAAGTTTGATTCAAATGTCTGAATGTTGTGGAATGAGTGTGGTTAGAAATGACATTTGGTTTACTTTTATGACAACCCTAACAATTATAATCGTCTCCATGTCATTAGAATTCAAAAATAAGCTTAGAATCAAAGAATAAGCTCAAAAGTAGAATACAAGCATGCACTGTTCGTTTTACAAGTTTGATTCAAATGTGTGAATGTTGTGGAATGAGTGTGGTTAGAAATGACATTTGGTTTACTTTTATGACAACCCTAACACATATGATCGTTTCCATGTCATTAGAATTCAAAAATAAGCTTAGAATCAAAGAATAAGCTCAAAAGTAGAATAGAAGGATGCACAGTTCTGTTTACAAGTTTGATTCAAATGTGTGAATGTTGTGGAATGAGTGTGGTTAGAAATGACATTTGGTTTACTTTTGTGACAACCCTAACACATATGATCGTCTCCAAGTCATTAGAATTCAAAAATAAGCTTAGAATCAAAGAAAAAGCTCAAAAGTAGAATACAAGCATGCACAGTTCGTTTTACAAGTTTGATTCAAATGTGTGAATGTTGTGGAATGAGTGTGGTTAGAAATGACATTTGGTTTACTTTAATGACAACCCTAACAATTATAATCGTCTCCATGTCATTAGAATTCAAAAATAAGCTTAGAATCAAAGAATAAGCTCAAAGTAGAATACAAGCATGCACAGTTCGTTTTACAAGTTTGATTCAAATGTGTGAATGTTGTGGAATGAGTGTGGTTAGAAATGACATTTGGTTTACTTTTATGACAAGCCTAACAAATATAATCGTCTCCATGTCATTAGAATTCAAAAATAAGCTTAGAATCAAAGAATAAGCTCAAAAGTAGAATTCAAGCATGCACAGTTCGTTTTACAAGTTTGATTCAAATGTGTGAATGTTGTGGAATGAGTGTGGTTAGAAATGACATTTGGTTTACTTTTATGACAACCCTAACACATATGATCGTCTCCAAGTCATTAGAATTCAAAAATAAGCTTTGAATCAAAGAATAAGCTCAAAAGTAGAATACAAGCATGCACAGTTCGTTTTACAAGTTTGATTCAAATGTGTGAATGTTGTGGAATGAGTGTGGTTAGAAATGACATTTGGTTTACTTTTATGACAACCCTAACAAATATAATCGTCTCTATGTCATTAGAATTCAAAAATAAGCTTAGAATCAAAGAATAAGCTCAAAAGTAGAATACAAGCATGCACAGTTCGTTTTACAAGTTTGATTCAAATGTGTGAATGTTGTGGAATGAGTGTGGTTAGAAATGACATTTGGTTTACTTTTATGACAACCCTAACAAATATAATCGTCTCCAAGTCATTAGAATTCAAAAATAAGCTTAGAATCAAAGAATAAGCTCAAAAGTAGAATACAAGGATGCACAGTTCTGTTTACAAGTTTGATTCAAATGTGTGAATGTTGTGGAATGAGTGTGGTTAGAAATGACATTTGCTTTACTTTTATGACAACCCTAAAAATTATAATCGTCTCCATGTCATTAGAATTCAAAAATAAGCTTAGAATCAAAGAATAAGCTCAAAAGTAGAATACAAGCATGCACTGTTCGTTTTACAAGTTTGATTCAAATGTGTGAATGTTGTGGAATGAGTGTGGTTAGAAATGACATTTGGTTTACTTTTATGACAACCCTAACACATATGATCGTTTCCATGTCATTAGAATTCAAAAATAAGCTTAGAATCAAAGAATAAGCTCAAAAGTAGAATAGAAGGATGCACAGTTCTGTTTACAAGTTTGATTCAAATGTGTGAATGTTGTGGAATGAGTGTGGTTAGAAATGACATTTGGTTTACTTTTGTGACAACCCTAACACATATGATCGTCTCCAAGTCATTAGAATTCAAAAATAAGCTTAGAATCAAAGAAAAAGCTCAAAAGTAGAATAAAAGCATGCACAGTTCGTTTTACAAGTTTGATTCAAATGTGTGAATGTTGTGGAATGAGTGTGGTTAGAAATGACATTTGGTTTACTTTTATGACAACCCTAACAAATATAATCGTCTCCATGTCATTAGAATTCAAAAATAAGCTTAGAATCAAAGAATAAGCTCAAAAGTAGAATACAAGCATGCACAATTCGTTTTACAAGTTTGATTCAAATGTGTGAATGTTGTGGAATGAGTGTGGTTAGAAATGACATTTGGTTTACTTTTATGACAACCCTAACAATTATAATCGTTTCCATGTCATTAGAATTCAAAAATAAGCTTAGAATCAAAGAATAAGCTCAAAAGTAGAATACAAGCATGCATAGTTCGTTTTACAAGTTTGATTCAAATGTGTGAATGTTGTGGAATGAGTGTGGTTAGAAATGACATTTGGTTTACTTTTATGACGACCCTAACACATATAATCGTCTCCAAGTCATTAGAATTCCAAAATAAGCTTAGAATCAAAGAATAAGCTCAAAAGTAAAATACAAGCATGCACACTTCTGTTTACAAGTTTGATTCAAATGTGTGAATGTTGTGGAATGAGTGTGGTTAGAAATGACATTTGGTTTACTTTTATGACAAGCCTAACAAATATAATCGTCTCCATGTCATTAGAATTCAAAAATAAGCTTAGAATCAAAGAATAAGCTCAAAAGTAGAATACAAGCATGCACAGTTCGTTTTACAAGTTTGATTCAAATGTGTGAATGTTGTGGAATGAGTGTGGTTAGAAATGACATTTGGTTTACTTTTATGACAACCCTAACAAATATAATCGTCTCCATGTCATTAGAATTCAAAAATAAGCTTAGAATCAAAGAATAAGCTCAAAAGTAGAATACAAGCATGCATAGTTCGTTTTACAAGTTTGATTCAAATGTGTGAATGTTGTGGAATGAGTGTGGTTAGAAATGACATTTGGTTTACTTTTATGACAACCCTAACAAATATAATCGTCTCCATGTCATTAGAATTCAAAAATAAGCTTAGAATCAAAGAATAAGCTCAAAAGTAGAATACAAGCATGCACAGTTCGTTTTACAAGTTTGATTCAAATGTGTGAATGTTGTGGAATGAGTGTGGTTAGAAATGACATTTGGTTTACTTTTATGACGACCCTAACACATATAATCGTCTCCAAGTCATTAGAATTCCAAAATAAGCTTAGAATCAAAGAATAAGCTCAAAAGTAAAATACAAGCATGCACACTTCTGTTTACAAGTTTGATTCAAATGTGTGAATGTTGTGGAATGAGTGTGGTTAGAAATGACATTTGGTTTACTTTTATGACAAGCCTAACAAATATAATCGTCTCCATGTCATTAGAATTCAAAAATAAGCTTAGAATCAAAGAATAAGCTCAAAAGTAGAATACAAGCATGCACAGTTCGTTTTACAAGTTTGATTCAAATGTGTGAATGTTGTGGAATGAGTGTGGTTAGAAATGACATTTGGTTTACTTTTATGACAACCCTAACAAATATAATCGTCTCCATGTCATTAGAATTCAAAAATAAGCTTAGAATCAAAGAATAAGCTCAAAAGTAGAATACAAGCATGCACAGTTCGTTTTACAAGTTTGATTCAAATGTGTGAATGTTGTGGAATGAGTGTGGTTAGAAATGACATTTGGTTTACTTTTATGACAACCCTAACAAATATAATCGTCTCCAAGTCATTAGAATTCAAAAATAAGTTTAGAATCAAAGAATAAGCTCAAAAGTAGAATACAAGGATGCACAGTTCTGTTTACAAGTTTGATTCAAATGTGTGAATGTTGTGGAATGAGTGTGGTTAGAAATGACATTTGGTTTACTTTTATGACAACCCTAACACATATGACCGTCTCCAAGTCATAAGAATTCAAAAATAAGCTTAGAATCAAAGAATAAGATCAAAAGTAGAATACAAGCATGCACAGTTCTGTTTACAAGTTTGATTCAAATGTGTGAATGTTGTGGAATGAGTGTGGTTAGAAATGACATTTGGTTTACTTTTATGACAACCCTAACACATATGATCGTCTCCAAGTCATTAGAATTCAAAAATAAGCTTTGAATCAAAGAATAAGTTCAAAAGTAGAATACAAGCATGCACAGTTCGTTTTACAAGTTTGATTCAAATGTGTGAATGTTGTGGAATGAGTGTGGTTAGAAATGAAATTTGGTTTACTTTTATGACAACCCTAACAAATATGATCGTCTCCATGTGATTAGAATTCAAAAATAAGCTTAGAATCAAAGAATAAGCTCAAAAGTAGAATACAAGCATGCACAATTCGTTTTACAAGTTTGATTCAAATGTGTGAATGTTGTGGAATGAGTGTGGTTAGAAATGACATTTGGTTTACTTTTATGACAACCCTAACAAATATAATCGTCTCCAAGTCATTAGAATTCAAAAATAAGCTTAGAATCAAAGAATATGCTCAAAAGTAGAATACAAGCATGCACAGTTCGTTTTACAAGTTTGATTCAAATGTGTGAATGTTCTGGAATGAGAGTGGTTAGAAATGACATTTGGTTTACTTTTATGACAACCCTAACACATATAATCGTTTCCAAGTCATTAGAATTCAAAAATAAGCTTAGAATCAAAGAATAAGCTCAAAAGTAAAATTCAAGCATGCACACTTCTGTTTACAAGTTTGATTCAAATGTGTGAATGTTGTGGAATGAGTGTGGTTAGAAATGACATTTGGTTTACTTTTATGACAACCCTAACACATATGATCGTCTCCAAGTCATTAGAATTCAAAAATAAGCTTTGAATCAAAGAATAAGCTCAAAAGTAGAATACAAGCATGCACAGTTCGTTTTACAAGTTTGATTCAAATGTCTGAATGTTGTGGAATGAGTGTGGTTAGAAATGACATTTGGTTTACTTTTATGACAACCCTAACACATATGACCGTCTCCAAGTCATAAGAATTCAAAAATAAGTTTAGAATCAAAGAATAAGCTCAAAAGTAGAATACAAGCATGCACAGTTCTGTTTACAAGTTTGATTCAAATGTGTGAATGTTGTGGAATGAGTGTGGTTAGAAATGACATTTGGTTTACTTTTATGACAACCCTAACAAATATAATCGTCTCCATGTCATTAGAATTCAAAAATAAGCTTAGAATCAAATAATAAGCTCAAAAGTAGAATACAAGCATGCACAGTTCGTTTTACAAGTTTGATTCAAATGTGTGAATGTTGTGGAATGAGTGTGGTTAGAAATGACATTTGGTTTACTTTTATGACAACCCTAACAAATATAATCGTCTCCAAGTCATTAGAATTCAAAAATAAGTTTAGAATCAAAGAATAAGCTCAAAAGTAGAATACAAGGATGCACAGTTCTGTTTACAAGTTTGATTCAAATGTGTGAATGTTGTGGAATGAGTGTGGTTAGAAATGACATTTGGTTTACTTTTATGACAACCCTAACACATATGACCGTCTCCAAGTCATAAGAATTCAAAAATAAGCTTAGAATCAAAGAATAAGCTCAAAAGTAGAATACAAGCATGCACAGTTCTGTTTACAAGTTTGATTCAAATGTGTGAATGTTGTGGAATGAGTGTGGTTAGAAATGACATTTGGTTTACTTTTATGACAACCCTAACACATATGATCGTCTCCAAGTCATTAGAATTCAAAAATAAGCTTTGAATCAAAGAATAAGCTCAAAAGTAGAATACAAGCATGCACAGTTCGTTTTACAAGTTTGATTCAAATGTCTGAATGTTGTGGAATGAGTGTGGTTAGAAATGACATTTGGTTTACTTTTATGACAACCCTAACAAATATAATCGTCTCCATGTCATTAGAATTCAAAAATAAGCTTAGAATCAAAGAATAAGCTCAAAAGTAGAATACAAGCATACACAGTTCGTTTTACAAGTTTGATTCAAATGTGTGAATGTTGTGGAATGAGAGTGGTTAGAAATGACATTTGGTTTACTTTTATGACAACGCTAACAAATATAATCATCTCCATGTCATTAGAATTCAAAAATAAGCTTAGAATCAAAGAATATGCTCAAAAGTAGAATACAAGCATGCACAGTTCGTTTTACAAGTTTGATTCAAATGTGTGAATGTTGTGGAATGAGAGTGGTTAGAAATGACATTTGGTTTAGTTTTATGACAACCCTAACACATATAATCGTTTCCAAGTCATTAGAATTCAAAAATAAGCTTAGAATCAAAGAATAAGCTCAAAAGTAAAATACAAGCATGCAGACTTCTGTTTACAAGTTTGATTCAAATGTGTGAATGTTGTGGAATGAGTGTGGTTAGAAATGACATTTGGTTTACTTTTATGACAACCCTAACACATATGATCGTCTCCAAGTCATTAGAATTCAAAAATAAGCTTTGAATCAAAGAATAAGCTCAAAAGTAGAATACAAGCATGCACAGTTCGTTTTACAAGTTTGATTCAAATGTGTGAATGTTGTGGAATGAGTGTGGTTAGAAATGACATTTGGTTTACTTTTATGACAACCCTAACAAATATAACCGTCTCCAAGTCATTAGAATTCAAAAATAAGCTTAGAATCAAAGAATAAGCTCAAAAGTAGAATACAAGCATGCACAGTTCGTTTTACAAGTTTGATTCAAATGTGTGAATGTTGTGGAATGAGTGTGCTTAGAAATGACATTTGGTTTACTTTTATGACAACCCTAACAAATATAATCGTCTCCATGTCATTAGAATTCAAAAATAAGCTTAGAATCAATGAATAAGCTCAAAAGTAGAATACAAGCATGCACAGTTCGTTTTACAAGTTTGATTCAAATGTGTGAATGTTGTGGAATGAGTGTGGTTAGAAATGACATTTGGTTTACTTTTATGACAACCCTAACAAATATAATCGTCTCCATGTCATTAGAATTCAAAAATAAGCTTAGAATCAAAGAATAAGCTCAAAAGTAGAATACAAGCATACACAGTTCGTTTTAGAAGTTTGATTCAAATGTGTGAATGTTGTGGAATGAGAGTGGTTAGAAATGACATTTGGTTTACTTTTATGACAACGCTAACAAATATAATCATCTCCATGTCATTAGAATTCAAAAATAAGCTTAGAATCAAAGAATATGCTCAAAAGTAGAATACAAGCATGCACAGTTCGTTTTACAAGTTTGATTCAAATGTGTGAATGTTGTGGAATGAGAGTGGTTAGAAATGACATTTGGTTTACTTTTATGACAACCCTAACACATATAATCGTTTCCAAGTCATTAGAATTCAAAAATAAGCTTAGAATCAAAGAATAAGCTCAAAAGTAAAATACAAGCATGCACACTTCTGTTTACAAGTTTGATTCAAATGTGTGAATGTTGTGGAATGAGTGTGGTTAGAAATGACATTTGGTTTACTTTTATGACAACCCTAACAAATATAATCGTCTCCATGTCATTAGAATTCAAAAATAAGCTTAGAATCAAAGAATAAGATCAAAAGTAGAATACAAGCATGCACAGTTCGTTTTACAAGTTTGATTCAAATGTGTGAATGTTGTGGAATGAGTGTGGTTAGAAATGACATTTGGTTTACTTTTATGACAAGCCTAACAAATATAACCGTCTCCAAGTCATTAGAATTCAAAAATAAGCTTAGAATCAAAGAATAAGCTCAAAAGTAGAATACAAGCATGCACAGTTCGTTTTACAAGTTTGATTCAAATGTGTGAATGTTGTGGAATGAGTGTGGTTAGAAATGACATTTGGTTTACTTTTATGACAACCCTAACAAATATAATCGTCTCCATGTCATTAGAATTCAAAAATAAGCTTAGAATCAATGAATAAGCTCAAAAGTAGAATACAAGCATGCACAGTTCGTTTTACAAGTTTGATTCAAATATGTGAATGTTGTGGAATGAGTGTGGTTAGAAATGACATTTGGTTTACTTTTATGACAACCTAACAAATATAATCGTCTCCAAGTCATTAGAATTCAAAAATAAGCTTAGAATCAAAGAATAAGCTCAAAAGTAGAATACAAGGATGCACAGTTCTGTTTACAAGTTTGATTCAAATGTGTGAATGTTGTGGAATGAGTGTGGTTAGAAATGACATTTGGTTTACTTTTATGACAACCCTAACACATATGACCGTCTCCAAGTCATTAGAATTCAAAAATAAGCTTAGAATCAAAGAATAAGCTCAAAAGTAGAATACAAGCATGCACAGTTCTGTTTACAAGTTTGATTCAAATGTGTGAATGTTGTGGAATGAGTGTGGTTAGAAATGACATTTGGTTTACTTTTATGACAACCCTAACACATATGATCGTCTCCAAGTCATTAGAATTCAAAAATAAGCTTTGAATCAAAGAATAAGCTCAAAAGTAGAATACAAGCATGCACAGTTCGTTTTACAAGTTTGATTCAAATGTCTGAATGTTGTGGCATGAGTGTGGTTAGAAATGACATTTGGTTTACTTTTATGACAACCCTAACAATTATAATCGTCTCCATGTCATTAGAATTCAAAAATAACCTTAGAATCAAAGAATAAGCTCAAAAGTAGAATACAAGCATGCACTGTTCGTTTTACAAGTTTGATTCAAATGTGTGAATGTTGTGGAATGAGTGTGGTTAGAAATGACATTTGGTTTACTTTCATGACAACCCTAACACATATAATCGTTTCCAAGTCATTAGAATTCAAAAATAAGCTTAGAATCAAAGAATAAGCTCAAAAGTAGAATACAAGCATGCACAGTTCGTTTTACAAGTTTGATTCAAATGTGTGAATGTTGTGGAATGAGTGTGCTTAGAAATGACATTTGGTTTACTTTTATGACAACCCTAACAAATATAATCGTCTCCATGTCATTAGAATTCAAAAATAAGCTTAGAATCAATGAATAAGCTCAAAAGTAGAATACAAGCATGCACAGTTCGTTTTACAAGTTTGATTCAAATGTGTGAATGTTGTGGAATGAGTGTGGTTAGAAATGACATTTGGTTTACTTTTATGACAACCCTAACAAATATAATCGTCTCCATGTCATTAGAATTCAAAAATAAGCTTAGAATCAAAGAATAAGCTCAAAAGTAGAATACAAGCATCCACAGTTCGTTTTAGAAGTTTGATTCAATTGTGTGAATGTTGTGGAATGAGAGTGGTTAGAAATGACATTTGGTTTACTTTTATGACAACGCTAACAAATATAATCATCTCCATGTCATTAGAATTCAAAAATAAGCTTAGAATCAAAGAATATGCTCAAAAGTAGAATACAAGCATGCACAGTTCGTTTTACAAGTTTGATTCAAATGTGTGAATGTTGTGGAATGAGAGTGGTTAGAAATGACATTTGGTTTACTTTTATGACAACCCTAACACATATAATCGTTTCCAAGTCATTAGAATTCAAAAATAAGCTTAGAATCAAAGAATAAGCTCAAAAGTAAAATACAAGCATGCACACTTCTGTTTACAAGTTTGATTCAAATGTGTGAATGTTGTGGAATGAGTGTGGTTAGAAATGACATTTGGTTTACTTTTATGACAACCCTAACAAATATAATCGTCTCCATGTCATTAGAATTCAAAAATAAGCTTAGAATCAAAGAATAAGATCAAAAGTAGAATACAAGCATGCACAGTTCGTTTTACAAGTTTGATTCAAATGTGTGAATGTTGTGGAATGAGTGTGGTTAGAAATGACATTTGGTTTACTTTTATGACAAGCCTAACAAATATAACCGTCTCCAAGTCATTAGAATTCAAAAATAAGCTTAGAATCAAAGAATAAGCTCAAAAGTAGAATACAAGCATGCACAGTTCGTTTTACAAGTTTGATTCAAATGTGTGAATGTTGTGGAATGAGTGTGGTTAGAAATGACATTTGGTTTACTTTTATGACAACCCTAACAAATATAATCGTCTCCATGTCATTAGAATTCAAAAATAAGCTTAGAATCAATGAATAAGCTCAAAAGTAGAATACAAGCATGCACAGTTCGTTTTACAAGTTTGATTCAAATATGTGAATGTTGTGGAATGAGTGTGGTTAGAAATGACATTTGGTTTACTTTTATGACAACCTAACAAATATAATCGTCTCCAAGTCATTAGAATTCAAAAATAAGCTTAGAATCAAAGAATAAGCTCAAAAGTAGAATACAAGGATGCACAGTTCTGTTTACAAGTTTGATTCAAATGTGTGAATGTTGTGGAATGAGTGTGGTTAGAAATGACATTTGGTTTACTTTTATGACAACCCTAACACATATGACCGTCTCCAAGTCATTAGAATTCAAAAATAAGCTTAGAATCAAAGAATAAGCTCAAAAGTAGAATACAAGCATGCACAGTTCGTTTTACAAGTTTGATTCAAATGTGTGAATGTTGTGGAATGAGTGTGGTTAGAAATGACATTTGGTTTACTTTTATGACAACCCTAACACATATGATCGTCTCCAAGTCATTAGAATTCAAAAATAAGCTTTGAATCAAAGAATAAGCTCAAAAGTAGAATACAAGCATGCACAGTTCGTTTTACAAGTTTGATTCAAATGTCTGAATGTTGTGGCATGAGTGTGGTTAGAAATGACATTTGGTTTACTTTTATGACAACCCTAACAATTATAATCGTCTCCATGTCATTAGAATTCAAAAATAACCTTAGAATCAAAGAATAAGCTCAAAAGTAGAATACAAGCATGCACTGTTCGTTTTACAAGTTTGATTCAAATGTGTGAATGTTGTGGAATGAGTGTGGTTAGAAATGACATTTGGTTTACTTTTATGACAACGCTAACACATATAATCGTTTCCAAGTCATTAGAATTCAAAAATAAGCTTAGAATCAAAGAATAAGCTCAAAAGTAGAATACAAGCATGCACACTTCTGTTTACAAGTTTGATTCAAATGTGTGAATGTTGTGGAATGAGAGTGGTTAGAAATGACATTTGGTTTACTTTTATGACAACCCTAACACATATAATCGTTTCCAAGTCATTAGAATTCAAAAATAAGCTTAGAATCAAAGAATAAGCTCAAAAGTAAAATACAAGCATGCACACTTCTGTTTACAAGTTTGATTCAAATGTGTGAATGTTGTGGAATGAGTGTGGTTAGAAATGACATTTGGTTTACTTTTATGACAACCCTAACAAATATAATCGTCTCCATGTCATTAGAATTCAAAAATAAGCTTAGAATCAAAGAATAAGATCAAAAGTAGAATACAAGCATGCACAGTTCGTTTTACAAGTTTGATTCAAATGTGTGAATGTTGTGGAATGAGTGTGGTTAGAAATGACATTTGGTTTACTTTTATGACAAGCCTAACAAATATAACCGTCTCCAAGTCATTAGAATTCAAAAATAAGCTTAGAATCAAAGAATAAGCTCAAAAGTAGAATACAAGCATGCACAGTTCGTTTTACAAGTTTGATTCAAATGTGTGAATGTTGTGGAATGAGTGTGGTTAGAAATGACATTTGGTTTACTTTTATGACAACCCTAACAAATATAATCGTCTCCATGTCATTAGAATTCAAAAATAAGCTTAGAATCAATGAATAAGCTCAAAAGTAGAATACAAGCATGCACAGTTCGTTTTACAAGTTTGATTCAAATATGTGAATGTTGTGGAATGAGTGTGGTTAGAAATGACATTTGGTTTACTTTTATGACAACCTAACAAATATAATCGTCTCCAAGTCATTAGAATTCAAAAATAAGCTTAGAATCAAAGAATAAGCTCAAAAGTAGAATACAAGGATGCACAGTTCTGTTTACAAGTTTGATTCAAATGTGTGAATGTTGTGGAATGAGTGTGGTTAGAAATGACATTTGGTTTACTTTTATGACAACCCTAACACATATGACCGTCTCCAAGTCATTAGAATTCAAAAATAAGCTTAGAATCAAAGAATAAGCTCAAAAGTAGAATACAAGCATGCACAGTTCGTTTTACAAGTTTGATTCAAATGTGTGAATGTTGTGGAATGAGTGTGGTTAGAAATGACATTTGGTTTACTTTTATGACAACCCTAACACATATGATCGTCTCCAAGTCATTAGAATTCAAAAATAAGCTTTGAATCAAAGAATAAGCTCAAAAGTAGAATACAAGCATGCACAGTTCGTTTTACAAGTTTGATTCAAATGTCTGAATGTTGTGGCATGAGTGTGGTTAGAAATGACATTTGGTTTACTTTTATGACAACCCTAACAATTATAATCGTCTCCATGTCATTAGAATTCAAAAATAACCTTAGAATCAAAGAATAAGCTCAAAAGTAGAATACAAGCATGCACTGTTCGTTTTACAAGTTTGATTCAAATGTGTGAATGTTGTGGAATGAGTGTGGTTAGAAATGACATTTGGTTTACTTTTATGACAACGCTAACACATATAATCGTTTCCAAGTCATTAGAATTCAAAAATAAGCTTAGAATCAAAGAATAAGCTCAAAAGTAGAATACAAGCATGCACACTTCTGTTTACAAGTTTGATTCAAATGTGTGAATGTTGTGGAATGAGAGTGGTTAGAAATGACATTTGGTTTACTTTTATGACAACCCTAACACATATAATCGTTTCCAAGTCATTAGAATTCAAAAATAAGCTTAGAATCAAAGAATAAGCTCAAAAGTAAAATACAAGCATGCACACTTCTGTTTACAAGTTTGATTCAAATGTGTGAATGTTGTGGAATGAGTGTGGTTAGAAATGACATTTGGTTTACTTTTATGACAACCCTAACAAATATAATCGTCTCCATGTCATTAGAATTCAAAAATAAGCTTAGAATCAAAGAATAAGATCAAAAGTAGAATACAAGCATGCACAGTTCGTTTTACAAGTTTGATTCAAATGTGTGAATGTTGTGGAATGAGTGTGGTTAGAAATGACATTTGGTTTACTTTTATGACAAGCCTAACAAATATAACCGTCTCCAAGTCATTAGAATTCAAAAATAAGCTTAGAATCAAAGAATAAGCTCAAAAGTAGAATACAAGCATGCACAGTTCGTTTTACAAGTTTGATTCAAATGTGTGAATGTTGTGGAATGAGTGTGGTTAGAAATGACATTTGGTTTACTTTTATGACAACCCTAACAAATATAATCGTCTCCATGTCATTAGAATTCAAAAATAAGCTTAGAATCAATGAATAAGCTCAAAAGTAGAATACAAGGATGCACAGTTCGTTTTACAAGTTTGATTCAAATATGTGAATGTTGTGGAATGAGTGTGGTTAGAAATGACATTTGGTTTACTTTCATGACAACCCTAACACATATAATCGTTTCCAAGTCATTAGAATTCAAAAATAAGCTTAGAATCAAAGAATAAGCTCAAAAGTAAAATACAAGCATGCACACTTCTGTTTACAAGTTTGATTCAAATGTGTGAATGTTGTGGAATGAGTGTGGTTAGAAATGACATTTGGTTTACTTTTATGACAACCCTAACAAATATAATCGTCTCCATGTCATTAGAATTCAAAAATAAGCTTAGAATCAAAGAATAAGCTCAAACGTAGAATACAAGCATGCACAGTTCGTTTTACAAGTTTGATTCAAATGTGTGAATGTTGTGGAATGAGTGTGGTTAGAAATGACATTAGGTTTACTTTTATGACAACCCTAACAAATATAATCGTCTCCAAGTCATTAGAATTCAAAAATAAGCTTAGAATCAAAGAATAAGCTCAAAAGTAAAATACAAGCATGCACACTTCTGTTTACAAGTTTGATTCAAATGTGTGAATGTTGTGGAATGAGTGTGGTTAGAAATGACATTTGGTTTACTTTTATGACAACCCTAACAAATATAATCGTCTCCAAGTCATTAGAATTCAAAAATAAGCTTAGAATCAAAGAATAAGCTCAAAAGTAGAATACAAGGATGCACAGTTCTGTTTACAAGTTTGATTCAAATGTGTGAATGTTGTGGAATGAGTGTGGTTAGAAATGACATTTGGTTTACTTTTATGACAACCCTAACACATATGACCGTCTCCAAGTCATTAGAATTCAAAAATAAGCTTAGAATCAAAGAATAAGCTCAAAAGTAGAATACAAGCATGCACAGTTCTGTTTACAAGTTTGATTCAAATGTGTGAATGTTGTGGAATGAGTGTGGTTAGAAATGACATTTGGTTTACTTTTATGACAACCCTAACACATATGATCGTCTCCAAGTCATTAGAATTCAAAAATAAGCTTTGAATCAAAGAATAAGCTCAAAAGTAGAATACAAGCATGCACAGTTCGTTTTACAAGTTTGATTCAAATGTCTGAATGTTGTGGCATGAGTGTGGTTAGAAATGACATTTGGTTTACTTTTATGACAACCCTAACAATTATAATCGTCTCCATGTCATTAGAATTCAAAAATAACCTTAGAATCAAAGAATAAGCTCAAAAGTAGAATACAAGCATGCACAGTTCTGTTTACAAGTTTGATTCAAATGTGTGAATGTTGTGGAATGAGTGTGGTTAGAAATGACATTTGGTTTACTTTTATGACAACCCTAACACATATGATCGTCTCCAAGTCATTAGAATTCAAAAATAAGCTTTGAATCAAAGAATAAGCTCAAAAGTAGAATACAAGCATGCACAGTTCGTTTTACAAGTTTGATTCAAATGTGTGAATGTTGTGGAATGAGTGTGGTTAGAAATGACATTTGGTTTACTTTTATGACAACGCTAACACATATAATCGTTTCCAAGTCATTAGAATTCAAAAATAAGCTTAGAATCAAAGAATAAGCTCAAAAGTAGAATACAAGCATGCACACTTCTGTTTACAAGTTTGATTCAAATGTGTGAATGTTGTGGAATGAGAGTGGTTAGAAATGACATTTGGTTTACTTTTATGACAACCCTAACACATATAATCGTTTCCAAGTCATTAGAATTCAAAAATAAGCTTAGAATCAAAGAATAAGCTCAAAAGTAAAATACAAGCATGCACACTTCTGTTTACAAGTTTGATTCAAATGTGTGAATGTTGTGGAATGAGTGTGGTTAGAAATGACATTTGGTTTACTTTTATGACAACCCTAACAAATATAATCGTCTCCATGTCATTAGAATTCAAAAATAAGCTTAGAATCAAAGAATAAGATCAAAAGTAGAATACAAGCATGCACAGTTCGTTTTACAAGTTTGATTCAAATGTGTGAATGTTGTGGAATGAGTGTGGTTAGAAATGACATTTGGTTTACTTTTGTGACAACCCTAACACATATGATCGTCTCCAAGTCATTAGAATTCAAAAATAAGTTTAGAATCAAAGAATAAGCTCAAAGTAGAATACAAGCATGCACAGTTCGTTTTACAAGTTTGATTCAAATGTGTGAATGTTGTGGAATGAGTGTGGTTAGAAATGACATTTGGTTTACTTTTATGACAACCCTAACAAATATAATCGTCTCCATGTCATTAGAATTCAAAAATAAGCTTAGAATCAAAGAATAAGCTCAAACGTAGAATACAAGCATGCACAGTTCGTTTTACAAGTTTGATTCAAATGTGTGAATGTTGTGGAATGAGTGTGGTTAGAAATGACATTTGGTTTACTTTTATGACAAGCCTAACAAATATAACCGTCTCCAAGTCATTAGAATTCAAAAATAAGCTTAGAATCAAAGAATAAGCTCAAAAGTAGAATACAAGCATGCACAGTTCGTTTTACAAGTTTGATTCAAATGTGTGAATGTTGTGGAATGAGTGTGGTTAGAAATGACATTTGGTTTACTTTTATGACAACCCTAAAAAATATAATCGTCTCCATGTCATTAGAATTCAAAAATAAGCTTAGAATCAATGAATAAGCTCAAAAGTAGAATACAAGGATGCACAGTTCGTTTTACAAGTTTGATTCAAATATGTGAATGTTGTGGAATGAGTGTGGTTAGAAATGACATTTGGTTTACTTTCATGACAACCCTAACACATATAATCGTTTCCAAGTCATTAGAATTCAAAAATAAGCTTAGAATCAAAGAATAAGCTCAAAAGTAAAATACAAGCATGCACACTTCTGTTTACAAGTTTGATTCAAATGTGTGAATGTTGTGGAATGAGTGTGGTTAGAAATGACATTTGGTTTACTTTTATGACAACCCTAACAAATATAATCGTCTCCATGTCATTAGAATTCAAAAATAAGCTTAGAATCAAAGAATAAGCTCAAACGTAGAATACAAGCATGCACAGTTCGTTTTACAAGTTTGATTCAAATGTGTGAATGTTGTGGAATGAGTGTGGTTAGAAATGACATTAGGTTTACTTTTATGACAACCCTAACAAATATAATCGTCTCCAAGTCATTAGAATTCAAAAATAAGCTTAGAATCAAAGAATAAGCTCAAAAGTAAAATACAAGCATGCACACTTCTGTTTACAAGTTTGATTCAAATGTGTGAATGTTGTGGAATGAGTGTGGTTAGAAATGACATTTGGTTTACTTTTGTGACAACCCTAACACATATGATCGTCTCCAAGTCATTAGAATTCAAAAATAAGTTTAGAATCAAAGAATAAGCTCAAAGTAGAATACAAGCATGCACAGTTCGTTTTACAAGTTTGATTCAAATGTGTGAATGTTGTGGAATGAGTGTGGTTAGAAATGACATTTGGTTTACTTTTATGACAACCCTAACAAATATAATCGTCTCCATGTCATTAGAATTCAAAAATAAGCTTAGAATCAAAGAATAAGATCAAAAGTAGAATACAAGCATGCACAGTTCGTTTTACAAGTTTGATTCAAATGTGTGAATGTTGTGGAATGAGTGTGGTTAGAAATGACATTTGGTTTACTTTTATGACAACCCTAACACATATGACCGTCTCCAAGTCATTAGAATTCAAAAATAAGCTTAGAATCAAAGAATAAGCTCAAAAGTAGAATACAAGCATGCACAGTTCTGTTTACAAGTTTGATTCAAATGTGTGAATGTTGTGGAATGAGTGTGGTTAGAAATGACATTTGGTTTACTTTTATGACAACCCTAACACATATGATCGTTTCCAAGTCATTAGAATTCAAAAATAAGCTTAGAATCAAAGAATAAGCTCAAAAGTAAAATACAAGCATGCACACTTCTGTTTACAAGTTTGATTCAAATGTGTGAATGTTGTGGAATGAGAGTGGTTAGAAATGACATTTGGTTTACTTTTATGACAACCCTAACACATATAATCGTTTCCAAGTCATTAGAATTCAAAAATAAGCTTAGAATCAAAGAATAAGCTCAAAAGTAAAATACAAGCATGCACACTTCTGTTTACAAGTTTGATTCAAATGTGTGAATGTTGTGGAATGAGAGTGGTTAGAAATGACATTTGGTTTACTTTTATGACAACCCTAACACATATAATCGTTTCCAAGTCATTAGAATTCAAAAATAAGCTTAGAATCAAAGAATAAGCTCAAAAGTAAAATACAAGCATGCACACTTCTGTTTACAAGTTTGATTCAAATGTGTGAATGTTGTGGAATGAGTGTGGTTAGAAATGACATTTGGTTTACTTTTATGACAACCCTAACAAATATAATCGTCTCCATGTCATTAGAATTCAAAAATAAGCTTAGAATCAAAGAATAAGATCAAAAGTAGAATACAAGCATGCACAGTTCGTTTTACAAGTTTGATTCAAATGTGTGAATGTTGTGGAATGAGTGTGGTTAGAAATGACATTTGGTTTACTTTTGTGACAACCCTAACACATATGATCGTCTCCAAGTCATTAGAATTCAAAAATAAGTTTAGAATCAAAGAATAAGCTCAAAGTAGAATACAAGCATGCACAGTTCGTTTTACAAGTTTGATTCAAATGTGTGAATGTTGTGGAATGAGTGTGGTTAGAAATGACATTTGGTTTACTTTTATGACAACCCTAACAAATATAATCGTCTCCATGTCATTAGAATTCAAAAATAAGCTTAGAATCAAAGAATAAGCTCAAAAGTAGAATACAAGCATGCACAGTTCGTTTTACAAGTTTGATTCAAATGTGTGAATGTTGTGGAATGAGTGTGGTTAGAAATGACATTTGGTTTACTTTTATGACAACCCTAACAAATATAATCGTCTCCATGTCATTAGAATTCAAAAATAAGCTTAGAATCAATGAATAAGCTCAAAAGTAGAATACAAGGATGCACAGTTCGTTTTACAAGTTTGATTCAAATATGTGAATGTTGTGGAATGAGTGTGGTTAGAAATGACATTTGGTTTACTTTCATGACAACCCTAACACATATAATCGTTTCCAAGTCATTAGAATTCAAAAATAAGCTTAGAATCAAAGAATAAGCTCAAAAGTAAAATACAAGCATGCACACTTCTGTTTACAAGTTTGATTCAAATGTGTGAATGTTGTGGAATGAGTGTGGTTAGAAATGACATTTGGTTTACTTTTATGACAACCCTAACAAATATAATCGTCTCCATGTCATTAGAATTCAAAAATAAGCTTAGAATCAAAGAATAAGCTCAAACGTAGAATACAAGCATGCACAGTTCGTTTTACAAGTTTGATTCAAATGTGTGAATGTTGTGGAATGAGTGTGGTTAGAAATGACATTTGGTTTACTTTTGTGACAACCCTAACACATATGATCGTCTCCAAGTCATTAGAATTCAAAAATAAGTTTAGAATCAAAGAATAAGCTCAAAGTAGAATACAAGCATGCACAGTTCGTTTTACAAGTTTGATTCAAATGTGTGAATGTTGTGGAATGAGTGTGGTTAGAAATGACATTTGGTTTACTTTTATGACAACCCTAACACATATGATCGTCTCCATGTCATTAGACTTCAAAAATAAGCTTAGAATCAAAGAATAAGATCAAAAGTAGAATACAAGCATGCACAGTTCGTTTTACAAGTTTGATTCAAATGTGTGAATGTTGTGGAATGAGTGTGGTTAGAAATGACATTTGGTTTACTTTTATGACAACCCTAACACATATGACCGTCTCCATGTCATTAGAATTCAAAAATAAGCTTAGAATCAAAGAATAAGATCAAAAGTAGAATACAAGCATGCACAGTTCTGTTTACAAGTTTGATTCAAATGTATGAATGTTGTGGAATGAGTGTGGTTAGAAATGACATTTGGTTTACTTTTATGACAACCCTAACACATATGATCGTCTCCAAGTCATTAGAATTCAAAAATAAGCTTTGAATCAAAGAATAAGCTCAAAAGTAGAATACAAGCATGCACAGTTCGTTTTACAAGTTTGATTCAAATGTCTGAATGTTGTGGCATGAGTGTGGTTAGAAATGACATTTGGTTTACTTTTATGACAACCCTAACAATTATAATCGTCTCCATGTCATTAGAATTCAAAAATAACCTTAGAATCAAAGAATAAGCTCAAAAGTAGAATACAAGCATGCACAGTTCTGTTTACAAGTTTGATTCAAATGTGTGAATGTTGTGGAATGAGTGTGGTTAGAAATGACATTTGGTTTACTTTTGTGACAACCCTAACACATATGATCGTCTCCAAGTCATTAGAATTCAAAAATAAGTTTAGAATCAAAGAATAAGCTCAAAGTAGAATACAAGCATGCACAGTTCGTTTTACAAGTTTGATTCAAATGTGTGAATGTTGTGGAATGAGTGTGGTTAGAAATGACATTTGGTTTACTTTTATGACAACCCTAACAAATATAATCGTCTCCATGTCATTAGAATTCAAAAATAAGCTTAGAATCAAAGAATAAGATCAAAAGTAGAATACAAGCATGCACAGTTCTGTTTACAAGTTTGATTCAAATGTGTGAATGTTGTGGAATGAGTGTGGTTAGAAATGACATTTGGTTTACTTTTATGACAACCCTAACACATATGACCGTCTCCAAGTCATTAGAATTCAAAAATAAGCTTAGAATCAAAGAATAAGCTCAAAAGTAGAATACAAGCATGCACAGTTCTGTTTACAAGTTTGATTCAAATGTGTGAATGTTGTGGAATGAGTGTGGTTAGAAATGACATTTGGTTTACTTTTATGACAACCCTAACACATATGATCGTCTCCAAGTCATTAGAATTCAAAAATAAGCTTTGAATCAAAGAATAAGCTCAAAAGTAGAATACAAGCATGCACAGTTCGTTTTACAAGTTTGATTCAAATGTCTGAATGTTGTGGCATGAGTGTGGTTAGAAATGACATTTGGTTTACTTTTATGACAACCCTAACAATTATAATCGTCTCCATGTCATTAGAATTCAAAAATAACCTTAGAATCAAAGAATAAGCTCAAAAGTAGAATACAAGCATGCACAGTTCTGTTTACAAGTTTGATTCAAATGTGTGAATGTTGTGGAATGAGTGTGGTTAGAAATGACATTTGGTTTACTTTTATGACAACCCTAACACATATGATCGTCTCCAAGTCATTAGAATTCAAAAATAAGCTTTGAATCAAAGAATAAGCTCAAAAGTAGAATACAAGCATGCACAGTTCGTTTTACAAGTTTGATTCAAATGTGTGAATGTTGTGGAATGAGTGTGGTTAGAAATGACATTTGGTTTACTTTTATGACAACGCTAACACATATAATCGTTTCCAAGTCATTAGAATTCAAAAATAAGCTTAGAATCAAAGAATAAGCTCAAAAGTAGAATACAAGCATGCACACTTCTGTTTACAAGTTTGATTCAAATGTGTGAATGTTGTGGAATGAGAGTGGTTAGAAATGACATTTGGTTTACTTTTATGACAACCCTAACACATATAATCGTTTCCAAGTCATTAGAATTCAAAAATAAGCTTAGAATCAAAGAATAAGCTCAAAAGTAAAATACAAGCATGCACACTTCTGTTTACAAGTTTGATTCAAATGTGTGAATGTTGTGGAATGAGTGTGGTTAGAAATGACATTTGGTTTACTTTTATGACAACCCTAACAAATATAATCGTCTCCATGTCATTAGAATTCAAAAATAAGCTTAGAATCAAAGAATAAGATCAAAAGTAGAATACAAGCATGCACAGTTCGTTTTACAAGTTTGATTCAAATGTGTGAATGTTGTGGAATGAGTGTGGTTAGAAATGACATTTGGTTTACTTTTGTGACAACCCTAACACATATGATCGTCTCCAAGTCATTAGAATTCAAAAATAAGTTTAGAATCAAAGAATAAGCTCAAAGTAGAATACAAGCATGCACAGTTCGTTTTACAAGTTTGATTCAAATGTGTGAATGTTGTGGAATGAGTGTGGTTAGAAATGACATTTGGTTTACTTTTATGACAACCCTAACAAATATAATCGTCTCCATGTCATTAGAATTCAAAAATAAGCTTAGAATCAAAGAATAAGATCAAAAGTAGAATACAAGCATGCACAGTTCGTTTTACAAGTTTGATTCAAATGTGTGAATGTTGTGGAATGAGTGTGGTTAGAAATGACATTTGGTTTACTTTTATGACAAGCCTAACAAATATAACCGTCTCCAAGTCATTAGAATTCAAAAATAAGCTTAGAATCAAAGAATAAGCTCAAAAGTAGAATACAAGCATGCACAGTTCGTTTTACAAGTTTGATTCAAATGTGTGAATGTTGTGGAATGAGTGTGGTTAGAAATGACATTTGGTTTACTTTTATGACAACCCTAACAAATATAATCGTCTCCATGTCATTAGAATTCAAAAATAAGCTTAGAATCAATGAATAAGCTCAAAAGTAGAATACAAGGATGCACAGTTCGTTTTACAAGTTTGATTCAAATATGTGAATGTTGTGGAATGAGTGTGGTTAGAAATGACATTTGGTTTACTTTCATGACAACCCTAACACATATAATCGTTTCCAAGTCATTAGAATTCAAAAATAAGCTTAGAATCAAAGAATAAGCTCAAAAGTAAAATACAAGCATGCACACTTCTGTTTACAAGTTTGATTCAAATGTGTGAATGTTGTGGAATGAGTGTGGTTAGAAATGACATTTGGTTTACTTTTATGACAACCCTAACAAATATAATCGTCTCCATGTCATTAGAATTCAAAAATAAGCTTAGAATCAAAGAATAAGCTCAAACGTAGAATACAAGCATGCACAGTTCGTTTTACAAGTTTGATTCAAATGTGTGAATGTTGTGGAATGAGTGTGGTTAGAAATGACATTAGGTTTACTTTTATGACAACCCTAACAAATATAATCGTCTCCAAGTCATTAGAATTCAAAAATAAGCTTAGAATCAAAGAATAAGCTCAAAAGTAAAATACAAGCATGCACACTTCTGTTTACAAGTTTGATTCAAATGTGTGAATGTTGTGGAATGAGTGTGGTTAGAAATGACATTTGGTTTACTTTTGTGACAACCCTAACACATATGATCGTCTCCAAGTCATTAGAATTCAAAAATAAGTTTAGAATCAAAGAATAAGCTCAAAGTAGAATACAAGCATGCACAGTTCGTTTTACAAGTTTGATTCAAATGTGTGAATGTTGTGGAATGAGTGTGGTTAGAAATGACATTTGGTTTACTTTTATGACAACCCTAACAAATATAATCGTCTCCATGTCATTAGAATTCAAAAATAAGCTTAGAATCAAAGAATAAGATCAAAAGTAGAATACAAGCATGCACAGTTCGTTTTACAAGTTTGATTCAAATGTGTGAATGTTGTGGAATGAGTGTGGTTAGAAATGACATTTGGTTTACTTTTATGACAACCCTAACACATATGACCGTCTCCAAGTCATTAGAATTCAAAAATAAGCTTAGAATCAAAGAATAAGCTCAAAAGTAGAATACAAGCATGCACAGTTCTGTTTACAAGTTTGATTCAAATGTGTGAATGTTGTGGAATGAGTGTGGTTAGAAATGACATTTGGTTTACTTTTATGACAACCCTAACACATATGATCGTTTCCAAGTCATTAGAATTCAAAAATAAGCTTAGAATCAAAGAATAAGCTCAAAAGTAAAATACAAGCATGCACACTTCTGTTTACAAGTTTGATTCAAATGTGTGAATGTTGTGGAATGAGAGTGGTTAGAAATGACATTTGGTTTACTTTTATGACAACCCTAACACATATAATCGTTTCCAAGTCATTAGAATTCAAAAATAAGCTTAGAATCAAAGAATAAGCTCAAAAGTAAAATACAAGCATGCACACTTCTGTTTACAAGTTTGATTCAAATGTGTGAATGTTGTGGAATGAGAGTGGTTAGAAATGACATTTGGTTTACTTTTATGACAACCCTAACACATATAATCGTTTCCAAGTCATTAGAATTCAAAAATAAGCTTAGAATCAAAGAATAAGCTCAAAAGTAAAATACAAGCATGCACACTTCTGTTTACAAGTTTGATTCAAATGTGTGAATGTTGTGGAATGAGTGTGGTTAGAAATGACATTTGGTTTACTTTTATGACAACCCTAACAAATATAATCGTCTCCATGTCATTAGAATTCAAAAATAAGCTTAGAATCAAAGAATAAGATCAAAAGTAGAATACAAGCATGCACAGTTCGTTTTACAAGTTTGATTCAAATGTGTGAATGTTGTGGAATGAGTGTGGTTAGAAATGACATTTGGTTTACTTTTGTGACAACCCTAACACATATGATCGTCTCCAAGTCATTAGAATTCAAAAATAAGTTTAGAATCAAAGAATAAGCTCAAAGTAGAATACAAGCATGCACAGTTCGTTTTACAAGTTTGATTCAAATGTGTGAATGTTGTGGAATGAGTGTGGTTAGAAATGACATTTGGTTTACTTTTATGACAACCCTAACAAATATAATCGTCTCCATGTCATTAGAATTCAAAAATAAGCTTAGAATCAAAGAATAAGATCAAAAGTAGAATACAAGCATGCACAGTTCGTTTTACAAGTTTGATTCAAATGTGTGAATGTTGTGGAATGAGTGTGGTTAGAAATGACATTTGGTTTACTTTTATGACAAGCCTAACAAATATAACCGTCTCCAAGTCATTAGAATTCAAAAATAAGCTTAGAATCAAAGAATAAGCTCAAAAGTAGAATACAAGCATGCACAGTTCGTTTTACAAGTTTGATTCAAATGTGTGAATGTTGTGGAATGAGTGTGGTTAGAAATGACATTTGGTTTACTTTTATGACAACCCTAACAAATATAATCGTCTCCATGTCATTAGAATTCAAAAATAAGCTTAGAATCAATGAATAAGCTCAAAAGTAGAATACAAGGATGCACAGTTCGTTTTACAAGTTTGATTCAAATATGTGAATGTTGTGGAATGAGTGTGGTTAGAAATGACATTTGGTTTACTTTCATGACAACCCTAACACATATAATCGTTTCCAAGTCATTAGAATTCAAATATAAGCTTAGAATCAAAGAATAAGCTCAAAAGTAAAATACAAGCATGCACACTTCTGTTTACAAGTTTGATTCAAATGTGTGAATGTTGTGGAATGAGTGTGGTTAGAAATGACATTTGGTTTACTTTTATGACAACCCTAACAAATATAATCGTCTCCATGTCATTAGAATTCAAAAATAAGCTTAGAATCAAAGAATAAGCTCAAACGTAGAATACAAGCATGCACAGTTCGTTTTACAAGTTTGATTCAAATGTGTGAATGTTGTGGAATGAGTGTGGTTAGAAATGACATTTGGTTTACTTTTGTGACAACCCTAACACATATGATCGTCTCCAAGTCATTAGAATTCAAAAATAAGTTTAGAATCAAAGAATAAGCTCAAAGTAGAATACAAGCATGCACAGTTCGTTTTACAAGTTTGATTCAAATGTGTGAATGTTGTGGAATGAGTGTGGTTAGAAATGACATTTGGTTTACTTTTATGACAACCCTAACACATATGACCGTCTCCATGTCATTAGAATTCAAAAATAAGCTTAGAATCAAAGAATAAGATCAAAAGTAGAATACAAGCATGCACAGTTCTGTTTACAAGTTTGATTCAAATGTGTGAATGTTGTGGAATGAGTGTGGTTAGAAATGACATTTGGTTTACTTTTATGACAACCCTAACACATATGATCGTCTCCAAGTCATTAGAATTCAAAAATAAGCTTTGAATCAAAGAATAAGCTCAAAAGTAGAATACAAGCATGCACAGTTCGTTTTACAAGTTTGATTCAAATGTCTGAATGTTGTGGCATGAGTGTGGTTAGAAATGACATTTGGTTTACTTTTATGACAACCCTAACAATTATAATCGTCTCCATGTCATTAGAATTCAAAAATAACCTTAGAATCAAAGAATAAGCTCAAAAGTAGAATACAAGCATGCACAGTTCTGTTTACAAGTTTGATTCAAATGTGTGAATGTTGTGGAATGAGTGTGGTTAGAAATGACATTTGGTTTACTTTTGTGACAACCCTAACACATATGATCGTCTCCAAGTCATTAGAATTCAAAAATAAGTTTAGAATCAAAGAATAAGCTCAAAGTAGAATACAAGCATGCACAGTTCGTTTTACAAGTTTGATTCAAATGTGTGAATGTTGTGGAATGAGTGTGGTTAGAAATGACATTTGGTTTACTTTTATGACAACCCTAACAAATATAATCGTCTCCATGTCATTAGAATTCAAAAATAAGCTTAGAATCAAAGAATAAGATCAAAAGTAGAATACAAGCATGCACAGTTCGTTTTACAAGTTTGATTCAAATGTGTGAATGTTGTGGAATGAGTGTGGTTAGAAATGACATTTGGTTTACTTTTATGACAACCCTAACACATATGACCGTCTCCAAGTCATTAGAATTCAAAAATAAGCTTAGAATCAAAGAATAAGCTCAAAAGTAGAATACAAGCATGCACAGTTCTGTTTACAAGTTTGATTCAAATGTGTGAATGTTGTGGAATGAGTGTGGTTAGAAATGACATTTGGTTTACTTTTATGACAACCCTAACACATATGATCGTTTCCAAGTCATTAGAATTCAAAAATAAGCTTAGAATCAAAGAATAAGCTCAAAAGTAAAATACAAGCATGCACACTTCTGTTTACAAGTTTGATTCAAATGTGTGAATGTTGTGGAATGAGAGTGGTTAGAAATGACATTTGGTTTACTTTTATGACAACCCTAACACATATAATCGTTTCCAAGTCATTAGAATTCAAAAATAAGCTTAGAATCAAAGAATAAGCTCAAAAGTAAAATACAAGCATGCACACTTCTGTTTACAAGTTTGATTCAAATGTGTGAATGTTGTGGAATGAGAGTGGTTAGAAATGACATTTGGTTTACTTTTATGACAACCCTAACACATATAATCGTTTCCAAGTCATTAGAATTCAAAAATAAGCTTAGAATCAAAGAATAAGCTCAAAAGTAAAATACAAGCATGCACACTTCTGTTTACAAGTTTGATTCAAATGTGTGAATGTTGTGGAATGAGTGTGGTTAGAAATGACATTTGGTTTACTTTTATGACAACCCTAACAAATATAATCGTCTCCATGTCATTAGAATTCAAAAATAAGCTTAGAATCAAAGAATAAGATCAAAAGTAGAATACAAGCATGCACAGTTCGTTTTACAAGTTTGATTCAAATGTGTGAATGTTGTGGAATGAGTGTGGTTAGAAATGACATTTGGTTTACTTTTGTGACAACCCTAACACATATGATCGTCTCCAAGTCATTAGAATTCAAAAATAAGTTTAGAATCAAAGAATAAGCTCAAAGTAGAATACAAGCATGCACAGTTCGTTTTACAAGTTTGATTCAAATGTGTGAATGTTGTGGAATGAGTGTGGTTAGAAATGACATTTGGTTTACTTTTATGACAACCCTAACAAATATAATCGTCTCCATGTCATTAGAATTCAAAAATAAGCTTAGAATCAAAGAATAAGATCAAAAGTAGAATACAAGCATGCACAGTTCGTTTTACAAGTTTGATTCAAATGTGTGAATGTTGTGGAATGAGTGTGGTTAGAAATGACATTTGGTTTACTTTTATGACAAGCCTAACAAATATAACCGTCTCCAAGTCATTAGAATTCAAAAATAAGCTTAGAATCAAAGAATAAGCTCAAAAGTAGAATACAAGCATGCACAGTTCGTTTTACAAGTTTGATTCAAATGTGTGAATGTTGTGGAATGAGTGTGGTTAGAAATGACATTTGGTTTACTTTTATGACAACCCTAACAAATATAATCGTCTCCATGTCATTAGAATTCAAAAATAAGCTTAGAATCAATGAATAAGCTCAAAAGTAGAATACAAGGATGCACAGTTCGTTTTACAAGTTTGATTCAAATATGTGAATGTTGTGGAATGAGTGTGGTTAGAAATGACATTTGGTTTACTTTCATGACAACCCTAACACATATAATCGTTTCCAAGTCATTAGAATTCAAAAATAAGCTTAGAATCAAAGAATAAGCTCAAAAGTAAAATACAAGCATGCACACTTCTGTTTACAAGTTTGATTCAAATGTGTGAATGTTGTGGAATGAGTGTGGTTAGAAATGACATTTGGTTTACTTTTATGACAACCCTAACAAATATAATCGTCTCCATGTCATTAGAATTCAAAAATAAGCTTAGAATCAAAGAATAAGCTCAAACGTAGAATACAAGCATGCACAGTTCGTTTTACAAGTTTGATTCAAATGTGTGAATGTTGTGGAATGAGTGTGGTTAGAAATGACATTTGGTTTACTTTTGTGACAACCCTAACACATATGATCGTCTCCAAGTCATTAGAATTCAAAAATAAGTTTAGAATCAAAGAATAAGCTCAAAGTAGAATACAAGCATGCACAGTTCGTTTTACAAGTTTGATTCAAATGTGTGAATGTTGTGGAATGAGTGTGGTTAGAAATGACATTTGGTTTACTTTTATGACAACCCTAACAAATATAATCGTCTCCATGTCATTAGAATTCAAAAATAAGCTTAGAATCAAAGAATAAGATCAAAAGTAGAATACAAGCATGCACAGTTCGTTTTACAAGTTTGATTCAAATGTGTGAATGTTGTGGAATGAGTGTGGTTAGAAATGACATTTGGTTTACTTTTATGACAACCCTAACACATATGACCGTCTCCAAGTCATTAGAATTCAAAAATAAGCTTAGAATCAAAGAATAAGCTCAAAAGTAGAATACAAGCATGCACAGTTCTGTTTACAAGTTTGATTCAAATGTGTGAATGTTGTGGAATGAGTGTGGTTAGAAATGACATTTGGTTTACTTTTATGACAACCCTAACACATATGATCGTCTCCAAGTCATTAGAATTCAAAAATAAGCTTTGAATCAAAGAATAAGCTCAAAAGTAGAATACAAGCATGCACAGTTCGTTTTACAAGTTTGATTCAAATGTCTGAATGTTGTGGCATGAGTGTGGTTAGAAATGACATTTGGTTTACTTTTATGACAACCCTAACAATTATAATCGTCTCCATGTCATTAGAATTCAAAAATAACCTTAGAATCAAAGAATAAGCTCAAAAGTAGAATACAAGCATGCACTGTTCGTTTTACAAGTTTGATTCAAATGTGTGAATGTTGTGGAATGAGTGTGGTTAGAAATGACATTTGGTTTACTTTCATGACAACCCTAACACATATAATCGTTTCCAAGTCATTAGAATTCAAAAATAAGCTTAGAATCAAAGAATAAGCTCAAAAGTAAAATACAAGCATGCACACTTCTGTTTACAAGTTTGATTCAAATGTGTGAATGTTGTGGAATGAGTGTGGTTAGAAATGACATTTGGTTTACTTTTATGACAACCCTAACAAATATAATCGTCTCCATGTCATTAGAATTCAAAAATAAGCTTAGAATCAAAGAATAAGCTCAAACGTAGAATACAAGCATGCACAGTTCGTTTTACAAGTTTGATTCAAATGTGTGAATGTTGTGGAATGAGTGTGGTTAGAAATGACATTAGGTTTACTTTTATGACAACCCTAACAAATATAATCGTCTCCAAGTCATTAGAATTCAAAAATAAGCTTAGAATCAAAGAATAAGCTCAAAAGTAGAATACAAGGATGCACAGTTCTGTTTACAAGTTTGATTCAAATGTGTGAATGTTGTGGAATGAGTGTGGTTAGAAATGACATTTGGTTTACTTTTATGACAACCCTAACACATATGACCGTCTCCAAGTCATAAGAATTCAAAAATAAGCTTAGAATCAAAGAATAAGCTCAAAAGTAGAATACAAGCATGCACAGTTCTGTTTACAAGTTTGATTCAAATGTGTGAATGTTGTGGAATGAGTGTGGTTAGAAATGACATTTGGTTTACTTTTATGACAACCCTAACAAATATAATCGTCTCCAAGTCATTAGAATTCAAAAATAAGCTTAGAATCAAAGAATAAGCTCAAAAAGTAGAATACAAGGATGCACAGTTCGTTTTACAAGTTTGATTCAAATGTGTGAATGTTGTGGAATGAGAGTGGTTAGAAATGACATTTGGTTTACTTTTATGACAACCCTAACACATATGACCGTCTCCAATTCATTAGAATTCAAAAATAAGCTTAGAATCAAAGAAAAAGCTCAAAAGTAGAATACAAGCATGCACAGTTCTGTTTACAAGTTTGATTCAAATGTGTGAATGTTGTGGAATGAGAGTGGTTAGAAATGACATTTGGTTTACTTTTATGACAACCCTAACACATATGACCGTCTCCAAGTCATTAGAATTCAAAAATGAGCTTTGAATCAAAGAATAAGCTCAAAAGTAGAATACAAGCATGCACACTTCTGTTTACAAGTTTGATTTAAATGTCTGAATGTTGTGGAATGAGTGTGGTTAGAAATGACATTTGGTTTACTTTTATGACAACCCTAACAATTATAATCGTCTCAATGTCATTAGAATTCAAAAATAAGCTTAGAATCAAAGAATATGCTCAAAAGTAGAATACAAGCATGCACAGTTCGTTTTACAAGTTTGATTCAAATGTGTGAATGTTGTGGAATGAGTGTGGTTAGAAATGACATTTGGTTTACTTTTATGACAACCCTAACAAATATAATCGTCTCCAAGTCATTAGAATTCAAAAATAAGCTTAGAATCAAAGAATAAGCTCAAAAGTAGAATACAAGCATGCACAGTTCGTTTTACAAGTTTGATTCAAATGTGTGAATGTTGTGGAATGAGTGTGGTTAGAAATGACATTTGGTTTACTTTTATGACGACCCTAACACATATAATCGTCTCCAAGTCATTAGAATTCCAAAATAAGCTTAGAATCAAAGAATACGCTCAAAAGTAAAATACAAGCATGCACACTTCTGTTTACAAGTTTGATTCAAATGTGTGAATGTTGTGGAATGAGTGTGGTTAGAAATGACATTTGGTTTACTTTTATGACAACCCTAACAAATATAATCGTCTCCATGTCATTAGAATTCAAAAATAAGCTTAGAATCAAAGAATAAGCTCAAAAGTAGAATACAAGCATGCACAGTTCGTTTTACAAGTTTGATTCAAATGTGTGAATATTGTGGAATGAGTGTGGTTAGAAATGACATTTGGTTTACTTTTATGACAACCCTAACAAATATAATCGTCTCCATGTCATTAGAATTCAAAAATAAGCTTAGCATCAAAGAATAAGCTCAAAAGTAGAATACAAGCATGCACAGTTCTGTTTACAAGTTTGATTCAAATGTGTGAATGTTGTGGAATGAGTGTGGTTAGAAATGACATTTGGTTTACTTTTATGACAACCCTAACACATATGATCGTCTCCAAGTCATTAGAATTCAAAAATAAGCTTTGAATCAAAGAATAAGCTCAAAAGTAGAATACAAGCATGCACAGTTCGTTTTACAAGTTTTATTCAAATGTCTGAATGTTGTGGAATGAGTGTGGTTAGAAATGACATTTGGTTTACTTTTATGACAACCCTAACACATATGACCGTCTCCAAGTCATAAGAATTCAAAAATAAGCTTAGAATCAAAGAATAAGCTGAAAAGTAGAATACAAGCATGCACAGTTCTGTTTACAAGTTTGATTCAAATGTGTGAATGTTGTGGAATGAGTGTGGTTAGAAATGACATTTGGTTTACTTTTATGACAACCCTAACAAATATAATCGTCTCCAAGTCATTAGAATTCAAAAATAAGCTTAGAATCAAAGAATAAGCTCAAAAGTAGAATACAAGGATGCAAAGTTCTGTTTACAAGTTTGATTCAAATGTGTGAATGTTGTGGAATGAGAGTGGTTAGAAATGACATTTGGTTTACTTTTATGACAACCCTAACACATATAATCGTTTCCAAGTCATTAGAATTCAAAAATAAGCTTAGAATCAAAGAATAAGCTCAAAAGTAAAATACAAGCATGCACACTTCTGTTTACAAGTTTGATTCAAATGTGTGAATGTTGTGGAATGAGTGTGGTTAGAAATGACATTTGGTTTACTTTTATGACAACCCTAACAAATATAATCGTCTCCATGTCATTAGAATTCAAAAATAAGCTTAGAATCAAAGAATAAGCTCAAAAGTAGAATACAAGCATGCACAGTTCGTTTTACAAGTTTGATTCAAATGTGTGAATGTTGTGGAATTAGTGTGGTTAGAAATGACATTTGGTTTAATTTTATGACAACCCTAACAAATATAATCGTCTCCAAGTCATTAGAATTCAAAAATAAGCTTAGAATCAAAGAATAAGCTCAAAAGTAGAATACAAGCATGCACAGTCCGTTTTACAAGTTTGATTCAAATGTGTGAATGTTGTGGAATGAGTGTGGTTAGAAATGACATTTGGTTTACTTTTATGACAACCCTAACACATATGATCGTCTCCAAGTCATTAGAATTCAAAAATAAGCTTTGAATCAAAGAATAAGCTCAAAAGTAAAATACAAGCATGCACAGTTCTGTTTACAAGTTTGAGTCAAATGTGTGAATGTTGTGGAATGAGTGTGGTTAGAAATGACATTTGGTTTACTTTTATGACAACCCTAACAAATATAATCGTCTCCAAGTCATTAGAATTCAAAAATAAGCTTAGAATCAAAGAATAAGCTCAAAAGTAGAATACAAGGATGCACAGTTCTGTTTACAAGTTTGATTCAAATGTGTGAATGTTGTGGAATGAGAGTGGTTAGAAATGACATTTGGTTTACTTTTATGACAACCCTAACACATATAATCGTTTCCAAGTCATTAGAATTCAAAAATAAGCTTAGAATCAAAGAATAAGCTCAAAAGTAAAATACAAGCATGCACACTTCTGTTTACAAGTTTGATTCAAATGTGTGAATGTTGTGGAATTAGTGTGGTTAGAAATGACATTTGGTTTAATTTTATGACAACCCTAACAAATATAATCGTCTCCAAGTCATAAGAATTTAAAAATAAGCTTAGAATCAAAGAATAAGCTCAAAAGTAGAATACAAGCATGCACAGTTCTGTTTACAAGTTTGATTCAAATGTGTGAATGTTGTGGAATGAGTGTGGTTAGAAATGACATTTGGTTTACTTTTATGACAACCCTAACAAATATAATCGTCTCCAAGTCATTAGAATTCAAAAATAAGCTTAGAATCAAAGAATAAGCTCAAAAGTAGAATACAAGGATGCACAGTTCTGTTTACAAGTTTGATTCAAATGTGTGAATGTTGTGGAATTAGTGTGGTTAGAAATGACATTTGGTTTAATTTTATGACAACCCTAACAAATATAATCGTCTCCAAGTCATAAGAATTTAAAAATAAGCTTAGAATCAAAGAATAAGCTCAAAAGTAGAATACAAGCATGCACACTTCTGTTTACAAGTTTGATTCAAATGTGTGAATGTTGTGGAATGAGTGTGGTTAGAAATGACATTTGGTTTACTTTTATGACAACCCTAACAAATATAATCGTCTCCATGTCATTAGAATTCAAAAATAAGCTTAGAATCAAAGAATAAGCTCAAAAGTAGAATACAAGCATGCACAGTTCGTTTTACAAGTTTGATTCAAATGTGTGAATGTTGTGGAATGAGTGTGGTTAGAAATGACATTTGGTTTACTTTTATGACAACCCTAACAAATATAATCGTCTCCAAGTCATTAGAATTCAAAAATAAGCTTAGAATCAAAGAATAAGCTCAAAAGTAGAATACAAGCATGCACAGTTCGTTTTACAAGTTTGATTCAAATGTGTGAATGTTGTGGAATGAGTGTGGTTAGAAATGACATTTGGTTTACTTTTATGACAACCCTAACAAATATAATCGTCTCCATGTCATTAGAATTCAAAAATAAGCTTAGAATCAAAGAATAAGCTCAAAAGTAGAATACAAGCATGCACAGTTCGTTTTACAAGTTTGATTCAAATGTGTGAATGTTGTGGAATGAGTGTGGTTAGAAATGACATTTGGTTTACTTTTATGACAACCCTAACAAATATAATCGTCTCCAAGTCATTAGAATTCAAAAATAAGCTTAGAATCAAAGAATAAGCTCAAAAGTAGAATACAAGGATGCACAGTTCTGTTTACAAGTTTGATTCAAATGTGTGAATGTTGTGGAATGAGAGTGGTTAGAAATGACATTTGGTTTACTTTTATGACAGCCCTAACACATATAATCGTTTCCAAGTCATTAGAATTCAAAAATAAGCTTAGAATCAAAGAATAAGCTCAAAAGTAAAATACAAGCATGCACACTTCTGTTTACAAGTTTGATTCAAATGTGTGAATGTTGTGGAATGAGTGTGGTTAGAAATGACATTTGGTTTACTTTTATGACAACCCTAACAAATATAATCGTCTCCATGTCATTAGAATTCAAAAATAAGCTTAGAATCAAAGAATAAGCTCAAAAGTAGAATACAAGCATGCACAGTTCGTTTTACAAGTTTGATTCAAATGTGTGAATGTTGTGGAATGAGTGTGGTTAGAAATGACATTTGGTTTACTTTTATGACAACCCTAACAAATATAATCGTCTCCATGTCATTAGAATTCAAAAATAAGCTTAGAATCAAAGAATAAGCTCAAAAGTAGAATACAAGCATGCACAGTTCGTTTTACAAGTTTGATTCAAATGTGTGAATGTTGTGGAATGAGTGTGGTTAGAAATGACATTTGGTTTACTTTTATGACAACCCTAACAAATATAATCGTCTCCATGTCATTAGAATTCAAAAATAAGCTTAGAATCAAAGAATAAGCTCAAAAGTAGAATACAAGCATGCACAGTTCGTTTTACAAGTTTGATTCAAATGTGTGAATGTTGTGGAATGAGTGTGGTTAGAAATGACATTTGGTTTACTTTTATGACAACCCTAACAAATATAATCGTCTCCAAGTCATTAGAATTCAAAAATAAGCTTAGAATCAAAGAATAAGCTCAAAAGTAGAATACAAGGATGCACAGTTCTGTTTACAAGTTTGATTCAAATGTGTGAATGTTGTGGAATGAGTGTGGTTAGAAATGACATTTGCTTTACTTTTATGACAACCCTAACACATATGACCGTCTCCAAGTCATTAGAATTCAAAAATAAGCTTAGAATCAAAGAATAAGCTCAAAAGTAGAATACAAGCATGCACAGTTCTGTTTACAAGTTTGATTCAAATGTGTGAATGTTGTGGAATGAGTGTGGTTAGAAATGACATTTGGTTTACTTTTATGACAACCCTAACACATATGATCGTCTCCAAGTCATTAGAATTCAAAAATAAGCTTTGAATCAAAGAATAAGCTCAAAAGTAGAATACAAGCATGCACAGTTCGTTTTACAAGTTTGATTCAAATGTCTGAATGTTGTGGAATGAGTGTGGTTAGAAATGACATTTGGTTTACTTTTATGACAACCCTAACACATATGACCGTCTCCAAGTCATAAGAATTCAAAAATAAGCTTAGAATCAAAGAATAAGCTCAAAAGTAGAATACAAGCATGCACAGTTCTGTTTACAAGTTTGATTCAAATGTGTGAATGTTGTGGAATGAGTGTGGTTAGAAATGACATTTGGTTTACTTTTATGACAACCCTAACAAATATAATCGTCTCCAAGTCATTAGAATTCAAAAATAAGCTTAGAATCAAAGAATAAGCTCAAAAGTAGAATACAAGGATGCACAGTTCTGTTTACAAGTTTGATTCAAATGTGTGAATGTTGTGGAATGAGAGTGGTTAGAAATGACATTTGGTTTACTTTTATGACAGCCCTAACACATATAATCGTTTCCAAGTCATTAGAATTCAAAAATAAGCTTAGAATCAAAGAATAAGCTCAAAAGTAAAATACAAGCATGCACACTTCTGTTTACAAGTTTGATTCAAATGTGTGAATGTTGTGGAATGAGTGTGGTTAGAAATGACATTTCGTTTACTTTTATGACAACCCTAACAAATATAATCGTCTCCATGTCATTAGAATTCAAAAATAAGCTTAGAATCAAAGAATAAGCTCAAAAGTAGAATACAAGCATGCACTGTTCGTTTTACAAGTTTGATTCAAATGTGTGAATGTTGTGGAATGAGTGTGGTTAGAAATGACATTTGGTTTACTTTTATGACAACCCTAACACATATGATCGTTTCCATGTCATTAGAATTCAAAAATAAGCTTAGAATCAAAGAATAAGCTCAGAAGTAGCATAGAAGGATGCACAGTTCTGTTTACAAGTTTGATTCAAATGTGTGAATGTTGTGGAATGAGTGTGGTTAGAAATGACATTTGGTTTACTTTTATGACAACCCTAACACATATAATTGTTTCCAAGTCATTAGAATTCAAAAATAAGCTTAGAATCAAAGAATAAGCTCAAAAGTAGAATACAAGCATGGACAGTTCTGTTTACTAGTTTGATTCAAATGTGTGAATGTTGTGGAATGAGTGTGGTTAGAAATGACATTTGGTTTACTTTTGTGACAACCCTAACACATAAGATCGTCTCCAAGTCATTAGAATTCAAAAATAAGTTTAGAATCAAAGAATAAGCTCAAAGTAGAATACAAGCATGCACACTTCTGTTTACAAGTTTGATTCAAATGTGTGAATGTTGTGGAATGAGTGTGGTTAGAAATGACATTTGGTTTACTTTTATGACAACCCTAACACATATGATCGTCTCCAAGTCATTAGAATTCAAAAATAAGCTTTGAATCAAAGAATAAGCTCAAAAGTAGAATACAAGCATGCACAGTTCGTTTTACAAGTTTGATTCAAATGTCTGAATGTTGTGGAATGAGTGTGGTTAGAAATGACATTTGGTTTACTTTTATGACAACCCTAACACATATGACCGTCTCCAAGTCATAAGAATTCAAAAATAAGCTTAGAATCAAAGAATAAGCTCAAAAGTAGAATACAAGCATGCACAGTTCTGTTTACAAGTTTGATTCAAATGTGTGAATGTTGTGGAATGAGTGTGGTTAGAAATGACATTTGGTTTACTTTTATGACAACCCTAACAAATATAATCGTCTCCAAGTCATTAGAATTCAAAAATAAGCTTAGAATCAAAGAATAAGCTCAAAAGTAGAATACAAGGATGCACAGTTCTGTTTACAAGTTTGATTCAAATGTGTGAATGTTGTGGAATGAGAGTGGTTAGAAATGACATTTGGTTTACTTTTATGACAGCCCTAACACATATAATCGTTTCCAAGTCATTAGAATTCAAAAATAAGCTTAGAATCAAAGAATAAGCTCAAAAGTAAAATACAAGCATGCACACTTCTGTTTACAAGTTTGATTCAAATGTGTGAATGTTGTGGAATGAGTGTGGTTAGAAATGACATTTCGTTTACTTTTATGACAACCCTAACAAATATAATCGTCTCCATGTCATTAGAATTCAAAAATAAGCTTAGAATCAAAGAATAAGCTCAAAAGTAGAATACAAGCATGCACAGTTCGTTTTACAAGTTTGATTCAAATGTGTGAATGTTGTGGAATGAGTGTGGTTAGAAATGACATTTGGTTTACTTTTATGACAACCCTAACAAATATAATCGTCTCCATGTCATTAGAATTCAAAAATAAGCTTAGAATCAAAGAATAAGCTCAAAAGTAGAATACAAGCATGCACAGTTCGTTTTACAAGTTTGATTCAAATGTGTGAATGTTGTGGAATGAGTGTGGTTAGAAATGACATTTGGTTTACTTTTATGACAACCCTAACAAATATAATCGTCTCCATGTCATTAGAATTCAAAAATAAGCTTAGAATCAAAGAATAAGCTCAAAAGTAGAATACAAGCATGCACAGTTCGTTTTACAAGTTTGATTCAAATGTGTGAATGTTGTGGAATGAGTGTGGTTAGAAATGACATTTGGTTTACTTTTATGACAACCCTAACAAATATAATCGTCTCCATGTCATTAGAATTCAAAAATAAGCTTAGAATCAAAGAATAAGCTCAAAAGTAGAATACAAGCATGCACAGTTCGTTTTACAAGTTTGATTCAAATGTGTGAATGTTGTGGAATGAGTGTGGTTAGAAATGACATTTGGTTTACTTTTATGACAACCCTAATAAATATAATCGTCTCCATGTCATTAGAATTCAAAAATAAGCTTAGAATCAAAGAATAAGCTCAAAAGTAGAATACAAGCATGCACTGTTCGTTTTACAAGTTTGATTCAAATGTGTGAATGTTGTGGAATGAGTGTGGTTAGAAATGACATTTGGTTTACTTTTATGACAACCCTAACACATATGATCGTTTCCATGTCATTAGAATTCAAAAATAAGCTTAGAATCAAAGAATAAGCTCAGAAGTAGCATAGAAGGATGCACAGTTCTGTTTACAAGTTTGATTCAAATGTGTGAATGTTGTGGAATGAGTGTGGTTAGAAATGACATTTGGTTTACTTTTATGACAACCCTAACACATATAATTGTTTCCAAGTCATTAGAATTCAAAAATAAGCTTAGAATCAAAGAATAAGCTCAAAAGTAGAATACAAGCATGGACAGTTCTGTTTACTAGTTTGATTCAAATGTGTGAATGTTGTGGAATGAGTGTGGTTAGAAATGACATTTGGTTTACTTTTGTGACAACCCTAACACATAAGATCGTCTCCAAGTCATTAGAATTCAAAAATAAGTTTAGAATCAAAGAATAAGCTCAAAGTAGAATACAAGCATGCACACTTCTGTTTACAAGTTTGATTCAAATGTGTGAATGTTGTGGAATGAGTGTGGTTAGAAATGACATTTGGTTTACTTTTATGACAACCCTAACAAATGTAATCGTCTCCATGTCATTAGAATTCAAAAATAAGCTTAGAATCAAAGAATAAGCTCAAAAGTAGAATACAAGCATGCACAGTTTGTTTTACAAGTTTGATTCAAATGTGTGAATGTTGTGGAATGAGTGTGGTTAGAAATGACATTTGGTTTATTTTTATGACAACCCTAACAAATATAATCGTCTCCAAGTCATTAGAATTCAAAAATAAGCTTAGAATCAAAGAATAAGCTCAAAAGTAGAATACAAGCATGCACAGTTCGTTTTACAAGTTTGATTCAAATGTGTGAATGTTGTGGAATGAGTGTGGTTAGAAATGACATTTGGTTTACTTTTATGACAACCCTAACACATATGATCGTCTACAAGTCATTAAAATTCAAAAATAAGCTTTGAATCAAAGAATAAGCTCAAAAGTAGAATACAAGCATGCAAAGTTCGTTTTACAAGTTTGATTCAAATGTGTGAATGTTGTGGAATGAGTGTGGTTAGAAATGACATTTGGTTTACTTTTATGACAACCCTAACAAATATAATCGTCTCCATGTCATTAGAATTCAAAAATAAGCTTAGAATCAAAGAATAAGCTCAAAAGTAGAATACAAGCATGCACTGTTCGTTTTACAAGTTTGATTCAAATGTGTGAATGTTGTGGAATGAGTGTGGTTAGAAATGACATTAGGTTTACTTTTATGACAACTCTAACACATATGATCGTCTCCATGTCATTAGAATTCAAAAATAAGCATAGAATCAAAGAGTAAGCTGAAAAGTAGAATACAAGCATGCACTGTTCGTTTTACAAGTTTGATTCAAATGTGTGAATGTTGTGGAATGAGTGTGGTTAGAAATGACATTTGGTTTACTTTTATGACAACCCTAACACATATGATCGTTTCCATGTCATTAGAATTCAAAAATAAGCTTAGAATCAAAGAATAAGCTCAGAAGTAGCATAGAAGGATGCACAGTTCTGTTTACAAGTATGATTCAAATGTGTGAATGTTGTGGAATGAGTGTGGTTAGAAATGACATTTGGTTTACTTTTATGACAACCCTGACATATATGATCGTCTCCAAGTCATTAGAATTCAAAAATAAGCTTAGAATCAAAGAATAAGCTCAAAAGTAGAATACAAGCATGGACAGTTCTGTTTACTAGTTTGATTCAAATGTGTGAATGTTGTGGAATGAGTGTGGTTAGAAATGACATTTAGTTTACTTTTGTGACAACCCTAACACACATGATCGTCTCCAAGTCATTAGAATTCAAAAATAAGTTTAGAATCAAAGAATAAGCTCAAAAGTAGAATACAAGCATGCACAGTTCGTTTTACAAGTTTGATTCAAATGTGTGAATGTTGTGGAATGAGAGTGGTTAGAAATGACATTTGGTTTAATTTTATGACAACCCTAACAAATATAATCATCTCCATGTCATTAGAATTCAAAAATAAGCTTAGAATCAAAGAATATGCTCACAAGTAGAATACAAGCATGCACAGTTCGTTTTACAAGTTTGATTCAAATGTGTGAATGTTGTGGAATGAGAGTGGTTAGAAATGACATTTGGTTTACTTTTATGACAACCCTAACACATATAATCGTTTCCAAGTCATTAGAATTCAAAAATAAGCTTAGAATCAAAGAATAAGCTCAAAAGTAAAATACAAGCATGCACACTTCTGTTTACAAGTTTGATTCAAATGTGTGAATGTTGTGGAATGAGTGTGGTTAGAAATGACATTTGGTTTACTTTTATGACAACCCTAACAAATGTAATCGTCTCCATGTCATTAGAATTCAAAAATAAGCTTAGAATCAAAGAATAAGCTCAAAAGTAGCATAGAAGGATGCACAGTTCTGTTTACAAGTTTGATTCAAATGTGTGAATGTTGTGGAATGAGTGTGGTTAGAAATGACATTTGGTTTACTTTTATGACAACCCTGACATATATGATCGTCTCCAAGTCATTAGAATTCAAAAATAAGCTTAGAATCAAAGAATAAGCTCAAAAGTAGAATACAAGCATGGACAGTTCTGTTTACTAGTTTGATTCAAATGTGTGAATGTTGTGGAATGAGTGTGGTTAGAAATGACATTTGGTTTACTTTTGTGACAACCCTAACACATATGATCGTCTCCAAGTCATTAGAATTCAAAAATAAGTTTAGAATCAAAGAATAAGCTCAAAGTAGAATACAAGCATGCACAGTTCGTTTTACAAGTTTGACTCAAATGTGTGAATGTTGTGGAATGAGTGTGGTTAGAAATGACATTTGGTTTACTTTTATGACAACCCTAACAAATATAATCGTCTCCATGTCATTAGAATTCAAAAATAAGCTTAGAATCAAAGAATAAGCTCAAAAGTAGAATACAAGCATGCAAAGTTCGTTTTACAAGTTTGATTCAAATGTGTGAATGTTGTGGAATGAGTGTGGTTAGAAATGACATTTGGTTTACTTTTATGACAACCCTAACAAATATAATCGTCTCCATGTCATTAGAATTCAAAAATAAGCTTAGAATCAAAGAATAAGCTCAAAAGTAGAATACAAGCATGCACAGTTCGTTTTACAAGTTTGATTCAAATGTGTGAATGTTGTGGAATAAGAGTGGTTAGAAATGACATTTGGTTTACTTTTATGACAACCCTAACAAATGTAATCGTCTCCATGTCATTAGAATTCAAAAATAAGCTTAGAATCAAAGAATAGGCTCAAAAGTAGAATACAAGCATGCACAGTTTGTTTTACAAGTTTGATTCAAATGTGTGAATGTTGTGGAATGAGTGTGGTTAGAAATGACATTTGGTTTATTTTTATGACAACCCTAACAAATATAATCGTCTCCATGTCATTAGAATTCAAAAATAAGCTTAGAATCAAAGAATAAGCTCAAAAGTAGAATACAAGCATGCACAGTTCGTTTTACAAGTTTGATTCAAATGTGTGAATGTTGTGGAATGAGTGTGGTTAGAAATGACATTTGGTTTACTTTTATGACAACCCTAACAAATATAATCGTCTCCAAGTCATTAGAATTCAAAAATAAGCTTAGAATCAAAGAATAAGCTCAAAAGTAGAATACAAGGATGCACAGTTCTGTTTACAAGTTTGATTCAAATGTGTGAATGTTGTGGAATGAGTGTGGTTAGAAATGACATTTGGTTTACTTTTGTGACAACCCTAACACATATGATCGTCTCCAAGTCATTAGAATTCAAAAATAAGCTTAGAATCAAAGAATAAGCTCAAAAGTAGAATACAAGCATGCACAGTTCTGTTTACAAGTTTGATTCAAATGTGTGAATGTTGTGGAATGAGTGTGGTTAGAAATGACATTTGGTTTACTTTTATGACAACCCTAACACATATGATCGTCTCCAAGTCATTAGAATTAAAAAATAAGCTTTGAATCAAAGAATAAGCTCAAAAGTAGAATACAAGCATGCACAGTTCGTTTTACAAGTTTGATTCAAATGTGTGAATGTTGTGGAATGAGTGTGGTTAGAAATGACATTTGGTTTACTTTTATGACAACCCTAACACATATGATCGTCTACAAGTCATTAGAATTCAAAAATAAGCTTTGAATCAAAGAATAAGCTCAAAAGTAGAATACTAGCATGCAAAGTTCGTTTTACAAGTTTGATTCAAATGTGTGAATGTTGTGGAATGAGTGTGGTTAGAAATGACATTTGGTTTACTTTTATGACAACCCTAACAAATATAATCGTCTCCATGTCATTAGAATTCAAAAATAAGCTTAGAATCAAAGAATAAGCTCAAAAGTAGAATACAAGCATGCACTGTTCGTTTTACAAGTTTGATTCAAATGTGTGAATGTTGTGGAATGAGTGTGGTTAGAAATGACATTAGGTTTACTCTTATGACAACTCTAACACATATAATCGTCTCCATGTCATTAGAATTCAAAAATAAGCATAGAATCAAAGAGTAAGCTGAAAAGTAGAATACAAGCATGCACTGTTCGTTTTACAAGTTTGATTCAAATGTGTGAATGTTGTGGAATGAGTGTGGTTAGAAATGACATTTGGTTTACTTTTATGACAACCCTAACACATATGATCGTTTCCATGTCATTAGAATTCAAAAATAAGCTTAGAATCAAAGAATAAGCTCAGAAGTAGCATAGAAGGATGCACAGTTCTGTTTACAAGTTTGATTCAAATGTGTGAATGTTGTGGAATGAGTGTGGTTAGAAATGACATTTGGTTTACTTTTATGACAACCCTAACAAATATAATCGTCTCCAAGTCATTAGAATTCAAAAATAAGCTTAGAATCAAAGAATAAGCTCAAAAGTAGAATACAAGGATGCACAGTTCTGTTTACAAGTTTGATTCAAATGTGTGAATGTTGTGGAATGAGTGTGGTTAGAAATGACATTTGGTTTACTTTTATGACAACCCTAACACATATGACTGTCTCCAAGTCATTAGAATTCAAAAATAAGCTTAGAATCAAAGAATAAGCTCAGAAGTAGCATAGAAGGATGCACAGTTCTGTTTACAAGTTTGATTCAAATGTGTGAATGTTGTGGAATGAGTGTGGTTAGAAATGACATTTGGTTTACTTTTATGACAACCCTGACATATATAATCATCTCCATGTCATTAGAATTCAAAAATAAGCTTAGAATCAAAGAATAAGCTCAAAAGTAGAATACAAGGATGCACAGTTCTGTTTACAAGTTTGATTCAAATGTGTGAATGTTGTGGAATGAGTGTGGTTAGAAATGACATTTGGTTTACTTTTATGACAACCCTAACACATATGACTGTCTCCAAGTCATTAGAATTCAAAAATAAGCTTAGAATCAAAGAATAAGCTCAAAAGTAGAATACAAGCATGCACAGTTCTGTTTACAAGTTTGATTCAAATGTGTGAATGTTGTGGAATGAGTGTGGTTAGAAATGACATTTGGTTTACTTTTATGACAACCCTAACACATATAATCGTCTCCATGTCATTAGAATTCAAAAATAAGCATAGAATCAAAGAGTAAGCTGAAAAGTAGAATACAAGCATGCACTGTTCGTTTTACTAGTTTGATTCAAATGTGTGAATGTTGTGGAATGAGTGTGGTTAGAAATGACATTTGGTTTACTTTTATGACAACCCTAACAATTATAATCGTCTCCATGTCATTAGAATTCAAAAATAAGCTTAGAATCAAAGAATAAGCTCAAAAGTAGAATACAAGCATGCACTGTTCGTTTTACAAGTTTGATTCAAATGTGTGAATGTTGTGGAATGAGTGTGGTTAGAAATGACATTAGGTTTACTTTTATGACAACTCTAACACATATAATCGTCTCCATGTCATTAGAATTCAAAAATAAGCATAGAATCAAAGAGTAAGCTGAAAAGTAGAATACAAGCATGCACTGTTCGTTTTACAAGTTTGATTCAAATGTGTGAATGTTGTGGAATGAGTGTGGTTAGAAATGACATTTGGTTTACTTTTATGACAACCCTAACACATATAATCGTCTCCATGTCATTAGAATTCAAAAATAAGCATAGAATCAAAGAGTAAGCTGAAAAGTAGAATACAAGCATGCACTGTTCGTTTTACAAGTTTGATTCAAATGTGTGAATGTTGTGGAATGAGTGTGGTTAGAAATGACATTAGGTTTACTTTTATAACAACTCTAACACATATAATCGTCTCCATGTCATTAGAATTCAAAAATAAGCATAGAATCAAAGAGTAAGCTGAAAAGTAGAATACAAGCATGCACTGTTCGTTTTACAAGTTTGATTCAAATGTGTGAATGTTGTGGAATGAGTGTGGTTAGAAATGACATTTGGTTTACTTTTATGACAACCCTAACACATATGATCGTTTCCATGTCATTAGAATTCAAAAATAAGCTTAGAATCAAAGAATAAGCTCAGAAGTAGCATAGAAGGATGCACAGTTCTGTTTACAAGTTTGATTCAAATGTGTGAATGTTGTGGAATGAGTGTGGTTAGAAATGACATTTGGTTTACTTTTATGACAACCCTGACATATATAATCATCTCCATGTCATTAGAATTCAAAAATAAGCTTAGAATCAAAGAATATGCTCACAAGTAGAATACAAGCATGCACAGTTCGTTTTACAAGTTTGATTCAAATGTGTGAATGTTGTGGAATGAGAGTGGTTAGAAATGACATTTGGTTTACTTTTATGACAACCCTAACAAATATAATCGTCTCCAAGTCATTAGAATTCAAAAATAAGCTTAGAATCAAAGAATAAGCTCAAAAGTAGAATACAAGCATGCACAGTTCGTTTTACAAGTTTGATTCAAATGTG